>CM075661.1:25605000-28005000 GCA_037954105.1 Canavalia gladiata | reverse complement strand
AGCCCGCCGCCGTCACAACCCGGGCTCGCCCGGTTGAGGTCGACCTCGACAATCATAACTTTCTGTCCAGAATGAAACTCGAGGCCCGGGAGGCGCCGCTAGAATGCTCATCCTGAGCCCGCCGCCGTCACAACCCGGGCTCGCCCGGTTGAGGTCGACCTTGACCCCAGAAACCTGTTCCGGGGCCCGTGTCGGAGCTTTTGCAGCAACGCCAAGGATCGTAGCCGCCGGGTGAGGAAACCGACCTGCCGCGGTCCCGGGCCCGCCTCTGCCGCCGAGAAGGATTTGAGAAATCGAAACCTTGCACGTGCGCGCCACCAAAAGAACAAGCCCGACTGACGCAAAAAGGAGGAGGTGCAACACGAGGACTTCCCAGGAGGTCACCCATCCCAGTACTACTCTCGCCCAGGCACGCTTAACTGCGGAGTTCTGATGGGATCCGGTGCATTAGTGCTGGTATGATCGCACCTGTCAAGTGTGGCGCGATCAACTGCCTTATGCCTTCGCAAAACCGCCGCGCGCGCTTCAAACGATCATAACTTTCTGTCCGGGATGAATCTCGAGGCCCGGGAGGCGCCGCTGGAAAGCTCGTCCTGAGCCCGCCGCCGTCCCAACCGGGGCTCGCCCGGTTGAGGTCGACCTCGACCCCAGAAACCTGTTCCGGGGTCCGTTTCGGAGCTTTTGCAGCGTTGCCAAGGATCGGAGCCGCCGGGTGAGGAAACCGACTTGCCGCGGTCCCCAACCCGCCTCCGCCGCCGAGAATGATTTGAGAAATCGAAACCCTGCGCGTGCGCTCCAACGAAAGAACAAGCCCGACTGACGCAAAAAGGAGGAGGTGCAACACGAGGACTTCCCAGGAGGTCACCCATCCCAGTACTACTCTCGCCCAAGCACGCGTAACTGCGGAGTTCTGATGGGATCCGGTGCATTAGTGCTGGTATGATCGCACCGTTCAAGTGTGGCGCGATCAACTGCTTTATGCCTTCGCCAGGCCGCCGAGCGCGCTTCAAACGATAATAACTTTCTGTCCGGGATGAATCTCGAGGCCCGGGAGGCGCCGCTGGAAGGCTCGTCCTGAGCCCGCCGCCGTCTCAACCAGGGCTCGCCCGGTTGAGGTCGTCCTCGACCCCAGAAACCTGTTCCGGGGCCCGTTTCGGAGCTGTTGCAGCAACGCGAAGGATCGGAGCCGCCTGGTGAGGAAACCGACCTGCCATGGTCTCGGGCCCGCCTCCGCCGCCGAGAAGGATTTGAGAAATTGAAACCTTGCGTGTGCAAGCCACCGAAAGAAGAAGCCCGACTGACGCAAAAAGGAGGACGTGCAACACGAGGACTTCCCAGGAGGTCACCCATCCCAGTACTACTCTCGCCCAAGCACGCTTAACTGCGGAGTTCTAATGGGATCCAGTGCATTAGTGCTGGTATGATCCCACCTATCAAGTGTGGCGCGATCAACTGCTTTATGCCTTCGCTAGGCCACTGCGCGCGCTTCAAACCATCATAACTTTCTGTCCCAGATGAATCTCGAGGCCCGGGAGGCGCCGCTGGAAAACTCGTCCTGAGCCCGCCGCCATCCCCACCAGGGCTTACCCGGTTGAGGTTGACCTCGACCCCAGAAACCTGTTCCGGGGCCCGTTTCGGAGCTTTTGTAGCAACGCCAAGGATCGGAGCCGCCGGGTGAGGAAACCGACGTGCCGCGGTCCCGGGCGTGCCTCTGCTGCAGAGAAGGATTTCAGTAATCGAAACCTTGCGCGTGCGTGCAATCGAAAGAACAAGCCCGACTGACGCAAAAAGGAGGAGGTGGAACACGAGGACTTCTCAGGACGGATCCAGTGCATTAGTGCTGGTATGATCGCACCAGTCAAGTGTGACGCGATCAACTGCTTTATGCCTTCGCCAGGCCGCCGCGCGCGCTTTAAACGATCATAACTTTCTGTCCAGAATGAATCTCGAGGCCCGGGCGGCGCCGCTGGAAAGCTCGTCCTGAGCCCGCCGCCGTGCCAACCAGGGTTCGCCCGGTTGAGGTCGACCTTGACCCCAGAAACCTAATCCGGGGTCCGTTTCGGAGCTTTTGCAGCGTTCCCAAGGATCGGAGCCGCCGGGTGAGGAAACCGACCTCCCGCGGTCCCGGGCCCGCCTCTGCCGCCGAGAAGGATTTGAGAAATCGAAACCTTGCGCGTGCGCTCACCTGAAAGAACAAGCCCGACTGACGCAAAAAGGAGGAGGTGCAACGTGAGGACTTCCCAGGAGGTCACCCATCCCAGTCCTACTCTCGCCCAAGCACGCTTAACTGCGGAGTTCTGATGGGATCCGGTGCATTAGTGCTGGTATGATTGCACCTGTCAAGTGTGGCGCGATCAACTGCTTTATGCCTTCCCCAAGCCGCCGCGCGCGCTTCAAACAATCATAACTTTCTGTCCGGGATGAATCTCGAGGCCCGGGAGGCGCCGCTTGAAAGCTCATCCTGAGCCCGCCGCCTTCACAACCCGGGCTCGCCCGGTTGAGGTCGACCTCGACAATCATAACTTTCTGTCCAGGATGAAACTCGAGGCCCGGGAGGCGCCGCTTGAAAGCTCATCCTGAGCCCGCCGCCGTCACAACCCCGGCTCGCCCGGTTGAGGTCGACCTCGACCCCAGAAACCTGTTCCGGGGCCCGTGTCGGAGCTTTTGCAGCAACGCCAAGGATCGTAGCCGCCGGGTGAGGAAACCGACCTGCCACGGTCCCGGTTCCGCCTCTGCCGCCGAGAAGGATTTGAGAAATCGAAACCTTGCACGTGCGCGCCACCAAAAAAACAAGCCCGACTGACGCAAAAAGGAGGAGGTGCAACACGAGGACTTCCCAGGAGGTCACCCATCCCAGTACTACTCTCGCCCAGGCACGCTTAACTGCGGAGTTCTGATGGGATCCGGTGCATTAGTGCTGGTATGATCGCACCTGTCAAGTGTGGCGCGATCAACTGCCTTATGCCTTCGCCAAACCGCCGCGCGCGCTTCAAACGATCATAACTTTCTGTCCGGGATGAATCTCGAGGCCCGGGAGGCGCCGCTGGAAAGCTCGTCCTGAGCCCGCCGCCGTCCCAACCCGGGCTCGCCGGGTGGAGGTCGACCTCGACCCGAGAACCTGTTCCGGGGCCCGTTTCGGAGCTTTTGCAGCAACGCCAAGGATCGGAGCCGCCTGGTGAGGAAACCGACCTGCCGCGGTCTCGGGCCCGCCTTCGCCGCCGAGAAGGATTTGAGAAATCGAAACCTTGCGCGTGCGTGCAATCGAAAGAACAAGCCCGACTGACGCAAAAAGGAGGAGGTGCAACACGAGGATTTCTCAGGACGGATCCGGTGCATTAGTGCTGGTATGATCGCACCAGTCAAGTGTTGCGCGATCAACTGCTTTATGCCTTTGCCAGGCCGCCGCGCGCGCTTTAAACGATCATAACTTTCTGTCCGGAATGAATCTCGAGGCCTGGGAGGCGCCGCGGGAAAGCTCGTCCTGAGCCCGCCGCCGTCCCAACCAGGGCTCGCCCGGTTGAGGTCGACCTCGACCCCAGAAACCTGTTCCGGGGTCCGTTTCGGAGCTTTTGCAACGTTGCCAAGGATCGGAGCCGCCGGGTGAGGAAACCGACCTGCCGCGGTTCCAGGCCCGCCGCCGCCGTCGAGAAGGATTTGAGAAATCGAAACCCTGCGCGTGCGCTCTACCGAAAGAACAAGCCCGACTGACGCAAAAAGGAGGAGGTGCAACACGAGGACTTCCCAGGAGGTCACCCATCCCAGTACTACTCCCGCCCAAGCACGCTTAACTACGGAGTTCTGATGGGATCCGGTGCATTAGTGCTGGTATGATCGCACCGTTCAAGTGTGGCGCGATCAACTGCTTTATGCCTTCGCAAGGCCGTCGCGCGCTCTTCAAACGATAATAACTTTCTGTCCGGGATGAATCTCGAGGCCCGGGAGGCGCCGCTAGAAAGCTCGTCCTTAGTCCGCCGCCGTCCCAACCAGGGCTCGCCCAGTTGAGGTCGACCTCGACCCCAGAAACCTATTCCAGGGCCCGTTTCGGAGCTTTCGCAGCAACGCCAAGGATCGGAGCCGCTGGGTGAGGAAACCGACCTGCCGCGGTCCCAGGCCAGCCTCCGCCGCCGAGAAGGATTTGAAAAATCGAAACCTTGCGCGTGCGCTCCACCAAAAGAACAAGCCCGACTGACGCAAAAAGGAGGAGGTGCAACACGAGGACTTCCCAGGAGGTCACCCATCCCAGTACTACTCTCGCCCAAGCACGCTTAACCGCGGAGTTCTGATGGGATCCGGTGCCTTAGTGCTGGTATGATCGCACCTGTCAAGTGTGGCGCGATCAACTGCTTTATGCCTTTGGCAGGCCGCCGCTCGCGCTTTAGACGATCATAAGTTTCTGTCCGGGATGAATCTCGAGGCCCGGGAGGCGCCGCTTGAAAGCTCGTCCTGAGCCCGCCGCCGTCCCAACCAGGGCTCGCCCGGTTGAGGTCGCCCTCGACCCCAGAAACCTGTTCCGGGGTCCGCTTCGGAGCTTTTGCAGCGTTGCCAAGGATCGGAGCCGCCGGGTGAGGAAACCGACTTGCCGCGGTCCCCAGCCCGCCTCCGCCGCCGAGAATGATTTGAGAAATCGAAACCCTGCGCGTGCGCTCCAACGAAAGAACAAGCCCGACTGACGCAAAAAGGAGGAGGTGCAACACGAGGACTTCCCAGGAGGTCACCCATCCCAGTACTACTCTCGCCCAAGCACGCTTAACTGCGGAGTTCTGATGGGATCCGGTGCATTAGTGCTGGTATGATCGCACCGTTCAAGTGTGGCGCGATCAACTGCTTTATGCCTTCGCCAGGCCGCCGCGCGCGCTTCAAACGATAATAACTTTCTGTCCGGGATGAATCTCGAGGCCCGGGAGGCGCCGCTGGAAAGCTCGTCCTGAGCCCGCCGCCGTCTCAACCATGGCTCGCCCGGTTGAGGTCGACCTCGACCCCAGAAACCTGTTCCGGGGCCCGTTTCGGAGCTTTTGCAGCAACGCGAAGGATCGGAGCCGCCTGGTGAGGAAACCGACCTGCCATGGTCTCGGGCCCGCCTCCGCCGCCGAGAAGGATTGGAGAAATCGAAACCTTGCGTGTGCGTGCCACCGAAAGAACAAGCCCGACTGACGCAAAAAGGAGGAGGTGCAACACGAGGACTTCCCAGGAGGTCACCCATCCCAGTACTACTCTCGCCCAAGCACGCTTAACTGCGGAGTTCTGATGGGATCCAGTGCATTAGTGCTGGTATGATCCCACCTATCAAGTGTGGCGCGATCAACTGCTTTATGCCTTCGCCAGGCCACTGCGCGCGCTTCAAACCATCATAACTTTCTGTCCCAGATGAATCTCGAGGCCCGGGAGGCGCCGCTGGAAAGCTCGTCCTGAGCCCGCTGCCATCCCCACCAGGGCTCGCCCGGTTGAGGTTGACCTCGACCCCAGAAACCTGTTCCGGGGTCCGTTTCGGAGCTTTTGCAGCGTTGCCAAGGATCGGAGCCGCCGGGTGAGGAAACCGACCTGCCGCGGTCCCGGGCCCGCCTCGCCGCCGAGAAGGATTTGAGAAATCGAAACCTTGCACGTGCGCGCCACCAAAAGAACAAGCCCGACTGACGCAAAAAGGAGGAGGTGCAACACGAGGACTTCCCAGGAGGTCACCCATCCCAGTACTACTCTCGCCCAAGCACGCTTAACTGCGGAGTTCTGATGGGATCCAGTGCATTAGTGCTGGTATGATCCCACCTATCAAGTGTGGCGCGATCAACTGCTTTATGCCTTCGCCAGGCCACTGCGCGCGCTTCAAACCATCATAACTTTCTGTCCCAGATGAATCTCGAGGCCCGGGAGGCGCCGCTGGAAAGCTCGTCCTGAGCCCGCCGCCATCCCCACCAGGGCTCGCCCGGTTGAGGTTGACCTCGACCCCAGAAACCTGTTCCGGGGCCCGTTTCGGAGCTTTTGTAGCAACGCCAAGGATCGGAGCCGCCGGGTGAGGAAACCGACGTGCCGCGGTCCCGGGCGTGCCTCTGCTGCAGAGAAGGATTTCCGTAATCGAAACCTTGCGCGTGCGTGCAATCGAAAGAACAAGCCCGACTGACGCAAAAAGGAGGAGGTGCAACACGAGGACTTCTCAGGACGGATCCGGTGCATTAGTGCTGGTATGATCGCACCAGTCAAGTGTGACGCGATCAACTGCTTTATGCCTTCGCCAGGCCGCCGCGCGCGCTTTAAACGATCATAACTTTCTGTCCGGAGCTGAATCTCGAGGCCCGGGAGGCGCCGCTGGAAAGCTCGTCCTGAGCCCGCCGCCGTCCCAACCAGGGCTCGCCCGGTTGAGGTCGCCCTCGACCCCAGAAACCTGTTCTGGGGTCCGTTTCGGAGCTTTTGCAGCGTTGCCAAGGATCGTAGCCGCCGGGTGAGGAAACCGACCTGCCGCGGTCCCAGACCCGCCTCCGCCGCCGAGAAGGATTTGACAAATCGAAACCCTGCGCGTGCGCTCCACCGAAAGAACAAGCCCGACTGACGCAAAAAGGAGGAGGTGCAACACGAGGACTTCCCAGGAGGTCACCCATCCCAGTACTACTCTCGCCCAAGCACGCTTAACTGCGGAGTTCTGATGGGATCCGGTGCATTAGTGCTGGTATGATCGCCCCGTTCAAGTGTGGCGCAATCAACTACTTTATGCCTTCGCCAGGCCGCCGCGCACGCTTCAAACGATAATAACTTTCTGTCCGGGATGAATCTCGAGGCCCGGGAGGCACCGCTAGAAAGCTCGTTCTTAGCCCGCCGCCGTCCCAACCAGGGCTCGCCCAGTTGAGGTCGCCCTCGACCCCAGAAACCTGTTCCAGGGCCCGTTTCGGAGCTTTTGCAGCAACGCCAAGGATCGGAGCCACTGGGTGAGGAAACCGACCTGCCGCGATCCTGGGCCGGCCTCCGCCGCCAAGAAGGATTTGAGAAATCGAAACCTTGCGCGTGCGCTCCACCAAAAGAACAAGCCCGACTGACGCAAAAAGGAGGAGGTGCAACACGAGGACTTCCCAGGAGGTCAACATCCCAGTACTACTCTCGCCCAAGCACGCTTAATTGCGGAGTTCTGATGGGATCCGGTGCATTAGTGCTGGTATGATCGCACCTGTCAAGTGTGGCGCGATCAACTGCTTTATGCCTTCGCCAAGCCGCCGCGCGCGCTTCAAACGATCATAACTTACTGTCCGGGATGAATCTCGAGGCCCGGGACGCGCCGCTGGAAAGCTCGTCCTGAGCCAGCCGCCGTCAGAACCCGGGCTCGCCCGGTTGAGGTCGACCTCGACCCTAGAAACCTGTTCCGGGGCCCGTTTCGGAGCTTTTGCAGCGTCGCCAAGGATCGGAGCCGCCGGGTGAGGAAACCGACCTGCCGCGGTCCCGGGCCCGCCTCTGTCGCCGAGAAGGATTTGAGAAATCGAAACCTTGCGCGTGTGCTCCACCGAAAGAACAAGCTCGACTGACGCAAAAAGGAGGACGTGCAACGTGAGGACTTCCCAGGAGGTCACCCATCCCAGTACTACTCTCGCCCAAGCACGCTTAACTGCGGAGTTCTGATGGGATCCGGTGCATTAGTGCTGGTATGATCGCACCTGTCAAGTGTGGCGCGATCAACTGCTTTATGCCTTCGCCAAGCCGCCGCGCGCGCTTCAAACGATCATACCTTTCTGTCCGGGATGAATCTCGACGCCCGGGAGGCACCGCTGGAAAGCTCGTGCTGAGCCTGCCGCCGTCCCAACCAGGGCTTGCCTGGTTGAGGTCGACCTCGACCCCAGAAACCTGTTCCGGGGCCCGTTTCGGAGCTTTTGCAGGAACGCCAAGGATCGGAGCCGCCAGGTGAGGAAACAGACCTGCCGCGGTCCCGGGTCTGCCTCCGCCGCCGAGAAGGATTTGAGAAATCGAAACCTTGCGCGTGCGCGCCACCAAAAGAGCAAGCCCGACTGACGCAAAAAGGAGGAGGTGCAACACGAGGACTTCCCAGGAGGTCACCCATCCCAGTAATACTGTCGCCCAGACACGCTTAACTGCGGAGTTCTGATGGGATCCGGTGCATTAGTGCTGGTATGATCGCACCTGTCAAGTGTGGCGCGATCAACTGCTTTATGCCTTCGCCAGGCCGCCGCGCACGCTTTAAACGATCATAACTTTCTGTCCAGAATGAATCTCGAGGCCCGGGAGGCGCCGCTGGAAAGCTCGTCCTTAGCCCGCCGCCGTCCCAACCGGGGCTCGCCCGGTTGAGGTCGACCTCGACCCTAGAAACCTGTTCCGGGGCCCGTTTCGGAGCTTTTGCAGCAACGCCAAGGATCGGAGCCGCCTGGTGAGGAAACCGACCTGCCGCGGTCCCGGGCCCGCCTCTGCCGCCGAGAAGGATTTGAGAAATCGAAACCTTGCACGTGCGCGCCACCAAAAGAACAAGCCCGACTGACGCAAAAAGGAGGAGGTGCAACACGAGGACTTCCCAGGAGGTCACCCATCCCAGTACTACTCTCGCCCAGGCATGCTTAACTGCGGAGTTCTGATGGGATCCGGTGCATTAGTGCTGGTATGATCGCACCTGTCAAGTGTGGCGCGATCAACTGCTTTATGCCTTCGCCAGGCCGCCGCGCGCACTTTAAACGATCATAACTTTCTGTCCGGAATGAATCTCGAGGCCCGGGAGGCGCCGCTGGAAAGCTCGTCCTGAGCCCGCCGCCGTCCCAACCGGGGCTCGCCTGGTTGAGGTCGACCTTGACCCCAGAAACCTATTCCGGGGTCCGTTTCGGAGCTTTTGCAGCGTCGCCAAGGATCGGAGCCGCGGGTGAGGAAACCGACCTGCCGCGGTACCGGGCCCGCCTCCGTCGCCGAGAAGGATTTGAGAAAGCGAAACCTTGCGCGTGTGCTCCACCGAAAGAACAAGCTCGACTGACGCAAAAAGGAGGACGTGCAACGTGAGGACTTCGCAGGAGGTCACCCATCCCAGTACTACTCTCGCCCAAGCACGCTTAACTGCATAGTTCTGATGGGATCCGGTGCATTAGTGTTGGTATGATCGCACCTGTCAAGTGTGGCGCGATCAACTGCTTTATGCCTTCGCCAAGCCACCGCGCGCGCTTCAAACGATCATAACTTTCTGTCTAGGATGAGTCCCGAGGCCCGGGAGGCGCCGCTTGAAAGCTCGTCCTGAGCCCGCCGCCGTCACAACCGGGGCTCGCCCGGTTGAGGTCGACCTCGACCCCAGAAACCTGTTCCGGGGCCCGTTTCGGAGCTTTTGCAGCAACGCCAAGGATCGGAGCCGCCGGGTGAGGAAACCGACTTGCCGCGGTCACGGGCCCGCCTCCGCCGCCGAGAAGGATTTCAGAAATCGAAACCTTGCACGTGTGCGCCACCAAAAGAACAAGCCCGACTGACGCAAAAAGGAGGAGGTGCAACACGAGGACTTCCCAGGAGGTCACCCATCCCAGTACTACTCTCGCCCAGGCACGCTTAACTGCGTAGTTCTGATGGGATCCGGTGCATTAGTGCTGGTATGATCGCACCTGTCAAGTGTGGCGCGATCAACTGCTTCATGCCTTCGCCAGGCCGCCGCGCGCACTTCAAACGATCATAACTTTCTGTCCGGGATGAATCTCGAGGCCCGGGAGGCGCCGCTGGAAAGCTCGTGCTGAGCCTGCCGCCGTCCCAACCAGGGCTTGCCTGGTTGAGGTCGACCTCGACCCCAGAAACCTGTTCCGGGGCCCGTTTCGGAGCTTTTGCAGCAACGCCAAGGATCGGAGCCGCCAGGTGAGGAAACCGACCTGCCGCGGTCTCGGGTCTGCCTCCGCCGCCAAGAAGGATTTGAGAAATCGAAACCTTGCGCGTGCGCGCCACCAAAAGAACAAGCCCGACTAACGCAAAAAGGAGGAGGTGCAACACGAGGACTTCCCAGGAGGTCACCCATCCCAGTAATACTCTCGCCTAGGCACGCTTAACTGCGGAGTTCTGATGGGATCCGGTGCATTAGTGCTGGTATGATCGCACTTGTCAAGTGTGGCGCGATCAACTGCTTTATGCCTTCGCTAGGCCGCGCGCGCGCGCTTTAAACGATCATAACTTTCTTTCTGGAATGAATCTCGAGGCCCGGGAGGCGCCGCTGGAAAGCTCGTCCTGAGCCCGCCGCCGTCCCAACCGGGGCTCGCCCGATTGAGGTCGACCTAGACCCCAGAAACCTGTTCCGGGGTCCGTTTCGGAGCTTTTGCAGCGTTGCCAAGGATCGGAGCCGCCGGGTGAGGAAACCGACCTGCCGCGGTCCCGGGCCCGCCTCGCCGCCGAGAAGGATTTGAGAAATCGAAACCTTGCACGTGCGCGCCACCAAAAGAACAAGCCCGACTAACGCAAAAAGGAGGAGGTGCAACACGAGGACTTCCCAGGAGGTCACCCATCCCAGTACTACTCTCGCCCAAGCACGCTTAACTGCGGAGTTCTGATGGGATCCGGTGCATTAGTGCTGGTATGATCGTACCTGTCAAGTGTGGCGCGATCAACTGCTTTATGCCTTCGCCAGGCCGCCGCGCGCGCTTCAAACGATCATAACTTTCTGTCCGGGATGAATCTCGAGGCCCGGAAGGAGGCGCTGGAAAGCTCGTGCTGAGCCTGCCGCCGTCCCAACGAGGGCTTGTCTGGTTGAGGTCGACCTCGAACCTAGAAACCTATTCCGGGGCCCGTTTCGGAGCTTTTGCAGCAACGCCAAGGATCGGAGCCGCCGGGTGAGGAAACCGACATGCCGCGGTCCCGGGCCCGCCTCTGCCGCCGAGAAGGATTTGAGAAATCGAAACCTTGCACGTGCGCGCCACCAAAAGAACAAGCCCGACTGACGCAAAAAGGAGGAGGTGCAACACGAGGACTTCCCAGGAGGTCACCCATCCTAGTACTACTCTCGTCCAGGCACGCTTAACTGCGGAGTTGGGATGGGATCCGGTGCATTAGTGCTCGTATGATCGCACCTGTCAAGTGTGGCGCGATCAACTGCTTTATGCCTTCGCCAGGCCGCCGCACGCGCTTTAAACGAGCATAACTTTCTGTCCGGAATGAATCTCGAGGCCCGGGAGGCGCCGCTGGAAAGTTCTTCCTGAGCCCGCCACCGTCCCAACCGGGGCTCGCCCGGCTGAGGTCGACCTCGACCCCACAAACCTGTTCCGGGGTCCGTTTCGGAGCTTTTGCAGCGTTGCCAAGGATCGGAGCCAACGGGTGAGGAAACTGACCTGCCGCGGTCCCGGGCCCGCCTCCGTCGCCGAGAAGGATTTGAGAAATCGAAACCTTGCGCGTGCCCTCCACCAAAAGAACAAGCTCGACTGACGCAAAAAGGAGGACGTGCAACGTGAGGACTTCCCAGGACGTCACCCATCCCAGTACTACTCTCGCCCAAGCACGCTTAACTGCGGAGTTCTGATGGGATCCGGTGCATTAGTGCTGGTATGATCGCACCTGTCAAGTGTGGCGCGATCAACTGCTTTATGCCTTCTCCAAGCCACCGCGCGCGCTTCACACGATCATAACTTTCTGTCCAGGATGAGTCTCGAGGGCCGGGAGGCGGCGCTTGAAAGCTCATCCTGAGCCCGCCGCCGTCACAACCCGTGCTCGCCCGGTTGAGGTCGACCTCGACCCCAGAAACCTGTTCCGGGGCCCGTTTCGGAGCTTTTGCAGCAACGCCAAGGATCGGAGCCGCCGGGTGAGGAAACCGACCTGCCGCGGTCCCGGGGCCGCCTCCGCCGCCGAGAAGGATTTGAGAAATCGAAACCTTGCACGTGCGCGCCACCAAAAGAACAAGCCCGACTGACGCAAAAAGGAGGAGGTGCAACACGAGGACTTCCCAGGAGGTCACCCATCCCAGTACTACTCTCGCCCGGGCACGCTTAACTTCGGAGTTCTGATGGGATCCGGTGCATTAGTGCTGGTATAATCGTACCTGTCAAGTGTGGCGCGATCAACTGCTTTATGTCTTCGCCAGGCCGCCGCGCGCGCTTCAAACGATCATAACTTTCTGCCCGGGATGAATCTCGAGGCCCGGGAGGAGCCGCTGGAAAGCTCGTGCTGAGCCTGCCGCCGTCCCAACAAGGGCTTGCCTGGTTGAGGTCGACCTCGAACCGAGAAACCTATTCCGGGGCCCGTTTCGGAGCTTTTGCAGCAACGCCAAGGATCGGAGCCGCTGGGTGAGGAAACCGACCTGCCGCGGTCCCAGGCCCGCCTCTGCCGCCGAGAAGGATTTGAGAAATCGAAACCTTGCACGTGCGCGCCACCAAAAGAACAAGTCCGATTGACGCAAAAAGGAGGAGGTGCAACACGAGGACTTCCCAGGAGGTCACCCATCCCAGTACTACTCTCGCCCGGGCACGCTTAACTTCGGAGTTCTGATGGGATCCGGTGCATTAGTGCTGGTATGATCGCACCTGTCAAGTGTGGCACGATCAACTGCTTTATGCCTTCGCCAAGCCGCCGCGCGCGCTTTAAACGATCATAACTTTCTGTCCGGAATGAATCTCGAGGCCCGGGAGGCGCCGCTGGAAAGCTCGTCCTGAGCTCGCCGCCGTCCCAACCGGGGCTCTCCCGGTTGAGGTCGACCTCGACCCCAGAAACCTGTTCCGGGGTCCGTTTCGGAGCTTTTGCAGCGTTGCCATGGATCGGAGCCGCCGGGTGAGGAAGCTGACCTGCCGCGGTCCCGGGCCCGCCTCTGTTGCCGAGAAGGATTTGAGAAATCGAAACCTTGCGCGTGCGCTCCACCGAAAGAACAAGCTCGACTGACGCAAAAAGGAGGACGTGCAACGTGAGGACTTCCCAGGAGGTCACCCATCCCAGTACTACTCTCGCCCAAACACGCTTAACTGCGGAGTTCTGATGGGATCCGGTGCATTAGTGCTGGTATGATCGCACCCTTTCAAGTGTGGCGCGATCAACTGCTTTATGCCTTCGCTAGGCCGCCGAGCGCACTTCAAACGATCATAACTTTCTGTCCGGGATGAATCTCGAGGCCCGGGAGGCGACGCTGGAAAGCTCGTGCTGAGCCTGCCGCCGTCCCAACCAGGGCTTGCCTGGTTGAGGTCGACCTCGACCCCAGAAACCTGTTCCGGGGCCCGTTTCGGAGCTTTTGCAGCAACGCCAAGGATCGGAGCCGCCAGGTGAGGAAACCGACCTGCCGCGGTCCCGGGTCTGCCTCCGCCGCCGAGAAGGATTTGAGAAATCGAAACCTTGCGCGTGCGCGCCACCAAAAGAACAAGCCCGACTGACGCAAAAAGGAGGAGGTGCAACACGAGGACTTCCCAGGAGGTCACCCATCCCAGTAATACTCTCGCCCAGGCACGCTTAACTGCGGAGTTCTGATGGGATCCGGTGCATTAGTGCTGGTATGATCGCACCTGTCAAGTGTGGCGCGATCAACTGCTTTATGCCTTCGCCAGGCCGCCGCGCGCGCTTTAAACGATCATAACTTTCTGTCCGGAATGAATCTCGAGGCCCGGGAGGCGCCGCTGGAAAGCTCGTCCTGAGCCCGCCGCCGTCCCAACCGGGGCTCGCCCGATTGAGGTCGACCTAGACCCCAGAAACCTGTTCCGGGGTCCGTTTCGGAGCTTTTGCAGCGTTGCCAAGGATCGGAGCCGCCGGGTGAGGAAACCGACCTGCCGCGGTCCCGGGCCCGCCTCCGTCGCCGAGAAGGATTTGAGAAATCGAAACCTTGCGCGTGCGCTCCACCGAAAGAACAAGCTCGACTGACGCAAAAAGGAGGACGTGCAACGTGAGGACTTCCCAGGAGGTCACCCATCCCAGTACTACTCTCGCCCAGGCACGCTTAACTGCGGAGTTCTCATGGGATCCGGTGCATTAGTGCTGGTATGATCGCACCTGTCAAGTGTGGCGCGATCAACTGCTTTATGCCTTCGCCAAGCCACCGCGCGCGCTTCAAACGATCATAACTTTCTGTCCAGGATGAGTCTCGAGGCCCGGGTGGCGCCGCTGGAAAGCTCGTGCTGAGCCTGCCGCCGTCCCAACAAGGGCTTGCCTGGTTGAGGTCGACCTCGAACCCAGAAACCTATTCCGGGGCCCGTTTCGGAGCTTTTGCAGCAACGCCAAGGATCGGAGCCGCCGGGTGAGGAAACCGACATGCCGCGGTCCCGGGTCTGCCTCCGCCGCCGAGAAGGATTTGAGAAATCGAAACTTTGCGCGTGCGCGCCACCAAAAGAACAAGCCCGACTGACGCAAAAAGGAGCAGGTGCAACACGAGGACTTCCCAGGAGGTCACCCATCCCAGTACTACTCTCGCCCAAGCACGCTTAACTGCGGAGTTCTGATGGGATCCGGTGCATTAGTGCTGGTATGATCCCACCTGTCAAGTGTGGCGCGATCAACTGCTTTATGCCTTTGCCAGGCCACTGCGCGCGCTTCAAACCATCATAACTTTCTGTCCGGGATGAATCTCGAGGCCCGGGAGGCGCCGCTGGAAAGATCGTCCTGAGCCCGCCGCCGTCCCAACCAGGGCTCGCCCGGTTAAGGTCGACCTCGATCCCAGAAACCTGTTCCGGGGCCCGTTTCGGAGCTTTTGTAGCAACGCCAAGGATCGGAGCCGCCGGGTGAGGAAACCGACCTGCCGCGGTCCCGGGTCTGCCTCCGCCGCCGAGAAGGATTTGAGAAATCGAAACCTTGCGCGTGCACGCCACCAAAAGAACAAGCCCGACTGACGCAAAAAGGAGGAGGTGCAACACGAGGACTTCCCAGGAGGTCACCCATCCCAGTAATACTCTCGCCCAGGCACGCTTAACTGCGGAGTTCTATTGGGATCCGGTGCATTAGTGCTGGTATGATCGCACCTGTCAAGTGTGGCGCGATCAACTGCTTTATGCCTTTACCAAGCCGCCGCGCGCACTTCAAACGATCATAACTTTCTGTCCGGGATGAATCTCGAGCCCGGGAGGCGCCGCTGGAAAGCTCGTGCTGAGCCCGCCGCCGTCCCAACCTGGGCTTGCCTGGTTGAGGTCTACCTTGACCCCAGAAACCTGTTCCGGGGCCCGTTTCGGAGCTTTTGCAACAACGCCAAGGATCGGAGCCGCCGGGTGAGGAAACCGACCTGCCGCAGTCCCAGGCCCGCCTCCGCCGCCGAGAAGGATTTGAGAAATCGAAACCTTGCACGTGCGCGCCACCAAAAGAACAAGCCCGACTGACGCAAAAAGGAGGAGGTGCAACACGAGGACTTCCCTGGAGGTCACCCATCCCAGTACTACTCTCGCCCAAGCACGCTTAACTGCGGAGTTCTGATGGGATCCGGTGCATGAGTGCTGGTATGATCGCACCTGTCAAGTGTGGCGCGATCAACTGCTTTATGCCTTCGCCAGGTTGCCGCGCGCGCTTCAAGAGATAATAACTTTTTGTTCGGAATGAATCTCGAGGCCCGGGAGACGCCGTTGGAAAGCTCGTCCTTAGCCCACCGCCATCCCAACCAGTGCTCGCCAGGTTAAGGTCGACCTCGACCCCAGAAAACTGTTCCGGGGTCCGTTTCGGAGCTTTTGCAGCAACACAAAGGATCAGAGCCGCCAGGTGAGGAAACTGACCTGCCGCGGTCCCGGGCCCGCCTCCGCCGCCGAGAAGGATTTGCGAATTCGAAACCTTCCGCGTGCGCGCCACCGAAAGAACAACCCTGACTGACGCAAAAAGGAGGAGGTGCAACACGAGGACTTCCCAGGAAGTCACCCATCCCAGTACTACTCTCGCCCAAGCACGCTTAACTGCGGAGTTCTGATGGGATCCGGTGCATTAGTGCTGGTATGATCGCACCTGTCAAGTGTGGCGCGATCAACTGCTTTATGCCTTCGCCAAGCCGCTGCGCGCGCTTCAAACGATCATAACTTTCTGTCCGGGATGAATCCCGAGGCACGGGAGGCGCCGCTTGAAAGCTCGTCCTGAGCCCGCCGCCGTCACAACCCGGGCTCGCCTGGTTGAGGTCGACCTCGACCCCAGAAACCTGTTCCGGGGCCCGTTTCGGAGCTTTTGCAGCAACGCCAAGGATCGGAGCCGCAGGGTGAGGAAACCGACCAGCCGCGGTCCCAGGCCCGCCTCTGCCGCCGAGAAGGATTTGAGAAATCGAAACCTTGCACGTGCGAGCCGCCAAAAGAACAAGCCCGACTGACGCAAAAAGGAGGAGGTGCAACACGAGGACTTCCCAGGAGGTCACCCATCCCAGTACTACTCTCGCCCAAGCACGCTTAACCGCGGAGTTCTGATGGGATCCGGTGCATTAGTGCTTGTATGATCGCACCTGTCAAGTGTGGCGCGATCAACCGCTTTATGCCTTCGCCAGGCCGCCGCGCGCGCTTCAAACGATCATAACTTTCTGTCCGGGATGAATCTCGAGGCGCGGGAGGCGCCGCTGGAAAGCTCGTGCTGAGCCCGTCGTCTTCCTAACCAGGGCTCGCCCGGTTGAGGTTGACCTCGACCCCAGAAACCTGTTCCGGGGCCCGTTTCAGAGCTTTTGCAGCAACGCCAAGGATCGGAGCCGCCAGGTGAGGAAACTGACCTGCCGCGGTCCCAGGCCCGCCTCCGCCGCTGAGAAGGATTGGAGAAATCGAAACCTTGCGCGTGTGCGCCACCAAAAGAACAAGCCCGACGGACGCAAAAAGGAGGAGGTGCAACACGAGGACTTCCCAGGAGGTCACCCATCCCAGTACTACTCTCGCCCAAGCACGCTTAACTGCGGAGTTCTGATGGGATCCGGTGCATTAGTGCTTGTATGATCGCACCTGTCAGGTGTGGCGCGATCAACCGCTTTATGCCTTCGCCAGGCCGCCGCGCGCGCTTCAAACGATCATAACTTTCTGTCCGGGATGAATCTCGAGGCGCGGGAGGCGCCGCTGGAAAGCTCGTGCTGAGCCCGTCGTCGTCCTAACCAGGGCTCGCCCGGTTGAGGTTGACCTCGACCCCAGAAACCTGTTCCGGGGCCCGTTTCAGAGCTTTTGCAGCAACGCCAAGGATGGGAGCCTCCAGGTGAGGAAACTGACCTGCCGCGGTCCCAGGCCCGCCTCCGCCGCCGAGAAGGATTTGAGAAATCGAAACCTTGCGCGTGCGCGCCACCAAAAGAACAAGCCCGACTGACGCATAAAGGAGGAGGTGCAACACGAGGACCTCCCAGGAGGTCACCCATCCCAGTACTACTCTCACCCCAGCATGCTTAACTGCGGAGTTCTGATGAGATCCGGTGCATTAGTGCTTGTATGATCGCACCTGTCAAGTGTGGCGCGATCAACTGATTTATGCCTTCGCCAGGCCGCCGCGCGCGCTTCAAACGATGATAACTTTCTGTCCGGGATGAATGTCGAGGCCCGGGAGGCGCCGCTGGAAAGCTCGTCCTTAGCCCGCCGCCGTCCCAACCAGGGCTCGCCCGGTTGAGGTCGACCTCGACCCCAGAAACCTGTTGAGGGGCCCGTTTTGGAGCTTTTACAGCAACGCCAAGGATCGGAGCCGCCGGGTGAGGAAACCGACCTACCGCGGTCCCAGGCCGGCCTCCGCCGCCGAGAAGGATTTGAGAAATCGAAACCTTGCGCATGCGCGCCACCAAAAGAACAAGCCCGACTGACGCAAAAAGGAGGAGGTGCAGCACGAGGACTTCCCTGGAGGTCACCCATCCCAGTACTACTCTCACCCCAGCATGCTTAACTGCGGAGCTCTGATGGGATCCGGTGCATTAGTGCTGGTATGATCGCACCTGTCAAGTGTGGCGCGATCAACCGCTTTATGCCTTCGCCAGGCCGCCGCGCGCGCTTCAAACGATCATAACTTTCTGTCCGGGATGAATCTCGAGGCGCGGGAGGCGCCGCTGGAAAGCTCGTGCTGAGCCCGTCGTCGTCCTAACCAGGGCTCGCCCGGTTGAGGTTGACCTCGACCCCAGAAACCTGTTCCGGGGCCCGTTTCAGAGCTTTTGCAGCAACGCCAAGGATGGGAGCCTCCAGGTGAGGAAACTGACCTGCCGCGGTCCCAGGCCCGCCTCCGCCGCCGAGAAGGATTTGAGAAATCGAAACCTTGCGCGTGCGCGCCACCAAAAGAACAAGCCCGACTGACGCATAAAGGAGGAGGTGCAACACGAGGACCTCCCAGGAGGTCACCCATCCCAGTACTACTCTCACCCCAGCATGCTTAACTGCGGAGTTCTGATGAGATCCGGTGCATTAGTGCTTGTATGATCGCACCTGTCAAGTGTGGCGCGATCAACTGATTTATGCCTTCGCCAGGCCGCCGCGCGCGCTTCAAACGATGATAACTTTCTGTCCGGGATGAATGTCGAGGCCCGGGAGGCGCCGCTGGAAAGCTCGTCCTTAGCCCGCCGCCGTCCCAACCCGGGCTCGCCCGGTTGAGGTCGACCTCGACCCCAGAAACCTGTTGAGGGGCCCGTTTTGGAGCTTTTGCAGCAACGCCAAGGATCGGAGCCGCCGGGTGAGGAAACCGACCTACCGCGGTCCCAGGCCGGCCTCCGCCGCCGAGAAGGATTTGAGAAATCGAAACCTTGCGCATGCGCGCCACCAAAAGAACAAGCCCGACTGACGCAAAAAGGAGGAGGTGCAGCACGAGGACTTCCCTGGAGGTCACCCATCCCAGTACTACTCTCGCCCAAGCACGCTTAACTGCGGAGTTCTGATGGGATCCGGTCCATTCGTGCTGGTATGATCGCACCTGTCAAGTGTGGCGCGATCAACTGCTTTATGCCTTCGCAAGGCCATTGCGCGCTTCAAACCATCATAACTTTCTGTCCTGGATGAATCTCGAGGCCCTGGAGGTGCCGCTGGAAAGCTCGTCCTGAGCCCGCCGCCGTCCCAACCAGGGCTCGCCCGGTTGAGGTCGACCTCGACCCCAGAAACCTGTTCCGGGGCCCGTTTCGGAGCTTT
Organism: Canavalia gladiata; assembly: GCA_037954105.1. Lineage (NCBI taxonomy): Eukaryota > Viridiplantae > Streptophyta > Magnoliopsida > Fabales > Fabaceae > Canavalia > Canavalia gladiata. The sequence goes on along the minus strand of CM075661.1, from coordinate 27,986,098 downwards.
TCTAGCAACGCCAAGGATCGGAGCCGCCGGGTGAGGAAACTGACTTACCGCGGTCCCGGGCCCCCCTCCGCTGCTGAGAAGGATTTGAGAAATCGAAACCTTGCGCGTGCGTGCCACCGAAAGAAAATGCACGACTGACGCAAAAAGGAGGAGGTTCAACACGAGGACTTCTCAGGAGGTCACCCGTCCCAGTACTACTCTCGCCATAGCACGCTTAACTGCGGAGCTCTGATGGGATCCGGGTCATTAGTGCTGGTATGATCGCACCTGTCAAGTGTGGCGCGATCAACTGCTTTATGCCTTCGCCAAGCCGCCGCGCGCGCTTTAAACGATCATAACTTTCTGTCCGGAATGAATCTCGAGGCCCGGGAGGCGCCGCTGGAAAGCTCGTCCTGAGCTCGTCGCCGTCCCAACCGGGGCTCTCCCGGTTGAGGTCGACCTCGACCCCAGAAACCTGTTCCGGGGTCCGTTTCGGAGCTTTTGCAGCAACACCAAGGATCGGAGCCGCCGGGTGAGGAAACCGACCTGCCGCGGTCCCGGGCCCGCCTCCGCCGCCGAGAAGGATTTGTGAAATCGAAACCTTGAACGTGCGCGCCACCAAAAGAACAAGCCCGACTGACGCAAAAAGGAGGAGGTGCAACACGAGGACTTCCCAGGAGGTCACCCATCCCACTACTACTCTCGCCCAAGCATGCTTAACTGCGGAGTTCTGATGGGATCCGGTGCATTAGTGCTGGTATGATCGTACCTGTCAAGTGTGGCGCGATCAACTGCTTTATGTCTTCGCCAGGCCGCCGCGCGCGCTTCAAACGATCATAACTTTCTGTCCGGGATGAATCTCGAGGCCCGGGAGGAGCCGGTGGAAAGCTCGTGCTGAGCCTGCCGCCATCCCAACAAGGGCTTGCCTGGTTGAGGTCGACCTCGAACCCAGAAACCTATTCCGGGGCCCGTTTCGGAGCTTTTGCAGCAACGCCAAGGATCGGAGCCGCCGGGTGAGGAAACCGACCTGCCGCGGTCCCGGGCCCGCCTCGTCCGCCGAGAAGGATTTGAAAAATCGAAACCTTGCACATGCGCGCCACCAAAAGAACAAGCCCGATTGACGCAAAAAGGAGGAGGTGCAACACGAGGACTTCCCAGGAGGTCACCCATCCCATTACTACTCTCGCCCAAGCACGCTTAACTGCGGAGTTCTGATGGGATCCGGTCCATTCGTGCTGGTATGATCGCAGCTGTCAAGTGTGGCGCGATCAACTGCTTTATGCCTTCGCCAAGCCCGCCGCGCGCGCTTCAAACGATCATAACTTTCTGTCCGGGATGAATGTCGAGGCCCGGGAGGCGCCGCTGGAAAGCTCGTCCTTAGCCCGCCGCCGTCCCAACCAGGGCTCGCCCGGTTGAGGTCGACCTCGACCCCAGAAACCTGTTGAGGGGCCCGTTTTGGAGCTTTTGCAGCAACGCCAAGGATCGGAGCCGCCGGGTGAGGAAACCGACCTACCGCGTTCCCAGGCTGGCCTCCGCCGCCGAGAAGGATTTGAGAAATCGAAACCTTGCGCATGCGCGCCACCAAAAGAACAAGCCCGACTGACGCAAAAAGGAGGAGGTGCAGCACGAGGACTTCCCTGGAGGTCACCCATCCCAGTACTACTCTCGCCCAAGCACGCTTAACTGCGGAGTTCTGATGGGATCCGGTCCATTCGTGCTGGTATGATCGCACCTGTCAAGTGTGGCGCGATCAACTGCTTTATGCCTTCGCAAGGCCATTGCGCGCTTCAAACCATCATAACTTTCTGTCCTGGATGAATCTCGAGGCCCTGGAGGTGCCGCTGGAAAGCTCGTCCTGAGCCCGCCGCCGTCCCAACCAGGGCTCGCCCGGTTGAGGTCGACCTCGACCCCAGAAACCTGTTCCGGGGTCCGTTTCGGAGCTTTTGCAGCGTTGCCAAGGATCGGAGCCGCCGGGTGAGGAAAACGACCTGCCGCGGCCCCGGGCCCGCCTCCGCCGCCGAGAAGGATTTGACAAATCGAAACCCTGCGCGTGCGCTCCACCGAAAGAACAAGCCCGACTGACGCAAAAAGGAGGAGGTGCAACACGAGGACTTCCCAGGAGGTCACCCATCCCAGTACTACTCTCGCCCAAGCACGCTTAACTGCGGAGTTTTGATGGGATCCGGTGCATTAGTGCTGGTATGATCGCACCGTTCAAGTGTGGCGCGATCAACTGCTTTATGCCTTCGCCAGGCCGCCGCGCGCGCTTTAAACGATCATAACTTTCTGTCCGGGATGAATCTCGAGGCCCGGGAGGCGCCGCTGGAAAGATCGTCCTGAGCCCGCCGCCGTCCCAACCAGGGCTCGCCCGGTTGAGGTCGACCTCGATCCCAGAAACCTGTTCCGGGGCCCGTTTCGGAGGTTTTGTAGCAACGCCAAGGATCGGAGCCCCCGGGTGAGGAAACCGACCTACCGCGGTCCCAGGCCGGCCTCTGCTGCCGAGAAGGATTTCAGAAATCAAAACCTTGCGCGTGCGTGCCACCAAAAGAACAAGCCCGACTGACGCAAAAAGGAGGAGGTGCAGCACGAGGACTTCCCTGGAGGTCACCCATCCCAGTACTACTCTCACCCCAGCATGCTTAACTGCGGAGTTCTGATGGGATCCGGTGCATTAGTGCTGGTATGATCGCACCTGTCAAGTGTGGTGCGATCAACTGCTTTATGCCTTCGCCAAGACGCCGCGCGCGCTTTAAACGATCATAACTTTCTGTCCGGAATGAATCTCGAGGCCCGGGAGGCGCCGCTGGAAAGCTCGTCCTGAGCTCGTCGCCGTCCCAACCGGAGCTCTCCCGGTTGAGGTCGACCTCGACCCCAGTAACCTGTTCCGGGGTCCGTTTCGGAGCTTTTGCAGCAACATCAAGGATCGGAGCCGCCGGGTGAGGAAACCGACCTGCCGCGGTCCCGGGCCCGCCTCCGCCGCCGAGAAGGATTCATGAAATCGAAACCTTGCACGTGCGCGCCACCAAAAGAACAAGCCCGACTGACGCAAAAAGGAGGAGGTGCAACACGAGGACTTCCCAGGAGGTCACCCATCCCAGTATTACTCTCACCCCAGCATGCTTAACTGCGGAGTTCTGATGGGATCCGGTGCATTAGTGCTGGTATGATCGCACCTGTCAAGTGTGGCGCGATCAACTGCTTTATGCCTTCGCCAAGCCGTCGCGCGCGCTTTTAACGATCATAACTTTCTGTCCGGAATGAATCTCGAGGCCCAGGAGGCGCCGCTGGAAAGCTCGTCCTGAGCTCGCCGCCCTCCCAACCGGGGCTCTCCCGGTTGAGGTCGAGCTCGACCCCATAAACCTTTTCCGGGGTCCGTTTCGGAGCTTTTGCAGCGTTGCCAAGGATCGGAGCCGCCGGGTGAGGAAACCGACCTGCCGCGGTCCGGGGCCCGCCTCCGTCGCCGAGAAGGATTTGAGAAATCGAAACCTTGCGCGTGCGCTCCACCGAAAGAACAAGCTCGACTGACGCAAAAAGGAGGACGTGCAACGTGAGGACTTCCCAGGAGGTCACCCATCCCAGTATTACTCTCGCCCAAGCACGCTTAACTGCGGAGTTCTGATGGGATCCGGTGCATTAGTGCTGGTATGATCGCACCTGTCAAGTGTGGCGCGATCAACTGCTTTATGCCTTCGCCAAGCCACCGCGCGCGCTTCAAACGATCATAACTTTCTGTCCAGGATGAGTCTCGAGGCCCGGGAGGCGTTGCTTGAAAGTTAGTCCTGAGCCCGGCGCCGTCACAACCCGGGCTCGCCCGGTTGAGGTCGACCTCGACCCCAGAAACCTGTTCCGGGGCCCGTTTCAGAGGTTTTGCAGCAACGCCAAGGATCGGAGCGGCCGGGTGAGGAAACCGACCTGCCGCGGTCCCGGGCCCGCCTCCGCCGTCGAGAAGGATTTGAGAAATCGAAACCTTGCACTTGCGCGCCACCAAAAGAACAAGCCCGACTGACGCAAAAAGGAGGAGGTGCAACACGAGCACTTCCCAGGAGGTCACCCATCCCAGTACTACTCTCGCCCAGGCACGCTTAACTGCGTAGTTCTGATGGGATCCAGTGCATTAGTGCTGGTATGATCGCACCTGTCAAGTGTGGCGCGATCAACTGTTTTATGCCTTTGCCAAGCCGCCGCGCGCTTCAAACGATCATAACTTTCTGTCCGGGATGAATCTCGAGGCCCGGGAGGCGCCGCTGGAAAGCTCGTGCTGAGCCCGCCGCCGTCCCAACCCGGGCTTGCCCGGTTGAGGTCGACCTCGACCCCAGAAGCCTGTTTTGGGGCCCGTTTCGGAGCTTTTGCAGCAACGCCAAGGATCGGAGCCGCCGGGTTAGGAAACCGACCTCCCGCGATCCCAGGCCCGCCTCCGCCGCCGAGAAGGATTTGAGAAATCGAAACCTTGCGCGTGCACGCCACAAAAAGAACAAGCCCGACTGACGCAAAAACGAGGAGGTGCAACACGAGGACTTCCCAGGAGGTCACCCATCCCAGTACTACTCTTGCCCAAGCACGCTTAACTGCGGAGTTCTGATGGGATCCGGTCCATTAGTGCTGGTATGATCGCACCTGTCAAGTGTGGCGTGATCAACTGCTTTATGCCTTCGCAAGGCCACTGCGCGCGCTTCAGACCATCATAACTTTCTGTCCGGGATGAAGCTCGAGGTCCGGGAGGCGCCGCTGGAAAGCTCGTCTTGAGCCCGCCGCCGTCCCAACCAGGGCTCGCCCGGTTGTGGTCGACCTCGACTCCAGAAACCTGTTCCGGGGCCCGTTTCGGAGCATTTCTAGCAACGCCAAGGATCGGAGCCGCCGGGTAAGGAAACTGACTTGCCCCGGTCCCAGGCCCGCCTCCGCTGCCGAGAAGGATTTGAGAAATCGACACCTTGCGCGTGCGTAACACCGAAAGAACAAGCCCGACTGACGCAAAAAGGAGGAGGTGCAGCACGAGGACTTCCCTGGAGGTCACCCATCCCAGTACTACTCTCACCCCAGCATGCTTAACTGCGGAGCTCTGATGGGATCCGGTGCATTAGTGCTGGTATGATCGCACCTGTCAAGTGTGGCGCGATCAACTGCTTTATGCCTTCGCCAAGCCGCCGCGCGCGCTTTAAACGATCATAACTTTCTGTCCGGAATGAATCTCGAGGCCCGGGAGGCGCCGCTGGAAAGCTCGTCCTGAGCTCGTCGCCGTCCCAACCGGGGCTCTCCCGGTTGAGGTCGACCTCGACCCCAGAAACCTGTTCCGGGGTCCGTTTCGGAGCGTTTGCAGCAACACCAAGGATCGGAGCCGCCGGGTGAGGAAACCGACCTGCCGCGGTCCCGGCCCGCCTCCGCCGCCGAGAAGGATTTGTGAAATCGAAACCTTGCACGTGCGCGCCACCAAAAGAACAAGCCCGACTGACGCAAAAAGGAGGAGGTGCAACACGAGGACTTCCAGGAGGTCACCCATCCCACTACTACTCTCGCCCAAGCATGCTTAACTGCGGAGTTCTGATGGGATCCGGTGCATTAGTGCTGGTATGATCGTACCTGTCAAGTATGGCGCGATCAACTGCTTTATGTCTTCGTCAGGACGCCGCGCGCGCTTCAAACGATCATAACTTTCTGTCCGGGATGAATCTCGAGGCCCGGGAGGAGCCGGTGGAAAGCTCGTGCTGAGCCTGCCGCCATCCCAACAAGGGCTTGCTTGGTTGAGGTCGACCTCGAACCCAGAAACCTATTCCGGGGCCCGTTTCGGAGCTTTTGCAGCAACGCCAAGGATCGGAGCCGCCGGGTGAGGAAACCGACCTGCCGCGGTCCCGGGCCCGCCTCTGCCGCCGAGAAGGATTTGAAAAATCGAAACCTTGCACGTGCGCGCCACCAAAAGAACAAGCCCGATTGACGCAAAAAGGAGGAGGTGCAACACGAGGACTTCCCAGGAGGTCACCCATCCCAGTACTACTCTCGCCCAAGCACGCTTAACTGCGGAGTTCTGATGGGATCCGGTCCATTCGTGCTGGTATGATCGCACCTGTCAAGTGTGGCGCGATCAACTGCTTTATGCCTTCGCCAAGCCCGCCGCGCGCGCTTCAAACGATCATAACTTTCTGTCCGGGATGAATGTCGAGGCCCGGGAGGCGCCGCTGGAAAGCTCGTCCTTAGCCCGCCGCCGTCCCAACCAGGGCTCGCCCGGTTGAGGTCGACCTCGACCCCAGAAACCTGTTGAGGGGCCCGTTTTGGAGCTTTTGCAGCAACGCCAAGGATCGGAGCCGCCGGGTGAGGAAACCGACCTACCGCGGTCCCAGGCCGGCCTCCGCCGCCGAGAAGGATTTGAGAAATCGAAACCTTGCGCATGCGCGCCACCAAAAGAACAAGCCCGACTGACGATAAAAGGAGGAGGTGCAGCACGAGGACTTCCCTGGAGGTCACCCATCCCAGTACTACTCTCGCCCAAGCACGCTTAGCTGCGGAGTTCTGATGGGATCCGGTCCATTCGTGCTGGTGTGATCGCACCTGTCAAGTGTGGCGCGATCAACTGCTTTATGCCTTCGCAAGGCCATTGCGCGCTTCAAACCATCATAACTTTCTGTCCTGGATGAATCTCGAGGCCCTGGAGGTGCCGCTGGAAAGCTCGTCCTGAGCCCGCCGCCGTCCCAACCAGGGCTCGCCCGGTTGAGGTCGACCTCGACCCTAGAAACCTGTTCCGGGGCCCGTTTCGGAGCTTTTCTAGCAACGCCAAGGATCGGAGCCGCTGGGTGAGGAAACTGACTTACCGCGGTCCCGGGCCCCCCTCCGCTGCTGAGAAGGATTTGAGAAATCGAAACCTTGCGCGTGCGTGCCACCGAAAGAAAATGCACGACTGATGCAAAAAGGAGGAGGTTCAACACGAGGACTTCTCAGGAGGTCACCCGTCCCAGTACTACTCTCGCCATAGCACGCTTAACTGCGGAGTTCTGATGGGATCCGGTGCATTAGAGCTGGTATGATCGCACCTGTCAAGTGTGGCACCATCAACTGCTTTATGCCTTCGCAGGGCCACCGCGCGCGCTTTAAACGATCATAACTTTCTGTCCGGAATGAATCTCGAGGCCCGGGAGGCGCCGCTGGAAAGCTCGTCCTGAGCCCGCCGCCGTCCCAACCAGGGCTCGCCCGGTTGAGGTCGACCTCGACCCCAGAAACCTGTTCCGGGGTCCGTTTCGGAGCTTTTGCAGCGTTGCCAAGGATCGGAGCCGCCGGGTGAGGAAAACGACCTGCCGCGGCCCCGGGCCCGCCTCCGCCGCCGAGAAGGATTTGACAAATCGAAACCCTGCGCGTGCGCTCCACCGAAAGAACAAGCCCGACTGACGCAAAAAGGAGGTGGTGCAACACGAGGACTTCCCAGGAGGTCACCCATCCCAGTACTACTCTCGCCCAAGCACGCTTAACTGCGGAGTTTTGATGGGATCCGGTGCATTAGTGCTGGTATGATCGCACCGTTCAAGTGTGGCGCGATCAATTGCTTTATGCCTTCGCCAGGCCGCCGCGCGCGCTTTAAACGATCATAACTTTCTGTCCGGGATGAATCTCGAGGCCCGGGAGGCGCCGCTGGAAAGATCGTCCTGAGCTCGTCCCCGTCCCAACCGGGGCTCTCCCGGTTGAGGTCGACCTCGACCCCAGAAACCTGTTCCGGGGTCCGTTTCGGAGCTTTTGCAGCAACACCAAGGATCGGAGCCGCCGGGTGAGGAAACCGACCTGCCGCGGTCCCGGGCCCGCCTCCGCCGCCGAGAAGGATTTGTGAAATCGAAACCTTGCACGTGCGCGCCACGAAAAGAATTAGCCCGACTGACGCAAAAAGGACGAGGTGCAACACGAGGACTTCCCAGGAGGTCACCCATCCCAGTACTACTCTCGCCCAAGCACGCTTAACTACGGAGTTCTGATGGGATCCGGTGCATTAGTGCTGGTATGATCGCACCTGTCAAGTGTGGCGCGATCAACTGCTTTATGCCTTCGCCAAGCCGCCGCGCGCGCTTTAAACGATCATAACTTTCTGTCCGGAATGAATCTCGAGGCCCGGGAGGCGCCGCTGGAAAGCTCGTCCTAAGCTCGCCGCCGTCGCAACCGGGGCTCTCCCGGTTGAGGTCGACCTCGAACCCAGAAACATATTCCGGGGCCCGTTTCGGAGCTTTTGCAGCAACGCCAAGGATCGGAGCCGCCGGGTGAGGAAACCGACCTGCCGCGGTCCCGGGCTCGCCTCTGCCGCCGAGAAGGATTTGAGAAATTGAAACCTTGCACGTGCGCGCCACCAAAAGAACAAGCCCGATTGACGGAAAAAGGAGGAGGTGAAACACGAGGACTTCCAAGGAGGTCACCCATCCCAGTACTACTCTCGCCCGGGCACGCTTAACTTCGGAGTTCTGATGGGATCCGGTGCATGAGTGCTGGTATGATCGCACCTGTCAAGTGTGGCGCGATCAACTGCTTTATGCCTTCGCCAAGCCGTCGCGCGCGCTTTAAACGATCATAACTTTCTGTCCGGAATGAATCTCGAGGCCCAGGAGGCGCCGCTGGAAAGCTCGTCCTGAGCTCGCCGCCCTCCCAACCGGGGCTCTCCCGGTTGAGGTCGAGCTCGACCCCATAAACCTTTTCCGGGGTCCGTTTCGGAGCTTTTGCAGCGTTGCCAAGGATCGGAGCCGCCGGGTGAGGAAACCGACCTGCCGCGGTCCGGGGCCCGCCTCCGTCGCCGAGAAGGATTTGAGAAATCGAAACCTTGCGCGTGCGCTCCACCGAAAGAACAAGCTCGACTGACGCAAAAAGGAGGACGCGTGCAACGTGAGGACTTCCCAGGAGGTCACCCATCCCAGTACTACTCTCGCCCAAGCACGCTTAACTGCGGAGTTCTGATGGGATCCGGTGCATTAGTGCTGGTATGATCGCACCTGTCAAGTGTGGCGCGATCAACTGCTTTATGCCTTCGCCAAGCTGCCGCGCGCGCTTTAAACGATCATAACTTTCTGTCCGGAATGAATCTCGAGGTCCGGGAGGCGCCGCTGGAAAGCTCGTCCTGAGCTCGTCGCCGTCCCAACCGGGGCTCTCCCGGTTGAGGTCGACCTCGACCCCAGAAACCTGTTCCGGGGTCCGTTTCGGAGCTTTTGCAGCAACACCAAGGATCGGAGCCGCCAGGTGAGGAAACCGACCTGCCGCGGTGCCGGGCCCGCCTCTGCCGCCGAGAAGGATTTGAGAAATCGAAACCTTGCACGTGCGCGCCACCAAAAGAACAAGCCCGACTGACGCAAAAAGGACGAGGTGCAACACGAGGACTTCCCAGGAGGTCACCCATCCCAGTACTACTCTCGCCCAAGCACGCTTAACTACGGAGTTCTGATGGGATCCGGTGCATTAGTGCTGGTATGATCGCACCTGTCAAGTGTGGCGCGATCAACTGCTTTATGCCTTCGCCAAGCCACCGCGCGAGCTTCAAACGATCATAACTTTCTGTCCAGGATGAGTCTCGAGGCCCGGGAGGCGTTGCTTGAAAGTTAGTCCTGAGCCCGGCGCCGTCACAACCCGGGCTCGCCCGGTTGAGGTCGACCTCGACCCCAGAAACCTGTTCCTGGGCCCGTTTCAGAGCTTTTGCAGCAACGCCAAGGATCGGAGCCGCCGGGTGAGGAAACCGACCTGCCGCGGTCCTGGGCCCGCCTCCGCCGTCGAGAAGGATTTGAGAAATCGAAACCTTGCACTTGCGCGCCACCAAAAGAACAAGCCCGACTGACGCAAAATGGAGGAGGTGCAACACGAGGACTTCCTAGGAGGTCACCCATCCCAGTACTACTCTCGCCCGGGCACGCTTAACTTCGGAGTTCTGATGGGATCCGGTGCATTAGTGCTGGTATGATCGCACCTGTCAAGTGTGGCGCGATCAACTGCTTTATGCCTTCGCCAAGCCGTCGCGCGCGCTTTAAACGATCATAACTTTCTGTCCGGAATGAATCTCGAGGCCCAGGAGGCGCCGCTGGAAAGCTCGTCCTGAGCTCGCCGCCCTCCCAACCGGGGCTCTCCCGGTTGAGGTCGACCTCGACCCCAGAAACCTTTTCCGGGGTCCGTTTCGGAGCTTTTGCAGCGTTGCCAAGGATCGGAGCCGCCGGGTGAGGAAACCGACCTGCCGCGGTCCGGGGCCCGCCTCCGTCGCCGAGAAGGATTTGAGAAATCGAAACCTTGCGCGTGCGCTCCACCGAAAGAACAAGCTCGACTGACGCAAAAAGGAGGACGTGCAACGTGAGGACTTCCCAGGAGGTCACCCATCCCAGTACTACTCTCGCCCAAGCACGCTTAACTGCGGAGTTCTGATGGGATCCGGTGCATTAGTGCTGGTATGATCGCACCTGTCAAGTGTGGCGCGATCAACTGCTTTATGCCTTCGCCAAGCCACCGCGCGCGCTTCAAACGATCATAACTTTCTGTCCAGGATGAGTCTCGAGGCCCGGGAGGCGTTGCTTGAAAGTTAGTCCTGAGCCCGGCGCCGTCACAACCCGGGCTCGCCCGGTTGAGGTCGACCTCGACCCCAGAAACCTGTTCCGGGGCCCGTTTCAGAGCTTTTGCAGCAACGCCAAGGATCGGAGCCGCCAGGTGAGGAAACCGACCTGCCGCGGTCCCGGGCCCGCCTCCGCCGTCGAGAAGGATTTGAGAAATCGAAACCTTGCACGTGCGCGCCACCAAAAGAACAAGCCCGACTGACGCAAAATGGAGGAGGTGCAACACGAGCACTTCCCAGGAGGTCACCCATCCCAGTACTACTCTCGCCCAGGCACGCTTAGCTGCGTAGTTCTGATGGGATCCAGTGCATTAGTGCTGGTATGATCGCACCTGTCAAGTGTGGCGCGATCAACTGTTTTATGCCTTCGCCAAGCCGCCGCGCGCGCTTCAAACGATCATAACTTTCTGTCCGGGATGAATCTCGAGGCCCGGGAGGCGCCGCTGGAAAGCTCGTGCTGAGCCCGCCGCCGTCCCAACCCGGGCTTGCCCGGTTGAGGTCGACCTCGACCCCAGAAGCCTGTTCTGGGGCCCGTTTCGGAGCTTTTGCAGCAACGCCAAGGATCGGAGCCGCCGGGTTAGGAAACCGACCTCCCGCGATCCCAGGCCCGCCTCCGCCGCCGAGAAGGATTTGAGAAATCGAAACCTTGCGCGTGCACGCCACAAAAAGAACAAGCCCGACTGACGCAAAAACGAGGAGGTGCAACACGAGGACTTCCCAGGAGGTCACCCATCCCAGTACTACTCTTGCCCAAGCACGCTTAACTGCGGAGTTCTGATGGGATCCGGTCCATTAGTGCTGGTATGATCGCACCTGTCAAGTATGGCGCGATCAACTGCTTTATGCCTTCGCAAGGCCACTGCGCGCGCTTCAGACCATCATAACTTTCTGTCCGGGATGAATCTCGAGGCCCGGGAGGCGCCGCTGGAAAGCTCGTCTTGAGCCCGCCGCCGTCCCAACCAGGGCTCGGCCGGTTGTGGTCGACCTCGACTCCAGAAACCTGTTCCGGGGCCCGTTTCGGAGCTTTTCTAGCAACGCCAAGGATCGGAGCCGCCGGGTAAGGAAACTGACTTGCCCCGGTCCCAGGCCCGCCTCCGCTGCTGAGAAGGATTTGAGAAATCGACACCTTGCGCGTGCGTGCCACCGAAAGAACAAGCCCGAATGACGCAAAAAGGAGGTGCAACACGAGGACTTCCCAGGAGGTCACCCATCCCAGTACTACTCTCGCCCAAGCACGCTTAACTGCGGAGTTCTGATGGGATCCGGTGCATTAGTGCTGGTATGATCGCACCTGTCAAGTGTGGCGCGATCAACTGCTTTAGGCCTTCGCAAGGCCACTGCGCGCTTCAAACCATCATAACTTTCTGTCCTGGATGAATCTCGAGGCCCTGGAGGTGCCGCTGGAAAGCTCGTCCTGAGCCCGCCGCCGTCCCAACCGGGGCTCGCCCGGTTGAGGTCGACCTCGACCCCAGAAACCTGTTCCGGGGCCCGTTTCGGAGCTTTTCTAGCAACGCCAAGGATCGGAGCCGCCAGGTGAGGAAACTGACTTACCGCGGTCCCGGGCCCCCCTCCGCTGCTGAGAAGGATTTGAGAAATCGAAACCTTGCGCGTGCGTGCCACCGAAAGAAAATGCCCGACTGACGCAAAAAGGAGGAGGTTCAACACGAGGACTTCTTAGGAGGTCACCCGTCCCAGTACTACTCTCGCCCAAGCACGCTTAACTGCGGAGTTCTGATGGGATCCGGTGCATTAGTGCTGGTATGATCGCACCTGTCAAGTGTGGTGCAATCAACTGCTTTATGCCTTCGCCAGGCCGCCGCGCGCGCTTTAAACGATCATAACTTTCTGTCCGGAATGAATCTCGAGGCTCGGGAGGCGCCGCTGGAAAGCTCGTCCTGAGCCCGCCGCCGTCCCAACCAAGCCTCGCCCGGTTGAGGTCGACCTCGACCCAAGAAACCTGTTCCGGGGTCCGTTTCGGAGCTTTTGCAGCGTTGCCAAGGATCGGAGCTGCCGGGTGAGGAAACCGACCTGCCACGGCCCCGGGCCCGCCTCCGCCGCCGAGAAGGATTTGACAAATCGAAACCCTGCCCGGCGCTCCACCGAAAGAACAAGCCCGACTGACGCAAAAAGGAGGAGGTGCAACACGAGGACTTCCCAGGAGGTCACCCATCCCAGTACTACTCTCGCCCAAGCACGCTTAACTGCGGAGTTTTGATGGGATCCGGTGCATTAGTGCTGGTATGATCGCACCGTTCAAGTGTGGCGCGATCAACTGCTTTATTCCTTCGCCAGGCCGCCGCGCGCGCTTCAAACGATCATAACTTTCTGTCTGAGATGAATCTCTAGGCCCGGGAGGCGCCGCTGGAAACCTCGTCCTAAGCTCGCCGCCGTCCCAACCAGGGCTTGCCCGGTTGAGGTCGACGTCGACCCCAGAAACCTGTTATGGGGCCCGTTTCGGAGCTTTTGCAGCAACGCCAAGGATCAGAGCCGCCGGGTTAGGAAACCGACCTGCCGCGATCCCAGGCCCGCCTCCGCCGCCGAGAAGGATTTGAGAAATCGAAACCTTGCGCGTGCACGCCACAAAAAGAACAAGCCCGACTGACGCAAAAACGAGGAGGTGCAACACGAGGACTTCCCAGGAGGTCACCCATCCCAGTACTACTCTTGCACAAGCACGCTTAACTGCGGAATTCTGATGGGATCCGGTCCATTAGTGCTGGTATGATCGCACCTGCCAAGTGTGGCGCGATCAACTGCTTTATGCCTTCGCCAGGCCGCTGCGCGCGCTTCAAACTATCATAACTTTCTGTTCGGGATGAATCTCGAGGCCCGAGAGGCGCCGCTGGAAAGCTCGTCATGAGCCCGCCGCCGTCCCAACCAGGGCTCGCTCGGTTGAGGTCGACCTCGACCCCAGAAACCTGTTCCGGGGTCCGTTTCGGAGCTTTTGCAGCAACACCAAGGATCGGAGCCGCCGGGTGAGGAAACCGACCTGCCGCAGTCCCGGGCCCGCCTCCGCAGCCGAGAAGGATTTAAGAAATCGAAACCTTGCACGTGCGCGCCACCAAAAGAACAAGCGCGACTGACGCAAAAAGGAGGAGGTGCAACACGAGGACTTCCCAGGAGGTCACCCATCCCAGTACTACTCTCGCCCAAGCACGCTTAACTGCGGAGTTCTGATGGGATCTGGTGCATTAGTGCTGGTATGATCGCACCTATCAAGTGTGGCGCGATCAACTGCTTTATGCCTTCACCAGGCCGCCGCGCGCGCTTCAAACGATCATAATTTTCTGTCCGGGATGAATCTCGAGGCCCGGGAGGCGCCGCTGGAAAGCTCGTCCTTAGCCCGCCGCCGTCCCAACCGGGCCTCGCCCGGTTGAGGTCGACCTCGACCCCAGAAACCTGTTCTGGGGCCCGTTTTGGAGCTTTTGCAGCAACGCCAAGGATCGGAGCCGCCTGGTGAGGAAACCGACCTGCCGCGGTCCCAGGCCGGCCTCCGCCGCAGAGAAGGATTTGAGAAATCTAATCATTGCGCGTGCGCGCCACCAAAAGAACAAGCCCGACTGACGCCAACAGGAGGAGGTGCAACACGAGGACTTCCCAGGAGGTCACCCATCCCAGTACTACTCTCACCCCAGCATGCTTAACTACGGAGTTCTGATGGGATCCGGTGCATTAGTGCTGGTATGATCGCACCTGTCAAGTGTGGCGCGATCAACTGCTTTATGCCTTCACCAGGCCGCCGCGCGCGCTTCAAACGATCATAACTTTCTGTCCGGGATGAATCTCGAGGCCCGGGAGGCGCCGCTGGAAAGCTTGTCCTTAGCCCGCCACCGTCCGAACCGGGGCTCGCCCGGTTGAGGTCGGCCTCGACCCCAGAAACCTGTTCCGGGGCCCGTTTCGGAGCTTTTACAGCAACACCAAGGATCGGAGCCGCCGTTGGAGGAAACCGACCTGCCGCATTACCGGGCCCGCCTCCGCCGCCGAGAAGGATTTGAGAAATCGAAACCTTGCGCGTGCGCGCCACCAAAAGAACAAGCCCGACTGACGCATAAAGGAGGAGGTGCAACACGAGGACCTCCCAGGAGGTCACCCATCCCAGTACTACTCTCGCCCAAGCACGCTTAATTGCGGAGTTCTGATGGGATCCGGTGCATTAGTGCTGGTATGATCGCACCTGTCAAGTGTGGCGCGATCAACTGCTTTATGCCTTCGCCAGGCCGCCGCTTGCGCTTCAAATGATCATAACTTTCTGTCCGGGATGAATCTCGAGGCCCGGGAGGCGCCGCTGGAAAGCTCGTCCTTAGCCCGCCGCCGTCCCAACCTGGGCTCGCCCGGTTGAGGTCGACCTCGACCCCAGAAACCTGTTCCGGGGCCTGTTTCGGAGCTTTTGCAGCAACGCCAAGGATCGGAGCCGCCTGGTGAGGAAACCGACCTGCCGCGGTCCCAGGCCCGCCTCCGCCGCCGAGAAGGATTTCATAAATCGAAACCTTGCGCGTGTGTGCCACCGAAAGAACAAGCCCGACTGACGCAAAAAGGAGGAGGTGCAATACGAGGACTTCCCAGGAGGTCACCCATCCCAGTACTACTCTCGCCCAAGCACGCTTAACTGCGGAGTTCTGATGGGATTTGGTGCATTAGTGCTGGTATGATCGCACCTGTCAAGTGTGGCGCGATCAACTGCTTTATGCCTTCGCCAGGCCGCCGCGCGCGCTTCAAACGATCATAACTTTCTGTCCGGGATGAATCTCGAGGCCTGGGCGGCGCCACTGGATAGCTCGTCCTGAGCCCGATGCCGTCCCAACCAGGGCTCGCCCGGTTGAGGTCGACCTCGACCCCAGAAACCTGTTCCGTGGTCCGTTTCGGAGCTTGTGCTGCGTTGCCAAGACTCGGAGCCGCCTGGTGAGGAAACCGACCTGCCGCGGTACCAGGCCCGCCTCCGCCGCCGAGAAGGATTTGAGAAATCGAAACCTTGCGCGTGCGCTTTACCGAAAGAACAAGCCCGACTGACGCAAAAAGGAGGAGGTGCAACACGAGGACTTCTCAGGAGGTCACCCATCCCGGTACTACTCTCGCCCAAGCACGCTTAACTGTGGAGTTCTGATGGGATCTGGTGCATTAGTGCTGGTATGATCGCAAGCGCCGCTGGAAAGCTCGTCCTGAGCCCGCCGCCGTCCCAACCAGGGCTCACCCGGTTAAGGTCGACCTCGACCCCAGAAACCTGTTTCGGGGCCCGTTTCGGAGCTTTTGAAGCAACGCCAAGGAGCGGAGCCGCTTGGTGAGGAAACCGATCTGCCGCGGTCCCTGGCCCGCCTCCGCCGCTGAGAAGGATTTGAGAAATCGACACCTTGCGCGTGCGTGCCACCGAAAGAACAAGCCCGACTGACGCAAAAAGGAGGAGCTGCAACACGAGGACTTCCCAGGAGGTCACCCATCCTAGTACTACTCTCGCCCAAGCACGCTTAACCGCGAAGTTCTGATGGGATCCGGGGTATTAGTGCTGGTATGATCGCAACTGTCAAGTGTGGCGCGATCAACTGCTTTATGCCTTCGCCAGGCCGCCGCACGCGCTTCAAACTATCATAACTTTCTGTCCGGGATGAATCTCGTGGCCCGGGAGGCGCCGTTGGAAAGCTCGTCCTGAGCCTGTTGCCGTCCCAACCCGGGCTCGCCCAGGTTGAGGTATGATCGCAAGCGCCGCTGGAAAGCTCGTCCTGAGCCCGCCGCCGTCCCAACCAGGGCTCACCCGGTTAAGGTCGACCTCGACCCCAGAAACCTGTTTCGGGGCCCGTTTCGGAGCTTTTGAAGCAACGCCAAGGAGCGGAGCCGCTTGGTGAGGAAACCGATCTGCCGCGGTCCCTGGCCCGCCTCCGCCGTTGAGAAGGATTTGAGAAATCGAAACCTTGCGCGTGCGTGCCACCGAAAGAACAAGCCCGACTGACGCAAAAAGGAGGAGCTGCAACACGAGGACTTCCCAGGAGGTCACCCATCCTAGTACTACTCTCGCCCAAGCACGCTTAACTGCGGAGTTCTGATGGGATCCGGTGCATTAGTGCGGGTATGATCGCACCTGCCAAGTGTGGCGCGATCAACTGCTTTATGCCTTCGCCAGGCCGCGGCGCGCGCTTCAAACGATAAAAACTTTCTTTCCGGGATGAAGCTCGAGGGCCGGGAGGCGCCGCTGGAAAGCTCGTCCTGAGCCTGCCGCCGTCCCAACCAGGGCTCGCCCGGTAAAGGTCTACCTCGACCCCAAAAACCTTTTCCGGGGCCCGTTTCTGAGCTTTTGCAGCAACGCCAAGGATCGGAGCCGCTGGTGGAGGAAACCGACCTGCCGCGGTACCGAGCCCGCCTCCGCCGCCGAGAAGGATTTGAGAAATCGAAACCTTGCGCGTGCGCGCCACCTAAACAACAAGCCCGACTGACGCATAAAAGAGGAGGTGCAACACGAGGACCTCCCAATAGGTCACCCATCCCAGTACTACTCTCGGCCAAGCACGCTTAATTGCGGAGTTCTGATGGGATCCAGTGCATTAGTGCTGGTATGATCGCACCTGTCAAGTGTGGCGCGATCAACTGCTTTATGCCTTCGCCAGGCCGCCGCGCGCGCTTCAAACGATCATAACTTTCTGTCCGGGATGAATCTCAAAGCCCAGGAGGCGCCGCTGGAACGCTCGTCCTTAGCCCGCAGCCGTCCCAACTAGGGCTCGCCCGGTTGAGGTCGACCTCGACCCCCGAAACTAGTTCCGGGGCCCGTTTCGGAGCTTTTGCAGCAATGCCAAGGATCGGAGCCGCCGGGTGAGGAAACCGACCTGCCGCGGTCCCGGGCCCGCCTCTCCCGCCGAGAAGGATTTGAGAAATCGAAACCTTGTGCGTGCGTGCCACTGAAAGAACAAGCCCGAATGACGCAAAAAGGAGGATGTGCAACAGGAGGACTTCCCAGGAGGTCACCCATCCCAGTACTACTCTTGCCCAAGCACGCTTAACTGCGGAGTTGTGATTGGATCCGGTGCATTAGTGCTGCTATGATCGCACCTGTCAAGTGTGGCGCGATCAACTTCTTTATGCCTTCAACAGGCCGCCGCACGCGCTTAAAACGATCATAACTTTCTGTCCGGGATGAATCTCGAGGCCCAGGAGGCGCCGCTGGAAAGCTCGTCCTGAGCCCGCCGCCGTCCCAACTAGGGCTTGCCCGGTTGAGGTCGACCTTGACCCCAGAAACCTGTTTCGGGGCCCGTTTCGGAGCTTTTGCAGCAACGCCAAGGATCAGAGCCGCCGGAGGAGGAAACCGACTTGCCGCAGTCCCGGGCCCGCCTCCGTCGCCGAGAAGGATTTGAGTAATCGAAACCTTGCGTGTGCGCGCCACCAAAAGAACAAGCCCGACTGACGCAAAAAGGAGGAGGTGCAACACGAGGACTTCCCAGGAGGTCACTCATCCCAGTACTACTCTCGCCCAAGCATGCTTAACTGCGGAGTTCTGATGGGATCCGGTGCATTAGTGCTGGTATGATCGCACCTATCAAGTGTGGCGCGATCAACTGCTTTATGCCTTCGCCAGGCCGCCACGCGCGCTTCAAACGATCATAACTTTCTCTCCAGGATGAATCTCGAGGCCCGGGAGGCGCTGCTGGAAAGCTCGTCCTGAGCCTGCCGCCGTCCCAACCGGGGCTCGCCTGGTTGAGGTCGACCTTGACCCCAGAAACCTGTTCCCGGGCCCGTTTCGGAGCTTTTGAAGCAACGCCAAGGATCGGAGCTGCCGGGTGAGGATCCCGACCTGCCGCTGTTCCGAGCTCGCTTCCGCCGCCGAGAAGGATTTGAGAAATCAAAACCTTGCGCGTGCGTGCCACCGAAAGAACAAGCCCGATCGACGCAAAAAGGAGGAGGTGCAACACGAGGACATCCCAGGAGGTCACCCATCCTAGTACTACTCTCGCCCAAGCACGCTTAACCGCGAAGTTCTGATGGGATCCGGGGTATTAGTGCTGGTATGATCGCAACTGTCAAGTGTGGCGCGATCAACTGCTTTATGCCTTCGCCAGGCCGCCGCACGCGCTTCAAACTATCATAACTTTCTGTCCGGGATGAATCTCGTGGCCCGGGAGGCGCCGTTGGAAAGCTCGTCCTGAGCCTGTTGCCGTCCCAACCCGGGCTCGCCCAGGTTGAGGTCGACCTCGACCCCAGAAACCCTTTTCGGGGCCCATTTCAGAGCTTTTTCAGCAACGCCAAGGATCGGAGCCGCCGGGTGAGGAAACCGACTTGCCGCGATCCCGAGCCCGCCGCCGCCACAAAGAAGGATGTGAGAAATCGAAAACTTGCGCGTGCGTGCCACCGAAAGAACAAGCCCGACTGACGCAAAAAGGAGGAGGTGCAACACGAGGACCTCCCAGGACGTCACCCATCCCAGTACTACTCTCGCCCAAGCACGTTTAATTGCGGACTTCTGATGGAATCCGGTGCATTTGTGCTGGTATGATCGCACCTGTCAAGTGTGGCGCGGTCAACTACTTTATGCCTTCGCAAGGCCGCCGCACGCGCTTCAAACGATCATAACTTTCTGTCCGGGACGAATCTCGAGGCCCGGGAGGCGCCGCTGTAAAGCTCGTCCTGAGCCTGCTGCCGTCCCAACCCGGGCTCGCCCGGTTGAGGTCAACCTCGACCCCAGAAACCCTTTCCGGGGCCCGTTTAAGAGCTTTTGCAGCAACGCCAAGGATCGGAGCCGCCGGGTGAGGAAACCGACCTGCCGCGGTCCCAGGCCCGCCTCCGCCGCCGAGAAGGATTTGAGAAATCGAAACCTTGCGCGTGCGTGCCACCGAAAGAACAAGCCCGACTGACGCAAAAAGGAGGAGGTGCAACACGAGGACCTCCCAGGAGGTCACCAATCCCAGTACTACTCTCGCCCAAGCACGCTTAACTGCGGACTTCTGATGGAATCCGGTGCATTAGTGCTGGTATGATCGCACCTGTCAAGTGTGGCGCGATCAACTGCTTTATGCCTTCGCTAGGCTGCCGCGCGCGCTTCAAACGATCATAACTTTCTGTCCGGGATGAATCTCGAGGCCCGGGAGGCGCCGCTGGAAAGCTCGTCCTGAGCCTGCTGCCGTCCCAACCCGGGCTCGCCCGGTTGAGGTCAACCTCGACCCCAGAAACCCTTTCCGGGGCCCGTTTCAGAGCTTTTGCAGCAACGCCAAGGATCGGAGCCGCCGGGTGAGGAAACCGACCTGCCGCGGTCCCAGGCCCGCCTCCGCCGCCGAGAAGGATTTGAGAAATCGAAACCTTGCGCGTGCGTGCCACCGAAAGAACAAGCCCGACTGACGCAAAAAGGAGGAGGTGCAACACGAGGACCTCCCAGGAGGTCACCCATCCCAGTATTACTCTCGCCCAAGCACGCTTAACTGCGGACTTCTGATTGATTCCGGTGCATTAGTGCTGGTATGATCGCACCTGTCAAGTGTGGCGCGATCAACTGCTTTATACCTTCGCCAAGCCGCCGCGCGCGCTTCAAACGATCATAACTTTCTGTCCGGGATGAATCTCGAGGCCCGGGAGGAGCCGCTGGAAAGCTCGTTCTGGGCCCGCCGTTGTCCCAACCCAGGCTCGCCCGTTTGAGGTCGACCTCGACCCCCGAAACCTGTTCCGGGGCCCGTTTCGGAGCTTTTGCAGCAACGCCAAGGATCAGAGCCGCCAGGTGAGGAAACCGACTTGCCGCGGTCCCGGGCCTGCCTCTGCCGCCGAGAAGGATATGAGAAATCGAAACCTTGCGCGTGCGTGCCACTGATAGAACAAGCCCGAATGATGCAAAAAGGAGGAGGTGCAACACGAGGACTTTCCAGGAGGTCACCCATCCCAGTACTACTCTCGCCCAAGCACGCTTAACTGCGGAGTTCTGATGGGATTCGGTGCATTAGTTCTGGTATGATCGCACCTGTCAAGTGTGGCGCGATCAACTGCTTTATGCCTTCGCCAGGCCGCCGCGCGAGCCCGCCGCCGTCCCAACCAGGGCTCACCCGGTTGAGGTCGACCTCGACCCAAGAAACCTGTTCCGGGGCCCGTTTCCGAGCTTTTGCAGCAACGCCAAGGATCGAAGCCGCCGGGTGAGGAAACCGACCTGCCGCGGTCCCAGGCCTGCCTCTTCCGCCGAGAAGGATTTGAGAAATCGAAACCATGGGCGTGCGGGCCACCGAAAGAACAAGCCCTACTGATGCAAAAAGGAGGAGGTGCAACACGAGGACTTCCCAGGAGGTCACCCATCCCAGTACTACTCTTGCCCAAGCACGCTTAACTGCGGAGTTCTGATGGGATCCGGTGCATTAGTGCTGGTATGATCGCACCTGTCAAGTGTGGCGTGATCAACTGCTTTATGCCTTCGCTAGGCCGCCGCGCGCGCTTCAAACGATGATAACTTTCTGTCCGGGATGAATCTCGAGGCCCGGGAGGCGCCGCTGGAAAGCTCGTCCTGAGCCTGCTGCCGTCCCAACCCGGGCTCGCCCGGTTGAGGTCGACCTCGACCGCAGAAACCCTTTCCGGGGCCCGTTTCAGAGATTTTGCAGCAACGCCAAGGATCGGAGACGCCGGGTGAG
This sequence comes from Canavalia gladiata, assembly GCA_037954105.1. Lineage (NCBI taxonomy): Eukaryota > Viridiplantae > Streptophyta > Magnoliopsida > Fabales > Fabaceae > Canavalia > Canavalia gladiata. The sequence continues at coordinate 27,965,014 of CM075661.1, read as the reverse complement.
GAAACCGACCTGCCGAGGTCCCGGGCCGGCCTCCCCCACAGAGAAGGATTTGAGAAATCGAAACCTTGCGCGTGCTTGCCACTGAAAGAACAAACCTGAATGACGCAAAAAGGAGGAGGTGCAACACGAGGACTTCCCAGGAGGTCACCCATCCCAGTACTACTCTCACCCAAGCACGCTTAACTGCGGAGTTCTAATGGGATCCGGTGCATTAGTTCTGGTATGATCGCACCTGTCAAGTGTGGCGCGATCAACTGCTTTATGCCTTCGCCAGGCCGCCGCGCGCGCTTCAAACGATCATAACTTTCTCTCCAGGATGAATCTCGAGGCCCGGGAGGCGCCACTGTAAAGCTCGTCCTGAGCCCGCCGCCGTCCCAACCAGGGCTCACCCGGTTAAGGTCGACCTCGACCCCAGACACCTGTTCTGAGGCCCGTTTCGGAGCTTTTACAGCAACGCCAAGGATCGGAGCCGCCCGGTGAGGAAATCGACCTGCCACGGTCCCTGGCCCGCCTCCGCCGCTGAGAAGGATTTGAGAAATCGGAATCTTGCACGTGCGCGCCACCGAAAGAACAAGCCCGACTGACGCTAAAAGGAGGAGGTGCAACACGAGGACTTCCGAGGAGGTCACCCATCCCAGTACTACTCTCGCCCTAGCACGCTTAACTGCGGAGTTCTGATGGGATCCGGTGCATTAGTGCTGGTATGATCGCACCTGTCAAGTGTGGCGTGATCAAATTCTTTATGCCTTCGCCAGGCCACCGCGCGCGCTTCAAACGATGATAACTTTCTGTCCGGGATGAATCTCGAGGCCTGGGAGGAGCCGCTGGAAAGCTCGTCCTGAGCCCGCCGCCGTCCCAACTCGGCCTCGGCCGGTTGAGGTCGACCTCGACCCCCGAAACCTGTTCGTGGCCCGTTTCTGAGCTTTTGCAGCAACGCCAACGATCGGAGCCGCGGGGTGAGGAAACTGACCTTCCGCGGTCCCGGGCCCTCCTCCGCCGCCGCGCCTCTGCCGCCGAGAAGGATTTGATAAATCGAAACCTTGCGCGTGCGCGCCACCAAAAGAACAAGCCCGACTGACGCAAAAAGGAGGAGGTGCAACACGAGGACCTCCCAGGAGGTCACCCATCCCAGTACTACTCTCGCCCAAGCACGCTTAACTGCGGAGTTCTGAAGGGATCCGGTGCATTAGTGCTGGTATGATCGCACCTGTCAAGTGTGGCGCGATCAACTGCTTTATGCCTTCGCCAGGCCGCCGCGCGCGCTTCAAACGATCATAACTTTCAATCCGTGATGAATCTCGAGGCCCGGGAGGCGCCGCTGGAAAGCTCGTCCTGAGCCCGCCGCCGTCCGAACCAGGGCTCGCCCGGTTGAGGTCGACCTCGACCCCAGAAACCTGTTCCGGGGCCCGTTTCGGAGCTTTTGCAGCAACGCCAAGGATCGGAGCCGCCGTTGGAGGAAACCGACATGCCGCGGTCCCAGGGCCGTATCCGCCGCCGAGAAGGATTTGAGAAATCTGAACCTTGCGCGTGCGCGCCACCATAACAACAAGCCCGACTGACGCAAAAAGGAGGAGGTGCAACACGAGGACTTCCCTGGAGGTCACCCATCCCAGTAGTACTCTCGCCCAAGCACGTTGAACTGCGGAGTTCTGATGGGATCCGGTGCATTAGTGCTGGTATGATCGCACCTGTCAAGTGTGGCGCGATCAACTGCTTTATGCCTTCGCCAGGCCGCCGCGCGCGCTTCAAACGATCATAACTTTCTGTCCAGGATTAATCTCGAGGCCTGGGAGGTGCCGCTGGAAAGCACGTCCTGAGCCCGCCGCCGTCCCAACCAGGGCTCACCCGGTTGAGGTCGACCTCGACCCCAGAAACCTGTTCCGGGGCCCGTTTCGAAGCTTTTGCAGCAACGCCAAGGATCGGAGCCAGCGGGTGAGGAAACCGACCTGCCGCGGTCCTGGGCCCGCCTCCGCTGGCGAGAAGGATTTGAGAAATCGAAACCTTGCACGTGCGCGCCACCGAAAGAACAAGCCCGACTGACGCAAAAAGGAGGAGGTGCAAAACGAGGACATCCCAGGAAGTCATCCATCCCAGTACTACTCTCGCCCAAGCACGCTTAACTGCGGAGTTCTGATGGGATCCGGTGCATTAGTGCTGGTATGATCGCACCTGTCAAGTGTGGTGCGATCAACTGCTTTATGCCTTCGCAAGGCCGCCGCGCGCGCTTCAAACGATCATAACTTTCTGTCAGGGATGAATCTCGAGGCCCGGGAGGTGCCGCTGGAAAGCTCGTCCTGAGCCCGCCGCCGTCCCAACCAGGGTTCGCCCGGTTGAGGTCGACCTCGACTCCAGAAACCTGTTCCGGGGCCCGTTTCGGAGCTTTTACAGCAACGCCAAGGATCGGAGCCAGCGGGTGAGGAAACCGACCTGCCGCGGTCCTGGGCCCGCCTCCGCTGCCGAGAAGGATTTGAGAAATCGAAACCTTGCACGTGCGCGCCACCGAAAGAACAAGCCCGACTGACGCAAAAGGGAGGAGGTGCAACACGAGGACTTCCCAGGAGGTCACCAATCCCAGTACTAATCTCGCCCCCGCACGCTTACGTGCGGAGTTCTGATGGGATCCGGTGCATTAGTGCTGGTATGATCGCACCTGTCAAGTGTGGTGCAATCAACTGCTTTATGCCTTCGCCAGGCCGCCGCGCGCGCTTCAAATGATCACAACTCTCTTTCCGGGATGAATCTCGAGGCCCGGGACACGCCGCGGGAAAGCTCGTCCTGAGCCCGCCGCCGTCCGAACCAGGGCTCGCCCGGTTGAGGTCGACCTCGACCCCAGAAACCTGTTCCGGGGCCCGTTTCGGAGCTTTTGCGGCAACGCCAAGGATCGGAGCCGCCGGAGGAGGAAACCGACCTGCCGCGGTCCCAGGCTCGCCTCCGCCGCCGAGAAGGATTTGAGAAATCGGAACCTTGCGCGTGCGCGCCACCAAAAGAACAAGCCTGACTGACGCAAAAAGGAGGAGGTGCAACACGAGGACTTCCGAGGAGGTCACCCATCCCAGTACTACTCTCGCTCAAGCACGCTGAACTGCGGAGTTCTGATGGGATCCGGTGCATTAGTGCTGGTATGATCGCACCTGTCAAGTGTGGCGCTATCAACTGCTTTATGCCTTCGCCAGGCCGCCGCGCGCGCTTCAAACGATCATAACTTTCTGTCCGGGATGAATCTCGGGACCCGGGAGGCGTCGCTGGAAAACTCGTCCTGAGCCCGCCGCCGTCCCAACCAGGGCTCGCGCGGTTGAGGTCGACCTCGACCCCAGAAACACGTTCCGGGGCCCGTTTCGGAGCTTTTGCTGCAACGCCAAGGATCGGAGCCGCCGGTGGAGAAAACCGACCTGCCGCGGTCCCGGGCCTGCCTTCGCCGCCGAGAAGGATTTGAGAAATCTGAACCTTGCGCGTGCGCACCACCAAAAGAACAAGCCCGACTGGCGCAAAAAGGAGGAGGTGCAACACGAGGACTTCCCAGGAGGTCACCCATCCCAGTACTACTGTCGCCCAAGCACGCTTAACTGCGGAGTTCTGATGGGATCCGGTGCATTAGTGCTGGTATGATCGCACCTGTCAAGTGTGGCGCTATCAACTGCTTTATGCCTTCGCCAGGCCGCCGCGCGCGCTTCAAATTATCATAACTTTCTGTCCAGGATGAATCTCGAGGCCCGGGAGGCGCCGCTGGAAAGCTCGTCCTGAGCCCGCCGCCGTCCCAATCAGGGCTCACCCAGTTGAGGTCGACCTCCACCCCAGAAACCTGTTCCGGGGCCCGTTTCGGAGCTTTTACAGCAACGCCAAGGATCGGAGCCGCCCGGTGAGGAAACCGACCTGCCGCGATCCAAGGCCCGCCTCCGCCGCCGAGAAGGATTTGAGAAATCGAAACCTTGCGCGTGCGTGCCACCGAAAGAACAAGCCCGACTGACGCCAAAAGGAGGAGGTGCAACACGAGGACTTTCAAGGAGGTCACCCATCCTAGTACTACTCTCGCCCAAGAACGCCTAACCGCGAAGTTCTGATGGGATCCGGTGCATTAGTGCTGGTATGATTGCACCTGTCAAGTGTGGCGTGATCAACTGCTTTATGCCTTCGCCAGGCCGCTGCGCGCGCTTCAAAGGATCATAACTTTCTCTCCGGGATGAATCTCGAGGCCCGGGTGGCGCCGCTGGAAAGCTCGTCCTGAGCCCGCAGCCGTCCCAACCGGGGCTTTCCCGTTTGAGGTCGACCTCGACCCCAGAAACCTGTTCCGGGGCCCGTTTCGGAGCTTTTGCAGCAACGCCAAGGATCGGAGCCGCCGGTGGAGGAAACCGCCCTGCCGCGGTCAAGGGCCTGCCTCCGCCGCCGAGAAGGATTTGAGAAATCGGAACCTTGCGCGTGCGCGCCACCAAAAGAACAAGCCCGACTGACGCAAAAAGGAGGAGGTGCAACACGAGGACTTCCCAGGAGGTCACCCATCCCAGTACCACTGTCGCCCAAGCACGCTTAACTGCGGAGTTCTGATGGGATCCGGTGCATTAGTGCTGGTATGATTGCACCTGTCAAGTGTGGTGTGATCAACTGCTTTATGCCTTCGCCAGGCCGCCGCGCGCGCTTCAAAGGATCATAACTTTCTCTCCGGGATGAATCTCGAGGCCCGGGTGGCGCCGCTGGAAAGCTCGTCCTGAGCCCGCCGCCGTCCCAACCAGGGCTCGCCCGGTTGAGGTTGACCTCGACCCTAGAAACCTGTTCCGGGGCCTGTTTCGGAGCTTTTGCAGCAACGCCAAGGATCGGAGCCGCCGGTGTAGGAAACCGACTTGCCGCGGTCCCGGGCCCGCCGCCGCCGCCGAGAAGGATTTGAGAAATTGAAACCTTGCGCGTGTGCGCCACCAAAAGAGTAAGCCCGACTGACGCAAAAAGGAGGAGATGCAACACGAGGACATCCCACGAAGTCATCCATCCCAGTACTACTCTCGCCCAAGCACGCTTAACTGCGGAGTTCTGATGGGATCCGGTGCATTAGTGCTGGTATGATCGCACCTGTCAAGTGTGGCGCGATCAACTGCTTTATGCCTTCGCCAGGCCGCCGCGCGCGCTTCAAACGATCATAACTTTCCGTCCAGGATTAATCTCGAGGACTGGGAGGTGCCGCTGGAAAGCTCGTCTTGAGCCCGCCGCCGTCCGAACCAGGGCTCGCCCGGTTGAGGTCGACCTCGACCCCAGAAACCTCTTCCGGGGCCCGTTTCGGAGCTTTTGCAGCAACTCCAAGATCGGAGCTGCCGGTGTAGGAAACCGACTTGCCGCGGTCCCAGGCCCGCCTCCGCCGCCGAGAAGGATTTGAGAAATTAAAACCTTGCGCGTGCGCGCCACAAAAAGAACAAGCCCGACTGACGCAAAAAGGAGGTGCAACACGAGGACTTCCCAGGAGGTCACATATCCCAATACTACTCTCGCCCAAGCACGCTTAACCGCGATGTTCTGATGGGATCCGGTGCATTAGTGCTGGTATGCTCGCACCTGTCAAGTGTGGCGCTATCAACTGCTTTTTTTCTTCGCCAGGCCGCTCGCGCGGTTGAGGTTTACCTCGACCCTAGAAACCTGTTCCGGGGCCCGTTTCGGAGCTTTTGCAGGAACGCCAAGGATCGGAGCCGCCGATGTAGGAAACCAACTTGCCGTGGTCCCGGGCCTGCCTCCGCCGCCGAGAAGGATTTGAGAAATTAAAACCTTGCGCGTGTGCGCCACCAAAAGAGTAAGCCCGACTGACGCAAAAAGGAGGAGGTGCAACACGAGGACTTCTCAGGAGGTCACATATCCCAGTACTACTCTCGCCCAAGGACGCTTAACCGCGAAGTTCTGATGGGATCCGGTGCATTAGTGCTGGTATGATCGCACCTGTAAAGTGTGGCGCTATCAACTACTTTTTGCCTTCGCCAGGCCGCCGCGCGCGCTTCAAATGATCATAACCTTCTGTCCAGGATGAATCTCGAGGCCCGAGAGGCGCCGCTGGAAAGCTCGTCCTGAGCCTGCCGCCGTCCCAACCAGGGCTCACCCAGTTGAGGTCGACCTCGACCCGAGAAACCTGTTCCGGGGCCCGTTTCGGAGCTTTTGCAGCAACGCCAAGGATCAGAGCCTCCGGGTGAGGAAACCGACCTGCCGCGATCCCGGGCCCGCCTCCGCCGCCGAGAAGGATTTGAGAAATCGAAACTTTGCGCGTGCGTGCCACCGAAAGAACAAGCCCAACTGACGCCAAAAGGAGGAGGTGCAACACGAGGACTTTCAAGGAGGTCACCCATCCCAGTACTACTCTTGCCCAAGCACGCTTAACCGCGAAGTTCTGATGGGATCCGGTGCATTAGTGCTTGTATGATCGCACCTGTCAAGTGTGGCGCGATCCACTGCTTTATGCCTTCGCCAGGCCGCCGCGCGCGCTTCAAACGATCATAACTTTCTGTCTGGGATGAATCTCGAGGCGCAGGAGGCGCCGCTGGAAAGCTCGTCCTGAGCCCGCCGACGTCCCAACCTGGGCTCGCCCGGTTGAGGTGTACCTCGACCCCAGAAACCTGTTCCGGGGCCCGTTTCGGAGCTTTTGCAGCAACGCCAAGCATCGGAGCCGCCGGTGGAGGAAACCGACTTGCCGCGATCCCAGGCCTGCCTCCGCCGCCGAGAAGGATTTGAGAAATCGGAACCTTGCGCGTGCGCGCCACCAAAAGAACAAGCCCGACTGACGCAAAAAGGAGGAGGTGCAACACGAGGACTTCCCAGGAGGTCACCCATCCCAGTACCACTGTCGCCCAAGCACGCTTAACTGCAGAGTTCTGATGGGATCCGGTTCATTAGTGCTGGTATGATCGCACCTGTCAATTGTGGCGCGATCAACTGCTTTATGCCTTAACCAGGCCGCCGCGCGCGCTTCAAACGATCATAACTTTCTGTCCGGGATGAATCTCGAGGCCCGGGAGGCGCCGCTGGAAAGCTCGTCCTGAGCCCGCCGCCGTCCGAACCAGGGCTCGCCCGGTTGAGGTCGACCTCGACCCCAGAAACCTGTTTCGGGGCCCGTTTCGGAGCTTTTGCAGCAACGCCAAGGATCGGAGCCGCCGGTGGAGGAAACCGACCTGCCGCGATCCCAGGCTCGCCTCCGCCGCCGAGAAGGATTTGAGAAATCGGAACCTTGCGCATGCGCGCCACCAAAAGAAGAAGCCTGACTGACGCAAAAAGGAGGAGGTGCAACACGAGGACTTCCCAGGAGGTCACCCATCCCAGTACTACTCTCGCCCAAGCACGCTGAACTGCGGAGTTCTGATGGGATCCGGTGCATTAGTGCTGGTATGATCGCACCTGTCAAGTGTGGCGCTATCAACTGCTTTTTGCCTTCGCCAAGCCGCCGCGCGCGCTTCAAATGATCATAACTTTCTGTCCAGGATGAATCTCGAGGCCCGGGCGGCGCCGCTGGAAAGCTCGTCCTGAGCCCGCCGCCGTCCCAACCAGGGCTCACCCAGTTGAGGTCGACCTCGACCCCAGAAACCTGTTCCGGGGCCCGTTTCGGAGCTTTTGCAGCAACGCCAAGGATCGGAGCTGCCGGGTGAGGAAACCGACCTGCCGCGGTCCCGTGCCCGCCTCCGCCACCGAGAAGGATTTGAGAAATCGAAACCTTGCGCGTGCGTGCCACCGAAAGAACAAGCCCGACTGACGCCAAAAGGAGGAGGTGCAACACGAGGACTTTCAAGGAGGTCACCCATCCTTGTACTACTCTCGCCCAAGCACGCTTAACCGCGAAGTTCTGATGGGATCCGGTACATTAGTGCTGGTATGATCGCACCTGTAAAGTGTGGCGCGATCAACTGCTTTATGCTTTCGCCAGGCCGCCGCGCGCGCTTCAAACGATCATAACTTTCTGTCTGGGACTAATCTCGAGGCGCAGGAGGCGCCGCTGGAAAGCTCGTCCTGAGCCCGCCGACGTCCCAACCTGGGCTCGCCCGGTCGACCCTAGAAACCTGTTCCGGGGCCCGTTTCGAAGCTTTTGAAGCAACTCCAAGGATCAGTGCCGCCGGTAGAGGAAACCGACCTGCCGCGGAACTGGGCCCGCCTCCGCCGCCGAGAAGGATTTGAGAAATCGAAACCTTGCGCGTGAGCGCCACCAAAAGAACAAGCCCGACTGACGCAAAAAGGAGGATGTGCAACACGAGGACCTCCCAGGAGGTCACCCATCCCAGTACTACTCTCGCCCAAGCACGCTTAACTGCGGAGTTCTGATGGGATCCGGTGCATTAGTGCTGGTATGATCGTAACTGTCAAGTGTGGCGTGATCAACTGCTTTATGCCTTCGCCAGGCCGTCGCGCGCGCTTCAAAGGATCATAACTTTCTCTCCGGGATGAATCTCGAGGCCCGGGAGGCGCCGCTGGAAAGATCGTCCTGAGCCCGCCGCCGTCCCAACCAGGGCTCGCCCGGTTGAGGTCGACCTCGACCCCAGAAACCTGTTCCGGGGCCCGTTTCGGAGCCTTTGCAGCAACGCCAAGGATCAGAGCCTCCGGGTGAGGAAACCGACCTGCCGCGATCCCGGGCCCGCCTCCGCCGCCGAGAAGGATTTGAGAAATCGAAACCTTGCGCGTGCGTGCCACCGAAAGAACAAGCCCGACTGACGCCAAAAGGAGGAGGTGCAACACGAGGACTTTCAAGGAGGTCACCCATCCTAGTACTACTCTCGCCCAAGCACGCTTAACCGTGAAGTTCTGATGGGATCCGGTGCATTAGTGCTGGTATGATCGCACCTGTCAAGTGTGGCGCGATCAATTGCTTTCTGCCTTCGCCAGGCCGCCGCGCGCGCTTCAAACGATCATAACTTTCTGTCTGGGATGAATCTCAAGGCGCAGGAGGCGCCGCTGGAAAGCTCGTCCTGAGCCCGCCGACGTCCCAACCTGGGCTCGCCCGGTTGAGGTGTACCTCGACCCCAGAAACCTGTTCCGGGGCCCGTTTCGAAGATTTTGAAGCAACTCCAAGGATCAGTGCCGCCGATAGAGGGAACTGACGTGCCGCGGTACCGGGTCCGGCTCCGCTGCCGAGAAGGATTTGAGAAATCGAAAGCTTGCGCGTGAGCGCCACCAAAAGAACAAGCCCGACTGACGCAAAAAGGAGGAGGTGCAACACGAGGACCTCCTAGGAGGTCACCCATCCCAGTACTACTCTCGCCCAAGCACGCTTAACTGCGGACTTCTTATGGGATCCGGTGCATTAGTGCTGGTATGATCGCACCTGTCAAGTGTGGCGCGATCAACTGCTTTATGCCTTCACCAGGCCGCCGCGCGCGCTTCAAACGATCATAACTTTCTGTCCGGGATGAATCTCGAGGCCCGGGAGGCGCCGCTGGAAAGCTCGTCCTGAGCCCGCCGCCGTCCCAACCCGGGCTCGCCCGGTTGAGGTCGACCTCGACCCCAGAAACCTGTTCCGGGGCCCGTTTCGGAGCTTTTGCAGCAACGCCAAGCATCGGAGCGGTCGGTGGAGGAAACCGACCTGCCGCGATCCCGGGCCTGCCTCCGCCGCCGACAAGGATTTGAGAAATCGGAACCTTGCGCGTGCGCGCCACCAAAAGAACAAGCCTGACTGACGCAAAAAGGAGGAGGTGCAACACGAGGACTTCCCAGGAGGTCACCCATCCCAGTACCACTGTCGCCCAAGCACGCTTAACTGCAGAGTTCTGATGGGATCCGGTTCATTAGTGCTGGTATGATCGCACCTGTCAAGTGTGGCACGATCAACTGCTTTATGCCTTCGCCAGGCCGCCGCGGGCGCTTAAAACGATCATAACCTTCTGTCCGGGATGAATCTCGAGGCCCGGGAGGCGCCACTGGAAAGCTCGTCCTGAGCCCGCCGCCTTCCCAACCAGCGCTCGCCCGGTTGAGGTCGACCTCGACCCTAGAAACCTGTTCCGGGGCCCGTTTCGGAGCTATTGCAGCAACGCCAAGGATCGGAGCCGCTGGTGTAGGAAACCAATTTGCCGCGGTCCCGGGCCCGCCTCCGCCGCCGAGAAGGATTTGAGAAATCGAAACCTTGCGCGTGCGTGCCACCGAAAGAACAAGCCCGACTGACGCCAAAAGGAGGAGGTGCAACACGAGGACTTTCAAGGAGGTCACCCATCCTAGTACTACTCTCGCCCAAGCACGCTTAACCGCGAAGTTCTGATGGGATCCGGTGCATTAGTGCTGGTATGATCGCACCTGTCAAGTGTGGCGCGATCAACTGCTTTATGCCTTCGCCAGGCCGCCGCGCGCGCTTCAAACGATCATAACTTTCTGTCTGGGATGAATCTCGAGGCGTAGGAGGCGCCGCTGGAAAGCTCGTCCTGAGCCCGCCGACGTCCCAACCTGGGCTCGCCCGGTTGAGGTGTACCTCGACCCCAGAAACATGTTCCGGGGCCCGTTTCGAAGCTTTTGAAGCAACTCCAAGGATCAGAGCCGCCGGTAGAGGAAACCGACCTGCCGCGGTACCGGGTCCGCCTCCGCCGCCGAGAACGATTTGAGAAATCGAAACCTTGCGCGTGAGCGCCACCAAAAGAACAAGCCCGACTGACGCAAAAAGGAGGAGGTGCAACACGAGGACCTCCTAGGAGGTCACCCATCCCAGTACTACTCTCGCCCAAGCACGCTTAACTGCGGAGTTCTGATGGGATCCGGTGCATTAGTGCTGGTATGATGGACCCCTCAAGTGTGGCGCGATCAACTTCTTTATGCCTTCGCCAGGCCGCCGCACGCGCTTCAAACGATCATAACTTTCTCTCCAGGATGAATCTCGAGGCCCGGGAGGCGCCGCTGGAAAGCTCGTCCTGAGCCCGCCGCCGTCCCAACCAGGGCTCGCCCGGTTGCGGTCGACCTCGACCCCAGAAACCTGTTCCGGGGCCCGTTTCGGAGCTTTTGCATCAACGCCAAGGATCGATGCCGCCGGTGTAGGAAACCGACTTGCCGCGGTCCCGGGCCCGCCTCCACCGCCGAGAAGCATTTGAGAAATTGAAAGCTTGCGCGTGCGCACCACCAAAAGAACAAGCCCGACTGACGCAAAAAGGAGGAGGTGCAAGAAGAGGACTTCCTCGGAGGTCACACATCCCAGTACTACTCTCACCCAAGGACGCTTAACCGCGAAGTTCTGATGGGATCCGGTGCATTAGTGCTGGTATGATCGCACCTGTCAAGTGTGGCGCTATCAACTGCTTTTTGCCTTCGCCAGGCCGCCGCGCGCGCTTCAAATGATCATAACTTTCTGTCCAGGATGAATCTCGAGGCCCGGGAGGCGCCGCTGGAAAGCTCGTCCTGAGCCTGCCGCCGTCCCAACCAGGGCTCACCCAGTTGAGGTCGACCTCGGCCCCAAAAACCTGTTCCGGGGCCCGTTTCGGAGCTTTTGCAGCAACGCCAAGGATCAGAGCCTCCGGGTGAGGAAACCGACCTGCCGCAATCCCGGGCCCGCCTTCGCCGCCGAGAAGGATTTAAGAAATCGAAACCTTGCGCGTGCGTGCCACCGAAAGAACAAGCCCGAGTGACGCAAAAAGGAGGAGGTGCAACACGAGGACTTCCCAGGAGGTCACCCATCCTAGTACTACTCTCGCCCAAGCACGCTTCACCGCGATGTTCTGATGGGATCCGGTGCATTAGTGCTGGTATGATCGCACCTGTCAAGTGTGGCGCGATCAACTGCTTTATGCCTTCGCCAGGCCGCCGCGCGCGCTTCAAACGATCATAACTTTCTGTCCGGGATGAATCTCGAGGCCCGGGAGGCGCCGCTGATAAGCTCGTCCTGAGCCTGCCGCCGTCCCAACCAGGGCTCACCCAGTTGAGGTCGACCTCGACCCCAGAAACCTGTTCCGGGGCCCGTTTCGGAGCTTTTGCAGCAACGCCAAGGATCAGAGCCTCCGGGTGAGGAAACCGACCTGCCGCGATCCCGGGCCCGCCTCCGCCGCCGAGAAGGATTTGAGAAATCAAAACCTTGCGCGTGCGTGCCACCGAAAGAACAAGCCCGAGTGACGCCAAAAGGAGGAGGTGCAACACGAGGACTTTCAAGGAGGTCACCCATCCTAGTACTACTCTCGCCCAAGCACGCTTAACCGCGAAGTTCTGATGGGATCCGGTGCATTAGTGCTGGTATGATCGCACCTGTCAAGTGTGGCGCGATCAACTTCTTTATGCCTTCGCCAGGCCGCCGCGCGCGCTTCAAACGATCATAACTTTCTCTCCGGGATGAATCTCGAGGCCCGGGAGGCGCCGCTGGAAAGCTCGTCCTGAGCCCGCCGCCGTCCCAACAGGGGCTCGCCCGGTTGAGGTCGACCTCGACCCTAGAAACCTGTTCCGGGGCCCGTTTCGGAGCTTTTGCAGCAACGCCAAGGATCGGAGCCGCTGGTGTAGGAAACCGACTTGCCGCGGTCCCGGGCCCGCCTCCGCCGCCGAGAAGGATTTGAGAAATTGAAACCTTGCGCGTGCGCGCCACCAAAAGAACAAGCCCGACTGACGCAAAAAGGAGGAGGTGCAACACGAGGACTTCCCAGGAGGTCACACATCCCAGTACTACTCTCACCCAAGGACGCTTAACCGCGAAGTTCTGATGGGATCCGGTGCATTAGTGCTGGTATGATCGCACCTGTCAAGTGTGGCGCTATCAACTGCTTTTTGCCTTCGCCAGGCCGCCGCGCGCGCTTCAAATGATCATAACTTTCTGTCCAGGATGAATCTCGAGGCCCGGGAGGCGCCGCTGGAAAGCTCGTCCTGAGCCTGCCGCCGTTCCAACCAGGGCTCACCCAGTTGAGGTCGACCTCGACCCCAGAAACCTGTTCCGGAGCCCGTTTCGGAGCTGTTGCAGCAACGCCAAGGATCAGAGCCTCCGGGTGAGGAGACCGACCTGCCGCGATCCCGGGCCCGCCTCCGCTGCCGAGAAGGATTTGACAAATCGAAACCTTGCGCGTGCGTGCCACCGAAAGAACAAGCCCGACTGACGCCAAAAGGAGGAGGTGCAACACGAGGACTTTCAAGGAGGTCACCCATCCTAGTACTACTCTCGCCCAAGCACGCTTAACCGCGAAGTTCTGATGGGATCCGGTGCATTAGTGCTGGTATGATCGCACCTGTCAAGTGTGGCGCGATCAACTTCTTTATGCCTTCGCCAGGCCGCCGCGCGCGCTTCAAACGATCATAACTTTCTGTCTGGGATGAATCTCGAGGCCCGGGAGGCGCCGCTGGAAACCTCGTCCTGAGCCCGCCGCCGTCCCAACCAGGGCTCGCCCGGTTGAGGTCGACCTCGACCATAGAAACCTGTTCCGGGGCCCGTTTCGGAGCTTTTGCAGCAACGCCAAGGATCGGAGCCGCTGGTGTAGGAAACCGACTTGCCGCGGTCCCGGGCCAGCCTCCGCCGCCGAGAAGGATTTGAGAAATTTAAACCTTGCGCGTGCGCGCCACCAAAAGAACAAGCCCGACTGACGCAAAAAGGAGGAGGTGCAACACGAGGACTTCCCAGGAGGTCACACATCCCAGTACTACTCACACCAAAGGACGCTTAACCGCGAAGTTCTGATGGGATCCGGTGCATTAGTGCTGGTATGATCGGACCTGTCAAGTGTGGCGCTATCAACTGCTTTTTGCCTTCGCCAGGCCGCCGCGCGCGCTTCAAATGATCATAACTTTCTGTCCAGGATGAATCTCGAGGCCCGGGAGGCGCCGCTGGAAAGCTCGTCCTGAGCCTGCCGCCGTCCCAACCAGGGCTCACCCAGTTGAGGTCGACCTCGGCCCCAAAAACCTGTTCTGGGGCCCGTTTCGGAGCTTTTGCAGCAACGCCAAGGATCAGAGCCTCCGGGTGAGGAAACCGACCTGCCGCAATCCCGGGCCCGCCTTCGCCGCCGAGAAGGATTTAAGAAATCGAAACCTTGCGCGTGCGTGCCACCGAAAGAACAAGCCCGAGTGACGCAAAAAGGAGGAGGTGCAACACGAGGACTTCCCAGCAGGTCACCCATGCTAGTACTACTCTCGCCCAAGCACGCTTCACCGCGATGTTCTGATGGGATCCGGTGCATTAGTGCTGGTATGATCGCACCTGTCAAGTGTGGCGCGATCAACTGCTTTATGCCTTCGCCAGGCCGCCGCGCGCGCTTCAAACGATCATAACTTTCTGTCCGGGATGAATCTCGAGGCCCGGGAGGCGCCGCTGGAAAGCTCGTCCTGAGCCCGCCGCCGTCCCAACCAGGGCTCGCCCGGTTGAGGTCGACCTCGACCCCAGAAACCTGTTCTGGGGCCCGTTTCGGAGCTTTTGCAGCAACGCCAAGGATCGGAGCCGCCGGTGGAGGAAACAGACCTGCCGCGATCCCGGGCCTGCCTCCTCCGCCGAGAAGGTTTTGAGAAATCGAAACCTTGCGCGTGCGCGCCACCAAAAGGACAAGCCCGACTGACGCAAAAAGGAGGAGGTGCAACACGAGGACTTCCCAGGAGGTCACCCATCCCAGTACCACTGTCGCCCAAGCACGCTTAACTGCAGAGTTCTGATGGGATCCGGTTCATTAGTGCTGGTATGATCGCACCTGTCAAGTGTGGCGCTATCAACTGCTTTTTGCCTTCGCCATGCCGCCGCGCGCGCTTGAAAGGATCATAACTTTCTGTCCAGGATGAATCTCGACGCCCGGGAGGCGCCGCTGGAAAGCTCGTCCTGAGCCTGCCGCCGTCCCAACCAGGGCTCACCCAGTTGAGGTCGACCTCGACCCCAGAAACCTGTTCCGGGGCCCGTTTCGGAGCTTTTGCAGCAACGCCAAGGATCAGAGCCTCCGGGTGAGGAAACCGATCTGCCGCGATCCCAGGCCCGCCTCCGCCGCCGAGAAGGATTTGAGAAATCGAAACCTTGCGCGTGCGTGCCACCGAAAGAACAAGCCCGACTTACGCCAAAAGGAGGAGGTGCAACACGAGGACTTTCCAGGAGGGCACCCATCCTAGTACTACTCTCGCCCAAGCACGCTTAACCGCGAAGTTCTGATGGGATCCGGTGCATTAGTGCTGGTATGATCGCACCTGTCAAGTGTGGCGCGATCAACTGCTTTATGCCTTCGCCAGGCCGCCGCGCGCGCTTTAAACGATCATAACTTTCTGTCTGGGATTAATCTCGAGGCCCAGGAGGCGCCGCTGGAAAGCTCGTCCTGAGCCCGCCGCCGTCCCAACCAGGGCTCGCCCAGTTGAGGTTTACCTCGACCTCAGAAACCTGTTCCGGGGCCCGTTTCGAAGCTTGTGACGCAACTCCAGGGATCGGAGCCGCCGGTGGAAGAAACCAACCTGCCGCGGTACCGGGCCCGCCTCCGCCGCCGAGAAGGATTTGAGAAATCGAAACCTTGCGCGTGAGCGCCACTAAAAGAACAAGCCCGACTGACGCAAAAAGGAGGAGGTGCAACACGAGGACCTCCCAGGAGGTGACCCATCCCATTACTACTCTCGCCCAAGCACGCTTGACAGCGGAGTTCTGATGGGATCCGGTGCATTAGTGCTGGTATGATCGCACCTGTCAAGTGTGGCGCGATCAACTGCTTTATGCCTTCGCCAGGCCGCCGCTCGCGCTATAATCGATCATAACTTTCTGTCCGTGATGAATCTCGAGGCCCGGGAGGCGCCGCAGGAAAGCTCGTCACGAGCCCGCCGCCGTCCCAACCAGGGCTCGCCCGGTTCAGGTCGACCTCTACCACAGAAACCTGTTCCGAGGCCCGTTTCGGAGCTTTTGCAGCAACGCCAAGGATCGCAGCGGCCGGTGGAGGAAACCAACTTGCCGCGGTCCCGGGCCCGCCTCCGCAGCCGAGAAGGATTTGAGAAATCGAAACCTTGCGCGTGCGCGCCACCAAAAGAACAAGCCCGACTGACGCAAAAAGGAGGAGGTGCAACACGAGGACCTCCCAGGAGGTCACCCATCCCAGTACTACTCTCGCCCAAGCACGCTTAACTGCGGAGTTCTGATGGGATCCGGTGCATTATTGCTGGTATGATCGCACCTTTCAAGTGTGGCGCGATCAACTGCTTTATGCATTCGCCAGGCCGCCGCGCGCGCTTCAAACGATCATAACTTTCTGTCCGGGATGAATCTCGAGACCCGGGAGGCGCCGCTGGAAAGCTCGTCCTAAGCCCGCCGCCGTCCCAACTAAGGTTCGCCCGGATGAGGTCGACCTCTGCCCCAGAAACCTATTCCGGGGCCCGTTCCGGAGCTTTTGCAGCAACGCCAAGGATCGGAGCCGCCGGTGGAGGAAACCGACCTGCCGCGGTCCCGGGCCAGCCTCCGCTGCCGAGAAGGATTTGAGAAATCAGAACCTTGCGCGTGCACGCCACCAAAAGAACAAGCCCGACTGACGCAAAACGGAGGAGGTGCAACACGAGGACTTCCCAGGAGGTCACTCATCCCAGTACTACTCTCGCCCAAGCACGCTTAACTGCGGAGTTCTGATGGGATCCGGTGCATTAGTGCTGGTATGATCGCACCTGTCAAGTGTGGCGCGATCAACTGCTTTATGCCTTCGCAACGCCGCCGCGCGCGCTTCAAACGATCAGAACTTTCTGTCTGGGATGAATCTTGAGGCGCAGGAGGCGCCGCTGGAAAGCTCGTCCTGAGCCCGCCGACGTCCCAACCTGGGCTCGCCCGGTTGAGATGTACCTCGACCCCAGAAACCTTTTCCGGGGCCCGTTTCGAAGCTTTTGAAGCAACTCCAAGGATCAAAGCCGCCGGTAGAGGAAACCGACCTGCCGCGGTACCGGGCCCGCCTCCGCCGCCGAGAAGGATTTGAGAAATCGAAACCTTGCGCGTGCGTGCCACCGAAAGAATAAGCCCGACTAACGCAAAAAGGAGGAGGTGCAACACGAGGACTTCCTAGGAGGTCACCCATCCTAGTACTACTCTCGCCCAAGCACGCTTCACCGCGATGTTCTGATGGGATCCGGTGCATTAGTGCTGGTATGATCGCACCTGTCAAGTGTAGCGCGATCAACTGCTTTATGCCTTCACCAGGCCGCCGCGCGCGCTTCAAACGATCATAACTTTCTGTCCGGGATGAATCTCGAGGCCCGGGAGGCGCCGCTGGAAAGCTCGTCCTGAGCCCGCCGCCGTCCCAACCAGGGCTCGCCCGGTTGAGGTCTACCTCGACCCCAGAAACCTGTTCCGGGGCCCGTTTCGGAGCTTTTGCAGCAACGCCAAGGATCAGAGCCTCCGGGTGAGGAAACCGACCTGCCGCGGTCCCGGGACCGCTTCCGCCTCCGAGAAGGATTTGAGAAATCGAAACCTTGCGCGTGCGTGCCACCGAAAGAACAAGCCCGACTGACGTAAAGAGGAGGAGGTGCAACACGAGGACTTCCAAGGAGGTCACGCGTCCTAGTACTACTCTCGCCCAAGCACGCTTAACCGCGAAGTTCTGATGGGATCCGGTGCATTAGTGCTGGTATGATCGCACCTGTCAAGTGGGGCGCGATCAACTGCTTTATGCCTTCGCCAGCCCGCCACGCGCGCTTCAAACGATTATAACTTTCTATCTGGGATGAATCTCGAGGCCCAGGAGGCGCCGCTGGAAAGCTCGTCCTGAGCCCGCCGCCGTCCCAACCAGGGCTCGCCTAGTTGAGGTTTACCTCGACCCCCGAAACCTGTTCCGGGGCCCGTTTCGAAGCTTGTGAAGCAACTCCAAGGATCGGATCCGCCGGTGGAAGAAACCGACCTGCCGCGGTACCGGGCCCGCCTCCGCCGCCGAGAAGGATTTGAGAAATCGAAACCTTGCGCGTGAGCGCCACCAAAAGAACAAGCCCGACTGACGCTAAAAGGTGGAGGTGCAACACGAGGACCTCCCAGGAGGTCACCCATCCCATTACTACTCTCGCCCAAGCACGCTTAACTGCGGAGTTCTGATGGGATCCGGTGCATTAGTGCTGGTATGATCGCACCTGTCAAGTGTGGCGCGATCAACTGCGTTATGCCTTCGCCAGGCCGCCGCGCGCGCTATAAACGATCATAACTTTCTGTCCGGGATGAATCTCGAGGCCCGGGTGGCGCCGCTGGAAAGCTCTTCCTGAGCCCGCCGCCGTCCCAACTACGGCTCGCCCGGTTGAGGTCGACCTCTACCACAGAAACCTGTTCCGGGGCCCGTTTCGGAGCTTTTGCAGCAACGCCAAGGATCGCAGCCGCCGGTGGAGGAAACCAACTTGCCCCAGTCCCGGGCCCGCCTCCGCAGCAGAGAAGGATTTGAGAAATCGAAACCTTGCGCGTGCGCGCCACTAAAAGAACAAGCCCGACTGACGCAAAAAGGAGGAGGGGCAACACGAGGACTTCCCAGGAGGTCACCCATCCCAGTACTACTCTCGCCCAAGCACGCTTGACCGCGAAGTTCTGATGGGATCCGGTGCATTAGTGCTGGTATGATCGCACCTGTCAAGTGTGGCGCTATCAACTGCTTATTGCCTTCGTCAGGCCGCCGCGCGCGCTTTAAACGATCATAACTTTCTGTCCAGGATGAATCTCGAGGCCCGGGAGGTGCCGCTGGAAAGGTCGTGCTGAGCCCGCCGCCGTCCCAACCAGGGCTCACCCAGTTGAGGTCGACCTCGACCCCAGAAACCTGTTCCGGGGCCCGTTTCGGAGCTTTTGCAGCAACGCCAAGGATCGGAGCCTCCGGGTGAGGAAACCGACCTGCCGCGGTCCCAGGCCCGCCTCCGCCGCCGAGAAGGATTTGAGAAATCGAAACGTTGCGCGTGCGCGCCACAAAAAGAACAAGCCCGACTGACCCAAAAAGGAGGAGGTGCAACACGAGGACTTCCCAGGAGGTCACCCATCCCAGTACTACTCTCGCCCCAGCACGCTTGACCGCGAAGTTCTGATGGGATCCGATGCATTAGTGCTGGTATGATCGCACCTGTCAAGTGTGGCGCGATCAACTACTTTATGCCTTCGCCAGGCCGCCGCGAGCGCTTCAAACGATCATAACTTTTTGTCCGGGATGAATCTCGAGACCCGGGAGGCGCCGCTGGAAAGCTCGTCCTGAGCCCGCCGCCGTCCCAACCAGGGCTCGCCCGGTTGAGGTCGACCTCGACCCCAAAAACCTTTTCCGGGGCCCGTTTCGGAGCTTTTGCAGCAACGCCAAGGATCGGAGCCGCCAGTGGAGGAAACCGACCTGCCGCGGTCCCGGGCCAGCCTCCGCTGCCGAGAAGGATTTGAGAAATCGGAACCTTGCGCGTGCACGCCACCAAAAGAACAAGCCTGACTGACGCAAAAAGGAGGAGGTGCAACACGAGGACTTCCCAGGAGGTCACCCATCCCAGTACTACTCTCGCCCAAGCTCGCTTAACTGCGGAGTTCTGATGGGATCTGGTGCATTAGTGCTGGTATGATCGCACCTGTCAAGTGTGGCGCGATCAACTGCTTTATGCCTTCCCCAGGCCGCCGCGCGCGCTTCAGACGATCATAACTTTGACTAGGATGAATCTCGAGGCCCAGGAGGCGCCGCTGGAAAGCTCGTCCTAAGCCCGCCGTCGTCCCAACCTGGGCTTGCCCGGTTGAGGTTTACCCCGACCCCAGAAACCTGTTCCAGGGGCCCGTTTCGAAGCTTTTGAAGCAACTCCAAGGATCAGAGCTGCCGGTGGAGTAAACCGACCTACCGCAGTACCAGGCCCGCCTCCGCCGCCGAGAAGGATTTGAGAAATCTAAACCTTGCGCGTGAGCGCCACCAAAAGAACAAGCCTGACTAACGCAAAAAGAAGGAGGTGCAACACGAGGACCTCCCAGGAGGTCACCCATCCCAGTACTACTCTCGCCCAAGCACGCTTAACTGCGGAGTTCTGATGGGATCCGGTGCATTAGTGCTGGTATGATCGCACCTGTCAAGTGTGGCGCGATCAACTGCTTTATGCCTTCGCCAGGCCACCGCGCGCACTTCAAACGATCATAACTTTCTGTCCTGGATGAATCTAGAGGCCCGGGAGGCGCCGCTCGAAAGCTCGTCCGAGCCCGCCGCCGTCCCAACCAGGGCTTGCCCGGTTGAGGTCGACCTCTACCCAAGAAACCTGTTCCGGAGCTTTTGCAGCAACGCCAAGGATCGGAGCCGCCGGTGGAGGAAACCGACTTGCCGCGGTCCCGGGCCTGCCTCCGCAGCCGAGAAGGACTTTTGTGCGTGCGCGCCACAGAAAGAACAAACCAGACTGACGCAAAAAGGCGGAGGTGCAACACGAGGACTTCCCAGGAGGTCACCCATCCCAGTACTACTCTCGCCCAAGCACGCTTAACTGCGAAGTTCTGATGGGATCCGGTGCATCAGTGCTGGTATGATCGCACCTGTCAAGTGTGGCGCGATCAACTGCTTTATGCCTTCACCAGGCCGCCGCGCGCGCTTCGAACGATCATAACTTTCTGTCTGGAATGAATCTCGAGGCCCGGGAGGCGCCGCTGGAAAGCTCGTCCTGAGCCCGCCGCCGTCCGAACCTGGGCTCGCCCGGTTGAGGTCGACCTCGACCCCAGAAACCTGTTCCGGGGTCCCTTTCGGAGCTTTTGCAGAAACACCAAGGATCGGAGCCGCCGGGTGAAGAAACCTACCTGCCGCGGTCCCAGGCCCGCCTCCACAGCCGAGAAGGATTTGAAAAATCGTAACCTTGCGCGTGCGCGCCACAGAAAGAACAAACCAGACTGACACAAAAAGGAGGAGGTGCAACACGAGGACTTCCCAGGAGGTCACCCATCCCAGTACTACTCTCGCCCAAGCACGCTTAACTGCGAAGTTCTGATGGGATCTGGTGCATTAGTGCTGGTATGATCGCACCTGTCAAGTGTGGCGCGATCAACTGCTTTATGCCTTCACCAGGCCGCCGCGCGCGCTTCGAACGATCATAACTTTCTGTCCGGGATGAATCTCGAGGCCAGGGAGGCGCCGCTGGAAAGCTCGTCCTGAGCCCGCCGCCGTCCCAACCGGGGCTCGCCCGGTTGAGGTCGTCCTCGACCCCAGAAACCTTTTCCGGGGCCCGTTTCGGAGCTTTTGCAGCAACGCCAAGGATCGAAGCCGCTGGCGGAGGAAACCGACCTGTCGCGGTCCCGGGCCCGCTTCCGCCGCCGAGAAGGATTTGAGAAATCGAAACCATGCGCGTGCGCGCCACCAAAAGAACAAGCCCGACTAACGCAAAATGGAGGAGGTGCAACACGAGGACTTCCCAGGAGGTCACCCATCCCACTACTACTCTCGCCCAAGCACGCTGAACTGCGGAGTTCTGATGGGATCCGGTGCAATAGTATTGGTATGATCGCATCTGTCAAGTGTGGCGCGATCAACTGCTTTATGCCTTCTGTCCGGGATGAATCTCGAATCCCGGGATGCGCCGCTGGAAAGCTCGTCTTGAGTCCGCCGCCGTCCCAACCAGGGCTCGCCCGGTTGAGGTCGACCTCGACCCCAGAAACCTGTTCCGGGGCCCGTTTCAGAGCTTTTGCAGCAACGCCAAGGATCGGAGCCGCAGGTGGAGGAAACCGACCTGCCGCGGCCCCGGGCCCGCCTCCGCCGCCGAGAAGGATTTGAGAAATCAGAACCTTGCGCGTGCGCACAACCAAAAGAACAAGCCCGACTGACGCAAAAAGGAGGAGGTGCAACACGAGGACTTCCAAGGAGGTCACCCATCCCAGTACTACTGTCGCCCAAGCACGCTTAACTGCGGTGTTCTGATGGGATCCGGTGCATTAGTGCTGGTATGATCGCTCCTGTCAAGGGTGGCGCGATCAACTGCTTTATGCCTTCGCCAGGCCGCCGCGCGCGCTTCACACTATCATAACTTTCTGTCCGTGATGAATCTCGAGGCCCGGGAGGCGCCGCTGGAAAACTCGTCCTGAGCCCGCCGCCGTCCCAACCCGGGCTCGCCCGGTTGAGGTCGACCTTGACCCCAGAAACCTGTTCCGGGGCCCGTTCTGGAGCTTTTGCAGCAACGCCAAGGATCGGAGCCGCCATTGTAGGAAACCGACCTGCCGCGGTCCTGGGCCCGCGTCCGCCGCCGAGAAGGATTTGAGAAATTGAAACTTTGCGCGTGCGCGCCACCAAAAGAACCAGCCCGACTGACGCAAAAAGGAGGAGGTGCAACACGAGGACTTCCCAGGAGGTCACCCATCCCAGTACTACTCTCGCCCAAGCACGCTTAACCGCGAAGTTCTGATGGGATCCGGTGCATTAGTGCTGGTATGATCGCACCTGTCAAGTGTGGCGCTATCAACTGCTTTTTCCCTTCGCAAGGCCGCCGCGCGCGCTTCAAACGATCATAACTTTCTGTCCAGGATGAATCTCGAGGCCCGGGAGGTGCCGCTGGAAAGCTCGTCCTGAGCCCGCCGCCGTCCCAACCAGGGCTGACCCAGTTGAGGTCGACCTCGACCCTAGAAACCTGTTCGGGGCCCGTTTCGGAGCTTTTGCAGCAACGCCAAGGATCGGAGCCTCCGGGTGAGGAAACCGACCTGCCGCGGTCCCGGGCCCGCCTTTGCCGCCGAGAAGGATTTGAGAAATCGAAACCTTGCTCGTGCGTGCCACCGAAAGAACAAGCGCGACTGACGCAAAAAGGAGGAGGTGCAACACGAGGAATTCCAAGGAGGTCACCCATCCTAGTACTACTCTCACCCAAGAACGCTTAACCGCGATGTTCTGATGGGTTCCGGTGCATTAGTGCTGGTATGATCGCACCTGTCAAGTGTGGCGCGATCAACTGCTTTATGCCTTCGCCATGCCGCCGCGCGCGCTTCACACTATCATAACTTTCTGTCCGTGATGAATCTCGAGGCCCGGGAGGCGCCGCTGGAAAACTCGTCCTGAGCCCGCCGCCGTCCCAACCAGGGCTCGCCCGGTTGAGGTCGACCTTGACCCCAGAAACCTGTTCCGGGGCCCGTTCTGGAGCTTTTGCAGCAACGCCAAGGATCGGAGCCGCCATTGTAGGAAACCGACCTGCCGCGGTCCTGGGCCCGCCTCCGCCGCCGAGAAGGATTTGAGAAATTGAAACCTTGCGCGTGCGCGCCACCAAAAGAACCAGCCCGACTGACGCAAAAAGGAGGAGGTGCAACCCGAGGACTTCCCAGGAGGTCACCCATCCCAGTACTACTCTCGCCCAAGCACGCTTAACCGCGAAGTTCTAATGGGATCCGGTGCATTAGTGCTGGTATGATCGCACCTGTCAAGTGTGGCACTATCAACTGCTTTTTCCCTTCGCAAGGCCGCCGCGCGCGCTTCAAACGATCTTAACTTTCTGTCCAGGATTAATCTCGAGGCCCGGGAGGTGCCGCTGGAAAGCTCGTCCTGAGCCCGCCGCCGTCCCAACAAGGGCTGACCCAGTTGAGGTCGACCTCGACCCCAGAAACCTGTTCGGGGCCCGTTTCAGAGCTTTTGCAGCAACGCCAAGGATCGGAGCCTCCGGGTGAGGAAACCGACCTGCCGCGGTCCCGGGCCCGCCTTTGCCGCCGAGAAGGATTTGAGAAATCGAAACCTTGCGCGTGCGTGCCACCGAAAGAACAAGCCCGACTGACGCAAAAAGGAGGAGGTGCAACACGAGGAATTCCAAGGAGGTCACCCATCCTAGTACTACTCTCACCCAAGAACGCTTAACCGCGATGTTCTGATGGGTTCCGGTGCATTAGTGCTGGTATGATCGCACCTGTCAAGTGTGGCGCGATCAACTGCTTTATGCCTTCGCCAGGCCGCCGCAGGCGCTTTAAACGATCATAACTTTCTGTCTGGGATGAATCTCGAGGCCCAGGAGGCGCCGCTGGAAAGCTCGTCCTGAGCCCGCCGCCGTCCCTACCAGGGCTCGCCCGGTTATGGTTTACCTCGACCCCAGAAACCTGTTCCGAGGCCCGTTTCGAAGCTTTTGAAGCAACTCCAATGATCGGAGCCGCCAGTGGAAGAAACCGACCTGCCGCGGTACCGGGCCCGCCTCCGCCGCCGAGAAGGATTTGAGAAATCGAAACCTTGCGCGTGAGCGCCACCAAAAGAACAAGCCCGACTGACGCAAAAAAGAGGAGGTCCAACACGAGGACCTCCCAGGAGGTCACCAATCCCAGTAAGACTCTCGCCCAAGCACGCTTAACTCCAGAGTTCTGATGGGATCCGGTGCATTAGTGCTGGTATGATCGCACCTGTCAAGTGTGGCGCGATCAACTGCTTTATGCCTTCGCCAGGCCGCCGCGCGCGCTTCAAACGATCATAACTTTCTGTCCGGGATGAATCTCGAGGCCCGGGAGGCGCCGCTGGAAAGCTCGTCCTGAGCCCGCCGCCGTCCCAACCAGGGCTCGCCCGGTTGAGGTCGACCTCTACCCCAGAAACCTGTTCCGGGGCCTGTTTCGGAGCTTTTGCAGCAACGCCAAGGATCGGAGCCGCCGGTGGAGGAAACCGACTTGCTGCGGTCCCGGGACCGCCTCCGCAGTCGAGAAGGATTTAGGAAATCGAAACCTGGCGCGTGCGCGCCACCAAAAGAGCAAGCCCGACTGACGCAAAAAGGAGGTGGTGCAACACGAGGACTTCCCAGGAGGTCACCCATCCCAGTACTACTCTCGCCCAAGCACGCTTAACTGCGGAGTTCTGAGGGGATCCGGTGCATTAGTGCTGGTATGATCGCACCTGTCAAGTGTGGCGCGATCAACTGCTTTATGCCTTCACAAGGCCGCCGCACGCGCTTCAAACAATCATAACTTTCTGTCTAGGATGAATCTCGAGGCCCAGGAGGCGCCGCTGGAAAGCTCGTCCTGAGTCCGTCGCCGTCCCAACCTGGGCTCGCCTGGTTGAGGTTTACCTCGACCCCAGAAACCTGTTCCGGGGCCCGTTTCGAAGCTTTTGAAGCAACTCCAAGGATCAGAGCCGCCGGTGGAGGAAACCGACCTGCCGCGGTACCAGGCCCGCCTCCGCCGCCGAGAAGGATTTGAGAAATCGAAACCTTGCGCGTGAGCGGCACCAAAAGAACAAGCCCGACTGACACAAAAAGGAGGAGGTGCAACACGAGGACCTCCCAGGAGGTCACCCATCCCAGTACTACTCTCGCCCAAGCATGCTTAACTGCGGAGTTCTGATGGGATCCGGTGCATTAGTGCTGGTATGATCGCACCTGTCAAGTGTGGCGCGATCAACTGCTTTATCCCTTCGCCATGCCGCCGCGCGGGCTTCAGACGATCATAACTTTATGTCCGGAATGAATCTCGAGGCCCGGGAGGCGCCGCTGGAAAGCTCGTCCTGAGCCCGCCGCCGTCCCAACCAGGGCTCGCCCGGTTGAGGTCGACCTCTACCCCAGAAACCTGTTCCGGGGCCTGTTTCGGAGCTTTTGCAGCAACGCCAAGGATCGGAGCCGCCGGTGGAGGAAACCGACTTGTCGCGGTCCCGGGCCCGCCTCCGCCGCCGAGAAGGATTTGAGAAATCGAAACCTTGCGCGTGCGCGCCACGAAAAGAATAAGCCCGACTGACGCAAAAAGGAGGAGGTGCAACACGAGGACTTCCCAGGAGGGCACCCTTCCCAGTACTACTCTCGCCCAAGCACGCTTAACTGCGGAGTTTTGATGGGATCCGGTGCATTAGTGCTGGTATGATCGCACCTATCAAGTGTGGCGCGATCAACTGTTTTATGCCTTCGCTAGGCCGCCGCGCGCGCTTCGAACGATCATAACTTTCTGTCCGGGATGAATCTCGAGGCCCGGGAGGCGCCGCTGGAAAGCTCGTCCTGAGCCCGTCGCCCTCCCAACCTGGGCTCGCCCGGTTGAGGTTTACCTCGACCCCAGAAACCTGTTCCGGGGCCCGTTTCGAAGCTTTTGAAGCAACTCCAAGGATCAGAGCCGCCGGTGGAGAAACCGACCTGCCGCGGTACCAGGCCCGCCTCCGCCGCCGAGAAGGATTTGAGAAATCGAAACCTTGCGCGTGCGTGCCACCGAAAGAACAAGCCCGACCGACGCAAAAAGGAGGAGGTGCAACACGAGGACTTCCCAGGAGGTCACCCATCCCAGTACTACTCTCGCCTAAGCACGCTTAACCGCGAAGTTCTGATGGGATCCGGTGCATTAGTGCTGGTATTATCGCACCTGTCAAGTGTGGCGCGATCAACTGCTTTATGCCTTCGCAAGGCCGCCGCGCATGCTTCAAACGATCATAACTTTCTGTCCAGGATGAATCTCGAGGCCCGGTAGGCGCCGCTGGAAAGCTCGTCCTGAGCCCGCCGTCGTCCCAACCAGGGCTCCCCTGGTTGAGGTCGACCTCGATCCCAGAAACCTGTTCCGGGGCCCGTTTCGGAGCTTTTGCAGCAACGTCGAGGATCGGAGCCGCCGGGTGAGGAAACCGACCTCCCGCGGTCCCAGGCCCGCCTCCGCCGCCGAGAAGGATTTGAGAGATCGAACCCTTGCGCGTGCGCGCCACCGAAAGAACAAGCCCGACTGACGCAAAAAAGAGGAGGTGCAACACGAGGACTTCCCTAGAGGTCACCCATCCCAGTACTACTCCCGCCCAAGCACGCTTAACTGCGGAGTTCTGATGGGATCCGGTGCATTAGTGATGGTATGATCGCACCTGTCAAGTGTGGCGCGATCAACTGCTTCATGCCTTCGCCAGGCCGCCGCGCGCGCTTCAAACGATCATATTTTTCTGTCCGGGATGAATCTCGAGGCCCGGGAGGCGCCGCTGGAAAGCTCGTCCTGAGCCCTCTGTCGTCCCAACCGGGTCTTGCCCGGTTGAGGTCGACCTCGACCCCTGAAACCTGTTCCGGGGCCCGTTTCGGAGCTTTTGCAGCAACGCCAAGGATCGGAGCAGCTGGTGGAGGAAACCGACCTGTCGCTGTCCCGGGCCCGCCTCCGCCGCCGAGAAGGATTTGAGAAATCGAACCTTTGCGCGTGCGCGCCACCGAAAGAACAAGCCCGACTGACGCAAAAAAGAGGAGGTGCAACACGAGGACTTCCCTGGAGGTCACCTAATACTCTCGCCCAAGCACGCTTAACTGCGGAGTTTTGATGGGATCCGGTGCATTAGTGCTGGTATGATCGCACCTATGAAGTGTGGCGCGATAAACTGCTTTATGCCTTCGCCAGGACGCCGCGCGCGCTTCAAACGATCATATTTTTCTGTCCGGGATGAATCTTGAGGCCCGGGAGGCGCCGCTGGAAAGCTCGTCCTGAGCCCGCCGTCGTCCCAACCGGGGCTCGCCTGGTTGAGGTCTACCTCGACCCCAGAAACCTGTTCCGGGGCCCGTTTCGGAGCTTTTGCAGCAACGCCAAGGATCGGAGCTGCCGGGTGAGGAAACCGACCTGCCGCGGTCCCGGGCCCGCCTCCGCCGCCGTGAAGGATTTGAGAAATCGAACCCTTGCGCGTGCGCGCCACCGAAAGAACAAGCCCGACTGACGCAAAAAAGAGGAGGTGCAACACGAGGACTTCCCTGGAGGTCACCCATCCCAGTACTACTCTCGCCCAAGCACGCTTAACTGCGGAGTTCTGATGGGATCCGGTGCATTAGAGCTGGTATGATCGCACCTATCAAGTGTGGGGCGATCAACTGCTTTACGATTCGCCAAACCGCCGCGCGCGCTTCAAACGATCATAACTTTCTGTCCATGATGAATCTCGAGGCCCGGGAGGCGCCGCTGGAAAGCTCGTCCTGAGCCCGCCGCCGTCCCAACCAGGGCTCGCCCGGTTGAGGTCGACCTCGACCCCAGAAACCTGTTCCGGGGCCCGTTTCGAAGCTTTTGCAGCAACGCCAAGGATCATAGCCACCGGTGGAGGAAACCGACCTGCCGCTATCCCAGGCCCGCCTCCGCCGCCGAGAAGGATTTGAGAAATCGAACCCTTGCGCGTGCGCGCCACCGAAAGAACAAACCCGACTGACGCAAAAAGGAGGAGGTGCAACACGAGGACTTCCCAGGAGGTAACCCATCAAAGTACTACTCTCGCCCAAGCACGCTTAACTGCGGTGTTCTGATGGGATCCGGTGCATTAGTGCTGGTATGATCGCACCTGTCAAGTGTGGCGCGATCAACTGCTTTATGCCTTCGCCAGAACGCCGCGCGCGCTTCAAACGATCATAACTTTCTGTCCGGGATGAATCTCGAGGCTCGGGAGGCGCCGCTGGAAAGCTCGTCTTCAGCCCGCCGCCATCCCAATCAGGGCTCGCCCGGTTGAGGTCGACCTCGATCCCAGAAACCTGTTCCGGGGCCCGTTTCGGAGCTTTTGCAGCAACGTCGTGGATCGGAGCCGCCGGGTGAGGAAACCGACCTCCCGCGGTCCCAGGCCCGCCTCCGCCGCCGAGAAGGATTTGAGAGATCGAACCCTTGCGCGTGCGCGCCACCGAAAGAACAAGCCCGACTGACGCAAAAAAGAGGAGGTGCAACACGAGGACTTCCCTAGAGGTCACCCATCCTAGTACTACTCTCGGCCAAGCACGCTTAACTGCGGAGTTCTGATGGGATCCGGTGCATTTGTGATGGTATGATCGCACCTGTCAAGTGTGGCGCGATCAACTGCTTCATGCCTTCGCCAGGCCGCCGCGCGCGCTTCAAACGATCATATTTTTCTGTCCGGGATGAATCTCGAGGCCCGGGAGGCGCCGCTGGAAAGGTCGTCCTGAGCCCTCTGTCGTCCCAACCGGGTCTCGCCCGGTTGAGGTCGACCTCGACCCCTGAAACCTGTTCCGGGGCCCGTTTCGGAGCTTTTGCAGCAACGCCAAGGATCGGAGCAGCCGGTGGAGGAAACCGACCTGTCGCTGTCCCGGGCCCGCCTCCGCCGCCGAGAAGGATTTGAGAAATCGAAACCTTGCGCGTGCGCGCCACCAAAAGAACAATCCCGACTGACGCAAAAAGGAGGAGGTGCAACACGAGGATCTCCCAGGAGGTCACCCATCCCAGTACTACTCTCGCCCAAGCACGCTTAACTGTGGAGTTCTCATGGGATCCGGTGCATTAGTGCTGGTATGATCGCACCTGTCAAGTGTGGCGCGATCAACTGCTTTATGTCTTCGCAGGGCCGCCGCGCGCGCTTCAAACAATCATATTTTTGTGTCCGGGATGAATCTTGAGGCCCGGGAAGTGCCGCTGGAAAGCTCGTCCTGAGCCCGCCGCCGTCCCAATCCGGGCTCGCCCGGTTGAGGTCGTCCTCGACCCCAGAAACCTGTTCCGAGGCCCGTTTCGGAGTTTTTGCAGCAACGCCAAGGATCGGAGCCGCCGGGTGAGGAAACCGACCTGCCGCGGTCCCGAGCCCGCCTCCGCCGCCGAGAAGGATTTGAGAAATCGAAACCTTGCGCGTGCGTGCCACCGAAAGAACAACCCCGACTGACGCAAAACGGAGGAGGTGCAACACGAGGACTTCCCTGGAGGTCACCCATCCCAGTACTACTCTCGCCTAAGCACGCTTAACCGCGAAGTTCTGATGGGATCCGGTGCATTAGTGCTGGTATTATCGCACCTGTCAAGTGTGGCGCGATCAACTGCTTTATGCCTTCGCAAGGCCGCCGCGCGCGCTTCAAACGATCATAACTTTCTGTCCAGGATGAATCTCGAGGGCCGGTAGGCGCCGCTGGAAAGCTCGTCCTGAGCCCGCCGCCGTCCCAACCAGGGCTCCCCTGGTTGAGGTCGACCTCGACCCCAGAAACCTGTTCTGAGGCCCGTTTCGGAGTTTTTGCAGCAACGCCAAGGATCAGAGCCTCCTGGTGAGGAAACTGACCTGCCGCAGTCCCGGGCCCGCCTCTGCCGCCGAAAAGGATTTGAGAAATCGAAACCTTGCGCGTGCGCGCCACCGAAAGAAGAAGCCCGACTGATGCAAAAAGGAGGAGGTGCAACTCGAGGACTTCCTAGGAGGTCAACCATCCCAGTACTACTCTCGCCCAAGCACACTTAACTGCGGAGTTCTGATGGGATTCGTTGCATTAGTGCTGGTATGATCGCACCTGTCAAGTGTGGCGCGATCAACTGCTTTATGCCTTCGCAAGGCCGCCGCGCACGCTTCAACCGATCATAACTTTCTGTCTGGCATGAATCTCGAGGCCCGGGAGGCGCCGCTGGAAAGCTCGTCCTGAGCCCGCCGCCGTCCCAACCAGGGCTCGCCTGGTTGAGGTCGACCTCGACCCCAAAAACCAGTTCCGGGGCCCGTTTCGGAGCTTTTTCAGCAACACGAAGGATCGGAGCCGCCGGTGGAGGAAACCGACCTGCCGCGGTCCTAGGCCCGCCTCCGCCGCCGAGAAGGATTTGAGAAATCGAAAACTTGCGCATGCGCGCCACCCAAAAAACAAGCCCGACTGACGCAAAAATGAGGAGGTGCAACAAGAGGACTTCCAGGAGGTCACCCATCCCAGTACTACTCTCGCCCAAGAACGCTTAACTGCGGAGTTCTGATGGGATCCGGTGCATTCGTGCTGGTATGATCGCACCTGTCAAGTGTGGCGCGATCAACTGCTTTATGCCTTCGCCAGGCCGCCGCGCTCGCTTCAAACGATCATAACTTTCTGTCCGGGATGAATCTAGAGGCCCGGGAGGCGCCGCTGGAAAGCTCGTCCTGAGCCCGCCGCCGTCCCAACCAGGGCTCGCCCGGTTGAGGTCGACCTCGACCCAAGAAACCTTTTCCGGGGCCCGTTTCGGAGCTTTTGCAGCAACGCCAAGGATCGGAGCCGCCGGGTGAGAAAACCGACCTGCCGCGGTCCCTGGCCCGCCTCCGACGCCGAGAAGGATTTAAGAGATCGAACCCTTGCGCGTGCGCGCCACCGAAAGAACAAGCCCGACTGACGCAAAAAGGAGGAGGTGCAACACGAGGACTTCCAAGGAGGTCACCCATCCCAGTACTACTCTCGCCCAAGCATTCTTAACTGCGGAGTTCTGATGGGATCCGATGCATTAGTGCTGGTATGATCGCACCTGTCAAGTGTGGCGCGATCAACTGCTTTATGCCTTTGAAAGGCCGCCGCGCGCGCTTCAAACGATCATAACTTTCTGTCCGGGATGAATCTCGAGGCCCGGGAGGCGCCGCTGGAGAGCTCGTCCTGAGCCCGCCGCCGTCCTTACCAGGGCTTGCCCGGTTGAGGTCGACCTCAACCCCAGAAACCTGTTCCGGGGCCCATTTCGGAGCTTTTGCAGCAACGCCAAGGATCGGAGCCGCCGGTGGAGGAAACCGACCTGCCGCGGTCCTAGGCCCGCCTCTGCCGCCGAGAAGGATTTTAGAAATCGAAACCTTTCGCGTGCGCGCCACCAAAAGAACAAGCCCGACTGACGCAAAAAGGAGGAGGTGCAACACGAGGACTTCCCAGGGGGTCACCCATCCCAGTACTACACTCGCCCAAGCACGCTTAACTGCGGAGTTCTGATGGGATCCGGTGCATTAGTGCTGGTATGATCGCACCTGTCAAGTGTGGCGCGATCAACTGCTTTATGCCTTCGCTAGGCCGCCCCGCGCCCTTCAAACGATCATAACTTTCTGTCAAGGATGAATCTCGAGGCGCGGGAGGTGCTGCTGGAAAGCTCGTCCTGAGCCCGCCGCCGTCCCAACCAGGGCTCGCCCGGTGGAGGTCGACCTCGACCCCCAGAAACCTGTTTCGGGGCCCGTTTCGGAGCTTTTGCCGCAACGCCAAGGATCGGAGCCGCCGGGTGAGGAAACTGACCTGCCCCCGTCCCTGGCTCGCCTCCGCCGTCGAGAAGGATTTGAGAGATCGAACCCTTGCGCGTGCGCGCCACTGAAAGAACAAGCCTGACAGACGCAAAAAGGAGGAGGTGCAACACGTGGACTTCCAAGGAGGTCACCCATCCCAGTACTACTCTCGCCCAAGCACGCTTCACTGTGGAGTTCTGATGGGATCCGGTGCATTAGTGCTGGTATGATCGCACCTGTCAAGTGTGGCGCGATCAACTGCTTTATGCCTTCGCCAGGCCGCCGCGCTTTCAAACGTTCATATTTTTCTGTCCGAGATGAATCTCGAGGCCCGGGAGGCGCCGCTGGAAAGCTCGTCCTGAGCCCGCCGCCGTCCCAACCAGGGCTCGCCCGGTTGAGGTCGACCTCGACCCAGAAACCTGTTCCGGGGCCCGTTTAGGAGCTTTTGCAGCAACGCCAAGGATCGGAGCCGCCGGTGGAGGAAACCGACCTGCCGCGGTCCCGGGCCCGCCTCCGCCGCCGAGAAGGATTTGAGAAATCGAACCCTTGCGCGTGCGCGCCACCGAAAGAACAAGCCCGACTGACGCAAAAAGGAGGAGGTGCAACACGAGGACTTCCAAGGAGGTCACCAATCCCAGTACTACTCTCGCCCAAGCACGCTTCACTGTGGAGTTCTGATGGGATCCGGTGCATTAGTGCTGGTATGATCGCACCTGTCAAGTGTGGCGCGATCAACTGCTTTATGCCTTCGCCAGGCCGCCGCGCACGCTTCAAACGATCATAACTTTCTGTCCGGGATGAATCTCGAGGCCCGGGAGGCGCCGCTGGAAAGCTCGTCCTGAGCCCGCCGCCGTCCCAACCAGGGCTCGCCCGGTTGAGGTCGACCTCGACCCCAGAAACCTGTTCCGGGGCCCGTTTAGGAGCTTTTGCAGCAACGCCAAGGATCGGAGCCGCCGGTCGAGGAAACCGACCTGCCGCGGTCCCGGGCCCGCCTCTGCCGCCGAGAAGGATTTGAGAAATCGAAACCTTTCGCGTGCGCGCCACCGAAAGAACAAGCCCGACTGACGCAAAAAGGAGGAGGTGCAACACGAGGACTTCCCAGGAGGTCACCCATCCCAGTACTACTCTCGCCCAAGCACGCTTCACTGTGGAGTTCTGATGGGATCCGGTGCATTAATGCTGGTATGATCGCACCTGTAAAGTGTGGCGCGATCAACTGCTTTATGCCTTCGCCAGGCCGCCGCGCGCTTCAAACGATCATATTTTTCTGTCCGGGATGAATCTCGAGGCCCGGGATGCGCCGCTGGAAAGCTCGTCCTGAGCCCGCCGCCGTCCCAACCAGGGCTCGCCCGGTTGAGGTCGACCTCGACCCCAGAAACCTGTTCTGGGGCCCGTTTAGGAGCTTTTGCAGCAACGCCAAGGATCGGAGCCGCCGGTGGAGGAAACCGACCTGCCGCGGTCCCGAGCCCGCCTCCGCCGCCGAGAAGGATTTGAGAAATCGAACCGTTGCGCGTGCGCCCCAACGAAAGAACAAGCCCGACTGACGCAAAAAGGAGGAGGTGCAACACGAGGACTTCCCAGGAGGTCACCCAACCCAGTACTACTCTCGCCCAAGCATTCTTAACTGCGGAGTTCTGATGGGATCCGATGCATTAGTGCTGGTATGATCGCACCTGTCAAGTGTGGCGCGATCAACTGCTTTATGCCTTTGAAAGGCCGCCGCGCGCGCTTCAAACGATCATAACTTTCTGTCCGGGATGATCTCGAGGCCCGGGAGGCGCCGCTGGAAAGCTCGTCCTGAGCCCGCCGCCGTCCTTACCAGGGCTCGCCCGGTTGAGGTCGACCTCAACCCCATAAACCTGTTCCGGGGCCCATTTCGGAGCTTTTGCAGCAACGCCAAGGATCGGAGCCGCCAGTGGAGGAAACCGACCTGCCGCGGTCCTCGGCCCGCCTCTGCCGCCGAGAAGGATTTTAGAAATCGAAACCTTTCGCGTGCGCGCCACCGAAAGAACAAGCCCGACTGACGCAAAAAGGAGGAGGTGCAACACGAGGACTTCCCAGGAGGTCACCCATCCCAGTACTACTCTCGCCCAAGCACGCTTCACTGTGGAGTTCTGATGGGATCCGGTGCATTAATGCTGGTATGATCGCACCTGTAAAGTGTGGCGCGATCAACTGCTTTATGCCTTCGCCAGGCCGCCGCGCGCTTCGAACGATCATATTTTTCTGTCCGGGATGAATCTCGAGGCCCGGGAGGCGCCGCTGGAAAGCTCGTCCTGAGCCCGCCGCCGTCCCAACCTGGGCTCGCCCGGTTGAGGTCGACCTCGACCCCAGAAACCTGTTCTGGGGCCCGTTTAGGAGCTTTTGCAGCAACGCCAAGGATCGGAGCCGCCAGTGGAGGAAACCGACCTGCCGCGGTCCCGAGCCCGCCTCCGCCGCCGAGAAGGATTTTTTGAAATCGAACCGTTGCGCGTGCGCCCCAACGAAAGAACAAGCCCGACTGACGCAAAAAGGAGGAGGTGCAACACGAGGACTTCCCAGGAGGTCACCCATCCCAGTACTACTCTCGCCCAAGCATTCTTAACTGCGGAGTTCTGATGGGATCCGATGCATTAGTGCTGGTATGATCGCACCTGTCAAGTGTGGCGCGATCAACTGCTTTATGCCTTTGAAAGGCCGCCGCGCGCGCTTCAAACGATCATAACTTTCTGTCCGGGATGAATCTCGAGGCCCGGGAGGCGCCGCTGGAAAGCTCGTCCTGAGCCCGCCGCCGTCCTTACCAGGGCTCGCCCGGTTGAGGTCGACCTCAACCCCATAAACCTGTTCCGGGGCCCATTTCGGAGCTTTTGCAGCAACGCCAAGGATCGGAGCCGCCGGTGGAGGAAACCGACCTGCCGCGGTCCTAGGCCCGCCTCTGCCGCCGAGAAGGATTTTAGAAATCGAAACCTTTCGCGTGCGCGCCACCAAAAGAACAAGCCCGACTGACGCAAAAAGGAGGAGGTGCAACACGAGGACTTCCCAGGGGGTCACCCATCCCAGTACTACTCTCGCCCAAGCACGCTTAACTGCGGAGTTCTGTTGGGATCCGGTGCATTAGTGCTGGTATGATCGCACCTGTCAAGTGTGGCGCGATCAACTGCTTTATGCCTTCGATAGGCCGCCCCGCGCCCTTCAAACGATCATAACTTTCTGTCCAGGATGAATCTCGAGGCGCGGGAGGTGCTGCTGGAAAACTCGTCCTGAGCCCGCCGCCGTCCCAACCAGGGCTCGCCCGGTGGAGGTCGACCTCGACCCCCAGAAACCTGTTTCGGGGCCCGTTTCGGAGCTTTTGCCGCAACGCCAAGGATCGGAGCCGCCGGGTGAGGAAACTGACCTGCCGCCGTCCCTGGCTCGCCCATGCCAGTACTACTCTCGCCCAAGCACGCTTAACTGCGGAGTTCTGATGGGATCCGGTGCATTAGTGCTGGTATGATCGCACCTGTCAAGTGTGGCACGATCAATTGCTTTATGCCTTCGCGAGGCCGCCGCGCGCGCTTCAAACGATCATAACTTTCTGTCCGGGATGAATCTCGAGGCCCGGGAGGCGCCGCTGGAAAGCTCGTCCTGAGCCCGCCGCCGTCCCAACCAGGGCTCGCCCGGTTGAGGTCGACCTCGACCCAAGAAACCTGTTCCGGGGCCCGTTTCGGAGCTTTTGCAGCAACGCAAGGATCGGAGCCGCCGGGTGAGGAAACCGACCTGCCGCGGTCCCTGGCACAGGACTTCCCAGGAGGTCACCCATGCCAGTACTACTCTCGCCCAAGCACGCTTAACTGCGGAGTTCTGATGGGATCCGATGCATTAGTGCTGGTATGATCGCACCTGTCAAGTGTGGCGCGATCAACTGCTTTATGCCTTCGATAGGCCGCCCCGCGCCCTTCAAACGATCATAACTTTCTGTCCAGGATGAATCTCGAGGCGCGGGAGGTGCTGCTGGAAAACTCGTCCTGAGCCCGCCGCCGTCCCAACCAGGGCTCGCCCGGTGGAGGTCGACCTCGACCCCCAGAAACCTGTTTCGGGGCCCGTTTCGGAGCTTTTGCCGCAACGCCAAGGATCGGAGCCGCCGGGTGAGGAAACTGACCTGCCGCCGTCCCTGGCTCGCCCATGCCAGTACTACTCTCGCCCCAGCACGCTTAACTGCGGAGTTCTGATGGGATCCGGTGCATTAGTGTTGGTATGATCGCACCAGTCAAGTGTGGCGCGATCAACTGCTTTATGCCTTCGCGAGGCCGCCGCGCGCGCTTCAAACGATCATAACTTTCTGTCAGGGATGAATCTCGAGGCCCGGGAGGCGCCGCTGGAAAGCTCGTCCTGAGCCCGCCGCCGTCCCAACCAGGGCTCGCCCGGTTGAGGTCGACCTCGACCCAAGAAACCTGTTCCGGGGCCCGTTTCGGAGCTTTTGCAGCAACGCCAAGGATCGGAGCCGCCGGGTGAGGAAACCGACCTGCCGCGGTCCCTGGCACAGGACTCCCCAGGAGGTCACCCATGCCAGTACTACTCTCGCCCAAGCACGCTTAACTGCGGAGTTCTGATGGGATCTGATGCATTAGTGCTGGTATGATCGCACCTGTCAAGTGTGGCGCGATCAACTACTTTATGCCTTCGCCAGGCCGCCGCGCGCACTTCAAACAATCAAATTTTTCTGTCCCGGATGAATCTCGAGGCTCGGGAGGCGCCGCTGGAAAGCTCGTCCTGAGCCCGCCGCCGTCCCAACCAGGGCTCGCTCGGTTGAGGTCGACCTCGACCCCAGAAACCTGTTCCGGGGCCCGTTTCGGAGCTTTTGCAGCAACGCCAAGGATCGGAGCCGCCGGTCGAGGAAACGGACCTGCCTCGGTCCCGGGCCCGCCTCCGCCACCGAGAAGGATTTGAGAAATCGAAACCTTGCGCGTGCGCGCCACGAAAAGAACAAGCCCGACTGACGAAAAAAGGAGGAGGTGCAACACGAGGACTTCCCAGGAGGACACCCATCCCAGTACTACTCTCGCCCAAGCACGCATAACTGCGGAGTTCTGATGGGATCCGGTGCATTAGTGCTGGTATGATCGCCCCTGTCAAGTCTGGCGCGATCAACTGCTTTATGCCTTCGCCAGAGCGCCGCGCGCGCTGCAAACGATTATAACTTTCTGTCCGGGATTAATCTCGAGGCCCGGGAGGCGCCGCTTGAAAGCTCGTTCTGAGCCCGCCGCCGTCCCAACCTGGGCTCGCCCGGTTGAGGTCGACTTTGACCCCAGAAACCTGTTCCGGGGCCTGTTTCGGAGCTTTTGCAGCAACGCCAAGGATCGGAGCCTCCGGGTGAGGAAACCAACATGCCGCAGTCCCGGGCCCGCCTCCGCTGCCGAGAAGGATTTGAGAAATCGAAAACTTGCGCGTGCGTGCCACCGAAAGAACAAGCCCGACTGACGCAAAAAAGAGGAGGTGCAACACGAGGACTTCCCAGGCGGTCACCCATCCCAGTACTACTCTCGCCCAAGCAAGCTTAACTGCGGAGTTCTGATGGGATCCGGTGCATTAGTGCTGGTATGATCGCACCTGTCAAGTGTGGCGCGATCAACTGCTTTATGCCTTCGCGAGGCCGCCGCGCGCGCTTCAAACGGTCATAACTTTCTGTCCGGGATGAATCTCGAGGCCCGGGAGGCGCCGCTGGAAAGTTCGTCCTGAGCCCGCCGCCGTCCCAACCAGGGCTCGCCCGGTTGAGGTCGACCTCGACCCAAGAAACCTGTTCCGGGGCCCGTTTCGGAGCTTTTGCAGCAACACCAAGGATCGGAGCCGCCGGGTGAGGAAACCGACCTGCCGCGGTCCCTGGCACAGGACTTCCCAGGAGGTCACCCATGCCAGTACTACTCTCGCCCAAGCACGCTTAACTGCGGAGTTCTGATGGGATCCGATGCATTAGTGCTGGTATGATCGCACCT
This sequence comes from Canavalia gladiata, assembly GCA_037954105.1. Classification (NCBI taxonomy): domain Eukaryota; kingdom Viridiplantae; phylum Streptophyta; class Magnoliopsida; order Fabales; family Fabaceae; genus Canavalia; species Canavalia gladiata. The sequence goes on along the minus strand of CM075661.1, from coordinate 27,927,513 downwards.
GTCAAGTGTGGCGCGATCAACTACTTTATGCCTTCGCCAGGCCGCCGCGCGCACTTCAAACAATCAAATTTTTCTGTCCCGGATGAATCTCGAGGCCCGGGAGGCGCCGCTGGAAAGCTCGTCCTGAGCCCGCCGCCGTCCCAACCAGGGCTCGCCCGGTTGAGGTCGACCTCGACCCCAGAAAGCTGTTCCGGGGCCCGTTTCGGAGCTTTTGCAGCAACGCCAAGGATCGGAGCCGCCGGTCGAGGAAAACCTACCTCGGTCCCGGGCCCGCCTCGGCCACCGAGAAGGATTTGAGAAATCGAAACCTTGCGCGTGCGCGCCACGAAAAGAACAAGCCCGACTGACGAAAAAAGGAGGAGGTGCAACACGAGGACTTCCCAGGAGGACACCCATCCCAGTACTACTCTCGCCCAAGCACGCATAACTGCGGAGTTCTGATGGGATCCGGTGCATTAGTGCTGGTATGATCGCACCTGTCAAGTCTGGCGCGATCACCTGCTTTATGCCTTCGCCAGACCGCCGCGCGCGCTGCAAACGATTATAACTTTCTGTCCGGGATTAATCTCGAGGCCCGGGAGGCGCCGCTTGAAAGCTCGTTCTGAGCCCGCCGCCGTCTCAACCCGGGCTCGCCCGGTTGAGGTCGACTTTGACCCCAGAAACCTGTTCCGGGGCCTGTTTCGGAGCTTTTGCAGCAACGCCAAGGATCGGAGCCTCTGGGTGAGGAAACCAACATGCCGCAGTCCCGGGCCCGCCTCCGCTGCCGAGAAGGATTTGAGAAATCGAAACCTTGCGCGTGCGTGCCACCGAAAGAACAAGCCCGACTGACGCAAAAAAGAGGAGGTGCAACACGAGGACTTCCCAGGAGGACACCCATCCCAGTACTACTCTCGCCCAAGCACACATAACTGCGGAGTTCTGATGGGATCCGGTGCATTAGTGCTGGTATGATCGCACCTGTCAAGTCTGGCGCGATCACCTGCTTTATGCCTTCGCCAGACCGCCGCGCGCGCTGCAAACGATTATAACTTTCTGTCCAGGATTAATCTCGAGGCCCGGGAGGCGCCGCTTGAAAGCTCGTTCTGAGCCCGCCGCCGTCTCAACCCGGGCTCGCCCGGTTGAGGTCGACTTTGACCCCAGAAACCTGTTCCGGGGCCTGTTTCGGAGCTTTTGCAGCAACGCCAAGGATCGGAGCCGCCGGGTGAGGAAACTGACCTGCCGCGGTACCAGGCCCGCCCCGCCGCCGAGAAGGATTGAGAAATCGAACCCTTGCGCGTGCGCGCCACCGAAAGAACAAGCCCGACTGACGCAAAAAGGAGGAGGTGCAACACGAGGACTTCCCAGGAGGTCACCCATCCAAGTACTACTCTCGCCCAAGCATGCTTAACTGCGGAGTTTTGATAGGCTCCGGTGCATTAGTGCTGGTATGATCGCACCTGTCAAGTGTGGCGCGATCAACTGCTTTATGCCTTCGCCCGGCCGCCGCGCGCTTCAAAGGATCATATTTTTCGGTCCGGGATGAATCTCAAGGCCCAGGAGGCGCCGCTGGAAAGCCTGTCCTGAGCCCGCCGCCGTCCCAACCAGTGCTCGCCCAGTTGAGGTCGACCTCGACCCCAGAAACCTGTTCCGGGGCCCGCTTCAGAGCTTTTGCAGCAACGCCAAGTATCGGAGCCGCCGGGTGAGGAAACCGACCTGCCACGGTGCCGGGCCTGCCTCCGCCGCTGAGAAGAATTTGAGAAATCGAAACCTTGCGCGTGCGCGCCACCAAAAGAACAAGCCTGACTGAAGCAAAAAGGAGGAGGTGCAACACGAGGACTTCCCAGGAGGTCACCCATCCCAGTACTACTCTCGCCCAAGGACGCTTACCTGCGGGGTTCTGATGGGATCCGGTGCATTAGTGCTGGTATGATCGCACCTGTCAAGTGTGGCGTAATCAACTGCTTTATGCCTTCGCCAGGCTGCCGCGCGCGCTTCAAATGATCATAACTTTCTGTCCAGGATGAATCTCGAGGCCCGGGAGGCGCTGCTGGAAAGCTCGTCCTGAGCCCGCCACCGTCCGAACCAGGGCTCGCCCGGTTGAGGTCGACCTCGACCCTAGAAACCAGTTCCGGGGCCCGTTTCGGAGCTTTTGCAGCAATGCCAAGGATCGGAGCCGCCGGGTGAAGAAACCGACCTGCCGCGGTCCCAGGCCTGCCTCCGCCGCTGAGAAGGATTTGAGAAATCGAAACCTTGCGCGTGCGTGCCACCGAAAGAACAAGAACGACTGACGCAAAAAGGAGGAGGTGTAACACGAGGACTTCCCAGGAGGTCACCCATCCCAGTACTACTCTCGCCCAAGCACGCTTAACTGCGGGGTTCTGATGGGATCTGGTGCATTACTGCTGGTATCATTGCACCTGTCAAGTGTGGCGCGATCAACTGCTTTATGCCTTCGCCAGGCCGCCGCGTGCGCTTTTGACGATCATAACTTTCTGTCCGGGATGAACCTCGAGGCCTGGGAGGCGCCGCTGGAAAGCTCGTCCTGAGCACGCCGCTGTCCCAACCACCGCTCGCTCGATTGAGGTCGACCTCGACCCCAGAAACCGGTTCCGGGGCCCGTTTCGGAGCTTTTGCAGCAACGCCAAGGATCGGAGCCGCTGGTGGAGGAAACCGACCTGCCGCAGTCCCGGGTCCGCCTCCGCCGCCGAGAAGGATTTGAGAAATGGAAACCTTCGCGTGCGCGCCACCAAAAGAACAAGCGCGACTGACGCAAAAAGGAGGAGGTGCAACACGAGGACTTCCCAGGAGGTCACCCATCCCAGTACTACTCTCGCCCAAGCACGCTTAATTGCGGAGTTCTGATGGGATCCGGTGCATTAGTGCTGTATGATCGCACCTGTCAAGTGTGGTGCGATCAACAGCTTTATGCCTTCGCCAGGCCGCCGCGCGCGCTTCAAACGATCATAACTTTCTGTCCGGCATGAATCCCGAGGCCCAGGAGGCGCCGCTGGAAAGCTCGTCCTGAGCACGCCGCCGTCCCAACCACCGCTCGCTCGATTGAGGTCGACCTCGACCCCAGAAACCTGTTCTGGGGCCCGTTTCGGAGCTTTAGCAGCAACGCCAAGGATTGGAGCCGCATGTGGAGGAAACCGACCTGCCGCAGTCCCGGGTCCGCCTCCGCCGCCGAGAAGGATTTGAGAAATCGAAACCTTGCGCGTGCGCGCCACCAAAAGAACAAGCCCGACTGACGCAAAAAGGAGGAGGTGCAACACGAGGACTTCCCAGGAGGTCACCCATCCCAGTACTACTCTCGCCCAAGCATGCTTAACTGCGGAGTTCTGATGGGATCCGGTGCATTAGTGCTGGTATGATCGCACCCTTCAAGTGTGGCGCGATCAACTGCTTTATGCCTTCGCGAGGCCGCCGAGCCCGCTTCAAATGATCATAACTTTCTGTCCGGGATGAATGTCGAGGCTCGGGAGGCGCCGCTGGAAAGCTCGTCCTGAGCCCGCCGCCGTCCCAACCAGGGCTCGCCCGATTGAGGTCGACCTCGACCCGAGAAACCTGTTCCGGGGCCCGTTTCGGAGCTTTTGCAGCAACGCCAAGAATCGGAGCCGCCGGTGGAGGAAACCGACCTGCAGCGGTCCCAGGCCCGCCTCCGCCGCCGAGCAGGATTTGAGCAATCGAAACCTTGTGCGTGCGCGCCACCAAAAGAACAAGCCCGACTGACGCCAAAAGGAGGAGGTGCAACACGAGGACTACCCACGAGGTCACCTACCCAGTACTACTCTCGCCCAAGCACGCTTAACTGTGGAGTTCTGATGGGATCCGATGCATTAGTGCTGGTATGATTGCACCTGTCAAGTGTGGCGCGATCAACTGCTTTATGCCTTCGCCAGGCCGCCGTGCGCGTTTTAAACGATCATAACTTTCTGTCCGGGATGAATCTCGAGGCCCGGGAGGCGCCGCTGCGAAGCTCGTCCTGAGCCCACCGCCGTCCCAACCCGGGCTCGCCCGTTTAAGGTCGACCTCGACCCCAGAAACCTGTTCCGGGGCCCGTTTCGGAGATTTTGCAGCAACGCCAAGAATCGGAGTCGCCGGTGGAGGAAACCGACCTGCCGCGGTCCCAGGTCCCAGGCCCGCCTCCGCCGCCGTGAACGATTTGAGAAATCGAAACCTTGCGCGTGCGCGCCACCAAAAGAACAAGCCCGACTGACGCAAAAAGGAGGAGGTGCAACACGAGGACTTCCCAGGAGGTCACCCATCCCAGTACTACTCTCGCCCAAGCACGCTTAACTTCGATGTTCTGATGGGATCCGGTGCATTAGTGCTGGTATGATCGCACCTGTCAAGTGCGCGCGCGTTCAACTACTTTATGCCTTTGCGAGGCCGCCGCACGCGCTTCATACGATCATAACTTTCTGTCCGGGATGAATCTCGAGGCCTGGGAGGCGCCGCTGGGAAGCTCGTCCTGAGCCCGCCGCCGTCCCAACCAGGGCTCGCCCGATTGAGGTCGACCTCGACCCCAGAAACCTGTTCCGGGGCCCGTTTCGGAGCTTTTCCAGCAACGCCAAGGATCGGAGCCGCCGGTGGAGGAATCCAACCTGCCGCGGTCCCGGGCCCGCCTTCGCCGCCAAGAAAGATTTGACAAATCTAAAACTTGCGCGTGCGCGCCCAGAAAAGAACAAGCCCGACTGACGCAAAAAGGAGGAGGTGCAACACGAGGACATCCCAGGAGGTCACCAATCCCAGTACTACTCTCGCCCAAGCACGCTTCACTGCGGAGATCTGATAGGATCCGGTGCATTAGTGCCTGTATGATCGCACCTGTCAAGTGTGGCGCGATCAACTGCTTTATGCCTTCGCCAAGCCGCCGCGCGCGCTTCAAACGATCATTACTTTCTGTCCTGGATAAATCTCGAGGCCCGGGAGGCGCCGCTGGAAAGCTCGTCCTGAGCCTGCCGCCGTCCCAACCAGGGCTCGCCCGATTGAGGTCGACCTCGACCCTAAAAACCTGTTCCGGGGCCCGTTTCGGAGCTTTTCCAGCAACGCCAAGGATCGGACCCGCCGGGTGAGGAAACCGACCTGCCGCGGTCCTGGGCCCGCCTCCGCCGCCGAGCAGGATTTGAGCAATCGAACCCTTGCGCGTGCGCGCCACCAAAAGAACAAGCCCGACTGACGCAAAAAGGAGGAGGTGCAACACGAGGACTTCCCAAGAGGTCACCTACCCAGTACTACTCTCGCCCAAGCACGCTTAACTGTGGAGTTCTGATGGGATCCGGTGCATTAGTGCTGGTATGATCGCACCTTTCAAGTGTGGCGCGCTCAACTGCTTTATGCCTTCGCCAGGCCACCGCGCGCGTTTTAAACGATCATAACTTTCTGTCCGGGATGAGTCTCGAGCCCGGGATGCGCCGCTGGAAAGCTCGTCCTGAGCCCACCGCCGTCCCAACCAGGGCTCGCCCGATTAAGGTCGACCTCGACCCCAGAAACCTATTCCGGGGCCAGTTTCGGACCTTTTGCAGCAACGCCAAGAGTCGAAGCCGCGGGTGGAGGAAACCGACCTGCCGCGGTCCGAGGTCCCTGGCCCGCCTCCGCCGCTGAGAAGGATTTGAGAAATCGAAACCTTGCGCGTACGTGCCACCAAAAGAACAAGCCTGACTGACGCAAAAAGGAGGAGGTGCAACACGAGGACTTCCCAGGAGGTCACCCATCCCAATACTACTCTCGCCCAAGCACGCTTAACTGCGGAGTTCTGATGGGATCCGGTCCATTAGTGCTGGTATGATCGCACCTGTCAAGTGTGGCACGATCAACTACTTTATGCCTTCGCCAGGCCGTCGCGCGCGCTTCAAACCATCACAACTTTCTGTGCAGGATGAATCTCGAGTTCCGGGAGGCGCTGCTGGAAAGCTCGTCCTGAGCCCGCCGCCGTCCCAACCAGGGCTCACCCAGTTGAGGTCGACCTCGACCCCAGAAACCTGTTCCGGGGCCCGTTTCGGAACTTTTGCAGCAACGCCAAGGATCGGAGCTGCCGGTGGAGGAAACCGACCTGCCGCTGTCCCAGGCCCGCCTACACCGTTGAGAAGGATTTGAGCAATCGAAACCTTGCGCGTGCGTGCCACCGAAAGAACAAGCTTGACTGACGCAAAAAGGAGGAGGTGCAACACGAGCACTTCCCAGGAGGTCACCCATCCCAGTACTACTCTCGCCCAAGCAAACTTAACTGCGGAGTTCTGATGGGATCCGGTGCATTAGTGCTGGTATGATCGCACCTGTCAAGTGTGGCGCGATCAACTGCTTTAAACCTTCCCCAGGCCGCCCCGCGCGCTTCAAACGATCATAACTTTCTGTCCAGGATGAATCTCGAGGCCCGGGAGGCGCCGCTGGAAAGCTCGTCCTGAGCCCACCGCCGTCCCATCCCGGGCTCGCCCGGTTGAGGTCGACCTCGACCCCAGAAACCTGTTCCGGGGCCTGTGTCGGAGCTTTTGCAGCAACGCCAAGGATCGGAGCTGCCGGTGGAGGAAACCGACCTGCCGCTGTCCCAGGCCCGCCTACACCGCCGAGAAGGATTTGAGAAATCGAAACCTTGCGCGTGCGCGCCACCCAAAGAACAAGCCCGACTGAGGCAAAAAGGAGGAGGTGCAACACGAGGACTTCCCAGGAGGTCACCCATCCCAGTACTACTCTCGCCCAAGCATGCTTAACTACGGAGTTCTGATGGGATCCGGTGCATTAGTGCTGGTATGATCGCACCTGTCAAGTGTGGCGCGATCAACTGCTTTAAACCTTCGCCAGGCCGCCCCGCGCGCTTCATACGATCATAACTTTCTGTCCAGGATGAATCTCGAGGACCGGGAGGCGCCGCTGGAAAGCTCGTCCTGAGCCCGCCGCAGTCCCAACCGGGGCTCACCCGGTTGAGGTCGACCTCGACCCCAGAAACCTATTCCAGGGCCCGTTTCGGAGCTTTTGCAGCAACGCCAAGGATCGGAGCTGCCGGGTGAGGAAACCAACCTGCCGCGGTCCCCGGCCCGCCTCCGCCGCCGAAAAGGATTTGAGAAATCGAAACCTTGCGCATGCGCGCCACTTAAAGAACAAGCCCGACTGACGCAAAAAGGAGGAGGTGCAACACGAGGACTTCCCAGGAGGTCACCCATCCCAGTACTACTCTCGCCCAAGCACGCTTAACTGCGGAGTTCTGATGGGATCCGGTGCATTAGTGCTGGTATGATCGCACCTATCAAGTGTGGCGCGATCAACTGCTTTATGCCTACGCCAGGTCGCCGCGTGCGCTTCAAACAATCATAACTTTCTGTCCGGGATGAATCTCGAGGCTCGGGAGGTGCTGCTGGAAAGCTCGTCCTGAGCCCGCCGCCGTCCCCACCAGGGCTCTCCCGGTTGAGGTCAACCTCGACCCCAGAAACCTGTTCTGGGGCCCGTTTCGGAGCTTTTGCAGAAACGCCAAGGATCGGAGCCGCCAGGTGAGGAAACCGACCTGCCGCGGTCCCAAGCCCGCCTCCGCCGCCGAGAAGGATTTGAGAAATCGAAAACTTGCGCGTGCGCGCCACTTAAAAAACAAGCCCGACTGACGCAAAAAGGAGGAGGTGCAACACGAGGACTTCCCAGGAGGTCACGCATCCAAGTACTACTCTCGCCCAAGCACGCGTACTTGCGGAGTTCTTATGGGATCCGGTGCATTAGTGCTGGTATGATCGCACCTGTCAAGTGTGGCGCGATCAACTGCTTAATGCCTACGCCAGGCCGCCGCGCGCTCTTCAAACGATCATAACTTTCTGTCCGGGATGAATCTCGAGGCCCGGGAGGCGCCGCTGGAAAGCTCGTCCTGAGCCCGCGGCCGTCCCCACCAAGGCTCGCCCGGTTGAGGTCGACCTCGACCCCAGAAACCTGTTCCGGGGCCCGTTTCGGAGCTTTTGCATTAACGCCAAGGATCGGAGCCGCCAGGTGAGGAAACCGACCTGCCACGGTCCCGGGCCCGCCTCCGCCGCCGAGAAGGATTTGAGAAATCGAAAGCTTGCGCGTGCGCGTCACTTAAAGAACAAGCCCGACTGAGGCAAAAAGGAGGAGGTACAACACGAGGACTTCCTAGGACGTCACACATCCCAGTACTACTCTCGCCCAAGCACGCGTAACTGCGGAGTTCTGATGGGATTCGGTGCATTAGTGCTTGTATGATCGCACCTGTCAAGTGTGGCGCGATCAACTGCTTTATGCCTACGCCAGGCCGCCGCGTGCGCTTCAAACGATCATAACTTTCTGTCCGGGATGAATCTCGAGGCCCGAGAGGCGTCGCTGGAAAGCTCGTCCTCAGCCCGCCGCCGTCCCAACCCGGGCTCGCCCGGTTGAGGTCGACCTCGACCCCAGAAACCTGTTCCGGGGACCGTTTCGGAGCTTTTGCAGCAACGCCAAGGATCGGAGCCGTCGGGTGAGGAAACCGACCTGCCGCGGTTCCAGGCCCGCCTCCGCCGCCGAGAAGGATTTGAGAAATCGAAAGCTTGCGCGTGCGCGCCACTTAAAGAACAAGCCCGACTGACGCAAAAAGGAGGAGGTGCAACACGAGGACTTCCCAGGAGGTCACCCATCCAAGTACTACTCTCGCCCAAGCGCGCGTAAATGCGGAGTTCTTATGGGATCCGGTGCATTGGTGTTGGTATGATCGCACCTGTCAAGTGTGGCGTGATCAACTGCTTAATGCCTACGCCAGGCAGCCGCGCGCGCTTCAAACGATCATAACTTTCTGCCCGGGATGAATCTCGAGGCCGGGGAGGCGCCGCTGGAAAGCTCGTCCTGACCCCGCGGCTGTCCCCACCAGGGCTCGGCTGGTTGAGGTCGACCTCGACCCTAGAAACCTGTTCCGGGGCCCGTTTCGGAGCTTTTGCAGCAACGCCAAGGATCGGAGCCGCCGGGTGAGGAAACCGACCTGCCGCGATCCCGAGCCCGCCTCCGCCGCCGAGAAGGATTTGAGAAATCGAAAGCTTGCGCGTGCGCGCCACTTAAAGAACAAGCCCGACTGATGCAATAAGGAGGAGGTGCAACGTGAGGACTTCCTAGGACGTCACACATCCCTGTACTACTCTCGCCCAAGCACGCGTAACTGCGAAGTTCTGATGGGATCTGGTGAATTAGTGCTGGTATGATCGCACCTGTCAAGTTTGGCGTGATCAACTGCTTTATGCCTACGCCAGGCCGCCGCGCGCGCTTCAATTGATCATAACTTTCTGTCCGGGATGAATCTCGAGGCCCGGGAGGCGCCGCTGGAAAGCTCGTCCTGAGCTCGCCGCAGTCCCCACAAGGGCTAGCCCGGTTGAGGTCGACCTCGACCCCAGAAACCTGTTCCGGGGCCCGTTTCGGAGTTTTTGCAGCAACGCCAAGGATCGGAGCCGCCGGGTGAGGAAACCGACCTGCCGCGGTCCTGGGCCCGCCTCCGCCGCCGAGAAGTATTTGAGAAATCGAAACCTATCGCGTACGCGCCACCAAAAGAACAAGCCCGACTGACGCAAAAAGGAGGAGGTGCAACACGAGGACTTCCCAGGAGGTCACCCATCCCAGTACTACTCTCGCCCAAGGATGAGTAACTGCGGAGTTCTGATGGGATCCGGTGCATTAGTGCTTGTATGATCGCACCTGTCAAGTGTGGCGCGATCAACTGCTTTATGCCTACGCCAGGCCGCCGCGTGCGCTTCAAACGATCATAACTTTCTGTCCGGGATGAATCTCGAGGCCCGAGAGGCGTCGCTGGAAAGCTCGTCCTCAGCCCGCCGCCGTCCCAACCCGGGCTCGCCCGGTTGAGGTCGACCTCGACCCCAGAAACCTGTTCCGGGGACCGTTTCGGAGCTTTTGCAGCAACGCCAAGGATCGGAGCCGTCGGGTGAGGAAACCGACCTGCCGCGGTTCCAGGCCCGCCTCCGCCGCCGAGAAGGATTTGAGAAATCGAAAGCTTGAGCGTGCGCGCCACTTAAAGAACAAGCCCGACTGACGCAAAAAGGAGGAGGTGCAACACGAGGACTTCCCAGGAGGTCACCCATCCAAGTACTACTCTCGCCCAAGCACGCGTAACTGCGGAGTTCTTATGGGATCCGGTGCATTAGTGCTGGTATGATCGCACCTGTCAAGTGTGGCGCGATCAACTGCTTAATGCCTACGCCAGGCAGCCGCGCGCGCTTCAAACGATCATAACTTTCTGCCCGGGATGAACCTCGAGGCCCGGGAGGCGCCGCTGGAAAGCTCGTCCTGACCCCGCGGCTGTCCCCACTAGGGCTCGCCCGGTTGAGGTCGACCTCGACCCCAGAAACCTGTTCCGGGGCCCGTTTCGGAGCTTTTGCAGCAACGCCAAGGATCGGAGCTGCCGAGTGAGGAAACCGACCTGCCGCGATCCCGAGCCCGCCTCCGCCGCCGAGAAGGATTTGAGAAATCGAAAGCTTGCGCGTGCGCGCCACTTAAAGAACAAGCCCGACTGATGCAAAAAGGAGGAGGTGCAACGTGAGGACTTCCCAGGACGTCACACATCCCTGTACTACTCTCGCCCAAGCACGCGTAACTGCGGAGTTCTGATGGGATCCGGTGCATTAGTGCTGGTATGATCGCACCTGTCAAGTGTGGCGCGATCAACTTCTTTATGCCTACGCCAGGCCGCCGCGTGCGCTTCAAACAATCATAACTTTCTGTCCGGGATGAATCTCGAGGCCCGGGAGGCGCCGCTGGATAGCTCGTCCTGAGCCCGGCGCTGTCCCCACCAGGGCTCGCCCGATTTAGGTCGACCTCGACCCCAGAAACCTGTTCCGGGGCCCGTTTCGGAGCTTTTGCAGCGTTGCCAAGGATCGGAGCCGCCGGGTGAGGAAACCAACCTGCCGCGGTCCCGGGCCCGCTCTGCCGCTGAGAAGGATTTGAGAAATCGAAACCTTGCGCGTGCGCCCCACTTAAAGCACAAGCCCGACTGACGCAAAAAGGAGGAGGTGCAACACGAGGACTTCCCAGGAGGTCAGCCATCCCAGTACTACTCTCGCCCAAGCACGCTTAACTGCGGAGTTCTGATGGGATCCGGTGCATTAGTGCTGGTATGATCGCATCTGTCAAGTGTGGCGCGATCAACTGCTTTATGCCTTCGCAAGGCCGCTGCGCGCGCTTCAAACGATCATAACTTTCTGTCCGGGATTAATCTCGAGGCCCCGGAGGCGCCGCTGGAAAGCTCGTCCTGAGCCCGCCGCCGTCCCAACCAGGGCTCGCCTGGTTGAGGTCGACCACGATCCCAGAAACCCTTTCCGGGGCCCGTTTCGGAGCTTTTGGAGCAACGCCAAGGATCGGAGCCGCTGGGTGAGGAAACCGACCTGCCGCGGTCCCGGGACCGCTTCCGCTGCCGAGAAGTATTTGAGAAATCGAAACCTTGCGCGTGCGTGCCACCGAAAGAACAAGCCCGAATGACGCAAAAAGGAGGAGGTGCAACACGAGGACTTCCCAGGAGGTCACCCATTCCGTTACTACTGTCGCCCAAGCACGCTTAACTGCGGAGTTCTGATGGGATCCGGTGCATTAGTGCTGGTATGACCGCACCTGTCAAGTGTGGCGCGATCAACTACTTTATGCCTTCGCAAGACCGGTGCGCGCGCTTGAAACGATCATAACTTTCAGTCCGGGATGAATCTCGAGGCCCGGGAGGCGCCGCTGGAAAGCTCGTCCTGAGCCCGCCGCCGTCCCAACCAGGGCTCGCCCGCTTGAGGTCGACCTCGACCCCAGAAACCTGTTCCGGGGTCCGTTTCGGAGCTTTTGCAGCAACACCAAGGATCGGAGCCGCAAGGTGAGGAAACCGACCTGCCGCGGTCCCAGGCCCGCCTCTGCCGCCGAGAAGGATTTGAGAAATCGAAACCTTGCGCGTGCGCGCCACCGAAAGAACAAGCCTGACTGACGCAAAAAGGAGGAGGTGCAACACGAGGACTTCCAAGGAGGTCACCCATCCCAGTACTACTCTCGCCCAAGCACGCTTAACTGCGGAGTTCTGATGGGATCCTGTGCATTAGTGCTGGTAAAATCGCACCTGTCAAGGGTGGCGCGATCAACTGCTCGGTGCCTTCGCAAGGCCGCCGCGCGCGCTTTAAACGAGCATAACTTTCTGCCCAGGATGAATCTCGAGGCCCAGGAGGCGTCGTTGGAAAGCACGTCATGAGCCCGCCGTCGTCCCAACGTGGGCTCACCCGGTTTAGGTCGACCTCGACCCTATAAACCTTTTCCGGGGACTGTTTCGGAGCTTTTGCAGCAATGCCAAGGCTCGGAGCCGCCAGGTGAGGAAACCGACCTGCCGCAGTCCCAGGCCCGCCTCCGCCGCCGAGAAGGATTTGAGAAATCGAAACCTTGCGCGTGCGCGCCACCAAAAGAACAAGCCCGACTGACGCAAAAAGGAGGAGGTGCAACACGAGGACTTCCCAGGAGGTCACCCATCCTAGTACTACTCTCGCCCAAGCACGCTTAACTGCGGAGTTCTGATGGGATCCGGTGCATTAGTGCTAGTATGATCGCACCTATCAAGTGTGGCATGATCAACTGCTTTATGCCTTCGCCAGGCCGCCATGCGCGCTTCAAACGATCATAAGTTTCAATCCGGGATGAATCTCGAGGCCCGGGAGGCGCCGCTGGAAAGCTCATCCTGAGCTCGCCGCCGTCCCAACCAGGGCTCGCCCGGTTGAGGTCGACCTTGACCCCAGAAACCTGTTCCGGGAACCATTTCGGAGCTTTTGCAACAACGCCAAGGATCGGAGCCGCCGGGTGAGGAAACCGACCTGCCGCGGTCCCAGGCCCGCCTCCGCCGCCGAGAAGGATTTGAGAAATCGAAAGCTTGCGCGTGCGCGCCACTTAACGAACAAGCCCGACTGACGCAAAAAGGAGGAAGTGCAACACGAGGACTTCCCAGGAGGTCACCCATCCAAGTACTACTCTCGCCCAAGCACGCGTACTTGCGGAGTTCTTATGGGATCCGGTGCATTAGTGCTGGTATGATCGCACCTGTCAAGTGTGACGCGATCAACTGCTTAATGCCTACGCCAGGCCGCCGCGCGCTCTTCAAACGATCATAACTTTCTGTCCGGGATGAATCTCGAGGCCCGGGAGGTGCCGCTGGAAAGCTCGTCCTGAGCCCGCGGCCGTCCCCACCAAGGCTCGCCCGGTTGAGGTCGACCTCGACCCCAGAAACCTGTTCCGGGGCCCGTTTCGGAGCTTTTGCAGCAACGCCAAGGATCAGAGCCGCCGGGTGAGGAAACCGACCTGCCGCGGTCCCGAGCCCGCCTCCGCCGCAGAGAAGGATTTTAGAAATCGAAAGCTTGCGCGTGCGTGCGACTTAAAGAACAAGCCCGACTGATGCAAAAAGGAGGAGGTGCAACGTGAGGACTTCCCAGGACGTCACACATCCCAGTACTACTCTCGCCCAAGCACGCGTATTTGCGATGTTCTGATGGGATCTGGTGCATTAGTGCTAGTATGATCGCACCTGTCAAGTTTGGCGCGATCAACTGCTTTATGCCTACGCCAGACCGCCGCGTGCGCTTGATGCAATCATAACTTTCTGTCCGGGATGAATCTCGAGGCCCGGGAGGCGCCGCTGGAAAGCTCGTCCTGAGCCCGCCGCCGTCCCCACCAGGGCTCGCCCGGTTTAGGTCGACCTCGACCCCAGAAACCTGTTCCGGGGCCCGTTTCGGAGCTTTTGCAGCGTTGCCAAGGATCAGAGCCGCCGGGTGAGGAAACCAGCCTGCCGCGGTCCCGGGCCCGCTCTGCCGCCGAGAAGGATTTGAGAAATCGAAACCTTGCGCGTGCACCCCAGTTAAAGCACAAGCCCGACTGACGCAAAAAGGAGGAGGTGCAACACGAGGACTTCCCAGGACGTCACCCATCCCAGTACTTCTCTCGCCTAAGCATGCTTATATGCGGAGTTCTGATGGGATCCGGTGCATTAGTGCGGGTATGATCGCACCTGTCAAGTGTGGCGCGATCAACTGCTTTATGCCTACGCCAGGCCGCCGCGTGCGCTTGATGCAATCATAACTTTCTGTCCGGGATGAATCTCGAGGCCCGGGAGGCGCCGCTGGAAAGCTCGTCCTGAGCCCGCCGCCGTCCCCACCAGGGCTCGCCCGGTTGAGGTGAACCTCGACCCCAGAAACCTATTCTGGGGCCCGTTTCGGAGCTTTTGCAGCAACGCCAAGGATCGGTGCCGCCGGGTGAGGAAACCGACCTGCCGCGGTCCCAAGCCCGCCTCCGCCGTTGAGAAGGATTTGAGAAATCGAAAGCTTGCGCTTGCGCGCCACTTAAAGAACAAGCCCGACTGACGCAAAAAGGAGGAGGTGCAACACGAGGACTTCCCAGGAGGTCACCCATCCCAGTACTACTCTCGCTTAAGCACGCTTAACTGCGGTGTTCTGATTGGATCCGGTGCATTAGTGCTGGTATGATCGCACCTGTCAGGTGTGGCGCGATCAAATGCTTTATGCCTACGCCAGGCCGCCGCGTGCGCTTCATACAATCATAACTTTATGTCCGGAATGAATCTCGAGGCCCGGGAGGCGCCGCTGGAAAGCTCGTCCTGAGCCCGCCGCCGTCCCAACCCGGGCTCGCCCGGTTGCGGTCGACCTCGACCCCAAAAACCTGTTCCGGGACCCGTTTCGGAGCTTTTGCAGCAACGCCAAGGATCGGACCCGCCGGGTGAGGAAACCAACCTGCCGCAGTTCCGGGCCCGTCTCCGCCGCCGAGAAGGATTTGAGCAATCGAAACCTTGTGCGTGCGTGGCACCAAAAGAACAAGCCCGACTGACGCAAACAGGAGGAGGTGCAACACGAGGACTTCCCAGGAGGTCACCCATCCCAGTACTACTCTCGCCCAAGCACGCTTAACTGCGAAGTTCTGATGGGATCCGGTGCATTAGTGCTGTATGATCGCATCTGTCAAGTGTGGCGCGATCAACTGCTTTATGCCTTCGCAAGGCCGCTGCGCGCGCTTCAAACGATCATAACTTTCTGTCCGGGATTAATCTCGAGGCCCGAGAGGCGCCGCTGGAAAGCTCGTCCTGAGCCCGCCGCCGTCCCAACCAGGGCTCGCCTGGTTGAGGTCGACCACGACCCCAGAAACCTGTTCCGGGGCCCGTTTCGGAGCTTTTGGAGCAACGCCAAGGATCGGAGCCGCCAGGTGAGGAAACCGACCTGCCGCGGTCCCGGGACCGCCTTCGCCGCCGAGAAGGATTTGAGAAATCGAAACCTTGCGCGTGCGTGCAACCGAAGGAACAAGCCCGACTAACGCAAAAAGGAGGAGGTGCAACACGAGGACTTCCCAGGAGGTCACCCATCCCAGTACTACTCTCGCCCAAGCACGCTTAACTGCGGTGTTCTGATGGGATCCGGTGCATTAGTGCTGGTATGACCGCACCTGTCAGGTGTGGCGCGATCAACTACTTTACGCCTTCGCAAGGCCACCGCGCGCGCTTCAGACGATCATAACTTTCAGTCCGGGATGAATCTCGAGGCCCGGGAGGCGCCGCTGGAAAACTCGTCCTGAGCCCGCCGTCGTCCCAACGTGGGCTCACCCGGTTTAGGTCGACCTCGACCCCAAAAACCTGTTCCGGGACCCGTTTCGGAGCTTTTGCAGCAACGCCAAGGATCGGACCCGCCGGGTGAGGAAACCAACCTGCCGCAGTTCCGGGCCCGTCTCCGCCGCCGAGAAGGATTTGAGCAATCGAAACCTTGTGCGTGCGTGCCACCAAAAGAACAAGCCCGACTGACGCAAAAAGGAGGAGGTGCAACACGAGGACTTCCCAGGAGGTCACCCATCCCAGTACTACTCTCGCCCAAGCACGCTTAACTGCGGAGTTCTGATGGGATCCGGTGCATTAGTGCTGGTATGATCGCACCTGTCAAGTGTGGCGCGATCAACTGCTTTATTCCTTTCCCAGGCCGCTGCGCACGCTTCAAACGAACATATCTTTATGTCCGGGATGAATCTCGAGGCCCGGGAAGCGCCGCTGGAAAGCTCGTCCTGAGCCCGCCGCCGTCCCACCCAGGGCTCGCCCGGTTGAGGTCGACCTCGACCCCAAAAACCTGTTCCGGGACCAGTTTCGGAGATTTTGCAGCAACGCCAAGGATCGGACCCGCCGGGTGAGGAAACCAACCTGCCGCAGTTCCGGGCCCTACTCCGCCGCCGAGAAGGATTTGTGCAATCGAAACCTTGTGCGTGCGTGCCACGAAAAGAACATGCCCGACTGACGCAAAAAGGAGGAGGTGCAACACGAGGACTTCCCAGGAGGTCACCCATCCCAGTACTACTCTCGCCCAAGCACGCTTAACTGCGGAGTTCTGATGGGATCCTGTGCATTAGTTCTGGTAAAATCGCACCTGTCAAGGGTGGCGCGATCAACTGCTTTATTCCTTTGCCAGGCCGCTGCGCACGCTTCAAACGAACATATCTTTCTGTCCGGGATGAATCTCGAGGCCCGGGAAGAGCCGCTGGAAAGCTCGTCCTGAGCCCGCCGCCGTCCCAACCAGGGCTCGCCTGGTTGAGGTCGACCACGACCCCAGAAACCTGTTCCGGGGCCCGTTTCGGAGCTTTTGGAGCAACGCCAAGGATCGGAGCCGCCAGGTGAGGAAACCGACCTGCCGCGATCCCGGGACCGCCTTCGCCGCCGAGAAGGATTTGAGAAATCGAAACCTTGCGCGTGCGTGCCACCGAAGGAACAAGCCCGACTAACGCAAAAAGGAGGAGGTGCAACACGAGGACTTCCCAGGAGGTCACCCATCCCAGTACTACTCTCGCCCAAGCACGCTTAACTGCGGTGTTCTGATGGGATCCGGTGCATTAGTGCTGGTATGACCGCACCTGTCAGGTGTGGCGCGATCAACTACTTTACGCCTTCGCAAGGCCGCCGCGCGCGCTTCAAACGATCATAACTTTCAGTCCGGGATGAATCTCGAGGCCCGGGAGGCGCCGCTGGAAAACTCGTCCTGAGCCCGCCGTCGTCCCAACGTGGGCTCACCCGGTTTAGGTCGACCTCGACCCTAGAAACCTGTTCCGAGGACCGTTTCGGAGCTTTTGCAGCAACGCCAAGGATCGGATCCGCCGGGTGAGGAAACCGACCTGCCGCGGTCCAAGGCCCGCCTCCGCCGCCAAGAAGGATTTGAGAAATCGAAACCTTGCGCGTGCGCGCCACCAAAAGAACAAGCCCGACTGACGCAAAAAGGAGGAGGTGCAACACGAGGACTTCCCAGGAGGTCACCCATCCCAGTATTACTCTCGCCCAAGCACGCTTAACTGCGGAGTTCTGATGGGATCCGGTGCATTAGTACGGGTATGGTCGCACCTGTCAAGTGTGGCGCGATCAACTACTTTATCCCTTCGCCAGGACACTGCGCACGCTTCAAACGAACATATCTTTCTGTCCGGGATGAATCTCGAGGCCCGGGAAGCGCCGCTGGAAAGCTCGTCCTGAGCCCGCCGCCGTCCCAACCAGGGCTCGCCCGGTTGAGGTCGACCTCGACCCCAAAAACCTGTTCCGGGACCCGTTTCGGAGCTTTTGCAGCAACGCCAAGGATCGGACCCGCCGGGTGAGGAAACCAACCTGCCGCAGTTCCGGGCCCGTCTCCGCCGCCGAGAAGGATTTGAGCAATCGAAACCTTGTGCGTGCGTGCCAGCAAAAGAACAAGCCCGACTGACGCAAAAAGGAGGAGGTGCAACACGAGGACTTCCCAGGAGGTCACCCATCCCAGTACTACTCTCGCCCAAGCACGCTTAACTGCGGAGTTCTGATGGGATCCGGTGCATTAGTGCTGGTATGATCGCACCTGTCAAGTGTGGCGCGATCAACTGCTTTATTCCTTTCCCAGGCCGCTGCGCACGCTTCAAACGAACATATCTTTATGTCCGGGATGAATCTCGAGGCCCGGGAAGCGCCGCTGGAAAGCTCGTCCTGAGCCCGCCGCCGTCCCACCCAGGGCTCGCCCGGTTGAGGTCGACCTCGACCCCAAAAACCTGTTCCGGGACCAGTTTCGGAGATTTTGCAGCAACGCCAAGGATCGGACCCGCCGGGTGAGGAAACCAACCTGCCGCAGTTCCGGGCCCTACTCCGCCGCCGAGAAGGATTTGTGCAATCGAAACCTTGTGCGTGCGTGCCACGAAAAGAACATGCCCGACTGACGCAAAAAGGAGGAGGTGCAACACGAGGACTTCCCAGGAGGTCACCCATCCCAGTACTACTCTCGCCCAAGCACGCTTAACTGCGGAGTTCTGATGGGATCCTGTGCATTAGTTCTGGTAAAATCGCACCTGTCAAGGGTGGCGCGATCAACTGCTTTATTCCTTTGCCAGGCCGCTGCGCACGCTTCAAACGAACATATCTTTCTGTCCGGGATGAATCTCGAGGCCCGGGAAGAGCCGCTGGAAAGCTCGTCCTGAGCCCGCCGCCGTCCCAACCAGGGCTCGCCTGGTTGAGGTCGACCTCGACCCCAAAAACCTGTTCCGGGACCCGTTTCGGAGCTTTTGCAGCAACGCCAAGGATCGGACCCGCCGGGTGAGGAAACCAACCTGCCGCAGTTCCGGGCCCGTCTCCGCCGCCGAGAAGGATTTGAGCAATCGAAACCTTGTGCGTGCGTGCCACCAAAAGAACAAGCCCGACTTACGCAAAAATGAGGCGGTGCAACACGAGGACTTCCCAGGAGGTCACCCATCCCAGTACTACTCTCGCCCAACCACGCTTAACTGCGGAGTTCTGATGGGATCCTGTGCATTAGTGCTGGTAAAATCACACCTGTCAAGGGTGGCGCGATCAACTGCTTTGTGCCTTCATAAGGCCGCCGCGCGCGCTTTAAACGATCATAACTTTCTGTCCAGGATGAATCTCGAGGCCCGGGAGGCGCCGTTGGAAAGCTCGTCTTGAGCCCGCCGTCGTCCCAACGTGGGCTCACCCGGTTTAGGTCGACCTCGACCCTAGAAACTTATTCCGGGGACCGTTTCGGAGGTTTTGCAGCAACGCCAAGGATCGGATCCGCCGGGTGAGGAAACCGACCTGCCGCGGTCCCAGGCCCGCCTCCGCCGCCGAGAAGGATTTGAGAAATTAAAACCTTGCGCGTGCGCGCCACCAAAAGAACAAGCCCGACTGACGCAAAAAGGAGGAGGTGCAACACGAGGACTTCCCAGGAGGTCACCCATCCCAGTACTACTGTCGCCCAAGCACGCTTAACTGCAGAGTTCTGATGCGATCCGGTGCATTAGTGCGGGTATGGTCGCACCTGTCAAGAGTGGCGCGATCAACTACTTTATGCCTTCGCTAGGCCACTGCGCACGCTTAAAACGAACATAACTTTCTGTCCGGGATGAATCTCGACGCCCGGGAGGCGCCACTGGAAAGCTCGTCCTGAGCCCGCCGCCGTCCCAACCCGGGCTAGCCCGGTTGAGGTTGACCTCGCGCCCCGAAATCTGTTCCAGGGCCCGTTTCGGAGCTTTTGCAGCAACGCCAAGGATCGGAGCCGCCGGGTGAGGAAACCGACCTGCCGCGGTCCCGGGCCCGCCACCGCCGCCGAGAAGGATTTGAGAAATCGAAACCTTGCGCGTGCGTGCCACCTAAAGAACAAGCCCGACTAACGCAAAAAGGAGGAGGTGCAACACGAGGACTTCCCAGGAGGTCACCCATCCCAGTACTACTCTCACCCAAGCACGCTGAACTGCGGAGTTCTGATGGGATCCGGTGCATTAGTGCTGGTATGATCGCACCTGTCAAGTGTTGCGCGATGAATTGCTTTATGCCTTCGCCAGGCCGCCACGCGCGCTTCAAACGATCATAACTTTCTGTCCGGGATGAATCTCGAGGCCCGGGAGGCGCCGCTGGAAAGCTCGTCCTGAGCCCGCCGCCGTCCCAACCAGGGCTCGCCCGGTTGAGGTCGACCTCGACCCTAGAAACCTGTTCCGGGGCACGTTTCGGAGCTTTTGCAGCAACGCCAAGGATCAGAGCCGCCGGGTGAGGAAACCGACTTGCCGCGGTCCCGGGCCTGCTACGCCGCCGAGAAGGATTTGAGAAATCGAAACCTCGCGCGTGCGTGCTACCGAAAGAACAAGCCCGACTAACGCAAAAAGGAGGAGGTGCAACACGAGGACTTCCCAGGAGGTCACCCATCCCAGAACTACTCTCGCCCAAGCACGCTTAACTGCGGAGTTCTGATGGGATCCGGTGCATTAGTGCTGGTATGATCGCATCTGTCAAGTGTGGCGCGATCAACTGCTTTATGCCTTCGCAAGGCCGCTGCGCGCGCTCCAAACGATCATAACTTTTTGTCCGGGATTAATCTCGGGGCCCGGGAGGCGCCGCTGGAAAGCTCGTCCTGAGCCCGCCGCCGTCCCAACCAGGGCTCGCCTGGTTGAGGTCGACCACGACCCCAGAAACCTGTTCCGGGGTCCGTTTCGGAGTTTGTGCTGCAACGCCAAGGATCGAAGCCGCCGGGTGAGGAAACCATCATGCCGCGGTCCCGGGCCCGCTCTGCCGCCGAGAAGGATTTGAGAAATCGAAACCTTGCGCATGCGCGCCACTTAAAGAACAAGCCCGACTGACGCAAAAAGGAGGAGGTGCAAAACGAGGACTTCCCAGGAGGTCACCCATCCCAGTACTACTCTCGCCCAAGCACGCTTAACTGCGGAGTTCTGATGGGATCCGGTGCATTAGTGCTTGTATGATCGCACCTGTCAAGTGTGGCGCGATCAACTGCATAATGCCTACGCCAGGCCGCCGCGCGCTCTTCAAACGATCATAACTTTCTGTCCGGGATGAATCTCGAGGCCCGGGAGGCGCCGCTGGAAAGCTCGTCCTGAGCCCGCGGCCGTCCCCACCAAGGCTCACCCGGTTGAGGTCGACCTCGACCCCAGAAACCTGTTCCGGGGCCCGTTTCGGAGCTTTTGCAGCAGCGCCAAGGATCGGAGCCGCCAGGTGAGGAAACCGACCTGCCGCGGTCCCGGGCCCGCCTCCGCCGCCGAGAAGGATTCGAGAAATCGAAAGCTTGCGCGTGCGCGCCACTTAAAGAACAAGCCCGACTAAGGCAAAAAGGAGGAGGTACAACACGAGGACTTCCCCGGACGTCACACATCCCAGTACTACTCTCGCCCAAGCACGCGTAACTGCGGAGTTCTGATGGGATCCGGTGCATTAGTGCTTGTATGATCGCACCTGTCAAGTGTAGCGCGATCAACTGCTTTATGCCTACGCCAGGCCGCCGCGTGCGCTTCAAACGATCATAACTTTCTGTCAGGGATGAATCTCGAGGCCCGAGAGGCGTCGCTGGAAAGCTCGTCCTCAGCCCGCCGCCGTCCCAACCCGGGCTCGCCCGGTTGAGTTTGACCTTGACCCCAGAAACCTGTTCCGGGGACCGTTTCGGAGCTTTTGCAGCAACGCCAAGGATCGGAACCGCCGGGTGAGGAAACCGACCTGCCGCGGTTCCAGGCCCGCCTCCGCCGCCGAGAAGGATTTGAGAAATCGAAAGCTTGCGCGTGCGCGCCACTTAAAGAACAAGCCCGACTGACGCAAAAAGGAGGAGGTGTAACACGAGGACTTCCCAGGAGGTCACCCATCCAAGTACTACTCTCGCCCAAGCACGCGTAACTACGGAGTTCTTATGGGATCCGGTGCATTAGTGCTGGTATGATCGCACCTGTCAAGTGTGGCGCGATCAACTGCTTAATGCCTACGCCAGGCCGCCGCGCGCGCTTCAAACGATCATAACTTTCTGCCCGGGATGAATCTCGAGGCCCGGGAGGCGCCGCTGGAAAGCTCGTCCTGACCCCGCGGCTGTCGCCACCAGGGCTCGCCCGGTTGAGGTCGACCTCGACCCCAGAAACCTGTTCCGGGGCCCGTTTCGGAGCTTTTGCAGCAGCGCCAAGGATCGGAGCCGCCAGGTGAGGAAACCGACCTGCCGCGGTCCCGGGCTCGCCTCCGCCGCCGAGAAGGATTCGAGAAATCGAAAGCTTGCGCGTGCGCGCCACTTAAAGAACAAGCCCGACTAAGGCAAAAAGGAGGAGGTACAACACGAGGACTTCCCCGGACGTCACACATCCCAGTACTACTCTCGCCCAAGCACGCGTAACTGCGGAGTTCTGATGGGATCCGGTGCATTAGTGCTTGTATGATCGCACCTGTCAAGTGTAGCGCGATCAACTGCTTTATGCCTACGCCAGGCCGCCGCGTGCGCTTCAAACGATCATAACTTTCTGTCTGGGATGAATCTCGAGGCCCGAGAGGCGTCGCTGGAAAGCTCGTCCTCAGCCCGCCGCCGTCCCAACCCGGGCTCGCCCGGTTGAGGTCGACCTTGACCCCAGAAACCTGTTCCGGGGACCGTTTCGGAGCTTTTGCAGCAACGCCAAGGATCGGAGCCGCCGGGTGAGGAAACCGACCTGCCGCGGTTCCAGGCCCGCCTCCACCGCCGAGAAGGATTTGAGAAATCGAAAGCTTGCGCGTGCGCGCCACTTAAAGAACAAGCCCGACTGACGCAAAAAGGAGGAGGTGTAACACGAGGACTTCCCAGGAGGTCACCCATCCAAGTACTACTCTCGCCCAAGCACGCGTAACTACGAAGTTCTTATGGGATCCGGTGCATTAGTGCTGGTATGATCGCACCTGTCAAGTGTGGCGTGATCAACTGCTTAATGCCTACGCCAGGCCGCCGCGCGCGCTTCAATTGATCATAACTTTCTGTCCGGGATGAATCTCGAGGCCCGGGAGGCGCCGCTGGAAAGCCCGTCCTGAGCTCGCCGCAGTCCCCACCAGGGCTAGCCCGGTTGAGGTCGACCTCGACCCCAGAAACCTGTTCCGGGGCCCGTTTCGGAGTTTTTGCAGCAACGCCAAGGATCGGAGCCGCCGGGCGAGGAAACCGACCTGCCGCGGTCCTGGGCCCGCCTCCGCCGCCGAGAAGTATTTGAGAAATCGAAACCTATCGCGTGCGCGCCAACAAAAGAACAAGCCCGACTGACGCAAAAAGGAGGAGGTGCAACACGAGGACTTCCCAGGAGGTCACCCATCCCAGTACTACTCTCGCCCAAGGATGCGTAACTGCGGAGTTCTGATGGGATCCGGTGCATTAGTGCTGGTATGATCGCACCTGTCAAGTGTGGCGCGATCAACTGCTTTATGCCTACGCCAGGCCGCCGCGTGCGCTTAAAAAAATCATAACTTTCTGTCCGGGATGAATCTCGAGGCCCGGGAGGCGCCGTTGGAAAGCTCGTCCTGAGCCCGCCGCCGTCCCCACCAGGGCTCGCCCGGTTTAGGTCGACCTCGACCCCAGAAACCTGTTCCGGGGCCCGTTTCGGAGCTTTTGCAGCGTTGCCAAGGATCAGAGCCGCCGGGTGAGGAAACCAACCTGCCGCAGTCCCGGGCCCGCTCTGCCGCCGAGAAGGATTTGAGAAATCGAAACCTTGCGCGTGCGCTCCACTTAAAGCACAAGCCCGACTGACGCAAAAAGGAGGAGGTGCAACACGAGGACTTCCCAGGAGGTCACCCATCCAAGTACTACTCTCGCCCAAGCACGCGTAACTACGGAGTTCTTATGGGATCCGGTGCATTAGTGCTGGTATGATCGCACCTGTCAAGTGTGGCGTGATCAACTGCTTAATGCCTACGCCAGGCCGCCGCGCGCGCTTCAAACGATCATAACTTTCTGCCCGGGATGAATCTCGAGGCCCGAGAGGCGCCGCTGGAAAGCTCGTCCTGACCCCGCGGCTGTCCCCACCAGGGCTCGCCCGGTTGAGGTCGACCTCGACCCCAGAAACCTGTTCTGGGGCCCGTTTCGGAGCTTTTGCAGCAACGCCAAGGATCGGAGCCGCCAGGTGAGGAAACTGACCTGCCGCGATCCCGAGCCCGCCTCCGCCGCCGAGAAGGATTTGAGAAATCGAAAGCTTGCGCGTGCGCGCCACTTAAAGAACAAGCCCGACTGATGCAAAAAGGAGGAGGTGCAACGTGAGGACTTCCCAGGACGTCACACATCCCTGTACTACTCTCGCCCAAGCACGCGTAACTGCGAAGTTCTGATGGGATCTGGTGCATTAGTGCTGGTATGATCGCACGTGTCAAGTTTGGCGTGATCAACTGCTTTATGCCTACGCCAGCCCGCCGCGTGCGCTTTAAACAATCATAACTTTCTGTCCGGGATGAATCTCGAGGCCCGGGAGGCGCCGCTGGAAAGCTCGTCCTGAGCCCGGCGCTGTCCCCACTAGGGCTCGCCCGATTTAGGTCGACCTCGACCCTAGAAACCTGTTCCGGGGCCCGTTTCGGAGCTTTTGCAGCGTTGCCAAGGATCGGA
This sequence comes from Canavalia gladiata, assembly GCA_037954105.1. Lineage (NCBI taxonomy): Eukaryota > Viridiplantae > Streptophyta > Magnoliopsida > Fabales > Fabaceae > Canavalia > Canavalia gladiata. The sequence continues at coordinate 27,903,232 of CM075661.1, read as the reverse complement.
GCCGCCGGGTGAGGAAACCAACCTGCCGCGGTCCAGGGCCCGCTCTGCCGCTGAGAAGGATTTGAGAAATCGAAACCTTGCGCGTGCGCCCCACTTAAAGCACAAGCCCGACTAACGCAAAAAGGAGGAGGTGCAACACGAGGACTTCCCAGGAGGTCACCCATCCCAGTACTACTCTCGCCCAAGCACGCTTATATGCGGAGTACTGATGGGATCCGGTGCATTAGTGCGGGTATGATCGCACCTGTCAAGTGTGGCGCGATCAACTGCTTTATGCCTACGCCAGGCCACCGCGTGCGCTTCATGCAATCATAACTTTCTGTCCGGGATGAATCTCGAGGCCCGGGAGGCGCCGCGGGAAAGCTCGTCCTGAGCCCGCCGCCGTCCCCACCAGGGCTCGCCCGGTTGAGGTGAACCTCGACCCCAGAAACCTATTCTGGGGCCCGTTTCGGAGCTTTTTCAGCAACGCCAAGGATCGGAGCCGCCAGGTGAGGAAACCGACCTGCCGCGGTCCCAGGCCCGCCTCCGCCGCTGAGAAGGATTTTGAGAAATCGAAAGCTTACGCTTGCGCGCCACTTAAAGAACAAGCCCGACTGACGCAAAAAGGAGGAGGTGCAACACGAGGACTTCCCAGGAGGTCACCCATCCCAGTACTACTCTCGCTTAAGCACGCTTAACTGCGGTGTTCTGATTGGATCCGGTGCATTAGTGCTGGTATGATCGCACCTGTCAAGTGTGGCGCGATCAACTTCTTTATGCCTACGCCAGGCCACCGCGTGCGCTTCATACAATCTGGGCCCGCCACCGTCCCAACCTGGGCTCGCCCAGTTGAGGTCGACGTCGACCCCAGAAACCTGTTCCGGGGCCCGTTTCGGAGCTTTTGCAGCAACGCCAAGGATCGGAGCCGCCGGGTGAGGAAACCGAGCTGCCGCGGTCCCGGGCCCACCTCCGCCGCCGAGAAGGATTTGACCAATCGAAACCATGTTCGTGCGCGCCAGCAAAAGAACAAGCCTGACTGACGCAAAAAGGAGGAGGAGCAACACGAGGACTTCCCAAGAGGTCACCCATCCCAGTACTACTCTCGCCGAAGCACTCTTCACTGCGGTGTTCTGATGGGATCTGGTGCATTACTGCTGGTATATCGCACCTGTCAAGTGTGGCGCGATCAACTGCTTTATGCCTTCGCCAAACCGCCGCGCGCGCTTTCAACGATCATAACTTTATGTCCGGAACGAATCTCGAGGCCCGGGAGGCGCCGCTGGAAAGCTCGTCCTGAGCCCGCCGCCGTCCCAACCAGGGCTCGCCCGGTTGAGGTCGACCTCGACCCCAGAAACCTTTTCCGGGGCCCACTTCGGAGCTTTTGATGCAACCCCAAGGATCGGAGCCGCCGGGTGAGGAAACCGACCTGCCGCGGTCCCAGGCTCGCCTCCGCCGCCGAGAAGGATTTGAGCAATGGATACCTTGCGCGTGCGCGCCACCAAAAGAACAAGCCCGACTGACGCAAAAAGGAGGAGGTGCAACACGAGGACTTCCCAGGAGGTCCCCCATCCCAGTACTACTCTCGCCCAAGCACGCTTAACTGCGGAGTTCTGATGGGATCCGGTGCATTAGTGCTGGTATGATCGCACCTGTCAAGTGTGGCGCGACCAACTGCGTTATGCCTTCGCCAGGCCGCTGCCCGCGCTTCAAATGATCATAACTTTCTGTCCAAGATGAATCTCGAGTCCCGGGAGGCGCCGCTGGATAGCTCGTCCTGAGCCCGCCGCCGTTCCAACCCAGGCTTGCCCAGTTGAGGTCGACCTCGACCCCAGAAACCTGTTCCGGGGCCCGTTTCGGAGTTTTTGCTGCAACGCCAAGGATCGAAGCCGCCGGATGAGGAAACCATCCTGCCGCGGTCCCGGGCTCGCTCTGCCGCCGAGAAGGATTTGAGAAATCGAAAGCTTGCGCGTGCGCGCCACTTAAAGAACAAGCCCGACTGACGCAAAAAGGAGGAAGTGCAACACGAGGACTTCCCAGGAGGTCACCCATCCAAGTACTACTCTCGCCCAAGCACGCATACTTGCGGAGTTCTTATGGGATCCGGTGCATTAGTGCTGGTATGATCGCACCTGTCAAGTGTGGCGCGATCAACTGCTTAATGCCTACGCCAGGCCGCCGCGCGCTCTTCAAACGATCATAACTTTCTGTCCGGGATGAATCTCGAGGCCCGGGAGGCGCCGCTGGAAAGCTCGTCCTGACCCCGCGGCTGTCCCCACCAGGGCTCGCCCGGTTGAGGTCGACCTCGACCCCAGAAACCTGTTCTGGGGCCCGTTTCGGAGCTTTTGCAGCAACGCCAAGGATCGGAGCCGCCAGGTGAGGAAACTGACCTGCCGCGGTCCGGAGCCCGCCTCCGCCGCCGAGAAGGATTTTTGAAATCGAAAGCTTGCGCGTGCGCGCCACTTAAAGAACAAGCCCGACTGATGCAAAAAGGAGGAGGTGCAACGTGAGGACTTCCCAGGACGTCACACATCCCTGTACTACTCTCGCCCAAGCACGCGTAACTGCGAAGTTCTGATGGGATCTGGTGCATTAGTGCTGGTATGATCGCACGTGTCAAGTTTGGCGTGATCAACTGCTTTATGCCTACGCCAGCCCGCCGCGTGCGCTTTAAACAATCATAACTTTCTGTCCGGGATGAATCTCGAGGCCCGGGAGGCGCCGCTGGAAAGCTCGTCCTGAGCCCGGCGCTGTCCCCACTAGGGCTCGCCCGATTTAGGTCGACCTCGACCCTAGAAACCTGTTCCGGGGCCCGTTTCGGAGCTTTTGCAGCGTTGCCAAGGATCGGAGCCGCCGGGTGAGGAAACCAACCTGCCGCGGTCCAGGGCCCGCTCTGCCGCTGAGAAGGATTTGAGAAATCGAAACCTTGCGCGTGCGCCCCACTTAAAGCACAAGCCCGACTAACGCAAAAAGGAGGAGGTGCAACACGAGGACTTCCCAGGAGGTCACCCATCCCAGTACTACTCTCGCCCAAGCACGCTTATATGCGGAGTACTGATGGGATCCGGTGCATTAGTGCGGGTATGATCGCACCTGTCAAGTGTGGCGCGATCAACTGCTTTATGCCTACGCCAGGCCACCGCGTGCGCTTCATGCAATCATAACTTTCTGTCCGGGATGAATCTCGAGGCCCGGGAGGCGCCGCGGGAAAGCTCGTCCTGAGCCCGCCGCCGTCCCCACCAGGGCTCGCCCGGTTGAGGTGAACCTCGACCCCAGAAACCTATTCTGGGGCCCGTTTCGGAGCTTTTTCAGCAACGCCAAGGATCGGAGCCGCCAGGTGAGGAAACCGACCTGCCGCCAAGGATCGGAGCCGCCAGGTGAGGAAACCGACCTGCCGCGGTCCCAGGCCCGCCTCCGCCGCTGAGAAGGATTTTGAGAAATCGAAAGCTTACGCTTGCGCGCCACTTAAAGAACAAGCCCGACTGACGCAAAAAGGAGGAGGTGCAACACGAGGACTTCCCAGGAGGTCACCCATCCCAGTACTACTCTCGCTTAAGCACGCTTAACTGCGGTGTTCTAATTGGATCCGGTGCATTAGTGCTGGTATGATCGCACCTGTCAAGTGTGGCGCGATCAACTTCTTTATGCCTACGCCAGGCCACCGCGTGCGCTTCATACAATCTGGGCCCGCCACCGTCCCAACCTGGGCTCGCCCAGTTGAGGTCGACGTCGACCCCAGAAACCTGTTCCGGGGCCCGTTTCGGAGCTTTTGCAGCAACGCCAAGGATCGGAGCCGCCGGGTGAGGAAACCGAGCTGCCGCGGTCCCGGGCCCACCTCCGCCGCCGAGAAGGATTTGACCAATCGAAACCATGTTCGTGCGCGCCAGCAAAAGAACAAGCCTGACTGACGCAAAAAGGAGGAGGAGCAACACGAGGACTTCCCAAGAGGTCACCCATCCCAGTACTACTCTCGCCGAAGCACTCTTCACTGCGGTGTTCCGATGGGATCTGGTGCATTACTGCTGGTATATCGCACCTGTCAAGTGTGGCGCGATCAACTGCTTTATGCCTTCGCCAAACCGCCGCGCGCGCTTTCAACGATCATAACTTTATGTCCGGAACGAATCTCGAGGCCCGGGAGGCGCCGCTGGAAAGCTCGTCCTGAGCCCGCCGCCGTCCCAACCAGGGCTCGCCCGGTTGAGGTCGACCTCGACCCCAGAAACCTTTTCCGGGGCCCACTTCGGAGCTTTTGATGCAACCCCAAGGATCGGAGCCGCCGGGTGAGGAAACCGACCTGCCGCGGTCCCAGGCTCGCCTCCGCCGCCGAGAAGGATTTGAGCAATGGATACCTTGCGCGTGCGCGCCACCAAAAGAACAAGCCCGACTGACGCAAAAAGGAGGAGGTGCAACACGAGGACTTCCCAGGAGGTCCCCCATCCCAGTACTACTCTCGCCCAAGCACGCTTAACTGCGGAGTTCTGATGGGATCCGGTGCATTAGTGCTGGTATGATCGCACCTGTCAAGTGTGGCGCGACCAACTGCGTTATGCCTTCGCCAGGCCGCTGCCCGCGCTTCAAATGATCATAACTTTCTGTCCAAGATGAATCTCGAGTCCCGGGAGGCGCCGCTGGATAGCTCGTCCTGAGCCCACCGCCGTTCCAACCCAGGCTTGCCCAGTTGAGGTCGACCTCGACCCCAGAAACCTGTTCCGGGGCCCGTTTCGGAGTTTTTGCTGCAATGCCAAGGATCGAAGCCGCCGGATGAGGAAACCATCCTGCCGCGGTCCCGGGCTCGCTCTGCCGCCGAGAAGGATTTGAGAAATCGAAAGCTTGCGCGTGCGCGCCACTTAAAGAACAAGCCCGACTGACGCAAAAAGGAGGAAGTGCAACACGAGGACTTCCCAGGAGGTCACCCATCCAAGTACTACTCTCGCCCAAGCACGCGTACTTGCGGAGTGCTTATGGGATCCGGTGCATTAGTGCTGGTATGATCGCACCTGTCAAGTGTGGCGCGATCAACTGCTTAATGCCTACGCCAGGCCGCCGCGCGCTCTTCAAACGATCATAACTTTCTGTCCGGGATGAATCTCGAGGCCCGGGAGGCGCCGCTGGAAAGCTCGTCCTGACCCCGCGGCTGTCCCCACCAGGGCTCGCCCGGTTGAGGTCGACCTCGACCCCAGAAACCTGTTCCGGGGTCCGTTTCGGAGCTTTTGCAGCAACGCCAAGGATCGGAGCCGCCGGGTGAGGAAACCGACCTGCCGCGGTCCGGAGCCCGCCTCCGCTACCGAGAAGGATTTTTGAAATCGAAAGCTTGCGCGTGCGCGCCACTTAAAGAACAAGCCCGACTGATGCAAAAAGGAGGAGGTGCAACGTGAGGACTTCCCAGGACGTCACACATCCCAGTACTACTCTCGCCCAAGCACGCGTAACTGCGAAGTTCTGATGGGATCTGGTCCATTAGTGCTGGTATGATCGCACCTGTCAAGTTTGGCGCGATCAACTGCTTTATTCCTACGCCAGGCCGCCGCGTGCGCTTCAAACGATCATAACTTTCTGTCCGGGATAAATCTCGAGGCCCGGGAGGCGCCGCTGGAAAGCTCGTCCTGATCCCGCCGCCGTCCCAACCCGGGCTCGCCCGGTTGAGGTCGACCTCGACCCCAGAAACCTGCTCCGGGGACCGTTTCGGAGCTTTTGCAGCAACGCCAAGGATCGGAGCCGCCGGGTGAGGAAACCGACCTGCCGCGGTCCCGGGCCCGGCTCCGCCGCCGAGAAGGAATTGAGAAATCGAAAGCTTGCGCGTGCGCGCCACTTAAAGAACAAGCCCGACTGACGCAAAAAGGAGGAGGTGCAACACGATGACTTCCCAGGACATCACCCATCCCAGTACTACTCTCGCCCAAGCACGCGTAACTGCGGAGTTCTGATGGGATCTGGTGCATTAGTGCTGGTATGATCGCACCTGTCAAGTGTGGCGCGATCAACTGCTTTATGCCTACGCCAGGCCGCCGCGCGCGCTTCAATTGATCATAACTTTCTGTCCGGGATGAGTCTCGAGGCCCGGGAGGCGCCGCTGGAAAGCCCGTCCTGAGCTCGCCGCAGTCCCCACCAGGGCTAGCCCGGTTGAGGTCGACCTCGACCCCAGAAACCTGTTCCGGGGCCCGTTTCGGAGTTTTTGCAGCAACGCCAAGGATCGGAGCCGCCGGGCGAGGAAACCGACCTGCCGCGGTCCTGGGCCCGCCTCCGCCGCCGAGAAGTATTTGAGAAATCGAAACCTATCGCGTGCGCGCCAACAAAAGAACAAGCCCGACTGACGCAAAAAGGAGGAGGTGCAACACGAGGACTTCCCAGGAGGTCACCCATCCCAGTACTACTCTCGCCCAAGGATGCGTAACTGCGGAGTTCTGATGGGATCCGGTGCATTAGTGCTGGTATGATCGCACCTGTCAAGTGTGGCGCGATCAACTGCTTTATGCCTACGCCAGGCCGCCGCGTGCGCTTAAAAAAATCATAACTTTCTGTACGGGATGAATCTCGAGGCCCGGGAGGCGCCGTTGGAAAGCTCGTCCTGAGCCCGGCGCCGTCCCCACCAGGGCTCGCCCGGTTTAGGTCAACCTCGACCCCAGAAACCTGTTCCGGGGCCCGTTTCGGAGCTTTTGCAGCGTTGCCAAGGATCAGAGCCGCCGGGTGAGGAAACCAACCTGCCGCGGTCCCGGGCCCGCTCTGCCGCCGAGAAGGATTTGAGAAATCGAAACCTTCCGCGTGCGCTCCACTTAAAGCACAAGCCCGACTGACGCAAAAAGGAGGAGGTGCAACACGAGGACTTCCCAGGAGGTCACCCATCCCAGTACTTCTCTCGCTTAAGCACGCTTATATGCGGAGTTCTGATGGGATCCGGTGCATTAGTGCGGGTATGATCGCACCTGTCAAGTGTGGCGCGATCAACTGCTTTATGCCTACGCCAGGCCGCCGCCCGGGAGGCGCCGCTGGAAAGCTCGTCCTGAGCCCGCCGCCGTCCCCACCAGGGCTCGCCCGGTTGAGGTGAACCTCGACCCCAGAAACCTATTCTGGGGCCCGTTTCGGAGCTTTTGCAGCAACGCCAAGGATCGGAGCCGCCGGGTGAGGAAACCGACCTGCCGCGGTCCCAAGCCCGCCTCCGCCGTTGAGAAGGATTTGAGAAATCGAAAACTTGCGCTTGCGCGCCACTTAAAGAACAAGCCCGACTGACGCAAAATGGACGAGGTGCAACACGAGGACTTCCCAGGAGGTCACCCATCCCAGTACTACTCTCGCTTAAGCACGCTTAACTGCGGTGTTCTGATTGGATCCGGTGCATTAGTGCTGGTATGATCGCACCTGTCAGGTGTGGCGCGATCAACTGCTTTATGCCTACGCCAGGCCGCCGCGTGCGCTTCATACAATCATAACTTTATGTCCGGAATGAATCTCGAGGCCCGGGAGGCGCCGCTGGAAAGCTCGTTCTGAGCCCGCCGTCGTCCCAACCACGGCTCGCCCGATTGAGGTCGACCTCGACCCTAGAAACCTGTTCCGGGGTCCCGTTACGGAGCTTTTGCAGCAACGTGTTCCGGGGCCTGTTTCGGAGCTTTTGCAGCAACGCCAAGGATCGGAGCCGCCGGGTGAGGAAACCGACCTGCCGCGGTCCCGGGCCCGCCTCCGCCACCGAGAAGGATTTGAGAAATCGAAACCTTGCGCGTGCGTGCCACCGAAAGAACAATCCCGACTAACGCAAAAAGGAGGAGGTGCAACACGAGGACTTCCCAGGAGGTCACCCATCCCAGTACTACTCTCACCCAAGCACGCTTAACTGCGGAGTTCTGATTGGATCCGGTGCATTAGTGCTGGTATGATCGCATCTGTCAAGTGTTGCGCGATGAACTGCTTTATGCCTTCGCATGGCCGCCACGCGCGCTTCAAACGATCATAACTTTCTGTCCGGGACGAATCTCGAGACCCGGGAGGCGCCGCTGGAAAGCTCGTCCTGAGCCCGCCGCCGTCCCAACCAGGGCTCGCCCGGTTGAGGTCGACCTCGACACTAGAAACCTGTTCCGGGGCACGTTTCGGAGCTTTTGCAGCAACGCCAAGGATCGGAGCCGCCGGGTGAGGAAACCGACTTGCCGCGGTCCTGGGCCCGCTTCGCCGCCGATAAGGATTTGAGAAATTGATACCTTGCGCGTGCGTGCCACCGAAAGAACAAGCCCGACTGACGCAAAAAGGAGGAGGTGCAATACGAGGACTTCCCAGGAGGTCACCCATTCCAGTACTACTCTCGCCCAAGCACGCTTAACTGCGGAGTTCTGATGGGATCCGGTGCATTAGTGCTGGTATGATCGCACCTGTCAAGTGTGGCGCGATCAACTGCTTTATGCCTACGCCAGGCCGCCGCGTGCGCTTCATACAATCATAACTTTATGTCCGGAATGAATCTCGAGGCCCGGGAGGCGCCGCTGGAAAGCTCGTCCTGAGCCCGCCGCCGTCCCAACCAGGGCTCGCCCGATTGAGGTCGACCTCGACCCTAGAAACCTGTTCCGGGGTCCCGTTACGGAGCTTTTGCAGCAACGTGTTCCGGGGCCCGTTTCGGAGCTTTTGCAGCAACGCCAAGGATCGGAGCCGCCGAGTGAGGAAACCGACCTTCCGCGGTCCCGGGCCCGCCTCCGCCGCCGAGAAGAATTTGAGAAATCGATACCTTGTGCGTGCGTGCCACCAAAAGAACAAGCCCGACTGACGCAAAAAGGAGGAGGTGCAACACGAGGACTTCCCAGGAGGTCACCCATTCCAGTACTACTCTCGCCCAAGCACGCTTAACTGCGGAGTTCTGATGGGATCCGGTGCATTAGTGCTGGTATGACCGCACCTGTCAAGTGTGGCGCGATCAACTACTTTATGCCTTCGCAAGGCCGCTGCGCGCGCTTCAAACGATCATAACTTTCAGTCCGGGATGAATCTCGAGGCCCGGGAGGCGCCGCTGGAAAGCTCGTCCTGAGCCCGCCGCCGTCCCAACCAGGGCTCGCCTGCTTGAGGTCGTCCTCGACCCCAGAAACCTGTTCCGGGGTCCGTTTCGGAGCTTTTGCAGCAACACCAAGGATCAGAGCCGCAAGGTGAGGAAACCGACCTGCTGCGGTCCCGGGCCCGCCTCTGCCGCCGAGAAGGATTTGAGAAATCGAAACCTTGCGCGTGCGCGCCACCGAAAGAACAAGCCCGACTGACGCAAAAAGGAGGAGGTGCAACACGAGGACTTCCCAGGAGGTCACCCATCCCAGTACTACTCTCGCCCAAGCACGCTTAACTGCGGAGTTCTGATGGGATCCTGTGCATTAGTGCTGGTAAAATCGCACCTGTCAAGGGTGGCGCGATCAACTGCTTTGTGCCTTCGCAAGGCCGCCGCGCGCGCTTTAAACGATCATAACTTTCTGTCCAGGATGAATCTCGAGGCCCAGGAGGCGCCGTTGGAAAGCTCGTCATGAGCCCACCGTCGTCCCAACGTGGGCTCACCCGGTTTAGGTCGACCTCGACCCTATAAACCTTTTCCGGGGACCGTTTCGGAGCTTTTGCAGCAATGCCAAGGCTCGGAGCCGCCGGGTGAGGTAACTGACCTGCCGCGGTCCCAGGCCCGCCTCCGCCGCCGAGAAGGAGTTGAGAAATCGAAACCTTGCGCGTCCGCCCACCCAAAAGAACAAGCCCGACTGACGCAAAAAGGAGGAGGTGCAACACGAGGACTTCCCAGGAGGTCACCTATCCCAATACTACTCTCGCCCAAGCACGCTTAACTGCGGAGTTCTGATGGGATCCGGTGCATTAGTGCGGGTATGGTCGCACCTGTCAAGTGTGACGCGATCAACTGCTTTATGCCTTCGCCAGGCCACTGCGCACGCTTCAAACGAACATAAGTTTCTGTCCGGGATGAATCTCGAGGCCCGGGAAGCGCCGCTGGAAAGCTCGTCCTGACCCCGCCGCCGTCCCAACCTGGGCTCGCCCGGTTGAGGTCGACCTCGACCCCAAAAACCTGTTCCGGGACCCGTTTCGGAGCTTTTGCAGCAACGCCAAGGATCGGACCCGCCGGGTGAGGAAACCAACCTGCCGTAGTTCCGGGCCCGTCTCCGCCGCCGAGAAGGATTTGAGCAATCGAAACCTTCTGCGTGCGTGCCACCAAAAGAACAAGCCCGACTGACGCAAAAAGGAGGAGGTGCAACACGAGGACTTCCCAGGAGGTCACCCATCACAGTACTACTCTCACCCAAGCACGCTGAACTGCGGAGTTCTGATGGGATTCGGTGCATTAGTGCTGGTATGATCGCACCTGTCAAGTGTTGCGCAATGAATTGCTTTATGCCTTCGCCAAGCCGCCACGCGCGCTTCAAACGATCATAACTTTCTGTCCGGGATGAATCTCGAGGCCCGGGAGGCGCCGCTGGAAAGCTCGTCCTGAGCCCGCCGCCGTCCCAACCAGGGCTCGCCCGGTTGAGGTCGACCTCGACCCCCGAAATCTGTTCCAAGGCCCGTTTCGGAGCTTTTGCAGCAATGTGTTCCGGGGCCCGTTTCGGAGCTTTTGCAGCAACGCCAAGGATCGGAGCCGCCGGGTGAGGAAACCGACCTGCCGCGGTCCCGGGCCCGCCACCGCCGCCGAGAAGGATTTGAGAAATCGAAACCTTGCGCGTGCGTGCCACCTAAAGAACAAGCCCGACTAACGCAAAAAGGAGGAGGTGCAACACGAGGACTTCCCAGGAGGTCACCCATCCCAGTACTACTCTCACCCAAGCACGCTGAACTGCGGAGTTCTGATGGGATCCGGTGCATTAGTGCTGGTGTGATCGCACCTGTCAAGGGTGGAGCGATCAACTGCTTTGTGCCTTCGTAAGGCCGCCGCGCGCCCTTTAAACGATCATAACTTTCTGTCCAGGATGAATCTCCAGGCCCGGGAGGCGCCGTTGGAAAGCTCGTCTTGAGCCCGCCGTCGTCCCAACGTGGGCTCACCCGGTTTAGGTCGACCTCGACCCTAGAAACTTATTCCGGGGACCGTTTCGGAGCTTTTGCAGCAACGCCAAGGATCGGATCCGCCGGGTGAGGAAACCGACCTGCCGCGGTCCCGGGCCCGCCTCCGCCGCCGAGAAGGATTTGAGAAATTGAAACCTTGCGCGTGCGCGCCACCAAAAGAACAAGCCCGACTGACGCAAAAAGGAGGAGGTGCAACACGAGGACTTCCCAGGAGGTCACCCATCCCAGTACTACTCTCGCCCAAGCACGCTTAACTGCGGAGTTCTGATGCGATCCGGTGCATTAGTGCGGGTATGGTCGCACCTGTCAAGAGTGGCGCGATCAACTGCTTTATGCCTTCGCCAGGCCACTGCGCACGCTTCAAACGAACATAACTTTCTGTCCGGGATGAATCTCGAGGCCCGGGAGGCGCCACTGGAAAGCTCGTCCTGAGCCCGCCGCCGTCCCAACCAGGGCTCGCCCGGTTGAGGTTGACCTCGACCCCCGAAATCTGTTCCAGGGCCCGTTTCGGAGCTTTTGCAGCAACGTGTTCCGGGGCCCGTTTCGGAGCTTTTGCAGCAACGCCAAGGATTGGAGCCGCCGGGTGAGGAAACCGACTTGCCGCGGTCCCGGGCCCGTCACCGCCGCCGAGAAGGATTTGAGAAATCGAAACCTTGCGCGTGCGTGCCACCTAAAGAACAAGCCCGACAAACGCAAAAAGGAGGAGGTGCAACACGAGGACTTCCCAGGAGGTCACCCATCCCAGTACTACTCTCACCCAAGCACGCTGAACTGCGGAGTTCTGATGGGATCCGGTGCATTAGTGCTGGTATGATCGCACCTGTCAAGTGTTGCGCGATGAATTTCTTTATGCCTTCGCCAGGCCGCCACGCGCGCTTCAAACGATCATAACTTTCTGTCCGGGATGAATCTCGAGGCCCGGGAGGCGCCGCTGGAAAGCTCGTCCTGAGCCCGCCGCCGTCCCAACCAGGGCTCGCCCGGTTGAGGTCGACCTCGACCCTAGAAACCTGTTCCGGGGCACGTTTTGGAGCTTTTGCAGCAACGCCAAGGATCAGAGCCGCCGGGTGAGAAAACCGACTTGCCGCGGTCCCGGGCCCGCTTCGCCGCCGAGAAGGATTTCAGAAATCGAAACCTTGCGCGTGCGTGCCACCGAAAGAACAAGCCCGACTAACGCACAAAGGAGGAGGTGCAACACGAGGACTTCCCAGGAGGTCACCCATCCCAGTACTACTCTCGCCCAAGCACGCTTAACTGCGGAGTTCTGATGGGATCCGGTGCATTAGTGCGGGTATGATCGCATCTGTCAAGTGTGGCGCGATCAACTGCTTTATGCCTTCGCAAGGCCGCTGCGCGCGCTTCAAACGATCATAACTTTTTGTCCGAGATTAATCTCGAGGCCCGGGAAGCGCCGCTGGAAAGCTCGTCCTGAGCCCGCCGCCGTCCCAACCAGGGCTCGCCTGGTTGAGGTCGACCACGACCCCAGAAACCTGTTCCGGGGTCCGTTTCGGAGCTTTTGCAGCAACACCAAGGATCGGAGCCGCGAGGTGAGGAAACCGACCTGCCGCGGTCCCGGGCCCGCCTCTGCCGCCGAGAAGGATTTGAGAAATCGAAACCTTGCGCGTGCGCGCCACCGAAAGAACAAGCCCGACTGACGCTAAAAGGAGGAGGTGCAACACGAGGACTTCCCAGGAGGTCACCCATCCCAGTACTACTCTCGCCCAAGCACGCTTAACTGCGGAGTTCTGATGGGATCCTGTGCATTAGTGCTGGTAAAATCGCACCTGTCAAGGGTGGCGCGATCAACTGCTTTGTGCCTTCGCAAGGCCTCCGCGCGCGCTTTAAACGATCAGAACTTTCTGTCCAGGATTAATCTCGAGGCCCGGGAGGCGCCGTTGGAAAGCTCGTCTTGAGCCCGCCGTCGTCCCAACGTGGGCTCACCCGGTTTAGGTCGACCTCGACCCTAGAAACCTGTTCCGGGGACGGTTTCGGAGCTTTTGCAGCAACGCCAAGGATCGGATCCGCCGGGTGAGGAAACCGACCTGCCGCGGTCCAAGGCCCGCCTCCGCCGCCAAGAAGGATTTGAGAAATCGAAACCTTGCGCGTGCGCGCCACCAAAAGAACAAGCCCGACTGACGCAAAAAGGAGGAGGTGCAACACGAGGACTTCCCAGGAGGTCACCCATGCCAGTACTACTCTCGCCCAAGCACGCTTAACTGCGGAGTTCTTATGGGATCCGGTGCATTAGTGCGGGTATGGTCGCACCTGTCAAGTGTGGCGCGATCAACTGCTTTATGCCTTCGCCAGGCCACTGCGCACGCTTCAAACGAACATATCTTTCTGTCCGGGATGAATCTCGAGGCCCGGGAAGCGCCGCTGGAAAGCTCGTCCTGAGCCCGCCGCCGTCCCAACCAGGGCTCGCCCGGTTGAGGTCGACCTCGACCCCCGAAATCTGTTCCAAGGCCCGTTTCGGAGCTTTTGCAGCAATGTGTTCCGGGGCCCGTTTCGGAGCTTTTGCAGCAACGCCAAGGATCGGAGCCGCCGGGTGAGGAAACCGACCTGCCGCGGTCCCGGGCCCGCCACCGCCGCCGAGAAGGATTTGAGAAATCGAAACCTTGCGCGTGCGTGCCACCTAAAGAACAAGCCCGACTAACGCAAAAAGGAGGAGGTGCAACACGAGGACTTCCCAGGAGGTCACCCATCCCAGTACTACTCTCACCCAAGCACGCTGAACTGCGGAGTTCTGATGGGATCCGGTGCATTAGTGCTGGTGTGATCGCACCTGTCAAGGGTGGAGCGATCAACTGCTTTGTGCCTTCGTAAGGCCGCCGCGCGCCCTTTAAACGATCATAACTTTCTGTCCAGGATGAATCTCGAGGCCCGGGAGGCGCCGTTGGAAAGCTCGTCTTGAGCCCGCCGTCGTCCCAACGTGGGCTCACCCGGTTTAGGTCGACCTCGACCCTAGAAACTTATTCCGGGGACCGTTTCGGAGCTTTTGCAGCAACGCCAAGGATCGGATCCGCCGGGTGAGGAAACCGACCTGCCGCGGTCCCGGGCCCGCCTCCGCCGCCGAGAAGGATTTGAGAAATTGAAACCTTGCGCGTGCGCGCCACCAAAAGAACAAGCCCGACTGACGCAAAAAGGAGGAGGTGCAACACGAGGACTTCCCAGGAGGTCACCCATCCCAGTACTACTCTCGCCCAAGCACGCTTAACTGCGGAGTTCTGATGCGATCCGGTGCATTAGTGCGGGTATGGTCGCACCTGTCAAGAGTGGCGCGATCAACTGCTTTATGCCTTCGCCAGGCCACTGCGCACGCTTCAAACGAACATAACTTTCTGTCCGGGATGAATCTCGAGGCCCGGGAGGCGCCACTGGAAAGCTCGTCCTGAGCCCGCCGCCGTCCCAACCAGGGCTCGCCCGGTTGAGGTTGACCTCGACCCCCGAAATCTGTTCCAGGGCCCGTTTCGGAGCTTTTGCAGCAACGTGTTCCGGGGCCCGTTTCGGAGCTTTTGCAGCAACGCCAAGGATTGGAGCCGCCGGGTGAGGAAACCGACTTGCCGCGGTCCCGGGCCCGTCACCGCCGCCGAGAAGGATTTGAGAAATCGAAACCTTGCGCGTGCGTGCCACCTAAAGAACAAGCCCGACAAACGCAAAAAGGAGGAGGTGCAACACGAGGACTTCCCAGGAGGTCACCCATCCCAGTACTACTCTCACCCAAGCACGCTGAACTGCGGAGTTCTGATGGGATCCGGTGCATTAGTGCTGGTATGATCGCACCTGTCAAGTGTTGCGCGATGAATTTCTTTATGCCTTCGCCAGGCCGCCACGCGCGCTTCAAACGATCATAACTTTCTGTCCGGGATGAATCTCGAGGCCCGGGAGGCGCCGCTGGAAAGCTCGTCCTGAGCCCGCCGCCGTCCCAACCAGGGCTCGCCCGGTTGAGGTCGACCTCGACCCTAGAAACCTGTTCCGGGGCACGTTTTGGAGCTTTTGCAGCAACGCCAAGGATCAGAGCCGCCGGGTGAGAAAACCGACTTGCCGCGGTCCCGGGCCCGCTTCGCCGCCGAGAAGGATTTCAGAAATCGAAACCTTGCGCGTGCGTGCCACCGAAAGAACAAGCCCGACTAACGCACAAAGGAGGAGGTGCAACACGAGGACTTCCCAGGAGGTCACCCATCCCAGTACTACTCTCGCCCAAGCACGCTTAACTGCGGAGTTCTGATGGGATCCGGTGCATTAGTGCGGGTATGATCGCATCTGTCAAGTGTGGCGCGATCAACTGCTTTATGCCTTCGCAAGGCCGCTGCGCGCGCTTCAAACGATCATAACTTTTTGTCCGAGATTAATCTCGAGGCCCGGGAAGCGCCGCTGGAAAGCTCGTCCTGAGCCCGCCGCCGTCCCAACCAGGGCTCGCCTGGTTGAGGTCGACCACGACCCCAGAAACCTGTTCCGGGGTCCGTTTCGGAGCTTTTGCAGCAACACCAAGGATCGGAGCCGCGAGGTGAGGAAACCGACCTGCCGCGGTCCCGGGCCCGCCTCTGCCGCCGAGAAGGATTTGAGAAATCGAAACCTTGCGCGTGCGCGCCACCGAAAGAACAAGCCCGACTGACGCTAAAAGGAGGAGGTGCAACACGAGGACTTCCCAGGAGGTCACCCATCCCAGTACTACTCTCGCCCAAGCACGCTTAACTGCGGAGTTCTGATGGGATCCTGTGCATTAGTGCTGGTAAAATCGCACCTGTCAAGGGTGGCGCGATCAACTGCTTTGTGCCTTCGCAAGGCCTCCGCGCGCGCTTTAAACGATCAGAACTTTCTGTCCAGGATTAATCTCGAGGCCCGGGAGGCGCCGTTGGAAAGCTCGTCTTGAGCCCGCCGTCGTCCCAACGTGGGCTCACCCGGTTTAGGTCGACCTCGACCCTAGAAACCTGTTCCGGGGACGGTTTCGGAGCTTTTGCAGCAACGCCAAGGATCGGATCCGCCGGGTGAGGAAACCGACCTGCCGCGGTCCAAGGCCCGCCTCCGCCGCCAAGAAGGATTTGAGAAATCGAAACCTTGCGCGTGCGCGCCACCAAAAGAACAAGCCCGACTGACGCAAAAAGGAGGAGGTGCAACACGAGGACTTCCCAGGAGGTCACCCATGCCAGTACTACTCTCGCCCAAGCACGCTTAACTGCGGAGTTCTTATGGGATCCGGTGCATTAGTGCGGGTATGGTCGCACCTGTCAAGTGTGGCGCGATCAACTGCTTTATGCCTTCGCCAGGCCACTGCGCACGCTTCAAACGAACATATCTTTCTGTCCGGGATGAATCTCGAGGCCCGGGAAGCGCCGCTGGAAAGCTCGTCCTGAGCCCGCCGCCGTCCCAACCAGGGCTCGCCCGGTTGAGGTCGACCTCGACCCCAAAAACCTGTTCCGGGACCCGTGTCGGAGCTTTTGCAGCAACGCTAAGGATCGGACCCGCCGGGTGAGGAAACCAACCTGCCGCAGTTCCGGGCCCGTCTCCGCCGCCGAGAAGGATTTGAGCAATCGAAACCTTGTGCGTGCGTGCCACCAAAAGAACAAGCCCAACTGACGCAAAAAGGAGGAGGTGCAACACGAGGACTTCCCAGGAGGTCACCCATCCCAGTACTACTCTCGCCCAAGCACGCTTAACTGGGGAGTTCTGATGGGATCCGGTGCATTAGTGCTGGTATGATCGCACCTGTCAAGTGTGGCACGATCAACTGCTTTATTCCTTCGCCAGGCCGCTGCGCACGCTTCAAACGAACATAACTTTCTGTCCGGGAGGAATCTCGAGGCCCGGGAGACGCCACTGGTAAGCTCGTCCTGAGCCCGCCGCCGTCCCAACCAGGGCTCGCCCGGTTGAGGTTGACCTCGACCCCCGAAATCTGTTCCAGGGCCCGTTTCGGAGCTTTTGCAGCAACGTGTTCCGGGGCCCGTTTCGGAGCTTTTGCAGCAACGCCAAGGATCGGAGCCGCTGGGTGAGGAAACCGACCTGCCGCGGTCCCAGGATCGCCTCCGCCGCCGAGAAGGATTTGAGAAATCGAAACCTTGCGCGTGCGCGCCACCAAAAGAACAAGACCGACTGACGCAAAAAGGAGGAGGTGCAACACGAGGACTTCCCAGGAGGTCACCCATCCCAGTACTACTCTCGCCCAAGCACGCTTAACTGCGGAGTTCTGATGTGATCCGGTGCATTAGTGCTGGTATGATCGCATCTGTCAAGTGTGGCGCAATCAACAGCTTTATGCCTTCGCAAGGCCGCTGCGCGCGCTTCAAACAATCATAACTTTCTGTCCGGGATTAATCTCGAGCCCCGGGAGGCGCCGCTGGAAAGCTCGTCCTGAGCCGCCGCCGTCCCAACCAGGGCTCGCCTGGTTGAGGTCGACCACGACCCCAGAAACCTGTTCCGGGGCCCGTTTCGGAGCTTTTGCAGCAACGCCAAGTATCGGAGCCGCCAGGTGAGGAAATCGACCTGCCGCGGTCCCGGGCCCGCCTCCGCCGCCGAGAAGGATTTGAGAAATCGAAACCTTGCGCGTGCGTGCCACCGAAAGAACAAGCCCGACTAACGCAAAAAGGAGGAGGTGCAACACGAGGACTTCCCAGGAGGTCACCCATCCCAGTACTACTCTCGCCCAAGCACGCTTAACTGCGGAGTTCTGATGTGATCCGGTGCATTAGTGCTGGTATGATCGCACCTGTAAAGTGTTGACCGATCAACTGCTTTATGCCTTCGCTAGGCCGCCGCGCGCGCTTCAAACGATCATAACTTTCTGTCCGGGATGAATCTCGAGGCTCGGGAGGCGCCGCTGGAAACCTTGTCTTGAGCCGGCCGCCGTGCAATCTAGGGCTCGCCCGGTTGAGGTCGACCTCGACCCCCGAAACCTGTTCCGGGGCCGTTTCAGAGCTTTTGCAGCAACGCCAAGTATCGGAGCCGCCGGGTGAGGAAACCGACCTGCCGCGGTCCCGGGCCCGCCTCCGCCGCCGAGAAGGATTTGAGAAATCGAAACCTTGCGCGTGCGTGCCACCGAAAGAACAAGCCCGACTAACGCAAAAAGGAGGAGGTGCAACACGAGGACTTCCCAGGAGGTCACCCATCCAAGTACTACTCTCGCCCAAGCACGCTTAACTGCGGAGTTCTGATGGGATCCGGTGCATTAGTGCTGGTATGATCGCACCTGTCAAGTGTGGCGTCATCAACTGCTTTATGCCTTCGCCAGGCCGCTGCGCACGCTTCAAACGATCATAACTTACTGTCCGGGATGAATCTCGAGGCCCGGGAGACGCCGCTGGAAAGCTCGTCCTGAGCCCGCCGCCGTCCCAACCAGGGCTCGCCCGGTTGAGGTCGACCTCGACCCCAGAAACCTGTTCCGGGGCCCGTTTCGGAGCTTTTGTAGCAACGCCAAGGATCGGAGCCGCCGGGTGAGGAAACCGACCTGCCGCGGTCCCGGGACCGCCTCCGCCGCCGAGAAGGATTTGAGAAATCGAAACCTTGCGCGTGCGTGCCACCGAAAGAACAAGCCCGACTAACGCAAAAAGGAGGAGGTGCAACACGAGGACTTCCCAGGAGGTCACCCATCCAAGTACTACTCTCGCCCAAGCACGCTTAACTGCGGAGTTCTCATGGGATCCGGTGCATTAGTGCTGGTATGATCGCACCTGTCAAGTGTTGCGCGATCAACTGCTTTTTTCCTTCGCAAGGCCGCCGCGCACGCTTTTAAGGATCATAACTTTCTGTCCAGGATGAATCTCGAGGCCCGGGAGGTGCCGCTGGAAAGCTCGTCCTGAGCCCGCCGCCGTCCCCATCTGGGCTCGCCCGGTTGAAGTCGACCTCGACCCCAGAAACCTGTTCCGGGACCCGTTTCGGAGCTTTTGCAGCAACGCCAAGGATCGGAGCCGCCGGGTGAGGAAACCAACCTGCCGCGGTCCCGGGGCCGCCTCCGCCGCCGAGAAGGATTTGAGCAATCGAAACCTTGCGCGTGTGTGCCACCGAAAGAACAAGCCCGACTAACGCAAAAAGGAGGAGGTGCAACACGAGGACTTCCCAAGAGGTCACCCATCCCAGTACTACTCTCGCCCCAGCACGCTTAACTGCGGAGTTCTGATGGGATCCAGTGCATTAGTGCTGGTATGATCGCATCTGTCAAGTGTGGCGCGATCATCTGCTTTATGCCTTCGCAAGGCCGCTGCGCGCGCTTCAAACAATCATAACTTTCTGTCTGGGATTTATCTCGAGCCCCAGGAGGCGCTGCTGGAAAGCTCGTCCTGAGCCCGCCGCCGTCCCAACCCGGGCTCTCCCGGTTGAGGTCGACCTCGACCCCAGAAACTTGTTCCGGGACCCGTTTCGGAGCTTTTGCAGCAACGCCAAGGATCAGAGTCCCCGGGTGAGGAAACCAACCTGCCGCGGTTCCGGGCCTGCCTCCGCCGCCAAGAAGGATTTGAGCAATCGAAACCTTGTGCGTGCGTGCCACCAAAAGAACAAGCCCGACTGACGCAAAAAGGAGGAGGTGCAACACGAGGACTTCCCAGGAGGTCACCCATGCCAGTACTACTCTCGCCCAAGCACGCTTAACTGCGGAGTTCTGATGGGATCCGGTGCATTAGTGCTGGTATGATCGCACCTGTCAAGTGTTGCGCGATCAACTGCTTTATGCCTTCGCAAGGCCGCCGCGCGCGCTTCAAACGATCATAACTTTCTGTCCGGGATGAATCTCGAGGCCCGGGAGGCGCCGCTGGAAAGCTCGTCCTGAGCCCGCCGCCGTCCCAACCCGGGATCTCCCGGTTGAGGTCGACCTCGACCCGAGAAACCTGTTCCGGGACCCGTTTCGGAGCTTTTGTAGCAACGCCAAGGATCAGAGTCCCCGGGTGAGGAAACCAACCTGCCGCGGTTCCGGGCCCGCCTCCGCCGCCGGGAAGGATTTGAGCAATCGAAACCTTTTGCGTGCGTGCCACCAAAAGAACAAGCCCGACTGACGCAAAAAGGAGGAGGTGCAACACGAGGACTTCCCAGGAGGTCACCCATCCCAGTACTACTCTCGCCAAAGCACGCTTAACTGCGGAGTTCTGATGGGATCCGGTGCATTAGTGCTGGTATGATCGCACCTGTCAAGTGTGGTGCGATCAACTTCTTTATGCCTTCGCCAATCCGCTGCGCACGCTTCAAACGATCATAACTTTCTGTCCGGGATGAATCTCGAGGCTTGGGAGGCGCCGCTGGAAAGCTTGTCCTGAGCCTGCCGCCGTCCCAACCAGGGCTCGCCCGGTTGAGGTCGACCTCGACCCTCGAAACCTGTTCCAGGGCCCGTTTCGGACCTTTTGCAGAAACGTGTTCCGGGGCCCGTTTCGGAGCTTTTGCAGCAACGCCAAGGATGGGAGCCGCCGGGTGAGGAAACCGACCTGCCGCGATCCCGGACCCGCCTCCGCCGCCGAGAAGGATTTGAGAAATCGAAACCTTGCGCGTGCGTGCCACTGAAAGAACAAGTCCGACCAGCGCACAAAGGAGGAGGTGAAACACGAGGACTTCCCAGGAGGTCATCCATCCCAGTACTACTCTCGCCCAAGCACGCTTAACTGCGGAGTTCTGATGGGATCCGGTGCATTAGTGCTGGTATGATCGCACCTTTCAAGTGTTGCGCGATCAACTGCTTTATGCCTTCGCAAGGCCGCCGCGCGCGCTTCAAACGATCATAACTTCCTGTCCGGCATGAATCTCAAGGCCCGGGAGGCGCCGCTGGAAAGCTCGTCCTGAGCCCGCCGCCGTCCCAACCCGGGCTCTCCCGGTTGAGGTCGACCTCGACCCCAGAAACCTGTTCCGGGACCCGTTTCGGAGCTTTTGCAGAAACGCCAAGGATCAGAGTCCCCGGGTGAGGAAACCAACCTGCCGCGGTTCCGGGCCCGCCTCCGCCGCCAAGAAGGATTTGAGCAATCGAACCCTTGTGCGTGCGTGCCACCAAAAGAACAAGCCCGACTGACGCAAAAAGGAGGAGGTGCAACACGAGGACTTCCCAGGAGGTCTCCCATGCCAGTACTACTCTCGCCCAAGCACGCTTAACTGCGGAGTTCTGATGGGATCCGGTGCATTAGTGCTGGTATGATCGCACCTGTCAAGTGTTGCGCGATCAACTGCTTTATGCCTTCGCAAGGCCGCCGCGCGATCTTCAAACGATCATAACTTTCTGTCCGGGATGAATCTCGAGGCCCGGGAGGCGCCGCTGGAAAGCTCGTCCTGAGCCCGCCGCCGTCCCAACCAGGGCTCGCCTGGTTGAGGTCGACCTCGACCCTCGAAACCTGTTCCAGGGCCCGTTTCGGAGCTTTTGCAGAAACGTGTTCCGGGGCTCGTTTCGGAGCTTTTGCAGCAACGCCAAGGATGGGAGCCGCCGGGTGAGGAAACCGACCTGCCGCGATCCCAGGCCCGCCTCCGCCGCCGAGAAGGATTTGAGAAATCGAAACCTTGCGCGTGCGTGCCACTGAAAGAACAAGTCCGACCAGCGCACAAAGGAGGAGGTGAAACACGAGGACTTCCCAGGAGGTCATCCATCCCAGTACTACTCTCGCCCAAGCACGCTTAACTGCGGAGTTCTGATGGGATCCGGTGCATTAGTGCTGGTATGATCGCACCTGTCAAGTGTTGCGCGATCAACTGCTTTATGCCTTCCAAGGCCGCCGCGCGCGCTTCAAACGATCATAACTTTCTGTCCGGCATGAATCTCAAGGCCCGGGAGGCGCCGCTTGAAAGCTCGTCCTGAGCCCGCCGCCGTCCCAACCCGGGCTCTCCCGGTTGAGGTCGACCTCGACCCCAGAAACCTGTTCCGGGACCCGTTTCGGAGCTTTTGCAGCAACGCCAAGGATCAGAGTCCCCGGGTGAGGAAACCAACCTGCCGCGGTTCCGGGCCCGCCTCCGCCGCCAAGAAGGATTTGAGCAATCGAAACCTTGTGCGTGCGTGCCACCAAAAGAACAGGCCTGACTGACGCAAAAAGGAGGAGCTGCAACACGAGGACTTCCCAGGAGGTCTCCCATGCCAGTACTACTCTCGCCCAAGCACGCTTAACTGCGGAGTTCTGATGGGATCCGGTGCATTAGTGCTGGTATGATCGCACCTGTCAAGTGTTGCGCTATCAACTGCTTTATGCCTTCGAAAGGCCGCCGCGCGCGCTTCGAACGATCATAACTTTCTGTCCGGGATGAATCTCGAGGCCCGGGAGGCGCCGTTGGAAAGCTCGTCCTGAGCCCGCCGCCGTCCCAACCTGGGCTCGCCCGGTTGAGGTCGACCTCGACCCCAGAAACCTGTTCCGGGACCCGTTTCGGAGCTTTTGCAGCAACGCCAAGGATCAGAGCCGCCGGGTGAGGAATCCAACCTGCCGCGGTTCCGGGCCCGCCTCCGCCGCCGAGAAGGATTTGAGCAATCGAAACCTTTTGCGTGCGTGCCACCAAAAGAACAAGCCCGACTGACGCAAAAAGGAGGAGGTGCAACACGAGGACTTCCCAGGAGGTCCCCCATCCCAGTACTACTCTCGCCCAAGCACGCTTAACTGCGGAGTTTTGATGGGATCCGGTGCATTAGTGCTGGTATGATCGCACCTGTCAAGTGTGGTGCGATCAACTGCTTTATGCCTTCGCCAGGCCGCTGCGCACGCTTCAAACGATCATAACTTTCTGTCTGGGATGAATCTCGAGGCTTGGGAGGCGCCGCTGGAAAGCTTGTCCTGAGCCCGCCGCCGTCCCAACCAGGGCTCGCCCGGTTGAGGTCGACCTCGACCCCCGAAACCTGTTCCGGGGCCCGTTTCGGAGCTTTTACAGGAACGCCAAGTATCGGAGCCGCCGGGTGAGGAAACCGACCTGCCGCGATCCCGGGCCCGTTTCCGCCGCCGAGAAGGATTTGAGAAATCGAAACCTTGCGCATGCGTGCCACCGAAAGAACAAGTCCGACTAACGCAAAAAGGAGGAGGTGCAACACGAGGAATTCCCAGGAGGTCATCCATCCCAGTACTACTCTCGCCCAAGCACGCTTACTGCGGAGTTCTGATGGGATCCGGTGCATTAGTGCTGGTATGATCGCACCTGTCAAGTGTTGCGCGATCAACTGCTTTATGCCTTCGCAAGGCCGCCGCGCGCTCTTCAAACGATCATAACTTTTTGTCCGGGATGAATCTCGAGGCCCGGGAGGCGCCGCTGGAAAGCTCGTCCTGAGCCCGCCGCCGTCCCAACCAGGGCTCGCCTGGTTGAGGTCGACCTCGACCCTCGAAACCTGTTCCAGGGCCCGTTTCGGAGCTTTTGCAGAAACGTGTTCCGGGGCTCGTTTCGGAGCTTTTGCAGCAACGCCAAGGATGGGAGCCGCCGGGTGAGGAAACCGACCTGCCGCGATCCTAGGCCCGCCTCCGCCGCCGAGAAGGATTTGAGAAATCGAAACCTTGCGCGTGCGTGCCACTGAAAGAACAAGTCCGACCAGCGCACAAAGGAGGAGGTGAAACACGAGGACTTCCCAGGAGGTCATCCATCCCAGTACTACTCTCGCCCAAGCACGCTTAACTGCGGAGTTCTGATGGGATCCGGTGCATTAGTGCTGGTATGATCGCACCTGTCAAGTGTTGCGCGATCAACTGCTTTATGCCTTCCAAGGCCGCCGCGCGCGCTTCAAACGATCATAACTTTCTGTCCGGCATGAATCTCAAGGCCCGGGAGGCGCCGCTTGAAAGCTCGTCCTGAGCCCGCCGCCGTCCCAACCCGGGCTCTCCCGGTTGAGGTCGACCTCGACCCCAGAAACCTGTTCCGGGACCCGTTTCGGAGCTTTTGCAGCAACGCCAAGGATCAGAGTCCCCGGGTGAGGAAACCAACCTGCCGCGGTTCCGGGCCCGCCTCCGCCGCCAAGAAGGATTTGAGCAATCGAAACCTTGTGCGTGCGTGCCACCAAAAGAACAGGCCAGACTGACGCAAAAAGGAGGAGCTGCAACACGAGGACTTCCCAGGAGGTCTCCCATGCCAGTACTACTCTCGCCCAAGCACGCTTAACTGCGGAGTTCTGATGGGATCCGGTGCATTAGTGCTAGTATGATCGCACCTGTCAAGTGTTGCGCTATCAACTGCTTTATGCCTTCGAAAGGCCGCCGCGCGCGCTTCGAACGATCATAACTTTCTGTCCGGGATGAATCTCGAGGCCCGGGAGGCGCCGTTGAAAAGCTCGTCCTGAGCCCGCCGCCGTCCCAACCTGGGCTCGCCCGGTTGAGGTCGACCTCGACCCCAGAAACCTGTTCCGGGACCCGTTTCGGAGCTTTTGCAGCAACGCCAAGGATCAGAGCCGCCGGGTGAGGAATCCAACCTGCCGCGGTTCCGGGCCCGCCTCCGCCGCCGAGAAGGATTTGAGCAATCGAAACCTTTTGCGTGCGTGCCACCAAAAGAACAAGCCCGACTGACGCAAAAAGGAGGAGGTGCAACACGAGGACTTCCCAGGAGGTCCCCCATCCCAGTACTACTCTCGCCCAAGCACGCTTAACTGCGGAGTTTTGATGGGATCCGGTGCATTAGTGCTGGTATGATCGCACCTGTCAAGTGTGGTGCGATCAACTGCTTTATGCCTTCGCCAGGCCGCTGCGCACGCTTCAAACGATCATAACTTTCTGTCTGGGATGAATCTCGAGGCTTGGGAGGCGCCGCTGGAAAGCTTGTCCTGAGCCCGCCGCCGTCCCAACCAGGGCTCGCCCGGTTGAGGTCGACCTCGACCCCCGAAACCTGTTCCGGGGCCCGTTTCGGAGCTTTTACAGGAACGCCAAGTATCGGAGCCGCCGGGTGAGGAAACCGACCTGCCGCGATCCCGGGCCCGTTTCCGCCGCCGAGAAGGATTTGAGAAATCGAAACCTTGCGCATGCGTGCCACCGAAAGAACAAGTCCGACTAACGCAAAAAGGAGGAGGTGCAACACGAGGAATTCCCAGGAGGTCATCCATCCCAGTACTACTCTCGCCCAAGCACGCTTACTGCGGAGTTCTGATGGGATCCGGTGCATTAGTGCTGGTATGATCGCACCTGTCAAGTGTTGCGCGATCAACTGCTTTATGCCTTCGCAAGGCCGCCGCTCGCGCTTCAAACGATCATAACTTTCTGTCCGGGATGAATCTCGAGGCTCGGGAGGCGCCGCTGGAAAGCTCGTCCTGAGCCCGCCGCCGTCCCAACCCGGGCTCTCCCGGTTGAGGTTGACCTCGACCCCAGAAACCGTTTCCGGGACCCGTTTCGGAGCTTTTGCAGCAACGCCAAGGATCGGAGTCCCCAGGTGAGGAAACCACCCTGCCGCGGTTCCGGGCCCGCCTCCGCCGCCAAGAAGGATTTGAGCAATCGAAACCTTGTGCGTGCGTGCCACCAAAAGAACAAGCCCGACTGACGCAAAAAGGAGCAGGTGCAACACGAGGACTTCCTAGGAGGTCACCCATCCCAGTACTACTCTCGCCCAAGCACGCTTAACTGCGGAGTTCTGATGGGAACCGGTGCATTAGTGCTGGTATGATCGCACCTGTCAAGTGTGGCGCGATCAACTGCTTTATGCCTTCGCAAGGGCGCCGCGCGCGTTTCAAACGATCATAACTTTCTGTCCGGGATGAATCTCGAGGCCCGGGAGGCGCCGCTGGAAAGCTCGTGCTGAGCCCGCCGCCGTCCCAACCAGGGCTTGCCCGGTTAAGGTCGACCTCGACCCCAGACACCTGTTCCGGGGCCCGTTTCGGAGCTTTTACAGCAACGCCAAGGATCGACGCCGCCGGGTGAGGAAACCGACCTACCGCGGTCCCAGGCCAGCCTCCGCCGCTGAGAAGGATTTGAGAAATCGAAACCTTGCGCGTGCGTTTCACCGAAAGAACAAGCCCGACTAACGCAAAAAGGAGGAGGTGCAACACGAAGACTTCCCAGGAGGTCACCCATCCTAGTACTACTCTCGCCCAAGCGCACTTAGCTGCGGAGTTCTGATGGGATCCGGTGCATTAGTGCTGTTATGATCGCACCTGTCAAGTGTTGCGCGATCAACTGCTTTATGCCTTCGCCAGGCCGCCGCGCGCGCTTCACACTATCATAACTTTCTGTCTGGAATGAATCTCGAGGCCCGAGAGGCGCCGCTGGAAAGCTCGTCCTGAGCCCGCCGCCGTCCCAACCGGGGCTCGCCCGGTTGAGGTCGACCTCTACCCCAGAAACCTGTTCCGGGGTCCGTTTCGGAGCTTTTGCAGCAACGCAAAGGACCGGTGCCGCCGGGTGAGGAAACTGACCTGCCGCGGTCCCAGGCACGCCTCCGCCGCCGAGAAGGATTTGAGAAAATCGAAACCTTGCGCGTGCGTGCCACCGAAAGAACAAGCCCGACTGACGCAAAAAGGAGGAGGTGCAACACGAGGACATCCTAGGAGGTCACCCATCCCAGTACTACTCTCGCCGAAGCACGCTTCACTGCGGAGTTCTGATGGGATCCGATGCATTAGTGCTGGTATGATCGCACCTGTCAAGTGTGGCGCGATCAACTGCTTTATGCCTTCGCAAAGGCGCCGCGCGCTCTTCAAACGATCATAACTTTTTGTCCGGGATGAATCTCGAGGCCTGGGAGGTGCCCGTGGAAAGCTCGTGCTGAGCCCGCCGCTGTCCCAACCTGGGCTTGCCTGGTTAAGGTCGACCTCGACCCCAGAAACCTGTTCCGGGGCCCGTTCCGGAGCTTTTACAGCAACGCCAAGGATCGGAGCCGCCGGGTGAGGAAACCGACCTGCCGCAGTCCCAGGCTAGCCTCCGCCGCCGAGAAGGATTAGAGAAATCGAAACCTTGCGCGTGCGTGCCACCGAAAGAACAAGCCCGACTAACGCAAAAAGGAGGAGGTGCAACACGAGGACTTCCCAGGAGGTCACCCATCCCAGTACTACTCTCGCCCAAGCACGCTTAACTGCGGAGTTCTGATGGGATCCGGTGTATTAGTGCTGGTATGATCGCACCTGTCAAGTGTTGCGCGATCAACTGCTTTATGCCTTCGCGAGGCCGCCGCGCGCGCTTCACACCATCATAACTTTCTGTCTCGAATGAATCTCGAGGCCCGGGAGGCGCCGCTGGAAAGCTCCTCCTGAGCCCGCCGCCGTCCCAACCCGGGCTCGCCCGGTTGAGGTCGACCTCGACCCCAGAAACCTGTTCCGGGGTCCGTTTCGGAGCTTTTGCAGCAACGCAAAGGACCGTAGCCGCCGGGTGAGGAAACTGACCTGCCGCGGTCCCGGGCACGCCTCCGCCGCCGAGAAGGATTTGAGAAATCGAAACCTTGCGCGTGCGCGCCTCCGAAAGAACAAGCCTGACTGACGCAAAAAGGAGGAGGTGCAACACGAGGACTTCCCAGGAGGTCACCCATCCCAGTGCTACTCTCGCCCAAGCACGCTTAACTGCGGAGTTCTGATGGGATCCGGTGCATTAGTGCTGGTATGATCACACCTGTCGAGTGTGGCGCGATCAACTGCTTTGTGCCTTCGCAAGGACGCTGCGCGCAGTTCAAATGATCATAACTTTCTGTCCGGGATGAATCTCGAGGCCTGGGAGGCGCCGCTGGAAAGCTCGTCCTGAGCCCGCCGCCGTCCCAATCAGGGCTCGCCTGGTTGAGGTCGACCTCGACCCTAGAAACCTGTTCCGGGGCCCGTTTCGGAGCTTTTGTAGCAACGCCAAGGATCGGAGCCGCCGGGTGAGAAAACCGACCTGCCGCGGTCCCAGGACTGCCTCCGCCGCCGAGAAGGATTTGAGAAATCGAAACCTTGCGTGTGCGTGCCACCGAAAGAACAAGCCCGACTGACGCAAAAAGAACGAGGTGCAACACGAGGACTTCCGAGGAGGTCACCCATCCTAGTACTACTCTCGCCCAAGCACGCTTCACTGCGGAGTTCTGATGGGATCCGGTGCATTAGTGCTGGTATGATCGCACCTGTCAAGTGTGGCGCGATCAACTGCTTTATGCCTTCGCCAGGCCGCCGCGCGCGCTTCAAACGATCATAACTTTCTGTCTTGAATGAATCTCGAGGCCCGGGAGGCGCCGCTCGAAAGCTCGTCCTGAGCCCGCCGCCGTCCCAACCAGGGCTCGCCCAGTTGAGGTCGACCTCGACCCCTGAAACCTGTTCCGGGGCCCGTTTCGGAGCTTTTGCAGCAACGCCAAGTATCGGAACCGCCGGGTGAGGAAACGGACCTGCCGCGGTCCCAGGCCCGCCTCCGCCGCCGAGAAGGATTTGAGAAATCGAAACCTTGCGCGTGCGTGCCACCGAAAGAACAAGCCCGACTGACGCAAAAAGGAGGAGGTGCAACACGAGGACTTCCCAGGAGGTCACCCATCCCAGTACTACTCTCGCTCAAGCACGCTTCACTGCGGAGTTCTGATGGGATCCGCTGCATTAGTGCTGGTATGATCGCACCTGTCAAGTGTGGCGCGATTAACTGCTTTATGCCTTCGCCAGGCCGCCGCGCGCGCTTCAAAGGATCACAACTTTCTGTCGGGAATGAATGTCGAGGCCCGGGAGGCGCCGCTGGAAAGCTCGTCTTGAGCCCGCCGCCGTCCCAATCAGGGCTCGCCCGGTTGAGGTCGACCTCGACCCTAGAAACCTGTTCCGGGGCCCGTTTCGGAGCTTTTGTAGCAACGCAAAGGATCGGAGCCGCCGGGTGAGAAAACCGACCTGCCGCGGTCCCAGGACTGCCTCCGCCGCCGAGAAGGATTTGGGAAATCGAAACCTTGCGCGTGCGTGCCACCGAAAGAACAAGCCCGACTGACGCAAAAAGAAGGAGGTGCAACACGAGGACTTCCGAGGAGGTCACCCATCCCAGTACTACTCTCGCCCAAGCACGCTTCACTGCGGAGTTCTGATGGGATCCGGTGCATTAGTGCTGGTATGATCGCACCTGTCAAGTGTGGCGCGATCAACTGCTTTATGCCTTCGCAAAGGCGCCGCGCGCGCTTCAAACGATCATAACTTTCTGTCCGGGATGAATCTCGAGGCCTGGGAGGCGCCGCTGGAAAGCTCGTGCTGAGCCCGCCGGCGTCCCAACCTGGGCTTCCCTGGTTAAGGTCGACCTCGACCCCAGAAAACTGTTCCGGGGCCCGTTTCGGAGCTTTTACAGCAACGCCAAGGATCGGAGCCGCCGGGTGAGGAAACCGACCTGCCGCGGTCCCAGGCCAGCCTCTGCCGCCGAGAAGGATTTGAGAAATCGAAACCTTGCGCGTGCGTGCCACCGAAAGAACAAGCCCGACTGACGCAAAAAGGAGGAGGTGCAACACGAGGACTTCCGAGGAGGTCACCCATCCCAGTACTACTCTCGCCCAAGCACGCTTCACTGCGGAGTTCTGATGGGAACCGGTGCATTAGTGCTAGTATGATCGCACCTGTCAAGTGTGGCGCGATCAACTGCTTTATGCCTTCGCAAAGGCGCCGCGCGCGCTTCAAACGATCATAACTTTCTGTCCGGGATGAATCTCGAGGCCTGGGAGGCGCCGCTGGAAAGCTCGTGCTGAGCCCGCCGGCGTCCCAACCTGGGCTTCCCTGGTTAAGGTCGACCTCGACCCCAGAAAACTGTTCCGGGGCCCGTTTCGGAGCTTTTACAGCAACGCCAAGGATCGGAGCCGCCGGGTGAGGAAACCGACCTGCCGCGGTCCCAGGCCAGCCTCTGCCGCCGAGAAGGATTTGAGAAATCGAAACCTTGCGCGTGCGTGCCACCGGAAGAACAAGCCCGACTGACGCAAAAAGGAGGAGGTGCAACACGAGGACTTCCGAGGAGGTCACCCATCCCAGTACTACTCTCGCCCAAGCACGCTTCACTGCGGAGTTCTGATGGGAACCGGTGCATTAGTGCTAGTATGATCGCACCTGTCAAGTGTGGCGCGATCAACTGCTTTATGCCTTCGCAAAGGCGCCGCGCGCGCTTCAAACGATCATAACTTTCTGTCCGGGAAGAATCTCGAGGCCCGGGAGGCGCCGCTGGAAAGCTCGTGCTGAGCCCGCCGCCGTCCCAACCAGGGCTTGCCCGGTTAAGGTCGACCTCGACCCCAGAAACCTGTTCCGGGGCCCGTTTCAGAGCTTTTACAGCAACGCCAAGGATCGGAGCCGCCGGGTGAGGAAACCGACCTGCCGCGGTCCCAGGCCAGCCTCCGCCGCCGAGAAGGATTTGAGAAATCGAAACCTTGCGCGTGCGTGCCACCGAAAGAACAAGCCCGACTGACGCAAAAAGGAGGAGGTGCAACACGAGGACTTCCCAGGAGCTCACCCATCCCAGTACTACTCTCGCCCAAGAAAGCTTAACTGCGGAGTTCTGATGGGATCCGGTGCATTAGTGCTGGTATGATCGCACCTGTCAAGTGTGGCGCGATCAACTGCTTTATGCCTTCGCCAGGCCGACGCGCGCGCTTCAAACGATCATAACTTTCTGTCCGCGATAAATCGCGAGGCCCGGGAGGCGCCGCTGGAAAGCTCGTCCTGAGCCCGCCGCCGTCCCAACCTAGGCTTGCCCGGTTGAGGTCGACCTCGACCCGAGAAACCTGTTTCGGGGCCCGTTTCGGAGCTTTGGCAGCAACGCCAAGGATCGGAGCCGCCGGGTGAGGAAACCAACCTGCCGCGGTTACGGGCCGGCCTCTGCCGCCGAGAAGGATTTGAGAAATCGAAACCTTGCGCGTGCGCGCCACCAAAAGGACAAGCCCGACTGACGCAAAAAGGAGGAGGTGCAACACGAGGACTTCGCAGGAGGTCACCCATCCCAGTACTACTCTCGCCCAAGCACGCTTAACTGTGGAGTTCTGATGGGATCCGGTGCATTAGTGCTGGTATGATCGCACCTTTCAAGTGTGGCGCGATCAACTGCTTTATGCCTACGCCAGGCCGCCGCGCGTGCTTTAAACGTTCATAACTTTCTGTCCGGATGAATCTCGAGGCCCGGGAGGCGCCGCTGGAAAGCTCGTTCTGAGCCAGCCGTCGTCCCAACCAGGGCTCACCCGGTTGATGTCGACCTCGACCCCAGAAACCTGTTCCGGGGCCCGTTTCATAACTTTTGCAGCAACGCCAAGCATCAGAGCCGTCGGGTGAGGAAAACAACCTGCCGCGGTCCCGGGCCCGCCTCTGCCGCCGAGAAGGATTTGAGAAATCGAAACATTGCACTTGCGCGCCACCAAAAGAACAAGCCTGACTAACGCAAAAAGGATGACGTGCAAGACGAGGACTTCCCAGGAGGTCACCCATCCAAGTACTACTCTCGACCAGGCACGCTTAACTGCGGAGTTCTGATGGGATCTGGTGCATTAGTGCTGGTATGATCGCACCTGTGAAGTGTGGCGCGATCAACTGCTTTATGCCTTCGCCAGGCCGCCGGGCGCGCTTCAAACGATCATAACTTTCTGTCCGGGATGAATCTCGAGGCCCGGGATGCGCCGCTGGAAAGCTCGTGCTGAGCCCGCCGCCGTCCCAACCAGGGCTCGCCCAGTTGAGGTCGACCTCGACCCCAGAAACCTGTTCCGGGGTCCATTTCGGAGCTTTTGCAGCGTTGCCAAGGATCGGAGCCGCCGGGTGAGGACACCGACCTGCGGCGATCCCGGGCCCGCCTCTGCCGCCGAGAAGGATTTGAGAAATTGAAACCTTGCGCGTGCGCTCCACCGAAAGAACAAGCCCGATTGACGCAAAAAGGAGGAGGTGCAACACGAGGACTTCCCAGGAGGTCTCCCATCCCAGTACTACTCTCACCCAAGCACGCTTAACTGCGGAGTTCTGATTGGATCCGGTGCACTAGTGCTGGTATGATCGCACCTGTCAAGTGTGGCGCGATCAACTGCTTTATGCCTTCGCCAGGCCGCCGCGCGCGCTTCAAACGATCATAACTTTCTGTCCGGGATGAAACTCGAGGCCCGGGAGGCGCCGCTGGAAAGCTCGTCCTGAGCCCGCCGCCGTCCCAATCAGGGCTCGCCCGGTTGAGGTCGACCTCGACCCTAGAAACCTGTTCCGGGGCCCGTTTTGGAGCTTTTGTAGCAACGCCAAGGATCGGAGCCGCCGGGTGAGAAAACCGACCTGCCGCGGTCCCAGGACTGCCTCCGCCGCCGAGAAGGATTTCAGAAATCGAAACCTTGCGCGTGCGTGCCACTGAAAGAACAAGCCCGACTGACGCAAAAAGAAGGAGGTGCAACACGAGGACTTCCGAGGAGGTCACCCATCCCAATACTACTCTCGCCCAAGCACGCTTCACTGCGGAGTTCTGATGGGATTCGGTGCATTAGTGCTGGTATGATCGCACCTGTCAAGTGTGGCGCGATCAACTGCTTTATGCCTTCGCCAGGCCGCCGCGCGCGCTTCAAACGATCATAACTTTCTGTCCGGGAAGAATCTCGAGGCCCAGGAGGCGGCGCTGGAAAGCTCGTCCTTAGCCTGCCGCCGTCCCAACCAGGGCTCGCCCGGTTGAGGTCGACCTCGACCCCAGAAACCTGTTCCGGGGCCCGTTTCGAAGCTTTTACAGCAACGCCAAGGATCGGAGCCGCCTGGTGAGGAAACCGACCTTCCGCGGTCCCGAGCCTGCCTCCGCCGCCGAGAAGGATTTGAGAAACCGAAACCTTGCGTGTGCATGCCGCCGAAAGAACAAGCCCGACTGACGCAAAAAGGAGGAGGTGCAACACGAGGACTTCCCAGGAGGTCACCCATCCCAGTACTACTCTCGCCCAAGCACGCTTAACTGCGGAGTTCTGATGGGATCCGGTGCATTAGTGCTGGTATGATCGCACCTGTCAAGTGTGGCGCGATCAACTGCTTTATGCCTTCGCCAAGCCGCCGCGTGCGCTTCAAACGATCATAACTTTCTGTCCGGGATGAATCTAGAGGCCTGGGAGGCGCCGCTTGAAAGCTCGTGCTGAGCCCGCCGCCGTCCCAACCTGGGCTCGTCCGGTTGAGGTCGACCTCGACCCCAGAAACCTGTTCCGGGGTCCGTTTCGGAGCTTTTGCAGCGTGGCCAAGGATCGGAGCCGCCGGGTGAGGAAACCGCCCTGCCGCCGTCCCGGGCCCGCCTCCGCCGCCGAGAAGGATTTAAGAAATCGAAACCTTGCGCGTGCGCTCCACCGAAAGAACAAGCCCGATTGACGCAAAAAGGAGGAGGTGCAACACTAGGACTTCCCAGGAGGTCACCCATCCCAGTACTACTCTCGCCCAAGCACGCTTGACTGCGGAGTTGTGATGGGATCCGGTGCATTAGTGCTGGTATGATCGCACCGTTCAAGTGTGGAGCGATCAATTGCTTCATGCCTTCGCCAGGGCGCCGCGCACGCTTCAAACGATCATAACTTTCTGTCCGGGATGAATCTCGAGGCCCGGGAGGCGCCGCTGGAAAGCTCGTCCTTAGCCCGCCGCCGTCCCAATCAGGGCTCGCCCGGTTGAGGTCGACCTCGACCCTAGAAACCTGTTCCGGGGCCCGTTTCGGAGCTTTTGTAGCAACGCCAAGGATCGGAGCCGCCGGGTGAGAAAACCGACCTGCCGCGGTCCCAGGACTGCCTCCGCCGCCGAGAAGGATTTTAGAAATCGAAACCTTTCGCGTGCGTGCCACCGAAAGAACAAGCCCGACTGACGCAAAAAGAAGGAGGTGCAACACGAGGACTTCCGAGGAGGTCACCCATCCCAGTACTACTCTCGCCCAAGCACGCTTCACTGCGGAGTTCTGATGGGATCCGGTGCATTAGTGCTGGTATGATCGCACCTGTCAAGTGTAGCGCGATCAACTGCTTTATGCCTTCGCTTGGCCGCCGCGCGCGCTTCAAAAGATCATAACTTTCTGTCCGGGAAGAATCTCGAGGCCCGGGAGGCGGCGCTGGAAAGCTCGTCCTTAGCCCGCCGCCGTCCCAACCAGGGCTCGCCCGGTTGAGGTCGACGTCGACCCCAGAAACCTGTTCCGAGGCCCGTTTCGGAGCTTTTGCAGCAATGCCAAGGATCGGAGCCGCCTGGTGAGGAAACCGACCTTCCGCGGTCCCGGGCCCGCCTCCGCCGCCGAGAAGGATTTGAGAAACCGAAACCTTGCGCGTGCATGCCACCGAAAGAACAAGCCCGACTGACGCAAAAAGGAGGAGGTGCAACACGAGGACTTCCCAGGAGGTCACCCATCCCAGTACTACTCTCGCCCAAGCACGCTTAACTTCGGAGTTCTGATGGGATCCGGTGCATTAGTGCTGGTATGATCGCACCTGTCAAGTGTGGCGCGATCAACTGCTTTATGCCTTCGCCAAGCCGCCGCGCGCGCTTCAAACGATCATAACTTTCTGTCCGGGATGAATCTAGAGGCCTGGGAGGCGCCGCTTGAAAGCTCGTCCTGAGCCCGCCGCCGTCCCAACCTGGGCTCGCCTGGTTGAGGTCGACCTCGACCCCAGAAACCTGTTCCGGGGTCCGTTTCGGAGCTTTTGCAGCGTTGCCAAGGATCGGAGCCGCCGGGTGAGGAAACCGCCCTGCCGCCGTCCCGGGCCCGCCTCCGCCGCCGAGAAGGATTTGAGAAATCGAAACCTTGCGCGTGCGCTCCACCGAAAGAACAAGCCCGATTGACGCAAAAAGGAGGAGGTGCAACACGAGGACTTCCCAGGAGGTCACCCATCCCAGTACTACTCTCGCCCAAGCACGCTTGACTGCGGAGTTGTGATGGGATCCGGTGCATTAGTGCTGGTATGATCGCACCGTTCAAGTGTGGAGCGATCAATTGCTTCATGCCTTCGCCAGGGCGCCGCGCACGCTTCAAACGATCATAACTTTCTGTCCGGGATGAATCTCGAGGCCCGGGAGGCGCCGCTGGAAAGCTCGTCCTTAGCCCGCCGCCGTCCCAATCAGGGCTCGCCCGGTTGAGGTCGACCTCGACCCCAGAAACCTGTTCCGGGGCCCGTTTCGAAGCTTTTACAGCAACGCCAAGGATCGGAGCCGCCTGGTGAGGAAACCGACCTTCCGCGGTCCCGAGCCCGCCTCCGCCGCCGAGAAGGATTTGAGAAACCGAAACCTTGCGTGTGCATGCCGCCGAAAGAACAAGCCCGACTGACGCAAAAAGGAGGAGGTGCAACACGAGGACTTCCCAGGAGGTCACCCATCCCAGTACTACTCTCGCCCAAGCACGCTTAACTGCGGAGTTCTGATGGGATCCGGTGCATTAGTGCTGGTATGATCGCACCTGTCAAGTGTGGCGCGATCAACTGCTTTATGCCTTCGCCAAGCCGCCGCGTGCGCTTCAAACGATCATAACTTTCTGTCCGGGATGAATCTAGAGGCCTGGGAGGCGCCGCTTGAAAGCTCGTGCTGAGCCCGCCGCCGTCCCAACCTGGGCTCGTCCGGTTGAGGTCGACCTCGACCCCAGAAACCTGTTCCGTGGTCCGTTTCGGAGCTTTTGCAGCGTGGCCAAGGATCGGAGCCGCCGGGTGAGGAAACCGCCCTGCCGCCGTCCCGGGCCCGCCTCCGCCGCCGAGAAGGATTTAAGAAATCGAAACCTTGCGCGTGCGCTCCACCGAAAGAACAAGCCCGATTGACGCAAAAAGGAGGAGGTGCAACACTAGGACTTCCCAGGAGGTCACCCATCCCAGTACTACTCTCGCCCAAGCACGCTTGACTGCGGAGTTGTGATGGGATCCGGTGCATTAGTGCTGGTATGATCGCACCGTTCAAGTGTGGAGCGATCAATTGCTTCATGCCTTCGCCAGGGCGCCGCGCACGCTTCAAACGATCATAACTTTCTGTCCGGGATGAATCTCGAGGCCCGGGAGGCGCCGCTGGAAAGCTCGTCCTTAGCCCGCCGCCGTCCCAATCAGGGCTCGCCCGGTTGAGGTCGACCTCGACCCTAGAAACCTGTTCCGGGGCCCGTTTCGGAGCTTTTGTAGCAACGCCAAGGATCGGAGCCGCCGGGTGAGAAAACCGACCTGCCGCGGTCCCAGGACTGCCTCCGCCGCCGAGAAGGATTTTAGAAATCGAAACCTTTCGCGTGCGTGCCACCGAAAGAACAAGCCCGACTGACGCAAAAAGAAGGAGGTGCAACACGAGGACTTCCGAGGAGGTCACCCATCCCAGTACTACTCTCGCCCAAGCACGCTTCACTGCGGAGTTCTGATGGGATCCGGTGCATTAGTGCTGGTATGATCGCACCTGTCAAGTGTAGCGCGATCAACTGCTTTATGCCTTCGCTTGGCCGCCGCGCGCGCTTCAAACGATCATAACTTTCTGTCCGGGAAGAATCTCGAGGCCCGGGAGGCGGCGCTGGAAAGCTCGTCCTTAGCCCGCCGCCGTCCCAACCAGGGCTCGCCCGGTTGAGGTCGACGTCGACCCCAGAAACCTGTTCCGAGGCCCGTTTCGGAGCTTTTGCAGCAACGCCAAGGATCGGAGCCGCCTGGTCAGGAAACCGACCTTCCGCGGTCCCGGGCCCGCCTCCGCCGCCGAGAAGGATTTGAGAAACCGAAACCTTGCGCGTGCATGCCACCGAAAGAACAAGCCCGACTGACGCAAAAAGGAGGAGGTGCAACACGAGGACTTCCCAGGAGGTCACCCATCCCAGTACTACTCTCGCCCAAGCACGCTTAACTTCGGAGTTCTGATGGGATCCGGTGCATTAGTGCTGGTATGATCGCACCTGTTAAGTGTGGCGCGATCAACTGCTTTATGCCTTCGCCAAGCCGCCGCGCGCGCTTCAAACGATCATAACTTTCTGTCCGGGATGAATCTAGAGGCCTGGGAGGCGCCGCTTGAAAGCTCGTGCTGAGCCCGCCGCCGTCCCAACCTGGGCTCGTCCGGTTGAGGTCGACCTCGACCCCAGAAACCTGTTCCGGGGTCCGTTTCGGAGCTTTTGCAGCGTTGCCAAGGATCGGAGCCGCCGGGTGAGGAAACCGCCCTGCCGCCGTCCCGGGCCCGCCTCCGCCGCCGAGAAGGATTTAAGAAATCGAAACCTTGCGCGTGCGCTCCACCGAAAGAACAAGCCCGATTGACGCAAAAAGGAGGAGGTGCAACACTAGGACTTCCCTGGAGGTCACCCATCCCAGTACTACTCTCGCCCAAGCACGCTTGACTGCGGAGTTGTGATGGGATCCGGTGCATTAGTGCTGGTATGATCGCACCGTTCAAGTGTGGAGCGATCAATTGCTTCATGCCTTCGCCAGGCCGCCGCGCGCGCTTCAAACGATCATAACTTTCTGTCCGGGATGAATCTCGAAGCCCGGGAGGCGCCGCTGGAAAGCTCGTCCTTAGCCCGCCGCCGTCCCAACCAGGGCTCGCCCGGTTGAGGTCGACCTCGACCCCAGAAACCTGTTCCGGGGCCCGTTTCGGAGCTTTTGCAGCAACGAAAAGGATCAAAGCCGCCGGGTGAGGAAACCGACCTGCAGCAGTCCCAGGCTCGCCTCCGCCACCGAGAAGGATTTGAGAAATCGAAACCTTGCGCGTGCGCGCCACCAAAAGAACAAGCCCGACTGACGCAAAAAGGAGGAGGTGCAACACGAGGACTTCCCAGGAGGTCACCCATCCCAGTACTACTCTCGCCCAAGCACGCTTAACTACGGAGTTCTGATGGGATCTGGTGCATTAGTGCTGGTATGATCGCACCTGTCAAGTGTGGCGCGATTAACTGCTTTATGCCTTCGCCAGGCCGCTGCGCGCGCTTCAAACCATCATAACTTTCTGTCCGGGATGAAACTCGAGGCCCGGGAGGCGCCGCTGGAAAGCTCGTCCTGAGCCCGCCGCCGTCCCAACCAGGGCTCGCCCGGTTGAGGTCGACCTCGACCCTAGAAACCTGTTCCGGGGCCCGTTTCGGAGCTTGTGCAGCAACGCCAAGGATCGGAGCCGCCTGGTGAGGAAACCGACCTGCCGCGGTCCCAGGCCGGCCTCAGCCGCCGAGAAGGATTTGAGAAATTGAAACCTTGCGCGTGCGCGCCACCAAAAGAACAAGCCCGATCGACGCAAAAAGGAGGAGGTGCAACACGAGGACTTCCCAGGAGGTCACCCATCCCAGTACTACTCTGGCCGAAGCACGCTTAACTGCGGAGTTCTGATGGGATCCGGTGCATTAGTGCTGGTATGATCGCACCTGTCAAGTGTGGCGCGATCAACTGCTTTATGCCTTCGCCAAGCCGCCGCGCGCGCTTCGAACGATCATAACTTTCTGTCCGGGATGAATCTCGAGGCCCGGGAGGCGCCGCTCTGAAGCTCGTCCTGAGCCCGCCGCCGTCACAACCCGGGCTCGCCTGGTTGAGGTCGTCCTCGACCCCAGAAACCTGTTCCGGGGCCCGTTTCGGAGCTTTTGCAGCAACGCCAAGGATCAGAGCCGCCTGGTGAGGAAACCGACCTGCCGCAGTCCCGGGCCCGCCTCCGCCGCCGAAAAGGATTTGAGAAATCGAAACCTTGCGCGTGCGTGCCACAGAAAGAACAAGCACGACTGACGAAAAAAGGAGGACGTGCAACAAGAGGACTTCCCAGGTGGTCACCCATCCCAGTACTACTCTCGCCCAAGCACGCTTAGCTGCGGAGTTCTGATGGGATCCGGTGCATTAGTGCTGGTATCATCGCACCTGTCAAGTGCGGCGCGATCAACTGCTTTATGCCTTCACCAAGCCGCCGCGCGCGCTTCAAACGATCATAACTTTCTGTCCGGGATGAATCTCGAGGCCC
The DNA here is from genome assembly GCA_037954105.1 of Canavalia gladiata. Taxonomy (NCBI): domain Eukaryota; kingdom Viridiplantae; phylum Streptophyta; class Magnoliopsida; order Fabales; family Fabaceae; genus Canavalia; species Canavalia gladiata. Next base: position 27,864,666 of record CM075661.1, on the reverse strand, counting down.
GGGAGGCGCCGCTGGAAAGCTCGTCCTGAGCCCGCTGCCGTCCCAACCTGGGCTCGCCCGGTTGAGGTCGACCTCGACCCCAGAAACCTGTTCCGGGGTCCGTTTCGGAGCTTTTGCAGCGTTGCCAAGGATCAGAGCCGCCGGGCGAGGGAACCGACCTGCCGCGGTCCCGGGCCCGCCTCCGCCGCCGAGAAGGATTTGAGAAATCGAACCTTGCGCGTGCGCTCCACCGAAAGAAAAAGCCCGATTGACGCAAAAAGGAGGAGGTGCAACACGAGGACTTCCGAGGAGGTCACCCATCCCAGTACTACTCTTGGCCAAGCACGCTTAACTGCGGAGTTCTGATGGGATCCGGTGCATTAGTGCTGGTATGATCGCACCGTTCAAGTGTGGCGCGATCAACTGCTTTATGCCTTCGCAAGGCCGCCGCGGGCGCTTCAAACGATCATAACTTTCTGTCCGGGATGAATCTCGAGGCCCGGGAGGCGCCGCTGGAAAGCTCGTCCTTAGCCCGCTGCCGTCCCAACAAGGGCTCGCCCGGTTGAGGTCGACCTCGACCCCAGAAACCTGTTCCGGGGCCCGTTTCGTAGCTTTTGCAGCAACGCCAAGGATCGGAGCCGCCTGGTGAGGAAACCGACCTGCCGCGGTCCCGGGCCCGCCTCCGCCGCCGACAAGGATTTGAGAAATCGAAACCTTGCGCGTGCGTGCCACCGAAAGAACAAGCCCGACTGACGCAAAAAGGAGGAGGTGCAACACGAGGACTTCCCTGGAGGTCACCCATCCCAGTACTTCTCTCACCCACGCACGCTTAACTGCGGAGTTCTGATGGGATCCGGTGCATTAGTGCTGGTATGATCGCACCTGTCAAGTGTGGCGCGATAAACTGCTTTATGCCTTCGCCAAGCCGCCGCGCGCGCTTCAAACGATCATAACTTTCTGTCCGGGATGAATCTAGAGGCCTGGGAGGCGCCGCTTGAAAGCTCGTCCTGAGCCCGCCGCCGTCCCAACCTGGGCTCGCCCGGTTGAGGTCGACCTCGACCCCAGAAACCTGTTCCGGGGTCCGTTTCGGAGCTTTTGCAGCGTTGCCTATGATCGGAGCCGCCGGGTGAGGAAACCGCCCTGCCGCCGTCCCTGGCCCGCCTCCGCCGCCGAGAAGGATTTGAGAAATTGAAACCTTGCGCGTGCGCTCCGCCGAAAGAACAAGCCCGATTGACGCAAAAAGGAGGAGGTGCAACACGAGGACTTCCCAGGAGGTCACCCGTCCCAGTACTACTCTCGCCCAAGCACGCTTAACTGCGGAGTTCTGATGGGATCCGGTGCATTAGTGCTGGTATGATCGCACCGTTCAAGTGGGGAGCGATCAATTGCTTCATGCCTTCGCCAGGCCGCCGCGCGCGCTTTAAACGATCATAACTTTCTGTCCGGGATGAATCTCGAGGCCCGGGAGGCGCCGCTGGAAAGCTCGTCCTTAGCCTGCCGCCGTCCCAACCATTGCTCGCCCGGTTGAGGTCGACCTCGACCCCAGAAACCTGTTCCGGGGCCCGTTTCGGAGCTTTTGCAGCAACGAAAAGGATCAGAGCCGCCGGGTGAGGAAACCGACCTGCAGCAGTCCCAGGCTCGCCTCCGCCACCGAGAAGGATTTGAGAAATCGAAACCTTGCGCGTGCGCGCCACCAAAAGAACAAGCCCGACTGACGCAAAAAGGAGGAGGTGCAACACGAGGACTTCCCAGGAGGTCACCCATCCCAGTACTACTCTCGCCCAAGCACGCTTAACTACGGAGTTCTGATGGGATCTGGTGCATTAGTGCTGGTATGATCGCACCTGTCAAGTGTGGCGCGATCAACTGCTTTATGCCTTCGCCAGGCCGCTGCGCGCGCTTCAAACCATCATAACTTTCTGTCCGGGATGAAACTCGAGGCCCGGGAGGCGCCGCTGGAAAGCTCGTCCTGAGCCCGCCGCCGTCCCAACCAGGGCTCGCCCGGTTGAGGTCGACCTCGACCCCAGAAACCTGTTCCGGGGCCCGTTTCGGAGCTTTTGCAGCAACGCCAAGGATCGGAGCCGCCTGGTGAGGAAACCGACCTGCCGCGGTCCCAGGCCGGCCTCCGCCGCCGAGAAGGATTTGAGAAATCGAAACCTTGCGCGTGCGCGCCACCAAAAGAACAAGCCCGATCGACGCAAAAAGGAGGAGGTGCAACACGAGGACTTCCCAGGAGGTCACCCATCCCAGTACTACTCTGGCCGAAGCACGCTTAACTGCGGAGTTCTGATGGGATCCGGTGCATTAGTGCTGGTATGATCGCACCTGTCAAGTGTGGCGCGATCAACTGCTTTATGCCTTCGCCAAGCCGCCGCGCGCGCTTCAAACGATCATAACTTTCTGTCCGGGATGAATCTCGAGGCCCGGGAGGCGCCGCTCTGAAGCTCGTCCTGAGCCCGCCGCCGTCACAACCCGGGCTCGCCTGGTTGAGGTCGTCGTCGACCCCAGAAACCTGTTTCGGGGCCCGTTTCGGAGCTTTTGCAGCAACGCCAAGGATCAGAGCCGCCTGGTGAGGAAACCGACCTGCCGCGGTCCCGGGCCCGCCTCCGCCGCCGAAAAGGATTTGAGAAATCGAAACCTTGCGCGTGCGTGCCACAGAAAGAACAAGCACGACTGACGCAAAAAGGAGGTGCCACCGAAAGAACAAGCCCGACTGACGAAAAAAGGAGGACGTGCAACAAGAGGACTTCCCAGGTGGTCACCCATCCCAGTACTACTCTCGCCCAAACACGCTTAGCTGCGGAGTTCTGATGGGATCCGGTGCATTAGTGCTGGTATCATCGCACCTGTCAAGTGCGGCGCGATCAACTGCTTTATGCCTTCACCAAGCCGCCGCGCGCGCTTCAAACGATCATAACTTTCTGTCCGGGATGAATCTCGAGGCCCGGGAGGCGCCGCTGGAAAGCTCGTCCTGAGCCCGCTGCCGTCCCAACCTGGGCTCGCCCGGTTGAGGTCGACCTCGACCCCAGAAACCTGTTCCGGGGTCCGTTTCGGAGCTTTTGCAGCGTTGCCAAGGATCAGAGCCGCCGGGCGAGGGAACCGACCTGCCGCGGTCCCGGGCCCGCCTCCGCGCCGAGAAGGATTTGAGAAATCGAACCTTGCGCGTGCGCTCCACCGAAAGAAAAAGCCCGATTGACGCAAAAAGGAGGAGGTGCAACACGAGGACTTCCGAGGAGGTCACCCATCCCAGTACTACTCTTGGCCAAGCACGCTTAACTGCGGAGTTCTGATGGGATCCGGTGCATTAGTGCTGGTATGATCGCACCGTTCAAGTGTGGCGCGATCAACTGCTTTATGCCTTCGCAAGGCCGCCGCGCGCGCTTCAAACGATCATAACTTTCTGTCCGGGATGAATCTCGAGGCCCGGGAGGCGCCGCTGGAAAGCTCGTCCTTAGCCCGCTGCCGTCCCAACAAGGGCTCGCCCGGTTGAGGTCGACCTCGACCCCAGAAACCTGTTCCGGGGCCCGTTTCGGAGCTTTTGCAGCAACACCAAGGATCGGAGCCGCCTGGTGAGGAAACCGACCTGCCGCGGTCCCGGGCCCTCCTCCGCCGCCGACAAGGATTTGAGAAATCGAAACCTTGCGCGTGCGTGCCACCGAAAGAACAAGCCCGACTGACGCAAAAAGGAGGAGGTGCAACACGAGGACTTCCCAGGAGGTCACCCATCCCAGTACTTCTCTCACCCAAGCACGCTTAACTGCGGAGTTCTGATGGGATCCGGTGCATTAGTGCTGGTATGATCGCACCTGTCAAGTGTGGCGCGATCAACTGCTTTATGCCTTCGGCAGGCCGCCGCGCGCGCTTCGGACGATCATAACTTTCTGTCCGGGATGAATCTCGAGGCCCGGGAGGCGCCGCTGGAAAGCTCGTCCTGAGCCCGCCGCCGTCCCAACCAGGGCTCGCCCGGTTGGGGTCGACCTCGACCCCAGAAACCTGTTCCGGGGCCCGTTTCGGAGCTTTTGCAGCAACGCCAAGGATCGGAGCCGCCTGGTGAGGAAACCGACCTGCCGCGGTCCCGGGCCCGCCTCCGCCGCCGACAAGGATTTGAGAAATCGAAACCTTGCGCGTGCGTGCCACCGAAAGAACAAGCCCGACTGACGCAAAAAGGAGGAGGTGCAACACGAGGACTTCCGAGGAGGTCACCCATCCCAGTACTACTCTCGCCCAAGCACGCTTAACTGCGGAGTTCTGATGGGATCCGGTGCATTAGTGCTGGTATGATCGCACCTGTCAAGTGTGGCGCGATCAATTGCTTTATGCCGTCGCCAAGCCGCCGCGCGCGCTTCAAACGATCATAACTTTCTGTCCGGGATGAATCTCGAGGCCCGGGAGGCGCCGCTCTAAAGCTCGTCCTGAGCCCGCCGCCGTCACAACCCGGGCTCGCCTGGTTGAGGTCGTCCTCGACCCCAGAAACCTGTTCCGGGGCCCGTTTCGGAGCTTTTGCAGCAACGCCAAGGATCAGAGCCGCCTGGTGAGGAAACCGACCTGCCGCGGTCCCGGGCCCGCCTCCGCCGCCGAAAAGGATTTGAGAAATCGAAACCTTGCGCGTGCGTGCCACAGAAAGAACAAGCACGACTGACGCAGAAAGGAGGTGCCACCGAAAGAACAAGCCCGACTGACGAAAAAAGGAGGACGTGCAACAAGAGGACTTCCCAGGTGGTCACCCATCCCAGTACTACTCTCGCCCAAGCACGCTTAGCTGCGGAGTTCTGATGGGATCCGGTGCATTAGTGCTGGTATCATCGCACCTGTCAAGTGCGGCGCGATCAACTGCTTTATGCCTTCACCAAGCCGCCGCGCGCGCTTCAAACGATCATAACTTTCTGTCCGGGATGAATCTCGAGGCCCGGGAGGCGCCGCTGGAAAGCTCGTCCTGCGCCCGCTGCCGTCCCAACCTGGGCTCGCCCGGTTGAGGTCGACCTCGACCCCAGAAACCTGTTCCAGGGTCCGTTTCGGAGCTTTTGCAGCGTTGCCAAGGATCGGAGCCGCCGGGCGAGGGAACCGACCTGCCGCGGTCCCGGGCCCGCCTCCGCCGCCGAGAAGGATTTGAGAAATAGAACCTTGCGCGTGCGCTCCACCGAAAGAAAAAGCCCGATTGACGCAAAAAGGAGGAGGTGCAACACGAGGACTTCCGAGGAGGTCACCCATCCCAGTACTACTCTTGGCCAAGCACGCTTAACTGCGGAGTTCTGATGGGATCCGGTGCATTAGTGCTGGTATGATCGCACCGTTCAAGTGTGGCGCGATCAACTGCTTTATGCCTTCGCAAGGCCGCCGCGCGCGCTTCAAACGATCATAACTTTCTGTCCGGGATGAATCTCGAGGCCCGGGAGGCGCCGCTGGAAAGCTCGTCCTTAGCCCGCTGCCGTCCCAACAAGGGCTCGCCCGGTTGAGGTCGACCTCGACCCCAGAAACCTGTTCCGGGGCCCGTTTCGGAGCTTTTGCAGCAACGCCAAGGATCGGAGCCGCCTGGTGAGGAAACCGACCTGCCGCGGTCCCGGGCCCGCCTCCGCCGCCGACAAGGATTTGAGAAATCGAAACCTTGCGCGTGCGTGCCACCGAAAGAACAAGCCCGACTGACGCAAAAAGGAGGAGGTGCAACACGAGGACTTCCCAGGAGGTCACCCATCCCAGTACTTCTCTCACCCAAGCACGCTTAACTGCGGAGTTCTGATGGGATCCGGTGCATTAGTGCTGGTATGATCGCACCTGTCAAGTGTGGCGCGATCAACTGCTTTATGCCTTCGGCAGGCCGCCGCGCGCGCTTCGGACGATCATAACTTTCTGTCCGGGATGAATCTCGAGGCCCGGGAGGCGCCGCTGGAAAGCTCGTCCTGAGCCCGCCGCCGTCCCAACCAGGGCTCGCCCGGTTGGGGTCGGCCTCGACCCCAGAAACCTGTTCCGGGGCCCGTTTCGGAGCTTTTGCAGCAACGCCAAGGATCGGAGCCGCCTGGTGAGGAAACCGACCTGCCGCGATCCCGGGCCCGCCTCCGCCGCCGACAAGGATTTGAGAAATCGAAACCTTGCGCGTGCGTGCCACCGAAAGAACAAGCCCGACTGACGCAAAAAGGAGGAGGTGCAACACGAGGACTTCCGAGGAGGTCACCCATCCCAGTACTACTCTCGCCCAAGCACGCTTAACTGCGGAGTTCTGATGGGATCCGGTGCATTAGTGCTGGTATGATCGCACCTGTCAAGTGTGGCGCGATCAATTGCTTTATGCCATCGCCAAGCCGCCGCGCGCGCTTCAAACGATCATAACTTTCTGTCCGGGATGAATCTCGAGGCCCGGGAGGCGCCGCTCTAAACCTCGTCCTGAGCCCGCCGCCGTCACAACCCAGGCTCGCCCGGTTGAGGTTGACCTCGACCCCAGAAACCTGTTCCGGGGCCCATTTCGGAGCTTTTGCAGCAACGCCAAGGATCAGAGCCGCCTGGTGAGGAAACCGACCTGCCGAGGTCCCGGGCCCGCCTCCGCCGCCGAAAAGGATTTGAGAAATCGAAACCTTGCGCGTGCGTGCCACAGAAAGAACAAGCACGACTGACGCAAAAAGGAGGTGCCACCGAAAGAACAAGCCCGACTGACGAAAAAAGGAGGACGTGCAACAAGAGGACTTCCCAGGTGGTCACCCATCCCAGTACTACTCTCGCCCAAGCACGCTTAGCTGCGGAGTTCTGATGGGATCCGGTGCATTAGTGCTGGTATCATCGCACCTGTCAAGTGCGGCGCGATCAACTGCTTTATGCCTTCACCAAGCCGCCGCGCGCGCTTCAAACGATCATAACTTTCTGTCCGGGATGAATCTCGAGGCCCGGGAGGCGCCGCTGGAAAGCTCGTCCTGAGCCCGCCGCCGTCCCAACCTGGGCTCGCCCGGTTGAGGTCGACCTCGACCCCAGAAACCTGTTCCGGGGTCCGTTTCGAAGCTTTTGCAGCGTTGCCAAGGATCGGAGCCGCCGGGCGAGGGAACCGACCTGCCGCGGTCCCGGGCCCGCCTCTGCCGCCGAGAAGGATTTGAGAAATCGAACCTTGCGCGTGCGCTCCACCGAAAGAAAAAGCCCGATTGACGCAAAAAGGAGGAGGTGCAACACGAGGACTTCCCAGGAGGTCACCCATCCCAGTACTACTCTTTCCCAAGCACGCTTAACTGCGGAGTTCTGATGGGATCCGGTGCATTAGTGCTGGTATGATCGCACCGTTCAAGTGTGGCCCGATCAACTGCTTTATGCCTTCGCAAGGCCGCCGCGCGCGCTTCAAACGATCATAACTTTCTGTCCGGGATGAATCTCGAGGCCCCGGAGGCGCCGCTGGAAAGCTCGTCCTTAGCCCGCTGCCGTCCCAACAAGGGCTCGCCCGGTTGAGGTCGACCTCGACCCCAGAAACCTGTTCCGGGGCCCGTTTCGGAGCTTTTGCAGCAACACCAAGGATCGGAGCCGCCTGGTGAGGAAACCGACCTGCCGCGGTCCCGGGCCCGCCTCCGCCGCCGACAAGGATTTGAGAAATCGAAACCTTGCGCGTGCGTGCCACCGAAAGAACAAGCCCGACTGACGCAAAAAGGAGGAGGTGCAACACGAGGACTTCCCAGGAGGTCACCCATCCCAGTACTTCTCTCACCCAAGCACGCTTAACTGCGGAGTTCTGATGGGATCCGGTGCATTAGTGCTGGTATGATCGCACCTGTCAAGTGTGGCGCGATCAACTGCTTTATGCCTTCGGCAGGCCGCCGCGCGCGCTTCGGACGATCATAACTTTCTGTCCGGGATAAATCTCGAGGCCCGGGAGGCGCCGCTGGAAAGCTCGTCCTGAGCCCGCCGCCGTCCCAACCAGGGCTCGCCCGGTTGGGGTCGACCTCGACCCCAGAAACCTGTTCCGGGGCCCGTTTCGGAGCTTTTGCAGCAACGCCAAGGATCGGAGCCGCCTGGTGAGGAAACCGACCTGCCGCGGTCCCGGGCCCGCCTCCGCCGCCGACAAGGATTTGAGAAATCGAAACCTTGCGCGTGCGTGCCACCGAAAGAACAAGCCCGACTGACGCAAAAAGGAGGAGGTGCAACACGAGGACTTCCGAGGAGGTCACCCATCCCAGTACTACTCTCGCCCAAGCACGCTTAACTGCGGAGTTCTGATGGGATCCGGTGCATTAGTGCTGGTATGATCGCACCTGTCAAGTGTGGCGCGATCAATTGCTTTATGCCGTCGCCAAGCCGCCGCTCGCGCTTCAAACGATCATAACTTTCTGTCCGGGATGAATCTCGAGGCCCGGGAGGCGCCGCTCTAAAGCTCGTCCTGAGCCCGCCGCCGTCACAACCCGGGCTCGCCTGGTTGAGGTCGTCCTCGACCCCAGAAACCTGTTCCGGGGCCCGTTTCGGAGCTTTTGCAGCAACGCCAAGGATCAGAGCCGCCTGGTGAGGAAACCGACCTGCCGCGGTCCCGGGCCCGCCTCCGCCGCCGAAAAGGATTTGAGAAATCGAAACCTTGCGCGTGCGTGCCACAGAAAGAACAAGCACGACTGACGCAAAGAGGAGGTGCCACCGAAAGAACAAGCCCGACTGACGAAAAAAGGAGGACGTGCAACAAGAGGACTTCCCAGGTGGTCACCCATCCCAGTACTACTCTCGCCCAAGCACGCTTAGCTGCGGAGTTCTGATGGGATCCGGTGCATTAGTGCTGGTATCATCGCACCTGTCAAGTGCGGCGCGATCAACTGCTTTATGCCTTCACCAAGCCGCCGCGCGCGCTTCAAACGATCATAACTTTCTGTCCGGGATGAATCTCGAGGACCGGGAGGCGCCGCTGGAAAGCTCGTCCTGCGCCCGCTGCCGTCCCAACCTGGGCTCGCCCGGTTGAGGTCGACCTCGACCCCAGAAACCTGTTCCGGGGTCCGTTTCGGAGCTTTTGCAGCGTTGCCAAGGATCAGAGCCGCCGGGCGAGGGAACTGACCTGCCGCGGTCCCGGGCCCGCCTCCGCCGCCGAGAAGGATTTGAGAAATCGAACCTTGCGCGTGCGCTCCACCGAAAGAAAAAGCCCGATTGACGCAAAAAGGAGGAGGTGCAACACGAGGACTTCCGAGGAGGTCACCCATCCCAGTACTACTCTTGGCCAAGCACGCTTAACTGCGGAGTTCTGATGGGATCCGGTGCATTAGTGCTGGTATGATCGCACCGTTCAAGTGTGGCGCGATCAACTGCTTTATGCCTTCGCAAGGCCGCCGCGCGCGCTTCAAACGATCATAACTTTCTGTCCGGGATGAATCTCGAGGCCCGGGAGGCGCCGCTGGAAAGCTCGTCCTTAGCCCGCTGCCGTCCCAACAAGGGCTCGCCCGGTTCAGGTCGACCTCGACCCCAGAAACCTGTTCCGGGGCCCGTTTCGGAGCTTTTGCAGCAACGCCAAGGATCGGAGCCGCCTGGTGAAGAAACCGACCTGCCGCGGTCCCGGGCCCGCCTCCGCCGCCGACAAGGATTTGAGAAATCGAAACCTTGCGCGTGCGTGCCACCGAAAGAACAAGCCCGACTGACGCAAAAAGGAGGAGGTGCAACACGAGGACTTCCCAGGAGGTCACCCATCCCAGTACTTCTCTCACCCAAGCACGCTTAACTGCGGAGTTCTGATGGGATCCGGTGCATTAGTGCTGGTATGATCGCACCTGTCAAGTGTGGCGCGATCAACTGCTTTATGCCTTCGGCAGGCCGCCGCGCGCGCTTCGGACGATCATAACTTTCTGTCCGGGATGAATCTCGAGGCCCGGGAGGCGCCGCTGGAAAGCTCGTCCTGAGCCCGCCGCCGTCCCAACCAGGGCTCGCCCGGTTGGGGTCGACCTCGACCCCAGAAACCTGTTCCGGGGCCCGTTTCGGAGCTTTTGCAGCAACGCCAAGGATCGGAGCCGCCTGGTGAGGAAACCGACCTGCCGCGGTCCCGGGCCCGCCTCCACCGCCGACAAGGATTTGAGAAATCGAAACCTTGCGCGTGCGTGCCACCGAAAGAACAAGCCCGACTGACGCAAAAAGGAGGAGGTGCAACACGAGGACTTCCGAGGAGGTCACCCATCCCAGTACTTCTCTCACCCAAGCACGCTTAACTGCGGAGTTCTGATGGGATCCGGTGCATTAGTGCTGGTATGATCGCACCTGTCAAGTGTGGCGCGATCAATTGCTTTATGCCATCGCCAAGCCGCCGCGCGCGCTTCAAACGATCATAACTTTCTGTCCGGGATGAATCTCGAGGCCCGGGAGGCGCCGCTCTAAAGCTCGTCCTGAGCCCGCCGCCGTCACAACCCGGGCTCGCCCGGTTGAGGTTGACCTCGACCCCAGAAACCTGTTCCGGGGCCCATTTCGGAGCTTTTGCAGCAACGCCAAGGATCAGAGCCGCCTGGTGAGGAAACCGACCTGCCGAGGTCCCGGGCCCGCCTCCGCCGCCGAAAAGGATTTGAGAAATCGAAACCTTGCGCGTGCGTGCCACAGAAAGAACAAGCACGACTGACGCAAAAAGGAGGTGCCACCGAAAGAACAAGCCCGACTGACGAAAAAAGGAGGACGTGCAACAAGAGGACTTCCCAGGTGGTCACCCATCCCAGTACTACTCTCGCCCAAGCACGCTTAGCTGCGGAGTTCTGATGGGATCCGGTGCATTAGTGCTGGTATCATCGCACCTGTCAAGTGCGGCGCGATCAACTGCTTTATGCCTTCACCAAGCCGCCGCGCGCGCTTCAAAAGATCATAACTTTCTGTCCGGGATGAATCTCGAGGCCCGGGAGGCGCCGCTGGAAAGCTCGTCCTGAGCCCGCCGCCGTCCCAACCTGGGCTCGCCCGGTTGAGGTCGACCTCGACCCCAGAAACCTGTTCCGGGGTCCGTTTCGGAGCTTTTGCAGCGTTGCCAAGGATCGAAGCCGCCGGGCGAGGGAACCGACCTGCCGCGGTCCCGGGCCCGCCTCTGCCGCGGAGAAGGATTTGAGAAATCGAACCTTGCGCGTGCGCTCCACCGAAAGAAAAAGCCCGATTGACGCAAAAAGGAGGAGGTGCAACACGAGGACTTCCCAGGAGGTCACCCATCCCAGTACTACTCTTTCCCAAGCACGCTTAACTGCGGAGTTCTGATGGGATCCGGTGCATTAGTGCTGGTATGATCGCACCTGTCAAGTGTGGCGCGATCAATTGCTTTATGCCATCGCCAAGCCGCCGCGCGCGCTTCAAACGATCATAACTTTCTGTCCGGGATGAATCTCGAGGCCCGGGAGGCGCCGCTCTAAAGCTCGTCCTGAGCCCGCCGCCGTCACAACCCGGGCTCGCCCGGTTGAGGTTGACCTCGACCCCAGAAACCTGTTCCGGGGCCCATTTCGGAGCTTTTGCAGCAACGCCAAGGATCAGAGCCGCCTGGTGAGGAAACTGACCTGCCGAGGTCCCGGGCCCGCCTCCGCCGCCGAAAAGGATTTGAGAAATCGAAACCTTGCGCGTGCGTGCCACAGAAAGAACAAGCACGACTGACGCAAAAAGGAGGTGCCACCGAAAGAACAAGCCCGACTGACGAAAAAAGGAGGACGTGCAACAAGAGGACTTCCCAGGTGGTCACCCATCCCAGTACTACTCTCGCCCAAGCACGCTTAGCTGCGGAGTTCTGATGGGATCCGGTGCATTAGTGCTGGTATCATCGCACCTGTCAAGTGCGGCGCGATCAACTGCTTTATGCCTTCACCAAGCCGCCGCGCGCGCTTCAAAAGATCATAACTTTCTGTCCGGGATGAATCTCGAGGCCCGGGAGGCGCCGCTGGAAAGCTCGTCCTGAGCCCGCCGCCGTCCCAACCTGGGCTCGCCCGGTTGAGGTCGACCTCGACCCCAGAAACCTGTTCCGGGGTCCGTTTCGGAGCTTTTGCAGCGTTGCCAAGGATCGGAGCCGCCGGGCGAGGGAACCGACCTGCCGCGGTCCCGGGCCCGCCTCTGCCGCGGAGAAGGATTTGAGAAATCGAACCTTGCGCGTGCGCTCCACCGAAAGAAAAAGCCCGATTGACGCAAAAAGGAGGAGGTGCAACACGAGGACTTCCCAGGAGGTCACCCATCCCAGTACTACTCTTTCCCAAGCACGCTTAACTGCGGAGTTCTGATGGGATCCGGTGCATTAGTGCTGGTATGATCGCACCTGTCAAGTGTGGCGCGATCAATTGCTTTATGCCATCGCCAAGCCGCCGCGCGCGCTTCAAACGATCATAACTTTCTGTCCGGGATGAATCTCGAGGCCCGGGAGGCGCCGCTCTAAAGCTCGTCCTGAGCCCGCCGCCGTCACAACCCGGGCTCGCCCGGTTGAGGTTGACCTCGACCCCAGAAACCTGTTCCGGGGCCCATTTCGGAGCTTTTGCAGCAACGCCAAGGATCAGAGCCGCCTGGTGAGGAAACTGACCTGCCGAGGTCCCGGGCCCGCCTCCGCCGCCGAAAAGGATTTGAGAAATCGAAACCTTGCGCGTGCGTGCCACAGAAAGAACAAGCACGACTGACGCAAAAAGGAGGTGCCACCGAAAGAACAAGCCCGACTGACGAAAAAAGGAGGACGTGCAACAAGAGGACTTCCCAGGTGGTCACCCATCCCAGTACTACTCTCGCCCAAGCACGCTTAGCTGCGGAGTTCTGATGGGATCCGGTGCATTAGTGCTGGTATCATCGCACCTGTCAAGTGCGGCGCGATCAACTGCTTTATGCCTTCACCAAGCCGCCGCGCGCGCTTCAAACGATCATAACTTTCTGTCCGGGATGAATCTCGAGGCCCGGGAGGCGCCGCTGGAAAGCTCGTCCTGAGCCCGCCGCCGTCCCAACCTGGGCTCGCCCGGTTGAGGTCGACCTCGACCCCAGAAACCTGTTCCGGGGTCCGTTTCGGAGCTTTTGCAGCGTTGCCAAGGATCGGAGCCGCCGGGCGAGGGAACCGACCTGCCGCGGTCCCGGGCCCGCCTCTGCCGCCGAGAAGGATTTGAGAAATCGAACCTTGCGCGTGCGCTCCACCGAAAAAAAAAGCCCGATTGACGCAAAAAGGAGGAAGTGCAACACGAGGACTTCCCAGGAGGTCACCCATCCCAGTACTACTCTTTCCCAAGCACGCTTAACTGCGGAGTTCTGATGGGATCCGGTGCATTAGTGCTGGTATGATCGCACCGTTCAAGTGTGGCGCGATCAACTGCTTTATGCCTTCGCAAGGCCGCCGCGCGCGCTTCAAACGATCATAACTTTCTGTCCGGGATGAATCTCGAGGCCCGGGAGGCGCCGCTGGAAAGCTCGTCCTAAGCCCGCCGCCGTCCCAACCTGGGCTCGCCCGATTGAGGTCGTCCTCGACCCCAGAAACCTGTTCCGGGGTCCGTTTCGGAGCTTTTGCAGCGTTGCCAAGGATCGGAGCCGCCGGGCGAGGGAACTGACCTGCCGCGGTCCCGGGCCCGCCTCCGCCGCCGAGAAGGATTTGAGAAATCGAACCTTGCGCGTGCGCTCCACCGAAAGAACAAGCCCGATTGACGCAAAAAGGAGGAGGTGCAACACGAGGACTTCCCATGAGGTCACCCATCCCAGTACTACTCTCGCCCAAGCACGCTTAACTGCGGAGTTCTGATGGGATCCGGTGCATTAGTGCTGGTATGATCGCACCGTTCAAGTGTGGAGCGATCAATTGCTTCATGCCTTCGCCAGGCCGCCGCGCGCGCTTCAAACGATCATAACTTTCTGTCCGGGATGAATCTCGAGGCCCGGGAGGCGCCGCTGGAAAGCTCGTCCTGAGCCCGCCGCCGTCCCAACCAGGGCTCGCCCGGTTGAGCTCGACCTCGACCCCAGAAACCTGTTCCGGGGCCCGTTTCGGAGCTTTTGCAGCAACGCCAAGGATCGGAGCCGCCTGGTGAGGAAACCGACCTGCCGCGGTCCCAGGCCGGCCTCCGCCGCCGAGAAGGATTTGAGAAATCGAAACCTTGCGCGTGCGCGCCACCTAAAGAACAAGCCCGACCGACGCCAAAAAGGAGGTGCAACACGAGGACTTCCGAGGAGGTCACCCATCCCAATACTACTCTGGCCGAAGCACGCTTAACTGCGGAGTTCTGATGGGATCCGGTGCATTAGTGCTGGTATGATCGCACCTGTCAAGTGTGGCGCGATCACCTGATTTATGCCTTCGCCAAGCCGCCGCGCGCGCTTCAAACGATCATAACTTTCTGTCCGGGATGAATCTCGAGGCCCGGGAGGCGCCGCTCTAAAGCTCGTCCTGAGCCCGCCGCCGTCACAACCCGGGCTCGCCCGGTTGAGGTCGTCCTCGACCCCAGAAACCTGTTCCGGGGCCCGTTTCGGAGCTTTTGCAGCAACGCCAAGGATCGGAGCCGCCTGGTGAGGAAACTGACCTGCCGCGGTCCTGGGCCCGCCTCCGCCGCCGAGAAGGATTTGAGAAATCGAAACCTTGCGCGTGCGTGCCACCGAAAGAACAAGCCCGACGGACGCAAAAAGGAGGAGGTGCATCACGAGGACTTCCCAGGAGGTCACCCATCCCAGTACTACTCTCGCCCAAGCACGCTTAACTGCGGAGTTCTGATGGGATCCGGTGCATTAGTGCTGGTATCATCGCACCTGTCAAGTGCGGCGCGATCAACTGCTTTATGCCTTGGTATCATCGCACCTGTCAAGTGCGACGCGATCAACTGCTTTATGCCTTCGCCAGGCCGCCGCGCGCGCTTCAAACGATCATAACTTCCTGTTCGGAATGAAACTCGAGGCCCGGGAGGCGCCGTTGGAAAGCTCGTCCTGTGCCCGCCGCCGTCCCAACCAGTGCTCGCCTGGTTAAGGTAGACCTCGACCCCAGAAACCTGTTCCGGGGTCCGTTTCGGAGCTTTTGCAGCAACGCAAAGGATCGGAGCCGCCGGGTGAGGAAACAGACCTGCCGCAGTCCCGGGCCCACTTCCGCCGCCGAGAAGGATTTGAGAAATCGAAACCTTGCGCGTGCGCGCCACCTAAAGAACAAGCCCGACCGACGCCAAAAAGGAGGTGCAACACGAGGACTTCCGAGGAGGTCACCCATCCCAATACTACTCTGGCCGAAGCACGCTTAACTGCGGAGTTCTGATGGGATCCGGTGCATTAGTGCTGGTATGATCGCACCTGTCAAGTGTGGCGCGATCAATTGCTTTATGCCATCGCCAAGCCGCCGCGCGCGCTTCAAACGATCATAACTTTCTGTCCGGGATGAATCTCGAGGCCCGGGAGGCGCCGCTCTAAAGCTCGTCCTGAGCCCGCCGCCGTCACAACCCGGGCTCGCCCGGTTGAGGTTGACCTCGACCCCAGAAACCTGTTCCGGGGCCCATTTCGGAGCTTTTGCAGCAACGCCAAGGATCAGAGCCGCCTGGTGAGGAAACTGACCTGCCGAGGTCCCGGGCCCGCCTCCGCCGCCGAAAAAGATTTGAGAAATCGAAACCTTGCGCGTGCGTGCCACAGAAAGAACAAGCACGACTGACGCAAAAAGGAGGTGCCACCGAAAGAACAAGCCCGACTGACGAAAAAAGGAGGACGTGCAACAAGAGGACTTCCCAGGTGGTCACCCATCCCAGTACTACTCTCGCCCAAGCACGCTTAGCTGCGGAGTTCTGATGGGATCCGGTGCATTAGTGCTGGTATCATCGCACCTGTCAAGTGCGGCGCGATCAACTGCTTTATGCCTTCACCAAGCCGCCGCGCGCGCTTCAAACGATCATAACTTTCTGTCCGGGATGAATCTCGAGGCCCGGGAGGCGCCGCTGGAAAGCTCGTCCTGAGCCCGCCGCCGTCCCAACCTGGGCTCGCCCGGTTGAGGTCGACCTCGACCCCAGAAACCTGTTCCGGGGTCCGTTTCGGAGCTTTTGCAGCGTTGCCAAGGATCGGAGCCGCCGGGCGAGGGAACCGACCTGCCGCGGTCCCGGGCCCGCCTCTGCCGCCGAGAAGGATTTGAGAAATCGAACCTTGCGCGTGCGCTCCACCGAAAGAAAAAGCCCGATTGACGCAAAAAGGAGGAGGTGCAACACGAGGACTTCCCAGGAGGTCACCCATCCCAGTACTACTCTTTCCCAAGCACGCTTAACTGCGGAGTTCTGATGGGATCCGGTGCATTAGTGCTGGTATGATCGCACCGTTCAAGTGTGGCGCGATCAACTGCTTTATGCCTTCGCAAGGCCGCCGCGCGCGCTTCAAACGATCATAACTTTCTGTCCGGGATGAATCTCGAGGCCCGGGAGGCGCCGCTGGAAAGCTCGTCCTAAGCCCGCCGCCGTCCCAACCTGGGCTCGCCCGATTGAGGTCGTCCTCGATCCCAGAAACCTGTTCCGGGGTCCGTTTCGGAGCTTTTGCAGCGTTGCCAAGGATCGGAGCCGCCGGGCGAGGGAACTGACCTGCCGCGGTCCCGGGCCCGCCTCCGCCGCCGAGAAGGATTTGAGAAATCGAACCTTGCGCGTGCGCTCCACCGAAAGAACAAGCCCGATTGACGCAAAAAGGAGGAGGTGCAACACGAGGACTTCCCAGGAGGTCACCCATCCCAGTACTACTCTCGCCCAAGCACGCTTAACTGCGGAGTTCTGATGGGATCCGGTGCATTAGTGCTGGTATGATCGCACCGTTCAAGTGTGGAGCGATCAATTGCTTTATGCCTTCGCCAGGCCGCCGCGCGCGCTTCAAACGATCATAACTTTCTGTCCGGGATGAATCTCGAGGCCTGGGAGGCGCCGCTGGAAAGCTCGTCCTGAGCCCGCCGCCGTCCCAACCAGGGCTCGCCCGGTTGAGCTCGACCTCGACCCCAGAAACCTGTTCCGGGGCCCGTTTCGGAGCTTTTGCAGCAACGCCAAGGATCGGAGCCGCCTGGTGAGGAAACCGACCTGCCGCGGTCCCAGGCCGGCCTCCGCCGCCGAGAAGGATTTGAGAAATCGAAACCTTGCGCGTGCGCGCCACCTAAAGAACAAGCCCGACCGACGCCAAAAAGGAGGTGCAACACGAGGACTTCCGAGGAGGTCACCCATCCCAATACTACTCTGGCCGAAGCACGCTTAACTGCGGAGTTCTGATGGGATCCGGTGCATTAGTGCTGGTATGATCGCACCTGTCAAGTGTGGCGCGATCACCTGATTTATGCCTTCGGCAGGCCGCCGCGCGCGCTTTAAACGATCATAACTTTCTGTCCGTGATGAATCTCGAGGCCCGGGAGGCGCCGCTCTAAAGCTCGTCCTGAGCCCGCCGCCGTCACAACCCGGGCTCGCCCGGTTGAGGTCGACCTTGACCCCAGAAACCTGTTCCGGGGCCCGTTTCGGAGCTTTTGCAGCAACGCCAAGGATCGGAGCCGCCTGGTGAGGAAACCGACCTGCCGCAGTCCCGGGCCCGCCTCCGCCGCCGAGAAGGATTTGAGAAATCGAAACCTTGCGCGTGCGTGCCACCGAAAGAACAAGCCCGACTGACGCAAAAAGGAGGAGGTGCAACACGAGGACTTCCGAGGAGGTCACCCATCCCAGTACTACTCTCGCCCAAGCACGCTTAACTGCGGAGTTCTGATGGGATCCGATGCATTAGTGCTGGTATGATCGCACCTGTCAAGTGTGGCGCGATCAATTGCTTTATGCCATCGCCAAGCCGCCGCGCGCGCTTCAAACGATCATAACTTTCTGTCCGGGATGAATCTCTAGGCCCGGGAGGCGCCGCTCTAAAGCTCGTCCTGAGCCTGCCGCCGTCACAACCCGGGCTCGCCCGGTTGAGGTCGACCTCGACCCCAGAAACCTGTTCCGGGACCCATTTCGGAGCTTTTGCAGCAACGCCAAGGATCAGAGCCGCCTGGTGAGGAAACCGACCTGCCGCGGTCCCGGGCCCGCCTCCGCCGCCGAAAAGGATTTGAGAAATCGAAACCTTGCGCGTGCGTGCCACAGAAAGAACAAGCACGACTGACGCAAAAAGGAGGTGCCACCGAAAGAACAAGCCCGACTGACGAAAAAAGGAGGACGTGCAACAAGAGGACTTCCCAGGTGGTCACCCATCCCAGTACTACTCTCGCCCAAGCACGCTTAGCTGCGGAGTTCTGATCGGATCCGGTGCATTAGTGCTGGTATCATCGCACCTGTCAAGTGCGGCGCGATCAACTGCTTTATGCCTTCACCAAGCCGCCGCGCGCGCTTCAAACGATCATAACTTTCTGTCCGGGATGAATCTCGAGGCCCGGGAGGCGCCGCTGGAAAGCTCGTCCTGAGCCCGCCGCCGTCCCAACCTGGGCTCGCCCGGTTGAGGTCGACCTCGACCCCAGAAACCTGTTCCGGGGTCCGTTTCGGAGCTTTTGCAGCGTTGCCAAGGATCGGAGCCGCCGGGCGAGGGAACCGACCTGCCGCGGTCCCGGGCCCGCCTCTACCGCCGAGAAGGATTTGAGAAATCGAACCTTGCGCGTGCGCTCCACCGAAAGAAAAAGCCCGATTGACGCAAAAAGGAGGAGGTGCAACACGAGGACTTCCCAGGAGGTCACCCATCCCAGTACTACTCTTTCCCAAGCACGCTTAACTGCGGAGTTCTGATGGGATCCGGTGCATTAGTGTTGGTATGATCGCACCGTTCAAGTGTGGCGCGATCAACTGCTTTATGCCTTCGCAAGGCCGCCGCGCGCGCTTCAAACGATCATAACTTTCTGTCCGGGATGAATCTCGAGGCCCGGGAGGCGCCGCTGGAAAGCTCGTCCTGAGCCCGCCGCCGTCCCAACCTGGGCTCGCCCGGTTGAGGTCGTCCTCGACCCCAGAAACCTGTTCCGGGGTCCGTTTCGGAGCTTTTGCAGCGTTGCCAAGGATCGGAGCCGCCGGGCGAAGGAACTGACCTGCCGCGGTCCCGGGCCCGCCTCCGCCGCCGAGAAGGATTTGAGAAATCGAACCTTGCGCGTGCGCTCCACCGAAAGAAAAAGCCCGATTGACGCAAAAAGGAGGAGGTGCAACACGAGGACTTCCCAGGAGGTCACCCATCCCAGTACTACTCTTGCCCAAGCACGCTTAACTGCGGAGTTCTGATGGGATCCGGTGCATTAGTGTTGGTATGATCGCACCGTTCAAGTGTGGCGCGATCAACTGCTTTATGCCTTCGCAAGGCCGCCGCGCGCGCTTCAAACGATCATAACTTTCTGTCCGGGATGAATCTCGAGGCCCGGGAGGCGCCGCTTGAAAGCTCGTCCTTAGCCCGCCGCCGTCCCAACCAGGGCTCGCCCGGTTGAGGTCGACCTCGACCCCAGAAACCTGTTCTGGGGCCCGTTTCGGAGCTTTTGCAGCAACGCCAAGGATCGGAGCCGCCAGGTGAGGAAACCGACCTGCCGCGGTCCCAGGCCGACCTCCGCCGCCGAGAAGGATTTGAGAAATAGAGACCTTGCGCGTGCGCGCCACCAAAAGAACAAGCTCGACTGACGCAAAAAGGAGGAGGTGCAACACGAGGACTTTCCAGAAGGTCACCCATCCCAGTACTACTCTCGCCCAAGCACGCTTAACTGCAGAGTTCTCATGGGATCCGGTGCATTAGTGCTGGTATGATCGCACCTGTCAAGTGTGGCGCGATCAACTGCTTTATGCCTTCGGCAGGCCGCCGCGCGCGCTTCAAACGATCATAACTTTCTGTCCGGGATTAATCTCGATGCCCGGGAGGCGCCGCTTGAAAGCTCGTCCTGAGCCCGCCGCCGTCCCAACCGGGGCTCGCCCGGTTGAGGTCGACCTCGACCCCAGAAACCTGTTCCGGGGTCCATTTCGGAGCTTTTGCAGCGTTGCCAAGGATCGGAGCCGCCGGGTGAGGAAACCGACCTGCCGCGGTCCCGGGCCCGCCTCCGCCGCCGAGAAGGATTTGAGAAATCGAAACCTTGCGCGTGCGCTCCACCGAAAGAACAAGCCCGATTGACGCAAAAAGGAGGAGGTGCAACACGAGGACTTCCCAGGAGGTCACCCATCCCAGTACTACTCTCGCCCAAGCACGCTTAACTGCGGAGTGCTGATGGGATCCGGTGCATTAGTGCTGGTATGATCGCACCGTTCAAGTGTGGAGCGATCAATTGCTTCATGCCTTCGCCAGGCCGCCGCGCGCGCTTCAAACGATCATAACTTTCTGTCCGGGATGAATCTCGAGGCCCGGGAAGCGCCGCTGGAAAGCTCGTCCTGAGCCCGCCGCCGTCCCAACCCGGGCTCGCCCGGTTGAGGTCGACCTCGACCCCAGAAACCTGTTCCGGGGCCCGTTTCGGAGCTTTTGCAGCAACGCCAAGGATCGGAGCCGCCTGGTGAGGAAACCGACCTGCCGCGGTCCCAGGCCGGCCTCCGCCGCCGAGAAGGATTTGAGAAATCGAAACCTTGCGCGTGCGCGCCACTTAAAGAACAAGCCCGACCGACGCAAAAAGGAGGTGCAACACGAGGACTTCCGAGGAGGTCACCCATCCCAGTACTACTCTGGCCGAAGCACGCTTAACTGCGGAGTTCTGATGGGATCCGGTGCATTAGTGCTGGTATGATCGCACCTGTCAAGTGTGGCGCGATCAACTGATTTATGCCTTCGCCAAGCCGCCGCGCGCGCTTCAAACGATCATAACTTTCTGTCCGGGATGAATCTCGATGCCCGGGAGGCGCCGCTCTAAAGCTCGTCCTGAGCCCGCCGCCGTCACAACCCGGGCTCGCCCGGTTGAGGTCGTCGTCGACCCCAGAAACCTGTTCCGGGGCCCGTTTCGGAGCTTTTGCAGCAACGCCAGGGATCGGACCCGCCTGGTGAGGAAACCGACCTGCCGCGGTCCTGGGCCCGCCTCCGCCGCCGAGAAGGATTTGAGAAATCGAAACCTTGCGCGTGCGTGCCACCGAAAGAACAAGCCCGACTGACGCAAAAAGGAGGAGGTGCATCACGAGGACTTCCCAGGAGGTCACCCATCCCAGTACTACTCTCGCCCAAGCACGCTTAACTGCGGAGTTCTGATGGGATCCGGTGCATTAGTGCTGGTATCATCGCACCTGTCAAGTGCGGCGCGATCAACTGCTTTATGCCTTGGTATCATCGCACCTGTCAAGTGCGACGCGATCAACTGCTTTATGCCTTCGCCGGGCCGCTGCGCGCGCTTCAAACGATCATAACTTCCTGTTCGGAATGAAACTCGAGGCCCGGGAGGCGCCGTTGGAAAGCTCGTCCTGTGCCCGCCGCCGTCCCAACCAGTGCTCGCCTGGTTAAGGTAGACCTCGACCCCAGAAACCTGTTCCGGGGTCCGTTTCGGAGCTTTTGCAGCAACGCAAAGGATCGGAGCCGCCGGGTGAGGAAACAGACCTGCCGCAGTCCCGGGCCCACTTCCGCCGCCGAGAAGGATTTGAGAAATCGAAACCTTGCGCGTGCGCGCCACCGAAAGAACAAGCCTGACTGACGCAAAAAGGAGGAGGTGCAAGACGAGGACTTCCCAGGAGGTCACCCATCCCAGTACTTCTCTCGCCCAAGCACGCTTAACTGCGGAGTTCTGATGGGATCCGGTGCATTAGTACTGGTATGATCGCACCTGTCAAGTGTGGCGCGATCAACTGCTTGATGCCTTCTCCAAGCCGCCGCGCTCGCTTCAAACGATCATAACTTTCTGTCTGGGATGAATCTCGAGGCCCGGGAGGCGCCGCAGGAAAGCTCGTCCTGAGCCCGCCGCCGTCCCAACAAGGGCTCGCCCGGTTGAGGTCGCCCTCGACCCCAGAAACCTGTTCCGGGGTCCGTTTCGGAGCTTTTGCAGCGTTTCCAAGGATCGGAGCCGCCGGGTGAGGAAACCGACCTGCCGCGGTCCCGGGCCCGCCTCCGCCGCCGAGAAGGATTTGAGAAATCGAAACCTTTCGTGCGCGCTCCACCGAAAGAACAAGCCCGATTGACACAAAAAGGAGGAGGTGCAACACGAGGACTTCCCAGGAGGTCACCCATCCCAGTACTACTCTCGCCCAAGCACGCTTAACTGCGGAGTTCTGATGGGATCCGGTGCATTAGTGCTGGTATGATCGCACCGTTCAAGTGTGGAGCGATCAATTGCTTCATGCCTTCGCCAGGCCGCCGCGCGCGCTTCAAACGATCATAACTTTCTGTCCGGGATGAATCTCGAGGCCCGGGAGGCGCCGCTGGAAAGCTCGTCCTTAGCCCGCCGCCGTCCCAACCAGGGCTCGCCCGGTTGAGGTCGACCTCGACCCCAGAAACCTGTTCCTGGGCCCGTTTCGGAGCTTTTGCAGCAACGCCAAGGATCAGAGCCGCCGGGTGAGGAAACCGACCTGCCGCAGTCCCAGGCTCGCCTCCGCCACCGAGAAGGATTTGAGAAATCGAAACCTTGCGCGTGCGCGCCACCGAAAGAACAAGCCTGACTGACGCAAAAAGGAGGAGGTGCAACACGAGGACTTCCCAGGAGGTCACCCATCCCAGTACTACTCTCGCCCAAGCACGCTTAACTGCGGAGTTCTGATGGGATCCGGTGCATTAGGGCTGGTATGATCGCACCTATCAAGTGTGGCGCGATCAAATGCTTTATGCCTTCGGCAGGCCGCCGCGCGCGCTTCAAACGATCATAACTTTCTGTCCGTGATGAATCTCGAGGCCCGGGAGGCGCCGCTCTAAAGCTCGTCCTGAGCCCGCCGCCGTCACAACCCGGGCTCGCCCGGTTGAGGTCGACCTTGACCCCAGAAACCTGTTCTGGGGCCCGTTTCGGAGCATTTGCAGCAACGCCAAGGATCGGAGCCGCCTGGTGAGGAAACCGACCTGCCGCAGTCCCGGGCCCGCCTCCGCCGCCGAGAAGGATTTGAGAAATCGAAACCTTGCGCGTGCGTGCCACCGAAAGAATAAGCCCGACTGACGCAAAAAGGAGGTGCCACCGAAAGAACAAGCCCGACTAACGCAAAAAGGAGGAGGTGCATTACGAGGACTTCCCAGGAGGTCACCCATCCCAGTACTACTCTCTCCCAAGAACTCTTAACTGCGGAGTTCTGATGGGATCCGGTGCATTAGTGCTGGTATCATCGCACCTGTCAAGTGCGGCGCGATCAACTGCTTTATGCCTTCGCCAGGCCGCCGCGCGCGCTTTAAACGATCATAAGTTTCTGTTCGGAATGAATCTCGAGGCCCGGGAGGCGCCGTTGGAAAGCTCGTCCTGAGCCCGCCGCCGTCCCAACTAGTGCTCGCCTGGTTAAGGTCGACCTCGACCGCAAAGGATTGGAGCCGCCAGGTGAGGAAACTGACCTGCCGCGGTCCCGGGCCCGCCTCCGCCGCCGAGAAGGATTTGAGAAATCGAAACCTTGCGCGTGCGCGCCACCGAAAGAACAAGCCTGACTGACGCAAAAAGGAGGAGGTGCAACACTAGGACTTCCTAGGAGGTCACCCATCCCAGTACTACTCTCGCCCAAGAAAGCTTAACTGCGGAGTTCTGATGGGATACGGTGCATTAGTGCTGGTATGATCGCACCTGTCAAGTGTGGCGCGATCAACTGCTTTATGCCTTCGCCAAGCCGCCGCGCGCGCTTGAAACGATCATAACTTTCTGTCTGGGATGAATCTCGAGGCCCGGGAGGCGCCGTAGGAAAGCTCGTCCTGAGCCCGCCGCCGTCCCAACAAGGGCTCGCCCGGTTGAGCTCGACCTCGACCCCAGAAACCTGTTCCGGGGTCCGTGTCGGAGCTTTTGCAGCGTTGCCAAGGATCGGAGCCGCGAGGTAAGGAAACCGACCTGCCGCGGTCCCAGGCCCGCCTCCGCCGCCGAGAAGGATTTGAGAAATCGAAACCTTGCGCGTGCGCTCCACCGAAAGAACAAGCCCGATTGACGCAAAAAGGAGGAGGTGTAACACGAGGACTTCCCAGGAGGTCACCCATCCCAGTACTACTCTCGCCCAAGTACGCTTAACTGCGGAGCTCTGATGGGATCCGGTGCATTAGTGCTCGTATGATCGCACCGTTCAAGTGTGGCGCGATCAACTGCTTTATGCCTTCGCAAGGCCGCCGCGCGCGCTTCAAACGATCATAACTTTCTGTCCGGGATGAATCTCGAGGCCCAGGAGGCGCCGCTGGAAAGCTCGTCCTTAGCCCGCCGCCGTCCCAACAATGGCTCGCCCGGTTGAGGTCGACCTCGACCCAAGAAACCTGTTCCGGGGCCCGTTTCGGAGGTTTTGCAGCAACGCCAAGGATCGGAGCCGCCTGGTGAGGAAACCGACCTGCCACGGTCTTGGGCCCGCCTCCGCCGCCGAGAAGGATTTGAGAAACCGAAACCTTGCGCGTGCATGCCACCGAAAGAACAAGCCCGACCGACGCAAAAAGGAGGAGGTGCAACACGAGGACTTCCCAGGAGGTCACCCATCCCAGTACTACTCTCGCCCAAGCACTCTTAACTGCGGAGTTCTGATGGGATTCGGTGCACTAGTGCTGGTATGATCGCACCTGTCAAGTGTGGCGCGATCAAATGCTTTATGCCTTCGCCAAGCCGCCGCGCGCGCTTCAAACGATCATAACTTTCTGTCCGGGATGAATCTCGAGGCCCGGGAGGGGCCGCTGGAAAGCTCGTCCTTAGCCCGCCGCCGTCCCAACCAGGGCTCGCCCGGTTGAGGTCGACCTCGACCCCAGAAACCTATTCCGGGGCCGGTTTCGGAGCTTTTGCAGCAACGTCAAGGATAAGAGCCGCCGGGCGAGGAAACCGACCTGCCGCGGTCCCGGGCCCGCCTCCGCCGCCGAGAAGGATTTGAGCAATCGAATCCTTGCGCGTGCGCGCCACCAAAAGAGCAAGTCCGACTGATGCAAAAAGGATGAGGTGCAACACGAGGACTTCCCAGGAGGTCACCCATTCGAGTACTACTCTCGCCCAAGCACGCTTAACTGCGGAGTTCTGATGGGATCCGGTGCATTAGTGCTGGTATGATCGCACCTGTCAAGTGTGGCGCGATGAACTGCTTTATGCCTTCGCCAGGCAGCCGCGCGCGCTTCAAACGATCATAACTTTCTGTCCGGGATGAATCTCGAGGCCCAGGAGGCGCCGCTGGAAAGCTCGTCCTTAGCCCGCCGCCGTCCCAACAATGGCTCGCCCGGTTGAGGTCGACCTCGACCCAAGAAACCTGTTCCGGGGCCCGTTTCGGAGGTTTTGCAGCAACGCCAAGGATCGGAGCCGCCTGGTGAGGAAACCGACCTGCCACGGTCTTGGGCCCGCCTCCGCCGCCGAGAAGGATTTGAGAAACCGAAACCTTGCGCGTGCATGCCACCGAAAGAACAAGCCCGACCGACGCAAAAAGGAGGAGGTGCAACACGAGGACTTCCCAGGAGGTCACCCATCCCAGTACTACTCTCGCCCAAGCACGCTTAACTGCGGAGTTCTGATGGGATTCGGTGCACTAGTGCTGGTATGATCGCACCTGTCAAGTGTGGCGCGATCAAATGCTTTATGCCTTCGCCAAGCCGCCGCGCGCGCTTCAAACGATCATAACTTTCTGTCCGGGATGAATCTCGAGGCCCGGGAGGGGCCGCTGGAAAGCTCGTCCTTAGCCCGCCGCCGTCCCAACCAGGGCTCGCCCGGTTGAGGTCGACCTCGACCCCAGAAACCTATTCCGGGGCCGGTTTCGGAGCTTTTGCAGCAACGTCAAGGATAAGAGCCGCCGGGCGAGGAAACCGACCTGCCGCGGTCCCGGGCCCGCCTCCGCCGCCGAGAAGGATTTGAGCAATCGAATCCTTGCGCGTGCGCGCCACCAAAAGAGCAAGTCCGACTGATGCAAAAAGGATGAGGTGCAACACGAGGACTTCCCAGGAGGTCACCCATTCGAGTACTACTCTCGCCCAAGCACGCTTAACTGCGGAGTTCTGATGGGATCCGGTGCATTAGTGCTGGTATGATCGCACCTGTCAAGTGTGGCGCGATGAACTGCTTTATGCCTTCGCCAGGCAGCCGCGCGCGCTTCAAACGATCATAACTTTCTGTCCGGGATAAATCTCGAGGTCCGGGAGGCGCCGCTGGAAAGCTCGTCCTGAGCCCGCTGCCATCCCAACCAGGGCTCGCCCGGTTGAGGTCGACGTCGACCCCAGAAACCTATTCCGGGGCCGGTTTCGGAGCTTTTGCAGCAACGCCAAGGATAAGAGCCGCCGGGCGAGGAAACCGACCTGCCGCGGTCCCGGGCCCGCCTCCGCCGCCGAGAAGGATTTGAGCAATCGAAACCTTGCGCGTGCGCGCCACCAAAAGAGCAAGCCCGACTGACGCAAAAAGGATGAGGTGCAACACGAGGACTTCCCAGGAGGTCACCCATTCCAGTACTACTCTCGCCCAAGCACGCTTAACTGCGGAGTTCTGATGGGATCCGGTGCATTAGTGCTGGTATGATCGCACCTGTCAAGTGTGGCGCGATCAACTGCTTTATGCCTTCGCCAGGCAGCCGCGCGCGCTTCAAACGATCATCACTTTCTGTCCGGGATGAATCTCGAGGCCCGGGAGGCGCCGCTGGAAAGCTCGTCCTGAGCCCACCGCTGTCCAAACCCGGGCTCGCCCGGTTGAGGTCGACGTCGACCCCAGAAACCTGTTCCGGGGCCCGTTTCGGAGCTTTTGCAGCAACGCAAAGGATCGGAGCTGCCGGGCGAGGAAATCGACCTGCCGCGGTCCCGGGCCCGCCTCCGCCGACGAGAAGGATTTGAGCAATCGAAATCTTGCGCGTGCGCGCCACCAAAAGAGCAAGCCCGACTGACGCAAAAAGGATGAGGTGCAACACGAGGACTTCCCAGGAGGTCACCCATTCCAGTACTACTCTCGCCCAAGCACGCTTAACTGCGGAGTTCTGATGGGATCCGGTGCATTAGTGCTGGTATGATCGCACCTGTCAAGTCTGGCGCGATCAACTGTTTTATGCCTTCGCCAGGCAGCCGCGCGCGCTTCAAACGATCATAACTTTCTGTCCGGGATAAATCTCGAGGCCCGGGAGGCGCCGCTGGAAAGCTCGTCCTGAGCCCGCCGCCGTCCCAACCAGGGCTCGCCCGGTTGAGGTCGACGTCGACCCCAGAAACCTATTCCGGGGCCGGTTTCGGAGCTTTTGCAGCAACAGAAAGGATCGGAGCCGCCGGGCGAGGAAACCGACCAGCCGCGGTCCCGGGCCCGCCTCCGCCGCCGAGAAGGATTTGAGCAATCGAAACCTTACGCGAGCGCGCCACCAAAAAGCAAGCCCGACTGACGCAAAAAGGATGAGGTGCAACACGAGGACTTCCCAGGAGGTCACCCATTCCAGTACTACTCTCGCCCAAGCACGCTTAACTGCGGAGTTCTGATGGGATCCGGTGCATTAGTGCTGGTATGATCGCACCTGTCAAGTGTGGCGCGATCAACTGCTTTATGCCTTCGCCAGGCAGCCGCGCGCGCTTCAAACGATCATAACTTTCTGTCCGGGATGAATCTCCAGGCCCGGGAGGCGCCGCTGGAAAGCTCGTCCTGAGCCCGCCGCCGTCCCAACCGGGGCTCGCCCGGTTGAGGTCGACGTTGACCCCAGAAACCTATTCCGGGGCCTGTTTCGGAGCTTTTGCAGCAACGCAAAGGATCGGAGCCGCCGGGCGAGGAAATCGACCTGCCGCGGTCCCGGGCCTGCCTCCGCCGCCGAGAAGGATTTGAGCAATCGAAACCTTGCGCGTGCGCGCCACCAAAAGAGCAAGCCCGACTGACGCAAAAAGGATGAGGTGCAACACGAGGACTTCCCAGGAGGTCACCCATTCCAGTACTACTCTCGCCCAAGCACGCTTAACTGCGGAGTTCTGATGGGATCCGGTGCATTAGTGCTGGTATGATCGCACCTGTCAAGTGTGGCGCGATCAACTGCTTTATGCCTTCGCCAGGTAGCCGCGCGCGCTTCAAACGATCATAACTTTCTGTCCGGGATGAATCTCGAGGCCCGGGAGGCGCCGCTGGAAAGCTCGTCCTGAGCCCGCCGCTGTCCCAACCGGGGCTCGCCCGGTTGAGGTCGACGTCGACCCCAGAAACCTGTTCCGGGGCCCGTTTCGGAGTTTTTGCAGCAACGCAAAGGATCGGAGCCGCCGGGCGAGGAAACCGACCTGCCGCGGTCCCGGGCCCGCCTCCGCCGCCGAGAAGGATTTGAGCAATCGAAACCTTGCGCGTGCGCGCCACCAAAAGAGCAAGCCCGACTGACGCAAAAAGGATGAGGTGCAACACGAGGACTTCCCAGGAGGTCACCCATTCCAGTACTACTCTCGCCCAAGCACGCTTAACTGCGGAGTTCTGATGGGATCCGGTGCATTAGTGCTGGTATGATCGCACCTGTCAAGTGTGGCGCGATCAACTGCTTTATGCCTTCGCCAGGCAGCCGCGCGCGCTTCAAACGATCATAACTTTCTGTCCGGGATGAATCTCGAGGCCCGGGAGGCGCCGCTGGAAAGCTCGTCCTGAGCCCGCCGCTGTCCCAACCAGGGCTGGCCCGGTTGAGGTCGACGTCGACCCCAGAAATCTGTTCCGGGGCCCGTTTCGGAGCTTTTGCAGCAATGCAAAGGATCGGAGCCGCCAGGCGAGGAAATCGACCTGCCGCGGGCCTGGGCCCGCCTCCGCCGCCGAGAAGGATTTGAGCAATCGAAACCTTGCGCGTGCGCGCCACCTAAAGAGCAAGCCCGACTGACGCAAAAAGGATGAGGTGCAACACGAGGACTTCCCAGGAGGTCACCCATTCCAGTACTACTCTCGCCCAAACACGCTTAACTGCGGAGTTCTGATGGGATCCGGTGCATTAGTGCTGGTATGATCGCACCTGTCAAGTGTGGCGCGATCAACTGCTTTATGCCTTCGCCAGGCAGCCGCGCGCGCTTCAAACGATCATAACTTTCTGTCCGGGATGAATCTCGAGGCCCGGGAGGCGCCGCTGGAAAGCTCGTCCTAAGCCCGCCGCCGTCCCAACAGGGGCTCGCCCGGTTGAGGTCGACGTCGACCCCAGAAACCTGTTCCGGGGCCCGTTTCGGACCTTTGGCAGCAACGCAAAGGATCGGAGCCGCCGGGCGAGGAAATCGACCTGCCGCGGTCCCGGGCCCGCCTCCGCCGCCGAGAAGGATTTGAGCAATCGAAACCTTGCGCGTGCGCGCCACCAGAAGAGCAAGCTCGACTGACGCAAAAAGGATGAGGTGCAACACGAGGACTTCCCAGGAGGTCACCCATTCCAGTACTACTCTCGCCCAAGCACGCTTAACTGCGGAGTTCTGATGGGATCCGGTGCATTAGTGCTGGTATGATCGCACCTGTCAAGTGTGGCGCGATCAACTGCTTGATGCCTTCGCCAGGCACCCGCGCGCGCTTCAAACGATCATAACTTTCTGTCCGGGATGAATCTCGAGGCCCGGGAGGCGCCGCTGGAAAGCTCGTCCTGAGCCCGCCGCCGTCCCAACATGGGCTCGCCCGGTTGAGGTCGACGTCGACCCTAGAAACCTGTTCCGGGGCCCGTTTCGGAGCTTTTGCAGCAACGCAAAGGATCGGAGCCGCCGGGCGAGGAAATCGACCTGCCGCGGTCCCGGGCCCGCCTCCGCCGCCGAGAAGGATTTGAGCAATCGAAACCTTGCGCGTGCGCGCCACCAAAAGAGCAAGCCCGACTAACGCAAAAAGGATGAGGTGCAACACGAGGACTTCCCAGGAGGTCACCCTTTCCAGTACTACTCTCGCCCAAGCACGCTTAACTGCGGAGTTCTGATGGGATCCGGTGCATTAGTGCTGGTATGATCGCACCTGTCAAGTGTGGCGCGATCAACTGCTTTATGCCTTCGCCAGGCAGCCGCTCGCGCTTCAAACGATCATAACTTTCTGTCCGGGACGAATCTCGAGGCCCGGGAGGCGCCGCTGGAAAGCTCGTCCTAAGCCCGCCGCCGTCCCAACCGGGGCTCGCCCGGTTGAGGTCGACGTCGACCCCAGAAACCTGTTCCGGGGCCCGTTTCGGACCTTTGGCAGCAACGCAAAGGATCGGAGCCGCCGGGCGAGGAAATCGACCTGCCGCGGTCCCAGGCCTGCCTCCGCCGCCGAGAAGGATTTGAGCAATCGAAACCTTGCGCGTGCGCTCCACCAAAAGAGCAAGCTCGACTGACGCAAAAAGGATAAGGTGCAACACGAGGACTTCCCAGGAGGTCACCCATTCCAGTACTATTCTCGCCCAAGCACGCTTAACTGCGGAGTTCTGATGGGATCCGGTGCATTAGTGCTGGTATGATCGCACCTGTCAAGTGTGGCGCGATCAACTGCTTTATGCCTTCGCCAGGCAGCCGCGCGCGCTTCAAACGATCATAACTTTCTGTCCGGGATGAATCTCGAGGCCCGGGAGGCGCCGCTGGAAAGCTCGTCCTAAGCCCGCCGCCGTCCCAACCGGGGCTCGCCCGGTTGAGGTCGACGTCGACCCCAGAAACCTGTTCCGGGGCCCGTTTCGGACCTTTGGCAGCAACGCAAAGGATCGGAGCCGCCGGGCGAGGAAATCGACCTGCCGCGGTCCCGGGCCTGCCTCCGCCGCCGAGAAGGATTTGAGCAATCGAAACCTTGCGCGTGCGCGCCACCAGAAGAGCAAGCTCGACTGACGCAAAAAGGATGAGGTGCAACACGAGGACTTCCCAGGAGGTCACCCATTCCAGTACTACTCTCGCCCAAGCACGCTTAACTGCGGAGTTCTGATGGGATCCGGTGCATTAGTGCTGGTATGATCGCACCTGTCAAGTGTGGCGCGATCAACTGCTTTATGCCTTCGCCAGGCACCCGCGCGCGCTTCAAACGATCATAACTTTCTGTCCGGGATGAATCTCGAGGCCCGGGAGGCGCCGCTGGAAAGCTCGTCCTGAGCCCGCCGCCGTCCCAACATGGGCTCGCCCGGTTGAGGTCGACGTCGACCCTAGAAACCTGTTCCGGGGCCCGTTTCGGAGCTTTTGCAGCAACGCAAAGGATCGGAGCCGCCGGGCGAGGAAATCGACCTGCCGCGGTCCCGGGCCCGCCTCCGCCGCCGAGAAGGATTTGAGCAATCGAAACCTTGCGCGTGCGCGCCACCAAAAGAGCAAGCCCGACTAACGCAAAAAGGATGAGGTGCAACACGAGGACTTCCCAGGAGGTCACCCTTTCCAGTACTACTCTCGCCCAAGCACGCTTAACTGCGGAGTTCTGATGGGATCCGGTGCATTAGTGCTGGTATGATCGCACCTGTCAAGTGTGGCGCGATCAACTGCTTTATGCCTTCGCCAGGCACCCGCGCGCGCTTCAAACGATCATAACTTTCTGTCCGGGATGAATCTCGAGGCCCGGGAGGCGCCGCTGGAAAGCTCGTCCTAAGCCCGCCGCCGTCCCAACCGGGGCTCGCCCGGTTGAGGTCGACGTCGACCCCAGAAACCTGTTCCGGGGCCCGTTTCGGACCTTTGGCAGCAACGCAAAGGATCGGAGCCGCCAGGCGAGGAAATCGACCTGCCGCGGTCCCGGGCCCGCCTCCGCCGCCGAGAAGGATTTGAGCAATCGAAACCTTGCGCGTGCGCGCCACCAAAAGAGCAAGCTCCACTGACGCAAAAAGGATAAGGTGCAACACGAGGACTTCCCAGGAGGTCACCCATTCCAGTACTATTCTCGCCCAAGCACGCTTAACTGCGGAGTTCTGATGGGATCCGGTGCATTAGTGCTGGTATGATCGCACCTGTCAAGTGTGGCGCGATCAACTGCTTTATGCCTTCGCCAGGCAGCCGCGCGCGCTTCAAACGATCATAACTTTCTGTCCGGGATGAATCTCGAGGCCCGGGAGGCGCCGCTGGAAAGCTCGTCCTAAGCCCGCCGCCGTCCCAACCGGGGCTCGCCCGGTTGAGGTCGACGTCGACCCCAGAAACCTGTTCCGGGGCCCGTTTCGGACCTTTGGCAGCAACGCAAAGGATCGGAGCCGCCGGGCGAGGAAATCGACCTGCCGCGGTCCCGGGCCTGCCTCCGCCGCCGAGAAGGATTTGAGCAATCGAAACCTTGCGCGTGCGCGCCACCAGAAGAGCAAGCTCGACTGACGCAAAAAGGATGAGGTGCAACACGAGGACTTCCCAGGAGGTCACCCATTCCAGTACTACTCTCGCCCAAGCACGCTTAACTGCGGAGTTCTGATGGGATCCGGTGCATTAGTGCTGGTATGATCGCACCTGTCAAGTGTGGCGCGATCAACTGCTTTATGCCTTCGCCAGGCACCCGCGCGCGCTTCAAACGATCATAACTTTCTGTCCGGGATGAATCTCGAGGCCCGGGAAGCGCCGCTGGAAAGCTCGTCCTGAGCCCGCCGCCGTCCCAACATGGGCTCGCCCGGTTGAGGTCGACGTCGACCCTAGAAACCTGTTCCGGGGCCCGTTTCGGAGCTTTTGCAGCAACGCAAAGGATCGGAGCCGCCGGGCGAGGAAATCGACCTGCCGCGGTCCCGGGCCCGCCTCCGCCGCCGAGAAGGATTTGAGCAATCGAAACCTTGCGCGTGCGCGCCACCAAAAGAGCAAGCCCGACTAACGCAAAAAGGATGAGGTGCAACACGAGGACTTCCCAGGAGGTCACCCTTTCCAGTACTACTCTCGCCCAAGCACGCTTAACTGCGGAGTTCTGATGGGATCCGGTGCATTAGTGCTGGTATGATCGCACCTGTCAAGTGTGGCGCGATCAACTGCTTTATGCCTTCGCCAGGCAGCCGCTCGCGCTTCAAACGATCATAACTTTCTGTCCGGGACGAATCTCGAGGCCCGGGAGGCGCCGCTGGAAAGCTCGTCCTAAGCCCGCCGCCGTCCCAACCGGGGCTCGCCCGGTTGAGGTCGACGTCGACCCCAAAAACCTGTTCCGGGGCCCGTTTCGGACCTTTGGCAGCAACGCAAAGGATCGGAGCCGCCGGGCGAGGAAATCGACCTGCCGCGGTCCCAGGCCTGCCTCCGCCGCCGAGAAGGATTTGAGCAATCGAAACCTTGCGCGTGCGCGCCACCAAAAGAGCAAGCTCGACTGACGCAAAAAGGATAAGGTGCAACACGAGGACTTCCCAGGAGGTCACCCATTCCAGTACTATTCTCGCCCAAGCACGCTTAACTGCGGAGTTCTGATGGGATCCGGTGCATTAGTGCTGGTATGATCGCACCTGTCAAGTGTGGCGCGATCAACTGCTTTATGCCTTCGCCAGGCAGCCGCGCGCGCTTCAAACGATCATAACTTTCTGTCCGGGATGAATCTCGAGGCCCGGGAGGCGCCGCTGGAAAGCTCGTCCTAAGCCCGCCGCCGTCCCAACCGGGGCTCGCCCGGTTGAGGTCGACGTCGACCCCAGAAACCTGTTCCAGGGCCCGTTTCGGACCTTTGGCAGCAACGCAAAGGATCGGAGCCGCCGGGCGAGGAAATCGACCTGCCGCGGTCCCGGGCCTGCCTCCGCCGCCGAGAAGGATTTGAGCAATCGAAACCTTGCGCGTGCGCGCCACCAGAAGAGCAAGCTCGACTGACGCAAAAAGGATGAGGTGCAACACGAGGACTTCCCAGGAGGTCACCCATTCCAGTACTACTCTCGCCCAAGCACGCTTAACTGCGGAGTTCTGATGGGATCCGGTGCATTAGTGCTGGTATGATCGCACCTGTCAAGTGTGGCGCGATCAACTGCTTTATGCCTTCGCCAGGCACCCGCGCGCGCTTCAAACGATCATAACTTTCTGTCCGGGATGAATCTCGAGGCCCGGGAGGCGCCGCTGGAAAGCTCGTCCTGAGCCCGCCGCCGTCCCAACATGGGCTCGCCCGGTTGAGGTCGACGTCGACCCTAGAAACCTGTTCCGGGGCCCGTTTCGGAGCTTTTGCAGCAACGCAAAGGATCGGAGCCGCCGGGCGAGGAAATCGACCTGCCGCGGTCCCGGGCCCGCCTCCGCCGCCGAGAAGGATTTGAGCAATCGAAACCTTGCGCGTGCGCGCCACCAAAAGAGCAAGCCCGACTAACGCAAAAAGGATGAGGTGCAACACGAGGACTTCCCAGGAGGTCACCCTTTCCAGTACTACTCTCGCCCAAGCACGCTTAACTGCGGAGTTCTGATGGGATCCGGTGCATTAGTGCTGGTATGATCGCACCTGTCAAGTGTGGCGCGATCAACTGCTTTATGCCTTCGCCAGGCAGCCGCTCGCGCTTCAAACGATCATAACTTTCTGTCCGGGACGAATCTCGAGGCCCGGGAGGCGCCGCTGGAAAGCTCGTCCTAAGCCCGCCGCCGTCCCAACCGGGGCTCGCCCGGTTGAGGTCGACGTCGACCCCAGAAACCTGTTCCGGGGCCCGTTTCGGACCTTTGGCAGCAACGCAAAGGATCGGAGCCGCCGGGCGAGGAAATCGACCTGCCGCGGTCCCAGGCCTGCCTCCGCCGCCGAGAAGGATTTGAGCAATCGAAACCTTGCGCGTGCGCGCCACCAAAAGAGCAAGCTCGACTGACGCAAAAAGGATAAGGTGCAACACGAGGACTTCCCAGGAGGTCACCCATTCCAGTACTATTCTCGCCCAAGCACGCTTAACTGCGGAGTTCTGATGGGATCCGGTGCATTAGTGCTGGTATGATCGCACCTGTCAAGTGTGGCGCGATCAACTGCTTTATGCCTTCGCCAGGCAGCCGCGCGCGCTTCAAACGATCATAACTTTCTGTCCGGGATGAATCTCGAGGCCCGGGAGGCGCCGCTGGAAAGCTCGTCCTAAGCCCGCCGCCGTCCCAACCGGGGCTCGCCCGGTTGAGGTCGACGTCGACCCCAGAAACCTGTTCCGGGGCCCGTTTCGGACCTTTGGCAGCAACGCAAAGGATCGGAGCCGCCGGGCGAGGAAATCGACCTGCCGCGGTCCCGGGCCTGCCTCCGCCGCCGAGAAGGATTTGAGCAATCGAAACCTTGCGCGTGCGCGCCACCAGAAGAGCAAGCTCGACTGACGCAAAAAGGATGAGGTGCAACACGAGGACTTCCCAGGAGGTCACCCATTCCAGTACTACTCTCGCCCAAGCACGCTTAACTGCGGAGTTCTGATGGGATCCGGTGCATTAGTGCTGGTATGATCGCACCTGTCAAGTGTGGCGCGATCAACTGCTTTATGCCTTCGCCAGGCACCCGCGCGCGCTTCAAACGATCATAACTTTCTGTCCGGGATGAATCTCGAGGCCCGGGAGGCGCCGCTGGAAAGCTCGTCCTGAGCCCGCCGCCGTCCCAACATGGGCTCGCCCGGTTGAGGTCGACGTCGACCCTAGAAACCTGTTCCGGGGCCCGTTTCGGAGCTTTTGCAGCAACGCAAAGGATCGGAGCCGCCGGGCGAGGAAATCGACCTGCCGCGGTCCCGGGCCCGCCTCCGCCGCCGAGAAGGATTTGAGCAATCGAAACCTTGCGCGTGCGCGCCACCAAAAGAGCAAGCCCGACTAACGCAAAAAGGATGAGGTGCAACACGAGGACTTCCCAGGAGGTCACCCTTTCCAGTACTACTCTCGCCCAAGCACGCTTAACTGCGGAGTTCTGATGGGATCCGGTGCATTAGTGCTGGTATGATCGCACCTGTCAAGTGTGGCGCGATCAACTGCTTTATGCCTTCGCCAGGCACCCGCGCGCGCTTCAAACGATCATAACTTTCTGTCCGGGATGAATCTCGAGGCCCGGGAGGCGCCGCTGGAAAGCTCGTCCTAAGCCCGCCGCCGTCCCAACCGGGGCTCGCCCGGTTGAGGTCGACGTCGACCCCAGAAACCTGTTCCGGGGCCCGTTTCGGACCTTTGGCAGCAACGCAAAGGATCGGAGCCGCCAGGCGAGGAAATCGACCTGCCGCGGTCCCGGGCCCGCCTCCGCCGCCGAGAAGGATTTGAGCAATCGAAACCTTGCGCGTGCGCGCCACCAAAAGAGCAAGCTCGACTGACGCAAAAAGGATAAGGTGCAACACGAGGACTTCCCAGGAGGTCACCCATTCCAGTACTATTCTCGCCCAAGCACGCTTAACTGCGGAGTTCTGATGGGATCCGGTGCATTAGTGCTGGTATGATCGCACCTGTCAAGTGTGGCGCGATCAACTGCTTTATGCCTTCGCCAGGCAGCCGCGCGCGCTTCAAACGATCATAACTTTCTGTCCGGGATGAATCTCGAGGCCCGGGAGGCGCCGCTGGAAAGCTCGTCCTAAGCCCGCCGCCGTCCCAACCGGGGCTCGCCCGGTTGAGGTCGACGTCGACCCCAGAAACCTGTTCCGGGGCCCGTTTCGGACCTTTGGCAGCAACGCAAAGGATCGGAGCCGCCGGGCGAGGAAATCGACCTGCCGCGGTCCCGGGCCTGCCTCCGCCGCCGAGAAGGATTTGAGCAATCGAAACCTTGCGCGTGCGCGCCACCAGAAGAGCAAGCTCGACTGACGCAAAAAGGATGAGGTGCAACACGAGGACTTCCCAGGAGGTCACCCATTCCAGTACTACTCTCGCCCAAGCACGCTTAACTGCGGAGTTCTGATGGGATCCGGTGCATTAGTGCTGGTATGATCGCACCTGTCAAGTGTGGCGCGATCAACTGCTTTATGCCTTCGCCAGGCACCCGCGCGCGCTTCAAACGATCATAACTTTCTGTCCGGGATGAATCTCGAGGCCCGGGAGGCGCCGCTGGAAAGCTCGTCCTGAGCCCGCCGCCGTCCCAACATGGGCTCGCCCGGTTGAGGTCGACGTCGACCCTAGAAACCTGTTCCGGGGCCCGTTTCGGAGCTTTTGCAGCAACGCAAAGGATCGGAGCCGCCGGGCGAGGAAATCGACCTGCCGCGGTCCCGGGCCCGCCTCCGCCGCCGAGAAGGATTTGAGCAATCGAAACCTTGCGCGTGCGCGCCACCAAAAGAGCAAGCCCGACTAACGCAAAAAGGATGAGGTGCAACACGAGGACTTCCCAGGAGGTCACCCTTTCCAGTACTACTCTCGCCCAAGCACGCTTAACTGCGGAGTTCTGATGGGATCCGGTGCATTAGTGCTGGTATGATCGCACCTGTCAAGTGTGGCGCGATCAACTGCTTTATGCCTTCGCCAGGCAGCCGCTCGCGCTTCAAACGATCATAACTTTCTGTCCGGGACGAATCTCGAGGCCCGGGAGGCGCCGCTGGAAAGCTCGTCCTAAGCCCGCCGCCGTCCCAACCGGGGCTCGCCCGGTTGAGGTCGACGTCGACCCCAGAAACCTGTTCCGGGGCCCGTTTCGGACCTTTGGCAGCAACGCAAAGGATCGGAGCCGCCGGGCGAGGAAATCGACCTGCCGCGGTCCCAGGCCTGCCTCCGCCGCCGAGAAGGATTTGAGCAATCGAAACCTTGCGCGTGCGCGCCACCAAAAGAGCAAGCTCGACTGACGCAAAAAGGATAAGGTGCAACACGAGGACTTCCCAGGATGTCACCCATTCCAGTACTATTCTCGCCCAAGCACGCTTAACTGCGGAGTTCTGATGGGATCCGGTGCATTAGTGCTGGTATGATCGCACCTGTCAAGTGTGGCGCGATCAACTGCTTTATGCCTTCGCCAGGCACCCGCGCGCGCTTCAAACGATCATAACTTTCTGTCCGGGATGAATCTCGAGGCCCGGGAGGCGCCGCTGGAAAGCTCGTCCTAAGCCCGCCGCCGTCCCAACCGGGGCTCGCCCGGTTGAGGTCGACGTCGACCCCAGAAACCTGTTCCGGGGCCCGTTTCGGACCTTTGGCAGCAACGCAAAGGATCGGAGCCGCCGGGCGAGGAAATCGACCTGCCGCGGTCCCAGGCCTGCCTCCGCCGCCGAGAAGGATTTGAGCAATCGAAACCTTGCGCGTGCGCGCCACCAAAAGAGCAAGCTCGACTGACGCAAAAAGGATAAGGTGCAACACGAGGACTTCCCAGGAGGTCACCCATTCCAGTACTATTCTCGCCCAAGCACGCTTAACTGCGGAGTTCTGATGGGATCCGGTGCATTAGTGCTGGTATGATCGCACCTGTCAAGTGTGGCGCGATCAACTGCTTTATGCCTTCGCCAGGCAGCCGCGCGCGCTTCAAACGATCATAACTTTCTGTCCGGGATGAATCTCGAGGCCCGGGAGGCGCCGCTGGAAAGCTCGTCCTAAGCCCGCCGCCGTCCCAACCGGGGCTTGCCCGGTTGAGGTCGACGTCGACCCCAGAAACCTGTTCCGGGGCCCGTTTCGGACCTTTGGCAGCAACGCAAAGGATCGGAGCCGCCGGGCGAGGAAATCGACCTGCCGCGGTCCCGGGCCTGCCTCCGCCGCCGAGAAGGATTTGAGCAATCGAAACCTTGCGCGTGCGCGCCACCAGAAGAGCAAGCTCGACTGACGCAAGAAGGATGAGGTGCAACACGAGGACTTCCCAGGAGGTCACCCATTCCAGTACTACTCTCGCCCAAGCACGCTTAACTGCGGAGTTCTGATGGGATCCGGTGCATTAGTGCTGGTATGATCGCACCTGTCAAGTGTGGCGCGATCAACTGCTTTATGCCTTCGCCAGGCAGCCGCGCGCGCTTCAAACGATCATAACTTTCTGTCCGGGATGAATCTCGAGGCCCGGGAGGCGCCGCTGGAAAGCTCGTCCTAAGCCCGCCGCCGTCCCAACCGGGGCTCGCCCGGTTGAGGTCGACGTCGACCCCAGAAACCTGTTCCGGGGCCCGTTTCGGACCTTTGGCAGCAACGCAAAGGATCGGAGCCGCCGGGCGAGGAAATCGACCTGCCGCGGTCCCGGGCCTGCCTCCGCCGCCGAGAAGGATTTGAGCAATCGAAACCTTGCGCGTGCGCGCCACCAGAAGAGCAAGCTCGACTGACGCAAAAAGGATGAGGTGCAACACGAGGACTTCCCAGGAGGTCACCCATTCCAGTACTACTCTCGCCCAAGCACGCTTAACTGCGGAGTTCTGATGGGATCCGGTGCATTAGTGCTGGTATGATCGCACCTGTCAAGTGTGGCGCGATCAACTGCTTTATGCCTTCGCCAGGCACCCGCGCGCGCTTCAAACGATCATAACTTTCTGTCCGGGATGAATCTCGAGGCCCGGGAGGCGCCGCTGGAAAGCTCGTCCTGAGCCCGCCGCCGTCCCAACATGGGCTCGCCCGGTTGAGGTCGACGTCGACCCTAGAAACCTGTTCCGGGGCCCGTTTCGGAGCTTTTGCAGCAACGCAAAGGATCAGAGCCGCCGGGCGAGGAAATCGACCTGCCGCGGTCCCGGGCCCGCCTCCGCCGCCGAGAAGGATTTGAGCAATCGAAACCTTGCGCGTGCGCGCCACCAAAAGAGCAAGCCCGACTAACGCAAAAAGGATGAGGTGCAACACGAGGACTTCCCAGGAGGTCACCCTTTCCAGTACTACTCTCGCCCAAGCACGCTTAACTGCGGAGTTCTGATGGGATCCGGTGCATTAGTGCTGGTATGATCGCACCTGTCAAGTGTGGCGCGATCAACTGCTTTATGCCTTCGCCAGGCAGCCGCGCGCGCTTCAAACGATCATAACTTTCTGTCCGGGATGACTCTCGAGGCCCGGGAGGCGCCGCTGGAAAGCTCGTCCTAAGCCCGCCGCCGTCCCAACCGGGGCTCGCCCGGTTGAGGTCGACGTCGGCCCCAGAAACCTGTTCCGGGGCCCGTTTCGGACCTTTGGCAGCAACGCAAAGGATCGGAGCCGCCGGGCGAGGAAATCGACCTGCCGCGGTCCCGGGCCCGCCTCCGCCGCCGAGAAGGATTTGAGCAATCGAAACCTTGCGCGTGCGCGCCACCAAAAGAGCAAGCTCGACTGACGCAAAAAGGATAAGGTGCAACACGAGGACTTCCCAGGAGGTCACCCATTCCAGTACTATTCTCGCCCAAGCACGCTTAACTGCGGAGTTCTGATGGGATCCGGTGCATTAGTGCTGGTATGATCGCACCTGTCAAGTGTGGCGCGATCAACCTCTTTATGCCTTCGCCAGGCAGCCGCGCGCGCTTCAAACGATCATAACTTTCTGTCCGGGATGAATCTCGAGGCCCGGGAGGCGCCGCTGGAAAGCTCGTCCTGAGCCCGCCGCCGTCCCAACATGGGCTCGCCTGGTTGAGGTCGACGTCGACCCTAGAAACATGTTCCGGGGCCCGTTTCGGAGCTTTTGCAGCAACGCAAAGGATCGGAGCCGCCGGGCGAGGAAATCGACCTGCCGCGGTCCCGGGCCCGCCTCCGCCGCCGAGAAGGATTTGAGCAATCGAAACCTTGCGCGTGCGCGCAAACCAAAAGAGCAAGCCCGACTGACGCAAAAAGGATGAGGTGCAACACGAGTACTTCCCAGGAGGTCACCCATTCCAGTACTACTCTCGCCCAAGCACGCTTAACTGCGGAGTTCTGATGGGATCCGGTGCATTAGTGCTGGTATGATCGCACCTGTCAAGCGTGGCGCGATCAACTGCTTTATGCCTTCGCCAGGCAGCCAGGCGCGCTTCAAACGATCATAACTTTCTGTTCGGGATGAATCTCGAGGCCCGGGAGGCGCCGCTGGAAAGCTCGTACTGAGCCCGCCGCCGTCCCACCCGGGGCTCGCCCGGTTGAGGTCGACATCGACCCCAGAAACCTGTTCCGGGGCCCGTTTCGGAGCTTTTGCAGCAACGCATAGGATCGGAGCCGCCGGGCGAGAAAATCGACCTGCCGCGGTACCGGGCCCGCCTCCGCCGCCGAGAAGGATTTGAGCAATCGAAACCTTGCGCGTGCGCGCCACCAAAAGAGCAAGTCCGACTGATGCAAAAAGGATGAGGTGCAACACGAGGACTTCCCAGGAGGTCACCCATTCCAGTACTACTCTCGCCCAAGCACGCTTAACTGCGGAGTTCTGATGGGATCCGGTGCATTAGTGCTGGTATGATCGCACCTGTCAAGTGTGGAGCGATCAACTGCTTTATACCTTCGCCAGGCAGCCGCGCGCGCTTTAAACGATCATAACTTTCTGTCCGGGATGAATCTCGAGGCCCGGGAGGCGCCGCTGGAAAGCTCGTCCTGAGCCCGCCGCCGTCCCAACCAGGGCTCGCCCGGTTGAGGTCGACGTCGACCCCAGAAACCTATTCCGGGGCCCGTTTCGGAGCTTTTGCAGCAACGCAAAGGATTGGACCCGCCGGGCGAGGAAATCGACCTGCCGCGGTCCCGGGCCCGCCTCCGCCGCCGAGAAGGATTTGAGCAATCGAAACCTTGCGCGTGCGCGCCACCAAAAGAGCAAGCCCGACTGATGCAAAAAGGATGAGGTGCAACACGAGGACTTCCCAGGAGGTCACCAATTCCAGTACTACTCTCGCCTAGGCACGCTTAACTGCGGAGTTCTGATGGGATCCGGTGCATTAGTGCTGGTATAATCGCACCTGTCAAGTGTGGCGCGATCAACTGCTTTATGCGTTCGCAAGGCAGCCGCGCGCGCTTCCTACGATCATAACTTTCTGTCCGGGATAAATCTCGTAGCCCGGGAGGCGCTGCTGGAAAGCTCGTCCTGAGCCCGCCGCCGTCCCAACCAGGGCTCGCCCGGTTGAGGTCGACGTCGACCCCAGAAACCTATTCCGGGGCCGGTTTCGGAGCTTTTGCAGCAACGTCAAGGATAAGAGCCGCCGGGCGAGGAAACCGACCTGCCGCGGTCCCGGGCCCGCCTCCGCCGCCGAGAAGGATTTGAGCAATCGAAACCTTGCGCGTGCGCGCCACCAAAAGAGCAAGTCCGACTGATGCAAAAAGGATGAGGTGCAACACGAGGACTTCCCAGGAGGTCAGCCATTCCAGTACTACTCTCGCCCAAGCACGCTTAACTGCGGAGTTCTGATGGGATTCGGTGCATTAGTGCTGGTATGATTGCACCTGTCAAGTGTGGCGCGATCAACTGCTTTATGCCTTCGCCAGGTAGCCGCGCGCGCTTCAAACGATCATAACTTTCTGTCCGGGATGAATCTCGAGGCCCGGGAGGTGCCGCTGGAAAGCTCGTCCTGAGCCCGCCGCCGTCCCAACCCGGGCTCGCCCGGTTAAGGTGGTCTTCGACCCCAGAAACCTTTTCCGGGGCCCGTTTCGGAGCTTTTGCAGCAACGCAAAGGATTGGACCCGCCGGGCGAGGAAATCGACCTGCCGCGGTCCCGGGCCCGCCTCCGCCGCCGAGAAGGATTTGAGCAATCAAAACCTTGCGCGTGCGCGCCACCAAAAGAGCAAGCCCGACTGATGCAAAAAGGATGAGGTGCAACACGAGGACTTCCCAGGAGGTCACCCATTCCAGTACTACTCTCGCCCAAGCACGCTTAACTGCGGAGTTCTGATGGGATCCGGTGCATTAGTGCTGGTATAATCGCACCTGTAAAGTGTGGCGCGATCAACTGCTTTATGCGTTCGCAAGGCAGCCGCGCGCTCTTCAAACGATCATAACTTTCTGTCCGGGATAAATCTCGAGGCCCGGGAGGCGCCGCTGGAAAGCTCGTCCTGAGCCCGCCGCCGTCCCAACCAGGGCTCGCCCGGTTGAGGTCGACGTCGACCCCAGAAACCTATTCCGGGGCCGGTTTCGGAGCTTTTGCAGTAACGTCAAGGATAAGAGCCGCCGGGCGAGGAAACCGACCTGCCGCGGTCCCGGGCCCGCCTCCGCCGCCGAGAAGGATTTGAGCAATCGAAACCTTGCGCGTGCGCGCCACCAAAAGAGCAAGTCCGACTGATGCAAAAAGGATGAGGTGCAACACGAGGACTTCCCAGGAGGTCACCCATTCCAGTACTACTCTCGCCCAAGCACGCTTAACTGCGGAGTTCTGATGGGATCCGGTGCATTAGTGCTGGTA
Organism: Canavalia gladiata; assembly: GCA_037954105.1. Classification (NCBI taxonomy): domain Eukaryota; kingdom Viridiplantae; phylum Streptophyta; class Magnoliopsida; order Fabales; family Fabaceae; genus Canavalia; species Canavalia gladiata. The sequence goes on along the minus strand of CM075661.1, from coordinate 27,822,016 downwards.
TGATCGCACCTGTCAAGTGTGGCGCGATCAACTGCTTTATGCCTTCGCCAGGCAGCCGCGCGCGCTTCAAACGATCATAACTTTCTGTCCGGGATGAATCTCGAGGCCCAGGAGGCGCCGCTGGAAAGCTCGTCCTGAGCCCGCCGCCGTCCCAACCTGGGCTCGCCCGGTTGAGGTCGACATCGACCCCAAAAACCTGTTCCGGGGCCCGTTTCGGAGCTTTTGCAGTAACGCAAAGGATTGGACCCGCCGGGCGAAGAAATCGACCTGCCGCGGTCCCGGGCCCGCCTCCGCCGCCGAGAAGGATTTGAGCAATCGAAACCTTGCGCGTGCGCGCCACCAAAAGAGCAAGCCCGACTGATGCAAAAAGGATGAGGTGCAACACGAGGACTTCCCAGGAGGTCACCCATTCCAGTACTACTCTCGCCCAAGCACGCTTAACTGCGGAGTTCTGATGGGATCCGATGCATTAGTGCTGGTATAATCGCACCTGTCAAGTGTGGTGCGATCAACTGCTTTATGCGTTCGCAAGGCAGCCGCGCGCGCTTCAAACTATCATAACTTTCTGTCCGGGATAAATCTCGAGGCCCGGGAGGCGCCGCTGGAAAGCTCGTCCTGAGCCCGCCGCCGTCCCAACCAGGGCTCGCCCGGTTGAGGTCGACGTCGACCCCAGAAACCTATTCCGGGGCCGGTTTCGGAGCTTTTGCAGCAACGTCAAGGATAAGAGCCGCCGGGCGAGGAAACCGACTTGCCGCGGTCCCGGGCCCGCCTCCGCCGCCGAGAAGGATTTGAGCAATCGAAACCTTGCGCGTGCGCGCCACCAAAAGAGCAAGTCCGACTGATGCAAAAAGGATGAGGTGCAACACGAGGACTTCCCAGGAGGTCACCCATTCCAGTACTACTCTCGCACAAGCACGCTTAACTGCGGAGTTCTGATGGGATCCGGTGCATTAGTGCTGGTATGATCGCACCTGTCAAGTGTGGCGCGATCAACTGCTTTATGCCTTCGCCAGGCAGCCGCGCGCGCTTCAAACGATCATAACTTTCTGTCCGGGATGAATCTCGAGGCCCGGGAGGCGACGCTGGAAAGCTCGTCCTGAGCCCGCCGCCGTCCCAACCTGGGCTCGCCCGGTTGAGGTCCACGTCGACCCCAAAAACCTGTTCCGGGGCCCGTTTCGGAGCTTTTGCAGTAACGCAAAGGATTGGACCCGCCGGGCGAAGAAATCGACCTGCCGCGGTCCCGGGCCCGCCTCCGCCGCCGAGAAGGATTTGAGCAATCGAAACCTTGCGCGTGCGCGCCACCAAAAGAGCAAGCCCGACTGATGCAAAAAGGATGAGGTGCAACACGAGGACTTCCCAGGAGGTCACCCATTCCAGTACTACTCTCGCCCAAGCACGCTTAACTGCGGAGTTCTGATGGGATCCGATGCATTAGTGCTGGTATAATCGCACCTGTCAAGTGTGGTGCGATCAACTGCTTTATGCGTTCGCAAGGCAGCCGCGCGCGCTTCAAACGATCATAACTTTCTGTCCGGGATAAATCTCGAGGCCCGGGAGGCGCCGCTGGAAAGCTCGTCCTGAGCCCGCCGCCGTCCCAACCAGGGCTCGCCCGGTTGAGGTCGACGTCGACCCCAGAAACCTATTCCGGGGCCGGTTTCGGAGCTTTTGCAGCAACGTGAAGGATAAGAGCCGCCGGGCGAGGAAACCGACCTGCCGCGGTCCCGGGCCCGCCTCCGCCGCCGAGAAGGATTTGAGCAATCGAAACCTTGCGCGTGCGCGCCACCAAAAGAGCAAGTCCGACTGATGCAAAAAGGATGAGGTGCAACACGAGGATTTCCCAGGAGGTCACCCATTCCAGTACTACTCTCGCCCAAGCACGCTTAACTGCGGAGTTCTGATGGGATCCGGTGCATTAGTGCTGGTATGATCGCACCTGTCAAGTGTGGCGCGATCAACTGCTTTATGCCTTCGCCAGGCAGCCGCGCGCGCTTCAAACGATCATAACTTTCTGTCCGGGATGAATCTCGAGGCCCGGGAGGCGACGCTGGAAAGCTCGTCCTGAGCCCGCCGCCGTCCCAACCCGGGCTCGCCCGGTTGAGGTCGACGTCGACCCCAGAAACCTATTCAGGGGCCGGTTTCGGAGCTTTTGCAGCAACGTCAAGGATAAGAGCCGCCGGGCGAGGAAACCGACCTGCCGCGGTCCCGGGCCCGCCTCCGCCGCCGAGAAGGATTTGAGCAATCGAAACCTTGCGCGTGCGCGCCACCAAAAGAGCAAGTCCGACTGATGCAAAAAGGATGAGGTGCAACACGAGGACTTCCCAGGAGGTCAGCCATTCCAGTACTACTCTCGCCCAAGCACGCTTAACTGCGGAGTTCTGATGGGATTCGGTGCATTAGTGCTGGTATGATTGCACCTGTCAAGTGTGGCGCGATCAACTGCTTTATGCCTTCGCCAGGTAGCCGCGCGCGCTTCAAACGATCATAACTTTCTGTCCGGGATGAATCTCGAGGCCCGGGAGGTGCCGCTGGAAAGCTCGTCCTGAGCCCGCCGCCGTCCCAACCCGGGCTCGCCCGGTTAAGGTCGTCGTCGACCCCAGAAACCTTTTCCGGGGCCCGTTTCGGAGCTTTTGCAGCAACGCAAAGGATTGGACCCGCCGGGCGAGGAAATCGACCTGCCGCGGTCCCGGGCCCGCCTCCGCCGCCGAGAAGGATTTGAGCAATCAAAACCTTGCGCGTGCGCGCCACCAAAAGAGCAAGCCCGACTGATGCAAAAAGGATGAGGTGCAACACGAGGACTTCCCAGGAGGTCACCCATTCCAGTACTACTCTCGCCCAAGCACGCTTAACTGCGGAGTTCTGATGGGATGCGGTGCACTAGTGCTGGTATAATCGCACCTGTAAAGTGTGGCGCGATCAACTGCTTTATGCGTTCGCAAGGCAGCCGCGCGCTCTTCAAACGATCATAACTTTCTGTCCGGGATAAATCTCGAGGCCCGGGAGGCGCCGCTGGAAAGCTCGTCCTGAGCCCGCCGCCGTCCCAACTAGGGCTCGCCCGGTTGAGGTCGACGTCGACCCCAGAAACCTATTCCGGGGCCGGTTTCGGAGCTTTTGCAGTAACGTCAAGGATAAGAGCCGCCGGGCGAGGAAACCGACCTGCCGCGGTCCCGGGCCCGCCTCCGCCGCCGAGAAGGATTTGAGCAATCGAAACCTTGCGCGTGCGCGCCACCAAAAGAGCAAGTCCGACTGATGCAAAAAGGATGAGGTGCAACACGAGGACTTCCCAGGAGGTCACCCATTCCAGTACTACTCTCGCCCAAGCACGCTTAACTGCGGAGTTCTGATGGGATCCGGTGCATTAGTGCTGGTATGATCGCACCTGTCAAGTGTGGCGCGATCAACTGCTTTATGCCTTCGCCAGGCAGCCGCGCGCGCTTCAAACGATCATAACTTTCTGTCCGGGATGAATCTCGAGGCCCAGGAGGCGCCGCTGGAAAGCTCGTCCTGAGCCCGCCGCCGTCCCAACCCGGGCTCGCCCGGTTAAGGTCGTCGTCGACCCCAGAAACCTTTTCCGGGGCCCGTTTCGGAGCTTTTGCAGCAACGCAAAGGATTGGACCCGCCGGGCGAGGAAATCGACCTGCCGCGGTCCCGGGCCCGCCTCCGCCGCCGAGAAGGATTTGAGCAATCAAAACCTTGCGCGTGCGCGCCACCAAAAGAGCAAGCCCGACTGATGCAAAAAGGATGAGGTGCAACACGAGGACTTCCCAGGAGGTCACCCATTCCAGTACTACTCTCGCCCAAGCACGCTTAACTGCGGAGTTCTGATGGGATCCGGTGCATTAGTGCTGGTATAATCGCACCTGTAAAGTGTGGCGCGATCAACTGCTTTATGCGTTCGCAAGGCAGCCGCGCGCTCTTCAAACGATCATAACTTTCTGTCCGGGATAAATCTCGAGGCCCGGGAGGCGCCGCTGGAAAGCTCGTCCTGAGCCCGCCGCCGTCCCAACCAGGGCTCGCCCGGTTGAGGTCGACGTCGACCCCAGAAACCTATTCCGGGGCCGGTTTCGGAGCTTTTGCAGTAACGTCAAGGATAAGAGCCGCCGGGCGAGGAAACCGACCTGCCGCGGTCCCGGGCCCGCCTCCGCCGCCGAGAAGGATTTGAGCAATCGAAACCTTGCGCGTGCGCGCCACCAAAAGAGCAAGTCCGACTGATGCAAAAAGGATGAGGTGCAACACGAGGACTTCCCAGGAGGTCACCCATTCCAGTACTACTCTCGCCCAAGCACGCTTAACTGCGGAGTTCTGATGGGATCCGGTGCATTAGTGCTGGTATGATCGCACCTGTCAAGTGTGGCGCGATCAACTGCTTTATGCCTTCGCCAGGCAGCCGCGCGCGCTTCAAACGATCATAACTTTCTGTCCGGGATGAATCTCGAGGCCCAGGAGGCGCCGCTGGAAAGCTCGTCCTGAGCCCGCCGCCGTCCCAACCTGGGCTCGCCCGGTTGAGGTCGACGTCGACCCCAAAAACCTGTTCCGGGGCCCGTTTCGGAGCTTTTGCAGTAACGCAAAGGATTGGACCCGCCGGGCGAAGAAATCGACCTGCCGCGGTCCCGGGCCCGCCTCCGCCGCCGAGAAGGATTTGAGCAATCGAAACCTTGCGCGTGCGCGCCACCAAAAGAGCAAGCCCGACTGATGCAAAAAGGATGAGGTGCAACACGAGGACTTCCCAGGAGGTCACCCATTCCAGTACTACTCTCGCCCAAGCACGCTTAACTGCGGAGTTCTGATGGGATCCGATGCATTAGTGCTGGTATAATCGCACCTGTCAAGTGTGGCGCGATCAACTGCTTTATGCGTTCGCAAGGCAGCCGCGCGCGCTTCAAACGATCATAACTTTCTGTCCGGGATAAATCTCGAGGCCCGGGAGGCGCCGCTGGAAAGCTCGTCCTGAGCCCGCCGCCGTCCCAACCAGGGCTCGCCCGGTTGAGGTCGACGTCGACCCCAGAAACCTGTTCCGGGGCCGGTTTCGGAGCTTTTGCAGCAACGTCAAGGATAAGAGCCGCCGGGCGAGGAAACCGACCTGCCGCGGTCCCGGGCCCGCCTCTGCCGCCGAGAAGGATTTGAGCAATCGAAACCTTGCGCGTGCGCGCCACCAAAAGAGCAAGTCCGACTGATGCAAAAAGGATGAGGTGCAACACGAGGACTTCCCAGGAGGTCACCCATTCCAGTACTACTCTCGCCCAAGCACGCTTAACTGCGGAGTTCTGATGGGATCCGGTGCATTAGTGCTGGTATGATCGCACCTGTCAAGTGTGGCGCGATCAACTGCTTTATGCCTTCGCCAGGCAGCCGCGCGCGCTTCAAACGATCATAACTTTCTGTCCGGGATGAATCTCGAGGCCCGGGAGGCGACGCTGGAAAGCTCGTCCTGAGCCCGCCGCCGTCCCAACCTGGGCTCGCCCGGTTGAGGTCGACGTCGACCCCAAAAACCTGTTCCGGGGCCCGTTTCGGAGCTTTTGCAGTAACGCAAAGGATTGGACCCGCCGGGCGAAGAAATCGACCTGCCGCGGTCCCGGGCCCGCCTCCGCCGCCGAGAAGGATTTGAGCAATCGAAACCTTGCGCGTGCGCGCCACCAAAAGAGCAAGCCCGACTGATGCAAAAAGGATGAGGTGCAACACGAGGACTTCCCAGGAGGTCACCCATTCCAGTACTACTCTCGCCCAAGCACGCTTAACTGCGGAGTTCTGATGGGATCCGATGCATTAGTGCTGGTATAATCGCACCTGTCAAGTGTGGCGCGATCAACTGCTTTATGCGTTCGCAAGGCAGCCGCGCGCGCTTCAAACGATCATAACTTTCTGTCCGGGATAAATCTCGAGGCCCGGGAGGCGCCGCTGGAAAGCTCGTCCTGAGCCCGCCGCCGTCCCAACCAGGGCTCGCCCGGTTGAGGTCGACGTCGACCCCAGAAACCTATTCCGGGGCCGGTTTCGGAGCTTTTGCAGCAACGTCAAGGATAAGAGCCGCCGGGCGAGGAAACCGACCTGCCGCGGTCCCGGGCCCGCCTCCGCCGCCGAGAAGGATTTGAGCAATCGAAACCTTGCGCGTGCGCGCCACCAAAAGAGCAAGTCCGACTGATGCAAAAAGGATGAGGTGCAACACGAGGACTTCCCAGGAGGTCACCCATTCCAGTACTACTCTCGCCCAAGCACGCTTAACTGCGGAGTTCTGATGGGATCCGGTGCATTAGTGCTGGTATGATCGCACCTGTCAAGTGTGGAGCGATCAACTGCTTTATGCCTTCGCCAGGCAGCCGCGCGCGCTTTAAACGATCATAACTTTCTGTCCAGGATGAATCTCGAGGCCCGGGAGGCGCCGCTGGAAAGCTCGTCCTGAGCCCGCCGCCGTCCCAACCAGGGCTCGCCCGGTTGAGGTCGACGTCGACCCCAGAAACCTATTCCGGGGCCCGTTTCGGAGCTTTTGCAGCAACGCAAAGGATTGGACCCGCCGGGCGAGGAAATCGACCTGCCGCGGTCCCGGGCCCGCCTCCGCCGCCGAGAAGGATTTGTGCAATCGAAACCTTGCGCGTGCGCGCCACCAAAAGAGCAAGCCCGACTGATGCAAAAAGGATGAGGTGCAACACGAGGACTTCCCAGGAGGTCACCAATTCCAGTACTACTCTCGCCCAAGCACGCTTAACTGCGGAGTTCTGATGGGATCCGGTGCATTAGTGCTGGTATAATCGCACCTGTCAAGTGTGGCGCGATCAACTGCTTTATGCGTTCGCAAGGCAGCCGCGCGCGCTTCCTACGATCATAACTTTCTGTCCGGGATAAATCTCGTAGCCCGGGAGGCGCCGCTGGAAAGCTCGTCCTGAGCCCGCCGCCGTCCCAACCAGGGCTCGCCCGGTTGAGGTCGACGTCGACCCCAGAAACCTATTCCGGGGCCGGTTTCGGAGCTTTTGCAGCAACGTCAAGGATAAGAGCCGCCGGGCGAGGAAACCGACCTGCCGCGGTCCCGGGCCCGCCTCCGCCGCCGAGAAGGATTTGAGCAATCGAAACCTTGCGCGTGCGCGCCACCAAAAGAGCAAGTCCGACTGATGCAAAAAGGATGAGGTGCAACACGAGGACTTCCCAGGAGGTCAGCCATTCCAGTACTACTCTCGCCCAAGCATGCTTAACTGCGGAGTTCTGATGGGATTCGGTGCATTAGTGCTGGTATGATTGCACCTGTCAAGTGTGGCGCGATCAACTGCTTTATGCCTTCGCCAGGTAGCCGCGCGCGCTTCAAACGATCATAACTTTCTGTCCGGGATGAATCTCGAGGCCCGGGAGGTGCCGCTGGAAAGCTCGTCCTGAGCCCGCCGCCGTCCCAACCAGGGCTCGCCCGGTTAAGGTCGTCGTCGACCCCAGAAACCTTTTCCGGGGCCCGTTTCGGAGCTTTTGCAGCAACGCAAAGGATTGGACCCGCCGGGCGAGGAAATCGACCTGCCGCGGTCCCGGGCCCGCCTCCGCCGCCGAGAAGGATTTGAGCAATCAAAACCTTGCGCGTGCGCGCCACCAAAAGAGCAAGCCCGACTGATGCAAAAAGGATGAGGTGCAACACGAGGACTTCCCAGGAGGTCACCCATTCCAGTACTACTCTCGCCCAAGCACGCTTAACTGCGGAGTTCTGATGGGATCCGGTGCATTAGTGCTGGTATAATCGCACCTGTAAAGTGTGGCGCGATCAACTGCTTTATGCGTTCGCAAGGCAGCCGCGCGCTCTTCAAACGATCATAACTTTCTGTCCGGGATAAATCTCGCGGCCCGGGAGGCGCCGCTGGAAAGCTCGTCCTGAGCCCGCCGCCGTCCCAACCAGGGCTCGCCCGGTTGAGGTCGACGTCGACCCCAGAAACCTATTCCGGGGCCGGTTTCGGAGCTTTTGCAGTAACGTCAAGGATAAGAGCCGCCGGGCGAGGAAACCGACCTGCCGCGGTCCCGGGCCCGCCTCCGCCGCCGAGAAGGATTTGAGCAATCGAAACCTTGCGCGTGCGCGCCACCAAAAGAGCAAGTCCGACTGATGCAAAAAGGATGAGGTGCAACACGAGGACTTCCCAGGAGGTCACCCATTCCAGTACTACTCTCGCCCAAGCACGCTTAACTGCGGAGTTCTGATGGGATCCGGTGCATTAGTGCTGGTATGATCGCACCTGTCAAGTGTGGCGCGATCAACTGCTTTATGCCTTCGCCAGGCAGCCGCGCGCGCTTCAAACGATCATAACTTTCTGTCCGGGATGAATCTCGAGGCCCAGGAGGCGCCGCTGGAAAGCTCGTCCTGAGCCCGCCGCCGTCCCAACCTGGGCTCGCCCGGTTGAGGTCGACGTCGACCCCAAAAACCTGTTCCGGGGCCCGTTTCGGAGCTTTTGCAGTAACGCAAAGGATTGGATCCGCCGGGCGAAGAAATCGACCTGCCGCGGTCCCGGGCCCGCCTCCGCCGCCGAGAAGGATTTGAGCAATCGAAACCTTGCGCGTGCGCGCCACCAAAAGAGCAAGCCCGACTGATGCAAAAAGGATGAGGTGCAACACGAGGACTTCCTAGGAGGTCACCCATTCCAGTACTACTCTCGCCCAAGCACGCTTAACTGCGGAGTTCTGATGGGATCCGATGCATTAGTGCTGGTATAATCGCACCTGTCAAGTGTGGCGCGATCAACTGCTTTATGCGTTCGCAAGGCAGCCGCGCGCGCTTCAAACGATCATAACTTTCTGTCCGGGATAAATCTCGAGGCCCGGGAGGCGCCGCTGGAAAGCTCATCCTGAGCCCGCCGCCGTCCCAACCAGGGCTCGCCCGGTTGAGGTCGACGTCGACCCCAGAAACCTATTCCGGGGCCGGTTTCGGAGCTTTTGCAGCAACGTCAAGGATAAGAGCCGCCGGGCGAGGAAACCGACCTGCCGCGGTCCTGGGCCCGCCTCCGCCGCCGAGAAGGATTTGAGCAATCGAAACCTTGCGCGTGCGCGCCACCAAAAGAGCAAGTCCGACTGATGCAAAAAGGATGAGGTGCAACACGAGGACTTCCCAGGAGGTCACCCATTCCAGTACTACTCTCGCCCAAGCACGCTTAACTGCGGAGTTCTGATGGGATCCGGTGCATTAGTGCTGGTATGATCGCACCTGTCAAGTGTGGCGCGATCAACTGCTTTATGCCTTCGCCAGGCAGCCGCGCGCGCTTCAAACGATCATAACTTTCTGTCCGGGATGAATCTCGAGGCCCGGGAGGCGACGCTGGAAAGCTCGTCCTGAGCCCGCCGCCGTCCCAACCTGGGCTCGCCCGGTTGAGGTCCACGTCGACCCCAAAAACCTGTTCCGGGGCCCGTTTCGGAGCTTTTGCAGTAACGCAAAGGATTGGACCCGCCGGGCGAAGAAATCGACCTGCCGCGGTCCCGGGCCCGCCTCCGCCGCCGAGAAGGATTTGAGCAATCGAAACCTTGCGCGTGCGCGCCACCAAAAGAGCAAGCCCGACTGATGCAAAAAGGATGAGGTGCAACACGAGGACTTCCCAGGAGGTCACCCATTCCAGTACTACTCTCGCCCAAGCACGCTTAACTGCGGAGTTCTGATGGGATCCGATGCATTAGTGCTGGTATAATCGCACCTGTCAAGTGTGGCGCGATCAACTGCTTTATGCGTTCGCAAGGCAGCCGCGCGCGCTTCAAACGATCATAACTTTCTGTCCGGGATAAATCTCGAGGCCCGGGAGGCGCCGCTGGAAAGCTCGTCCTGAGCCCGCCGCCGTCCCAACCAGGGCTCAGCCGGTTGAGGTCGACGTCGACCCCAGAAACCTATTCCGGGGCCGGTTTCGGAGCTTTTGCAGCAACGTCAAGGATAAGAGCCGCCGGGCGAGGAAACCGACCTGCCGCGGTCCCGGGCCCGCCTCCGCCGCCGAGAAGGATTTGAGCAATCGAAACCTTGCGCGTGCGCGCCACCAAAAGAGCAAGTCCGACTGATGCAAAAAGGATGAGGTGCAACACGAGGACTTCCCAGGAGGTCACCCATTCCAGTACTACTCTCTCCCAAGCACGCTTAACTGCGGAGTTCTGATGGGATCCGTTGCATTAGTGCTGGTATGATCGCACCTGTCAAGTGTGGCGCGATCAACTGCTTTATGCCTTCGCCAGGCAGCCGCGCGCGCTTCAAAGGATCATAACTTTCTGTCCGGGATGAATCTCGAGGCCCGGGAGGCGCCGCTGGAAAGCTCGTCCTGAGCCCGCCGCCGTCCCAACCAGGGCTCGCCCGGTTGAGGTCGACGTCGATCCCAGAAACCTATTCCGGGGCCGGTTTCGGAGCTTTTGCAGCAACGTCAAGGATAAGAGCCGCCGGGCGAGGAAACCGACCTGCCGCGGTCCCGGGCCCGCCTCCGCCGCCGAGAAGGATTTGAGCAATCGAAACCTTGCGCGTGCGTGCCACCAAAAGAGCAAGTCCGACTGATGCAAAAAGGATGAGGTGCAATACGAGGACTTCCCAGGAGGTCGTCCATTCCAGTACTACTCTCGCCCAAGCACGCTTAACTGCGGAGTTCTGATGGGATCCGGTGCATTAGTGCTGGTATGATCGCACCTGTCAAGTGTGGCGCGATCAACTGCTTTATGCCTTCGCCAGGCAGCCGCGCGCGCTTCAAACGATCATAACTTTCTGTCCGGGATGAATCTCGAGGCCCGGGAGGCGCCGCTGGAAAGCTCGTCCTGAGCCCGCCGCCGTCCCAACCTGGGCTCGCCCGGTTGAGGTCGACGTCGACCCCAAAAACCTGTTCCGGGGCCCGTTTCGGAGCTTTTGCAGTAACGCAAAGGATTGGACCCGCCGGGCGAAGAAATCGACCTGCCGCGGTCCCGGGCCCGCCTCCGCCGCCGAGAAGGATTTGAGCAATCGAAACCTTGCGCGTGCGCGCCACCAAAAGAGCAAGTCCTACTGATGCAAAAAGGATGAGGTGCAACACGAGGACTTCCCAGGAGGTCACCCATTCCAGTACTACTCTCGCCCAAGCACGCTTAACTGCGGAGTTCTGATGGGATCCGGTGCATTAGTGCTGGTATGATCGCACCTCTCAAGTGTGGCGCGATCAACTGCTTTATGCCTTCGCCAGGCAGCCGCGCGCGCTTCAAACGATCATAACTTTCTGTCCGGGATGAATCTCGAGGCCCGGGAGGCGCCGCTGGAAAGCTCGTCCTGAGCCCGCCGCCGTCCCAACCTGGGCTCGCCCGGTTGAGGTCGACGTCGACCCCAAAAACCTGTTCCGGGGCCCGTTTCGGAGCTTTTGCAGTAACGCAAAGGATTGGACCCGCCGGGCGAAGAAATCGACCTGCCGCGGTCCCGGGCCCGCCTCCGCCGCCAAGAAGGATTTGAGCAATCGAAACCTTGCGCGTGCGCGCCACCAAAAGAGCAAGCCCGACTGATGCAAAAAGGATGAGGTGCAACACGAGGACTTCCCAGGAGGTCACCCATTCCAGTACTACTCTCGCCCAAGCACGCTTAACTGCGGCGTTCTGATGGGATCCGGTGCATTAGTGCTGGTATAATCGCACCTGTAAAGTGTGGCGCGATCAACTGCTTTATGCGTTCGCAAGGCAGCCGCGCGCTCTTCAAACGATCATAACTTTCTGTCCGGGATAAATCTCGAGGCCCGGGAGGCGCCGCTGGAAAGCTCGTCCTGAGCCCGCCGCCGTCCCAACCGGGGCTCGCCCGGTTGAGGTCGACGTCGACCCCAGAAACCTATTCCGGGGCCGGTTTCGGAGCTTTTGCAGCAACGTCAAGGATAAGAGCCGTCGGGCGAGGAAACCGACCTGCCGCGGTCCCGGGCCCGCCTCCGCCGCCGAGAAGGATTTGAGCAATCGAAACCTTGCGCGTGCGCGCCACCAAAAGAGCAAGTCCGACTGATGCAAAAAGGATGAGGTGCAACACGAGGACTTCCCAGGAGGTCACCCATTCCAGTACTACTCTCGCCCAAGCACGCTTAACTGCGGAGTTCTGATGGGATCCGGTGCATTAGTGCTGGTATGATCGCACCTGTCAAGTGTGGCGCGATCAACTGCTTTATGCCTTCGCCAGGCAGCCGCGCGCGCTTCAAACGATCATAACTTTCTGTCCGGGATGAATCTCGAGGCCCGGGAGGCGCCGCTGGAAAGCTCGTCCTGAGCCCGCCGCCGTCCCAACCAGGGCTCGCCCGGTTGAGGTCGACGTCGACCCCAGAAACCTATTCCGGGGCCGGTTTCGGAGCTTTTGCAGCAACGTCAAGGATAAGAGCCGCCGGGCGAGGAAACCGACCTGCCGCGGTCCCGGGCCCGCCTCCGCCGCCGAGAAGGATTTGAGCAATCGAAACCTTGCGCGTGCGCGCCACCAAAAGAGCAAGTCCGACTGATGCAAAAAGGATGAGGTACAACACGAGGACTTCCCAGGAGGTCACCCATTCCAGTACTACTCTCGCCCAAGCACGCTTAACTGCGGAGTTCTGATGGGATCCGGTGCATTAGTGCTGGTATGATCGCACCTGTCAAGTGTGGCGCGATCAACTGCTTTATGCCTTCGCCAGGCAGCCGCGCTCGCTTCAAACGATCATAACTTTCTGTCCGGGATGAATCTCGAGGCCCGGGAGGCGCCGCTGGAAAGCTCGTCCTGAGCCCGCCACCGTCCCAACCAGGGCTCGCCCGGTTGAGGTCGACGTCGACCCCAGAAACCTATTCCGGGGCCGGTTTCGGAGCTTTTGCAGCAACGTCAAGGATAATAGCCGCCGGGCGAGGAAACCGACCTGCCGCGGTCCCGGGCCCGCCTCCGCCGCCGAGAAGGATTTGAGAATCGAAACCTTGCGCGTGCGCGCCACCAAAAGAGCAAGTCCGACTGATGCAAAAAGGATGAGGTGCAACACGAGGACTTCCCAGGAGGTCACCCATTCCAGTACTACTCTCGCCCAAGCACGCTTAACTGCGGAGTTCTGATGGGATCCGGTGCATTAGTGCTGGTATGATCGCACCTGTCAAGTGTGGCGCGATCAACTGCTTTATGCCTTCGCCAGGCAGCCGCGCTCGCTTCAAACGATCATAACTTTCTGTCCGGGATGAATCTCGAGGCCCGGGAGGCGCCGCTGGAAAGCTCGTCCTGAGCCCGCCGCCGTCCCAACCTGGGCTCGCCTGGTTGAGGTCGACGTCGACCCCAAAAACCTGTTCCGGGGCCCGTTTCGGAGCTTTTGCAGCAACGTCAAGGATAAGTGCCGCCGGGCGAGGAAATCGACCTGCCGCGGTCCCGGGCCCGCCTCCGCCGCCGAGAAGGATTTGAGCAATCGAAACCTTGCGCGTGCGCGCCACCAAAAGAGCAAGCCCGACTGATGCAAAAAGGATGAGGTGCAACATGAGGACTTCCCAGGAGGTCACCCATTCCAGTACTACTCTCGCCCAAGCACGCTTAACTGCGGAGTTCTGATGGGATCCGATGCATTAGTGCTGGTATAATCGCACCTGTCAAGTGTGGCGCGATCAACTGCTTTATGCGTTCGCCAGGCAGCCGCGCGCGCTTCAAACGATCATAACTTTCTGTCCGGGATAAATCTCGAGGCCCGGGAGGCGCCGCAAGAAAGCTCGTCCTGAGCCCGCCGCCGTCCCAACCAGGGCTCGCCCGGTTGAGGTCGACGTCGACCCCAGAAACCTGTTCCGGGGCCCGTTTCGGAGCTTTTGCAGCAACGTCAAGGATAAGTGCCGCCGGGCGAAGAAATCGACCTGCCGCGGTCCCGGGCCCGCCTCCGCCGCCGAGAAGGATTTGAGCAATCGAAACCTTGCGCGTGCGCGCCACCAAAAGAGCAAGTCCGACTTTTGCAAAAAGGATGAGGTGCAACACGAGGACTTCCCAGGAGGTCACCCATTCCAGTACTACTCTCGCCCAAGCACGCTTAACTGCGGAGTTCTGATGGGATCCGGTGCATTAGTGCTGGTATGATCGCACCTGTCAAGTGTGGCGCGATCAACTGCTTTATGCCTTCGCCAGGCAGCCGCGCTCGCTTCAAACGATCATAACTTTCTGTCCGGGATGAATCTCGAGGCCCGGGAGGCGCCGCTGGAAAGCTCGTCCTGAGCCCGCCACCGTCCCAACCAGGGCTCGCCCGGTTGAGGTCGACGTCGACCCCAGAAACCTATTCCGGGGCCGGTTTCGGAGCTTTTGCAGCAACGTCAAGGATAAGAGCCGCCGGGCGAGGAAACCGACCTGCCGCGGTCCCGGGCCCGCCTCCGCCGCCGAGAAGGATTTGAGAATCGAAACCTTGCGCGTGCGCGCCACCAAAAGAGCAAGTCCGACTGATGCAAAAAGGATGAGGTGCAACACGAGGACTTCCCAGGAGGTCACCCATTCCAGTACTACTCTCGCCCAAGCACGCTTAACTGCGGAGTTCTGATGGGATCCGGTGCATTAGTGCTGGTATGATCGCACCTGTCAAGTGTGGCGCGATCAACTGCTTTATGCCTTCGCCAGGCAGCCGCGCTCGCTTCAAACGATCATAACTTTCTGTCCGGGATGAATCTCGAGGCCCGGGAGGCGCCGCTGGAAAGCTCGTCCTGAGCCCGCCGCCGTCCCAACCTGGGCTCGCCTGGTTGAGGTCGACGTCGACCCCAAAAACCTGTTCCGGGGCCCGTTTCGGAGCTTTTGCAGCAACGTCAAGGATAAGTGCCGCCGGGCGAGGAAATCGACCTGCCGCGGTCCCGGGCCCGCCTCCGCCGCCGAGAAGGATTTGAGCAATCGAAACCTTGCGCGTGCGCGCCACCAAAAGAGCAAGCCCGACTGATGCAAAAAGGATGAGGTGCAACATGAGGACTTCCCAGGAGGTCACCCATTCCAGTACTACTCTCGCCCAAGCACGCTTAACTGCGGAGTTCTGATGGGATCCGATGCATTAGTGCTGGTATAATCGCACCTGTCAAGTGTGGCGCGATCAACTGCTTTATGCGTTCGCCAGGCAGCCGCGCGCGCTTCAAACGATCATAACTTTCTGTCCGGGATAAATCTCGAGGCCCGGGAGGCGCCGCAAGAAAGCTCGTCCTGAGCCCGCCGCCGTCCCAACCAGGGCTCGCCCGGTTGAGGTCGACGTCGACCCCAGAAACCTGTTCCGGGGCCCGTTTCGGAGCTTTTGCAGCAACGTCAAGGATAAGTGCCGCCGGGCGAAGAAATCGACCTGCCGCGGTCCCGGGCCCGCCTCCGCCGCCGAGAAGGATTTGAGCAATCGAAACCTTGCGCGTGCGCGCCACCAAAAGAGCAAGTCCGACTTTTGCAAAAAGGATGAGGTGCAACACGAGGACTTCCCAGGAGGTCACCCATTCCAGTACTACTCTCGCCCAAGCACGCTTAACTGCGGAGTTCTGATGGGATCCGGTGCATTAGTGCTGGTATGATCGCACCTGTCAAGTGTGGCGCGATCAACTGCTTTATGCCTTCGCCAGGCAGCCGCGCTCGCTTCAAACGATCATAACTTTCTGTCCGGGATGAATCTCGAGGCCCGGGAGGCGCCGCTGGAAAGCTCGTCCTGAGCCCGCCACCGTCCCAACCAGGGCTCGCCCGGTTGAGGTCGACGTCGACCCCAGAAACCTATTCCGGGGCCGGTTTCGGAGCTTTTGCAGCAACGTCAAGGATAAGAGCCGCCGGGCGAGGAAACCGACCTGCCGCGGTCCCGGGCCCGCCTCCGCCGCCGAGAAGGATTTGAGAATCGAAACCTTGCGCGTGCGCGCCACCAAAAGAGCAAGTCCGACTGATGCAAAAAGGATGAGGTGCAACACGAGGACTTCCCAGGAGGTCACCCATTCCAGTACTACTCTCGCCCAAGCACGCTTAACTGCGGAGTTCTGATGGGATCCGGTGCATTAGTGCTGGTATGATCGCACCTGTCAAGTGTGGCGCGATCAACTGCTTTATGCCTTCGCCAGGCAGCCGCGCTCGCTTCAAACGATCATAACTTTCTGTCCGGGATGAATCTCGAGGCCCGGGAGGCGCCGCTGAAAAGCTCGTCCTGAGCCCGCCGCCGTCCCAACCTGGGCTCGCCCGGTTGAGGTCGACGTCGACCCCAAAAACCTGTTCCGGGGCCCGTTTCGGAGCTTTTGCAGCAACGTCAAGGATAAGTGCCGCCGGGCGAGGAAATCGACCTGCCGCGGTCCCGGGCCCGCCTCCGCCGCCGAGAAGGATTTGAGCAATCGAAACCTTGCGCGTGCGCGCCACCAAAAGAGCAAGCCCGACTGATGCAAAAAGGATGAGGTGCAACATGAGGACTTCCCAGGAGGTCACCCATTCCAGTACTACTCTCGCCCAAGCACGCTTAACTGCGGAGTTCTGATGGGATCCGATGCATTAGTGCTGGTATAATCGCACCTGTCAAGTGTGGCGCGATCAACTGCTTTATGCGTTCGCCAGGCAGCCGCGCGCGCTTCAAACGATCATAACTTTCTGTCCGGGATAAATCTCGAGGCCCGGGAGGCGCCGCAAGAAAGCTCGTCCTGAGCCCGCCGCCGTCCCAACCAGGGCTCGCCCGGTTGAGGTCGACGTCGACCCCAGAAACCTGTTCCGGGGCCCGTTTCGGAGCTTTTGCAGCAACGTCAAGGATAAGTGCCGCCGGGCGAAGAAATCGACCTGCCGCGGTCCCGGGCCCGCCTCCGCCGCCGAGAAGGATTTGAGCAATCGAAACCTTGCGCGTGCGCGCCACCAAAAGAGCAAGTCCGACTTTTGCAAAAAGGATGAGGTGCAACACGAGGACTTCCCAGGAGGTCACCCATTCCAGTACTACTCTCGCCCAAGCACGCTTAACTGCGGAGTTCTGATGGGATCCGGTGCATTAGTGCTGGTATGATCGCACCTGTCAAGTGTGGCGCGATCAACTGCTTTATGCCTTCGCCAGGCAGCCGCGCGCGCTTCAAACGATCATAACTTTCTGTCCGGGATGAATCTCGAGGCCCGGGAGGCGCCGCTGGAAAGCTCGTCCTGAGCCCGCCACCGTCCCAACCAGGGCTCGCCCGGTTGAGGTCGACGTCGACCCCAGAAACCTATTCCGGGGCCGGTTTCGGAGCTTTTGCAGCAACGTCAAGGATAAGAGCCGCCGGGCGAGGAAACCGACCTGCCGCGGTCCCGGGCCCGCCTCCGCCGCCGAGAAGGATTTGAGCAATCGAAACCTTGCGCGTGCGCACCACCAAAAGAGCAAGTCCGACTGATGCAAAAAGGATGAGGTGCAACACGAGGACTTCCCAGGAGGTCACCCATTCCAGTACTACTCTCGCCCAAGCACGCTTAACTGCGGAGTTCTGATGGGATCCGGTGCATTAGTGCTGGTATGATCGCACCTGTCAAGTGTGGCGCGATCAACTGCTTTATGCCTTCGCCAGGCAGCCGCGCGCGCTTCAAACGATCATAACTTTCTGTCCGGGATGAATCTCGAGGCCCGGGAGGCGCCACTGGAAAGCTCGTCCTGAGCCCGCCGCCGTCCCAACCAGGGCTCGCCCGGTTGAGGTCGACGTCGATTCCAGAAACCTGTTCCGGGGCCGGTTTCGGAGCTTTTGCAGCAACGTCAAGGATAAGAGCCGCCGGGCGAGGAAACCGACCTGCCGCGGTCCCGGGCCCGCCTCCGCCGCCGAGAAGGATTTGAGCAATCGAAACCTTGCGCGTGCGCGCCACCAAAAGAGCAAGTCCGACTGATGCAAAAAGGATGAGGTGCAACACGAGGACTTCCCAGGAGGTCGTCCATTCCAGTACTACTCTCGCCCAAGCACGCTTAACTGCGGAGTTCTGATGGGATCCGGTGCATTAGTGCTGGTATGATCGCACCTGTCAAGTGTGGCGCGATCAACTGCTTTATGCCTTCGCCAGGCAGCCGCGCGCGCTTCAAACGATCATAACTTTCTGTCCGGGATGAATCTCGAGGCCCGGGAGGCGCCGCTGGAAAGCTCGTCCTGAGCCCGCCGCCGTCCCAACCTGGGCTCGCCCGGTTGAGGTCGACGTCGACCCCAAAAACCTGTTCCGGGGCCCGTTTCGGAGCTTTTGCAGCAACGTCAAGGATAAGAGCCGCCGGGCGAGGAAACCGACCTGCCGCGGTCCCGGGCGCGCCTCCGCCGCCGAGAAGGATTTGAGCAATCGAAACCTTGCGCGTGCGCACCACCAAAAGAGCAAGTCCGACTGATGCAAAAAGGATGAGGTGCAACACGAGGACTTCCCAGGAGGTCACCCATTCCAGTACTACTCTCGCCCAAGCACGCTTAACTGCGGAGTTCTGATGGGATCCGGTGCATTAGTGCTGGTATGATCGCACCTGTCAAGTGTGGCGCGATCAACTGCTTTATGCCTTCGCCAGGCAGCCGCGCGCGCTTCAAACGATCATAACTTTCTGTCCGGGATGAATCTCGAGGCCCGGGAGGCGCCGCTGGAAAGCTCGTCCTGAGCCCGCCGCCGTCCCAACCAGGGCTCGCCCGGTTGAGGTCGACGTCGATCCCAGAAACCTATTCCGGGGCCGGTTTCGGAGCTTTTGCAGCAACGTCAAGGATAAGAGCCGCCGGGCGAGGAAACCGACCTGCCGCGGTCCCGGGCCCGCCTCCGCCGCCGAGAAGGATTTGAGCAATCGAAACCTTGCGCGTGCGCGCCACCAAAAGAGCAAGTCCGACTGATGCAAAAAGGATGAGGTGCAACACGAGGACTTCCCAGGAGGTCGTCCATTCCAGTACTACTCTCGCCCAAGCACGCTTAACTGCGGAGTTCTGATGGGATCCGGTGCATTAGTGCTGGTATGATCGCACCTGTCAAGTGTGGCGCGATCAACTGCTTTATGCCTTCGCCAGGCAGCCGCGCGCGCTTCAAACGATCATAACTTTCTGTCCGGGATGAATCTCGAGGCCCGGGAGGCGCCGCTGGAAAGCTCGTCCTGAGCCCGCCGCCGTCCCAACCTGGGCTCGCCCGGTTGAGGTCGACGTCGACCCCAAAAACCTGTTCCGGGGCCCGTTTCGGAGCTTTTGCAGTAACGCAAAGGATTGGACCCGCCGGGCGAAGAAATCGACCTGCCGCGGTCCCGGGCCCGCCTCCGCCGCCGAGAAGGATTTGAGCAATCGAAACCTTGCGCGTGCGCGCCACCAAAAGAGCAAGTCCGACTGATGCAAAAAGGATGAGGTGCAACACGAGGACTTCCCAGGAGGTCACCCATTCCAGTACTACTCTCGCCCAAGCATGCTTAACTGCGGAGTTCTGATGGGATCCGGTGCATTAGTGCTGGTATGATCGCACCTCTCAAGTGTGGCGCGATCAACTGCTTTATGCCTTCGCCAGGCAGCCGCGCGCGCTTCAAACGATCATAACTTTCTGTCCGGGATGAATCTCGAGGCCCGGGAGGCACCGCTGGAAAGCTCGTCCTGAGCCCGCCGCCGTCCCAACCTGGGCTCGCCCGGTTGAGGTCGACGTCGACCCCAAAAACCTGTTCCGGGGCCCGTTTCGGAGCTTTTGCAGTAACGCAAAGGATTGGACCCGCCGGGCGAAGAAATCGACCTGCCGCGGTCCCGGGCCCGCCTCCGCCGCCAAGAAGGATTTGAGCAATCGAAACCTTGCGCGTGCGCGCCACCAAAAGAGCAAGCCCGACTGATGCAAAAAGGATGAGGTGCAACACGAGGACTTCCCAGGAGGTCACCCATTCCAGTACTACTCTCGCCCAAGCACGCTTAACTGCGGCGTTCTGATGGGATCCGGTGCATTAGTGCTGGTATGATCGCACCTGTCAAGTGTGGCGCGATCAACTGCTTTATGCCTTCGCCAGGCAGCCGCGCTCGCTTCAAACGATCATAACTTTCTGTCCGGGATGAATCTCGAGGCCCGGGAGGCGCCGCTGGAAAGCTCGTCCTGAGCCCGCCACCGTCCCAACCAGGGCTCGCCCGGTTGAGGTCGACGTCGACCCCAGAAACCTATTCCGGGGCCGGTTTCGGAGCTTTTGCAGCAACGTCAAGGATAAGAGCCGCCGGGCGAGGAAACCGACCTGCCGCGGTCCCGGGCCCGCCTCCGCCGCCGAGAAGGATTTGAGAATCGAATCTTGCGCGTGCGCGCCACCAAAAGAGCAAGTCCGACTGATGCAAAAAGGATGAGGTGCAACACGAGGACTTCCCAGGAGGTCACCCATTCCAGTACTACTCTCGCCCAAGCACGCTTAACTGCGGAGTTCTGATGGGATCCGGTGCATTAGTGCTGGTATGATCGCACCTGTCAAGTGTGGCGCGATCAACTGCTTTATGCCTTCGCCAGGCAGCCGCGCTCGCTTCAAACGATCATAACTTTCTGTCCGGGATGAATCTCGAGGCCCGGGAGGCACCGCTGGAAAGCTCGTCCTGAGCCCGCCGCCGTCCCAACCTGGGCTCGCCCGGTTGAGGTCGACGTCGACCCCAAAAACCTGTTCCGGGGCCCGTTTCGGAGCTTTTGCAGCAACGTCAAGGATAAGTGCCGCCGGGCGAGGAAATCGACCTGCCGCGGTCCCGGGCCCGCCTCCGCCGCCGAGAAGGATTTGAGCAATCGAAACCTTGCGCGTGCGCGCCACCAAAAGAGCAAGCCCGACTAATGCAAAAAGGATGAGGTGCAACACGAGGACTTCCCAGGAGGTCACCCATTCCAGTACTACTCTCGCCCAAGCACGCTTAACTGCGGAGTTCTGATGGGATCCGGTGCATTAGTGCTGGTATGATCGCACCTGTCAAGTGTGGCGCGATCAACTGCTTTATGCCTTCGCCAGGCAGCCGCGCGCGCTTCAAACGATCATAACTTTCTGTCCGGGATGAATCTCGAGGCCCGGGAGGCGCCGCTGGAAAGCTCGTCCTGAGCCCGCCGCCGTCCCAACCAGGGCTCGCCCGGTTGAGGTCGACGTCGATCCCAGAAACCTATTCCGGGGCCGGTTTCGGAGCTTTTGCAGCAACGTCAAGGATAAGAGCCGCCGGGCGAGGAAACCGACCTGCCGCGGTCCCGGGCCCGCCTCCGCCGCCGAGAAGGATTTGAGCAATCGAAACCTTGCGCGTGCGCGCCACCAAAAGAGCAAGTCCGACTGATGCAAAAAGGATGAGGTGCAACACGAGGACTTCCCAGGAGGTCGTCCATTCCAGTACTACTCTCGCCCAAGCACGCTTAACTGCGGAGTTCTGATGGGATCCGGTGCATTAGTGCTGGTATGATCGCACCTGTCAAGTGTGGCGCGATCAACTGCTTTATGCCTTCGCCAGGCAGCCGCGCGCGCTTCAAACGATCATAACTTTCTGTCCGGGATGAATCTCGAGGCCCGGGAGGCGCCGCTGGAAAGCTCGTCCTGAGCCCGCCGCCGTCCCAACCTGGGCTCGCCCGGTTGAGGTCGACGTCGACCCCAAAAACCTGTTCCGGGGCCCGTTTCGGAGCTTTTGCAGTAACGCAAAGGATTGGACCCGCCGGGCGAAGAAATCGACCTGCCGCGGTCCCGGGCCCGCCTCCGCCGCCGAGAAGGATTTGAGCAATCGAAACCTTGCGCGTGCGCGCCACCAAAAGAGCAAGTCCGACTGATGCAAAAAGGATGAGGTGCAACACGAGGACTTCCCAGGAGGTCACCCATTCCAGTACTACTCTCGCCCAAGCACGCTTAACTGCGGAGTTCTGATGGGATCCGGTGCATTAGTGCTGGTATGATCGCACCTCTCAAGTGTGGCGCGATCAACTGCTTTATGCCTTCGCCAGGCAGCCGCGCGCGCTTCAAACGATCATAACTTTCTGTCCGGGATGAATCTCGAGGCCCGGGAGGCACCGCTGGAAAGCTCGTCCTGAGCCCGCCGCCGTCCCAACCTGGGCTCGCCCGGTTGAGGTCGACGTCGACCCCAAAAACCTGTTCCGGGGCCCGTTTCGGAGCTTTTGCAGTAACGCAAAGGATTGGACCCGCCGGGCGAAGAAATCGACCTGCCGCGGTCCCGGGCCCGCCTCCGCCGCCAAGAAGGATTTGAGCAATCGAAACCTTGCGCGTGCGCGCCACCAAAAGAGCAAGCCCGACTGATGCAAAAAGGATGAGGTGCAACACGAGGACTTCCCAGGAGGTCACCCATTCCAGTACTACTCTCGCCCAAGCACGCTTAACTGCGGCGTTCTGATGGGATCCGGTGCATTAGTGCTGGTATGATCGCACCTGTCAAGTGTGGCGCGATCAACTGCTTTATGCCTTCGCCAGGCAGCCGCGCTCGCTTCAAACGATCATAACTTTCTGTCCGGGATGAATCTCGAGGCCCGGGAGGCGCCGCTGGAAAGCTCGTCCTGAGCCCGCCACCGTCCCAACCAGGGCTCGCCCGGTTGAGGTCGACGTCGACCCCAGAAACCTATTCCGGGGCCGGTTTCGGAGCTTTTGCAGCAACGTCAAGGATAAGGGTCGCCGGGCGAGGAAACCGACCTGCCGCGGTCCCGGGCCCGCCTCCGCCGCCGAGAAGGATTTGAGAATCGAAACCTTGCGCGTGCGCGCCACCAAAAGAGCAAGTCCGACTGATGCAAAAAGGATGAGGTGCAACACGAGGACTTCCCAGGAGGTCACCCATTCCAGTACTACTCTCGCCCAAGCACGCTTAACTGCGGAGTTCTGATGGGATCCGGTGCATTAGTGCTGGTATGATCGCACCTGTCAAGTGTGGCGCGATCAACTGCTTTATGCCTTCGCCAGGCAGCCGCGCTCGCTTCAAACGATCATAACTTTCTGTCCGGGATGAATCTCGAGGCCCGGGAGGCACCGCTGGAAAGCTCGTCCTGAGCCCGCCGCCGTCCCAACCTGGGCTCGCCCGGTTGAGGTCGACGTCGACCCCAAAAACCTGTTCCGGGGCCCGTTTCGGAGCTTTTGCAGCAACGTCAAGGATAAGTGCCGCCGGGCGAGGAAATCGACCTGCCGCGGTCCCGGGCCCGCCTCCGCCGCCGAGAAGGATTTGAGCAATCGAAACCTTGCGCGTGCGCGCCACCAAAAGAGCAAGCCCGACTAATGCAAAAAGGATGAGGTGCAACATGAGGACTTCCCAGGAGGTCACCCATTCCAGTACTACTCTCGCCCAAGCACGCTTAACTGCGGAGTTCTGATGGGATCCGATGCATTAGTGCTGGTATAATCGCACTTGTCAAGTGTGGCGCGATCAACTGCTTTATGCGTTCGCCAGGCAGCCGCGCGCGCTTCGAACGATCATAACTTTCTGTCCGGGATAAATCTCGAGGCCCGGGAGGCGCCGCAAGAAAGCTCGTCCTGAGCCCGCCGCCGTCCCAACCAGGGCTCGCCCGGTTGAGGTCGACGTCGACCCCAGAAACCTGTTCCGGGGCCCGTTTCGGAGCTTTTGCAGCAACGTCAAGGATAAGTGCCGCCGGGCGAAGAAATCGACCTGCCGCGGTCCCGGGCCCGCCTCCGCCGCCGAGAAGGATTTGAGCAATCGAAACCTTGCGCGTGCGCGCCACCAAAAGAGCAAGTCCGACTTTTGCAAAAAGGATGAGGTGCAACACGAGGACTTCCCAGGAGGTCACCCATTCCAGTACTACTCTCGCCCAAGCACGCTTAACTGCGGAGTTCTGATGGGATCCGGTGCATTAGTGCTGGTATGATCGCACCTGTCAAGTGTGGCGCGATCAACTGCTTTATGCCTTCGCCAGGCAGCCGCGCGCGCTTCAAACGATCATAACTTTCTGTCCGGGATGAATCTCGAGGCCCGGGAGGCGCCGCTGGAAAGCTCGTCCTGAGCCCGCCGCCGTCCCAACCTGGGCTCGCCCGGTTGAGGTCGACGTCGACCCCAAAAACCTGTTCCGGGGCCCGTTTCGGAGCTTTTGCAGTAACGCAAAGGATTGGACCCGCCGGGCGAAGAAATCGACCTGCCGCGGTCCCGGGCCCGCCTCCGCCGCCGAGAAGGATTTGAGCAATCGAAACCTTGCGCGTGCGCGCCACCAAAAGAGCAAGTCCGACTGATGCAAAAAGGATGAGGTGCAACACGAGGACTTCCCAGGAGGTCACCCATTCCAGTACTACTCTCGCCCAAGCACGCTTAACTGCGGAGTTCTGATGGGATCCGGTGCATTAGTGCTGGTATGATCGCACCTCTCAAGTGTGGCGCGATCAACTGCTTTATGCCTTCGCCAGGCAGCCGCGCGCGCTTCAAACGATCATAACTTTCTGTCCGGGATGAATCTCGAGGCCCGGGAGGCGCCGCTGGAAAGCTCGTCCTGAGCCCGCCGCCGTCCCAACCTGGGCTCGCCCGGTTGAGGTCGACGTCGACCCCAAAAACCTGTTCCGGGGCCCGTTTCGGAACTTTTGCAGTAACGCAAAGGATTGGACCCGCCGGGCGAAGAAATCGACCTGCCGCGGTCCCGGGCCCGCCTCCGCCGCCGAGAAGGATTTGAGCAATCGAAACCTTGCGCGTGCGCGCCACCAAAAGAGCAAGTCCGACTGATGCAAAAAGGATGAGGTGCAACACGAGGACTTCCCAGGAGGTCACCCATTCCAGTACTACTCTCGCCCAAGCACGCTTAACTGCGGAGTTCTGATGGGATCCGGTGCATTAGTGCTGGTATGATCGCACCTCTCAAGTGTGGCGCGATCAACTGCTTTATGCCTTCGCCAAGCAGCCGCGCGCGCTTCAAACGATCATAACTTTCTGTCCGGGATGAATCTCGAGGCCCGGGAGGCGCCGCTGGAAAGCTCGTCCTGAGCCCGCCGCCGTCCCAACCTGGGCTCGCCCGGTTGAGGTCGACGTCGACCCCAAAAACCTGTTCCGGGGCCCGTTTCGGAGCTTTTGCAGTAACGCAAAGGATTGGACCCGCCGGGCGAAGAAATCGACCTGCCGCGGTCCCGGGCCCGCCTCCGCCACCAAGAAGGATTTGAGCAATCGAAACCTTGCGCGTGCGCGCCACCAAAAGAGCAAGCCCGACTGATGCAAAAAGGATGAGGTGCAACACGAGGACTTCCCAGGAGGTCACCCATTCCAGTACTACTCTCGCCCAAGCACGCTTAACTGCGGCGTTCTGATGGGATCCGGTGCATTAGTGCTGGTATAATCGCACCTGTAAAGTGTGGCGCGATCAACTGCTTTATGCGTTCGCAAGGCAGCCGCGCGCTCTTCAAACGATCATAACTTTCTGTCCGGGATAAATCTCGAGGCCCGGGAGGCGCCGCTGGAAAGCTCGTCCTGAGCCCGCCGCCGTCCCAACCAGGGCTCGCCCGGTTGAGGTCGACGTCGACCCCAGAAACCTATTCCGGGGCCGGTTTCGGAGCTTTTGCAGCAACGTCAAGGATAAGAGCCGCCGGGCGAGGAAACCGACCTGCCGCGGTCCCGGGCCCGCCTCCGCCGCCGAGAAGGATTTGAGAATCGAAACCTTGCGCGTGCGCGCCACCAAAAGAGCAAGTCCGACTGATGCAAAAAGGATGAGGTGCAACACGAGGACTTCCCAGGAGGTCACCCATTCCAGTACTACTCTCGCCCAAGCACGCTTAACTGCGGAGTTCTGATGGGATCCGGTGCATTAGTGCTGGTATGATCGCACCTGTCAAGTGTGGCGCGATCAACTGCTTTATGCCTTCGCCAGGCAGCCGCGCTCGCTTCAAACGATCATAACTTTCTGTCCGGGATGAATCTCGAGGCCCGGGAGGCACCGCTGGAAAGCTCGTCCTGAGCCCGCCGCCGTCCCAACCTGGGCTCGCCCGGTTGAGGTCGACGTCGACCCCAAAAACCTGTTCCGGGGCCCGTTTCGGAGCTTTTGCAGCAACGTCAAGGATAAGTGCCGCCGGGCGAGGAAATCGACCTGCCGCGGTCCCGGGCCCGCCTCCGCCGCCGAGAAGGATTTGAGCAATCGAAACCTTGCGCGTGCGCGCCACCAAAAGAGCAAGCCCGACTGATGCAAAAAGGATGAGGTGCAACATGAGGACTTCCCAGGAGGTCACCCATTCCAGTACTACTCTCGCCCAAGCACGCTTAACTGCGGAGTTCTGATGGGATCCGATGCATTAGTGCTGGTATAATCGCACCTGTCAAGTGTGGCGCGATCAACTGCTTTATGCGTTCGCCAGGCAGCCGCGCGCGCTTCAAACGATCATAACTTTCTGTCCGGGATAAATCTCGAGGCCCGGGAGGCGCCGCAAGAAAGCTCGTCCTGAGCCCGCCGCCGTCCCAACCAGGGCTCGCCCGGTTGAGGTCGACGTCGACCCCAGAAACCTGTTCCGGGGCCCGTTTCGGAGCTTTTGCAGCAACGTCAAGGATAAGTGCCGCCGGGCGAAGAAATCGACCTGCCGCGGTCCCGGGCCCGCCTCCGCCGCCGAGAAGGATTTGAGCAATCGAAACCTTGCGCGTGCGCGCCACCAAAAGAGCAAGTCCGACTTTTGCAAAAAGGATGAGGTGCAACACGAGGACTTCCTAGGAGGTCACCCATTCCAGTACTACTCTCGCCCAAGCACGCTTAACTGCGGAGTTCTGATGGGATCCGGTGCATTAGTGCTGGTATGATCGCACCTGTCAAGTGTGGCGCGATCAACTGCTTTATGCCTTCGCAAGGCAGCCGCGCGCGCTTCAAACGATCATAACTTTCTGTCCGGGATGAATCTCGAGGCCCGGGAGGCGCCGCTGGAAAGCTCGTCCTGAGCCCGCCGCCGTCCCAACCTGGGCTCGCCCGGTTGAGGTCGACGTCGACCCCAAAAACCTGTTCCGGGGCCCGTTTCGGAGCTTTTGCAGTAACGCAAAGGATTGGACCCGCCGGGCGAAGAAATCGACCTGCCGCGGTCCCGGGCCCGCCTCCGCCGCCGAGAAGGATTTGAGCAATCGAAACCTTGCGCGTGCGCGCCACCAAAAGAGCAAGTCCGACTGATGCAAAAAGGATGAGGTGCAACACGAGGACTTCCCAGGAGGTCACCCATTCCAGTACTACTCTCGCCCAAGCACGCTTAACTGCGGAGTTCTGATGGGATCCGGTGCATTAGTGCTGGTATGATCGCACCTCTCAAGTGTGGCGCGATCAACTGCTTTATGCCTTCGCCAGGCAGCCGCGCGCGCTTCAAACGATCATAACTTTCTGTCCGGGATGAATCTCGAGGCCCGGGAGGCGCCGCTGGAAAGCTCGTCCTGAGCCCGCCGCCGTCCCAACCTGGGCTCGCCCGGTTGAGGTCGACGTCGACCCCAAAAACCTGTTCCGGGGCCCGTTTCGGAACTTTTGCAGTAACGCAAAGGATTGGACCCGCCGGGCGAAGAAATCGACCTGCCGCGGTCCCGGGCCCGCCTCCGCCGCCGAGAAGGATTTGAGCAATCGAAACCTTGCGCGTGCGCGCCACCAAAAGAGCAAGTCCGACTGATGCAAAAAGGATGAGGTGCAACACGAGGACTTCCCAGGAGGTCACCCATTCCAGTACTACTCTCGCCCAAGCACGCTTAACTGCGGAGTTCTGATGGGATCCGGTGCATTAGTGCTGGTATGATCGCACCTCTCAAGTGTGGCGCGATCAACTGCTTTATGCCTTCGCCAGGCAGCCGCGCGCGCTTCAAACGATCATAACTTTCTGTCCGGGATGAATCTCGAGGCCCGGGAGGCGCCGCTGGAAAGCTCGTCCTGAGCCCGCCGCCGTCCCAACCTGGGCTCGCCCGGTTGAGGTCGACGTCGACCCCAAAAACCTGTTCCGGGGCCCGTTTCGGAGCTTTTGCAGTAACGCAAAGGATTGGACCCGCCGGGCGAAGAAATCGACCTGCCGCGGTCCCGGGCCCGCCTCCGCCGCCAAGAAGGATTTGAGCCATCGAAACCTTGCGCGTGCGCGCCACCAAAAGAGCAAGCCCGACTGATGCAAAAAGGATGAGGTGCAACACGAGGACTTCCCAGGAGGTCACCCATTCCAGTACTACTCTCGCCCAAGCACGCTTAACTGCGGCGTTCTGATGGGATCCGGTGCATTAGTGCTGGTATAATCGCACCTGTAAAGTGTGGCGCGATCAACTGCTTTATGCGTTCGCAAGGCAGCCGCGCACTCTTCAAACGATCATAACTTTCTGTCCGGGATAAATCTCGAGGCCCGGGAGGCGCCGCTGGAAAGCTCGTCCTGAGCCCGCCGCCGTCCCAACCAGGGCTCGCCCGGTTGAGGTCGACGTCGACCCCAGAAACCTATTCCGGGGCCGGTTTCGGAGCTTTTGCAGCAACGTCAAGGATAAGAGCCGTCGGGCGAGGAAACCGACCTGCCGCGGTCCCGGGCCCGCCTCCGCCGCCGAGAAGGATTTGAGCAATCGAAACCTTGCGCGTGCGCGCCACCAAAAGAGCAAGTCTGACTGATGCAAAAAGGATGAGGTGCAACACGAGGACTTCCCAGGAGGTCACCCATTCCAGTACTACTCTCGCCCAAGCACGCTTAACTGCGGAGTTCTGATGGGATCCGGTGCATTAGTGCTGGTATGATCGCACCTGTCAAGTGTGGCGCGATCAACTGCTTTATGCCTTCGCCAGGCAGCCGCGCGCGCTTCAAACGATCATAACTTTCTGTCCGGGATGAATCTCGAGGCCCGGGAGGCGCCGCTGGAAAGCTCGTCCTGAGCCCGCCGCCGTCCCAACCAGGGCTCGCCCGGTTGAGGTCGACGTCGACCCCAGAAACCTATTCCGGGGCCGGTTTCGGAGCTTTTGCAGCAACGTCAAGGATAAGAGCCGCCGGGCGAGGAAACCGACCTGCCGCGGTCCCGGGCCCGCCTCCGCCGCCGAGAAGGATTTGAGCAATCGAAACCTTGCGCGTGCGCGCCACCAAAAGAGCAAGTCCGACTGATGCAAAAAGGATGAGGTACAACACGAGGACTTCCCAGGAGGTCACCCATTCCAGTACTACTCTCGCCCAAGCACGCTTAACTGCGGAGTTCTGATGGGATCCGGTGCATTAGTGCTGGTATGATCGCACCTGTCAAGTGTGGCGCGATCAACTGCTTTATGCCTTCGCCAGGCAGCCGCGCTCGCTTCAAACGATCATAACTTTCTGTCCGGGATGAATCTCGAGGCCCGGGAGGCGCCGCTGGAAAGCTCGTCCTGAGCCCGCCACCGTCCCAACCAGGGCTCGCCCGGTTGAGGTCGACGTCGACCCCAGAAACCTATTCCGGGGCCGGTTTCGGAGCTTTTGCAGCAACGTCAACGATAAGAGCCGCCGGGCGAGGAAACCGACCTGCCGCGGTCCCGGGCCCGCCTCCGCCGCCGAGAAGGATTTGAGAATCGAAACCTTGCGCGTGCGCGCCACCAAAAGAGCAAGTCCGACTGATGCAAAAAGGATGAGGTGCAACACGAGGACTTCCCAGGAGGTCACCCATTCCAGTACTACTCTCGCCCAAGCACGCTTAACTGCGGAGTTCTGATGGGATCCGGTGCATTAGTGCTGGTATGATCGCACCTGTCAAGTGTGGCGCGATAAACTGCTTTATGCCTTCGCCAGGCAGCCGCGCTCGCTTCAAACGATCATAACTTTCTGTCCGGGATGAATCTCGAGGCCCGGGAGGCGCTGCTGGAAAGCTCGTCCTGAGCCCGCCGCCGTCCAAACCTGGGCTCGCCCGGTTGAGGTCGACCTCGACCCCAAAAACCTGTTCCGGGGCCCGTTTCGGAGCTTTTGCAGCAACGTCAAGGATAAGTGCCGCCGGGCGAGGAAATCGACCTGCCGCGGTCCCGGGCCCGCCTCCGCCGCCGAGAAGGATTTGAGCAATCGAAACCTTGCGCGTGCGCGCCACCAAAAGAGCAAGCCCGACTGATGCAAAAAGGATGAGGTGCAACATGAGGACTTCCCAGGAGGTCACCCATTCCAGTACTACTCTCGCCCAAGCACGCTTAACTGCGGAGTTCTGATGGGATCCGATGCATTAGTGCTGGTATAATCGCACCTGTCAAGTGTGGCGCGATCAACTGCTTTATGCGTTCGCCAGGCAGCCGCGCGCGCTTCAAACGATCATAACTTTCTGTCCGGGATAAATCTCGAGGCCCGGGAGGCGCCGCAAGAAAGCTCGTCCTGAGCCCGCCGCCGTCCCAACCAGGGCTCGCCCGGTTGAGGTCGACGTCGACCCCAGAAACCTGTTCCGGGGCCCGTTTCGGAGCTTTTGCAGCAACGTCAAGGATAAGTGCCGCCGGGCGAAGAAATCGACCTGCCGCGGTCCCGGGCCCGCCTCCGCCGCCGAGAAGGATTTGAGCAATCGAAACCTTGCGCGTGCGCGCCACCAAAAGAGCAAGTCCGACTTTTGCAAAAAGGATGAGGTGCAACACGAGGACTTCCCAGGAGGTCACCCATTCCAGTACTACTCTCGCCCAAGCACGCTTAACTGCGGAGTTCTGATGGGATCCGGTGCATTAGTGCTGGTATGATCGCACCTGTCAAGTGTGGCGCGATCAACTGCTTTATGCCTTCGCCAGGCAGCCGCGCGCGCTTCAAACGATCATAACTTTCTATCCGGGATGAATCTCGAGGCCCGGGAGGCGCCGCTGGAAAGCTCGTCCTGAGCCCGCCGCCGTCCCAACCAGGGCTCGCCCGGTTGAGGTCGACGTCGACCCCAGAAACCTATTCCGGGGCCGGTTTCGGAGCTTTTGCAGCAACGTCAAGGATAAGAGCCGCCGGGCGAGGAAACCGACCTGCCGCGGTCCCGGGCCCGCCTCCGCCGCCGAGAAGGATTTGAGCAATCGAAACCTTGCGCGTGCGCACCACCAAAAGAGCAAGTCCGACTGATGCAAAAAGGATGAGGTGCAACACGAGGACTTCCCAGGAGGTCACCCATTCCAGTACTACTCTCGCCCAAGCACGCTTAACTGCGGAGTTCTGATGGGATCCGGTGCATTAGTGCTGGTATGATCGCACCTGTCAAGTGTGGCGCGATCAACTGCTTTATGCCTTCGCCAGGCAGCCGCGCGCGCTTCAAACGATCATAACTTTCTGTCTGGGATGAATCTCGAGGCCCGGGAGGCGCCGCTGGAAAGCTCGTCCTGAGCCCGCCGCCGTCCCAACCTGGGCTCGCCCGGTTGAGGTCGACGTCGACCCCAGAAACCTGTTCCGGGGCCCGGTTTCGGAGCTTTTGCAGCAACGCAGAGGATTGGAGCCGCCGGGCGAGGAAATCGACCTGCCGCGGTCCCTGGCCCGCCTCCGCCGCCGAGAAGGATTTGAGCAATCGAAACCTTGCGCGTGCGCGCCACCAAAAGAGCAAGCCCGACTGATGCAAAAAGGATGAGGTGCAACACGAGGACTTCCCAGGAGGTCACCAATTCCAGTACTACTCTCGCCCAAGCACGCTTAACTGCGGAGTTCTGATGGGATCCGGTGCATTAGTGCTGGTATAATCGCACCTGTCAAGTGTGGCGCGATCAACTGCTTTATGCGTTCGCAAGGCAGCCGCGCGCGCTTCCTACGATCATAACTTTCTGTCCGGGATAAATCTCGTAGCCCGGGAGGCGCCGCTGGAAAGCTCGTCCTGAGCCCGCCGCCGTCCCAACCAGGGCTCGCCCGGTTGAGGTCGAACACGACCCCAGAAACCTATTCCGGGGCCGGTTTCGGAGCTTTTGCAGCAACGTCAAGGATAAGAGCCGCCGGGCGAGGAAACCGACCTGCCGCGGTCCCGGGCCCGCCTCCGCCGCCGAGAAGGATTTGAGCAATCGAAACCTTGCGCGTGCGCGCCACCAAAAGAGCAAGTCCGACTGATGCAAAAAGGATGAGGTGCAACACGAGGACTTCCCAGGAGGTCAGCCATTCCAGTACTACTCTCGCCCAAGCACGCTTAACTGCGGAGTTCTGATGGGATCCGGTGCATTAGTGCTGGTATGATTGCACCTGTCAAGTGTGGCGCGGTCAACTGCTTTATGCCTTCGCCAGGTAGCCGCGCGCGCTTCAAACGATCATAACTTTCTGTCCGGGATGAATCTCGAGGCCCGGGAGGCGCCGCTGGAAAGCTCGTCCTGAGCCCGCCGCCGTCCCAACCCGGGCTCGCCCGGTTAAGGTCGTCGTCGACCCCAGAAACCTTTTCCGGGGCCCGTTTCGGAGCTTTTGCAGCAACGCAAAGGATTGGAGCCGCCGGGCGAGGAAATCGACCTGCCGCGGTCCCGGGCCCGCCTCCGCCGCCGAGAAGGATTTGAGCAAACAAAACCTTGCGCGTGCGCGCCACCAAAAGAGCAAGCCCGACTGATGCAAAAAGGATGAGGTGCAACACGAGGACTTCCCAGGAGGTCACCCATTCCAGTACTACTCTCGCCCAAGCACGCTTAACTGCGGAGTTCTGATGGGATCCGGTGCATTAGTGCTGGTATAATCGCACCTGTAAAGTGTGGCGCGATCAACTGCTTTATGCGTTCGCAAGGCAGCCGCGCGCTCTTCAAACGATCATAACTTTCTGTCCGGGATGAATCTCGAGGCCCGGGAGGCGCCGCTGGAAAGCTCGTCCTGAGCCCGCCGCCGTCCCAACCTGGGCTCGCCCGGTTGAGGTCGACGTCGACCCCAAAAACCTGTTCCGGGGCCCGTTTCGGAGCTTTTGCAGCAACGCAAAGGATTGGACCCGCCGGGCGAAGAAATCGACCTGCCGCGGTCCCGGGCCCGCCTCCGCCGCCGAGAAGGATTTGAGCAATCGAAACCTTGCGCGTGCGCCCCACCAAAAGAGCAAGCCCGACTGATGCAAAAAGGATGAGGTGCAACACGAGGACTTCCCAGGAGGTCACCCTTTCCAGTACTACTCTCGCCCAAGCACGCTTAACTGCGGAGTTCTGATGGGATCCGATGCATTAGTGCTGGATAATCGCACCTGTCAAGTGTGGTGCGATCAACTGCTTTATGCGTTCGCAAGGCAGCCGCGCGCGCTTCAAACGATCATAACTTTCTGTCCGGGATAAATCTCGAGGCCCGGGAGGCGCCGCTGGAAAGCTCGTCCTGAGCCCGCCGCCGTCCCAACCAGGGCTCTCCCGGTTGAGGTCGACGTCGACCCCAGAAACCTATTCCGGGGCCGGTTTCGGAGCTTTTGCAGCAACGTCAAGGATAAGTGCCGCCGGGCGAGGAAACCGACCTGGCGCGGTCCCGGGCCCGCCTCCGCCGCCGAGAAGGATTTGAGCAATCGAAACCTTGCGCGTGCGCGCCACTAAAAGAGCAAGTCCGACTTTTGCAAAAAGGATGAGGTGCAACACGAGGACTTCCCAGGAGGTCACCCATTCCAGTACTACTCTCGCCCAAGCACGCTTAACTGCGGAGTTCTGATGGGATCCGGTGCATTAGTGCTGGTATGATCGCACCTGTCAAGTGTGGCGCGATCAACTGCTTTATGCCTTCGCCAGGCAGCCGCGCGCGCTTTAAACGATCATAACTTTCTGTCCGGGATGAATCTCGAGGCCCGGGAGGCGCCGCAAGAAAGCTCGTCCTGAGCCCGCCGCCGTCCCAACCAGGGCTCGCCCGGTTGAGGTCGACGTCGACCCCAAAAACCTGTTCCGGGGCCCGTTTCGGAGCTTTTGCAGCAACGCAAAGGATTGGACCCGCCGGGCGAAGAAATCGACCTGCCGCGGTCCCGGGCCCGCCTCCGCCGCCGAGAAGGATTTGAGCAATCGAAACCTTGCGCGTGCGCGCCACCAAAAGAGCAAGCCCGACTGATGCAAAAAGGATGAGGTGCAACACGAGGACTTCCCAGGAGGTCACCCATTCCAGTACTACTCTCGCCCAAGCACGCTTAACTGCGGAGTTCTGATGGGATCCGGTGCACTAGTGCTGGTATGATCGCACCTGTCAAGTGTGGCGCGATCAACTGCTTTATGCCTTCGCCAGGCAGCCGCGCGCGCTTCAAACGATCATAACTTTCTGTCCGGGATGAATCTCGAAGCCCGGGAGGCGCCGCTGGAAAGCTCGTCCTGAGCCCGCCGCCGTCCCAACCAGGGCTCGGCCGGTTGAGGTCGACGTCGACCCCAGAAACCTATTCCGGGGCCGGTTTCGGAGCTTTTGCAGCAACGTCAAGGATAAGAGCCGCCGGGCGAGGAAACCGACCTGCCGCGGTCCCGGGCCCGCCTCCGCCGCCGAGAAGGATTTGAGCAATCGAAACCTTGCGCGTGCGCGCCACCAAAAGAGCAAGTCCGACTGATGCAAAAAGGATGAGGTGCAACACGAGGACTTCCCAGGAGGTCACCCATTCCAGTACTACTCTCGCCCAAGCACGCTTAACTGCGGAGTTCTGATGGGATCCGGTGCATTAGTGCTGGTATGATTGCACCTGTCAAGTGTGGCGCGATCAACTGCTTTATGCCTTCGCCAGGAAGCCGCGCGCGCTTCAAACGATCATAACTTTCTGTCCGGGATGAATCTCGAGGCCCGGGAGGCGCCGCTGGAAAGCTCGTCCTGAGCCCGCCGCCGTCCCAACCCGGGCTCGCCCGGTTAAGGTCGTCGTCGACCCCAGAAACCTTTTCTGGGGCCCGTTTCGGAGCTTTTGCAGCAACGCAAAGGATTGGACCCGCCGGGCGAGGAAATCGACCTGCCGCGGTCCCGGGCCCGCCTCCGCCGCCGAGAAGGATTTGAGCAATCAAAACCTTGCGCGTGCGCGCCACCAAAAGAGCAAGCCCGACTGATGCAAAAAGGATGAGGTGCAACACGAGGACTTCCCAGGAGGTCACCCATTCCAGTACTACTCTCGCCCAAGCACGCTTAACTGCGGCGTTCTGATGGGATCCGGTGCATTAGTGCTGGTATAATCGCACCTGTAAAGTGTGGCGCGATCAACTGCTTTATGCGTTCGCAAGGCAGCCGCGCGCTCTTCAAACGATCATAACTTTCTGTCCGGGATAAATCTCGAGGCCCGGGAGGCGCCGCTGGAAAGCTCGTCCTGAGCCCGCCGCCGTCCCAACCAGGGCTCGCCCGGTTGAGGTCGACGTCGACCCCAGAAACCTATTCCGGGGCCGGTTTCGGAGCTTTTGCAGCAACGTCAAGGATAAGAGCCGCCGGGCGAGGAAACCGACCTGCCGCGGTCCCGGGCCCGCCTCCGCCGCCGAGAAGGATTTGAGCAATCGAAACCTTGCGCGTGCGCGCCACCAAAAGAGCAAGTCCGACTGATGCAAAAAGGATGAGGTGCAACACGAGGACTTCCCAGGAGGTCAGCCATTCCAGTACTACTCTCGCCCAAGCACGCTTAACTGCGGAGTTCTGATGGGATCCGGTGCATTAGTGCTGGTATGATTGCACCTGTCAAGTGTGGCGCGATCAACTGCTTTATGCCTTCGCCAGGTAGCCGCGCGCGCTTCAAACGATCATAACTTTCTGTCCGGGATGAATCTCGAGGCCCGGGAGGCGCCGCTGGAAAGCTCGTCCTGAGCCCGCCGCCGTCCCAACCCGGGCTCGCCCGGTTAAGGTCGTCGTCGACCCCAGAAACCTTTTCCGGGGCCCGTTTCGGAGCTTTTGCAGCAACGCAAAGGATTGGACCCGCCGGGCGAGGAAATCGACCTGCCGCGGTCCCGGGCCCGCCTCCGCCGCTGAGAAGGATTTGAGCAATCAAAACCTTGCGCGTGCGCGCCACCAAAAGAGCAAGCCCGACTGATGCAAAAAGGATGAGGTGCAACACGAGGACTTCCCAGGAGGTCACCCATTCCAGTACTACTCTCGCCCAAGCACGCTTAACTGCGGCGTTCTGATGGGATCCGGTGCATTAGTGCTGGTATAATCGCACCTGTAAAGTGTGGCGCGATCAACTGCTTTATGCGTTCGCAAGGCAGCCGCGCGCTCTTCAAACGATCATAACTTTCTGTCCGGGATAAATCTCGAGGCCCGGGAGGCGCCGCTGGAAAGCTCGTCCTGAGCCCGCCGCCGTCCCAACCAGGGCTCGCCCGGTTGAGGTCGACGTCGACCCCAGAAACCTATTCCGGGGCCGGTTTCGGAGCTTTTGCAGCAACGTCAAGGATAAGAGCCGCCGGGCGAGGAAACCGACCTGCCGCGGTCCCGGGCCCGCCTCCGCCGCCGAGAAGGATTTGAGCAATCGAAACCTTGCGCGTGCGCGCCACCAAAAGAGCAAGTCCGACTGATGCAAAAAGGATGAGGTGCAACACGAGGACTTCCCAGGAGGTCAGCCATTCCAGTACTACTCTCGCCCAAGCACGCTTAACTGCGGAGTTCTGATGGGATCCGGTGCATTAGTGCTGGTATGATTGCACCTGTCAAGTGTGGCGCGATCAACTGCTTTATGCCTTCGCCAGGTAGCCGCGCGCGCTTCAAACGATCATAACTTTCTGTCCGGGATGAATCTCGAGGCCCGGGAGGCGCCGCTGGAAAGCTCGTCCTGAGCCCGCCGCCGTCCCAACCCGGGCTCGCCCGGTTAAGGTCGTCGTCGACCCCAGAAACCTTTTCCGGGGCCCGTTTCGGAGCTTTTGCAGCAACGCAAAGGATTGGACCCGCCGGGCGAGGAAATCGACCTGCCGCGGTCCCGGGCCCGCCTCCGCCGCCGAGAAGGATTTGAGCAATCAAAACCTTGCGCGTGCGCGCCACCAAAAGAGCAAGCCCGACTGATGCAAAAAGGATGAGGTGCAACACGAGGACTTCCCAGGAGGTCACCCATTCCAATACTACTCTCGCCCAAGCACGCTTAACTGCGGCGTTCTGATGGGATCCGGTGCATTAGTGCTGGTATAATCGCACCTGTAAAGTGTGGCGCGATCAACTGCTTTATGCGTTCGCAAGGCAGCCGCGCGCTCTTCAAACGATCATAACTTTCTGTCCGGGATAAATCTCGAGGCCCGGGAGGCGCCGCTGGAAAGCTCGTCCTGAGCCCGCCGCCGTCCCAACCAGGGCTCGCCCGGTTGAGGTCGACGTCGACCCCAGAAACCTATTCCGGGGCCGGTTTCGGAGCTTTTGCAGCAACGTCAAGGATAAGAGCCGCCGGGGGAGGAAACCGACCTGCCGCGGTCCAGGGCCCGCCTCCGCCGCCGAGAAGGATTTGAGCAATCGAAACCTTGCGCGTGCGCGCCACCAAAAGAGCAAGTCCGACTGATGCAAAAAGGATGAGGTGCAACACGAGGACTTCCCAGGAGGTCACCCATTCCAGTACTACTCTCGCCCAAGCACGCTTAACTGCGGAGTTCTGATGGGATCCGGTGCATTAGTGCTGGTATGATCGCACCTGTCAAGTGTGGCGCGATCAACTGCTTTATGCCTTCGCCAGGCAGCCGCGCGCGCTTCAAACGATCATAACTTTCTGTCCGGGATGAATCTCGAGGCCCGGGAGGCGCCGCAAGAAAGCTCGTCCTGAGCCCGCCGCCGTCCCAACCTGGGCTCGCCCGGTTGAGGTCGACGTCGACCCCAGAAACCTGTTCCGGGGCCCGTTTCGGAGCTTTTGCAGCAACGCAGAGGATTGGACCCGCCGGGCGAGGAAATCGACCTGCCGCGGTCCCGGGCCCGCCTCCGCCGCCGAGAAGGATTTGAGCAATCGAAACCTTGCGCGTGCGCGCCACCAAAAGAGCAAGCCCGACTGATGCAAAAAGGATGAGGTGCAACACGAGGACTTCCCAGGAGGTCACCAATTCCAGTACTACTCTCGCCCAAGCACGCTTAACTGCGGAGTTCTGATGGGATCCGGTGCATTAGTGCTGGTATAATCGCACCTGTCAAGTGTGGCGCGATCAACTGCTTTATGCGTTCGCAAGGCAGCCGCGCGCGCTTCCTACGATCATAACTTTCTGTCCGGGATAAATCTCGTAGCCCGGGAGGCGCCGCTGGAAAGCTCGTCCTGAGCCCGCCGCCGTCCCAACCAGGGCTCGCCCGGTTGAGGTCGACGTCGACCCCAGAAACCTATTCCGGGGCCGGTTTCGGAGCTTTTGCAGCAACGTCAAGGATAAGAGCCGCCGGGCGAGGAAACCGACCTGCAGCGGTCCCGGGCCCGCCTCCGCCGCCGAGAAGGATTTGAGCAATCGAAACCTTGCGCGTGCGCGCCACCAAAAGAGCAAGTCCGACTGATGCAAAAAGGATGAGGTGCAACACGAGGACTTCCCAGGAGGTCAGCCATTCCAGTACTACTCTCGCCCAAGCACGCTTAACTGCGGAGTTCTGATGGGATCCGGTGCATTAGTGCTGGTATGATTGCACCTGTCAAGTGTGGCGCGATCAACTGCTTTATGCCTTCGCCAGGTAGCCGCGCGCGCTTCAAACGATCATAACTTTCTGTCCGGGATGAATCTCGAGGCCCGGGAGGCGCCGCTGGAAAGCTCGTCCTGAGCCCGCCGCCGTCCCAACCCGGGCTCGCCCGGTTAAGGTCGTCGTCGACCCCAGAAACCTTTTCCGGGGCCCGTTTCGGAGCTTTTGCAGCAACGCAAAGGATTGGACCCGCCGGGCGAGGAAATCGACCTGCCGCGGTCCCGGGCCCGCCTCCGCCGCCGAGAAGGATTTGAGCAATCAAAACCTTGCGCGTGCGCGCCACCAAAAGAGCAAGCCCGACTGATGCAAAAAGGATGAGGTGCAACACGAGGACTTCCCAGGAGGTCACCCATTCCAGTACTACTCTCGCCCAAGCACGCTTAACTGCGGCGTTCTGATGGGATCCGGTGCATTAGTGCTGGTATAATCGCACCTGTAAAGTGTGGCGCGATCAACTGCTTTATGCGTTCGCAAGGCAGCCGCGCGCTCTTCAAACGATCATAACTTTCTGTCCGGGATAAATCTCGAGGCCCGGGAGGCGCCGCTGGAAAGCTCGTCCTGAGCCCGCCGCCGTCCCAACCAGGGCTCGCCCGGTTGAGGTCGACGTCGACCCCAGAAACCTATTCCGGGGCCGGTTTCGGAGCTTTTGCAGCAACGTCAAGGATAAGAGCCGCCGGGCGAGGAAACCGACCTGCCGCGGTCCCGGGCCCGCCTCCGCCGCCGAGAAGGATTTGAGCAATCGAAACCTTGCGCGTGCGCGCCACCAAAAGAGCAAGTCCGACTGATGCAAAAAGGATGAGGTGCAACACGAGGACTTCCCAGGAGGTCACCCATTCCAGTACTACTCTCGCCCAAGCACGCTTAACTGCGGAGTTCTGATGGGATCCGGTGCATTAGTGCTGGTATGATCGCACCTGTCAAGTGTGGCGCGATCAACTGCTTTATGCCTTCGCCAGGCAGCCGCGCGCGCTTCAGACGATCATAACTTTCTGTCCGGGATGAATCTCGAGGCCCGGGAGGCGCCGCTGGAAAGCTCGTCCTGAGCCCGCCGCCGTCCCAACCGGGGCTCGCCCGGTTGAGGTCGACGTCGACCCCAGAAACCTGTTCCGGGGCCCGTTTCGGAGCTTTTGCAGCAACGCAAAGGATTGGACCCGCCGGGCGACGAAATCGACCTGCCGCGGTCCCGGGCCCGCCTCCGCCGCCGAGAAGGATTTGAGCAATCGAAACCTTGCGCGTGCGCGCCACCAAAAGAGCAAGCCCGACTGATGCAAAAAGGATGAGGTGCAACACGAGGACTTCCCAGGAGGTCACCCATTCCAGTACTACTCTCGCCCAAGCACGCTTAACTGCGGAGATCTGATGGGATCCGGTGCATTAGTGCTGGTATAATCGCACCTGTCAAGTGTGGCGCGATCAACTGCTTTATGCGTTCGCAAGGCAGCCGCGCGCGCTTCAAACGATCATAACTTTCTGTCCGGGATAAATCTCGAGGCCCGGGAGGCGCCGCTGGAAAGCTCGTCCTGAGCCCGCCGCCGTCCCAACCAGGGCTCGCCCGGTTGAGGTCGACGTCGACCCCAGAAACCTATTCCGGGGCCGGTTTCGGAGCTTTTGCAGCAACGTCAAGGATAAGAGCCGCCGGGCGAGGAAACCGACCTGCCGCGGTCCCGGGCCCGCCTCCGCCGCCGAGAAGGATTTGAGCAATCGAAACCTTGCGCGTGCGCGCCACCAAAAGAGCAAGTCTGACTGATGCAAAAAGGATGAGGTGCAACACGAGGACTTCCCAGGAGGTCACCCATTCCAGTACTACTCTCGCCCAAGCACGCTTAACTGCGGAGTTCTGATGGGATCCGGTGCATTAGTGCTGGTATGATCGCACCTGTCAAGTGTGGCGCGATCAACTGCTTTTTGCCTTCGCCAGGCAGCCGCGCCCGCTTAAAACGATCATAACTTTCTGTCCGGGATGAATCTCGAGGCCCGGGAGGCGCCGCTGGAAAGCTCGTCCTGAGCCCGCCGCCGTCCCAACAGGGGCTCGCCCGGTTGAGGTCGACGTCGACCCCAGAAACCTGTTCCGGGGCCCGTTTCGGAGCTTTTGCAGCAACGCAAAGGATT
The DNA here is from genome assembly GCA_037954105.1 of Canavalia gladiata. Classification (NCBI taxonomy): domain Eukaryota; kingdom Viridiplantae; phylum Streptophyta; class Magnoliopsida; order Fabales; family Fabaceae; genus Canavalia; species Canavalia gladiata. Next base: position 27,781,859 of record CM075661.1, on the reverse strand, counting down.
GGACCCGCCGGGCGAGGAAATCGACCTGCCGCGGTCCCGGGCCCGCCTCCGCCGCCGAGAAGGATTTGAGCAATCGAAACCTTGCGCGTGCGCGCCACCAAAAGAGCAAGCCCGACTGATGCAAAAAGGATGAGGTGCAACACGAGGACTTCCCAGGAGGTCACCCATTCCAGTACTACTCTCGCCCAAGCATGCTTAACTGCGGAGTTCTGATGGGATTCGGTGCATTAGTGCTGGTATGATCGCACCTGTCAAGTGTGGCGCGATCAACTGCTTTATGCCTTCGCCAGGCAGCCGCGCGCGCTTCAAACGATCATAACTTTCTGTCCGGGATGAATCTCGAGGCCCGGGAGGCGCCGCTGGAAAGCTCGTCCTGAGCCCGCCGCCGTCCCAACCTGGGCTCGCCCGGTTGAGGTCGACGTCGACCCCAGAAACCTATTCCGGGGCCGGTTTCGGAGCTTTTGCAGCAACGTCAAGGATAAGAGCCGCCGGGCGAGGAAACCGACCTGCCGCGGTCCCGGGCCCGCCTCCGCCGCCGAGAAGGATTTGAGCAATCGAAACCTTGCGCGTGCGCGCCACCAAAAGAGCAAGTCCGACTGATGCAAAAAGGATGAGGTGCAACACGAGGACTTCCCAGGAGGTCACCCATTCCAGTACTACTCTCGCCCAAGCACGCTTAACTGCGGAGTTCTGATGGGATCCGGTGCATTAGTGCTGGTATGATCGCACCTGTCAAGTGTGGCGCGATCAACTGCTTTATGCCTTAGCCAGGCAGCCGCGCGCGCTTCAAACGATCATAACTTTCTGTCCGGGATGAATCTCGAGGCCCGGGAGGCGCCGCTGGAAAGCTCGTCCTGAGCCCGCCGCCGTCCCAACCTGGGCTCGCCCGGTTGAGGTCGACGTCGACCCCAAAAACCTGTTCCGGGGCCCGTTTCGGAGCTTTTGCAGCAACGCAAAGGATTGGACCCGCCGGGCGAAGAAATCGACCTGCCGCGGTCCCGGGCCTGCCTCCGCCGCCGAGAAGGATTTGAGCAATCGAAACCTTGCGCGTGCGCGCCACCAAAAGAGCAAGCCCGACTGATGCAAAAAGGATGAGGTGCAACACGAGGACTTCCCAGGAGGTCACCCATTCCAGTACTACTCTCGCCCAAGCACGCTTAACTGCGGAGTTCTGATGGGATCCGATGTATTAGTGCTGGTATAATCGCACCTGTCAAGTGTGGCGCGATCAACTGCTTTATGCGTTCGCCAGGCAGCCGCGCGCGCTTCAAACGATCATAACTTTCTGTCCGGGATAAATCTCGAGGCCCGGGAGGCGCCGCTGGAAAGCTCGTCCTGAGCCCGCCGCCGTCCCAACCAGGGCTCGCCCGATTGAGGTCGACGTCGACCCCAGAAACCTATTCCGGGGCCGGTTTCGGAGCTTTTGCAGCAACGTCAAGGATAAGTGCCGCCAGGCGAGGAAACCAACCTGCCGCGGTCCCGGGCCCGCCTCCGCCGCCGAGAAGGATTTGAGCAATCGAAACCTTGCGCGTGCGCGCCACCAAAAGAGCAAGTCCGACTGATGCAAAAAGGATGAGGTGCAACACGAGGACTTCCCAGGAGGTCACCCATTCCAGTACTACTCTCGCCCAAGCACGCTTAACTGCGGAGTTCTGATGGGATCCGGTGCATTAGTGCTGGTATGATCGCACCTGTCAAGTGTGGCGCGATCAACTGCTTTATGCCTTCGCCAGGAAGCCGCGCGCGTTTCAAACGATCATAACTTTCTGTCCGGGATGAATCTCGAGGCCCGGGAGGCGCCGCTGGAAAGCTCGTCCTGAGCCCGCCGCCGTCCCAACCAGGGCTCGCCCGGTTGAGGTCGACGTCGACCCCAAAAACTTGTTCCGGGGCCAGTTTCGGAGCTTTTGCAGCAACGCAAAGGATTGGACCCGCCGGGCGACGAAATCGACCTGCCGCGGTCCCGGGCCCGCCTCCGCCGCCGAGAAGGATTTGAGCAATCGAAACCTTGCGCGTGCGCGCCACCAAAAGAGCAAGCCCGACTGATGCAAAAAGGATGAGGTGCAACACGAGGACTTCCCAGGAGGTCACCCATTCCAGTACTACTCTCGCCCAAGCACGCTTAACTGCGGAGATCTGATGGGATCCGGTGCATTAGTGCTGGTATAATCGCACCTGTCAAGTGTGGCGCGATCAACTGCTTTATGCGTTCGCAAGGCAGCCGCGCGCGCTTCAAACGATCATAACTTTCTGTCCGGGATAAATCTCGAGGCCCGGGAGGCGCCGCTGGAAAGCTCGTCCTGAGCCCGCCGCCGTCCCAACCAGGGCTCGCCCGGTTGAGGTCGACGTCGACCCCAGAAACCTATTCCGGGGCCGGTTTCGGAGCTTTTGCAGCAACGTCAAGGATAAGAGCCGCCGGGCGAGGAAACCGACCTGCCGCGGTCCCGGGCCCGCCTCCGCCGCCGAGAAGGATTTGAGCAATCGAAACCTTGCGCGTGCGCGCCACCAAAAGAGCAAGTCCGACTGATGCAACAAGGATGTGGTGCAACACGAGGACTTCCCAGGAGGTCACCCATTCCAGTACTACTCTCGCCCAAGCACGCTTAACTGCGGAGTTCTGATGGGATCCAGTGCATTAGTGCTGGTATGATCGCACCTGTCAAGTGTGGCGCGATCAACTGCTTTATGCCTTCGCCAGGCAGCCGCGCGCGCAGTGTTGCGCGATCAACTACTTTATGCGTTCGCAAGGCAGCCGCGCGCGCTTCAAACGATCATAACTTTCTGTCCGGGATGAATCTCGAGGACCGGGAGGCGCCGCTGGAAAGCTCGTCCTGAGCCCGCCGCCGTCCCAACATGGGCTCGCCCGGTTGAGGTCGACGTCGACCCCAGAAACCTATTCCGGGGCCGGTTTCGGAGCTTTTGCAGCAACGTCAAGGATAAGAGCCGCCGGGCGAGGAAACTGACCTGCCGCGGTCCCGGGCCCGCCTCCGCCGCCGAGAAGGATTTGAGTAATCGAAACCTTGCGCGTGCGCGCCACCAAAAGAGCAAGTCCGACTGATGCAAAAAGGATGAGGTGCAACACGAGGACTTCCCAGGAGGTCACCCATTCCAGTACTACTCTCGCCCAAGCACGCTTAACTGCGGAGTTCTGATGGGATCCGGTGCATTAGTGCTGGTATGATCGCACCTGTCAAGTGTGGCGCGATCAACTGCTTTATGCCTTCGCCAGGCAGCCGCGCGCGCTTCAAACGATCATAACTTTCTGTCCGGGATGAATCTCGAGGCCCGGGAGGCGCCGCTGGAAAGCTCGTCCTGAGCCCGCCGCCGTCCCAACCAGGGCTCGCCCGGTTGAGGTCGACGTCGACCCCAGAAACCTGTTCCGGGGCCCGTTTCGGAGCTTTTGCAGCAACGCAAAGGATTGGACCCGCCGGGCGAGGAAATCGACCTGCCGCGGTCCCGGGCCGCCTCCGCCGCCGAGAAGGATTTGAGCAATCAAAACCTTGCGCGTGCGCGCCACCAAAAGAGCAAGCCCGACTGATGCAAAAAGGATGAGGTGCAACACGAGGACTTCCCAGGAGGTCACCCATTCCAGTACTACTCTCGCCCAAGCACGCTTAACTGCGGAGTTCTGATGGGATCCGGTGCATTAGTGCTGGTATAATCGCACCTGTCAAGTGTGGCGCGATCAACTGCTTTATGCGTTCGCAAGGCAGCCGCGCGCGCTTCAAACGATCATAACTTTCTGTCCGGGATGAATCTCGAGGACCGGGAGGCGCCGCTGGAAAGCTCGTCCTGAGCCCGCCGCCGTCCCAACATGGGCTCGCCCGGTTGAGGTCGACGTCGACCCAAAAAACCTATTACGGGGCCGGTTTCGGAGCTTTTGCAGCAACGTCAAGGATAAGAGCCGCCGGGCGAGGAAACTGACCTGCCGCGGTCCCGGGCCCGCCTCCGCCGCCGAGAAGGATTTGAGTAATCGAAACCTTGCGCGTGCGCGCCACCAAAAGAGCAAGTCCGACTGATGCAAAAAGGATGAGGTGCAACACGAGGACTTCCCAGGAGGTCACCCATTCCAGTACTACTCTCGCCCAAGCACGCTTAACTGCGGAGTTCTGATGGGATCCGGTGCATTAGTGCTGGTATGATCGCACCTGTCAAGTGTGGCGCGATCAACTGCTTTATGCCTTCGCCAGGCAGCCGCGCGCGCTTGAAACGATCATAACTTTCTGTCCGGGATGAATCTCGAGGCCCGGGAGGCGCCGCTGGAAAGCTCGTCCTGAGCCCGCCGCCGTCCCAACCAGGGCTCGCCCGGTTGAGGTCGACGTCGACCCCAGAAACCTGTTCCGGGGCCCGTTTCGGAGCTTTTGCAGCAACGCAAAGGATATGACCCGCCGGGCGAGGAAATCGACCTGCCGCGGTCCCGGGCCCGCCTCCGCCGCCGAGAAGGATTTGAGCAATCAAAACCTTGCGCGTGCGCGCCACCAAAAGAGCAAGCCCGACTGATGCAAAAAGGATGAGGTGCAACACGAGGACTTCCCAGGAGGTCACCCATTCCAGTACTACTCTCGCCCAAGCACGCTTAACTGCGGAGTTCTGATGGGATCCGGTGCATTAGTGCTGGTATAATCGCACCTGTCAAGTGTGGCGCGATCAACTGCTTTATGCGTTCGCAAGGCAGCCGCGCGCGCTTCAAACGATCATAACTTTCTGTCCGGGATGAATCTCGAGGACCGGGAGGCGCCGCTGGAAAGCTCGTCCTGAGCCCGCCGCCGTCCCAACATGGGCTCGCCCGGTTGAGGTCGACGTCGACCCCAGAAACCTATTCCGGGGCCGGTTTCGGAGCTTTTGCAGCAACGTCAAGGATAAGAGCCGCCGGGCGAGGAAACTGACCTGCCGCGGTCCCGGGCCCGCCTCCGCCGCCGAGAAGGATTTGAGTAATCGAAACCTTGCGCGTGCGCGCCACCAAAAGAGCAAGTCCGACTGATGCAAAAAAGATGTGGTGCAACACGAGGACTTCCCAGGAGGTCACCCATTCCAGTACTACTCTCGCCCAAGCACGCTTAACTGCGGAGTTCTGATGGGATCCGGTGCATTAGTGCTGGTATGATCGCACCTGTCAAGTGTGGCGCGATCAACTGCTTTATGCCTTCGCCAGGCAGCCGCGCGCGCTTCAAACGATCATAACTTTCTGTCCGGGATGAATCTCGAGGCCCGGGAGGCGCCGCTGGAAAGCTCGTCCTGAGCCCGCCGCCGTCCCAACCAGGGCTCGCCCGGTTGAGGTCGACGTCGACCCCAGAAACCTGTTCCGGGGCCCGTTTCGGAGCTTTTGCAGCAACGCAAAGGATTGGACCCGCCGGGCGAGGAAATCGACCTGCCGCGGTCCCGGGCCCGCCTCCGCCGCCGAGAAGGATTTGAGCAATCAAAACCTTGCGCGTGCGCGCCACCAAAAGAGCAAGCCCGACTGATGCAAAAAGGATGAGGTGCAACACGAGGACTTCCCAGGAGGTCACCCATTCCAGTACTACTCTCGCCCAAGCACGCTTAACTGCGGAGTTCTGATGGGATCCGGTGCATTAGTGCTGGTATAATCGCACCTGTCAAGTGTGGCGCGATCAACTGCTTTATGCGTTCGCAAGGCAGCCGCGCGCGCTTCAAACGATCATAACTTTCTGTCCGGGATGAATCTCGAGGACCGGGAGGCGCCGCTGGAAAGCTCGTCCTGAGCCCGCCGCCGTCCCAACATGGGCTCGCCCGGTTGAGGTCGACGTCGACCCCAGAAACCTATTACGGGGCCGGTTTCGGAGCTTTTGCAGCAACGTCAAGGATAAGAGCCGCCGGGCGAGGAAACTGACCTGCCGCGGTCCCGGGCCCGCCTCCGCCGCCGAGAAGGATTTGAGTAATCGAAACCTTGCGCGTGCGCGCCACCAAAAGAGCAAGTCCGACTGATGCAAAAAGGATGAGGTGCAACACGAGGACTTCCCAGGAGGTCACCCATTCCAGTACTACTCTCGCCCAAGCACGCTTAACTGCGGAGTTCTGATGGGATCCGGTGCATTAGTGCTGGTATGATCGCACCTGTCAAGTGTGGCGCGATCAACTGCTTTATGCCTTCGCCAGGCAGCCGCGCCCGCTTCAAACGATCATAACTTTCTGTCCGGGATGAATCTCGAGGCCCGGGAGGCGCCGCTGGAAAGCTCGTCCTGAGCCCGCCGCCGTCCCAACAGGGGCTCGCCCGGTTGAGGTCGACGTCGACCCCAGAAACCTGTTCCGGGGCCCGTTTCGGAGCTTTTGCAGCAACGCAAAGGATTGGACCCGCCGGGCGAGGAAATCGACCTGCCGCGGTCCCGGGCCCGCCTCCGCTGCCGAGAAGGATTTGAGCAATCGAAACCTTGCGCGTGCGCGCCACCAAAAGAGCAAGCCCGACTGATGCAAAAAGGATGAGGTGCAACACGAGGACTTCCCAGGAGGTCACCCATTCCAGTACTACTCTCGCCCAAGCACGCTTAACTGCGGAGTTCTGATGGGATCCGGTGCATTAGTGCTGGTATGATCGCACCTGTCAAGTGTGGCGCGATCAACTGCTTTATGCCTTCGCCAGGCAGCCGCGCGCGCTTCAAACGATCATAACTTTCTGTCCGGGATGAATCTCGAGGCCCGGGAGGCGCCGCTGGAAAGCTCGTCCTGAGCCCGCCGCCGTCCCAACCAGGGCTCGCCCGGTTGAGGTCGACGTCGACCCCAGAAACCTATTCCGGGGCCGGTTTCGGAGCTTTTGCAGCAACGTCAAGGATAAGAGCCGCCGGGCGAGGAAACCGACCTGCCGCGGTCCCGGGCCCGCCTCCGCCGCCGAGAAGGATTTGAGCAATCGAAACCTTGCGCGTGCGCGCCACCAAAAGAGCAAGTCCGACTGATGCAAAAAGGATGAGGTGCAACACGAGGACTTCCCAGGAGGTCACCCATTCCAGTACTACTCTCGCCCAAGCACGCTTAACTGCGGAGTTCTGATGGGATCCGGTGCATTAGTGCTGGTATGATCGCACCTGTCAAGTGTGGCGCGATCAACTGCTTTATGCCTTAGCCAGGCAGCCGCGCGCGCTTCAAACGATCATAACTTTCTGTCCGGGATGAATCTCGAGGCCCGGGAGGCGCCGCTGGAAAGCTCGTCCTGAGCCCGCCGCCGTCCCAACCTGGGCTCGCCCGGTTGAGGTCGACGTCGACCCCAAAAACCTGTTCCGGGGCCCGTTTCGGAGCTTTTGCAGCAACGCAAAGGATTGGACCCGCCGGGCGAAGAAATCGACCTGCCGCGGTCCCGGGCCTGCCTCCGCCGCCGAGAAGGATTTGAGCAATCGAAACCTTGCGCGTGCGCGCCACCAAAAGAGCAAGCCCGACTGATGCAAAAAGGATGAGGTGCAACACGAGGACTTCCCAGGAGGTCACCCATTCCAGTACTACTCTCGCCCAAGCACGCTTAACTGCGGAGTTCTGATGGGATCCGATGTATTAGTGCTGGTATAATCGCACCTGTCAAGTGTGGCGCGATCAACTGCTTTATGCGTTCGCCAGGCAGCCGCGCGCGCTTCAAACGATCATAACTTTCTGTCCGGGATAAATCTCGAGGCCCGGGAGGCGCCGCTGGAAAGCTCGTCCTGAGCCCGCCGCCGTCCCAACCAGGGCTCGCCCGATTGAGGTCGACGTCGACCCCAGAAACCTATTCCGGGGCCGGTTTCGGAGCTTTTGCAGCAACGTCAAGGATAAGTGCCGCCAGGCGAGGAAACCGACCTGCCGCGGTCCCGGGCCCGCCTCCGCCGCCGAGAAGGATTTGAGCAATCGAAACCTTGCGCGTGCGCGCCACCAAAAGAGCAAGTCCGACTGATGCAAAAAGGATGAGGTGCAACACGAGGACTTCCCAGGAGGTCACCCATTCCAGTACTACTCTCGCCCAAGCACGCTTAACTGCGGAGTTCTGATGGGATCCGGTGCATTAGTGCTGGTATGATCGCACCTGTCAAGTGTGGCGCGATCAACTGCTTTATGCCTTCGCCAGGAAGCCGCGCGCGCTTCAAACGATCATAACTTTCTGTCCGGGATGAATCTCGAGGCCCGGGAGGCGCCGCTGGAAAGCTCGTCCTGAGCCCGCCGCCGTCCCAACCAGGGCTCGCCCGGTTGAGGTCGACGTCGACCCCAAAAACTTGTTCCGGGGCCAGTTTCGGAGCTTTTGCAGCAACGCAAAGGATTGGACCCGCCGGGCGACGAAATCGACCTGCCGCGGTCCCGGGCCCGCCTCCGCCGCCGAGAAGGATTTGAGCAATCGAAACCTTGCGCGTGCGCGCCACCAAAAGAGCAAGCCCGACTGATGCAAAAAGGATGAGGTGCAACACGAGGACTTCCCAGGAGGTCACCCATTCCAGTACTACTCTCGCCCAAGCACGCTTAACTGCGGAGATCTGATGGGATCCGGTGCATTAGTGCTGGTATAATCGCACCTGTCAAGTGTGGCGCGATCAACTGCTTTATGCGTTCGCAAGGCAGCCGCGCGCGCTTCAAACGATCATAACTTTCTGTCCGGGATAAATCTCGAGGCCCGGGAGGCGCCGCTGGAAAGCTCGTCCTGAGCCCGCCGCCGTCCCAACCAGGGCTCGCCCGGTTGAGGTCGACGTCGACCCCAGAAACCTATTCCGGGGCCGGTTTCGGAGCTTTTGCAGCAACGTCAAGGATAAGAGCCGCCGGGCGAGGAAACCGACCTGCCGCGGTCCCGGGCCCGCCTCCGCCGCCGAGAAGGATTTGAGCAATCGAAACCTTGCGCGTGCGCGCCACCAAAAGAGCAAGTCCGACTGATGCAACAAGGATGAGGTGCAACACGAGGACTTCCCAGGAGGTCACCCATTCCAGTACTACTCTCGCCCAAGCACGCTTAACTGCGGAGTTCTGATGGGATCCAGTGCATTAGTGCTGGTATGATCGCACCTGTCAAGTGTGGCGCGATCAACTGCTTTATGCCTTCGCCAGGCAGCCGCGCGCGCAGTGTTGCGCGATCAACTACTTTATGCGTTCGCAAGGCAGCCGCGCGCGCTTCAAACGATCATAACTTTCTGTCCGGGATGAATCTCGAGGACCGGGAGGCGCCGCTGGAAAGCTCGTCCTGAGCCCGCCGCCGTCCCAACATGGGCTCGCCCGGTTGAGGTCGACGTCGACCCAAAAAACCTATTACGGGGCCGGTTTCGGAGCTTTTGCAGCAACGTCAAGGATAAGAGCCGCCGGGCGAGGAAACTGACCTGCCGCGGTCCCGGGCCCGCCTCCGCCGCCGAGAAGGATTTGAGTAATCGAAACCTTGCGCGTGCGCGCCACCAAAAGAGCAAGTCCGACTGATGCAAAAAGGATGAGGTGCAACACGAGGACTTCCCAGGAGGTCACCCATTCCAGTACTACTCTCGCCCAAGCACGCTTAACTGCGGAGTTCTGATGGGATCCGGTGCATTAGTGCTGGTATGATCGCACCTGTCAAGTGTGGCGCGATCAACTGCTTTATGCCTTCGCCAGGCAGCCGCGCGCGCTTGAAACGATCATAACTTTCTGTCCGGGATGAATCTCGAGGCCCGGGAGGCGCCGCTGGAAAGCTCGTCCTGAGCCCGCCGCCGTCCCAACCAGGGCTCGCCCGGTTGAGGTCGACGTCGACCCCAGAAACCTGTTCCGGGGCCCGTTTCGGAGCTTTTGCAGCAACGCAAAGGATATGACCCGCCGGGCGAGGAAATCGACCTGCCGCGGTCCCGGGCCCGCCTCCGCCGCCGAGAAGGATTTGAGCAATCAAAACCTTGCGCGTGCGCGCCACCAAAAGAGCAAGCCCGACTGATGCAAAAAGGATGAGGTGCAACACGAGGACTTCCCAGGAGGTCACCCATTCCAGTACTACTCTCGCCCAAGCACGCTTAACTGCGGAGTTCTGATGGGATCCGGTGCATTAGTGCTGGTATAATCGCACCTGTCAAGTGTGGCGCGATCAACTGCTTTATGCGTTCGCAAGGCAGCCGCGCGCGCTTCAAACGATCATAACTTTCTGTCCGGGATGAATCTCGAGGACCGTGAGGCGCCGCTGGAAAGCTCGTCCTGAGCCCGCCGCCGTCCCAACATGGGCTCGCCCGGTTGAGGTCGACGTCGACCCCAGAAACCTATTCCGGGGCCGGTTTCGGAGCTTTTGCAGCAACGTCAAGGATAAGAGCCGCCGGGCGAGGAAACTGACCTGCCGCGGTCCCGGGCCCGCCTCCGCCGCCGAGAAGGATTTGAGTAATCGAAACCTTGCGCGTGCGCGCCACCAAAAGAGCAAGTCCGACTGATGCAAAAAAGATGTGGTGCAACACGAGGACTTCCCAGGAGGTCACCCATTCCAGTACTACTCTCGCCCAAGCACGCTTAACTGCGGAGTTCTGATGGGATCCGGTGCATTAGTGCTGGTATGATCGCACCTGTCAAGTGTGGCGCGATCAACTGCTTTATGCCTTCGCCAGGCAGCCGCGCGCGCTTCAAACGATCATAACTTTCTGTCCGGGATGAATCTCGAGGCCCGGGAGGCGCCGCTGGAAAGCTCGTCCTGAGCCCGCCGCCGTCCCAACCAGGGCTCGCCCGGTTGAGGTCGACGTCGACCCCAGAAACCTGTTCCGGGGCCCGTTTCGGAGCTTTTGCAGCAACGCAAAGGATTGGACCCGCCGGGCGAGGAAATCGACCTGCCGCGGTCCCGGGCCCGCCTCCGCCGCCGAGAAGGATTTGAGCAATCAAAACCTTGCGCGTGCGCGCCACCAAAAGAGCAAGCCCGACTGATGCAAAAAGGATGAGGTGCAACACGAGGACTTCCCAGGAGGTCACCCATTCCAGTACTACTCTCGCCCAAGCACGCTTAACTGCGGAGTTCTGATGGGATCCGGTGCATTAGTGCTGGTATAATCGCACCTGTCAAGTGTGGCGCGATCAACTGCTTTATGCGTTCGCAAGGCAGCCGCGCGCGCTTCAAACGATCATAACTTTCTGTCCGGGATGAATCTCGAGGACCGGGAGGCGCCGCTGGAAAGCTCGTCCTGAGCCCGCCGCCGTCCCAACATGGGCTCGCCCGGTTGAGGTCGACGTCGACCCCAGAAACCTATTACGGGGCCGGTTTCGGAGCTTTTGCAGCAACGTCAAGGATAAGAGCCGCCGGGCGAGGAAACTGACCTGCCGCGGTCCCGGGCCCGCCTCCGCCGCCGAGAAGGATTTGAGTAATCGAAACCTTGCGCGTGCGCGCCACCAAAAGAGCAAGTCCGACTGATGCAAAAAGGATGAGGTGCAACACGAGGACTTCCCAGGAGGTCACCCATTCCAGTACTACTCTCGCCCAAGCACGCTTAACTGCGGAGTTCTGATGGGATCCGGTGCATTAGTGCTGGTATGATCGCACCTGTCAAGTGTGGCGCGATCAACTGCTTTATGCCTTCGCCAGGCAGCCGCGCGCGCTTCAAACGATCATAACTTTCTGTCCGGGATGAATCTCGAGGCCCGGGAGGCGCCGCTGGAAAGCTCGTCCTGAGCCCGCCGCCGTCCCAACCAGGGCTCGCCCGGTTGAGGTCGACGTCGACCCCAGAAACCTGTTCCGGGGCCCGTTTCGGAGCTTTTGCAGCAACGCAAAGGATTGCACCCGCCGGGCGAGGAAATCGACCTGCCGCGGTCCCGGGCCCGCCTCCGCCGCCGAGAAGGATTTGAGCAATCAAAACCTTGCGCGTGCGCGCCACCAAATGAGCAAGCCCGACTGATGCAAAAAGGATGAGGTGCAACACGAGGACTTCCCAGGAGGTCACCCATTCCAGTACTACTCTCGCCCAAGCACGCTTAACTGCGGAGTTCTGATGGGATCCGGTGCATTAGTGCTGGTATAATCGCACCTGTCAAGTGTGGCGCGATCAACTGCTTTATGCGTTCGCAAGGCAGCCGCGCGCGCTTCAAACGATCATAACTTTCTGTCCGGGATGAATCTCGAGGCCCGGGAGGCGCCGCTGGAAAGCTCGTCCTGAGCCCGCCTCCGTCCCAACATGGGCTCGCCCGGTTGAGGTCGACGTCGACCCCAGAAACCTATTCCGGGGCCGGTTTCGGAGCTTTTGCAGCAACGTCAAGGATAAGAGCCGCCGGGCGAGGAAACTGACCTGCCGCGGTCCCGGGCCCGCCTCCGCCGCCGAGAAGGATTTGAGCAATCGAAACCTTGCGCATGCGCGCCACCAAAAGAGCAAGTCCGACTGATGCAAAAAGGATGAGGTGCAACACGAGGACTTCCCAGGAGGTCACCCATTCCAGTACTACTCTCGCCCAAGCACGCTTAACTGCGGAGTTCTGATGGGATCCGGTGCATTAGTGCTGGTATGATCGCACCTGTCAAGTGTGGCGCGATCAACTGCTTTATGCCTTCGCCAGGCAGCCGCGCGCGCTTCAAACGATCATAACTTTCTGTCCGGGATGAATCTCGAGGCCCGGGAGGCGCCGCTGGAAAGCTCGTCCTGAGCCCGCCGCCGTCCCAACCGGGGCTCGCCCGGTTGAGGTCGACGTCGACCCCAGAAACCTGTTCCGGGGCCCGTTTCGGAGCTTTTGCAGCAACGCAAAGGATTGGACCCGCCGGGCGAGGAAATCCATCTGCCGCGGTCCCGGGCCCGCCTCCGCCGCCGAGAAGGATTTGAGCAATCGAACTCTTGCGCGTGCGCGCCACCAAAAGAGCAAGCCCGACTGATGCAAAAAGGATGAGGTGCAACACGAGGACTTCCCAGGAGGTCACCCATTCCACTACTACTCTCGCCCAAGCACGCTTAACTGCGGAGTTCTGATGGGATCCGGTGCATTAAAGCTGGTATAATCGCACCTGTCAAGTGTGGCGCGATCAACTGCTTTATGCGTTCGCAAGGCAGCCGCGCGCGCTTCAAACGATCATAACTTTCTGTCCGGGATGAATCTCGAGGCCCGGGAGGCGCCGCTGGAAAGCTCGTCCTGAGCCCGCCGCCGTCCCAACATGGGCTCGCCCGGTTGAGGTCGACGTCGACCCTAGAAACCTGTTCTGGGGCCCGTTTCGGAGCTTTTGCAGCAACGCAAAGGATCGGAGCCGCCGGGCGAGGAAATCGACCTGCCGCCGTCCCGGGCCCGCCTCCGCCGCCGAGAAGGATTTGAGCAATCGAAACCTTGCGCGTGCCCGCCACCAAAAGAGCAAGTCCGACTGATGCAAAAAGGATGAGGTGCAACACGAGGACTTCCCAGGAGGTCACCCATTCCAGTACTACTCTCGCCCAAGCACGCTTAACTGCGGAGTTCTGATGGGATCCGGTGCATTAGTGCTGGTATGATCGCACCTGTCAAGTGTGGCGCGATCAACTACTTTATGCCTTCGCCAGGCAGCCGCGCGCGCTTCAAACGATCATAACTTTCTGTCCGGGATGAATCTCGAGGCCCGGGAGGCGCCGCTGGAAAGCTCGTCCTGAGCCCGCCGCCGTCCCAACCGGGGCTCGCCCGGTTGAGGTCGACGTCGACCCCAGAAACCTGTTCCGGGGCCCGTTTCGGAGCTTTTGCAGCAACGCAAAGGATTGGACCCGCCGGGCGAGGAAATCCATCTGCCGCGGTCCCGGGCCCGCCTTTGCCGCCGAGAAGGATTTGAGCAATCGAAACCTTGCGCGTGCGCGCCACCAAAAGAGCAAGCCCGACTGATGCAAAAAGGATGAGGTGCAACACGAGGACTTCCCAGGAGGTCACCCATTCCACTACTACTCTCGCCCAAGCACGCTTAACTGCGGAGTTCTGATGGGATCCGGTGCATTAAAGCTGGTATAATCGCACCTGTCAAGTGTGGCGCGATCAACTGCTTTATGCGTTCGCAAGGCAGCCGCGCGCGCTTCAAACGATCATAACTTTCTGTCCGGGATGAATCTCGAGGCCCGGGAGGCGCCGCTGGAAAGCTCGTCCTGAGCCCGCCGCCGTCCCAACATGGGCTCGCCCGGTTGAGGTCGACGTCGACCCTAGAAACCTGTTCTGGGGCCCGTTTCGGAGCTTTTGCAGCAACGCAAAGGATCGGAGCCGCCGGGCGAGGAAATCGACCTGCCGCCGTCCCGGGCCCGCCTCCGCCGCCGAGAAGGATTTGAGCAATCGAAACCTTGCGCGTGCCCGCCACCAAAAGAGCAAGTCCGACTGATGCAAAAAGGATGAGGTGCAACACGAGGACTTCCCAGGAGGTCACCCATTCCAGTACTACTCTCGCCCAAGCACGCTTAACTGCGGAGTTCTGATGGGATCCGGTGCATTAGTGCTGGTATGATCGCACCTGTCAAGTGTGGCGCGATCAACTACTTTATGCCTTCGCCAGGCAGCCGCGCGCGCTTCAAACGATCATAACTTTCTGTCCGGGATGAATCTCGAGGCCCGGGAGGCGCCGCTGGAAAGCTCGTCCTGAGCCCGCCGCCGTCCCAACCGGGGCTCGCCCGGTTGAGGTCGACGTCGACCCCAGAAACCTGTTCCGGGGCCCGTTTCGGAGCTTTTGCAGCAACGCAAAGGATTGGACCCGCCGGGCGAGGAAATCGACCTGCCGCGATCCCGGGCCCGCCTCCGCCGCCGAGAAGGATTTGAGCAATAAAAACCTTGCGCGTGCGCGCCACCAAAAGAGCAAGCCCGACTGATGCAAAAAGGATGAGGTGCAACACGAGGACTTCCCAGGAGGTCACCCATTCCAGTACTACTCTCGCCCAAGCACGCTTAACTGCGGAGTTCTGATGGGATCCGGTGCATTAGTGCTGGTATAATCGCACCTGTCAAGTGTGGCGCGATCAACTGCTTTATGCGTTCGCAAGGCAGCCGCGCGCGCTTCAAACGATCATAACTTTCTGTCCGGGATAAATCTCGAGGCCCGGGAGGCGCCGCTGGAAAGCTCGTCCTGAGCCCGCCGCCGTCCCAACCAGGGCTTGCCCGGTTGAGGTCGACGTCGACCCCAGAAACCTATTCCGGGGCCGGTTTCGGAGCTTTTGCAGCAACGTCAAGGATAAGAGCCGCCGGGCGAGGAAACCGACCTGCCGCGGTCCCGGGCCTGCCTCCGCCGCCGAGAAGGATTTGAGCAATCGAAACCTTGCGCGTGCGCGCCACCAAAAGAGCAAGTCCGACTGATGCAAAAAGGATGAGGTGCAACACGAGGACTTCCCAGGAGGTCACCCATTCCAGTACTACTCTTGCCCAAGCACGCTTAACTGCGGAGTTCTGATGGGATCCGGTGCATTAGTGCTGGTATGATCGCACCTGTCAAGTGTGGCGCGATCAACTGCTTTATGCCTTCGCCAGGCAGCCGCGCGCGCTTCAAACGATCATAACTTTCTATCCGGGATGAATCTCGAGGCCCGGGAGGCGCCGCTGGAAAGCTCGTCCTGAGCCCCCCGCCGTCCCAACCAGGGTTCGCCCGGTTGAGGTCGACGTCGACCCTTGAAACCGGTTCCGGGGCCCGTTTCGGAGCTTTTGCAGCAACGCAAAGGATCGGAGCCGCCGGGCGAGGAAATCGACCTGCCGCGGTCCCGGGCCCGCCTCCGCCGCCGAGAAGGATTTGAGCAATCGAAACCTTGCGCGTGCGCGCCACCAAAAGAGCAAGTCCGACTGATGCAAAAAGGATGAGGTGCAACACGAGGACTTCCCAGGAGGTCACCCATTCCAGTACTACTCTCGCCCAAGCACGCTTAACTGCGGAGTTCTGATAGGATCCGGTGCATTAGTGCTGGTATGATCGCACCTGTCAAGTGTGGCGCGATCAACTGCTTTATGCCTTCGCCAGGCAGCCGCGCGCGCTTCAAACAATCATAACTTTCTATCCGGGATGAATCTCGAGGCCCGGGAGGCGCCGCTGGAAAGCTCGTCCTGAGCCCCCCGCCGTCCCAACCAGGGTTCGCCCGGTTGAGGTCGACGTCGACCCTAGAAACCTGTTCCGGGGCCCGTTTCGGAGCTTTTGCAGCAACGCAAAGGATCGGAGCCGCCGGGCGAGGAAATCGACCTGCCGCGGTCCCGGGCCCGCCTCCGCCGCCGAGAAGGATTTGAGCAATCGAAACCTTGCGCATGCGCGCCACCAAAAGAGCAAGTCTGACTGATGCAAAAAGGATGAGGTGCAACACGAGGACTTCCCAGGAGGTCACCCATTCCAGTACTACTCTCGCCCAAGCACGCTTAACTGCGGAGTTCTGATGGGATCCGGTGCATTAGTGCTGGTATGATCGCACCTGTCAAGTGTGGCGCGATCAACTGCTTTATGCCTTCGCCAGGCAGCCGCGCGCGCTTCAAACGATCATAACTTTCTGTCCGGGATGAATCTCGAGGCCCGGGAGGCGCCGCTGGAAAGCTCGTCCTGAGCCCGCCGCCGTCCCAACCGGGGCTCGCCCGGTTGAGGTCGACGTCGACCCCAGAAACCTGTTCCGGGGCCCGTTTCGGAGCTTTTGCAGCAACGCAAAGGATCGGACCCGCCGGGCGAGGAAATCGACCTGCCGCGGTCCCGGGCCCGCCTCCGCCGCCGAGAAGGATTTGAGCAATCAAAACCTTGCTCGTGCGCGCCACCAAAAGAGCAAGCCCGACTGATGCAAAAAGGATGAGGTGCAACACGAGGACTTCCCAGGAGGTCACCCATTCCAGTACTACTCTCGCCCAAGCACGCTTAACTGCGGAGTTTTGATGGGATCCGGTGCATTAGTGCTGGTATAATCGCACCTGTCAAGTGTGGCGCGATCAACTGCTTTATGCGTTCGCAAGGCAGCCGCGCGCGCTTCAAACGATCATAACTTTCTGTCCGGGATAAATCTCGAGGCCCGGGAGGCGCCGCTGGAAAGCTCGTCCTGAGCCCGCCGCCGTCCCAACCAGGGCTTGCCCGGTTGAGGTCGACGTCGACCCCAGAAACCTATTCCGGGGCCGGTTTCGGAGCTTTTGCAGCAACGTCAAGGATAAGAGCCGCCGGGCGAGGAAACCGACCTGCCGCGGTCCCGGGCCTGCCTCCGCCGCCGAGAAGGATTTGAGCAATCGAAACCTTGCGCGTGCGCGCCACCAAAAGAGCAAGTCCGACTGATGCAAAAAGGATGAGGTGCAACACGACGACTTCCCAGGAGGTCACCCATTCCAGTACTACTCTTGCCCAAGCACGCTTAACTGCGGAGTTCTGATGGGATCCGGTGCATTAGTGCTGGTATGATCGCACCTGTCAAGTGTGGCGCGATCAACTGCTTTATGCCTTCGCCAGGCAGCCGCGCGCGCTTCAAACGATCATAACTTTCTATCCGGGATGAATCTCGAGGCCCGGGAGGCGCCGCTGGAAAGCTCGTCCTGAGCCCCCGCCGTCCCAACCAGGGTTCGCCCGGTTGAGGTCGACGTCGACCCTAGAAACCGGTTCCGGGGCCCGTTTCGGAGCTTTTGCAGCAACGCAAAGGATCGGAGCCGCCGGGCGAGGAAATCGACCTGCCGCGGTCCCGGGCCCGCCTCCGCCGCCGAGAAGGATTTGAGCAATCGAAACCTTGCGCGTGCGCGCCACCAAAAGAGCAAGTCCGACTGATGCAAAAAGGATGAGGTGCAACACGAGGACTTCCCAGGAGGTCACCCATTCCAGTACTACTCTCGCCCAAGCACGCTTAACTGCGGAGTTCTGATAGGATCCGGTGCATTAGTGCTGGTATGATCGCACCTGTCAAGTGTGGCGCGATCAACTGCTTTATGCCTTCGCCAGGCAGCCGCGCGCGCTTCAAACAATCATAACTTTCTATCCGGGATGAATCTCGAGGCCCGGGAGGCGCCGCTGGAAAGCTCGTCCTGAGCCCCCCGCCGTCCCAACCAGGGTTCGCCCGGTTGAGGTCGACGTCGACCCTAGAAACCTGTTCCGGGGCCCGTTTCGGAGCTTTTGCAGCAACGCAAAGGATCGGAGCCGCCGGGCGAGGAAATCGACCTGCCGCGGTCCCGGGCCCGCCTCCGCCGCCGAGAAGGATTTGAGCAATCGAAACCTTGCGCATGCGCGCCACCAAAAGAGCAAGTCTGACTGATCCAAAAAGGATGAGGTGCAACACGAGGACTTCCCAGGAGGTCACCCATTCCAGTACTACTCTCGCCCAAGCACGCTTAACTGCGGAGTTCTGATGGGATCCGGTGCATTAGTGCTGGTATGATCGCACCTGTCAAGTGTGGCGCGATCAACTGCTTTATGCCTTCGCCAGGCAGCCGCGCGCGCTTCAAACGATCATAACTTTCTGTCCGGGATGAATCTCGAGGCCCGGGAGGCGCCGCTGGAAAGCTCGTCCTGAGCCCGCCGCCGTCCCAACCGGGGCTCGCCCGGTTTAGGTCGACGTCGACCCCAGAAACCTGTTCCGGGGCCCGTTTCGGAGCTTTTGCAGCAACGCAAAGGATCGGAGCCGCCGGGCGAGGAAATCGACCTGCCGCGGTCCCGGGCCCGCCTCCGCCGCCGAGAAGGATTTGAGCAATCGAAACCTTGCGCGTGCGCGCCACCAAAAGAGCAAGTCCGACTGATGCAAAAAGGATGAGGTGCAACACGAGGACTTCCCAGGAGGTCACCCATTCCAGTGCTACTCTCGCCCAAGCACGCTTAACTGCGGAGTTCTGATGGGATCCGGTGCATTAGTGCTGGTATGATCGCACCTGTCAAGTGTGGCGCGATCAACTGCTTTATGCCTTCGCCAGGCAGCCGCGCGCGCTTCAAACGATCATAACTTTCTGTCCGGGATGAATCTCGAGGCCCGGGAGACGCCGCTGGAAAGCTCGTCCTGAGCCCGCCGCCGTCCCAACCCGGGCTCGCCCGGTTGAGGTCGACGTCGACCCCAGAAACCTGTTCCGGGGCCCGTTTCGGAGCTTTTGCAGCAACGCAAAGGATTGGACCCGCCGGGCGAGGAAATCGACCTGCCGCGGTCCCGGGCCCGCCTCCGCCTCCGAGAAGGATTTGAGCAATCGAAACCTTGCGCGTGCGCGCCACCAAAAGAGCAAGCCCGACTGATGCAAAAAGGATGAGGTGCAACACGAGGACTTCCCAAGAGGTCACCCATTCCAGTACTACTCTCGCCCAAGCACGCTTAACTGCGGAGTTCTGATGGGATCCGGTGCATTAGTGCTGGTATAATCGCACCTGTCAAGTGTGGCGCGATCAACTGCTTTATGCGTTCGCAAGGCAGCCGCGCGCGCTTCAAACGATCATAACTTTCTGTCCGGGATAAATCTCGAGGCCCGGGAGGCGCCGCTGGAAAGCTCGTCCTGAGCCCGCCGCCGTCCCAACCAGGGCTCGCCCGGTTGAGGTCGACGTCGACCCCAGAAACCTATTCCGGGGCCGGTTTCGGAGCTTTTTCAGCAACGTCAAGGATAAGAGCCGCCGGGGGAGGAAACCGACCTGCCGCGGTCCCGGGCCCGCCTCCGCCGCCGAGAAGGATTTGAGCAATCGAAACCTTGCGCGTGCGCGCCACCAAAAGAGCAAGTCCGACTGATGCAAAAAGGATGAGGTGCAACACGAGGACTTCCCAGGAGGTCACCCATTCCAGTACTACTCTTGCCCAAGCACGCTTAACTGCGGAGTTCTGATGGGATCCGGTGCATTAGTGCTGGTATGATCGCACCTGTCAAGTGTGGCGCGATCAACTGCTTTATGCCTTCGCCAGGCAGCCGCGCGCGCTTCAAACGATCATAACTTTCTATCCGGGATGAATCTCGAGGCCCGGGAGGCGCCGCTGGAAAGCTCGTCCTGAGCCCCCCGCCGTCCCAACTAGGGTTCGCCCGGTTGAGGTCGACGTCGACCCTAGAAACCTGTTCCGGGGCCCGTTTCGGAGCTTTTGCAGCAACGCAAAGGATCGGAGCTGCCGGGCGAGGAAATCGACCTGCCGCGGTCCCGGGCCCGCCTCCGCCGCCGAGAAGGATTTGAGCAATCGAAACATTGCGCGTGCGCGCCACCAAAAGAGCAAGTCCGACTGATGCAAAAAGGATGAGGTGCAACACGAGGACTTCCCAGGAGGTCACCCATTCCAGTACTACTCTCGCCCAAGCACGCTTAACTGCGGAGTTCTGATGGGATCCGGTGCATTAGTGCTGGTATGATCGCACCTGTCAAGTGTGGCGCAATCAACTGCTTTATGCCTTCGCCAGGCAGCCGCGCGCGCTTCAAACGATCATAACTTTCTGTCCGGGATGAATCTCGAGGCCCGGGAGGCGCCGCTGGAAAGCTCGTCCTGAGCCCGCCGCCGTCCCAACCGGGGCTCGC
Organism: Canavalia gladiata; assembly: GCA_037954105.1. Lineage (NCBI taxonomy): Eukaryota > Viridiplantae > Streptophyta > Magnoliopsida > Fabales > Fabaceae > Canavalia > Canavalia gladiata. The sequence goes on along the minus strand of CM075661.1, from coordinate 27,761,635 downwards.
CCGGTTGAGGTCGACGTCGACCCTAGAAACCTGTTTCGGGGCCCGTTTCGGAGCTTTTGCAGCAACGCAAAGGATCAAAGCCGCCGGGCGAGGAAATCGACCTGCCGCGGTCCCGGGCCCGCCTCCGCCGCCGAGAAGGATTTGAGCAATCGAAACCTTGCGCGTGCGCGCCACCAAAAGAGCAAGCCCGACTGATGCAAAAAGGATGAGGTGCAACACGAGGACTTCCCAAGAGGTCACCCATTCATGTACTACTCTCGCCCAAGCACGCTTAACTGCGGAGTTCTGATGGGATCCGGTGCATTAGTGCTGGTATAATCGCACCTGTCAAGTGTGGCGCGATCAACTGCTTTATGCGTTCGCAAGGCAGCCGCGCGCGCTTCAAACGATCATAACTTTCTGTCCGGGATAAATCTCGAGGCCCGGGAGGCGCCGCTGGAAAGCTCGTCCTGAGCCCGCCGCCGTCCCAACCGGGGCTCGCCCGGTTGAGGTCGACGTCGACCCCAGAAACCTGTTCCGGGGCCCGTTTCGGAGCTTTTGCAGCAACGCAAAGGATCGGAGCCGCCGGGCGAGGAAATCGACCTGCCGCGGTCCCGGGCCCGTCTCCGCCGCCGAGAAGGATTTGAGCAATCGAAACCTTGCGCGTGCGCGCCACCAAAAGAGCAAGTCCGACTGATGCAAAAAGGATGAGGTGCAACACGAGGACTTCCCAGGAGGTCACCCATTCCAGTACTACTCTCGCCCAAGCACGCTTAACTGCGGAGTTCTGATGGGATCCGGTGCATTAGTGCTGGTATGATCGCACCTGTCAAGTGTGGCGCGATCAACTGCTTTATGCCTTCGCCAGGCAGCCGCGCGCGCTTCAAACGATCATAACTTTCTGTCCGGGATGAATCTCGAGGCCCGGGAGACGCCGCTGGAAAGCTCGTCCTGAGCCCGCCGCCGTCCCAACCAGGGCTCGCCCGGTTGAGGTCGACGTCGACCCCAGAAACCTGTTCCGGGGCCCGTTTCGGAGCTTTTGCAGCAACGCAAAGGATTGGACCCGCCGGGCGAGGAAATCGACCTGCCGCGGTCCCGGGCCCGCCTCCGCCGCCGAGAAGGATTTGAGCAATCGAAACCTTGCGCGTGCGCGCCACCAAAAGAGCAAGCCCGACTGATGCAAAAAGGATGAGGTGCAACCCGAGGACTTCCCAAGAGGTCACCCATTCCAGTACTACTCTCGCCCAAGCACGCTTAACTGCGGAGTTCTGATGGGATCCGGTGCATTAGTGCTGGTATAATCGCACCTGTCAAGTGTGGCGCGATCAACTGCTTTATGCGTTCGCAAGGCAGCCGCGCGCGCTTCAAACCATCATAACTTTCTGTCCGGGATAAATCTCGAGGCCCGGGAGGCGCCGCTGGAAAGCTCGTCCTGAGCCCGCCGCCGTCCCAACCAGGGCTCGCCCGGTTGAGGTCGACGTCGACCCCAGAAACCTATTCCGGGGCCGGTTTCGGAGCTTTTGCAGCAACGTCAAGGATAAGAGCCGCCGGGCGAGGAAACCGACCTGCCGCGGTCCCGGGCCCGCCTCCGCCACCGAGAAGGATTTGAGCAATCGAAACCTTGCGCGTGCGCGCCACCAAAAGAGCAAGTCCGACTGATGCAAAAAGGATGAGGTGCAACACGAGGACTTCCCAGGAGGTCACCCATTCCAGTACTACTCTCGCCCAAGCATGCTTAACTGCGGAGTTCTGATGGGATCCGGTGCATTAGTGCTGGTATGATCGCACCTGTCAAGTGTGGCGCGATCAACTGCTTTATGCCTTCGCCAGGCAGCCGCGCGCGCTTCAAACGATCATAACTTTCTATCCGGGATGAATCTCGAGGCCCGGGAGGCGCCGCTGGAAAGCTCGTCCTGAGCCCCCCGCCGTCCCAACCAGGGTTCGCCCGGTTGAGGTCGACGTCGACCCCAGAAACCTGTTCCAGCGCCCGTTTCGGAGCTGTTGCACCAACGCAAAGGATTGGACCCGCCGGGCGAGGAAATCGACCTGCCGCGGTCCCGGGCCCGCCTCCGCCGCCGAGAAGGATTTGAGCAATCGAAACCTTGCGCGTGCGCGCCACCAAAAGAGCAAGCCCGACTGATGACAAAAGGATGAGGTGCAACACGAGGACTTCCCAGGAGGTCACCCATTCCAGTACTACTCTCGCCCAAGCACGCTTAAGTGCGGAGTTCTGATGGGATCCGGTGCATTAGTGCTGGTATAATCGCACCTGTCAAGTGTGGCGCGATCAACTGCTTTATGCGTTCGCAAGGCAGCCGCGCGCGCTTCAAACGATCATAACTTTCTGTCTGGGATGAATCTCGAGGCCCGGGAGGCGCCGCTAGAAAGCTCGTCCTGAGCCCGCCGCCGTCCCAATATGGGCTCGCCCGGTTGAGGTCGACGTCGACCCCAGAAACCTATTCCGGGGCCGGTTTCGGAGCTTTTGCAGCAACGTCAAGGATAAGAGCCGCTGGGCAAGGAAACCTGACCTGCCGCGGTCCCGGGCCCGCCTCCGCCGCCGAGAAGGATTTGAGCAATCGAAACCTTGCGCGTGCGCGCCACCAAAAGAGCAAGTCTGACTGATGCAAAAAGGATGAGGTGCAACACGAGGACTTCCCAGGAGGTCACCCATTCCAGTACTACTCTCGCCCAAGCACGCTTAACTGCGGAGTTCTGATGGGATCCGGTGCATTAGTGCTGGTATGATCGCACCTGTCAAGTGTGGCGCGATCAACTGCTTTATGCCTTCGCCAGGCAGCCGCGCGCGCTTCAAACGATCATAACTTTCTGTCCGGGATGAATCTCGAGGCCCGGGAGACGCCGCTGGAAAGCTCGTCCTGAGCCCGCCGCCGTCCCAACTAGGGCTCGCCCGGTTGAGGTCGACGTCGACCCCAGAAACCTGTTCCGGGGCCCGTTTCGGAGCTTTTGCAGCAACGCAAAGGATTGGACCCGCCGGGCGAGGAAATCGACCTGCCGCGGTCCCGGGCCCGCCTCCGCCGCCGAGAAGGATTTGAGCAATCGAAACCTTGCGCGTGCGCGCCACCAAAAGAGCAAGCCCGACTGATGCAAAAAGGATGAGGTGCAACCCGAGGACTTCCCAAGAGGTCACCCATTCCAGTACTACTCTCGCCCAAGCACGCTTAACTGCGGAGTTCTGATGGGATCCGGTGCATTAGTGCTGGTATAATCGCACCTGTCAAGTGTGGCGCGATCAACTGCTTTATGCGTTCGCAAGGCAGCCGCGCGCGCTTCAAACCATCATAACTTTCTGTCCGGGATAAATCTCGAGGCCCGGGAGGCGCCGCTGGAAAGCTCGTCCTGAGCCCGCCGCCGTCCCAACCAGGGCTCGCCCGGTTGAGGTCGACGTCGACCCCAGAAACCTATTCCGGGGCCGGTTTCGGAGCTTTTGCAGCAACGTCAAGGATAAGAGCCGCCGGGCGAGGAAACCGACCTGCCGCGGTCCCGGGCCCGCCTCCGCCACCGAGAAGGATTTGAGCAATCGAAACCTTGCGCGTGCGCGCCACCAAAAGAGCAAGTCCGACTGATGCAAAAAGGATGAGGTGCAACACGAGGACTTCCCAGGAGGTCACCCATTCCAGTACTACTCTCGCCCAAGCACGCTTAACTGCGGAGTTCTGATGGGATCCGGTGCATTAGTGCTGGTATGATCGCACCTGTCAAGTGTGGCGCGATCAACTGCTTTATGCCTTCGCCAGGCAGCCGCGCGCGCTTCAAACGATCATAACTTTCTATCCGGGATGAATCTCGAGGCCCGGGAGGCGCCGCTGGAAAGCTCGTCCTGAGCCCCCCGCCGTCCCAACCAGGGTTCGCCCGGTTGAGGTCGACGTCGACCCCAGAAACCTGTTCCAGCGCCCGTTTCGGAGCTGTTGCAGCAACGCAAAGGATTGGACCCGCCGGGCGAGGAAATCGACCTGCCGCGGTCCCGGGCCCGCCTCCGCCGCCGAGAAGGATTTGAGCAATCGAAACCTTGCGCGTGCGCGCCACCAAAAGAGCAAGCCCGACTGATGACAAAAGGATGAGGTGCAACACGAGGACTTCCCAGGAGGTCACCCATTCCAGTACTACTCTCGCCCAAGCACGCTTAAGTGCGGAGTTCTGATGGGATCCGGTGCATTAGTGCTGGTATAATCGCACCTGTCAAGTGTGGCGCGATCAACTGCTTTATGCGTTCGCAAGGCAGCCGCGCGCGCTTCAAACGATCATAACTTTCTGTCTGGGATGAATCTCGAGGCCCGGGAGGCGCCGCTGGAAAGCTCGTCCTGAGCCCGCCGCCGTCCCAATATGGGCTCGCCCGGTTGAGGTCGACGTCGACCCCAGAAACCTATTCCGGGGCCGGTTTCGGAGCTTTTGCAGCAACGTCAAGGATAAGAGCCGCTGGGCAAGGAAACCTGACCTGCCGCGGTCCCGGGCCCGCCTCCGCCGCCGAGAAGGATTTGAGCAATCGAAACCTTGCGCGTGCGCGCCACCAAAAGAGCAAGTCTGACTGATGCAAAAAGGATGAGGTGCAACACGAGGACTTCCCAGGAGGTCACCCATTCCAGTACTACTCTCGCCCAAGCACGCTTAACTGCGGAGTTCTGATGGGATCCGGTGCATTAGTGCTGGTATGATCGCACCTGTCAAGTGTGGCGCGATCAACTGCTTTATGCCTTCGCCAGGCAGCCGCGCGCGCTTCAAACGATCATAACTTTCTGTCCGGGATGAATCTCGAGGCCCGGGAGACGCCGCTGGAAAGCTCGTTCTGAGCCTGCCGCCGTCCCAACCCGGGCTCGCCTGGTTGAGGTCGACGTCGACCCCAGAAACCTGTTCCGGGGCCCGTTTCGGAGCTTTTGCAGCAACGCAAAGGATTGGACCCGCCGGGCGAGGAAATCGACCTGCCGCTGTCCCAGGCCCGCCTCCGCCGCCGAGAAGGATTTGAGCAATCGAAACCTTGCGCGTGCGTGCCACCAAAAGAGCAAGCCCGACTGATGCAAAAAGGATGAGGTGCAACACGAGGACTTCCCAGGCGGGCACCCATTCCAGTACTACTCTCGCCCAAGCACGCTTAACTGCGGAGTTCTAATGGGATCCGGTACATTAGTGCTGGTATCATCGCACCTGTCAAGTGTGGCGCGATCAACTGCTTTATGCGTTCGCAAGGCAGCCGCGTGCGCTTCAAACGATCATAACTTTCTGTCCGGGATAAATCTCGAGGCCCGGGAGGCGCCGCTGGAAAGCTCGTCCTGAGCCCGCCGCCGTCCCAACCAGGGCTCGCCCGGTTGAGGTCGACGTCGACCCCAGAAACCTATTCCGGGGCCGGTTTCGGAGCTTTTGCAGCAACGTCAAGGATAAGAGCCGCCGGGCGAGGAAACCGACCTGCCGCGGTCCCGGGCCCGCCTCCGCCGCCGAGAAGGATTTGAGCAATCGAAACCTTGCGCGTGCGCGCCACCAAAAGAGCAAGTCCGACTGATGCAAAAAGGATGAGGTGCAACACGAGGACTTCCCAGGAGGTCACCCATTCCAGTACTACTCTCGCCCAAGCACGCTTAACTGCGGAGTTCTGATGGGATCCGGTGCATTAGTGCTGGTATGATCGCACCTGTCAAGTGTGGCGCGATCAACTGCTTTATGCCTTCGCCAGGCAGCCGCGCGCGCTTCAAACGATCATAACTTTCTATCCGGGATGAATCTCGAGGCCCGGGAGGCGCCGCTGGAAAGCTCGTCCTGAGCCCGCCGCCGTCCCAATATGGGCTCGCCCGGTTGAGGTCGACGTCGACCCCAGAAACCTATTCCGGGGCCGGTTTCGGAGCTTTTGCAGCAACGTCAAGGATAAGAGCCGCTGGGCAAGGAAACCTGACCTGCCGCGGTCCCGGGCCCGCCTCCGCCGCCGAGAAGGATTTGAGCAATCGAAACCTTGCGCGTGCGCGCCACCAAAAGAGCAAGTCTGACTGATGCAAAAAGGATGAGGTGCAACACGAGGACTTCCCAGGAGGTCACCCATTCCAGTACTACTCTCGCCCAAGCACGCTTAACTGCGGAGTTCTGATGGGATCCGGTGCATTAGTGCTGGTATGATCGCACCTGTCAAGTGTGGCGCGATCAACTGCTTTATGCCTTCGCCAGGCAGCCGCGCGCGCTTCAAACGATCATAACTTTCTGTCCGGGATGAATCTCGAGGCCCGGGAGACGCCGCTGGAAAGCTCGTTCTGAGCCCGCCGCCGTCCCAACCCGGGCTCGCCCGGTTGAGGTCGACGTCGACCCCAGAAACCTGTTCCGGGGCCCGTTTCGGAGCTTTTGCAGCAACGCAAAGGATTGGACCCGCCGGGCGAGGAAATCGACCTGCCGCTGCCGAGGCCCGCCTCCGCCGCCGAGAAGGATTTGAGCAATCGAAACCTTGCGCGTGCGTGCCACCAAAAGAGCAAGCCCGACTGATGCAAAAAGGATGAGGTGCAACACGAGGACTTCCCAGGCGGGCACCCATTCCAGTACTACTCTCGCCCAAGCACGCTTAACTGCGGAGTTCTGATGGGATCCGGTGCATTAGTGCTGGTATAATCGCACCTGTCAAGTGTGGCGCGATCAACTGCTTTATGCGTTCGCAAGGCAGCCGCGCGCGCTTCAAACGATCATAACTTTCTGTCCGGGATAAATCTCGAGGCCCGGGAGGCGCCGCTGGAAAGCTCGTCCTGAGCCCGCCGCCGTCCCAACCAGGGCTCGCCCGGTTGAGGTCGACGTCGACCCCAGAAACCTATTCCGGGGCCGGTTTCGGAGCTTTTGCAGCAACGTCAAGGATAAGAGCCGCCGGGCGAGGAAACCGACCTGCCGCGGTCCCGGGCCCGCCTCCGCCGCCGAGAAGGATTTGAGCAATCGAAACCTTGCGCGTGCGCGCCACCAAAAGAGCAAGCCCGACTGATGACAAAAGGATGAGGTGCAACACGAGGACTTCCCAGGGGGTCACCCATTCCAGTACTACTCTCGCCCAAGCACGCTTAACTGCGGAGTTCTGATGGGATCCGGTGCATTAGTGCTGGTATGATCGCACCTATCAAGTGTGGCGCGATCAACTGCTTTATGCCTTCGCCAGGCAGCCGCGCGCGCTTCAAACGATCATAACTTTCTATCCGGGATGAATCTCGAGGCCCGGGAGGCGCCGCTGGAAAGCTCGTCCTGAGCCCGCCGCCGTCCCAACCAGGGCTCGCCCGGTTGAGGTCGACGTCGACCCCAGAAACCTGTTCCGGGGCCCGTTTCGGAGCTTTTCCAGCAACGCAAAGGATTGGACCCGCCGGGCGAGGAAATCGACCTGCCGCGGTCCCGGGCCAGCCTCCGCCGCCGAGAAGGATTTGAGCAATCGAAACCTTGCGCGTGCGCGCCACCAAAAGAGCAAGCCCGACTGATGACAAAAGGATGAGGTGCAACACGAGGACTTCCCAGGAGGTCACCCATTCCAGTACTACTCTCGCCCAAGCACGCTTAACTGCGGAGTTCTGATGGGATCCGGTGCATTAGTGCTGGTATAATCGCACCTGTCAAGTGTGGCGCGATCAACTGCTTTATGCGTTCGCAAGGCAGCCGCGCGCGCTTCAAACGATCATAACTTTCTGTCCGGGATGAATCTCGAGGACCGGGAGGCGCCGCTGGAAAGCTCGTCCTGAGCCCGCCGCCGTCCCAACATGGGCTCGCCCGGTTGAGGTCGACGTCGACCCCAGAAACCTATTCCGGGGCCGGTTTCGGAGCTTTTGCAGCAACGTCAAGGATAAGAGCCGCCGGGCGAGGAAACCGACCTGCCGCGGTCCCGGGCCCGCCTCTGCCGCCGAGAAGGATTTGAGCAATCGAAACCTTGCGCGTGCCCGCCACCAAAAGAGCAAGTCCGACTGATGCAAAAAGGATGAGGTGCAACACGAGGACTTCCCAGGAGGTCACCCATTCCAGTACTACTCTCGCCCAAGCACGTTTAACTGCGGAGTTCTGATGGGATCCGGTGCATTAGTGCTGGTATGATCGCACCTGTCAAGTGTGGCGCGATCAACTGCTTTATGCCTTCGCCAAGCAGCCGCGCGCGCTTCAAACGATCATAACTTTCTATCCGGGATGAATCTCGAGGCCCGGGAGGCGCCGCTGGAAAGCTCGTCCCGAGCCCGCCGCCGTCCCAACCGGGGCTCGCCCGGTTGAGGTCGACGTCGACCCCAGAAACCTGTTCCGGGGCCCGTTTCGGAGCTTTTGCAGCAACGCAAAGGATCGGAGCCGCCGAGCGAGGAAATCGACCTGCCGCGGTCCCGGGCCCGCCTCCGCCGCCGAGAAGGATTTGAGCAATCGAAACCTTGCGCGTGCGCGCCACCAAAAGAGCAAGTCCGACTGATGCAAAAAGGATGAGGTGCAACACGAGGACTTCCCAAGAGGTCACCCATTCCAGTACTACTCTCGCCCAAGCACGCTTAACTGCGGAGTTCTGATGGGATCCGGTGCATTAGTGCTGGTATAATCGCACCTGTCAAGTGTGGCGCGATCAACTGCTTTATGTGTTCGCAAGGCAGCCGCGCGCGCTTCAAACGATCATAACTTTCTGTCCGGGATAAATCTCGAGGCCCGGGAGGCGCCGCTGGAAAGCTCGTCCTGAGCCCGCCGCCGTCCCAACCAGGGCTCGCCCGGTTGAGGTCGACGTCGACCCCAGAAACCTATTCCGGGGCCGGTTTCGGAGCTTTTGCAGCAACGTCAAGGATAAGAGCCGCCGGGCGAGGAAACCGACCTGCCGCGGTCCCGGGCCCGCCTCCGCCGCCGAGAAGGATTTGAGCAATCGAAACCTTGCGCGTGCGCGCCACCAAAAGAGCAAGCCCGACTGATGCAAAAAGGATGAGGTGCAACACGAGGACTTCCAAGGAGGTCACCCATTCCAGTACTACTCTCGCCCAAGCACGCTTAACTGCGGAGTTCTGATGGGATCCGGTGCATTAGTGCTGGTATAATCGCACCTGTCAAGTGTGGCGCGATCAACTGCTTTATGCGTTCGCAAGGCAGCCGCGCGCGCTTCAAACGATCATAACTTTCTGTCCGGGATAAATCTCGAGGCCCGGGAGGCGCCGCTGGAAAGCTCGTCCTGAGCCCGCCGCCGTCCCAACCAGGGCTCGCCCGGTTGAGGTCGACGTCGACCCCAGGAACCTATTCCGGGGCCGGTTTCGGAGCTTTTGCAGGAACGCCAAGGATAAGAGCCGCCGGGCGAGGAAACCGACCTGCCGCGGTCCCGGGCCGGCCTCCGCCGCCGAGAAGGATTTGAGCAATCGAAACCTTGCGCGTGCGCGCCACCAAAAGAGCAAGCCCGACTGATGCAAAAAGGATGAGGTGCAACACGAGGACTTCCAAGGAGGTCACCCATTCCAGTACTACTCTCGCCCAAGCACGCTTAACTGCGGAGTTCTGATGGGATCCGGTGCATTAGTGCTGGTATAATCGCACCTGTCAAGTGTGGCGCGATCAACTGCTTTATGCGTTCGCAAGGCAGCCGCGCGCGCTTCAAACGATCATAACTTTCTGTCCGGGATAAATCTCGAGGCCCGGGAGGCGCCGCTGGAAAGCTCGTCCTGAGCCCGCCGCCGTCCCAACCAGGGCTCGCCCGGTTGAGGTCGACGTCGACCCCAGGAACCTATTCCGGGGCCGGTTTCGGAGCTTTTGCAGGAACGTCAAGGATAAGAGCCGCCGGGCGAGGAAACCGACCTGCCGCGGTCCCGGGCCCGCCTCCGCCGCCGAGAAGGATTTGAGCAATCGAAACCTTGCGCGTGCGCGCCACCAAAAGAGCAAGTCCGACTGATGCAAAAAGGATGAGGTGCAACACGAGGACTTCCCAGGAGGTCACCCATTCCAGTACTACTCTCGCCCAAGCACGCTTAACTGCGGAGTTCTGATGGGATCCGGTGCATTAGTGCTGGTATGATCGCACCTGTCAAGTGTGGCGCGATCAACTGCTTTATGCCTTCGCCAGGCAGCCGCGCGCGCTTCAAACGATCATAACTTTCTATCCGGGATGAATCTCGAGGCCCGGGAGGCGCCGCTGGAAAGCTCGTCCTGAGCCCGCCGCCGTCCCAACCGGGGCTCGCCCGGTTGAGGTCGACGTCGACCCCAGAAACCTGTTCCGGGGCCCGTTTCGGAGCTTTTGCAGCAACGCAAAGGAATGGACCCGCCGGGCGAGGAAATCGACCTGCCGCGGTCCCGGGGCCGCCTCCGCCGCCGAGAAGGATTTGAGCAATCGAAACCTTGCGCGTGCGCGCCACCAAAAGAGCAAGCCCGACTGATGCAAAAAGGATGAGGTGCAACACGAGGACTTCCCAGGAGGTCACCCATTCCAATACTACTCTCGCCCAAGCACGCTTAACTGCGGAGTTCTGATGGGATCCGGTGCATTAGTGCTGGTATGATCGCACCTGTCAAGTGTGGCGCGATCAACTGCTTTATGCCTTCGCCAGGCAGCCGCGCGCGCTTTAAACGATCATAACTTTCTGTCCAGGATGAATCTCGAGGCCCGGGAGGCGCCGCTGGTAAGCTCGTCCTGAGCCCGCCGCCGTCCCAACCGGGGCTCGCCCGGTTGAGGTCGACGTCGACCCCAGAAACCTGTTCCGGGGCCCGTTTCGGAGCTTTTGCAGCAACGCAAAGGATCGGAGCCGCCGGGCGAGGAAATCGACCTGCCGCGTTCCCGGGCCCGCCTCCGCCGCCGAGAAGGATTTGAGCAATCGAAACCTTGCGCGTGCGCGCCACCAAAAGAGCAAGTCCGACTGATGCAAAAAGGATGAGGTGCAACACGAGGACTTCCCAGGAGGTCACCCATTCCAGTAATACTCTCGCCCAAGCACGCTTAACTGCGGAGTTCTGATGGGATCCGGTGCATTAGTGCTGGTATGATCGCACCTGTCAAGTGTGGCGCGATCAACTGCTTTATGCCTTCGCCAGGCAGCCGCGCGCGCTTCAAACGATCATAACTTTCTGTCCGGGATGAATCTCGAGGCCTGGGAGGCGCCGCTGGAAAGCTCTTCCTGAGCCCGCCGCCGTCCCAACCCGGGCTCGCCCGGTTGAGGTCGACGTCGACCCCAGAAACCTCTTCCGGGGCCCGTTTCGGAGCTTTTGCAGCAACGCAAAGGATTGGACCCGCCGGGCGAGGAAATCGACCTGCCGCGGTCCCGGGGCCGCCTCCGCCGCCGAGAAGGATTTGAGCAATCGAAACCTTGCGCGTTCGCGCCACCAAAAGAGCAAGCCCGACTGATGCAAAAAGGATGAGGTGCAACACGAGGACTTCCTAGGAGGTCACCCATTCCAGTACTACTCTCGCCCAAGCACGCTTAACTGCGGAGTTCTGATGGGATGCTGTGCATTAGTGCTGGTATGATCGCACCTGTCAAGTGTGGCGCGATCAACTGCTTTATGCCTTCGCCAAGCAGCCGCGCGCGCTTCAAACGATCATAACTTTCTGTCCGGGATGAATCTCGAGGCCCGGGAGGCGCCGCTGGAAAGCTCGTCCTGAGCCCGCCGCCGTCCCAACCGGGGCTCGCCCGGTTGAGGTCGACGTCGACCGCAGAAACCTATTCCGGAGCCCGTTTCGGAGCTTTTGCAGCAACGCAAAGGATTAGAGCCGCCGGGCGAGGAAATCGACCTGCCGCGGTCTCGGGCCCGCCTCCGCCGCCGAGAAGGATTTGAGCAATCGAAACCTTGCGCGTGCGCGCCACCAAAAGAGCAAGCCCGACTGATGCAAAAAGGATGAGGTGCAACACGAGGACTTCCAAGGAGGTCACCCATTCCAGTACTACTCTCGCCCAAGCACGCTTAACTGCGGAGTTCTGATGGGATCCGGTGCATTAGTGCTGGTATAATCGCACCTGTCAAGTGTGGCGCGATCAACTGCTTTATGCGTTCGCAAGGCAGCCGCGCGCGCTTCAAACGATCATAACTTTCTGTCCGGGATAAATCTCGAGGCCCGGGAGGCGCCGCTGGAAAGCTCGTCCTGAGCCCGCCGCCGTCCCAACCAGGGCTCGCCCGGTTGAGGTCGACGTCGACCCCAGGAACCTATTCCGGGGCCGGTTTCGGAGCTTTTGCAGGAACGCCAAGGATAAGAGCCGCCGGGCGAGGAAACCGACCTGCCGCGGTCCCGGGCCGGCCTCCGCCGCCGAGAAGGATTTGAGCAATCGAAACCTTGCGCGTGCGCGCCACCAAAAGAGCAAGCCCGACTGATGCAAAAAGGATGAGGTGCAACACGAGGACTTCCAAGGAGGTCACCCATTCCAGTACTACTCTCGCCCAAGCACGCTTAACTGCGGAGTTCTGATGGGATCCGGTGCATTAGTGCTGGTATAATCGCACCTGTCAGGTGTGGCGCGATCAACTGCTTTATGCGTTCGCCAGGCAGCCGCGCACGCTTCAAACGATCATAACTTTCTGTCCGGGATAAATCTCGAGGCCCGGGAGGCGCCGCTGGAAAGCTCGTCCTGAGCCCGCCGCCGTCCCAACCGGGGCTCGCCCGGTTGAGGTCGACGTCGACCCCAGAAACCTGTTCCGGGGCCCGTTTCGGAGCTTTTGCAGCAACGCAAAGGATAAGAGCCGCCGGGCGAGGAAACCGACCTGCCGCGGTCCCGGGCCCGCCTCCGCCGCCGAGAAGGATTTGAGCAATCGAAACCTTGCGCGTGCGCGCCACCAAAAGAGCAAGCCCGACTGATGCAAAAAGGATGAGGTGCAACACGAGGACTTCCCAGGAGGTCACCCATTCCAGTACTACTCTCGCCCAAGCACGCTTAACTGCGGAGTTCTGATGGGATCCGGTGCATTAGTGCTGGTATGATCGCACCTGTCAAGTGTGGCGCGATCAACTGCTTTATGCGTTCGCAAGGCAGCCGCGCGCGCTTCAAACGATCATAACTTTCTGTCCGGGATGAATCTCGAGGCCCGGGAGGCGCCGCTGGAAAGCTCGTCCTGAGCCCGCCGCCGTCCCAACCGGGGCTCGCCCGGTTGAGGTCGACGTCGACCCCAGAAACCTGTTCCGGGGCCCGTTTCGGAGCTTTTGCAGCAACGCAAAGGATTGGAGCCGCCGGGCGAGGAAATCGACCTGCCGCGGCCCCGGGCCCGCCTCCGCCGCCGAGAAGGATTTGAGCAATCGAAACCTTGCGCGTGCGCCCCACCAAAAGAGCAAGCGCGACTGATGCAAAAAGGATGAGGTCCAACACGAGGACTTCCCAGGAGGTCACCCATTCCAGTACTACTCTCGCCCAAGCACGCTTAACTGCGGAGTTCTGATGGGATCCGGTGCATTAGTGCTGCTATGATCGCACCTGTCAAGTGTGGCGCGATCAACTGCTTTATGCGTTCGCCAGGCAGCCGCGCGCGCTTCAAACGATCATAACTTTCTGTCCGGGATAAATCTCGAGGCCCGGGAGGCGCCGCTGGAAAGCTCGTCCTGAGCCCGCCGCCGTCCCAACCGGGGCTCGCCCGGTTGAGGTCGACGGCGACCCCAGAAACCTGTTCCGGGGCCCGTTTCGGAGCTTTTGCAGCAACGCAAAGGATCGGAGCCGCCGGGCGAGGAAATCGACCTGCCGCGGCCCCGGGCCCGCCTCCGCCGCCGAGAAGGATTTGAGCAATCGAAACCTTGCGCGTGCGCGCCACCAAAAGAGCAAGTCCGACTGATGCAAAAAGGATGAGGTGCAACACGAGGACTTCCCAGGAGGTCACCCATTCCAGTACTACTCTCGCCCAAGCACGCTTAACTGCGGAGTTCTGATGGGATCCGGTGCATTAGTGCTGGTATGATCGCACCTGTCAAGTGTGGCGCGATCAACTGCTTTATGCCTTCGCCAGGCAGCCGCGCGCGCTTCAAACGATCATAACTGTCTGTCCGGGATGAATCTCGAGGCCCGGGAGGCGCCGCTGGAAAGCTCGTCCTGAGCCCGCCACCGTCCCAACCAGGGCTCGCCCGGTTGAGGTCGACGTCGACCCCAGAAACCTGTTCCGGGGCCCGTTTTGGAGCTTTTGCAGCAACGCAAAGGATTGGAGCCGCCGGGCGAGGAAATCGACCTGCCGCGGTCCCGGGCCCGCCTCCGCCGCCGAGAAGGATTTGAGCAATCGAAACCTTGCGCGTGCGCGCCACCAAAAGAGCAAGCCCGACTGATGCAAAAAGGATGAGGTGCAACACGAGGACTTCCCAGGAGGTCACCCATTCCAGTACTACTCTCGCCCAAGCACGCTTAACTGCGGAGTTCTGATGGGATCCGGTGCATTAGTGCTGGTATGATCGCACCTGTCAAGTGTGGCGCGATCAACTGCTTTATGCCTTCGCCAGGCAGCCGCGCGCGCTTCAAACGATCATAACTGTCTGTCCGGAATGAATCTCGAGGCCCGGGAGGCGCCGCTGGAAAGCTCGTCCTGAGCCCGCCACCGTCCCAACCAGGGCTCGCCCGGTTGAGGTCGACGTCGAACCCAGAAACCTGTTCCGGGGCCCGTTTCGGAGCTTTTGCAGCAACGCAAAGGATAAGACCCGCCGGGCGAGGAAATCGACCTGCCGCGGTCCCGGGCCCACCTCCGCCGCCGAGAAGGATTTGAGCAATCGAAACCTTGCACGTGCGCGCCACCAAAAGAGCAAGCCCGACTGATGCAAAAAGGATGAGGTGCAACACGAGGACTTCCCAGGAGGTCACCCATTCCAGTACTACTCTCGCCCAAGCACGCTTAACTGCGGAGTTCTGATGGGATCCTGTGCATTAGTGCTGGTATAATCGCACCTGTCAAGTGTGGCGCGATCAACTGCTTTATGCGTTCGCAAGGCAGCCGCGCGCGCTTCAAACGATCATAACTTTCTGTCCGGGATAAATCTCGAGGCCCGGGAGGCGCCGCTGGAAAGCTCGTCCTGAGCCCGCCGCCGTCCCAACCAGGGCTCGCCCGGTTGAGGTCGACGTCGACCCCAGAAACCTGTTCCGGGGCCCGTTTCGGGGCTTTTGCAGCAACGCAAAGGATTGGTCCCGCCGGGCGAGGAAATCGACCTGCCGCGGTCCCGGGCCCGCTTCCGCCGCCGAGAAGGATTTGAGCAATCGAAACCTTGCGCGTGCGCGCCACCAAAAGAGCAAGCCCGACTGATGCAAAAAGGATGAGGTGCAACACGAGGACTTCCCAGGAGGTCACCCATTCCAGTACTACTCTCGCCCAAGCACGCTTAACTGCGGAGTTCTGATGGGATCCGGTGCATTAGTGCTGGTATAATCGCACCTGTCAAGTGTGGCGCGATCAACTGCTTTATGCGTTCGCAAGGCAGCCGCGCGCGCTTCAAACGATCATAACTTTCTGTCCGGGATAAATCTCGAGGCCCGGGAGGCGCCGCTGGAAAGCTCGTCCTGAGCCCGCCGCCGTCCCAACCAGGGCTTGCCCGGTTGAGGTCGACGTCGACCCCAGAAACCTGTTCCGGGGCCCGTTTCGGAGCTTTTGCAGCAACGCAAAGGATTGGACCCGCCGGGCGAGGAAATCGACCTGCCGCGGTCCCGGGCCCGCCTCCGCCGCCTAGAAGGATTTGAGCAATCGAAACCTTGCGCGTGCGCGCCACCAAAAGAGCAAGCCCG
Source organism: Canavalia gladiata (assembly GCA_037954105.1). Taxonomy (NCBI): domain Eukaryota; kingdom Viridiplantae; phylum Streptophyta; class Magnoliopsida; order Fabales; family Fabaceae; genus Canavalia; species Canavalia gladiata. Next base: position 27,746,051 of record CM075661.1, on the reverse strand, counting down.
ACTGATGCAAAAAGGATGAGGTGCAACACGAGGACTTCCCAGGAGGTCACCCATTCCAGTACTACTCTCGCCCAAGCACGCTTAACTGCGGAGTTCTGATGGGATCCGGTGCATTAGTGCTGGTATGATCGCACCTGTCAAGTGTGGCACGATCAACTGCTTTATGCCTTCGCCAGGCAGCCGCGCGCGCTTCAAACGATCATAACTTTCTGTCCGGGATGAATCTCGAGGCCCGGGAGGCGCCGCTGGAAAGCTCGTCCTGAGCCCGCCGCCGTCCCAACCCGGGCTCGCCCGGTTGAGGTCGACGTCGACCCCAGAAACCTATTCCGGGGCCGGTTTCGGAGCTTTTGCAGCAACGTCAAGGATAAGAGCCGCCGGTCGAGGAAATCGACCTGCCGCGGTCCCGGGCCCGCCTCCGCCGCCGAGAAGGATTTGAGCAATCGAATCCTTGCGCGTGCGCGCCACCAAAAGAGCAAGCCCGACTGATGCAAAAAGGATGAGGTGCAACACGAGGACTTCCCAGGAGGTCACCCATTCCAGTACTACTCTCGCCCAAGCACGCTTAACTGCGGAGTTCTGATGGGATCCGGTGCATTAGTGCTGGTATGATCGCACCTGTCAAGTGTGGCGCGATCAACTGCTTTATGCCTTCGCCAGGCAGCCGCGCGCGCTTCAAACGATCATAACTTTCTGTCCGGGATGAATCTCGAGGCCCGGGAGGCGCCGCTGGAAAGCTCGTCCTGAGCCCGCCGCCGTCCCAACCGGGGCTCGCCCGGTTGAGGTCGACTTCGAGCCCAGAAACCTGTTCCGGGGCCCGTTTCGGATATTTTGCAGCAACGCAAAGGATCGGAGCCGCCGGGCGAGGAAATCGACCTGCCGCGGTCCCGGGCCCGCCTCCGCCGCCGAGAAGGATTTGAGCAATCGAAACCTTGCGCGTGCGCGCCACCAAAAGAGCAAGCCCGACTGATGCAAAAAGGATGAGGTGCAACACGAGGACTTCCCAGGAGGTCACCCATTCCAGTACTACTCTCGCCCAAGCACGCTTAACTGCGGAGTTCTGATGGGATCCGGTGCATTAGTGCTGGTATGATCGCACCTGTCAAGTGTGGCGCGATCAACTGCTTTATGCCTTCGCCAGGCAGCCGCGCGCGCTTCAAACGATCATAACTTTCTGTCCGGGATGAATCTCGAGGCCCGGGAGGAATCTCGAGGCCCGGGAGGCGCCGCTGGAAAGCTCGTCTTGAGCCCGCCGCCGTCCCAACCAGGGCTCGCCCGGTTGAGGTCGACGTCGACCCCAGAAACCTGTTCCGGGGCCCGTTTCGGAGCTTTTGCAGCAACGCAAAGGATTGGACCCGCCGGGCGAGGAAATCGACCTGCCGCGGTCCCGGGCCCGCCTCCGCCGCCGAGAAGGATTTGAGCAATCGAAACCTTACGCGTGCGCGCCACCAAAAGAGCAAGCCCGACTGATGCAAAAAGGCTGAGGTGCAACACGAGGACTTCCCAGGAGGTCACCCATTCCAGTACTACTCTCGCCCAAGCACGCTTAACTGCGGAGTTCTGATGGGATCCGGTGCATTAGTGCTGGTATGATCGCAGCTGTCAAGTGTGGCGCGATCAACTGCTTTATGCCTTCGCCAGGCAGCCGCGCGCGCTTCAAACGATCATAACTTTCTGTCCGGGATGAATCTCGAGGCCCGGGAGGCGCCGCTGGAAAGCTCGTCCTGAGCCCGCCGCCGTCCCAACCCGGGCTCGCCCGGTTGAGGTCGACGTCGACCCCAGAAACCTATTCCGGGGCCGGTTTCGGAGCTTTTGCAGCAACGTCAAGGATAAGAGCCGCCGGGCGAGGAAATCGACCTGCCGCGGTCCAGGGCCCGCCTCCGCTGCCGAGAAGGATTTGAGCAATCGAATCCTTGCGCGTGCGCGCCACCAAAAGAGCAAGCCCGACTGATGCAAAAAGGATGAGGTGCAACACGAGGACTTCCCAGGAGGTCACCCATTCCAGTACTACTCTCGCCCAAGCACGCTTAACTGCGGAGTTCTGATGGGATCCGGTGCATTAGTGCTGGTATGATCGCACCTGTCAAGTGTGGCGCGATCAACTGCTTTATGCCTTCGCCAGGCAGCCGCGCGCGCTTCAAACGATCATAACTTTCTGTCCGGGATGAATCTCGAGGCCCGGGAGGCGCCGCTGGAAAGCTCGTCCTGAGCCCGCCGCCGTCCCAACCGGGGCTCGCCCGGTTGAGGTCGACTTCGAGCCCAGAAACCTGTTCCGGGGCCCGTTTCGGATATTTTGCAGCAACGCAAAGGATCGGAGCCGCCGGGCGAGGAAATTGACCTGCCGCGGTCCCGGGCCCGCCTCCGCCGCCGAGAAGGATTTGAGCAATCGAAACCTTGCGCGTGCGCGCCACCAAAAGAGCAAGCCCGACTGATGCAAAAAGGATGAGGTGCAACACGAGGACTTCCCAGGAGGTCACCCATTCCAGTACTACTCTCGCCCAAGCACGCTTAACTGCGGAGTTCTGATGGGATCCGGTGCATTAGTGCTGGTATGATCGCACCTGTCAAGTGTGGCGCGATCAACTGCTTTATGCCTTCGCCAGGCAGCCGCGCGCGCTTCAAACGATCATAACTTTCTGTCCGGGATGAATCTCGAGGCCCGGGAGGCGCCGCTGGAAAGCTCGTCCTGAGCCCGCCGCCGTCCCAACCCGGGCTCGCCCGGTTGAGGTCGACGTCGACCCCAGAAACCTATTCCGGGGCCGGTTTCGGAGCTTTTGCAGCAACGTCAAGGATAAGAGCCGCCGGGCGAGGAAATCGACCTGCCGCGGTCCAGGGCCCGCCTCCGCTGCCGAGAAGGATTTGAGCAATCGAATCCTTGCGCGTGCGCGCCACCAAAAGAGCAAGCCCGACTGATGCAAAAAGGATGAGGTGCAACACGAGGACTTCCCAGGAGGTCACCCATTCCAGTACTACTCTCGCCCAAGCACGCTTAACTGCGGAGTTCTGATGGGATCCGGTGCATTAGTGCTGGTATGATCGCACCTGTCAAGTGTGGCGCGATCAACTGCTTTATGCCTTCGCCAGGCAGCCGCGCGCGCTTCAAACGATCATAACTTTCTGTCCGGGATGAATCTCGAGGCCCGGGAGGCGCCGCTGGAAAGCTCGTCCTGAGCCCGCCGCCGTCCCAACCGGGGCTCGCCCGGTTGAGGTCGACTTCGAGCCCAGAAACCTGTTCCGGGGCCCGTTTCGGATATTTTGCAGCAACGCAAAGGATCGGAGCCGCCGGGCGAGGAAATCGACCTGCCGCGGTCCCGGGCCCGCCTCCGCCGCCGAGAAGGATTTGAGCAATCGAAACCTTGCGCGTGCGCGCCACCAAAAGAGCAAGCCCGACTGATGCAAAAAGGATGAGGTGCAACACGAGGACTTCCCAGGAGGTCACCCATTCCAGTACTACTCTCGCCCAAGCACGCTTAACTGCGGAGTTCTGATGGGATCCGGTGCATTAGTGCTGGTATGATCGCACCTGTCAAGTGTGGCGCGATCAACTGCTTTATGCCTTCGCCAGGCAGCCGCGCGCGCTTCAAACGATCATAACTTTCTGTCCGGGATGAATCTCGAGGCCCGGGAGGCGCCGCTGGAAAGCTCGTCCTGAGCCCGCCGCCGTCCCAACCAGGGCTCGCCCGGTTGAGGTCGACGTCGACCCCAGAAACCTATTCCGGGGCCGGTTTCGGAGCTTTTGCAGCAACGTCAAGGATAAGAGCCGCCGGGCGAGGAAATCGACCTGCCGCGGTCCCGGGCCCGCCTCCGCCGCCGAGAAGGATTTGAGCAATCGAATCCTTGCGCGTGCGCGCCACCAAAAGAGCAAGCCCGACTGATGCAAAAAGGATGAGGTGCAACACGAGGACTTCCCAGGAGGTCACCCATTCCAGTACTACTCTCGCCCAAGCACGCTTAACTGCGGAGTTCTGATGGGATCCGGTGCATTAGTGCTGGTATGATCGCACCTGTCAAGTGTGGCGCGATCAACTGCTTTATGCCTTCGCCAGGCAGCCGCGCGCGCTTCAAACGATCATAACTTTCTGTCCGGGATGAATCTCGAGGCCCGGGAGGCGCTGCTGGAAAGCTCGTCCTGAGCCCGCCGCCGTCCCAACCGGGGCTCGCCCGGTTGAGGTCGACTTCGAGCCCAGAAACCTGTTCCGGGGCCCGTTTCGGATATTTTGCAGCAACGCAAAGGATCGGAGCCGCCGGGCGAGGAAATCGACCTGTCGCGGTCCCGGGCCCGCCTCCGCCGCCGAGAAGGATTTGAGCAATCGAAACCTTGCGCGTGCGCGCCACCAAAAGAGCAAGCCCGACTGATGCAAAAAGGATGAGGTGCAACACGAGGACTTCCCAGGAGGTCACCCATTCCAGTACTACTCTCGCCCAAGCACGCTTAACTGCGGAGTTCTGATGGGATCCGGTGCATTAGTGCTGGTATGATCGCACCTGTCAAGTGTGGCGCGATCAACTGCTTTATGCCTTCGCCAGGCAGCCGCGCGCGCTTCAAACGATCATAACTTTCTGTCCGGGATGAATCTCGAGGCCCGGGAGGCGCCGCTGGAAAGCTCGTCCTGAGCCCGCCGCCGTCCCAACCAGGGCTCGCCCGGTTGAGGTCGACGTCGACCCCAGAAACCTGTTCCGGGGCCCGTTTCGGAGCTTTTGCAGCAACGAAAAGGATTGGACCCGCCGGGCGAGGAAATCGACCTGCCGCGGTCCCGGGCCCGCCTCCGCCGCCGAGAAGGATTTGAGCAATCGAAACCTTACGCGTGCGCGCCACCAAAAGAGCAAGCCCGACTGATGCAAAAAGGCTGAGGTGCAACACGAGGACTTCCCAGGAGGTCACCCATTCCAGTACTACTCTCGCCCAAGCACGCTTAACTGCGGAGTTCTGATGGGATCCGGTGCATTAGTGCTGGTATGATCGCACCTGTCAAGTGTGGCGCGATCAACTGCTTTATGCCTTCGCCAGGCAGCCGCGCGCGCTTCAAACGATCATAACTTTCTGTCCGGGATGAATCTCGAGGCCCGGGAGGCGCCGCTGCAAAGCTCGTCCTGAGCCCGCCGCCGTCCCAACCCGGGCTCGCCCGGTTGAGGTCGACGTCGACCCCAGAAACCTATTCCGGGGCCGGTTTCGGAGCTTTTGCAGCAACGTCAAGGATAAGAGCCGCCGGGCGAGGAAATCGACCTGCCGCGGTCCCGGGCCCGCCTCCGCTGCCGAGAAGGATTTGAGCAATCGAATCCTTGCGCGTGCGCGCCACCAAAAGAGCAAGCCCGACTGATGCAAAAAGGATGAGGTGCAACACGAGGACTTCCCAGGAGGTCACCCATTCCAGTACTACTCTCGCCCAAGCACGCTTAACTGCGGAGTTCTGATGGGATCCGGTGCATTAGTGCTGGTATGATCGCACCTGTCAAGTGTGGCGCGATCAACTGCTTTATGCCTTCGCCAGGCAGCCGCGCGCGCTTCAAACGATCATAACTTTCTGTCCGGGATGAATCTCGAGGCCCGGGAGGCGCCGCTGGAAAGCTCGTCCTGAGCCCGCCGCCGTCCCAACCGGGGCTCGCCCGGTTGAGGTCGACGTCGACCCCAGAAACCTGTTCCGGGGCCCGTTTCGGAGCTTTTGCAGCAACGCAAAGGATCGGACCCGCCGGGCGAGGAAATCGACCTGCCGCGGTCCCAGGCCCGCCTCCGCCGCCGAGAAGGATTTGAGCAATCGAAACCTTACGCGTGCGCGCCACCAAAAGAGCAAGCCCGACTGATGCAAAAAGGCTGAGGTGCAACACGAGGACTTCCCAGGAGGTCACCCATTCCAGTACTACTCTCGCCCAAGCACGCTTAACTGCGGAGTTCTGATGGGATCCGGTGCATTAGTGCTGGTATGATCGCACCTGTCAAGTGTGGCGCGATCAACTGCTTTATGCCTTCGCCAGGCAGCCGCGCGCGCTTCAAACGATCATAACTTTCTGTCCGGGATGAATCTCGAGGCCCGGGAGGCGCCGCTGGAAAGCTCGTCCTGAGCCCGCCGCCGTCCCAACCCGGGCTCGCCCGGTTGAGGTCGACGTCGACCCCAGAAACCTATTCCGGGGCCGGTTTCGGAGCTTTTGCAGCAACGTCAAGGATAAGAGCCGCCGGGCGAGGAAATCGACCTGCCGCGGTCCCGGGCCCGCCTCCGCTGCCGAGAAGGATTTGAGCAATCGAATCCTTGCGCGTGCGCGCCACCAAAAGAGCAAGCCCGACTGATGCAAAAAGGATGAGGTGCAACACGAGGACTTCCCAGGAGGTCACCCATTCCAGTACTACTCTCGCCCAAGCACGCTTAACTGCGGAGTTCTGATGGGATCCGGTGCATTAGTGCTGGTATGATCGCACCTGTCAAGTGTGGCGCGATCAACTGCTTTATGCCTTCGCCAGGCAGCCGCGCGCGCTTCAAACGATCATAACTTTCTGTCCGGGATGAATCTCGAGGCCCGGGAGGCGCCGCTGGAAAGCTCGTCCTGAGCCCGCCGCCGTCCCAACCGGGGCTCGCCCGGTTGAGGTCGACTTCGAGCCCAGAAACCTGTTCCGGGGCCCGTTTCGGATATTTTGCAGCAACGCAAAGGATCGGAGCCGCCGGGCGAGGAAATCGACCTGCCGCGGTCCCGGGCCCGCCTCCGCCGCCGAGAAGGATTTGAGCAAACGAAACCTTGCGCGTGCGCGCCACCAAAAGAGCAAGCCCGACTGATGCAAAAAGGATGAGGTGCAACACGAGGACTTCCCAGGAGGTCACCCATTCCAGTACTACTCTCGCCCAAGCACGCTTAACTGCGGAGTTCTGATGGGATCCGGTGCATTAGTGCTGGTATGATCGCACCTGTCAAGTATGGCACGATCAACTGCTTTATGCCTTCGCCAGGCAGCCGCGCGCGCTTCAAACGATCATAACTTTCTGTCCGGGATGAATCTCGAGGCCCGGGAGGCGCCGCTGGAAAGCTCGTCCTGAGCCCGCCGCCGTCCCAACCAGGGCTCGCCCGGTTGAGGTCGACGTCGACCCCAGAAACCTGTTCCGGGGCCCGTTTCGGAGCTTTTGCAGCAACGCAAAGGATTGGACCCGCCGGGCGAGGAAATCGACCTGCCGCGGTCCCGGGCCCGCCTCCGCCGCCGAGAAGGATTTGAGCAATCGAATCCTTGCGCGTGCGCGCCACCAAAAGAGCAAGCCCGACTGATGCAAAAAGGCTGAGGTGCAACACGAGGACTTCCCAGGAGGTCACCCATTCCAGTACTACTCTCGCCCAAGCACGCTTAACTGCGGAGTTCTGATGGGATCCGGTGCATTAGTGCTGGTATGATCGCACCTGTCAAGTGTGGCGCGATCAACTGCTTTATGCCTTCGCCAGGCAGCCGCGCGCGCTTCAAACGATCATAACTTTCTGTCCGGGATGAATCTCGAGGCCCGGGAGGCGCCGCTGGAAAGCTCGTCCTGAGCCCGCCGCCGTCCCAACCCGGGCTCGCCCGGTTGAGGTCGACGTCGACCCCAGAAACCTATTCCGGGGCCGGTTTCGGAGCTTTTGCAGCAACGTCAAGGATAAGAGCCGCCGGGCGAGGAAATCGACCTGCCGCGGTCCCGGGCCCGCCTCCGCTGCCGAGAAGGATTTGAGCAATCGAATCCTTGCGCGTGCGCGCCACCAAAAGAGCAAGCCCGACTGATGCAAAAAGGATGAGGTGCAACACGAGGACTTCCCAGGAGGTCACCCATTCCAGTACTACTCTCGCCCAAGCACGCTTAACTGCGGAGTTCTGATGGGATCCGGTGCATTAGTGCTGGTATGATCGCACCTGTCAAGTGTGGCGCGATCAACTGCTTTATGCCTTCGCCAGGCAGCCGCGCGCGCTTCAAACGATCATAACTTTCTGTCCGGGATGAATCTCGAGGCCCGGGAGGCGCCGCTGGAAAGCTCGTCCTGAGCCCGCCGCCGTCCCAACCGGGGCTCGCCCGGTTGAGGTCGACTTCGAGCCCAGAAACCTGTTCCGGGGCCCGTTTCGGATATTTTGCAGCAACGCAAAGGATCGGAGCCGCCGGGCGAGGAAATCGACCTGCCGCGGTCCCGGGCCCGCCTCCGCCGCCGAGAAGGATTTGAGCAAACGAAACCTTGCGCGTGCGCGCCACCAAAAGAGCAAGCCCGACTGATGCAAAAAGGATGAGGTGCAACACGAGGACTTCCCAGGAGGTCACCCATTCCAGTACTACTCTCGCCCAAGCACGCTTAACTGCGGAGTTCTGATGGGATCCGGTGCATTAGTGCTGGTATGATCGCACCTGTCAAGTGTGGCGCGATCAACTGCTTTATGCCTTCGCCAGGCAGCCGCGCGCGCTTCAAACGATCATAACTTTCTGTCCGGGATGAATCTCGAGGCCCGGGAGGCGCCGCTGGAAAGCTCGTCCTGAGCCCGCCGCCGTCCCAACCGGGGCTCGCCCGGTTGAGGTCGACTTCGAGCCCAGAAACCTGTTCCAGGGCCCGTTTCGGATATTTTGCAGCAACGCAAAGGATCGGAGCCGCCGAGCGAGGAAATCGACCTGCCGCGGTCCCGGGCCCGCCTCCGCCGCCGAGAAGGATTTGAGCAAACGAAACCTTGCGCGTGCGCGCCACCAAAAGAGCAAGCCCGACTGATGCAAAAAGGATGAGGTGCAACACGAGGACTTCCCAGGAGGTCACCCATTCTAGTACTACTCTCGCCCAAGCACGCTTAACTGCGGAGTTCTGATGGGATCCGGTGCATTAGTGCTGGTATGATCGCACCTGTCAAGTATGGCGCGATCAACTGCTTTATGCCTTCGCCAGGCAGCCGCGCGCGCTTCAAACGATCATAACTTTCTGTCCGGGATGAATCTCGAGGCCCGGGAGGCGCCGCTGGAAAGCTCGTCCTGAGCCCGCCGCCGTCCCAACCCGGGCTCGCCCGGTTGAGGTCGACGTCGACCCCAGAAACCTATTCCGGGGCCGGTTTCGGAGCTTTTGCAGCAACGTCAAGGATAAGAGCCGCCGGGCGAGGAAATCGACCTGCCGCGGTCCCGGGCCCGCCTCCGCCGCCGAGAAGGATTTGAGCAATCGAATCCTTGCGCGTGCGCGCCACCAAAAGAGCAAGCCCGACTGATGCAAAAAGGATGAGGTGCAACACGAGGACTTCCCAGGAGGTCACCCATTCCAGTACTACTCTCGCCCAAGCACGCTTAACTGCGGAGTTCTGATGGGATCCGGTGCATTAGTGCTGGTATGATCGCACCTGTCAAGTGTGGCGCGATCAACTGCTTTATGCCTTCGCCAGGCAGCCGCGCGCGCTTCAAACGATCATAACTTTCTGTCCGGGATGAATCTCGAGGCCCGGGAGGCGCCGCTGGAAAGCTCGTCCTGAGCCCGCCGCCGTCCCAACCGGGGCTCGCCCGGTTGAGGTCGACTTCGAGCCCAGAAACCTGTTCCGGGGCCCGTTTCGGATATTTTGCAGCAACGCAAAGGATCGGAGCCGCCGGGCGAGGAAATCGACCTGCCGCGGTGCCGGGCCCGCCTCCGCCGCCGAGAAGGATTTGAGCAATCGAAACCTTGCGCGTGCGCGCCACCAAAAGAGCAAGCCCGACTGATGCAAAAAGGATGAGGTGCAACACGAGGACTTCCCAGGAGGTCACCCATTCCAGTACTACTCTCGCCCAAGCACGCTTAACTGCGGAGTTCTGATGGGATCCGGTGCATTAGTGCTGGTATGATCGCACCTGTCAAGTGTGGCGCGATCAACTGCTTTATGCCTTCGCCAGGCAGCCGCGCGCGCTTCAAACGATCATAACTTTCTGTCCGGGATGAATCTCGAGGCCCGGGAGGCGCCGCTGGAAAGCTCGTCCTGAGCCCGCCGCCGTCCCAACCAGGGCTCGCCCGGTTGAGGTCGACGTCGACCCCAGAAACCTGTTCCGGGGCCCGTTTCGGAGCTTTTGCAGCAACGAAAAGGATTGGACCCGCCGGGCGAGGAAATCGACCTGCCGCGGTCCCGGGCCCGCCTCCGCCGCCGAGAAGGATTTGAGCAATCGAAACCTTACGCGTGCGCGCCACCAAAAGAGCAAGCCCGACTGATGCAAAAAGGCTGAGGTGCAACACGAGGACTTCCCAGGAGGTCACCCATTCCAGTACTACTCTCGCCCAAGCACGCTTAACTGCGGAGTTCTGATGGGATCCGGTGCATTAGTGCTGGTATGATCGCACCTGTCAAGTGTGGCGCGATCAACTGCTTTATGCCTTCGCCAGGCAGCCGCGCGCGCTTCAAACGATCATAACTTTCTGTCCGGGATGAATCTCGAGGCCCGGGAGGCGCCGCTGCAAAGCTCGTCCTGAGCCCGCCGCCGTCCCAACCCGGGCTCGCCCGGTTGAGGTCGACGTCGACCCCAGAAACCTATTCCGGGGCCGGTTTCGGAGCTTTTGCAGCAACGTCAAGGATAAGAGCCGCCGGGCGAGGAAATCGACCTGCCGCGGTCCCGGGCCCGCCTCCGCCGCCGAGAAGGATTTGAGCAATCGAATCCTTGCGCGTGCGCGCCACCAAAAGAGCAAGCCCGACTGATGCAAAAAGGATGAGGTGCAACACGAGGACTTCCCAGGAGGTCACCCATTCCAGTACTACTCTCGCCCAAGCACGCTTAACTGCGGAGTTCTGATGGGATCCGGTGCATTAGTGCTGGTATGATCGCACCTGTCAAGTGTGGCGCGATCAACTGCTTTATGCCTTCGCCAGGCAGCCGCGCGCGCTTCAAACGATCATAACTTTCTGTCCGGGATGAATCTCGAGGCCCGGGAGGCGCCGCTGGAAAGCTCGTCCTGAGCCCGCCGCCGTCCAAACCGGGGCTCGCCCGGTTGAGGTCGACTTCGAGCCCAGAAACCTGTTCCGGGGCCCGTTTCGGATATTTTGCAGCAACGCAAAGGATCGGAGCCGCCGGGCGAGGAAATCGACCTGCCGCGGTCCCGGGCCCGCCTCCGCCGCCGAGAAGGATTTGAGCAATCGAAACCTTGCGCGTGCGCGCCACCAAAAGAGCAAGCCCGACTGATGCAAAAAGGATGAGGTGCAACACGAGGACTTCCCAGGAGGTCACCCATTCCAGTACTACTCTCGCCCAAGCACGCTTAACTGCGGAGTTCTGATGGGATCCGGTGCATTAGTGCTGGTATGATCGCACCTGTCAAGTGTGGCGCGATCAACTGCTTTATGCCTTCGCCAGGCAGCCGCGCGCGCTTCAAACGATCATAACTTTCTGTCCGGGATGAATCTCGAGGCCCGGGAGGCGCCGCTGGAAAGCTCGTCCTGAGCCCGCCGCCGTCCCAAATAGGGCTCGCCCGGTTGAGGTCGACGTCGACCCCAGAAACCTGTTCCGGGGCCCGTTTCGGAGCTTTTGCAGCAACGCAAAGGATTGGACCCGCCGGGCGAGGAAATCGACCTGCCGCGGTCCCGGGCCCGCCTCCGCCGCCGAGAAGGATTTGAGCAATCGAAACCTTACGCGTGCGCGCCACCAAAAGAGCAAGCCCGACTGATGCAAAAAGGCTGAGGTGCAACACGAGGACTTCCCAGGAGGTCACCCATTCCAGTACTACTCTCGCCCAAGCACGCTTAACTGCGGAGTTCTGATGGGATCCGGTGCATTAGTGCTGGTATGATCGCACCTGTCAAGTGTGGCGCGATCAACTGCTTTATGCCTTCGCCAGGCAGCCGCGCGCGCTTCAAACGATCATAACTTTCTGTCCGGGATGAATCTCGAGGCCCGGGAGGCGCCGCTGGAAAGCTCGTCCTGAGCCCGCCGCCGTCCCAACCGGGGCTTGCCCGGTTGAGGTCGACGTCGACCCCAGAAACCTGTTCCGGGGCCCGTTTCGGATATTTTGCAGCAACGCAAAGGATCGGAGCCGCCGGGCGAGGAAATCGACCTGTCGCGGTCCCGGGCCCGCCTCCGCCGCCGAGAAGGATTTGAGCAATCGAAACCTTGCGCGTGCGCTCCACCAAAAGAGCAAGTCCGACTGATGCAAAAAGGATGAGGTGCAACACGAGGACTTCCCAGGAGGTCACCCATTCCAGTACTACTCTCGCCCAAGCACGCTTAACTGCGGAGTTCTGATGGGATCCGGTGCATTAGTGCTGGTATAATCGCACCTGTCAAGTGTGGCGCGATCAACTGCTTTATGCCTTCGCAAGGCAGCCGCGCACGCTTCAAACGATCATAACTTTCTGTCCGGGATAAATCTCGAGGCCCGGGAGGCGCCGCTGGAAAGCTCGTCCTGAGCCCGCCGCCGTCCCAACCGGGGCTCGCCCGGTTGAGGTCGACGTCGACCCCAGAAACCTGTTCCGGGGCCCGTTTCGGAGCTTTTGCAGCAACGCAAAGGATAAGAGCCGCCGGGCGAGGAAACCGACCTGCCGCGGTCCCGGGCCCGCCTCCGCCGCCGAGAAGGATTTGAGCAATCGAAACCTTGCGCGTGCGCGCCACCAAAAGAGCAAGCCCGACTGATGCAAAAAGGATGAGGTGCAACACGAGGACTTCCCAGGAGGTCACCCATTCCAGTACTACTCTCGCCCAAGCACGCTTAACTGCGGAGTTCTGATGGGATCCGGTGCATTAGTGCTGGTATGATCGCACCTGTCAAGTGTGGCGCGATCAACTGCTTTATGCGTTCGCAAGGCAGCCGCCCGCGCTTCAAACGATCATAACTTTCTGTCCGGGATGAATCTCGAGGCCCGGGAGGCGCCGCTGGAAAGCTCGTCCTGAGCCCACCGCCGTCCCAACCGGGGCTCGCCCGGTTGAGGTCGACATCGACCCCAGAAACCTGTTCCGGGGCCCGTTTCGGAGCTTTTGCAGCAACGCAAAGGATTGGAGCCGCCGGGCGAGGAAATCGACCTGCCGCGGCCCCGGGCCCGCCTCCGCCGCCGAGAAGGATTTGAGCAATCGAAACCTTGCGCGTGCGCCCCACCAAAAGAGCAAGCCCGACTGATGCAAAAAGGATGAGGTCCAACACGAGGACTTCCCAGGAGGTCACCCATTCTAGTACTACTCTCGCCCAAGCACGCTTAACTGTGGAGTTCTGATGGGATCCGGTGCATTAGTGCTGCTATGATCGCACCTGTCAAGTGTGGCGCGATCAACTGCTTTATGCGTTCGCAAGGCAGCCGCGCGCGCTTCAAACGATCATAACTTTCTGTCCGGGATGAATCTCGAGGCCCGGGAGGCGCCGCTGGAAAGCTCGTCCTGAGCCCGCCGCCGTCCCAACCGGGGCTCGCCCGGTTGAGGTCGACGGCGACCCCAGAAACCTGTTCCGGGGCCCGTTTCGGAGCTTTTGCAGCAACGCAAAGGATCGGAGCCGCCGGGCGAGGAAATCGACCTGCCGCGGCCCCGGGCCCGCCTCCGCCGCCGAGAAGGATTTGAGCAATCGAAACCTTGCGCGTGCGCGCCACCAAAAGAGCAAGTCCGACTGATGCAAAAAGGATGAGGTGCAACACGAGGACTTCCCAGGAGGTCACCCATTCCAGTACTACTCTCGCCCAAGCACGCTTAACTGCGGAGTTCTGATGGGATCCGGTGCATTAGTGCTGGTATGATCGCACCTGTCAAGTGTGGCGCGATCAACTGCTTTATGCCTTCGCCAGGCAGCCGCGCGCGCTTCAAACGATCATAACTGTCTGTCCGGGATGAATCTCGAGGCCCGGGAGGCGCCGCTGGAAAGCTCGTCCTGAGCCCGCCACCGTCCCAACCAGGGCTCGCCCGGTTGAGGTCGACGTCGACCCCAGAAACCTGTTCCGGGGCTCGTTTCGGAGCTTTTGCAGAAACGCAAAGGATTGGAGCCGCCGGGCGAGGAAATCGACCTGCCGCGGTCCCGGGCCCGCCTCCGCCGCCGAGAAGGATTTGAGCAATCGAAACCTTACGCGTGCGCGCCACCAAAAGAGCAAGCCCGACTGATGCAAAAAGGCTGAGGTGCAACACGAGGACTTCCCAGGAGGTCACCCATTCCAGTACTACTCTCGCCCAAGCACGCTTAACTGCGGAGTTCTGATGGGATCCGGTGCATTAGTGCTGGTATGATCGCACCTGTCAAGTGTGGCGCGATCAACTGCTTTATGCGTTCGCAAGGCAGCCGCGCGCGCTTCAAACGATCATAACTTTCTGTCCGGGATAAATCTCGAGGCCCGGGAGGCGCCGCTGGAAAGCTCGTCCCGAGCCCGCCGCCGTCCCAACCCGGGCTCGCCCGGTTGAGGTCGACGTCGACCCCAGAAACCTATTCCGGGGCCGGTTTCGGAGCTTTTGCAGCAACGTCAAGGATAAGAGCCGCCGGGCGAGGAAACCGACCTGCCGCGGTCCCGGGCCCGCCTCCGCCGCCGAGAAGGATTTGAGCAATCGAAACCTTGCGCGTGCGCGCCACCAAAAGAGCAAGTCCGACTGATGCAAAAAGGATGAGGTGCAACACGAGGACTTCCCAGGAGGTCACCCATTCCAGTACTACTCTCGCCCAAGCACGCTTAACTGCGGAGTTCTGATGGGATCCGGTGCATTAGTGCTGGTATGATCGCACCTGTCAAGTGTGGCGCGATCAACTGCTTTATGCCTTCGCAAGGCAGCCGCGCGCGCTTCAAACGATCATAACTTTCTGTCCGGGATGAATCTCGAGGCCCGGGAGGCGCCGCTGGAAAGCTCGTCCTGAGCCCGCCGCCGTCCCAACCGGGGCTCGCCCGGTTGAGGTCGACGTCGACCCCAGAATTCTGTTCCGGGGCCCGTTTCGGATATTTTGCAGCAACGCAAAGGATCGGAGCCGCTGGGCGAGGAAATCGACCTGTCGCGGTCCCGGGCCCGCCTCCGCCGCCGAGAAGGATTTGAGCAATCGAACCCTTGCGCGTGCGCGCCACTAAAAGAGCAAGCCTGACTGATGCAAAAAGGATGAGGTGCAACACGAGGACTTCCCAGGAGGTCACCCATTCCAGTACTACTCTCGCCCAAGCACGCTTAACTGCGGAGTTCTGATGGGATCCGGTGCATTAGTGCTGGTATGATCGCACCTGTCAAGTGTGGCGCGATCAACTGCTTTATGCCTTCGCCAGGCAGCCGCGCGCGCTTCAAACGATCATAACTTTCTGTCCGGGATGAATCTCGAGGCCCGGGAGGCGCCGCTGGAAAGCTCGTCCTGAGCCCGCCGCCGTCCCAACCGGGGCTTGCCCGGTTGAGGTCGACGTCGACCCCAGAAACCTGTTCCGGGGCCCGTTTCGGATATTTTGCAGCAACGCAAAGGATCGGAGCCGCCGGGCGAGGAAATCGACCTGTCGCGGTCCCAGGCCCGCCTCCGCCGCCGAGAAGGATTTGAGCAATCGAAACCTTGCGCGTGCGCTCCACCAAAAGAGCAAGTCCGACTGATGCAAAAAGGATGAGGTGCAACACGAGGACTTCCCAGGAGGTCACCCATTCCAGTACTACTCTCGCCCAAGCACGCTTAACTGCGGAGTTCTGATGGGATCCGGTGCATTAGTGCTGGTATAATCGCACCTGTCAAGTGTGGCGCGATCAACTGCTTTATGCCTTCGCAAGGCAGCCGCGCACGCTTCAAACGATCATAACTTTCTGTCCGGGATAAATCTCGAGGCCCGGGAGGCGCCGCTGGAAAGCTCGTCCTGAGCCCGCCGCCGTCCCAACCAGGGCTCGCCCGGTTGAGGTCGACGTCGACCCCAGAAACCTCTTCCGGGGCCCGTTTCGGAGCTTTTGCAGCAACGTCAAGGATAAGACCCGCCGGGCGAGGAAACCGACCTGCCGCGGTCCCGGGCCCGCCTCCGCCGCCGAGAAGGATTTGAGCAATCGAAACCTTGCGCGTGCGCTCCACCAAAAGAGCAAGCCCGACTGATGCAAAAAGGATGAGGTGCAACACGAGGACTTCCTAGGAGGTCACCCATTCCAGTACTACTCTCGCCCAAGCACGCTTAACTGCGGAGTTCTGATGGGATCCGGTGCATTAGTGCTGGTATGATCGCACCTGTCAAGTGTGGCGCGATCAACTGCTTTATGCGTTCGCCAGGCAGCCGCGCACGCTTCAAACGATCATAACATTCTGTCCGGGATAAATCTCGAGGCCCGGGAGGCGCCGCTGGAAAGCTCGTCCTGAGCCCGCCGCCGTCCCAACCGGGGCTCGCCCGGTTGAGGTCGACATCGACCCCAGAAACCTGTTCCGGGGCCCGTTTCGGAGCTTTTGCAGCAACGCAAAGGATTGGAGCCGCCGGGCGAGGAAATCGACCTGCCGCGGCTCGGGCCCGCCTCCGCCGCCGAGAAGGATTTGAGCAATCGAAACCTTGCGCGTGCTCCCCACCAAAAGAGCAAGCCCGACTGATGCAAAAAGGATGAGGTCCAACACGAGGACTTCCCAGGAGGTCACCCATTCCAGTACTACTCTCGCCCAAGCACGCTTAACTGCGGAGTTCTGATGGGATCCGGTGCATTAGTGCTGCTATGATCGCACCTGTCAAGTGTGGCGCGATCAACTGGTTTATGCGTTCGCAAGGCAGCCGCGCGCGCTTCAAACGATCATAACTTTCTGTCCGGGATGAATCTCGAGGCCCGGGAGGCGCCGCTGGAAAGCTCGTCCTGAGCCCGCCGCCGTCCCAACCGGGGCTCGCCCTGTTGAGGTCGACGGCGACCCCAGAAACCTGTTCCGGGGCCCGTTTTGGAGCTTTTGCAGCAACGCAAAGGATCGGAGCCGCCGGGCGAGGAAATCGACCTGCCGCGGCCCCGGGCCCGCCTCCGCCGCCGAGAAGGATTTGAGCAATCGAAACCTTGCGCGTGCGCGCCACCAAAAGAGCAAGTCCGACTGATGCAAAAAGGATGAGGTGCAACACGAGGACTTCCAAGGAGGTCACCCATTCTAGTACTACTCTCGCCCAAGCACGCTTAACTGCGGAGTTCTGATGGGATCCGGTGCATTAGTGCTGGTATGATCGCACCTGTCAAGTGTGGCGCGATCAACTGCTTTATGCCTTCGCCAGGCAGCCGCGCGCGCTTCAAACGATCATAACTGTCTGTCCGGGATGAATCTCGAGGCCCGGGAGGCGCCGCTGGAAAGCTCGTCCTGAGCCCGCCACCGTCCCAACCAGGGCTCGCCCGGTTGAGGTCGACGTCGACCCCAGAAACCTGTTCCGGGGCCCGTTTCGGAGCTTTTGCAGCAACGCAAAGGATTGGAGCCGCCGGGCGAGGAAATCGACCTGCCGCGGTCCCGGGCCCGCCTCCGCCGCCGAGAAGGATTTGAGCAATCGAAACCTTGCGCGTGCGCGCCACCAAAAGAGCAAGCCCGACTGATGCAAAAAGGATGAGGTGCAACACGAGGACTTCCCAGGAGGTCACCCATTCCAGTACTACTCTCGCCCAAGCACGCTTAACTGCGGAGTTCTGATGGGATCCGGTGCATTAGTGCTGGTATGATCGCACCTGTCAAGTGTGGCGCGATCAACTGCTTTATGCCTTCGCCAGGCAGCCGCGCGCGCTTCAAACGATCATAACTGTCTGTCCGGGATGAATCTCGAGGCCCGGGAGGCGCCGCTGGAAAGCTCGTCCTGAGCCCGCCACCGTCCCAACCGGGGCTCGCCCGGTTGAGGTCGACGTCGACCCCAGAAACCTGTTCCGGGGCCCGTTTCGGAGCTTTTGCAGCAACGCAAAGGATTGGACCCGCCGGGCGAGGAAATCGACCTGCCGCGGTCCCGGGCCCACCTCCGCCGCCGAGAAGGATTTGAGCAATCGAAACCTTGCGCGTGCGCGCCACCAAAAGAGCAAGCCCGACTGATGCAAAAAGGATGAGGTGCAACACGAGGACTTCCCAGGAGGTCACCCATTCCAGTACTACTCTCGCCCAAGCACGCTTAACTACGGAGTTCTGATGGGATCCGGTGCATTAGTGCTGGTATAATCGCACCTGTCAAGTGTGGCGCGATCAACTGCTTTATGCGTTCGCAAGGCAGCCGCGCGCGCTTCAAACGATCATAACTTTCTGTCCGGGATAAATCTCGAGGCCCGGGAGGCGCCGCTGGAAAGCTCGTCCTTAGCCCGCCGCCGTCCCAACCAGGGCTCGCCCGGTTGAGGTCGACGTCGACCCCAGAAACCTGTTCCGGGGCCCGTTTCGGGGCTTTTGCAGCAACGCAAAGGATTGGTCCCGCCGGGCGAGGAAATCGACCTGCCGCGGTCCCGGGCCCGCTTCCGCCGCCGAGAAGGATTTGAGCAATCGAAACCTTGCGCGTGCGCGCCACCAAAAGAGCAAGCCCGACTGATGCAAAAAGGATGAGGTGCAACACGAGGACTTCCCAGGAGGTCACCCATTCCAGTACTACTCTCGCCCAAGCACGCTTAACTGCGGAGTTCTGATGGGATCCGGTGCATTAGTGCTGGTATAATCGCACCTGTCAAGTGTGGCGCGATCAACTGCTTTATGCGTTCGCAAGGCAGCCGCGCGCGCTTCAAACGATCATAACTTTCTGTCCGGGATAAATCTCGAGGCCCGGGAGGCGCCGCTGGAAAGCTCGTCCTGAGCCCGCCGCCGTCCCAACCCGGGCTCGCCCGGTTGAGGTCGACGTCGACCCCAGAAACCTGTTCCGGGGCCCGTTTCGGAGCTTTTGCAGCAACGCAAAGGATTGGACCCGCCGGGCGAGGAAATCGATCTGCCGCGGTCCCGGGCCCGCCTCCGCCGCCGAGAAGGATTTGAGCAATCGAAACCTTGCGCGTGCGCGCCACCAAAAGAGCAAGCCCGACTGATGCAAAAAGGATGAGGTGCAACACGAGGACTTCCCATGAGGTCACCCATTCCAGTACTACTCTCGCCCAAGCACGCTCAACTGCGGAGTTCTGATGGGATCCGGTGCATTAGTGCTGGTATGATCGCACCTGTCAAGTGTGGCGCGATCAACTGCTTTATGCCTTCGCCAGGCAGCCGCGCGCGCTTCAAACGATCATAACTTTCTGTCCGGGATGAATCTCGAGGCCCGGGAGGCGCCGCTGGAAAGCTCGTCCTGAGCCCGCCGCCGTCCCAACCGGGGCTCGCCCGGTTGAGGTCGACGTCGACCCCAGAAACCTGTTCCGGGGCCCGTTTCGGATATTTTGCAGCAACGCAAAGGATCGGAGCCGCCGGGCGAGGAAATCGACCTGTCGCGGTCCCGGGCCCGCCTCCGCCGCCGAGAAGGATTTGAGCAATCGAAACCTTGCGCGTGCGCGCCACCAAAAGAGCAAGCCTGACTGATGCAAAAAGGATGAGGTGCAACACGAGGACTTCCCAGGAGGTCACCCATTCCAGTACTACTCTCGCCCAAGCACGCTTAACTGCGGAGTTCTGATGGGATCCGGTGCATTAGTGCTGGTATGATCGCACCTGTCAAGTGTGGCGCGATCAACTGCTTTATGCCTTCGCCAGGCAGCCGCGCGCGCTTCAAACGATCATAACTGTCTGTCCGGGATGAATCTCGAGGCCCGGGAGGCGCCGCTTGAAAGCTCGTCCTGAGCCCGCCACCGTCCCAACCGGGGCTCGCCCGGTTGAGGTCGACGTCGACCCCAGAAACCTGTTCCGGGGCCCGTTTCGGAGCTTTTGCAGCAACGCAAAGGATTGGACCCGCCGGGCGAGGAAATCGACCTGCCGCGGTCCCGGGCCCACCTCCGCCGCCGAGAAGGATTTGAGCAATCGAAACCTTGCGCGTGCGCGCCACCAAAAGAGCAAGCCCGACTGATGCAAAAAGGATGAGGTGCAACACGAGGACTTCCCAGGAGGTCACCCATTCCAGTACTACTCTCGCCCAAGCACGCTTAACTACGGAGTTCTGATGGGATCCGGTGCATTAGTGCTGGTATAATCGCACCTGTCAAGTGTGGCGCGATCAACTGCTTTATGCGTTCGCAAGGCAGCCGCGCGCGCTTCAAACGATCATAACTTTCTGTCCGGGATAAATCTCGAGGCCCGGGAGGCGCCGCTGGAAAGCTCGTCCTGAGCCCGCCGCCGTCCCAACCAGGGCTCGCCCGGTTGAGGTCGACGTCGACCCCAGAAACCTGTTCCGGGGCCCGTTTCGGGGCTTTTGCAGCAACGCAAAGGACTGGTCCCGCCGGGCGAGGAAATCGACCTGCCGCGGTCCCGGGCCCGCTTCCGCCGCCGAGAAGGATTTGAGCAATCGAAACCTTGCGCGTGCGCGCCACCAAAAGAGCAAGCCCGACTGATGCAAAAAGGATGAGGTGCAACACGAGGACTTCCCAGGAGGTCACCCATTCCAGTACTACTCTCGCCCAAGCACGCTTAACTGCGGAGTTCTGATGGGATCCGGTGCATTAGTGCTGGTATAATCGCACCTGTCAAGTGTGGCGCGATCAACTGCTTTATGCGTTCGCAAGGCAGCCGCGCGCGCTTCAAACGATCATAACTTTCTGTCCGGGATAAATCTCGAGGCCCGGGAGGCGCCGCTGGAAAGCTCGTCCTGAGCCCGCCGCCGTCCCAACCAGGGCTCGCCCGGTTGAGGTCGACGTCGACCCCAGAAACCTGTTCCGGGGCCCGTTTCGGAGCTTTTGCAGCAACGCAAAGGATTGGACCCGCCGGGCGAGGAAATCGACCTGCCGCGGTCCCGGGCCCGCCTCCGCCGCCGAGAAGGATTTGAGCAATCGAAACCTTGCGCGTGCGCGCCACCAAAAGAGCAAGCCCGACTGATGCAAAAAGGATGAGGTGCAACACGAGGACTCTCAGGAGGTCACCCATTCCAGTACTACTCTCGCCCAAGCACGCTTAACTGCGGAGTTCTGATGGGATCCGGTGCATTAGTGCTGGTATGATCGCACCTGTCAAGTGTGGCGCGATCAACTGCTTTATGCCTTCGCCAGGCAGCCGCGCGCGCTTCAAACGATCATAACTTTCTGTCCGGGATGAATCTCGAGGCCCGGGAGGCGCCGCTGGAAAGCTCGTCCTGAGCCCGCCGCCGTCCCAACCGGGGCTCGCCCGGTTGAGGTCGACGTCGACCCCAGAAACCTGTTCCGGGGCCCGTTTCGGATATTTTGCAGCAACGCAAAGGATCGGAGCCGCCGGGCGAGGAAATCGACCTGTCGCGGTCCCGGGCCCGCCTCCGCCGCCGAGAAGGATTTGAGCAATCGAAACCTTGCGCGTGCGCGCCACCAAAAGAGCAAGCCTGACTGATGCAAAAAGGATGAGGTGCAACACGAGGACTTCCCAGGAGGTCACCCATTCCAGTACTACTCTCGCCCAAGCACGCTTAACTGCGGAGTTCTGATGGGATCCGGTGCATTAGTGCTGGTATGATCGCACCTGTCAAGTGTGGCGCGATCAACTGCTTTATGCCTTCGCCAGGCAGCCGCGCGCGCTTCAAACGATCATAACTGTCTGTCCGGGATGAATCTCGAGGCCCGGGAGGCGCCGCTGGAAAGCTCGTCCTGAGCCCGCCACCGTCCCAACCAGGGCTCGCCCGGTTGAGGTCGACGTCGACCCCAGAAACCTGTTCCGGGGCCCGTTTCGGAGCTTTTGCAGCAACGCAAAGGATTGGAGCCGCCGGGCGAGGAAATCGACCTGCCGCGGTCCCGGGCCCGCCTCCGCCGCCGAGAAGGATTTGAGCAATCGAAACCTTGCGCGTGCGCGCCACCAAAAGAGCAAGCCCGACTGATGCAAAAAGGATGAGGTGCAACACGAGGACTTCCCAGGAGGTCACCCATTCCAGTACTACTCTCGCCCAAGCACGCTTAACTGCGGAGTTCTGATGGGATCCGGTGCATTAGTGCTGGTATAATCGCACCTGTCAAGTGTGGCGCGATCAACTGCTTTATGCGTTCGCAAGGCAGCCGCGCGCGCTTCAAACGATCATAACTTTCTGTCCGGGATAAATCTCGAGGCCCGGGAGGCGCCGCTGGAAAGCTCGTCCTGAGCCCGCCGCCGTCCCAACCAGGGCTCGCCCGGTTGAGGTCGACGTCGACCCCAGAAACCTGTTCCGGGGCCCGTTTCGGAGCTTTTGCAGCAACGCAAAGGATTGGACCCGCCGGGCGAGGAAATCGACCTGCCGCGGTCCCGGGCCCGCCTCCGCCGCCGAGAAGGATTTGAGCAATCGAAACCTTGCGCGTGCGCGCCACCAAAAGAGCAAGCCCGACTGATGCAAAAAGGATGAGGTGCAACACGAGGACTTCCCAGGAGGTCACCCATTCCAGTACTACTCTCGCCCAAGCACGCTTAACTGCGGAGTTCTGATGGGATCCGGTGCATTAGTGCTGGTATGATCGCACCTGTCAAGTGTGGCGCGATCAACTGCTTTATGCCTTCGCCAGGCAGCCGCGCGCGCTTCAAACGATCATAACTTTCTGTCCGGGATGAATCTCGAGGCCCGGGAGGCGCCGCTGGAAAGCTCGTCCTGAGCCCGCCGCCGTCCCAACCGGGGCTCGCCCGGTTGAGGTCGACGTCGACCCCAGAAACCTGTTCCGGGGCCCGTTTCGGATATTTTGCAGCAACGCAAAGGATCGGAGCCGCCGGGCGAGGAAATCGACCTGTCGCGGTCCCGGGCCCGCCTCCGCCGCCGAGAAGGATTTGAGCAATCGAAACCTTGCGCGTGCGCGCCACCAAAAGAGCAAGCCTGACTGATGCAAAAAGGATGAGGTGCAACACGAGGACTTCCCAGGAGGTCACCCATTCCAGTACTACTCTCGCCCAAGCACGCTTAACTGCGGAGTTCTGATGGGATCCGGTGCATTAGTGCTGGTATGATCGCACCTGTCAAGTGTGGCGCGATCAACTGCTTTATGCCTTCGCCAGGCAGCCGCGCGCGCTTCAAACGATCATAACTGTCTGTCCGGGATGAATCTCGAGGCCCGGGAGGCGCCGCTGGAAAGCTCGTCCTGAGCCCGCCACCGTCCCAACCAGGGCTCGCCCGGTTGAGGTCGACGTCGACCCCAGAAACCTGTTCCGGGGCCCGTTTCGGAGCTTTTGCAGCAACGCAAAGGATTGGAGCCGCCGGGCGAGGAAATCGACCTGCCGCGGTCCCGGGCCCGCCTCCGCCGCCGAGAAGGATTTGAGCAATCGAAACCTTGCGCGTGCGCGCCACCAAAAGAGCAAGCCCGACTGATGCAAAAAGGATGAGGTGCAACACGAGGACTTCCCAGGAGGTCACCCATTCCAGTACTACTCTCGCCCAAGCACGCTTAACTGCGGAGTTCTGATGGGATCCGGTGCATTAGTGCTGGTATGATCGCACCTGTCAAGTGTGGCGCGATCAACTGCTTTATGCCTTCGCCAGGCAGCCGCGCGCGCTTCAAACGATCATAACTGTCTGTCCGGGATGAATCTCGAGGCCCGGGAGGCGCCGCTGGAAAGCTCGTCCTGAGCCCGCCACCGTCCCAACCGGGGCTCGCCCGGTTGAGGTCGACGTCGACCCCAGAAACCTGTTCCGGGGCCCGTTTCGGAGCTTTTGCAGCAACGCAAAGGATTGGACCCGCCGGGCGAGGAAATCGACCTGCCGCGGTCCCGGGCCCACCTCCGCCGCCGAGAAGGATTTGAGCAATCGAAACCTTGCGCGTGCGCGCCACCAAAAGAGCAAGCCCGACTGATGCAAAAAGGATGAGGTGCAACACGAGGACTTCCCAGGAGGTCACCCATTCCAGTACTACTCTCGCCCAAGCACGCTTAACTACGGAGTTCTGATGGGATCCGGTGCATTAGTGCTGGTATAATCGCACCTGTCAAGTGTGGCGCGATCAACTGCTTTATGCGTTCGCAAGGCAGCCGCGCGCGCTTCAAACGATCATAACTTTCTGTCCGGGATAAATCTCGAGGCCCGGGAGGCGCCGCTGGAAAGCTCGTCCTGAGCCCGCCGCCGTCCCAACCAGGGCTCGCCCGGTTGAGGTCGACGTCGACCCCAGAAACCTGTTCCGGGGCCCGTTTCGGAGCTTTTGCAGCAACGCAAAGGATTGGACCCGCCGGGCGAGGAAATCGACCTGCCGCGGTCCCGGGCCCGCCTCCGCCGCCGAGAAGGATTTGAGCAATCGAAACCTTGCGCGTGCGCGCCACCAAAAGAGCAAGCCCGACTGATGCAAAAAGGATGAGGTGCAACACGAGGACTTCCCAGGAGGTCACCCATTCCAGTACTACTCTCGCCCAAGCACGCTTAACTGCGGAGTTCTGATGGGATCCGGTGCATTAGTGCTGGTATGATCGCACCTGTCAAGTGTGGCGCGATCAACTGCTTTATGCCTTCGCCAGGCAGCCGCGCGCGCTTCAAACGATCATAACTTTCTGTCCGGGATGAATCTCGAGGCCCGGGAGGCGCCGCTGGAAAGCTCGTCCTGAGCCCGCCGCCGTCCCAACCGGGGCTCGCCCGGTTGAGGTCGACGTCGACCCCAGAAACCTGTTCCGGGGCCCGTTTCGGATATTTTGCAGCAACGCAAAGGATCGGAGCCGCCGGGCGAGGAAATCGACCTGTCGCGGTCCCGGGCCCGCCTCCGCCGCCGAGAAGGATTTGAGCAATCGAAACCTTGCGCGTGCGCGCCACCAAAAGAGCAAGCCTGACTGATGCAAAAAGGATGAGGTGCAACACGAGGACTTCCCAGGAGGTCACCCATTCCAGTACTACTCTCGCCCAAGCACGCTTAACTGCGGAGTTCTGATGGGATCCGGTGCATTAGTGCTGGTATGATCGCACCTGTCAAGTGTGGCGCGATCAACTGCTTTATGCCTTCGCCAGGCAGCCGCGCGCGCTTCAAACGATCATAACTTTCTGTCCGGGATGAATCTCGAGGCCCGGGAGGCGCCGCTGGAAAGCTCGTCCTGAGCCCGCCACCGTCCCAACCAGGGCTCGCCCGGTTGAGGTCGACGTCGACCCCAGAAACCTGTTCCGGGGCCCGTTTCGGAGCTTTTGCAGCAACGCAAAGGATTGGAGCCGCCGGGCGAGGAAATCGACCTGCCGCGGTCCCGGGCCCGCCTCCGCCGCCGAGAAGGATTTGAGCAATCGAAACCTTGCGCGTGCGCGCCACCAAAAGAGCAAGCCCGACTGATGCAAAAAGGATGAGGTGCAACACGAGGACTTCCCAGGAGGTCACCCATTCCAGTACTACTCTCGCCCAAGCACGCTTAACTGCGGAGTTCTGATGGGATCCGGTGCATTAGTGCTGGTATGATCGCACCTGTCAAGTGTGGCGCGATCAACTGCTTTATGCCTTCGCCAGGCAGCCGCGCGCGCTTCAAACGATCATAACTGTCTGTCCGGGATGAATCTCGAGGCCCGGGAGGCGCCGCTGGAAAGCTCGTCCTGAGCCCGCCACCGTCCCAACCGGGGCTCGCCCGGTTGAGGTCGACGTCGACCCCAGAAACCTGTTCCGGGGCCCGTTTCGGAGCTTTTGCAGCAACGCAAAGGATTGGACCCGCCGGGCGAGGAAATCGACCTGCCGCGGTCCCGGGCCCACCTCCGCCGCCGAGAAGGATTTGAGCAATCGAAACCTTGCGCGTGCGCGCCACCAAAAGAGCAAGCCCGACTGATGCAAAAAGGATGAGGTGCAACACGAGGACTTCCCAGGAGGTCACCCATTCCAGTACTACTCTCGCCCAAGCACGCTTAACTACGGAGTTCTGATGGGATCCGGTGCATTAGTGCTGGTATAATCGCACCTGTCAAGTGTGGCGCGATCAACTGCTTTATGCGTTCGCAAGGCAGCCGCGCGCGCTTCAAACGATCATAACTTTCTGTCCGGGATAAATCTCGAGGCCCGGGAGGCGCCGCTGGAAAGCTCGTCCTGAGCCCGCCGCCGTCCCAACCAGGGCTCGCCCGGTTGAGGTCGACGTCGACCCCAGAAACCTGTTCCGGGGCCCGTTTCGGAGCTTTTGCAGCAACGCAAAGGATTGGACCCGCCGGGCGAGGAAATCGACCTGCCGCGGTCCCGGGCCCGCCTCCGCCGCCGAGAAGGATTTGAGCAATCGAAACCTTGCGCGTGCGCGCCACCAAAAGAGCAAGCCCGACTGATGCAAAAAGGATGAGGTGCAACACGAGGACTTCCCAGGAGGTCACCCATTCCAGTACTACTCTCGCCCAAGCACGCTTAACTGCGGAGTTCTGATGGGATCCGGTGCATTAGTGCTGGTATGATCGCACCTGTCAAGTGTGGCGCGATCAACTGCTTTATGCCTTCGCCAGGCAGCCGCGCGCGCTTCAAACGATCATAACTTTCTGTCCGGGATGAATCTCGAGGCCCGGGAGGCGCCGCTGGAAAGCTCGTCCTGAGCCCGCCGCCGTCCCAACCGGGGCTCGCCCGGTTGAGGTCGACGTCGACCCCAGAAACCTGTTCCGGGGCCCGTTTCGGATATTTTGCAGCAACGCAAAGGATCGGAGCCGCCGGGCGAGGAAATCGACCTGTCGCGGTCCCGGGCCCGCCTCCGCCGCCGAGAAGGATTTGAGCAATCGAAACCTTGCGCGTGCGCGCCACCAAAAGAGCAAGCCTGACTGATGCAAAAAGGATGAGGTGCAACACGAGGACTTCCCAGGAGGTCACCCATTCCAGTACTACTCTCGCCCAAGCACGCTTAACTGCGGAGTTCTGATGGGATCCGGTGCATTATTGCTGGTATGATCGCACCTGTCAAGTGTGGCGCGATCAACTGCTTTATGCCTTCGCCAGGCAGCCGCGCGCGCTTCAAACGATCATAACTGTCTGTCCGGGATGAATCTCGAGGCCCGGGAGGCGCCGCTGGAAAGCTCGTCCTGAGCCCGCCACCGTCCCAACCAGGGCTCGCCCGGTTGAGGTCGACGTCGACCCCAGAAACCTGTTCCGGGGCCCGTTTCGGAGCTTTTGCAGCAACGCAAAGGATTGGAGCCGCCGGGCGAGGAAATCGACCTGCCGCGGTCCCGGGCCCGCCTCCGCCGCCGAGAAGGATTTGAGCAATCGAAACCTTGCGCGTGCGCGCCACCAAAAGAGCAAGCCCGACTGATGCAAAAAGGATGAGGTGCAACACGAGGACTTCCCAGGAGGTCACCCATTCCAGTACTACTCTCGCCCAAGCACGCTTAACTGCGGAGTTCTGATGGGATCCGGTGCATTAGTGCTGGTATGATCGCACCTGTCAAGTGTGGCGCGATCAACTGCTTTATGCCTTCGCCAGGCAGCCGCGCGCGCTTCAAACGATCATAACTGTCTGTCCGGGATGAATCTCGAGGCCCGGGAGGCGCCGCTGGAAAGCTCGTCCTGAGCCCGCCACCGTCCCAACCGGGGCTCGCCCGGTTGAGGTCGACGTCGACCCCAGAAACCTGTTCCGGGGCCCGTTTCGGAGCTTTTGCAGCAACGCAAAGGATTGGACCCGCCGGGCGAGGAAATCGACCTGCCGCGGTCCCGGGCCCACCTCCGCCGCCGAGAAGGATTTGAGAAATCGAAACCTTGCGCGTGCGCGCCACCAAAAGAGCAAGCCCGACTGATGCAAAAAGGATGAGGTGCAACACGAGGACTTCCCAGGAGGTCACCCATTCCAGTACTACTCTCGCCCAAGCACGCTTAACTACGGAGTTCTGATGGGATCCGGTGCATTAGTGCTGGTATAATCGCACCTGTCAAGTGTGGCGCGATCAACTGCTTTATGCGTTCGCAAGGCAGCCGCGCGCGCTTCAAACGATCATAACTTTCTGTCCGGGATAAATCTCGAGGCCCGGGAGGCGCCGCTGGAAAGCTCGTCCTGAGCCCGCCGCCGTCCCAACCAGGGCTCGCCCGGTTGAGGTCGACGTCGACCCCAGAAACCTGTTCCGGGGCCCGTTTCGGAGCTTTTGCAGCAACGCAAAGGATTGGACCCGCCGGGCGAGGAAATCGACCTGCCGCGGTCCCGGGCCCGCCTCCGCCGCCGAGAAGGATTTGAGCAATCGAAACCCTGCGCGTGCGCGCCACCAAAAGAGCAAGCCCGACTGATGCAAAAAGGATGAGGTGCAACACGAGGACTTCCCAGGAGGTCACCCATTCCAGTACTACTCTCGCCCAAGCACGCTTAACTGCGGAGTTCTGATGGGATCCGGTGCATTAGTGCTGGTATGATCGCACCTGTCAAGTGTGGCGCGATCAACTGCTTTATGCCTTCGCCAGGCAGCCGCGCGCGCTTCAAACGATCATAACTTTCTGTCCGGGATGAATCTCGAGGCCCGGGAGGCGCCGCTGGAAAGCTCGTCCTGAGCCCGCCGCCGTCCCAACCGGGGCTCGCCCGGTTGAGGTCGACGTCGACCCCAGAAACCTGTTCCGGGGCCCGTTTCGGATATTTTGCAGCAACGCAAAGGATCGGAGCCGCCGGGCGAGGAAATCGACCTGTCGCGGTCCCGGGCCCGTCTCCGCCGCCGAGAAGGATTTGAGCAATCGAAACCTTGCGCGTGCGCGCCACCAAAAGAGCAAGCCTGACTGATGCAAAAAGGATGAGGTGCAACACGAGGACTTCCCAGGAGGTCACCCATTCCAGTACTACTCTCGCCCAAGCACGCTTAACTGCGGAGTTCTGATGGGATCCGGTGCATTAGTGCTGGTATGATCGCACCTGTCAAGTGTGGCGCGATCAACTGCTTTATGCCTTCGCCAGGCAGCCGCGCGCGCTTCAAACGATCATAACTGTCTGTCCGGGATGAATCTCGAGGCCCGGGAGGCGCCGCTGGAAAGCTCGTCCTGAGCCCGCCACCGTCCCAACCAGGGCTCGCCCGGTTGAGGTCGACGTCGACCCCAGAAACCTGTTCCGGGGCCCGTTTCGGAGCTTTTGCAGCAACGCAAAGGATTGGAGCCGCCGGGCGAGGAAATCGACCTGCCGCGGTCCCGGGCCCGCCTCCGCCGCCGAGAAGGATTTGAGCAATCGAAACCTTGCGCGTGCGCGCCACCAAAAGAGCAAGCCCGACTGATGCAAAAAGGATGAGGTGCAACACGAGGACTTCCCAGGAGGTCACCCATTCCAGTACTACTCTCGCCCAAGCACGCTTAACTGCGGAGTTCTGATGGGATCCGGTGCATTAGTGCTGGTATGATCGCACCTGTCAAGTGTGGCGCGATCAACTGCTTTATGCCTTCGCCAGGCAGCCGCGCGCGTTTCAAACGATCATAACTGTCTGTCCGGGATGAATCTCGAGGCCCGGGAGGCGCCGCTGGAAAGCTCGTCCTGAGCCCGCCACCGTCCCAACCGGGGCTCGCCCGGTTGAGGTCGACGTCGACCCCAGAAACCTGTTCCGGGGCCCGTTTCGGAGCTTTTGCAGCAACGCAAAGGATTGGACCCGCCGGGCGAGGAAATCGACCTGCCGCGGTCCCGGGCCCACCTCCGCCGCCGAGAAGGATTTGAGCAATCGAAACCTTGCGCGTGCGCGCCACCAAAAGAGCAAGCCCGACTGATGCAAAAAGGATGAGGTGCAACACGAGGACTTCCCAGGAGGTCACCCATTCCAGTACTACTCTCGCCCAAGCACGCTTAACTACGGAGTTCTGATGGGATCCGGTGCATTAGTGCTGGTATAATCGCACCTGTCAAGTGTGGCGCGATCAACTGCTTTATGCGTTCGCAAGGCAGCCGCGCGCGCTTCAAACGATCATAACTTTCTGTCCGGGATAAATCTCGAGGCCCGGGAGGCGCCGCTGGAAAGCTCGTCCTGAGCCCGCCGCCGTCCCAACCAGGGCTCGCCCGGTTGAGGTCGACGTCGACCCCAGAAACCTGTTCCGGGGCCCGTTTCGGGGCTTTTGCAGCAACGCAAAGGATTGGTCCCGCCGGGCGAGGAAATCGACCTGCCGCGGTCCCGGGCCCGCTTCCGCCGCCGAGAAGGATTTGAGCAATCGAAACCTTGCGCGTGCGCGCCACCAAAAGAGCAAGCCCGACTGATGCAAAAAGGATGAGGTTCAACACGAGGACTTCCCAGGAGGTCACCCATTCCAGTACTACTCTCGCCCAAGCACGCTTAACTGCGGAGTTCTGATGGGATCCGGTGCATTAGTGCTGGTATAATCGCACCTGTCAAGTGTGGCGCGATCAACTGCTTTATGCGTTCGCAAGGCAGCCGCGCGCGCTTCAAACGATCATAACTTTCTGTCCGGGATAAATCTCGAGGCCCGGGAGGCGCCGCTGGAAAGCTCGTCCTGAGCCCGCCGCCGTCCCAACCAGGGCTCGCCCGGTTGAGGTCGACGTCGACCCCAGAAACCTGTTCCGGGGCCCGTTTCGGAGCTTTTGCAGCAACGCAAAGGATTGGACCCGCCGGGCGAGGAAATCGACCTGCCGCGGTCCCGGGCCCGCCTCCGCCGCCGAGAAGGATTTGAGCAATCGAAACCTTGCGCGTGCGCGCCACCAAAAGAGCAAGCCCGACTGATGCAAAAAGGATGAGGTGCAACACGAGGACTTCCCAGGAGGTCACCCATTCCAGTACTACTCTCGCCCAAGCACGCTTAACTGCGGAGTTCTGATGGGATCCGGTGCATTAGTGCTGGTATGATCGCACCTGTCAAGTGTGGCGCGATCAACTGCTTTATGCCTTCGCCAGGCAGCCGCGCGCGCTTCAAACGATCATAACTTTCTGTTCGGGATGAATCTCGAGGCCCGGGAGGCGCCGCTGGAAAGCTCGTCCTGAGCCCGCCGCCGTCCCAACCGGGGCTCGCCCGGTTGAGGTCGACTTCGAGCCCAGAAACCTGTTCCGGGGCCCGTTTCGGATATTTTGCAGCAACGCAAAGGATCGGAGCCGCCGGGCGAGGAAATCGACCTGCCGCGGTCCCGGGCCCGCCTCCGCCGCCGAGAAGGATTTGAGCAATCGAAACCTTGCGCGTGCGCGCCACCAAAAGAGCAAGCCCGACTGATGCAAAAAGGATGAGGTGCAACACGAGGACTTCCCAGGAGGTCACCCATTCCAGTACTACTCTCGCCCAAGCACGCTTAACTGCGGAGTTCTGATGGGATCCGGTGCATTAGTGCTGGTATGATCGCACCTGTCAAGTGTGGCGCGATCAACTGCTTTATGCCTTCGCCAGGCAGCCGCGCGCGCTTTAAACGATCATAACTTTCTGTCCGGGATGAATCTCGAGGCCCGGGAGGCGCCGCTGGAAAGCTCGTCCTGAGCCCGCCGCCGTCCCAACCGGGGCTCGCCCGGTTGAGGTCGACTTCGAGCCCAGAAACCTGTTCCGGGGCCCGTTTCGGATATTTTGCAGCAACGCAAAGGATCGGAGCCGCCGGGCGAGGAAATCGACCTGCCGCGGTCCCGGGCCCGCCTCTGCCGCCGAGAAGGATTTGAGCAAACGAAACCTTGCGCGTGCGCGCCACCAAAAGAGCAAGCCCGACTGATGCAAAAAGGATGAGGTGCAACACGAGGACTTCCCAGGAGGTCACCCATTCCAGTACTACTCTCGCCCAAGCACGCTTAACTGCGGAGTTCTGATGGGATCCGGTGCATTAGTGCTGGTATGATCGCACCTGTCAAGTATGGCGCGATCAACTGCTTTATGCCTTCGCCAGGCAGCCGCGCGCGCTTCAAACGATCATAACTTTCTGTCCGGGATGAATCTCGAGGCCCGGGAGGCGCCGCTGGAAAGCTCGTCCTGAGCCCGCCGCCGTCCCAACCCGGGCTCGCCCGGTTGAGGTCGACGTCGACCCCAGAAACCTATTCCGGGGCCGGTTTCGGAGCTTTTGCAGCAACGTCAAGGATAAGAGCCGCCGGGCGAGGAAATCGACTTGCCGCGGTCCCGGGCCCGCCTCCGCCGCCGAGAAGGATTTGAGCAATCGAAACCTTGCGCGTGCGCGCCACCAAAAGAGCAAGCCCGACTGATGCAAAAAGGATGAGGTGCAACACGAGGACTTCCCAGGAGGTCACCCATTCCAGTACTACTCTCGCCCAAGCACGCTTAACTACGGAGTTCTGATGGGATCCGGTGCATTAGTGCTGGTATAATCGCACCTGTCAAGTGTGGCGCGATCAACTGCTTTATGCGTTCGCAAGGCAGCCGCGCGCGCTTCAAACGATCATAACTTTCTGTCCGGGATAAATCTCGAGGCCCGGGAGGCGCCGCTGGAAAGCTCGTCCTGAGCCCGCCGCCGTCCCAACCAGGGCTCGCCCGGTTGAGGTCGACGTCGACCCCAGAAACCTGTTCCGGGGCCCGTTTCGGGGCTTTTGCAGCAACGCAAAGGATTGGTCCCGCCGGGCGAGGAAATCGACCTGCCGCGGTCCCGGGCCCGCTTCCGCCGCCGAGAAGGATTTGAGCAATCGAAACCTTGCGCGTGCGCGCCACCAAAAGAGCAAGCCCGACTGATGCAAAAAGGATGAGGTGCAACACGAGGACTTCCCAGGAGGTCACCCATTCCAGTACTACTCTCGCCCAAGCACGCTTAACTGCGGAGTTCTGATGGGATCCGGTGCATTAGTGCTGGTATAATCGCACCTGTCAAGTGTGGCGCGATCAACTGCTTTATGCGTTCGCAAGGCAGCCGCGCGCGCTTCAAACGATCATAACTTTCTGTCCGGGATAAATCTCGAGGCCCGGGAGGCGCCGCGGGAAAGCTCGTCCTGAGCCCGCCGCCGTCCCAACCAGGGCTCGCCCGGTTGAGGTCGACGTCGACCCCAGAAACCTGTTCCGGGGCCCGTTTCGGAGCTTTTGCAGCAACGCAAAGGATTGGACCCGCCGGGCGAGGAAATCGACCTGCCGCGGTCCCGGGCCCGCCTCCGCCGCCGAGAAGGATTTGAGCAATCGAAACCTTGCGCGTGCGCGCCACCAAAAGAGCAAGCCCGACTGATGCAAAAAGGATGAGGTGCAACACGAGGACTTCCCAGGAGGTCACCCATTCCAGTACTACTCTCGCCCAAGCACGCTTAACTGCGGAGTTCTGATGGGATCCGGTGCATTAGTGCTGGTATAATCGCACCTGTCAAGTGTGGCGCGATCAACTGCTTTATGCGTTCGCAAGGCAGCCGCGCGCGCTTCAAACGATCATAACTTTCTGTCCGGGATAAATCTCGAGGCCCGGGAGGCGCCGCTGGAAAGCTCGTCCTGAGCCCGCCGCCGTCCCAACCGGGGCTCGCCCGGTTGAGGTCGACGTCGACCCCAGAAACCTGTTCCGGGGCCCGTTTCGGAGCTTTTGCAGCAACGCAAAGGATTGGACCCGCCGGGCGAGGAAATCGACCTGCCGCGGTCCCGGGCCCGCCTCCGCCGCCGAGAAGGATTTGAGCAATCGAAACCTTGCGCGTGCGCGCCACCAAAAGAGCAAGCCCGACTGATGCAAAAAGGATGAGGTGCAACACGAGGACTTCCCAGGAGGTCACCCATTCCAGTACTACTCTCGCCCAAGCACGCTTAACTGCGGAGTTCTGATGGGATCCGGTGCATTAGTGCTGGTATGATCGCACCTGTCAAGTGTGGCGCGATCAACTGCTTTATGCCTTCGCCAGGCAGCCGCGCGCGCTTCAAACGATCATAACTTTCTGTCCGGGATGAATCTCGAGGCCCGGGAGGCGCCGCTGGAAAGCTCGTCCTGAGCCCGCCGCCGTCCCAACCGGGGCTCGCCCGGTTGAGGTCGACTTCGAGCCCAGAAACCTGTTCCGGGGCCCGTTTCGGATATTTTGCAGCAACGCAAAGGATCGGAGCCGCCGGGCGAGGAAATCGACCTGCCGCGGTCCCGGGCCCGCCTCCGCCGCCGAGAAGGATTTGAGCAATCGAAACCTTGCGCGTGCGCGCCACCAAAAGAGCAAGCCCGACTGATGCAAAAAGGATGAGGTGCAACACGAGGACTTCCCAGGAGGTCACCCATTCCAGTACTACTCTCGCCCAAGCACGCTTAACTGCGGAGTTCTGATGGGATCCGGTGCATTAGTGCTGGTATGATCGCACCTGTCAAGTGTGGCGCGATCAACTGCTTTATGCCTTCGCCAGGCAGCCGCGCGCGCTTCAAACGATCATAACTTTCTGTCCGGGATGAATCTCGAGGCCCGGGAGGCGCCGCTGGAAAGCTCGTCCTGAGCCCGCCGCCGTCCCAACCGGGGCTCGCCCGGTTGAGGTCGACTTCGAGCCCAGAAACCTGTTCCGGGGCCCGTTTCGGATATTTTGCAGCAACGCAAAGGATCGGAGCCGCCGGGCGAGGAAATCGACCTGCCGCGGTCCCGGGCCCGCCTCCGCCGCCGAGAAGGATTTGAGCAAACGAAACCTTGCGCGTGCGCGCCACCAAAAGAGCAAGCCCGACTGATGCAAAAAGGATGAGGTGCAACACGAGGACTTCCCAGGAGGTCACCCATTCCAGTACTACTCTCGCCCAAGCACGCTTAACTGCGGAGTTCTGATGGGATCCGGTGCATTAGTGCTGGTATGATCGCACCTGTCAAGTATGGCGCGATCAACTGCTTTATGCCTTCGCCAGGCAGCCGCGCGCGCTTCAAACGATCATAACTTTCTGTTCGGGATGAATCTCGAGGCCCGGGAGGCGCCGCTGGAAAGCTCGTCCTGAGCCCGCCGCCGTCCCAACCCGGGCTCGCCCGGTTGAGGTCGACGTCGACCCCAGAAACCTATTCCGGGGCCGGTTTCGGAGCTTTTGCAGCAACGTCAAGGATAAGAGCCGCCGGGCGAGGAAATCGACCTGCCGCGGTCCCGGGCCCGCCTCCGCCGCCGAGAAGGATTTGAGCAATCGAAACCTTGCGCGTGCGCGCCACCAAAAGAGCAAGCCCGACTGATGCAAAAAGGATGAGGTGCAACACGAGGACTTCCCAGGAGGTCACCCATTCCAGTACTACTCTCGCCCAAGCACGCTTAACTACGGAGTTCTGATGGGATCCGGTGCATTAGTGCTGGTATAATCGCACCTGTCAAGTGTGGCGCGATCAACTGCTTTATGCGTTCGCAAGGCAGCCGCGCGCGCTTCAAACGATCATAACTTTCTGTCCGGGATAAATCTCGAGGCCCGGGAGGCGCCGCTGGAAAGCTCGTCCTGAGCCCGCCGCCGTCCCAACCAGGGCTCGCCCGGTTGAGGTCGACGTCGACCCCAGAAACCTGTTCTGGGGCCCGTTTCGGAGCTTTTGCAGCAACGCAAAGGATTGGACCCGCCGGGCGAGGAAATCGACCTGCCGCAGTCCCTGGCCCGCCTCCGCCGCCGAGAAGGATTTGAACAATCGAAACCTTGCGCGTGCGCGCCACCAAAAGAGCAAGTCCGACTGATGCAAAAAGGATGAGGTGCAACACGAGGACTTCCCAGGAGGTCACCCATTCCAGTACTACTCTCGCCCAAGCACGCTTAACTGCGGAGTTCTGATGGGATCCGGTGCATTAGTGCTGGTATGATCGCACCTGTCAAGTGTGGCACGATCAACTGCTTTATGCCTTCGCCAGGCAGCCGCGCGCGCTTCAAACGATCATAACTTTCTGTCCGGGATGAATCTCGAGGCCCGGGAGGCGCCGCTGGAAAGTTCGTCCTGAGCCCGCCGCCGTCCCAACCAGGGCTCGCCCGGTTGAGGTCGACGTCGACCCCAGAAACCTATTCCGGGGCGGGTTTCGGAGCTTTTGCAGCAACGTCAAGGATAAGAGCCGCCGCGCGAGGAAACCGACCTGCTGCGGTCCCGGGCCCGCCTCCGCCGCCGAGAAGGATTTGAGCAATCGAAACCTTGCGCGTGCGCGCCACCGAAAGAGCAAGTCCGACTGATGCAAAAAGGATGAGGTGCAACACGAGGACTTCCCAGGAGGTCACCCATTCCAGTACTACTCTCGCCCAAGCACGCTTAACTGCGGAGTTCTGATGGGATCCGGTGCATTAGTGCTGGTATAATCGCACCTGCCAAGTGTGGCGCGATCAACTGCTTTATGCGTTCGCAAGGCAGCCGCGCGCGCTTCAAACGATCATAACTTTCTGTCCGGGATAAATCTCGAGGCCCGGGAGGCGCCGCTGGAAAGCTCGTCCCGAGCCCGCCGCCGTCCCAACCCGGGCTCGCCCGGTTGAGGTCGACGTCGACCCCAGAAACCTATTCCGGGGCCGGTTTCGGAGCTTTTGCAGCAACGTCAAGGATAAGAGCCGCCGGGCGAGGAAACCGACCTGCCGCGATCCCGGGCCCGCCTCCGCCGCCGAGAAGGATTTGAGCAATCGAAACCTTGCGCGTGCGCGCCACCAAAAGAGCAAGTCCGACTGATGCAAAAAGGATGAGGTGCAACCCGAGGACATCCCAGGAGGTCACCCATTCCAGTACTACTCTCGCCCAAGCACGCTTAACTGCGGAGTTCTGATGGGATCCGGTGCATTAGTGCTGGTATGATCGCACCTGTCAAGTGTGGCGCGATCAACTGCTTTATGCCTTCGCCAGGCAGCCGCGCGCGCTTCAAACGATCATAACTTTCTGTCCGGGATGAATCTCGAGGCCCGGGAGGCGCCGCTGGAAAGCTCGTCCTGAGCCCGCCGCCGTCCCAACCGGGGCTCGCCCGGTTGAGGTCGACGTCGACCCCAGAAACCTGTTCCGGGGCCCGTTTCGGATATTTTGCAGCAACGCAAAGGATCGGAGCCGCCGGGCGAGGAAATCGACCTGTCGCGGTCCCGGGCCCGCCTCCGCCGCCGAGAAGGATTTGAGCAATCGAAACCTTGCGCGTGCGCGCCACCAAAAGAGCAAGCCTGACTGATGCAAAAAGGATGAGGTGCAACACGAGGACTTCCCAGGAGGTCACCCATTCCAGTACTACTCTCGCCCAAGCACGCTTAACTGCGGAGTTCTGATGGGATCCGGTGCATTAGTGCTGGTATGATCGCACCTGTCAAGTGTGGCGCGATCAACTGCTTTATGCCTTCGCCAGGCAGCCGCGCGCGCTTCAAACGATCATAACTTTCTGTCCGGGATGAATCTCGAGGCCCGGGAGGCGCCGCTCGAAAGCTCTTCCTGAGCCCGCCGCCGTCCCAACCAGGGCTCGCCCGGTTGAGGTCGACGTCGACCCCAGAAACCTGTTCTGGGGCCCGTTTCGGAGCTTTTGCAGCAACGCAAAGGATTGGACCCGCCGGGCGAGGAAATCGACCTGCCGCGGTCCCTGGCCCGCCTCCGCCGCCGAGAAGGATTTGAGCAATCGAAACCTTGCGCGTGCGCGCCACCAAAAGAGCAAGTCCGACTGATGCAAAAAGGATGAGGTGCAACACGAGGACTTCCCAGGAGGTCACCCATTCCAGTACTACTCTCGCCCAAGCACGCTTAACTGCGGAGTTCTGATGGGATCCGGTGCATTAGTGCTGGTATGATCGCACCTGTCAAGTGTGGCACGATCAACTGCTTTATGCCTTCGCCAGGCAGCCGCGCGCGCTTCAAACGATCATAACTTTCTGTCCGGGATGAATCTCGAGGCCCGGGAGGCGCCGCTGGAAAGCTCGTCCTGAGCCCGCCGCCGTCCCAACCAGGGCTCGCCCGGTTGAGGTCGACGTCGACCCCAGAAACCTATTCCGGGGCCGGTTTCGGAGCTTTTGCAGCAACGTCAAGGATAAGAGCCGCCGGGCGAGGAAACCGACCTGCTGCGGTCCCGGGCCCGCCTCCGCCGCCGAGAAGGATTTGAGCAATCGAAACCTTGCGCGTGCGCGCCACCGAAAGAGCAAGTCCGACTGATGCAAAAAGGATGAGGTGCAACACGAGGACTTCCCAGGAGGTCACCCATTCCAGTACTACTCTCGCCCAAGCACGCTTAACTGCGGAGTTCTGATGGGATCCGGTGCATTAGTGCTGGTATAATCGCACCTGCCAAGTGTGGCGCGATCAACTGCTTTATGCGTTCGCAAGGCAGCCGCGCGCGCTTCAAACGATCATAACTTTCTGTCCGGGATAAATCTCGAGGCCCGGGAGGCGCCGCTGGAAAGCTCGTCCTGAGCCCGCCGCCGTCCCAACCCGGGCTCGCCCGGTTGAGGTCGACGTCGACCCCAGAAACCTATTCCGGGGCCGGTTTCGGAGCTTTTGCAGCAACGTCAAGGATAAGAGCCGCCGGGCGAGGAAACCGACCTGCCGCGATCCCGGGCCCGCCTCCGCCGCCGAGAAGGATTTGAGCAATCGAAACCTTGCGCGTGCGCGCCACCAAAAGAGCAAGTCCGACTGATGCAAAAAGGATGAGGTGCAACCCGAGGACATCCCAGGAGGTCACCCATTCCAGTACTACTCTCGCCCAAGCACGCTTAACTGCGGAGTTCTGATGGGATCCGGTGCATTAGTGCTGGTATGATCGCACCTGTCAAGTGTGGCGCGATCAACTGCTTTATGCCTTCGCCAGGCAGCCGCGCGCGCTTCAAACGATCATAACTTTCTGTCCGGGATGAATCTCGAGGCCCGGGAGGCGCCGCTGGAAAGCTCGTCCTGAGCCCGCCGCCGTCCCAACCGGGGCTCGCCCGGTTGAGGTCGACTTCGAGCCCAGAAACCTGTTCCGGGGCCCGTTTCGGATATTTTGCAGCAACGCAAAGGATCGGAGCCGCCGGGCGAGGAAATCGACCTGCCGCGGTCCCGGGCCCGCCTCCGCCGCCGAGAAGGATTTGAGCAAACGAAACCTTGCGCGTGCGCGCCACCAAAAGAGCAAGCCCGACTGATGCAAAAAGGATGAGGTGCAACACGAGGACTTCCCAGGAGGTCACCCATTCCAGTACTACTCTCGCCCAAGCACGCTTAACTGCGGAGTTCTGATGGGATCCGGTGCATTAGTGCTGGTATGATCGCACCTGTCAAGTATGGCGCGATCAACTGCTTTATGCCTTCGCCAGGCAGCCGCGCGCGCTTCAAACGATCATAACTTTCTGTCCGGGATGAATCTCGAGGCCCGGGAGGCGCCGCTGGAAAGCTCGTCCTGAGCCCGCCGCCGTCCCAACCCGGGCTCGCCCGGTTGAGGTCGACGTCGACCCCAGAAACCTATTCCGGGGCCGGTTTCGGAGCTTTTGCAGCAACGTCAAGGATAAGAGCCGCCGGGCGAGGAAATCGACCTGCCGCGGTCCCGGGCCCGCCTCCGCCGCCGAGAAGGATTTGAGCAATCGAAACCTTGCGCGTGCGCGCCACCAAAAGAGCAAGCCCGACTGATGCAAAAAGGATGAGGTGCAACACGAGGACTTCCCAGGAGGTCACCCATTCCAGTACTACTCTCGCCCAAGCACGCTTAACTACGGAGTTCTGATGGGATCCGGTGCATTAGTGCTGGTATAATCGCACCTGTCAAGTGTGGCGCGATCAACTGCTTTATGCGTTCGCAAGGCAGCCGCGCGCGCTTCAAACGATCATAACTTTCTGTCCGGGATAAATCTCGAGGCCCGGGAGGCGCCGCTGGAAAGCTCGTCCTGAGCCCGCCGCCGTCCCAACCAGGGCTCGCCCGGTTGAGGTCGACGTCGACCCCAGAAACCTGTTCTGGGGCCCGTTTCGGAGCTTTTGCAGCAACGCAAAGGATTGGACCAGCCGGGCGAGGAAATCGACCTGCCGCAGTCCCTGGCCCGCCTCCGCCGCCGAGAAGGATTTGAACAATCGAAACCTTGCGCGTGCGCGCCACCAAAAGAGCAAGTCCGACTGATGCAAAAAGGATGAGGTGCAACACGAGGACTTCCCAGGAGGTCACCCATTCCAGTACTACTCTCGCCCAAGCACGCTTAACTGCGGAGTTCTGATGGGATCCGGTGCATTAGTGCTGGTATGATCGCACCTGTCAAGTGTGGCACGATCAACTGCTTTATGCCTTCGCCAGGCAGCCGCGCGCGCTTCAAACGATCATAACTTTCTGTCCGGGATGAATCTCGAGGCCCGGGAGGCGCCGCTGGAAAGTTCGTCCTGAGCCCGCCGCCGTCCCAACCAGGGCTCGCCCGGTTGAGGTCGACGTCGACCCCAGAAACCTATTCCGGGGCGGGTTTCGGAGCTTTTGCAGCAACGTCAAGGATAAGAGCCGCCGCGCGAGGAAACCGACCTGCTGCGGTCCCGGGCCCGCCTCCGCCGCCGAGAAGGATTTGAGCAATCGAAACCTTGCGCGTGCGCGCCACCGAAAGAGCAAGTCCGACTGATGCAAAAAGGATGAGGTGCAACACGAGGACTTCCCAGGAGGTCACCCATTCCAGTACTACTCTCGCCCAAGCACGCTTAACTGCGGAGTTCTGATGGGATCCGGTGCATTAGTGCTGGTATAATCGCACCTGCCAAGTGTGGCGCGATCAACTGCTTTATGCGTTCGCAAGGCAGCCGCGCGCGCTTCAAACGATCATAACTTTCTGTCCGGGATAAATCTCGAGGCCCGGGAGGCGCCGCTGGAAAGCTCGTCCCGAGCCCGCCGCCGTCCCAACCCGGGCTCGCCCGGTTGAGGTCGACGTCGACCCCAGAAACCTATTCCGGGGCCGGTTTCGGAGCTTTTGCAGCAACGTCAAGGATAAGAGCCGCCGGGCGAGGAAACCGACCTGCCGCGATCCCGGGCCCGCCTCCGCCGCCGAGAAGGATTTGAGCAATCGAAACCTTGCGCGTGCGCGCCACCAAAAGAGCAAGTCCGACTGATGCAAAAAGGATGAGGTGCAACCCGAGGACATCCCAGGAGGTCACCCATTCCAGTACTACTCTCGCCCAAGCACGCTTAACTGCGGAGTTCTGATGGGATCCGGTGCATTAGTGCTGGTATGATCGCACCTGTCAAGTGTGGCGCGATCAACTGCTTTATGCCTTCGCCAGGCAGCCGCGCGCGCTTCAAACGATCATAACTTTCTGTCCGGGATGAATCTCGAGGCCCGGGAGGCGCCGCTGGAAAGCTCGTCCTGAGCCCGCCGCCGTCCCAACCGGGGCTCGCCCGGTTGAGGTCGACGTCGACCCCAGAAACCTGTTCCGGGGCCCGTTTCGGATATTTTGCAGCAACGCAAAGGATCGGAGCCGCCGGGCGAGGAAATCGACCTGTCGCGGTCCCGGGCCCGCCTCCGCCGCCGAGAAGGATTTGAGCAATCGAAACCTTGCGCGTGCGCGCCACCAAAAGAGCAAGCCTGACTGATGCAAAAAGGATGAGGTGCAACACGAGGACTTCCCAGGAGGTCACCCATTCCAGTACTACTCTCGCCCAAGCACGCTTAACTGCGGAGTTCTGATGGGATCCGGTGCATTAGTGCTGGTATGATCGCACCTGTCAAGTGTGGCGCGATCAACTGCTTTATGCCTTCGCCAGGCAGCCGCGCGCGCTTCAAACGATCATAACTTTCTGTCCGGGATGAATCTCGAGGCCCGGGAGGCGCCGCTGGAAAGCTCTTCCTGAGCCCGCCGCCGTCCCAACCAGGGCTCGCCCGGTTGAGGTCGACGTCGACCCCAGAAACCTGTTCTGGGGCCCGTTTCGGAGCTTTTGCAGCAACGCAAAGGATTGGACCCGCCGGGCGAGGAAATCGACCTGCCGCGGTCCCTGGCCCGCCTCCGCCGCCGAGAAGGATTTGAGCAATCGAAACCTTGCGCGTGCGCGCCACCAAAAGAGCAAGTCCGACTGATGCAAAAAGGATGAGGTGCAACACGAGGACTTCCCAGGAGGTCACCCATTCCAGTACTACTCTCGCCCAAGCACGCTTAACTGCGGAGTTCTGATGGGATCCGGTGCATTAGTGCTGGTATGATCGCACCTGTCAAGTGTGGCACGATCAACTGCTTTATGCCTTCGCCAGGCAGCCGCGCGCGCTTCAAACGATCATAACTTTCTGTCCGGGATGAATCTCGAGGCCCGGGAGGCGCCGCTGGAAAGCTCGTCCTGAGCCCGCCGCCGTCCCAACCAGGGCTCGCCCGGTTGAGGTCGACGTCGACCCCAGAAACCTATTCCGGGGCCGGTTTCGGAGCTTTTGCAGCAACGTCAAGGATAAGAGCCGCCGGGCGAGGAAACCGACCTGCTGCGGTCCCGGGCCCGCCTCCGCCGCCGAGAAGGATTTGAGCAATCGAAACCTTGCGCGTGCGCGCCACCGAAAGAGCAAGTCCGACTGATGCAAAAAGGATGAGGTGCAACACGAGGACTTCCCAGGAGGTCACCCATTCCAGTACTACTCTCGCCCAAGCACGCTTAACTGCGGAGTTCTGATGGGATCCGGTGCATTAGTGCTGGTATAATCGCACCTGCCAAGTGTGGCGCGATCAACTGCTTTATGCGTTCGCAAGGCAGCCGCGCGCGCTTCAAACGATCATAACTTTCTGTCCGGGATAAATCTCGAGGCCCGGGAGGCGCCGCTGGAAAGCTCGTCCTGAGCCCGCCGCCGTCCCAACCCGGGCTCGCCCGGTTGAGGTCGACGTCGACCCCAGAAACCTATTCCGGGGCCGGTTTCGGAGCTTTTGCAGCAACGTCAAGGATAAGAGCCGCCGGGCGAGGAAACCGACCTGCCGCGATCCCGGGCCCGCCTCCGCCGCCGAGAAGGATTTGAGCAATCGAAACCTTGCGCGTGCGCGCCACCAAAAGAGCAAGTCCGACTGATGCAAAAAGGATGAGGTGCAACCCGAGGACATCCCAGGAGGTCACCCATTCCAGTACTACTCTCGCCCAAGCACGCTTAACTGCGGAGTTCTGATGGGATCCGGTGCATTAGTGCTGGTATGATCGCACCTGTCAAGTGTGGCGCGATCAACTGCTTTATGCCTTCGCCAGGCAGCCGCGCGCGCTTCAAACGATCATAACTTTCTGTCCGGGATGAATCTCGAGGCCCGGGAGGCGCCGCTGGAAAGCTCGTCCTGAGCCCGCCGCTGGAAAGCTCGTCCTGAGCCCGCCGCCGTCCCAACCGGGGCTCGCCCGGTTGAGGTCGACGTCGACCCCAGAAACCTGTTCCGGGGCCCGTTTCGGATATTTTGCAGCAACGCAAAGGATCGGAGCCGCCGGGCGAGGAAATCGACCTGTCGCGGTCCCGGGCCCGCCTCCGCCGCCGAGAAGGATTTGAGCAATCGAAACCTTGCGCGTGCGCGCCACCAAAAGAGCAAGCCTGACTGATGCAAAAAGGATGAGGTGCAACACGAGGACTTCCCAGGAGGTCACCCATTCCAGTACTACTCTCGCCCAAGCACGCTTAACTGCGGAGTTCTGATGGGATCCGGTGCATTAGTGCTGGTATGATCGCACCTGTCAAGTGTGGCGCGATCAACTGCTTTATGCCTTCGCCAGGCAGCCGCGCGCGCTTCAAACGATCATAACTTTCTGTCCGGGATGAATCTCGAGGCCCGGGAGGCGCCGCTGGAAAGCTCGTCTTGAGCCCGCCGCCGTCCCAACCAGGGCTCGCCCGGTTGAGCTCGACGTCGACCCCAGAAACCTGTTCTGGGGCCCGTTTCGGAGCTTTTGCAGCAACGCAAAGGATTGGACCCGCCGGGCGAGGAAATCGACCTGCCGCGGTCCCTGGCCCGCCTCCGCCGCCGAGAAGGATTTGAGCAATCGAAACCTTGCGCGTGCGCGCCACCAAAAGAGCAAGTCCGACTGATGCAAAAAGGATGAGGTGCAACACGAGGACTTCCCAGGAGGTCACCCATTCCAGTACTACTCTCGCCCAAGCACGCTTAACTGCGGAGTTCTGATGGGATCCGGTGCATTAGTGCTGGTATGATCGCACCTGTCAAGTGTGGCACGATCAACTGCTTTATGCCTTCGCCAGGCAGCCGCGCGCGCTTCAAACGATCATAACTTTCTGTCCGGGATGAATCTCGAGGCCCGGGAGGCGCCGCTGGAAAGCTCGTCCTGAGCCCGCCGCCGTCCCAACCAGGGCTCGCCCGGTTGAGGTCGACGTCGACCCCAGAAACCTATTCCGGGGCCGGTTTCGGAGCTTTTGCAGCAACGTCAAGGATAAGAGCCGCCGGGCGAGGAAACCGACCTGCTGCGGTCCCGGGCCCGCCTCCGCCGCCGAGAAGGATTTGAGCAATCGAAACCTTGCGCGTGCGCGCCACCGAAAGAGCAAGTCCGACTGATGCAAAAAGGATGAGGTGCAACACGAGGACTTCCCAGGAGGTCACCCATTCCAGTACTACTCTCGCCCAAGCACGCTTAACTGCGGAGTTCTGATGGGATCCGGTGCATTAGTGCTGGTATAATCGCACCTGCCAAGTGTGGCGCGATCAACTGCTTTATGCGTTCGCAAGGCAGCCGCGCGCGCTTCAAACGATCATAACTTTCTGTCCGGGATAAATCTCGAGGCCCGGGAGGCGCCGCTGGAAAGCTCGTCCCGAGCCCGCCGCCGTCCCAACCCGGGCTCGCCCGGTTGAGGTCGACGTCGACCCCAGAAACCTATTCCGGGGCCGGTTTCGGAGCTTTTGCAGCAACGTCAAGGATAAGAGCCGCCGGGCGAGGAAACCGACCTGCCGCGATCCCGGGCCCGCCTCCGCCGCCGAGAAGGATTTGAGCAATCGAAACCTTGCGCGTGCGCGCCACCAAAAGAGCAAGTCCGACTGATGCAAAAAGGATGAGGTGCAACCCGAGGACATCCCAGGAGGTCACCCATTCCAGTACTACTCTCGCCCAAGCACGCTTAACTGCGGAGTTCTGATGGGATCCGGTGCATTAGTGCTGGTATGATCGCACCTGTCAAGTGTGGCGCGATCAACTGCTTTATGCCTTCGCCAGGCAGCCGCGCG
This sequence comes from Canavalia gladiata, assembly GCA_037954105.1. Taxonomy (NCBI): domain Eukaryota; kingdom Viridiplantae; phylum Streptophyta; class Magnoliopsida; order Fabales; family Fabaceae; genus Canavalia; species Canavalia gladiata. The sequence goes on along the minus strand of CM075661.1, from coordinate 27,701,569 downwards.
CGCTTCAAACGATCATAACTTTCTGTCCGGGATGAATCTCGAGGCCCGGGAGGCGCCGCTGGAAAGCTCGTCCTGAGCCCGCCGCCGTCCCAACCGGGGCTCGCCCGGTTGAGGTCGACGTCGACCCCAGAAACCTGTTCCGGGGCCCGTTTCGGATATTTTGCAGCAACGCAAAGGATCGGAGCCGCCGGGCGAGGAAATCGACCTGTCGCGGTCCCGGGCCCGCCTCCGCCGCCGAGAAGGATTTGAGCAATCGAAACCTTGCGCGTGCGCGCCACCAAAAGAGCAAGCCTGACTGATGCAAAAAGGATGAGGTGCAACACGAGGACTTCCCAGGAGGTCACCCATTCCAGTACTACTCTCGCCCAAGCACGCTTAACTGCGGAGTTCTGATGGGATCCGGTGCATTAGTGCTGGTATGATCGCACCTGTCAAGTGTGGCGCGATCAACTGCTTTATGCCTTCGCCAGGCAGCCGCGCGCGCTTCAAACGATCATAACTTTCTGTCCGGGATGAATCTCGAGGCCCGGGAGGCGCCGCTGGAAAGCTCGTCCTGAGCCCGCCGCCGTCCCAACCAGGGCTCGCCCGGTTGAGCTCGACGTCGACCCCAGAAACCTGTTCTGGGGCCCGTTTCGGAGCTTTTGCAGCAACGCAAAGGATTGGACCCGCCGGGCGAGGAAATCGACCTGCCGCGGTCCCTGGCCCGCCTCCGCCGCCGAGAAGGATTTGAGCAATCGAAACCTTGCGCGTGCGCGCCACCAAAAGAGCAAGTCCGACTGATGCAAAAAGGATGAGGTGCAACACGAGGACTTCCCAGGAGGTCACCCATTCCAGTACTACTCTCGCCCAAGCACGCTTAACTGCGGAGTTCTGATGGGATCCGGTGCATTAGTGCTGGTATGATCGCACCTGTCAAGTGTGGCACGATCAACTGCTTTATGCCTTCGCCAGGCAGCCGCGCGCGCTTCAAACGATCATAACTTTCTGTACGGGATGAATCTCGAGGCCCGGGAGGCGCCGCTGGAAAGCTCGTCCTGAGCCCGCCGCCGTCCCAACCAGGGCTCGCCCGGTTGAGGTCGACGTCGACCCCAGAAACCTATTCCGGGGCCGGTTTCGGAGCTTTTGCAGCAACGTCAAGGATAAGAGCCGCCGGGCGAGGAAACCGACCTGCTGCGGTCCCGGGCCCGCCTCCGCCGCCGAGAAGGATTTGAGCAATCGAAACCTTGCGCGTGCGCGCCACCGAAAGAGCAAGTCCGACTGATGCAAAAAGGATGAGGTGCAACACGAGGACTTCCCAGGAGGTCACCCATTCCAGTACTACTCTCGCCCAAGCACGCTTAACTGCGTAGTTCTGATGGGATCCGGTGCATTAGTGCTGGTATAATCGCACCTGCCAAGTGTGGCGCGATCAACTGCTTTATGCGTTCGCAAGGCAGCCGCGCGCGCTTCAAACGATCATAACTTTCTGTCCGGGATAAATCTCGAGGCCCGGGAGGCGCCGCTGGAAAGCTCGTCCCGAGCCCGCCGCCGTCCCAACCCGGGCTCGCCCGGTTGAGGTCGACGTCGACCCCAGAAACCTATTCCGGGGCCGGTTTCGGAGCTTTTGCAGCAACGTCAAGGATAAGAGCCGCCGGGCGAGGAAACCGACCTGCCGCGATCCCGGGCCCGCCTCCGCCGCCGAGAAGGATTTGAGCAATCGAAACCTTGCGCGTGCGCGCCACCAAAAGAGCAAGTCCGACTGATGCAAAAAGGATGAGGTGCAACCCGAGGACATCCCAGGAGGTCACCCATTCCAGTACTACTCTCGCCCAAGCACGCTTAACTGCGGAGTTCTGATGGGATCCGGTGCATTAGTGCTGGTATGATCGCACCTGTCAAGTGTGGCGCGATCAACTGCTTTATGCCTTCGCCAGGCAGCCGCGCGCGCTTCAAACGATCATAACTTTCTGTCCGGGATGAATCTCGAGGCCCGGGAGGCGCCGCTGGAAAGCTCATCCTGAGCCCGCCGCCGTCCCAACCAGGGCTCGCCCGGTTGAGCTCGACGTCGACCCCAGAAACCTGTTCTGGGGCCCGTTTCGGAGCTTTTGCAGCAACGCAAAGGATTGGACCCGCCGGGCGAGGAAATCGACCTGCCGCGGTCCCTGGCCCGCCTCCGCCGCCGAGAAGGATTTGAGCAATCGAAACCTTGCGCGTGCGCGCCACCAAAAGAGCAAGTCCGACTGATGCAAAAAGGATGAGGTGCAACACGAGGACTTCCCAGGAGGTCACCCATTCCAGTACTACTCTCGCCCAAGCACGCTTAACTGCGGAGTTCTGATGGGATCCGGTGCATTAGTGCTGGTATGATCGCACCTGTCAAGTGTGGCACGATCAACTGCTTTATGCCTTCGCCAGGCAGCCGCGCGCGCTTCAAACGATCATAACTTTCTGTCCGGGATGAATCTCGAGGCCCGGGAGGCGCCGCTGGAAAGCTCGTCCTGAGCCCGCCGCCGTCCCAACCAGGGCTCGCCCGGTTGAGGTCGACGTCGACCCCAGAAACCTATTCCGGGGCCGGTTTCGGAGCTTTTGCAGCAACGTCAAGGATAAGAGCCGCCGGGCGAGGAAACGGACCTGCTGCGGTCCCGGGCCCGCCTCCGCCGCCGAGAAGGATTTGAGCAATCGAAACCTTGCGCGTGCGCGCCACCGAAAGAGCAAGTCCGACTGATGCAAAAAGGATGAGGTGCAACACGAGGACTTCCCAGGAGGTCACCCATTCCAGTACTACTCTCGCCCAAGCACGCTTAACTGCGGAGTTCTGATGGGATCCGGTGCATTAGTGCTGGTATAATCGCACCTGCCAAGTGTGGCGCGATCAACTGCTTTATGCGTTCGCAAGGCAGCCGCGCGCGCTTCAAACGATCATAACTTTCTGTCCGGGATAAATCTCGAGGCCCGGGAGGCGCCGCTGGAAAGCTCGTCCCGAGCCCGCCGCCGTCCCAACCCGGGCTCGCCCGGTTGAGGTCGACGTCGACCCCAGAAACCTATTCCGGGGCCGGTTTCGGAGCTTTTGCAGCAACGTCAAGGATAAGAGCCGCCGGGCGAGGAAACTGACCTGCTGCGGTCCCGGGCCCGCCTCCGCCGCCGAGAAGGATTTGAGCAATCGAAACCTTGCGCGTGCGCGCCACCGAAAGAGCAAGTCCGACTGATGCAAAAAGGATGAGGTGCAACACGAGGACTTCCCAGGAGGTCACCCATTCGAGTACTACTCTCGCCCAAGCACGCTTAACTGCGGAGTTCTGATGGGATCCGGTGCATTAGTGCTGGTATAATCGCACCTGCCAAGTGTGGCGCGATCAACTGCTTTATGCGTTCGCAAGGCAGCCGCGCGCGCTTCAAACGATCATAACTTTCTGTCCGGGATAAATCTCGAGGCCCGGGAGGCGCCGCTGGAAAGCTCGTCCCGAGCCCGCCGCCGTCCCAACCCGGGCTCGCCTGGTTGAGGTCGACGTCGACCCCAGAAACCTATTCCGGGGCCGGTTTCGGAGCTTTTGCAGCAACGTCAAGGATAAGAGCCGCCGGGCGAGGAAACCGACCTGCCGCGATCCCGGGCCCGCCTCCGCCGCTGAGAAGGATTTGAGCAATCGAAACCTTGCGCGTGCGCGCCACCAAAAGAGCAAGTCCGACTGATGCAAAAAGGATGAGGTGCAACCCGAGGACATCCCAGGAGGTCACCCATTCCAGTACTACTCTCGCCCAAGCACGCTTAACTGCGGAGTTCTGATGGGATCCGGTGCATTAGTGCTGGTATGATCGCACCTGTCAAGTGTGGCGCGATCAACTGCTTTATGCCTTCGCCAGGCAGCCGCGCGCGCTTCAAACGATCATAACTTTCTGTCCGGGATGAATCTCGAGGCCCGGGATGCGCCGCTGGAAAGCTCGTCCTGAGCCCGCCGCCGTCCCAACCGGGGCTCGCCCGGTTGAGGTCGACGTCGACCCCAGAAACCTGTTCCGGGGCCCGTTTCGGATATTTTGCAGCAACGCAAAGGATCGGAGCCGCCGGGCGAGGAAATCGACCTGTCGCGGTCCCGGGCCCGCTTCCGCCGCCGAGAAGGATTTGAGCAATCGAAACCTTGCGCGTGCGCGCCACCAAAAGAGCAAGCCTGACTGATGCAAAAAGGATGAGGTGCAACACGAGGACTTCCCAGGAGGTCACCCATTCCAGTACTACTCTCGCCCAAGCACGCTTAACTGCGGAGTTCTGATGGGATCCGGTGCATTAGTGCTGGTATGATCGCACCTGTCAAGTGTGGCGCGATCAACTGCTTTATGCCTTCGCCAGGCAGCCGCGCGCGCTTCAAACGATCATAACTTTCTGTCCGGGATGAATCTCGAGGCCCGGGAGGCGCCGCTTGAAAGCTCGTCCTGAGCCCGCCGCCGTCCCAACCGGGGCTCGCCCGGTTGAGGTCGACGTCGACCCCAGAAACCTGTTCCGGGGCCCGTTTCGGATATTTTGCAGCAACGCAAAGGATCGGAGCCGCCGGGCGAGGAAATCGACCTGTCGCGGTCCCGGGCCCGCCTCCGCCGCCGAGAAGGATTTGAGCAATCGAAACCTTGCGCGTGCGCGCCACCAAAAGAGCAAGCCTGACTGATGCAAAAAGGATGAGGTGCAACACGAGGACTTCCCAGGAGGTCACCCATTCCAGTACTACTCTCGCCCATGCACGCTTAACTGCGGAGTTCTGATGGGATCCGGTGCATTAGTGCTGGTATGATCGCACCTGTCAAGTGTGGCGCGATCAACTGCTTTATGCCTTCGCCAGGCAGCCGCGCGCGCTTCAAACGATCATAACTTTCTGTCCGGGATGAATCTCGAGGCCCGGGAGGCGCCGCTGGAAAGCTCATCCTGAGCCCGCCGCCGTCCCAACCAGGGCTCGCCCGGTTGAGCTCGACGTCGACCCCAGAAACCTGTTCTGGGGCCCGTTTCGGAGCTTTTGCAGCAACGCAAAGGATTGGACCCGCCGGGCGAGGAAATCGACCTGCCGCGGTCCCTGGCCCGCCTCCGCCGCCGAGAAGGATTTGAGCAATCGAAACCTTGCGCGTGCGCGCCACCAAAAGAGCAAGTCCGACTGATGCAAAAAGGATGAGGTGCAACACGAGGACTTCCCAGGAGGTCACCCATTCCAGTACTACTCTCGCCCAAGCACGCTTAACTGCGGAGTTCTGATGGGATCCGGTGCATTAGTGCTGGTATGATCGCACCTGTCAAGTGTGGCACGATCAACTGCTTTATGCCTTCGCCAGGCAGCCGCGCGCGCTTCAAACGATCATAACTTTCTGTCCGGGATGAATCTCGAGGCCCGGGAGGCGCCGCTGGAAAGCTCGTCCTGAGCCCGCCGCCGTCCCAACCAGGGCTCGCCCGGTTGAGGTCGACGTCGACCCCAGAAACCTATTCCGGGGCCGGTTTCGGAGCTTTTGCAGCAACGTCAAGGATAAGAGCCGCCGGGCGAGGAAACCGACCTGCTGCGGTCCCGGGCCCGCCTCCGCCGCCGAGAAGGATTTGAGCAATCGAAACCTTGCGCGTGCGCGCCACCGAAAGAGCAAGTCCGACTGATGCAAAAAGGATGAGGTGCAACACGAGGACTTCCCAGGAGGTCACCCATTCCAGTACTACTCTCGCCCAAGCACGCTTAACTGCGGAGTTCTGATGGGATCCGGTGCATTAGTGCTGGTATAATCGCACCTGCCAAGTGTGGCGCGATCAACTGCTTTATGCGTTCGCAAGGCAGCCGCGCGCCCTTCAAACGATCATAACTTTCTGTCCGGGATAAATCTCGAGGCCCGGGAGGCGCCGCTGGAAAGCTCGTCCCGAGCCCGCCGCCGTCCCAACCCGGGCTCGCCCGGTTGAGGTCGACGTCGACCCCAGAAACCTATTCCGGGGCCGGTTTCGGAGCTTTTGCAGCAACGTCAAGGATAAGAGCCGCCGGGCGAGGAAACCGACCTGCCGCGATCCCGGGCCCGCCTCCGCCGCCGAGAAGGATTTGAGCAATCGAAACCTTGCGCGTGCGCGCCACCAAAAGAGCAAGTCCGACTGATGCAAAAAGGATGAGGTGCAACCCGAGGACATCCCAGGAGGTCACCCATTCCAGTACTACTCTCGCCCAAGCACGCTTAACTGCGGAGTTCTGATGGGATCCGGTGCATTAGTGCTGGTATGATCGCACCTGTCAAGTGTGGCGCGATCAACTGCTTTATGCCTTCGCCAGGCAGCCGCGCGCGCTTCAAACGATCATAACTTTCTGTCCGGGATGAATCTCGAGGCCCGGGAGGCGCCGCTGGAAAGCTCGTCCTGAGCCCGCCGCCGTCCCAACCGGGGCTCGCCCGGTTGAGGTCGACGTCGACCCCAGAAACCTGTTCCGGGGCCCGTTTCGGATATTTTGCAGCAACGCAAAGGATCGGAGCCGCCGGGCGAGGAAATCGACCTGTCGCGGTCCCGGGCCCGCCTCCGCCGCCGAGAAGGATTTGAGCAATCGAAACCTTGCGCGTGCGCGCCACCAAAAGAGCAAGCCTGACTGATGCAAAAAGGATGAGGTGCAACACGAGGACTTCCCAGGAGGTCACCCATTCCAGTACTACTCTCGCCCAAGCACGCTTAACTGCGGAGTTCTGATGGGATCCGGTGCATTAGTGCTGGTATGATCGCACCTGTCAAGTGTGGCGCGATCAACTGCTTTATGCCTTCGCCAGGCAGCCGCGCGCGCTTCAAACGATCATAACTTTCTGTCCGGGATGAATCTCGAGGCCCGGGAGGCGCCGCTTGAAAGCTCGTCCTGAGCCCGCCGCCGTCCCAACCGGGGCTCGCCCGGTTGAGGTCGACGTCGACCCCAGAAACCTGTTCCGGGGCCCGTTTCGGATATTTTGCAGCAACGCAAAGGATCGGAGCCGCCGGGCGAGGAAATCGACCTGTCGCGGTCCCGGGCCCGCCTCCGCCGCCGAGAAGGATTTGAGCAATCGAAACCTTGCGCGTGCGCGCCACCAAAAGAGCAAGCCTGACTGATGCAAAAAGGATGAGGTGCAACACGAGGACTTCCCAGGAGGTCACCCATTCCAGTACTACTCTCGCCCAAGCACGCTTAACTGCGGAGTTCTGATGGGATCCGGTGCATTAGTGCTGGTATGATCGCACCTGTCAAGTGTGGCGCGATCAACTGCTTTATGCCTTCGCCAGGCAGCCGCGCGCGCTTCAAACGATCATAACTTTCTGTCCGGGATGAATCTCGAGGCCCGGGAGGCGCCGCTGGAAAGCTCGTCCTGAGCCCGCCGCCGTCCCAACCAGGGCTCGCCCGGTTGAGGTCGACGTCGACCCCAGAAACCTGTTCTGGGGCCCGTTTCGGAGCTTTTGCAGCAACGCAAAGGATTGGACCCGCCGGGCGAGGAAATCGACCTGCCGCGGTCCCGGGCCCGCCTCCGCCGCCGAGAAGGATTTGAGCAATCGAAACCTTGCGCGTGCGCGCCACCAAAAGAGCAAGTCCGACTGATGCAAAAAGGATGAGGTGCAACACGAGGACTTCCCAGGAGGTCACCCATTCCAGTACTACTCTCGCCCAAGCACGCTTAACTGCGGAGTTCTGATGGGATCCGGTGCATTAGTGCTGGTATGATCGCACCTGTCAAGTGTGGCACGATCAACTGCTTTATGCCTTCGCCAGGCAGCCGCGCGCGCTTCAAACGATCATAACTTTCTGTCCGGGATGAATCTCGAGGCCCGGGAGGCGCCGCTGGAAAGCTCGTCCTGAGCCCGCCGCCGTCCCAACCAGGGCTCGCCCGGTTGAGGTCGACGTCGACCCCAGAAACCTATTCCGGGGCCGGTTTCGGAGCTTTTGCAGCAACGTCAAGGATAAGAGCCGCCGGGCGAGGAAACCGACCTGCTGCGGTCCCGGGCCCGCCTCCGCCGCCGAGAAGGATTATAGCAATCGAAACCTTGCGCGTGCGCGCCACTGAAAGAGCAAGTCCGACTGATGCAAAAAGGATGAGGTGCAACACGAGGACTTCCCAGGAGGTCACCCATTCCAGTACTACTCTCGCCCAAGCACGCTTAACTGCGGAGTTCTGATGGGATCCGGTGCATTAGTGCTGGTATAATCGCACCTGTCAAGTGTGGCGCGATCAACTGCTTTATGCGTTCGCAAGGCAGCCGCGCGCGCTTCAAACGATCATAACTTTCTGTCCGGGATAAATCTCGAGGCCCGGGAGGCGCCGCTCGAAAGCTCGTCCCGAGCCCGCCGCCGTCCCAACCCGGGCTCGCCCGGTTGAGGTCGACGTCGACCCCAGAAACCTATTCCGGGGCCGGTTTCGGAGCTTTTGCAGCAACGTCAAGGATAAGAGCCGCCGGGCGAGGAAACCGACCTGCCGCGGTCCCGGGCCCGCCTCCGCTGCCGAGAAGGATTTGAGCAATCGAAACCTTGCGCGTGCGCGCCACCAAAAGAGCAAGTCCGACTGATGCAAAAAGGATGAGGTGCAACACGAGGACTTCCCAGGAGGTCACCCATTCCAATACTACTCTCGCCCAAGCACGGTTAACTGCGGAGTTCTGATGGGATCCGGTGCATTAGTGCTGGTATGATCGCACCTGTCAAGTGTGGCGCGATCAACTGCTTTATGCCTTCGCCAGGCAGCCGCGCGCGCTTCAAACGATCATAACTTTCTGTCCGGGATGAATCTCGAGGCCCGGGAGGCGCCGCTGGAAAGCTCGTCCTGAGCCCGCCGCCGTCCCAATCGGGGCTCGCCCGGTTGAGGTCGACGTCGAGCCCAGAAACCTGTTCCGGGGCCCGTTTCGGATATTTTGCAGCAACGCAAAGGATCGGAGCCGCCGGGCGAGGAAATCGACCTGCCGCGGTCCCGGGCCCACCTCCGCCGCCGAGAAGGATTTGAGCAATCGAAACCTTGCGCGTGCGCGCCACCAAAAGAGCAAGCCCGACTGATGCAAAAAGGATGAGGTGCAACACGAGGACTTCCCAGGAGGTCACCCATTCCAGTACTACTCTCGCCCAAGCACGCTTAACTGCGGAGTTCTGATGGGATCCGGTGCATTAGTGCTGGTATAATCGCACCTGTCAAGTGTGGCGCGATCAACTGCTTTATGCGTTCGCAAGGCAGCCGCGCGCGCTTCAAACGATCATAACTTTCTGTCCGGGATAAATCTCGAGGCCCGGGAGGCGCCGCTCGAAAGCTCGTCCCGAGCCCGCCGCCGTCCCAACCCGGGCTCGCCCGATTGAGGTCGACGTCGACCCCAGAAACCTATTCCGGGGCCGGTTTCGGAGCTTTCGAGCAACGTCAAGGATAAGAGCCGCCGGGCGAGGAAACCGACCTGCCGCGGTCCCGGGCCCGCCTCCGCCGCCGAGAAGGATTTGAGCAATCGAAACCTTGCGCGTGCGCGCCACCAAAAGAGCAAGTCCGACTGATGCAAAAAGGATGAGGTGCAACACGAGGACTTCCCAGGAGGTCACCCATTCCAGTACTACTCTCGCCCAAGCACGCTTAACTGCGGAGTTCTGATGGGATCCGGTGCATTAGTGCTGGTATGATCGCACCTGTCAAGTGTGGCGCGATCAACTGCTTTATGCCTTCGCCAGGCAGCCGCGCACGCTTCAAACGATCATAACTTTCTGTCCGGGATGAATCTCGAGGCCCGGGAGGCGCCGCTGGAAAGCTCGTCCTGAGCCCGCCGCCGTCCCAACCGGGGCTCGCCCGGTTGAGGTCGACGTCGACCCCAGAAACCTGTTCCGGGGCCCGTTTCGGATATTTTGCAGCAACGCAAAGGATCGGAGCCGCCGGGCGAGGAAATCGACCTGTCGCGGTCCCGGGCCCGCCTCCGCCGCCGAGAAGGATTTGAGCAATCGAAACCTTGCGCGTGCGCGCCACCAAAAGAGCAAGCCTGACTGATGCAAAAAGGATGAGGTGCAACACGAGGACTTCCCAGGAGGTCACCCATTCCAGTACTACTCCCGCCCAAGCACGCTTAACTGCGGAGTTCTGATGGGATCCGGTGCATTAGTGCTGGTATGATCGCACCTGTCAAGTGTGGCGCGATCAACTGCTTTATGCCTTCGCCAGGCAGCCGCGCGCGCTTCAAACGATCATAACTTTCTGTCCGGGATGAATCTCGAGGCCCGGGAGGCGCCGCTGGAAAGCTCGTCCTGAGCCCGCCGCCGTCCCAACCAGGGCTCGCCCGGTTGCGGTCGACGTCGACCCCAGAAACCTGTTCTGGGGCCCGTTTCGGAGCTTTTGCAGCAACGCAAAGGATTGGACCCGCCGGGCGAGGAAATCGACCTGCCGCGGTCCCTAGCCCGCCTCCGCCGCCGAGAAGGATTTGAGCAATCGAAAATTTGCGCTTGCGCGCCACTGAAAGAGCAAGTCCGACTGATGCAAAAAGGATGAGGTGCAACACGAGGACTTCCCAGGAGGTCACCCATTCCAGTACTACTCTCGCCCAAGCACGCTTAACTGCGGAGTTCTGATGGGATCCGGTGCATTAGTGCTGGTATAATCGCACCTGTCAAGTGTGGCGCGATCAACTGCTTTATGCGTTCGCAAGGCAGCCGCGCGCGCTTCAAACGATCATAACTTTCTGTCCGGGATAAATCTCGAGGCCCGGGAGGCGCCGCTCGAAAGCTCGTCCCGAGCCCGCCGCCGTCCCAACCCGGGCTCGCCCGGTTGAGGTCGACGTCGACCCCAGAAACCTATTCCGGGGCCGGTTTCGGAGCTTTTGCAGCAACGTCAAGGATAAGAGCCGCCGGGCGAGGAAACCGACCTGCCGCGGTCCCGGGCCCGCCTCCGCTGCCGAGAAGGATTTGAGCAATCGAAACCTTGCGCGTGCGCGCCACCAAAAGAGCAAGTCCGACTGATGCAAAAAGGATGAGGTGCAACACGAGGACTTCCCAGGAGGTCACCCATTCCAGTACTACTCTCGCCCAAGCACGCTTAACTGCGGAGTTCTGATGGGATCCGGTGCATTAGTGCTGGTATAATCGCACCTGTCAAGTGTGGCGCGATCAACTGCTTTATGCGTTCGCAAGGCAGCCGCGCGCTCTTCAAACGATCATAACTTTCTGTCCGGGATAAATCTCGAGGCCCGGGAGGCGACGCTCGAAAGCTCGTCCCGAGCGCGCCGCCGTCCCAACCCGGGCTCGCCCGGTTGAGGTCGACGTCGACCCCAGAAACCTATTCCGGGGCCGGTTTCGGAGCTTTTGCAGCAACGTCAAGGATAAGAGCCGCCGGGCGAGGAAACCGACCTGCCGCGGTCCCGGGCCCGCCTCCGCCGCCGAGAAGGATTTGAGCAATCGAAACCTTGCGCGTGCGCGCCACCAAAAGAGCAAGTCCGACTGATGCAAAAAGGATGAGGTGCAACACGAGGACTTCCCAGGAGGTCACCCATTCCAGTACTACTCTCGCCCAAGCACGCTTAACTGCGGAGTTCTGATGGGATCCGGTGCATTAGTGCTGGTATGATCGCACCTGTCAAGTGTGGCGCCATCAACTGCTTTATGCCTTCGCCAGGCAGCCGCGCGCGCTTCAAACGATCATAACTTTCTGTCCGGGATGAATCTCGAGGCCCGGGAGGCGCCGCTGGAAAGCTCGTCCTGAGCCCGCCGCCGTCCCAACCGGGGCTCGCCCGGTTGAGGTCGACGTCGACCCCAGAAACCTGTTCCGGGGCCCGTTTCGGATATTTTGCAGCAACGCAAAGGATCGGAGCCGCCGGGCGAGGAAATCGACCTGTCGCGGTCCCGGGCCCGCCTCCGCCGCCGAGAAGGATTTGAGCAATCGAAACCTTGCGCGTGCGCGCCACCAAAAGAGCAAGCCTGACTGATGCAAAAAGGATGAGGTGCAACACGAGGACTTCCCAGGAGGTCACCCATTCCAGTACTACTCTCGCCCAAGCACGCTTAAATGCGGAGTTCTGATGGGATCCGGTGCATTAGTGCTGGTATGATCGCACCTGTCAAGTGTGGCGCGATCAACTGCTTTATGCCTTCGCCAGGCAGCCGCGCGCGCTTCAAACGATCATAACTTTCTGTCCGGGATGAATCTCGAGGCCCGGGAGGCGCCGCTGGAAAGCTCGTCCTGAGCCCGCCGCCGTCCCAACCGGGGCTCGCCCGGTTGAGGTCGACGTCGACCCCAGAAACCTGTTCCGGGGCCCGTTTCGGATATTTTGCAGCAACGCAAAGGATCGGAGCCGCCAGGCGAGGAAATCGACCTGTCGCGGTCCCGGGCCCGCCTCCGCCGCCGAGAAGGATTTGAGCAATCGAAACCTTGCGCGTGCGCGCCACCAAAAGAGCAAGCCTGACTGATGCAAAAAGGATGAGGTGCAACACGAGGACTTCCCAGGAGGTCACCCATTCCAGTACTACTCTCGCCCAAGCACGCTTAACTGCGGAGTTCTGATGGGATCCGGTGCATTAGTGCTGGTATGATCGCACCTGTCAAGTGTGGCGCGATCAACTGCTTTATGCCTTCGCCAGGCAGCCGCGCGCGCTTCAAACGATCATAACTTTCTGTCCGGGATGAATCTCGAGGCCCGGGAGGCGCCGCTGGAAAGCTCGTCCTGAGCCCGCCGCCGTCCCAACCAGGGCTCGCCCGGTTGAGGTCGACGTCGACCCCAGAAACCTGTTCCGGGGCCCGTTTCGGAGCTTTTGCAGCAACGCAAAGGATTGGACCCGCCGGGCGAGGAAATCGACCTTCCGCGGTCCCGGGCCCGCCACCGCCGCCGAGAAGGATTTGAGCAATCGAAACCTTACGCGTGCGCGCCACCAAAAGAGCAAGCCCGACTGATGCAAAAAGGCTGAGGTGCAACACGAGGACTTCCCAGGAGGTCACCCATTCCAGTACTACTCTCGCCCAAGCACGCTTAACTGCGGAGTTCTGATGGGATCCGGTGCATTAGTGCTGGTATAATCGCACCTGTCAAGTGTGGCGCGATCAACTGCTTTATGCGTTCGCAAGGCAGCCGCGCGCGCTTCAAACGATCATAACTTTCTGTCCGGGATAAATCTCGAGGCCCGGGAGGCGCCGCTGGAAAGCTCGTCCCGAGCCCGCCGCCGTCCCAACCCGGGCTCGCCCGGTTGAGGTCGACGTCGACCCCAGAAACCTATTCCGGGGCCGGTTTCGGAGCTTTTGCAGCAACGTCAAGGATAAGAGCCGCCGGGCGAGGAAACCGACCTGCCGCGGTCCCGGGCCCGCCTCCGCCGCCGAGAAGGATTTGAGCAATCGAAACCTTACGCGTGCACGCCACCAAAAGAGCAAGTCCGACTGATGCAAAAAGGATGAGGTGCAACACGAGGACTTCCCAGGAGGTCACCCATTCCAGTACTACTCTCGCCCAAGCACGCTTAACTGCGGAGTTCTGATGGGATCCGGTGCATTAGTGCTGGTATGATCGCACCTGTCAAGTGTGGCGCGATCAACTGCTTTATGCCTTCGCCAGGCAGCCGCGCGCGCTTCAAACGATCATAACTTTCTGTCCGGGATGAATCTCGAGGCCCGGGAGGCGCCGCTGGAAAGCTCGTCCTGAGCCCGCCGCCGTCCCAACCGGGGCTCGCCCGGTTGAGGTCGACGTCGACCCCAGAAACCTGTTCCGGGGGCCGTTTCGGATATTTTGCATCAACGCAAAGGATCGGAGCCGCCGGGCGAGGAAATCGACCTGTCGCGGTCCCGGGCCCGCCTCCGCCGCCGAGAAGGATTTTAGCAATCGAAACCTTGCGCGTGCGCGCCACCAAAAGAGCAAGCCTGACTGATGCAAAAAGGATGAGGTGCAACACGAGGACTTCCCAGGAGGTCACCCATTCCAGTACTACTCTCGCCCAAGCACGCTTAAATGCGGAGTTCTGATGGGATCCGGTGCATTAGTGCTGGTATGATCGCACCTGTCAAGTGTGGCGCGATCAACTGCTTTATGCCTTCGCCAGGCAGCCGCGCGCGCTTCAAACGATCATAACTTTCTGTCCGGGATGAATCTCGAGGCCCGGGAGGCGCCGCTGGAAAGCTCGTCCTGAGCCCGCCGCCGTCCCAACCGGGGCTCGCCCGGTTGAGGTCGACGTCGACCCCAGAAACCTGTTCCGGGGCCCGTTTCGGATATTTTGCAGCAACGCAAAGGATCGGAGCCGCCAGGCGAGGAAATCGACCTGTCGCGGTCCCGGGCCCGCCTCCGCCGCCGAGAAGGATTTGAGCAATCGAAACCTTGCGCGTGCGCGCCACCAAAAGAGCAAGCCTGACTGATGCAAAAAGGATGAGGTGCAACACGAGGACTTCCCAGGAGGTCACCCATTCCAGTACTACTCTCGCCCAAGCACGCTTAACTGCGGAGTTCTGATGGGATCCGGTGCATTAGTGCTGGTATGATCGCACCTGTCAAGTGTGGCGCGATCAACTGCTTTATGCCTTCGCCAGGCAGCCGCGCGCGCTTCAAACGATCATAACTTTCTGTCCGGGATGAATCTCGAGGCCCGGGAGGCGCCGCTGGAAAGCTCGTCCTGAGCCCGCCGCCGTCCCAACCAGGGCTCGCCCGGTTGAGGTCGACGTCGACCCCAGAAACCTGTTCCGGGGCCCGTTTCGGAGCTTTTGCAGCAACGCAAAGGATTGGACCCGCCGGGCGAGGAAATCGACCTTCCGCGGTCCCGGGCCCGCCACCGCCGCCGAGAAGGATTTGAGCAATCGAAACCTTACGCGTGCGCGCCACCAAAAGAGCAAGCCCGACTGATGCAAAAAGGCTGAGGTGCAACACGAGGACTTCCCAGGAGGTCACCCATTCCAGTACTACTCTCGCCCAAGCACGCTTAACTGCGGAGTTCTGATGGGATCCGGTGCATTAGTGCTGGTATAATCGCACCTGTCAAGTGTGGCGCGATCAACTGCTTTATGCGTTCGCAAGGCAGCCGCGCGCGCTTCAAACGATCATAACTTTCTGTCCGGGATAAATCTCGAGGCCCGGGAGGCGCCGCTGGAAAGCTCGTCCCGAGCCCGCCGCCGTCCCAACCCGGGCTCGCCCGGTTGAGGTCGACGTCGACCCCAGAAACCTATTCCGGGGCCGGTTTCGGAGCTTTTGCAGCAACGTCAAGGATAAGAGCCGCCGGGCGAGGAAACCGACCTGCCGCGGTCCCGGGCCCGCCTCCGCCGCCGAGAAGGATTTGAGCAATCGAAACCTTACGCGTGCACGCCACCAAAAGAGCAAGTCCGACTGATGCAAAAAGGATGAGGTGCAACACGAGGACTTCCCAGGAGGTCACCCATTCCAGTACTACTCTCGCCCAAGCACGCTTAACTGCGGAGTTCTGATGGGATCCGGTGCATTAGTGCTGGTATGATCGCACCTGTCAAGTGTGGCGCGATCAACTGCTTTATGCCTTCGCCAGGCAGCCGCGCGCGCTTCAAACGATCATAACTTTCTGTCCGGGATGAATCTCGAGGCCCGGGAGGCGCCGCTGGAAAGCTCGTCCTGAGCCCGCCGCCGTCCCAACCGGGGCTCGCCCGGTTGAGGTCGACGTCGACCCCAGAAACCTGTTCCGGGGGCCGTTTCGGATATTTTGCATCAACGCAAAGGATCGGAGCCGCCGGGCGAGGAAATCGACCTGTCGCGGTCCCGGGCCCGCCTCCGCCGCCGAGAAGGATTTTAGCAATCGAAACCTTGCGCGTGCGCGCCACCAAAAGAGCAAGCCTGACTGATGCAAAAAGGATGAGGTGCAACACGAGGACTTCCCAGGAGGTCACCCATTCCAGTACTACTCTCGCCCAAGCACGCTTAACTGCGGAGTTCTGATGGGATCCGGTGCATTAGTGCTGGTATGATCGCACCTGTCAAGTGTGGCGCGATCAACTGCTTTATGCCTTCGCCAGGCAGCCGCGCGCGCTTCAAACGATCATAACTTTCTGTCCGGGATAAATCTCGAGGCCCGGGAGGCGCCGCTGGAAAGCTCGTCCTGAGCCCGCCGCCGTCCCAACCGGGGCTCGCCCGGTTGAGGTCGACGTCGACCCCAGAAACCTGTTCTGGGGCCCGTTTCGGAGCTTTTGCAGCAACGCAAAGGATTGGACCCGCCGGGCGAGGAAATCGACCTGCCGCGGTCCCGGCCCCGCCTCCGCCGCCGAGAAGGATTTGAGCAATCGAAACCTTGCGCGTGCGCGCCACCAAAAGAGCAAGTCCGACTGATGCAAAAAGGATGAGGTGCAACACGAGGACTTCCCAGGAGGTCACCCATTCCAGTACTACTCTCGCCCAAGCACGCTTAACTGCGGAGTTCTGATGGGATCCGGTGCATTAGTGCTGGTATGATCGCACCTGTCAAGTGTGGCACGATCAACTGCTTTATGCCTTCGCCAGGCAGCCGCGCGCGCTTCAAACGATCATAACTTTCTGTCCGGGATGAATCTCGAGGCCCGGGAGGCGCCGCTGGAAAGCTCGTCCTGAGCCCGCCGCCGTCCCAACCAGGGCTCGCCCGGTTGAGGTCGACGTCGACCCCAGAAACCTATTCCGGGGCCGGTTTCGGAGCTTTTGCAGCAACGTCAAGGATAAGAGCCGCCGGGCGAGGAAACCGACCTGCCGCAGTCCCGGGCCCGCCTCCGCCGCCGAGAAGGATTTGAGCAATCGAAACCTTGCGCGTGCGCGCCACCGAAAGAGCAAGTCCGACTGATGCAAAAAGGATGAGGTGCAACACGAGGACTTCCCAGGAGGTCACCCATTCCAGTACTACTCTCGCCCAAGCACGCTTAACTGCGAAGTTCTGATGGGATCCGGTGCATTAGTGCTGGTATGATCGCACCTGTCAAGTGTGGCGCGATCAACTGCTTTATGCCTTCGCCAGGCAGCCGCGCGCGCTTCAAACGATCATAACTTTCTGTCCGGGATAAATCTCGAGGCCCGGGAGGCGCCGCTGGAAAGCTCGTCCCGAGCCCGCCGCCGTCCCAACCCGGGCTCGCCCGGTTGAGGTCGACGTCGACCCCAGAAACCTATTCCGGGGCCGGTTTCGGAGCTTTTGCAGCAACGTCAAGGATAAGAGCCGCCGGGCGAGGAAACCGACCTGCCGCGGTCCCGGGCCCGCCTCCGCCGCCGAGAAGGATTTGAGCAATCGAAACCTTGCGCGTGCGCGCCACCAAAAGAGCAAGTCCGACTGATGCAAAAAGGATGAGGTGCAACACGAGGACTTCCCAGGAGGTCACCCATTCCAGTACTACTCTCGCCCAAGCACGCTTAACTACGGAGTTCTGATGGGATACGGTGCATTATTGCTGGTATGATCGCACCTGTCAAGTGTGGCGCGATCAACTGCTTTATGCCTTCGCCAGGCAGCCGCGCGCGCTTCAAACGATCATAACTTTCTGTCCGGGATGAATCTCGAGGCCCGGGAGGCGCCGCTGGAAAGCTCGTCCTGAGCCCGCCGCCGTCCCAACCCTGGCTCGCCCGGTTGAGGTCGACGTCGACCCCAGAAACCTGTTCCGGGGCCCGTTTCGGATATTTTGCAGCAACGCAAAGGATCAGAGCCGCCGGGCGAGGAAATCGACCTGCCGCGGTCCTGGGCCCGCCTCCGCCGCCGAGAAGGATTTGAGCAATCGAAACCTTGCGCGTGCGCGCCACCAAAAGAGCAAGCCCGACTGATGCAAAAAGGATGAGGTGCAACACGAGGACTTCCCAGGAGGTCACCCATTCCAGTACTACTCTCGCCCAAGCACGCTTAACTGCGGAGTTCTGATGGGATCCGGTGCATTAGTGCTGGTATGATCGCACCTGTCAAGTGTGGCGCGATCAACTGCTTTATGCCTTCGCCAGGCAGCCGCGCGCGCTTCAAACGATCATAACTTTCTGTCCAGGATGAATCTCTAGGCCCGGGAGGCGCCGCTGGAAAGCTCGTCCTGAGCCCGCCGCCGTCCCAACCAGGGCTCGCCCGGTTGAGGTCGACGTCGACCCCAGAAACCTGTTCCGGGGCCCGTTTCGGAGCTTTTGCAGCAACGCAAAGGATTGGACCCGCCGGGCGAGGAAATCGACCTGCCGCGGTCCTGGGCCCGCCTCCGCCGCCGAGAAGGATTTGAGCAATAGAAACCTTGCGCGTGCGCGCCACCAAAAGAGCAAGTCCGACTGATGCAAAAAGGATGAGGTGCAACACGAGGACTTCCCAGGAGGTCACCCATTCCAGTACTACTCCCGCCCAAGCACGCTTAACTGCGGAGTTCTGATGGGATCCGGTGCATTAGTGCTGGTATGATCGCACCTGTCAAGTGTGGCGCGATCAACTGCTTAATGCCTTCGCCAGGCAGCCGCGCGCGCTTCAAACGATCATAACTTTCTGTCCGGGATGAATCTCGAGGCCCGGGAGGCGCCGCTGGAAAGCTCGTCCTGAGCCCGCCGCCGTCCCAACCAGGGCTCGCCCGGTTGAGGTCGACGTCGACCCCAGAAACCTATTCCGGGGCCGGTTTCGGAGCTTTTGCAGCAACGTCAAGGATAAGAGCCGCCGGGCGAGGAAACCGACCTGCCGCGGTCCCGGGCCCGCCTCCGCCGCCGAGAAGGATTTGAGCAATCGAAACCTTGCGCGTGCGCGCCACCGAAAGAGCAAGTCCGACTGATGCAAAAAGGATGAGGTGCAACACGAGGACTTCCCAGGAGGTCACCCATTCCAGTACTACTCTCGCCCAAGCACGCTTAACTGCGGAGTTCTGATGGGATCCGGTGCATTAGTGCTGGTATAATCGCACCTGTCAAGTGTGGCGCGATCAACTGCTTTATGCGTTCGCAAGGCAGCCGCGCGCGCTTCAAACGATCATAACTTTCTGTCCGGGATAAATCTCGAGGCCCGGGAGGCGCCGCTGGAAAGCTCGTCCCGAGCCCGCCGCCGTCCCAACCCGGGCTCGCCCGGTTGAGGTCGACGTCGACCCCAGAAACCTATTCCGGGGCCGGTTTCGGAGCTTTTGCAGCAACGTCAAGGATAAGAGCCGCCGGGCGAGGAAACCGACCTGCCGCGGTCCCGGGCCCGCCTCCGCCGCCGAGAAGGATTTGAGAAATCGAAACCTTGCGCGTGCGCGCCACCAAAAGAGCAAGTCCGACTGATGCAAAAAGGATGAGGTGCGACACGAGGACTTCCCAGGAGGTCACCCATTCCAGTACTACTCTCGCCCAAGCACGCTTAACTGCGGAGTTCTGATGGGATCCGGTGCATTAGTGCTGGTATGATCGCACCTGTCAAGTGTGGCGCGATCAACTGCTTTATGCCTTCGCCAGGCAGCCGCGCGCGCTTCAAACGATCATAACTTTTTGTCCGGGATGAATCTCGAGGCCCGGGAGGCGCCGCTGGAAAGCTCGTCCTGAGCCCGCCGCCGTCCCAACCGGGGCTCGCCCGGTTGAGGTCGACGTCGACCCCAGAAACCTGTTCCGGGGCCTGTTTCGGATATTTTGCAGCAACGCAAAGGATCGGAGCCGCCGGGCGAGGAAATCGACCTGTCGCGGTCCCGGGCCCGCCTCCGCCGCCGAGAAGGATTTGAGCAATCGAAACCTTGCGCGTGCGCGCCACCAAAAGAGCAAGCCTGACTGATGCAAAAAGGATGAGGTGCAACACGAGGACTTCCCAGGAGGTCACCCATTCCAGTACTACTCTCGCCCAAGCACGCTTAACTGCGGAGTTCTGATGGGATCCGGTGCATTAGTGCTGGTATGATCGCACCTGTCAAGTGTGGCGCGATCAATTGCTTTATGCCTTCGCCAGGCAGCCGCGCGCGCTTCAAACGATCATAACTTTCTGTCCGGGATGAATCTCGAGGCCCGGGAGGCGCCGCTGGAAAGCTCGTCCTGAGCCCGCCGCCGTCCCAACCCGGGCTCGCCCGGTTGAGGTCGACGTCGACCCCAGAAACCTGTTCTGGGGCCCGTTTCGGAGCTTTTGCAGCAACGCAAAGGATTGGACCCGCCGGGCTAGGAAATCGACCTGCCGCGGTCCCGGGCCCGCCTCCGCCGCCGAGAAGGATTTGAGCAATCGAAACCTTGCGCGTGCGCGCCACCAAAAGAGCAAGTCCGACTGATGCAAAAACGACTGATGCAAAAAGGATGAGGTGCAACACGAGGACTTCCCAGGAGGTCACCCATTCTAGTACTACTCTCGCCCAAGCACGCTTAACTGCGGAGTTCTGATGGGATCCGGTGCATTAGTGCTGGTATGATCGCACCTGTCAAGTGTGGCACGATCAACTGCTTTATGCCTTCGCCAGGCAGCCGCGCGCGCTTCAAACGATCATAACTTTCTGTCCGGGATGAATCTCGAGGCCCGGGAGGCGCCGCTGGAAAGCTCGTCCTAAGCCCGCCGCCGTCCAAACCAGGGCTCGCCCGGTTGAGGTCGACGTCGACCACAGAAACCTATTCCGGGGCCGGTTTCGGAGCTTTTGCAGCAACGTCAAGGATAAGAGCCGCCGGGCGAGGAAACCGACCTGCCGCGGTCCCGGGCCCGCCTCCGCCGCCGAGAAGGATTTGAGCAATCGAAACCTTGCGCGTGCGCGCCACCGAAAGAGCAAGTCCGACTGATGCAAAAAGGATGAGGTGCAACACGAGGACTTCCCAGGAGGTCACCCATTCCAGTACTACTCTCGCCCAAGCACGCTTAACTGCGGAGTTCTGATGGGATCCGGTGCATTAGTGCTGGTATAATCGCACCTGTCAAGTGTGGCGCGATCAACTGCTTTATGCGTTCGCAAGGCAGCCGCGCGCGCTTCAAACGATCATAACTTTCTGTCCGGGATAAATCTCGAGGCCCGGGAGGCGCCGCTGGAAAGCTCGTCCCGAGCCCGCCGCCGTCCCAACCCGGGCTCGCCCGGTTGAGGTCGACGTCAACCCCAGAAACCTATTCCGGGGCCGGTTTCGGAGCTTTTGCAGCAACGTCAAGGATAAGAGCCGCCGGGCGAGGAAACCGACCTGCCGCGGTCCCGGGCCCGCCTCCGCCGCCGAGAAGGATTTGAGTAATCGAAACCTTGCGCGTGCGCGCCACCAAAAGAGCAAGTCCGACTGATGAAAAAAGGATGAGGTGCGACACGAGGACTTCCCAGGAGGTCACCCATTCCAGTACTACTCTCGCCCAAGCACGCTTAACTGCGGAGTTCTGATGGGATCCGGTGCATTAGTGCTGGTATGATCGCACCTGTCAAGTGTGGCGCGATCAACTGCTTTATGCCTTCGCCAGGCAGCCGCGCGCGCTTCAAACGATCATAACTTTTTGTCCGGGATGAATCTCGAGGCCCGGGAGGCGCCGCTGGAAAGCTCGTCCTGAGCCCGCCGCCGTCCCAACCGGGGCTCGCCCGGTTGAGGTCGACGTCGACCCAGAAACCTGTTCCGGGGCCCGTTTCGGATATTTTGCAGCAACGCAAAGGATCGGAGCCGCCGGGCGAGGAAATCGACCTGTCGCGGTCCCGGGCCCGCCTCCGCCGCCGAGAAGGATTTGAGCAATCGAAACCTTGCGCGTGCGCGCCACCAAAAGAGCAAGCCTGACTGATGCAAAAAGGATGAGGTGCAACACGAGGACTTCCCAGGAGGTCACCCATTCCAGTACTACTCTCGCCCAAGCACGCTTAACTGCGGAGTTCTGATGGGATCCGGTGCATTAGTGCTGGTATGATCGCACCTGTCAAGTGTGGCGCGATCAATTGCTTTATGCCTTCGCCAGGCAGCCGCGCGCGCTTCAAACGATCATAACTTTCTGTCCGGGATAAATCTCGAGGCCCGGGAGGCGCCGCTGGAAAGCTCGTCCCGAGCCCGCCGCCGTCCCAACCCGGGCTCGCCCGGTTGAGGTCGACGTCGACCCCAGAAACCTATTCCGGGGCCGGTTTCGGAGCTTTTGCAGCAACGTCAAGGATAAGAGCCGCCGGGCGAGGAAACCGACCTGCCGCGGTCCCGGGCCCGCCTCCGCCGCCGAGAAGGATTTGACTAATCGAAACCTTGCGCGTGCGCGCCACCAAAAGAGCAAGTCCGACTGATGCAAAAAGGATGAGGTGCGACACGAGGACTTCCCAGGAGGTCACCCATTCCAGTACTACTCTCGCCCAAGCACGCTTAACTGCGGAGTTCTGATGGGATCCGGTGCATTAGTGCTGGTATGATCGCACCTGTCAAGTGTGGCGCGATCAACTGCTTTATGCCTTCGCCAGGCAGCCGCGCGCGCTTCAAACGATCATAACTTTTTGTCCGGGATGAATCTCGAGGCCCGGGAGGCGCCGCTGGAAAGCTCGTCCTGAGCCCGCCGCCGTCCCAACCGGGGCTCGCCCGGTTGAGGTCGACGTCGACCCAGAAACCTGTTCCGGGGCCCGTTTCGGATATTTTGCAGCAACGCAAAGGATCGGAGCCGCCGGGCGAGGAAATCGACCTGTCGCGGTCCCGGGCCCGCCTCCGCCGCCGAGAAGGATTTGAGCAATCGAAACCTTGCGCGTGCGCGCCACCAAAAGAGCAAGCCTGACTGATGCAAAAAGGATGAGGTGCAACACGAGGACTTCCCAGGAGGTCACCCATTCCAGTACTACTCTCGCCCAAGCACGCTTAACTGCGGAGTTCTGATGGGATCCGGTGCATTAGTGCTGGTATGATCGCACCTGTCAAGTGTGGCGCGATCAATTGCTTTATGCCTTCGCCAGGCAGCCGCGCGCGCTTCAAACGATCATAACTTTCTGTCCGGGATGAATCTCGAGGCCCGGGAGGCGCCGCTGGAAAGCTCGTCCTGAGCCCGCCGCCGTCCCAACCCGGGCTCGCCCGGTTGAGGTCGACGTCGACCCCAGAAACCTGTTCTGGGGCCCGTTTCGGAGCTTTTGCAGCAACGCAAAGGATTGGACCCGCCGGGCTAGGAAATCGACCTGCCGCGGTCCCGGGCCCGCCTCCGCCGCCGAGAAGGATTTGAGCAATCGAAACCTTGCGCGTGCGCGCCACCAAAAGAGCAAGTCCGACTGATGCAAAAACGACTGATGCAAAAAGGATGAGGTGCAACACGAGGACTTCCCAGGAGGTCACCCATTCTAGTACTACTCTCGCCCAAGCACGCTTAACTGCGGAGTTCTGATGGGATCCGGTGCATTAGTGCTGGTATGATCGCACCTGTCAAGTGTGGCACGATCAACTGCTTTATGCCTTCGCCAGGCAGCCGCGCGCGCTTCAAACGATCATAACTTTCTGTCCGGGATGAATCTCGAGGCCCGGGAGGCGCCGCTGGAAAGCTCGTCCTGAGCCCGCCGCCGTCCCAACCAGGGCTCGCCCGGTTGAGGTCGACGTCGACCACAGAAACCTATTCCGGGGCCGGTTTCGGAGCTTTTGCAGCAACGTCAAGGATAAGAGCCGCCGGGCGAGGAAACCGACCTGCCGCGGTCCCGGGCCCGCCTCCGCCGCCGAGAAGGATTTGAGCAATCGAAACCTTGCGCGTGCGCGCCACCGAAAGAGCAAGTCCGACTGATGCAAAAAGGATGAGGTGCAACACGAGGACTTCCCAGGAGGTCACCCATTCCAGTACTACTCTCGCCCAAGCATGCTTAACTGCGGAGTTCTGATGGGATCCGGTGCATTAGTGCTGGTATAATCGCACCTGTCAAGTGTGGCGCGATCAACTGCTTTATGCGTTCGCAAGGCAGCCGCGCGCGCTTCAAACGATCATAACTTTCTGTCCGGGATAAATCTCGAGGCCCGGGAGGCGCCGCTGGAAAGCTCGTCCCGAGCCCGCCGCCGTCCCAACCCGGGCTCGCCCGGTTGAGGTCGACGTCGACCCCAGAAACCTATTCCGGGGCCGGTTTCGGAGCTTTTGCAGCAACGTCAAGGATAAGAGCCGCCGGGCGAGGAAACCGACCTGCCGCGGTCCCGGGCCCGCCTCCGCCGCCGAGAAGGATTTGAGCAATCGAAACCTTGCGCGTGCGCGCCACCAAAAGAGCAAGTCCGACTGATGCAAAAAGGATGGGGTGCGACACGAGGACTTCCCAGGAGGTCACCCATTCCAGTACTACTCTCGCCCAAGCACGCTTAACTGCGGAGTTCTGATGGGATCCGGTGCATTAGTGCTGGTATGATCGCACCTGTAAAGTGTGGCGCGATCAACTGCTTTATGCCTTCGCCAGGCAGCCGCGCGCGCTTCAAACGATCATAACTTTTTGTCCGGGATGAATCTCGAGGCCCGGGAGGCGCCGCTGGAAAGCTCGTCCTGAGCCCGCCGCCGTCCCAACCGGGGCTCGCCCGGTTGAGGTCGACGTCGACCCCAGAAACCTGTTCCGGGGCCCGTTTCGGATATTTTGCAGCAACGCAAAGGATCGGAGCCGCCGGGCGAGGAAATCGACCTGTCGCGGTCCCGGGCCCGCCTCCGCCGCCGAGAAGGATTTGAGCAATCGAAACCTTGCGCGTGCGCGCCACCAAAAGAGCAAGCCTGACTGATGCAAAAAGGATGAGGTACAACACGAGGACTTCCCAGGAGGTCACCCATTCCAGTACTACTCTCGCCCAAGCACGCTTAACTGCGGAGTTCTGATGGGATCCGGTGCATTAGTGCTGGTATGATCGCACCTGTCAAGTGTGGCGCGATCAATTGCTTTATGCCTTCGCCAGGCAGCCGCGCGCGCTTCAAACGATCATAACTTTCTGTCCGGGATGAATCTCGAGGCCCGGGAGGCGCCGCTGGAAAGCTCGTCCTGAGCCCGCCGCCGTCCCAACCCGGGCTCGCCCGGTTGAGGTCGACGTCGACCCCAGAAACCTGTTCTGGGGCCCGTTTCGGAGCTTTTGCAGCAACGCAAAGGATTGGACCCGCCGGGCTAGGAAATCGACCTGCCGCGGTCCCGGGCCCGCCTCCGCCGCCGAGAAGGATTTGAGCAATCGAAACCTTGCGCGTGCGCGCCACCAAAAGAGCAAGTCCGACTGATGCAAAAACGACTGATGCAAAAAGGATGAGGTGCAACACGAGGACTTCCCAGGAGGTCACCCATTCCAGTACTACTCTCGCCCAAGCACGCTTAACTGCGGAGTTCTGATGGGATCCGGTGCATTAGTGCTGGTATGATCGCACCTGTCAAGTGTGGCACGATCAACTGCTTTATGCCTTCGCCAGGCAGCCGTGCGCGCTTCAAACGATCATAACTTTCTGTCCGGGATGAATCTCGAGGCCCGGGAGGCGCCGCTGGAAAGCTCGTCCTGAGCCCGCCGCCGTCCCAACCAGGGCTCGCCCGGTTGAGGTCGACGTCGACCACAGAAACCTATTCCGGGGCCGGTTTCGGAGCTTTTGCAGCAACGTCAAGGATAAGAGCCGCCGGGCGAGGAAACCGACCTGCCGCGGTCCCGGGCCCGCCTCCGCCGCCGAGAAGGATTTGAGCAATCGAAACCTTGCGCGTGCGCGCCACCGAAAGAGCAAGTCCGACTGATGCAAAAAGGATGAGGTGCAACACGAGGACTTCCCAGGAGGTTACCCATTCCAGTACTACTCTCGCCCAAGCACGCTTAACTGCGGAGTTCTGATGGGATCCGGTGCATTAGTGCTGGTATGATCGCACCTGTCAAGTGTGGCGCGATTAACTGCTTTATGCCTTCGCCAGGCAGCCGCGCGCGCTTCAAACGATCATAACTTTCTGTCCGGGATGAATCTCGAGGCCCGGGAGGCGCCGCTGGAAAGCTCGTCCTGAGCCCGCCGCCGTCCCAACCAGGGCTCGCCCGGTTGAGGTCGACGTCGACCCCAGAAACCGGTTCCGGGGCCCGTTTTGGAGCTTTTGCAGCAACGCAAAGGATTGGACCCGCCGGGCTAGGAAATCGACCTGCCGCGGTCCCGGGCCCGCCTCCGCCGCCGAGAAGGATTTGAGCAATCGAAACCGTGCGCGTGCGCGCGACCAAAAGAGCAAGCCCGACTGATGCAAAACGGATGAGGTGCAACACGAGGACTTCCCAGGAGGTCACCCATTCCAGTACTACTCTCGCCCAAGCACGCTTAACTGCGGAGTTCTGATGGGATCCGGTGCATTAGTGCTGGTATAATCGCACCTGTCAAGTGTGGCGCGATCAACTGCTTTATGCGTTCGCAAGGCAGCCGCGCGCGCTTCTAACGATCATAACTTTCTGTCCGGGATAAATCTCGAGGCCCGGGAGGCGCCGCTGGAAAGCTCGTCTTGAGCCCGCCGCCGTCCCAACCAGGGCTCGCCCGGTTGAGGTCGACGTCGACCCCAGAAACCTATTCCGGGGCCGGTTTCGGAGCTTTTGCAGCAACGTCAAGGATAAGAGCCGCCGGGCGAGGAAACCGACCTGCCGCGGTCCCGGGCCCGCCTCCGCCGCCGAGAAGGATTTGAGCAATCGAAACCTTGCGCGTGCGCGCCACCAAAAGAGCAAGTCCGACTGATGCAAAAAGGATGAGGTGCAACACGAGGACTTCCCAGGACGTCACCCATTCCAGTACTACTCTCGCCCAAGCACGCTTAACTGCGGAGTTCTGATGGGATCCGGTGCATTAGTGCTGGTATGATCGCACCTGTCAAGTGTGGCGCGATCAACTGCTTTATGCCTTCGCCAGGCAGCCGCGCGCGCTTCAAACGATCATAACTTTCTGTCCGGGATGAATCTCGAGGCCCGGGAGGCGCCGCTGGAAAGCTCGTCCTGAGCCCGCCGCCGTCCCAACCAGGGCTCGCCCGGTTGAGGTCGACGTCGACCCCAGAAACCTGTTCCGGGGCCCGTTTCGGAGCTTTTGCAGCAACGCAAAGGATTGGACCCGCCGGGCTAGGAAATCGACCTGCCGCGGTCCCGGGCCCGCCTCC
The DNA here is from genome assembly GCA_037954105.1 of Canavalia gladiata. Classification (NCBI taxonomy): domain Eukaryota; kingdom Viridiplantae; phylum Streptophyta; class Magnoliopsida; order Fabales; family Fabaceae; genus Canavalia; species Canavalia gladiata. The sequence goes on along the minus strand of CM075661.1, from coordinate 27,674,842 downwards.
GCCGCCGAGAAGGATTTGAGCAATCGAAACCGTGCGCGTGCGCGCCACCAAAAGAGCAAGCCCGACTGATGCAAAACGGATGAGGTGCAACACGAGGACTTCCCAGGAGGTCACCCATTCCAGTACTACTCTCGCCCAAGCACGCTTAACTGCGGAGTTCTGATGGGATCCGGTGCATTAGTGCTGGTATAATCGCACCTGTCAAGTGTGGCGCGATCAACTGCTTTATGCGTTCGCAAGGCAGCCGCGCGCGCTTCAAACGATCATAACTTTCTGTCCGGGATAAATCTCGAGGCCCGGGAGGCGCCGCTGGAAAGCTCGTCCTGAGCCCGCCGCCGTCCCAACCAGGGCTCGCCCGGTTGAGGTCGACGTCGACCCCAGAAACCTATTCCGGGGCCGGTTTCGGAGCTTTTGCAGCAACGTCAAGGATAAGAGCCGCCGGGCGAGGAAACCGACCTGCCGCGGTCCCGGGCCCGCCTCCGCCGCCGAGAAGGATTTGAGCAATCGAAACCTTGCGCGTGCGCGCCACCAAAAGAGCAAGTCCGACTGATGCAAAAAGGATGAGGTGCAACACGAGGACTTCCCAGGAGGTCACCCATTCCAGTACTACTCTCGCCCAAGCACACTTAACTGCGGAGTTCTGATGGGATCCGGTGCATTAGTGCTGGTATGATCGCACCTGTCAAGTGTGGCGCGATCAACTGCTTTATGCCTTCGCCAGGCAGCCGCGCGCGCTTCAAACGATCATAACTTTCTGTCCGGGATGAATCTCGAGGCCCGGGAGACGCCGCTGGAAAGCTCGTCCTGAGCCCGCCGCCGTCCCAACCAGGGCTCGCCCGGTTGAGGTCGACGTCGACCCCAGAAACCTATTCCGGGGCCGGTTTCGGAGCTTTTGCCGCAACGTCAAGGATAAGAGCCGCCGGGCGAGGAAACCGACCTGCCGCGGTCCCGGGCCCGCCTTCGCCGCCGAGAAGGATTTGAGCAATCGAAACCTTGCGCGTGCGCGCCACCAAAAGAGCAAGTCCGACTGATGCAAAAAGGATGAGGTGCAACACGAGGACTTCCCAGGACGTCACCCATTCCAGTACTACTCTCGCCCAAGCACGCTTAACTGCGGAGTTCTGATGGGATCCGGTGCATTAGTGCTGGTATGATCGCACCTGTCAAGTGTGGCGCGATCAACTGCTTTATGCCTTCGCCAGGCAGCCGCGCGCGCTTCAAACGATCATAACTTTCTGTCCGGGATGAATCTCGAGGCCCGGGAGGCGCCGCTGGAAAGCTCGTCCTGAGCCCGCCGCCGTCCCAACCAGGGCTCGCCCGGTTGAGGTCGACGTCGACCCCAGAAACCTGTTCCGGGGCCCGTTTCGGAGCTTTTGCAGCAACGCAAAGGATTGGACCCGCCGGGCTAGGAAATCGACCTGCCGCGGTCCCGGGCCCGCGTCCGCCGCTGAGAAGGATTTGAGCAATCGAGTCCTTGCGCGTGCGCGCCACCGAAAGAGCAAGTCCGACTGATGCAAAAAGGATGAGGTGCAACACGAGGACTTCCCAGGAGGTCACCCATTCCAGTACTACTCTCGCCCAAGCACGCTTAACTGCGGAGTTCTGATGGGATCCGGTGCATTAGTGCTGATATAATCGCACCTGTCAAGTGTGGCGCGATCAACTGCTTTATGCGTTCGCAAGGCAGCCGCGCGCGCTTCAAACGATCATAACTTTCTGTCCGGGATGAATCTCGAGGCCCGGGAGGCGCCGCTGGAAAGCTCGTCCTGAGCCCGCCGCCGTCCCAACCGTGGCTCGCCCGGTTGAGGTCGACGTCGACCCCAGAAACCTGTTCCGGGGCCCGTTTCGGATATTTTGCAGCAACGCAAAGGATCGGAGCCGCCGGGCGAGGAAATCGACCTGCCGCGGTCCCGGGCCCGCCTCCGCCGCCGAGAAGGATTTGAGCAATCGAAACCTTGCGCGTGCGCGCCACCAAAAGAGCAAGTCCGACTGATGCAAAAAGGATGAGGTGCAACACGAGGACTTCCCAGGAGGTCACCCATTCCAGTACTACTCTCGGCCAAGCACGCTTAACTGCGGAGTTCTGATGGGATCCGGTGCATTAGTGCTGGTATGATCGCACCTGTCAAGTGTGGCACGATCAACTGCTTTATGCCTTCGCCAGGCAGCCGCGCGCGCTTCAAACGATCATAACTTTCTGTCCGGGATGAATCTCGAGGCCCGGGAGGCGCCGCTGGAAAGCTCGTCCTCAGCCCGCCGCCGTCCCAACCAGGGCTCGCCCGGTTGAGGTCGACGTCGACCCCAGAAACCTATTCCGGGGCCGGTTTCGGAGCTTTTGCAGCAACGTCAAGGATAAGAGCCGCCGGGCGAGGAAACCGACCTGCCGCGGTCCCGGGCCCGCCTCCGCCGCCGAGAAGGATTTGAGCAATCGAAACCTTGCGCGTGCGCGCCACCAAAAGAGCAAGTCCGACTGATGCAAAAAGGATGAGGTGCAACACGAGGACTTCCCAGGAGGTCACCCATTCCAGTACTACTCTCGGCCAAGCACGCTTAACTGCGGAGTTCTGATGGGATCCGGTGCATTAGTGCTGGTATGATCGCACCTGTCAAGTGTGGCACGATCAACTGCTTTATGCCTTCGCCAGGCAGCCGCGCGCGCTTCAAACGATCATAACTTTCTGTCCGGGATGAATCTCGAGGCCCGGGAGGCGCCGCTGGAAAGCTCGTCCTCAGCCCGCCGCCGTCCCAACCAGGGCTCGCCCGGTTGAGGTCGACGTCGACCCCAGAAACCTATTCCGGGGCCGGTTTCGGAGCTTTTGCAGCAACGTCAAGGATAAGAGCCGCCGGGCGAGGAAACCGACCTGCCGCGGTCCCGGGCCCGCCTCCGCCGCCGAGAAGGATTTGAGCAATCGAAACCTTGCGCGTGCGCGCCACCAAAAGAGCAAGCCTGACTGATGCAAAAAGGATGAGGTGCAACACGAGGACTTCCCAGGAGGTCACCCATTCCAGTACTACTCTCGCCCAAGCACGCTTAACTGCGGAGTTTTCTGATGGGATCCGGTGCATTAGTGCTGGTATGATCGCACCTGTCAAGTGTGGCGCGATCAACTGCTTTATGCCTTCGCCAGGCAGCCGCGCGCGCTTCAAACGATCATAACTTTCTGTCCGGGATGAATCTCGAGGCCCGGGAGGCGCCGCTGGAAAGCTCGTCCTGAGCCCGCCGCCGTCCCAACCAGGGCTCGCCCGGTTGAGGTCGACGTCGACCCCAGAAACCTGTTCTGGGGCCCGTTTCGGAGCTTTTGCAGCAAGGCAAAGGATTGGACCCGCCGGGCGAGGAAATCGACCTGCCGCGGTCCCGGGCCCGCCTCCGCCGCCGAGAAGGATTTGAGCAATCGAAACCTTGCGCGTGCGCGCCACCAAAAGAGCAAGTCCGACTGATGCAAAAAGGATGAGGTGCAACACGAGGACTTCCCAGGAGGTCACCCATTCCAGTACTACTCTCGCCCAAGCACGCTTAACTGCGGAGTTCTGATGGGATCCGGTGCATTAGTGCTGGTATGATCGCACCTGTCAAGTGTGGCACGATCATCTGCTTTATGCCTTCGCCAGGCAGCCGCGCGCGCTTCAAACGATCATAACTTTCTGTCCGGGATGAATCTCGAGGCCCGGGAGGCGCCGCTGGAAAGCTCGTCCTGAGCCCGCCGCCGTCCCAACCAGGGCTCGCCCGGTTGAGGTCGACGTCGACCCCAGAAACCTATTCCGGGGCCGGTTTCGGAGCTTTTGCAGCAACGTCAAGGATAAGAGCCGCCGGGCGAGGAAACCGACCTGCCGCGGTCCCGGGCCCGCCTCCGCCGCCGAGAAGGATTTGAGCAATCGAAACCTTGCGCGTGCGCGCCACCAAAAGAGCAAGCCTGACTGACGCAAAAAGGATGAGGTGCAACACGAGGACTTCCCAGGAGGTCACCCATTCCAGTACTACTCTCGCCCAAGCACGCTTAACTGCGGAGTTTTCTGATGGGATCCGGTGCATTAGTGCTGGTATGATCGCACCTGTCAAGTGTGGCGCGATCAACTGCTTTATGCCTTCGCCAGGCAGCCGCGCGCGCTTCAAACGATCATAACTTTCTGTCCGGGATGAATCTCGCGGCCCGGGAGGCGCCGCTGGAAAGCTCGTCCTGAGCCCGCCGCCGTCCCAACCCGGGCTCGCCCGGTTGAGGTCGACGTCGACCCCAGAAACCTGTTCTGGGGCCCGTTTCGGAGCTTTTGCAGCAAGGCAAAGGATTGGACCCGCCGGGCGAGGAAATCTACCTGCCGCGGTCCCGGGCCCGCCTCCGCCGCCGAGAAGGATTTCAGCAATCGAAACCTTGCGCGTGCGCGCCACCAAAAGAGCAAGTCCGACTGATGCAAAAAGGATGAGGTGCAACACGAGGACTTCCCAGGAGGTCACCCATTCCAGTACTACTCTCGCCCAAGCACGCTTAACTGCGGAGTTCTGATGGGATCCGGTGCATTAGTGCTGGTATGATCGCACCTGTCAAGTGTGGCACGATCATCTGCTTTATGCCTTCGCCAGGCAGCCGCGCGCGCTTCAAACGATCATAACTTTCTGTCCGGGATGAATCTCGAGGCCCGGGAGGCGCCGCTGGAAAGCTCGTCCTGAGCCCGCCGCCGTCCCAACCAGGGCTCGCCCGGTTGAGGTCGACGTCGACCCCAGAAACCTATTCCGGGGCCGGTTTCGGAGCTTTTGCAGCAACGTCAAGGATAAGAGCCGCCGGGCGAGGAAACCGACCTGCCGCGGTCCCGGGCCCGCCTCCGCCGCCGAGAAGGATTTGAGCAATCGAAACCTTGCGCGTGCGCGCCACCAAAAGAGCAAGCCTGACTGACGCAAAAAGGATGAGGTGCAACACGAGGACTTCCCAGGAGGTCACCCATTCCAGTACTACTCTCGCCCAAGCACGCTTAACTGCGGAGTTTTCTGATGGGATCCGGTGCATTAGTGCTGGTATGATCGCACCTGTCAAGTGTGGCGCGATCAACTGCTTTATGCCTTCGCCAGGCAGCCGCGCGCGCTTCAAACGATCATAACTTTCTGTCCGGGATGAATCTCGAGGCCCGGGAGGCGCCGCTGGAAAGCTCGTCCTGAGCCCGCCGCCGTCCCAACCCGGGCTCGCCCGGTTGAGGTCGACGTCGACCCCAGAAACCTGTTCTGGGGCCCGTTTCGGAGCTTTTGCAGCAAGGCAAAGGATTGGACCCGCCGGGCGAGGAAATCGACCTGCCGCGGTCCCGGGCCCGCCTCCGCCGCCGAGAAGGATTTGAGCAATCGAAACCTTGCGCGTGCGTGCCACCAAAAGAGCAAGTCCGACTGATGCAAAAAGGATGAGGTGCAACACGAGGACATCCCAGGAGGTCACCCATTCAAGTACTACTCTCGCCCAAGCACGCTTAACTGCGGAGTTCTGATGGGATCCGGTGCATTAGTGCTGGTATGATCGCACCTGTCAAGTGTGGCACGATCAACTGCTTTATGCCTTCGCCAGGCAGCCGCGCGCGCTTCAAACGATCATAACTTTCTGTCCGGGATGAATCTCGAGGCCCGGGAGGCGCCGCTGGAAAGCTCGTCCTGAGCCCGCCGCCGTCCCAACCAGGGCTCGCCCGGTTGAGGTCGACGTCGACCCCAGAAACCTGTTCTGGGGCCCGTTTCGGAGCTTTTGCAGCAAGGCAAAGGATTGGACCCGCCGGGCGAGGAAATCGACCTGCCGCGGTCCCGGGCCCGCCTCCGCCGCCGAGAAGGATTTGAGCAATCGAAACCTTGCGCGTGCGCGCCACCGAAAGAGCAAGTCCGACTGATGCAAAAAGGATGAGGTGCAACACGAGGACTTCCCAGGAGGTCACCCATTCCAGTACTACTCTCGCCCAAGCACGCTTAACTGCGGAGTTCTGATGGGATCCGGTGCATTAGTGCTGGTATGATCGCACCTGTCAAGTGTGGCACGATCAACTGCTTTATGCCTTCGCCAGGCAGCCGCGCGCGCTTCAAACGATCATAACTTTCTGTCCGGGATGAATCTCGAGGCCCGGGAGGCGCCGCTGGAAAGCTCGTCCTGAGCCCGCCGCCGTCCCAACCAGGGCTCGCCCGGTTGAGGTCGACGTCGACCCCAGAAACCTGTTCTGGGGCCCGTTTCGGAGCTTTTGCAGCAAGGCAAAGGATTGGACCCGCCGGGCGAGGAAATCGACCTGCCGCGGTCCCGGGCCCGCCTCCGCCGCCGAGAAGGATTTGAGCAATCGAAACCTTGCGCGTGCGCGCCACCAAAAGAGCAAGTCCGACTGATGCAAAAAGGATGAGGTGCAACACGAGGACTTCCCAGGAGGTCACCCATTCCAGTACTACTCTCGCCCAAGCACGCTTAACTGCGGAGTTCTGATGGGATCCGGTGCATTAGTGCTGGTATGATCGCACCTGTCAAGTGTGGCACGATCAACTGCTTTATGCCTTCGCCAGGCAGCCGCGCGCGCTTCAAACGATCATAACTTTCTGTCCGGGATGAATCTCGAGGCCCGGGCGGCGCCGCTGGAAAGCTCGTCCTGAGCCCGCCGCCGTCCCAACCAGGGCTCGCCCGGTTGAGGTCGACGTCGACCCCAGAAACCTATTCCGGGGTCGGTTTCGGAGCTTTTGCAGCAACGTCAAGGATAAGAGCCGCCGGGCGAGGAAACCGACCTGCCGCGGTCCCGGGCCCGCCTCCGCCGCCGAGAAGGATTTGAGCAATCGAAACCTTGCGCGTGCGCGCCACCGAAAGAGCAAGTCCGACTGATGCAAAAAGGATGAGGTGCAACACGAGGACTTCCCAGGAGGTCACCCATTCCAGTACTACTCTCGCCCAAGCACGCTTAACTGCGGAGTTCTGATGGGATCCGGTGCATTAGTGCTGGTATGATCGCACCTGTCAAGTGTGGCACGATCAACTGCTTTATGCCTTCGCCAGGCAGCCGCGCGCGCTTCAAACGATCATAACTTTCTGTCCGGGATGAATCTCGAGGCCCGGGAGGCGCCGCTGGAAAGCTCGTCCTGAGCCCGCCGCCGTCCCAACCAGGGCTCGCCCGGTTGAGGTCGACGTCGACCCCAGAAACCTGTTCTGGGGCCCGTTTCGGAGCTTTTGCAGCAAGGCAAAGGATTGGACCCGCCGGGCGAGGAAATCGACCTGTCGCGGTCCCAGGCCCGCCTCCGCCGCCGAGAAGGATTTGAGCAATCGAAACCTTGCGCGTGCGCGCCACCAAAAGAGCAAGTCCGACTGATGCAAAAAGGATGAGGTGCAACACGAGGACTTCCCAGGAGGTCACCCATTCCAGTACTACTCTCGCCCAAGCACGCTTAACTGCGGAGTTCTGATGGGATCCGGTGCATTAGTGCTGGTATGATCGCACCTGTCAAGTGTGGCACGATCAACTGCTTTATGCCTTCGCCAGGCAGCCGCGCGCGCTTCAAACGATCATAACTTTCTGTCCGGGATGAATCTCGAGGCCCGGGAGGCGCCGCTGGAAAGCTCGTCCTGAGCCCGCCGCCGTCCCAACCAGGGCTCGCCCGGTTGAGGTCGACGTCGACCCCAGAAACCTATTCCGGGGCCGGTTTCGGAGCTTTTGCAGCAACGTCAAGGATAAGAGCCGCCGGGCGAGGAAACCGACCTGCCGCGGTCCCGGGCCCGCCTCCGCCGCCGAGAAGGATTTGAGCAATCGAAACCTTGCGCGTGCGCGCCACCGAAAGAGCAAGTCCGACTGATGCAAAAAGGATGAGGTGCAACACGAGGACTTCCCAGGAGGTCACCCATTCCAGTACTACTCTCGCCCAAGCACGCTTAACTGCGGAGTTCTGATGGGATCCGGTGCATTAGTGCTGGTATGATCGCACCTGTCAAGTGTGGCACGATCAACTGCTTTATGCCTTCGCTAGGCAGCCGCGCGCGCTTCAAACGATCATAACTTTCTGTCCGGGATGAATCTCGAGGCCCGGGAGGCGCCGCTGGAAAGCTCGTCCTGAGCCCGCCGCCGTCCCAACCAGGGCTCGCCCGGTTGAGGTCGACGTCGACCCCAGAAACCTGTTCTGGGGCCCGTTTCGGAGCTTTTGCAGCAAGGCAAAGGATTGGACCCGCCGGGCGAGGAAATCGACCTGCCGCGGTCCCGGGCCCGCCTCCGCCGCCGAGAAGGATTTGAGCAATCGAAACCTTGCGCGTGCGCGCCACCAAAAGAGCAAGTCCGACTGATGCAAAAAGGATGAGGTGCAACACGAGGACTTCCCAGGAGGTCACCCATTCCAGTACTACTCTCGCCCAAGCACGCTTAACTGCGGAGTTCTGATGGGATCCGGTGCATTAGTGCTGGTATGATCGCACCTGTCAAGTGTGGCACGATCAACTGCTTTATGCCTTCGCCAGGCAGCCGCGCGCGCTTCAAACGATCATAACTTTCTGTCCGGGATGAATCTCGAGGCCCGGGAGGCGCCGCTGGAAAGCTCGTCCTGAGCCCGCCGCCGTCCCAACCAGGGCTCGCCCGGTTGAGGTCGACGTCGACCCCAGAAACCTATTCCGGGGCCGGTTTCGGAGCTTTTGCAGCAACGTCAAGGATAAGAGCCGCCGGGCGAGGAAACCGACCTGCCGCGGTCCCGGGCCCGCCTCCGCCGCCGAGAAGGATTTGAGCAATCGAAACCTTGCGCGTGCGCGCCACCGAAAGAGCAAGTCCGACTGATGCAAAAAGGATGAGGTGCAACACGAGGACTTCCCAGGAGGTCACCCATTCCAGTACTACTCTCGCCCAAGCACGCTTAACTGCGGAGTTCTGATGGGATCCGGTGCATTAGTGCTGGTATGATCGCACCTGTCAAGTGTGGCACGATCAACTGCTTTATGCCTTCGCCAGGCAGCCGCGCGCGCTTCAAACGATCATAACTTTCTGTCCGGGATGAATCTCGAGGCCCGGGAGGCGCCGCTGGAAAGCTCGTCCTGAGCCCGCCGCCGTCCCAACCAGGGCTCGCCCGGTTGAGGTCGACGTCGACCCCAGAAACCTGTTCTGGGGCCCGTTTCGGAGCTTTTGCAGCAAGGCAAAGGATTGGACCCGCCGGGCGAGGAAATCGACCTGCCGCGGTCCCGGGCCCGCCTCCGCCGCCGAGAAGGATTTGAGCAATCGAAACCTTGCGCGTGCGCGCCACCAAAAGAGCAAGTCCGACTGATGCAAAAAGGATGAGGTGCAACACGAGGACTTCCCAGGAGGTCACCCATTCCAGTACTACTCTCGCCCAAGCACGCTTAACTGCGGAGTTCTGATGGGATCCGGTGCATTAGTGCTGGTATGATCGCACCTGTCAAGTGTGGCACGATCAACTGCTTTATGCCTTCGCCAGGCAGCCGCGCGCGCTTCAAACGATCATAACTTTCTGTCCGGGATGAATCTCGAGGCCCGGGAGGCGCCGCTGGAAAGCTCCTCCTGAGCCCGCCGCCGTCCCAACCAGGGCTCGCCCGGTTGAGGTCGACGTCGACCCCAGAAATCTGTTCTGGGGCCCGTTTCGGAGCTTTTGCAGCAAGGCAAAGGATTGGACCCGCCGGGCGAGGAAATCGACCTGCCGCGGTCCCGGGCCCGCCTCCGCCGCCGAGAAGGATTTGAGCAATCGAAACCTTGCGCGTGCGCGCCACCAAAAGAGCAAGTTCGACTGATGCAAAAAGGATGAGGTGTAACACGAGGACTTCCCAGGAGGTCACCCATTCCAGTACTACTCTCGCCCAAGCACGCTTAACTGCGGAGTTCTGATGGGATCCGGTGCATTAGTGCTGGTATGATCGCACCTGTCAAGTGTGGCACGATCAACTGCTTTATGCCTTCGCCAGGCAGCCGCGCGCGCTTCAAACGATCATAACTTTCTGTCCGGGATGAATCTCGAGGCCCGGGAGGCGCCGCTGGAAAGCTCGTCCTGAGCCCGCCGCCGTCCCAACCAGGGCTCGCCCGGTTGAGGTCGACGTCGACCCCAGAAACCTATTCCGGGGCCGGTTTCGGAGCTTTTGCAGCAACGTCAAGGATAAGAGCCGCCGGGCGAGGAAACCGACCTGCCGCGGTCCCGGGCCCGCCTCCGCCGCCGAGAAGGATTTGAGCAATCGAAACCTTGCGCGTGCGCGCCACCGAAAGAGCAAGTCCGACTGATGCAAAAAGGATGAGGTGCAACACGAGGACTTCCCAGGAGGTCACCCATTCCAGTACTACTCTCGCCCAAGCACGCTTAACTGCGGAGTTCTGATGGGATCCGGTGCATTAGTGCTGGTATGATCGCACCTGTCAAGTGTGGAACGATCAACTGCTTTATGCCTTCGCCAGGCAGCCGCGCGCGCTTCAAACGATCATAACTTTCTGTCCGGGATGAATCTCGAGGCCCGGGAGGCGCCGCTGGAAAGCTCGTCCTGAGCCCGCCGCCGTCCCAACCAGGGCTCGCCCGGTTGAGGTCGACGTCGACCCCAGAAACCTGTTCTGGGGCCCGTTTCGGAGCTTTTGCAGCAAGGCAAAGGATTGGACCCGCCGGGCGAGGAAATCGACCTGCCGCGGTCCCGGGCCCGCCTCCGCCGCCGAGAAGGATTTGAGCAATCGAAACCTTGCGCGTGCGCGCCACCAAAAGAGCAAGTCCGACTGATGCAAAAAGGATGAGGTGCAACACGAGGACTTCCCAGGAGGTCACCCATTCCAGTACTACTCTCGCCCAAGCACGCTTAACTGCGGAGTTCTGATGGGATCCGGTGCATTAGTGCTGGTATGATCGCACCTGTCAAGTGTGGCACGATCAACTGCTTTATGCCTTCGCCAGGCAGCCGCGCGCGCTTCAAACGATCATAACTTTCTGTCCGGGATGAATCTCGAGGCCCGGGAGGCGCCGCTGGAAAGCTCGTCCTGAGCCCGCCGCCGTCCCAACCAGGGCTCGCCCGGTTGAGGTCGACGTCGACCCCAGAAACCTATTCCGGGGCCGGTTTCGGAGCTTTTGCAGCAACGTCAAGGATAAGAGCCGCCGGGCGAGGAAACCGACCTGCCGCGGTCCCGGGCCCGCCTCCGCCGCCGAGAAGGATTTGAGCAATCGAAACCTTGCGCGTGCGCGCCACCGAAAGAGCAAGTCCGACTGATGCAAAAAGGATGAGGTGCAACACGAGGACTTCCCAGGAGGTCACCCATTCCAGTACTACTCTCGCCCAAGCACGCTTAACTGCGGAGTTCTGATGGGATCCGGTGCATTAGTGCTGGTATGATCGCACCTGTCAAGTGTGGCGCGATCAACTGCTTTATGCCTTCGCCAGGCAGCCGCGCGCGCTTCAAACGATCATAACTTTCTGTCCGGGATGAATCTCGAGGCCCGGGAGGCGCCGCTGGAAAGCTCGTCCTGAGCCCGCCGCCGTCCCAACCAGGGCTAGCCCGGTTGAGGTCGACGTCGACCCCAGAAACCTATTCCGGGGCCGGTTTCGGAGCTTTTGCAGCAACGTCAAGGATAAGAGCCGCCGGGCGAGGAAACCGACCTACCGCGGTCCCGGGCCCGCCTCCGCCGCCGAGAAGGATTTGAGCAATCGAAACCTTGCGCGTGCGCGCCACCGAAAGAGCAAGTCCGACTGATGCAAAAAGGATGAGGTGCAACACGAGGACTTCCCAGGAGGTCACCCATTCCAGTACTACTCTCGCCCAAGCACGCTTAACTGCAGAGTTCTGATGGGATCCGGTGCATTAGTGCTGGTATGATCGCACCTGTCAAGTGTGGCGCGATCAACTGCTTTATGCCTTCGCCAGGCAGCCGCGCGCGCTTCAAACGATCATAACTTTCTGTCCGGGATGAATCTCGAGGCCCGGGAGGCGCCGCTGGAAAGCTCGTCCTGAGCCCGCCGCCGTCCCAACCAGGGCTCGCCCGGTTGAGGTCGACGTCGACCCCAGAAACCTATTCCGGGGCCGGTTTCGGAGCTTTTGCAGCAACGTCAAGGATAATAGCCGCCGGGCGAGGAAACCGACCTGCCGCGGTCCCGGGCCCGCCTCCGCCGCCGAGAAGGATTTGAGCAATCGAAACCTTGCGCGTGCGCGCCACCGAAAGAGCAAGTCCGACTGATGCAAAAAGGATGAGGTGCAACACGAGGACTTCCCAGGAGGTCACCCATTCCAGTACTACTCTCGCCCAAGCACGCTTAACTGCGGAGTTCTGATGGGATCCGGTGCATTAGTGCTGGTATGATCGCACCTGTCAAGTGTGGCGCGATCAACTGCTTTATGCCTTCGCCAGGCAGCCGCGCGCGCTTCAAACGATCATAACTTTCTGTCCGGGATGAATCTCGAGGCCCGGGAGGCGCCGCTGGAAAGCTCGTCCTGAGCCCGCCGCCGTCCCAACCGGGGCTCGCCCGGTTGAGGTCGACGTCGACCCCAGAAACCTGTTCCGGGGCCCGTTTCGGAGCTTTTGCAGCAACGCAAAGGATTGGACCAGCCGGGCTAGGAAATCGACCTGCCGCGGTCCCGGGCCCGCCTCCGCCGCCGAGAAGGATTTGAGCAATCGAAACCGTGCGCGTGCGCGCCACCAAAAGAGCAAGCCCGACTGATGCAAAACGGATGAGGTGCAACACGAGGACTTCCCAGGAGGTCACCCATTCCAGTACTACTCTCGCCCAAGCACGCTTAACTGCGGAGTTCTGATGGGATCCGGTGCATTAGTGCTGGTATAATCGCACCTGTCAAGTGTGGCGCGATCAACTGCTTTATGCGTTCGCAAGGCAGCCGCGCGCGCTTCAAACGATCATAACTTTCTGTCCGGGATGAATCTCGAGGCCCGGGAGGCGCCGCTGGAAAGCTCGTCCTGAGCCCGCCGCCGTCCCAACCAGGGCTCGCCCGGTTGAGGTCGACGTCGACCCCAGAAACCTGTTCTGGGGCCCGTTTCGGAGCTTTTGCAGCAACGCAAAGGATTGGACCCGCCGGGCGAGGAAATCGACCTGCCGCGGTCCCGGGCCCGCCTCCGCCGCCGCGAAGGATTTGAGCAATCGAAACCTTGCGCGTGCGCGCCACCAAAAGAGCAAGTCCGACTGATGCAAAAAGGATGAGGTGCAACACGAGGACTTCCCAGGAGGTCACCCATTCCAGTACTACTCTCGCCCAAGCACGCTTAACTGCGGAGTTCTGATGGGATCCGGTGCATTAGTGCTGGTATGATCGCACCTGTCAAGTGTGGCGCGATCAACTGCTTTATGCCTTCGCCAGGCAGCCGCGCGCGCTTCAAACGATCATAACTTTCTGTCCGGGATGAATCTCGAGGCCCGGGAGGCGCCGCTGGAAAGCTCGTCCTGAGCCCGCCGCCGTCCAACCGGGGCTCGCCCGGTTGAGGTCGACGTCGACCCCAGAAACCTATTCCGGGGCCGGTTTCGGAGCTTTTGCAGCAACGTCAAGGATAAGAGCCGCCGGGCGAGGAAACTGACCTGCCGCGGTCCCGGGCCCGCCTCCGCCGCCGAGAAGGATTTGAGCAATCGAAACCTTGCGCGTGCGCGCCACCAAAAGAGCAAGCCCGACTGATGCAAAAAGGATGAGGTGCAACACGAGGACTTCCCAGGAGGTCACCCATTCCAGTACTACTCTCGCCCAAGCACGCTTAACTGTGGAGTTCTGATGGGATCCGGTGCATTAGTGCTGGTATGATCGCACCTGTCAAGTGTGGCGCGATCAACTGCTTTATGCCTTCGCCAGGCAGCCGCGCGCGCTTCAAACGATCATAACTTTCTGTCCGGGATGAATCTCGAGGCCCGGGAGGAGCTGCTGGAAAGCTCGTCCTGAGCCCGCCGCCGTCCCAACCGGGGCTCGCCCGGTTGAGGTCGACGTCGACCCCAGAAACCTATTCCGGGGCCGGTTTCGGAGCTTTTGCAGCAACGTCAAGGATAAGAGCCGCCGGGCGAGGAAACTGACCTGCCGCGGTCCCGGGCCCGCCTCCGCCGCCGAGAAGGATTTGAGCAATCGAAACCTTGCGCGTGCGCGCCACCAAAAGAGCAAGTCCGACTGATGCAAAAAGGATGAGGTGCAACACGAGGACTTCCCAGGAGGTCACCCATTCCAGTACTACTCTCGCCCAAGCACGCTTAACTGCGGAGTTCTGATGGGATCCGGTGCATTAGTGCTGGTATGATCGCACCTGTCAAGTGTCGCGCGATCAACTGCTTTATGCCTTCGCCAGGCAGCCGCGCGCGCTTCATACGATCATAACTTTCTGTCCGGGATGAATCTCGAGGCCCAGGAGGCGCCGCTGGAAAGCTCGTCCTGAGCCCGCCGCCGTCCCAACCAGGGCTCGCCCGATTGAGGTCGACGTCGACCCCAGAAACCTGTTCCGGGGCCAGTTTCGGAGCTTTTGCAGCAACGCAAAGGATTGGACCCGCCGGGCTAGGAAATCGACCTGCCGCGGTCCCGGGCCCGCCTCCGCCGCCGAGAAGGATTTGAGCAATCGAAACCTTGCGCGTGCGCGCCACCAAAAGAGCAAGCCCGACTGATGCAAAAAGGATGAGGTGCAACACGAGGACTTCCCAGGAGGTCACCCATTCCAGTACTACTCTCGCCCAAGCACGCTTAACTGCGGAGTTCTGATGGGATCCGGTGCATTAGTGCTGGTATAATCGCACCTGTCAAGTGTGGCGCGATCAACTGTTTTATGCGTTCGCAAGGCAGCCGTGCGCGCTTCAAACGATCATAACTTTCTGTCCGGGATAAATCTCGAGGCCCGGGAGGCGCCGCGGGAGAGCTCGTCCTGAGACCGCCGCCGTCCCAACCAGGGCTCGCCCGGTTGAGGTCGACGTCGACCCCAGAAACCTATTCCGGGGCCGGTTTCGGAGCTTTTGCAGCAACGTCAAGGATAAGAGCCGCCGGGCGAGGAAACCGACCTGCCGCGGTCCCGGGCCCGCCTCCGCCCCCGAGAAGGATTTGAGCAATCGAAACCATGCGCGTGCGCGCCACCAAAAGAGCAAGTCCGACTGATGCAAAAAGGATGAGGTGCAACACGAGGACTTCCCAGGAGGTCACCCATTCCAGTACTACTCTCGCCCAAGCACGCTTAACTGCGGAGTTCTGATGGGATCCGGTGCATTAGTGCTGGTATGATCGCACCTGTCAAGTGTGGCGCGATCAACTGCTTTATGCCTTCGCCAGGCAGCCGCGCGCGCTTCAAACGATCATAACTTTCTGTCCGGGATGAATCTCGAGGCCCGGGAGGCGCCGCTGGAAGGCTCGTCCTGAGCCCGCCGCCGTCCCAACCGGGGCTCGCCCGGTTGAGGTCGACGTCGACCCCAGAAACCTGTTCCGGGGCCCGTTTCAGAGCTTTTGCAGCAACGCAAAGGATTGGACCCGCCGGGCGAGGAAATCGTCCTGCCGCAATCCCGGGCCCGCCTCCGCCACCGAGAAGGATTTGAGCAATCGAAACCTTGCGCGTGCGCGCCACCAAAAGAGCAAGTCCGACTGATGCAAAAAGGATGAGGTGCAACACGAGGACTTCCCAGGAGGTCACCCATTCCAGTACTACTCTCGCCCAAGCACGCTTAACTGTGGAGTTCTGATGGGATCCGGTGCATTAGTGATGGTATGATCGCACCTGTCAAGTGTGGCGCGATCAACTGCTTTATGCCTTCGCCAGGCAGCCGCGCGCGCTTCAAACGATCATAACTTTCTGTCCGGGATGAATCTCGAGGCCCGGGAGGCGCTGCTGGAAAGCTCGTCCTGAGCCCGCCGCCGTCCCAACCAGGGCTCGCCCGGTTGAGGTCGACGTCGACCCCAGAAACCTATTCCGGGGCCGGTTTCGGAGCTTTTGCAGCAACGTCAAGGATAAGAGCCGCCGGGCGAGGAAACCGACCTGCCGCGGTCCCGGGCCCGCCTCCGCCGCCGAGAAGGATTTGAGCAATCGAAACCTTGCGCGTGCGCGCCACCAAAAGAGCAAGCCCGACTGATGCAAAAAGGATGAGGTGCAACACGAGGACTTCCCAGGAGGTCACCCATTCCAGTACTACTCTCGCCCAAGCACGCTTAACTGCGGAGTTCTGATGGGATCCGGTGCATTAGTGCTGGTATGATCGCACCTGTCAAGTGTGGCGCGATCAACTGCTTTATGCCTTCGCCAGGTAGCCGCGCGCGCTTCAAACGATCATAACTTTCTGTCCGGGATGAATCTCGAGGCCCGGGAGGCGCCGCTGGAAAGCTCGTCCTGAGCCCGCCGCCGTCCCAACCAGGGCTCGCCCGGTTGAGGTCGACGTCGACCCCAGAAACCTATTCCGGGGCCGGTTTCGGAGCTTTTGCAGCAACGTCAAGGATAAGAGCCGCCGGGCGAGGAAACCGACCTGCCGCGGTCCCGGGCCCGCCTCCGCCGCCGAGAAGGATTTGGCAATCGAAACCTTGCGCGTGCGCGCCACCAAAAGAGCAAGTCCGACTGATGCAAAAAGGATGAGGTGCAACACGAGGACTTCCCAGGAGGTCACCCATTCCAGTACTACTCTCGCCCAAGCACGCTTAACTGCGGAGTTCTGATGGGATCCGGTGCATTAGTGCTGGTATGATCGCACCTGTCAAGTGTGGCGCGATCAACTGCTTTATGCCTTCGCAAGGCAGCCGCGCGCGCTTCAAACGATCATAACTTTCTGTCCGGGATGAATCTCGAGGCCCGGGAGGCGCCGCTGGAAAGCTCGTCCTGAGCCCGCCGCCGTCCCAAACAGGGCTCGCCCGGTTGAGGTCGACGTCGACCCCAGAAACCTGTTCCGGGGCCCGTTTCGGAGCTTTTGCAGCAACGCAAAGGATTGGACCCGCCGGGCGAGGAAATCGACCTGCCGCGGTCCCGGGCCCGCCTCCGCCGCCGAGAAGGATTTGAGCAATCGAAACCTTGCGCGTGCGCGCCACCAAAAGAGCTAGCCCGACTGATGCAAAAAGGATGAGGTGCAACACGAGGACTTCCCAGGAGGTCACCCATTCCAGTACTACTCTCGCCCAAGCACGCTTAACTGCGGAGTTCTGATGGGATCCGGTGCATTAGTGCTGGTATAATCGCACCTGTCAAGTGTGGCGCGATCAACTGCTTTATGCGTTCGCAAGGCAGCCGCGCGCGCTTCAGACGATCATAACTTTCTGTCCGGGATAAATCTCGAGGCCCGGGAGGCGCCGTTGGAAAGCTCGTCCTGAGCCCGCCACCGTCCCAACCCGGGCTCGCTCGGTTGAGGTCGACGTCGACCCCAGAAACCTATTCCGGGGCCGGTTTCGGAGCTTTTGCAGCAACGTCAAGGATAAGAGCCGCCGGGCGAGGAAACCGACCTGCCGCGGTCCCGGGCCCGCCTCCGCCGCCGAGAAGGATTTGAGCAATCGAAACCTTGCGCGTGCGCGCCACCAAAAGAGCAAGTCCGACTGATGCAAAAAGGATGAGGTGCAACACGAGGACTTCCCCGGAGGTCACCCATTCCAGTACTACTCTCGCCCAAGCACGCTTAACTGCGGAGTTCTGATGGGATCCGGTGCATTAGTGCTGGTATGATCGCACCTGTCAAGTGTGGCGCGATCAACTGCTTTATGCCTTCGCCAGGCAGCCGCGCGCGCTTCAAACGATCATAACTTTCTGTCCGGGATGAATCTCGAGGCCCGGGAGGCGCCGCTGGAAAGCTCGTCCTGAGCCCGCCGCCGTCCCAACCGGGGCTCGCCCGGTTGAGGTCGACGTCGACCCCAGAAACCTGTTCCGGGGCCCGTTTCGGAGCTTTTGCAGCAACGCAAAGGATCGGAGCCGCCGGGCGAGGAAATCGACCTGCCGCGGTCCCGGGCCCGCCTCCGCCGCCGAGAAGGATTTGAGCAATCGTAACCTTGCGCGTGCGCGCCACCAAAAGAGCAAGCCCGACTGATGCAAAAAGGATTAGGTGCAACACGAGGACTTCCCAGGAGGTCACCCATTCCAGTACTACTCTCGCCCAAGCACGCTTAACTGCGGAGTTCTGATGGGATCCGGTGCATTAGTGCTGGTATGATCGCACCTGTCAAGTGTGGCGCGATCAACTGCTTTATGCCTTCGCCAGGCAGCCGCGCGCGCTTCAAACGATCATAACTTTCTGTCCGGGATGAATCTCGAGGCCCAGGAGGCGCCGCTGGAAAGCTCGTCCTGAGCCCGCCGCCGTCCCAACCGGGGCTCGCCCGGTTGAGGTCGACGTCGACCCCAGAAACCTGTTCCGGGGCCCGTTTCGGAGCTTTTGCAGCAACGTCAAGGATAAGAGCCGCCGGGCGAGGAAACCGACCTGCCGCGGTCCCGGGCCCGCCTCCGCCGCCGAGAAGGATTTGAGCAATCGAAACCTTGCGCGTGCGCGCCACCAAAAGAGCAAGTCCGACTGATGCAAAAAGGATGAGGTGCAACACGAGGACTTCCCAGGAGGTCACCCATTCCAGTACTACTCTCGCCCAAGCACGCTTAACTGCGGAGTTCTGATGGGATCCGGTGCATTAGTGCTGGTATGATCGCACCTTTCAAGTGTGGCGCGATCAACTGCTTTATGCCTTCGCCAGGCAGCCGCGCGCGCTTCAAACGATCATAACTTTCTGTCCGGGATGAATCTCGAGGCCCGGGAGGCGCCGCTGGAAAGCTCGTCCTGAGCCCGCCGCCGTCCCAAACAGGGCTCGCCCGGTTGAGGTCGACGTCGACCCCAGAAACCTGTTCCAGGGCCCGTTTCGGAGCTTTTGCAGCAACGCAAAGGATTGGACCCGCCGGGCGAGGAAATCGACCTGCCGCGGTCCCGGGCCCGCCTCCGCCGCCGAGAAGGATTTGAGCAATCGAAACCTTGCGCGTGCGCGCCACCAAAAGAGCTAGCCCGACTGATGCAAAAAGGATGAGGTGCAACACGAGGACTTCCCAGGAGGTCACCCATTCCAGTACTACTCTCGCCCAAGCACGCTTAACTGCGGAGTTCTGATGGGATCCGGTGCATTAGTGTTGGTATAATCGCACCTGTCAAGTGTGGCGCGATCAACTGCTTTATGCGTTCGCAAGGCAGCCGCGCGCGCTTCAAACGATCATAACTTTCTGTCCGGGATGAATCTCGAGGCCCGGGAGGCGCCGCTGGAAAGCTCGTCCTGAGCCCGCCGCCGTCCCAACCCGGGCTCGCCCGGTTGAGGTAGACGTCGACCCCAGAAACCTATTCCGGGGCCGGTTTCGGAGCTTTTGCAGCAACGTCAAGGATAAGAGCCGCCGGGCGAGGAAACCGACCTGCCGCGGTCCCGGGCCCGCCTCCGCCGCCGGGAAGGATTTGAGCAATCGAAACCTTGCGCGTGCGCGCCACCAAAAGAGCAAGTCCGACTGATGCAAAAAGGATGAGGTGCAACACGAGGACTTCCCAGGAGGTCACCCATTCCAGTACTACTCTCGCCCAAGCACGCTTAACTGCGGAGTTCTGATGGGATCCGGTGCATTAGTGCTGGTATGATCGCACCTGTCAAGTGTGGCGCGATCAACTGCTTTATGCCTTCGCCAGGCAGCCGCACGCGCTTCAAACGATCATAACTTTCTGTCCGGGATGAATCTCGAGGCCCGGGAGGCGCCGCTGGAAAGCTCGTCCTGAGCCCGCCGCCGTCCCAACCCGGGCTCGCCCGGTTGAGGTCGACGTCGACCCCAGAAACCTGTTCCGGGGCCCGTTTCGGATATTTTGCAGCAACGCAAAGGATCGGAGCCGCCGGGCGAGGAAATCGACCTGCTGCTGTCCCGGGCCCGCCTCCGCCGCCGAGAAGGATTTCAGCAATCGAAACCTTGCGCGTGCGCGCCACCAAAAGAGCAAGCCCAACTGATGCAAAAAGCATGAGGTGCAACACGAGGACTTCCCAGGAGGTCACCCATTCCAGTACTACTCTCGCCCAAGCACGCTTAACTGCGGAGTTCTGATGGGATCCGGTGCATTAGTGCTGGTATGATCGCACCTGTCAAGTGTGGCGCGATCAACTGCTTTATGCCTTCGCCAGGCAGCCGCGCGGGCTTCAAACGATCATAACTTTCTGTCCGGGATGAATCTCGAGGCCCGGGAGGCGCCGCTGGAAAGCTCGTCCTGAGCCCGCCGCCGTCCCAACCGGGGCTCGCCCGGTTGAGGTCGACGTCGACCCCAGAAACCTGTTCCGGGGCCCGTTTCGGATATTTTGCAGCAACGCAAAGGATCGGAGCCGCCGGGCGAGGAAATCGACCTGCCGCGGTCCCGGGCCCGCCTCCGCCGTCGAGAAGGATTTGAGCAATCGAAACCTTGGCGTGCGCGCCACCAAAAGAGCAAGCCCGACTGATGCAAAAAGGATGAGGTGCAACACGAGGACTTCCCAGGAGGTCACCCATTCCAGTACTACTCTCGCCCAAGCACGCTTAACTGCGGAGTTCTGATGGGATCCGGTGCATTAGTGCTGGTATGATCGCACCTGTCAAGTGTGGCGCGATCAACTGCTTTATGCCTTCGCCAGGCAGCCGCGCGCGCTTCAAACGATCATAACTTTCTGTCCGGGATGAATCTCGAGGCCCGGGAGACGCCGCTGGAAAGCTCGTCTAGAGCCCGCCGCCGTCCCAACCCGGGCTCGCCCGGTTGAGGTCGACGTCGACCCCAGAAACCTGTTCCGGGGCCCGTTTCGGAGCTTTTGCAGCAACGCAAAGGATTGGACCCGCCGGGCGAGGAAATCGACCTGCCGCGGTCCCGGGCCCGCCTCCGCCGCCGAGAAGGATTTGAGCAATCGAAACCTTGCGCGTGCGCGCCACCAAAAGTGCAAGCCCGACTGATACAAAAAGGATGAGGTGCAACACGAGGACTTCCCAGGAGGTCACCCATTCCAGTACTACTCTCGCCCAAGCACGCTTAACTGCGGAGTTCTGATGGGATCCGGTGCATTAGTGCTGGTATAATCGCACCTGTCAAGTGTGGCGCGATCAACTGCTTTATGCGTTCGCAAGGCAGCCGTGCGCGCTTCAAACGATCATAACTTTCTGTCCGGGATAAATCTCGAGGCCCGGGAGGCGCCGCTGGAAAGCTCGTCCTAAGCCCGCCGCCGTCCCAACCAGTGCTCGCCCGGTTGAGGTCGACGTCGACCCCAGAAACCTATTCCGGGGCCGGTTTCGGAGCTTTTGCAGCAACGTCAAGGATAAGAGCCGCCGGGCGAGGAAACCGACCTGCCGCGGTCCCGGGCCCGCCTCCGCCGCCGAGAAGGATTTGAGCAATCGAAACCTTGCGCGTGCGCGCCACCAAAAGAGCAAGTCCGACTGATGCAAAAAGGATGAGGTGCAACACGAGGACTTCCCAGGAGGTCACCCATTCCAGTACTACTCTCGCCCAAGCACGCTTAACTACGGAGTTCTGATGGGATCCGGTGCATTAGTACTGGTATGATCGCACCTGTCAAGTGTGGCGCGATCAACTGCTTTATGCCTTCGCCAGGCAGCCGCGCGCGCTTCAAACGATCATAACTTTCTTTCCGGGATGAATCTCGAGGCCCGGGAGGCGCCACTGGAAAGCTCGTCCTGAGCCCGCCGCGTCGCAACCCGGGCTCGCCCGGTTGAGGTCGACGTCGACCCCAGAAACCTATTCCGGGGCCGGTTTCGGAGCTTTTGCAGCAACGTCAAGGATAAGAGCCGCCGGGCGAGGAATCCGACCTGCCGCGGTCCCGGGCCCGCCTCCGCCGCCGAGAAGGATTTGAGCAATCGAAACCTTGCGCGTGCGCGCCACCAAAAGAGCAAGTCCGACTGATGCAAAAAGGATGAGGTGCAACACGAGGACTTCCCAGGAGGTCACCCATTCCAGTACTACTCTCGCCCAAGCACGCTTAACTGCGGAGTTCTGATGGGATCCGGTGCATTAGTGCTGGTATAATCGCACCTGTCAAGTGTGGCGCGATCAACTGCTTTATGCGTTCGCAAGGCAGCCGTGCGCTCTTCAAACGATCATAACTTTCTGTCCGGGATAAATCTCGAGGCCCGGGAGGCGCCGCTGGAAAGCTCGTCCTAAGCCCGCCGCCGTCCCAACCAGGGCTCGCCCAGTTGAGGTCGACGTCGACCCCAGAAACCTATTCCGGGGCCGGTTTCGGAGCTTTTGCAGCAACGTCAAGGATAAGAGCCGCCGGGCGAGGAAACCGACCTGCCGCGGTCCCGGGCCCGCCTCCGCCGCCGAGAAGGATTTGAGCAATCGAAACCTTGCGCGTGCGCGCCACCAAAAGAGCAAGTCCGACTGATGCAAAAAGGATGAGGTGCAACACGAGGACTTCCCAGGAGGTCACCCATTCCAGTACTACTCTCGCCCAAGCACGCTTAACTGCGGAGTTCTGATGGGATCCGGTGCATTAGTGCTGGTATGATCGCACCTGTCAAGTGTGGCGCGATCAACTGCTTTATGCCTTCGCCAGGCAGCCGCGCGCGCTTCAAACGATCATAACTTTCTGTCCGGGATGAATCTCGAGGCCCAGGAGGCGCCGCTGGAAAGCTCGTCCTGAGCCCGCCGCCGTCCCAACCGGGGCTCGCCCGGTTGAGGTCGACGTCGACCCCAGAAACCTGTTCCGGGGCCCGTTTCGGAGCTTTTGCAGCAACGTCAAGGATAAGAGCCGCCGGGCGAGGAAACCGACCTGCCGCGGTCCCGGGCCCGCCTCCGCCGCCGAGAAGGATTTGAGCAATCGAAACCTTGCGCGTGCGCGCCACCAAAAGAGCAAGTCCGACTGATGCAAAAAGGATGAGGTGCAACACGAGGACTTCCCAGGAGGTCACCCATTCCAGTACTACTCTCGCCCAAGCACGCTTAACTGCGGAGTTCTGATGGGATCCGGTGCATTAGTGCTGGTATGATCGCACCTTTCAAGTGTGGCGCGATCAACTGCTTTATGCCTTCGCCAGGCAGCCGCGCGCGCTTCAAACGATCATAACTTTCTGTCCGGGATGAATCTCGAGGCCCGGGAGGCGCCGCTGGAAAGCTCGTCCTGAGCCCGCCGCCGTCCCAAACAGGGCTCGCCCGGTTGAGGTCGACGTCGACCCCAGAAACCTGTTCCAGGGCCCGTTTCGGAGCTTTTGCAGCAACGCAAAGGATTGGACCCGCCGGGCGAGGAAATCGACCTGCCGCGGTCCCGGGCCCGCCTCCGCCGCCGAGAAGGATTTGAGCAATCGAAACCTTGCGCGTGCGCGCCACCAAAAGAGCTAGCCCGACTGATGCAAAAAGGATGAGGTGCAACACGAGGACTTCCCAGGAGGTCACCCATTCCAGTACTACTCTCGCCCAAGCACGCTTAACTGCGGAGTTCTGATGGGATCCGGTGCATTAGTGTTGGTATAATCGCACCTGTCAAGTGTGGCGCGATCAACTGCTTTATGCGTTCGCAAGGCAGCCGCGCGCGCTTCAAACGATCATAACTTTCTGTCCGGGATGAATCTCGAGGCCCGGGAGGCGCCGCTGGAAAGCTCGTCCTGAGCCCGCCGCCGTCCCAACCCGGGCTCGCCCGGTTGAGGTAGACGTCGACCCCAGAAACCTATTCCGGGGCCGGTTTCGGAGCTTTTGCAGCAACGTCAAGGATAAGAGCCGCCGGGCGAGGAAACCGACCTGCCGCGGTCCCGGGCCCGCCTCCGCCGCCGGGAAGGATTTGAGCAATCGAAACCTTGCGCGTGCGCGCCACCAAAAGAGCAAGTCCGACTGATGCAAAAAGGATGAGGTGCAACACGAGGACTTCCCAGGAGGTCACCCATTCCAGTACTACTCTCGCCCAAGCACGCTTAACTGCGGAGTTCTGATGGGATCCGGTGCATTAGTGCTGGTATGATCGCACCTGTCAAGTGTGGCGCGATCAACTGCTTTATGCCTTCGCCAGGCAGCCGCACGCGCTTCAAACGATCATAACTTTCTGTCCGGGATGAATCTCGAGGCCCGGGAGGCGCCGCTGGAAAGCTCGTCCTGAGCCCGCCGCCGTCCCAACCCGGGCTCGCCCGGTTGAGGTCGACGTCGACCCCAGAAACCTGTTCCGGGGCCCGTTTCGGAGCTTTTGCAGCAACGCAAAGGATCGGAGCCGCCGGGCGAGGAAATCGACCTGCTGCTGTCCCGGGCCCGCCTCCGCCGCCGAGAAGGATTTCAGCAATCGAAACCTTGCGCGTGCGCGCCACCAAAAGAGCAAGCCCAACTGATGCAAAAAGCATGAGGTGCAACACGAGGACTTCCCAGGAGGTCACCCATTCCAGTACTACTCTCGCCCAAGCACGCTTAACTGCGGAGTTCTGATGGGATCCGGTGCATTAGTGCTGGTATGATCGCACCTGTCAAGTGTGGCGCGATCAACTGCTTTATGCCTTCGCCAGTCAGCCGCGCGGGCTTCAAACGATCATAACTTTCTGTCCGGGATGAATCTCGAGGCCCGGGAGGCGCCGCTGGAAAGCTCGTCCTGAGCCCGCCGCCGTCCCAACCGGGGCTCGCCCGGTTGAGGTCGACGTCGACCCCAGAAACCTGTTCCGGGGCCCGTTTCGGATATTTTGCAGCAACGCAAAGGATCGGAGCCGCCGGGCGAGGAAATCGACCTGCCGCGGTCCCGGGCCCGCCTCCGCCGTCGAGAAGGATTTGAGCAATCGAAACCTTGGCGTGCGCGCCACCAAAAGAGCAAGCCCGACTGATGCAAAAAGGATGAGGTGCAACACGAGGACTTCCCAGGAGGTCACCCATTCCAGTACTACTCTCGCCCAAGCACGCTTAACTGCGGAGTTCTGATGGGATCCGGTGCATTAGTGCTGGTATGATCGCACCTGTCAAGTGTGGCGCGATCAACTGCTTTATGCCTTCGCCAGGCAGCCGCGCGCGCTTCAAACGATCATAACTTTCTGTCCGGGATGAATCTCGAGGCCCGGGAGACGCCGCTGGAAAGCTCGTCTAGAGCCCGCCGCCGTCCCAACCCGGGCTCGCCCGGTTGAGGTCGACGTCGACCCCAGAAACCTGTTCCGGGGCCCGTTTCGGAGCTTTTGCAGCAACGCAAAGGATTGGACCCGCCGGGCGAGGAAATCGACCTGCCGCGGTCCCGGGCCCGCCTCCGCCGCCGAGAAGGATTTGAGCAATCGAAACCTTGCGCGTGCGCGCCACCAAAAGTGCAAGCCCGACTGATACAAAAAGGATGAGGTGCAACACGAGGACTTCCCAGGAGGTCACCCATTCCAGTACTACTCTCGCCCAAGCACGCTTAACTGCGGAGTTCTGATGGGATCCGGTGCATTAGTGCTGGTATAATCGCACCTGTCAAGTGTGGCGCGATCAACTGCTTTATGCGTTCGCAAGGCAGCCGTGCGCGCTTCAAACGATCATAACTTTCTGTCCGGGATAAATCTCGAGGCCCGGGAGGCGCCGCTGGAAAGCTCGTCCTAAGCCCGCCGCCGTCCCAACCAGTGCTCGCCCGGTTGAGGTCGACGTCGACCCCAGAAACCTATTCCGGGGCCGGTTTCGGAGCTTTTGCAGCAACGTCAAGGATAAGAGCCGCCGGGCGAGGAAACCGACCTGCCGCGGTCCCGGGCCCGCCTCCGCCGCCGAGAAGGATTTGAGCAATCGAAACCTTGCGCGTGCGCGCCACCAAAAGAGCAAGTCCGACTGATGCAAAAAGGATGAGGTGCAACACGAGGACTTCCCAGGAGGTCACCCATTCCAGTACTACTCTCGCCCAAGCACGCTTAACTACGGAGTTCTGATGGGATCCGGTGCATTAGTACTGGTATGATCGCACCTGTCAAGTGTGGCGCGATCAACTGCTTTATGCCTTCGCCAGGCAGCCGCGCGCGCTTCAAACGATCATAACTTTCTTTCCGGGATGAATCTCGAGGCCCGGGAGGCGCCACTGGAAAGCTCGTCCTGAGCCCGCCGCGTCGCAACCCGGGCTCGCCCGGTTGAGGTCGACGTCGACCCCAGAAACCTATTCCGGGGCCGGTTTCGGAGCTTTTGCAGCAACGTCAAGGATAAGAGCCGCCGGGCGAGGAATCCGACCTGCCGCGGTCCCGGGCCCGCCTCCGCCGCCGAGAAGGATTTGAGCAATCGAAACCTTGCGCGTGCGCGCCACCAAAAGAGCAAGTCCGACTGATGCAAAAAGGATGAGGTGCAACACGAGGACTTCCCAGGAGGTCACCCATTCCAGTACTACTCTCGCCCAAGCACGCTTAACTGCGGAGTTCTGATGGGATCCGGTGCATTAGTGCTGGTATAATCGCACCTGTCAAGTGTGGCGCGATCAACTGCTTTATGCGTTCGCAAGGCAGCCGTGCGCTCTTCAAACGATCATAACTTTCTGTCCGGGATAAATCTCGAGGCCCGGGAGGCGCCGCTGGAAAGCTCGTCCTAAGCCCGCCGCCGTCCCAACCAGGGCTCGCCCAGTTGAGGTCGACGTCGACCCCAGAAACCTATTCCGGGGCCGGTTTCGGAGCTTTTGCAGCAACGTCAAGGATAAGAGCCGCCGGGCGAGGAAACCGACCTGCCGCGGTCCCGGGCCCGCCTCCGCCGCCGAGAAGGATTTGAGCAATCGAAACCTTGCGCGTGCGCGCCACCAAAAGAGCAAGTCCGACTGATGCAAAAAGGATGAGGTGCAACACGAGGACTTCCCAGGAGGTCACCCATTCCAGTACTACTCTCGCCCAAGCACGCTTAACTGCGGAGTTCTGATGGGATCCGGTGCATTAGTGCTGGTATGATCGCACCTGTCAAGTGTGGCGCGATCAACTGCTTTATGCCTTCGCCAGGCAGCCGCGCGCGCTTCAAACGATCATAACTTTCTGTCCAGGATGAATCTCGAGGCCCGGGAGGCGCCGCTGGAAAGCTCGTCCTGAGCCCGCCGCCGTCCCAACCCGGTCTCGCCCGGTTGAGGTCGACGTCGACCCCAGAAACCTGTTCCGGGGCCCATTTCGGAGCTTTTGCAGCAACGCAAAGGATTGGACCCGCCGGGCGAGGAAATCGACCTGCCGCGGTCCCGGGCCTGCCTCCGCCGCCGAGAAGGATTTGAGCAATCGAAACCTTGCGCGTGCGCGCCACCAAAAGAGCAAGCCCGACTGATGCAAAAAGGATGAGGTGCAACACGAGGACTTCCCAGGAGGTCACCCCTTCCAGTACTACTCTCGCCCAAGCACGCTTAACTGCGGAGTTCTGATGGGATCCGGTGCATTAGTGCTGGTATAATCGCACCTGTCAAGTGTGGCGCGATCAACTGCTTTATGCGTTCGCAAGGCAGCCGTGCGCGCTTCAAACGATCATAACTTTCTGTCCGGGATAAATCTCGAGGCCCGGGAGGCGCCGCTGGAAAGCTCGTCCTAAGCCCGCCGCCGTCCCAACCAGGGCTCGCCCGGTTGAGGTCGACGTCGACCCCAGAAACCTATTCCGGGGCCGGTTTCGGAGCTTTTGCAGCAACGTCAAGGATAAGAGCCGCCGGGCGAGGAAACCGACCTGCCGCAGTCCCGGGCCCGCCTCCGCCGCCGAGAAGGATTTTAGCAATCGAAACCTTGCGCGTGCGCGCCACCAAAAGAGCAAGTCCGACTGATGCAAAAAGGATGAGGTGCAACACGAGGACTTCCCAGGAGGTCACCCATTCCAGTACTACTCTCGCCCAAGCACGCTTAACTGCGGAGTTCTGATGGGATCCGGTGCATTAGTGCTGGTATGATCGCACCTGTCAAGTGTGGCGCGATCAACTGCTTTATGCCTTCGCCAGGCAGCCGCGCGCGCTTCAAACGATCATAACTTTCTTTCCGGGATGAATCTCGAGGCCCGGGAGGCGCCACTGGAAAGCTCGTCCTGAGCCCGCCGCGTCCCAACCAGGGCTCGCCCGGTTGAGGTCGACGTCGACCCCAGAAACCTATTCCGGGGCCGGTTTCGGAGCTTTTGCAGCAACGTCAAGGATAAGAGCCGCCGGGCGAGGAATCCGACCTGCCGCGGTCCCGGGCCCGCCTCCGCCGCCGAGAAGGATTTGAGCAATCGAAACCTTGCGCGTGCGCGCCACCAAAAGAGCAAGTCCGACTGATGCAAAAAGGATGAGGTGCAACACGAGGACTTCCCAGGAGGTCACCCATTCCAGTACTACTCTCGCCCAAGCACGCTTAACTGCGGAGTTCTGATGGGATCCGGTGCATTAGTGCTGGTATAATCGCACCTGTCAAGTGTGGCGCGATCAACTGCTTTATGCGTTCGCAAGGCAGCCGTGCGCGCTTCAAACGATCATAACTTTCTGTCCGGGATAAATCTCGAGGCCCGGGAGGCGCCGCTGGAAAGCTCGTCCTAAGCCCGCCGCCGTCCCAACCAGGGCTCGCCCGGTTGAGGTCGACGTCGACCCCAGAAACCTATTCCGGGGCCGGTTTCGGAGCTTTTGCAGCAACGTCAAGGATAAGAGCCGCCGGGCGAGGAAACCGACCTGCCGCGGTCCCGGGCCCGCCTCCGCCGCCGAGAAGGATTTGAGCAATCGAAACCTTGCGCGTGCGCGCCACCAAAAGAGCAAGTCCGACTGATGCAAAAAGGATGAGGTGCAACACGAGGACTTCCCAGGAGGTCACCCATTCCAGTACTACTCTCGCCCGAGCACGCTTAACTGCGGAGTTCTGATGGGATCCGGTGCATTAGTGCTGGTATGATCGCACCTGTCAAGTGTGGCGCGATCAACTGCTTTATGCCTTCGCCAGGCAGCCGCGCGCGCTTCAAACGATCATAACTTTCTGTCCAGGATGAATCTCGAGGCCCGGGAGGCGCCGCTGGAAAGCTCGTCCTAAGCCCGCCGCCGTCCCAACCCGGTCTCGCCCGGTTGAGGTCGACGTCGACCCCAGAAACCTGTTCCGGGGCCCATTTCGGAGCTTTTGCAGCAACGCAAAGGATTGGACCCGCCGGGCGAGGAAATCGACCTGCCGCGGTCCCGGGCCTGCCTCCGCCGCCGAGAAGGATTTGAGCAATCGAAACCTTGCGCGTGCGCGCCACCAAAAGAGCAAGCCCGACTGATGCAAAAAGGATGAGGTGCAACACGAGGACTTCCCAGGAGGTCACCCATTCCAGTACTACTCTCGCCCGAGCACGCTTAACTGCGGAGTTCTGATGGGATCCGGTGCATTAGTGCTGGTATGATCGCACCTGTCAAGTGTGGCGCGATCAACTGCTTTATGCCTTCGCCAGGCAGCCGCGCGCGCTTCAAGCGATCATAACTTTCTGTCCAGGATGAATCTCGAGGCCCGGGAGGCGCCGCTGGAAAGCTCGTCCTAAGCCCGCCGCCGTCCCAACCCGGTCTCGCCCGGTTGAGGTCGACGTCGACCCCAGAAACCTGTTCCGGGGCCCATTTCGGAGCTTTTGCAGCAACGCAAAGGATTGGACCCGCCGGGCGAGGAAATCGACCTGCCGCGGTCCCGGGCCTGCCTCCGCCGCCGAGAAGGATTTGAGCAATCGAAACCTTGCGCGTGCGCGCCACCAAAAGAGCAAGCCCGACTGATGCAAAAAGGATGAGGTGCAACACGAGGACTTCCCAGGAGGTCACCCCTTCCAGTACTACTCTCGCCCAAGCACGCTTAACTGCGGAGTTCTGATGGGATCCGGTGCATTAGTGCTGGTATAATCGCACCTGTCAAGTGTGGCGCGATCAACTGCTTTATGCGTTCGCAAGGCAGCCGTGCGCGCTTCAAACGATCATAACTTTCTGTCCGGGATAAATCTCGAGGCCCGGGAGGCGCCGCTGGAAAGCTCGTCCTAAGCCCGCCGCCGTCCCAACCAGGGCTCGCCCGGTTGAGGTCGACGTCGACCCCAGAAACCTATTCCGGGGCCGGTTTCGGAGCTTTTGCAGCAACGTCAAGGATAAGAGCCGCCGGGCGAGGAAACCGACCTGCCGCGGTCCCGGGCCCGCCTCCGCCGCCGAGAAGGATTTGAGCAATCGAAACCTTGCGCGTGCGCGCCACCAAAAGAGCAAGTCCGACTGATGCAAAAAGGATGAGGTGCAACACGAGGACTTCCCAGGAGGTCACCCATTCCAGTACTACTCTCGCCCAAGCACGCTTAACTGCGGAGTTCTGATGGGATCCGGTGCATTAGTGCTGGTATGATCGCACCTGTCAAGTGTGGCGCGATCAACTGCTTTATGCCTTCGCCAGGCAGCCGCGCGCGCTTCAAACGATCATAACTTTCTGTCCGGGATAAATCTCGAGGCCCGGGAGGCGCCGCTGGAAAGCTCGTCCTGAGCACGCCGCCGTCCCAACCCGGGCTCGCCCGGTTGAGGTCGACGTCGACCCCAGAAACCTGTTCCGGGGCCCGTTTCGGAGCTTTTGCAGCAACGCAAAGGATTGGACCCGCCGGGCGAGGAAATCGACCTGCCGCGGTCCCGAACCCGCCTCCGCCGCCGAGAAGGATTTGAGCAATCGAAACCTTGCGCGTGCGCGCCACCAAAAGAGCAAGCCCGACTGATGCAAAAAGGATGAGGTGCAACACGAGGACTTCCCAGGAGGTCACCCATTCCAGTACTACTCTCGCCCAAGCACGCTTAACTGCGGAGTTCTGATGGGATCCGGTGCATTAGTGCTGGTATAATCGCACCTGTCAAGTGTGGCGCGATCAACTGCTTTATGCGTTCGCAAGGCAGCCGCGCGCGCTTCAAACGATCATAACTTTCTGTCCGGGATAAATCTCGAGGCCCGGGAGGCGCCGCTGGAAAGCTCGTCCTGAGCCCGCCGCCGTCCCAACCAGGGCTCGCCCGGTTGAGGTCGACGTCGACCCCAGAAACCTGTTCCGGGGCCCGTTTCGGAGCTTTTGCAGCAACGCAAAGGATTGGACCCGCCGGGCGAGGAAATCGACCTGCCGCGGTCCCGGGCCCGCCTCCGCCGCCGAGAAGGATTTGAGCAATCGAAACCTTGCGCGTGCGCGCCACCAAAAGAGCAAGTCCGACTGATGCAAAAAGGATGAGGTGCAACACGAGGACTTCCCAGGAGGTCACCCATTCCAGTACTACTCTCGCCCAAGCACGCTTAACTGCGGAGTTCTTATGGGATCCGGTGCATTAGTGCTGGTATGATCGCACCTGTCAAGTGTGGCGCGATCAACTGCTTTATGCCTTCGCCAGGCAGCCGCGCGCGCTTCAAACGATCATAACTTTCTGTCCGGGATGAATCTCGAGGCCCAGGAGGCGCCGCTGGAAAGCTCGTCCTGAGCCCGCCGCCGTCCCAACCGGGGCTCGCCCGGTTGAGGTCGACGTCGACCCCAGAAACCTGTTCCAAGGCCCGTTTCGGATATTTTGCAGCAACGATAAGGATCGGAGCCGCCGGGCGAGGAAATCGACCTGCCGCGGTCCCGGGCCCGCCTCCGCCGCCGAGAAGGATTTGAGCAATCGAAACCTTGCGCGTGCGCGCCACCAAAAGAGCAAGTCCGACTGATGCAAAAAGGATGAGGTGCAACACGAGGACTTCCCAGGAGGTCACCCATTCCAGTACTACTCTCGCCCAAGCACGCTTAACTGCGGAGTTCTGATGGGATCCGGTGCATTAGTGCCGGTATGATCGCACCTGTCAAGTGTGGCGCGATCAACTGCTTTATGCCTTCGCCAGGCAGCCGCGCGCGCTTCAAACGATCATAACTTTCTGTCCGGGATGAATCTCGAGGCCCAGGAGGCGCCGCTGGAAAGCTCGACCTAAGCCCGCCGCCGTCCCAACCGGGGCTCGCCCGGTTGAGGTCGACGTCGACCCCAGAAACCTATTCCGGGGCCGGTTTCGGAGCTTTTGCAGCAACGTCAAGGATAAGAGCCGCCGGGCGAGGAAACCGACCTGCCGCGGTCCCGGGCCCGCCTCCGCCGCCGAGAAGGATTTGAGCAATCGAAACATTGCGCGTGCGCGCCACCAAAAGAGCAAGTCCGACTGATGCAAAAAGGATGAGGTGCAACACGAGGACTTCCCAGGAGGTCACCCATTCCAGTACTACTCTCGCCCAAGCACGCTTAACTGCGGAGTTCTGATGGGATCCGGTGCATTAGTGCTGGTATGATCGCACCTGTCAAGTGTGGCGCGATCAACTGCTTTATGCCTTCGCCAGGCAGCCGCGCGCGCTTCAAACGATCATAACTTTCTGTCCCGGATGAATCTCGAGGCCCGGGAGGCGCCACTGGAAAGCTCGTCCTGAGCCCGCCGCCGTCCCAACCCGGGCTCGCCCGGTTGAGGTCGACGTCGACCCCAGAAACCTATTCTGGGGCCGGTTTCGGAGCTTTTGCAGCATCGTCAAGGATAAGAGCCGCCGGGCGAGGAAACTGACCTGCCGCGGTCCAGGGCCCGCCTCCGCCGCCGAGAAGGATTTGAGCAATCGAAACCTTGCGCGTGCGCGCCACCAAAAGAGCAGGTCCGACTGATGCAAAAAGGATGAGGTGCAACACGAGGACTTCCCAGGAGGTCACCCATTCCAGTACTACTCTCGCCCAAGCACGCTTAACTGCGGAGTTCTGATGGGATCCGGTGCATTAGTGCTGGTATGATCGCACCTGTCAAGTGTGGCGCGATCAACTGCTTTATGCCTTCGCCAGGCAGCCGCGCGCTTTAAACGATCATAACTTTCTGTCCGGGATGAATCTCGAGGCCCGGGAGACGCCGCTAGAAAGCTCGTCCTGAGCCCGCCGCCGTCCCAACCAGGGCTCGCCCGGTTGAGGTCGACGTCGACCCCAGAAACCTGTTCCGGGGCCCGTTTCGAAGCTTTTGCAGCAACGCAAAGGATTGGACCCGCCGGGCGAGGAAATCGACCTGCCGCGGTCCCGGGCCCGCCTCCGCCGCCGAGAAGGATTTGAGCAATCGAAACCTTGCGCGTGCGCGCCACCAAAAGAGCAAGCCCGACTGATGCAAAAAGGATGAGGTGCAACACGAGGACTTCCCAGGAGGTCACCCATTCCAGTACTACTCTCGCCCAAGCACGCTTAACTGCGGAGTTCTGATGGGATCCGGTGCATTAGTGCTGGTATAATCGCACCTGTCAAGTGTGGCGCGATCAACTACTTTATGCGTTCGCAAGGCAGCCGCGTGCGCTTCAAACGATCATAACTTTCTGTCCGGGATAAATCTCGAGGCCCGGGAGGCGCCGCTGGAAAGCTCGTCCTGAGCCCGCCGCCGTCCCAACCCGGGCTCGCCCGGTTGAGGTCGACGTCGACCCCAGAAACCTATTCCGGGGCCGGTTTCGGAGCTTTTGCAGCAACGTCAAGGATAAGAGCCGCCGGGCGAGGAAACTGACCTGCCGCGGTCCCGGGCCCGCCTCCGCCGCCGAGAAGGATTTGAGCAATCGAAACCTTGCGCGTGCGCGCCACCAAAAGAGCAAGTCCGACTGATGCAAAAAGGATGAGGTGCAACACGAGGACTTCCCAGGAGGTCACCCATTCCAGTACTACTCTCGCCCAAGCACGCTTAACTGCGGAGTTCTGATGGGATCCGATGCATTAGTGCTGGTATGATCGCACCTGTCAAGTGTGGCGCGATCAATTGCGTTATGCCTTCGCCAGGCAGCCGCGCGCGCTGCAAACGATCATAACTTTCTGTCCGGGATGAATCTCGAGGCCCAGGAGGCGCCGCTGGAAAGCTCGTCCTGAGCCCGCCGCCGTCCCAACCGGGGCTCGCCCGGTTGAGGTCGACGTCGACCCCAGAAACCTGTTCCAAGGCCCGTTTCGGATATTTTGCAACAACGCAAAGGATCGGAGCCGCCGGGCGAGGAAATCGACCTGCCGCGGTCCCGGGCCCGCCTCCGCCGCCGAGAAGGATTTGAGCAATCGAAACCTTGCGCGTGCGCGCCACCAAAAGAGCAAGCCCGACTGATGCAAAAAGGATGAGGTGCAACACGAGGACTTCCCAGGAGGTCACCCATTCCAGTACTACTCTCGCCCAAGCACGCTTAACTGCGGAGTTCTGATGGGATCCGGTGCATTAGTGCTGGTATGATCGCACCTGTCAAGTGTGGCGCGATCAACTGCTTTATGCCTTCGCCAGGCAGCCGCGCGCTTTAAACGATCATAACTTTCTGTCCGGGATGAATCTCGAGGCCCGGGAGACGCCGCTGGAAAGCTCGTCCTGAGCCCGCCGCCGTCCCAACCCGGGCTCGCCCGGTTGAGGTCGACGTCGACCCCAGAAACCTGTTCCGGGGCCCGTTTCGGAGCTTTTGCAGCAACGCAAAGGATTGGACCCGGCAGGCGAGGAAATCGACCTGCCGCGGTCCCGGGCCCGCCTCCGCCGCCGAGAAGGATTTGAGCAATCGAAACCTTGCGCGTGCGCGCCACCAAAAGAGCAAGCCCGACTGATCCAAAAAGGATGAGGTGCAACACGAGGACTTCGCAGGAGGTCACCCATTCCAGTACTACTCTCGCCCAAGCACGCTTAACTGCGGAGTTCTGATGGGATCCGGTGCATTAGTGCTGGTATAATCGCACCTGTCAAGTGTGGCGCGATCAACTGCTTTATGCGTTCGCAAGGCAGCCGTGCGCGCTTCAAACGATCATAACTTTCTGTCCGGGATAAATCTCGAGGCCCGGGAGGCGCCGCTGCAAAGCTCGTCCTAAGCCCGCCGCCGTCCCAACCAGGGCTCGCCCGGTTGAGGTCGACGTCGACCCCAGAAACCTATTCCGGGGCCGGTTTCGGAGCTTTTGCAGCAACGTCAAGGATAAGAGCCGCCGGGCGAGGAAACCGACCTGCCGCGGTCCCGGGCCCGCCTCCGCCGCCGAGAAGGATTTGAGCAATCGAAACCTTGCGCGTGCGCGCCACCAAAAGAGCAAGTCCGACTGATGCAAAAAGGATGAGGTGCAACACGAGGACTTCCCAGGAGGTCACCCATTCCAGTACTACTCTCGCCCAAGCACGCTTAACTGCGGAGTTCTGATGGGATCCGGTGCATTAGTGCTGGTATGATCGCACCTGTCAAGTGTGGCGCGATCAACTGCTTTATGCCTTCGCCAGGCAGCCGCGCGCGCTTCAAACGATCATAACTTTCTGTCCGGGATGAATCTCGAGGCCCAGGAGGCGCCGCTGGAAAGCTCGTCCTAAGCCCGCCGCCGTCCCAACCGGGGCTCGCCCGGTTGAGGTCGACGTCGACCCCAGAAACCTATTCCGGGGCCGGTTTCGGAGCTTTTGCAGCAACGTCAAGGATAAGAGCCGCCGGGCGAGGAAACCGACCTGCCGCGGTCCCGGGCCCGCCTCCGCCGCCGAGAAGGATTTGAGCAATCGAAACATTGCGCGTGCGCGCCACCAAAAGAGCAAGTCCGACTGATGCAAAAAGGATGAGGTGCAACACGAGGACTTCCCAGGAGGTCACCCATTCCAGTACTACTCTCGCCCAAGCACGCTTAACTGCGGAGTTCTGATGGGATCCGGTGCATTAGTGCTGGTATGATCGCACCTGTCAAGTGTGGCGCGATCAACTGCTTTATGCCTTCGCCAGGCAGCCGCGCGCGCTTCAAACGATCATAACTTTCTGTCCGGGATGAATCTCGAGGCCCGGGAGGCGCCACTGGAAAGCTCGTCCTGAGCCCGCCGCCGTCCCAACCCGGGCTCGCCCGGTTGAGGTCGACGTCGACCCCAGAAACCTATTCTGGGGCCGGTTTCGGAGCTTTTGCAGCATCGTCAAGGATAAGAGCCGCCGGGCGAGGAAACTGACCTGCTGCGGTCCCGGGCCCGCCTCCGCCGCCGAGAAGGATTTGAGCAATCGAAACCTTGCGCGTGCGCGCCACCAAAAGAGCGAGTCCGACTGATGCAAAAAGGATGAGGTGCAACACGAGGACTTCCCAGGAGGTCACCCATTCCAGTACTACTCTCGCCCAAGCACGCTTAACTGCGGAGTTGTGATGGGATCCGGTGCATTAGTGCTGGTATGATCGCACCTGTCAAGTGTGGCGCGATCAACTGCTTTATGCCTTGGCCAGGCAGCCGCGCGCTTTAAACGATCATAACTTTCTGTCCGGGATGAATCTCGAGGCCCGGGAGACGCCGCTGGAAAGCTCGTCCTGAGCCCGCCGCCGTCCCAACCAGGGCTCGCCCGGTTGAGGTCGACGTCGACCCCAGAAACCTGTTCCGGGGCCCGTTTCGGAGCTTTTGCAGCAACGCAAAGGATTGGACCCGCCGGGCGAGGAAATCGACCTGCCGCGGTCCCGGGCCCGCCTCCGCCGCCGAGAAGGATTTGAGCAATCGAAACCTTGCGCGTGCGCGCCACCAAAAGAGCAAGCCCGACTGATGCAAAAAGCATGAGGTGCAACACGAGGACTTCCCAGGAGGTCACCCATTCCAGTACTACTCTCGCCCAAGCACGCTTAACTGCGGAGTTCTGATGGGATCCGGTGCATTAGTGCTGGTATAATCGCACCTGTCAAGTGTGGCGCGATCAACTACTTTATGCGTTCGCAAGGCAGCCGCGTGCGCTTCAAACGATCATAACTTTCTGTCCGGGATAAATCTCGAGGCCCGGGAGGCGCCGCTGGAAAGCTCGTCCTGAGCCCGCCGCCGTCCCGACCCGGGCTCGCCCGGTTGAGGTCGACGTCGACCCCAGAAACCTATTCCGGGGCCGGTTTCGGAGCTTTTGCAGCAACGTCAAGGATAAGAGCCGCCGGGCGAGGAAACTGACCTGCCGCGTTCCCGGACCCGCCTCCGCCGCCGAGAAGGATTTGAGCAATCGAAACCTTGCGCGTGCGCGCCACCAAAAGAGCAAGTCCGACTGATGCAAAAAGGATGAGGTGCAACACGAGGACTTCCCAGGAGGTCACCCATTCCAGTACTACTCTCGCCCAAGCACGCTTAACTGCGGAGTTCTGATGGGATCCGGTGCATTAGTGCTGGTATGATCGCACCTGTCAAGTGTGGCGCGATCAACTGCGTTATGCCTTCGCCAGGCAGCCGCGCGCGCTGCAAACGATCATAACTTTCTGTCCGGGATGAATCTCGAGGCCCAGGAGGCGCCGCTGGAAAGCTCGTCCTGAGCCCGCCGCCGTCCCAACCGGGGCTCGCCCGGTTGAGGTCGACGTCGACCCCAGAAACCTGTTCCAAGGCCCGTTTCGGATATTTTGCAACAACGCAAAGGATCGGAGCCGCCGGGCGAGGAAATCGACCTGCCGCGGTCCCGGGCCCGCCTCCGCCGCCGAGAAGGATTTGAGCAATCGAAACCTTGCGCGTGCGCGCCACCAAAAGAGCAAGCCCGACTGATGCAAAAAGGATGAGGTGCAACACGAGGACTTCCCAGGAGGTCACCCATTCCAGTACTACTCTCGCCCAAGCACGCTTAACTGCGGAGTTCTGATGGGATCCGGTGCATTAGTGCTGGTATGATCGCACCTGTCAAGTGTGGCGCGATCAACTGCTTTATGCCTTCGCCAGGCAGCCGCGCGCTTTAAACGATCATAACTTTCTGTCCGGGATGAATCTCGAGGCCCGGGAGACGCCGCTGGAAAGCTCGTCCTGAGCCCGCCGCCGTCCCAACCTGGGCTCGCCCGGTTGAGGTCGACGTCGACCCCAGAAACCTGTTCCGGGGCCCGTTTCGGAGCTTTTGCAGCAACGCAAAGGATTGGACCCGGCAGGCGAGGAAATCGACCTGCCGCGGTCCCGGGCCCGCCTCCGCCGCCGAGAAGGATTTGAGCAATCGAAACCTTGCGCGTGCGCGCCACCAAAAGAGCAAGCCCGACTGATCCAAAAAGGATGAGGTGCAACACGAGGACTTCCCAGGAGGTCACCCATTCCAGTACTACTCTCGCCCAAGCACGTTTAACTGCGGAGTTCTGATGGGATCCGGTGCATTAGTGCTGGTATAATCGCACCTGTCAAGTGTGGCGCGATCAACTGCTTTATGCGTTCGCAAGGCAGCCGTGCGCGCTTCAAACGATCATAACTTTCTGTCCGGGATAAATCTCGAGGCCCGGGAGGCGCCGCTGCAAAGCTCGTCCTAAGCCCGCCGCCGTCCCAACCAGGGCTCGCCCGGTTGAGGTCGACGTCGACCCCAGAAACCTATTCCGGGGCCGGTTTCGGAGCTTTTGCAGCAACGTCAAGGATAAGAGCCGCCGGGCGAGGAAACCGACCTGCCGCGGTCCCGGGCCCGCCTCCGCCGCCGAGAAGGATTTGAGCAATCGAAACCTTGCGCGTGCGCGCCACCAAAAGAGCAAGTCCGATTGATGCAAAAAGGATGAGGTGCAACACGAGGACTTCCCAGGAGGTCACCCATTCCAGTACTACTCTCGCCCAAGCACGCTTAACTGCGGAGTTCTGATGGGATCCGGTGCATTATTGCTGGTATGATCGCACCTGTCAAGTGTGGCGCGATCAACTGCTTTATGCCTTCGCCAGGCAGCCGCGCGCGCTTCAAACGATCATAACTTTCTGTCCGGGATGAATCTCGAGGCCCGGGAGGCGCCACTGGAAAGCTCGTCCTGAGCCCGCCGCCGTCCCAACCAGGGCTCGCCCGGTTGAGGTCGACGTCGACCCCAGAAACCTGTTCCGGGGCCCGTTTCGGAGCTTTTGCAGCAACGCAAAGGATTGGACCCGGCAGGCGAGGAAATCGACCTGCCGCGGTCCCGGGCCCGCCTCCGCCGCCGAGAAGGATTTGAGCAATCGAAACCTTGCGCGTGCGCGCCACCAAAAGAGCAAGCCCGACTGATCCAAAAAGGATGAGGTGCAACACGAGGACTTCCCAGGAGGTCACCCATTCCAGTACTACTCTCGCCCAAGCACGCTTAACTGCGGAGTTCTGATGGGATCCGGTGCATTAGTGCTGGTATAATCGCACCTGTCAAGTGTGGCGCGATCAACTGCTTTATGCGTTCGCAAGGCAGCCGTGCGCGCTTCAAACGATCATAACTTTCTGTCCGGGATTAATCTCGAGGCCCGGGAGGCGCCGCTGGAAAGCTCGTCCTAAGCCCGCCGCCGTCCCAACCAGGGCTCGCCCGGTTGAGGTCGACGTCGACCCCAGAAACCTATTCCGGGGCCGGTTTCGGAGCTTTTGCAGCAACGTCAAGGATAAGAGCCGCCGGGCGAGGAAACCGACCTGCCGCGGTCCCGGGCCCGCCTCCGCCGCCGAGAAGGATTTGAGGAATCGAAACCTTGCGCGTGCGCGCCACCAAAAGAGCAAGTCCGACTGATGCAAAAAGGATGAGGTGCAACACGAGGACTTCCCAGGAGGTCACCCATTCCAGTACTACTCTCGCCCAAGCACGCTTAACTGCGGAGTTCTGATGGGATCCGGTGCATTAGTGCTGGTATGATCGCACCTGTCAAGTGTGGCGCGATCAACTGCTTTATGCCTTCGCCAGGCAGCCGCGCGCTTTAAACGATCATAACTTTCTGTCCGGGATGAATCTCGAGGCCCGGGAGACGCCGCTGGAAAGCTCGTCCTGAGCCCGCCGCCGTCCCAACCCGGGCTCGCCCGGTTGAGGTCGACGTCGACCCCAGAAACCTGTTCCGGGGCCCGTTTCGGAGCTTTTGCAGCAACGCAAAGGATTGGACCCGGCAGGCGAGGAAATCGACCTGCCGCGGTCCTGGGCCCGCCTCCGCCGCCGAGAAGGATTTGAGCAATCGAAACCTTGCGCGTGCGCGCCACCAAAAGAGCAAGCCCGACTGATCCAAAAAGGATGAGGTGCAACACGAGGACTTCCCAGGAGGTCACCCATTCCAGTACTACTCTCGCCCAAGCACGCTTAACTGCGGAGTTCTGATGGGATCCGGTGCATTAGTGCTGGTATAATCGCACCTGTCAAGTGTGGCGCGATCAACTGCTTTATGCGTTCGCAAGGCAGCCGTGCGCGCTTCAAACGATCATAACTTTCTGTCCGGGATAAATCTGGAGGCCCGGGAGGCGCCGCTGGAAAGCTCGTCCTAAGCCCGCCGCCGTCCCAACCAGGGCTCGCCCGGTTGAGGTCGACGTCGACCCCAGAAACCTATTCCGGGGCCGGTTTCGGAGCTTTTGCAGCAACGTCAAGGATAAGAGCCGCCGGGCGAGGAAACCGACCTGCCGCGGTCCCGGGCCCGCCTCCGCCGCCGAGAAGGATTTGAGCAATCGAAACCTTGCGCGTGCGCGCCACCAAAAGAGCAAGTCCGACTGATGCAAAAAGGATGAGGTGCAACACGAGGACTTCCCAGGAGGTCACCCATTCCAGTACTACTCTCGCCCAAGCACGCTTAACTGCGGAGTTCTGATGGGATCCGGTGCATTAGTGCTGGTATGATCGCACCTGTCAAGTGTGGCGCGATCAACTGCTTTATGCCTTCGCCAGGCAGCCGCGCGCGCTTCAAACGATCATAACTTTCTGTCCGGGATGAATCTCGAGGCCCGGGAGACGCCGCTGGAAAGCTCGTCCTGAGCCCGCCGCCGTCCTAACCCGGGCTCGCCCGGTTGAGGTCGACGTCGACCCCAGAAACCTGTTCCGGGGCCCGTTTCGGAGCTTTTGCAGCAACGCAAAGGATTGGACCCGGCAGGCGAGGAAATCGACCTGCCGCGGTCCCGGGCCCGCCTCCGCCGCCGAGAAGGATTTGAGCAATCGAAACCTTGCGCGTGCGCGCCACCAAAAGAGCAAGCCCGACTGATCCAAAAAGGATGAGGTGCAACACGAGGACTTCCCAGGGGGTCACCCATTCCAGTACTACTCTCGCCCAAGCACGCTTAACTGCGGAGTTCTGATGGGATCCGGTGCATTAGTGCTGGTATAATCGCACCTGTCAAGTGTGGCGCGATCAACTGCTTTATGCGTTCGCAAGGCAGCCGTGCGCGCTTCAAACGATCATAACTTTCTGTCCGGGATAAATCTCGAGGCCCGGGAGGCGCCGCTGGAAAGCTCGTCCAAAGCCCGCCGCCGTCCCAACCCGGGCTCGCCCGGTTGAGGTCGACGTCGACCCCAGAAACCTATTCCGGGGCCGGTTTCGGAGCTTTTGCAGCAACGTCAAGGATAAGAGCCGCCGGGCGAGGAAACCGACCTGCCGCGGTCCCGGGCCCGCCTCCGCCGCCGAGAAGGATTTGAGCAATCGAAACCTTGCGCGTGCGCGCCACCAAAAGAGCAAGTCCGACTGATGCAAAAAGGATGAGGTGCAACACGAGGACTTCCCAGGAGGTCACCCATTCCAGTACTACTCTCGCCCAAGCACGCTTAACTGCGGAGTTCTGATGGGATCCGGTGCATTAGTGCTGGTATGATCGCACCTGTCAAGTGTGGCGCGATCAACTGCTTTATGCCTTCGCCAGGCAGCCGCGCGCGCTTCAAACGATCATAACTTTCTTTCCGGGATGAATCTCGAGGCCCGGGAGGCGCCACTGGAAAGCTCGTCCTGAGCCCGCCGCGTCCCAACCCGGGCTCGCCCGGTTGAGGTCGACGTCGACCCCAGAAACCTATTCCGGGGCCGGTTTCGGAGCTTTTGCAGCAACGTCAAGGATAAGAGCCGCCGGGCGAGGAATCCGACCTGCCGCGGTCCCGGGCCCGCCTCCGCCGCCGAGAAGGATTTGAGCAATCGAAACCTTGCGTGTGCGCGCCACCAAAAGAGCAAGTCCGACTGATGCAAAAAGGATGAGGTGCAACACGAGGACTTCCCAGGAGGTCACCCATTCCAGTACTACTCTCGCCCAAGCACGCTTAACTGCGGAGTTCTGATGGGATCCGGTGCATTAGTGCTGGTATGATCGCACCTGTCAAGTGTGGCGCGATCAACTGCTTTATGCCTTCGCCAGGCAGCCGCGCGCGCTTCAAACGATCATAACTTTCTGTCCGGGATGAATCTCGAGGCC
This sequence comes from Canavalia gladiata, assembly GCA_037954105.1. Classification (NCBI taxonomy): domain Eukaryota; kingdom Viridiplantae; phylum Streptophyta; class Magnoliopsida; order Fabales; family Fabaceae; genus Canavalia; species Canavalia gladiata. The sequence goes on along the minus strand of CM075661.1, from coordinate 27,633,191 downwards.
CGGGAGGCGCCGCTGGAAAGCTCGTCCTGAGCACGCCGCCGTCCCAACCCGGGCTCGCCCGGTTGAGGTCGACGTCGACCCTAGAAACCTGTTCCGGGGCCCGTTTCGGAGCTTTTGCAGCAACGCAAAGGATTGGACCCGCCGGGCGAGGAAATCGACCTGCCGCGGTCCCGGGCCCGCCTCCGCCGCCGAGAAGGATTTGAGCAATCGAAACCTTGCGCGTGCGCGCCACCAAAAGAGCAAGCCCGACTGATGCAAAAAGGATGAGGTGCAACACGAGGACTTCCCAGGAGGTCACCCATTCAAGTACTACTCTCGCCCAAGCACGCTTAACTGCGGAGTTCTGATGGGATCCGGTGCATTAGTGCTGGTATAATCGCACCTGTCAAGTGTGGCGCGATCAACTGCTTTATGCGTTCGCAAGGCAGCCGCGCGCGCTTCAAACGATCATAACTTTCTGTCCGGGATAAATCTCGAGGCCTGGGAGGCGCCGCTGGAAAGCTCGTCCTGAGCACGCCGCCGTCCCAACCCGGGCTCGCCCGGTTGAGGTCGACGTCGACCCCAGAAACCTGTTCCGGGGCCCGTTTCGGAGCTTTTGCAGCAACGCAAAGGATTGGACCCGCCGGGCGAGGAAATCGACCTGCCGCGGTCCCGGGCCCGCCTCCGCCGCCGAGAAGGATTTGAGCAATCGAAACCTTGCGCGTGCGCGCCACCAAAAGAGCAAGCCCGACTGATGCAAAAAGGATGAGGTGCAACACGAGGACTTCCCAGGAGGTCACCCATTCCAGTACTACTCTCGCCCAAGCACGCTTAACTGCGGAGTTCTGATGGGATCCGGTGCATTAGTGCTGGTATAATCGCACCTGTCAAGTGTGGCGCGATCAACTGCTTTATGCGTTTGGAAGGCAGCCGCGCGCGCTTCAAACGATCATAACTTTCTGTCCGGGATAAATCTCGAGGCCCGGGAGGCGCCGCTGGAAAGCTCGTCCTGAGCCCGCCGCCGTCCCAACCAGGGCTCGCCCGGTTGAGGTCGACGTCGACCCCAGAAACCTGTTCCGGGGCCCGTTTCGGAGCTTTTGCAGCAACGCAAAGGATTGGACCCGCCGGGCGAGGAAATCGACTTGCCGCGGTCCCGGGCCCGCCTCCGCCGCCGAGAAGGATTTGAGCAATCGAAACCTTGCGCGTGCGCGCCACCAAAAGAGCAAGTCCGACTGATGCAAAAAGGATGAGGTGCAACACGAGGACTTCCCAGGAGGTCACCCATTCCAGTACTACTCTCGCCCAAGCACGCTTAACTGCGGAGTTCTGATGGGATCCGGTGCATTAGTGCTGGTATGATCGCACCTGTCAAGTGTGGCGCGATCAACTGCTTTATGCCTTCGCCAGGCAGCCGCGCGCTTTAAACGATCATAACTTTCTGTCCGGGATGAATCTCGAGGCCCGGGAGACGCCGCTGGAAAGCTCGTCCTGAGCCCGCCGCCGTCCCAACCAGGGCTCGCCCGATTGAGGTCGACGTCGACCCCAGAAACCTGTTCCGGGGCCCGTTTCGGAGCTTTTGCAGCAACGCAAAGGATTGGACCCGGCAGGCGAGGAAATCGACCTGCCGCGGTCCCGGGCCCGCCTCCGCCGCCGAGAAGGATTTGAGCAATCGAAACCTTGCGCGTGCGCGCCACCAAAAGAGCAAGCCCGACTGATACAAAAAGGATGAGGTGCAACACGAGGACTTCCCAGGAGGTCACCCATTCCAGTACTACTCTCGCCCAAGCACGCTTAACTGCGGAGTTCTGATGGGATCCGGTGCATTAGTGCTGGTATGATCGCACCTGTCAAGTGTGGCGCGATCAACTGCTTTATGCCTTCGCCAGGCAGCCGCGCGCGCTTCAAACGATCATAACTTTCTGTCCGGGATGAATCTCGAGGCCCGGGAGGCGCCGCTGGAAAGCTCGTCCTGAGCCCGCCGCGTCCCAACCGGGGCTCGCCCGGTTGAGGTCGACGTCGACCCCAGAAACCTATTCCGGGGCCGGTTTCGGAGCTTTTGCAGCAACGTCAAGGATAAGAGCCGCCAGGCGAGGAATCCGACCTGCCGCGGTCCCGGGCCCGCCTCCGCCGCCGAGAAGGATTTGAGCAATCGAAACCTTGCGCGTGCGCGCCACCAAAAGAGCAAGTCCGACTGATGCAAAAAGGATGAGGTGCAACACGAGGACTTCCCAGGAGGTCACCCATTCCAGTACTACTCTCGCCCAAGCACGCTTAACTGCGGAGTTCTGATGGGATCCGGTGCATTAGTGCTGGTATAATCGCACCTGTCAAGTGTGGCGCGATCAACTGCTTTATGCGTTCGCAAGGCAGCCGTGCGCGCTTCAAACGATCATAACTTTCTGTCCGGGATAAATCTCGAGGCCCGGGAGGCGCCGCTGGAAAGCTCGTCCTAAGCCCGCCGCCGTCCCAACCAGGGCTCGCCCGGTTGAGGTCGACGTCGACCCCAGAAACCTATTCCGGGGCCGGTTTCGGAGCTTTTGCAGCAACGTCAAGGATAAGAGCCGCCGGGCGAGGAAATCGACCTGCCGCGGTCCCGGGCCCGCCTCCGCCGCCGAGAAGGATTTGAGCAATCGAAACCTTGCGCGTGCGCGCCACCAAAAGAGCAAGCCCGACTGATGCAAAAAGGATGAGGTGCAACACGAGGACTTCCCAGGAGGTCACCCATTCAAGTACTACTCTCGCCCAAGCACGCTTAACTGCGGAGTTCTGATGGGATCCGGTGCATTAGTGCTGGTATAATCGCACCTGTCAAGTGTGGCGCGATCAACTGCTTTATGCGTTCGCAAGGCAGCCGCGCGCGCTTCAAACGATCATAACTTTCTGTCCGGGATAAATCTCGAGGCCTGGGAGGCGCCGCTGGAAAGCTCGTCCTGAGCACGCCGCCGTCCCAACCCGGGCTCGCCCGGTTGAGGTCGACGTCGACCCCAGAAACCTGTTCCGGGGCCCGTTTCGGAGCTTTTGCAGCAACGCAAAGGATTGGACCCGCCGGGCGAGGAAATCGACCTGCCGCGGTCCCGGGCCCGCCTCCGCCGCCGAGAAGGATTTGAGCAATCGAAACCTTGCGCGTGCGCGCCACCAAAAGAGCAAGCCCGACTGATGCAAAAAGGATGAGGTGCAACACGAGGACTTCCCAGGAGGTCACCCATTCCAGTACTACTCTCGCCCAAGCACGCTTAACTGCGGAGTTCTGATGGGATCCGGTGCATTAGTGCTGGTATAATCGCACCTGTCAAGTGTGGCGCGATCAACTGCTTTATGCGTTTGCAAGGCAGCCGCGCGCGCTTCAAACGATCATAACTTTCTGTCCGGGATAAATCTCGAGGCCCGGGAGGCGCCGCTGGAAAGCTCGTCCTGAGCCCGCCGCCGTCCCAACCAGGGCTCGCCCGGTTGAGGTCGACGTCGACCCCAGAAACCTGTTCCGGGGCCCGTTTCGGAGCTTTTGCAGCAACGCAAAGGATTGGACCCGCCGGGCGAGGAAATCGACTTGCCGCGGTCCCGGGCCCGCCTCCGCCGCCGAGAAGGATTTGAGCAATCGAAACCTTGCGCGTGCGCGCCACCAAAAGAGCAAGTCCGACTGATGCAAAAAGGATGAGGTGCAACACGAGGACTTCCCAGGAGGTCACCCATTCCAGTACTACTCTCGCCCAAGCACGCTTAACTGCGGAGTTCTTATGGGATCCGGTGCATTAGTGCTTGTATGATCGCGCCTGTCAAGTGTGGCACGATCAACTGCTTTATGCCTTCGCTAGGCAGCCGCGCGCGCTTCAAACGATCATAACTTTCTGTCCGGGATGAATCTCGAGGCCCAGGAGGCGCCGCTGGAAAGCTCGTCCTGAGCCCGCCGCCGTCCCAACCGGGGCTCGCCCGGTTGAGGTCGACGTCGACCCCAGAAACCTGTTCCAAGGCCCGTTTCGGATATTTTGCAGCAACGCAAAGGATCGGAGCCGCCGGGCGAGGAAATCGACCTGCCGCAGTCCCGGGCCCGCCTCCGCCGCCGAGAAGGATTTGAGCAATCGAAACCTTGCGCGTGCGCGCCACCAAAAGAGCAAGCCCGACTTATGCAAAAAGGATGAGGTGCAACACGAGGACTTCCCAGGAGGTCACCCATTCCAGTACTACTCTCGCCCAAGCACGCTTAACTGCGGAGTTCTGATGGGATCCGGTGCATTAGTGCTGGTATGATCGCACCTGTCAAGTGTGGCGCGATCAACTGCTTTATGCCTTCGCCAGGCAGCCGCGCGCTTTAAACGATCATAACTTTCTGTCCGGGATGAATCTCGAGGCCCGGGAGACGCCGCTGGAAAGCTCGTCCTGAGCCCGCCGCCGTCCCAACCAGGGCTCGCCCGATTGAGGTCGACGTCGACCCCAGAAACCTGTTCCGGGGCCCGTTTCGGAGCTTTTGCAGCAACGCAAAGGATTGGACCCGGCAGGCGAGGAAATCGACCTGCCGCAGTCCCGGGCCCGCCTCCGCCGCTGAGAAGGATTTGAGCAATCGAAACCTTGCGCGTGCGCGCCACCAAAAGAGCAAGCCCGACTGATACAAAAAGGATGAGGTGCAACACGAGGACTTCCCAGGAGGTCACCCATTCCAGTACTACTCTCGCCCAAGCACGCTTAACTGCGGAGTTCTGATGGGATCCGGTGCATTAGTGCTGGTATGATCGCACCTGTCAAGTGTGGCGCGATCAACTGCTTTATGCCTTCGCCAGGCAGCCGCGCGCGCTTCAAACGATCATAACTTTCTGTCCGGGATGAATCTCGAGGCCCGGGAGGCGCCGCTGGAAAGCTCGTCCTGAGCCCGCCGCGTCCCAACCAGGGCTCGCCCGGTTGAGGTCGACGTCGACCCCAGAAACCTATTCCGGGGCCGGTTTCGGAGCTTTTGCAGCAACGTCAAGGATAAGAGCCGCCGGGCGAGGAATCCGACCTGCCGCGGTCCCGGGCCCGCCTCCGCCGCCGAGAAGGATTTGAGCAATCGAAACCTTGCGCGTGCGCGCCACCAAAAGAGCAAGTCCGACTGATGCAAAAAGGATGAGGTGCAACACGAGGACTTCCCAGGAGGTCACCCATTCCAGTACTACTCTCGCCCAAGCACGCTTAACTGCGGAGTTCTGATGGGATCCGGTGCATTAGTGCTGGTATAATCGCACCTGTCAAGTGTGGCGCGATCAACTGCTTTATGCGTTCGCAAGGCAGCCGTGCGCGCTTCAAACGGTCATAACTTTCTGTCCGGGATAAATCTCGAGGCCCGGGAGGCGCCGCTGGAAAGCTCGTCCTAAGCCCGCCGCCGTCCCAACCAGGGCTCGCCCGGTTGAGGTCGACGTCGACCCCAGAAACCTATTCCGGGGCCGGTTTCGGAGCTTTTGCAGCAACGTCAAGGATAAGAGCCGCCGGGCGAGGAAATCGACCTGCCGCGGTCCCGGGCCCGCCTCCGCCGCCGAGAAGGATTTGAGCAATCGAAACCTTGCGCGTGCGCGCCACCAAAAAAGCAAGTCCGACTGATGCAAAAAGGATGAGGTGCAACACGAGGACTTCCAAGGAGGTCACCCATTCCAGTACTACTCTCGCCGAAGCACGCTTAACTGCGGAGTTCTGATGGGATCCGGTGCATTAGTGCTGGTATGATCGCACCTGTCAAGTGTGGCGCGATCAACTGCTTTATGCCTTCGCCAGGCAGCCGCGCGCGCTTCAAACGATCATAACTTTCTGTCCGGGATGAATCTCGAGGCCCGGGAGGCGCCACTGGAAAGCTCGTCCTGAGCCCGCCGCGTCCCAACCAGGGCTCGCCCGGTTGAGGTCGACGTCGACCCCAGAAACCTATTTCGGGGCCGGTTTCGGAGCTTTTGCAGCAACGTCAAGGATAATAGCCGCCGGGCGAGGAATCCGACCTGCCGCGGTCCCGGGCCCGCCTCCGCCGCCGAGAAGGATTTGAGCAATCGAAACCTTGCGCGTGCGCGCCACCAAAAGAGCAAGTCCGACTGATGCAAAAAGGATGAGGTGCAACACGAGGACTTCCCAGGAGGTCACCCATTCCAGTACTACTCTCGCCCAAGCACGCTTAACTGCGGAGTTCTGATGGGATCCGGTGCATTAGTGCTGGTATAATCGCACCTGTCAAGTGTGGCGCGATCAACTGCTTTATGCGTTCGCAAGGCAGCCGTGCGCGCTTCAAACGATCATAACTTTCTGTCCGGGATAAATCTCGAGGCCCGGGAGGCGCCGCTGGAAAGCTCGTCCTAAGCCCGCCGCCGTCCCAACCAGGGCTCGCCCGGTTGAGGTCGACGTCGACCCCAGAAACCTATTCCGGGGCCGGTTTCGGAGCTTTTGCAGCAACGTCAAGGATAAGAGCCGCCGGGCGAGGAAATCGACCTGCCGCGGTCCCGGGCCCGCCTCCGCCGCCGAGAAGGATTTGAGCAATCGAAACCTTGCGCGTGCGCGCCACCAAAAGAGCAAGCCCGACTGATGCAAAAAGGATGAGGTGCAACACGAGGACTTCCCAGGAGGTCACCCATTCAAGTACTACTCTCGCCCAAGCACGCTTAACTGCGGAGTTCTGATGGGATCCGGTGCATTAGTGCTGGTATAATCGCACCTGTCAAGTGTGGCGCGATCAACTGCTTTATGCGTTCGCAAGGCAGCCGCGCGCGCTTCAAACGATCATAACTTTCTGTCCGGGATAAATCTCGAGGCCTGGGAGGCGCCGCTGGAAAGCTCGTCCTGAGCACGCCGCCGTCCCAACCCGGGCTCGCCCGGTTGAGGTCGACGTCGACCCCAGAAACCTGTTCCGGGGCCCGTTTCGGAGCTTTTGCAGCAACGCAAAGGATTGGACCCGCCGGGCGAGGAAATCGACCTGCCGCGGTCCCGGGCCCGCCTCCGCCGCCGAGAAGGATTTGAGCAATCGAAACCTTGCGCGTGCGCGCCACCAAAAGAGCAAGCCCGACTGATGCAAAAAGGATGAGGTGCAACACGAGGACTTCCCAGGAGGTCACCCATTCCAGTACTACTCTCGCCCAAGCACGCTTAACTGCGGAGTTCTGATGGGATCCGGTGCATTAGTGCTGGTATAATCGCACCTGTCAAGTGTGGCGCGATCAACTGCTTTATGCGTTTGCAAGGCAGCCGCGCGCGCTTCAAACGATCATAACTTTCTGTCCGGGATAAATCTCGAGGCCCGGGAGGCGCCGCTGGAAAGCTCGTCCTGAGCCCGCCGCCGTCCCAACCAGGGCTCGCCCGGTTGAGGTCGACGTCGACCCCAGAAACCTGTTCCGGGGCCCGTTTCGGAGCTTTTGCAGCAACGCAAAGGATTGGACCCGCCGGGCGAGGAAATCGACTTGCCGCGGTCCCGGGCCCGCCTCCGCCGCCGAGAAGGATTTGAGCAATCGAAACCTTGCGCGTGCGCGCCACCAAAAGAGCAAGTCCGACTGATGCAAAAAGGATGAGGTGCAACACGAGGACTTCCCAGGAGGTCACCCATTCCAGTACTACTCTCGCCCAAGCACGCTTAACTGCGGAGTTCTTATGGGATCCGGTGCATTAGTGCTTGTATGATCGCGCCTGTCAAGTGTGGCACGATCAACTGCTTTATGCCTTCGCTAGGCAGCCGCGCGCGCTTCAAACGATCATAACTTTCTGTCCGGGATGAATCTCGAGGCCCAGGAGGCGCCGCTGGAAAGCTCGTCCTGAGCCCGCCGCCGTCCCAACCGGGGCTCGCCCGGTTGAGGTCGACGTCGACCCCAGAAACCTGTTCCAAGGCCCGTTTCGGATATTTTGCAGCAACGCAAAGGATCGGAGCCGCCGGGCGAGGAAATCGACCTGCCGCAGTCCCGGGCCCGCCTCCGCCGCCGAGAAGGATTTGAGCAATCGAAACCTTGCGCGTGCGCGCCACCAAAAGAGCAAGCCCGACTTATGCAAAAAGGATGAGGTGCAACACGAGGACTTCCCAGGAGGTCACCCATTCCAGTACTACTCTCGCCCAAGCACGCTTAACTGCGGAGTTCTGATGGGATCCGGTGCATTAGTGCTGGTATGATCGCACCTGTCAAGTGTGGCGCGATCAACTGCTTTATGCCTTCGCCAGGCAGCCGCGCGCTTTAAACGATCATAACTTTCTGTCCGGGATGAATCTCGAGGCCCGGGAGACGCCGCTGGAAAGCTCGTCCTGAGCCCGCCGCCGTCCCAACCAGGGCTCGCCCGATTGAGGTCGACGTCGACCCCAGAAACCTGTTCCGGGGCCCGTTTCGGAGCTTTTGCAGCAACGCAAAGGATTGGACCCGGCAGGCGAGGAAATCGACCTGCCGCAGTCCCGGGCCCGCCTCCGCCGCTGAGAAGGATTTGAGCAATCGAAACCTTGCGCGTGCGCGCCACCAAAAGAGCAAGCCCGACTGATACAAAAAGGATGAGGTGCAACACGAGGACTTCCCAGGAGGTCACCCATTCCAGTACTACTCTCGCCCAAGCACGCTTAACTGCGGAGTTCTGATGGGATCCGGTGCATTAGTGCTGGTATGATCGCACCTGTCAAGTGTGGCGCGATCAACTGCTTTATGCCTTCGCCAGGCAGCCGCGCGCGCTTCAAACGATCATAACTTTCTGTCCGGGATGAATCTCGAGGCCCGGGAGGCGCCGCTGGAAAGCTCGTCCTGAGCCCGCCGCGTCCCAACCAGGGCTCGCCCGGTTGAGGTCGACGTCGACCCCAGAAACCTATTCCGGGGCCGGTTTCGGAGCTTTTGCAGCAACGTCAAGGATAAGAGCCGCCGGGCGAGGAATCCGACCTGCCGCGGTCCCGGGCCCGCCTCCGCCGCCGAGAAGGATTTGAGCAATCGAAACCTTGCGCGTGCGCGCCACCAAAAGAGCAAGTCCGACTGATGCAAAAAGGATGAGGTGCAACACGAGGACTTCCCAGGAGGTCACCCATTCCAGTACTACTCTCGCCCAAGCACGCTTAACTGCGGAGTTCTGATGGGATCCGGTGCATTAGTGCTGGTATAATCGCACCTGTCAAGTGTGGCGCGATCAACTGCTTTATGCGTTCGCAAGGCAGCCGTGCGCGCTTCAAACGGTCATAACTTTCTGTCCGGGATAAATCTCGAGGCCCGGGAGGCGCCGCTGGAAAGCTCGTCCTAAGCCCGCCGCCGTCCCAACCAGGGCTCGCCCGGTTGAGGTCGACGTCGACCCCAGAAACCTATTCCGGGGCCGGTTTCGGAGCTTTTGCAGCAACGTCAAGGATAAGAGCCGCCGGGCGAGGAAATCGACCTGCCGCGGTCCCGGGCCCGCCTCCGCCGCCGAGAAGGATTTGAGCAATCGAAACCTTGCGCGTGCGCGCCACCAAAAAAGCAAGTCCGACTGATGCAAAAAGGATGAGGTGCAACACGAGGACTTCCAAGGAGGTCACCCATTCCAGTACTACTCTCGCCGAAGCACGCTTAACTGCGGAGTTCTGATGGGATCCGGTGCATTAGTGCTGGTATGATCGCACCTGTCAAGTGTGGCGCGATCAACTGCTTTATGCCTTCGCCAGGCAGCCGCGCGCGCTTCAAACGATCATAACTTTCTGTCCGGGATGAATCTCGAGGCCCGGGAGGCGCCACTGGAAAGCTCGTCCTGAGCCCGCCGCGTCCCAACCAGGGCTCGCCCGGTTGAGGTCGACGTCGACCCCAGAAACCTATTTCGGGGCCGGTTTCGGAGCTTTTGCAGCAACGTCAAGGATAATAGCCGCCGGGCGAGGAATCCGACCTGCCGCGGTCCCGGGCCCGCCTCCGCCGCCGAGAAGGATTTGAGCAATCGAAACCTTGCGCGTGCGCGCCACCAAAAGAGCAAGTCCGACTGATGCAAAAAGGATGAGGTGCAACACGAGGACTTCCCAGGAGGTCACCCATTCCAGTACTACTCTCGCCCAAGCACGCTTAACTGCGGAGTTCTGATGGGATCCGGTGCATTAGTGCTGGTATAATCGCACCTGTCAAGTGTGGCGCGATCAACTGCTTTATGCGTTCGCAAGGCAGCCGTGCGCGCTTCAAACGATCATAACTTTCTGTCCGGGATAAATCTCGAGGCCCGGGAGGCGCCGCTGGAAAGCTCGTCCTAAGCCCGCCGCCGTCCCAACCAGGGCTCGCCCGTTTGAGGTCGACGTCGACCCCAGAAACCTATTCCGGGGCCGGTTTCGGAGCTTTTGCAGCAACGTCAAGGATAAGAGCCGCCGGGCGAGGAAACCGACCTGCCGCGGTCCCGGGCCCGCCTCCGCCGCCGAGAAGGATTTGAGCAATCGAAACCTTGCGCGTGCGCGCCACCAAAAGAGCAAGTCCGACTGATGCAAAAAGGATGAGGTGCAACACGAGGACTTCCCAGGAGGTCACCCATTCCAGTACTACTCTCGCCCAAGCACGCTTAACTGCGGAGTTCTGATGGGATCCGGTGCATTAGTGCTGGTATGATCGCACCTGTCAAGTGTGGCGCGATCAACTGCTTTATGCCTTCGCCAGGCAGCCGCGCGCGCTTCAAACGATCATAACTTTCTTTCCGGGATGAATCTCGAGGCCCGGGAGGCGCCACTGGAAAGCTCGTCCTGAGCCCGCCGCGTCCCAACCCGGGCTCGCCCGGTTGAGGTCGACGTCGACCCCAGAAACCTATTCCGGGGCCGGTTTCGGAGCTTTTGCAGCAACGTCAAGGATAAGAGCCGCCGGGCGAGGAATCCGACCTGCCGCGGTCCCAAGCCCGCCTCCGCCGCCGAGAAGGATTTGAGCAATCGAAACCTTGCGCGTGCGCGCCACCAAAAGAGCAAGTCCGACTGATGCAAAAAGGATGAGGTACAACACGAGGACTTCCCAGGAGGTCACCCATTCCAGTACTACTCTCGCCCAAGCACGCTTAACTGCGGAGTTCTGATGGGATCCGGTGCATTAGTGCTGGTATAATCGCACCTGTCAAGTGTGGCGCGATCAACTGCTTTATGCGTTCGCAAGGCAGCCGTGCGCGCTTCAAACGATCATAACTTTCTGTCCGGGATAAATCTCGAGGCCCGGGAGGCGCCGCTGGAAAGCTCGTCCTAAGCCCGCCGCCGTCCCAACCAGGGCTCGCCCGGTTGAGGTCGACGTCGACCCCAGAAACCTATTCCGGGGCCGGTTTCGGAGCTTTTGCAGCAACGTCAAGGATAAGAGCCGCCGGGCGAGGAAACCGTCCTGCCGCGGTCTCGGGCCCGCCTCCGCCGCCGAGAAGGATTTGAGCAATCGAAACCTTGCGCGTGCGCGCCACCAAAAGAGCAAGTCCGACTGATGCAAAAAGGATGAGGTGCAACACGAAGACTTCCAAGGAGGTCACCCATTCCAGTACTACTCTCGCCGAAGCACGCTTAACTGCGGAGTTCTGATGGGATCCGGTGCATTAGTGCTGGTATGATCGCACCTGTCAAGTGTGGCGCGATCAACTGCTTTATGCCTTCGCCAGGCAGCCGCGCGCGCTTCAAACGATCATAACTTTCTGTCCGGGATGAATCTCGAGGCCCGGGAGGCGCCACTGGAAAGCTCGTCCTGAGCCCGCCGCGTCCCAACCTGGGCTCGCCCGGTTGAGGTCGACGTCGACCCCAGAAACCTATTCCGGGGCCGGTTTCGGAGCTTTTGCAGCAACGTCAAGGATAAGAGCCGCCGGGCGAGGAATCCGACCTGCCGCGGTCCCGGGCCCGCCTCCGCCGCCGAGAAGGATTTGAGCAATCGAAACCTTGCGCGTGCGCGCCACCAAAAGAGCAAGTCCGACTGATGCAAAAAGGATGAGGTGCAACACGAGGACTTCCCAGGAGGTCACCCATTCCAGTACTACTCTCGCCCAAGCACGCTTAACTGCGGAGTTCTGATGGGATCCGGTGCTTTAGTGCTGGTATAATCGCACCTGTCAAGTGTGGCGCGATCAACTGCTTTATGCGTTCGCAAGGCAGCCGTGCGCGCTTCAAACGATCATAACTTTCTGTCCGGGATAAATCTCGAGGCCCGGGAGGCGCCGCTGGAAAGCTCGTCCTAAGCCCGCCGCCGTCCCAACCAGGGCTCGCCCGGTTGAGGTCGACGTCGACCCCAGAAACCTATTCCGGGGCCGGTTTCGGAGCTTTTGCAGCAACGTCAAGGATAAGGGCCGCCGGGCGAGGAAACCGACCTGCCGCGGTCCCGGGCCCGCCTCCGCCGCCGTGAAGGATTTGAGCAATCGAAACCTTGCGCGTGCGCGCCACCAAAAGAGCAAGTCCGACTGATGCAAAAAGGATGAGGTGCAACACGAGGACTTCCAAGGAGGTCACCCATTCCAGTACTACTCTCGCCGAAGCACGCTTAACTTCGGAGTTCTGATGGGATCCGGTGCATTAGTGCTGGTATGATCGCACCTGTCAAGTGTGGCGCGATCAACTGCTTTATGCCTTCGCCAGGCAGCCGCGCGCGCATCAAACGATCATAACTTTCTGTCCGGGATGAATCTCGAGGCCCGGGAGGCGCCACTGGAAAGCTCGTCCTGAGCCCGCCGCGTCCCAACCAGGGCTCGCCCGGTTGAGGTCGACGTCGACCCCAGAAACCTATTCCGGGGCCGGTTTCGGAGCTTTTGCAGCAACGTCAAGGATAAGAGCCGCCGGGCGAGGAATCCGACCTGCCGCGGTCCCGGGCCCGCCTCCGCCGCCGAGAAGGATTTGAGCAATCGAAACCTTGCGCGTGCGCGCCACCAAAAGAGCAAGTCCGACTGATGCAAAAAGGATTAGGTGCAACACGAGGACTTCCCAGGAGGTCACCCATTCCAGTACTACTCTCGCCCAAGCACGCTTAACTGCGGAGTTCTGATGGGATCCGGTGCATTAGTGCTGGTATAATCGCACCTGTCAAGTGTGGCGCGATCAACTGCTTTATGCGTTCGCAAGGCAGCCGTGCGCGCTTCAAACGATCATAACTTTCTGTCCGGGATAAATCTCGAGGCCCGGGAGGCGCCGCTGGAAAGCTCGTCCTAAGCCCGCCGCCGTCCCAACCAGGGCTCGCCCGGTTGAGGTCGACGTCGACCCCAGAAACCTATTCCGGGGCCGGTTTCGGAGCTTTTGCAGCAACGTCAAGGATAAGAGCCGCCGGGCGAGGAAACCGACCTGCCGCGGTCCCGGGCCCGCCTCCGCCGCCGAGAAGGATTTGAGCAATCGAAACCTTGCGCGTGCGCGCCACCAAAAGAGCAAGTCCGACTGATGCAAAAAGGATGAGGTGCAACACGAGGACTTCCCAGGAGGTCACCCATTCCAGTACTACTCTCGCCCAAGCACGCTTAACTGCGGAGTTCTGATGGGATCCGGTGCATTAGTGCTGGTATAATCGCACCTGTCAAGTGTGGCGCGATCAACTGCTTTATGCGTTCGCAAGGCAGCCGCGCGCGCTTCAAACGATCATAACTTTCTGTCCGGGATAAATCTCGAGGCCCGGGAGGCGCCGCTGGAAAGCTCGTCCTGAGCCCGCCGCCGTCCCAACCAGGGCTCGCCCGGTTGAGGTCGAAGTCGACCCCAGAAACCTGTTCCGGGGCCCGTTTCGGAGCTTTTGCAGCAACGCAAAGGATTGGACCCGCCGGGCGAGGAAATCGACCTGCCGCGGTCCCGGGCCCGCCTCCGCCGCCGAGAAGGATTTGAGCAATCGAAACCTTGCGCGTGCGTGCCACCAAAAGAGCAAGCCCGACTGATGCAAAAAGGATGAGGTGCAACACGAGGACTTCCCAGGAGGTCACCCATTCCAGTACTACTCTCGCCCAAGCACGCTTAACTGCGGAGTTCTGATGGGATCCGGTGCATTAGTGCTGGTATAATCGCACCTGTCAAGTGTGGCGCGATCAACTACTTTATGCGTTCGCAAGGCAGCCGCGCGCGCTTCAAACGATCATAACTTTCTGTCCGGGATAAATCTCGAGGCCCGGGAGGCGCCGCTGGAAAGCTCGTCCTGAGCCCGCCGCCGTCCCAACCCGGGCTCGCCCGGTTGAGGTCGACGTCGACCCCAGAAACCTATTCTGGGGCCGGTTTCGGAGCTTTTGCAGCAACGTCAAGGATAAGAGCCGCCGGGCGAGGAAACTGACCTGCCGCGGTCCCGGGCCCGCCTCCGCCGCCGAGAACGATTTGAGCAATCGAAACCTTGCGCGTGCGCGCCACCAAAAGAGCAAGTCCGACTCTGATGCAAAAAGGATGAGGTGCAACACGAGGACTTCCCAGGAGGTCACCCATTCCAGTACTACTCTCGCCCAAGCACGCTTAACTGCGGAGTTCTGATGGGATCCGGTGCATTAGTGCTGGTATGATCGCACCTGTCAAGTGTGGCGCGATCAACTGCTTTATGCCTTCGCCAGGCAGCCGCGCGCGCTTCAAACGATCATAACTTTCTGTCCGGGATGAATCTCGAGGCCCAGGAGGCGCCGCTGGAAAGCTCGTCCTGAGCCCGCCGCCGTCCCAACCGGGGCTCGCCCGGTTGAGGTCGACGTCGACCCCAGAAACCTGTTCCGGGGCCCGTTTCGGATATTTCGCAGCAACGCAAAGGATCGGAGCCGCCGGGCGAGGAAATCGACCTGCCGCGGTCCCGGGCCCGCCTCCGCCGCCGAGAAGGATTTGAGCAATCGAAACCTTGCGCGTGCGCGCCACCAAAAGAGCAAGCCCGACTGATGCAAAAAGGATGAGGTGCAACACGAGGACTTCCCAGGAGGTCACCCATTCCAGTACTACTCTCGCCCAAGCACGCTTAACTGCGGAGTTCTGATGGGATCCGGTGCATTAGTGCTGGTATGATCGCACCTGTCAAGTGCGGCGCGATCAACTGCTTTATGCCTTCGCCAGGCAGCCGCGCGCGCTTCAGACGATCATAACTTTCTGTCCGGGATGAATCTCGAGGCCCGGGAGACGCCGCTGGAAAGCTCGTCCTGAGCCCGCCGCCGTCCCAACCAGGGCTCGCCCGGTTGAGGTCGACGTCGACCCCAGAAACCTGTTCCGGGGCCCGTTTCGGAGCTTTTGCAGCAACGCAAAGGATTGGACCCGCCGGGCGAGGAAATCGACCTGCCGCGGTCCCGGGCCCGCCTCCGCCGCCGAGAAGGATTTGAGCAATCGAAACCTTGCGCGTGCGCGCCACCAAAAGAGCAAGCCCGACTGATACAAAAAGGATGAGGTGCAACACGAGGACTTCCCAGGAGGTCACCCATTCCAGTACTACTCTCGCCCAAGCACGCTTAACTGCGGAGTTCTGATGGGATCCGGTGCATTAGTGCTGGTATAATCGCACCTGTCAAGTGTGGCGCGATCAACTCCTTTATGCGTTCGCAAGGCAGCCGTGCGCGCTTCAAACGATCATAACTTTCTGTCCGGGATAAATCTCGAGGCCAGGCAGGCGCCGCTGGAAAGCTCGTCCTAAGCCCGCCGCCGTCCCAACCAGGGCTCGCCCGGTTGAGGTCGACGTCGACCCCAGAAACCTATTCCGGGGCCGGTTTCGGAGCTTTTGCAGCAACGTCAAGGATAAGAGCCGCCGGGCGAGGAAACCGACCTGCCGCGGTCCCGGGCCCGCCTCCGCCGCCGAGAAGGATTTGAGCAATCGAAACCTTGCGCGTGCGCGCCACCAAAAGAGCAAGTCCGACTGATGCAAAAAGGATGAGGTGCAACACGAGGACTTCCCAGGAGGTCACCCATTCCAGTAATACTCTCGCCCAAGCACGCTTAACTGCGGAGTTCTGATGGGATCCGGTGCATTAGTGCTGGTATGATCGCACCTGTCAAGTGTGGCGCGATCAACTGCTTTATGCCTTCGCCAGACAGCCGCGCGCGCTTCAAACGATCATAACTTTCTGTCCGGGATGAATCTCGAGGCCCGGGAGGCGCCACTGGAAAGCTCGTCCTGAGCCCGCCGCCGTCCCAACCTGGGCTCGCCCGGTTGAGGTCGACGTCGACCCCAGAAACCTATTCTGGGGCCGGTTTCGGAGCTTTTGCAGCAACGTCAAGGATAAGAGCCGCCGGGCGAGGAAACTGACCTGCCGCGGTCCTGGGCCCGCCTCTGCCGCCGAGAAGGATTTGAGCAATCGAAACCTTGCGCGTGCGCGCCACCAAATGAGCAAGTCCGACTGATGCAAAAAGGATGAGGTGCAACACGAGGACTTCCCAGGAGGTCACCCATTCCAGTACTACTCTCGCCCAAGCACGCTTAACTGCGGAGTTCTGATGGGATCCGGTGCATTAGTGCTGGTATGATCGCACCTGTCAAGTGTGGCGCGATCAACTGCTTTATGCCTTCGCCAGGCAGCCGCGCGCGCTTCAAACGATCATAACTTTCTTTCCGGGATGAATCTCGAGGCCCAGGAGGCGCCACTGGAAAGCTCGTCCTGAGCCCGCCGCCGTCCCAACCAGGGCTCGCCCGGTTGAGGTCGACGTCGACCCCAGAAACCTATTCCGGGGCCGGTTTCGGAGCTTTTGCAGCAACGTCAAGGATAAGAGCCGTCGGGCGAGGAATCCGACCTGCCGCGGTCCCGGGCCCGCCTCCGCCGCCGAGAAGGATTTGAGCAATCGAAACCTTGCGCGTGCGCGCCACCAAAAGAGCAAGTCCGACTGATGCAAAAAGGATGAGGTGCAACACGAGGACTTCCCAGGAGGTCACCCATTCCAGTACTACTCTCGCCCAAGCACGCTTAACTGCGGAGTTCTGATGGGATCCGGTGCATTAGTGCTGGTATGATCGCACCTGTCAAGTGTGGCGCGATCAACTGCTTTATGCCTTCGCCAGGCAGCCGCGCGCGCTTCAAACGATCATAACTTTCTGTCCGGGATGAATCTCGAGGCCCGGGAGGCGCCGCTGGAAAGCTCGTCCTGAGCCCGCCGCCGTCCCAACCAGGGCTCGCCCGGTTGAGGTCGACGTCGACCCAAGAAACCTGTTCCGGGGCCCGTTTCGGAGCTTTTGCAGCAACGCAAAGGATTGGACCCGCCGGGCGAGGAAATCGACCTGCCGCGGTCCCGGGCCCGCCTCCGCCGCCGAGAAGGATTTGAGCAATCGAAACCTTGCGCGTGCGCGCCACCAAAAGAGCAAGTCCGACTGATTCAAAAAGGATGAGGTGCAACACGAGGACTTCCCAGGAGGTCACCCATTCCAGTACTACTCTCGCCCAAGCACGCTTAACTGCGGAGTTCTGATGGGATCCGGTGCATTAGTGCTGGTATGATCGCACCTGTCAAGTGTGGCGCGATCAACTGCTTTATGCCTTCGCCAGGCAGCCGCGCGCGCTTCAAACGATCATAACTTTCTGTCCGGGATGAATCTCGAGGCCCGGGAGGCGCCGCTGGAAAGCTCGTCCTAAGCCCGCCGCCGTCCCAACCAGGGCTCGCCCGGTTGAGGTCGACGTCGACCCCAGAAACCTGTTCCGGGGCCCGTTTCGGAGCTTTTGCAGCAACGCAAAGGATTGGACCCGCCGGGCGAGGAAATCGACCTGCCGCGGTCCCGGGCCCGCCTCCGCCGCCGAGAAGGATTTGAGCAATCGAAACCTTGCGCGTGCGCGCCACCAAAAGAGCAAGCCCGACTGATGCAAAAAGGATGAGGTGCAACACGAGGACTTCCCAGGAGGTCACCCATTCCAGTACTACTCTCGCCCAAGCACGCTTAACTGCGGAGTTCTGATGGGATCCGGTGCATTAGTGCTGGTATAATCGCACCTGTCAAGTGTGGCGCGATCAACTGCTTTATGCGTTCGCAAGGCAGCCGCGCGCGCTTCAAACGATCATAACTTTCTGTCCGGGATAAATCTCGAGGCCCGGGAGGCGCCGCTGGAAAGCTCGTCCTGAGCCCGCTGCCGTCCCAACCCGGGCTCGCCCGGTTGAGGTCGACGTCGACCCCAGAAACCTGTTCCGGGGCCCGTTTCGGAGCTTTTGCAGCAACGCAAAGGATTGGCCCCGCCGGGCGAGGAAATCGACCTGCCGCGGTCCCGGGCCCGCCTCCGCCGCCGAGAAGGATTTGAGCAATCGAAAACTTGCGCGTGCGCGCCACCAAAAGAGCAAGCCCGACTGATGCAAAAAGGATGAGGTGCAACACGAGGACTTCCCAGGAGGTCACCCATTCCAGGACTACTCTCGCCCAAGCACGCTTAACTGCGGAGTTCTGCTGGGATCCGGTGCATTAGTGCTGGTATGATCGCACCTGTCAAGTGTGGCGCGATCAACTGCTTTATGTCTTCGCCAGGCAGCCGCGCGCGCTTCAAAAGATCATAACTTTCTGTCCGGGATGAATCTCGAGGCCCGGGAGGCGCCGCTGGAAAGCTCGTCCTGAGCCCGCCGCCGTCCCAACCAGGGCTCCCCCGGTTGAGGTCGACGTCGACCCCAGAAACCTGTTCCGGGGCCCGTTTCGGAGCTTTTGCAGCAACGCAAAGGATTGGACCCGCCGGGCGAGGAAATCGACCTGCCGCGGTCTCGGGCCCGCCTCCGCCGCCGAGAAGGATTTGAGCAATCGAAACCTTGCGCGTGCGCGCCACCAAAAGAGCAAGTCCGACTGATGCAAAAAGGATGAGGTGCAACACGAAGACTTCCAAGGAGGTCACCCATTCCAGTACTACTCTCGCCGAAGCACGCTTAACTGCGGAGTTCTGATGGGATCCGGTGCATTAGTGCTGGTATGATCGCACCTGTCAAGTGTGGCGCGATCAACTGCTTTATGCCTTCGCCAGGCAGCCGCGCGCGCTTCAAACGATCATAACTTTCTGTCCGGGATGAATCTCGAGGCCCGGGAGGCGCCACTGGAAAGCTCGTCCTGAGCCCGCCGCGTCCCAACCTGGGCTCGCCCGGTTGAGGTCGACGTCGACCCCAGAAACCTATTCCGGGGCCGGTTTCGGAGCTTTTGCAGCAACGTCAAGGATAAGAGCCGCCGGGCGAGGAATCCGACCTGCCGCGGTCCCGGGCCCGCCTCCGCCGCCGAGAAGGATTTGAGCAATCGAAACCTTGCGCGTGCGCGCCACCAAAAGAGCAAGTCCGACTGATGCAAAAAGGATGAGGTGCAACACGAGGACTTCCCAGGAGGTCACCCATTCCAGTACTACTCTCGCCCAAGCACGCTTAACTGCGGAGTTCTGATGGGATCCGGTGCTTTAGTGCTGGTATAATCGCACCTGTCAAGTGTGGCGCGATCAACTGCTTTATGCGTTCGCAAGGCAGCCGTGCGCGCTTCAAACGATCATAACTTTCTGTCCGGGATAAATCTCGAGGCCCGGGAGGCGCCGCTGGAAAGCTCGTCCTAAGCCCGCCGCCGTCCCAACCAGGGCTCGCCCGGTTGAGGTCGACGTCGACCCCAGAAACCTATTCCGGGGCCGGTTTCGGAGCTTTTGCAGCAACGTCAAGGATAAGGGCCGCCGGGCGAGGAAACCGACCTGCCGCGGTCCCGGGCCCGCCTCCGCCGCCGTGAAGGATTTGAGCAATCGAAACCTTGCGCGTGCGCGCCACCAAAAGAGCAAGTCCGACTGATGCAAAAAGGATGAGGTGCAACACGAGGACTTCCAAGGAGGTCACCCATTCCAGTACTACTCTCGCCGAAGCACGCTTAACTTCGGAGTTCTGATGGGATCCGGTGCATTAGTGCTGGTATGATCGCACCTGTCAAGTGTGGCGCGATCAACTGCTTTATGCCTTCGCCAGGCAGCCGCGCGCGCATCAAACGATCATAACTTTCTGTCCGGGATGAATCTCGAGGCCCGGGAGGCGCCACTGGAAAGCTCGTCCTGAGCCCGCCGCGTCCCAACCAGGGCTCGCCCGGTTGAGGTCGACGTCGACCCCAGAAACCTATTCCGGGGCCGGTTTCGGAGCTTTTGCAGCAACGTCAAGGATAAGAGCCGCCGGGCGAGGAATCCGACCTGCCGCGGTCCCGGGCCCGCCTCCGCCGCCGAGAAGGATTTGAGCAATCGAAACCTTGCGCGTGCGCGCCACCAAAAGAGCAAGTCCGACTGATGCAAAAAGGATTAGGTGCAACACGAGGACTTCCCAGGAGGTCACCCATTCCAGTACTACTCTCGCCCAAGCACGCTTAACTGCGGAGTTCTGATGGGATCCGGTGCATTAGTGCTGGTATAATCGCACCTGTCAAGTGTGGCGCGATCAACTGCTTTATGCGTTCGCAAGGCAGCCGTGCGCGCTTCAAACGATCATAACTTTCTGTCCGGGATAAATCTCGAGGCCCGGGAGGCGCCGCTGGAAAGCTCGTCCTAAGCCCGCCGCCGTCCCAACCAGGGCTCGCCCGGTTGAGGTCGACGTCGACCCCAGAAACCTATTCCGGGGCCGGTTTCGGAGCTTTTGCAGCAACGTCAAGGATAAGAGCCGCCGGGCGAGGAAACCGACCTGCCGCGGTCCCGGGCCCGCCTCCGCCGCCGAGAAGGATTTGAGCAATCGAAACCTTGCGCGTGCGCGCCACCAAAAGAGCAAGTCCGACTGATGCAAAAAGGATGAGGTGCAACACGAGGACTTCCCAGGAGGTCACCCATTCCAGTACTACTCTCGCCCAAGCACGCTTAACTGCGGAGTTCTGATGGGATCCGGTGCATTAGTGCTGGTATAATCGCACCTGTCAAGTGTGGCGCGATCAACTGCTTTATGCGTTCGCAAGGCAGCCGCGCGCGCTTCAAACGATCATAACTTTCTGTCCGGGATAAATCTCGAGGCCCGGGAGGCGCCGCTGGAAAGCTCGTCCTGAGCCCGCCGCCGTCCCAACCAGGGCTCGCCCGGTTGAGGTCGAAGTCGACCCCAGAAACCTGTTCCGGGGCCCGTTTCGGAGCTTTTGCAGCAACGCAAAGGATTGGACCCGCCGGGCGAGGAAATCGACCTGCCGCGGTCCCGGGCCCGCCTCCGCCGCCGAGAAGGATTTGAGCAATCGAAACCTTGCGCGTGCGTGCCACCAAAAGAGCAAGCCCGACTGATGCAAAAAGGATGAGGTGCAACACGAGGACTTCCCAGGAGGTCACCCATTCCAGTACTACTCTCGCCCAAGCACGCTTAACTGCGGAGTTCTGATGGGATCCGGTGCATTAGTGCTGGTATAATCGCACCTGTCAAGTGTGGCGCGATCAACTACTTTATGCGTTCGCAAGGCAGCCGCGCGCGCTTCAAACGATCATAACTTTCTGTCCGGGATAAATCTCGAGGCCCGGGAGGCGCCGCTGGAAAGCTCGTCCTGAGCCCGCCGCCGTCCCAACCCGGGCTCGCCCGGTTGAGGTCGACGTCGACCCCAGAAACCTATTCTGGGGCCGGTTTCGGAGCTTTTGCAGCAACGTCAAGGATAAGAGCCGCCGGGCGAGGAAACTGACCTGCCGCGGTCCCGGGCCCGCCTCCGCCGCCGAGAACGATTTGAGCAATCGAAACCTTGCGCGTGCGCGCCACCAAAAGAGCAAGTCCGACTCTGATGCAAAAAGGATGAGGTGCAACACGAGGACTTCCCAGGAGGTCACCCATTCCAGTACTACTCTCGCCCAAGCACGCTTAACTGCGGAGTTCTGATGGGATCCGGTGCATTAGTGCTGGTATGATCGCACCTGTCAAGTGTGGCGCGATCAACTGCTTTATGCCTTCGCCAGGCAGCCGCGCGCGCTTCAAACGATCATAACTTTCTGTCCGGGATGAATCTCGAGGCCCAGGAGGCGCCGCTGGAAAGCTCGTCCTGAGCCCGCCGCCGTCCCAACCGGGGCTCGCCCGGTTGAGGTCGACGTCGACCCCAGAAACCTGTTCCGGGGCCCGTTTCGGATATTTCGCAGCAACGCAAAGGATCGGAGCCGCCGGGCGAGGAAATCGACCTGCCGCGGTCCCGGGCCCGCCTCCGCCGCCGAGAAGGATTTGAGCAATCGAAACCTTGCGCGTGCGCGCCACCAAAAGAGCAAGCCCGACTGATGCAAAAAGGATGAGGTGCAACACGAGGACTTCCCAGGAGGTCACCCATTCCAGTACTACTCTCGCCCAAGCACGCTTAACTGCGGAGTTCTGATGGGATCCGGTGCATTAGTGCTGGTATGATCGCACCTGTCAAGTGCGGCGCGATCAACTGCTTTATGCCTTCGCCAGGCAGCCGCGCGCGCTTCAGACGATCATAACTTTCTGTCCGGGATGAATCTCGAGGCCCGGGAGACGCCGCTGGAAAGCTCGTCCTGAGCCCGCCGCCGTCCCAACCAGGGCTCGCCCGGTTGAGGTCGACGTCGACCCCAGAAACCTGTTCCGGGGCCCGTTTCGGAGCTTTTGCAGCAACGCAAAGGATTGGACCCGCCGGGCGAGGAAATCGACCTGCCGCGGTCCCGGGCCCGCCTCCGCCGCCGAGAAGGATTTGAGCAATCGAAACCTTGCGCGTGCGCGCCACCAAAAGAGCAAGCCCGACTGATACAAAAAGGATGAGGTGCAACACGAGGACTTCCCAGGAGGTCACCCATTCCAGTACTACTCTCGCCCAAGCACGCTTAACTGCGGAGTTCTGATGGGATCCGGTGCATTAGTGCTGGTATAATCGCACCTGTCAAGTGTGGCGCGATCAACTCCTTTATGCGTTCGCAAGGCAGCCGTGCGCGCTTCAAACGATCATAACTTTCTGTCCGGGATAAATCTCGAGGCCAGGCAGGCGCCGCTGGAAAGCTCGTCCTAAGCCCGCCGCCGTCCCAACCAGGGCTCGCCCGGTTGAGGTCGACGTCGACCCCAGAAACCTATTCCGGGGCCGGTTTCGGAGCTTTTGCAGCAACGTCAAGGATAAGAGCCGCCGGGCGAGGAAACCGACCTGCCGCGGTCCCGGGCCCGCCTCCGCCGCCGAGAAGGATTTGAGCAATCGAAACCTTGCGCGTGCGCGCCACCAAAAGAGCAAGTCCGACTGATGCAAAAAGGATGAGGTGCAACACGAGGACTTCCCAGGAGGTCACCCATTCCAGTAATACTCTCGCCCAAGCACGCTTAACTGCGGAGTTCTGATGGGATCCGGTGCATTAGTGCTGGTATGATCGCACCTGTCAAGTGTGGCGCGATCAACTGCTTTATGCCTTCGCCAGACAGCCGCGCGCGCTTCAAACGATCATAACTTTCTGTCCGGGATGAATCTCGAGGCCCGGGAGGCGCCACTGGAAAGCTCGTCCTGAGCCCGCCGCCGTCCCAACCTGGGCTCGCCCGGTTGAGGTCGACGTCGACCCCAGAAACCTATTCTGGGGCCGGTTTCGGAGCTTTTGCAGCAACGTCAAGGATAAGAGCCGCCGGGCGAGGAAACTGACCTGCCGCGGTCCCGGGCCCGCCTCTGCCGCCGAGAAGGATTTGAGCAATCGAAACCTTGCGCGTGCGCGCCACCAAATGAGCAAGTCCGACTGATGCAAAAAGGATGAGGTGCAACACGAGGACTTCCCAGGAGGTCACCCATTCCAGTACTACTCTCGCCCAAGCACGCTTAACTGCGGAGTTCTGATGGGATCCGGTGCATTAGTGCTGGTATGATCGCACCTGTCAAGTGTGGCGCGATCAACTGCTTTATGCCTTCGCCAGGCAGCCGCGCGCGCTTCAAACGATCATAACTTTCTTTCCGGGATGAATCTCGAGGCCCAGGAGGCGCCACTGGAAAGCTCGTCCTGAGCCCGCCGCCGTCCCAACCAGGGCTCGCCCGGTTGAGGTCGACGTCGACCCCAGAAACCTATTCCGGGGCCGGTTTCGGAGCTTTTGCAGCAACGTCAAGGATAAGAGCCGTCGGGCGAGGAATCCGACCTGCCGCGGTCCCGGGCCCGCCTCCGCCGCCGAGAAGGATTTGAGCAATCGAAACCTTGCGCGTGCGCGCCACCAAAAGAGCAAGTCCGACTGATGCAAAAAGGATGAGGTGCAACACGAGGACTTCCCAGGAGGTCACCCATTCCAGTACTACTCTCGCCCAAGCACGCTTAACTGCGGAGTTCTGATGGGATCCGGTGCATTAGTGCTGGTATGATCGCACCTGTCAAGTGTGGCGCGATCAACTGCTTTATGCCTTCGCCAGGCAGCCGCGCGCGCTTCAAACGATCATAACTTTCTGTCCGGGATGAATCTCGAGGCCCGGGAGGCGCCGCTGGAAAGCTCGTCCTGAGCCCGCCGCCGTCCCAACCAGGGCTCGCCCGGTTGAGGTCGACGTCGACCCAAGAAACCTGTTCCGGGGCCCGTTTCGGAGCTTTTGCAGCAACGCAAAGGATTGGACCCGCCGGGCGAGGAAATCGACCTGCCGCGGTCCCGGGCCCGCCTCCGCCGCCGAGAAGGATTTGAGCAATCGAAACCTTGCGCGTGCGCGCCACCAAAAGAGCAAGTCCGACTGATTCAAAAAGGATGAGGTGCAACACGAGGACTTCCCAGGAGGTCACCCATTCCAGTACTACTCTCGCCCAAGCACGCTTAACTGCGGAGTTCTGATGGGATCCGGTGCATTAGTGCTGGTATGATCGCACCTGTCAAGTGTGGCGCGATCAACTGCTTTATGCCTTCGCCAGGCAGCCGCGCGCGCTTCAAACGATCATAACTTTCTGTCCGGGATGAATCTCGAGGCCCGGGAGGCGCCGCTGGAAAGCTCGTCCTAAGCCCGCCGCCGTCCCAACCAGGGCTCGCCCGGTTGAGGTCGACGTCGACCCCAGAAACCTGTTCCGGGGCCCGTTTCGGAGCTTTTGCAGCAACGCAAAGGATTGGACCCGCCGGGCGAGGAAATCGACCTGCCGCGGTCCCGGGCCCGCCTCCGCCGCCGAGAAGGATTTGAGCAATCGAAACCTTGCGCGTGCGCGCCACCAAAAGAGCAAGCCCGACTGATGCAAAAAGGATGAGGTGCAACACGAGGACTTCCCAGGAGGTCACCCATTCCAGTACTACTCTCGCCCAAGCACGCTTAACTGCGGAGTTCTGATGGGATCCGGTGCATTAGTGCTGGTATAATCGCACCTGTCAAGTGTGGCGCGATCAACTGCTTTATGCGTTCGCAAGGCAGCCGCGCGCGCTTCAAACGATCATAACTTTCTGTCCGGGATAAATCTCGAGGCCCGGGAGGCGCCGCTGGAAAGCTCGTCCTGAGCCCGCTGCCGTCCCAACCCGGGCTCGCCCGGTTGAGGTCGACGTCGACCCCAGAAACCTGTTCCGGGGCCCGTTTCGGAGCTTTTGCAGCAACGCAAAGGATTGGCCCCGCCGGGCGAGGAAATCGACCTGCCGCGGTCCCGGGCCCGCCTCCGCCGCCGAGAAGGATTTGAGCAATCGAAACCTTGCGCGTGCGCGCCACCAAAAGAGCAAGCCCGACTGATGCAAAAAGGATGAGGTGCAACACGAGGACTTCCCAGGAGGTCACCCATTCCAGGACTACTCTCGCCCAAGCACGCTTAACTGCGGAGTTCTGCTGGGATCCGGTGCATTAGTGCTGGTATGATCGCACCTGTCAAGTGTGGCGCGATCAACTGCTTTATGTCTTCGCCAGGCAGCCGCGCGCGCTTCAAAAGATCATAACTTTCTGTCCGGGATGAATCTCGAGGCCCGGGAGGCGCCGCTGGAAAGCTCGTCCTGAGCCCGCCGCCGTCCCAACCAGGGCTCCCCCGGTTGAGGTCGACGTCGACCCCAGAAACCTGTTCCGGGGCCCGTTTCGGAGCTTTTGCAGCAACGCAAAGGATTGGACCCGCCGGGCGAGGAAATCGACCTGCCGCGGTCCCGGGCCCGCCTCCGCCGCCGAGAAGGATTTGAGCAATCGAAACCTTGCGCGTGCGCGCCACCAAAAGAGCAAGCCCGACTGATGCAAAAAGGATGAGGTGCAACACGAGGACTTCCCAGGAGGTCACCCATTCCAGTACTACTCTCGCCCAAGCACGCTTAACTGCGGAGTTCTGATGGGATCCGATGCATTAGTGCTGGTATGATCGCACCTGTCAAGTGTGGCGCGATCAACTGCTTTATGCCTTCGCCAGGCAACCGCGCGCGCTTCAAACGATCATAACTTTCTGTCCGGGATGAATCTCGAGGCCCGGGAGGCGCCGCTGGAAAGCTCGTCCTGAGCCCGCCGCCGTCCCAACCGGGGCTCGCCCGGTTGAGGTCGACGTCGACCCCAGAAACCTGTTCCGGGGCCCGTTTCGGAGCTTTTGCAGCAACGCAAAGGATCAGAGCCGCCGGGCGAGGAAATCGACCTGCCGCAGTCCCGGGCCCGCCTCCGCCGCCGAGAAGGATTTGAGCAATCGAAACCTTGCGCGTGCGCGCCACCAAAAGAGCAAGTCCGACTGATGCAAAAAGGATGAGGTGCAACACGAGGACTTCCCAGGAGGTCACCCATTCCAGTACTACTCTCGCCCAAGCACGCTTAACTGCGGAGTTCTGATGGGATCCGATGCATTAGTGCTGGTATGATCGCACCTGTCAAGTGTGGCGCGATCAACTGCTTTATGCCTTCGCCAGGCAACCGCGCGCGCTTCAAACGATCATAACTTTCTGTCCGGGATGAATCTCGAGGCCCGGGAGGCGCCGCTGGAAAGCTCGTCCTGAGCCCGCCGCCGTCCCAACCGGGGCTCGCCCGGTTGAGGTCGACGTCGACCCCAGAAACCTGTTCCGGGGCCCGTTTCGGAGCTTTTGCAGCAACGCAAAGGATCAGAGCCGCCGGGCGAGGAAATCGACCTGCCGCAGTCCCGGGCCCGCCTCCGCCGCCGAGAAGGATTTGAGCAATCGAAACCTTGCGCGTGCGCGCCACCAAAAGAGCAAGTCCGACTGATGCAAAAAGGATGAGGTGCAACACGAGGACTTCCCAGGAGGTCACCCATTCCAGTACTACTCTCGCCCAAGCACGCTTAACTGCGGAGTTCTGATGGGATCCGGTGCATTAGTGCTGGTATGATCGCACCTGTCAAGTGTGGCGCGATCAACTGCTTTATGCCTTCGCCAGGAAGCCGCGCGCGCTTCAAACGATCATAACTTTCTGTCCGGGATGAATCTCGAGGCCCGGGAGGCGCCGCTGGAAAGCTCGTCCTGAGCCCGCCGCCGTCCCAACCAGGGCTCGCCCGGTTGAGGTCGACGTCGACCCCAGAAACCTGTTCCGGGGCCCGTTTCGGAGCTTTTGCAGCAACGCAAAGGATTGGACCCGCCGGGCGAGGAAATCGACCTGCCGCGGTCCCGGGCCCGCCTCCGCCGCCGAGAAGGATTTGAGCAATCGAAACCTTGCGCGTGCGCGCCACCAAAAGAGCAAGTCCGACTGATGCAAAAAGGATGAGGTGCAACACGAGGACTTCCCAGGAGGTCACCCATTCCAGTACTACTCTCGCCCAAGCACGCTTAACTGCGGAGTTCTGATGGGATCCGGTGCATTAGTGCTGGTATGATCGCACCTGTCAAGTGTGGCGCGATCAACTGCTTTATGCCTTCGCCAGGCAGCCGCGCGCGCTTCAAACGATCATAACTTTCTGTCCGGGATGAATCTCGAGGCCCGGGAGGCGCCGCTGGAAAGCTCGTCCTGAGCCCGCCGCCGTCCCAACCGGGGCTCGCCCGGTTGAGGTCGACGTCGACCCCAGAAACCTGTTCCGGGGCCCGTTTCGGAGCTTTTGCAGCAACGCAAAGGATTGGACCCGCCGGGCGAGGAAATCGACCTGCCGCGGTCCCGGGCCCGCCTCCGCCGCCGAGAAGGATTTGAGCAATCGAAACCTTGCGCGTGCGCGCCACCAAAAGAGCAAGCCCGACTGATGCAAAAAGGATGAGGTGCAACACGAGGACTTCCCAGGAGGTCACCCATTCCAGTACTACTCTCGCCCAAGCACGCTTAACTGCGGAGTTCTGATGGGATCCGATGCATTAGTGCTGGTATGATCGCACCTGTCAAGTGTGGCGCGATCAACTGCTTTATGCCTTCGCCAGGCAACCGCGCGCGCTTCAAACGATCATAACTTTCTGTCCGGGATGAATCTCGAGGCCCGGGAGGCGCCGCTGGAAAGCTCGTCCTGAGCCCGCCGCCGTCCCAACCGGGGCTCGCCCGGTTGAGGTCGACGTCGACCCCAGAAACCTGTTCCGGGGCCCGTTTCGGAGCTTTTGCAGCAACGCAAAGGATCAGAGCCGCCGGGCGAGGAAATCGACCTGCCGCAGTCCCGGGCCCGCCTCCGCCGCCGAGAAGGATTTGAGCAATCGAAACCTTGCGCGTGCGCGCCACCAAAAGAGCAAGTCCGACTGATGCAAAAAGGATGAGGTGCAACACGAGGACTTCCCAGGAGGTCACCCATTCCAGTACTACTCTCGCCCAAGCACGCTTAACTGCGGAGTTCTGATGGGATCCGATGCATTAGTGCTGGTATGATCGCACCTGTCAAGTGTGGCGCGATCAACTGCTTTATGCCTTCGCCAGGCAACCGCGCGCGCTTCAAACGATCATAACTTTCTGTCCGGGATGAATCTCGAGGCCCGGGAGGCGCCGCTGGAAAGCTCGTCCTGAGCCCGCCGCCGTCCCAACCGGGGCTCGCCCGGTTGAGGTCGACGTCGACCCCAGAAACCTGTTCCGGGGCCCGTTTCGGAGCTTTTGCAGCAACGCAAAGGATCAGAGCCGCCGGGCGAGGAAATCGACCTGCCGCAGTCCCGGGCCCGCCTCCGCCGCCGAGAAGGATTTGAGCAATCGAAACCTTGCGCGTGCGCGCCACCAAAAGAGCAAGTCCGACTGATGCAAAAAGGATGAGGTGCAACACGAGGACTTCCCAGGAGGTCACCCATTCCAGTACTACTCTCGCCCAAGCACGCTTAACTGCGGAGTTCTGATGGGATCCGGTGCATTAGTGCTGGTATGATCGCACCTGTCAAGTGTGGCGCGATCAACTGCTTTATGCCTTCGCCAGGAAGCCGCGCGCGCTTCAAACGATCATAACTTTCTGTCCGGGATGAATCTCGAGGCCCGGGAGGCGCCGCTGGAAAGCTCGTCCTGAGCCCGCCGCCGTCCCAACCAGGGCTCGCCCGGTTGAGGTCGACGTCGACCCCAGAAACCTGTTCCGGGGCCCGTTTCGGAGCTTTTGCAGCAACGCAAAGGATTGGACCCGCCGGGCGAGGAAATCGACCTGCCGCGGTCCCGGGCCCGCCTCCGCCGCCGAGAAGGATTTGAGCAATCGAAACCTTGCGCGTGCGCGCCACCAAAAGAGCAAGTCCGACTGATGCAAAAAGGATGAGGTGCAACACGAGGACTTCCCAGGAGGTCACCCATTCCAGTACTACTCTCGCCCAAGCACGCTTAACTGCGGAGTTCTGATGGGATCCGGTGCATTAGTGCTGGTATGATCGCACCTGTCAAGTGTGGCGCGATCAACTGCTTTATGCCTTCGCCAGGCAGCCGCGCGCGCTTCAAACGATCATAACTTTCTGTCCGGGATGAATCTCGAGGCCCGGGAGGCGCCGCTGGAAAGCTCGTCCTGAGCCCGCCGCCGTCCCAACCGGGGCTCGCCTGGTTGAGGTCGACGTCGACCCCAGAAACCTGTTCCGGTGCCCGTTTCGGAGCTTTTGCAGCAACGCAAAGGATCGGAGCCGCCGGGCGAGGAAATCGACCTGCCGCGGTCCCGGGCCCGCCTCCGCCGCCGAGAAGGATTTGAGCAATCGAAACCTTGCGCGTGCGCGCCACCAAAAGAGCAAGCCCGACTGATGCAAAAAGGATGAGGTGCAACACGAGGACTTCCCAGGAGGTCACCCATTCCAGTACTACTCTCGCCCAAGCACGCTTAACTGCGGAGTTCTGATGGGATCCGGTGCATTAGTGCTGGTATGATCGCACCTGTCAAGTGTGGCGCGATCAACTGCTTTATGCCTTCGCCAGGCAGCCGCGCGCGCTTCAAACGATCATAACTTTCTGTCCGGGATGAATCTCGAGGCCCGGGAGGCGCCGCTGGAAAGCTCGTCCTGAGCCCGCCGCCGTCCCAACCGGGGCTCGCCCGGTTGAGGTCGACGTCGACCCCAGAAACCTGTTCCGGGGCCCGTTTCGGAGCTTTTGCAGCAACGCAAAGGATCGGAGCCGCCAGGCGAGGAAATCGACCTGCCGCGGTCCCGGGCCCGCCTCCGCCGCCGAGAAGGATTTGAGCAATCGAAACCTTGCGCGTGCGCGCCACCAAAAGAGCAAGCCCGACTGATGCAAAAAGGATGAGGTGCAACACGAGGACTTCCCAGGAGGTCACCCATTCCAGTACTACTCTCGCCCAAGCACGCTTAACTGCGGAGTTCTGATGGGATCCGGTGCATTAGTGCTGGTATGATCGCACCTGTCAAGTGTGGCGCGATCAACTGCTTTATGCCTTCGCCAGGCAGCCGCGCGCGCTTCAAACGATCATAACTTTCTGTCCGGGATGAATCTCGAGGCCCGGGAGGCGCCGCTGGAAAGCTCGTCCTGAGCCCGCCGCCGTCCCAACCGGGGCTCGCCTGGTTGAGGTCGACGTCGACCCCAGAAACCTGTTCCGGTGCCCGTTTCGGAGCTTTTGCAGCAACGCAAAGGATCGGAGCCGCCGGGCGAGGAAATCGACCTGCCGCGGTCCCGGGCCCGCCTCCGCCGCCGAGAAGGATTT
This sequence comes from Canavalia gladiata, assembly GCA_037954105.1. Classification (NCBI taxonomy): domain Eukaryota; kingdom Viridiplantae; phylum Streptophyta; class Magnoliopsida; order Fabales; family Fabaceae; genus Canavalia; species Canavalia gladiata. The sequence continues at coordinate 27,602,699 of CM075661.1, read as the reverse complement.
GAGCAATCGAAACCTTGCGCGTGCGCGCCACCAAAAGAGCAAGCCCGACTGATGCAAAAAGGATGAGGTGCAACACGAGGACTTCCCAGGAGGTCACCCATTCCAGTACTACTCTCGCCCAAGCACGCTTAACTGCGGAGTTCTGATGGGATCCGGTGCATTAGTGCTGGTATGATCGCACCTGTCAAGTGTGGCGCGATCAACTGCTTTATGCCTTCGCCAGGCAGCCGCGCGCGCTTCAAACGATCATAACTTTCTGTCCGGGATGAATCTCGAGGCCCGGGAGGCGCCGCTGGAAAGCTCGTCCTGAGCCCGCCGCCGTCCCAACCGGGGCTCGCCCGGTTGAGGTCGACGTCGACCCCAGAAACCTGTTCCGGGGCCCGTTTCGGAGCTTTTGCAGCAACGCAAAGGATCGGAGCCGCCAGGCGAGGAAATCGACCTGCCGCGGTCCCGGGCCCGCCTCCGCCGCCGAGAAGGATTTGAGCAATCGAAACCTTGCGCGTGCGCGCCACCAAAAGAGCAAGCCCGACTGATGCAAAAAGGATGAGGTGCAACACGAGGACTTCCCAGGAGGTCACCCATTCCAGTACTACTCTCGCCCAAGCACGCTTAACTGCGGAGTTCTGATGGGATCCGGTGCATTAGTGCTGGTATGATCGCACCTGTCAAGTGTGGCGCGATCAACTGCTTTATGCCTTCGCCAGGCAGCCGCGCGCGCTTCAAACGATCATAACTTTCTGTCCGGGATGAATCTCGAGGCCCGGGAGGCGCCGCTGGAAAGCTCGTCCTGAGCCCGCCGCCGTCCCAACCGGGGCTCGCCCGGTTGAGGTCGACGTCGACCCCAGAAACCTGTTCCGGGGCCCGTTTCGGAACTTTTGCAGCAACGCAAAGGATCGGAGCCGCCAGGCGAGGAAATCGACCTGCCGCGGTCCCGGGCCCGCCTCCGCCGCCGAGAAGGATTTGAGCAATCGAAACCTTGCGCGTGCGCGCCACCAAAAGAGCAAGCCCGACTGATGCAAAAAGGATGAGGTGCAACACGAGGACTTCCCAGGAGGTCACCCATTCCAGTACTACTCTCGCCAAAGAACGCTTAACTGCGGAGTTCTGATGGGATCCGGTGCATTAGTGCTGGTATAATCGCACCTGTCAAGTGTGGCGCGATCAACTGCTTTATGCGTTCGCAAGGCAGCCGCGCGCGCTTCAAACGATCATAACTTTCTGTCCGGGATAAATCTCGAGGCCCGGGAGGCGCCGCTGGAAAGCTCGTCCTGAGCCCGCCGCCGTCCCGACCCGGGCTCGCCCGGTTGAGGTCGACGTCGACCCCAGAAACCTATTCCGGGGCCGGTTTCGGAGCTTTTGCAGCAACGTCAAGGATAAGAGCCGCCGGGCGAGGAAACCGACCTGCCGCGGTCCCGCGCCCGCCTCCGCCGCCGAGAAGGATTTGAGCAATCGAAACCTTGCGCGTGCGCGCCACCAAAAGAGCAAGTCCGACTGATGCAAAAAGGATGAGGTGCAACACGAGGACTTCCCAGGAGGTCACCCATTCCAGTACTACTCTCGCCCAAGCACGCTTAACTGCGGAGTTCTGATGGGATCCGGTGCATTAGTGCTGGTATGATCGCACCTGTCAAGTGTGGCGCGATCAACTGCTTTATGCCTTCGCCAGGCAGCCGCGCGCGCTTCAAACGATCATAACTTTCTGTCCGGGATGAATCTCGAGGCCCGGGAGGCGCCGCTGGAAAGCTCGTCCTGAGCCCGCCGCCGTCCCAACCGGGGCTCGCCCGGTTGAGGTCGACGTCGACCCCAGAAACCTGTTCCGGGGCCCGTTTCGGAGCTTTTGCAGCAACGCAAAGGATCGGAGCCGCCAGGCGAGGAAATCGACCTGCCGCGGTCCCGGGCCCGCCTCCGCCGCCGAGAAGGATTTGAGCAATCGAAACCTTGCGCGTGCGCGCCACCAAAAGAGCAAGCCCGACTGATGCAAAAAGGATGAGGTGCAACACGAGGACTTCCCAGGAGGTCACCCATTCCAGTACTACTCTCGCCCAAGCACGCTTAACTGCGGAGTTCTGATGGGATCCGGTGCATTAGTGCTGGTATGATCGCACCTGTCAAGTGTGGCGCGATCAACTGCTTTATGCCTTCGCCAGGCAGCCGCGCGCGCTTCAAACGATCATAACTTTCTGTCCGGGATGAATCTCGAGGCCCGGGAGGCGCCGCTGGAAAGCTCGTCCTGAGCCCGCCGCCGTCCCAACCGGGGCTCGCCCGGTTGAGGTCGACGTCGACCCCAGAAACCTGTTCCGGGGCCCGTTTCGGAGCTTTTGCAGCAACGCAAAGGATCGGAGCCGCCAGGCGAGGAAATCGACCTGCCGCGGTCCCGGGCCCGCCTCCGCCGCCGAGAAGGATTTGAGCAATCGAAACATTGCGCGTGCGCGCCACCAAAAGAGCAAGCCCGACTGATGCAAAAAGGATGAGGTGCAACACGAGGACTTCCCAGGAGGTCACCCATTCCAGTACTACTCTCGCCCAAGAACGCTTAACTGCGGAGTTCTGATGGGATCCGGTGCATTAGTGCTGGTATAATCGCACCTGTCAAGTGTGGCGCGATCAACTGCTTTATGCGTTCGCAAGGCAGCCGCGCGCGCTTCAAACGATCATAACTTTCTGTCCGGGATAAATCTCGAGGCCCGGGAGGCGCCGCTGGAAAGCTCGTCCTGAGCCCGCCGCCGTCCCAACCCGGGCTCGCCCGGTTGAGGTCGACGTCGACCCCAGAAACCTATTCCGGGGCCGGTTTCGGAGCTTTTGCAGCAACGTCAAGGATAAGAGCCGCCGGGCGAGGAAACCGACCTGCCGCAGTCCCGCGCCCGCCTCCGCCGCCGAGAAGGATTTGAGCAATCGAAACCTTGCGCGTGCGCGCCACCAAAAGAGCAAGTCCGACTGATGCAAAAAGGATGAGGTGCAACACGAGGACTTCCCAGGAGGTCACCCATTCCAGTACTACTCTCGCCCAAGCACGCTTAACTGCGGAGTTCTGATGGGATCCGGTGCATTAGTGCTGGTATGATCGCACCTGTCAAGTGTGGCGCGATCAACTGCTTTATGCCTTCGCCAGGCAGCCGCGCGCGCTTTAAACGATCATAACTTTCTGTCCGGGATGAATCTCGAGGCCCGGGAGGCGCCGCTGGAAAGCTCGTCCTGAGCCCGCCGCCGTCCCAACCAGGGCTCGCCCGGTTGAGGTCGACGTCGACCCCAGAAACCTGTTCCGGGGCCCGTTTCGGAGCTTTTGCAGCAACGCAAAGGATCGGACCCGCCGGGCGAGGAAATCGACCTGCCGCGGTCCCGGGCCCGCCTCCGCCGCCGAGAAGGATTTGAGCAATCGAAACCTTGCGCGTGCGCGCCACCAAAAGAGCAAGTCCGACTGATGCAAAAAGGATGAGGTGCAACACGAGGACTTCCCAGGAGGTCACCCATTCCAGTACTACTCTCGCCCAAGCAGGCTTAACTGCGGAGTTCTGATGGGATCCGGTGCATTAGTGCTGGTATGATCGCACCTGTCAAGTGTGGCGCGATCAACTGCTTTATGCCTTCGCCAGGCAGCCGCGCGCGCTTCAAACGATCATAACTTTCTGTCCGGGATGAATCTCGAGGCCCGGGAGGCGCCGCTGGAAAGCTCGTCCTGAGCCCGCCGCCGTCCCAACCGGGGCTCGCCCGGTTGAGGTCGACGTCGACCCCAGAAACCTGTTCCGGTGCCCGTTTCGGAGCTTTTGCAGCAACGCAAAGGATCGGAGCCGCCAGGCGAGGAAATCGACCTGCCGCGGTCCCGGGCCCGCCTCCGCCGCCGAGAAGGATTTGAGCAATCGAAACCTTGCGCGTGCGCGCCACCAAAAGAGCAAGCCCGACTGATGCAAAAAGGATGAGGTGCAACACGAGGACTTCCCAGGAGGTCACCCATTCCAGTACTACTCTCGCCCAAGCACGCTTAACTGCGGAGTTCTGATGGGATCCGGTGCATTAGTGCTGGTATAATCGCACCTGTCAAGTGTGGCGCGATCAACTGCTTTATGCGTTCGCAAGGCAGCCGCGCGCGCTTCAAACGATCATAACTTTCTGTCCGGGATAAATCTCGAGGCCCGGGAGGCGCCGCTGGAAAGCTCGTCCTGAGCCCGCCGCCGTCCCAACCCGGGCTCGCCCGGTTGAGGTCGACGTCTACCCCAGAAACCTATTCCGGGGCCGGTTTCGGAGCTTTTGCAGCAACGTCAAGGATAAGAGCCGCCAGGCGAGGAAACCGACCTGCTGCGGTCCCGCGCCCGCCTCCTCCGCCGAGAAGGATTTGAGCAATCGAAACCTTGCGCGTGCGCGCCACCAAAAGAGCAAGTCCGACTGATGCAAAAAGGATGAGGTGCAACACGAGGACTTCCCAGGAGGTCACCCATTCCAGTACTACTCTCGCCCAAGCACGCTTAACTGCGGAGTTCTGATGGGATCCGGTGCATTAGTGCTGGTATGATCGCACCTGTCAAGTGTGGCGCGATCAACTGCTTTATGCCTTCGCCAGGCAGCCGCGCGCGCTTCAAACGATCATAACTTTCTGTCCGGGATGAATCTCGAGGCCCGGGAGGCGCCGCTGGAAAGCTCGTCCTGAGCCCGCCGCCGTCCCAACCGGGGCTCGCCCGGTTGAGGTCGACGTCGACCCCAGAAACCTGTTCCGGGGCCTGTTTCGGAGCTTTTGCAGCAACGCAAAGGATCAGAGCCGCCGGGCGACGAAATCGACCTGCCGCAGTCCCGGGCCCGCCTCCGCCGCCGAGAAGGATTTGAGCAATCGAAACCTTGCGCGTGCGCGCCACCAAAAGAGCAAGCCCGACTGATGCAAAAAGGATGAGGTGCAACACGAGGACTTCCAAGGAGGTCACCCATTCCAGTACTACTCTCGCCCAAGCACGCTTAACTGCGGAGTTCTGATGGGATCCGGTGCATTAGTGCTGGTATGATCGCACCTGTCAAGTGTGGCGCGATCAACTGCTTTATGCCTTCGCCAGGCAGCCGCGCGCGCTTCAAACGATCATAACTTTCTGTCCGGGATGAATCTCGAGGCCCGGGAGGCGCCGCTGGAAAGCTCGTCCTGAGCCCGCCGCCGTCCCAACCGGGGCTCGCCCGGTTGAGGTCGACGTCGACCCCAGAAACCTGTTCCGGGGCCCGTTTCGGAGCTTTTGCAGCAACGCAAAGGATCGGAGCCGCCAGGCGAGGAAATCGACCTGCCGCGGTCCCGGGCCCGCCTCCGCCGCCGAGAAGGATTTGAGCAATCGAAACCTTGCGCGTGCGCGCCACCAAAAGAGCAAGCCCGACTGATGCAAAAAGGATGAGGTGCAACACGAGGACTTCCCAGGAGGTCACCCATTCCAGTACTACTCTCGCCCAAGCACGCTTAACTGCGGAGTTCTGATGGGATCCGGTGCATTAGTGCTGGTATAATCGCACCTGTCAAGTGTGGCGCGATCAACTGCTTTATGCGTTCGCAAGGCAGCCGCGCGCGCTTCAAACGATCATAACTTTCTGTCCGGGATAAATCTCGAGGCCCGGGAGGCGCCGCTGGAAAGCTCGTCCTGAGCCCGCCGCCGTCCCAACCCGGGCTCGCCCGGTTGAGGTCGACGTCGACCCCAGAAACCTATTCCGGGGCCGGTTTCGGAGCTTTTGCAGCAACGTCAAGGATAAGAGCCGCCGGGCGAGGAAACCGACCTGCCGCGGTCCCGCGCCCGCCTCCGCCGCCGAGAAGGATTTGTGCAATCGAAACCTTGCGCGTGCGCGCCACCAAAAGAGCAAGTCCGACTGATGCAAAAAGGATGAGGTGCAACACGAGGACTTCCCAGGAGGTCACCCATTCCAGTACTACTCTCGCCCAAGCACGCTTAACTGCGGAGTTCTGATGGGATCCGGTGCATTAGTGCTGGTATGATCGCACCTGTCAAGTGTGGCGCGATCAACTGCTTTATGCCTTCGCCAGGCAGCCGCGCGCGCTTCAAACGATCATAACTTTCTGTCCGGGATGAATCTCGAGGCCCGGGAGGCGCCGCTGGAAAGCTCGTCCTGAGCCCGCCGCCGTCCCAACCGGGGCTCGCCCGGTTGAGGTCGACGTCGACCCCAGAAACCTGTTCCGGGGCCCGTTTCGGAACTTTTGCAGCAACGCAAAGGATCGGAGCCGCCAGGCGAGGAAATCGACCTGCCGCGGTCCCGGGCCCGCCTCCGCCGCCGAGAAGGATTTGAGCAATCGAAACCTTGCGCGTCCGCGCCACCAAAAGAGCAAGCCCGACTGATGCAAAAAGGATGAGGTGCAACACGAGGACTTCCCAGGAGGTCACCCATTCCAGTACTACTCTCGCCAAAGAACGCTTAACTGCGGAGTTCTGATGGGATCCGGTGCATTAGTGCTGGTATAATCGCACCTGTCAAGTGTGGCGCGATCAACTGCTTTATGCGTTCGCAAGGCAGCCGCGCGCGCTTCAAACGATCATAACTTTCTGTCCGGGATAAATCTCGAGGCCCGGGAGGCGCCGCTGGAAAGCTCGTCCTGAGCCCGCCGCCGTCCCGACCCGGGCTCGCCCGGTTGAGGTCGACGTCGACCCCAGAAACCTATTCCGGGGCCGGTTTCGGAGCTTTTGCAGCAACGTCAAGGATAAGAGCCGCCGGGCGAGGAAACCGACCTGCCGCGGTCCCGCGCCCGCCTCCGCCGCCGAGAAGGATTTGAGCAATCGAAACCTTGCGCGTGCGCGCCACCAAAAGAGCAAGTCCGACTGATGCAAAAAGGATGAGGTGCAACACGAGGACTTCCCAGGAGGTCACCCATTCCAGTACTACTCTCGCCCAAGCACGCTTAACTGCGGAGTTCTGATGGGATCCGGTGCATTAGTGCTGGTATGATCGCACCTGTCAAGTGTGGCGCGATCAACTGCTTTATGCCTTCGCCAGGCAGCCGCGCGCGCTTCAAACGATCATAACTTTCTGTCCGGGATGAATCTCGAGGCCCGGGAGGCGCCGCTGGAAAGCTCGTCCTGAGCCCGCCGCCGTCCCAACCGGGGCTCGCCCGGTTGAGGTCGACGTCGACCCCAGAAACCTGTTCCGGGGCCCGTTTCGGAGCTTTTGCAGCAACGCAAAGGATCGGAGCCGCCAGGCGAGGAAATCGACCTGCCGCGGTCCCGGGCCCGCCTCCGCCGCCGAGAAGGATTTGAGCAATCGAAACCTTGCGCGTGCGCGCCACCAAAAGAGCAAGCCCGACTGATGCAAAAAGGATGAGGTGCAACACGAGGACTTCCCAGGAGGTCACCCATTCCAGTACTACTCTCGCCCAAGCACGCTTAACTGCGGAGTTCTGATGGGATCCGGTGCATTAGTGCTGGTATGATCGCACCTGTCAAGTGTGGCGCGATCAACTGCTTTATGCCTTCGCCAGGCAGCCGCGCGCGCTTCAAACGATCATAACTTTCTGTCCGGGATGAATCTCGAGGCCCGGGAGGCGCCGCTGGAAAGCTCGTCCTGAGCCCGCCGCCGTCCCAACCGGGGCTCGCCCGGTTGAGGTCGACGTCGACCCCAGAAACCTGTTCCGGGGCCCGTTTCGGAGCTTTTGCAGCAACGCAAAGGATCGGAGCCGCCAGGCGAGGAAATCGACCTGCCGCGGTCCCGGGCCCGCCTCCGCCGCCGAGAAGGATTTGAGCAATCGAAACATTGCGCGTGCGCGCCACCAAAAGAGCAAGCCCGACTGATGCAAAAAGGATGAGGTGCAACACGAGGACTTCCCAGGAGGTCACCCATTCCAGTACTACTCTCGCCCAAGAACGCTTAACTGCGGAGTTCTGATGGGATCCGGTGCATTAGTGCTGGTATAATCGCACCTGTCAAGTGTGGCGCGATCAACTGCTTTATGCGTTCGCAAGGCAGCCGCGCGCGCTTCAAACGATCATAACTTTCTGTCCGGGATAAATCTCGAGGCCCGGGAGGCGCCGCTGGAAAGCTCGTCCTGAGCCCGCCGCCGTCCCAACCCGGGCTCGCCCGGTTGAGGTCGACGTCGACCCCAGAAACCTATTCCGGGGCCGGTTTCGGAGCTTTTGCAGCAACGTCAAGGATAAGAGCCGCCGGGCGAGGAAACCGACCTGCCGCAGTCCCGCGCCCGCCTCCGCCGCCGAGAAGGATTTGAGCAATCGAAACCTTGCGCGTGCGCGCCACCAAAAGAGCAAGTCCGACTGATGCAAAAAGGATGAGGTGCAACACGAGGACTTCCCAGGAGGTCACCCATTCCAGTACTACTCTCGCCCAAGCACGCTTAACTGCGGAGTTCTGATGGGATCCGGTGCATTAGTGCTGGTATGATCGCACCTGTCAAGTGTGGCGCGATCAACTGCTTTATGCCTTCGCCAGGCAGCCGCGCGCGCTTTAAACGATCATAACTTTCTGTCCGGGATGAATCTCGAGGCCCGGGAGGCGCCGCTGGAAAGCTCGTCCTGAGCCCGCCGCCGTCCCAACCAGGGCTCGCCCGGTTGAGGTCGACGTCGACCCCAGAAACCTGTTCCGGGGCCCGTTTCGGAGCTTTTGCAGCAACGCAAAGGATCGGACCCGCCGGGCGAGGAAATCGACCTGCCGCGGTCCCGGGCCCGCCTCCGCCGCCGAGAAGGATTTGAGCAATCGAAACCTTGCGCGTGCGCGCCACCAAAAGAGCAAGTCCGACTGATGCAAAAAGGATGAGGTGCAACACGAGGACTTCCCAGGAGGTCACCCATTCCAGTACTACTCTCGCCCAAGCAGGCTTAACTGCGGAGTTCTGATGGGATCCGGTGCATTAGTGCTGGTATGATCGCACCTGTCAAGTGTGGCGCGATCAACTGCTTTATGCCTTCGCCAGGCAGCCGCGCGCGCTTCAAACGATCATAACTTTCTGTCCGGGATGAATCTCGAGGCCCGGGAGGCGCCGCTGGAAAGCTCGTCCTGAGCCCGCCGCCGTCCCAACCGGGGCTCGCCCGGTTGAGGTCGACGTCGACCCCAGAAACCTGTTCCGGTGCCCGTTTCGGAGCTTTTGCAGCAACGCAAAGGATCGGAGCCGCCAGGCGAGGAAATCGACCTGCCGCGGTCCCGGGCCCGCCTCCGCCGCCGAGAAGGATTTGAGCAATCGAAACCTTGCGCGTGCGCGCCACCAAAAGAGCAAGCCCGACTGATGCAAAAAGGATGAGGTGCAACACGAGGACTTCCCAGGAGGTCACCCATTCCAGTACTACTCTCGCCCAAGCACGCTTAACTGCGGAGTTCTGATGGGATCCGGTGCATTAGTGCTGGTATAATCGCACCTGTCAAGTGTGGCGCGATCAACTGCTTTATGCGTTCGCAAGGCAGCCGCGCGCGCTTCAAACGATCATAACTTTCTGTCCGGGATAAATCTCGAGGCCCGGGAGGCGCCGCTGGAAAGCTCGTCCTGAGCCCGCCGCCGTCCCAACCCGGGCTCGCCCGGTTGAGGTCGACGTCTACCCCAGAAACCTATTCCGGGGCCGGTTTCGGAGCTTTTGCAGCAACGTCAAGGATAAGAGCCGCCAGGCGAGGAAACCGACCTGCCGCGGTCCCGCGCCCGCCTCCTCCGCCGAGAAGGATTTGAGCAATCGAAACCTTGCGCGTGCGCGCCACCAAAAGAGCAAGTCCGACTGATGCAAAAAGGATGAGGTGCAACACGAGGACTTCCCAGGAGGTCACCCATTCCAGTACTACTCTCGCCCAAGCACGCTTAACTGCGGAGTTCTGATGGGATCCGGTGCATTAGTGCTGGTATGATCGCACCTGTCAAGTGTGGCGCGATCAACTGCTTTATGCCTTCGCCAGGCAGCCGCGCGCGCTTCAAACGATCATAACTTTCTGTCCGGGATGAATCTCGAGGCCCGGGAGGCGCCGCTGGAAAGCTCGTCCTGAGCCCGCCGCCGTCCCAACCGGGGCTCGCCCGGTTGAGGTCGACGTCGACCCCAGAAACCTGTTCCGGGGCCTGTTTCGGAGCTTTTGCAGCAACGCAAAGGATCAGAGCCGCCGGGCGAGGAAATCGACCTGCCGCAGTCCCGGGCCCGCCTCCGCCGCCGAGAAGGATTTGAGCAATCGAAACCTTGCGCGTGCGCGCCACCAAAAGAGCAAGCCCGACTGATGCAAAAAGGATGAGGTGCAACACGAGGACTTCCAAGGAGGTCACCCATTCCAGTACTACTCTCGCCCAAGCACGCTTAACTGCGGAGTTCTGATGGGATCCGGTGCATTAGTGCTGGTATGATCGCACCTGTCAAGTGTGGCGCGATCAACTGCTTTATGCCTTCGCCAGGCAGCCGCGCGCGCTTCAAACGATCATAACTTTCTGTCCGGGATGAATCTCGAGGCCCGGGAGGCGCCGCTGGAAAGCTCGTCCTGAGCCCGCCGCCGTCCCAACCGGGGCTCGCCCGGTTGAGGTCGACGTCGACCCCAGAAACCTGTTCCGGGGCCCGTTTCGGAGCTTTTGCAGCAACGCAAAGGATCGGAGCCGCCAGGCGAGGAAATCGACCTGCCGCGGTCCCGGGCCCGCCTCCGCCGCCGAGGAGGATTTGAGCAATCGAAACCTTGCGCGTGCGCGCCACCAAAAGAGCAAGCCCGACTGATGCAAAAAGGATGAGGTGCAACACGAGGACTTCCCAGGAGGTCACCCATTCCAGTACTACTCTCGCCCAAGCACGCTTAACTGCGGAGTTCTGATGGGATCCGGTGCATTAGTGCTGGTATAATCGCACCTGTCAAGTGTGGCGCGATCAACTGCTTTATGCGTTCGCAAGGCAGCCGCGCGCGCTTCAAACGATCATAACTTTCTGTCCGGGATAAATCTCGAGGCCCGGGAGGCGCCGCTGGAAAGCTCGTCCTGAGCCCGCCGCCGTCCCAACCCGGGCTCGCCCGGTTGAGGTCGACGTCGACCCCAGAAACCTATTCCGGGGCCGGTTTCGGAGCTTTTGCAGCAACGTCAAGGATAAGAGCCGCCGGGCGAGGAAACCGACCTGCCGCGGTCCCGCGCCCGCCTCCGCCGCCGAGAAGGATTTGTGCAATCGAAACCTTGCGCGTGCGCGCCACCAAAAGAGCAAGTCCGACTGATGCAAAAAGGATGAGGTGCAACACGAGGACTTCCCAGGAGGTCACCCATTCCAGTACTACTCTCGCCCAAGCACGCTTAACTGCGGAGTTCTGATGGGATCCGGTGCATTAGTGCTGGTATGATCGCACCTGTCAAGTGTGGCGCGATCAACTGCTTTATGCCTTCGCCAGGCAGCCGCGCGCGCTTCAAACGATCATAACTTTCTGTCCGGGATGAATCTCGAGGCCCGGGAGGCGCCGCTGGAAAGCTCGTCCTGAGCCCGCCGCCGTCCCAACCAGGGCTCGCCCGGTTAAGGTCGACGTCGACCCCAGAAACCTGTTCCGGGGCCCGTTTCGGAGCTTTTGCAGCAACGCAAAGGATCGGAGCCGCCAGGCGAGGAAATCGACCTGCCGCGGTCCCGGGCCCGCCTCCGCCGCCGAGAAGGATTTGAGCAATCGAAACCTTGCGCGTGCGCGCCACCAAAAGAGCAAGTCCGACTGATGCAAAAAGGATGAGGTGCAACACGAGGACTTCCCAGGAGGTCACCCATTCCAGTACTACTCTCGCCCAAGCACGCTTAACTGCGGAGTTCTGATGGGATCCGGTGCATTAGTGCTGGTATGATCGCACCTGTCAAGTGTGGCGCGATCAACTGCTTTATGCCTTCGCCAGGCAGCCGCGCGCGCTTCAAACGATCATAACTTTCTGTCCGGGATGAATCTCGAGGCCCGGGAGGCGCCGCTGGAAAGCTCGTCCTGAGCCCGCCGCCGTCCCAACCGGGGCTCGCCCGGTTGAGGTCGACGTCGACCCCAGAAACCTGTTCCGGGGCCCGTTTCGGAGCTTTTGCAGCAACGCAAAGGATCGGAGCCGCCAGGCGAGGAAATCGACCTGCCGCGGTCCCGGGCCCGCCTCCGCCGCCGAGAAGGATTTGAGCAATCGAAACCTTGCGCGTGCGCGCCACCAAAAGAGCAAGCCCGACTGATGCAAAAAGGATGAGGTGCAACACGAGGACTTCCCAGGAGGTCACCCATTCCAGTACTACTCTCGCCCAAGCACGCTTAACTGCGGAGTTCTGATGGGATCCGGTGCATTAGTGCTGGTATAATCGCACCTGTCAAGTGTGGCGCGATCAACTGCTTTATGCGTTCGCAAGGCAGCCGCGCGCGCTTCAAACGATCATAACTTTCTGTCCGGGATAAATCTCGAGGCCCGGGAGGCGCCGCTGGAAAGCTCGTCCTGAGCCCGCCGCCGTCCCAACCCGGGCTCGCCAGGTTGAGGTCGACGTCGACCCCAGAAACCTATTCCGGGGCCGGTTTCGGAGCTTTTGCAGCAACGTCAAGGATAAGAGCCGCCGGGCGAGGAAACCGACCTGCCGCGGTCCCGCGCCCGCCTCCGCCGCCGAGAAGGATTTGAGCAATCGAAACCTTGCGCGTGCGCGCCACCAAAAGAGCAAGTCCGACTGATGCAAAAAGGATGAGGTGCAACACGAGGACTTCCCAGGAGGTCACCCATTCCAGTACTACTCTCGCCCAAGCACGCTTAACTGCGGAGTTCTGATGGGATCCGGTGCATTAGTGCTGGTATGATCGCACCTGTCAAGTGTGGCGCGATCAACTGCTTTATGCCTTCGCCAGGCAGCCGCGCGCGCTTCAAACGATCATAACTTTCTGTCCGGGATGAATCTCGAGGCCCGGGAGGCGCCGCTGGAAAGCTCGTCCTGAGCCCGCCGCCGTCCCAACCGGGGCTCGCCCGGTTGAGGTCGACGTCGACCCCAGAAACCTGTTCCGGGGCCCGTTTCGGAGCTTTTGCAGCAACGCAAAGGATCAGAGCCGCCGGGCGAGGAAATCGACCTGCCGCAGTCCCGGGCCCGCCTCCGCCGCCGAGAAGGATTTGAGCAATCGAAACCTTGCGCGTGCGCGCCACCAAAAGAGCAAGCCCGACTGATGCAAAAAGGATGAGGTGCAACACGAGGACTTCCCAGGAGGTCACCCATTCCAGTACTACTCTCGCCCAAGCACGCTTAACTGCGGAGTTCTGATGGGATCCGGTGCATTAGTGCTGGTATGATCGCACCTGTCAAGTGTGGCGCGATCAACTGCTTTATGCCTTCGCAAGGCAGCCGCGCGCGCTTCAAACGATCATAACTTTCTGTCCGGGATGAATCTCGAGGCCCGGGAGGCGCCGCTGGAAAGCTCGTCCTGAGCCCGCCGCCGTCCAAACCGGGGCTCGCCCGGTTGAGGTCGACGTCGACCCCAGAAACCTGTTCCGGGGCCCGTTTCGGAGCTTTTGCAGCAACGCAAAGGATCGGAGCCGCCAGGCGAGGAAATCGACCTGCCGCGGTCCCAGGCCCGCCTCCGCCGCCGAGAAGGATTTGAGCAATCGAAACCTTGCGCGTGCGCGCCACCAAAAGAGCAAGCCCGACTGATGCAAAAAGGATGAGGTGCAACACGAGGACTTCCTAGGAGGTCACCCATTCCAGTACTACTCTCGCCCAAGCACGCTTAACTGCGGAGTTCTGATGGGATCCGGTGCATTAGTGCTGGTATAATCGCACCTGTCAAGTGTGGCGCGATCAACTGCTTTATGCGTTCGCAAGGCAGCCGCGCGCGCTTCAAACGATCATAACTTTCTGTCCGGGATAAATCTCGAGGCCTGGGAGGCGCCGCTGGAAAGCTCGTCCTGAGCCCGCCGCCGTCCCAACCCGGGCTCGCCCGGTTGAGGTCGACGTCGACCCCAGAAACCTATTCCGGGGCCGGTTTCGGAGCTTTTGCAGCAACGTCAAGGATAAAAGCCGCCGGGCGAGGAAACCGACCTGCCGCGGTCCCAGGCCCGCCTCCGCCGCCGAGAAGGATTTGAGCAATCGAAACCTTGCGCGTGCGCGCCACCAAAAGAGCAAGTCCGACTGATGCAAAAAGGATGAGGTGCAACACGAGGACTTCCCAGGAGGTCACCCATTCCAGTACTACTCTCGCCCAAGCACGCTTAACTGCGGAGTTCTGATGGGATCCGGTGCATTAGTGCTGGTATGATCGCACCTGTCAAGTGTGGCGCGATCAACTGCTTTATGCCTTCGCCAGGCAGCCGCGCGCGCTTCAAACGATCATAACTTTCTGTCCGGGATGAATCTCGAGGCCCGGGAGGCGCCGCTGGAAAGCTCGTCCTGAGCCCGCCGCCGTCCCAACCGGGGCTCGCCCGGTTGAGGTCGACGTCGACCCCAGAAACCTGTTCCGGGGCCCGTTTCGGAGCTTTTGCAGCAACGCAAAGGATCGGAGCCGCCGGGCGAGGAAATCGACCTGCCGCGGTCCCGGGCCCGCCTCCGCCGCCGAGAAGGATTTGAGCAATCGAAACCTTGCGCGTGCGCGCCACCAAAAGAGCAAGTCCGACTGATGCAAAAAGGATGAGGTGCAACACGAGGACTTCCCAGGAGGTCACCCATTCCAGTACTACTCTCGCCCAAGCACGCTTAACTGCGGAGTTCTGATGGGATCCGGTGCATTAGTGCTGGTATAATCGCACCTGTCAAGTGTGGCGCGATCAACTGCTTTATGCGTTCGCAAGGCAGCCGCGCGCGCTTCAAACGATCATAACTTTCTGTCCGGGATAAATCTCGAGGCCCGGGAGGCGCCGCTGGAAAGCTCGTCCTGAGCCCGCCGCCGTCCCAACCCGGGCTCGCCCGGTTGAGGTCGACGTCGACCCCAGAAACCAATTCCGGGGCCGGTTTCGGAGCTTTTGCAGCAACGTCAAGGATAAGAGCCGCCGGGCGAGGAAACCGACCTGCCGCGGTCCCGCGCCCGCCTCCGCCGCCGAGAAGGATTTGAGCAATCGAAACCTTGCGCGTGCGCGCCACCAAAAGAGCAAGTCCGACTGATGCAAAAAGGATGAGGTGCAACACGAGGACTTCCCAGGAGGTCACCCATTCGAGTACTACTCTCGCCCAAGCACGCTTAACTGCGGAGTTCTGATGGGATCCGGCGCATTAGTGCTGGTATGATCGCACCTGTCAAGTGTGGCGCGATCAACTGCTTTATGCCTTCGCCAGGCAGCCGCGCGCGCTTCAAACGATCATAACTTTCTGTCCGGGATGAATCTCGAGGCCCGGGAGGCGCCGCTGGAAAGCTCGTCCTGAGCCCGCCGCCGTCCCAACCGGGGCTCGCCCGGTTGAGGTCGACGTCGACCCCAGAAACCTGTTCCGGGGCCCGTTTCGGAGCTTTTGCAGCAACGCAAAGGATCAGAGCCGCCGGGCGAGGAAATCGACCTGCCGCAGTCCCGGGCCCGCCTCCGCCGCCGAGAAGGATTTGAGCAATCGAAACCTTGCGCGTGCGCGCCACCAAAAGAGCAAGCCCGACTGATGCAAAAAGGATGAGGTGCAACACGAGGACTTCCCAGGAGGTCACCCATTCCAGTACTACTCTCGCCCAAGCACGCTTAACTGCGGAGTTCTGATGGGATCCGGTGCATTAGTGCTGGTATGATCGCACCTGTCAAGTGTGGCGCGATCAACTGCTTTATGCCTTCGCCAGGCAGCCGCGCGCGCTTCAAACGATCATAACTTTCTGTCCGGGATGAATCTCGAGGCCCGGGAGGCGCCGCTGGAAAGCTCGTCCTGAGCCCGCCGCCGTCCCAACCGGGGCTCGCCCGGTAGAGGTCGACGTCGACCCCAGAAACCTGTTCCGGGGCCCGTTTCGGAGCTTTTGCAGCAACGCAAAGGATCGGAGCCGCCAGGCGAGGAAATCGACCTGCCGCGGTCCCGGGCCCGCCTCCGCCGCCGAGAAGGATTTGAGCAATCGAAACCTTGCGCGTGCGCGCCACCAAAAGAGCAAGCCCGACTGATGCAAAAAGGATGAGGTGCAACACGAGGACTTCCCAGGAGGTCACCCATTCCAGTACTACTCTCGCCCAAGCACGCTTAACTGCGGAGTTCTGATGGGATCCGGTGCATTAGTGCTGGTATAATCGCACCTGTCAAGTGTGGCGCGATCAACTGCTTTATGCGTTCGCAAGTCAGCCGCGCGCGCTTCAAACGATCATAACTTTCTGTCCGGGATAAATCTCGAGGCCCGGGAGGCGCCGCTGGAAAGCTCGTCCTGAGCCCGCCGCCGTCCCAACCCGGGCTCGCCCGGTTGAGGTCGACGTCGACCCCAGATACCTATTCCGGGGCCGGTTTCGGAGCTTTTGCAGCAACGTCAAGGATAAGAGCCGCCGGGCGAGGAAACCGACCTGCCGCGGTCCCAGGCCCGCCTCCGCCGCCGAGAAGGATTTGAGCAATCGAAACCTTGCGCGTGCGCGCCACCAAAAGAGCAAGTCCGACTGATGCAAAAAGGATGAGGTGCAACACGAGGACTTCCCAGGAGGTCACCCATTCTAGTACTACTCTCGCCCAAGCACGCTTAACTGCGGAGTTCTGATGGGATCCGGTGCATTAGTGCTGGTATGATCGCACCTGTCAAGTGTGGCGCGATCAACTGCTTTATGCCTTCGCCAGGCAGCCGCGCGCGCTTCAAACGATCATAACTTTCTGTCCGGGATGAATCTCGAGGCCCGGGAGGCGCCGCTTGAAAGCTCGTCCTGAGTCCGCCGCCGTCCCAACCGGGGCTCGCCCGGTTGAGGTCGACGTCGACCCCAGAAACCTATTCCGGGGCCGGTTTCGGAGCTTTTGCAGCAACGTTAAGGATAAGAGCCGCCGGGCGAGGAAACCGACCTGCCGCGGTCCCGGGCCCGCCTCCGCCGCCGAGAAGGATTTGAGCAATCGAAACCTTGCGCGTGCGCGCCACCAAAAGAACAAGTCCGACTGATGCAAAAAGGATGAGGTGCAACACGAGGACTTCCCAGGAGGTCACCCATTCTAGTACTACTCTCGCCCAAGCACGCTTAACTGCGGAGTTCTGATGGGATCCGGTGCATTAGTGCTGGTATGATCGCACCTGTCAAGTGTGGCGCGATCAACTGCTTTATGCCTTCGCCAGGCAGCCGCGCGCGCTTCAAACGATCATAACTTTCTGTCCGGGATGAATCTCGAGGCCCGGGAGGCGCCGCTGGAAAGCTCGTCCTGAGTCCGCCGCCGTCCCAACCGGGGCTCGCCCGGTTGAGGTCGACGTCGACCCCAGAAACCTGTTCCGGGGCCCGTTTCGGAGCTTTTGCAGCAACGCAAAGGATCGGAGCCGCCAGGCGAGGAAATCGACCTGTCGCGGTCCCGGGCCCGCCTCCGCCGCCGAGAAGGATTTGAGCAATCGAAACCTTGCGCGTGCGCGCCACCAAAAGAACAAGCCCGACTGATGCAAAAAGGATGAGCTGCAACACGAGGACTTCCCAGGAGGTCACCCATTCCAGTACTACTCTCGCCCAAGCACGCTTAACTGCGGAGTTCTGATGGGATCCGGTGCATTAGTGCTGGTATAATCGCACCTGTCAAGTGTGGCGCGATCAACTGCTTTATGCGTTCGAAAGGCAGCCGCGCGCGCTTCAAACGATCATAACTTTCTGTCCGGGATGAATCTCGAGGCCCGGGAGGCGCCGCTGGAAAGCTCGTCCTGAGCCCGCCGCCGTCCCAACATGGGCTCGCCCGGTTGAGGTCGACGTCGACCCCAGAAACCTATTCCGGGGCCGGTTTCGGAGCTTTTGCAGCAACGTCAAGGATAAGAGCCGCTGGGCGAGGAAACTGACCTGCCGCGGTCCCGGGCCCGCCTCCGCCGCCGAGAAGGATTTGAGCAATCGAAACCTTGCGCGTGCGCGCCACCAAAAGAGCAAGTCCGACTGATGCAAAAAGGATGAGGTGCAACACGAGGACTTCCCAGGAGGTCACCCATTCCAGTACTACTCTCGCCCAAGCACGCTTAACTGCGGAGTTCTGATGGGATCCGGTGCATTAGTGCTGGTATGATCGCACCTGTCAAGTGTGGCGCGATCAACTGCTTTATGCCTTCGCCAGGCAGCCGCGCGCGCTTCAAACGATCATAACTTTCTGTCCGGGATGAATCTCGAGGCCCGGGAGGCGCCGCTGGAAAGCTCGTCCTGAGCCCGCCGCCGTCCCAACCCGGGCTCGCCCGGTTGAGGTCGACGTCGACCCCAGAAACCTGTTCCGGGGCCCGTTTCGGAGCTTTTGCAGCAACGCAAAGGATTGGACCCGCCGGGCGAGGAAATCGACCTGCCGCGGTCCCGGGCCCGCCTCCGCCGCCGAGAAGGATTTGAGCAATCAAAACCTTGCGCGTGCGCGCCACCAAAAGAACAAGCCCGACTGATGCAAAAAGGATGAGGTGCAACACGAGGACTTCCCAGGAGGTCACCCATTCCAGTACTACTCTCGCCCAAGCACGCTTAACTGCGGAGTTCTGATGGGATCCGGTGCATTAGTGCTGGTATAATCGCACCTGTCAAGTGTGGCGCGATCAACTGCTTTATGCGTTCGCAAGGCAGCCGCGCGCGCTTCAAACGATCATAACTTTCTGTCCGGGATGAATCTCGAGGCCCGGGAGGCGCCGCTGGGAAGCTCGTCCTGAGCCCGCCGCCGTCCCAACATGGGCTCGCCCGGTTGAGGTCGACGTCGACCCCAGAAACCTATTCCGGGGCCGGTTTCGGAGCTTTTGCAGCAACGTCAAGGATAAGAGCCGCTGGGCGAGGAAACTGACCTGCCGCGGTCCCGGGCCCGCCTCCGCCGCCGAGAAGGATTTGAGCAATCGAAACCTTGCGCGTGCGCGCCACCAAAAGAGCAAGTCCGACTGATGCAAAAAGGATGAGGTGCAACACGAGGACTTCCCAGGAGGTCACCCATTCCAGTACTACTCTCGCCCAAGCACGCTTAACTGCGGAGTTCTGATGGGATCCGGTGCATTAGTGCTGGTATGATCGCACCTGTCAAGTGTGGCGCGATCAACTGCTTTATGCCTTCGCCAGGCAGCCGCGCGCGCTTCAAACGATCATAACTTTCTGTCCGGGATGAATCTCGAGGCCCGGGAGGCGCCGCTGGAAAGCTCGTCCTGAGCCCGCCGCCGTCCCAACCCGGGCTCGCCCGGTTGAGGTCGACGTCGACCCCAGAAACCTGTTCCGGGGCCCGTTTCGGAGCTTTTGCAGCAACGCAAAGGATTGGACCCGCCGGGCGAGGAAATCGACCTGCCGCGGTCCCGGGCCCGCCTCCGCCGCCGAGAAGGATTTGAGCAATCAAAACCTTGCGCGTGCGCGCCACCAAAAGAACAAGCCCGACTGATGCAAAAAGGATGAGGTGCAACACGAGGACTTCCCAGGAGGTCACCCATTCCAGTACTACTCTCGCCCAAGCACGCTTAACTGCGGAGTTCTGATGGGATCCGGTGCATTAGTGCTGGTATAATCGCACCTGTCAAGTGTGGCGCGATCAACTGCTTTATGC
The DNA here is from genome assembly GCA_037954105.1 of Canavalia gladiata. Classification (NCBI taxonomy): domain Eukaryota; kingdom Viridiplantae; phylum Streptophyta; class Magnoliopsida; order Fabales; family Fabaceae; genus Canavalia; species Canavalia gladiata. The sequence continues at coordinate 27,583,245 of CM075661.1, read as the reverse complement.
GTTCGCAAGGCAGCCGCGCGCGCTTCAAACGATCATAACTTTCTGTCCGGGATGAATCTCGAGGCCCGGGAGGCGCCGCTGGAAAGCTCGTCCTGAGCCCGCCGCCGTCCCAACATGGGCTCGCCCGGTTGAGGTCGACGTCGACCCCAGAAACCTATTCCGGGGCCGGTTTCGGAGCTTTTGCAGCAACGTCAAGGATAAGAGCCGCTGGGCGAGGAAACTGACCTGCCGCGGTCCCGGGCCCGCCTCCGCCGCCGAGAAGGATTTGAGCAATCGAAACCTTGCGCGTGCGCGCCACCAAAAGAGCAAGTCCGACTGATGCAAAAAGGATGAGGTACAACACGAGGACTTCCCAGGAGGTCACCCATTCCAGTACTACTCTCGCCCAAGCACGCTTAACTGCGGAGTTCTGATGGGATCCAGTGCATTAGTGCTGGTATGATCGCACCTGTCAAGTGTGGCGCGATCAACTGCTTTATGCCTTCGCCAGGCAGCCGCGCGCGCTTCAAACGATCATAACTTTCTGTCCGGGATGAATCTCGAGGCCCGGGAGGCGCCGCTGGAAAGCTCGTCCTGAGCCCGCCGCCGTCCCAACATGGGCTCGCCCGGTTGAGGTCGACGTCGACCCCAGAAACCTATTCCGGGGCCGGTTTCGGAGCTTTTGCAGCAACGTCAAGGATAAGAGCCGCCGGGCGAGGAAACTGACCTGCCGCGGTCCCGGGCCCGCCTCCGCCGCCGAGAAGGATTTGAGCAATCGAAACCTTGCGCGTGCGCGCCACCAAAAGAGCAAGTCCGACTGATGCAAAAAGGATGAGGTGCAACACGAGGACTTCCCAGGAGGTCACCCATTCCAGTACTACTCTCGCCCAAGCACGCTTAACTGCGGAGTTCTGATGGGATCCGGTGCATTAGTGCTGGTATGATCGCCCCTGTCAAGTGTGGCGCGATCAACTGCTTTATGCCTTCGCCAGGCAGCCGCGCGCGCTTCAAACGATCATAACTTTCTGTCCGGGATGAATCTCGAGGCCCGGGAGGCGCCGCTGGAAAGCTCGTCCTGAGCCCGCCGCCGTCCCAACATGGGCTCGCCCGAGTGAGGTCGACGTCGACCCCAGAAACCTGTTCCGGGGCCCGTTTCAGAGCTTTTGCAGCAACGCAAAGGATTGGACCCGCCGGGCGAGGAAATCGACCTGCCGCGGTCCCGAGCCCGCCTCCGCCGCCGAGAAGGATTTGAGCAATCGAAACCTTGCGCGTGCGCGCCACCAAAAGAGCAAGCCCGACTGATGAAAAAAGGATGAGGTACAACACGAGGACTTCCCAGGAGGTCACCCATTCCAGTACTACTCTCGCCCAAGCACGCTTAACTGCGGAGTTTTGATGGGATCCGGTGCATTAGTGCTGGTATAATCGCACCTGTCAAGTGTGGCGCGATCAACTGCTTTATGCGTTCGCAAGGCAGCCGCGCGCTCTTCAAACGATCATAACTTTCTGTCCGGGATGAATCTCGAGGCCCGGGAGGCGCCGCTGGAAAGCTCGTCCTGAGCCCGCCGCCGTCCCAACCGGGGCTCGCCCGGTTGAGGTCGACGTCGACCCCAGAAACCTGTTCCGGGGCCCGTTTCGGAGCTTTTGCAGCAACGCAAAGGATCGGAGCCGCCGGGCGAGGAAATCGACCTGCCGCGGTCCCGGGCCCGCCTCCGCCGCCGAGAAGGATTTGAGCAATCGAAACCTTGCGCGTGCGCGCCACCAAAAGAGCAAGTCCGACTGATGCAAAAAGGATGAGGTGCAACACGAGGACTTCCCAGGAGGTCACCCATTCCAGTACTACTCTCGCCCAAGCACGCTTAACTGCGGAGTTCTGATGGGATCCGGTGCATTAGTGCTGGTATAATCGCACCTGTCAAGTGTGGCGCGATCAACTGCTTTATGCGTTCGCAAGGCAGCCGCGCGCGCTTCAAACGATCATAACTTTCTGTCCGGGATAAATCTCGAGGCCCGGGAGGCGCCGCTGGAAAGCTCGTCCTGAGCCCGCCGCCGTCCCAACCCGGGCTCGCCCGGTTGAGGTCGACGTCGACCCCAGAAACCAATTCCGGGGCCGGTTTCGGAGCTTTTGCAGCAACGTCAAGGATAAGAGCCGCCGGGCGAGGAAACCGACCTGCCGCGGTCCCGCGCCCGCCTCCGCCGCCGAGAAGGATTTGAGCAATCGAAACCTTGCGCGTGCGCGCCACCAAAAGAGCAAGTCCGACTGATGCAAAAAGGATGAGGTGCAACACGAGGACTTCCCAGGAGGTCACCCATTCGAGTACTACTCTCGCCCAAGCACGCTTAACTGCGGAGTTCTGATGGGATCCGGCGCATTAGTGCTGGTATGATCGCACCTGTCAAGTGTGGCGCGATCAACTGCTTTATGCCTTCGCCAGGCAGCCGCGCGCGCTTCAAACGATCATAACTTTCTGTCCGGGATGAATCTCGAGGCCCGGGAGGCGCCGCTGGAAAGCTCGTCCTGAGCCCGCCGCCGTCCCAACCGGGGCTCGCCCGGTTGAGGTCGACGTCGACCCCAGAAACCTGTTCCGGGGCCCGTTTCGGAGCTTTTGCAGCAACGCAAAGGATCAGAGCCGCCGGGCGAGGAAATCGACCTGCCGCAGTCCCGGGCCCGCCTCCGCCGCCGAGAAGGATTTGAGCAATCGAAACCTTACGCGTGCGCGCCACCAAAAGAGCAAGCCCGACTGATGCAAAAAGGATGAGGTGCAACACGAGGACTTCCCAGGAGGTCACCCATTCCAGTACTACTCTCGCCCAAGCACGCTTAACTGCGGAGTTCTGATGGGATCCGGTGCATTAGTGCTGGTATGATCGCACCTGTCAAGTGTGGCGCGATCAACTGCTTTATGCCTTCGCCAGGCAGCCGCGCGCGCTTCAAACGATCATAACTTTCTGTCCGGGATGAATCTCGAGGCCCGGGAGGCGCCGCTGGAAAGCTCGTCCTGAGCCCGCCGCCGTCCCAACCGGGGCTCGCCCGGTAGAGGTCGACGTCGACCCCAGAAACCTGTTCCGGGGCCCGTTTCGGAGCTTTTGCAGCAACGCAAAGGATCGGAGCCGCCAGGCGAGGAAATCGACCTGCCGCGGTCCCGGGCCCGCCTCCGCCGCCGAGAAGGATTTGAGCAATCGAAACCTTGCGCGTGCGCGCCACCAAAAGAGCAAGCCCGACTGATGCAAAAAGGATGAGGTGCAACACGAGGACTTCCCAGGAGGTCACCCATTCCAGTACTACTCTCGCCCAAGCACGCTTAACTGCGGAGTTCTGATGGGATCCGGTGCATTAGTGCTGGTATAATCGCACCTGTCAAGTGTGGCGCGATCAACTGCTTTATGCGTTCGCAAGTCAGCCGCGCGCGCTTCAAACGATCATAACTTTCTGTCCGGGATAAATCTCGAGGCCCGGGAGGCGCCGCTGGAAAGCTCGTCCTGAGCCCGCCGCCGTCCCAACCCGGGCTCGCCCGGTTGAGGTCGACGTCGACCCCAGATACCTATTCCGGGGCCGGTTTCGGAGCTTTTGCAGCAACGTCAAGGATAAGAGCCGCCGGGCGAGGAAACCGACCTGCCGCGGTCCCAGGCCCGCCTCCGCCGCCGAGAAGGATTTGAGCAATCGAAACCTTGCGCGTGCGCGCCACCAAAAGAGCAAGTCCGACTGATGCAAAAAGGATGAGGTGCAACACGAGGACTTCCCAGGAGGTCACCCATTCTAGTACTACTCTCGCCCAAGCACGCTTAACTGCGGAGTTCTGATGGGATCCGGTGCATTAGTGCTGGTATGATCGCACCTGTCAAGTGTGGCGCGATCAACTGCTTTATGCCTTCGCCAGGCAGCCGCGCGCGCTTCAAACGATCATAACTTTCTGTCCGGGATGAATCTCGAGGCCCGGGAGGCGCCGCTTGAAAGCTCGTCCTGAGTCCGCCGCCGTCCCAACCGGGGCTCGCCCGGTTGAGGTCGACGTCGACCCCAGAAACCTATTCCGGGGCCGGTTTCGGAGCTTTTGCAGCAACGTTAAGGATAAGAGCCGCCGGGCGAGGAAACCGACCTGCCGCGGTCCCGGGCCCGCCTCCGCCGCCGAGAAGGATTTGAGCAATCGAAACCTTGCGCGTGCGCGCCACCAAAAGAACAAGTCCGACTGATGCAAAAAGGATGAGGTGCAACACGAGGACTTCCCAGGAGGTCACCCATTCTAGTACTACTCTCGCCCAAGCACGCTTAACTGCGGAGTTCTGATGGGATCCGGTGCATTAGTGCTGGTATGATCGCACCTGTCAAGTGTGGCGCGATCAACTGCTTTATGCCTTCGCCAGGCAGCCGCGCGCGCTTCAAACGATCATAACTTTCTGTCCGGGATGAATCTCGAGGCCCGGGAGGCGCCGCTGGAAAGCTCGTCCTGAGTCCGCCGCCGTCCCAACCGGGGCTCGCCCGGTTGAGGTCGACGTCGACCCCAGAAACCTGTTCCGGGGCCCGTTTCGGAGCTTTTGCAGCAACGCAAAGGATCGGAGCCGCCAGGCGAGGAAATCGACCTGTCGCGGTCCCGGGCCCGCCTCCGCCGCCGAGAAGGATTTGAGCAATCGAAACCTTGCGCGTGCGCGCCACCAAAAGAACAAGCCCGACTGATGCAAAAAGGATGAGCTGCAACACGAGGACTTCCCAGGAGGTCACCCATTCCAGTACTACTCTCGCCCAAGCACGCTTAACTGCGGAGTTCTGATGGGATCCGGTGCATTAGTGCTGGTATAATCGCACCTGTCAAGTGTGGCGCGATCAACTGCTTTATGCGTTCGAAAGGCAGCCGCGCGCGCTTCAAACGATCATAACTTTCTGTCCGGGATGAATCTCGAGGCCCGGGAGGCGCCGCTGGAAAGCTCGTCCTGAGCCCGCCGCCGTCCCAACATGGGCTCGCCCGGTTGAGGTCGACGTCGACCCCAGAAACCTATTCCGGGGCCGGTTTCGGAGCTTTTGCAGCAACGTCAAGGATAAGAGCCGCTGGGCGAGGAAACTGACCTGCCGCGGTCCCGGGCCCGCCTCCGCCGCCGAGAAGGATTTGAGCAATCGAAACCTTGCGCGTGCGCGCCACCAAAAGAGCAAGTCCGACTGATGCAAAAAGGATGAGGTGCAACACGAGGACTTCCCAGGAGGTCACCCATTCCAGTACTACTCTCGCCCAAGCACGCTTAACTGCGGAGTTCTGATGGGATCCGGTGCATTAGTGCTGGTATGATCGCACCTGTCAAGTGTGGCGCGATCAACTGCTTTATGCCTTCGCCAGGCAGCCGCGCGCGCTTCAAACGATCATAACTTTCTGTCCGGGATGAATCTCGAGGCCCGGGAGGCGCCGCTGGAAAGCTCGTCCTGAGCCCGCCGCCGTCCCAACCCGGGCTCGCCCGGTTGAGGTCGACGTCGACCCCAGAAACCTGTTCCGGGGCCCGTTTCGGAGCTTTTGCAGCAACGCAAAGGATTGGACCCGCCGGGCGAGGAAATCGACCTGCCGCGGTCCCGGGCCCGCCTCCGCCGCCGAGAAGGATTTGAGCAATCAAAACCTTGCGCGTGCGCGCCACCAAAAGAACAAGCCCGACTGATGCAAAAAGGATGAGGTGCAACACGAGGACTTCCCAGGAGGTCACCCATTCCAGTACTACTCTCGCCCAAGCACGCTTAACTGCGGAGTTCTGATGGGATCCGGTGCATTAGTGCTGGTATAATCGCACCTGTCAAGTGTGGCGCGATCAACTGCTTTATGCGTTCGCAAGGCAGCCGCGCGCGCTTCAAACGATCATAACTTTCTGTCCGGGATGAATCTCGAGGCCCGGGAGGCGCCGCTGGAAAGCTCGTCCTGAGCCCGCCGCCGTCCCAACATGGGCTCGCCCGGTTGAGGTCGACGTCGACCCCAGAAACCTATTCCGGGGCCGGTTTCGGAGCTTTTGCAGCAACGTCAAGGATAAGAGCCGCTGGGCGAGGAAACTGACCTGCCGCGGTCCCGGGCCCGCCTCCGCCGCCGAGAAGGATTTGAGCAATCGAAACCTTGCGCGTGCGCGCCACCAAAAGAGCAAGTCCGACTGATGCAAAAAGGATGAGGTACAACACGAGGACTTCCCAGGAGGTCACCCATTCCAGTACTACTCTCGCCCAAGCACGCTTAACTGCGGAGTTCTGATGGGATCCGGTGCATTAGTGCTGGTATGATCGCACCTGTCAAGTGTGGCGCGATCAACTGCTTTATGCCTTCGCCAGGCAGCCGCGCGCGCTTCAAACGATCATAACTTTCTGTCCGGGATGAATCTCGAGGCCCGGGAGGCGCCGCTGGAAAGCTCGTCCTGAGCCCGCCGCCGTCCCAACATGGGCTCGCCCGGTTGAGGTCGACGTCGACCCCAGAAACCTATTCCGGGGCCGGTTTCGGAGCTTTTGCAGCAACGTCAAGGATAAGAGCCGCCGGGCGAGGAAACTGACCTGCCGCGGTCCCGGGCCCGCCTCCGCCGCCGAGAAGGATTTGAGCAATCGAAACCTTGCGCGTGCGCGCCACCAAAAGAGCAAGTCCGACTGATGCAAAAAGGATGAGGTGCAACACGAGGACTTCCCAGGAGGTCACCCATTCCAGTACTACTCTCGCCCAAGCACGCTTAACTGCGGAGTTCTGATGGGATCCGGTGCATTAGTGCTGGTATGATCGCCCCTGTCAAGTGTGGCGCGATCAACTGCTTTATGCCTTCGCCAGGCAGCCGCGCGCGCTTCAAACGATCATAACTTTCTGTCCGGGATGAATCTCGAGGCCCGGGAGGCGCCGCTGGAAAGCTCGTCCTGAGCCCGCCGCCGTCCCAACATGGGCTCGCCCGAGTGAGGTCGACGTCGACCCCAGAAACCTGTTCCGGGGCCCGTTTCAGAGCTTTTGCAGCAACGCAAAGGATTGGACCCGCCGGGCGAGGAAATCGACCTGCCGCGGTCCCGAGCCCGCCTCCGCCGCCGAGAAGGATTTGAGCAATCGAAACCTTGCGCGTGCGCGCCACCAAAAGAGCAAGCCCGACTGATGAAAAAAGGATGAGGTACAACACGAGGACTTCCCAGGAGGTCACCCATTCCAGTACTACTCTCGCCCAAGCACGCTTAACTGCGGAGTTTTGATGGGATCCGGTGCATTAGTGCTGGTATAATCGCACCTGTCAAGTGTGGCGCGATCAACTGCTTTATGCGTTCGCAAGGCAGCCGCGCGCTCTTCAAACGATCATAACTTTCTGTCCGGGATGAATCTCGAGGCCCGGGAGGCGCCGCTAGAAAGCTCGTCCTGAGCCCGCCGCCGTCCCAACCAGGGCTCGCCCGGTTGAGGTCGACGTCGACCCCAGAAACCTGTTCCGGGGCCCGTTTCGGAGCTTTTGCAGCAACGCAAAGGATTGGACCCGCCGGGCGAGGAAATCGACCTGCCGCGAACCCGGGCCCGCCTCCGCCGCCGAGAAGGATTTGAGCAATCGAAACCTTGCGCGTGCGCGCCACCAAAAGAGCAAGCCCGACTGATGAAAAAAGGATGAGGTACCACACGAGGACTTCCCAGGAGGTCACCCATTCCAGTACTACTCTCGCCCAAGCACGCTTAACTGCGGAGTTTTGATGGGATCCGGTGCATTAGTGCTGGTATAATCGCACCTGTCAAGTGTGGCGCGATCAACTGCTTTATGCGTTCGCAAGGCAGCCGCGCGCGCTTCAAACGATCATAACTTTCTGTCCGGGATGAATCTCGAGGCCCGGGAGGCGCCGCTGGAAAGCTCGTCCTGAGCCCGCCGCCGTCCCAACATGGGCTCGCCCGGTTGAGGTCGACGTCGACCCCAGAAACCTATTCCGGGGCCGGTTTCGGAGCTTTTGCAGCAACGTCAAGGATAAGAGCCGCCGGGCGAGGAAACTGACCTGCCGCGGTCCCGGGCCCGCCTCCGCCGCCGAGAAGGATTTGAGCAATTGAAACCTTGCGCGTGCGCGCCACCAAAAGAGCAAGTCCGACTGATGCAAAAAGGATGAGGTGCAACACGAGGACTTCCCAGGAGGTCACCCATTCCAGTACTACTCTCGCCCAAGCATGCTTAACTGCGGAGTTCTGATGGGATCCGGTGCATTAGTGCTGGTATGATCGCACCTGTCAAGTGTGGCGCGATCAACTGCTTTATGCCTTCGCCAGGCAGCCGCGCGCGCTTCAAACGATCATAACTTTCTGTCCGGGATGAATCTCGAGGCCCGGGAGGCGCCGCTGGAAAGCTCGTCCTGAGCCCGCCGCCGTCCCAACATGGGCTCGCCCGGTTGAGGTCGACGTCGACCCCAGAAACCTGTTCCGGGGCCCGTTTCGGAGCTTTTGCAGCAACGCAAAGGATTGGACCCGCCGGGCGAGGAAATCCATCTGCCGCGGTCCCGGGCCCGCCTCCGCCGCCGAGAAGGATTTGAGCAATCGAAACCTTGCGCGTGCGCGCCACCAAAAGAGCAAGCCCGACTGATGCAAAAAGGATGAGGTGCAACACGAGGACTTCCCAGGAGGTCACCCATTCCACTACTACTCTCGCCCAAGCACGCTTAACTGCGGAGTTCTGATGGGATCCGGTGCATTAAAGCTGGTATAATCGCACCTGTCAAGTGTGGCGCGATCAACTGCTTTATGCGTTCGCAAGGCAGCCGCGCGCGCTTCAAACGATCATAACTTTCTGTCCGGGATGAATCTCGAGGACCGGGAGGCGCCGCTGGAAAGCTCGTCCTGAGTTCGCCGCCGTCCCAACATGGGCTCGCCCGGTTGAGGTCGGCGTCGACCCCAGAAACCTATTCTGGGGCCGGTTTCGGAGCTTTTGCAGCAACGTCAAGGATAAGAGCCGCCGGGCGAGGAAACTGACCTGCCGCGGTCCCGGGCCCGCCTCCGCCGCCGAGAAGGATTTGAGCAATCGAAACCTTGCGCGTGCGCGCCACCAAAAGAGCAAGTCCGACTGATGCAGAAAGGATGAGGTGCAACACGAGGACTTCCCAGGAGGTCACCCATTCCAGTACTACTCTCGCCCAAGCACGCTTAACTGCGGAGTTCTGATGGGATCCGGTGCATTAGTGCTGGTATGATCACACCTGTCAAGTGTGGCGCGATCAACTGCTTTATGCCTTCGCCAGGCAGCCGCGCGCGCTTCAAACAATCATAACTTTCTGTCCGGGATGAATCTCGAGGCCCGGGAGGCGCCGCTGGAAAGCTCGTCCTGAGCCCGCCGCCGTCCCAACCAGGGCTCGCCCGGTTGAGGGCGACGTCGACCCCAGAAACCTGTTCCGGGGCCCGTTTCGGAGCTTTTGCAGCAACGCAAAGGATCGGAGCCGCCGGGCGAGGAAATCGACCTGCCGCGGTCCCGGGCCCGCCTCCGCCGCCGAGAAGGATTTGAGCAATCGAAACCTTGCGCGTGCCCGCCACCAAAAGAGCAAGTCCGACTGATGCAAAAAGGATGAGGTGCAACACGAGGACTTCCCAGGAGGTCACCCATTCCAGTACTACTCTCGCCCAAGCACGCTTAACTGCGGAGTTCTGATGGCATCCGGTCCATTAGTGCTGGTATGATCGCACCTGTCAAGTGTGGCGCGATCAACTGCTTTATGCCTTCGCCAGGCAGCCGCGCGCGCTTCAAACGATCATAACTTTCTGTCCGGGATGAATCTCAAGGCCCGGGAGGCGCCGCTGGAAAGCTCGTGCTGAGCCCGCCGCCGTCCCAACCGGGGCTCACCCGGTTGAGGTCGACGTCGACCCCAGAAACCTGTTCCGGGGCCCGTTTCGGAACTTTTGCAGCAACGCAAAGGATCGGAGCCGCCGAGCGAGGAAATCGACCTGCCGCGGTCCCGGGCCCGCCTCTGCCGCCGAGAAGGATTTGAGCAATCGAAACCTTGCGCGTGCGCGCCACCAAAAGAGCAAGTCCGACTGATGCAAAAAGGATGAGGTGCAACACGAGGACTTCCCAGGAGGTCACCCATTCCAGTACTACTCTCGCCCAAGCACGCTTAACTGCGGAGTTCTGATGGGATCCGGTGCATTAGTGCTGGTATGATCGCACCTGTCAAGTGTGGCGCGATCAACTGCTTTATGCCTTCGCCAGGCAGCCGCGCGCGCTTCAAACGATCATAACTTTCTGTCCGGGATGAATCTCAAGGCCCGGGAGGCGCCGCTGGAAAGCTCGTGCTGAGCCCGCCGCCGTCCCAACCGGGGCTCGCCCGGTTGAGGTCGACGTCGACCCCAGAAACCTGTTCCGGGGCCCGTTTCGGAGCTTTTGCAGCAACGCAAAGGATCGGAGCCACCGGGCGAGGAAATCGACCTGCCGCGGTCCCGGGCCCGCCTCTGCCGCCGAGAAGGATTTGAGCAATCGAAACCTTGCGCGTGCGCGCCACCAAAAGAGAAAGTCCGACTGATGCAAAAAGGATGAGGTGCAACACGAGGACTTCCCAGGAGGTCACCCATTCCAGTACTACTCTCGCCCAAGCACGCTTAACTGCGGAGTTCTGATGGGATCCGGTGCATTAAAGCTGGTATAATCGCACCTGTCAAGTGTGGCGCGATCAACTGCTTTATGCGTTCGCAAGGCAGCCGCGCGCGCTTCAAACGATCATAACTTTCTGTCCGGGATGAATCTCGAGGACCGGGAGGCGCCGCTGGAAAGCTCGTCCTGAGTTCGCCGCCGTCCCAACATGGGCTCGCCCGGTTGAGGTCGACGTCGACCCCAGAAACCTATTCTGGGGCCGGTTTCGGAGCTTTTGCAGCAACGTCAAGGATAAGAGCCGCCGGGCGAGGAAACTGACCTGCCGCGGTCCCGGGCCCGCCTCCGCCGCCGAGAAGGATTTGAGCAATCGAAACCTTGCGCGTGCGCGCCACCAAAAGAGCAAGTCCGACTGATGCAGAAAGGATGAGGTGCAACACGAGGACTTCCCAGGAGGTCACCCATTCCAGTACTACTCTCGCCCAAGCACGCTTAACTGCGGAGTTCTGATGGGATCCGGTGCATTAGTGCTGGTATGATCGCACCTGTCAAGTGTGGCGCGATCAACTGCTTTATGCCTTCGCCAGGCAGCCGCGCGCGCTTCAAACAATCATAACTTTCTGTCCGGGATGAATCTCGAGGCCCGGGAGGCGCCGCTGGAAAGCTCGTCCTGAGCCCGCCGCCGTCCCAACCAGGGCTCGCCCGGTTGAGGTCGACGTCGACCCCAGAAACCTGTTCCGGGGCCCGTTTCGGAGCTTTTGCAGCAACGCAAAGGATCGGAGCCGCCGGGCGAGGAAATCGACCTGCCGCGGTCCCGGGCCCGCCTCCGCCGCCGAGAAGGATTTGAGCAATCGAAACCTTGCGCGTGCCCGCCACCAAAAGAGCAAGTCCGACTGATGCAAAAAGGATGAGGTGCAACACGAGGACTTCCCAGGAGGTCACCCATTCCAGTACTACTCTCGCCCAAGCACGCTTAACTGCGGAGTTCTGATGGGATCCGGTGCATTAGTGCTGGTATGATCGCACCTGTCAAGTGTGGCGCGATCAACTGCTTTATGCCTTCGCCAGGCAGCCGCGCGCGCTTCAAACGATCATAACTTTCTGTCCGGGATGAATCTCAAGGCCCGGGAGGCGCCGCTGGAAAGCTCGTGCTGAGCCCGCCGCCGTCCCAACCGGGGCTCGCCCGGTTGAGGTCGACGTCGACCCCAGAAACCTGTTCCGGGGCCCGTTTCGGAGCTTTTGCAGCAACGCAAAGGATCGGAGCCGCCGGGCGAGGAAATCGACCTGCCGCGGTCCCGGGCCCGCCTCTGCCGCCGAGAAGGATTTGAGCAATCGAAACCTTGCGCGTGCGCGCCACCAAAAGAGCAAGTCCGACTGATGCAAAAAGGATGAGGTGCAACACGAGGACTTCCCAGGAGGTCACCCATTCCAGTACTACTCTCGCCCAAGCACGCTTAACTGCGGAGTTCTGATGGGATCCGGTGCATTAGTGCTGGTATGATCGCACCTGTCAAGTGTGGCGCGATCAACTGCTTTATGCCTTCGCCAGGCAGCCGCGCGCGCTTCAAACGATCATAACTTTCTGTCCGGGATGAATCTCGAGGCCCGGGAGGCGCCGCTGGAAAGCTCGTCCTGAGCCCGCCGCCGTCCCAACCAGGGCTCGCCCGGTTGAGGTCGACGTCGACCCCAGAAACCTGTTCCGGGGCCCGTTTCGGAGCTTTTGCAGCAACGCAAAGGATCGAAGCCGCCAGGGGAGGAAATCGACCTGCCGCGGTCCCGGGCCCGCCTCCGCCGCCGAGAAGGATTTGAGCAATCGAAACATTGCGCGTGCCCGCCACCAAAAGAGCAAGTCCGACTGATGCAAAAAGGATGAGGTGCAACACGAGGACTTCCCAGGAGGTCACCCATTCCAGTACTACTCTCGCCCAAGCACGCTTAACTGCGGAGTTCTGATGGGATCCGGTCCATTAGTGCTGGTATGATCGCACCTGTCAAGTGTGGCGCGATCAACTGCTTTATGCCTTCGCCAGGCAGCCGCGCGCGCTTCAAACGATCATAACTTTCTGTCCGGGATGAATCTCAAGGCCCGGGAGGCGCCGCTGGAAAGCTCGTGCTGAGCCCGCCGCCGTCCCAACCGGGGCTCGCCCGGTTGAGGTCGACGTCGACCCCAGAAACCTGTTCCGGGGCCCGTTTCGGAGCTTTTGCAGCAACGCAAAGGATCGGAGCCGCCGGGCGAGGAAATCGACCTGCCGCGGTCCCGGGCCCGCCTCTGCCGCCGAGAAGGATTTGAGCAATCGAAACCTTGCGCGTGCGCGCCACCAAAAGAGCAAGTCCGACTGATGCAAAAAGGATGAGGTGCAACACGAGGACTTCCCAGGAGGTCACCCATTCCAGTACTACTCTCGCGCAAGCACGCTTAACTGCGGAGTTCTGATGGGATCCGGTGCATTAGTGCTGGTATGATCGCACCTGTCAAGTGTGGCGCGATCAACTGCTTTATGTCTTCGCCAGGCAGCCGCGCGCGCTTCAAACGATCATAACTTTCTGTCCGGGATGAATCTCGAGGCCCGGGAGGCGCCGCTGGAAAGCTCGTCCTGAGCCCGCCGCCGTCCCAACCCGGGCTCGCCCGGTTGAGGTCGACGTCGACCCCAGAAACCTGTTCCGGGGCCCGTTTCGGAGCTTTTGCAGCAACGCAAAGGATCGAAGCCGCCGGGGGAGGAAATCGACCTGCCGCGGTCCCGGGCCCGCCTCCGCCGCCGAGAAGGATTTGAGCAATCGAAACATTGCGCGTGCCCGCCACCAAAAGAGCAAGTCCGACTGATGCAAAAAGGATGAGGTGCAACACGAGGACTTCCCAGGAGGTCACCCATTCCAGTACTACTCTCGCCCAAGCACGCTTAACTGCGGAGTTCTGATGGGATCCGGTCCATTAGTGCTGGTATGATCGCACCTGTCAAGTGTGGCGCGATCAACTGCTTTATGCCTTCGCCAGGCAGCCGCGCGCGCTTCAAACGATCATAACTTTCTGTCCGGGATGAATCTCAAGGCCCGGGAGGCGCCGCTGGAAAGCTCGTGCTGAGCCCGCCGCCGTCCCAACCGGGGCTCGCCCGGTTGAGGTCGACGTCGACCCCAGAAACCTGTTCCGGGGCCCGTTTCGGAGCTTTTGCAGCAACGCAAAGGATCGGAGCCGCCGGGCGAGGAAATCGACCTGCCGCGGTCCCGGGCCCGCCTCTGCCGCCGAGAAGGATTTGAGCAATCGAAACCTTGCGCGTGCGCGCCACCAAAAGAGCAAGTCCGACTGATGCAAAAAGGATGAGGTGCAACACGAGGACTTCCCAGGAGGTCACCCATTCCAGTACTACTCTCGCGCAAGCACGCTTAACTGCGGAGTTCTGATGGGATCCGGTGCATTAGTGCTGGTATGATCGCACCTGTCAAGTGTGGCGCGATCAACTGCTTTATGCCTTCGCCAGGCAGCCGCGCGCGCTTCAAACGATCATAACTTTCTGTCCGGGATGAATCTCGAGGCCCGGGAGGCGCCGCTGGAAAGCTCGTCCTGAGCCCGCCGCCGTCCCAACCCGGGCTCGCCCGGTTGAGGTCGACGTCGACCCCAGAAACCTGTTCCGGGGCCCGTTTCGGAGCTTTTGCAGCAACGCAAAGGATCGAAGCCGCCGGGGGAGGAAATCGACCTGCCGCGGTCCCGGGCCCGCCTCCGCCGCCGAGAAGGATTTGAGCAATCGAAACATTGCGCGTGCCCGCCACCAAAAGAGCAAGTCCGACTGATGCAAAAAGGATGAGGTGCAACACGAGGACTTCCCAGGAGGTCACCCATTCCAGTACTACTCTCGCCCAAGCACGCTTAACTGCGGAGTTCTGATGGGATCCGGTCCATTAGTGCTGGTATAATCGCACCTGTCAAGTGTGGCGCGATCAACTGCTTTATGCGTTCGCAAGGCAGCCGCGCGCGCTTCAAACGATCATAACTTTCTGTCCGGGATGAATCTCGAGGACCGGGAGGCGCCGCTGGAAAGCTCCTCCTGAGTTCGCCGCCGTCCCAACATGGGCTCGCCCAATTGAGGTCGACGTCGACCCCAGAAACCTATTCTGGGGCCGGTATCGGAGCTTTTGCAGCAACGTCAAGGATAAGAGCCGCCGGGCGAGGAAACTGACCTGCCGCGGTCCCGGGCCCGCCTCCGCCGCCGAGAAGGATTTGAGCAATCGAAACCTTGCGCGTGCGCGCCACCAAAAGAGCAAGTCCGACTGATGCAAAAAGGATGAGGTGCAACACGAGGACTTCCCAGGAGGTCACCCATTCCGGTACTACTCTCGCCCAAGCACGCTTAACTGCGGAGTTCTGATGGGATCCGGTGCATTAGTGCTGGTATGATCGCACCTGTCAAGTGTGGCGCGATCAACTGCTTTATGCCTTCGCCAGGCAGCCGCACGCGCTTCAAACGATCATAACTTTCTGTCCGGGATGAATCTCGAGGCCCGGGAGGCGCCGCTGGAAAGCTCGTCCTGAGCCCGCCGCCGTCCCAACCAGGGCTCGCCCGGTTGAGGTCGACGTCGACCCCAGAAACCTGTTCCGGGGCCCGTTTCGGAGCTTTTGCAGCAACGCAAAGGATCGGAGCCGCCGGGCGAGGAAATCGACCTACCGCGGTCCCGGGCCCGCCTCCGCCGCCGAGAAGGATTTGAGCAATCAAAACCTTGCGCGTGCGCGCCACCAAAAGAGCAAGCCCGACTGATGCAAAAAGGATGAGGTGCAACACGAGGACTTCCGAGGAGGTCACCCATTCCAGTACTACTCTCGCCCAAGCACGCTTAACTGCGGAGTTCTGATGGGATCCGGTGCATTAGTGCTGGTATAATCGCACCTGTCAAGTGTGGCGCGATCAACTGCTTTATGCGTTCGCAAGGCAGCCGCGCGCGCTTCAAACGATCATAACTTTCTGTCCGGGATGAATCTCGAGGCCCGGGAGGCGCCGCTGGAAAGCTCGTCCTGAGCCCGCCGCCGTCCCAACATGGGCTCGCCCGGTTGAGGTCGCGTCGACCCCAGAAACCTATTCCGGGGCCGGTTTCGGAGCTTTTGCAGCAACGTCAAGGATAAGAGCCGCCGGGCGAGGAAACTGACCTGCCGCGGTCCCGGGCCCGCCTCCGCCGCCGAGAAGGATTTGAGCAATCGAAACCTTGCGCGTGCGCGCCACCAAAAGAGCAAGTCCGACTGATGCAAAAAGGATGAGGTGCAACACGAGGACTTCCCAGGAGGTCACCCATTCCGGTACTACTCTCGCCCAAGCACGCTTAACTGCGGAGTTCTGATGGGATCCGGTGCATTAGTGCTGGTATGATCGCACCTGTCAAGTGTGGCGCGATCAACTGCCCCAGAAACCTGTTCCGGGGCCCGTTTCGGAGCTTTTGCAGCAACGCAAAGGATTGGACCCGCCGGGCGAGGAAATCCACCTGCCGCTGTCCCGGGCCCGCCTCCGCCGCCGAGAAGGATTTGAGCAATCGAAACCTTGCGCGTGCGCGCCACCAAAAGAGCAAGTCCGACTGATGCAAAAAGGATGAGGTGCAACACGAGGACTTCCCAGGAGGTCACCCATTCCAGTACTACTCTCGCCCAAGCACGCTTAACTGCGGAGTTCTGATGGGATCCGGTGCATTAGTGCTGGTATGATCGCACCTGTCAAGTGTGGCGCGATCAACTGCTTTATGCCTTCGCCAGGCAGCCGCGCGCGCTTCAAACGATCATAACTTTCTGTCCGGGATGAATCTCGAGGCCCGGGAGGCGCCGCTGGAAAGCTCGTCCTGAGCCCGCCGCCGTCCCAACCGGGGCTCGCCCGGTTGAGGTCGACGTCGACCCCAGAAACCTGTTCCAGGGCCCGTTTCGGAGCTTTTGCAGCAACGCAAAGGATCGGAGCCGCCAGGCGAGGAAATCGACCTGCCGCGGTCCCGGGCCCGCCTCCGCCGCCGAGAAGGATTTGAGCAATCGAAACCTTGCGCGTGCGCGCCACCAAAAGAGCAAGTCCGACTGATGCAAAAAGGATGAGGTGCAACACGAGGACTTCCCAGGAGGTCACCCATTCCAGTACTACTCTCGCCCAAGCACGCTTAACTGCGGAGTTCTGATGGGATCCGGTGCATTAGTGCTGGTATGATCGCACCTGTCAAGTGTGGCGCGATCAACTGCTTTATGCCTTCGCCAGGCAGCCGCGCGCGTTTCAAACGATCATAACTTTCTGTCCGGGATGAATCTCGAGGCCCGGGAGACGCCGCTGGAAAGCTTGTACTGAGCCCGCCGCCGTCCCAACCAGGGCTCGCCCGGTTGAGGTCGACGTCGACCCCAGAAACCTGTTCCAGGGCCCGTTTCGGAGCTTTTGCAGCAACGCAAAGGATTGGACCCGCCGGGCGAGGAAATCGACCTGCCGCGGTCCCGGGCCCGCCTCCGCCGCCGAGAAGGATTTGAGCAATCGAAACCTTGCGCGTGCGCGCCACCAAAAGAGCAAGCCCGACTGATGCAAAAAGGATGAGGTGCAACACGAGGACTTCCCAAGAGGTCACCCATTCCAGTACTACTCTCGCCCAAGCACGCTTAACTGCGGAGTTCTGATGGGATCCGGTGCAAGTGCTGGTATAATCGCACCTGTCAAGTGTGGCGCGATCAACTGCTTTATGCGTTCGCAAGGCAGCCGCGCGCGCTTTAAACGATCATAACTTTCTGTCCGGGATAAATCTCGAGGCCCGGGAGGCGCCGCTGGAAAGCTCGTCCTGAGCCCGCCGCCGTCCCAACATGGGCTCGCCCGGTTGAGGTCGACGTCGACCCCAGAAACCTATTCCGGGGCCGGTTTCGGAGCTTTTGCAGCAACGTCAAGGATAAGAGCCGCCGGGCGAGGAAACCGACCTGCCGCGGTCCTGGGCCCGCCTCCGCCGCCGAGAAGGATTTGAGCAATCGAAACCTTGCGCGTGCGCGCCACCAAAAGAGCAAGTCCGACTGATGCAAAAAGGATGAGGTGCAACACGAGGACTTCCCAGGAGGTCACCCATTCCAGTACTACTCTCGCCCAAGCACGCTTAACTGCGGAGTTCTGATGGGATCCGGTGCATTAGTGCTGGTATGATCGCACCTGTCAAGTGTGGCGCGATCAACTGCTTTATGCCTTCGCCAGGCAGCCGCGCGCGTTTCAAACGATCATAACTTTCTGTCCGGGATGAATCTCGAGGCCCGGGAGACGCCGCTGGAAAGCTTGTACTGAGCCCGCCGCCGTCCCAACCAGGGCTCGCCCGGTTGAGGTCGACGTCGACCCCAGAAACCTGTTCCAGGGCCCGTTTCGGAGCTTTTGCAGCAACGCAAAGGATTGGACCCGCCGGGCGAGGAAATCGACCTGCCGCGGTCCCGGGCCCGCCTCCGCCGCCGAGAAGGATTTGAGCAATCGAAACCTTGCGCGTGCGCGCCACCAAAAGAGCAAGCCCGACTGATGCAAAAAGGATGAGGTGCAACACGAGGACTTCCCAAGAGGTCACCCATTCCAGTACTACTCTCGCCCAAGCACGCTTAACTGCGGAGTTCTGATGGGATCCGGTGCAAGTGCTGGTATAATCGCACCTGTCAAGTGTGGCGCGATCAACTGCTTTATGCGTTCGCAAGGCAGCCGCGCGCGCTTTAAACGATCATAACTTTCTGTCCGGGATAAATCTCGAGGCCCGGGAGGCGCCGCTGGAAAGCTCGTCCTGAGCCCGCCGCCGTCCCAACATGGGCTCGCCCGGTTGAGGTCGACGTCGACCCCAGAAACCTATTCCGGGGCCGGTTTCGGAGCTTTTGCAGCAACGTCAAGGATAAGAGCCGCCGGGCGAGGAAACCGACCTGCCGCGGTCCTGGGCCCGCCTCCGCCGCCGAGAAGGATTTGAGCAATCGAAACCTTGCGCGTGCGCGCCACCAAAAGAGCAAGTCCGACTGATGCAAAAAGGATGAGGTGCAACACGAGGACTTCCCAGGAGGTCACCCATTCCAGTACTACTCTCGCCCAAGCACGCTTAACTGCGGAGTTCTGATGGGATCCGGTGCATTAGTGCTGGTATGATCGCACCTGTCAAGTGTGGCGCGATCAACTGCTTTATGCCTTCGCCAGGCAGCCGCGCGCGTTTCAAACGATCATAACTTTCTGTCCGGGATGAATCTCGAGGCCCGGGAGACGCCGCTGGAAAGCTTGTACTGAGCCCGCCGCCGTCCCAACCAGGGCTCGCCCGGTTGAGGTCGACGTCGACCCCAGAAACCTGTTCCAGGGCCCGTTTCGGAGCTTTTGCAGCAACGCAAAGGATTGGACCCGCCGGGCGAGGAAATCGACCTGCCGCGGTCCCGGGCCCGCCTCCGCCGCCGAGAAGGATTTGAGCAATCGAAACCTTGCGCGTGCGCGCCACCAAAAGAGCAAGCCCGACTGATGCAAAAAGGATGAGGTGCAACACGAGGACTTCCCAAGAGGTCACCCATTCCAGTACTACTCTCGCCCAAGCACGCTTAACTGCGGAGTTCTGATGGGATCCGGTGCAAGTGCTGGTATAATCGCACCTGTCAAGTGTGGCGCGATCAACTGCTTTATGCGTTCGCAAGGCAGCCGCGCGCGCTTTAAACGATCATAACTTTCTGTCCGGGATAAATCTCGAGGCCCGGGAGGCGCCGCTGGAAAGCTCGTCCTGAGCCCGCCGCCGTCCCAACATGGGCTCGCCCGGTTGAGGTCGACGTCGACCCCAGAAACCTATTCCGGGGCCGGTTTCGGAGCTTTTGCAGCAACGTCAAGGATAAGAGCCGCCGGGCGAGGAAACCGACCTGCCGCGGTCCTGGGCCCGCCTCCGCCGCCGAGAAGGATTTGAGCAATCGAAACCTTGCGCGTGCGCGCCACCAAAAGAGCAAGTCCGACTGATGCAAAAAGGATGAGGTGCAACACGAGGACTTCCCAGGAGGTCACCCATTCCAGTACTACTCTCGCCCAAGCACGCTTAACTGCGGAGTTCTGATGGGATCCGGTGCATTAGTGCTGGTATGATCGCACCTGTCAAGTGTGGCGCGATCAACTGCTTTATGCCTTCGCCAGGCAGCCGCGCGCGCTTCAAACGATCATAACTTTCTATCCGGGATGAATCTCGAGGCCCGGGAGGCGCCGCTGGAAAGCTCGTCCTGAGCCCCCCGCCGTCCCAACCAGGGTTCGCCTGGTTGAGGTCGACGTCGACCCTAGAAACCTGTTTCGGGGCCCGTTTCGGAGCTTTTGCAGCAACGCTAAGGATCGGAGCCGCCGGGCGAGGAAATCGACCTGCCGCGGTCCCAGGCCCGCCTCCGCCGCCGAGAAGGATTTGAGCAATCGAAACCTTGCGCGTGCCCGCCACCAAAAGAGCAAGTCCGACTGATGCAAAAAGGATGAGGTGCAACACGAGGACTTCCCAGGAGGTCACCCATTCCAGTACTACTCTCGCCCAAGCACGCTTAACTGCGGAGTTCTGATGGGATCCGGTGCATTAGTGCTGGTATGATCGCACCTGTCAAGTGTGGCGCGATCAACTGCTTTATGCCTTCGCCAGGCAGCCGCGCGCGCTTCAAACGATCATAACTTTCTGTCCGGGATGAATCTCGAGGCCCGGGAGGCGCCGCTGGAAAGCTCGTCCTGAGCCCGCCGCCGTCCCAACCGGGGCTCGCCCGGTTGAGGTCGACGTCGACCCCAGAAACCTGTTCCGGGGCCCGTTTCGGAGCTTTTGCAGCAACGCAAAGGATCGGAGCCGCCGGGCGAGGAAATCGACCTGCCGCGGTCCGGGGCCCGTCTCCGCCGCCGAGAAGGATTTGAGCAATCGAAACCTTGCGCGTGCGCGCCACCAAAAGAGCAAGTCCGACTGATGCAAAAAGGATGAGGTGCAACACGAGGACTTCCCAGGAGGTCACCCATTCCAGTACTACTCTCGCCCAAGCACGCTTAACTGCGGAGTTCTGATGGGATCCGGTGCATTAGTGCTGGTATGATCGCACCTGTCAAGTGTGGCGCGATCAACTGCTTTATTCCTTCGCCAGGCAGCCGCGCGCGCTTCAAACGATCATAACTTTCTGTCCGGGATGAATCTCGAGGCCCGGGAGACGCCGCTGGAAAGCTCGTCCTGAGCCCGCCGCCGTCCCAACCAGGGCTCGCCCGTTTGAGGTCGACGTCGACCCCAGAAACCTGTTCCGGGGCCCGTTTCGGAGCTTTTGCAGCAACGCAAAGGATTGGACCCGCCGGGCGAGGAAAATCGACCTGCCGCGGTCCCGGGCCCGCCTCCGTCGCCGAGAAGGATTTGAGCAATCGAAACCTTGCGCGTGCGCGCCACCAAAAGAGCAAGCCAGACTGATGCAAAAAGGATGAGGTGCAACACGAGGACTTCCCAAGAGGTCACCCATTCCAGTACTACTCTCGCCCAAGCACGCTTAACTGCGGAGTTCTGATGGGATCCGGTGCATTAGTGCTGGTATAATCGCACCTGTCAAGTGTGGCGCGATCAACTGCTTTATGCGTTCGCAAGGCAGCCGCGCGCGCTTCAAACCATCATAACTTTCTGTCCGGGATAAATCTCGAGGCCCGGGAGGCGCCGCTGCAAAGCTCGTCCTGAGCCCGCCGCCGTCCCAACCCGGGCTCGCCCGGTTGAGGTCGACGTCGACCCCAGAAACCTATTCCGGGGCCGGTTTCGGAGCTTTTGCAGCAACGTCAAGGATAAGAGCCGCCGGGCGAGGAAACCGACCTGCCGCGGTCCCGGACCCGCCTCCGCCGCCGAGAAGGATTTGAGCAATCGAAACCTTGCGCGTGCGCGCCACCAAAAGAGCAAGTCCGACTGATGCAAAAAGGATGAGGTGCAACACGAGGACTTCCCAGGAGGTCACCCATTCCAGTACTACTCTCGCCCAAGCACGCTTAACTGCGGAGTTCTGATGGGATCCGGTGCATTAGTGCTGGTATGATCGCACCTGTCAAGTGTGGCGCGATCAACTGCTTTATGCCTTCGCCAGGCAGCCGCGCGCGCTTCAAACGATCATAACTTTCTATCCGGGATGAATCTCGAGGCCCGGGAGGCGCCGCTGGAAAGCTCGTCCTGAGCCCCCCGCCGTCCCACCCAGGGTTCACCCGGTTGAGGTCGACGTCGACCCCAGAAACCTGTTCCGGGGCCCGTTTTGGAGCTGTTGCAGCAACGCAAAGGATTGGACCCGCCGGGCGAGGAAATCGACCTGCCGCGGTCCCGGGCCCGCCTCCGCCGCCGAGAAGGATTTGAGAAATCGAAACCTTGCGCGTGCGCGCCACCAAAAGAGCAAGCCCGACTGATGACAAAAGGATGAGGTGCAACACGAGGACTTCCCAGGAGGTCACCCATTCCAGTACTACTCTCGCCCAAGCACGCTTAATTGCGGAGTTCTGATGGGATCCGGTGCATTAGTGCTGGTATAATCGCACCTGTCAAGTGTGGCGCGATCAACTGCTTTATGCGTTCGCAAGGCAGCCGCGCGCGCTTCAAACGATCATAACTTTCTGTCTGGGATGAATCTCGAGGCCCGGGAGGCGCCGCTGGAAAGCTCGTCCTGAGCCCGCCGCCGTCCCAACATGGGCTCGCCCGGTTGAGGTCGACGTCGACCCCAGAAACCTATTCCGGGGCCGGTTTCAGAGCTTTTGCAGCAACGTCAAGGATAAGAGCCGCCGGGCGAGGAAACCTGACCTGCCGCGGTCCCGGGCCCGCCTCCGCCGCCGAGAAGGATTTGAGCAATCGAAACCTTGCGCGTGCGCGCCACCAAAAGAGCAAGTCCGACTGATGCAAAAAGGATGAGGTGCAACACGAGGACTTCCCAGGAGGTCACCCATTCCAGTACTACTCTCGCGCAAGCACGCTTAACTGCGGAGTTCTGATGGGATCCGGTGCATTAGTGCTGGTATGATCGCACCTGTCAAGTGTGGCGCGATCAACTGCTTTATGCCTTCGCCAGGCAGCCGCGCGCGCTTCAAACGATCATAACTTTCTGTCCGGGATGAATCTCGAGGCCCGGGAGGCGCCGCTGGAAAGCTCGTCCTGAGCCCGCCGCCGTCCCAACCCGGGCTCGCCCGGTTGAGGTCGACGTCGACCCCAGAAACCTGTTCCGGGGCCCGTTTCGGAGCTTTTGCAGCAACGCAAAGGATCGAAGCCGCCGGGGGAGGAAATCGACCTGCCGCGGTCCCGGGCCCGCCTCCGCCGCCGAGAAGGATTTGAGCAATCGAAACATTGCGCGTGCCCGCCACCAAAAGAGCAAGTCCGACTGATGCAAAAAGGATGAGGTGCAACACGAGGACTTCCCAGGAGGTCACCCATTCCAGTACTACTCTCGCCCAAGCACGCTTAACTGCGGAGTTCTGATGGGATCCGGTCCATTAGTGCTGGTATGATCGCACCTGTCAAGTGTGGCGCGATCAACTGCTTTATGCCTTCGCCAGGCAGCCGCGCGCGCTTCAAACGATCATAACTTTCTGTCCGGGATGAATCTCAAGGCCCGGGAGGCGCCGCTGGAAAGCTCGTGCTGAGCCCGCCGCCGTCCCAACCGGGGCTCGCCCGGTTGAGGTCGACGTCGACCCCAGAAACCTGTTCCGGGGCCCGTTTCGGAGCTTTTGCAGCAACGCAAAGGATCGGAGCCGCCGGGCGAGGAAATCGACCTGCCGCGGTCCCGGGCCCGCCTCTGCCGCCGAGAAGGATTTGAGCAATCGAAACCTTGCGCGTGCGCGCCACCAAAAGAGCAAGTCCGACTGATGCAAAAAGGATGAGGTGCAACACGAGGACTTCCCAGGAGGTCACCCATTCCAGTACTACTCTCGCGCAAGCACGCTTAACTGCGGAGTTCTGATGGGATCCGGTGCATTAGTGCTGGTATGATCGCACCTGTCAAGTGTGGCGCGATCAAATGCTTTATGCCTTCGCCAGGCAGCCGCGCGCGCTTCAAACGATCATAACTTTCTGTCCGGGATGAATCTCGAGGCCCGGGAGGCGCCGCTGGAAAGCTCGTCCTGAGCCCGCCGCCGTCCCAACCAGGGCTCGCCCGGTTGAGGTCGACGTCGACCCCAGAAACCTGTTCCGGGGCCCATTTCGGAGCTTTTGCAGCAACGCAAAGGATCGGAGCCGCCGGGCGAGGAAATCGACCTGCCGCGGTCCCGGGCCCGCCTCCGCCGCCGAGAAGGATTTGAGCAATCAAAACCTTGCGCGTGCGCGCCACCAAAAGAGCAAGCCCGACTGATGCAAAAAGGATGAGGTGCAACACGAGGACTTCCCAGGAGGTCACCCATTCCAGTACTACTCTCGCCCAAGCACGCTTAACTGCGGAGTTCTGATGGGATCCGGTGCATTAGTGCTGGTATAATCGCACCTGTCAAGTGTGGCGCGATCAACTGCTTTATGCGTTCGCAAGGCAGCCGCGCGCGCTTCAAACGATCATAACTTTCTGTCCGGGATGAATCTCGAGGACCGGGAGGCGCCGCTGGAAAGCTCGTCCTGAGTTCGCCGCCGTCCCAACATGGGCTCGCCCAATTGAGGTCGACGTCGACCCCAGAAACCTATTCTGGGGCCGGTATCGGAGCTTTTGCAGCAACGTCAAGGATAAGAGCCGCCGGGCGAGGAAACTGACCTGCCGCGGTCCCGGGCCCGCCTCCGCCGCCGAGAAGGATTTGAGCAATCGAAACCTTGCGCGTGCGCGCCACCAAAAGAGCAAGTCCGACTGATGCAAAAAGGATGAGGTGCAACACGAGGACTTCCCAGGAGGTCACCCATTCCGGTACTACTCTCGCCCAAGCACGCTTAACTGCGGAGTTCTGATGGGATCCGGTGCATTAGTGCTGGTATGATCGCACCTGTCAAGTGTGGCGCGATCAACTGCTTTATGCCTTCGCCAGGCAGCCGCACGCGCTTCAAACGATCATAACTTTCTGTCCGGGATGAATCTCGAGGCCCGGGAGGCGCCGCTGGAAAGCTCGTCCTGAGCCCGCCGCCGTCCCAACCGGGGCTCGCCCGGTTGAGGTCGACGTCGACCCCAGAAACCTGTTCCGGGGCCCGTTTCGGAGCTTTTGCAGCAACGAAAAGGATCGGAGCCGCCCGGCGAGGAAATCGACCTACCGCGGTCCCGGGCCCGCCTCCGCCGCCGAGAAGGATTTGAGCAATCAAAACCTTGCGCGTGCGCGCCACCAAAAGAGCAAGCCCGACTGATGCAAAAAGGATGAGGTGCAACACGAGGACTTCCGAGGAGGTCACCCATTCCAGTACTACTCTCGCCCAAGCACGCTTAACTGCGGAGTTCTGATGGGATCCGGTGCATTAGTGCTGGTATAATCGCACCTGTCAAGTGTGGCGCGATCAACTGCTTTATGCGTTCGCAAGGCAGCCGCGCGCGCTTCAAACGATCATAACTTTCTGTCCGGGATGAATCTCGAGGCCCAGGAGGCGCCGCTGGAAAGCTCGTCCTGAGCCCGCCGCCGTCCCAACATGGGCTCGCCCGGTTGAGGTCGCGTCGACCCCAGAAACCTATTCCGGGGCCGGTTTCGGAGCTTTTGCAGCAACGTCAAGGATAAGAGCCGCCGGGCGAGGAAACTGACCTGCCGCGGTCCCGGGCCCGCCTCCGCCGCCGAGAAGGATTTGAGCAATCGAAACCTTGCGCGTGCGCGCCACCAAAAGAGCAAGTCCGACTGATGCAAAAAGGATGAGGTGCAACACGAGGACTTCCCAGGAGGTCACCCATTCCGGTACTACTCTCGCCCAAGCACGCTTAACTGCGGAGTTCTGATGGGATCCGGTGCATTAGTGCTGGTATGATCGCACCTGTCAAGTGTGGCGCGATCAACTGCCCCAGAAACCTGTTCCGGGGCCCGTTTCGGAGCTTTTGCAGCAACGCAAAGGATTGGACCCGCCGGGCGAGGAAATCCACCTGCCGCTGTCCCGGGCCCGCCTCCGCCGCCGAGAAGGATTTGAGCAATCGAAACCTTGCGCGTGCGCGCCACCAAAAGAGCAAGTCCGACTGATGCAAAAAGGATGAGGTGCAACACGAGGACTTCCCAGGAGGTCACCCATTCCAGTACTACTCTCGCCCAAGCACGCTTAACTGCGGAGTTCTGATGGGATCCGGTGCATTAGTGCTGGTATGATCGCACCTGTCAAGTGTGGCGCGATCAACTGCTTTATGCCTTCGCCAGGCAGCCGCGCGCGCTTCAAACGATCATAACTTTCTGTCCGGGATGAATCTCGAGGCCCGGGAGGCGCCGCTGGAAAGCTCGTCCTGAGCCCGCCGCCGTCCCAACCGGGGCTCGCCCGGTTGAGGTCGACGTCGACCCCAGAAACCTGTTCCAGGGCCCGTTTCGGAGCTTTTGCAGCAACGCAAAGGATCGGAGCCGCCAGGCGAGGAAATCGACCTGCCGCGGTCCCGGGCCCGCCTCCGCCGCCGAGAAGGATTTGAGCAATCGAAACCTTGCGCGTGCGCGCCACCAAAAGAGCAAGTCCGACTGATGCAAAAAGGATGAGGTGCAACACGAGGACTTCCCAGGAGGTCACCCATTCCAGTACTACTCTCGCCCAAGCACGCTTAACTGCGGAGTTCTGATGGGATCCGGTGCATTAGTGCTGGTATGATCGCACCTGTCAAGTGTGGCGCGATCAACTGCTTTATGCCTTCGCCAGGCAGCCGCGCGCGTTTTAAACGATCATAACTTTCTGTCCGGGATGAATCTCGAGGCCCGGGAGACGCCGCTGGAAAGCTTGTACTGAGCCCGCCGCCGTCCCAACCAGGGCTCGCCCGGTTGAGGTCGACGTCGACCCCAGAAACCTGTTCCAGGGCCCGTTTCGGAGCTTTTGCAGCAACGCAAAGGATTGGACCCGCCGGGCGAGGAAATCGACCTGCCGCGGTCCCGGGCCCGCCTCCGCCGCCGAGAAGGATTTGAGCAATCGAAACCTTGCGCGTGCGCGCCACCAAAAGAGCAAGCCCGACTGATGCAAAAAGGATGAGGTGCAACACGAGGACTTCCCAAGAGGTCACCCATTCCAGTACTACTCTCGCCCAAGCACGCTTAACTGCGGAGTTCTGATGGGATCCGGTGCAAGTGCTGGTATAATCGCACCTGTCAAGTGTGGCGCGATCAACTGCTTTATGCGTTCGCAAGGCAGCCGCGCGCGCTTTAAACGATCATAACTTTCTGTCCGGGATAAATCTCGAGGCCCGGGAGGCGCCGCTGGAAAGCTCGTCCTGAGCCCGCCGCCGTCCCAACATGGGCTCGCCCGGTTGAGGTCGACGTCGACCCCAGAAACCTATTCCGGGGCCGGTTTCGGAGCTTTTGCAGCAACGTCAAGGATAAGAGCCGCCGGGCGAGGAAACCGACCTGCCGCGGTCCTGGGCCCGCCTCCGCCGCCGAGAAGGATTTGAGCAATCGAAACCTTGCGCGTGCGCGCCACCAAAAGAGCAAGTCCGACTGATGCAAAAAGGATGAGGTGCAACACGAGGACTTCCCAGGAGGTCACCCATTCCAGTACTACTCTCGCCCAAGCACGCTTAACTGCGGAGTTCTGATGGGATCCGGTGCATTAGTGCTGGTATGATCGCACCTGTCAAGTGTGGCGCGATCAACTGCTTTATGCCTTCGCCAGGCAGCCGCGCGCGCTTCAAACGATCATAACTTTCTATCCGGGATGAATCTCGAGGCCCGGGAGGCGCCGCTGGAAAGCTCGTCCTGAGCCCCCCGCCGTCCCAACCAGGGTTCGCCCGGTTGAGGTCGACGTCGACCCTAGAAACCTGTTTCGGGGCCCGTTTCGGAGCTTTTGCAGCAACGCTAAGGATCGGAGCCGCCGGGCGAGGAAATCGACCTGCCGCGGTCCCAGGCCCGCCTCCGCCGCCGAGAAGGATTTGAGCAATCGAAACCTTGCGCGTGCCCGCCACCAAAAGAGCAAGTCCGACTGATGCAAAAAGGATGAGGTGCAACACGAGGACTTCCCAGGAGGTCACCCATTCCAGTACTACTCTCGCCCAAGCACGCTTAACTGCGGAGTTCTGATGGGATCCGGTGCATTAGTGCTGGTATGATCGCACCTGTCAAGTGTGGCGCGATCAACTGCTTTATGCCTTCGCCAGGCAGCCGCGCGCGCTTCAAACGATCATAACTTTCTGTCCGGGATGAATCTCGAGGCCCGGGAGGCGCCGCTGGAAAGCTCGTCCTGAGCCCGCCGCCGTCCCAACCGGGGCTCGCCCGGTTGAGGTCGACGTCGACCCCAGAAACCTGTTCCGGGGCCCGTTTCGGAGCTTTTGCAGCAACGCAAAGGATCGGAGCCGCCGGGCGAGGAAATCGACCTGCCGCGGTCCGGGGCCCGTCTCCGCCGCCGAGAAGGATTTGAGCAATCGAAACCTTGCGCGTGCGCGCCACCAAAAGAGCAAGTCCGACTGATGCAAAAAGGATGAGGTGCAACACGAGGACTTCCCAGGAGGTCACCCATTCCAGTACTACTCTCGCCCAAGCACGCTTAACTGCGGAGTTCTGATGGGATCCGGTGCATTAGTGCTGGTATGATCGCACCTGTCAAGTGTGGCGCGATCAACTGCTTTATTCCTTCGCCAGGCAGCCGCGCGCGCTTCAAACGATCATAACTTTCTGTCCGGGATGAATCTCGAGGCCCGGGAGACGCCGCTGGAAAGCTCGTCCTGAGCCCGCCGCCGTCCCAACCAGGGCTCGCCCGTTTGAGGTCGACGTCGACCCCAGAAACCTGTTCCGGGGCCCGTTTCGGAGCTTTTGCAGCAACGCAAAGGATTGGACCCGCCGGGCGAGGAAAATCGACCTGCCGCGGTCCCGGGCCCGCCTCCGTCGCCGAGAAGGATTTGAGCAATCGAAACCTTGCGCGTGCGCGCCACCAAAAGAGCAAGCCAGACTGATGCAAAAAGGATGAGGTGCAACACGAGGACTTCCCAAGAGGTCACCCATTCCAGTACTACTCTCGCCCAAGCACGCTTAACTGCGGAGTTCTGATGGGATCCGGTGCATTAGTGCTGGTATAATCGCACCTGTCAAGTGTGGCGCGATCAACTGCTTTATGCGTTCGCAAGGCAGCCGCGCGCGCTTCAAACCATCATAACTTTCTGTCCGGGATAAATCTCGAGGCCCGGGAGGCGCCGCTGGAAAGCTCGTCCTGAGCCCGCCGCCGTCCCAACCCGGGCTCGCCCGGTTGAGGTCGACGTCGACCCCAGAAACCTATTCCGGGGCCGGTTTCGGAGCTTTTGCAGCAACGTCAAGGATAAGAGCCGCCGGGCGAGGAAACCGACCTGCCGCGGTCCCGGACCCGCCTCCGCCGCCGAGAAGGATTTGAGCAATCGAAACCTTGCGCGTGCGCGCCACCAAAAGAGCAAGTCCGACTGATGCAAAAAGGATGAGGTGCAACACGAGGACTTCCCAGGAGGTCACCCATTCCAGTACTACTCTCGCCCAAGCACGCTTAACTGCGGAGTTCTGATGGGATCCGGTGCATTAGTGCTGGTATGATCGCACCTGTCAAGTGTGGCGCGATCAACTGCTTTATGCCTTCGCCAGGCAGCCGCGCGCGCTTCAAACGATCATAACTTTCTATCCGGGATGAATCTCGAGGCCCGGGAGGCGCCGCTGGAAAGCTCGTCCTGAGCCCCCCGCCGTCCCACCCAGGGTTCACCCGGTTGAGGTCGACGTCGACCCCAGAAACCTGTTCCGGGGCCCGTTTTGGAGCTGTTGCAGCAACGCAAAGGATTGGACCCGCCGGGCGAGGAAATCGACCTGCCGCGGTCCCGGGCCCGCCTCCGCCGCCGAGAAGGATTTGAGAAATCGAAACCTTGCGCGTGCGCGCCACCAAAAGAGCAAGCCCGACTGATGACAAAAGGATGAGGTGCAACACGAGGACTTCCCAGGAGGTCACCCATTCCAGTACTACTCTCGCCCAAGCACGCTTAATTGCGGAGTTCTGATGGGATCCGGTGCATTAGTGCTGGTATAATCGCACCTGTCAAGTGTGGCGCGATCAACTGCTTTATGCGTTCGCAAGGCAGCCGCGCGCGCTTCAAACGATCATAACTTTCTGTCTGGGATGAATCTCGAGGCCCGGGAGGCGCCGCTGGAAAGCTCGTCCTGAGCCCGCCGCCGTCCCAACATGGGCTCGCCCGGTTGAGGTCGACGTCGACCCCAGAAACCTATTCCGGGGCCGGTTTCGGAGCTTTTGCAGCAACGTCAAGGATAAGAGCCGCCGGGCGAGGAAACCTGACCTGCCGCGGTCCCGGGCCCGCCTCCGCCGCCGAGAAGGATTTGAGCAATCGAAACCTTGCGCGTGCGCGCCACCAAAAGAGCAAGTCCGACTGATGCAAAAAGGATGAGGTGCAACACGAGGACTTCCCAGGAGGTCACCCATTCGAGTACTACTCTCGCCCAAGCACGCTTAACTGCGGAGTTCTGATGGGATCCGGTGCATTAGTGCTGGTATGATCGCACCTGTCAAGTGTGGCGCGATCAACTGCTTTATGCCTTCGCCAGGCAGCCGCGCGCGCTTCAAACGATCATAACTTTCTGTCCGGGATGAATCTCGAGGCCCGGGAGACGCCGCTGGAAAGCTCGTCCTAAGCCCGCCGCCGTCCCAACCCGGGCTCGCCCGGTTGAGGTCGACGTCGACCCCAGAAACCTGTTCCGGGGCCCGTTTCGGAGCTTTTGCAGCAACGCAAAGGATTGGACCCGCCGGGCGGGGAAATCGACCTGCCGCGGTCCCGGGCCCGCCTCCGCCGCCGAGAAGGATTTGAGCAATCGAAACCTTGCGCGTGCGCGCCACCAAAAGAGCAAGCCCGACTGATGCAAAAAGGATGAGGTGCAACACGAGGACTTCCCAAGAGGTCACCCATTCCAGTACTACTCTCGCCCAAGCACGCTTAACTGCGGAGTTCTGATGGGATCCGGTGCATTAGTGCTGGTATAATCGCAGCTGTCAAGTGTGGCGCGATCAACTGCTTTATGCGTTCGCAAGGCAGCCGCGCGCGGTTCAAACCATCATAACTTTCTGTCCGGGATAAATCTCGAGGCCCGGGAGGCGCCGCTTGAAAGCTCGTCCTGAGCCCGCCGCCGTCCCAACCCGGGCTCGCCCGGTTGAGGTCGACGTCGACCCCAGAAACCTATTCCGGGGCCGGTTTCGGAGCTTTTGCAGCAACGTCAAGGATAAGAGCCGCCGGGCGAGGAAACCGACCTGCCGCGGTCCCGGGCCCGCCTCCGCCGCCGAGAAGGATTTGAGCAATCGAAACCTTGCGCGTGCGCGCCACCAAAAGAGCAAGTCCGACTGATGCAAAAAGGATGAGGTGCAACACGAGGACTTCCCAGGAGGTCACCCATTCCAGTACTACTCTCGCCCAAGCACGCTTAACTGCGGAGTTCTGATGGGATCCGGTGCATTAGTGCTGGTATGATCGCACCTGTCAAGTGTGGCGCGATCAACTGCTTTATGCCTTCGCCAGGCAGCCGCGCGCGCTTCAAACGATCATAACTTTCTGTCCGGGATGAATCTCGAGGCCCGGGAGACGCCGCTGGAAAGCTTGTCCTGAGCCCGCCGCCGTCCCAACCAGGGCTCGCCCGGTTGAGGTCGACGTCGACCCCAGAAACCTGTTCCAGGGCCCGTTTCGGAGCTTTTGCAGCAACGCAAAGGATTGGACCCGCCGGGCGAGGAAATCGACCTGCCGCGGTCCCGGGCCCGCCTCCGCCGCCGAGAAGGATTTGAGCAATCGAAACCTTGCGCGTGCGCGCCACCAAAAGAGCAAGCCCGACTGATGCAAAAAGGATGAGGTGCAACACGAGGACTTCCCAAGAGGTCACCCATTCCAGTACTACTCTCGCCCAAGCACGCTTAACTGCGGAGTTCTGATGGGATCCGGTGCAAGTGCTGGTATAATCGCACCTGTCAAGTGTGGCGCGATCAACTGCTTTATGCGTTCGCAAGGCAGCCGCGCGCGCTTTAAACGATCATAACTTTCTGTCCGGGATAAATCTCGAGGCCCGGGAGGCGCCGCTGGAAAGCTCGTCCTGAGCCCGCCGCCGTCCCAACCAGGGCTCGCCCGGTTGAGGTCGACGTCGACCCCAGAAACCTATTTCGGGGCCGGTTTCGGAGCTTTTGCAGCAATGTCAAGGATAAGAGCCGCCGGGCGAGGAAACCGACCTGCCGCGGTCCCAGGCCCGCCTCCGCCGCCGAGAAGGATTTGAGCAATCGAAAACTTGCGCGTGCGCGCCACCAAAAGAGCAAGTCCGACTGATGCAAAAAGGATGAGGTGCAACACGAGGACTTCCCAGGAGGTCACCCATTCCAGTACTACTCTCGCCCAAGCACGCTTAACTGCGGAGTTCTGATGGGATCCGGTGCATTAGTGCTGGTATGATCGCACCTGTCAAGTGTGCCGCGATCAACTGCTTTATGCCTTCGCCAGGCAGCCGCGCGCGCTTCAAACGATCATAACTTTCTATCCGGGATGAATCTCGAGGCCCGGGAGGCGCCGCTGGAAAGCTCGTCCTGAGCCCCCCGCCGTCCCAACCAGGGTTCGCCCGGTTGAGGTCGACGTCGACCCTAGAAACCTGTTCCGGGGCCCGTTTCGGAGCTTTTGCAGCAACGCAAAGGATCGGAGCCGCCGGGCGAGGAAATCGACCTGCCGCGGTCCCGGGCCCGCCTCCGCCGCCGAGAAGGATTTGAGCAATCGAAACCTTGCGCGTGCCCGCCACCAAAAGAGCAAGTCCGACTGATGCAAAAAGGATGAGGTGCAACACGAGGACTTCCCAGGAGGTCACCCATTCCAGTACTACTCTCGCCCAAGCACGCTTAACTGCGGAGTTCTGATGGGATCCGGTGCATTAGTGCTGGTATGATCGCACCTGTCAAGTGTGGCGCGATCAACTGCTTTATGCCTTCGCCAGACAGCCGCGCGCGCTTCAAACGATCATAACTTTCTGTCCGGGATGAATCTCGAGGCCCGGGAGGCGCCGCTGGAAAGCTCGTCCTGAGCCCGCCGCCGTCCCAACCGGGGCTCGCCCGGTTGAGGTCGACGTCGACCCAAGAAACCTTTTCCGGGGCCCGTTTCGGAGCTTTTGCAGCAACGCAAAGGATCGGAGCCGCCGGGCGAGGAAATCGACCTGCCGCGGTCCCGGGCCCGTCTCCGCCGTCGAGAAGGATTTGAGCAATCGAAACCTTGCGCGTGCGCGCCACCAAAAGAGCAAGTCCGACTGATGCAAAAAGGATGAGGTGCAACACGAGGACTTCCCAGGAGGTCACCCATTCGAGTACTACTCTCGCCCAAGCACGCTTAACTGCGGAGTTCTGATGGGATCCGGTGCATTAGTGCTGGTATGATCGCACCTGTCAAGTGTGGCGCGATCAACTGCTTTATGCCTTCGCCAGGCAGCCGCGCGCGCTTCAAACGATCATAACTTTCTGTCCGGGATGAATCTCGAGGCCCGGGAGACGCCGCTGGAAAGCTCGTCCTGAGCCCGCCGCCGTCCCAACCCGGGCTCGCCCGGTTGAGGTCGACGTCGACCCCAGAAACCTGTTCCGGGGCCCGTTTCGGAGCTTTTGCAGCAACGCAAAGGATTGGACCCGCCGGGCGAGGAAATCGACCTGCCGCGGTCCCGGGCCCGCCTCCGCCGCCGAGAAGGATTTGAGCAATCGAAACCTTGCGCGTGCGCGCCACCAAAAGAGCAAGCCCGACTGATGCAAAAAGGATGAGGTGCAACACGAGGACTTCCCAAGAGGTCACCCATTCCAGTACTACTCTCGCCCAAGCACGCTTAACTGCGGAGTTCTGATGGGATCCGGTGCATTAGTGCTGGTATAATCGCACCTGTCAAGTGTGGCGCGATCAACTGCTTTATGTGTTCGCAAGGCAGCCGCGCGCGCTTCAAACCATCATAACTTTCTGTCCGGGATAAATCTCGAGGCCCGGGAGGCGCCGCTGGAAAGCTCGTCCTGAGCCCGCCGCCGTCCCAACCCGGGCTCGCCCGGTTGAGGTCGACGTCGACCCCAGAAACCTATTCCGGGGCCGGTTTCGGAGCTTTTGCAGCAACGTCAAGGATAAGAGCCGCCGGGCGAGGAAACTGACCTGCCGCGGTCCCGGGCCCGTCTCCGCCGCCGAGAAGGATTTGAGCAATCGAAACCTTGCGCGTGCGCGCCACCAAAAGAGCAAGTCCGACTGATGCAAAAAGGATGAGGTGCAACACGAGGACTTCCCAGGAGGTCACCCATTCCACTACTACTCTCGCCCAAGCACGCTTAACTGCGGAGTTCTGATGGGATCCGGTGCATTAAAGCTGGTATAATCGCACCTGTCAAGTGTGGCGCGATCAACTGCTTTATGCGTTCGCAAGGCAGCCGCGCGCGCTTCAAACGATCATAACTTTCTGTCCGGGATGAATCTCGAGGACCGGGAGGCGCCGCTGGAAAGCTCGTCCTGAGTTCGCCGCCGTCCCAACATGGGCTCGCCCGGTTGAGGTCGACGTCGACCCCAGAAACCTATTCTGGGGCCGGTTTCGGAGCTTTTGCAGCAACGTCAAGGATAAGAGCCGCCGGGCGAGGAAACTGACCTGCCGCGGTCCCGGGCCCGGCTCCGCCGCCGAGAAGGATTTGAGCAATCGAAACCTTGCGCGTGCGCGCCACCAAAAGAGCAAGTCCGACTGATGCAGAAAGGATGAGGTGCAACACGAGGACTTCCCAGGAGGTCACCCATTCCAGTACTACTCTCGCCCAAGCACGCTTAACTGCGGAGTTCTGATGGGATCCGGTGCATTAGTGCTGGTATGATCGCACCTGTCAAGTGTGGCGCGATCAACTGCTTTATGCCTTCGCCAAGCAGCCGCGCGCGCTTCAAACGATCATAACTTTCTGTCCGGGATGAATCTCGAGGCCCGGGAGGCGCCGCTGGAAAGCTCGTCCTGAGCCCGCCGCCGTCCCAACCGGGGCTCGCCCGGTTGAGGTCGACGTCGACCCCAGAAACCTTTTCCGGGGCCCGTTTCGGAGCTTTTGCAGCAACGCAAAGGATCGGAGCCGCCGGGCGAGGAAATCGACCTGCCGCGGTCCCGGGCCCGTCTCCGCCGTCGAGAAGGATTTGAGCAATCGAAACCTTGCGCGTGCGCGCCACCAAAAGAGCAAGTCCGACTGATGCAAAAAGGATGAGGTGCAACACGAGGACTTCCCAGGAGGTCACCCATTCGAGTACTACTCTCGCCCAAGCACGCTTAACTGCGGAGTTCTGATGGGATCCGGTGCATTAGTGCTGGTATGATCGCACCTGTCAAGTGTGGCGCGATCAACTGCTTTATGCCTTCGCCAGGCAGCCGCGCGCGCTTCAAACGATCATAACTTTCTGTCCGGGATGAATCTCGAGGCCCGGGAGACGCCGCTGGAAAGCTCGTCCTGAGCCCGCCGCCGTCCCAACCCGGGCTCGCCCGGTTGAGGTCGACGTCGACCCCAGAAACCTGTTCCGGGGCCCGTTTCGGAGCTTTTGCAGCAACGCAAAGGATTGGACCCGCCGGGCGAGGAAATCGACCTGCCGCGGTCCCGGGCCCGCCTCCGCCGCCGAGAAGGATTTGAGCAATCGAAACCTTGCGCGTGCGCGCCACCAAAAGAGCAAGCCCGACTGATGCAAAAAGGATGAGGTGCAACACGAGGACTTCCCAAGAGGTCACCCATTCCAGTACTACTCTCGCCCAAGCACGCTTAACTGCGGAGTTCTGATGGGATCCGGTGCATTAGTGCTGGTATAATCGCACCTGTCAAGTGTGGCGCGATCAACTGCTTTATGCGTTCGCAAGGCAGCCGCGCGCGCTTCAAACCATCATAACTTTCTGTCCGGGATAAATCTCGAGGCCCGGGAGGCGCCGCTGGAAAGCTCGTCCTGAGCCCGCCGCCGTCCCAACCCGGGCTCGCCCGGTTGAGGTCGACGTCGACCCCAGAAACCTATTCCGGGGCCGGTTTCGGAGCTTTTGCAGCAACGTCAAGGATAAGAGCCGCCGGGCGAGGAAACTGACCTGCCGCGGTCCCGGGCCCGCCTCCGCCGCCGAGAAGGATTTGAGCAATCGAAACCTTGCGCGTGCGCGCCACCAAAAGAGCAAGTCCGACTGATGCAAAAAGGATGAGGTGCAACACGAGGACTTCCCAGGAGGTCACCCATTCCACTACTACTCTCGCCCAAGCACGCTTAACTGCGGAGTTCTGATGGGATCCGGTGCATTAAAGCTGGTATAATCGCACCTGTCAAGTGTGGCGCGATCAACTGCTTTATGCGTTCGCAAGGCAGCCGCGCGCGCTTCAAACGATCATAACTTTCTGTCCGGGATGAATCTCGAGGACCGGGAGGCGCCGCTGGAAAGCTCGTCCTGAGTTCGCCGCCGTCCCAACATGGGCTCGCCCGGTTGAGGTCGACGTCGACCCCAGAAACCTATTCTGGGGCCGGTTTCGGAGCTTTTGCAGCAACGTCAAGGATAAGAGCCGCCGGGCGAGGAAACTGACCTGCCGCGGTCCCGGGCCCGGCTCCGCCGCCGAGAAGGATTTGAGCAATCGAAACCTTGCGCGTGCGCGCCACCAAAAGAGCAAGTCCGACTGATGCAGAAAGGATAAGGTGCAACACGAGGACTTCCCAGGAGGTCACCCATTCCAGTACTACTCTCGCCCAAGCACGCTTAACTGCGGAGTTCTGATGGGATCCGGTGCATTAGTGCTGGTATGATCGCACCTGTCAAGTGTGGCGCGATCAACTGCTTTATGCCTTCGCCAAGCAGCCGCGCGCGCTTCAAACGATCATAACTTTCTGTCCGGGATGAATCTCGAGGCCCGGGAGGCGCCGCTGGAAAGCTCGTCCTGAGCCCGCCGCCGTCCCAACCAGGGCTCGCCCGGTTGAGGTCGACGTCGACCCCAGAAACCTGTTCCGGGGCCCGTTTCGGAGATTTTGCAGCAACGCAAAGGATCGGAGCCGCCGGGCGAGGAAATCGACCTGCCGCGGTCCCGGGCCCGCCTCCGCCGCCGAGAAGGATTTGAGCAATCGAAACCTTGCGCGTGCCCGCCACCAAAAGAGCAAGTCCGACTGATGCAAAAAGGATGAGGTGCAACACGAGGACTTCCCAGGAGGTCACCCATTCCAGTACTACTCTCGCCCAAGCACGCTTAACTGCGGAGTTCTGATGGGATCCGGTCCATTAGTGCTGGTATGATCGCACCTGTCAAGTGTGGCGCGATCAACTGCTTTATGCCTTCGCCAGGCAGCCGCGCGCGCTTCAAACGATCATAACTTTCTGTCCGGGATGAATCTCAAGGCCCGGGAGGCGCCGCTGGAAAGCTCGTGCTGAGCCCGCCGCCGTCCCAACCGGGGCTCGCCCGGTTGAGGTCGACGTCGACCCCAGAAACCTGTTCCGGGGCCCGTTTCGGAGCTTTTGCAGCAACGCAAAGGATCGGAGCCGCCGGGCGAGGAAATCGACCTGCCGCGGTCCCGGGCCCGCCTCTGCCGCCGAGAAGGATTTGAGCAATCGAAACCTTGCGCGTGCGCGCCACCAAAAGAGCAAGTCCGACTGATGCAAAAAGGATGAGGTGCAACACGAGGACTTCCCAGGAGGTCACCCATTCCAGTACTACTCTCGCCCAAGCACGCTTAACTGCGGAGTTCTGATGGGATCCGGTGCATTAGTGCTGGTATGATCGCACCTGTCAAGTGTGGCGCGATCAACTGCTTTATGCCTTCGCCAGGCAGCCGCGCGCGCTTCAAACGATCATAACTTTCTGTCCGGGATGAATCTCGAGGCCCGGGAGGCGCCGCTGGAAAGCTCGTCCTGAGCCCGCCGCCGTCCCAACCGGGGCTCGCCCGGTTGAGGTCGACGTCGACCCCAGAAACCTGTTCCGGGGCCCGTTTCGGAGCTTTTGCAGCAACGCAAAGGATCGGAGCCGCCGGGCGAGGAAATCGACCTGCCGCGGTCCCGGGCCCGTCTCCGCCGCCGAGAAGGATTCTAGCAATCGAAACCTTGCGCGTGCGCGCCACCAAAAGAGCAAGTCCGACTGATGCAAAAAGGATGAGGTGCAACACGAGGACTTCCCAGGAGGTCACCCATTCCAATACTACTCTCGCCCAAGCACGCTTAACTGCGGAGTTCTGATGGGATCCGGTGCATTAGTGCTGGTATGATCGCACCTGTCAAGTGTGGCGCGATCAACTGCTTTATGCGTTCGCAAGGCAGCCGCGCGCGCTTCATACGATCATAACTTTCTGTCCGGGATGAATCTCGAGGACCGGGAGGCGCCGCTGGAAAGCTCGTCCTGAGTTCGCCGCCGTCCTAACATGGGCTCGCCCGGTTGAGGTTGACGTCGACCCCAGAAACCTATTCTGGGGCCGGTTTCGGAGCTTTTGCAGCAACGTCAAGGATAAGAGCCGCCGGGCGAGGAAACTGACCTGCCGCGGTCCCGGGCCCGCCTCCGCTGCCGAGAAGGATTTGAGCAATCGAAACCTTGCGCGTGCGCGCCACCAAAAGAGCAAGTCCGACTGATGCAAAAAGGATGAGGTGCAACACGAGGACTTCCCAGGAGGTCACCCATTCCAGTACTACTCTCGCCCAAGCACGCTTAACTGCGGAGTTCTGATGGGATCCGGTGCATTAGTGCTGGTATGATCGCACCTGTCAAGTGTGGCGCGATCAACTGCTTTATGCCTTCGCCAGGCAGCCGCGCGCGCTTCAAACGATCATAACTTTCTGTCCGGGATGAATCTCGAGGCCCGGGAGGCGCCGCTGGAAAGCTCGTCCTGAGCCCGCCGCCGTCCCAACCGGGGCTCGCCCGGTTGAGGTCGACGTCGACCCCAGAAACCTGTTCCGGGGCCCGTTTCGGAGCTTTTGCAGCAACGCAAAGGATCGGAGCCGCCGGGCGAGGAAATCGACCTGCCGCGGTCCCGGGCCCGCCTCTGCCGCCGAGAAGGATTTGAGCAATCGAAACCTTGCGCGTGCGCGCCACCAAAAGAGCAAGTCCGACTGATGCAAAAAGGATGAGGTGCAACACGAGGACTTCCCAGGAGGTCACCCATTCCAGTACTACTCTCGCCCAAGCACGCTTAACTGCGGAGTTCTGATGGGATCCGGTGCATTAGTGCTGGTATGATCGCACCTGTCAAGTGTGGCGCGATCAACTGCTTTATGCCTTCGCCAGGCAGCCGCGCGCGCTTCAAACGATCATAACTTTCTGTCCGGGATGAATCTCGAGGCCCGGGAAGCGCCGCTGGAAAGCTCGTCCTGAGCCCGCCGCCGTCCCAACCCGGGCTCGCCCGGTTGAGGTCGACGTCGACCCCAGAAACCTGTTCCGGGGCCCGTTTCGGAGCTTTTGCAGCAACGCAAAGGATCAGAGCCGCCGGGCGAGGAAATCGACCTGCCGCGGTCCCGGGCCCGCCTCCGCCGCCGAGAAGGATTTGAGCAATCAAAACCTTGCGCGTGCGCGCCACCAAAAGAGCAAGCCCGACTGATGCAAAAAGGATGAGGTGCAACACGAGGACTTCCCAGGAGGTCACCCATTCCAGTACTACTCTCGCCCAAGCACGCTTAACTGCGGAGTTCTGATGGGATCCGGTCCATTAGTGCTTGTATGATCGCACCTGTCAAGTGTGGCGCGATCAACTGCTTTATGCCTTCGCCAGGCAGCCGCGCGCGCTTCAAACGATCATAACTTTCTGTCCGGGATGAATCTCAAGGCCCGGGAGGCGCCGCTGGAAAGCTCGTGCTGAGCCCGCCGCCGTCCCAACCGGGGCTCGCCCGGTTGAGGTCGACGTCGACCCCAGAAACCTGTTCCGGGGCCCGTTTCGGAGCTTTTGCAGCAACGCAAAGGATCGGAGCCGCCGGGCGAGGAAATCGACCTGCCGCGGTCCCGGGCCCGCCTCTGCCGCCGAGAAGGATTTGAGCAATCGAAACCTTGCGCGTGCGCGCCACCAAAAGAGCAAGTCCGACTGATGCAAAAAGGATGAGGTGCAACACGAGGACTTCCCAGGAGGTCACCCATTCCAGTACTACTCTCGCCCAAGCACGCTTAACTGCGGAGTTCTGATGGGATCCGGTGCATTAGTGCTGGTATGATCGCACCTGTCAAGTGTGGCGCGATCAACTGCTTTATGCCTTCGCCAGGCAGCCGCGCGCGCTTCAAACGATCATAACTTTCTGTCCGGGATGAATCTCGAGGCCCGGGAGGCGCCGCTGGAAAGCTCGTCCTGAGCCCGCCGCCGTCCCAACCGGGGCTCGCCCGGTTGAGGTCGACGTCGACCCCAGAAACCTGTTCCGGGGCCCGTTTCGGAGCTTTTGCAGCAACGCAAAGGATCAGAGCCGCCGGGCGAGGAAATCGACCTGCCGCGGTCCCGGGCCCGCCTCCGCCGCCGAGAAGGATTTGAGCAATCAAACCTTGCGCGTGCGCGCCACCAAAAGAGCAAGCCCGACTGATGCAAAAAGGATGAGGTGCAACACGAGGACTTCCCAGGAGGTCACCCATTCCAGTACTACTCTCGCCCAAGCACGCTTAACTGCGGAGTTCTGATGGGATCCGGTGCATTAAAGCTGGTATAATCGCACCTGTCAAGTGTGGCGCGATCAACTGCTTTATGCGTTCGCAAGGCAGCCGCGCGCGCTTCAAACGATCATAACTTTCTGTCCGGGATGAATCTCGAGGACCGGGAGGCGCCGCTGGAAAGCTCGTCCTGAGTTCACCGCCGTCCTAACATGGGCTCGCCCGGTTGAGGTTGACGTCGACCCCAGAATCCTATTCTGGGGCCGGTTTCGGAGCTTTTGCAGCAACGTCAAGGATAAGAGCCGCCGGGCGAGGAAACTGACCTGCCGCGGTCCCGGGCCCGCCTCCGCTGCCGAGAAGGATTTGAGCAATCGAAACCTTGCGCGTGCGCGCCACCAAAAGAGCAAGTCCGACTGATGCAAAAAGGATGAGGTGCAACACGAGGACTTCCCAGGAGGTCACCCATTCCAGTACTACTCTCGCCCAAGCACGCTTAACTGCGGAGTTCTGATGGGATCCGGTGCATTAGTGCTGGTATGATCGCACCTGTCAAGTGTGGCGCGATCAACTGCTTTATGCCTTCGCCAGGCAGCCGCGCGCGCTTCAAACGATCATAACTTTCTGTCCGGGATGAATCTCGAGGCCCGGGAAGCGCCGCTGGAAAGCTCGTCCTGAGCCCGCCGCCGTCCCAACCCGGGCTCGCCCGGTTGAGGTCGACGTCGACCCCAGAAACCTGTTCCGGGGCCCGTTTCGGAGCTTTTGCAGCAACGCAAAGGATCAGAGCCGCCGGGCGAGGAAATCGACCTGCCGCGGTCCCGGGCCCGCCTCCGCCGCCGAGAAGGATTTGAGCAATCAAAACCTTGCGCGTGCGCGCCACCAAAAGAGCAAGCCCGACTGATGCAAAAAGGATGAGGTGCAACACGAGGACTTCCCAGGAGGTCACCCATTCCAGTACTACTCTCGCCCAAGCACGCTTAACTGCGGAGTTCTGATGGGATCCGGTGCATTAAAGCTGGTATAATCGCACCTGTCAAGTGTGGCGCGATCAACTGCTTTATGCGTTCGCAAGGCAGCCGCGCGCGCTTCAAACGATCATAACTTTCTGTCCGGGATGAATCTCGAGGACCGGGAGGCGCCGCTGGAAAGCTCGTCCTGAGTTCGCCGCCGTCCTAACATGGGCTCGCCCGGTTGAGGTTGACGTCGACCCCAGAAACCTATTCTGGGGCCGGTTTCGGAGCTTTTGCAGCAACGTAAAGGATAAGAGCCGCCGGGCGAGGAAACTGACCTGCCGCGGTCCCGGGCCTGCCTCCGCTGCCGAGAAGGATTTGAGCAATCGAAACCTTGCGCGTGCGCGCCACCAAAAGAGCAAGTCCGACTGATGCAAAAAGGATGAGGTGCAACACGAGGACTTCCCAGGAGGTCACCCATTCCAGTACTACTCTCGCCCAAGCACGCTTAACTGCGGAGTTCTGATGGGATCCGGTGCATTAGTGCTGGTATGATCGCACCTGTCAAGTGTGGCGCGATCAACTGCTTTATGCCTTCGCCAGGCAGCCGCGCGCGCTTCAAACGATCATAACTTTCTGTCCGGGATGAATCTCGAGGCCCGGGAGGCGCCGCTGGAAAGTTCGTCCTGAGCCCGCCGCCGTCCCAACCATGGCTCGCCCGGTTGAGGTCGACGTCGACCCCAGAAACCTGTTCCGGGGCCCGTTTCGGAGCTTTTGCAGCAACGCAAAGGATTGGACCCGCCGGGCGAGGAAATCGACCTGCCGCGGTCCCGGGCCCGCCTCCGCCGCCGAGAAGGATTTGAGCAATCGAAACCTTGCGCGTGCGCGCCACCAAAAGAGCAAGCCCGACTGATGAAAAAAGGATGAGGTACAACACGAGGACTTCCGAGGAGGTCACCCATTCCAGTACTACTCTCGCCCAAGCACGCTTAACTGCAGAGTTTTGATGGGATCCGGTGCATTAGTGCTGGTATAATCGCACCTGTCAAGTGTGGCGCGATCAACTGCTTTATGCGTTC
Source organism: Canavalia gladiata (assembly GCA_037954105.1). Classification (NCBI taxonomy): domain Eukaryota; kingdom Viridiplantae; phylum Streptophyta; class Magnoliopsida; order Fabales; family Fabaceae; genus Canavalia; species Canavalia gladiata. The sequence goes on along the minus strand of CM075661.1, from coordinate 27,541,226 downwards.
GCAAGGCAGCCGCGCGCGCTTCAAACGATCATAACTTTCTGTCCGGGATGAATCTCGAGGCCCGGGAGGCGCCGCTGGAAAGCTCGTCCTGAGCCCGCCGCCGTCCCAACATGGGCTCGCCCGGTTGAGGTCGACGTCGACCCCAGAAACCTATTCCGGGGCCGGTTTCGGAGCTTTTGCAGCAACGTCAAGGATAAGAGCCGCCGGGCGAGGAAACTGACCTGCCGCGGTCCCGGGCCCGCCTCCGCCGCCGAGAAGGATTTGAGCAATCGAAACCTTGCGCGTGCGCGCCACCAAAAGAGCAAGTCCGACTGATGCAAAAAGGATGAGGTGCAACACGAGGACTTCCCAGGAGGTCACCCATTCCGGTACTACTCTCGCCCAAGCACGCTTAACTGCGGAGTTCTGATGGGATCCGGTGCATTAGTGCTGGTATGATCGCACCTGTCAAGTGTGGCGCGATCAACTGCTTTATGCCTTCGCCAGGCAGCCGCACGCGCTTCAAACGATCATAACTTTCCGTCCGGGATGAATCTCGAGGCCCGGGAGGCGCCGCTGGAATGCTCGTCCTGAGCCCGCCGCCGTCCCAACCGGGGCTCGCCCGGTTGAGGTCGACGTCGACCCCAGAAACCTGTTCCGGGGCCCGTTTCGGAGCTTTTGCAGCAACGCAAAGGATTGGACCCGCCGGGCGAGGAAATCCACCTGCCGCTGTCCCGGGCCCGCCTCCGCCGCCGAGAAGGATTTGAGCAATCGAAACCTTGCGCGTGCGCGCCACCAAAAGAGCAAGTCCGACTGATGCAAAAAGGATGAGGTGCAACACGAGGACTTCCCAGGAGGTCACCCATTCCAGTACTACTCTCGCCCAAGCACGCTTAACTGCGGAGTTCTGATGGGATCCGGTGCATTAGTGCTGGTATGATCGCACCTGTCAAGTGTGGCGCGATCAACTGCTTTATGCCTTCGCCAGGCAGCCGCGCGCGCTTCAAACGATCATAACTTTCTGTCCGGGATGAATCTCGAGGCCCGGGAGGCGCCGCTGGAAAGCTCGTCCTGAGCCCGCCGCCGTCCCAACCGGGGCTCGCCCGGTTGAGGTCGACGTCGACCCCAGAAACCTGTTCCGGGGCCCGTTTCGGAGCTTTTGCAGCAACGCAAAGAATTGGACCCGCCGGGCGAGGAAATCGACCTGCCGCGGTCCCGGGCCCGCCTCCGCCGCCGAGAAGGATTTGAGCAATCGAAACCTTGCGCGTGCGCGCCACCAAAAGAGCAAGCCCGACTGATGCAAAAAGGATGAGGTGCAACACGAGGACTTCCCAAGAGGTCACCCATTCCAGTACTACTCTCGCCCAAGCACGCTTAACTGCGGAGTTCTGATGGGATCCGGTGCATTAGTGCTGGTATAATCGCACCTGTCAAGTGTGGCGCGATCAACTGCTTTATGCGTTCGCAAGGCAGCCGCGCGCGCTTCAAACCATCATAACTTTCTGTCCGGGATAAATCTCGAGGCCCGGGAGGCGCCGCTGGAAAGCTCGTCCTGAGCCAGCCGCCGTCCCAACCCGGGCTCGCCCGGTTGAGGTCGACGTCGACCCCAGAAACCTATTCCGGGGCCGGTTTCGGAGCTTTTGCAGCAACGTCAAGGATAAGAGCCGCCGGGCGAGGAAACCGACCTGCCGCGGTCCCGGGCCCGCCTCCGCCGCCGAGAAGGATTTGAGCAATCGAAACCTTGCGCGTGCGCGCCACCAAAAGAGCAAGTCCGACTGATGCAAAAAGGATGAGGTGCAACACGAGGACTTCCCAGGAGGTCACCCATTCCAGTACTACTCTCGCCCAAGCACGCTTAACTGCGGAGTTCTGATGGGATCCGGTGCATTAGTGCTGGTATGATCGCACCTGTCAAGTGTGGCGCGATCAACTGCTTTATGCCTTCGCCAGGCAGCCGCGCGCGCTTCAAACGATCATAACTTTCTGTCCGGGATGAATCTCGAGGCCCGGGAGGCGCCGCTGGAAAGTTCGTCCTGAGCCCGCCGCCGTCCCAACCATGGCTCGCCCGGTTGAGGTCGACGTCGACCCCAGAAACCTGTTCCGGGGCCCGTTTCGGAGCTTTTGCAGCAACGCAAAGGATTGGACCCGCCGGGCGAGGAAATCGACCTGCCGCGGTCCCGGGCCCGCCTCCGCCGCCGAGAAGGATTTGAGCAATCGAAACCTTGCGCGTGCGCGCCACCAAAAGAGCAAGCCCGACTGATGAAAAAAGGATGAGGTACAACACGAGGACTTCCGAGGAGGTCACCCATTCCAGTACTACTCTCGCCCAAGCACGCTTAACTGCAGAGTTTTGATGGGATCCGGTGCATTAGTGCTGGTATAATCGCACCTGTCAAGTGTGGCGCGATCAACTGCTTTATGCGTTCGCAAGGCAGCCGCGCGCGCTTCAAACGATCATAACTTTCTGTCCGGGATGAATCTCGAGGCCCGGGAGGCGCCGCTGGAAAGCTCGTCCTGAGCCCGCCGCCGTCCCAACATGGGCTCGCCCGGTTGAGGTCGACGTCGACCCCAGAAACCTATTCCGGGGCCGGTTTCGGAGCTTTTGCAGCAACGTCAAGGATAAGAGCCGCCGGGCGAGGAAACTGACCTGCCGCGGTCCCGGGCCCGCCTCCGCCGCCGAGAAGGATTTGAGCAATCGAAACCTTGCGCGTGCGCGCCACCAAAAGAGCAAGTCCGACTGATGCAAAAAGGATGAGGTGCAACACGAGGACTTCCCAGGAGGTCACCCATTCCGGTACTACTCTCGCCCAAGCACGCTTAACTGCGGAGTTCTGATGGGATCCGGTGCATTAGTGCTGGTATGATCGCACCTGTCAAGTGTGGCGCGATCAACTGCTTTATGCCTTCGCCAGGCAGCCGCACGCGCTTCAAACGATCATAACTTTCCGTCCGGGATGAATCTCGAGGCCCGGGAGGCGCCGCTGGAATGCTCGTCCTGAGCCCGCCGCCGTCCCAACCGGGGCTCGCCCGGTTGAGGTCGACGTCGACCCCAGAAACCTGTTCCGGGGCCCGTTTCGGAGCTTTTGCAGCAACGCAAAGGATTGGACCCGCCGGGCGAGGAAATCCACCTGCCGCTGTCCCGGGCCCGCCTCCGCCGCCGAGAAGGATTTGAGCAATCGAAACCTTGCGCGTGCGCGCCACCAAAAGAGCAAGTCCGACTGATGCAAAAAGGATGAGGTGCAACACGAGGACTTCCCAGGAGGTCACCCATTCCAGTACTACTCTCGCCCAAGCACGCTTAACTGCGGAGTTCTGATGGGATCCGGTGCATTAGTGCTGGTATGATCGCACCTGTCAAGTGTGGCGCGATCAACTGCTTTATGCCTTCGCCAGGCAGCCGCGCGCGCTTCAAACGATCATAACTTTCTGTCCGGGATGAATCTCGAGGCCCGGGAGGCGCCGCTGGAAAGCTCGTCCTGAGCCCGCCGCCGTCCCAACCGGGGCTCGCCCGGTTGAGGTCGACGTCGACCCCAGAAACCTGTTCCGGGGCCCGTTTCGGAGCTTTTGCAGCAACGCAAAGAATTGGACCCGCCGGGCGAGGAAATCGACCTGCCGCGGTCCCGGGCCCGCCTCCGCCGCCGAGAAGGATTTGAGCAATCGAAACCTTGCGCGTGCGCGCCACCAAAAGAGCAAGCCCGACTGATGCAAAAAGGATGAGGTGCAACACGAGGACTTCCCAAGAGGTCACCCATTCCAGTACTACTCTCGCCCAAGCACGCTTAACTGCGGAGTTCTGATGGGATCCGGTGCATTAGTGCTGGTATAATCGCACCTGTCAAGTGTGGCGCGATCAACTGCTTTATGCGTTCGCAAGGCAGCCGCGCGCGCTTCAAACCATCATAACTTTCTGTCCGGGATAAATCTCGAGGCCCGGGAGGCGCCGCTGGAAAGCTCGTCCTGAGCCAGCCGCCGTCCCAACCCGGGCTCGCCCGGTTGAGGTCGACGTCGACCCCAGAAACCTATTCCGGGGCCGGTTTCGGAGCTTTTGCAGCAACGTCAAGGATAAGAGCCGCCGGGCGAGGAAACCGACCTGCCGCGGTCCCGGGCCCGCCTCCGCCGCCGAGAAGGATTTGAGCAATCGAAACCTTGCGCGTGCGCGCCACCAAAAGAGCAAGTCCGACTGATGCAAAAAGGATGAGGTGCAACACGAGGACTTCCCAGGAGGTCACCCATTCCAGTACTACTCTCGCCCAAGCACGCTTAACTGCGGAGTTCTGATGGGATCCGGTGCATTAGTGCTGGTATGATCGCACCTGTCAAGTGTGGCGCGATCAACTGCTTTATGCCTTCGCCAGGCAGCCGCGCGCGCTTCAAACGATCATAACTTTCTGTCCGGGATGAATCTCGAGGCCCGGGAGACGCCGCTGGAAAGCTTGTCCTGAGCCCGCCGCCGTCCCAACCAGGGCTCGCCCGGTTGAGGTCGACGTCGACCCCAGAAACCTGTTCCAGGGCCCGTTTCGGAGCTTTTGCAGCAACGCAAAGGATTGGACCCGCCGGGCGAGGAAATCGACCTGCCGCGGTCCCGGGCCCGCCTCCGCCGCCGAGAAGGATTTGAGCAATCGAAACCTTGCGCGTGCGCGCCACCAAAAGAGCAAGCCCGACTGATGCAAAAAGGATGAGGTGCAACACGAGGACTTCCCAAGAGGTCACCCATTCCAGTACTACTCTCGCCCAAGCACGCTTAACTGCGGAGTTCTGATGGGATCCGGTGCAAGTGCTGGTATAATCGCACCTGTCAAGTGTGGCGCGATCAACTGCTTTATGCGTTCGCAAGGCAGCCGCGCGCGCTTTAAACGATCATAACTTTCTGTCCGGGATAAATCTCGAGGCCCGGGAGGCGCCGCTGGAAAGCTCGTCCTGAGCCCGCCGCCGTCCCAACCAGGGCTCGCCCGGTTGAGGTCGACGTCGACCCCAGAAACCTATTCCGGGGCCGGTTTCGGAGCTTTTGCAGCAACGTCAAGGATAAGAGCCGCCGGGCGAGGAAACCGACCTGCCGCGGTCCCGGGCCCGCCTCCGCCGCCGAGAAGGATTTGAGCAATCGAAACCTTGCGCGTGCGCGCCACCAAAAGAGCAAGTCCGACTGATGCAAAAAGGATGAGGTGCAACACGTGGACTTCCCAGGAGGTCACCCATTCCAGTACTACTCTCGCCCAAGCACGCTTAACTGCGGAGTTCTGATGGGATCCGGTGCATTAGTGCTGGTATGATCGCACCTGTCAAGTGTGGCGCGATCAACTGCTTTATGCCTTCGCCAGGCAGCCGCGCGCGCTTCAAACAATCATAACTTTCTATCCGGGATGAATCTCGAGGCCCGGGAGGCGCCGCTGGAAAGCTCGTCCTGAGCCCCCTCCCGTCCCAACCAGGGTTCGCCCGGTTGAGGTCGACGTCGACCCTAGAAACCTGTTCCGGGGCCCGTTTCGGAGCTTTTGCAGCAACGCAAAGGATCGGAGCCGCCGGGCGAGGAAATCGACCTGCCGCGGTCCCGGGCCCGCCTCCGCCGCCGAGAAGGATTTGAGTAATCGAAACCTTGCGCGTGCCCGCCACCAAAAGAGCAAGTCCGACTGATGCAAAAAGGATGAGGTGCAACACGAGGACTTCCCAGGAGGTCACCCATTCCAGTACTACTCTCGCCCAAGCACGCTTAACTGCGGAGTTCTGATGGGATCCGGTGCATTAGTGCTGGTATGATCGCACCTGTCAAGTGTGGCGCGATCAACTGCTTTATGCCTTCGCCAGGCAGCCGCGCGCGCTTCAAACGATCATAACTTTCTGTCCGGGATGAATCTCGAGGCCCGGGAGGCGCCGCTGGAAAGCTCGTCCTGAGCCCGCCGCCGTCCCAACCGGGGCTCGCCCGGTTGAGGTCGACGTCGACCCCAGAAACCTGTTCCGGGGCCCGTTTCGGAGCTTTTGCAGCAACGCAAAGGATCGGAGCCGCCGGGCGAGGAAATCGACCTGCCGCGGTCCCGGGCCCGTCTCCGCCGCCGAGAAGGATTTGAGCAATCGAAACCTTGCGCGTGCGCGCCACCAAAAGAGCAAGTCCGACTGATGCAAAAAGGATGAGGTGCAACACGAGGACTTCCCAGGAGGTCACCCATTCCAGTACTACTCTCGCCCAAGCACGCTTAACTGCGGAGTTCTGATGGGATCCGGTGCATTAGTGCTGGTATGATCGCACCTGTCAAGTGTGGCGCGATCAACTGCTTTATGCCTTCGCCAGGCAGCCGCGCGCGCTTCAAACGATCATAACTTTCTGTCCGGGATGAATCTCGAGGCCCGGGAGACGCCGCTGGAAAGCTCGTCCTGAGCCCGCCGCCGTCCCAACCAGGGCTCGCCCGGTTGAGGTCGACGTCGACCCCAGAAACCTGTTCCGGGGCCCGTTTCGGAGCTTTTGCAGCAACGCAAAGGATTGGACCCGCCGGGCGAGGAAATCGACCTGCCGCGGTCCCGGGCCCGCCTCCGCCGCCGAGAAGGATTTGAGCAATCGAAACCTTGCGCGTGCGCGCCACCAAAAGAGCAAGCCCGACTGATGCAAAAAGGATGAGGTGCAACACGAGGACTTCCCAGGAGGTCACCCATTCCAGTACTACTCTCGCCCAAGCACGCTTAACTGCGGAGTTCTGATGGGATCCGGTGCATTAGTGCTGGTATAATCGCACCTGTCAAGTGTGGCGCGATCAACTGCTTTCTGCGTTCGCAAGGCAGCCGCGCGCGCTTCAAACGATCATAACTTTCTGTCCGGGATAAATCTCGAGGCCCGGGAGGCGCCGCTGGAAAGCTCGTCCTGAGCCCGCCGCCGTCCCAACCAGGGCTCGCCCGGTTGAGGTCGACGTCGACCCCAGAAACCTATTCCGGAGCCGGTTTCAGAGCTTTTGCAGCAACGTCAAGGATAAGAGCCGCCGGGCGAGGAAACCGACCTGCCGCGGTCCCGGGCCCGCCTCCGCCGCCGAGAAGGATTTGAGCAATCGAAACCTTGCGCGTGCGCGCCACCAAAAGAGCAAGTCCGACTGATGCAAAAAGGATGAGGTGCAACACGAGGACTTCCCAGGAGGTCACCCATTCCAGTACTACTCTCGCCCAAGCACGCTTAACTGCGGAGTTCTGATGGGATCCGGTGCATTAGTGCTGGTATGATCGCACCTGTCAAGTGTGGCGCGATCAACTGCTTTATGCCTTCGCCAGGCAGCCGCGCGCGCTTCAAACCATCATAACTTTCTGTCCGGGATGAATCTCGAGGCCCGGGAGACGCCGCTGGAAAGCTCGTCCTGAGCCCGCCGCCGTCCCAACCAGGGCTCGCCCGGTTGAGGTCGACGTCGACCCCAGAAACCTGTTCCGGGGCCCATTTCGGAGCTTTTGCAGCAACGAAAAGGATTGGACCCGCCGGGCGAGGAAATCGACCTGCCGCGGTCCCGGGCCCGCCTCCGCCGCCGAGAAGGATTTGAGCAATCGAAACCTTGCGCGTGCGCGCCACCAAAAGAGCAAGCCCGACTGATGCAAAAAGGATGAGGTGCAACACGAGGACTTCCCAAGAGGTCACCCATTCCAGTACTACTCTCGCCCAAGCACGCTTAACTGCGGAGTTCTGATGGGATCCGGTGCATTAGTGCTGGTATAATCGCACCTGTCAAGTGTGGCGCGATCAACTGCTTTATGCCTTCGCCAGGCAGCCGCGCGCGCTTCAAATGATCATAACTTTCTATCCGGGATGAATCTCGAGGCCCGGGAGGCGCCGCTGGAAAGCTCGTCCTGATCCCGCCGCCGTCCCAACCGGGGCTCGCCCGGTTGAGGTCGACGTCGACCCCAGAAACCTGTGCCGGGGCCCGTTTCGGAGCTTTTGCAGCAACGCAAAGGATTGGACCCGCCGGGCGAGGAAATCGACCTGCCGCGGTCCCGGGCCCGCCTCCGCCGCCGAGAAGGATTTGAGCAATCGAAACCTTGCGCGTGCGCGCCACCAAAAGAACAAGCCCGACTGATGACAAAAGGATGAGGTGCAACACGAGGACTTCCCAGGAGGTCACCCATTCCAGTACTACTCTCGCCCAAGCACGCTTAACTGCGGAGTTCTGATGGGATCCGTTGCATTAGTGCTGGTATAATCGCACCTGTCAAGTGTGGCGCGATCAACTGCTTTCTGCGTTCGCAAGGCAGCCGCGCGCGCTTCAAACGATCATAACTTTCTGTCCGGGATAAATCTCGAGGCCCGGGAGGCGCCGCTGGAAAGCTCGTCCTGAGCCCGCCGCCGTCCCAACCAGGGCTCGCCCGGTTGAGGTCGACGTCGACCCCAGAAACCTATTCCGGGGCCGGTTTCGGAGCTTTTGCAGCAACGTCAAGGATAAGAGCCGCCGGGCGAGGAAACCGACCTGCCGCGGTCCCGGGCCCGCCTCCGCCGCCGAGAAGGATTTGAGCAATCGAAACCTTGCGCGTGCGCGCCACCAAAAGAGCAAGTCCGACTGATGCAAAAAGGATGAGGTGCAACACGAGGACTTCCCAGGAGGTCACCCATTCCAGTACTACTCTCGCCCAAGCACGCTTAACTGCGGAGTTCTGATGGGATCCGGTGCATTAGTGCTGGTATGATCGCACCTGTCAAGTGTGGCGCGATCAACTGCTTTATGCCTTCGCCAGGCAGCCGCGCGCGCTTCAAACGATCATAACTTTCTATCCGGGATGAATCTCGAGGCCCGGGAGGCGCCGCTGGAAAGCTCGTCCTGAGCCCGCCACCGTCCCAACCAGGGCTCGCCCGGTTGAGGTCGACGTCGACCCCAGAAACCTGTTCCGGGGCCCGTTTCGGAGCTTTTGCAGCAACGCAAAGGATTGAACCCGCCGGGCGAGGAAATCGACCTGCCGCGGTCCCGGGCCCGCCTCCGCCGCCGAGAAGGATTTGAGCAATCGAAACCTTGCGCGTGCGCGCCACCAAAAGAGCAAGCCCGACTGATGACAAAAGGATGAGGTGCAACACGAGGACTTCCCAGGAGGTCACCCATTCCAGTACTACTCTCGCCCAAGCACGCTTAACTGCGGAGTTCTGATGGGATCCGGTGCATTAGTGCTGGTATAATCGCACCTGTCAAGTGTGGCGCGATCAACTGCTTTATGCCTTCGCAAGGCAGCCGCGCGCGCTTCAAACGATCATAACTTTCTGTCCGGGATGAATCTCGAGGACCGGGAGGCGCCGCTGGAAAGCTCGTCCTGAGCCCGCCGCCGTCCCAACATGGGCTCGCCCGGTTGAGGTCGACGTCGACCCCAGAAACCTGTTCCGGGGCCCGTTTCGGAGCTTTTGCAGCAACGCAAAGGATTGGACCCGCCGGGCGAGGAAATCGACCTGCCGCGGTCCCGGGCCCGCCTCCGCCGCCGAGAAGGATTTGAGCAATCGAAACCTTGCGCGTGCGCGCCACCAAAAGAGCAAGCCCGACTGATGCAAAAAGGATGAGGTGCAACACGAGGACTTCCCAGGAGGTCACCCATTCCAGTACTACTCTCGCCCAAGCACGCTTAACTGCGGAGTTCTGATGGGATCCGGTGCATTAGTGCTGGTATAATCGCACCTGTCAAGTGTGGCGCGATCAACTGCTTTCTGCGTTCGCAAGGCAGCCGCGCGCGCTTCAAACGATCATAACTTTCTGTCCGGGATAAATCTCGAGGCCCGGGAGGCGCCGCTGGAAAGCTCGTCCTGAGCCCGCCGCCGTCCCAACCAGGGCTCGCCCGGTTGAGGTCGACGTCGACCCCAGAAACCTATTCCGGAGCCGGTTTCAGAGCTTTTGCGGCAACGTCAAGGATAAGAGCCGCCGGGCGAGGAAACCGACCTGCCGCGGTCCCGGGCCCGCCTCCGCCGCCGAGAAGGATTTGAGCAATCGAAACCTTGCGCGTGCGCGCCACCAAAAGAGCAAGTCCGACTGATGCAAAAAGGATGAGGTGCAACACGAGGACTTCCCAGGAGGTCACCCATTCCAGTACTACTCTCGCCCAAGCACGCTTAACTGCGGAGTTCTGATGGGATCCGGTGCATTAGTGCTGGTATGATCGCACCTGTCAAGTGTGGCGCGATCAACTGCTTTATGCCTTCGCCAGGCAGCCGCGCGCGCTTCAAACCATCATAACTTTCTGTCCGGGATGAATCTCGAGGCCCGGGAGACGCCGCTGGAAAGCTCGTCCTGAGCCCGCCGCCGTCCCAACCAGGGCTCGCCCGGTTGAGGTCGACGTCGACCCCAGAAACCTGTTCCGGGGCCCATTTCGGAGCTTTTGCAGCAACGCAAAGGATTGGACCCGCCGGGCGAGGAAATCGACCTGCCGCGGTCCCGGGCCCGCCTCCGCCGCCGAGAAGGATTTGAGCAATCGAAACCTTGCGCGTGCGCGCCACCAAAAGAGCAAGCCCGACTGATGCAAAAAGGATGAGGTGCAACACGAGGACTTCCCAAGAGGTCACCCATTCCAGTACTACTCTCGCCCAAGCACGCTTAACTGCGGAGTTCTGATGGGATCCGGTGCATTAGTGCTGGTATAATCGCACCTGTCAAGTGTGGCGCGATCAACTGCTTTATGCCTTCGCCAGGCAGCCGCGCGCGCTTCAAATGATCATAACTTTCTATCCGGGATGAATCTCGAGGCCCGGGAGGCGCCGCTGGAAAGCTCGTCCTGATCCCGCCGCCGTCCCAACCGGGGCTCGCCCGTTTGAGGTCGACGTCGACCCCAGAAACCTGTTCCGGGGCCCGTTTCGGAGCTTTTGCAGCAACGCAAAGGATTGGACCCGCCGGGCGAGGAAATCGACCTGCCGCGGTCCCGGGCCCGCCTCCGCCGCCGAGAAGGATTTGAGCAATCGAAACCTTGCGCGTGCGCGCCACCAAAAGAACAAGCCCGACTGATGACAAAAGGATGAGGTGCAACACGAGGACTTCCCAGGAGGTCACCCATTCCAGTACTACTCTCGCCCAAGCACGCTTAACTGCGGAGTTCTGATGGGATCCGTTGCATTAGTGCTGGTATAATCGCACCTGTCAAGTGTGGCGCGATCAACTGCTTTATGCGTTCGCAAGGCAGCCGCGCGCGCTTCAAACGATCATAACTTTCTGTCCGGGATGAATCTCGAGGACCGGGAGGCGCCGCTGGAAAGCTCGTCCTGAGCCTGCCGCCGTCCCAACATGGGCTCGCCCGGTTGAGGTCGACGTCGACCCCAGAAACCTATTCCGGGGCCGGTTTCGGAGCTTTTGCAGCAACGTCAAGGATAAGAGCCGCCGGGCGAGGAAACCGACCTGCCGCGGTCCCGGGCCCGCCTCCGCCGCCGAGAAGGATTTGAGCAATCGAAACCTTGCGCGTGCGCACCACCAAAAGAGCAAGTCCGACTGATGCAAAAAGGATGAGGTGCAACACGAGGACTTCCCAGGAGGTCACCCATTCCAGTACTACTCTCGCCCAAGCACGCTTAACTGCGGAGTTCTGATGGGATCCGGTGCATTAGTGCTGGTATGATCGCACCTGTCAAGTGTGGCGCGATCAACTGCTTTATGCCTTCGCCAGGCAGCCGCGCGCGCTTCAAACGATCATAACTTTCTGTCCGGGATGAATCTCGAGGCCCGGGAGGCGCCGCTGGAAAGCTCGTCCTGAGCCCGCCGCCGTCCCAACCAGGGCTCGCCCGGTTGAGGTCGACGTCGACCCCAGAAACCTATTCCGGGGCCGGTTTCGGAGCTTTTGCAGCAACGTCAAGGATAAGAGCCGCCGGGCGAGGAAACCGACCTGCCGCGGTCCCGGGCCCGCCTCCGCCGCCGAGAAGGATTTGAGCAATCGAAACCTTGCGCGTGCGCGCCACCAAAAGAGCAAGTCCGACTGATGCAAAAAGGATGAGGTGCAACACGAGGACTTCCCAGGAGGTCACCCATTCCAGTACTACTCTCGCCCAAGCACGCTTAACTGCGGAGTTCTGATGGGATCCGGTGCATTAGTGCTGGTATGATCGCACCTGTCAAGTGTGGCGCGATCAACTGCTTTATGCCTTCGCCAGGCAGCCGCGCGCGCTTCAAACGATCATAACTTTCTATCCGGGATGAATCTCGAGGCCCGGGAGGCGCCGCTGGAAAGCTCGTCCTGAGCCCGCCACCGTCCCAACCAGGGCTCGCCCGGTTGAGGTCGACGTCGACCCCAGAAACCTGTTCCGGGGCCCGTTTCGGAGCTTTTGCAGCAACGCAAAGGATTGAACCCGCCGGGCGAGGAAATCGACCTGCCGCAGTCCCGGGCCCGCCTCCGCCGCCGAGAAGGATTTGAGCAATCGAAACCTTGCGCGTGCGCGCCACCAAAAGAGCAAGCCCGACTGATGACAAAAGGATGAGGTGCAACACGAGGACTTCCCAGGAGGTCACCCATTCCAGTACTACTCTCGCCCAAGCACGCTTAACTGCGGAGTTCTGATGGGATCCGGTGCATTAGTGCTGGTATAATCGCACCTGTCAAGTGTGGCGCGATCAACTGCTTTATGCGTTCGCAAGGCAGCCGCGCGCGCTTCAAACGATCATAACTTTCTGTCCGGGATGAATCTCGAGGACCGGGAGGCGCCGCTGGAAAGCTCGTCCTGAGCCCGCCGCCGTCCCAACATGGGCTCGCCCGGTTGAGGTCGACGTCGACCCCAGAAACCTGTTCCGGGGCCCGTTTCGGAGCTTTTGCAGCAACGCAAAGGATTGGACCCGCCGGGCGAGGAAATCGACCTGCCGCGGTCCCGGGCCCGCCTCCGCCGCCGAGAAGGATTTGAGCAATCGAAACCTTGCGCGTGCGCGCCACCAAAAGAGCAAGCCCGACTGATGCAAAAAGGATGAGGTGCAACACGAGGACTTCCCAGGAGGTCACCCATTCCAGTACTACTCTCGCCCAAGCACGCTTAACTGCGGAGTTCTGATGGGATCCGGTGCATTAGTGCTGGTATAATCGCACCTGTCAAGTGTGGCGCGATCAACTGCTTTCTGCGTTCGCAAGGCAGCCGCGCGCGCTTCAAACGATCATAACTTTCTGTCCGGGATAAATCTCGAGGCCCGGGAGGCGCCGCTGGAAAGCTCGTCCTGAGCCCGCCGCCGTCCCAACCAGGGCTCGCCCGGTTGAGGTCGACGTCGACCCCAGAAACCTATTCCGGAGCCGGTTTCGGAGCTTTTGCAGCAACGTCAAGGATAAGAGCCGCCGGGCGAGGAAACCGACCTGCCGCGGTCCCGGGCCCGCCTCCGCCGCCGAGAAGGATTTGAGCAATCGAAACCTTGCGCGTGCGCGCCACCAAAAGAGCAAGTCCGACTGATGCAAAAAGGATGAGGTGCAACACGAGGACTTCCCAGGAGGTCACCCATTCCAGTACTACTCTCGCCCAAGCACGCTTAACTGCGGAGTTCTGATGGGATCCGGTGCATTAGTGCTGGTATGATCGCACCTGTCAAGTGTGGCGCGATCAACTGCTTTATGCCTTCGCCAGGCAGCCGCGCGCGCTTCAAACCATCATAACTTTCTGTCCGGGATGAATCTCGAGGCCCGGGAGACGCCGCTGGAAAGCTCGTCCTGAGCCCGCCGCCGTCCCAACCAGGGCTCGCCCGGTTGAGGTCGACGTCGACCCCAGAAACCTGTTCCGGGGCCCATTTCGGAGCTTTTGCAGCAACGCAAAGGATTGGACCCGCCGGGCGAGGAAATCGACCTGCCGCGGTCCCGGGCCCGCCTCCGCCGCCGAGAAGGATTTGAGCAATCGAAACCTTGCGCGTGCGCGCCACCAAAAGAGCAAGCCCGACTGATGCAAAAAGGATGAGGTGCAACACGAGGACTTCCCAAGAGGTCACCCATTCCAGTACTACTCTCGCCCAAGCACGCTTAACTGCGGAGTTCTGATGGGATCCGGTGCATTAGTGCTGGTATAATCGCACCTGTCAAGTGTGGCGCGATCAACTGCTTTATGCCTTCGCCAGGCAGCCGCGCGCGCTTCAAATGATCATAACTTTCTATCCGGGATGAATCTCGAGGCCCGGGAGGCGCCGCTGGAAAGCTCGTCCTGATCCCGCCGCCGTCCCAACCAGGGCTCGCCCGGTTGAGGTCGACGTCGACCCCAGAAACCTGTTCCGGGGCCCGTTTCGGAGCTTTTGCAGCAACGCAAAGGATTGGACCCGCCGGGCGAGGAAATCGACCTGCCGCGGTCCCGGGCCCGCCTCCGCCGCCGAGAAGGATTTGAGCAATCGAAACCTTGCGCGTGCGCGCCACCAAAAGAACAAGCCCGACTGATGACAAAAGGATGAGGTGCAACACGAGGACTTCCCAGGAGGTCACCCATTCCAGTACTACTCTCGCCCAAGCACGCTTAACTGCGGAGTTCTGATGGGATCCGTTGCATTAGTGCTGGTATAATCGCACCTGTCAAGTGCGGCGCGATCAACTGCTTTATGCGTTCGCAAGGCAGCCGCGCGCGCTTCAAACGATCATAACTTTCTGTCCGGGATGAATCTCGAGGACCGGGAGGCGCCGCTGGAAAGCTCGTCCTGAGCCTGCCGCCGTCCCAACATGGGCTCGCCCGGTTGAGGTCGACGTCGACCCCAGAAACCTATTCCGGGGCCGGTTTCGGAGCTTTTGCAGCAACGTCAAGGATAAGAGCCGCCGGGCGAGGAAACCGACCTGCCGCGGTCCCGGGCCCGCCTCCGCCGCCGAGAAGGATTTGAGCAATCGAAACCTTGCGCGTGCGCACCACCAAAAGAGCAAGTCCGACTGATGCAAAAAGGATGAGGTGCAACACGAGGACTTCCCAGGAGGTCACCCATTCCAGTACTACTCTCGCCCAAGCGGGCTTAACTGCGGAGTTCTGATGGGATCCGGTGCATTAGTGCTGGTATGATCGCACCTGTCAAGTGTGGCGCGATCAACTGCTTTATGCCTTCGCCAGGCAGCCGCGCGCGCTTCAAACGATCATAACTTTCTGTCCGGGATGAATCTCGAGGCCCGGGAGGCGCCGCTGGAAAGCTCGTCCTGAGCCCGCCGCCGTCCCAACCAGGGCTCGCCCGGTTGAGGTCGACGTCGACCCCAGAAACCTATTCCGGGGCCGGTTTCGGAGCTTTTGCAGCAACGTCAAGGATAAGAGCCGCCGGGCGAGGAAACCGACCTGCCGCGGTCCCGGGCCCGCCTCCGCCGCCGAGAAGGATTTGAGCAATCGAAACCTTGCGCGTGCGCGCCACCAAAAGAGCAAGTCCGACTGATGCAAAAAGGATGAGGTGCAACACGAGGACTTCCCAGGAGGTCACCCATTCCAGTACTACTCTCGCCCAAGCACGCTTAACTGCGGAGTTCTGATGGGATCCGGTGCATTAGTGCTGGTATGATCGCACCTGTCAAGTGTGGCGCGATCAACTGCTTTATGCCTTCGCCAGGCAGCCGCGCGCGCTTCAAACGATCATAACTTTCTATCCGGGATGAATCTCGAGGCCCGGGAGGCGCCGCTGGAAAGCTCGTCCTGAGCCCGCCACCGTCCCAACCAGGGCTCGCCCGGTTGAGGTCGACGTCGACCCCAGAAACCTGTTCCGGGGCCCGTTTCGGAGCTTTTGCAGCAACGCAAAGGATTGAACCCGCCAGGCGAGGAAATCGACCTGCCGCGGTCCCGGGCCCGCCTCCGCCGCCGAGAAGGATTTGAGCAATCGAAACCTTGCGCGTGCGCGCCACCAAAAGAGCAAGCCCGACTGATGACAAAAGGATGAGGTGCAACACGAGGACTTCCCAGGAGGTCACCCATTCCAGTACTACTCTCGCCCAAGCACGCTTAACTGCGGAGTTCTGATGGGATCCGGTGCATTAGTGCTGGTATAATCGCACCTGTCAAGTGTGGCGCGATCAACTGCTTTATGCGTTCGCAAGGCAGCCGCGCGCGCTTCAAACGATCATAACTTTCTGTCCGGGATGAATCTCGAGGACCGGGAGGCGCCGCTGGAAAGCTCGTCCTGAGCCCGCCGCCGTCCCAACATGGGCTCGCCCGGTTGAGGTCGACGTCGACCCCAGAAACCTGTTCCGGGGCCCGTTTCGGAGCTTTTGCAGCAACGCAAAGGATTGGACCCGCCGGGCGAGGAAATCGACCTGCCGCGGTCCCGGGCCCGCCTCCGCCGCCGAGAAGGATTTGAGCAATCGAAACCTTGCGCGTGCGCGCCACCAAAAGAGCAAGCCCGACTGATGCAAAAAGGATGAGGTGCAACACGAGGACTTCCCAGGAGGTCACCCATTCCAGTACTACTCTCGCCCAAGCACGCTTAACTGCGGAGTTCTGATGGGATCCGGTGCATTAGTGCTGGTATAATCGCACCTGTCAAGTGTGGCGCGATCAACTGCTTTCTGCGTTCGCAAGGCAGCCGCGCGCGCTTCAAACGATCATAACTTTCTGTCTTGGATAAATCTCGAGGCCCGGGAGGCGCCGCTGGAAAGCTCGTCCTGAGCCCGCCGCCGTCCCAACCAGGGCTCGCCCGGTTGAGGTCGACGTCGACCCCAGAAACCTATTCCGGAGCCGGTTTCGGAGCTTTTGCAGCAACGTCAAGGATAAGAGCCGCCGGGCGAGGAAACCGACCTGCCGCGGTCCCGGGCCCGCCTCCGCCGCCGAGAAGGATTTGAGCAATCGAAACCTTGCGCGTGCGCGCCACCAAAAGAGCAAGCCCGACTGATGCAAAAAGGATGAGGTGCAACACGAGGACTTCCCAAGAGGTCACCCATTCCAGTACTACTCTCGCCCAAGCACGCTTAACTGCGGAGTTCTGATGGGATCCGGTGCATTAGTGCTGGTATAATCGCACCTGTCAAGTGTGGCGTGATCAACTGCTTTATGCCTTCGCCAGGCAGCCGCGCGCGCTTCAAATGATCATAACTTTCTATCCGGGATGAATCTCGAGGCCCGGGAGGCGCCGCTGGAAAGCTCGTCCTGATCCCGCCGCCGTCCCAACCAGGGCTCGCCCGGTTGAGGTCGACGTCGACCCCAGAAACCTGTTCCGGGGCCCGTTTCGGAGCTTTTGCAGCAACGCAAAGGATTGGACCCGCCGGGCGAGGAAATCGACCTGCCGCGGTCCCGGGCCCGCCTCCGCCGCCGAGAAGGATTTGAGCAATCGAAACCTTGCGCGTGCGCGCCACCAAAAGAACAAGCCCGACTGATGACAAAAGGATGAGGTGCAACACGAGGACTTCCCAGGAGGTCACCCATTCCAGTACTACTCTCGCCCAAGCACGCTTAACTGCGGAGTTCTGATGGGATCCGTTGCATTAGTGCTGGTATAATCGCACCTGTCAAGTGTGGCGCGATCAACTGCTTTATGCGTTCGCAAGGCAGCCGCGCGCGCTTCAAACGATCATAACTTTCTGTCCGGGATAAATCTCGAGGCCCGGGAGGCGCCGCTGGAAAGCTCGTCCTGAGCCCGCCGCCGTCCCAACCAGGGCTCGCCCGGTTGAGGTCGACGTCGACCCCAGAAACCTATTCCGGGGCCGGTTTCGGAGCTTTTGCAGGAACGTCAAGGATAAGAGCCGCTGGGCGAGGAAACCGACCTGCCGCGGTCCCGGGCCCGCCTCCGCCGCCGAGAAGGATTTGAGCAATCGAAACCTTGCGCGTGCGCGCCACCAAAAGAGCAAGTCCGACTGATGCAAAAAGGATGAGGTGCAACACGAGGACTTCCCAGGAGGTCACCCATTCCAGTACTACTCTCGCCCAAGCACGCTTAACTGCGGAGTTCTGATGGGATCCGGTGCATTAGTGCTGGTATGATCGCACCTGTCAAGTGTGGCGCGATCAACTGCTTTATGCCTTCGCCAGGCAGCCGCGCGCGCTTCAAACGATCATAACTTTCTATCCGGGATGAATCTCGAGGCCCGGGAGGCGCCGCTGGAAAGCTCGTCCTGAGCCCGCCGCCGTCCCAACCGGGGCTCGCCCGGTTGAGGTCGACGTCGACCCCAGAAACCTGTTCCGGGGCCCGTTTCGGAGCTTTTGCAGCAACGCAAAGGATCGGAGCCGCCGGGCGAGGAAATCGACCTGCCGCGGTCCCGGGCCCGCCTCCGCCGCCGAGAAGGATTTGAGCAATCGAAACCTTGCGCGTGCGCGCCACCAAAAGAGCAAGTCCGACTGATGCAAAAAGGATGAGGTGGAACACGAGGACTTCCCAGGAGGTCACCCATTCCAGTAATACTCTCGCCCAAGCACGCTTAACTGCGGAGTTCTGATGGGATCCGGTGCATTAGTGCTGGTATGATCGCACCTGTCAAGTGTGGCGCGATCAACTGCTTTATGCCTTCGCCAGGCAGCCGCGCGCGCTTCAAACGATCATAACTTTCTGTCCGAGATGAATCTCGAGGCCCGGGAGGCGCCGCTGGAAAGCTCGTCCTGAGCCCGCCGCCGTCCCAACCAGGGCTCGCCCGGTTGAGGTCGACGTCGACCCCAGAAACCTCTTCCGGGGCCCGTTTCGGAGCTTTTGCAGCAACGCAAAGGATTGGACCCGCCGGGCGAGGAAATCGACCTGCCGCGGTCCCGGGCCCGCCTCCGCCGCCGAGAAGGATTTGAGCAATCGAAACCTTGCGCGTGCGCGCCACAAAAAGAGCAAGCCCGACTGATGCAAAAAGGATGAGGTGCAACACGAGGACTTCCCAGGAGGTCACCCATTCCAGTACTACTCTCGCCCAAGCACGCTTAACTGCGGAGTTCTGATGGGATCCGGTGCATTAGTGCTGGTATAATCGCACCTGTCAAGTGTGGCGCGATCAACTGCTTTCTGCGTTCGCAAGGCAGCCGCGCGCGCTTCAAACGATCATAACTTTCTGTCTGGGATAAATCTCGAGGCCCGGGAGGCGCCGCTGGAAAGCTCGTCCTGAGCCCGCCGCCGTCCCAACCAGGGCTCGCCCGGTTGAGGTCGACGTCGACCCCAGAAACCTATTCCGGAGCCGGTTTCGGAGCTTTTGCAGCAACGTCAAGGATAAGAGCCGCCGGGCGAGGAAACCGACCTGCCGCGGTCCCGGGCCCGCCTCCGCCGCCGAGAAGGATTTGAGCAATCGAAACCTTGCGCGTGCGCGCCACCAAAAGAGCAAGTCCGACTGATGCAAAAAGGATGAGGTGCAACACGAGGACTTCCCAGGAGGTCACCCATTCCAGTACTACTCTCGCCCAAGCACGCTTAACTGCGGAGTTCTGATGGGATCCGGTGCATTAGTGCTGGTATGATCGCACCTGTCAAGTGTGGCGCGATCAACTGCTTTATGCCTTCGCCAGGCAGCCGCGCGCGCTTCAAACGATCATAACTTTCTATCCGGGATGAATCTCGAGGCCCGGGAGGCGCCGCTGGAAAGCTCGTCCTGAGCCCGCCGCCGTCCCAACCGGGGCTCGCCCGGTTGAGGTCGACGTCGACCCCAGAAACCTGTTCCGGGGCCCGTTTCGGAGCTTTTGCAGCAACGCAAAGGATCGGAGCCGCCGGGCGAGGAAATCGACCTGCCGCGGTCCCGGGCCCGCCTCCGCCGCCGAGAAGGATTTGAGCAATCGAAACCTTGCGCGTGCGCGCCACCAAAAGAGCAAGTCCGACTGATGCAAAAAGGATGAGGTGGAACACGAGGACTTCCCAGGAGGTCACCCATTCCAGTAATACTCTCGCCCAAGCACGCTTAACTGCGGAGTTCTGATGGGATCCGGTGCATTAGTGCTGGTATGATCGCACCTGTCAAGTGTGGCGCGATCAACTGCTTTATGCCTTCGCCAGGCAGCCGCGCGCGCTTCAAACGATCATAACTTTCTGTCCGAGATGAATCTCGAGGCCCGGGAGGCGCCGCTGGAAAGCTCGTCCTGAGCCCGCCGCCGTCCCAACCAGGGCTCGCCCGGTTGAGGTCGACGTCGACCCCAGAAACCTCTTCCGGGGCCCGTTTCGGAGCTTTTGCAGCAACGCAAAGGATTGGACCCGCCGGGCGAGGAAATCGACCTGCCGCGGTCCCGGGCCCGCCTCCGCCGCCGAGAAGGATTTGAGCAATCGAAACCTTGCGCGTGCGCGCCACCAAAAGAGCAAGCCCGACTGATGCAAAAAGGATGAGGTGCAACACGAGGACTTCCCAGGAGGTCACCCATTCCAGTACTACTCTCGCCCAAGCACGCTTAACTGCGGAGTTCTGATGGGATCCGGTGCATTAGTGCTGGTATAATCGCACCTGTCAAGTGTGGCGCGATCAACTGCTTTCTGCGTTCGCAAGGCAGCCGCGCGCGCTTCAAACGATCATAACTTTCTGTCTGGGATAAATCTCGAGGCCCGGGAGGCGCCGCTGGAAAGCTCGTCCTGAGCCCGCCGCCGTCCCAACCAGGGCTCGCCCGGTTGAGGTCGACGTCGACCCCAGAAACCTATTCCGGAGCCGGTTTCGGAGCTTTTGCAGCAACGTCAAGGATAAGAGCCGCCGGGCGAGGAAACCGACCTGCCGCGGTCCCGGGCCCGCCTCCGCCGCCGAGAAGGATTTGAGCAATCGAAACCTTGCGCGTGCGCGCCACCAAAAGAGCAAGCCCGACTGATGCAAAAAGGATGAGGTGCAACACGAGGACTTCCCAAGAGGTCACCCATTCCAGTACTACTCTCGCCCAAGCACGCTTAACTGCGGAGTTCTGATGGGATCCGGTGCATTAGTGCTGGTATAATCGCACCTGTCAAGTGTGGCGTGATCAACTGCTTTATGCCTTCGCCAGGCAGCCGCGCGCGCTTCAAATGATCATAACTTTCTATCCGGGATGAATCTCGAGGCCCGGGAGGCGCCGCTGGAAAGCTCGTCCTGATCCCGCCGCCGTCCCAACCAGGGCTCGCCCGGTTGAGGTCGACGTCGACCCCAGAAACCTGTTCCGGGGCCCGTTTCGGAGCTTTTGCAGCAACGCAAAGGATTGGACCCGCCGGGCGAGGAAATCGACCTGCCGCGGTCCCGGGCCCGCCTCCGCCGCCGAGAAGGATTTGAGCAATCGAAACCTTGCGCGTGCGCGCCACCAAAAGAACAAGCCCGACTGATGACAAAAGGATGAGGTGCAACACGAGGACTTCCCAGGAGGTCACCCATTCCAGTACTACTCTCGCCCAAGCACGCTTAACTGCGGAGTTCTGATGGGATCCGTTGCATTAGTGCTGGTATAATCGCACCTGTCAAGTGTGGCGCGATCAACTGCTTTATGCGTTCGCAAGGCAGCCGCGCGCGCTTCAAACGATCATAACTTTCTGTCCGGGATAAATCTCGAGGCCCGGGAGGCGCCGCTGGAAAGCTCGTCCTGAGCCCGCCGCCGTCCCAACCAGGGCTCGCCCGGTTGAGGTCGACGTCGACCCCAGAAACCTATTCCGGGGCCGGTTTCGGAGCTTTTGCAGGAACGTCAAGGATAAGAGCCGCCGGGCGAGGAAACCGACCTGCCGCGGTCCCGGGCCCGCCTCCGCCGCCGAGAAGGATTTGAGCAATCGAAACCTTGCGCGTGCGCGCCACCAAAAGAGCAAGTCCGACTGATGCAAAAAGGATGAGGTGCAACACGAGGACTTCCCAGGAGGTCACCCATTCCAGTACTACTCTCGCCCAAGCACGCTTAACTGCGGAGTTCTGATGGGATCCGGTGCATTAGTGCTGGTATGATCGCACCTGTCAAGTGTGGCGCGATCAACTGCTTTATGCCTTCGCCAGGCAGCCGCGCGCGCTTCAAACGATCATAACTTTCTATCCGGGATGAATCTCGAGGCCCGGGAGGCGCCGCTGGAAAGCTCGTCCTGAGCCCGCCGCCGTCCCAACCGGGGCTCGCCCGGTTGAGGTCGACGTCGACCCCAGAAACCTGTTCCGGGGCCCGTTTCGGAGCTTTTGCAGCAACGCAAAGGATCGGAGCCGCCGGGCGAGGAAATCGACCTGCCGCGGTCCCGGGCCCGCCTCCGCCGCCGAGAAGGATTTGAGCAATCGAAACCTTGCGCGTGCGCGCCACCAAAAGAGCAAGTCCGACTGATGCAAAAAGGATGAGGTGGAACACGAGGACTTCCCAGGAGGTCACCCATTCCAGTAATACTCTCGCCCAAGCACGCTTAACTGCGGAGTTCTGATGGGATCCGGTGCATTAGTGCTGGTATGATCGCACCTGTCAAGTGTGGCGCGATCAACTGCTTTATGCCTTCGCCAGGCAGCCGCGCGCGCTTCAAACGATCATAACTTTCTGTCCGAGATGAATCTCGAGGCCCGGGAGGCGCCGCTGGAAAGCTCGTCCTGAGCCCGCCGCCGTCCCAACCAGGGCTCGCCCGGTTGAGGTCGACGTCGACCCCAGAAACCTCTTCCGGGGCCCGTTTCGGAGCTTTTGCAGCAACGCAAAGGATTGGACCCGCCGGGCGAGGAAATCGACCTGCCGCGGTCCCGGGCCCGCCTCCGCCGCCGAGAAGGATTTGAGCAATCGAAACCTTGCGCGTGCGCGCCACCAAAAGAGCAAGCCCGACTGATGCAAAAAGGATGAGGTGCAACACGAGGACTTCCCAGGAGGTCACCCATTCCAGTACTACTCTCGCCCAAGCACGCTTAACTGCGGAGTTCTGATGGGATCCGGTGCATTAGTGCTGGTATAATCGCACCTGTCAAGTGTGGCGCGATCAACTGCTTTATGCGTTCGCAAGGCAGCCGCGCGCGCTTCAAACGATCATAACTTTCTGTCCGGGATAAATCTCGAGGCCCGGGAGGCGCCGCTGGAAAGCTCGTCCTGAGCCCGCCGCCGTCCCAACCAGGGCTCGCCCGGTTGAGGTCGACGTCGACCCCAGAAACCTATTCCGGGGCCGGTTTCGGAGCTTTTGCAGGAACGTCAAGGATAAGAGCCGCCGGGCGAGGAAACCGACCTGCCGCGGTCCCGGGCCCGCCTCCGCCGCCGAGAAGGATTTGAGCAATCGAAACCTTGCGCGTGCGCGCCACCAAAAGAGCAAGTCCGACTGATGCAAAAAGGATGAGGTGCAACACGAGGAGTTCCCAGGAGGTCACCCATTCCAGTACTACTCTCGCCCAAGCACGCTTAACTGCGGAGTTCTGATGGGATCTGGTGCATTAGTGCTGGTATAATCGCACCTGTCAAGTGTGGCGCGATCAACTGCTTTATGCCTTCGCCAGGCAGCCGCGCGCGCTTTAAACGATCATAACTTTCTGTCCAGGATGAATCTCGAGGCCCGGGAGGCGCCGTTGGAAAGCTCGTCCTGAGCCCGCCGCCGTCCCAACCGGGGCTCGCCCGGTTGAGGTCGACGTCGACCCCAGAAACCTGTTCCGGGGCCCGTTTCGGAGCTTTTGCAGCAACGCAAAGGATCGGACCCGCCGGGCGAGGAAATCGACCTGCCACGGTCCCGGGCTCGCCTCCGCCGCCGAGAAGGATTTGAGCAATCGAAACCTTGCGCGTGCGCGCCACCAAAAGAGCAAGCCCGACTGATGCAAAAAGGATGAGGTGCAACACGAGGACTTCCCAGGAGGTCACCCATTCCAGTACTACTCTCGCCCAAGCACGCTTAACTGCGGAGTTCTTATGGGATCCGGTGCATTAGTGCTGGTATAATCGCACCTGTCAAGTGTGGCGCGATCAACTGCTTTATGCGTTCGCAAGGCAGCCGCGCGCGCTTCAAACGATCATAACTTTCTGTCCGGGATAAATCTCGAGGCCCGGGAGGCGCCGCTGGAAAGCTCGTCCTGAGCCCGCCGCCGTCCCAACCAGGGCTCGCCCGGTTGAGGTCGACGTCGACCCCAGAAACCTATTCCGGGGCCGGTTTCGGAGCTTTTGCAGGAACGTCAAGGATAAGAGCCGCCGGGCGAGGAAACCGACCTGCCGCGGTCCCGGGCCCGCCTCCGCCGCCGAGAAGGATTTGAGCAATCGAAACCTTGCGCGTGCGCGCCACCAAAAGAGCAAGTCCGACTGATGCAAAAAGGATGAGGTGCAACACGAGGACTTCCCAGGAGGTCACCCATTCCAGTACTACTCTCGCCCAAGCACGCTTAACTGCGGAGTTCTGATGGGATCCGGTGCATTAGTGCTGGTATGATCGCACCTGTCAAGTGTGGCGCGATCAACTGCTTTATGCCTTCGCCAGGCAGCCGCGCGCGCTTCAAACGATCATAACTTTCTATCCGGGATGAATCTCGAGGCCCGGGAGGCGCCGCTGGAAAGCTCGTCCTGAGCCCGCCGCCGTCCCAACCGGGGCTCGCCCGGTTGAGGTCGACGTCGACCCCAGAAACCTGTTCCGGGGCCCGTTTCGGAGCTTTTGCAGCAACGCAAAGGATCGGAGCCGCCGGGCGAGGAAATCGACCTGCCGCGGTCCCGGGCCCGCCTCCGCCGCCGAGAAGGATTTGAGCAATCGAAACCTTGCGCGTGCGCGCCACCAAAAGAGCAAGTCCGACTGATGCAAAAAGGATGAGGTGCAACACGAGGACTTCCCAGGAGGTCACCCATTCCAGTAATACTCTCGCCCAAGCACGCTTAACTGCGGAGTTCTGATGGGATCCGGTGCATTAGTGCTGGTATGATCGCACCTGTCAAGTGTGGCGCGATCAACTGCTTTATGCCTTCGCCAGGCAGCCGCGCGCGCTTCAAACGATCATAACTTTCTGTCCGGGATGAATCTCGAGGCCCGGGAGGCGCCGCTGGAAAGCTCGTCCTGAGCCCGCCGCCGTCCCAACCAGGGCTCGCCCGGTTGAGGTCGACGTCGACCCCAGAAACCTCTTCCGGGGCCCGTTTCGGAGCTTTTGCAGCAACGCAAAGGATTGGACCCGCCGGGCGAGGAAATCGACCTGCCGCGGTCCCGGGCCCGCCTCCGCCGCCGAGAAGGATTTGAGCAATCGAAACCTTGCGCGTGCGCGCCACCAAAAGAGCAAGCCCGACTGATGCAAAAAGGATGAGGTGCAACACGAGGACTTCCCAGGAGGTCACCCATTCCAGTACTACTCTCGCCCAAGCACGCTTAACTGCGGAGTTCTGATGGGATCCGGTGCATTAGTGCTGGTATAATCGCACCTGTCAAGTGTGGCGCGATCAACTGCTTTATGCGTTCGCAAGGCAGCCGCGCGCGCTTCAAACGATCATAACTTTCTATCCGGGATAAATCTCGAGGCCCGGGAGGCGCCGCTGGAAAGCTCGTCCTGAGCCCGCCGCCGTCCCAACCAGGGCTCGCTCGGTTGAGGTCGACGTCGACCCCAGAAACCTATTCCGGGGCCGGTTTCGGAGCTTTTGCAGGAACGTCAAGGATAAGAGCCGCCGGGCGAGGAAACCGACCTGCCGCGGTCCCGGGCCCGCCTCCGCCGCCGAGAAGGATTTGAGCAATCGAAACCTTGCGCGTGCGCGCCACCAAAAGAGCAAGTCCGACTGATGCAAAAAGGATGAGGTGCAACACGAGGACTTCCCAGGAGGTCACCCATTCCAGTACTACTCTCGCCCAAGCACGCTTAACTGCGGAGTTCTGATGGGATCCGGTGCATTAGTGCTGGTATGATCGCACCTGTCAAGTGTGGCGCGATCAACTGCTTTATGCCTTCGCCAGGCAAACGCGCGCGCTTCAAACGATCATAACTTTCTGTCCGGGATGAATCTCGAGGCCCGGGAGGCGCCGCTGGAAAGCTCGTCCTGAGCCCGCCGCCGTCCCAACCAGGCCTCGCCCGGTTGAGGTCGACGTCGACCCCAGAAACCTCTTCCGGGGCCCGTTTCGGAGCTTTTGCAGCAACGCAAAGGATTGGACCCGCCGGGCGAGGAAATCGACCTGCCGCGGTCCCGGGCCCGCCTCCGCCGCCGAGAAGGATTTGAGCAATCGAAACCTTGCGCGTGCGCGCCACCAAAAGAGCAAGCCCGACTGATGCAAAAAGGATGAGGTGCAACACGAGGACTTCCCAGGAGGTCACCCATTCCAGTACTACTCTCGCCCAAGCACGCTTAACTGCGGAGTTCTGATGGGATCCGGTGCATTAGTGCTGGTATAATCGCACCTGTCAAGTGTGGCGCGATCAACTGCTTTATGCGTTCGCAAGGCAGCCGCGCGCGCTTCAAACGATCATATCTTTCTGTCCGGGATAAATCTCGAGGCCCGGGAGGCGCCGCTGGAAAGGTCGTCCTGAGCCCGCCGCCGTCCCAACCAGGGCTCGCCCGGTTGAGGTCGACGTCGACCCCAGAAACCTATTCCGGGGCCGGTTTCGGAGCTTTTGCAGGAACGTCAAGGATAAGAGCCGCCGGGCGAGGAAACCGACCTGCCGCGGTCCCGGGCCCGCCTCCGCCGCCGAGAAGGATTTATGCAATCGAAACCTTGCGCGTGCGCGCCACCAAAAGAGCAAGTCCGACTGATGCAAAAAGGATGAGGTGCAACACGAGGACTTCCCAGGAGGTCACCCATTCCAGTACTACTCTCGCCCAAGCACGCTTAACTGCGGAGTTCTGATGGGATCCGGTGCATTAGTGCTGGTATGATCGCACCTGTCAAGTGTGGCGCGATCAACTGCTTTGTGCCTTCGCCAGGCAGCCGCGCGCGCTTCAAACGATCATAACTTTCTATCCGGGATGAATCTCGAGGCCCGGGAGGCGCCGCTGGAAAGCTCGTCCTGAGCCCGCCGCCGTCCCAACCGGGGCTCGCCCGGTTGAGGTCGACGTCGACCCCAGAAACCTGTTCCGGGGCCCGTTTCGGAGCTTTTGCAGCAACGCAAAGGATCGGAGCCGCCGTCGAGGAAATCGACCTGCCGCGGTCCCGGGCCCGCCTCCGCCGCCGAGAAGGATTTGAACAATCGAAACCTTGGGCGTGCGCTCCACCAAAAGAGCAAGCCCGACTGATGCAAAAAAGATGAGGTGCAACACGAGGACTTCCTAGGAGGTCACCCATTCCAATACTACTCTCGCCCAAGCACGCTTAACTGCGGAGTTCTGATGGGATCCGGTGCATTAGTGCTGGTATAATCGCACCTGTCAAGTGTGGCGCGATCAACTGCTTTATGCGTTCGCAAGGCAGCCGCGCACGCTTCAAACGATCATAACTTTCTGTCCGGGATGAATCTCGAGGCCCGGGAGGCGCCGCTGGAAAGCTCGTCCTGAGCCCGCCGCCGTCCCAACATGGGCTCGCCCGGTTGAGGTCGACGGCGACCCCAGAAACCTGTTCCGGGGCCCGTTTCGGAGCTTTTGCAGCAACGCAAAGGATTGGACCCGCCTGGCGAGGAAATCGACCTGCCGCGGCCCCGGGCCCGCCTCCGCCGCCGAGAAGGATTTGAGCAATCGAAACCTTGCGCGTGCGCGCCACCAAAAGAGCAAGCCCGACTGATGCAAAAAGGATGAGGTCCAACACGAGGACTTCCCAAGAGGTCACCCATTCCAATACTACTCTCGCCCAAGCACGCTTAACTGCGGAGTTCTGATGGGATCCGGTGCATTAGTGCTGGTATGATCGCACCTGTCAAGTGTGGCGCGATCAACTGCTTTATGCCTTCGCCAGGCAGCCGCGCGCGCTTCAAACGATCATAACTTTCTGTCCGGGATGAATCTCGAGGCCCGGGAGGCGCCGCTGGAAAGCTCGTCCTGAGCCCGCCGCCGTCCCAACCAGGGCTCGCCCGGTTGAGGTCGACGTCGACCCCAGAAACCTGTTCCGGGGCCCGTTTCGGAGCTTTTGCAGCAACGCAGAGGATCGGAGCCGCCGGGTGAGGAAACCGACCTGCCGCGGTCCCGGGCCCACCTCCGCCGCCGAGAAGGATTTGAGCAATCGAAACCTTGTGCGTGCGCGCCACCAAAAGAACAAGCCCGACTGACGCAAAAAGGAGGAGGAGCAACACGAGGAATTCCCAAG
The DNA here is from genome assembly GCA_037954105.1 of Canavalia gladiata. NCBI lineage: Eukaryota > Viridiplantae > Streptophyta > Magnoliopsida > Fabales > Fabaceae > Canavalia > Canavalia gladiata. The sequence continues at coordinate 27,513,459 of CM075661.1, read as the reverse complement.
AGGTCACTCATCCCAGTACTACTCTCGCCCAAGCATGCTTCACTGCGGAGTTCTGATGGCATCCGGTGCATTAGTGCTTGTTCGATCGCACCTGTCAAGTGTGGCGCGATCAACTGCTTTGGCCTTCGCCAGGCCGTCGCGCGAGCTTCAAACGATCATAACTTTCTGTCCGAGATGAATCTCGAGGCCCGGGAGGCGCCGCTGGAAAGCTTGTCCTGAACCCGCCGCCGTCCCAACCTGGGCTCGCCCGGTTGAGGTCGACCTCGACCCCAGAAACCTGTTCCGGGGCCCGATTCAGAGCTTTTGCAGCAACGCCAAGGATCGGAGCCGCCGGGTGAGGAAACCGACCTGCCACGGTTCCGGGCCCGCCTTCGCCGCCGAGAAGGATTTGAGCAATCGAAACCTTGTGCGTGCGCGCCACCAAAAGAACAAGCCCGACTGACGCAAAAAGGAGGAGGAGCAACACGAGGACTTCCCAAGAGGTCACTCATCCCAGTACTACTCTCGCCCAAGCACGCTTCACTGCGGAGTTCTGATGGGATCCAGTGCATTAGTGCTTGTACGATCGCACCTGTCAAGTGTGGCGCGATCAACTGCTTTCTCCCTTCGCCAGGCCGCCGCGCGATCTTCAAACAATCATAACTTTGTGTCCGGGATGAATCTCGAGGCCCGGGAAGCGCTGCTGGAAAGCTCGTCCTGAGCCCGCCGCCGTCCCAACGGGGGTTCGCCCGGTTGAGGTCGACCTCGACCCCAGAAACCTGTTCCGGGGCCGGTTTCGGAGCTTTTGCAGCAACGCCAAGGACCGGAGTCGCCGGGTGAGGAAACCGACCTGCCGCGGTCCCGGACCCACCTCCGCCGCCGAGAAGGATTTGAGCAATCGAAACCTTGTGCGTGCACGCCACCAAAAGAACAAGCCTGACTGACGCAAAAAGGAGGAGGAGCAACACGAGGACTTCCAAAGAGGTCACGCATCCCAGTACTACTCACGCCCAAGCACGCTTCACTGCGGAGTTCTGATGGGATCCGGTGCATAAATGCTTGTACGATCGCACCTGTCAAGTGTGGCGCGATCAACTGCTTTCTGCCTTCGCCAGGCCGCCGCACGAGCTTCAAACGATCATAACTTTCTGTCCGGGATGAATCTCGAGGCCCGGGAAGCGCTGCTGGAAAGCTCGTCCTGAGCCCGCCGCCGTCCCAACCGGGGTTCGCCCGGTTGAGGTCGACCTCGACCCCAGAAAACTGTTCCGGGGCCCGTTTCGGAGCTTTTGCAGCAACGCCAAGGATCGAAGCTGCTGGGTGAGGAAACCGACCTGCCACGGTCCCGGGTCCACCTTCGCCGCCGAGAAGGATTTGAGCAATCGAAACCTTGTGCGTGCGCACCACGAAAAGAACAAGCCCGACTGACGCAAAAAGGAGGAGGAGCAACACGAGGAATTCCCAAGAGGTCACTCATCCCAGTACTACTCTCGCGCAAGCACGCTTCACTGCGGAGTTCTGATGGGATCCGGTGCATTAGTGCTTGTTCGATCGCACCTGTCAAGTGTGGCGCGATCAACTGCTTTCTGCCTTCGCCAGGCCGCCGCGCGAGCTGCAAACGATCATAACTTTCTGTCTGAGATGAATCTCGAGGCCCGGGTGGCGCCGCTGGAAAGCTTGTCCGGAGCCTGCCGCCGTCCCAACCTGGGCTCGCCCGGTTGAGGTCGACCTCGACCCAAGAAACCTGTTCCGGGGCCCGTTTCGGAGCTTTTACAGCAACGCCAAGGATCGGAGCCGCCGGGTGAGGAAACTGACCTGCCGCGGTCCTGGGCCCACCTCCGCCGCCGAGAAGGATTTGAGCAATCGAAACCTTGTGCGTGCGCGCCACCAAAAGAACAAGCCCGACTGACGCAAAAAGGAGGAGGAGCAACACGAGGAATTCCCAAGAGGTCACTTATCCCAGTACTACTCTCGCCCAAGCACGCTTCACAGCGGAGTTCTGATGGGATCCAGTGCATTAGTGCTGGTATGATCGCACCTGTCAAGTGTGGCGCGATCAACTGCTTTATGCCTTCGCCAGGCCCTCCGCGCGCGCTTCAAACGATCATAACTTTCTGTCTGGGATGAATCTCGAGGCCCGGGATGCGCCGCCGGAAAGCTCGTCCTGAGCCCGCCGCCGTCCCAACCGGGGCTCACCCGGTTGAGGTCGACCTCGACCCCAGAAACCTGTTCCGGGGCCCGTTTCGGAGCTTTTGCAGCAACGCCAAGGATCCGAGCCGCCGGGTGAGGAAACCGACCTGTCGCGATCCTGGGCCCACCTCCGCTGCCGAGAAGGATTTGAGCAATCGAAACCTTATGCGTGCGCGCCACCAAAAGAACAAGCCCGACTAACGCAAAAAGGAGGAGGAGCAACACGAGGACTTCCCAAGAGGTCACTCATCCCAGTACTACTCTCGCCCAAGCACGCTTCACTGCGGAGTTCTGATGGGATCCAGTGCATTAGTGCTTGTACGATCGCACCTGTCAAGTGTGGCGCGATCAACTGCTTTCTGCCTTCGCCAGGCCGCCGCACGAGCTTCAAACGATCATAACTTTCTGTCCGGGATGAATCTCGAGGCCCGGGAAGCGCTGCTGGAAAGCTCGTCCTGAGCCCGCCGCCGTCCCAACCGGGGTTCGCCCGGTTGAGGTCGACCTCGACCCCAGAAAACTGTTCCGGGGCCCGTTTCGGAGCTTTTGCAGCAACACCAAGGATCGAAGCCGCCGGGTGAGGAAACCGACCTGCCGCAGTCCCGGGTCCACCTTCGCCGCCGAGAAGGATTTGAGCAATCGAAACCTTGTGCGTGCGCACCACCAAAAGAACAAGCCCGACTGACGCAAAAAGGAGGAGGAGCAACACGAGGAATTCCCAAGAGGTCACTCATCCCAGTACTACTCTCGCCCAAGCACGCTTCACTGCGGAGTTCTGATGGGATCCGGTGCATTAGTGCTTGTTCGATCGCACCTGTCAAGTGTGGCGCGATCAACTGCTTTCTGCCTTCGCCAGGCCGCCGCGCGAGCTTCAAACGATCATAACTTTCTGTCTGAGATGAATCTCGAGGCCCGGGTGGCGCCGCTGGAAAGCTTGTCCTGAGCCTGCCGCCGTCCCAACCTGGCCTCGCCCGGTTGAGGTCGACCTCGACCCAAGAAACCTGTTCCGGGGCCCGTTTCGGAGCTTTTGCAGCAACGCCAAGGATCGGAGCCGCCAGGTGAGGAAACTGACCTGCTGCGGTCCTGGGCCCACCTCCGCCGCCGAGAAGGATTTGAGCAATCGAAACCTTGTGCGTGCGCGCCACAAAAAGAACAAGCCCGACTGACGCAAAAAGGAGGAGGAGCAACACGAGGAATTCCCAAGAGGTCACTCATCCCAGTACTACTCTCGCCCAAGCACGCTTCACTGCGGAGTTCTGATGGGATCCGGTGCATTAGTGCTTGTACGATCGCACCTGTCAAGTGTGGCGCGATCAACTGCTTTCGTCCTTCGCTGGGCCGCGCGCGTGCGCTTCAAACGATCATAACTTTCTGTCCGGGATGAATCTCGAGGCCCGGGAGACCCTGCTGGAAAGCTCGTCCTGAGGCCGCCGCCGTCCCAACCAGGGCTCGCCCGGTTGAGGTTGACCTCGACCCCAGAAACCTGATCCGGGGCCCGTTTCAGAGCTTTTGCAGCAACGCCAAGGATCGGAGCCGCCGGGTGAGGAAACCGACCTGCCGCGGTCCCGGGATCACCTCCGCCGCCGAGAAGGATTTGAGCAATCGAAACCTTGTGCGTGCGCGCCACCAAAAGAACAAGCCTGACTGACACAAAAAGGAGGAGGAGCAACACGAGGACTTCCCAAGAAGTCACTCATCCTAGTACTACTCTCGCCCAAGAAGCTTCACTGCGGAGTTCTGATGGGATCCAGTGCATTAGTGCTTGTACGATCGCACCTGTCAAGTGTGGCGCGATCAACTGCTTTCTGCCTTTGCCAGGCCGCTGCGGGAGCTTCAAACGATCATAACTTTCTGTCCGGGATGAATCTCGAGGCCCGGGAGGTGCCGCTGGAAAGCTCGTCCTGAGCCCGCCGCCGTCCCAACTTGGGCTCGCCCGGTTGAGGTCGACCTCGACCCCAGAAACCTGTTCCGGGGCCCGTTTCGGAGCTTTTGCAGCAACGCCAAGGATCGAAGCCGCCGGGTGAGGAAACCGACCTGCCGCGGTCCCGGGTCCACCTTCGCCGCCGAGAAGGATTTGAGCAATCGAAACCTTGTGCGTGCGCACCACCAAAAGAACAAGCCCGACTGACGCAAAAAGGAGGAGGAGCAACACGAGGAATTCCCAAGAGGTCACTCATCCCAGTACTACTCTCGCCCAAGCACGCTTCACTGCGGAGTTCTGATGGGATCCGGTGCATTAGTGCTTGTTCGATCGCACCTGTCAAGTGTGGCGCGATCAACTGCTTTCTGCCTTCGCCAGGCCGCCGCGCGAGCTTTAAACGATCATAACTTTCTGTCTGAGATGAATCTCGAGGCCCGGGTGGCGCCGCTGGAAAGCTTGTCCTGAGCCCGCCGCCGTCCCAACCTGGGCTCGCCCGGTTGAGGTCGACCTCGACCCAAGAAACCTGTTCCGGGGCCCGTTTCGGAGCTTTTGCAGCAACGCCAAGGATCGAAGCCGCCGGGTGAGGAAACCGACCTGCCGCGGTCCCGGGTCCACCTTCGCCGCCGAGAAGGATTTGAGCAATCGAAACCTTGTGCGTGCGCACCACCAAAAGAACAAGCCGACTGACGCAAAAAGGAGGAGGAGCAACACGAGGAATTCCCAAGAGGTCACTCATCCCAGTACTACTCTCGCCCAAGCACGCTTCACTGCGGAGTTCTGATGGGATCCGGTGCATTAGTGCTTGTTCGATCGCACCTGTCAAGTGTGGCGCGATCAACTGCTTTCTGCCTTCGCCAGGCCGCCGCGCGAGCTTCAAACGATCATAACTTTCTGTGTGAGATGAATCTCGAGGCCCGGGTGGCGCCGCTGGAAAGCTTGTCCTGAGCCCGCCGCCGTCCCAACCTGGGCTCGCCCGGTTGAGGTCGACCTCGCCCCAAGAAACCTGTTCCAGGGCCCGTTTCGGAGCTTTTGCAGCAACGCCAAGGATCGGAGCCGCCGGGTGAGGAAACTGACCTGCCGCGGTCCTGGGCCCACCTCCGCCGCCGAGAGGGATTTGAGCAATCGAAACCTTGTGCGTGCGCGCCACCAAAAGGACAAGCCCGACTGACGCAAAAAGGAGGAGGAGCAACACGAGGAATTCCCAAGAGGTCACTCATCCCAGTACTACTCTCGCCCAAGAACGCTTCACTGCGGAGTTCTGATGGGATCCGGTGCATTAGTGCTTGTTCGATCGCACCTGTCAAGTGTGGCGCGATCAACTGCTTTGGCCTTCGCCAGGCCGCCGCGCGAGCTTCAAACGATCATAACTTTCTGTCCGAGATGAATCTCGAGGCCCGGGTGGCGCCGCTGGAAAGCTTGTCCTGAACCCGCCGCTGTCCCAACCTGGGCTCGCCCGGTTGAGGTCGACCTCGACCCCAGAAACCTGTTCCGGGGCCCGTTTCGGAGCTTTTGCAGCAACGCCAAGGATCGGAGCCGCCGGGTGAGGAAACCGACCTGCCGCGGTCCCGGGCCCACCTTCGCCGCCGAGAAGGATTTGAGCAATCGAAACCTTGTGCGTGCGCACCACCAAAAGAACAAGCCCGACTGACGCCAAAAGGAGGAGGAGCAACACGAGGAATTCCCAAGAGGTCACTCATCCCAGTACTACTCTCGCCCAAGCACGCTTCACTGCGGAGTTCTGATGGGATCCGGTGCATTAGTGCTTGTTCGATCGCACCTGCCAAGTGTGGCGCGATCAACTGCTTTCTCCCTACGCCAGGCCGCTGCGCGAGCTTCAAACGATCATAACTTTCTGACTGAGATGAATCTCGAGGCCCGGGTGGCGCCGCTGGAAAGCTTGTCCTGAGGCCCCCGCCGTCCCAACCTGGGCTCGCCCGGTTGAGGTCGACCTCGACCCAAGAAACCTGTTCCGGGGCCCGTTTCGGAGCTTTTGCAGCAACGCCAAGGATCGGAGCCGCCGGGTGAGGAAACTGACCTGCCGCGGTCCTGGGCCCACCTCCGCCGCCGAGAAGGATTTGAGCAATCGAAACCTTGTGCGTGCGCGCCACCAAAAGAACAAGCCCGACTGACGCAAAAAGGAGGAGGAGCAACACGAGGAATTCCCAAGAGGTCACTCATCCCAGTACTACTCTCGCCCAAGCACGCTTCACTGCGGAGTTCTAATGGGATCCGGTGCATTAGTGCTTGTTCGATCGCACCTGTCAAGTGTGATGTGAGCATGGAAATTGGCTTTCAAGAGAAATTTTTAGCTTAAGGATAATAAAATTGAAATTTTTCCTAATTTTAATTTGGTTGTATTTGTCTTTAAATTGTAAAAGTGGGAATAGCTTATTCCAACATGGAATAAGAATAGGTTATTTAGAATAGGAACAGGCTTAGGTTAAGAGCTTGGTTGGCTAAGGGCAGCCCAAACCCACAACCAAGCAGCCCCCTTCCTTTTTTCCTATAAATAAGGGCTTAATGTAAGCAAATGATACCTTTGGTCATTTTATGATATTGGAATCCGAAATTCCCTTGAGAGAGCAACTTTCTCTTCTCTTTCTTCTCCTCTTGCTTGTTCTTGAGGTTAAGACCCTTTTCCTTATCATTGGAGCCTCCAATGTGGTGGAACTTGGCTTATCTTCCTAGCTTCCTCTAGCTAGTGGAGTGGCGCCTAGCTTAGGAATTATTTTTCTGCAATTTACATTCTGCCATTTACCTTCTTGCAATTTACAATTCTGGTTCTTAGTTTATGCTTTAATTTTCAGCCCCTTTCCCCTTTAATTTTGGGTCATTTTCGTTTTGCCCTTTCTTCCATTTCTGCACTTTATTTCCAGCCTTTATTTCTTGCAATCACCTTCCCCATAGAAGAATGTGAGGAGGCTAGAATGGCAAGATTCCTTGAAGGGCTTAAGGATGAGATTAGGGATGTTGTGGAACTCCACAACTATATGAGTTTGAATGAACTCTACCACCAAGCCCAAAAGGTAGAACAACAACTCCATAGGAAAGGTAAGAGTAGATACTCAACCTCAAAGCCTTCTTGGAAGGAAAATAAGAGGAAGGAAGGCCACAAGGATGTTCCTTTTAAGCCTAAAGATCCTAGGGAAATTAAAGATCCCAAGAAAGAAAAGGCCAACACCCCATCCACTCCGATAAAAAAGGAATCATCCATTAAGTGTTTCAAGTGTTTGGGACGAGGGCACATTGCCTCTCAATGCCCTAACAAGAAGAGCATGATCCTTAGAGATAATGGACAAGTCTCATCTTTGGAATCCTCAAGTGAAAACTCTAGCTCTAGTGCCACTAGCTCTTCTAGTGAAGAAGGATTAGAGTATGCCCCCGAAGGTGATCTTCTTGTTGTTAGGAGATTACTAGGAAGCATGGTCATGGGGGAAGATGAGAGCCAAAGAGAAAATATTTTTCACACAAGGTGTGTGATTGGGGGGAAGACATGTTCTTTGATTATAGATGGGGGAAGTTGCACCAACGTGGCTAGTGCTAGGCTAATACAAAAGCTAGGATTAACCACTACCCCACATCCTAGGCCTTACAAGTTGCAATGGTTGAGTGACAATGGGGACCTCTTAGTGGATAAGCAAGTCTTAGTTGCCTTTTCCATAGGTAGGTATCTTGACCAAGTAACTTGTGATGTTGTGCCCATGGAAGCAAGTCATGTGCTCTTGGGAAGGCCATGGCAATTTGATAGGAAAGTTCACCATGATGGGCATAGCAATAGGTATTCCTTTGTTTTCAATTCCCAAAAGGTCACCTTAGTTCCCTTGGCCCCTAGTGAGGTTTGTAAAGATCAAGTACAAATGAAAAAGAAAAGAGAGGAAGAAAAGAAGGGACTTAAAGGAAAGAATATAAAAAAAGATAAGAGGTTGAGACATGAGAAAAATGATAAAAACCTCTTCATCAATCAAGGAGAAATTAGGCAAACTCTTCTAGCTAGACAACCCATGTACATGCTCATGTGCAAAGAGTATTGCTTGAATACTCAACCAAACCATGAGTCTAGTGAACTTCAAGAACTTCTAGAAGAGTTCCAAGATGTGTTCCCAAAAGAGTTACCTCTAGGGTTGCCACCTGTAAGGGGTATTGAACATCAAGAAAACTTAGTGCCCAGTGTTCCTAAATTCCTTTCACCTATCATAAGGGTTGAAATTATCTCCTTTACAAAGAGTAATCAAGAGATGGAACTCCAGCCTTCTACCAACATTTGGGACACCATTGTTGCAAAATTTGTTGGAGATCATGTGTCTAGATCAATTCATATGCCTAGATTATCACCACTGTCTCATATGCTTCACAGTGATAGTGAATTCTCACATATAAAGGTCCCTAGCATGCTTCAATTCTTGTTTTATGATAATTCATCTAGGATGCTTAATTTGTTAGTAATTACAAATATTCATAGCACTAAGATCTCTTTAGGGAAAAAAAAATGGATGAAAGCACGTAAGTTTACTTGGGACATGTTTGTTAATAACTATGAGCTTGTAGATCGAAACAACCTTTTGTTCGTAGTCAAATTTGCTTTCCAATGTTTACAACTATTTGAAAAATTAAAGAGGTTCGTATTTGATCCTGGCATTCTCCATAATTTTCTTTCTTCCATAACCACATATACTCTTCTACTCATATTTGTGTCCTTTGTTTTGCAGAAATTGGTGATTGCCATTCGAGGGCGAATGCTTTTAAGGGGGAGAGGATGATGTGAGCATGGAAATTGGCTTTCAAGAGAAATTTTTAGCTTAAGGATAATAAAATTGAAATTTTTCCTAATTTTAATTTGGTTGTATTTTTCTTTAAATTGTAAAAGTGGGAATAGCTTATTCCAACATGGAATAAGAATAGGTTATTTAGAATAGGAACAGGCTTAGGTTAAGAGCTTGGTTGGCTAAGGGCAGCCCAAACCCACAACCAAGCAGCCCCCTTCCTTTTTTCCTATAAATAAGGGCTTAATGTAAGCAAATGATACCTTTGGTCATTTTATGATATTGGAATCCGAAATTCCCTTGAGAGAGCAACTTTCTCTTCTCTTTCTTCTCCTCTTGCTTGTTCTTGAGGTTAAGACCCTTTTCCTTATCATTGGAGCCTCCAATGTGGTGGAACTTGGCTTATCTTCCTAGCTTCCTCTAGCTAGTGGAGTGGCGCCTAGCTTAGGAATTATTTTTTCTGCAATTTACATTCTGCCATTTACCTTCTTGCAATTTACAATTCTGGTTCTTAGTTTATGCTTTAATTTCCAGCCCCTTTCCCCTTTAATTTTGGGTCATTTTCGTTTTGCTCTTTCTTCCATTTCTGCACTTTATTTCCAGCCTTTAATTCTTGCAATCACCTTCCCCAATTCCCTCTTTACATTCTGCAAATTTATGTTTCCTCTTCTTTTCATTTTTATGCACAATTTTGTGCTACATTGAACACAATTTGAGGAGCTCCCAAAACTGCCCTGAATTTTGAGCTTCAATCCTACCTCCAACTAGGTCCATCCTCCTCCTCCCAAGTGGGTTGTATTAAAGTGTGGCGCGATCAACTGCTTTGGCCTTCGCCAGGCCGCCGCGCGAGCTTCAAACGATCATAACTTTCTGTCTGAGATGAATCTCGAGGCCCGGGAGGCGCCGCTGGAAAGCTTGTCCTGAGCCCGCCGCCGTCCCAACCTGGGCTCGCCCGGTTGAGGTCGACCTCGACCCCAGAAACCTGTTCCGGGGCCAGTTTCGGAGCTTTTGCAGCAACGCCAAGGATCGGAACCGCCGGGTGAGAAAACCGACCTGCCGCGGTCCCGGGCCCACCTCCGCCGCCGAGAAGGATTTGAGCAATCGAAGCCTTGTGCGTGCGCGCCACCAAAAGAACAAGCCCGACTGACCCAAAAAGGAGAAGCAGCAACACGAGGAATTCCCAGGAGGTCGCTCATCCTAGTACTACTCTCGCCCCAGCACGCTTCACTGCGGAGTTCTGATGGGATCCGGTGCATTAGTGCTTGTACGATCGCACCTGTCAAGTGGGGCGCGATCAACTGTTTCTGGCTTCGCCAGGCCGCGCGTGCGCGCTTCAAACGATCATAACTTTCTGTCCGGGATGAATCTCGAGGCCCGGGAGGCGCCGCTGGAAAGCTCGTCCTGAGCCCGCCGCCGTCCCAACCAGGGCTCGCCCGGTTGAGGTCGACGTTGACCCCAGAAACCTGTTCCGAGGCCCGTTTCGGAGCTTTTGCAGCAACGGCAAGGATCGGAGCCGCCGGGTGAGGAAACCGACCTTCCGCACTCCCGGGCCCACCTCCGCCGCCGAGAAGGATTTGAGATATTGAAACCTTGTGCGTGCGCGCCACCAAAAGAACAAGCCCGACTGACGCAAAAAGGAGGAGGAGCAACACGAGGACCTCCCAAGAGGTCACTCATCCCAGTACTACTCTCGCCCAAGCACGCTTCACTGCGGAGTTCTGATGGGATCCGGTGCATTAGTGCTTGTTCGATCGCACCTGTCAAGTGTGGCGCGATCAACTGCTTTCTGCCTTCGCCAGGCCGCCGCGGGAGCTTCAAACGATCATAACTTTCTGTCCGGGATGAATCTCGAGGCCCGGGAGGCGCCGCTGGAAAGCTCGTCCTGAGCCCGCCGCCGTCCCAACCTGGGCTCGCCCGGTTGAGGTCGACCTCAACCCCAGAAACCTGTTCCGGGGCCCGTTTCGGAGCTTTTGCAGCAACGCCAAGGATCGAAGCCGCCGGGTGAGGAAACCGACCTGCCGCGGTCCCGGGTCCACCTTCGCCGCCGAGAAGGATTTGAGCAATCGAAACCTTGTGCGTGCGCACCACCAAAAGAACAAGCCGACTGACGCAAAAAGGAGGAGGAGCAACACGAGGAATTCCCAAGAGGTCACTCATCCCAGTACTACTCTCGCCCAAGCACGCTTCACTGCGGAGTTCTGATGGGATCCGGTGCATTAGTGCTTGTTCGATCGCACCTGTCAAGTGTGGCGCGATCAACTGCTTTCTGCCTTCGCCAGGCCGCTGCGCGAGCTTCAAACGATCATAACTTTCTGTGTGAGATGAATCTCGAGGCCCGGGTGGCGCCGCTGGAAAGCTTGTCCTGAGCCCGCCGCCGTCCCAACCTGGGCTCGCCCGGTTGAGGTCGACCTCGACCCAAGAATCCTGTTCCAGGGCCCGTTTCGGAGCTTTTGCAGCAACGCCAAGGATCGGAGCCGCCGGGTGAGGAAACTGACCTGCCGCGGTCCTGGGCCCACCTCCGCCGCCGAGAAGGATTTGAGCAATCGAAACCTTGTGCGTGCGCGCCACCAAAAGAACAAGCCCGACTAATACAACCCACTTGGGAGGAGGAGGATGGACCTAGTTGGAGGTAGGATTGAAGCTCAAAATTCAGGGCAGTTTTGGGAGCTCCTCAAATTGTGTTCAATGTAGCACAAAATTGTGCATAAAAATGAAAAGAAGAGGAAACATAAATTTGCAGAATGTAAAGAGGGAATTGGGGAAGGTAATTGCAAGAATTAAAGGCTGGAAATAAAGTGCAGAAATGGAAGAAAGAGCAAAACGAAAATGACCCAAAATTAAAGGGGAAAGGGGCTGGAAATTAAAGCATAAACTAAGAACCAGAATTGTAAATTGCAAGAAGGTAAATGGCAGAATGTAAATTGCAGAAAAAATAATTCCTAAGCTAGGCGCCACTCCACTAGCTAGAGGAAGCTAGGAAGATAAGCCAAGTTCCACCACATTGGAGGCTCCAATGATAAGGAAAAGGGTCTTAACCTCAAGAACAAGCAAGAGGAGAAGAAAGAGAAGAGAAAGTTGCTCTCTCAAGGGAATTTCGGATTCCAATATCATAAAATGACCAAAGGTATCATTTGCTTACATTAAGCCCTTATTTATAGGAAAAAAGGAAGGGGGCTGCTTGGTTGTGGGTTTGGGCTGCCCTTAGCCAACCAAGCTCTTAACCTAAGCCTGTTCCTATTCTAAATAACCTATTCTTATTCCATGTTGGAATAAGCTATTCCCACTTTTACAATTTAAAGAAAAATACAACCAAATTAAAATTTTTCCTAATTTCAATTTTATTATCCTTAAGCTAAAAATTTCTCTTGAAAGCCAATTTCCATGCTCACATCATCCTCTCCCCCTTAAAAGCATTCGCCCTCGAATGGCAATCATCAATTTCTGCAAAACAAAGGACACAAATATGAGTAGAAGAGTATATGTGGTTATGGAAGAAAGAAAATTATGGAGAATGCCAGGATCAAATACGAACCTCTTTAATTTTTCAAATAGTTGTAAACATTGGAAAGCAAATTTGACTAGGAACAAAAGGTTGTTTCGATCTACAAGCTCATAGTTATTAACAAACATGTCCCAAGTAAACTTACGTGCTTTCATCCATTTTCTTTTCCCTAAAGAGATCTTAGTGCTATGAATATTTGTAATTACTATCAAATTAAGCATCCTAGATGAATTATCATAAAATAAGAATTGAAGCATGCTAGGGACCTTTATACGTGAGAATTCACTATCACTGTGAAACATATGAGACAGTGGTGATAATCTAGGCATATGAATTGATCTAGACACATGATCTCCAACAAATTTTGCAACAATGGTGTCCCAAATGTTGGTAGAAGGTTGGAGTTCCATCTCTTGATTACTCTTTGTAAAGGAGATAATTTCAACCCTTATGATAGGTGAAAGGAATTGAGGAACACTAGGCACTAAGTTTTCTTGATGTTCAATACCCCTTACAGGTGGCAACCCTAGAGGTAACTCTTTTGGGAATACATCTTGGAACTCTTCTAGAAGTTCACTAGACTCAAGGTTTGGTTGAGTATTCAAGCAATACTCTTTGCACATGAGCATGTACATGGGTTGTCTAGCTAGAAGAGTTTGCCTAATTTCTCCTTGATTGATGAAGAGGTTTTTAAATTTTTCCACATGTCTCAACCTCTTATCTTTTTTTAAATTCTTTCCTTTAATTCCCTTATTTTCTTTCTCTCTTTCCTTTTTCATTTGTACTTGATCTTTACAAACCTCACTAGGAGCCAAGGGAACTAAGGTGACCTTTTGGGAATTGAAAACAAATGAATACCTATTGCTATGCCCATCATGGTGAACTTTCCTATCAAATTGCCATGGCCTTCCCAAGAGCACATGACTTGCTTCCATGGGCACAACATCACAAGTTACTTGGTCAAGATACCTACCTATGGAAAAGGCAACTAAGACTTACTTATCCACTAAGAGGTCCCCATTGTCACTCAACCATTGCAACTTGTAAGGCCTAGGATGTGGGGTAGTGGTTAATCCTAGCTTTTGTACTAGCCTAGCACTAGCCACGTTGGTGCAACTTCCCCCATCTATAATCAAAGAACATGTCTTCCCCCCAATCACACACCTTGTGTGAAAAATATTTTCTCTTTGACTCTCATCTTCCCCCATGACCATGCTTCCTAGTAATCTCCTAACAACAAGAAGATCACCTTCGGGGGCATACTCTAATCCTTCTTCACTAGAAGAGCTAGTGGCACTAGAGCTAGAGTTTTCACTTGAGGATTCCAAAGATGAGACTTGTCCATTATCTCTAAGGATCATGCTCTTCTTGTTAGGGCATTGAGAGGCAATGTGCCCTCGTCCCAAACACTTGAAACACTTAATGGATGATTCCTTTTTTATCGGAGTGGATGGGGTGTTGGCCTTTTCTTTCTTGGGATATTTAATTTCCCTAGGATCTTTAGGCTTAAAAGGAACATCCTTGTGGCCTTCCTTCCTCTTATTTTCCTTCCAAGAAGGCTTTGAGGTTGAGTATCTACTCTTACCTTTCCTATGGAGTTGTTGTTCTACCTTTTGGGCTTGGTGGTAGAGTTCATTCAAACTCATATAGTTGTGGAGTTCCACAACATCCCTAATCTCATCCTTAAGCCCTTCAAGGAATCTTGCCATTCTAGCCTCCTCACATTCTTCTATGTTGGCTCTAATGATGGCTACCTCCATATCTTTGTAGTACTCATCAACAGTCCTATTACCTTGGGTTAATCTTTGGAGCCTATTATGAAGCTCCCTAAGGTAATGAGGTGGTACATACCTATTCCTAAGGATGGCTTTCATTTCTTCCCAAGTCTCAATAGGATGAAACCTTGCTCTCTCTTTCACTAGCTTATCCCACCAAATCAAAGCATAGTCTGAAAATTCAAGACTAGCTAGCTTTACCCTATGTTCCTCCCTTACTTCATAGCACATGAAAATTTGCTCTACCTTCAACTCCCATGATAGGTAGATTTCAGGGTCATTCAACCCTTGAAATTTTGGAATTCTAAACTTGGTTCCATCTATTCTTTCTTGGTTTCCATTTTCTCTTCTACCTCTATTCCTAATCCTAGAAGAAGCTCTATGACTATGATGGCTAGGAGAATGTCTATCTCTACTTCTATGGATCCTACTCCTAGATGAATTTGAAAAGAAGCTCTGATACCACATAATACAACCCACTTGGGAGGAGGAGGATGGACCTAGTTGGAGGTAGGATTGAAGCTCAAAATTCAGGGCAGTTTTGGGAGCTCCTCAAATTGTGTTCAATGTAGCACAAAATTGTGCATAAAAATGAAAAGAAGAGGAAACATAAATTTGCAGAATGTAAAGAGGGAATTGGGGAAGGTGATTGCAAGAATTAAAGGCTGGAAATAAAGTGCAGAAATGGAAGAAAGAGCAAAACGAAAATGACCCAAAATTAAAGGGGAAAGGGGCTGGAAATTAAAGCATAAACTAAGAACCAGAATTGTAAATTGCAAGAAGGTAAATGGCAGAATGTAAATTGCAGAAAAAATAATTCCTAAGCTAGGCGCCACTCCACTAGCTAGAGGAAGCTAGGAAGATAAGCCAAGTTCCACCACATTTAATACAACCCACTTGGGAGGAGGAGGAGGGACCTAATTGGAGGTAGGATTGAAGCTCAAAATTCAGGGCAGTTTTGGGAGCTCCTCAAATTGTGTTCAATGTAGCACAAAATTGTGCATAAAAATGAAAAGAAGAGGAAACATAAATTTGCAGAATGTAAAGAGGGAATTGGGGAAGGTGATTGCAAGAATTAAAGGCTGGAAATAAAGTGCAGAAATGGAAGAAAGGGCAAAACGAAAATAACCCAAAATTAAAGGGGAAAGGGGCTGAAAATTAAAGCATAAACTAAGAACCAGAATTGTAAATTGCAAGGATGTAAATGGCAGAATGTAAATTGCAGAAAAATAATTCCTAAGCTAGGCGCCACTCCACTAGCTAGAGGAAGCTAGGAAGATAAGCCAAGTTCCACCACATTGGAGGCTCCAATGATAAGGAAGAGGGTCTTAACCTCAAGAACAAGCAAGAGGAGAAGAAAGAGAAGAGAAAGTTGCTCTCTCAAGGGAATTTCGGATTCCAATATCATAAAATGACCAAAGGTCCCATTTGCTTACATTTAGCCCTTATTTATAGGAAAAAAGGAAGGTGGCTGCTTGGTTGTGGGTTTGGGCTGCCCTTAGCCAACCAAGCTCTTAACCTAAGCCTGTTCCTATTCTAAATAACCTATTCTTATTCCATGTTGGAATAAGCTATTCTCACTTTTACAACTCAAAGAAAAATACAACCAAATTAAAATTAGGAAAAATTTCAGTTTTATTATCCTTAAGCTAAAAATTTCTCTTGAAAGCTAATTTCCATGCTCACATCATCCTCTCCCCCTTAAAAGCATTCGCCCTCGAATGGCAATCATCAATTTCTGCAAAACAAAGGATACAAATAAGAGTAGAAGAGTATATGTGGTTATGGAAGAAAGAAAATTATGGAGAATGCCAGGATCAAATACGAACCTCTTTAATTTTTCAAATAGTCGTAAACATTGGAAAGCAAATTTGACTAGGAACAAAAGGTTGATTCGATCTGCAAGCTCATAGTTATTAACAAACATGTCCCAAGTAAACTTACGTGCTTTGATCCATTTTCTTTTCCCTAAAGAGATCTTAGTGCTATGACTATTTGTAATTACTAACAAATTAAGCATCCTAGACGCATTATCTTAAAACAAGGATTGAAGCATGCTAGGGACCTTTATATGTGAGAATTCACTATCACTGTGAAGCATATGAGACAGTGGTGATAATCTAGGCATATGAATGGATCTAGACACATGATCTCCAACAAATTTTGCAACAATGGTGTCCCAAATGTTGGTAGAAGGCTGGAGTTCCATCTTTTGATTACTCTTTGTAAAGGAGAACATTTCAACCCCTATGATAGGTGAAAGGAATTGAGGAACACTAGGCACTAAGTTTTCTTGATGTTCAATACCCCTTACAGGTGGCAACCCTAGAGGTAACTCTTTTGGGGATACATCTTGGAATTCTTCTAGAAGTTCACTAGACTCAAGGTTTGGTTGAGTATTCAAGCAATACTCTTTGCACATGAGCATGTACATGGGTTGTCTAGCTAGAAGAATTTGCCTAATTTCTCCTTGATTGATGAAGAGGTTTTTATCCTTTTCTTCATGTCTCAACCTCTTATCTTTTTTTAAATTCTTTCCTTTAATTCCCTTCTTTTCTTTCTCTCTTTTCTTTTTCATTTGTACTTGATCTTTACAAACCTCACTAGGGGCCAAGGGAACTAAGGTGACCTGTTGGGAATTGAAAACAAAGGAATACCTATTGCTATGCCCATCATGGTGAACTTTCCTATCAAATTGCCATGGCCTTCCCAAGAGCACATGACTTGCTTCCATGGGCACAACATCACAAGTTACTTGGTCAAGATACCTACCTATGGAAAAGGCAACTAAGACTTGCTTATCCACTAAGAGGTCCCCATTGTCACTCAACCATTGCAACTTGTAAGGCCTAGGATGTGGGGTAGTGGTTAATCCTAACTTTTGTACTAGCCTAGCACTAGCCACGTTGGTGCAACTTCCCCCATCTATAATCAAAGAACATGTCTTCCCCCCAATCACACATCTTGTGTGAAAAATATTTTCTCTTTGGCTCTCATCTTCCCCCTTGACCATGCTTCCTAGTAATCTCCTAACAACAAGAAGATCACCTTCGGGGGCATACTCTAATCCTTCTTCACTACAGGAGCTAATGGCACTAGAGCTAGAGTTTTCACTTGAGGATTCCAAAGATGAGACTTGTCCATTATCTCTAAGGATCATGCTCTTCTTGTTAGGGCATTGAGAGGCAATGTGCCCTCGTCCCAAACACTTGAAACACTTAATGGATGATTCCTTTTTTATCGGAGTGGATGGGGTGTTGGCCTTTTCTTTCTTGGGATCTTTAATTTCCCTAGGATCTTTAGGCTTAAAAGGGACATCCTTGTGGCCTTCCTTCCTCTTATTTTCCTTCCAAGAAGGATTTGAGGTTGAGTATCTACTCTTACCTTTTCTATGGAGTTGTTGTTCTACCTTTTGGGCTTGGTGGTAGAGTTCATTCAAACTCATATAGTTGTGGAGTTCCACAACATCCCTAATCTCATCCTTAAGCCCTTCAAGGAATCTTGCCATTCTAGCCTCCTCACATTCTTCTATGTTGGCTCTAATGATGGCTACCTCCATATCTTTGTAGTACTCATCAACAGTCCTATTTCCTTGGGTTAATCTTTGGAGCCTATTATGAAGCTCCCTAAGGTAATGAGGTGGTACATACCTATTCCTAAGGATGGCTTTCATTTCTTCCCAAGTCTCAATAGGATGAAACCTTGCTCTCTCTTTCACTAGCTTATCCCACCAAATCAAAGCATAGTCTGAAAATTCAAGACTAGCTAGCTTTACCCTATGTTCCTCCCTTACTTCATAGCACATGAAAATTTGCTCTACCTTCAACTCCCATGATAGGTAGATTTCAGGGTCATTCAACCCTTGAAATTTTGGAATTCTAAACTTGGTTCCATCTATTCTTTCTTGGTTTCCATTTTCTCTTCTACCTTTATTCCTAATCCTAGAAGAAGCTCTATGACTATGATGGCTAGGAGAATGTCTATCTCTACTTCTATGGATCCTACTCCTAGATGAATTTCTAACCCTAAGTGGAGACCTAGATGATTCCCTATCACTCTCATGCCTACCTTGATTCCCACCCCTGTGATTATTCCTTTGGTTTCTTCTAGGGGATTCATAGAAATCTTCTTGTGAAAGTTCCTCCCTAGGTGAATCAATTTTATTTTTGTTTTTCTTAGAACTACTAGACCCTTCATTTTGTTTCTTTTTAAACAAAGTCTCATTCCTCTTTCTTAGGTGATACAAGCGATCTTCAAATTGTTCACTTTGTTTTCTTAACATTTTTTCAAAGGTTTGGGTAAGGGCTTCTAGTTGTAACCTATTGAAGCTAGGTGGATACTCAGTTTCGCTCATGATTCTCTCCACTCAAGACACAAGATATCAAACAATCAATTAAGAAAATCACAAATATTCTAAGTACAAATTCCTACCACATAAAACACTTGAACAATTAAGAAATTAAAATGCAGAGAGTTAATTGGTTTCTTACACAAACCAAGGTCCAAGATAGGGAAAGATAAGTAACAAGTAGTCACATAGGCTAAGTTGTAAACCTAGCAATTATGAAACCCCCTTATTACTCCTTTCAACAAGCACACTTAGACTCCCCCTTATGGCTCCTTAAAACCACACAAAGGCCTTGGAACTTACACACAATTATTAACAAAATTACAAGGAAAATTCCTAAGTACAAACTAAATCAAAAGGATTACAATATTATAACCCTACTACAACCAAATTCTAAAATTACACCAAAAAGAAAGTCCTAGTAAGAGAAATCCTAATCTATTACAAATGGGTAAATTCTTCAAGTCAAGCTTCAAGTCCAAGTCTTCTCCAAGTTCAGCTCCAAGTCAACAAAATTTCTTTCTTAGGGCTGCATACAAAATTAAACAAAGAATGCTTTGCAAACCAAGAAATTGTTAGCACAATTAAAACCAATTACTTCCTTCCTCACCAGTGTTTGCCACTCTTAGTCACTCAATTTGGTCTTGCTTTATCCTTGAAGAAAAGACACATATTCAACTTAAAATTAGAGGCCTTGATGTTTCCAATGTGGTAAAAACTCAACTCATCCAGAATTCAAGAATGGACAAAACATAGGAATTTTGGGGACAAACAAGAAACTCTTATCACAAAAATTAGCTAAACTCAAAGGGATTAAAATTGTGACAAACTAGAATTCAAAGAAGACAAGCAACAATTAAGTGGTGAAAAAAAAGGCACTCAAAAGGAATTCAAGAAGGATGAATGGATTGCAAACTTGTGTGAATTGTTCTTAAAACTGAACTTAACCTTTCTTTGAAAGAAAATCATTCATATGCATCATAGTTCATTCAAGAGGATAAATCCAACTCAAGTTGTTAAACACACTTCAATTGATCCCAAACTCAACTCAAATACTACAATTGAAATACAATAAAATGAAACTTGAAGATCATTCAACTCTGGAATTTTTTTTTTTACTTTTTATTTTTAAAAAAAATTCTGTCCAGATTTTTTTTTTCACGTTTTTTTTTTTCGTTTTTTTTTTCTTTTTTTTTTTGTTCTTTGTTGATTCTTGCTTTTTTGCCTTGTATCTTTTAGGGAAATGTAATGTACACTTATATCACTCCAAAACCAGCACAGGATTAACACTTAAACACCCAACAACAATTTTTTTCAAAGATCAAACACAAACTTCCTCAAGAACACATGAAGAACAGTGATGAACATGATGAACATGATGAACAATTTGCAGAATTTTGCCAAAATAATTGAGGGGTTTTTGAGGCAACAATGATCAAGTTTCAATTTCAACAACAAAACCCACAAAGTTCAAAGGATTTGAGAGAACAATAGATGTGTTCTTGCTGGAAATACCCAGAAAAAAAAAACCAGAAAAGGGGTTCTTCAATTTCTTGACATTTTGATGCAATTTTGAGCAAATTCACCGATTAAATTGATGTTCAAGCAAGGATCCAACAACATATGACTCAAACCAACACAAATTACATGTGAATTCAAGCAAGAAGGGGCTGAAAATATGCAGAAAAAACTGGAACAAAAACAGAGATGAAAATGGGAGAAGAAGATGATGAAAAATGAAGGAGAAAAGTGAGAGAAGTTACCTCCAAACAACAAGCTCTTGATACCACATAATACAACCCACTTGGGAGGAGGAGGAGGGACCTAATTGGAGGTAGGATTGAAGCTCAAAATTCAGGGCAGTTTTGGGAGCTCCTCAAATTGTGTTCAATGTAGCACAAAATTGTGCATAAAAATGAAAAGAAGAGGAAACATAAATTTGCAGAATGTAAAGAGGGAATTGGGGAAGGTGATTGCAAGAATTAAAGGCTGGAAATAAAGTGCAGAAATGGAAGAAAAGGCAAAACGAAAATAACCCAAAATTAAAGGGGAAAGGGGCTGAAAATTAAAGCATAAACTAAGAACCAGAATTGTAAATTGCAAGGATGTAAATGGCAGAATGTAAATTGCAGAAAAATAATTCCTAAGCTAGGCGCCACTCCACTAGCTAGAGGAAGCTAGGAAGATAAGCCAAGTTCCACCACATTGGAGGCTCCAATGATAAGGAAGAGGGTCTTAACCTCAAGAACAAGCAAGAGGAGAAGAAAGAGAAGAGAAAGTTGCTCTCTCAAGGGAATTTCGGATTCCAATATCATAAAATGACCAAAGGTCCCATTTGCTTACATTTAGCCCTTATTTATAGGAAAAAAGGAAGGGGGCTGCTTGGTTGTGGGTTTGGGCTGCCCTTAGCCAACCAAGCTCTTAACCTAAGCCTGTTCCTATTCTAAATAACCTATTCTTATTCCATGTTGGAATAAGCTATTCTCACTTTTACAACTCAAAGAAAAATACAACCAAATTAAAATTAGGAAAAATTTCAGTTTTATTATCCTTAAGCTAAAAATTTCTCTTGAAAGCTAATTTCCATGCTCACATCAACATTGGAGGCTCCAATGATAAGGAAAAGGGTCTTAACCTCAAGAACAAGCAAGAGGAGAAGAAAGAGAAGAGAAAGTTGCTCTCTCAAGGGAATTTCGGATTCCAATATCATAAAATGACCAAAGGTATCATTTGCTTACATTAAGCCCTTATTTATAGGAAAAAAGGAAGGGGGCTGCTTGGTTGTGGGTTTGGGCTGCCCTTAGCCAACCAAGCTCTTAACCTAAGCCTGTTCCTATTCTAAATAAACTATTCTTATTCCATGTTGGAATAAGCTATTCCCACTTTTACAATTTAAAGAAAAATACAACCAAATTAAAATTTTTCCTAATTTCAATTTTATTATCCTTAAGCTAAAAATTTCTCTTGAAAGCCAATTTCCATGCTCACATCACCGACTGACGCAAAAAGGAGGAGGAGCAACACGAGGAATTCCCAAGAGGTCACTCATCCCAGTACTACTCTCGCCCAAGCACGCTTCACTGCGGAGTTCTAATGGGATCCGGTGCATTAGTGCTTGTTCGATCGCACCTGTCAAGTGTGGCGCGATCAACTGCTTTGGCCTTCGCCAGGCCGCCGCGCGAGCTTCAAACGATCATAACTTTCTGTCTGAGATGAATCTCGAGGCCCGGGAGGCGCCGCTGGAAAGCTCGTCCTGAGCCCGCCGCCGTCCCAACCTGGGCTCGCCCGGTTGAGGTCGACCTCGACCCCAGAAACCTGTTCCGGGGCCCGTTTCGGAGCTTTTGCAGCAACGCCAAGGATCGGAGCCGCCGGGTGAGAAAACCGACCTGCCGCGGTCCCGGGCCCACCTCCGCCGCCGAGAAGGATTTGAGCAATCGAAGCCTTGTGCGTGCGCGCCACCAAAAGAACAAGCCCGACTGACCCAAAAAGGAGGAGCAGCAACACGAGGAATTCCCAAGAGGTCGCTCATCCTAGTACTACTCTCGCCCCAGCACGCTTCACTGCGGAGTTATGATGGGATCCGGTGCATTAGTGCTTGTACGATCGCACCTGTCAAGTGGGGCGCGATCAACTGTTTCTGGCTTCGCCAGGCCGCGCGTGCGCGCTTCAAACGATCATAACTTTCTGTCCGGGATGAATCTCGAGGCCCGGGAGGCGCCGCTGGAAAGCTCGTCCTGAGCCCGCCGCCGTCCCAACCAGGGCTCGCCCGGTTGAGGTCGACGTTGACCCCAGAAACCTGTTCCGGGGCCCGTTTCGGAGCTTTTGCAGCAACGGCAAGGATCGGAGCCGCCGGGTGAGGAAACCGACCTGCCGCAGTCCCGGGCCCACCTCCGCCGCCGAGAAGGATTTGAGATATTGAAACCTTGTGCGTGCGCGCCACCAAAAGAACAAGCCCGACTGACGCAAAAAGGAGGAGGAGCAACACGAGGACCTCCCAAGAGGTCACTCATCCCAGTACTACTCTCGCCCAAGCACGCTTCACTGCGGAGTTCTGATGGGATCCGGTGCATTAGTGCTTGTTCGATCGCACCTGTCAAGTGTGGCGCGATCAACTGCTTTCTCCCTTCGCCAGGCCGCCGCGCGAGCTTCAAACGATCATAACTTTCTGTCTGAGATGAATCTCGAGGCCCGGGTGGCGCCGCTGGAAAGCTTGTCCTGAGCCCCCCGCCGTCCCAACCTGGGCTCGCCCGGTTGAGGTCGACCTCGACCCAAGAAACCTGTTCCGGGGCCCGTTTCGGAGCTTTTGCAGCAACGCCAAGGATCGGAGCCGCCGGGTGAGGAAACTGACCTGCCGCGGTCCTGGGCCCACCTCCGCCGCCGAGAAGGATTTGAGCAATCGAAACCTTGTGCGTGCGCGCCACCAAAAGAACAAGCCCGACTGACGCAAAAAGGAGGAGGAGCAACACGAGGAATTCCCAAGAGGTCACTCATCCCAGTACTACTCTCGCCCAAGCACGCTTCACTGCGGAGTTCTAATGGGATCCGGTGCATTAGTGCTTGTTCGATCGCACCTGTCAAGTGTGGCGCGATCAACTGCTTTGGCCTTCGCCAGGCCGCCGCGCGAGCTTCAAACGATCATAACTTTCTGTCGGAGATGAATCTCGAGGCCCGGGAGGCGCCGCTGGAAAGCTTGTCCTGAGCCCGCCGCCGTCCCAACCTGGGCTCGCCCGGTTGAGGTCGACCTCGACCCCAGAAACCTGTTCCGGGTTCCGTTTCGGAGCTTTTGCAGCAACGCCAAGGATCGGAGCCGCCGGGTGAGAAAACCGACCTGCCGCGGTCCCGGGCCCACCTCCGCCGCCGAGAAGGATTTGAGCAATCGAAGCCTTGTACGTGCGCGCCACCAAAAGAACAAGCCCGACTGACCCAAAAAGGAGGAGCAGCAACACGAGGAATTCCCAAGAGGTCACTCATCCCAGTACTACTCTCGCCCAAGCACGCTTCACTGCGGAGTTCTAATGGGATCCGGTGCATTAGTGCTTGTTCGATCGCACCTGTCAAGTGTGGCGCGATCAACTGCTTTGGCCTTCGCCAGGCCGCCGCGCGAGCTTCAAACGATCATAACTTTCTGTCTGAGATGAATCTCGAGGCCCGGGAGGCGCGCTGGAAAGCTCGTCCTGAGCCCGCCGCCGTCCCAACCTGGGCTCGCCCGGTTGAGGTCGACCTCGACCCCAGAAACCTGTTCCGGGGCCCGTTTCGGAGCTTTTGCAGCAACGCCAAGGATCGGAGCCGCCGGGTGAGAAAACCGACCTGCCGCGGTCCCGGGCCCACCTCCGCCGCCGAGAAGGATTTGAGCAATCGAAGCCTTGTGCGTGCACGCCACCAAAAGAACAAGCCCGACTGACCCAAAAAGGAGGAGCAGCAACACGAGGAATTCCCAAGAGGTCACTCATCCCAGTACTACTCTCGCCCAAGCACGCTTCACTGCGGAGTTCTAATGGGATCCGGTGCATTAGTGCTTGTTCGATCGCACCTGTCAAGTGTGGCGCGATAAACTGCTTTGGCCTTCGCCAGGCCGCCGCGCGAGCTTCAAACGATCATAACTTTCTGTCTGAGATGAATCTCAAGGCCCGGGTGGCGCCGCTGGAAAGCTTGTCCTGAGCCCCCCGCCGTCCCAACCTGGGCTCGCCCGGTTGAGGTCGACCTCGACCCAAGAAACCTGTTCCGGGGCCCGTTTCGGAGCTTTTGCAGCAACGCCAAGGATCGGAGCCGCCGGGTGAGGAAACTGACCTGCCGCGGTCCTGGGCCCACCTCCGCCGCCGAGAAGGATTTGAGCAATCGAAACCTTGTGCGTGCGCGCCACCAAAAGAACAAGCCCGACTGACGCAAAAAGGAGGAGGAGCAACACGAGGAATTCCCAAGAGGTCACTCATCCCAGTACTACTCTCGCCCAAGCACGCTTCACTGCGGAGTTCTAATGGGATCCGGTGCATTAGTGCTTGTTCGATCGCACCTGTCAAGTGTGGCGCGATCAACTGCTTTGGCCTTCGCCAGGCCGCCGCGCGAGTTTCAAACGATCATAACTTTCTGTCTGAGATGAATCTCGAGGCCCGGGAGGCGCCGCTGGCAAGCTTGTCCTGAGCCCGCCGCCGTCCCAACCTGGGCTCGCCCGGTTGAGGTCGACCTCGACCCCAGAAACCTGTTCCGGGGCCCGTTTCGGAGCTTTTGCAGCAACGCCAAGGATCGGAGCCGCCGGGTGAGAAAACCGACCTGCCGCGGTCCCGGGCCCACCTCCGCCGCCGAGAAGGATTTGAGCAATCGAAGCCTTGTGCATGCGCGCCACCAAAAGAACAAGCCCGACTGACCCAAAAAGGAGGAGCAGCAACACGAGGAATTCCCAAGAGGTCGCTCATCCTAGTACTACTCTCTCCCCAGCACGCTTCACTGCGGAGTTCTGATGGGATCCGGTGCATTAGTGCTTGTACGATCGCACCTGTCAAGTGGGGCGCGATCAACTGTTTCTGGCTTCGCCAGGCCGCGCGTGCGCGCTTCAAACGATCATAACTTTTTGTCCGGGATGAATCTCGAGGCCCGGGAGGCGCCGCTGGAAAGCTTGTCCTGAGCCCGCCGCCGTCCCAACCAGGGATCGCCCGGTTGAGGTCGATGTTGACCCCAGAAACCTGTTCCGGGGCCCGTTTCGGAGCTTTTGAGCAACGGCAAGGATCGGAGCCGCCGGGTGAGGAAACCGACCTGCCGCAGTCCCGGGCCCACCTCCGCCGCCGAGAAGGATTTGAGATATTGAAACCTTGTGCGTGCGCGCCACAAAAAGAACAAGCCCGACTGACGCAAAAAGGAGGAGGAGCAACACGAGGACCTCCCAAGAGGTCACTCATCCCAGTACTACTCTCGCCCAAGCACGCTTCACTGCGGAGTTCTGATGGGATCCGGTGCATTAGTGCTTGTTCAATCGCACCTGTCAAGTGTGGCGCGATCAACTGCTTTCTCCCTTCGCCAGGCCGCCGCGCGAGCTTCAAACGATCATAACTTTCTGTCTGAGATGAATGTCGAGGCCTGGGTGGCGCCGCTGGAAAGCTTGTCCTGAGCCCCCCGCCGTCCCAACCTGGGCTCGCCCGGTTGAGGTCGACCTCGACCCAAGAAACCTGTTCCGGGGCCCGTTTCGGAGCTTTTGCAGCAATGCCAAGGATCGGAGCCGCCGGGTGAGGAAACTGACCTGCCGCGGTCCTGGGCCCACCTCCGCCGCCGAGAAGGATTTGAGCAATCGAAACCTTGTTCGTGCGCGCCACCAAAAGAACAAGCCCGACTGACGCAAAAAGGAGGAGGAGCAACACGAGGAATTCCCAAGCGGTCACTCATCCCAGTACTACTCTCGCCCAAGCACGCTTCACTGCGGAGTTCTAATGGGATCCGGTGCATTAGTGCTTGTTCGATCGCACCTGTCAAGTGTGGCGCGATCAACTGCTGTGGCCTTCGCCAGGCCGCCGCGCGAGCTTCAAACGATCATAACTTTCTGTCTGAGATGAGTCTCGAGGCCCGGGAGGCGCCGCTGGAAAGCTTGTCCTGAGCCCGCCGCCGTCCCAACCTGGGCTCGCCCGGTTGAGGTCGACATCGACCCCAGAAACCTGTTCCGGGGCCCGTTTCGGAGCTTTTGCAGCAACGCCAAGGATCGGAGCCGCCGGGTGAGAAAACCGACCTGCCGCGGTCCCGGGCCCACCTCCGCCGCCGAGAAGGATTTGAGCAATCGAAGCCTTGTGCATGCGCGCCACCAAAAGAACAAGCCCGACTGACCCAAAAAGGAGGAGCAGCAACACGAGGAATTCCCAAGAGGTCGCTCATCCTAGTACTACTCTCGCCCCAGCACGCTTCACTGCGGAGTTCTGATGGGATCCGGTGCATCAGTGCTTGTCTGATCGCACCTGTCAAGTGGGGCGCGATCAACTGTTTCTGGCTTCGCCAGGCCGCGCGTGCGCGCTCAAACGATCATAACTTTCTGTCCGGGATGAATCTCGAGGCCCGGGAGGCGCCGCTGGAAAGTTCGTCCTGAGCCCGCCGCCGTCCCAACCTGGGCTCGCCCGGTTGAGGTCGACCTCAACCCCAGAAACCTGTTCCGGGGCCCGTTTCGGAGCTTTTGCAGCAACGCCAAGGATCGAAGCCGCCGGGTGAGGAAACCGACCTGCCGCGGTCCCGGGTCCACCTTCGCCGCCGAGAAGGATTTGAGCAATCGAAACCTTGTGCGTGCGCACCACCAAAAGAACAAGCCGACTGACGCAAAAAGGAGGAGGAGCAACACGAGGACTTCCCAAGAGGTCGCTCATCCTAGTACTACTCTCGCCCCAGCACGCTTCACTGCGGAGTTCTGATGGGATCCGGTGCATCAGTGCTTGTCTGATCGCACCTGTCAAGTGGGGCGCGATCAACTGTTTCTGGCTTCGCCAGGCCGCGCGTGCGCGCTCAAACGATCATAACTTTCTGTCCGGGATGAATCTCGAGGCCCGGGAGGCGCCGCTGGAAAGCTCGTCCTGAGCCCACCGTCGTCCCAACCAGGGCTCACCCGGTTGAGGTCGACCTCGACCCCAGAAACCTGTTCCAGGGCCCGTTTCGGAGCTTTTGCAGCAACGCCAAGGATCGGAGCCGCCGGGTGAGGAAACCGACCTGCCGCAGTCCCCGGCCCACCTCCGCCGCCGAGAAGGATTTGAGCAATCGAAACCTTGTGCGTGCACGCCACCAAAAGAACAAGCCCGACTGACGCAAAAAGGAGGAGGAGCAACATGAGGACTTCCCAAGAGGTCACGCATCCCAGTACTACTCTCGCCCAAGCACGCTTCACTGCGGAGTTCTTGTGGGATCCGGTGCATTAGTGCTTGTACGATCGCACCTGTCAGGTGTGGCGCGATCAACTGCTTTCTGCCTTTGCCCGGCCGCGCGCGCGCGCTTCAAACAATGATAACTTTCTGTCCGGGATGAATCTCGAGGCCCGGGAGGCGCCGATTGAAAGCTCGTCCTGAGCCCGCCGCCGTCCCAACCAGGGCTCGCCCGATTGAGGTCGACCTCGACCCCAGAAACCTGTTCCGGGGTTCATTTCGGAGCTTTTGTAGCAACGCCAAGGATCGGAGCCGCCGGGTGAGGAAACCGACCTGCCGTGGTTCCGGGCCCGCCTTCGCCGCCGAGAAGGATTTGAGCAATCGAAGCCTTGTGCGTGCTCGCCACCAAAAGAACAAGCCCGACTGACGCAAAAAGGAGGAGGAGCAACACGAGGACTTCCCAAGAGGTCACTCATCCCAGTACTACTCTCGTCGAAGCACGCTTCACTGCGGAGTTCTGATGGGATCCGGTGCATTAGTGCTTGTACGATCGCACCTGTCAAGTGTGGCGCGATCAACTGCTTTCTGCCTTCGCTAGGCCCTCCGAGCGCGCTTCAAACGATCATAACTTTATGTCCGGGATGAATCTCGAGGCCCGGGATGCGCTGCCGGAAAGCCCGTCCTGATCCCACCGCCGTCCCAACCAGGGCTCACCCGGTTGAGGTCGACCTCGACCCCAGAAACCTGTTCCAGGGCCCGTATCGGAGCTTTTGCAGCAACGCCAAGGATCCGAGCCGCCGGGTGAGGAAACCGACCTGTCGTGATCCCGGACCCACCTCTGCCGCCGAGAAGGATTTGAGCAATCGAAACCTTGTGCGTGCGCGCCACTAAAAGAACAAGCCCGACTGACGCAAAAAGGAGGAGGAGCAACACGAGGACTTCCCAAGAGGTCACCCATCCCAGTACTACTCTCGCCCAAGCACACTTCACAGCGGAGTTCTGATGGGATCCAGTGCATTAGTGCTGGTATGATCGCACCTGTTAAGTGTGGCGCGATCAACTGCTTTATGCCTTCGCCAGGCCCTCCGAGCGCGCTTCAAACGATCATAACTTTGTGTCCGGGATGAATCTCGAGGCCCGGGATGCGCCGCCGGAAAGCTCGTCCTGAGCCCGCCGCCGTCCCAACCAGGGTTCACCCAGTTGAGGTCGACCTCGACCCCAGAAACCTGTTCCGGGGCCCGTTTCGGAGCTTTCGCAGCAACGCCAAGGATCGGAGCCGCCGGGTGAGGAAACTGACCTGCCGTGCTTCCGGGCCCGCCTTCGCCGCCGAGAAGGATTTGAGCAATCGAAACCTTGTGCGTGCGCGCCACCAAAAGAACAAGCCCGACTGACGCAAAAAGGAGGAGGAGCAACACGAGGACTTCCCAAGAGGTAACTCATCCCAGTACTACTCTCGCCCAAGCACGCTTCACTGCGGAGTTCTGATGGGATCCGGTGCATTAGTGCTTGTACGATCGCACCTGTCAAGTGTGGCGCGATCAACTGCTTTCTGCATTCG
The DNA here is from genome assembly GCA_037954105.1 of Canavalia gladiata. NCBI lineage: Eukaryota > Viridiplantae > Streptophyta > Magnoliopsida > Fabales > Fabaceae > Canavalia > Canavalia gladiata. The sequence goes on along the minus strand of CM075661.1, from coordinate 27,484,616 downwards.
CCAGGCCCTCCGTGCGCGCTTCAAACGATCATAACTTTCTGTCCGGGATGAATCTCGAGGCCCGGGATGCGCTGCCGGAAAGCTCGTCCTGAGCCCGCCGCCGTCCCAACCAGGGCTCACCCGGTTGAGGTCGACCTCGACCCCAGAAACCTGTTCCGGGGCCCGTTTCGGAGCTTTTGCAGCAACGCCAAGGATCCGCGCCGCCGGGTGAGGAAACTGACCTGTCGCGATCCCGGACCCACCTCCGCCGCCGAGAAGGATTTGAGCAATCGAAACCTTGTGCGTGCGCGCCACCAAAAGAACAAGCCCGACTGACGCAAAAAGGAGGAGGAGCACCACGAGGACTTCCCAAGAGGTCACCCATCCCAGTACTACTCTCGCCCAAGCACACTTCAGAGCGGAGTTCTGATGGGATCCAGTGCATTAGTGCTGGTATGATCGCACCTGTCAAGTGTGGCGCGATCAAATGCTTTATGCCTTCGCCAGGTCCACCGAGCGCGCTTCAAACGATCATAACTTTCTGTCCGGGAGAATCTCGAGGCCCGGGATGCGCCGCTGGAAAGCTCGTCCTTAGCCCGCCGCCGTCCCAACCAGGGCTCACCCAGTTGAGGTCGACCTCGACCCCAGAAACCTATTCCGGGGCCCGTTTCGGAGCTTTTGCTGCAACGCCAAGGATCCGAGCCCCCAGGTGAGGAAACCGACCTGTCGCGATCCCGGGCCCACCTCCGCCGCCGAGAAGGATTTGAGCAATCGAAACCTTGTGCGTGCGCGCCACCAAAAGAACAAGCCCGACTAACGCAAAAAGGAGGAGGAGTAACACGAGGACTTCCCAAGAGGTCACTCATCCCAGTACTACTCTCGCCCAAGCACGCTTCACTGCGGAGTTCTGATGGGATCCGGTGCATTAGTGCTTGTACGATCGCACCTGTCAACTGTGGCGCGATCAACTGCTTTCTGCCTTCGCCAGGCCGCCGCGCGCACTTCAAACGATCATAACTTTCTGTCCGAGATGAATCTCGAGGCCCGGGAGGCGCCGCTGGAAAGCTCGTCCTGAGACCGCCGACGTCCCAACCCGGGCTCGCCTGGTTGAGGTCGACCTCGACCCCAATACCTGTTCCGAGGCCCGTTTCGGTGCTTTTGCAGCAACGCCAAGGATCGGAGCCGCCGGGTGAGGAAACCGACCTGCCGCAGTCCCGGGCCCACCGCCGCCGCCGAGAAGGATTGGAGCAATTGAAACCTTGTGCCTGCGCGCCACCAAAAGAACAAGCCCGACTGACGCAAAAAGGAGGAGGAGCAACACGAGGACTTCCCAAGAGGTCACACATCCCAGTACTACTCTCGCCCAAGCACGCTTAACTGCGGAGTTCTTATGGGATCCGGTGCAATAGTGCTGGTATGATCGCACCTGTCAAGTGTGGCGCGATCAACTGCTTTATGCCTTCGCCAGGCCGCCGCGCGCGCTTAAAACGATCATAACTTTCTGTCCGGGATGAATCTTAAGGCCCGGGAGGCGCCGTTGGAAAGCTCGTTTTGAGCCCGCCGCCGTCCCAGCCAGGGCTCGCCCAGTTGAGGTCGACCTCAATCCCAGAAACCTGTTCCGTGGCCCGTTTCGGAGCTTTTGCAGCAACGCCAAGGATCGGAGCCGCCGTGTGAGGAAACCGACCTGCCGCGGTCCCAGGCCTGCCTCCGCCGCCGAGAAGGATTTGAGAAATCGAAACCTTGTGCGTGTGCGCCGACAAAAGAACAAGCCCGACTGACGCAAAAAGGAGGAGGTGCAACACGAGGACTTCCCAGGAGGTCACCCATCCCTGTACTACTCTCGCCCAAGCACGCTTAACTGCGGAGTTCTGATGGGATCTGGTGCATTAGTGCTGGTATGATCGCACCTGTCAAGTGTGGCGCGATCAACTGCTTTCTGCCTTCGCCAGACCGCCGCGCGCACTTCAAACGATCATAACTTTCTGTCCGGGATGAATCTCGAGGCCCGGGAGGCGCCGCTGGAAAGCTCGTCCTGAGCCCGCCGCCGTCCCAACCAGGGCTCGCCCGGTTGAGGTCGACCTCGACCCCAGAAACCTGTTGCAGGGCCCGTTTCGGAGCTTTTGCAGCAACGCCAAGGATCCGAGCCACCGGGTGAGGAAACCGACCTGCCACGGTTCCGGGCCCGCCTTCGCCGCCGAGAAGAATTTAAGCAATCGAAACCTTGTGCGTGCGCGCCACCAAAAGAACAAGGCCGACTGACGCAAAAAGGAGGAGGAGCAACACGAGGACTTCCCAAGAGGTCACCCATCCCAGTACTACTCTCGCCCAAGCACACTTCACAGCGGAGTTCTGATGGGATCCAGTGCATTAGTGCTGGTATGATCGCACCTGTCAAGTGTGGCGCGATCAACTGCTTTATGCCTTCGCCAGGCCCTCCGAGCGCGCTTCAAACGATCATAACTTTCTGTCCGGGATGAATCTCGAGGCCCGGGATGCGCCGCTGGAAAGCTCGTCCTGAGCCCGCCGCCGTCCCAACCAGGGTTCACCCAGTTGAGGTTGACCTCGACCCCAGAAACCTGTTCCGGGGCCCGTTTCGGAGCTTTCGCAGCAACGCCAAGGATCGGAGCCGCCGGGTGAGGAAACTGACCTGCCGTGCTTCCGGGCCCGCCTTCGCCGCCGAGAAGGATTTGAGCAATCGAAACCTTGTGCGTGCGCGCCACCAAAAGAACAAGCCCGACTGACGCAAAAAGGAGGAGGAGCAACACGAGGACTTCCCAAGAGGTAACTCATCCCAGTACTACTCTCGCCCAAGCACGCTTCACTGCGGAGTTCTGATGGGATCCGGTGCATTAGTGCTTGTACGATCGCACCTGTCAAGTGTGGCGCGATCAACTGCTTTCTGCATTCGCCAGGCCCTCCGTGCGCGCTTCAAACGATCATAACTTTCTGTCCGGGATGAATCTCGAGGCCCGGGATGCGCTGCCGGAAAGCTCGTCCTGAGCCCGCCGCCGTCCCAACCAGGGCTCACCCGGTTGAGGTCGACCTCGACCCCAGAAACCTGTTCCGGGGCCCGTTTCGGAGCTTTTGCAGCAACGCCAAGGATCCGCGCCGCCGGGTGAGGAAACTGACCTGTCGCGATCCCGGACCCACCTCCGCCGCCGAGAAGGATTTGAGCAATCGAAACCTTGTGCGTGCGCGCCACCAAAAGAACAAGCCCGACTGACGCAAAAAGGAGGAGGAGCACCACGAGGACTTCCCAAGAGGTCACCCATCCCAGTACTACTCTCGCCCAAGCACACTTCAGAGCGGAGTTCTGATGGGATCCAGTGCATTAGTGCTGGTATGATCGCACCTGTCAAGTGTGGCGCGATCAAATGCTTTATGCCTTCGCCAGGTCCACCGAGCGCGCTTCAAACGATCATAACTTTCTGTCCGGGAGAATCTCGAGGCCCGGGATGCGCCGCTGGAAAGCTCGTCCTTAGCCCGCCGCCGTCCCAACCAGGGCTCACCCAGTTGAGGTCGACCTCGACCCCAGAAACCTATTCCGGGGCCCGTTTCGGAGCTTTTGCTGCAACGCCAAGGATCCGAGCCCCCAGGTGAGGAAACCGACCTGTCGCGATCCCGGGCCCACCTCCGCCGCCGAGAAGGATTTGAGCAATCGAAACCTTGTGCGTGCGCGCCACCAAAAGAACAAGCCCGACTAACGCAAAAAGGAGGAGGAGTAACACGAGGACTTCCCAAGAGGTCACTCATCCCAGTACTACTCTCGCCCAAGCACGCTTCACTGCGGAGTTCTGATGGGATCCGGTGCATTAGTGCTTGTACGATCGCACCTGTCAACTGTGGCGCGATCAACTGCTTTCTGCCTTCGCCAGGCCGCCGCGCGCACTTCAAACGATCATAACTTTCTGTCCGAGATGAATCTCGAGGCCCGGGAGGCGCCGCTGGAAAGCTCGTCCTGAGACCGCCGACGTCCCAACCCGGGCTCGCCTGGTTGAGGTCGACCTCGACCCCAATACCTGTTCCGAGGCCCGTTTCGGTGCTTTTGCAGCAACGCCAAGGATCGGAGCCGCCGGGTGAGGAAACCGACCTGCCGCAGTCCCGGGCCCACCGCCGCCGCCGAGAAGGATTGGAGCAATTGAAACCTTGTGCCTGCGCGCCACCAAAAGAACAAGCCCGACTGACGCAAAAAGGAGGAGGAGCAACACGAGGACTTCCCAAGAGGTCACACATCCCAGTACTACTCTCGCCCAAGCACGCTTAACTGCGGAGTTCTTATGGGATCCGGTGCAATAGTGCTGGTATGATCGCACCTGTCAAGTGTGGCGCGATCAACTGCTTTATGCCTTCGCCAGGCCGCCGCGCGCGCTTAAAACGATCATAACTTTCTGTCCGGGATGAATCTTAAGGCCCGGGAGGCGCCGTTGGAAAGCTCGTTTTGAGCCCGCCGCCGTCCCAGCCAGGGCTCGCCCAGTTGAGGTCGACCTCAATCCCAGAAACCTGTTCCGTGGCCCGTTTCGGAGCTTTTGCAGCAACGCCAAGGATCGGAGCCGCCGTGTGAGGAAACCGACCTGCCGCGGTCCCAGGCCTGCCTCCGCCGCCGAGAAGGATTTGAGAAATCGAAACCTTGTGCGTGTGCGCCGACAAAAGAACAAGCCCGACTGACGCAAAAAGGAGGAGGTGCAACACGAGGACTTCCCAGGAGGTCACCCATCCCTGTACTACTCTCGCCCAAGCACGCTTAACTGCGGAGTTCTGATGGGATCTGGTGCATTAGTGCTGGTATGATCGCACCTGTCAAGTGTGGCGCGATCAACTGCTTTCTGCCTTCGCCAGACCGCCGCGCGCACTTCAAACGATCATAACTTTCTGTCCGGGATGAATCTCGAGGCCCGGGAGGCGCCGCTGGAAAGCTCGTCCTGAGCCCGCCGCCGTCCCAACCAGGGCTCGCCCGGTTGAGGTCGACCTCGACCCCAGAAACCTGTTGCAGGGCCCGTTTCGGAGCTTTTGCAGCAACGCCAAGGATCCGAGCCACCGGGTGAGGAAACCGACCTGCCACGGTTCCGGGCCCGCCTTCGCCGCCGAGAAGAATTTAAGCAATCGAAACCTTGTGCGTGCGCGCCACCAAAAGAACAAGGCCGACTGACGCAAAAAGGAGGAGGAGCAACACGAGGACTTCCCAAGAGGTCACCCATCCCAGTACTACTCTCGCCCAAGCACACTTCACAGCGGAGTTCTGATGGGATCCAGTGCATTAGTGCTGGTATGATCGCACCTGTCAAGTGTGGCGCGATCAACTGCTTTATGCCTTCGCCAGGCCCTCCGAGCGCGCTTCAAACGATCATAACTTTCTGTCCGGGATGAATCTCGAGGCCCGGGATGCGCCGCTGGAAAGCTCGTCCTGAGCCCGCCGCCGTCCCAACCAGGGTTCACCCAGTTGAGGTTGACCTCGACCCCAGAAACCTGTTCCGGGGCCCGTTTCGGAGCTTTCGCAGCAACGCCAAGGATCGGAGCCGCCGGGTGAGGAAACTGACCTGCCGTGCTTCCGGGCCCGCCTTCGCCGCCGAGAAGGATTTGAGCAATCGAAACCTTGTGCGTGCGCGCCACCAAAAGAACAAGCCCGACTGACGCAAAAAGGAGGAGGAGCAACACGAGGACTTCCCAAGAGGTAACTCATCCCAGTACTACTCTCGCCCAAGCACGCTTCACTGCGGAGTTCTGATGGGATCCGGTGCATTAGTGCTTGTACGATCGCACCTGTCAAGTGTGGCGCGATCAACTGCTTTCTGCATTCGCCAGGCCCTCCGTGCGCGCTTCAAACGATCATAACTTTCTGTCCGGGATGAATCTCGAGGCCCGGGATGCGCTGCCGGAAAGCTCGTCCTGAGCCCGCCGCCGTCCCAACCAGGGCTCACCCGGTTGAGGTCGACCTCGACCCCAGAAACCTGTTCCGGGGCCCGTTTCGGAGCTTTTGCAGCAACGCCAAGGATCCGCGCCGCCGGGTGAGGAAACTGACCTGTCGCGATCCCGGACCCACCTCCGCCGCCGAGAAGGATTTGAGCAATCGAAACCTTGTGCGTGCGCGCCACCAAAAGAACAAGCCCGACTGACGCAAAAAGGAGGAGGAGCACCACGAGGACTTCCCAAGAGGTCACCCATCCCAGTACTACTCTCGCCCAAGCACACTTCAGAGCGGAGTTCTGATGGGATCCAGTGCATTAGTGCTGGTATGATCGCACCTGTCAAGTGTGGCGCGATCAAATGCTTTATGCCTTCGCCAGGTCCACCGAGCGCGCTTCAAACGATCATAACTTTCTGTCCGGGAGAATCTCGAGGCCCGGGATGCGCCGCTGGAAAGCTCGTCCTTAGCCCGCCGCCGTCCCAACCAGGGCTCACCCAGTTGAGGTCGACCTCGACCCCAGAAACCTATTCCGGGGCCCGTTTCGGAGCTTTTGCTGCAACGCCAAGGATCCGAGCCCCCAGGTGAGGAAACCGACCTGTCGCGATCCCGGGCCCACCTCCGCCGCCGAGAAGGATTTGAGCAATCGAAACCTTGTGCGTGCGCGCCACCAAAAGAACAAGCCCGACTAACGCAAAAAGGAGGAGGAGTAACACGAGGACTTCCCAAGAGGTCACTCATCCCAGTACTACTCTCGCCCAAGCACGCTTCATTGCGGTGTTCTGATGGGATCGGTGCATTAGTGCTTGTACGATCGCACCTGTAAAGTGTGGCGCGATCAACTGCTTTTTGCCTTCGCCAGGCCCTCCGAGCGCGCTTCAAACGATCATAACTTTCTGTCCGGGATGAATCTCGAGGCCCGGGATGCGCTGCCGGAAAGCTCGTCCTGAGCCCGCCGCCGTCCCAACCAGGGCTCACCCAGTTGAGGTCGACCTCGACCCCAGAAACCTGTTCCGGGGCCCGTTTCGGAGCTTTTGCAGCAAAGCCAAGGATCCGAGCCGCCGGGTGAGGAAACCGACCTGTCGCGATCCCGGACCCACCTGCGCCGCCGAGAAGGATTTGAGCAATCGAAACCTTGTGCGTGCGCGCCACCAAAAGAACAAGCCCGACTGACGCAAAAAGGAGGAGGAGCAACACGAGGACTTCCCAAGAGGTCACCCATCCCAGTACTACTCTCGCCCAAGCACACTTCACAGCGGAGTTCTGATTGGATCCAGTGCATTAGTGCTGGTATGATCGCACCTGTCAAGTGTGGCGCGATCAACTGCTTTATGCCTTCGCCAGGTCCACCGAGCGCGCTTCAATCGATCATAACTTTCTGTCCGGGATGAATCTCGAGGCCCGGGATGCGCCGCCGGAAAGCTCGTCCTGAGCCTGCCGCCGTCCCAACCAGGGCTCACCCAGTTGAGGTCGACCTCGACCCCAGAAACCTGTTCCTGGGCCCGTTTCGGAGCTTTTGCAGCAACGCCAAGGATCCGAGCCGCCGGGTGAAGAAACCGACCTGTCGCGATCCCGGGCCCACCTTCGCCGCCGAGAAGGATTTGAGCAATCGAAACCTTGTGCGTGCGCGCCACCAAAAGAACAAGCCCGACTGACGCAAAAAGGAGGAGGAGCAACACGAGGACTTCCCAAGAGGTCACTCATCCCAGTACTACTCTCGCCCAAGCACGCTTCACTGCGGAGTTCTGATGGGATCCGGTGCATTAGTGCTTGTACGATCGCACCAGTCAAGTGTGGCGCAATCAACTGCTTTCTGCCTTCGCCAGGCCGCGCGTGCTCTTCAAACGATCATAACTTTCTGTTCGGGATGAATCTCGAGGCTCGGGATGCGCCGCTGGAAATCTCGTCCTGAGCCCGCCGCCGTCCGAATCTGGGCTTGCCCGGTTGAGGTCGACCTCGACCCCAGAAACCTGTTCCGAGGCCCGTTTCGGAGCTTTGGCAGCAACGCCAAGGATCGGAGCCGCCGGGTGAGGAAACCGACCTGCCGCGGTCCCCGGCCCACCTCCGCCGCCGAGAAGGATTTGAGCAATCAAAACCTTGTGCGTGCACGCCACCAAAAGAACAAGCCCGACTGACGCAAAAAGGAGGAGGAGCAACACGAGGACTTCCCAAGAGGTCACCCATCCCAGTACTACTCTCGCCCAAGCACACTTCACAGCGGAGTTCTGATGGGATCCAGTGCATTAGTGCTGGTATAATCGCACCTGTCAAGTGTGGCGCGATCAACTGCTTTATGCCTTCGCCAGGCCCTCCGAGCGCGCTTCAAAAGATCATAACTTTCTGTCCGGGATGAATCTCGAGGCCCGGGATGCGCTGCCGGAAAGCTCGTCCTGAGCCCGCCGCCGTCCCAACCAGGGCTCACCCGGTTGAGGTCGACCTCGACCCCAGAAACCTGTTCCGGGGCCCGTTTCGGAGCTTTTGCAGCAACGCCAAGGATCCGCGCCGCCGGGTGAGGAAACTGACCTGTCGCGATTCCGGACCCACCTCCGCCGCCGAGAAGGATTTGAGCAATCGAAACCTTGTGCGTGCGCGCCACCAAAAGAACAAGCCCGACTGATGCAAAAAGGAGGAGGAGCACCACGAGGACTTCCCAAGAGGTCACCCATCCCAGTACTACTCTCGCCCAAGCACACTTCACAGCGGAGTTCTGATGGGATCCAGTGCATTAGTGCTGGTATGATCGCACCTGTCAAGTGTGGCGCCATCAACAGCTTTATGCCTTCGCCAGGTCCTCCGAGCGCGCTTCAAACGATCATAACTTTCTGTCCGGGAGAATCTCGAGGCCCGGGATGCGCCGCCGGAAAGCTCGTCCTGAGCCCGCCGCCGTCCCAACCAGGGCTCACCCAGTTGAGGTCGACCTCGACCCCAGAAACCTGTTCCGGGGCCCGTTTCGGAGCTTTTGCAGCAACGCCAAGGATCCGAGCCCCCAGGTGAGGAAACCGCCCTGTCGCGATCCCGGGCCCACCTCTCTAGCCGAGAAGGATTTGAGCAATCGAAACCTTGTGCGTGCGCGCCACCAAAAGAACAAGCCCGACTGACGCAAAAAGGAAAAGGAGCAACACGAGGACTTCCCAAGAGGTCACCCATCCCAGTACTACTCTCGCCCAAGCACGCTTCACTGCGGAGTTCTGATGGGATCCGGTGCATTAGTGCTGGTATGATCGCACCTGTCAAGTGTGGCGCAATCAACTACTGTATGCCTTCGCCGGGCCGCTGCGCGCGCTTCAAATGATCATAACTTTCTGTCCGCGATGAATCTCGAGGCCCGGGAGGCGCCGCTGGAAAGCTCGTCCTGAGCCCGCCGCCGTCCCAACCAGGGCTCGCCTGGTTGAGGTCGACCTCGACCCCAGAAACCTGTTCCGGGGCCCGTTTCGGAGCTTTTGCAGCAACGCCAAGGATCGGAGCCGCCGGGTGAGGAAACCGACCTGCCGCGGTCCCGGGCCCACCTCCGCCGCCGAGAAGGATTTGAGCAATCGAAAGCTTGTGCGTGCGCGCCACCAAAAGAACAAGCCCGACTGACGCAAAAAGGAGGAGGAGCAACACGAGGACTTCCCAACAGGTCACCCATCCCAGTACTTAATACAACCCACTTGGGAGGAGGAGGATGGACCTAGTTGGAGGTAGGATTGAAGCTCAAAATTCAGAGCAGTTTTGGGAGCTCCTCAAATTGTGTTCAATGTAGCACAAAATTGTGCATAAAAATGAAAAGAAGAGGAAACATAAATTTGCAGAATGTAAAGAGGGAATTGGGGAAGGTAATTGCAAGAATTAAAGGCTGGAAATAAAGTGCAGAAATGGAAGAAAGGGCAAAACGAAAATGACCAAAATTAAAGGGGAAAGGGGCTGAAAATTAAAGCATAAACTAAGAACCAGAATTGTAAATTGCAAGGATGTAAATGGCAGAATGTAAATTGCAGAAAAATAATTCCTAAGCTAGGCGCCACTCCACTAGCTAGAGGAAGCTAGGAAGATAAGCCAAGTTCCACCACATTGGAGGCTCCAATGATAAGGAAAAGGGTCTTAACCTCAAGAACAAGCAAGAGGAGAAGAAAGAGAAGAGAAAATTGCTCTCTCAAGGGAATTTCGGATTCCAATATCATAAAATGACCAAAGGTATCATTTGCTTACATTAAGCCCTTATTTATAGGAAAAAAGGAAGGGGGCTGCTTGGTTGTGGGTTTGGGCTGCCCTTAGCCAACCAAGCTCTTAACCTAAGCCTGTTCCTATTCTAAATAACCTATTCTTATTCCATGTTGGAATAAGCTATTCCCACTTTTACAATTTAAAGAAAAATACAACCAAATTAAAATTAGGAAAAATTTCAATTTTATTATCCTTAAGCTAAAAATTTCTCTTGAAAGCCAATTTCCATGCTCACATCATCCTCTCCCCCTTAAAAGCATTCGCCCTCGAATTGCAATCACCAATTTCTGCAAAACAAAGGACACAAATATGAGTAGAAGAGTATATGTGGTTATGGAAGAAAGAAAATTATGGAGAATGCCAGGATCAAATACGAACCTCTTTAATTTTTCAAATAGTTGTAAACATTGGAAAGAAAATTTGACTAGGAACAAAAGGTTGTTTCGATCTACAAGCTCATAGTTATTAACAAACATGTCCCAAGTAAACTTACGTGCTTTCATCCATTTTGTTTTCCCTAAAGAGATCTTAGTGCTATGAATATTTGTAATTACTAACAAATTAAGCATCCTAGATGAATTACCATAAAACAAGAATTTAAGCATGCTAGGGACCTTTATATGTGAGAATTCACTATCACTGTGAAGCATATGAGACAGTGGTGATAATCTAGGCATATGAATTGATCTAGACACATGATCTCCAAAAAATTTTGCAACAATGGTGTCCCAAATGTTGGTAGAAGGCTGGAGTTCCATCTCTTGATTACTCTTTGTAAAGGAGATAATTTCAACCCTTATGATAGGTGAAAGGAATTGAGGAACACTAGGCACTAAGTTTTCTTGATGTTCAATACCCCTTACAGGTGGCAACCCTAGAGGTAACTCTTTTGGGAATACATCTTGGAACTCTTCTAGAAGTTCACTAGACTCAAGGTTTGGTTGAGTATTCAAGCAATACTCTTTGCACATGAGCATGTACATGGGTTGTCTAGCTAGAAGAGTTTGCCTAATTTCTCCTTGATTGATGAAGAGGTTTTTATCATTTTTCTCATGTCTCAACCTCTTATCTTTTTTTATATTCTTTCCTTTAATTCCCTTCTTTTCTTCCTCTCTTTTCTTTTTCATTTGTACTTGATCTTTACAAACCTCACTAGGGGCCAAGGGAACTAAGGTGACCTTTTGGGAATTGAAAACAAAGGAATACCTATTGCTATGCCCATCATGGTGAACTTTCCTATCAAATTGCCATGGCCTTCCCAAGAGCACATGACTTGCTTCCATGGGCACAACATCACAAGTTACTTGGTCAAGATACCTACCTATGGAAAAGGCAACTAAGACTTGCTTATCCACTAAGAGGTCCCCATTGTCACTCAACCATTGCAACTTGTAAGGCCTAGGATGTGGGGTAGTGGTTAATCCTAGCTTTTGTACTAGCCTAGCACTAGCCACGTTGGTGCAACTTCCCCCATCTATAATCAAAGAACATGTCTTCCCCCCAATCACACACCTTGTGTGAAAAATATTTTCTCTTTGGCTCTCATCTTCCCCCATGACCATGCTTCCTAGTAATCTCCTAACAACAAGAAGATCACCTTCGGGGGCATACTCTAATCCTTCTTCACTAGAAGAGCTAGTGGCACTAGAGCTAGAGTTTTCATTTGAGGATTCCAAAGATGAGACTTGTCCATTATCTCTAAGGATCATGCTCTTCTTGTTAGGGCATTGAGAGGCAATGTGCCCTCGTCCCAAACACTTGAAACACTTAATGGATGATTCCTTTTTTATCGGAGTGGATGGGGTGTTGGCCTTTTCTTTCTTGGGATCTTTAATTTCCCTAGGATCTTTAGGCTTAAAAGGAACATCCTTGTGGCCTTCCTTCCTCTTATTTTCCTTCCAAGAAGGCTTTGAGGTTGAGTATCTACTCTTACCTTTCCTATGGAGTTGTTGTTCTACCTTTTGGGCTTGGTGGTAGAGTTCATTCAAACTCATATAGTTGTGGAGTTCCACAACATCCCTAATCTCATCCTTAAGCCCTTCAAGGAATCTTGCCATTCTAGCCTCCTCACATTCTTCTATGTTGGCTCTAATGATGGCTACCTCCATATCTTTGTAGTACTCATCAACAGTCCTATTACCTTGGGTTAATCTTTGGAGCCTATTATGAAGCTCCCTAAGGTAATGAGGTGGTACATACCTATTCCTAAGGATGGCTTTCATTTCTTCCCAAGTCTCAATAGGATGAAACCTTGCTCTCTCTTTCACTAGCTTATCCCACCAAATCAAAGCATAGTCTGAAAATTCAAGACTAGCTAGCTTTACCCTATGTTCCTCCCTCACTTCATAGCACATGAAAATTTGCTCTACCTTCAACTCCCATGATAGGTAGATTTCAGGGTCATTCAACCCTTGAAATTTTGGAATTCTAAACTTGGTTCCATCTATTCTTTCTTGGTTTCCATTTTCTCTCCTACCTCTATTCCTAATCCTAGAAGAAGCTCTATGACTATGATGGCTAGGAGAATGTCTATCTCTACTTCTATGGATCCTACTCCTAGATGAATTTCTAACCCTAAGTGGAGACCTAGATGATTCCCTATCACTCTCATGCCTACCTTGATTCCCACCCCTGTGATTATTCCTTTGGTTTCTTCTAGGGGATTCATAGAATTCTTCTTGTGAAAGTTCCTCCCTAGGTGAATCAATTTTATTTTTGTTTTTCTTAGAACTACTAGGCCCTTCATTTTGTTTCTTTTTAAACAAAGTCTCATTCCTCTTTTCTAGTTCATACAAGCGATCTTCAAATTGTTCACTTTGTTTTCTTAACATTTTTTCAAAGGTTTGGGTAAGGGCTTCTAGTTGTAACCTATTGAAGCTAGGTGGATAATCATTTTCACTCATGATGCTCTCCACTCAAGACACAAGATATGAAACAAATCAATTAAGAAAATCACAAATATTCTAAGTACAAATTCCTACCACATAAAACACTTGAACAATTAAGAAATTAAAATGCAGAAAGTTAATTGGTTTCTTACACAAACCAAGGTCCAAGATAGGGAAAGATAAGTAACAAGTAGTCACATAGGCTAAGTTGTAAACCTAGCAATTATGAAACCCCCTTATTACTCCTTTCAACAAGCACACTTAGACTCCCCCTTATGGCTCCTTAAAACCACACAAAGGCCTTGGAACTTACACACAATTACTAACAAAATTACAAGGAAAATTCCTAAGTACAAACTAAATCAAAAGGATTACAATATTATAACCCTACTACAACCAAATTCTAAAATTACACCAAAAAGAAAGTCCTAGTAAGAGAAATCCTAATCTATTACAAATGGGTAAATTCTTCAAGTCAAGCTTCAAGTCCAAGTCTTCTCCAAGTTCAGCTCCAAGTCAAACAAAATTTCTTTCTTAGGGCTGCATACAAAATTAAACAAAGGATGCTTTGCAAACCAAGAAATTGTTAGCACAATTAAAACAAATTACTTCCTTCCTCACCAGTGTTTGCCACTCTTAGTCACTCAATTTGGTCTTGCTTTACCCTTGAAGAAAAGACACATATTCAACTTAAAATTAGAGGCCTTGATGTTTCCAATGTGGTAAAAACTCAACTCATCCAGTATTCAAGAATGGACAAAACATAGGAATTTTGGGGACAAACAAGAAACTCTTATCACAAAAATTAGCTAAACTCAAAGGGATTAAAATTGTGACAAACTAGAATTCAAAGAAGACAAGCAACAATTAAGTGGTGAAAAAAAAAGGCACTCAAAAGGAATTCAAGAAGGATGAATGGATTGCAAACTTGTGTGAATTGTTCTTAAAACTGAACTTAACCTTTCTTTGAAAGAAAATCATTCATATGCATCATAGTTCATTCAAGAGGATAAATCCAACTCAAGTTGTTCAACACACTTCAATTGATCCCAAACTGATCTCAAATATTACAATTCAAATATAATAAAATGAAACTTGAAGATCATTCAACTCTGGAATTTTTTTTTTTTACCTTTTTTTTTCTGAAAAAAAAATTCTGCCCAGATTTTTTTTTTCACGTTTTTTTTTTTCGTTTTTTTTTTCGTTTTTTTTTTCTTTGTTGATTCTTGCTTTTTGCCTTGTATCTTTTAGGGAAATGTAATGTACACTTATATCACTCCAAAACAAGCACAGGATTAACACTTAAACACCCAACAACAATTTTTTCAAAGATCAAACACAAAGTTCCTCAAGAACACATGAAGAACAGTGATGAACATGATGAACAATTTGCAGAATTTTGCCAAAATAATTGAGGGGTTTTTGAGGCAACAATGATCAAGTTTCAATTTCAACAACAAAACCCACAAAGTCCAAAGGATTTGAGAGAACAATAGATGTGTTCTTGCTGGAAATACCCATAAAAAAAAACCAGAAAAGGGGGTTCTTCAATTTCTTGACATTTTGATGCAATTTTGAGCAAATTCACCGATGAAATTGATGTTCAAGCAAGGATCCAACAACATATGGCTCAAAGCAACACAAATTACATGTGAATTCAAGCAAGAAGGGGCTGAAAATATGCAGAAAAAAAACTGGAACAAAAACAGAGATGAAAATGGGAGAAGAAGATGATGAAAAATGAAGGAGAAAAGTGAGAGAAGTTACCTCCAAACAACAAGCTCTTGATACCACATAATACAACCCACTTGGGAGGAGGAGGATGGACCTAGTTGGAGGTAGGATTGAAGCTCAAAATTCAGAGCAATTTTGAGGAGCTCCCAAAACTGCTCTGAATTTTGAGCTTCAATCCTACCTCCAACTAGGTCCATCCTCCTCCTCCCAAGTGGGTTGTATTATGTGCTCTGATACCACATAATACAACCCACTTGGGAGGAGGAGGATGGACCTAGTTGGAGGTAGGATTGAAGCTCAAAATTCAGAGCAGTTTTGGGAGCTCCTCAAATTGTGTTCAATGTAGCACAAAATTGTGCATAAAAATGAAAAGAAGAGGAAACATAAATTTGCAGAATGTAAAGAGGGAATTGGGGAAGGTAATTGCAAGAATTAAAGGCTGGAAATAAAGTGCAGAAATGGAAGAAAGGGCAAAACGAAAATGACCAAAATTAAAGGGGAAAGGGGCTGAAAATTAAAGCATAAACTAAGAACCAGAATTGTAAATTGCAAGGATGTAAATGGCAGAATGTAAATTGCAGAAAAATAATTCCTAAGCTAGGCGCCACTCCACTAGCTAGAGGAAGCTAGGAAGATAAGCCAAGTTCCACCACATTGGAGGCTCCAATGATAAGGAAAAGGGTCTTAACCTCAAGAACAAGCAAGAGGAGAAGAAAGAGAAGAGAAAATTGCTCTCTCAAGGGAATTTCGGATTCCAATATCATAAAATGACCAAAGGTATCATTTGCTTACATTAAGCCCTTATTTATAGGAAAAAAGGAAGGGGGCTGCTTGGTTGTGGGTTTGGGCTGCCCTTAGCCAACCAAGCTCTTAACCTAAGCCTGTTCCTATTCTAAATAACCTATTCTTATTCCATGTTGGAATAAGCTATTCCCACTTTTACAATTTAAAGAAAAATACAACCAAATTAAAATTAGGAAAAATTTCAATTTTATTATCCTTAAGCTAAAAATTTCTCTTGAAAGCCAATTTCCATGCTCACATCAGTACTACTCTCGCCCAAGCACGCTTAACTGCGGAGTACTGATAGGATCCAGTGCATTAGTGCTGGTATGATCGCACCTGTCAAGTGTGGCGCGATCAACTGCTTTCTGCCTTCGCCAGGCCGCCGCGCGCACTTCAAACGATCATAACTTTCTGTCCGGGATGAATCTCGAGGCCCGGGAGGCGCTGCTGGAATGCTCGTCCTGAGCCCGCCGCCGTCCCAACCAGGGCTCGCCCGGTTCAGGTCGACCTCGACCCCAGAAACCTGTTGCAGGGCCCGTTTCGGAGCTTTTGCAGCAACGCCAATGATCGGAGCCGCCGGGTGAGGAAACCGACCTGCCACGGTTCCGGGCCCGCCTTCGCCGCCGAGAAGGATTTGAGCAATCGAAACCTTGTGCGTGCGCGCCACCAAAAGAACAAGCCCGACTGACGCAAAAAGGAGGAGGAGCAACAAGAGGACTTCCCAAGAGGTCACCCATCCCAGTGCTACTCTCGCCCAAGCACGCTTCACAGCGGAGTTCTGATGGGATCCAGTGCATTAGTGCTGGTTTATCGCACCTGTCAAGTGTGGCGCGATCAACTGCTTTATGCCTTCGCCAGGCCCTCCGCGCGCGCTTCAAACGATCATAACTTTCTGTCCAGGATGAATCTCGAGGCCCGGGAGGCGCCGCCGGATAGCTCGTCCTGAGCCCGCCGCCTTCTCAACCAGGGCTCACCCGGTTGAGGTCGACCTCGACCCTAGAAACCTGTTCCGGGGCCCGTTTCGGAGCTTTTGCAGCAATGCCAAGGATCGGAGCCGCCGGGTGAGGAAACCGACCTGCCGCGGCCCGGGCCCACCTCCGCCGCCGAGAAGGATTTGAGCAATCGAAACCTTGTGCGTGCGCGCCACAAAAGAACAAGCCCGACTGACACAAAAAGGAGGAGGAGCAACACGAGGACTTCCCAAGAGGTCACTCATCCCAGTACTACTCTCGCCCAAGCACGCTTCACTGCGGAGTTCTGATGGGATCCGGTGCATTAGTGCTGGTATGATCGCACCTGTGAAGTGTGGCGCGATCAACTGCTTTATGCCTTCGCCAGGTCGCCGCGCGCGCTTTAAACGAGCATAACTTTATGTCCGGGATGAATCTTGAGGCCCGGGAGGCGCCGCTGCAAAGCTCGTTTTGAGCCTGCCGCCGTCCCAACCAGGGGTCGCCCGGTTGAGGTCGACCTCAATCCCAGAAACCTGTTCCGGGGCCCGCTTCGGAGCTTTTGCAGCAACGCCAAGGATCGGAGCCGCCATGTGAGGAAACCGACCTGCCGCGGTCCCAGGCCTGCCTCCGCCGCTGAGAAGGATTTCAGAAATCGAAACCTTGCGCGTGTGCGCCACCAAAAGAACAAGCCCGACTGACGCAAAAAGGAAGAGGTGCAACACGAGGACTTCCCAGGAGGTCACCCATCCCAGTACTACTCTCGCCCAAGCACGCTTAACTGCGGAGTTCTGATGGGATCTGGTGCATTAGTGCAGGTATGATCACACCTGTCAAGTGTGGCGCGATCAACTGCTTTATGCCTTCGCAAGGCCGCCGCGCGCGCTTCAAACGATCATAACTTTCTGTCCGGGATGAATTTCGAGGCCCGAGAGGCGCTGCTAGAAAGCTCGTCCTGAGCCCGCCGCCGTCCCAATCTGGGCTCGCCCGGTTGAGGTCGACCTCGACCCCAGAAACCTGTTCCAAGGCCCGTTTCGGAGCTTTTGCATGAACGCCAAGGATCGGAGCCGCCGGGTGAGGAAACCGACCTGCCGCGGTCCTGGGCCCACCTCCGCCGCCGAGAAGGATTTGAGCAATCGAAACCTTGTGCGTGCGCGCCACCAAAAGAACAAGCCCGACTGACGCAAAAAGGAGGAGGAGCAACACGAGGACTTCCCAAGAGGTCACTCATCCCAGTACTACTCTCGCCCAAGCACGCTTCACTGCGGAGTTCTGATGGGATCCGGTGCATTAGTGCTGGTATGATCGCACCTGTCAAGTGTGGCGCGATCAACTACTTTATGCCTTCGCCAGGCCGCCGCGCGCGCTTAAAACGATCATAACTTTCTGTCCGGGATGAATCTCGAGGCCCGAGAGGCGCCCCGGGAAAGCTCGTCCTGAGCCCGCCGCCGTCCCAGCCAGGGGTCGCCCGGTTGAGGTCGTCCTCGACCCCAGAAACCTCTTGCAGGGCCCGTTTCGGAGCTTTTGCAGCAACGCCAAGGATCGGAGCCGCCGGGTGAGGAAACCGACCTGCCACGGTTCCGGGCCCGCCTTCGCCGCCGAGAAGGATTTGAGCAATCGAAATCTTGTGCGTGCGCGCCACCAAAAGAAGAAGCCCGACTGACGCAAAAAGGAGAAGGAGAGACACGAGGACTTCCCAAGAGGTCACCCATCCCAGTACTACTCTCGCCCAAGCACGCTTCACAGCGGAGTTCTGATGGGATCCAGTGCATTAGTGCTGGTATGATCGCACCTGTCAAGTGTGGCGCGATCAACTGCTTTATGCCTTCGCCATGCCGCCGCGCGCGCTTTAAACGATCATAACTTTCTGTCCGGGATGAATCTCGAAGCCCGGGAGGCGCCGCAGGAAAGCTCGTCCTGAGCCCGCCGCCGTCCCAACCATGGCTCGCCCGGTTGAGGTCGACCTCGACCCCAGAAACTTGTTCCGGGGCCCGTTTCGGAGCTTTTGCAGCAACGCCAAGGATCGGAGCCGCCGGGTGAGGAAACCGACCTGCCGCGGTCTCGGGCCCACCTTCGTCGCCGAGAAGGATTTGAGCAATCGAAATCTTGTGCGTGCGCGCCACCAAAAGAACAAGCCCGACTGACGCAAGAAGGAGGAGGAGCAACGCGAGGACTACCCAAGAGGTCACCCATCCCCGTAGTACTCTCGCCCAAGCACGCTTAACTGCGGAGTTCTGATGGGATCCGGTGCATTAGTGCTGGTATGATCGCACCTGTCAAGTGTGGCGCGATCAACAGCTTTCTGCCTTCGCAAGGCCTCCGCGCGCGCTTAAAACGATCATAACTTTCTGTCCGGGATGAATCTCGAGGCCTGGGAGGCGCCGCTGGAATGCTCGTCCTGAGCCCGCCGCCGTCCCAACCTGGGGTCGCCCGGTTGAGGTCGACCTCGACCCCAGAAATCTGTTCCAGGTCCCGTTTCGGAGCTTTTGCAGCAACGCCAAGGATCGGAGCCGCCGGGTGAGGAAACCGACCTGCCACGGTTTCGGGCCCGCCTTCGCCGCCGAGAAGGATTTGAGCAATCGAAATCTTGTGCGTGCGCGCCACCAAAAGAACAAGCCCGACTGACGCAAGAAGGAGGAGGAGCAACGCGAGGACTACCCAAGAGGTCACCCATCCCCGTAGTACTCTCGCCCAAGCACGCTTAACTGCGGAGTTCTGATGGGATCCGGTGCATTAGTGCTGGTATGATCGCACCTGTCAAGTGTGGCGCGATCAACAGCTTTCTGCCTTCGCAAGGCCTCCGCGCGCGCTTAAAACGATCATAACTTTCTGTCCGGGATGAATCTCGAGGCCTGGGAGGCGCCGCTGGAATGCTCGTCCTGAGCCCGCCGCCGTCCCAACCTGGGGTCGCCCGGTTGAGGTCGACCTCGACCCCAGAAATCTGTTCCAGGGCCCGTTTCGGAGCTTTTGCAGCAACGCCAAGGATCGGAGCCGCCGGGTGAGGAAACCGACCTGCCACGGTTTCGGGCCCGCCTTCGCCGCCGAGAAGGATTTGAGCAATCGAAATCTTGTGCGTGCGCGCCACCAAAAGAGGAAGCCCGACTGACGCAAGAAGGAGGAGGAGCAACGCGAGGACTACCCAAGAGGTCACCCATCCCCGTAGTACTCTCGCCCAAGCACGCTTAACTGCGGAGTTCTGATGGGATCCGGTGCATTAGTGCTGGTATGATCGCACCTGTCAAGTGTGGCGCGATCAACAGCTTTCTGCCTTCGCAAGGCCTCCGCGCGCGCTTAAAACGATCATAACTTTCTGTCCGGGATGAATCTCGAGGCCTGGGAGGCGCCGCTGGAATGCTCGTCCTGAGCCCGCCGCCGTCCCAACCTGGGGTCGCCCGGTTGAGGTCGACCTCGACCCCAGAAATCTGTTCCAGGGCCCGTTTCGGAGCTTTTGCAGCAACGCCAAGGATCGGAGCCGCCGGGTGAGGAAACCGACCTGCCACGGTTTCGGGCCCGCCTTCGCCGCCGAGAACGATTTGAGCAATCGAAATCTTGTGCGTGCGCGCCACCAAAAGAGGAAGCCCGACTGACGCAAGAAGGAGGAGGAGCAACGCGAGGACTACCCAAGAGGTCACCCATCCCCGTAGTACTCTCGCCCAAGCACGCTTAACTGCGGAGTTCTGATGGGATCCGGTGCATTAGTGCTGGTATGATCGCACCTGTCAAGTGTGGCGCGATCAACAGCTTTCTGCCTTCGCAAGGCCTCCGCGCGCGCTTAAAACGATCATAACTTTCTGTCCGGGATGAATCTCGAGGCCTGGGAGGCGCCGCTGGAATGCTCGTCCTGAGCCCGCCGCCGTCCCAACCTGGGGTCGCCCGGTTGAGGTCGACCTCGACCCCAGAAATCTGTTCCAGGGCCCGTTTCGGAGCTTTTGCAGCAACGCCAAGGATCGGAGCCGCCGGGTGAGGAAACCGACCTGCCACGGTTCCGGGTCCGCCTTCGCCGCCGAGAACGATTTGAGCAATCGAAATCTTGTGCGTGCGCGCCACCAAAAGAGGAAGCCCAACTGACGCAAAAAGGAGAAGGAGAGACATGAGGACTTCCCAACAGGTCACCCATCCCAGTACTACTCTCGCCCAAGCAAGCTTCACAGCGGAGATCTGATGGGATCAAGTGCATTAGTGCTGGTATGATCGCACCTGTCAAGTGTGGCGCAATCAACTGCTTTATGCCTTCGCCAGGCCCTCCGCGCGCGCTTCAGACGATCATAACTTTCTGTCCGGGATGAATCTCGAGCCCCGGGAGGCGCCGCCGAAAAGCTCGTCCTAAGCTCGCCGCCGTCCCAACCAAGGCTCACCCGGTTGAGGTCGACCTCAACCCCAAAAACCTGTCCGGGGCCCGTTTCGGAGCTTTTGCAGCAACGCCAAGGATCGGAGCCGCCGGGTGAGGAAACCGCCTTGCCGCGGTAGCGGGCCCACCTCCGCCGCCGAGAAGGATTTGAGCAATCGAAAGCTTGTGCGTGCGCGCCACCGAAAGAACAAGCCCGACTGACGCAAAAAGGAGGAGGAGCAACACGACGACTTCCCAAGAGGTCACGCATCCCAGTACTACTCTCGCCCAAGCACGCTTCACTGCGGAGTTCTGATGGGATCCGGTGCATTAGTTCTGGTATGATCGCACCTGTCAAGTGTGGCGCGATCAACTGCTTTCTTCCTTCGCCATGCCGCCGCGCGCGCTTTAAACGATCATAACTTTCTGTCCGGGATGAATCTCGAAGCCCGGGAGGCGCCGCAGGAAAGCTCGTCCTGAGCCCGCCGCCGTCCCAACCATGGCTCGCCCGGTTGAGGTCGACCTCGACCCCAGAAACTTGTTCCGGGGCCCGTTTCGGAGCTTTTGCAGCAACGCCAAGGATCGGAGCCGCCGGGTGAGGAAACCGACCTGCCGCGGTCTCGGGCCCACCTTCGTCGCCGAGAAGGATTTGAGCAATCGAAATCTTGTGCGTGCGCGCCACCAAAAGAACAAGCCCGACTAACGCAAGAAGGAGGAGGAGCAACGCGAGGACTACCCAAGAGGTCACCCATCCCCGTAGTACTCTCGCCCAAGCACGCTTAACTGCGGAGTTCTGATGGGATCCGGTGCATTAGTGCTGGTATGATCGCACCTGTCAAGTGTGGCGCGATCAACAGCTTTCTCCCTTCGCAAGGCCTCCGCGCGCGCTTAAAACGATCATAACTTTCTGTCCGGGATGAATCTCGAGGCCTGGGAGGCGCCGCTGGAATGCTCATCCTGAGCCCGCCGCCGTCCCAACCAAGGCTCACCCGGTTGAGGTCGACCTCGACCCCAGAAACCTGTTCCGGGGCCCGTTTCGGAGCTTTTGCAGCAACGCCAAGGATCGGAGCCGCCGGGTGAGGAAACCGCCTTGCCGCGGTAGCGGGCCCACCTCCGCCTCCGAGAAGGATTTGAGCAATCGAAAGCTTGTGCGTGCGCGCCACCGAAAGAACAAGCCCGACTGACGCAAAAAGGAGGAGGAGCAACACGACGACTTCCCAAGAGGTCACCCATCCCAGTACTACTCTCGCCCAAGCACGCTTCACTGCGGAGTTCTAATGGGATCCGGTGCATTAGTTCTGGTATGATCGCACCTGTCAAGTGTGGCGCGATCAACTGCTTTCTTGCTTCGCCATGCCGCCGCGCGCGCTTTAAACGATCATTTCAAACATTTCCAAAGCAAGGACCCTTTGTTTGTTTTATTTTCCAAATATTCTATCATTTTAAAAGTTGGGAAAATAATTGGATATTTGTAAAGGACCGTGACACCCCAAAGGTACCATAAATCCATGTCTGTGAATGGATAATGATCCATTAACATAGGATAAATGTTAAGGTATGGTGCCTGAGGATCAAACCAGGTTGGTTTTGGAATAACCCTTTTTTCCTGGAGTAGTCTGGCAAGATAATGAAACATATGGGATCTCGCAAAATGCTTTATGTTTTCTGGATTGAGTGTATGCAGAATTTTTATCTCTGGTGGAAAATTTTCAATCCCAGGTGATGGGTTGGAAAGGTTTGATGACGATGCTTCTGGCATCATCATTATGATTGGAAATTCATGGAGACTGGAGATCAGAGTTACTGGCTTTGGCCTAGATAGGTAATCAGGGATCAGGTTTTGGCTTCCTTTTATGTGTTTAACCGTGAAGTTATACCTAGAAAACCATTCCTTGAGTCTAAGAATCAATGGATTGGGGGGAACCCGGTTCTTAAAATTCAACATCCCAGGAAATGAAGAATTATCAAGATGGACTTCGAATGAGTAGGCTCTGAGATGGAAATCAAACTTTTGTATTCCATACTTGACGGCCAAAGTTTCCTTGAAGGTGGTATGGTACTGGTGTTCTGTTGGTTTGAACTGACCACTAGCATGTCCACAATAGTATTTTTCTCCTTCTATTTCTTCAATGAGGACAGCACCCCAGTGATAATCACTAGCATCAGTTTGTAGAATCCGTTTTCCTTCTCCGGGAATTTTTAGTGGGGGAGGATTATTTGCTGCCTCTTTGAGTTTTTTCACTGCTTGGGTTTGTTCAGGGCCCCACGCAGGAGCATTCTTTTTGAGCAGTGCTGAAAGCTTGGATGTCAGCTTTGAGATGTTAGGGATGAAGTCCCTAACATAGTTTAGAATTCCCAAGAATTGTTGTATCTCCTTTTTAGTCATGTTCTCATTGGGGAATTCAGGTAGTCTTTCAACCAGATGAGGTTGAGGCATGTACTTTCCTTGAGCAAATTTGGCTCCTAAGAAATCAATCTCCATGGTGCCAATTTGGGATTTTTTGGAGGAAAGCATGATTCCGTACTGATCACAGATTTCATAAAACTTGTTGAGCAGAGCTTTATGTTTCTCTTCATTTGGAGAGAAAAGCAGTACGTCATCAATGTAGATCAGGGCTGTATCTAAGATGGGCTCGAAGATACGAGTCATGGCCTTTTGGAACAGTGATGGTGCCTGATGTGAGCATGGAAATTAGCTTTCAAGAGAAATTTTTAGCTTAAGGATAATAAAATTGAGTTGCTGAGTTTCCTTCTCCTGGTCTACTGAAGATGGTTTTGACAGTACCGTCTACAGAGTTTCTTCTGAAGTCGGCTTCTGTTGAGACTAATTGTCTCTGATGGGCTTTGAAGTTTTCATAGTTGGTTATCCATTCTGTTGGAACCAACTTTTCTAATTCCTTTCGGGGAATTTGTTTTGGAATCTGGATGATAGATGGTGCTTCATTGCCATCAGTAGCAATTACCATCAAAGCGTTCTCTTGGAACTCTTTGTTTGAGAGGAGATCGAAGCAGTGATCTTGTACCCTCCATATGATCTGGTGGCAGAGTGAGGCTGCAAAAGCTTCCTCATCTTGTTCTGCTCCTATGATTTGAATTTGGACTTTAAACCGACTGGGGACTGTCGGGTCCGTGAGTAACACATTAAAGTTTGGGAAAATCGTGAAAACAGCCTGACCGTTGTTAAGGATCGTGATGCATGTCCCTAGGACAGCATGCTCGTAATCACGGTATGGCCAAAAAGATCAATATACTTCTCATTAGAAGATATTGATCCACAACAATGGCCAAAAAGAATACTTGAATTCAAGGCATGGATGGATAAAAAACTAGTCAAGGAGATGGACCGTTACAAAGTCATTGAAGAATTTTGTGCCGGGATGGTCGGCATACTGAAAGAATGGTACCAAAGCCTTGGTCATGTCAACCAAGACCAACTCCACTCCATGGAATCAACAGACGCAGTCATTACAATCCTTCACAGAGAATTCATTGGAGATGCTGAAGTAGAAGACCAGGTCAACCGACAAAAATTCTATAGCATGAAGTGCTGTTCACTAAAATCAGGAGATCTATCCAGACATTTCGTAAGAATGGGGCAATGTTATTATCGACTAAATGGATTTAATGATGCCAGCCTCAAAAGCACATACATTAGCTCTTTACCAGAGTCTATCCAAGATGAAATGTACAGGAGTGCAACCAAAGATGGGACAGATTTCTCTACTAAGACCTTTGGTCAAATCCACCAGTTTGCGATGGGATGTAGAAAAAAGATCTGTGCACAACAGCAAATGCTAAAGAAAATGCAGGAAGGAGAGAAGGATTTTTCAAAAGCTTGCAAGCAAAGTTCCTTAGAGATTGGATGTAAGCAAAAGCACTGCGTATGCAAAGCTTCGAAGAAACTCAAAGGAAGGACCACAGGAAAAAAAGAAAAAAAGATGAAGTTCTTCAGAAAAAAGAAGAACAGAGGAAGAGACAGATGTTTCATCTATGGAAAGAAAGGGCATTTTTCTAGAAACTGCCCTGAAAAAAAAAATAAAGCAGCCAAGCTAGTCCATAGCTTACAACTAGCAGAAGATGATGATGTTGAATCTCTGTACACTGAACAGGAGGAATTCAACGAAGAAACTGCGTTTGCTCTTGCAATTACAAGCAGTGATGAAGATGATGAACCTCATTTTCCAGTCCTGACATTTGAAGAAGTTGATAAAGTAGAAGAACAGTCAGCCATATCTTCTTCTCCAACATTACCGAATATTGAGGTCTCCATCTTGCCTTCGAAATATGATGTCCCAATCAGGGCAATCGCATATATGGATACAGGAGCACAAAGGACACTCATGAATCCAGCCATCCTCCCATCCTCAGCGTGGGAACAGGAAATCCATCACTTTAAGGCTGCTGATGGCCAGACTTTCACCACAGAACTCATTACAAAACGAAATATTGGTATCAAGTTCTTCCAAAATTGTGTGTTATGGACAAAGGTGATAGGAACAGATCTTCCTGGCAAGGATATAGTAATTGGCATGGATACCTACACACAGCTTGATCGATTACAAATCCTTCCAAACGGAGTAAAGTTCAAGAGATTCTTCAAAAAATATGTGCCGATTTTAAGAATCTTTAATCTGGTAGATACACCTCCAGATTTTGAAGAACATCGAAACAAGCTGATGAAATTATGTGCGGATAGCCATGATGTGTTTAAGCATCCACGACCATTATGGAAAAACCCAAAATTCCATGTCCAACTTCCATTCAAAATGAATGAAGACATCAACCCAACTAAAGCAGTTCACCCTGGCATGTCTCCAGCAGACCGTGCAGCTGCTTATGACGAATGTCAGCAGTTACTAAAGCAGGGGTTGATTGAGCCCACAAAATCAGATTGGGCCTGCCAAACATTCTATGTTGAGAAAAGATCCGAAAGAGTTCGGGGGAAAAAGAGGCTAGTCCTTGACTATAGGCCTCTAAATGATTTCCTGAAAGATGATAAGTTTCCATTACCCAACATAATGACCCTTTACTCTTACATCAGAAATGCCCATATCTTCTCAAAGTTCGATATGAAATCGGGCTTTTGGCAACTTGGGCTTGAACCATCAGAAAGGCCCAAAACTGCATTCTGCATACCCAATGCACATTATCAATGGACTGTATTGCCTTTTGGATTAAAAGTGGCGCCATCACTGTTCCAAAAGGCCATGACTCGTATCTTCGAGCCCATCTTAGATACAGCCCTGATCTACATTGATGACGTACTGCTTTTCTCTCCAAATGAAGAGAAACATAAAGCTCTGCTCAACAAGTTTTATGAAATCTGTGATCAGTACGGAATCATGCTTTCCTCCAAAAAATCCCAAATTGGCACCACGGAGATTGATTTCTTAGGAGCCAAATTTGCTCAAGGAAAGTACATGCCTCAACCTCATCTGGTTGAAAGACTACCTGAATTCCCCAATGATAACATGACTAAAAAGGAGATACAACAATTCTTGGGAATTCTAAACTATGTTAGGGACTTCATCCCTAACATCACAAAGCTGACATCCAAGCTTTCAGCACTGCTCAAAAAGAATGCTCCTGCATGGGGCCCTGAACAAACCCAAGCAGTGAAAAACCTCAAAGAGGCAGCAAATAATCCTCCCCCACTAAAAATTCCCGGAGAAGGAAAACGGATTCTACAAACTGATGCTAGTGATTATCACTGGGGTGCTGTCCTCATTGAAGAAATAGAAGGAGAAAAATACTATTGTGGACATGCTAGTGGTCAGTTCAAACCAACAGAACACCAGTACCATACCACCTTCAAGGAAACTTTGGCCGTCAAGTATGGAATACAAAAGTTTGATTTCCATCTGATGTGAGCACCACCATTAAGGGACCAACCACTAGGTCAAGGGCCAAGAGAATTCAACAAGAGGTGGAAGCATTACTTCTCAAAAGGAATGAATATCATGAGGAAATGTCATCCACAGAATTATCATTCAAGGAAATTGTAGATTTCAAAATTTTAGCTTAGGAAGAATAAATCTGAAATTAGTAATTTCAATTTGATTGTATTTGTCTTAACTTGTAAAAGTAGGGATAGTTTATTCCAACATGGGATAAAATTAGACTATTTAGAATAGGAATAGGCCTAGCTTAGGAATTATTTTTTCTGCAATTTACATTCTGCCATTTACCTTCTTGCAATTTACAATTCTGGTTCTTAGTTTATGCTTTAATTTTCAGCCCCTTTCCCCTTTAATTTTGGTCATTTTCGTTTTGCCCTTTCTTCCATTTCTGCACTTTATTTTCAGCCTTTAATTCTTGCAATCACCTTCCCCAATTCCCTCTTTATATTCTGCAAATTTATGTTTCCTCTTCTTTCCATTTTTATGCACAATTTTGTGCTACATTGAACACAATTTTGAGGAGCTCCCAAAACTGCTCTGAATTTTGAGCTTCAATCCTACCTCCAACTAGGTCCATCCTCCTCCTCCCAAGTGGGTTGTATTATGTGGTATCAAGAGCTTGTTGTTTGGAGGTAACTTCTCTCACTTTTCTCCTTCATTTTTCATCATCTTCTTCTCCCATTTTCGTCTCTGTTTTTCTTCCAGTTTTTCTGCATATTTTCAGCCCCTTCTTGCTTGAATTCACATGTAATTCATGTTGCTTTGAGTCATATGTTGTTGGATCCTTACTTAAACATCAATTTAATCGGTGAATTTGCTCAAAATTGCATCAAATTGTCAAGAAATTGAAGAACCCCTTTTCAGGTTTTTTTTTTATGGGTATTTCCAGCAAGAACACATCTATTGTTCTCTCAAATCCTTTGGAATTTGTGGGTTTTGTTGTTAAAATTGAAACTTGATCATTGTTGCCTCAAAAACCCCTCAATTATTTTGGCAAAATTCTGCAAATTGTTCATCATGTTCATCACTGTTCTTCATGTGTTCTTAAGGAAGTTTGTGTTTGATCTTTGTAAATATTGTTGTTGGGTGTTTAAGTGTTAATCCTGTGCTGGTTTTGGAGTGATATAAGTGTACATTACATTTCCCTAAAAGATACAAGGCAAAAAGCAAGAATCAACAAAGAACAAAAAAAAAAAAAAGAAAAAAAAAACGAAAAAAAAAACGTGAAAAAAAAATCTGGGCAGAATTTTTTTTTCAGAAAAAAAAAGGTAAAAAAAAAAATTCCAGAGTTGAATGATCTTCAAGTTTCATTTTATTATATTTCAATTGTAATATTTGAGTTCAGTTTGGGATCAATTGAAGTGTGTTGAACAACTTGAGTTGGATTTATCCTCTTGAATGAACTATGATGCATATGAATGATTTTCTTTCAAAGAAAGGTTAAGTTCAGTTTTAAGAACAATTCACACAAGTGTGCAATCCATTCATCCTTCTTGAATTCCTTTTGAGTGCCTTTTTTTTTCACCACTTAATTGTTGCTTGTCTTCTTTGAATTCTAGTTTGTCACAATTTTAATCCCTTTGAGTTTAGCTAATTTTTGTGATAAGAGTTTCTTGTTTGTCCCCAAAATTCCTATGTTTTGTCCATTCTTGAATTCTGGATGAGTTGAGTTTTTACCACATTGGAAACATCAAGGCCTCTAATTTTAAGTTGAATATGTGTCTTTTCTTCAAGGGTAAAGCAAGACCAAATTGAGTGACTAAGAGTGGAAAACACTGGTGAGGAAGGAAGTAATTTGTTTTAATTGTGCTAACAATTTCTTGGTTTGCAAAGCATCCTTTGTTTAATTTTGTATGCAGCCCTAAGAAAGAAATTTTGTTTGACTTGGAGCTGAACTTGGAGAAGACTTGGACTTGAAGAATTTACCCATTTGTAATAGATTAGGATTTCTCTTACTAGGACTTTCTTTTTGGTGTAATTTTAGAATTTGGTTGTAGTAGGGTTATAATATTGTAATCCTTTTGATTTAGTTTGTACTTAGGAATTTTCCTTGTAATTTTATTAGTAATTGTGTGTAAGTTCCAAGGCCTTTGTGTGGTTTTAAGGAGCCATAAGGGGGAGTCTAAGTGTGCTTGTTGAAAGGAGTAATAAGGGGGTTTCATAATTGCTAGGTTTACAACTTAGCCTATGTGACTACTTGTTACTTATCTTTCCCTATCTTGGACCTTGGTTTGTGTAAGAAACCAATTAACTTTCTGCATTTTAATTTCTTAATTGTTCAAGTGTTTTATGTGGTAGGAATTTGTACTTAGAATATTTGTGATTTTCTTAATTGATTTGTTTCATATCTTGTGTCTTGAGTGGAGAGCATCATGAGTGAAAATGATTATCCACCTAGCTTCAATAGGTTACAACTAGAAGCCCTTACCCAAACCTTTGGTCATTTTATGCTATTGGAATCCGAAATTCCCTTGAGAGAGCAGCTTTCTCTTCTCTTTCTTCTCCTCTTGCTTGTTCTTGAGGTTAAGACCCTTTTCCTTATCATTGGAGCCTCCAATGTGGTGGAACTTGGCTTATCTTCCTAGCTTCCTCTAGCTAGTGGAGTGGCGCCTAGCTTAGGAATTATTTTTCTGCAATTTACATTCTGCCATTTACATCCTTGCAATTTACAATTCTGGTTCTTAGTTTATGCTTTAATTTTCAGCCCCTTTCCCCTTTAATTTTGGGTTATTTTCGTTTTGCCCTTTCTTCCATTTCTGCACTTTATTTCCAGCCTTTTAATTCTTGCAATCACCTTCCCCAATTCCCTCTTTACATTCTGCAAATTTATGTTTCCTCTTCTTTTCATTTTTATGCACAATTTTGTGCTACATTGAACACAATTTGAGGAGCTCCCAAAACTGCCCTGAATTTTGAGCTTCAATCCTACCTCCAATTAGGTCCATCCTCCTCCTCCCAAGTGGGTTGTATTATGTGGTATCAGAGCTTCATTTTATTTTTGTTTTTCTTAGAACTACTAGGCCCTTCATTTTGTTTCTTTTTAAACAAAGTCTCATTCCTCTTTTCTAGTTCATACAAGCGATCTTCAAATTGTTCACTTTGTTTTCTTAACATTTTTTCAAAGGTTTGGGACGAGGGCACATTGCCTCTCAATGCCCTAACAAGAAGAGCATGATCCTTAGAGATAATGGACAAGTCTCATCTTTGGAATCCTCAAGTGAAAACTCTAGCTCTAGTGCCACTAGCTCTTCTAGTGAAGAAGGATTAGAGTATGCCCCCGAAGGTGATCTTCTTGTTGTTAGGAGATTACTAGGAAGCATGGTCATGGGGGAAGATGAGAGCCAAAGAGAAAATATTTTTCACACAAGGTGTGTGATTGGGGGGAAGACATGTTCTTTGATTATAGATGGGGGAAGTTGCACCAACGTGGCTAGTGCTAGGCTAGTACAAAAGCTAGGATTAACCACTACCCCACATCCTAGGCCTTACAAGTTGCAATGGTTGAGTGACAATGGGGACCTCTTAGTGGATAAGCAAGTCTTAGTTGCCTTTTCCATAGGTAGGTATCTTGACCAAGTAACTTGTGATGTTGTGCCCATGGAAGCAAGTCATGTGCTCTTGGGAAGGCCATGGCAATTTGATAGGAAAGTTCACCATGATGGGAATAGCAATAGGTATTCCTTTGTTTTCAATTCCCAAAAGGTCACCTTAGTTCCCTTGGCCCCTAGTGAGGTTTGTAAAGATCAAGTACAAATGAAAAAGAAAAGAGAGGAAGAAAAGAAGGGAATTAAAGGAAAGAATATAAAAAAAGATAAGAGGTTGAGACATGAGAAAAATGATAAAAACCTCTTCATCAATCAAGGAGAAATTAGGCAAACTCTTCTAGCTAGACAACCCATGTACATGCTCATGTGCAAAGGGTATTGCTTGAATACTCAACCAAACCATGAGTCTAGTGAACTTCAAGAACTTCTAGAAGAGTTCCAAGATGTGTTCCCAAAAGAGTTACCTCTAGGGTTGCCACCTGTTAGGGGTATTGAACATCAAATAGACTTGGTGCCTAGTGCTTCCTTACCAAATAGGCCAGCCTATAGAAGTAATCCCGAAGAAACTAAAGAAATCCAAAAACAAGTAGGGGAGCTTCTAGAAAAAGGGTGGATAAGAGAGAGCTTGAGTCCATGTGCAGTCCCAGTTTTACTTGTCCCTAAGAAAGATGGATCTTGGAGAATGTGTGTTGATTGTAGGGCTATAAACCAAATAACCATTAGGTATAGGTATCCCATACCTAGGTTAGATGACTTGTTGGAAGATTTACATGGTTCCACAATTTTCTCTAAGATAGACCTCAAGAGTGGATATCACCAAATTAGGATGAAAGAAGGGGATGAGTGGAAGACTGCCTTTAAGACCAAGTTTGGTCTCTTTGAGTGGTTGGTAATGCCTTTTGGGTTATCAAATGCTCCTAGCACTTTTATGAGGTTGATGCACCATGTTTTGAGGGATTTGATAGGAAAGTGTGTGGTAGTATACTTTGATGACATCCTTGTATACTCCAAATCCCTTGAGGAGCATTTAGGACACCTTAGAGAAGTGTTATTTGTGCTAAGAGAGGCCCAACTCTTTGCCAACCTAGAAAAGTGCTCCTTTTGCTTGGATAGAGTTGTATTCTTAGGCTTTGTGGTAAGCAAAGAAGGTGTCCAAGTAGATGAAGAGAAAGTCAAGGCCATCAAGGATTGGCCTACCCCCAAAAATATAGGAGAGGTTAGGAGTTTTCATGGACTTGCAAGCTTCTATAGGAGGTTTGTGAAAGATTTTAGTACCATAGCATCACCTCTAAATGACTTAGTCAAGAAAAATGTCAAATTTGAATGGGGGGAAAAACAAGCCAAGGCCTTTCAAGCCTTGAAAGAGAGACTTACCCAAGCACCCATCCTAGCTCTTCCAAACTTTAGCAAAAATTTTGAGTTAGAATGTGATGCTTCTAATGTTGGGATAGGGGCAGTTTTATTGCAAGAGGGACATCCCATAGCTTACTTTAGTGAAAAACTAAATGGAGCGTCCCTTAATTACCCTACCTATGACAAAGAGCTCTATGCACTCATTCGGGCCCTTCAAACTTGGCAACATTACTTGCTGACCAAGGAGTTCATCATACATAGTGATCATGAGTCACTAAAATACCTTAAGGGTCAAAAGAAGTTGAATAGGAGACATGCTAAATGGGTTGAGTTTTTGGAGCAGTTCCCCTATGTCATTAAACATAAGCAAGGAAAGATCAATAAGGTGGCTGATGCCCTATCTAGAAGACAAACTTTGTTAAATTCTTTAGGAACCACCTTGATTGGTTTTGAAAACTTTGGGGAGCTATACCCAAATGACTTAGAGTTTGGAGATCTCTACAAGTCATGTACCCAAAAAGCCTGTGATGGATACTTTAGGCATGAGGGAGTCTTATTTAAGAACAATAGAGTTTGTGTGCCTAAAGGAACCATTAGGGATCTCATCTTAAGAGAATCCCACCAAGGGGGGTTAATGGGTCACTTTGGAATCCAAAAGACTTTGGATATCCTTAAAGAGCATTTCTTTTGGCCACACATGAAAAGAGATGTTCAAAGACTTTGTGCCCAATGTATTGTATGCAAAAAGGCCAAATCTAGGTCAATGCCCCATGGCCTTTACACTCCCCTTCCTATCCCCAATGTCCCATGGGTTGACATTAGCATGGACTTTGTGTTAGGATTGCCTAGAACCCAAAGGGGCATGGACTCAATCTTTGTGGTAGTAGATAGGTTTTCTAAGATGGCTCACTTTATTCCTTGCCACAAGGTTGATGATGCTAGTCATATAGCAAAATTGTTCTTTAGAGAAGTGGTGAGATTACATGGAATACCTAAGAGTATAGTTTCTGATAGAGACACCAAGTTCCTTAGTCATTTTTGGAGGACACTATGGTCTAGGTTAGGAACTAAACTTTTGTTTTCCACCACTTGCCATCCACAAACTGATGGCCAAACTGAAGTGGTAAATAGGACTCTTTCCACCTTGTTAAGGGTTTTTGTTCAGAAAAATATTAGGTCTTGGGAAGAATGTTTGCCTCACATAGAGTTTGCTTACAATAGGGCTACCCATACCACTACCTTGCATAGTCCTTTTGAAGTAGTCTATGGATTTAATCCCCTTACTCCCCTTGATCTAATTCCTTTACCTAATGTGGTTGAATATCATAATAAAGATGGAGCCCAAAAGGCTGAATATGTTAAGCAACTTCACACTAAGGTAAAGCAACAAATTGAAAAGAAAACTGAACATTATGCTAGAATGGCTAATAAAAAAAGGAAAGAACTTGTACTTGAACCTGGTGATTGGGTTTGGTTACACTTAAGAAAAGAACGCTTCCCTGATCTTAGGAAATCAAAACTCTATCCTCGGGGAGATGGCCCATTTCAGATGATGACTTCCATTCGAGGTCGAATGCTCTTCAAGAGGGAGGGGATGATGTGAGCACCACCATTAAGGGACCAACCACTAGGTCAAGGGCCAAGAGAATTCAACAAGAGGTGGAAGCATTACTTCTCAAAAGGAATGAATATCATGAGGAAATGTCATCCACAGAATTATCATTCAAGGAAATTGTAGATTTCAAAATTTTAGCTTAGGAAGAATAAATCTGAAATTAGTAATTTCAATTTGATTGTATTTGTCTTAACTTGTAAAAGTAGGGATAGTTTATTCCAACATGGGATAAAATTAGACTATTTAGAATAGGAATAGGCCTAGCTTAGGAATTATTTTTCTGCAATTTACATTCTGCCATTTACCTTCTTGCAATTTACAATTCTGGTTCTTAGTTTATGCTTTAATTTTCAGCCCCTTTCCCCTTTAATTTTGGTCATTTTCGTTTTGCCCTTTCTTCCATTTCTGCACTTTATTTTCAGCCTTTAATTCTTGCAATCACCTTCCCCAATTCCCTCTTTATATTCTGCAAATTTATGTTTCCTCTTCTTTCCATTTTTATGCACAATTTTGTGCTACATTGAACACAATTTTGAGGAGCTCCCAAAACTGCTCTGAATTTTGAGCTTCAATCCTACCTCCAACTAGGTCCATCCTCCTCCTCCCAAGTGGGTTGTATTACCATCTCAGAGCCTACTCATTCGAAGTCCATCTTGATAATTCTTCATTTCCTGGGATGTTGAATTTTAAGAACCGAGTTCCCCCCAATCCACAGATTCTTAGACTCAAGGAATGGTTTTCTAGGTATAACTTCATGGTTAAACACATAAAAGGAAGCCAAAACCTGATCCCTGATTACCTATCTAGGCCAAAACCAGTAACTCTGATGTCCAGTCTCCATGAATTTTCAATCATAATGATGATGCCAGAAGCATCGTCATCAAACCTTTCCAACCCTTCACCTGGGATTGAAAATTTTCCACCAGAGATAAAAATTCTGCATACACTCAATCCAGAAAACATAAAGCATTTTGCGAGATCCCATATGTTTCATTATCTTGCCAGACTACTCCAGGAAAAAAGGGTTATTCCAAAACCAACCTGGTTTGATCCTCAGGCACCATACCTTAACATTTATCCTATGTTAATGGATCATTATCCATTCACAGACATGGATTTATGGTACCTTTGGTGTGTCACGGTCCTTTACAAATATCCAATTATTTTCCCAACTTTTAAAATGATAGAATATTTGGAAAATAAAACAAACAAAGGGTCCTTGCTTTGGAAATGTTTGAAATGGTTTTGCCCTATCCAGGATTGGATAAAACACTTATACCAAGATCTTCATCCTTATAACATCTAGAAATTCGATGAAGAACAATGCAGAAAGTTTGTCTCAGTGGTTATACTTCACAGGCCATATTTCAAGCATCCACTCACAGGGTACGTATATTCCCAGGACAATTGATGTGAGCATGGAAATTGGCTTTCAAGAGAAATTTTTAGCTTAAGGATAATAAAATTGAAATTTTTCCTAATTTTAATTTGGTTGTATTTTTCTTTAAATTGTAAAAGTGGGAATAGCTTATTCCAACATGGAATAAGAATAGGTTATTTAGAATAGGAACAGGCTTAGGTTAAGAGCTTGGTTGGCTAAGGGCAGCCCAAACCCACAACCAAGCAGCCCCCTTCCTTTTTTCCTATAAATAAGGGCTTAATGTAAGCAAATGATACCTTTGGTCATTTTATGATATTGGAATCTGAATTCCCTTGAGAGAGCAACTTTCTCTTCTCTTTCTTCTCCTCTTGCTTGTTCTTGAGGTTAAGACCTTTTTCCTTATCATTGGAGCCTCCAATGTGGTGGAACTTGGCTTATCTTCCTAGCTTCCTCTAGCTAGTGGAGTGGCGCCTAGCTTAGGAATTATTCTTCTGCAATTTACATTCTGCCATTTACCTTCTTGCAATTTACAATTCTGGTTCTTAGTTTAGGTTTTAATTTTCAGCCCCTTTCCCCTTTAATTTTGGGTCATTTTCGTTTTGCCCTTTCTTCCATTTCTGCACTTTATTTCCAGCCTTTAATTCTTGCAATCACCTTCCCCAATTCCCTCTTTACATTCTGCAAATTTATGTTTCCTCTTCTTTTCATTTTTATGCACAATTTTGTGCTACATTGAACACAATTTGAGGAGCTCCCAAAACTGCCCTGAATTTTGAGCTTCAATCCTACCTCCAACTAGGTCCATCCTCCTCCTCCCAAGTGGGTTGTATTATGTGGTATCAAGAGCTTGTTGTTTGGAGGTAACTTCTCTCACTTTTCTCCTTCATTTTTCATCATCTTCTTCTCCCATTTTTGTCTCTGTTTTTCTTCCAGTTTTTCTGCATATTTTCAGCCCCTTCTTGCTTGAATTCACATGTAATTTGTGTTGGTTTGAGTCATATGTTGTTGGATCCTTGCTTGAACATCAATTTAATCGGTGAATTTGCTCAAAATTGCATCAAAATGTCAAGAAATTGAAGAACCCCTTTTCTGGTTTTTTTTTCTGGGTATTTCCAGCAAGAACACATCTATTGTTCTCTCAAATCCTTTGGAATTTGTGGGTTTTGTTGTTGAAATTGAAACTTGATGATTGTTGCCTCAAAAACCCCTCAATTATTTTGGCAAAATTCTGCAAATTGTTCATCATGTTCATCACTGTTCTTCATGTGTTCTTGAGGAAGTTTGTGTTTGATCTTTGAAAATATTGTTGTTGGGTGTTTAAGTGTTAATCCTGTGCTGGTTTTGGAGTGATATAAGTGTACATTACATTTCCCTAAAAGATCCAAGGCAAAAAAAGCAAGAATCAACAAAGAACAAAAAAAAAAGAAAAAAAAAACGTGAAAAAAAAAATCTGGGCAGAATTTTTTTCAAAAAAAAAAGTAAAAAAAAATTCCAGAGTTGAATGATCTTCAAGTTTCATTTTATTGTATTTCAATTGTAGTATTTGAGTTGAGTTTGGGATCAATTGAAGTGTGTTGAACAACTTGAGTTGGATTTATCCTCTTGAATGAACTATGATGCATATGAATGATTTTCTTTCAAAGAAAGGTTAAGTTCAGTTTTAAGAACAATTCACACAAGTTTTTAACCCATTCATCCTTCTTGAATTCCTTTTGAGTGCCTTCTTTTTTCACCACTTAATTGTTGCTTGTCTTCTTTGAATTCTAGTTTGTCACAATTTTAATCCCTTTGAGTTTAGCTAATTTTTGTGATAAGAGTTTCTTGTTTGTCCCCAAAATTCTTATGTTTTGTCCATTCTTGAATTCTGGATGAGTTGAGTTTTTACCACTTTGGAAACATCAAGGCCTCTAATTTTAAGTTGAATATGTGTCTTTTCTTCAAGGGTAAAGCAAGACCAAATTGAGTGACTAAGAGTGGCAAACACTGGTGAGGAAGGAAGTAATTTGTTTTAATTGTGCTAACAATTTCTTGGTTTGCAAAGCATTCTTTGTTTAATTTTGTATGCAGCCCTAAGAAAGAAATTTTGTTTGACTTGGAGCTGAACTTGGAGAAGACTTGGACTTGAAGCTTGACTTGAAGAATTTACCCATTTGTAGTAGATTAGGATTTCTCTTATTAGGACTTTCTTTTTTGTGTAATTTTAGAATTTGGTTGTAGTAGGGTTATAATATTGTAATCCTTTTGATTTAGTTTGTACTTAGGAAGTTTCCTTGTAATTTTGTTAGTAATTGTGTGTAAGTTCCAAGGCCTTTGTGTGGTTTTAAGGAGCCATAAGGGGGAGTCTAAGTGTGCTTGTTGAAAGGAGTAATAAGGGGGTTCCATAATTGCTAGGTTTACAACTTAGCCTATGTGACTACTTGTTACTTATCTTTCCCTATCTTGGACCTTGGTTTGTGTAAGAAACCAATTAACTTTCTGCATTTTAATTTCTTAATTGTTCAAGTGTTTTATGTGGTAGGAATTTGTACTTAGAATATTTGTGATTTTCTTAATTGATTTGTTTCATATCTTCTGTCTTGAGTGGAGAGCATCATGAGTGAAAATGATTATCCGCCTAGCTTCAATAGGTTACAACTAGAAGCCCTTACCCAAACCTTTGAAAAAATGTTAAGAAAACAAAGTGAACAATTTGAAGATCGCTTGTATGAACTAGAAAAGAGGAATGAGACTTTGTTTAAAAAGAAACAAAATGAAGGGCCTAGTAGTTATAAGAAAAACAAAAATAAAATTGATTCACCTAGGGAGGAACTTTCACAAGAATTCTATGAATCCCCTAGAAGAAACCAAAGGAATAATCACAGGGGTGGGAATCAAGGTAGGCATGAGAGTGATAGAGAATCATCTAGGTCTCCACTTAGGGTTAGAAATTCATCTAGGAGTAGGATCCATAGAAGTAGAGATAGACATTCTTGATGTGAGCATGGAAATTGGCTTTCAAGAGAAATATTTAGCTTAAGGATAATAAAATTGAAATTTTTCCTAATTTTAATTTGGTTGTATTTTTCTTTAAATTGTAAAAGTGGGAATAGCTTATTCCAACATGGAATAAGAATAGGTTATTTAGAATAGGAACAGGCTTAGGTTAAGAGCTTGGTTGGCTAAGGGCAGCCCAAACCCACAACCAAGCAGCCCCCTTCCTTTTTTCTTATAAATAAGGGCTTAATGTAAGCAAATGATACCTTTGGTCATTTTATGATATTGGAATCCGAAATTCCCTTGAGAGAGCAGCTTTCTCTTCTCTTTCTTCTCCTCTTGCTTGTTCTTGAGGTTAAGACCCTTTTCCTTATCATTGGAGCCTCCAATGTGGTGGAACTTGGCTTATCTTCCTAGCTTCCTCTAGCTAGTGGAGTGGCGCCTAGCTTAGGAATTATTTTTTTGCAATTTACATTCTGCCATTTACCTTCTTGCAATTTACAATTCTGGTTCTTAGTTTATGCTTTAATTTTCAGCCCCTTTCCCCTTTAATTTTGGGTCATTTTCGTTTTGCCCTTTCTTCCATTTCTGCACTTTATTTCCAGCCTTTAATTCTTGCAATCACCTTCCCCAATTCCCTCTTTACATTCTGCAAATTTATGTTTCCTCTTCTTTTCATTTTTATGCACAATTTTGTGCTACATTGAACACAATTTGAGGAGCTCCCAAAACTGCTCTGAATTTTGAGCTTCAATCCTACCTCCAACTAGGTCCATCCTCCTCCTCCCAAGTGGGTTGTATTATGTGGTATCAAGAGCTTGTTGTTTGGAGGTAACTTCTCTCACTTTTCTCCTTCATTTTTCATCATCTTCTTCTCCCATTTTTGTCTCTGTTTTTCTTCCAGTTTTTTCTGCATATTTTCAGCCCCTTCTTGCTTGAATTCACATGTAATTCATGTTGCTTTGAGTCATATGTTGTTGGATCCTTACTTAAACATCAATTTAATCGGTGAATTTGCTCAAAATTGCATCAAAATGTCAAGAAATTGAAGAACCCCTTTTCTGGTTTTTTTTATGGGTATTTCCAGCAAGAACACATCTATTGTTCTCTCAAATCCTTTGGAATTTGTGGGTTTTGTTGTTGAAATTGAAACTTGATGATTGTTGCCTCAAAAACCCCTCAATTATTTTGGAAAAATTCTGCAAATTGTTCATCATGTTCATCACTGTTCTTCATGTGTTCTTGAGGAAGTTTGTGTTTGATCTTTGAAAATATTGTTGTTGGGTGTTTAAGTGTTAATCCTGTGCTGGTTTTGGAGTGATATAAGTGTACATTACATTTCCCTAAAAGATACAAGGAAAAAAACAAGAATCAACAAAGAACAAAAAAAAAGAAAAAAAAAACGAAAAAAAAAACGTGAAAAAAAAATCTGGGCAGAATTTTTTTCAAAAAAAAAAAGTTAAAAAAAAAATTCCAGAGTTGTATGATCTTCAAGTTTCATTTTATTGTATTTCAATTGTAGTATTTGAGTTCAGTTTGGGATCAATTGAAGTGTGTTGAACAACTTGAGTTGGATTTATCCTCTTGAATGAACTATGATGCATATGAATGATTTTCTTTCAAAGAAAGGTTAAGTTCAGTTTTAAGAACAATTCACACAAGTTTGCAATCCATTCATCCTTCTTGAATTCCTTTTGAGTGCCTTTTTTTTCACCACTTAATTGTTGCTTGTCTTCTTTGAATTCTAGTTTGTCACAATTTTAATCCCTTTGAGTTTAGCTAATTTTTGTCCCCAAAATTCTTATGTTTTGTCCATTCTTGAATTCTGGATGAGTTGAGTTTTTACCACATTGGAAACATCAAGGCCTCTAATTTTAAGTTGAATATGTGTCTTTTCTTCAAGGATAAAGCAAGACCAAATTGAGTGACTAAGAGTGGCAAACACTGGTGAGGAAGGAAGTAATTGGTTTTAATCGTGCTAACAATTTCTTGGTCTGCAAAGCATTCTTTGTTTAATTTTGTATGCAGCCCTAAGAAAGAAATTTTGTTGACTTGGAGCTGAACTTGGAGAAGACTTGGACTTGAAGCTTGACTTGAAGAATTTACCCATTTGTAGTAGATTAGGATTTCTCTTACTAGGACTTTCTTTTTGGTGTAATTTTAGAATTTGGTTGTAGTAGGGTTATAATATTGTAATCCTTTTGATTTAGTTTGTACTTAAGAATTTTCTTTGTAATTTTGTTAGTAATTGTGTGTATGTTCCAAGGCCTTTTAATACAACCCACTTGGGAGGAGGAGGATGGACCTAGTTGGAGGTAGGATTGAAGCTCAAAATTCAGAGCAGTTTTGGGAGCTCCTCAAATTGTGTTCAATGTAGCACAAAATTGTGCATAAAAATGAAAAGAAGAGGAAACATAAATTTGCAGAATGTAAAGAGGGAATTGGTAATACAACCCACTTGGGAGGAGGAGGATGGACCTAGTTGGAGGTAGGATTGAAGCTCAAAATTCAGAGCAGTTTTGGGAGCTCCTCAAATTGTGTTCAATGTAGCACAAAATTGTGCATAAAAATGAAAAGAAGAGGAAACATAAATTTGCAGAATATAAAGAGGGAATTTGGGAAGGTGATTGCAAGAATTAAAGGCTGGAAATAAAGTGCAGAAATGGAAGAAAGGACAAAACGAAAATGACCAAAATTAAAGGGGAAAGGGGCTGAAAATTAAAGCATAAACTAAGAACCAGAATTGTAAATTGCAAGAAGGTAAATGGCAGAATGTGAATTGCAGAAAAATAATTCCTAAGCTAGGCGCCACTCCACTAGCTAGAGGGGTGGAAAGAGTCCTATTTACCACTTCAGTTTGGCCATCAGTTTGTGGATGGCAAGTGGTGGAAAACAAAAGTTTAGTTCCTAACCTAGACCATAGTGTCCTCCAAAAATGACTAAGGAACTTGGTGTCTCTATCAGAAACTATACTCTTAGGGATTCCATGTAATCTCACCACTTCTCTAAAGAACAATTTTGCTACGTGACTAGCATCATCAACCTTGTGGCAAGGAATAAAGTGAGCCATCTTAGAAAACCTATCTACTACCACAAAGATTGAGTCCATGCCCCTTTGGGTTCTAGGCAATCCTAACACAAAGTCCATGCTAATGTCAACCCATGGGACATTGGGGATAGGAAGGGGAGTGTAAAGGCCATGGGGCATTGACCTAGATTTGGCCTTTTTGCATACAATACATTGGGCACAAAGTCTTTGAACATCTCTTTTCATGTGTGGCCAAAAGAAATGTTCTTTAAGGATATCCAAAGTCTTTTGGATTCCAAAGTGACCCATTAACCCCCCTTGGTGGGATTCTCTTAAGATGAGATCCCTAATGGTTCCTTTAGGCACACAAACTCTATTGTTCTTAAATAAGACTCCCTCATGCCTAAAGTATCCATCACAGGCTTTTTGGGTACATGACTTGTAGAGATCTCCAAACTCTAAGTCATTTGGGTATAGCTCCCCAAAGTTTTCAAAACCAATCAAGGTGGTTCCTAAAGA
Source organism: Canavalia gladiata (assembly GCA_037954105.1). Taxonomy (NCBI): domain Eukaryota; kingdom Viridiplantae; phylum Streptophyta; class Magnoliopsida; order Fabales; family Fabaceae; genus Canavalia; species Canavalia gladiata. Next base: position 27,443,539 of record CM075661.1, on the reverse strand, counting down.
ATTTAACAAAGTTTGTCTTCTAGATAGGGCATCAGCCACCTTATTGATCTTTCCTTGCTTATGTTTAATGACATAGGGGAACTGCTCCAAAAACTCAACCCATTTAGCATGTCTCCTATTCAACTTCTTTTGACCCTTAAGGTATTTTAGTGACTCATGATCACTATGTATGATGAACTCCTTGGTCAATAAGTAATGTTGCCAAGTTTGAAGGGCCCTAATGAGTGCATAGAGCTCTTTGTCATAAGTAGGGTAATTAAGGGACGCTCCATTTAGTTTTTCACTAAAGTAAGCTATGGGATGTCCCTCTTGCAATAAAACTGCCCCTATCCCAACATTAGAAGCATCACATTCTAACTCAAAATTTTTGCTAAAGTTTGGAAGAGCTAGGATGGGTGCTTGGGTAAGTCTCTCTTTCAAGGCTTGAAAGGCCTTGGCTTGTTTTTCCCCCCATTCAAATTTGACATTTTTCTTGACTAAGTCATTTTGAGGTGATGCTATGGTACTAAAATCTTTCACAAACCTCCTATAGAAGCTTGCAAGTCCATGAAAACTCCTAACCTCTCCTATATTTTTGGGGGTAGGCCAATCCTTGATGGCCTTGACTTTCTCTTCATCTACTTGGACACCTTCTTTGCTTACCACAAAGCCTAAGAATACAACCCTATCCAAGCAAAAGGAGCACTTTTCTAGGTTGGCAAAGAGTTGGGCCTCTCTTAGCACAAATAACACTTCTCTAAGGTGTCCTAAATGCTCCTCAAGGGATTTGGAGTATACAAGGATGTCATCAAAGTATACTACCACACACTTTCCTATCAAATCCCTCAAAACATGGTGCATCAACCTCATAAAAGTGCTAGGAGCATTTGATAACCCAAAAGGCATTACCAACCACTCAAAGAGACCAAACTTGGTCTTAAAGGCAGTCTTCCACTCATCCCCTTCTTTCATCCTAATTTGGTGATATCCACTCTTGAGGTCTATCTTAGAGAAAATTGTGGAACCATGTAAATCTTCCAACAAGTCATCTAACCTAGGTATGGGATACCTATACCTAATGGTTATTTGGTTTATAGCCCTACAATCAACACACATTCTCCAAGATCCATCTTTCTTAGGGACAAGTAAAACTGGGACTGCACATGGACTCAAGCTCTCTCTTATCCACCCTTTTTCTAGAAGCTCCCCTACTTGTTTTTGGATTTCTTTAGTTTCTTCGGGATTACTTCTATAGGCTGGCCTATTTGGTAAGGAAGCACTAGGCACCAAGTCTATTTGATGTTCAATACCCCTAACAGGTGGCAACCCTAGAGGTAACTCTTTTGGGAACACATCTTGGAACTCTTCTAGAAGTTCTTGAAGTTCACTAGACTCATGGTTTGGTTGAGTATTCAAGCAATACTCTTTGCACATGAGCATGTACATGGGTTGTCTAGCTAGAAGAGTTTGCCTAATTTCTCCTTGATTGATGAAGAGGTTTTTATCATTTTTCTCATGTCTCAACCTCTTATCTTTTTTTATATTCTTTCCTTTAATTCCCTTCTTTTCTTCCTCTCTTTTCTTTTTCATTTGTACTTGATCTTTACAAACCTCACTAGGGGCCAAGGGAACTAAGGTGACCTTTTGGGAATTGAAAACAAAGGAATACCTATTGCTATGCCCATCATGGTGAACTTTTAATACAACCCACTTGGGAGGAGGAGGATGGACCTAGTTGGAGGTAGGATTGAAGCTCAAAATTCAGGGCAGTTTTGGGAGCTCCTCAAATTGTGTTCAATGTAGCACAAAATTGTGCATAAAAATGAAAAGAAGAGGAAACATAAATTTGCAGAATGTAAAGAGGGAATTGGGGAAGGTGATTGCAAGAATTAAAGGCTGGAAATAAAGTGCAGAAATGGAAGAAAGAGCAAAACGAAAATGACCCAAAATTAAAGGGGAAAGGGGCTGAAAATTAAAGCATAAACTAAGAACCAGAATTGTAAATTGCAAGAAGGTAAATGGCAGAATGTAAATTGCAGAAAAAATAATTCCTAAGCTAGGCGCCACTCCACTAGCTAGAGGAAGCTAGGAAGATAAGCCAAGTTCCACCACATTGGAGGCTCCAATGATAAGGAAAAGGGTCTTAACCTCAAGAACAAGCAAGAGGAGAAGAAAGAGAAGAGAAAGTTGCTCTCTCAAGGGAATTTCGGATTCCAATATCATAAAATGACCAAAGGTCCCATTTGCTTACATTGAGCCCTTATTTATAGGAAAAAAGGAAGGGGGCTGCTTGGTTGTGGGTTTGGGCTGCCCTTAGCCAACCAAGCTCTTAACCTAAGCCTATTCCTATTCTAAATAACCTATTCTTATTCCAAGTTAGGATAAGCTATTCCCACTTTTACAACTTAAAGAAAATTACAACCAAATTAAAATTAGGAAAAAATTTCAGTTTTATTATCCTTAAGCTAAAAATTTCTCTTGAAAGCCAATTTCCATGCTCACATCATCCTCTCCCCCTTAAAAGCATTCGCCCTCGAATGACAATCACCAATTTCTGCAAAACAAAGGACACAAATAAGAGTAGAAGAGTATATGTGGTTATGGAAGAAAGAAAATTATGGAGAATGCCAGGATCAAATACGAACCTCTTTAATTTTTCAAATAGTTGTAAACATTGGAAAGCAAATTTGATTAGGAACAAAAGGTTGATGTGATCTACAAGCTCATAGTTATTAACAAACATGTCCCAAGTAAACTTACGTGCTTTCATCCATTTTCTTTTCCCTAAAGAGATCTTAGTGCTATGAATATTTGTAATTACTAACAAATTAAGCATCCTAGATGCATTATCATAAAACAAGGATTGAAGCATGCTAGGGACCTTTATATGTGAGAATTCACTATCATTGTGAAGCATATGAGACAGTGGTGATAATCTAGGCATATGAATGGTTCTAGACACATGATCTCCAACAAATTTTGCAACAATGGTGTCCCAAATGTTGGTAGAAGGCTGGAGTTCCATCTCTTGATTACTCTTTGTAAAGGAGAACATTTCAACCCCTATGATAGGTGAAAGGAATTGAGGAACACTAGGCACTAAGTTTTCTTGATGTTCAATACCCCTTACAGTTGGCAACCCTAGAGGTAACTCTTTTAGGAATACATCTTGGAACTCTTCTAGAAGTTCACTAGACTCAAGGTTTGGTTGAGTATTCAAGAAATACTCTTTGCACATGAGCATGTACATGGGTTGTCTAGCTAGAAGAGTTTGCCTAATTTCTCCTTGATTGATGAAGAGGTTTTTAACCTTTTCCTCATGTCTCAACCTCTTATCTTTTTTTAAATTCTTTCCTTTAATTCCCTTCTTTTCTTTCTCTCTTTTCTTTTTCATTTGTACTTTATCTTTACAAACCTCACTAGGGGCCAAGGGAACTAAGGTGACCTTTTGGGAATTGAAAACAAAGGAATACCTATTGCTATGCCCATCATGGTGAACTTTTCTATCAAATTGCCATGGCCTTCCCAAGAGCACATGACTTGCTTCCATGGGCACAACATCACAAGTTACTTGGTCAAGATACCTACCTATGGAAAAGGCAACTAAGACTTGCTTATCCACTAAGAGGTCCCCATTGTCACTCAACCATTGCAACTTGTAAGGCCTAGGATGTGGGGTAGTGGTTAATCCTAGCTTTTGTACTAGCCTAGCACTAGCCACGTTGGTGCAACTTCCCCCATCTATAATCAAAGAACATGTCTTCCCCCCAATCACACACCTTGTGTGAAAAATATTTTCTCTTTGGCTCTCATCTTCCCCCATGACCATGCTTCCTAGTAATCTCCTAACAACAAGAAGATCACCTTCGGGGGCATACTCTAATCCTTCTTCACTAGAAGAGCTAGTGACACTAGAACTAGAGTTTTCACTTGAGGATTCCAAAGATGAGACTTGTCCATTATCTCTAAGGATCATGCTCTTCTTGTTAGGGCATTGAGAGGCAATGTGCCCTCGTCCCAAACACTTGAAACACTTAATGGATGATTCCTTTTTTATCGGAGTGGATAGGGTGTTGGCCTTTTCTTTCTTGGGATCTTTAATTTTCCTAGGATCTTCAGGCTTAAAAGGAACATCCTTGTGACCTTCCTTTCTCTTATTTTCCTTCCAAGAAGGATTTGAGGTTGAGTATCTACTCTTACCTTTTCTATGGAGTTGTTGTTCTACCTTTTGGGCTTGGTGGTAGAGTTCATTCAAACTCATATAGTTGTGGAGTTCCACAACATCCCTAATCTCATCCTTAAGCCCTTCAAGGAATCTTGCCATTCTAGCCTCCTCACATTCTTCTATGTTTGCTCTAATGATGGCTACCTCCATATCTTTGTAGTACTCATCAACAGTCCTATTACCTTGGGTTAATCTTTGGAGCCTATTATGAAGCTCCCTAAGGTAATGAGGTGGTACATGCCTATTCCTAAGGATGGCTTTCATTTCTTCCCAAGTCTCAATAGGATGAAACCTTGCTCTCTCTTTCACTAGCTTATCCCACCAAATCAAAGCATAGTCTGAAAATTCAAGACTAGCTAGCTTTACCCTATGTTCCTCCCTTACTTCATAGCACATGAAAATTTGCTCTACCTTCAACTCCCATGATAGGTAGATTTCAGGGTCATTCAACCCTTGAAATTTTGGAATTCTAAACTTGGTTCCATCTATTCTTTCTTGGTTTCCATTTTCTCTCCTACCTCTATTCCTAATCCTAGAAGAAGCTCTATGACTATGATGGCTAGGAGAATGTCTATCTCTACTTCTATGGATCCTACTCCTAGATGAATTTCTAACCCTAAGTGGAGACCTAGATGATTCCCTATCACTCTCATGCCTACGTTGATTCCCACCCCTGTGATTATTCCTTTGGTTTTTTCTAGGGGATTCATAGAATTCTTTTTGTGAAAGTTCCTCCCTAGGTGAATCAATTTTATTTTTGTTTTTCTTAGAACTACTAGACCCTTCATTTTGTTTCTTTTTAAACAAAGTCTCATTCCTCTTTTCTATTTCATACAAGCGATCTTCAAATTGTTCTGTTTGTTTTCTTAACATTTTTTCAAAGGTTTGGGTTAGGGCTTCTAGTTGTAACCTATTGAAGCTAGGTGGATAATCATTTTCACTCATGATGCTCTCCACTCAAGACACAAGATATGAAACAAATCAATTAAGAAAATCACAAATATTCTAAGTGCAAATTCCTACCACATAAAACACTTGAACAATTTAAGAAATTAAAATGCAAAAAGTTAATTGGTTTCTTACACAAACCAAGGTCCAAGATAGGGAAAGATAAGTAACAAGTAGTCACATAGGCTAAGTTGTAAACCTAGCAATTATGAAACCCCCTTATTACTCCTTTCAACAAGCACACTTAAACTCCCCCTTATGGCTCCTTAAAACCACACAAAGGCCTTGGAACTTACACACAATTATTAACAAAATTACAAGGAAAATTCCTAAGTACAAACTAAATCAAAAGGATTACAATATTATAACCCTACTACAACCAAATTCTAAAATTACACCAAAAAGAAAGTCCTAGTAAGAGAAATCCTAATCTATTACAAATGGGTAAATTCTTCAAGTCAAGCTTCAAGTCCAAGTCTTCTCCAAGTTCAGCTCCAAGTCAAACAAAATTTCTTTCTTAGGGCTGCATACAAAATTAAACAAAGAATGCTTTGCAAACCAAGAAATTGTTAGCACAATTAAAACCAATTACTTCCTTCCTCACCAGTGTTTGCCACTCTTAGTCACTCAATTTGGTCTTGCTTTACCCTCCAAACAACAAGCTCTTGATACCACATAATACAACCCACTTGGGAGGAGGAGGATGGACCTAGTTGGAGGTAGGATTGAAGCTCAAAATTCAGGGCAGTTTTGGGAGCTCCTCAAATTGTGTTCAATGTAGCACAAAATTGTGCATAAAAATGAAAAGAAGAGGAAACATAAATTTGCAGAATGTAAAGAGGGAATTGGGGAAGGTGATTGCAAGAATTAAAGGCTGGAAATAAAGTGCAGAAATGGAAGAAAGAGCAAAACGAAAATGACCCAAAATTAAAGGGGAAAGGGGCTGAAAATTAAAGCATAAACTAAGAACCAGAATTGTAAATTGCAAGAAGGTAAATGGCAGAATGTAAATTGCAGAAAAAATAATTCCTAAGCTAGGCGCCACTCCACTAGCTAGAGGAAGCTAGGAAGATAAGCCAAGTTCCACCACATTGGAGGCTCCAATGATAAGGAAAAGGGTCTTAACCTCAAGAACAAGCAAGAGGAGAAGAAAGAGAAGAGAAAGTTGCTCTCTCAAGGGAATTTCGGATTCCAATATCATAAAATGACCAAAGGTCCCATTTGCTTACATTGAGCCCTTATTTATAGGAAAAAAGGAAGGGGGCTGCTTGGTTGTGGGTTTGGGCTGCCCTTAGCCAACCAAGCTCTTAACCTAAGCCTATTCCTATTCTAAATAACCTATTCTTATTCCAAGTTAGGATAAGCTATTCCCACTTTTACAACTTAAAGAAAATTACAACCAAATTAAAATTAGGAAAAAATTTCAGTTTTATTATCCTTAAGCTAAAAATTTCTCTTGAAAGCCAATTTCCATGCTCACATCAACTTTCCTATCAAATTGCCATGGCCTTCCTAAGAGCACATGACTTGCTTCCATGGGCACAACATCACAAGTTACTTGGTCAAGATACCTACCTATGGAAAAGGCAACTAAGACTTGCTTATCCACTAAGAGGTCCCCATTGTCACTCAACCATTGCAACTTGTAAGGCCTAGGATGTGGGGTAGTGGTTAATCCTAGCTTTTGTACTAGCCTAGCACTAGCCACGTTGGTGCAACTTCCCCCATCTATAATCAAAGAACATGTCTTCCCCCCAATCACACACCTTGTGTGAAAAATATTTTCTCTTTGGCTCTCATCTTCCCCCATGACCATGCTTCCTAGTAATCTCCTAACAACAAGAAGATCACCTTCGGGGGCATACTCTAATCCTTCTTCACTAGAAGAGCTAGTGGCACTAGAGCTAGAGTTTTCACTTGAGGATTCCAAAGATGAGACTTGTCCATTATCTCTAAGGATCATGCTCTTCTTGTTAGGGCATTGAGAGGCAATGTGCCCTCGTCCCAAACACTTGAAACACTTAATGGATGATTCCTTTTTTATCGGAGTGGATGGGGTGTTGGCCTTTTCTTTCTTGGGATCTTTAATTTCCCTAGGATCTTTAGGCTTAAAAGGAACATCCTTGTGGCCTTCCTTCCTCTTATTTTCCTTCCAAGAAGGCTTTGAGGTTGAGTATCTACTCTTACCTTTCCTATGGAGTTGTTGTTCTACCTTTTGGGCTTGGTGGTAGAGTTCATTCAAACTCATATAGTTGTGGAGTTCCACAACATCCCTAATCTCATCCTTAAGCCCTTCAAGGAATCTTGCCATTCTAGCCTCCTCACATTCTTCTATGTTGGCTCTAATGATGGCTACCTCCATATCTTTGTAGTACTCATCAACAGTCCTATTACCTTGGGTTAATCTTTGGAGCCTATTATGAAGCTCCCTAAGGTAATGAGGTGGTACATACCTATTCCTAAGGATGGCTTTCATTTCTTCCCAAGTCTCAATAGGATGAAACCTTGCTCTCTCTTTCACTAGCTTATCCCACCAAATCAAAGCATAGTCTGAAAATTCAAGACTAGCTAGCTTTACCCTATGTTCCTCCCTTACTTCATAGCACATGAAAATTTGCTCTACCTTCAACTCCCATGATAGGTAGATTTCAGGGTCATTCAACCCTTGAAATTTTGGAATTCTAAACTTGGTTCCATCTATTCTTTCTTGGTTTCCATTTTCTCTTCTACCTCTATTCCTAATCCTAGAAGAAGCTCTATGACTATGATGGCTAGGAGAATGTCTATCTCTACTTCTATGGATCCTACTCCTAGATGAATTTCTAACCCTAAGTGGAGACCTAGATGATTCCCTATCACTCTCATGCCTACCTTGATTTCCACCCCTGTGATTATTCCTTTGGTTTCTTCTAGGGGATTCATAGAATTCTTGTGAAAGTTCCTTCCTAGGTGAATCAATTTTATTTTTGTTTTTCTTAGAACTACTAGGCCCTTCATTTTGTTTCTTTTTAAACAAAGTCTCATTCCTCTTTTCTAGTTCATACAAGCGATCTTCAAATTGTTCACTTTGTTTTCTTAACATTTTTTCAAAGTTTTGGGTAAGGGCTTCTAGTTGTAACCTATTGAAGCTAGGTGGATAATCATTTTCACTCATGATGCTCTCCACTCAAGACACAAGATATGAAACAAATCAATTAAGAAAATCACAAATATTCTAAGTACAAATTCCTACCACATCAAACACTTGAACAATTAAGAAATTAAAATACAGAAAGTTAATTGGTTTCTTACACAAACCAAGGTCCAAGATAGGGAAAGATAAGTAACAAGTAGTCACATAGGCTAAGTTGTAAACCTAGCAATTATGAAACCCCCTTATTACTCCTTTCAACAAGCACACTTAGACTCCCCCTTATGGCTCCTTAAAACCACACAAAGGCCTTGGAACTTACACACAATTACTAACAAAATTACAAGGAAAATTCCTAAGTACAAACTAAATCAAAAGGATTACAATATAATAACCCTACTACAACCAAATTCTAAAATTACACCAAAAAGAAAGTCCTAGTAAGAGAAATCCTAATCTATTACAAATGGGTAAATTCTTCAAGTCCAAGTCTTCTCCAAGTTCAGCTCCAAGTCAAACAAAATTTCTTTCTTAGGGCTGCATACAAAATTAAACAAAGGATGCTTTTGCAAACCAAGAAATTGTTAGCACAATTAAAACAAATTACTTCCTTCCTCACCAGTGTTTGCCACTCTTAGTCACTCAATTTGGTCTTGCTTTACCCTTGAAGAAAAGACACATATTCAACTTAAAATTAGAGGCCTTGATGTTTCCAATGTGGTAAAAACTCAACTCATCCAGAATTCAAGAATGGACAAAACATAGGAATTTTGGGGACAAACAAGAAACTCTTATCACAAAAATTAGCTAAACTCAAAGGGATTAAAATTGTGACAAACTAGAATTCAAAGAAGACAAGCAACAATTAAGTGGTGAAAAAAAAGGCACTCAAAAGGAATTCAAGAAGGATGAATGGATTGCAAACTTGTGTGAATTGTTCTTAAAACTGAACTTAACCTTTCTTTGAAAGAAAATCATTCATATGCATCATAGTTCATTCAAGAGGATAAATCCAACTCAAGTTGTTCAACACACTTCAATTGATCCCAAACTCAACTCAAATACTACAATTGAAATACAATAAAATGAAACTTGAAAATCATTCAACTCTGGAATTTTTTTTTTTTTTACTTTTTTTTTTTTTTAAAAAAAATTCTGTTCAGATTTTTTTTTTTTTTTCACGTTTTTTTTTTCTTTTTTTTTTGTTCTTTGTTGATTCTTGCTTTTTTGCCTTGTATCTTTTAGGGAAATGTAATGTACACTTATATCACTCCAAAACCAGCACAGGATTAACACTTAAACACCCAACAACAATATTTTCAAAGATCAAACACAAACTTCCTCAAGAACACATGAAGAACAGTGATGAACATGATGAACATGATGAACAATTTGCAGAATTTTGCCAAAATAATTGAGGGGTTTTTGAGGCAACAATGATCAAGTTTCAATTTCAACAACAAAACCCACAAATTCCAAAGGATTTGAGAGAACAATAGATGTGTTCTTGCTGGAAATACCCATAAAAAAAAACCAGAAAAGGGGTTCTTCAATTTCTTGACATTTTGATGCAATTTTGAGCAAATTCACCGATTAAATTGATGTTTAAGCAAGGATCCAACAATGTATGACTCAAAGCAACACAAATTACATGTGAATTCAAGCAAGAAGGGGCTGAAAATATGCAGAAAAACTGGAAGAAAAACAGAGACGAAAATGGGAGAAGAAGATGATGAAAAATGAAGGAGAAAAGTGAGAGAAGTTACCTCCAAACAACAAGCTCTTGATACCACATAATACAACCCACTTGGGAGGAGGAGGATGGACCTAGTTGGAGGTAGGATTGAAGCTCAAAATTCAGAGCAGTTTTGGGAGCTCCTCAAATTGTGTTCAATGTAGCACAAAATTGTGCATAAAAATGAAAAGAAGAGGAAACATAAATTTGCAGAATATAAAGAGGGAATTTGGGAAGGTGATTGCAAGAATTAAAGGCTGGAAATAAAGTGCAGAAATGGAAGAAAGGACAAAACGAAAATGACCAAAATTAAAGGGGAAAGGGGCTGAAAATTAAAGCATAAACTAAGAACCAGAATTGTAAATTGCAAGAAGGTAAATGGCAGAATGTAAATTGCAGAAAAATAATTCCTAAGCTAGGCGCCACTCCACTAGCTAGAGGAAGCTAGGAAGATAAGCCAAGTTCCACCACATTGGAGGCTCCAATGATAAGGAAAAGGGTCTTAACCTCAAGAACAAGCAAGAGGAGAAGAAAGAGAAGAGAAAGTTGCTCTCTCAAGGGAATTTCGGATTCCAATATCATAAAATGACCCAAGGTGTCATTTGCTTACATTAAGCCCTTATTTATAGGAAAAAGGGAAGGGGGCTGCTTGGTTGTGGGTATGGGCTGGTCCTAGCCAACCAAGCCCTTAAGCTAGGCCTATTCCTATTCTAAATAGTCCAATTTTATCCCATGTTGGAATAAACTATCCCTACTTTTACAAGTTAAGACAAATACAATCAAATTGAAATTACTAATTTCAGATTTATTCTTCCTAAGCTAAAATTTTGAAATCTACAATTTCCTTGAATGATAATTCTGTGGATGACATTTCCTCATGATATTCCTTCCTTTTGAGAAGTAATGCTTCCACCTCTTGTTGAATTCTCTTGGCCCTTGACCTAGTGGTTGGTCCCTTAATGGTGGCGCTCACATCAATTGGGGAAGGTGATTGCAAGAATTAAAGGCTGGAAATAAAGTGCAGAAATGGAAGAAAGGGCAAAACGAAAATGACCCAAAATTAAAGCATAAACTAAGAACCAGAATTGTAAATTGCAAGAAGGTAAATGGCAGAATGTAAATTGCAGAAAAATAATTCCTAAGCTAGGCGCCACTCCACTAGCTAGAGGAAGCTAGGAAGATAAGCCAAGTTCCACCACATTGGAGGCTCCAATGATAAGGAAAAGGGTCTTAACCTCAAGAACAAGCAAGAGGAGAAGAAAGAGAAGAGAAAGTTGCTCTCTCAAGGGAATTTCGGATTCCAATATCATAAAATGACCAAAGGTGCCATTTGCTTACATTAAGCCCTTATTTATAGGAAAAAAGGAAGGGGGCTGCTTGGTTGTGGGTTTGGGCTGCCCTTAGCCAACCAAGCTCTTAACCTAAGTCTGTTCCTATTCTAAATAACCTATTCTTATTCCATGTTGGAATAAGCTATTCTCACTTTTACAACTTAAAGAAAAATACAACCAAATTAAAATTAGGAAAAATTTCAGTTTTATTATCCTTAAGCTAAAAATTTCTCTTGAAAGCTAATTTCCATGCTCACATCATCCTCTCCCCCTTAAAAGCATTCGCCCTCGAATGGCAATCACCAATTTCTGCAAAACAAAGGATACAAATAAGAGTAGAAGAGTATATGTGGTTATGGAAGAAAGAAAATTATGGAGAATGCCAGGATCAAATACGAACCTCTTTAATTTTTCAAATAGTCGTAAACATTGGAAAGCAAATTTGACTAGGAACAAAAGGTTGATTCGATCTGCAAGCTCATAGTTATTAACAAGCATGTCCCAAGTAAACTTACGTGCTTTGATCCATTTTCTTTTCCCTAAAGAGATCTTAGTGCTATGAATATTTGTAATTACTAACAAACTAAGCATCCTAGACGCATTATCATAAAACAAGGATTGAAGCATGCTAGGGACCTTTATATGTGAGAATTCACTATCACTGTGAAGCATATGAGACAGTGGTGATAATCTAGGCATATGAATGGATCTAGACACATGATCTCCAACAAATTTTGCAACAATGGTGTACCAAATGTTGGTAGAAGGCTGGAGTTCCATCTCTTGATTACTCTTTGTAAAGGAGATAATTTCAACCCTTATGATAGGTGAAAGGAATTGAGGAACACTAGGCACTAAGTTTTCTTGATGTTCAATATCCCTTACAGGTGGCAACCCTAGAGGTAACTCTTTTGGGAATACATCTTGGAACTCTTCTAGAAGTTCACTAGACTCAAGGTTTGGTTGAGTATTCAAGCAATACTCTTTGCACATGAGCATGTACATGGGTTGTCTAGCTAGAAGAGTTTGCCTAATTTCTCCTTGATTGATGAAGAGGTTTTTATCATTTTTCTCATGTCTCAACCTCTTATCTTTTTTTATATTCTTTCCTTTAATTCCCTTCTTTTCTTCCTCTCTTTTCTTTTTCATTTGTACTTGATCTTTACAAACCTCACTAGGGGCCAAGGGAACTAAGGTGACCTTTTGGGAATTGAAAACAAAGGAATACCTATTGCTATGCCCATCATGGTGAACTTTCCTATCAAATTGCCATGGCCTTCCCAAGAGCACATGACTTGCTTCCATGGGCACAACATCACAAGTTACTTGGTCAAGATACCTACCTATGGAAAAGGCAACTAAGACTTGCTTATCCACTAAGAGGTCCCCATTGTCACTCAACCATTGCAACTTGTAAGGCCTAGGATGTGGGGTAGTGGTTAATCCTAGCTTTTGTACTAGCCTAGCACTAGCCACGTTGGTGCAACTTCCCCCATCTATAATCAAAGAACATGTCTTCCCCCCAATCACACACCTTGTGTGAAAAATATTTTCTCTTTGGCTCTCATCTTCCCCCTTGACCATGCTTCCTAGTAATCTCCTAACAACAAGAAGATCACCTTCGGGGGCATACTCTAATCCTTCTTCACTAGAAGAGCTAGTGGCACTAGAGCTAGAGTTTTCACTTGAGGATTCCAAAGATGAGACTTGTCCATTATCTCTAAGGATCATGCTCTTCTTGTTAGGGCATTGAGAGGCAATGTGCCCTCGTCCCAAACACTTGAAACACTTAATGGATGATTCCTTTTTTATCGGAGTGGATGGGGTGTTGGCCTTTTCTTTCTTGGGATCTTTAATTTCCCTAGGATCTTTAGGCTTAAAAGGAACATCCTTGTGGCCTTCCTTCCTCTTATTTTCCTTCCAAGAAGGATTTGAGGTTGAGTATCTACTCTTACCTTTTCTATGGAGTTGTTGTTCTACCTTTTGGGCTTGGTGGTAGAGTTCATTCAAACTCATATAGTTGTGGAGTTCCACAACATCCCTAATCTCATCCTTAAGCCCTTCAAGGAATCTTGCCATTCTAGCCTCCTCACATTCTTCTATGTTGGCTCTAATGATGGCTACCTCCATATCTTTGTAGTACTCATCAACAGTTCTATTACCTTGGGTTAATCTTTGGAGCCTATTATGAAGCTCCCTAAGGTAATGAGGTGGTACATACCTATTCCTAAGGATGGCTTTCATTTCTTCCCAAGTCTCAATAGGATGAAACCTTGCTCTCTCTTTCACTAGCTTATCCCACCAAATCAAAACATAGTCTGAAAATTCAAGACTAGCTAGCTTTACCCTATGTTCCTCCCTTACTTCATAGCACATGAAAATTTGCTCTACCTTCAACTCCCATGATAGGTAGATTTCAGGGTCATTCAACCCTTGAAATTTTGGAATTCTAAACTTGGTTCCATCTATTCTTTCTTGGTTTTCATTTTCTCTCCTACCTCTATTCCTAATCCTAGAAGAAGCTCTATGACTATGATGGCTAGGAGAATGTCTATCTCTACTTCTATGGATCCTACTCTTAGATGAATTTCTAACCCTAAGTGGAGACCTAGATGATTCCCTACACTCTCATGCCTACCTTGATTCCCACCCCTGTGATTATTCCTTTGGTTTCTTCTAGGGGATTCATAGAAATCTTCTTGTGAAAGTTCCTCCCTAGGTGAATCAATTTTATTTTTATTTTTCTTAGAACTACTAGACCCTTCATTTTGTTTCTTTTTAAACAAAGTCTCATTCCTCTTTTCTAGGTCATACAAGCGATCTTCAAATTGTTCACTTTGTTTTCTTAACATTTTTTCAAAGGTTTGGGTAAAGGCTTCTAGTTGTAACCTATTGAAGCTAGGTGGATAATCATTTTCACTCATGATGCTCTCCACTCAAGACACAAGATATGAAACAAATCAATTAAGAAAATCACAAATATTCTAAGTACAAATTCCTACCACATAAAACACTTGAACAATTAAGAAATTAAAATGCAGAAAGTTAATTGGTTTCTTACACAAACCAAGGTCTAAGATAGGGAAAGATAAGTAACAAGTAGTCACATAGGCTAAGTTGTAAACCTAGCAATTATGAAACCCCCTTATTACTCCTTTCAACAAGCACACTTAGACTCCCCCTTATGGCTCCTTAAAACCACACAAAGGCCTTGGAACTTACACACAATTACTAACAAAATTACAAGGAAAATTCCTAAGTACAAACTAAATCAAAAGGATTACAATATTATAACCCTACTACAACCAAATTCTAAAATTACACCAAAAAGAAAGTCCTAGTAAGAGAAATCCTAATCTATTACAAATGGGTAAATTCTTCAAGTCCAAGTCTTCTCCAAGTTCAGCTCCAAGTCAAACAAAATTTCTTTCTTAGGGCTGCATACAAAATTAAACAAAGAATGCTTTGCAAACCAAGAAATTGTTAGCACAATTAAAACAAATTACTTCCTTCCTCACCAGTGTTTGCCACTCTTAGTCACTCAATTTGGTCTTGCTTTACCCTTGAAGAAAAGACACATATTCAACTTAAAATTAGAGGCCTTGATGTTTCCTATGTGGTAAAAACTCAACTCATCCAGAATTCAAGAATGGACAAAACATAGGAATTTTGGGGACAAACAAGAAACTCTTATCACAAAAATTAGTTAAACTCAAAGGGATTAAAATTGTGACAAACTAGAATTCAAAGAAGACAAGCAACAATTAAGTGGTGAAAAAAGAAGGCACTCAAAAGGAATTCAAGAAGGATGAATGGATTACAAACTTGTGTGAATTGTTCTTAAAACTGAACTTAACCTTTCTTTGAAAGAAAAACATTCATATGCATCATAGTTCATTCAAGAGGATAAATCCAACTCAAGTTGTTCAACACACTTCAGTTGATCCCAAACTCAACTCAAATACTACAATTGAAATACAATAAAATGAAACTTGAAGATCATTCAACTCTGGAATTTTTTTTTTTACTTTTTTTTTTTGAAAAAAATTCTGTCCAGATTTTTTTTTCACGTTTTTTTTTTTCGTTTTTTTTTCTTTTTTTTTTTCTTTGTTGATTCTTGCTTTTTTGCCTTGTATCTTTTAGGGAAATGTAATGTACACTTATATCACTCCAAAACCAGCACAGGATTAACACTTAAACACCCAACAACAAATTTTTTTTCAAGATCAAACACAAACTTCCTCAAGAATACATAAAGAACAGTGATGAACATGATGAACAATTTGCAGAATTTTGCCAAACTAATTGAGGGGTTTTTGAGGCAACAATGATCAAGTTTCAATTTCAACAACAAAACCCACAAATTCCAAAGGATTTGAGAGAACAATAGATGTGTTCTTGCTGGAAATACCCATAAAAAAAACCAGAAAAGGGGTTCTTCAATTTCTTGACATTTTGATGCAATTTTGAGCAAATTCACCGATTAAATTGATGTTCAAGTAAGGATCCAACAATATATGACTCAAAGCAACACAAATTACATGTGAATTCAAGCAAGAAGGGGCTGAAAATATGCAGAAAAACTGGAAGAAAAATAGAGACGAAAATGGGAGAAGAAGATGATGAAAAATGAAGGAGAAAAGTGAGAGAAGTTACCTCCAAACAACAAGCTCTTGATACCACATAATACAACCCACTTGGGAGGAGGAGGATGGACCTAGTTGGAGGTAGGATTGAAGCTCAAAATTCAGAGCAGTTTTGGGAGCTCCTCAAATTGTGTTCAATGTAGCACAAAATTGTGCATAAAAATGAAAAGAAGAGGAAACATAAATTTGCAGAATGTAAAGAGGGAATTGGGGAAGGTGATTGCAAGAATTAAAGGCTGGAAATAAAGTGCAGAAATGGAAGAAAGGGCAAAACGAAAATGACCCAAAATTAAAGGGGAAAGGGGCTGAAAATTAAAGCATAAACTAAGAACCAGAATTGTAAATTGCAAGAAGGTAAATGGCAGAATGTAAATTGCAGAAAAATAATTCCTAAGCTAGGCGCCACTCCACTAGCTAGAGGAAGCTAGGAAGATAAGCCAAGTTCCACCACATTGGAGGCTCCAATGATAAGGAAAAGGGTCTTAACCTCAAGAACAAGCAAGAGGAGAAGAAAGAGAAGAGAAAGTTGCTCTCTCAAGGGAATTTCGGATTCCAATATCATAAAATGACCAAAGGTGCCATTTGCTTACATTAAGCCCTTATTTATAGGAAAAAAGGAAGGGGGCTGCTTGGTTGTGGGTTTGGGCTGCCCTTAGCCAACCAAGCTCTTAACCTAAGTCTGTTCCTATTCTAAATAACCTATTCTTATTCCATGTTGGAATAAGCTATTCTCACTTTTACAACTTAAAGAAAAATACAACCAAATTAAAATTAGGAAAAATTTCAGTTTTATTATCCTTAAGCTAAAAATTTCTCTTGAAAGCTAATTTCCATGCTCACATCACCTTTGTGTGGTTTTAAGGAGCCATAAGGGGGAGTCTAAGTGTGCTTGTTGAAAGGAGTAATAAGGGGGTTCCATAATTGCTAGGTTTACAACTTAGCCTATGTGACTACTTGTTACTTATCTTTCCCTATCTTGGACCTTGGTTTGTGTAAGAAACCAATTAACTCTCTGCATTTTAATTTCTTAATTGTTCAAGTGTTTTATGTGGTAGGAATTTGTACTTAGAATATTTGTGATTTTCTTAATTGATTGTTTGATATCTTGTGTCTTGAGTGGAGAGAATCATGAGCGAAACTGAGTATCCACCTAGCTTCAATAGGTTACAACTAGAAGCCCTTACCCAAACCTTTGAAAAAATGTTAAGAAAACAAAGTGAACAATTTGAAGATCGCTTGTATGACCTAGAAAAGAGGAATGAGACTTTGTTTAAAAAAAAACAAAATGAAGGGTCTAGTAGTTCTAAGAAAAACAAAAATAAAATTGATTCACCTAGGGAGGAACTTTCACAAGAAGATTTCTATGAATCCCCTAGAAGAAACCAAAGGAATAATCACAGGGGTGGGAATCAAGGTAGGCATGAGAGTGATAGGGAATCATCTAGGAGTAGGATCCATAGAAGTAGAGATAGACATTCTCCTAGCCATCATAGTCATAGAGCTTCTTCTAGGATTAGGAATAGAGGTAGTGATGTGAGCATGGAAATTGGCTTTCAAGAGAAATTTTTAGCTTAAGGATAATAAAATTGAAATTTTTCCTAATTTTAATTTGGTTGTATTTTTCTTTAAATTGTAAAAGTGGGAATAGCTTATTCCAACATGGAATAAGAATAGGTTATTTAGAATAGGAACAGGCTTAGGTTAAGAGCTTGGTTGGCTAAGGGCAGCCCAAACCCACAACCAAGCAGCCCCCTTCCTTTTTTCCTATAAATAAGGGCTTAATGTAAGCAAATGGCACCTTTGGTCATTTTATGATATTGGAATCCGAAATTCCCTTGAGAGAGCAACTTTCTCTTCTCTTTCTTCTCCTCTTGCTTGTTCTTGAGGTTAAGACCCTTTTCCTTATCATTGGAGCCTCCAATGTGGTGGAACTTGACTTATCTTCCTAGCTTCCTCTAGCTAGTGGAGTGGCGCCTAGCTTAGGAATTATTTTTCTGCAATTTACATTCTGCCATTTACCTTCTTGCAATTTACAATTCTGGTTCTTAGTTTATGCTTTAATTTTCAGCCCCTTTCCCCTTTAATTTTGGGTCATTTTCGTTTTGCCCTTTCTTCCATTTCTGCACTTTATTTCCAGCCTTTAATTCTTGCAATCACCTTCCCCAATTCCCTCTTTACATTTTGCAAATTTATGTTTCCTCTTCTTTTCATTTTTATGCACAATTTTGTGCTACATTGAACACAATTTGAGGAGCTCCCAAAACTGCTCTGAATTTTGAGCTTCAATCCTACCTCCAACTAGGTCCATCCTCCTCCTCCCAAGTGGGTTGTATTATGTGGTATCAGAGCTTGTTGTTTGGAGGTAACTTCTCTCACTTTTCTCCTTCATTTTTCATCATCTTCTTCTCCCATTTTTGTCTCTGTTTTTCTTCCAGTTTTTCTGCATATTTTCAGCCCCTTCTTGCTTGAATTCACATGTAATTTGTGTTGCTTTGAGTCATATATTGTTGGATCCTTACTTGAACATCAATTTAATCGGTGAATTTGCTCAAAATTGCATCAAAATGTCAAGAAATTGAAGAACCCCTTTTCTGGTTTTTTTTATGGGTATTTCCAGCAAGAACACATCTATTGTTCTCTCAAATCCTTTGGAATTTGTGGGTTTTGTTGTTGAAATTGAAACTTGATCATTGTTGCCTCAAAAACCCCTCAATTATTTTGGCAAAATTCTGCAAATTGTTCATCATGTTCATCACTGTTCTTCATGTGTTCTTAAGGAAGTTTGTGTTTGATCTTTGAAAAAATTGTTGTTGGGTGTTTAAGTGTTAATCCTGTGCTGTTTTTGGAGTGATATAAGTGTACATTACATTTCCCTAAAAGATACAAGGCAAAAAAGCAAGAATCAACAAAGAACAAAAAAAAAGAAAAAAAAAACGAAAAAAAAAAAACGTGAAAAAAAAATCTGGGCAGAATTTTTTTTCAAAAAAAAAAGTAAAAAAAAAATTTCCAGAGTTGAATGATCTTCAAGTTTCATTTTATTGTATTTCAATTGTAGTATTTGAGTTGAGTTTGGGATCAATTGAAGTGTGTTGAACAACTTGAGTTGGATTTATCCTCTTGAATGAACTATGATGCATATGAATGATTTTCTTTCAAAGAAAGGTTAAGTTCAGTTTTAAGAACAATTCACACAAGTTTGTTATCCATTCATCCTTCTTGAATTCCTTTTGAGTGCCTTCTTTTTTCACCACTTAATATTTGCTTGTCTTCTTTGAATTCTAGTTTGTCACAATTTTAATCCCTTTGAGTTTAGCTAATTTTTGTGATAAGAGTTTCTTGTTTGTCCCCAAAATTCCTATGTTTTGTCCATTCTTGAATTCTGGATGAGTTGAGTTTTTACCACATTGGAAACATCAAGGCCTCTAATTTTAAGTTGAATATGTGTCTTTTCTTCAAGGGTAAAGCAAGACCAAATTGAGTGACTAAGAGTGGCAAACACTGGTGAGGAAGGAAGTAATTGGTTTTAATTGTGCTAACAATTTCTTGGTTTGCAAAGCATTCTTTGTTTAATTTTGTATGCAGCCCTAAGAAAGAAATTTTGTTTGACTTGGAGCTGAACTTGGAGAAGACTTGGACTTGAAGCTTGACTTGAAGAATTTACCCATTTGTAATAGATTATGATTTCTCTTACTAGGACTTTCTTTTTGGTGTAATTTTAGAATTTGGTTGTAGTAGGGTTATAATATTGTAATCCTTTTGATTTAGTTTGTACTTAGGAATTTTCCTTGTAATTTTGTTAGTAATTGTGTGTAAGTTCCAAGGCCTTTGTCTGGTTTTAAGGAGCCATAAGGGGGAGTCTAAGTGTGCTTGTTGAAAGGAGTAATAAGGGGGTTTCATAATTGCTAGGTTTACAACTTAGCCTATGTGACTACTTGTTACTTATCTTTCCCTATCTTGGACCTTGGTTTGTGTAAGAAACCAATTAACTTTCTGCATTTTAATTTCTTAATTGTTCAAGTGTTTTATGTGGTAGGAATTTGTACTTAGAATATTTGTGATTTTCTTAATTGATTTGTTTCATATCTTGTGTCTTGAGTGGAGAGCATCATGAGTGAAAATGATTATCCACCTAGCTTCAATAGGTTACAACTAGAAGCCCTTACCCAAACCTTTGAAAAAATGTTAAGAAAACAAAGTGAACAATTTGAAGATCGCTTGTATGAACTAGAAAAGAGGAATGAGACTTTGTTTAAAAAGAAAAAAAATGAAGGGCCTAGTAGTTATAAGAAAAACAAAAATAAAATTGATTCACCTAGGGAGGAACTTTCACAAGAATTCTATGAATCCCCTAGAAGAAACCAAAGGAATAATCACAGGGGTGGGAATCAAGGTAGGCATGAGAGTGATAGAGAATCATCTAGGTCTCCACTTAGGGTTAGAAATTCATCTAGGAGTAGGATCCATAGAAGTAGAGATAGACATTCTCCTAGCCATCATAGTCATAGAGCTTCTTCTAGGATTAGGAATAGAGGTAGAAGAGAAAATGGAAACCAAGAAAGAATAGATGGAACCAAGTTTAGAATTCCAAAATTTCAAGGGTTGAATGACCCTGAAATCTACCTATCATGGGAGTTGAAGGTAGAGCAAATTTTCATGTGCTATGAAGTAAGGGAGAAAGATAGGGTAAAGCTAGCTAGTCTTGAATTTTCAGACTATGCTTTGATTTGGTGGGATAAGCTAGTGAAAGAGAGAGCAAGGTTTCATCCTATTGAGACTTGGGAAGAAATGAAAGCCATCCTTAGGAATAGGTATGTACCACCTCATTACCTTAGGGAGCTTCATAATAGGCTCCAAAGATTAACCCAAAGAAATAGGACTGTTGATGAGTACTACAAAGATATGGAGGTAGCCATCATTAGAGCCAACATAGAAGAATGTGAGGAGGCTAGAATGGCAAGATTCCTTGAAGGGCTTAAGGATGAGATTAGGGATGTTGTGGAACTCCACAACTATATGAGTTTGAATGAACTCTACCACCAAGCCCAAAAGGTAGAACAACAACTCCATAGAAAAGGTAAGAGTAGATACTCAACCTCAAAGCCTTCTTGGAAGGAAAATAAGAGGAAGGAAGGCCACAAGGATGTTCCTTTTAAGCCTAAAGATCCTAGGGAAATTAAAGATCCCAAGAAAGAAAAGGCCAACACCCCATCCACTCCGATAAAAAAGGAATCATCCATTAAGTGTTTCAAGTGTTTGGGACGAGGGCACATTGCCTCTCAATGCCCTAACAAGAAGAGCATGATCCTTAGAGATAATGGACAAGTCTCATCTTTGGAATCCTCAAGTGAAAACTCTAGCTCTAGTGCCACTAGCTCTTCTAGTGAAGAAGGATTAGAGTATGCCCCCGAAGGTGATCTTCTTGTTGTTAGGAGATTACTAGGAAGCATGGTCATGGGGGAAGATGAGAGTCAAAGAGAAAATATTTTTCACACAAGGTGTGTGATTGGGGGGAAGACATGTTCTTTGATTATAGATGGGGGAAGTTGCACCAACGTGGCTAGTGCTAGGCTAGTACAAAAGCTAGGATTAACCACTACCCCACATCCTAGGCCTTACAAGTTGCAATGGTTGAGTGACAATGGGCACCTCTTAGTGGATAAGCAAGTCTTAGTTGCCTTTTCCATAGGTAGGTATCTTGACCAAGTAACTTGTGATGTTGTGCCCATGGAAGCAAGTCATGTGCTCTTGGGAAGGCCATGGCAATTTGATAGGAAAGTTCACCATGATGGGCATAGCAATAGGTATTCCTTTGTTTTCAATTCCCAAAAGGTCACCTTAGTTCCCTTGGCTCCTAGTGAGGTTTGTAAAGATCAAGTACAAATGAAAAAGAAAAGAGAGAAAGAAATGAAGGGAATTAAAGGAAAGAATTTAAAAAAAGATAAGAGTTTGAGACATGTGGAAAAAGTTAAAAACCTCTTCATCAATCAAGGAGAAATTAGGCAAACTCTTCTAGCTAGACAACCCATGTACATGCTCATGTGCAAAGAGTATTGCTTGAATACTCAACCAAACCTTGAGTCTAGTGAACTTCTAGAAGAGTTCCAAGATGTATTCCCAAAAGAGTTACCTCTAGGGTTGCCACCTGTAAGGGATATTGAACATCAAGAAAACTTAGTGCCTAGTGTTCCTCAATTCCTTTCACCTATCATAAGGGTTGAAATTATCTCCTTTACAAAGAGTAATCAAGAGATGGAACTCCAGCCTTCTACCAACATTTGGTACACCATTGTTGCAAAATTTGTTGGAGATCATGTGTCTAGATCCATTCATATGCCTAGATTATCACCACTGTCTCATATGCTTCACAGTGATAGTGAATTCTCACATATAAAGGTCCCTAGCATGCTTCAATTCTTGTTTTATGATAATTCATCTAGGATGCTTAATTTGTTAGTAATTACAAATATTCATAGCACTAAGATCTCTTTAGGGAAAAGAAAATGGATGAAAGCACGTAAGTTTACTAGGGACATGTTTGTTAATAACTATGAGCTTGTAGATCGAAACAACCTTTTGTTCCTAGTCAAATTTTCTTTCCAATGTATACAACTATTTGAAAAATTAAAGAGGTTCGTATTTGATCCTGGCATTCTCCATAATTTTCTTTCTTCCATAACCACATATACTCTTCTACTCATATTTGTGTCCTTTGTTTTGCAGAAATTGGTGATTGCCATTCGAGGGCGAATGCTTTTAAGGAGGAGAGGATGATGTGAGCATGGAAATAGGCTTTCAAGAGAAATTTTTAGCTTAAGGATAATAAAATTGAAATTTTTCCTAATTTTAATTTTGTTGTATTTTTCTTTAAATTGTAAAAGTGGGAATAGCTTATTCCAACATGGAATAAGAATAGGTTATTTAGAATAGGAACAGGCTTTAGGTTAAGAGCTTGGTTGGCTAAGGGCAGCCCAAACCCACAACCAAGCAGCCCCCTTCCTTTTTTCCTATAAATAAGGGCTTAATGTAAGCAAATGGCACCTTTGGTCATTTTATGATATTGGAATCCGAAATTCCCTTGAGAGAGCAACTTTCTCTTCTCTTTCTTCTCCTCTTGCTTGTTCTTGAGGTTAAGACCCTTTTCCTTATCA
The DNA here is from genome assembly GCA_037954105.1 of Canavalia gladiata. Lineage (NCBI taxonomy): Eukaryota > Viridiplantae > Streptophyta > Magnoliopsida > Fabales > Fabaceae > Canavalia > Canavalia gladiata. The sequence continues at coordinate 27,420,397 of CM075661.1, read as the reverse complement.
TTGGAGCCTCCAATGTGGTGGAACTTGGCTTATCTTCCTAGCTTCCTCTAGCTAGTGGAGTGGCGCCTAGCTTAGGAATTCTTTTTCTGCAATTTATATTCTGCCATTTACCTTCTTGCAATTTACAATTCTGGTTCTTAGTTTATGCTTTAATTTTCAGCCCCTTTCCCCTTTAATTTTGGGTCATTTTCGTTTTGCCCTTTCTTCCATTTCTGCACTTTATTTCCAGCCTTTAATTCTTGCAATCACCTTCCCCAATTCCCTCTTTACATTTTGCAAATTTATGTTTCCTCTTCTTTTCATTTTTATGCACAATTTTGTGCTACATTGAACACAATTTGAGGAGCTCCCAAAACTGCTCTGAATTTTGAGCTTCAATCCTACCTCCAACTAGGTCCATCCTCCTCCTCCCAAGTGGGTTGTATTAGGTAGGAGAGAAAATGGAAACCAAGAAAGAATAGATGGAACCAAGTTTAGAATTCCAAAATTTCAAGGGTTGAATGATCCTGAAATCTACCTATCATGGGAGTTGAAGGTAGAGCAAATTTTCATGTGCTATGAAGTAAGGGAGGAACATAGGGTAAAGCTAGCTAGTCTTGAATTTTCAGACTATGCTTTGATTTGGTGGGATAAGCTAGTGAAAGAGAGAGCAAGGTTTCATCCTATTGAGACTTGGGAAGAAATGAAAGCCATCCTTAGGAATAGGTATGTACCACCTCATTACCTTAGGGAGCTTCATAATAGGCTCCAAAGATTAACCCAAGGTAGTAGAACTGTTGATGAGTACTACAAAGATATGGAGGTAGCCATCATTAGAGCCAACATAGAAGAATGTGAGGAGGCTAGAATGGCAAGATTCCTTGAAGGGCTTAAGGATGAGATTAGGGATGTTGTGGAACTCCACAACTATATGAGTTTGAATGAACTCTACCACCAAGCCCAAAAGGTAGAACAACAACTCCATAGAAAAGGTAAGAGTAGATACTCAACCTCAAAGCCTTCTTGGAAGGAAAATAAGAGGAAGGAAGGCCACAAGGATGTCCCTTTTAAGCCTAAAGATCCTAGGGAAATTAAAGATCCCAAGAAAGAAAAGGCCAACACCCCATCCACTCCGATAAAAAAGGAATCATCCATTAAGTGTTTCAAGTGTTTGGGACGAGGGCACATTGCCTCTCAATGCCCTAACAAGAAGAGCATGATCCTTAGAGATAATGAACAAGTCTCATCTTTGGAATCCTCAAGTGAAAACTCTAGCTCTAGTGCCACTAGCTCTTCTAGTGAAGAAGGATTAGAGTATGCCCCCGAAGGTGATCTTCTTGTTGTTAGGAGATTACTAGGAAGCATGGTCAAGGGGGAAGATGAGAGCCAAAGAGAAAATATTTTTCACACAAGGTGTGTGATTGGGGGGGAGACATGTTCTTTGATTATAGATGGGGGAAGTTGCACCAACGTGGCTAGTGCTAGGCTAGTACAAAAGTTAGGATTAACCACTACCCCACATCCTAGGCCTTACAAGTTGCAATGGTTGAGTGACAATGGGCACCTCTTAGTGGATAAGCAAGTCTTAGTTGCCTTTTCCATAGGTAGGTATCTTGAACAAGTAACTTGTGATGTTGTGCCCATGGAAGCAAGCCATGTGCTCTTGGGAAGGCCATGGCAATTTGATAGGAAAGTTCACCATGATGGGCATAGCAATAGGTATTCCTTTGTTTTCAATTCCCAAAAGGTCACCTTAGTTCCCTTGGCCCCTAGTGAGGTTTGTAAAGATCAAGTACAAATGAAAAAGAAAAGAGAGAAAGAAAAGAAGGGAATTAAAGGAAAGAATTTAAAAAAAGATAAGAGGTTGAGACATGAGGAAAAGGATAAAAACCTCTTCATCAATCAAGGAGAAATTAGGCAAATTCTTCTAGCTAGACAACCCATGTACATGCTCATGTGCAAAGAGTATTGCTTGAATACTCAACCAAACCTTGAGTCTAGTGAACTTCTAGAAGAATTCCAAGATGTATTCCCAAAAGAGTTCCCTCTAGGGTTGCCACCTGTAAGGGGTATTGAACATCAAGAAAACTTAGTGCCTAGTGTTCCTCAATTCCTTTCACCTATCATAGGGGTTGAAATGTTCTCCTTTACAAAGAGTAATCAAAAGATGGAACTCCAGCCTCCTACCAACATTTGGGACCCCATTGTTGCAAAATTTGTTGGAGATCATGTGTCTAGATCCATTCATATGCCTAGATTGTCACCACTGTCTCATATGCTTCACAGTGATAGTGAATTCTCACATATAAAGGTCCCCAGCATGCTTCAATCCTTGTTTTATGATAATGCGTCTAGGATGCTTAATTTGTTAGTAATTACAAATATTCATAGCACTAAGATCTCTTTAGGGAAAAGAAAATGGATCAAAGCACGTAAGTTTACTTGGGACATGCTTGTTAATAACTATGAGCTTGCAGATCGAATCAACCTTTTGTTCCTAGTCAAATTTGCTTTCCAATGTTTACAACTATTTGAAAAATTAAAGAGGTTCGTATTTGATCCTGGCATTCTCCATAATTTTCTTTCTTCCATAACCACATATACTCTTCTACTCTTATTTGTATCCTTTGTTTTGCAGAAATTGGTGATTGTCATTCGAGGGCGAATGTTTTGAAGGGGGAGAGGATGATGTGAGCATGGAAATTAGCTTTCAAGAGAAATTTTTAGCTTAAGGATAATAAAACTGAAATTTTTTCTAAATTTTAATTTGGTTGTATTTTTCTTTGAGTTGTAAAAGTGAGAATAGCTTATTCCAACATGGAATAAGAATAGGTTATTTAGAATAGGAATAGGCTTAGGTTAAGAGCTTGGTTGGCTAAGGGCAGCCCAAACCCACAACCAAGCAGTCCCCTTCCTTTTTTCCTATAAATAAGGGCTTAATGTAAGCAAATGGTACCTTTGGTCATTTTAATTGGAATCCGAAATTCCCTTGAAAGAGAAACTTTCTCTTCTCTTTCTTCTCCTCTTGCTTGTTCTTGAGGTTAAGACCCTTTTCCTTATCATTGGAGCCTCCAATGTGGTGGAACTTGGCTTATCTTCCTAGCTTCCTCTAGCTAGTGGAGTGGCGCCTAACTTAGGAATTATTTTTCTGCAATTTACATTCTGCCATTTACCTTCTTGCAATTTACAATTCTGGTTCTTAGTTTATGCTTTAATTTTCAGCCCCTTTCCCCTTTAATTTTGGGTCATTTTCTTTTTGCCCTTTCTTCCATTTCTGCACTTTATTTCCAGCCTTTAATTCTTGCAATCACCTTCCCCAATTCCCTCTTTACATTCTGCAAATTTATGTTTCCTCTTCTTTTCATTTTTATGCACAATTTTGTGCTACATTGAACACAATTTGAGGAGCTCCCAAAACTGCTCTGAATTTTGAGCTTCAATCCTACCTCCAACTAGGTCCATCCTCCTCCTCCCAAGTGGGTTGTATTAATTCTCCTAGCCATCATAGTCATAGAGCTTCTTCTAGGATTAGGAATAGAGGTAGAAGAGAAAATGGAAACCAAGAAAGAATTGATGGAACCAAGTTTAGAATTCCAAAATTTCAAGGGTTGAATGACCCTGAAATCTACCTATCATGGGAGTTGAAGGTAGAGCAAATTTTCATGTGCTATGAAGTGAGGGAGGAACATAGGGTAAAGCTAGCTAGTCTTGAATTTTCAGACTATGCTTTGATTTGGTGGGATAAGCTAGTGAAAGAGAGAGCAAGGTTTCATCCTATTGAGACTTGGGAAGAAATGAAAGCCATCCTTAGGAATAGGTATGTACCACCTCATTACCTTAGGGAGCTTCATAATAGGCTCCAAAGATTAACCCAAGGAAATAGGACTGTTGATGAGTACTACAAAGATATGAAGGTAGCCATCATTAGAGCCAACATAGAAGAATGTGAGGAGGCTAGAATGGCAAGATTCCTTGAAGGGCTTAAGGATGAGATTAGGGATGTTGTGGAACTCCACAACTATACGAGTTTGAATGAGCTCTACCACCAAGCCCAAAAGGTAGAACAACAACTCCATAGGAAAGGTAAGAGTAGATACTCAACCTCAAAGCCTTCTTGGAAGGAAAATAAGAGGAAGGAAGGCCACAAGGATGTTCCTTTTAAGCCTAAAGATCCTAGGGAAATTAAAGATCCCAAGAAAGAAAAGGCCAACACCCCATCCACTCCGATAAAAAAGGAATCATCCATTAAGTGTTTCAAGTGTTTGGGACGAGGGCACATTGCCTCTCAATGCCCTAACAAGAAGAGCATGATCCTTAGAGATAATGGACAAGTCTCATCTTTGGAATCCTCAAATGAAAACTCTAGCTCTAGTGCCACTAGCTCTTCTAGTGAAGAAGGATTAGAGTATGCCCCCGAAGGTGATCTTCTTGTTGTTAGGAGATTACTAGGAAGCATGGTCATGGGGGAAGATGAGAGCCAAAGAGAAAATATTTTTCACACAAGGTGTGTGATTGGGGGGAAGACATGTTCTTTGATTATAGATGGGGGAAGTTGCACCAACGTGGCTAGTGCTAGGCTAGTACAAAAGCTAGGATTAACCACTACCCCACATCCTAGGCCTTACAAGTTGCAATGGTTGAGTGACAATGGGGACCTCTTAGTGGATAAGCAAGTCTTAGTTGCCTTTTCCATAGGTAGGTATCTTGACCAAGTAACTTGTGATGTTGTGCCCATGGAAGCAAGTCATGTGCTCTTGGGAAGGCCATGGCAATTTGATAGGAAAGTTCACCATGATGGGCATAGCAATAGGTATTCCTTTGTTTTCAATTCCCAAAAGGTCACCTTAGTTCCCTTGGCCCCTAGTGAGGTTTGTAAAGATCAAGTACAAATGAAAAAGAAAAGAGAGGAAGAAAAGAAGGGAATTAAAGGAAAGAATATAAAAAAAGATAAGAGGTTGAGACATGAGAAAAAAGATAAAAACCTCTTCATCAATCAAGGAGAAATTAGGCAAACTCTTCTAGCTAGACAACCCATGTACATGCTCATGTGCAAAGAGTATTGCTTGAATACTCAACCAAACCATGAGTCTAGTGAACTTCAAGAACTTCTAGAAGAGTTCCAAGATGTGTTCCCAAAAGAGTTACCTCTAGGGTTGCCACCTGTTAGGGGTATTGAACATCAAATAGACTTGGTGCCTAGCGCTTCCTTACCAAATAGGCCAGCCTATAGAAGTAATCCCGAAGAAACTAAAGAAATCCAAAAACAAGTAGGGGAGCTTCTAGAAAAAGGGTGGATAAGAGAGAGCTTGAGTCCATGTGCAGTCCCAGTTTTACTTGTCCCTAAGAAAGATGGATCTTGGAGAATGTGTGTTGATTGTAGGGCTATAAACCAAATAACCATTAGGTATAGGTATCCCATACCTAGGTTAGATGACTTGTTGGAAGATTTACATGGTTCCACAATTTTCTCTAAGATAGACCTCAAGAGTGGATATCACCAAATTAGGATGAAAGAAGGGGATGAGTGGAAGACTGCCTTTAAGACCAAGTTTGGTCTCTTTGAGTGGTTGGTAATGCCTTTTGGGTTATCAAATGCTCCTAGCACTTTTATGAGGTTGATGCACCATGTTTTGAGGGATTTGATAGGAAAGTGTGTGGTAGTATACTTTGATGACATCCTTGTATACTCCAAATCCCTTGAGGAGCATTTAGGACACATTAGAGAAGTGTTATTTGTGCTAAGAGAGGCCCAACTCTTTGCCAACCTAGAAAAGTGCTCCTTTTGCTTGGATAGAGTTGTATTCTTAGGCTTTGTGGTAAGCAAAGAAGGTGTCCAAGTAGATGAAGAGAAAGTCAAGGCCATCAAGGATTGGCCTACCCCCAAAAATATAGGAGAGGTTAGGAGTTTTCATGGACTTGCAAGATTCTATAGGAGGTTTGTGAAAGATTTTAGTACCATAGCATCACCTCTAAATGACTTAGTCAAGAAAAATGTCAAATTTGAATGGGGGGAAAAACAAGCCAAGGCCTTTCAAGCCTTGAAAGAGAGACTTACCCAAGCACCCATCCTAGCTCTTCCAAACTTTAGCAAAAATTTTGAGTTAGAATGTGATGCTTCTAATGTTGGGATAGGGGCAGTTTTATTGCAAGAGGGACATCCCATAGCTTACTTTAGTGAAAAACTAAATGGAGCGTCCCTTAATTACCCTACCTATGACAAAGAGCTCTATGCACTCATTAGGGCCCTTCAAACTTGGCAACATTACTTGTTGACCAAGGAGTTCATAATACATAGTGATCATGAGTCACTAAAATACCTTAAGGGTCAAAAGAAGTTGAATAGGAGACATGCTAAATGGGTTGAGTTTTTGGAGCAGTTCCCCTATGTCATTAAACATAAGCAAGGAAAGATCAATAAGGTGGCTGATGCCCTATCTAGAAGACAAACTTTGTTAAATTCTTTAGGAACCACCTTGATTGGTTTTGAAAACTTTGGGGAGCTATACCCAAATGACTTAGAGTTTGGAGATCTCTACAAGTCATGTACCCAAAAAGCCTGTGATGGATACTTTAGGCATGAGGGAGTCTTATTTAAGAACAATAGAGTTTGTGTGCCTAAAGGAACCATTAGGGATCTCATCTTAAGAGAATCCCACCAAGGGGGCTTAATGGGTCACTTTGGAATCCAAAAGACTTTGGATATCCTTAAAGAACATTTCTTTTGGCCACACATGAAAAGAGATGTTCAAAGACTTTGTGCCCAATGTATTGTATGCAAAAAGGCCAAATCTAGGTCAATGCCCCATGGCCTTTACACTCCCCTTCCTATCCCCAATGTCCCATGGGTTGACATTAGCATGGACTTTGTGTTAGGATTGCCTAGAACCCAAAGGGGCATGGACTCAATCTTTGTGGTAGTAGATAGGTTTTCTAAGATGGCTCACTTTATTCCTTGCCACAAGGTTGATGATGCTAGTCACATAGCAAAACTGTTCTTTAGAGAAGTGGTGAGATTACATGGAATCCCTAAGAGTATAGTTTCTGATAGAGACACCAAGTTCCTTAGTCATTTTTGGAGGACACTATGGTCTAGGTTAGGAACTAAACTTTTGTTTTCCACCACTTGCCATCCACAAACTGATGGCCAAACTGAAGTAGTAAATAGGACTCTTTCCATCTTGTTAAGGGTTTTTGTTCAGAAAAATATTAGGTCTTGGGAAGAATGTTTGCCTCACATAGAGTTTGCTTACAATAGGGCTACCCATACCACTACCTTGCATAGTCCTTTTGAAGTAGTCTAGGGATTTAATCCCCTTACTCCCCTTGATCTAATTCCTTTACCTAATGTGGTTGAATATCATAATAAAGATGGAGCCCAAAAGGCTGAATATGTTAAGCAACTTCACACTAAGGTAAAGCAACAAATTGAAAAGAAAACTGAACATTATGCTAGAATGGCTAATAAAAAAAGGAAAGAACTTGTACTTGAACCTGGTGATTGGGTTTGATTACACTTAAGAAAAGAACGCTTCCCTGGTCTTAGGAAATCAAAACTCTATCCTCGGGGAGATGGCCCATTTCAGGTAATTGAAAGAGTTAATCCTAATGCATATAAACTTGATTTACCTGGTGATTATGGGGTGCATGCTACTTTTAATATATCTGACTTAACTCCTTGCCTTGCAGATGATGACTTCCATTCGAGGTCGAATGCTCTTCAAGAGGGAGGGGATGATGTGAGCACCACCATTAAGGGACCAACCACTAGGTCAAGGGCCAAGAGAATTCAACAAGAGGTGGAAGCATTACTTCTCAAAAGGAAGGAATATCATGAGGAAATGTCATCCACAGAATTATCCTTCAAGGAAATTGTAGATTTCAAAATTTTAGCTTAGGAAGAATAAATCTGAAATTAGTAATTTCAATTTGATTGTATTTGTCTTAACTTGTAAAAGTAGGGATAGTTTATTCCAACATGGGATAAAATTAGACTATTTAGAATAGGAATAGGCCTAGCTTAAGGGCTTGGTTGGCTAGGAGCAGCCCATACCCACAACCAAGCAGCCCCCTTCCCTTTTTCCTATAAATAAGGGCTTAATGTAAGCAAATGAGACCTTTGGTCACTTTATGATATTGGAATCCGAAATTCCCTTGAGAGAGCAACTTTCTCTTCTCTTTCTTCTCCTCTTGCTTGTTCTTGAGGTTAAGACCCTTTTCCTTATCATTGGAGCCTCCAATGTGGTGGAACTTGGCTTATCTTCCTAGCTTCCTCTAGCTAGTGGAGTGGCGCCTAGCTTAGGAATTATTTTTCTGCAATTTACATTCTGCCATTTACCTTCTTGCAATTTACAATTCTGGTTCTTAGTTTATGCTTTAATTTTCAGCCCCTTTCCCCTTTAATTTTGGGTCATTTTCGTTTTGCCCTTTCTTCCATTTCTGCACTTTATTTCCAGCCTTTAATTCTTGCAATCACCTTCCCCAATTCCCTCTTTACATTCTGTAAATTTATGTTTCCTCTTCTTTTCATTTTTATGCACAATTTTGTGCTACATTGAACACAATTTGAGGAGCTCCCAAAACTGCTCTGAATTTTGAGCTTCAATCCTACCTCCAACTAGGTCCATCCTCCTCCTCCCAAGTGGGTTGTATTAATCTATCATCCAGATTCCAAAAAAAATTCCCCGAAAGGAATTAGAAAAGTTGGTTCCAACAGAATGGATAACCAACTATGAAAACTTCAAAGCCCATCAGAGACAATTAGTCTCAACAGAACCGACTTCAGAAGAAACTCTGTAGACGGTACTGTCAAAACCATCTTCAGTAGACCAGGACAAGGAAACTCAGCAACTCCTCCTATTTTCCACAACATGATGATTACTCCAGGTGAAAAAGAAGAAAGAATCCCTATCTGGGGATTTAAGACAGATGGAGAAGTAATCTACTCAGATAAGCTTGATGGTCACTTCTTATGGGATGTAGATCCCTCAAATTGTGATGAAGGATGTAGCTGCGATGAACATGGCTACACCGATGATGAAGATGACCTTTTTTCTGATGATGACGATGATGGAACAGGACGATGGAGGGCAAAACCAAAGCCTTGCAAACCTCCTCCTCCTCCAAAAAGAAGATCAGACCCAGAAGACAAACCCTGGGTAGGAATAAGGAAAAAGAGAGAACCTTTGCCGCTCTATAAAGAAGGGTTGAAGCATATGGGAAGGCAAAGATACTCATCTCCACCAGACGATGGAGACCTTATCACATGGCCTCCACCGAAAAATTGTTCAAATTCATACAGAGGAAAAACAAAGGTACAAACAGTGCCTACTGTTCCCTGTATGATGAACGAGGAAGACTTCCCACCCCTCGAAAGAAGAGACCACAGAGCAAGAAAGGTGGTCACCAGACCTTACGTACAACCCACAGAGGTCACACCAGAGGGTAACTCCAAACCTACTTCCCAGGCAGAGGAAGTGCTAAACTGGCAAACAGAAAACGCACTTGCCCAAAACACCGTCCTCCAGAGAATAGAAAAAAAGGTGGACTCCTTTGAAGGACAACTCACAGGATTTTCTGGAAAGATGCTAAAAGCATATGAAATCTAAAAGGGCGAGTAAACCTGCTTGAAGCCGAAATCGAAAGCTCCAAAAAAGTCAGTTTCCATGAACTAGTGGCAAGGAACAATGAGCTGCAGAAACTCAGACAAAAGATTGAGGAGTTTGAAGTACATTTTAAAAGGCCTCACATGTTTCCCGGAGAAACCTTATCTCCATATGAGATTTCACCTAGGAAAATAGGCCCAACTATGATGTTCAACAAACCCCAGCAGCAACCGCCATCTTTATTACCAATGGTCATGCCACACAAGTCAACTCTTTTTGGTGAAAGATCCATAGCAGACAAAAGAAAGGTTGAGGAATCTGCTTCACAAACTTCACCAAAAAAAACTCAAAGAAGAACTGACAAGCAACCAGAAACCATGATGACAGTCCAGATTGACTCAGAGGAAGGAGAAGATTCAGACAATGAAAAGGAATCTCTCCAGGAAACTGATAAGGAAGAATCCATCCAAGAAGAAGGGTATCTAGACCTTTTTGAACCAGAAGAAGAATATGCAGATATAACCAATGTGTTGATGGCAACCCACACCGGAGAAGCATCAACATCTAGACTTCACCCAGATGAGTTGGTTACTCCAACGCCGCCATCAAAATCAATATACTTCTCATTAGAAGATATTGATCCACAACAATGGCCAAAAAGAATACTTGAATTCAAGGCATGGATGGATAAAAAACTAGTCAAGGAGACAGACCGTTACAAAGTCATTGAAGAATTTTGTGCCGGGATGGTCGGCATACTGAAAGAATGGTACCAAAGCCTTGGTCATGTCAACCAAGACCAACTCCACTCCATGGAATCAACAGACGCAGTCATTACAATCCTTCACAGAGAATTCATTGGAGATGCTGAAGTAGAAGACCAGGTCAACCGACAAAAATTCTATAGCATGAAGTGCTGTTCACTAAAATCAGGAGATCTATCCAGATATTTCGTAAGAATGGGGCAATGTTATTATCGACTAAATGGATTTAATGATGCCAACCTCAAAAGCACATACATTAGCTCTTTACCAGAGTCTATCCAAGATGAAATGTACAGGAGTGCAACCAAAGATGGGACAGATTTCTCTACTAAGACCTTTGGTCAAATCCATCAGTTTGCGATGGGATGTAGAAAAAAGATCTGTGCACAACAGCAAATGCTAAAGAAAATGCTGGAAGGAGAGAAGGATTTTTCAAAAGCTTGCAAGCAAAGTTCCTTAGAGATTGGATGTAAGCAAAAGCACTGCGTATGCAAAGCTTCGAAGAAACTCAAAGGAAGGACCACAGGAAAAAAAGAAAAAAAGATGAAGTTCTTCAGAAAAAAGAAGAACAGAGGAAAAACCAGAGGAAGAGACAGATGTTTCATCTGTGGAAAGAAATGGCATTTTTCTAGAAACTGCCCTGAAAAATAAAATAAAGCAGCCAAGCTAGTCCATAGCTTACAACTAGCAGAAGATGATGATGTTGAATCTCTGTACACTGAACAGGAGGAATTCAACGAAGAAACTGCGTTTGCTCTTGCAATTACAAGCAGTGATGAAGATGATGATCCTCATTTTCCAGTCCTGACATTTGAAGAAGTTGATAAAGTAGAAGAACAGTCAGCCATATCTTCTTCTCCAACATTACCGAATATTGAGGTCTCCATCTTGCCTTCGAAATATGATGTCCCAATCAGGGCAATCACATATATGGATACAGGAGCACAAAGGACACTCATGAATCCAGCCATCCTCACATCCTCAGCATGGGAACAGGAAATCCATCACTTTAAGGCCGCTGATGGCCAGACTTTCACCACAGAACTCATTACAAATCGAAATATTGGTATCAAGTTCTTCCAAAATTGTGTGTTATGGACAAAGGTGATAAGAACAGATCTTCCTGGCAAGGATATAGTAATTGGCATGGATACCTACACACAGCTTGATCGATTACAAATCCTTCCAAACGGAGTAAAGTTCAAGAGATTCTTCAAAAAATATATGCCGGTTTTAAGAATCTTTAATCTGGTAGATACGCCTCCAGATTTTGAAGAACATCGAAACAAGCTGATGAAATTATGTGCGGATAGCCATGATGTGTTTAAGCATCCACGACCATTATGGAAAAACCCAAAATTCCATGTCCAACTTCCATTCAAAATGAATGAAGACATCAACCCAACTAAAGCAGTTCACCCTGGCATGTCTCCAGCAGACTGTGCAGCTGCTTATGACGAATGTCAGCAGTTACTAAAGCAGGGGTTGATTGAGCCCACAAAATCAGATTGGGCCTGCCAAGCATTCTATGTTGAGAAAAGATCCGAAAGAGTTCGGGGGAAAAAGAGGCTAGTCATTGACTATAGGCCTCTAAATGATTTCCTGAAAGATGATAAGTTTCCATTACCCAAGATAAGGACCCTTTACTCTTACATCAGAAATGCCCATATCTTCTCAAAGTTCGATATGAAATCGGGCTTTTGGCAACTTGGGCTTGAACCATCAGAAAGGCCCAAAACTGCATTCTGCATACCCAATGCACATTATCAATGGACTGTATTGCCTTTCGGATTAAAAGTTGCGCCATCACTGTTCCAAAAGGCCATGACTCGTATCTTCGAGCCCATCTTAGATACAGCCCTGATCTACATTGATGACGTACTGCTTTTCTCTCCAAATGAAGAGAAACATAAAGCTCTGCTCAACAAGTTTTATGAAATCTGTGATCAGTACGGAATCATGCTTTCCTCCAAAAAATCCCAAATTGGCACCACAGAGATTGATTTCTTAGGAGCCAAATTTGCTCAAGGAAAGTACATGCCTCAACCTCATCTGGTTGAAAGACTACGTGAATTCCCCAATGAGAACATGACTAAAAAGGAGATACAACAATTCTTGGGAATTCTAAACTATGTTAGGGACTTCATCCCTAACATCTCAAAGCTGACATCCAAGCTTTCAGCACTGCTCAAAAAGAATGCTCCTGCATGGGGCCCTGAACAAACCCAAGCAGTAAAAAAACTCAAAGAGGCAGCAAATAATCCTCCCTCACTAAAAATTCCCGGAGAAGGAAAACGGATTCTACAAACTGATGCTAGTGATTATCACTGGGGTGCTGTCCTCATTGAAGAAATAGAAGGAGAAAAATACTATTGTGGACATGCTAGTGGTCAATTCAAACCAACAGAACACCAGTACCATACCACCTTCAAGGAAACTTTGGCCGTCAAGTATGGAATACAAAAGTTTGATTTCCATCTCAGAGCCTACTCATTCGAAGTCCAGCTTGATAATTCTTCATTTCCTGGGATGTTGAATTTTAAGAACCGGGTTCCCCCCAATCCACAGATTCTTAGACTCAAGGAATGGTTTTCTAGGTATAACTTCACGGTTAAACACATAAAAGGAAGCCAAAACCTGATCCCTGATTACCTATCTAGGCCAAAGCCAGTAACTCTGATCTCCAGTCTCCATGAATTTCCAATCATAATGATGATGCCAGAAGCATCGTCATCAAACCTTTCCAACCCATCACCTGGGATTGAAAATTTTCCACCAGAGATAAAAATTCTGCATACACTCAATCCAGAAAACATAAAGCATTTTGCGAGATCCCATATGTTTCATTATCTTGCCAGACTACTCCAGGAAAAAAGGGTTATTCCAAAACCAACCTGGTTTGATCCTCAGGCACCATACCTTAACATTTATCCTATGTTAATGGATCATTATCCATTCACAGACATGGATTTATGGTACCTTTGGTGTGTCACGGTCCTTTACAAATATCCAATTATTTTCCCAACTTTTAAAATGATAGAATATTTGGAAAATAAAACAAACAAAGGGTCCTTGCTTTGGAAATGTTTGAAATGGTTTTGCCCTATCCAGGATTGGATAAAACACTTATACCAAGATCTTCATCCTTATAACATCTGGAAATTCGATGAAGAACAATGCAGAAAGTTTGTCTCAGTGGTTATACTTCACAGGCCATATTTCAAGCATCCACTCACAGGGTACATATATTCCCAGGACAATGCAGCTTTCTACATCACCATACCAGAGTTAAGGTTATTCTCTCAAAATGAAGAAGCTCCTCGTTACCAAGAAGAATTAGCCCTTTACTTGCATGAGCTGAATAATTACAAATGTAGAAGCAAGGGGACAGAGAATACTTGTTTGAATGTCAAACGTCCCCAAGTTATGTGTTTTCCAAACGGGGAGATACCTGAAGAACATCGACATGAAGGGACAACAAGAGCTATCATTCCCAAAATGAATGATCAGATCAGCTCAGCAAATTCTGCAAATATCTTTTGGCAAGATTCCCAAGATCCGAATGAAAGGATAGACATCGAAACCCAACAGCTGGAAGAACAAGCAGATGAGGAGGAACATCACATCAGGAACATGTCTCCAAGTCATGAGTGCATCTTATCCAAAAATAAAGATTAAGGTAGAAGATTCTCTGACAAGAGATAAAGCATGTCAATAAGGTCTGCTTTAGTCTTTTCATATTTAAAGTAGTTTGCTTTATAAGATAATGGTCTGTAATGATATTAGTGTGTCTAGATTCCCGGTCTTCATCCAGTAACCGGTTGAACTTTCCGCGTGCCTATATAAGAGACATCTCTCTTCAGTTGTAGAGGCAGAGAAGAGTTTCAATAAATAAATACAAGTGTGTTTCCATCCAACTATAAGTAACTAAATTTCTCTATCTCTCTCTCTTGATCTGAAAGTCTTATTGTGCCATTACAGCATGCTTTGATCATAACCCAGTATGCTCTATGCTTGCCTCCCAGAGGATCCTACATATCAGAACGGTTCTGTAAAGTTTTGATCCATGTTTTACGATCTCTTTTATTGTCATGTTATGCATTAAAAAGTAATCTGTACTGGGACGAAAAAGTAGTCATGGGGACGAAAAGCGAAACCAGTAAGATGAAATTGGGTATATGATATGGTAATGAAGGAGCTCTCGGCCCAACAGTGGTATCAGAGCCTTACGTGCTCTAACTAGTTCTATTTCCTCTTTCAAAACAGAGGGTGCATGTAATGGAATAATATAGACAAGTAGGAGAGAGAGAGAGGGTCTCACACACAATGAATACACCAAGCACCTCAAACACAAACTCTATCATTGAACACAATTCCAAAATAACACTCCCAAACTTCTGTAAACAAACCATGGGCAGCAAGATAGAAAATCTTGTTGAGTACCAGTACGTTCCCGAAGAAGCAAGGATAGATCAGTCTATTCCTCCCCTAATGAGTCCATACAACTTGTACTGCCGACACAAATCCGGCAACAAATGGCTATCAGCAGCAAAAAAGCTGATATCTACTCCTAGACTCCATGTCAAGGAACAGATACAGACCAACAAGTTTGATCAGTGTGGCTTAAGAGCCACCTCTCAGGAACAATACGTGAACCTCCTCATCAGCAAAGATCTCATAAGTCTTTGGAAGAGAGAAAAGTATGTAGCACTTCACATAGGTGCTATTAGACTTGTTCTCAGCTATCATGGCAGGAAGGGACTCCCAATTACTGCCAGAGTTACGCTGCTCGACACCACATACCGTGATTACGAGCATGCTGTCCTAGGGACATGCATCACGACCCTTAACAAAGGTCAGGCTGTTTTCACGATTTTCCCAAACTTTAATGTGTTACTCACGGACCCGACACTCCCCAGTCGGTTTAAAGTCCAAATTCAAATCATAGGAGCAGAACAAGATGAGGAAGCTTTTGCAGCCTCACTCTGCCACCAGATCATATGGAGGGTACAAGATCAATGCTTCGATCTCCCCTCAAACAAAGAGTTCCAAGAGAACGCTTTGATGGTAATTGCTACTGATGGCAATGAAGCACCATCTATCATCCAGATTCCAAAACAAATTCCCCGAAAGGAACTAGAAAAGTTGGTTCCAACAGAATGGATAACCAACTATGAAAACTTCAAAGCCCATCAGAGACAATTAGTCTCAACAGAAGCCGACTTCAGAAGAAACTCTGTAGACGGTACTGTCAAAACCATCTTCAGTAGACCAGGAGATGGAAACTCAGCAACTCCTCCTATTTTCCACAACATGATCATTACTCCAGGTGAAAAAGAAGAAAGAATCCCTATCTGGGGATTTAAGACAGATGGAGAAGTAATCTACTCAGATAAGCTTGATGGTCACTTCTTATGGGATGTAGATCCCTCAAATTGTTATGAAGGATGTAGCTGCGATGAACATGGCTACACCGATGATGAAGATGACCTTTTTTCTGATGATGACGATGATGGAGGGCAAAACCAAAGCCTTGCAAACCTCCTCCTCCTCCAAAAAGAAGATCAGACCCAGAAGACAAACCCTGGGTAGGAATAAGGAAAAAGAGAGAACATTTGCCGCTCTATAAAGAAGGGTTGAAGCATATGGGAAGGCAAAGATACTCATCTCCACCAGACGATGGAGACCTTATCACATGGACTCCACCGAAAAATTGTTCAAATTTATACAGAGGAAAAACAAAGGTACAAACAATGCCTACTGTTCCCTGTATGATGAACGAGGAAGACTTCCCACCCCTCGAAAGAAGAGACCACAGAGCAAGAAAGGTGGTCACCAGACCTTACGTACAACCCACAGAGGTCACACCAGAGGGTAGCTCCAAACCTACTTCCCAGACAGAGGATGTGCTAAACTGGCAAACAGAAAACGCACTTGCCCAAAACACCGTCCTCCAGAGAATAGAAAAAAAGGTGGACTCCTTTGAAGGACAACTCACATGATTTTCTGGAAAGATGCTAAAAGCATATGAAGATCTAAAAGGGCGAGTAAACCTGCTTGAAGCCGAAATCGAAAGCTCCAAAAAAGTCAGTTTCCATGAACTAGTGTTAAGGAACAATGAGCTGCAGAAACTCAGACAAAAGATTGAGGAGTTTGAAGTACATTTTAAAAGGCCTCACATGTTTCCCGGAGAAACCTTATCTCCATATGAGATTTCACCTAGGAAAATAGGCCCAACTATGATGTTCAACAAACCCCAGCAGCAACCGCCATCTTTATTACCAATGGTCATGCCACACAAGTCAACTCTTTTTGGTGAAAGATCCATAGCAGACAAAAGAAAGGTTGAGGAATCTGCTTCACAAACTTCACCAGAAAAAACTCAAAGAAGAACTGACAAGCAACCAGAAACCATGATGATAGTCCAGATTGACTCAGAGGAAGGAGAAGATTCAGACAATGAAAAGGAATCTCTCCAGGAAACTGATAAGGAAGAATCCATCCAAGAAGAAGGGTATCTAGACCTTTTTGAACCAGAAGAAGAATATGCAGATATAACCAATGTGTTGATGGCAACCCACACCGGAGAAGCATCAACATCTAGACTTCACCCAGATGAGTTGGTTACTCCAACGCCGCCATCAAAATCAATATACTTCTCATTAGAAGATATTGATCCACAACAATGGCCAAAAAGAATACTTGAATTCAAGGCATGGATGGATAAAAAACTAGTCAAGGAGACGGACCGTTACAAAGTCATTGAAGAATTTTGTGCCGGGATGGTCGGCATACTGAAAGAATGGTACCGAAGCCTTGGTCATGTCAACCAAGACCAACTCTACTCCATGGAATCAACAGACGCAGTCATTACAATCCTTCACAGAGAATTCATTGGTAATACAACCCACTTGGGAGGAGGAGGATGGACCTAGTTGGAGGTAGGATTGAAGCTCAAAATTCAGAGCAGTTTTGGGAGCTCCTCAAAATTGTGTTCAATGTAGCACAAAATTGTGCATAAAAATGGAAAGAAGAGGAAACATAAATTTGCAGAATATAAAGAGGGAATTGGGGAAGGTGATTGCAAGAATTAAAGGCTGAAAATAAAGTGCAGAAATGGAAGAAAGGGCAAAACGAAAATGACCAAAATTAAAGGGGAAAGGGGCTGAAAATTAAAGCATAAACTAAGAACCAGAATTGTAAATTGCAAGAAGGTAAATGGCAGAATGTCAATTGCAGAAAAATAATTCCTAAGCTAGGCGCCACTCCACTAGCTAGAGGAAGCTAGGAAGATAAGCCAAGTTCCACCACATTGGAGGCTCCAATGATAAGGAAAAGGGTCTTAACCTCAAGAACAAGCAAGAGGAGAAGAAAGAGAAGAGAAAGCTGCTCTCTCAAGGGAATTTCGGATTCCAATAGCATAAAATGACCAAAGGTGTCATTTGCTTACATTAAGCCCTTATTTATAGGAAAAAGGGAAGGGGGCTGCTTGGTTGTGGGTATGGGCTGCTCCTAGCCAACCAAGCCCTTAAGCTAGGCCTATTCCTATTCTAAATAGTCTAATTTTATCCCATGTTGGAATAAACTATCCCTACTTTTACAAGTTAAGACAAATACAATCAAATTGAAATTACTAATTTCAGATTTATTCTTCCTAAGCTAAAATTTTGAAATCTACAATTTCCTTGAAGGATAATTCTGTGGATGACATTTCCTCATGATATTCCTTCCTTTTGAGAAGTAATGCTTCCACCTCTTGTTGAATTCTCTTGGCCCTTGACCTAGTGGTTGGTCCCTTAATGGTGGTGCTCACATCATCCCCTCCCTCTTGAAGAGCATTCGACCTCGAATGGAAGTCATCATCTGCAAGGCAAGGAGTTAAGTCAGATATATTAAAAGTAGCATGCACCCCATAATCACCAGGTAAATCAAGTTTATATGCATTAGGATTAACTCTTTCAATTACCTGAAATGGGCCATCTCCCCGAGGATAGAGTTTTGATTTCCTAAGACCAGGGAAGCGTTCTTTTCTTAAGTGTAACCAAACCCAATCACCAGGTTCAAGTACAAGTTCTTTCCTTTTTTTATTAGCCATTCTAGCATAATGTTCAGTTTTCTTTTCAATTTGTTGCTTTACCTTAGTGTGAAGTTGCTTAACATATTTAGCCTTTTGGGCTCCATCTTTATTATGATATTCAACCACATTAGGTAAAGGAATTAGATCAAGGGGAGTAAGGGGATTAAATCCATAGACTACTTCAAAAGGACTATGCAAGGTAGTGGTATGGGTAGCCCTATTGTAAGCAAACTCTATGTGAGGCAAACATTCTTCCCAAGACCTAATATTTTTCTGAACAAAAACCCTTAACAAGGTGGAAAGAGTCCTATTTACCACTTCAGTTTGGCCATCAGTTTGTGGATGGCAAGTGGTGGAAAACAAAAGTTTAGTTCCTAACCTAGACCATAGTGTCCTCCAAAAATGACTAAGGAACTTGGTGTCTCTATCAGAAACTATACTCTTAGGGATTCCATGCAATCTCACCACTTCTCTAAAGAACAATTTTGCTATATGACTAGCATCATCAACCTTGTGGCAAGGAATAAAGTGAGCCATCTTAGAAAACCTATCTACTACCACAAAGATTGAGTCCATGCCCCTTTGGGTTCTAGGCCATCCTAACACAAAGTCCATGCTAATGTCAACCCATGGGACATTGGGGATAGGAAGGGGAGTGTAAAGGCCATGGGGCATTGACTTAGATTTGGCCTTTTTGCATACAATACATTGGGCACAAAGTCTTTGAACATCTCTTTTCATGTGTGGCCAAAAGAAATGCTCTTTAAGGATATCCAAAGTCTTTTGGATTCCAAAGTGACCCATTAACCCCCCTTGGTGGGATTCTCTTAAGATGAGATCCCTAATGGTTCCTTTAGGCACACAAACTCTATTGTTCTTAAATAAGACTCCCTCATGCCTAAAGTATCCATCACAGGCTTTTTGGGTACATGACTTGTAGAGATCTCCAAACTCTAAGTCATTTGGGTATAGCTCCCCAAAGTTTTCAAAACCAATCAAGGTGGTTCCTAAAGAATTTAACAAAGTTTGTCTTCTAGATAGGGCATCAGCCACCTTATTGATCTTTCCTTGCTTATGTTTAATGACATAGGGGAACTGCTCCAAAAACTCAACCCATTTAGCATGTCTCCTATTCAACTTCTTTTGACCCTTAAGGTATTTTAGTGACTCATGATCACTATGTATGATGAACTCCTTGGTCAACAAGTAATGTTGCCAAGTTTGAAGGGCCCGAATGAGTGCATAGAGCTCTTTGTCATAGGTAGGGTAATTAAGGGACGCTCCATTTAGTTTTTCACTAAAGTAAGCTATGGGATGTCCCTCTTGCAATAAAACTGCCCCTATCCCAACATTAGAAGCATCACATTCTAACTCAAAATTTTTGCTAAAGTTTGGAAGAGCTAGGATGGGTGCTTGGGTAAGTCTCTCTTTCAAGGCTTGAAAGGCCTTGGCTTGTTTTTCCCCCCATTCAAATTTGACATTTTTCTTGACTAAGTCATTTAGAGGTGATGCTATGGTACTAAAATCTTTCACAAACCTCCTATAGAAGCTTGCAAGTCCATGAAAACTCCTAACCTCTCCTATATTTTTGGGGGTAGGCCAATCCTTGATGGCCTTGACTTTCTCTTCATCTACTTGGACACCTTCTTTGCTTACCACAAAGCCTAAGAATACAACTCTATCCAAGCAAAAGGAGCACTTTTCTAGGTTGGCAAAGAGTTGGGCCTCTCTTAGCACAAATAACACTTCTCTAAGGTGTCCTAAATGCTCCTCAAGGGATTTGGAGTATACAAGGATGTCATCAAAGTATACTACCACACACTTTCCTATCAAATCCCTCAAAACATGGTGCATCAACCTCATAAAAGTGCTAGGAGCATTTGATAACCCAAAAGGCATTACCAACCACTCAAAGAGACCAAACTTGGTCTTAAAGGCAGTCTTCCACTCATCCCCTTCTTTCATCCTAATTTGGTGATATCCACTCTTGAGGTCTATCTTAGAGAAAATTGTGGAACCATGTAAATCTTCCAACAAGTCATCTAACCTAGGTATGGGATACCTATACCTAATGGTTATTTGGTTTATAGCCCTACAATCAACACACATTCTCCAAGATCCATCTTTCTTAGGGACAAGTAAAACTGGGACTGCACATGGACTCAAGCTCTCTCTTATCCACCCTTTTTCTAGAAGCTCCCCTACTTGTTTTTGGATTTCTTTAGTTTCTTCGGGATTACTTCTATAGGCTGGCCTATTTGGTAAGGAAGCACTAGGCACCAAGTCTATTTGATGTTCAATACCCCTAACAGGTGGCAACCCTAGAGGTAACTCTTTTGGGAACACATCTTGGAACTCTTCTAGAAGTTCTTGAAGTTCACTAGACTCATGGTTTGGTTGAGTATTCAAGCAATACCCTTTGCACATGAGCATGTACATGGGTTGTCTAGCTAGAAGAGTTTTCCTGATTTCTCCTTGATTGATGAAGAGGTTTTTATCATTTTTCTCATGTCTCAACCTCTTATCTTTTTTTATATTCTTTCCTTTAATTCCCTTCTTTTCTTCCTCTCTTTTCTTTTTCATTTGTACTTGATCTTTACAAACCTCACTAGGGGCCAAGGGAACTAAGGTGACCTTTTGGGAATTGAAAACAAAGGAATACCTATTGCTATGCCCATCATGGTGAACTTTCCTATCAAATTGCCATGGCCTTCCCAAGAGCACATGACTTGCTTCCATGGGCACAACATCACAAGTTACTTGGTCAAGATACCTACCTATGGAAAAGGCAACTAAGACTTTCTTATCCACTAAGAGGTCCCCATTGTCACTCAACCATTGCAACTTGTAAGGCCTAGGATGTGGGGTAGTGGTTAATCCTAGCTTTTGTACTAGCCTAGCACTAGCCACGTTGGTGCAACTTCCCCCATCTATAATCAAAGAACATGTCTTCCCCCCAATCACACACCTTGTGTGAAAAATATTTTCTCTTTGGCTCTCATCTTCCCCCATGACCATGCTTCCTAGTAATCTCCTAACAACAAGAAGATCACCTTCGGGGGCATACTCTAATCCTTCTTCACTAGAAGAGCTAGTGGCACTAGAGCTAGAGTTTTCATTTGAGGATTCCAAAGATGAGACTTGTCCATTATCTCTAAGGATCATGCTCTTCTTGTTAGGGCATTGAGAGGCAATGTGCCCTCGTCCCAAACACTTGAAACACTTAATGGATGATTCCTTTTTTATCGGAGTGGATGGGGTGTTGGCCTTTTCTTTCTTGGGATCTTTAATTTCCCTAGGATCTTTAGGCTTAAAAGGAACATCCTTGTGGCCTTCCTTCCTCTTATTTTCCTTCCAAGAAGGCTTTGAGGTTGAGTATCTACTCTTACCTTTCCTATGGAGTTGTTGTTCTACCTTTTGGGCTTGGTGGTAGAGTTCATTCAAACTCATATAGTTGTGGAGTTCCACAACATCCCTAATCTCATCCTTAAGCCCTTCAAGGAATCTTGCCATTCTAGCCTCCTCACATTCTTCTATGTTGGCTCTAATGATGGCTACCTCCATATCTTTGTAGTACTCATCAACAGTCCTATTACCTTGGGTTAATCTTTGGAGCCTATTATGAAGCTCCCTAAGGTAATGAGGTGGTACATACCTATTCCTAAGGATGGCTTTCATTTCTTCCCAAGTCTCAATAGGATGAAACCTTGCTCTCTCTTTCACTAGCTTATCCCACCAAATCAAAGCATAGTCTGAAAATTCAAGACTAGCTAGCTTTACCCTATGTTCCTCCCTCACTTCATAGCACATGAAAATTTGCTCTACCTTCAACTCCCATGATAGGTAGATTTCAGGGTCATTCAACCCTTGAAATTTTGGAATTCTAAACTTGGTTCCATCTATTCTTTCTTGGTTTCCATTTTCTCTCCTACCTCTATTCCTAATCCTAGAAGAAGCTCTATGACTATGATGGCTAGGAGAATGTCTATCTCTACTTCTATGGATCCTACTCTTAGATGAATTTCTAACCCTAAGTGGAGACCTAGATGATTCCCTATCACTCTCATGCCTACCTTGATTCCCACCCCTGTGATTATTCCTTTGGTTTCTTCTAGGGGATTCATAGAATTCTTCTTGTGAAAGTTCCTCCCTAGGTGATGTGAGCATGGAAATTAGCTTTCAAGAGAAATTTTTAGCTTAAGGATAATAAAACTGAAATTTTTCCTAATTTTAATTTGGTTGTATTTTTCTTTGAGTTGTAAAAGTGAGAATAGCTTATTCCAACATGGAATAAGAATAGGTTATTTAGAATAGGAACAGGCTTAGGTTAAGAGCTTGGTTGGCTAAGGGCAGCCCAAACCCACAACCAAGCAGCCCCCTTCCTTTTTTCCTATAAATAAGGGCTAAATGTAAGCAAATGGGACCTTTGGTCATTTTATGATATTGGAATCCGAAATTCCCTTGAGAGAGCAACTTTCTCTTCTCTTTCTTCTCCTCTTGCTTGTTCTTGAGGTTAAGACCCTTTTCCTTATCATTGGAGCCTCCAATGTGGTGGAACTTGGCTTATCTTCCTAGCTTCCTCTAGCTAGTGGAGTGGCGCCTAGCTTAGGAATTATTTTTCTGCAATTTACATTCTGCCATTTTACCTTCTTTGTATTTACAATTTTGGTTCTTAGTTTATGCTTTAATTTTCAGCCCCTTTCCCCTTTAATTTTGGTCATTTTCGTTTTGCCCTTTCTTCCATTTCTGCACTTTATTTCCAGCCTTTAATTCTTGCAATCATCTTCCCCAATTCCCTCTTTATATTCTGCAAATTTATGTTTCCTCTTCTTTTCATTTTTATGCACAATTTTGTGCTACATTGAACACAATTTGAGGAGCTCCCAAAACTGCTCTGAATTTTGAGCTTCAATCCTACCTCCAACTAGGTCCATCCTCCTCCTCCCAAGTGGGTTGTATTATGTGGTATCAAGAGCTTGTTGTTTGGAGGTAACTTCTCTCACTTTTCTCCTTCATTTTTCATCATCTTCTTCTCCCATTTTCATCTCTGTTTTTGTTCCAGTTTTTTCTGCATATTTTCAGCCCCTTCTTGCTTGAATTCACATGTAATTTGTGTTGCTTTGAGCCATATGTTGTTGGATCCTTGCTTGAACATCAATTTAATCGGTGAATTTGCTCAAAATTGCATCAAAATGTCAAGAAATTGAAGAACCCCTTTTCTGGTTTTTTTTTTCTGGGTATTTCCAGCAAGAACACATCTATTGTTCTCTCAAATCCTTTGGTCTTTGTGGGTTTTGTTGTTGAAATTGAAACTTGATCATTGTTGCCTCAAAAACCCCTCAATTATTTTGGCAAAATTCTGCAAATTGTTCATCATGTTCATCATGTTCATCACTGTTCTTCATGTGTTCTTGAGGAAGTTTGTGTTTGATCTTTGAAAAAATTGTTGTTGGGTGTTAAGTGTTAATCCTGTGCTGTTTTTGGAGTGATATAAGTGTACATTACATTTCCCTAAAAGATACAAGGCAAAAAGCAAGAATCAACAAAGAAAAAAAAAACAAAAAAAAAACAAAAAAAAAAAACGTGAAAAAAAAAATATGGGCAGAATTTTTTTTTCAGAAAAAAAAAAGGTAAAAAAAAAAAAATTCCAGAGTTGAATGATCTTCAAGTTTCATTTTATTATATTTCAATTGTAATATTTGAGTTCAGTTTGGGATCAATTGAAGTGTGTTGAACAACTTGAGTTGGATTTATCCTCTTGAATGAACTATGATGCATATGAATGATTTTCTTTCAAAGAAAGGTTAAGTTCAGTTTTAAGAACAATTCACACAAGTTTGTAATCCATTCATCCTTCTTGAATTCCTTTTGAGTGCCTTCTTTTTTTCACCACTTAATTGTTGCTTGTCTTCTTTGAATTCTAGTTTGTCACAATTTTAATCCCTTTGAGTTTAGCTAATTTTTGTGATAAGAGTTTCTTGTTTGTCCCCAAAATTCTTTTGTTTTGTCCATTCTTGAATTCTGGATGAGTTGAGTTTTTACCACATTGGAAACATCAAGGCCTCTAATTTTAAGTTGAATATGTGTCTTTTCTTCAAGGGTAAAGCAAGACCAAATTGAGTGACTAAGAGTGGCAAACACTGGTGAGGAAGGAAGTAATTTGTTTTAATTGTGCTAACAATTTCTTGGTTTGCAAAGCATTTTTTGTTTAATTTTGTATGCAGCCCTAGGAAAGAAATTTTGTTTGACTTGGAGCTGAACTTGGAGAAGACTTGGACTTGAAGAATTTACCCATTTGTAATAGATTAGGATTTCTCTTACTAGGACTTTCTTTTTGGTGTAATTTTAGAATTTGGTTGTAGTAGGGTTATAATATCGTAATCCTTTTGATTTAGTTTGTACTTAGGAATTTTCCTTGTAATTTTGTTAGTAATTGTGTGTAAGTTCCAAGGCCTTTGTGTGGTTTTAAGGAGCCATAAGGGGGAGTCTAAGTGTGCTTGTTGAAAGGAGTAATAAGGGGGTTTCATAATTGCTAGGTTTACAACTTAGCCTATGTGACTACTTGTTACTTATCTTTCCCTATCTTGGACCTTGGTTTGTGTAAGAAACCAATTAACTTTCTGCATTTTAATTTCTTAATTGTTCAAGTGTTTTATGTGGTAGGAATTTGTACTTAGAATATTTGTGATTTTCTTAATTGATTTGTTTCATATCTTGTGTCTTGAGTGGAGAGCATCATGAGTGAAAATGATTATCCACCTAGCTTCAATAGGTTACAACTAGAAGCCCTTACCCAAACCTTTGAAAAAATGTTAAGAAAACAAAGTGAACAATTTGAAGATCGCTTGTATGAACTAGAAAAGAGGAATGAGACTTTGTTTAAAAAGAAACAACATGAAGGGCCTAGTAGTACTAAGAAAAACAAAAATAAAATTGATTCACCTAGGGAGGAACTTTCACAAGAAGAATTCTATGAATCCCCTAGAAGAAACCAAAGGAATAATCACAGGGGTGGGAATCAAGGTAGGCATGAGAGTGGTAGGGAATCATCTAGGTCTCCACTTAGGGTTAGAAATTCATCTAGGAGTAGGATCCATAAAAGTAGAGATAGACATTCTCCTAGCCATCGTAGTCATAGAGCTTCTTCTAGGATTAGGAATAGAGGTACAAGAGAAAATGGAAACCAAGAAAGAATAGATGGAACCAAGTTTAGAATTCCAAAATTTCAAGGGTTGAATGACCCTGAAATCTACCTATCATGGGAGTTGAAGGTAGAGCAAATTTTCATGTGCTATGAAGTGAGGGAGGAACATAGGGTAAAGCTAGCTAGTCTTGAATTTTCAGACTATGCTTTGATTTGGTGGGATAAGCTAGTGAAAGAGAGAGCAAGGTTTCATCCTATTGAGACTTGGGAAGAAATGAAAGCCATCCTTAGGAATAGGTATGTACCACCTCATTACCTTAGGGAGCTTCATAATAGGCTCCAAAGATTAACCCAAGGTAATAGAACTGTTGATGAGTACTACAAAGATATGGAGGTAGCCATCATTAGAGCCAACATAGAAGAATGTGAGGAGGCTAGAATGGCAAGATTCCTTGAAGGGCTTAAGGATGAAATTAGGGATGTTGTGGAACTCCACAACTATATGAGTTTGAATGAACTCTACCACCAAGCCCAAAAGGTAGAACAACAACTCCATAGAAAAGGTAAGAGTAGATACTCAACCTCAAAGCCTTCTTGGAAGGAAAATAAGAGGAAGGAAGGCCACAAGGATGTCCCTTTTAAGCCTAAAGATCCTAGGGAAATTAAAGATCCCAAGAAAGAAAAGGCCAACACCCCATCCACTCCGATAAAAAAGGAATCATCCATTAAGTGTTTCAAGTGTTTGGGACGAGGGCACATTGCCTCTCAATGCCCTAACAAGAAGAGCATGATCCTTAGAGATAATGGACAAGTCTCATCTTTGGAATCCTCAAGTGAAAACTCTAGCTCTAGTGCCATTAGCTCCTGTAGTGAAGAAGGATTAGAGTATGCCCCCGAAGGTGATCTTCTTGTTGTTAGGAGATTACTAGGAAGCATGGTCAAGGGGGAAGATGAGAGCCAAAGAGAAAATATTTTTCACACAAGATGTGTGATTGGGGGGAAGACATGTTCTTTGATTATAGATGGGGGAAGTTGCACCAACGTGGCTAGTGCTAGGCTAGTACAAAAGTTAGGATTAACCACTACCCCACATCCTAGGCCTTACAAGTTGCAATGGTTGAGTGACAATGGGGACCTCTTAGTGGATAAGCAAGTCTTAGTTGCCTTTTCCATAGGTAGGTATCTTGACCAGGTAACTTGTGATGTTGTGCCCATGGAAGCAAGTCATGTGCTCTTGGGAAGGCCATGGCAATTTGATAGGAAAGTTCACCATGATGGGCATAGCAATAGGTATTCCTTTGTTTTCAATTCCCAACAGGTCACCTTAGTTCCCTTGGCCCCTAGTGAGGTTTATAAAGATCAAGTACAAATGAAAAAGAAAAGAGAGAAAGAAAAGAAGGGAATTAAAGGAAAGAATTTAAAAAAAGATAAGAGGTTGAGACATGAAGAAAAGGATAAAAACCTCTTCATCAATCAAGGAGAAATTAGGCAAATTCTTCTAGCTAGACAACCCATGTACATGCTCATGTGCAAAGAGTATTGCTTGAATACTCAACCAAACCTTGAGTCTAGTGAACTTCTAGAAGAATTCCAAGATGTATTCCCAAAAGAGTTACCTCTAGGGTTGCCACCTGTAAGGGGTATTGAACATCAAGAAAACTTAGTGCCTAGTGTTCCTCAATTCCTTTCACCTATCATAGGGGTTGAAATGTTCTCCTTTACAAAGAGTAATCAAAAGATGGAACTCCAGCCTTCTACCAACATTTGGGACACCATTGTTGCAAAATTTGTTGGAGATCATGTGTCTAGATCCATTCATATGCCTAGATTATCACCACTGTCTCATATGCTTCACAGTGATAGTGAATTCTCACATATAAAGGTCCCTAGCATGCTTCAATCCTTGTTTTATGATAATGCGTCTAGGATGCTTAATTTGTTAGTAATTACAAATAGTCATAGCACTAAGATCTCTTTAGGGAAAAGAAAATGGATCAAAGCACGTAAGTTTACTTGGGACATGTTTGTTAATAACTATGAGCTTGCAGATCGAATCAACCTTTTGTTCCTAGTCAAATTTGCTTTCCAATGTTTACGACTATTTGAAAAATTAAAGAGGTTCGTATTTGATCCTGGCATTCTCCATAATTTTCTTTCTTCCATAACCACATATACTCTTCTACTCTTATTTGTATCCTTTGTTTTGCAGAAATTGATGATTGCCATTCGAGGGCGAATGCTTTTAAGGGGGAGAGGATGATGTGAGCATGGAAATTAGCTTTCAAGAGAAATTTTTAGCTTAAGGATAATAAAACTGAAATTTTTCCTAATTTTAATTTGGTTGTATTTTTCTTTGAGTTGTAAAAGTGAGAATAGCTTATTCCAACATGGAATAAGAATAGGTTATTTAGAATAGGAACAGGCTTAGGTTAAGAGCTTGGTTGGCTAAGGGCAGCCCAAACCCACAACCAAGCAGCCCCCTTCCTTTTTTCCTATAAATAAGGGCTAAATGTAAGCAAATGGGACCTTTGGTCATTTTATGATATTGGAATCCGAAATTCCCTTGAGAGAGCAACTTTCTCTTCTCTTTCTTCTCCTCTTGCTTGTTCTTGAGGTTAAGACCCTTTTCCTTATCATTGGAGCCTCCAATGTGGTGGAACTTGGCTTATCTTCCTAGCTTCCTCTAGCTAGTGGAGTGGCGCCTAGCTTAGGAATTATTTTTCTGCAATTTACATTCTGCCATTTTACCTTCTTTGTATTTACAATTTTGGTTCTTAGTTTATGCTTTAATTTTCAGCCCCTTTCCCCTTTAATTTTGGTCATTTTCGTTTTGCCCTTTCTTCCATTTCTGCACTTTATTTCCAGCCTTTAATTCTTGCAATCATCTTCCCCAATTCCCTCTTTATATTCTGCAAATTTATGTTTCCTCTTCTTTTCATTTTTATGCACAATTTTGTGCTACATTGAACACAATTTGAGGAGCTCCCAAAACTGCTCTGAATTTTGAGCTTCAATCCTACCTCCAACTAGGTCCATCCTCCTCCTCCCAAGTGGGTTGTATTACTAGGTGAATCAATTTTATTTTTGTTTTTCTTAGAACTACTAGGCCCTTCATTTTGTTTCTTTTTAAACAAAGTCTCATTCCTCTTTTCTAGTTCATACAAGCGATCTTCAAATTGTTCACTTTGTTTTCTTAACATTTTTTCAAAGGTTTGGGTAAGGGCTTCTAGTTGTAACCTATTGAAGCTAGGTGGATAATCATTTTCACTCATGATGCTCTCCACTCAAGACACAAGATATGAAACAAATCAATTAAGAAAATCACAAATTCCTACCACATAAAACACTTGAACAATTAAGAAATTAAAATGCAGAAAGTTAATTGGTTTCTTACACAAACCAAGGTCCAAGATAGGGAAAGATAAGTAACAAGTAGTCACATAGGCTAAGTTGTAAACCTAGCAATTATGAAACCCCCTTATTACTCCTTTCAACAAGCACACTTAGACTCCCCCTTATGGCTCCTTAAAACCACACAAAGGCCTTGGAACTTACACACAATTACTAACAAAATTACAAGGAAAATTCCTAAGTACAAACTAAATCAAAAGGATTACAATATTATAACCCTACTACAACCAAATTCTAAAATTACACCAAAAAGAAAGTCCTAGTAAGAGAAATCCTAATCTATTACAAATGGGTAAATTCTTCAAGTCCAAGTCTTCTCCAAGTTCAGCTCCAAGTCAAACAAAATTTCTTTCTTAGGGCTGCATACAAAATTAAACAAAGGATGCTTTGCAAACCAAGAAATTGTTAGCACAATTAAAACAAATTACTTCCTTCCTCACCAGTGTTTGCCACTCTTAGTCACTCAATTTGGTCTTGCTTTACCCTTGAAGAAAAGACACATATTCAACTTAAAATTAGAGGCCTTGATGTTTCCAATGTGGTAAAAACTCAACTCATCCAGAATTCAAGAATGGACAAAACATAAGAATTTTGGGGACAAACAAGAAACTCTTATCACAAAAATTAGCTAAACTCAAAGGGATTAAAATTGTGACAAACTAGAATTCAAAGAAGACAAGCAACAATTAAGTGGTGAAAAAAGAAGGCACTCAAAAGGAATTCAAGAAGGATGAATGGATTACAAACTTGTGTGAATTGTTCTTAAAACTGAACTTAACCTTTCTTTGAAAGAAAATCATTCATATGCATCATAGTTCATTCAAGAGGATAAATCCAACTCAAGTTGTTAAACACATTTCAATTGATCCCAAACTCAACTCAAATACTACAATTGAAATACAATAAAATGAAACTTGAAGATCATTCAACTCTGAAATTTTTTTTTTTTTTACTTTTTTTTTTAAAAAAAATTCTGTCCAGATTTTTTTTTCACGTTTTTTTTTTTCGTTTTTTTTTTCTTTTTTTTTTTTTGTTCTTTGTTGATTCTTGCTTTTTGCCTTGTATCTTTTAGGGAAATGTAATGTACACTTATATCACTCCAAAACCAGCACAGGATTAACACTTAAACACCCAACAACAATATTTTCAAAGATCAAATACAAACTTCCTCAAGAACACATGAAGAACAGTGATGAACATGATGAACAATTTGCAGAATTTTGCCCAAAAAATTGAGGGGTTTTTGAGGCAACAATGATCAAGTTTCAATTTCAACAACAAAACCCACAAATTCCAAAGGATTTGAGAGAACAATAGATGTGTTCTTGCTGCAAATACCCATAAAAAAAACAGAAAAGGGGTTCTTCAATTTCTTGACATTTTGATGCAATTTTGAGCAAATTCACCGATTAAATTGATGTTTAAGTAAGGATCCAACAACATATGACTCAAAGCAACAAGAATTACATGTGAATTCAAGCAAGAAGGGGCTGAAAATATGCAGAAAAACTGGAAGAAAAACAGAGACGAAAATGGGAGAAGAAGATGATGAAAAATGAAGGAGAAAAGTGAGAGAAGTTACCTCCAAACAACAAGCTCTTGATACCACATAATACAACCCACTTGGGAGGAGGAGGATGGACCTAGTTGGAGGTAGGATTGAAGCTCAAAATTCAGAGCAGTTTTGGGAGCTCCTCAAAATTGTGTTCAATGTAGCACAAAATTGTGCATAAAAATGGAAAGAATAGGAAACATAAATTTGCAGAATATAAAGAGGGAATTGGGGAAGGTGATTGCAAGAATTAAAGGCTGAAAATAAAGTGCAGAAATGGAAGAAAGGGCAAAACGAAAATGACCAAAATTAAAGGGGAAAGGGGCTGAAAATTAAAGCATAAACTAAGAACCAGAATTGTAAATTGCAAGAAGGTAAATGGCAGAATGTAAATTGCAGAAAAATAATTCCTAAGCTAGGCGCCACTCCACTAGCTAGAGGAAGCTAGGAAGATAAGCCAAGTTCCACCACATTGGAGGCTCCAATGATAAGGAAAAGGGTCTTAACCTCAAGAACAAGCAAGAGGAGAAGAAAGAGAAGAGAAAGCTGCTCTCTCAAGGGAATTTCGGATTCCAATAGCATAAAATGACCAAAGGTGTCATTTGCTTACATTAAGCCCTTATTTATAGGAAAAAGGGAAGGGGGCTGCTTGGTTGTGGGTATGGGCTGCTCCTAGCCAACCAAGCCCTTAAGCTAGGCCTATTCCTATTCTAAATAGTCTAATTTTATCCCATGTTGGAATAAACTATCCCTACTTTTACAAGTTAAGACAAATACAATCAAATTGAAATTACTAATTTCAGATTTATTCTTCCTAAGCTAAAATTTTGAAATCTACAATTTCCTTGAATGATAATTCTGTGGATGACATTTCCTCATGATATTCCTTCCTTTTGAGAAGTAATGCTTCCACCTCTTGTTGAATTCTCTTGGCCCTTGACCTAGTGGTTGGTCCCTTAATGGTGGTGCTCACATCAATTGGAGATGCTGAAGTAGAAGACCAGGTCAACCGACAAAAATTCTATAGCATGAAGTGCTGTTCACTAAAATCAGAGATCTATCCAGACATTTCGTAAGAATGGGGCAATGTTATTATCGACTAAATGGATTTAATGATGCCAGCCTCAAAAGCACATACATTAGCTCTTTACCAGAGTCTATCCAAGATGAAATGTACAGGAGTGCAACCAAAGATGGGACAGATTTCTCTACTAAGACCTTTGGTCAAATCCATCAGTTTGCGATGGGATGTAGAAAAAAGATCTGTGCACAACAGCAAATGCTAAAGAAAATGCTAGAAGGAGAGAAGGATTTTTCAAAAGTTTGCAAGCAAAGTTCCTTAGAGATTGGATGTAAGCAAAAGCACTGCGTATGCAAAGCTTCGAAGAAACTCAAAGGAAGGACAACAGGAAAAAAAGAAAAAAAGATGAAGTTCTTCATAAAAAAGAAGAACAGAGGAAAAACCAGAGGAAGAGACAGATGTTTCATCTGTGGAAAGAAAGGGCATTTTTCTAGAAACTGCCCTGAAAAACAAAATAAAGCAGCCAAGCTAGTCCATAGCTTACAACTAGCAGAAGATAATGATGTTGAATCTTTGTACACTGAACAGGAGGAATTCAACGAAGAAACTGTGTTTGCTCTTGCAATTACAAGCAGTGATGAAGATGATGATCCTCATTTTCCAGTCCTGACATTTGAAGAAGTTGATAAAGTAGAAGAACAGTCAGCCATATCTTCTTCTCCAACATTACCGAATATTGAGGTCTCCATCTTGCCTTCGAAATATGATGTCCCAATCAGGGCAATCGCATATATGGATACAGGAGCACAAAGGACACTCATGAATCCAGCCATCCTCCCATCCTCAGCATGGGAACAGGAAATCCATCACTTTAAGGCCGCTGATGGCCAGACTTTCACCACAGAACTCATTACAAAACGAAATATTGGTATCAAGTTCTTCCAAAATTGTGTGTTATGGACAAAGGTGATAGGAACAGATCTTCCTGGCCAGGATATAGTAATTGGCATGGATACCTACACACAGCTTGATCGATTACAAATCCTTCCAAACGGAGTAAAGTTCAAGAGATTCTTCAAAAAATATGTGCCGGTTTTAAGAATCTTTAATCTGGTAGATACGCCTCCAGATTTTTAAGAACATCGAAACAAGCTGATGAAATTATGTGCGGATAGCCATGATGTGTTTAAGCATCCACGACCATTATGGAAAAACCCAAAATTCCACGTCCAACTTCCATTCAAAATGAATGAAGACATCAACCCAACTAAAGCAGTTCACCCTGGTATGTCTCCAGCAGACCGTGCAGCTGCTTATGACGAATGTCAGCAGTTACTAAAGCAGGGAATGATTGAGCCCACAAAATCAGATTGGGCCTGCCAAGCATTCTATGTTGAGAAAAGATCCGAAAGAGTTCGGGGGAAAAGGAGGCTAGTCATTGACTATAGGCCTCTAAATGATTTCCTGAAAGATGATAAGTTTCCATTACCCAACATAAGGACCCTTTACTCTTACATCAGAAATGCCCATATCTTCTCAAAGTTCGATATGAAATCGGGCTTTTGGCAACTTGGGCTTGAACCATCAGAAAGGCCCAAAACTGCATTCTGCATACCCAATGCACATTATCAATGGACTGTATTGCCTTTCGGATTAAAAGTGGCGCCATCACTGTTCCAAAAGGCCATGACTCGTATCTTCGAGCCCATCTTAGATACAGCCCTGATCTACATTGATGACGTACTGCTTTTCTCTCCAAATGAAGAGAAACATAAAGCTCTGCTCAACAAGTTTTATGAAATCTGTGATCAGTACGGAATCATGCTTTCCTCCAAAAAATCCCAAATTGGCACCACGGAGATTGATTTCTTAGGAGCCAAATTTGCTCAAGGAAAGTACATGCCTCAACCTCATCTGGTTGAAAGACTACCTGAATTCCCCAATGAGAACATGACTAAAAAGGAGATACAACAATTCTTGGGAATTCTAAACTATGTTAGGGACTTCATCCCTAACATCTCAAAGCTGACATCCAAGCTTTCAGCATTGCTCAAAAAGAATGCTCCTGCATGGAGCAGTGAAAAAACTCAAAGAGGCAGCAAATAATCCTCCCCCACTAAAAATTCCCGGAGAAGGAAAACGGATTCTACAAACTGATGCTAGTGATTATCACTGGGGTGCTGTCCTCATTGTAGAAATAGAAGGAGAAAAATACTATTGTGGACATGCTAGTGGTCAGTTCAAACCAACAGAACACTAGTACCATACCACCTTCAAGTAAACTTTGGCCGTCAAGTATGGAATACAAAAGTTTGATTTCCATCTCAGAGCTTACTCATTCGAAGTCCAGCTTGATAATTCTTCATTTCCTGGGATGTTGAATTTTAAGAACCGGGTTCCCCCCAATCCACAGATTCTTAGACTCAAGAAATGGTTTTCTAGGTATAACTTCACGGTTAAACACATAAAAGGAAGCCAAAACCTGATCCCTGATTACCTATCTAGGCCAAAGCCAGTAACTCTGATCTCCAGTCTCCATGAATTTCCAATCATAATGATGATGCCAGAAGCATCGTCATCAAACCTTTCCAACCCATCACCTGAGATTGAAAATTTTCCACTAGAGATAAAAATTCTGCATACACTCAATCCAGAAAACATAAAGCATTTTGCGAGATCCCATATGTTTCATTATCTTGCCAGACTACTCTAGGAAAAAAGGGTTATTCCAAAACCAACCTGGTTTGATCCTCAGGCACCATACCTTAACATTTATCCTATGTTAATGGATCATTATCCATTCACAGACATGGATTTATGGTACCTTTGGTGTGTCACGGTCCTTTACAAATATCCAATTATTTTCCCAACTTTTAAAATGATAGAATATTTGGAAAATAAAACAAACAAAGGGTCCTTGCTTTGGAAATGTTTGAAATGGTTTTGCCCTATCCAGGAATGGATAAAACACTTATACCAAGATCTTCATCCTTATAACATCTGGAAATTCGATGAAGAACAATGCAGAAAGTTTGTCTCAGTGGTTATACTTCACAGGCCATATTTCAAGCATCCACTCACAGGGTACATATATTCCCAGGACAATGAGCTTTCTACATCACCATACCAGAGTTAAGGTTATTCTCTCAAAATGAAGAAGCTCCTCGTTACCAAGAAGAATTAGCCCTTTACTTGCATGAGCTGAATAATTACAAATGTAGAAGCAAGGGGAAAGAGAATACTTGTTTGAATGTCAAACGTCCCCAAGTTATGTGTTTTCCAAACTGGGAGATACCTGAAGAACATCGACATGAAGGGACAACAAGAGCTATCATTCCCAAAATGAATGATCAGATCAGCACAGCAAATTCTGCAAATATCTTATGGCAAGATTCCCAAGATCCGAATGAAAGGATAGACATCGAAACCCAACAGCTGGAAGAACAAGCAGATGAGGAGGAACATCACATCATGAACATGTCTCCAAGTCATGAGTGCATCTTATCAAAAAATAAAGATTAAAGTAGAAGATTCTCTGACAAGAGATAAAGCATGTCAATAATGTCTGCTTTAGTCTTTTCATATTTAAAGTAGTTTGCTTTATAAGATAATGGTCTGTAATGATATTAGTGTGTCTAGATTCCCGTTCTTCATCCAGTAACCGGTTGAACCTTCCGCGTGCCTATATAAGAGACATCTCTCTTCAGTTGTAGAGGCAGAGAAGAGTTTCAATAAATAAATACAAGTGTGTTTCCATCCAACTATGAGTAACTAAATTTCTCTATCTCTCTCTTGATCTGAAAGTCTTATTGTGCCATTACAGCATGCTCTGATCATAACCCAGTATGCTCTATGCTTGCCTCCCAGAGGATCCTGCATATCAGAACGGTTCTGTAAAGTTTTGATCCATGTTTTACGATCTCTTTTATTGTCATGTTATGCATTCAAAAGTAATCTGTACTGGGACGAAAAAGTAGTCATGGGGACGAAAAGCGAAACCAGTAAGATGAAATTGGGTATATGATATGGTAATGAAGGAGCTCTCGGCCCAACAGTGGTATCAGAGCCTTACGTGCTCTAACTAGTTCTATTTCCTCTTTCAAAACAGAGGGTGCATGTAATGGAATAATATAGACAAGTAGGAGAGAGAGAGAGAGGGTCTCACACACAATGAATACACCAACCACCTCAAACACAAACTCTATCATTGAACACAATTCCAAAATAACACTCCCAGACTTCTGTAAACAAACCATGGGCAGCAAGATAGACAATCTTGTTGACTACCAGTACGTTCCCGAAGAAGCAAGGATAGATCAGTCTATTCCTCCCCTAATGAGTCCATACAACTTGTACCGCCGACACAAATCCGGCAACAAATGGCTATCAGTAGCAAAAAAGCTGATATCTACTCCTAGACTCCATGTCAAGGAACAGATACAGACCAACAAGTTTGATCAGTGTGGCTTAAGAGCCACCTCTCAGGAACAATACGTGAACCTCCTCATCAGCAAAGATCTCATAAGTCTCTGGAAGAGAGAAAAATATGTAGCACTTCACATAGGTGTTATTAGACTTGTTCTCAGCTATCATGGCAGGAAGGGACTCCCAATTACTGCCAGAGTTATGCTGCTCGACACCACATACCGTGATTACGAGCATGCTGTCCTAGGGACATGCATCACGACCCTTAACAAAGGTCAGGCTGTTTTCACGATTTTCCCAAACTTTAATGTGTTACTCACGGACCCGACACTCCCCAGTCGGTTTAAAGTCCA
This sequence comes from Canavalia gladiata, assembly GCA_037954105.1. Lineage (NCBI taxonomy): Eukaryota > Viridiplantae > Streptophyta > Magnoliopsida > Fabales > Fabaceae > Canavalia > Canavalia gladiata. The sequence continues at coordinate 27,384,069 of CM075661.1, read as the reverse complement.
AATTCAAATCATAGGAGCAGAACAAGATGAGGAAGCTTTTGCAGCCTCACTCTGCCACCAGATCATATGGAGGGTACAAGATCACTGCTTCGATCTCCCCTCAAACAAAGATTTCCAAGAGAACGCTTTGATGGTAATTGCTACTGATGGCACTGAAGCACCATCTATCATCCAGATTCCAAAACAAATTCCCCGAAAGGAATTAGAAAAGTTGATTCCAACAGAATGGATAACCAACTATGAAAACTTCAAAGCCCATCAGAGACAATTAGTCTCAACAGAAGCCGACTTCAGAAGAAACTCTGTAGACGGTACTGTCAAAACCATCTTCAGTAGACCAGGAGAAGGAAACTCAGCAACTCCTCCTATTTTCCACAACATGATGATTACTCCAGGTGAAAAAGAAGAAAGAATCCCTATCTGGGGATTTAAGACAGATGGAGAAGTAATCTACTTAGATAAGCTTGATGGTCACTTCTTATGGGATGTAGATCCCTCAAATTGTTATGAAGGATGTAGCTGCGATGAACATGGCTACACCGATGATGAAGATGACCTTTTTTCTGATGATGACGATGATGGAACAGGACGATGGAGGGCAAAACCAAAGCCTTGCAAACCTCCTCCTCCTCCAAAAAGAAGATCAGACCCAGAAGACAAACCCTGGGTAGGAATAAGGAAAAAGAGAGAACCTTTTCCGCTCTATAAAGAAGGGTTGAAGCATATGGGAAGGCAAAGATACTCATCTCCACCAGACGATGGAGACCTTATCACATGGCCTCCACCGAAAAATTGTTCAAATTCATACAGAGGAAAAACAAAGGTACAAACAGTGCCTACTGTTCCCTGTATGATGAACGAGGAAGACTTCCCACCCCTCGAAAGAAGAGACCACAGAGCAAGAAAGGTGGTCACCAGACCTTACGTACAACCCACAGAGGTCACATTAGAGGGTAGCTCCAAACCTACTTCCCAGGCAGAGGAAGTGCTAAACTGGCAAACAGAAAACGCACTTGCCCAAAACACCGTCCTCCAGAGAATAGAAAAAAAGGTGGACTCCTTTGAAGGACAACTCACAGGATTTTCTGGAAAGATGCTAAAAGCATATGAAGATCTAAAAGGGCGAGTAAACCTGCTTGAAGCCGAAATCGAAAGTTCCAAAAAAGTCAGTTTCCATGAACTAGTGGCAAGGAACAATGAGCTGCAGAAACTCAGACAAAAGATTGAGGAGTTTGAAGTACATTTTAAAAGGCCTCACATGTTTCCCGGAGAAACCTTATCTCCATATGAGATTTCACCTAGGAAAATAGGCCCAACTATGATGTTCAACAAACCCCAGCAGCAACCGCCATCTTTATTACCAATGGTCATGCCACACAAGTCAACTCTTTTTGGTGAAAGATCCGTAGCAGACAAAAGAAAGGTTGAGGAATCTGCTTCACAAACTTCACCAGAAAAAACTCAAAGAAGAACTGACAAGCAACCAGAAACCTTGATGACAATCCAGATTGACTCAGAGGAAGGAAAAGATTCAGACAATGAAAAGGAATCTCTCTAGGAAACTGATAAGGAAGAATCCATCCAAGAAGTAGGGTATCTAGACCTTTTTGACCCAGAAGAAGAATATGCAGATATAACCAATGTGTTGATGGCAACCCACACCGGAGAAGCATCAACATCTAGACTTCACCCAGATGAGTTGGTTACTCCAACGCCGCCATCAAAATCAATATACTTCTCATTAGAAGATATTGATCCACAACAATGGCCAAAAAGAATACTTGAATTCAAGGCATGGATGGATAAAAAACTAGTCAAGGAGACGGACCGTTACAAAGTCATTGAAGAATTTTGTGCCGGGATGGTCGGCATACTGAAAGAATGGTACCGAAGCCTTGGTCATGTCAACCAAGACCAACTCCACTCCATGGAATCAACAGACGCAGTCATTACAATCCTTCACAGAGAATTCATTGGAGATGCTGAAGTAGAAGACCAGGTCAACCGACAAAAATTCTATAGCATGAAGTGCTGTTCACTAAAATCAGGAGATCTATCCAGACATTTCGTAAGAATGGGGCAATGTTATTATCGACTAAATGGATTTAATGATGCCAGCCTCAAAAGCACATACATTAGCTCTTTACCAGAGTCTATTCAAGATGAAATGTACAGGAGTGCAACCAAAGATGGGACAGATTTCTCTACTAAGACCTTTGGTCAAATCCATCAGTTTGCGATGGGATGTAGAAAAAAGATCTGTGCACAACAGCAAATGCTAAAGAAAATGCTGGAAGGAGAGAAGGATTTTTCAAAAGCTTGCAAGCAAAGTTCCTTAGAGATTGGATGTAAGCAAAAGCACTGCATATGCAAAGCTTCGAAGAAACTCAAAGGAAGGACCACAGGAAAAAAAGAAAAAAAGATGAAGTTCTTCAGAAAAAAGAAGAACAGAGGAAAAACCAGAGGAAGAGACAGATGTTTCATCTGTGGAAAGAAAGGGCATTTTTCTAGAAACTGCCCTGAAAAACAAAATAAAGCAGCCAAGCTAGTCCATAGCTTACAACTAGCAGAAGATGATGATGTTGAATCTCTGTACACTGAACAGGAGGAATTCAACGAAGAAACTGTGTTTGCTCTTGCAATTACAAGCAGTGATGAAGATGATGATCCTCATTTTCCAGTCCTGACATTTGAAGAAGTTGATAAAGTAGAAGAACAGTCAGCCATATCTTCTTCTCCAACATTACCGAATATTGAGGTCTCCATCTTGCCTTCGAAATATGATGTCCCAATCAGGGCAATCGCATATATGGATACAGGAGCACAAAGGACACTCATGAATCCAGCCATCCACTGATGTGAGCATGGAAATTGACTTTCAAGAGAAATTTTTAGCTTAAGGATAATAAAACTGAAATTTTTCCTAATTTTAATTTGGTTGTATTATTCTTTAAGTTGTAAAAGTGGGAATAGCTTATTCCAACATGGAATAAGAATAGGTTATTTAGAATAGGAACAGGCTTAGGTTAAGAGCTTGGTTGGCTAAGGGCAGCCCAAACCCACAACCAAGCAGCCCCCTTCCTTTTTTCCTATAAATAAGGGCTCAATGTAAGCAAATGACACCTTTGGTCATTTTATGCTATTGGAATCCGAAATTCCCTTGAGAGAGCAGCTTTCTCTTCTCTTTCTTCTCCTCTTGCTTGTTCTTGAGGTTAAGACCCTTTTCCTTATCATTGGAGCCTCCAATGTGGTGGAACTTGGCTTATCTTCCTAGCTTCCTCTAGCTAGTGGAGTGGCGCCTAGCTTAGGAATTATTTTTCTGCAATTTACATTCTGTCATTTACCTTCTTGCAATTTACAATTCTGGTTCTTAGTTTATGCTTTAATTTTCAGCCCCTTTCCCCTTTAATTTTGGGTCATTTTCGTTTTGCCCTTTCTTCCATTTCTGCACTTTATTTCCAGCCTTTAATTCTTGCAATCACCTTCCTGATGTGAGCGCCACCATTAAGGGACCAACCACTAGGTCAAGGGCCAAGAGAATTCAACAAGAGGTGGAAGCATTACTTCTCAAAAGGAAGGAATATCATGAGGAAATGTCATCCACAGAATTATCATTCAAGGAAATTGTAGATTTCAAAATTTTAGCTTAGGAAGAATAAATCTGAAATTAGTAATTTCAATTTGATTGTATTTGTCTTAACTTGTAAAAGTAGGGATAGTTTATTCCAACATGGGATAAAATTAGACTATTTAGAATAGGAATAGGCCTAGCTTAAGGGCTTGGTTGGCTAGGAGCAGCCCATACCCACAACCAAGCAGCCCCCTTCCCTTTTTCCTATAAATAAGGGCTTAATGTAAGCAAATGACACCTTTGGTCATTTTATGATATTGGAATCCGAAATTCCCTTGAGAGAGCAACTTTCTCTTCTCTTTCTTCTCCTCTTGCTTGTTCTTGAGATTAAGACCCTTTTCCTTATCATTGGAGCCTCCAATGTGGTGGAACTTGGCTTATCTTCCTAGCTTCCTCTAGCTAGTGGAGTGGCGCCTAGCTTAGGAATTATTTTTTCTGCAATTTACATTCTGCCATTTACCTTCTTGCAATTTACAATTCTGGTTCTTAGTTTATGCTTTAATTTCCAGCCCCTTTCCCCTTTAATTTTGGGTCATTTTCGTTTTGCTCTTTCTTCCATTTCTGCACTTTATTTCCAGCCTTTAATTCTTGCAATCACCTTCCCCAATTCCCTCTTTACATTCTGCAAATTTATGTTTCCTCTTCTTTTCATTTTTATGCACAATTTTGTGCTACATTGAACACAATTTGAGGAGCTCCCAAAACTGCCCTGAATTTTGAGCTTCAATCCTACCTCCAACTAGGTCCATCCTCCTCCTCCCAAGTGGGTTGTATTATGTGGTATCAAGAGCTTGTTGTTTGGAGGTAACTTCTCTCCTTCATTTTTCATCATCTTCTTCTCCCATTTTCGTCTCTGTTTTTCTTCCAGTTTTTCTGCATATTTTCAGCCCCTTCTTGCTTGAATTCACATGTAATTTGTGTTGCTTTGAGTCATACATTGTTGGATCCTTGCTTAAACATCAATTTAATCGGTGAATTTGCTCAAAATTGCATCAAAATGTCAAGAAATTGAAGAACCCCTTTTCTGGTTTTTTTTTTATGGGTATTTCCAGCAAGAACACATCTATTGTTCTCTCAAATCCTTTGGAATTTGTGGGTTTTGTTGTTGAAATTGAAACTTGATCATTGTTGCCTCAAAAACCCCTCAATTATTTTGGCAAAATTCTGCAAATTGTTCATCATGTTCATCACTGTTCTTCATGTGTTCTTGAGGAAGTTTGTGTTTGATCTTTCAAAATATTGTTGTTGGGTGTTTAAGTGTTAATCCTGTGCTGGTTTTGGAGTGATATAAGTGTACATTACATTTCCCTAAAAGATACAAGGCAAAAAAGCAAGAATCAACAAAGAACAAAAAAAAAAGAAAAAAAAAAACGTGAAAAAAAAAAAAAAATCTGAACAGAATTTTTTTTAAAAAAAAAAAAGTAAAAAAAAAAAATTCCAGAGTTGAATGATTTTCAAGTTTCATTTTATTGTATTTCAATTGTAGTATTTGAGTTGAGTTTGGGATCAATTGAAGTGTGTTGAACAACTTGAGTTGGATTTATCCTCTTGAATGAACTATGATGCATATGAATGATTTTCTTTCAAAGAAAGGTTAAGTTCAGTTTTAAGAACAATTCACACAAGTTTGCAATCCATTCATCCTTCTTGAATTCCTTTTGAGTGCCTTTTTTTTCACCACTTAATTGTTGCTTGTCTTCTTTGAATTCTAGTTTGTCACAATTTTAATCCCTTTGTGTTTAGCTAATTTTTGTGATAAGAGTTTCTTGTTTGTCCCCAAAATTCCTATGTTTTGTCCATTCTTGAATTCTGGATGAGTTGAGTTTTTACCACATTGGAAACATCAAGGCCTCTAATTTTAAGTTGAATATGTGTCTTTTCTTCAAGGGTAAAGCAAGACCAAATTGAGTGACTAAGAGTGGCAAACACTGGTGAGGAAGGAAGTAATTTGTTTTAATTGTGCTAACAATTTCTTGGTTTGCAAAGCATCCTTTGTTTAATTTTGCACGCAGCCCTAAGAAAGAAATTTTGTTTGACTTGGAGCTGAACTTGGAGAAGACTTGGACTTGAAGAATTTACCCATTTGTAATAGATTAGGATTTCTCTTACTAGGACTTTCTTTTTGGTGTAATTTTAGAATTTGGTTGTAGTAGGGTTATAATATTGTAATCCTTTTGATTTAGTTTGTACTTAGGAATTTTCCTTGTAATTTTGTTAGTAATTGTGTGTAAGTTCCAAGGCCTTTGTGTGGTTTTAAGGAGCCATAAGGGGGAGTCTAAGTGTGCTTGTTGAAAGGAGTAATAAGGGGGTTTCATAATTGCTAGGTTTACAACTTAGCCTATGTGACTACTTGTTACTTATCTTTCCCTATCTTGGACCTTGGTTTGTGTAAGAAACCAATTAACTTTCTGCATTTTAATTTCTTAATTGTTCAAGTGTTTTATGTGGTAGGAATTTCTACTTAGAATATTTGTGATTTTCTTAATTGATTTGTTTCATATCTTGTGTCTTGAGTGGAGAGCATCATGAGTGAAAATGATTATCCACCTAGCTTCAATAGGTTACAACTAGAAGCCCTTACCCAAACCTTTGAAAAAATGTTAAGAAAACAAAGTGAACAATTTGAAGATCGCTTGTATGAACTAGAAAAGAGGAATGAGACTTTGTTTAAAAAGAAACAAAATGAAGGGCCTAGTAGTTATAAGAAAAACAAAAATAAAATTGATTCACCTAGGGAGGAACTTTCACAAGAATTCTATGAATCCCCTAGAAGAAACCAAAGGAATAATCACAGGGGTGGGAATCACGGTAGGCATGAGAGTGATAGGGAATCATCTAGGTCTCCACTTAGGGTTAGAAATTCATCTAGGAGTAGGATCCATAGAAGTAGAGATAGACATTCTCCTAGCCATCATAGTCATAGAGCTTCTTCTAGGATTAGGAATAGAGGTAGAAGAGAAAATGGAAACCAAGAAAGAATAGATGGAACCAAGTTTAGAATTCCAAAATTTCAAGGGTTGAATGACCCTGAAATCTACCTATCATGGGAGTTGAAGGTAGAGCAAATTTTCATGTGCTATGAAGTAAGGGAGGAACATAGGGTAAAGCTAGCTAGTCTTGAATTTTCAGACTATGCTTTGATTTGGTGGGATAAGCTAGTGAAAGAGAGAGCAAGGTTTCATCCTATTGAGACTTGGGAAGAAATGAAAGCCATCCTTAGGAATAGGTATGTACCACCTCATTACCTTAGGGAGCTTCATAATAGGCTCCAAAGATTAACCCAAGGTAATAGGACTGTTGATGAGTACTACAAAGATATGGAGGTAGCCATCATTAGAGCCAACATAGAAGAATGTGAGGAGGCTAGAATGGCAAGATTCCTTGAAGGGCTTAAGGATGAGATTAGGGATGTTGTGGAACTCCACAACTATATGAGTTTGAATGAACTCTACCACCAAGCCCAAAAGGTAGAACAACAACTCCATAGGAAAGGTAAGAGTAGATACTCAACCTCAAAGCCTTCTTGGAAGGAAAATAAGAGGAAGGAAGGCCACAAGGATGTTCCTTTTAAGCCTAAAGATCCTAGGGAAATTAAAGATCCCAAGAAAGAAAAGGCCAACACCCCATCCACTCCGATAAAAAAGGAATCATCCATTAAGTGTTTCAAGTGTTTGGGACGAGGGCACATTGCCTCTCAATGCCCTAACAAGAAGAGCATGATCCTTAGAGATAATGGACAAGTCTCATCTTTGGAATCCTCAAGTGAAAACTCTAGCTCTAGTGCCACTAGCTCTTCTAGTGAAGAAGGATTAGAGTATGCCCCCGAAGGTGATCTTCTTGTTGTTAGGAGATTACTAGGAAGCATGGTCATGGGGAAAGATGAGAGCCAAAGAGAAAATATTTTTCACACAAGGTGTGTGATTGGGGGGAAGACATGTTCTTTGATTATAGATGGGGGAAGTTGCACCAACGTGGCTAGTGCTAGGCTAGTACAAAAGCTAGGATTAACCACTACCCCACATCCTAGGCCTTATAATACAACCCACTTGGGAGGAGGAGGATGGACCTAGTTGGAGGTAGGATTGAAGCTCAAAATTCAGAGCAGTTTTGGGAGCTCCTCAAATTGTGTTCAATGTAGCACAAAAATGAAAAGAAGAGGAAACATAAATTTGCAGAATGTAAAGAGGGAATTGGGGAAGGTGATTGCAAGAATTAAAGGCTGGAAATAAAGTGCAGAAATGGAAGAAAGGGCAAAACGAAAATGACCAAAATTAAAGGGGAAAGGGGCTGAAAATTAAAGCATAAACTAAGAACCAGAATTGTAAATTGCAAGGATGTAAATGGCAGAATGTAAATTGCAGAAAAATAATTCCTAAGCTAGGCGCCACTCCACTAGCTAGAGGAAGCTAGGAAGATAAGCCAAGTTCCACCACATTGGAGGCTCCAATGATAAGGAAAAGGGTCTTAACCTCAAGAACAAGCAAGAGGAGAAGAAAGAGAAGAGAAAGTTGCTCTCTCAAGGGAATTTCGGATTCCAATATCATAAAATGACCAAAGGTGCCATTTGCTTACATTGAGTCCTTATTTATAGGAAAAAAGGAAGGGGGCTGCTTGGTTGTGGGTTTGGGCTGCCCTTAGCCAACCAAACTCTTAACCTAAGCCTATTCCTATTCTAAATAACCTATTCTTATTCCAAGTTAGAATAAGCTATTCCCACTTTTACAACTTAAAGAAAAATACAACCAAATTAAAATTAGGAAAAATTTCAGTTTTATTATCCTTAAGCTAAAAAGTTCTCTTGAAAGCCAATTTCCATGCTCACATCATCCTCTCCCCCTTAAAAGCATTCGCCCTCGAATGGCAATCACCAATTTCTGCAAAACAAAGGACACAAATAAGAGTAGAAGAGTATATGTGGTTATGGAAGAAAGAAAATTATGGAGAATGCCAGGATCAAATACGAACCTCTTTAATTTTTCAAATAGTCGTAAACATTGGAAAGCAAATTTTACTAGGAACAAAAGGTTGATGTGATCTACAAGCTCATAGTTATTAACAAACATGTCCCAAGTAAACTTACGTGCTTTCATCCATTTTCTTTTCCCTAAAGAGATCTTAGTGCTATGAATATTTGTAATTACTAACAAATTAAGCATCCTAGATGCATTATCATAAAACAAGGATTGAAGCATGCTAGGGACCTTTATATGTGAGAATTCACTATCATTGTGAAGCATATGAGACCGTGGTGATAATCTAGGCATATGAATGGTTCTAGACACATGATCTCCAACAAATATTGCAACAATGGTGTCCCAAATGTTGGTAGAAGGCTGGAGTTCCATCTCTTGATTACTCTTTGTAAAGGAGAACATTTCAACCCCTATGATAGGTGAAAGGAATTGAGGAACACTAGGCACTAAGAGTTCTTGATGTTCAATGCCCCTTACAGTTGGAAACCCTAGAGGTAACTCTTTTGGGAATACATCTTGGAACTCTTCTAGAAGTTCACTAGACTCAAGGTTTGGTTGAGTATTCAAGCAATACTCTTTGCACATGAGCATGTACATGGGTTGTCTAGCTAGAAGAGTTTGCCTAATTTCTCCTTGATTGATGAAGAGGTTTTTAAATTTTTCCACATGTCTCAACCTCTTATCTTTTTTTAAATTCTTTCCTTTAATTCCCTTCTTTTCTTTCTCTCTTTTCTTTTTCATTTGTACTTGATCTTTACAAACCTCACTAGGAGCCAAGGGAACTAAGGTGACCTTTTGGGAATTGAAAACAAATGAATACCTATTGCTATGCCCATCATGGTGAACTTTCCTATCAAATTGCCATGGCCTTCCCAAGAGCACATGACTTGCTTCCATGGGCACAACATCACAAGTTACTTGGTCAAGATACCTACCTATGGAAAAGGCAACTAAGACTTGCTTATCCACTAAGAGGTCCCCATTGTCACTCAACCATTGCAACTTGTAAGGCCTAGGATGTGGGGTAGTGGTTAATCCTAGCTTTTGTACTAGCCTAGCACTAGCCACGTTGGTGCAACTTCCCCCATCTATAATCAAAGAACATGTCTTCCCCCCAATCACACACCTTGTGTGAAAAATATTTTCTCTTTGGCTCTCATCTTCCCCCATGACCATGCTTCCTAGTAATCTCCTAACAACAAGAAGATCACCTTCGGGGGCATACTCTAATCCTTCTTCACTAGAAGAGCTAGTGGCACTAGAGCTAGAGTTTTCATTTGAGGATTCCAAAGATGAGACTTGTCCATTATCTCTAAGGATCATGCTCTTCTTGTTAGGGCATTGAGAGGCAATGTGCCCTCGTCCCAAACACTTGAAACACTTAATGGATGATTCCTTTTTTATCGGAGTGGATGGGGTGTTGGCCTTTTCTTTCTTGGGATCTTTAATTTCTCTAGGATCTTTAGGCTTAAAAGGAACATCCTTGTGGCCTTCCTTCCTCTTATTTTCCTTCCAAGAAGGCTTTGAGGTTGAGTATCTACTCTTACCTTTCCTATGGAGTTGTTGTTCTACCTTTTGGGCTTGGTGGTAGAGTTCATTCAAACTCATATAGTTGTGGAGTTCCACAACATCCCTAATCTCATCCTTAAGCCCTTCAAGGAATCTTGCCATTCTAGCCTCCTCACATTCTTCTATGTTGGCTCTAATGATGGCTACCTCCATATCTTTGTAGTACTCATCAACAGTCCTATTACCTTGGGTTAATCTTTGGAGCCTATTATGAAGCTCCCTAAGGTAATGAGGTGGGACATACCTATTCCTAAGGATGGCTTTCATTTCTTCCCAAGTCTCAATAGGATGAAACCTTGCTCTCTCTTTCACTAGCTTATCCCACCAAATCAAAGCATAGTCTGAAAATTCAAGACTAGCTAGCTTTACCCTATGTTCCTCCCTCACTTCATAGCACATGAAAATTTGCTCTACCTTCAACTCCCATGATAGGTAGATTTCAGGGTCATTCAACCCTTGAAATTTTGGAATTCTAAACTTGGTTCCATCTATTCTTTCTTGGTTTCCATTTTCTCTCCTACCTCTATTCCTAATCCTAGAAGAAGCTCTATGACTATGATGGCTAGGAGAATGTCTATCTCTACTTCTATGGATCCTACTCCTAGATGAATTTCTAACCCTAAGTGGAGACCTAGATGATTCCCTATCACTCTCATGCCTACCTTGATTCCCACCCCTGTGATTATTCCTTTGGTTTCTTCTAGGGGATTCATAGAATTCTTCTTGTGAAAGTTCCTCCCTAGGTGAATCAATTTTATTTTTGTTTTTCTTAGTACTACTAGGCCCTTCATTTTGTTTCTTTTTAAACAAAGTCTCATTCCTCTTTTCTAGTTCATACAAGCGATCTTCAAATTGTTCACTTTGTTTTCTTAACATTTTTTCAAAGGTTTGGGTAAGGGCTTCTAGTTGTAACCTATTGAAGCTAGGTGGATAATCATTTTCACTCATGATGCTCTCCACTCAAGACACAAGATATGAAACAAATCAATTAAGAAAATCACAAATATTCTAAGTACAAATTCCTACCACATAAAACACTTGAACAATTAAGAAATTAAAATGCAGAAAGTTAATTGGTTTCTTACACAAACCAAGGTCCAAGATAGGGAAAGATAAGTAACAAGTAGTCACATAGGCTAAGTTGTAAACCTAGCAATTATGAAACCCCCTTATTACTCCTTTCAACAAGCACACTTAGACTCCCCCTTATGGCTCCTTAAAACCACACAAAGGCCTTGGAACTTACACACAATTACTAACAAAATTACAAGGAAAATTCCTAAGTACAAACTAAATCAAAAGGATTACAATATTATAACCCTACTACAACCAAATTCTAAAATTACACCAAAAAGAAAGTCCTAGTAAGAGAAATCCTAATCTATTACAAATGGGTAAATTCTTCAAGTCCAAGTCTTCTCCAAGTTCAGCTCCAAGTCAAACAAAATTTCTTTCTTAGGGCTGCATACAAAATTAAACAAAGGATGCTTTGCAAACCAAGAAATTGTTAGCACAATTAAAACAAATTACTTCCTTCCTCACCAGTGTTTGCCACTCTTAGTCACTCAATTTGGTCTTGCTTTACCCTTGAAGAAAAGACACATATTCAACTTAAAATTAGAGGCCTTGATGTTTCCAATGTGGTAAAAACTCAACTCATCCAGAATTCAAGAATGGACAAAACATAAGAATTTTGGGGACAAACAAGAAACTCTTATCACAAAAATTAGCTAAACTCAAAGGGATTAAAATTGTGACAAACTAGAATTCAAAGAAGACAAGCAACAATTAAGTGGTGAAAAAAAAGAAGGCACTCAAAAGGAATTCAAGAAGGATGAATGGATTACAAACTTGTGTGAATTGTTCTTAAAACTGAACTTAACCTTTCTTTGAAAGAAAATCATTCATATGCATCATAGTTCATTCAAGAGGATAAATCCAACTCAAGTTGTTCAATACACTTCAATTGATCCCAAACTCAACTCAAATACTACAATTGAAATACAATAAAATGAAACTTGAAGATCATTCAACTCTGGAATTTTTTTTTTTTACTTTTTTTTTTTTAAAAAAATTCTGTCCAGATTTTTTTTTCACGTTTTTTTTTTTTTCGTTTTTTTTTTCTTTTTTTTTTTTTGTTCTTTGTTGATTCTTGCTTTTTGCCTTGTATCTTTTAGGGAAATGTAATGTACACTTATATCACTCCAAAACCAGCACAGGATTAACACTTAAACACCCAACAACAATATTTTCAAAGATCAAATACAAACTTCCTCAAGAACACATGAAGAACAGTGATGAACATGATGAACATGATGAACAATTTGCAGAATTTTGCCAAAAAAATTGAGGGGTTTTTGAGGCAACAATGATCAAGTTTCAATTTCAACAACAAAACCCACAAATTCCAAAGGATTTGAGAGAACAATAGATGTGTTCTTGCTGCAAATACCCATAAAAAAAAACAGAAAAGGGGTTCTTCAATTTCTTGACATTTTGATGCAATTTTGAGCAAATTCACCGATTAAATTGATGTTTAAGTAAGGATCCAACAACATATGACTCAAAGCAACAGGAATTACATGTGAATTCAAGCAAGAAGGGGCTGAAAATATGCAGAAAAACTGGAAGAAAAACAGAGACGAAAATGGGAGAAGAAGATGATGAAAAATGAAGGAGAAAAGTGAGAGAAGTTACCTCCAAACAACAAGCTCTTGATACCACATAATACAACCCACTTGGGAGGAGGAGGATGGACCTAGTTGGAGGTAGGATTGAAGCTCAAAATTCAGAGCAGTTTTGGGAGCTCCTCAAATTGTGTTCAATGTAGCACAAAAATGAAAAGAAGAGGAAACATAAATTTGCAGAATGTAAAGAGGGAATTGGGGAAGGTGATTGCAAGAATTAAAGGCTGGAAATAAAGTGCAGAAATGGAAGAAAGGGCAAAACGAAAATGACCAAAATTAAAGGGGAAAGGGGCTGAAAATTAAAGCATAAACTAAGAACCAGAATTGTAAATTGCAAGGATGTAAATGGCAGAATGTAAATTGCAGAAAAATAATTCCTAAGCTAGGCGCCACTCCACTAGCTAGAGGAAGCTAGGAAGATAAGCCAAGTTCCACCACATTGGAGGCTCCAATGATAAGGAAAAGGGTCTTAACCTCAAGAACAAGCAAGAGGAGAAGAAAGAGAAGAGAAAGTTGCTCTCTCAAGGGAATTTCGGATTCCAATATCATAAAATGACCAAAGGTGCCATTTGCTTACATTGAGTCCTTATTTATAGGAAAAAAGGAAGGGGGCTGCTTGGTTGTGGGTTTGGGCTGCCCTTAGCCAACCAAACTCTTAACCTAAGCCTATTCCTATTCTAAATAACCTATTCTTATTCCAAGTTAGAATAAGCTATTCCCACTTTTACAACTTAAAGAAAAATACAACCAAATTAAAATTAGGAAAAATTTCAGTTTTATTATCCTTAAGCTAAAAAGTTCTCTTGAAAGCCAATTTCCATGCTCACATCACCTTACAAGTTGCAATGGTTGAGTGACAATGGGGACCTCTTAGTGGATAAGCAAGTCTTAGTTGCCTTTTCCATAGGTAGGTATCTTGACCAAGTAACTTGTGATGTTGTGCCCATGGAAGCAAGTCATGTGCTCTTGGGAAGGCCATGGCAATTTGATAGGAAAGTTCACCATGATGGGCATAGCAATAGGTATTCCTTTGTTTTCAATTCCCAAAAGGTCACCTTAGTTCCCTTGGGCCCTAGTGAGGTTTGTAAAGATCAAGTACAAATGAAAAAGAAAAGAGAGGAAGAAAAGAAGGGAATTAAAGGAAAGAATATAAAAAAAGATAAGAGGTTGAGACATGAGAAAAATGATAAAAACCTCTTCATCAATCAAGGAGAAATTAGGCAAACTCTTCTAGCTAGACAACCCATGTACATGCTCATGTGCAAAGAGTATTGCTTGAATACTCAACCAAACCATGAGTCTAGTGAACTTCAAGAACTTCTAGAAGAGTTCCAAGATGTGTTCCCAAAAGAGTTACCTCTAGGGTTGCCACCTGTTAGGGGTATTGAACATCAAATAGACTTGGTGCCTAGTGCTTCCTTACCAAATAGGCCAGCCTATAGAAGTAATCCCGAAGAAACTAAAGAAATCCAAAAACAAGTAGGGGAGCTTCTAGAAAAAGGGTGGATAAGAGAGAGCTTGAGTCCATGTGCAGTCCCAGTTTTACTTGTCCCTAAGAAAGATGGATCTTGGAGAATGTGTGTTGATTGTAGGGCTATAAACCAAATAACCATTAGGTATAGGTATCCCATACCTAGGTTAGATGACTTGTTGGAAGATTTACATGGTTCCACAATTTTCTCTAAGATAGACCTCAAGAGTGGATATCACCAAATTAGGATGAAAGAAGGGGATGAGTGGAAGACTGCCTTTAAGACCAAGTTTGGTCTCTTTGAGTGGTTGGTAATGCCTTTTGGGTTATCAAATGCTCCTAGCACTTTTATGAGGTTGATGCACCATGTTTTGAGGGATTTGATAGGAAAGTGTGTGGTAGTATACTTTGATGACATCCTTGTATACTCCAAATCCCTTGAGGAGCATTTAGGACACCTTAGAGAAGTGTTATTTGTGCTAAGAGAGGCCCAACTCTTTGCCAACCTAGAAAAGTGCTCCTTTTGCTTGGATAGGGTTGTATTCTTAGGCTTTGTGGTAAGCAAAGAAGGTGTCCAAGTAGATGAAGAGAAAGTCAAGGCCATCAAGGATTGGCCTACCCCCAAAAATATAGGAGAGGTTAGGAGTTTTCATGGACTTGCAAGCTTCTATAGGAGGTTTGTGAAAGATTTTAGTACCATAGCATCACCTCTAAATGACTTAGTCAAGAAAAATGTCAAATTTGAATGGGGGGAAAAACAAGCCAAGGCCTTTCAAGCCTTGAAAGAGAGACTTACCCAAGCACCCATCCTAGCTCTTCCAAACTTTAGCAAAAATTTTGAGTTAGAATGTGATGCTTCTAATGTTGGGATAGGGGCAGTTTTATTGCAAGAGGGACATCCCATAGCTTACTTTAGTGAAAAACTAAATGGAGCGTCCCTTAATTACCCTACTTATGACAAAGAGCTCTATGCACTCATTAGGGCCCTTCAAACTTGGCAACATTACTTGTTGACCAAGGAGTTCATCATACATAGTGATCATGAGTCACTAAAATACCTTAAGGGTCAAAAGAAGTTGAATAGGAGACATGCTAAATGGGTTGAGTTTTTGGAGCAGTTCCCCTATGTCATTAAACATAAGCAAGGAAAGATCAATAAGGTGGCTGATGCCCTATCTAGAAGACAAACTTTGTTAAATTCTTTAGGAACCACCTTGATTGGTTTTGAAAACTTTGGGGAGCTATACCCAAATGACTTAGAGTTTGGAGATCTCTACAAGTCATGTACCCAAAAAGCCTATGATGGATACTTTAGGCATGAGGGAGTCTTATTTAAGAACAATAGAGTTTGTGTGCCTAAAGGAACCATTAGGGATCTCATCTTAAGAGAATCCCACCAAGGGGGGTTAATGGGTCACTTTGGAATCCAAAAGACTTTGGATATCCTTAAAGAACATTTCTTTTGGCCACACATGAAAAGAGATGTTCAAAGACTTTGTGCCCAATGTATTGTATGCAAAAAGGCCAAATCTAGGTCAATGCCCCATGGCCTTTACACTCCCCTTCCTATCCCCAATGTCCCATGGGTTGACATTAGCATGGACTTTGTGTTAGGATTGCCTAGAACCCAAAGGGGCATGGACTCAATCTTTGTGGTAGTAGATAGGTTTTCTAAGATGGCTCACTTTATTCCTTGCCTAGTTGATGATGCTAGTCACATAGCAAAATTGTTCTTTAGAGAAGTGGTGAGATTACATGGAATCCCTAAGAGTATAGTTTCTGATAGAGACACCAAGTTCCTTAGTCATTTTTGGAGGACACTATGGTCTAGGTTAGGAACTAAACTTTTGTTTTCCACCACTTGCCATCCACAAACTGATGGCCAAACTGAAGTGGTAAATAGGACTCTTTCCACCTTGTTAAGGGTTTTTGTTCAGAAAAATATTAGGTCTTGGGAAGAATGTTTGCCTCACATAGAGTTTGCTTACAATAGGGCTACCCATACCACTACCTTGCATAGTCCTTTTGAAGTAGTCTATGGATTTAATCCCCTTACTCCCCTTGATCTAATTCCTTTACCTAATGTGGTTGAATATCATAATAAAGATGGAGCCCAAAAGGCTGAATATGTTAAGCAACTTCACACTAAGGTAAAGCAACAAATTGAAAAGAAAACTGAACATTATGCTAGAATGGCTAATAAAAAAAGGAAAGAACTTGTACTTGAACCTGGTGATTGGGTTTGGTTACACTTAAGAAAAGAACGCTTCCCTGGTCTTAGGAAATCAAAACTCTATCCTCGGGGAGATGGCCCATTTCAGGTAATTGAAAGAGTTAATCCTAATGCATATAAACTTGATTTACCTGGTGATTATGGGGTGCATGCTACTTTTAATATATCTGACTTAACTCCTTGCCTTGCAGATGATGACTTCCATTCGAGGTCGAATGCTCTTCAAGAGGGAGGGGATGATGTGAGCGCCACCATTAAGGGACCAACCACTAGGTCAAGGGCCAAGAGAATTCAACAAGAGGTGGAAGCATTACTTCTCAAAAGGAAGGAATATCATGAGGAAATGTCATCCACAGAATTATCATTCAAGGAAATTGTAGATTTCAAAATTTTAGCTTAGGAAGAATAAATCTGAAATTAGTAATTTCAATTTGATTGTATTTGTCTTAACTTGTAAAAGTAGGGATAGTTTATTCCAACATGGGATAAAATTAGACTATTTAGAATAGGAATAGGCCTAGCTTAAGGGCTTGGTTGGCTAGGAGCAGCCCATACCCACAACCAAGCAGCCCCCTTCCCTTTTTCCTATAAATAAGGGCTTAATGTAAGCAAATGACACCTTTGGTCATTTTATGATATTGGAATCCGAAATTCCCTTGAGAGAGCAACTTTCTCTTCTCTTTCTTCTCCTCTTGCTTGTTCTTGAGGTTAAGACCCTTTTCCTTATCATTGGAGCCTCCAATGTGGTGGAACTTGGCTTATCTTCCTAGCTTCCTCTAGCTAGTGGAGTGGCGCCTAGCTTAGGAATTATTTTTTCTGCAATTTACATTCTGCCATTTACCTTCTTGCAATTTACAATTCTGGTTCTTAGTTTATGCTTTAATTTCCAGCCCCTTTCCCCTTTAATTTTGGGTCATTTTCGTTTTGCTCTTTCTTCCATTTCTGCACTTTATTTCCAGCCTTTAATTCTTGCAATCACCTTCCCCAATTCCCTCTTTACATTCTGCAAATTTATGTTTCCTCTTCTTTTCATTTTTATGCACAATTTTGTGCTACATTGAACACAATTTGAGGAGCTCCCAAAACTGCCCTGAATTTTGAGCTTCAATCCTACCTCCAACTAGGTCCATCCTCCTCCTCCCAAGTGGGTTGTATTACTTCCCCAATTCCCTCTTTACATTCTGCAAATTTATGTTTCCTCTTCTTTTCATTTTTATGCACAATTTTGTGCTACATTGAACACAATTTGAGGAGCTCCCAAAACTGCCCTGAATTTTGAGCTTCAATCCTACCTCCAACTAGGTCCATCCTCCTCCTCCCAAGTGAGTTTTATTATGTGGTATCAAGAGCTTGTTGTTTGGAGGTAACTTCTCTCACTTTTCTCCTTCATTTTTCATCATCTTCTTCTCCCATTTTTGTCTCTGTTTTTCTTCCAGTTTTTCTGCATATTTTCAGCCCCTTCTTGCTTGAATTCACATGTAATTTGTGTTGGTTTGAGTCATATGTTGTTGGATCCTTGCTTGAACATCAATTTAATTGGTGAATTTGCTCAAAATTGCATCAAAATGTCAAGAAATTGAAGAACCCCTTTTCTGGTTTTTTTTCTGGGTATTTCAGCAAGAACACATCTATTGTTCTCTCAAATCCTTTGGACTTTGTGGGTTTTGTTGTTGAAATTGTAACTTGATCATTGTTGCCTCAAAAACCCCTCAATCATTTTGGCAAAATTTCTGAAAATTGTTCATCATGTTCATCACTGTTCTTCATGTGTTCTTGAGGAAGTTTGTGTTTGATCTTTGAAAAAAATTGTTATTGGGTGTTTAAGTGTTAATCCTGTGCTGGTTTTGGAGTGATATAAGTGTACATTACATTTCCCTAAAAGATACAAGGCAAAAAAGCAAGAATCAACAAAGAACAAAAAAAAAAAAAAAAACGAAAAAAAAAAACGTGAAAAAAAAAATCTGGACAGAATTTTTTTCAAAAAAAAAGTAAAAAAAAAAATTCCAGAGTTGAATGATCTTCAAGTTTCATTTTATTGTATTTCAATTGTAGTATTTGAGTTGAGTTTGGGATCAATTGAAGTGTGTTGAACAACTTGAGTTGGATTTATCCTCTTGAATGAACTATGATGCATATGAATAATTTTCTTTCAAAGAAAGGTTAAGTTCAGTTTTAAGAACAATTCACACAAGTTTGTAATCCATTCATCCTTCTTGAATTCCTTTTGAGTGCCTTCTTTTTTCACCACTTAATTGTTGCTTGTCTTCTTTGAATTCTAGTTTGTCACAATTTTAATCCCTTTGAGTTTAGCTAATTTTTGTGATAAGAGTTTCTTGTTTGTCCCCAAAATTCTTATGTTTTGTCCATTCTTGAATTCTGGATGAGTTGAGTTTTTACCACATTGGAAACATCAAGGCCTCTAATTTTAAGTTGAATATGTGTCTTTTCTTCAAGGGTAAAGCAAGACCAAATTGAGTGACTAAGAGTGGCAAACACTGGTGAGGAAGGAAGTAATTTGTTTTAATTGTGCTAACAATTTCTTGGTTTGCAAAGCATTCTTTGTTTAATTTTGTATGCAGCCCTAAGAAAGAAATTTTGTTTGACTTGGAGCTGAACTTGGAGAAAACTTGGACTTGAAGAATTTACCCATTTGTAATAGATTAATACAACCCACTTGGGAGGAGGAGGATGGACCTAGTTGGAGGTAGGATTGAAGCTCAAAATTCAGAGCAGTTTTGGGAGCTCCTCAAAATTGTGTTCAATGTAGCACAAAATTGTGCATAAAATGGAAAGAAGAGGAAACATAAATTTGCAGAATATAAAGAGGGAATTGGGGAAGGTGATTGCAAGAATTAAAGGCTGAAAATAAAGTGCAGAAATGGAAGAAAGGGCAAAACGAAAATGACCAAAATTAATGGGGAAAGGGGCTGAAAATTAAAGCATAAACTAAGAACCAGAATTGTAAATTGCAAGAAGGTAAATGGCAGAATGTAAATTGCAGAAAAATAATTCCTAAGCTAGGCGCCACTCCACTAGCTAGAGGAAGCTAGGAAGATAAGCCAAGTTCCACCACATTGGAGGCTCCAATGATAAGGAAAAGGGTCTTAACCTCAAGAACAAGCAAGAGGAGAAGAAAGAGAAGAGAAAGCTGCTCTCTCAAGGGAATTTCGGATTCCAATAGCATAAAATGACCAAAGGTCCCATTTGCTTACATTGAGCCCTTATTTATAGGAAAAAAGGAAGGGGGCTGCTTGGTTGTGGGTTTGGGCTGCCCTTAGCCAACCAAGCTCTTAACCTAAGCCTATTCCTATTCTAAATAACCTATTCTTATTCCAAGTTAGAATAAGCTATTCCCACTTTTACAACTTAAAGAAAAATACAACCAAATTAAAATTAGGAAAAATTTCAGTTTTATTATCCTTAAGTTAAAAATTTCTCTTGAAAGCCAATTTCCATGCTCACATCATCCTCTCCCCCTTAAAAGCATTCGCCCTCGAATGGAAATCACCAATTTCTGCAAAACAAAGGACACAAATAAGAGTAGAAGAGTATATGTGGTTATGGAAGAAAGAAAATTATGGAGAATGCCAGGATCAAATACGAACCTCTTTAATTTTTCAAATAGTCGTAAACATTGGAAAGCAAATTTGACTAGGAACAAAAGGTTGATGTGATCTACAAGCTCATAGTTATTAACAAACATGTCCCAAGTAAACTTACGTGCTTTCATCCATTTTCTTTTCCCTAAAGAGATCTTAGTGCTATGAATATTTGTAATTACTAACAAATTAAGCATCCTAGATGCATTATCATAAAACAAGGATTGAAGCATGCTAGGGACCTTTATATGTGAGAATTCACTATCATTGTGAAGCATATGAGACCGTGGTGATAATCTAGGCATATGAATGGTTCTAGACACATGATCTCCAACAAATTTTGCAACAATGGTGTCCCAAATGTTGGTAGAAGGCTGGAGTTCCATCTCTTGATTACTCTTTGTAAAGGAGAACATTTCAACCCCTATGATAGGTGAAAGGAATTGAGGAACACTAGGCACTAAGTTTTCTTGATGTTCAATGCCCCTTACAGTTGGAAACCCTAGAGGTAACTCTTTTGGGAATACATCTTGGAACTCTTCTAGAAGTTCACTAGACTCAAGGTTTGGTTGAGTATTCAAGCAATACTCTTTGCACATGAGCATGTACATGGGTTGTCTAGCTAGAAGAGTTTGCCTAATTTCTCCTTGATTGATGAAGAGGTTTTTAAATTTTTCCACATGTCTCAACCTCTTATCTTTTTTTAAATTCTTTCCTTTAATTCCCTTCTTTTCTTTCTCTCTTTTCTGTTTCATTTGTACTTGATCTTTACAAACCTCACTAGGAGCCAAGGAAACTAAGGTGACCTTTTGGGAATTGAAAACAAATGAATACCTATTGCTATGCCCATCATGGTGAACTTTCCTATCAAATTGCCATGGCCTTCCCAAGAGCACATGACTTGCTTCCATGGGCACAACATCACAAGTTACTTGGTCAAGATACCTACCTATGGAAAAGGCAACTAAGACTTGCTTATCCACTAAGAGGTCCCCATTGTCACTCAACCATTGCAACTTGTAAGGCCTAGGATGTGGGGTAGTGGTTAATCCTAGCTTTTGTACTAGCCTAGCACTAGCCACGTTGGTGCAACTTCCCCCATCTATAATCAAAGAACATGTCTTCCCCCCAATCACACACCTTGTGTGAAAAATATTTTCTCTTTGACTCTCATCTTCCCCCATGACCATGCTTCCTAGTAATCTCCTAACAACAAGAAGATCACCTTCGGGGGCATACTCTAATCCTTCTTCACTAGAAGAGCTAGTGGCACTAGAGCTAGAGTTTTCACTTGAGGATTCCAAAGATGAGACTTGTCCATTATCTCTAAGGATCATGCTCTTCTTGTTAGGGCATTGAGAGGCAATGTGCCCTCGTCCCAAACACTTGAAACACTTAATGGATGATTCCTTTTTTATCGGAGTGGATAGGGTGTTGGCCTTTTCTTTCTTGGGATCTTTAATTTTCCTAGGATCTTCAGGCTTAAAAGGAACATCCTTGTGGCCTTCCTTCCTCTTATTTTCCTTCCAAGAAGGCTTTGAGGTTGAGTTTCTACTCTTACCTTTCCTATGGAGTTGTTGTTCTACCTTTTGGGCTTGGTGGTAGAGTTCATTCAAACTCATATAGTTGTGGAGTTCCACAACATCCCTAATCTCATCCTTAAGCCCTTCAAGGAATCTTGCCATTCTAGCCTCCTCACATTCTTCTATGTTGGCTCTAATGATGGCTACCTCCATATCTTTGTAGTACTCATCAACAGTCCTATTACCTTGGGTTAATCTTTGGAGCCTATTATGAAGCTCCCTAAGGTAATGAGGTGGGACATACCTATTCCTAAGGATGGCTTTCATTTCTTCCCAAGTCTCAATAGGATGAAACCTTGCTCTCTCTTTCACTAGCTTATCCCACCAAATCAAAGCATAGTCTGAAAATTCAAGACTAGCTAGCTTTACCCTATGTTCCTCCCTCACTTCATAGCACATGAAAATTTGCTCTACCTTCAACTCCCATGATAGGTAGATTTCAGGGTCATTCAACCCTTGAAATTTTGGAATTCTAAACTTGGTTCCATCTATTCTTTCTTGGTTTCCATTTTCTCTCCTACCTCTATTCCTAATCCTAGAAGAAGCTCTATGACTATGATGGCTAGGAGAATGTCTATCTCTACTTCTATGGATCCTACTCCTAGATGAATTTCTAACCCTAAGTGGAGACCTAGATGATTCCCTATCACTCTCATGCCTACCTTGATTCCCACCCCTGTGATTATTCCTTTGGTTTCTTCTAGGGGATTCATAGAATTCTTCTTGTGAAAGTTCCTCCCTAGGTGAATCAATTTTATTTTTGTTTTTCTTAGTACTACTAGGCCCTTCATTTTGTTTCTTTTTAAACAAAGTCTCATTCCTCTTTTCTAGTTCATACAAGCGATCTTCAAATTGTTCACTTTGTTTTCTTAACATTTTTTCAAAGGTTTGGGTAAGGGCTTCTAGTTGTAACCTATTGAAGCTAGGTGGATAATCATTTTCACTCATGATGCTCTCCACTCAAGACACAAGATATGAAACAAATCAATTAAGAAAATCACAAATATTCTAAGTACAAATTCCTACCACATAAAACACTTGAACAATTAAGAAATTAAAATGCAGAAAGTTAATTGGTTTCTTACACAAACCAAGGTCCAAGATAGGGAAAGATAAGTAACAAGTAGTCACATAGGCTAAGTTGTAAACCTAGCAATTATGAAACCCCCTTATTACTCCTTTCAACAAGCACACTTAGACTCCCCCTTATGGCTCCTTAAAACCACACAAAGGCCGTGGAACTTACACACAATTACTAACAAAATTACAAGGAAAATTCCTAAGTACAAACTAAATCAAAAGGATTACAATATTATAACCCTACTACAACCAAATTCTAAAATTACACCAAAAAGAAAGTCCTAGTAAGAGAAATCCTAATCTATTACAAATGGGTAAATTCTTCAAGTCCAAGTCTTCTCCAAGTTCAGCTCCAAGTCAAAAAAAAATTTCTTTCTTAGGGCTGCATACAAAATTAAACAAAGGATGCTTTGCAAACCAAGAAATTGTTAGCACAATTAAAACAAATTACTTCCTTCCTCACCAGTGTTTGCCACTCTTAGTCACTCAATTTGGTCTTGCTTTACCCTTGAAGAAAAGACACATATTCAACTTAAAATTAGAGGCCTTGATGTTTCCAATGTGGTAAAAACTCAACTCATCCAGAATTCAAGAATGGACAAAACATAAGAATTTTGGGGACAAACAAGAAACTCTTATCACAAAAATTAGCTAAACTCAAAGGGATTAAAATTGTGACAAACTAGAATTCAAAGAAGACAAGCAACAATTAAGTGGTGAAAAAAGAAGGCACTCAAAAGGAATTCAAGAAGGATGAATGGATTACAAACTTGTGTGAATTGTTCTTAAAACTGAACTTAACCTTTCTTTGAAAGAAAATCATTCATATGCATCATAGTTCATTCAAGAGGATAAATCCAACTCAAGTTGTTAAACACACTTCAATTGATCCCAAACTCAACTCAAATACTACAATTGAAATACAATAAAATGAAACTTGAAGATCATTCAACTCTGGAATTTTTTTTTTTTACTTTTTTTTTTAAAAAAAATTCTGTCCAGATTTTTTTTTCACGTTTTTTTTTTCGTTTTTTTTTTCTTTTTTTTTTTGTTCTTTGTTGATTCTTGCTTTTTGCCTTGTATCTTTTAGGGAAATGTAATGTACACTTATATCACTCCAAAACCAGCACAGGATTAACACTTAAACACCCAACAACAATATTTTCAAAGATCAAATACAAACTTCCTCAAGAACACATGAAGAACAGTGATGAACATGATGAACATGATGAACAATTTGCAGAATTTTTCCAAAATAATTGAGGGGTTTTTGAGGCAACAATGATCAAGTTTCAATTTCAACAACAAAACCCACAAATTCCAAAGGATTTGAGAGAACAATAGATGTGTTCTTGCTGCAAATACCCATAAAAAAAAAACAGAAAAGGGGTTCTTCAATTTCTTGACATTTTGATGCAATTTTGAGCAAATTCACCGATTAAATTGATGTTTAAGTAAGGATCCAACAACATATGACTCAAAGCAACAGGAATTACATGTGAATTCAAGCAAGAAGGGGCTGAAAATATGCAGAAAAACTGGAAGAAAAACAGAGACGAAAATGGGAGAAGAAGATGATGAAAAATGAAGGAGAAAAGTGAGAGAAGTTACCTCCAAACAACAAGCTCTGATACCACATAATACAACCCACTTGGGAGGAGGAGGATGGACCTAGTTGGAGGTAGGATTGAAGCTCAAAATTCAGAGCAGTTTTGGGAGCTCCTCAAAATTGTGTTCAATGTAGCACAAAATTGTGCATAAAATGGAAAGAAGAGGAAACATAAATTTGCAGAATATAAAGAGGGAATTGGGGAAGGTGATTGCAAGAATTAAAGGCTGAAAATAAAGTGCAGAAATGGAAGAAAGGGCAAAACGAAAATGACCAAAATTAATGGGGAAAGGGGCTGAAAATTAAAGCATAAACTAAGAACCAGAATTGTAAATTGCAAGAAGGTAAATGGCAGAATGTAAATTGCAGAAAAATAATTCCTAAGCTAGGCGCCACTCCACTAGCTAGAGGAAGCTAGGAAGATAAGCCAAGTTCCACCACATTGGAGGCTCCAATGATAAGGAAAAGGGTCTTAACCTCAAGAACAAGCAAGAGGAGAAGAAAGAGAAGAGAAAGCTGCTCTCTCAAGGGAATTTCGGATTCCAATAGCATAAAATGACCAAAGGTCCCATTTGCTTACATTGAGCCCTTATTTATAGGAAAAAAGGAAGGGGGCTGCTTGGTTGTGGGTTTGGGCTGCCCTTAGCCAACCAAGCTCTTAACCTAAGCCTATTCCTATTCTAAAT
The DNA here is from genome assembly GCA_037954105.1 of Canavalia gladiata. Taxonomy (NCBI): domain Eukaryota; kingdom Viridiplantae; phylum Streptophyta; class Magnoliopsida; order Fabales; family Fabaceae; genus Canavalia; species Canavalia gladiata. The sequence continues at coordinate 27,358,948 of CM075661.1, read as the reverse complement.
AACCTATTCTTATTCCAAGTTAGAATAAGCTATTCCCACTTTTACAACTTAAAGAAAAATACAACCAAATTAAAATTAGGAAAAATTTCAGTTTTATTATCCTTAAGTTAAAAATTTCTCTTGAAAGCCAATTTCCATGCTCACATCATAGATTAGGATTTCTCTTACTAGGACTTTCTTTTTGGTGTAATTTTAGAATTTGGTTGTAGTAGGGTTATAATATTGTAATCCTTTTGATTTAGTTTGTACTTAGGAATTTTCCTTGTAATTTTGTTAGTAATTGTGTGTAAGTTCCAAGGCCTTTGTGTGGTTTTAAGGAGCCATAAGGGGGAGTCTAAGTGTGCTTGTTGAAAGGAGTAATAAGGGGGTTCCATAATTGCTAGGTTTACAACTTAGCCTATGTGACTACTTGTTACTTATCTTTCCCTATCTTGGACCTTGGTTTGTGTAAGAAACCAATTAACTCTCTGCATTTTAATTTCTTAATTGTTCAAGTGTTTTATGTGGTAGGAATTTGTACTTAGAATATTTGTGATTTTCTTAATTGATTGTTTGATATCTTGTGTCTTGAGTGGAGAGAATCATGAGCGAAACTGAGTATCCACCTAGCTTCAATAGGTTACAACTAGAAGCCCTTACCCAAACCTTTGAAAAAATGTTAAGAAAACAAAGTGAACAATTTGAAGATCGCTTGTATGACCTAGAAAAGAGGAATGAGACTTTGTTTAAAAAGAAACAAAATGAAGGGTCTAGTAGTTCTAAGAAAAACAAAAATAAAATTGATTCACCTAGGGAGGAACTTTCACAAGAAGATTTCTATGAATCCCCTAGAAGAAACCAAAGGAATAATCACAGGGGTGGGAATCAAGGTAGGCATGAGAGTGATAGGGAATCATCTAGGTCTCCACTTAGGGTTAGAAATTCATCTAGGAGTAGGATCCATAGAAGTAGAGATAGACATTCTCCTAGCCATCATAGTCATAGAGCTTCTTCTAGGATTAGGAATAGAGGTAGGAGAGAAAATGGAAACCAAGAAAGAATTGATGGAACCAAGTTTAGAATTCCAAAATTTCAAGGGTTGAATGACCCTGAAATCTACCTATCATGGGAGTTGAAGGTAGAGCAAATTTTCATGTGCTATGAAGTAAGGGAGGAACATAGGGTAAAGCTAGCTAGTCTTGAATTTTTAGACTATGCTTTGATTTGGTGGGATAAGCTAGTGAAAGAGAGAGCAAGGTTTCATCCTATTGAGACTTGGGAAGAAATGAAAGCCATCCTTAGGAATAGGTATGTACCACCTCATTACCTTAGGGAGCTTCATAATAGGCTCCAAAGATTAACCCAAGGTAATAGGAATGTTGATGAGTACTACAAAGATATGGAGGTAGCCATCATTAGAGCCAACATAGAAGAATGTGAGGAGGCTAGAATGGCAAGATTCCTTGAAGGGCTTAAGGATGAGATGAGGGATGTTGTGGAACTCCACAACTATATGAGTTTGAATGAACTCTACCACCAAGCCCAAAAGGTTGAACAACAACTCCATAGAAAAGGTAAGAGTAGATACTCAACCTCAAAGCCTTCTTGGAAGGAAAATAAGAGGAAGGAAGGCCACAAGGATGTCCCTTTTAAGCCTAAAGATCCTAGGGAAATTAAAGATCCCAAGAAAGAAAAGGCCAACACCCCATCCACTCCGATAAAAATGGAATCATCCATTAAGTGTTTCAAGTGTTTGGGACGAGGGCACATTGCCTCTCAATGCCCTAACAAGAAGAGCATGATCCTTAGAGATAATGGACAAGTCTCATCTTTGGAATCCTCAAGTGAAAACTCTAGCTCTAGTGCCACTAGCTCTTCTAGTGAAGAAGGATTAGAGTATGCCCCTGAAGGTGATCTTCTTGTTGTTAGGAGATTACTAGGAAGCATGGTCAAGGGGGAAGATGAGAGCCAAAGAGAAAATATTTTTCACACAAGGTGTGTGATTGGGGGGGGAGACATGTTCTTTGATTATAGATGGGGAAGTTGCACCAACGTGGCTAGTGCTAGGCTAGTACAAAAGTTAGGATTAACCACTACCCCACATCCTAGGCCTTACAAGTTGCAATGGTTGAGTGACAATGGGGACCTCTTAGTGGATAAGCAAGTCTTAGTTGCCTTTTCCATAGGTAGGTATCTTGACCAAGTAACTTGTGATGTTGTGCCCATGGAAGCAAGTCATGTGCTCTTGGGAAGGCCATGGCAATTTGATAGGAAAGTTCACCATGATGGGCATAGCAATAGGTATTCCTTTGTTTTCAATTCCCAAAAGGTCACCTTAGTTCCCTTGGCCCCTAGTGAGGTTTGTAAAGATCAAGTACAAATGAAAAAGAAAAGAGAGAAAGAAAAGAAGGGAATTAAAGGAAAGAATTTAAAAAAAGATAAGAGGTTGAGACATGAGGAAAATGATAAAAACCTCTTCATCAATCAAGGAGAAATTAGGCAAACTCTTCTAGCTAGACAACCCATGTACATGCTCATGTGCAAAGAGTATTGCTTGAATACTAAACCAAACCTTGAGTCTAGTGAAGTTCTAGAAGAGTTCCAAGATGTATTCCCAAAAGAGTTATCTCTAGGGTTGCCACCTGTAAGGGGTATTGAACATCAAGAAAACTTAGTGCCTAGTGTTGCTGAATTCCTTTCACCTATCATAGGGGTTGAAATGTTCTCCTTTACAAAAGGTAATCAAGAGATGGAACTCCAACCTTCTACCAACATTTGGGGCACCATTGTTGCAAAATTTGTTGGAGATCATGTGTCTAGATCCATTCATATGCCTAGATTATCACCATTGTCTCATATGATTCACACTGATAGTGAATTCTCACATATAAAGGTCCCTAGCATGCTTCAATCCTTGTTTTATGATAATGCATCTAGGATGCTTAATTTGTTAGTAATTACAAATATTCATAGCACTAAGATCTCTTTAGGGAAAAGAAAATGGATGAAGGCACGTAAGTTTACTTGGGACATGTTTGTTAATAACTATGAGCTTGTAGATCGAATCAACCTTTTGTTCCTAGTCAAATTTGCTTTCCGATGTTTACGACTATTTGAAAAATTAAAGAGGTTCGTATTTGATCCTGGCATTCTCCATAATTTTCTTTCTTCCATAACCACATATACTCTTCTACTCTTATTTGTGTCCTTTGTTTTGCAGAAATTGGTGATTGTCATTCGAGGGCGAATGCTTTTAAGGGGGGGAGGATGATGTGAGCATGGAAATTGACTTTCAAGAGAAATTTTTAGCTTAAGGATAATAAAACTGAAATTTTTCCTAATTTTAATTTGGTTGTATTTTTCTTTAAGTTGTAAAAGTGGGAATAGCTTATTCCAACATGGAATAAGAATAGGTTATTTAGAATAGGAACAGGCTTAGGTTAAGAGCTTGGTTGGCTAAGGGCAGCCCAAACCCACAACCAAGCAGCCCCTTCCTTTTTTCCTATAAATAAGGGCTCAATGAAAGCAAATGACACCTTTGGTCATTTTATGCTATTGGAATCCGAAATTCCCTTGAGAGAGCAGCTTTCTCTTCTCTTTCTTCTCCTCTTGCTTGTTCTTGAGGTTAAGACCCTTTTCCTTATCATTGGAGCCTCCAATGTGGTGGAACTTGGCTTATCTTCCTAGCTTCCTCTAGCTAGTGGAGTGGCGCCTAGCTTAGGAATTATTTTTCTGCAATTTACATTCTGCCATTTACCTTCCTGCAATTTACAATTCTGGTTCTTAGTTTATGCTTTAATTTTCAGCCCCTTTCCCCTTTAATTTTGGGTCATTTTCGTTTTGCCCTTTCTTCCATTTCTGCACTTTATTTCCAGCCTTTAATTCTTGCAATCACCTTCCCCAATTCCCTCTTTATATTCTGCAAATTTATGTTTCCTCTTCTTTTCATTTTTATGCACAATTTTGTGCTACATTGAACACAATTTGAGGAGCTCCCAAAACTGCCCTGAATTTTGAGCTTCAATCCTACCTCCAACTGGGTCCATCCTCCTCCTCCCAAGTGAGTTTTATTATCCTCCCATCCTCAGCATGGGAACAGGAAATCCATCACTTTAAGGCCGCTGATGGCCAGACTTTCACCACAGAACTCATTACAAAACGAAATATTGGTATCAAGTTCTTCCAAAATTGTGTGTTATGGACAAAGGTGATAGGAACAGATCTTCCTGGCAAGGATATAGTAATTGGCATGGATACCTACACACAGCTTGATCGATTACAAATCCTTCCAAACGGAGTAAAGTTCAAGAGATTCTTCAAAAAATATGTGCCGGTTTTAAGAATCTTTAATCTGGTAGATACGCCTCCAGATTTTGAAGAACATCGAAACTAGCTGATGAAATTATGTGCGGATAGCCATGATGTGTTAAGCATCCACGACCATTATGGAAAAACCCAAAATTCCATGTCCAACTTCCATTTAAAATGAATGAAGACATCAACCCAACTAAAGCAGTTCACCCTGGCATGTCTCCAGCAGACCGTGCAGCTGCTTATGACGAATGTCAGCAGTTACTAAAGCAGGGGTTGATTGAGCCCACAAAATCAGATTGGGCCTGCCAAGCATTCTATGTTGAGAAAAGATCCGAAAGAGTTCGGGGGAAAAAGAGGCTAGTCATTGACTATAGGCCTCTAAATGATTTCCTGAAAGATGATAAGTTTCCATTACCCAACATAAGGACCCTTTACTCTTACATCAGAAATGCCCATATCTTCTCAAAGTTCGATATGAAATGGGGCTTTTGGCAACTTGGGCTTGAACCATCAGAAAGGCCCAAAACTGCATTCTGCATACCCAATGCACATTATAAATGGACTGTATTGCCTTTCGGATTAAAAGTGGCGCCATCACTGTTCCAAAAGGCCATGACTCGTATCTTCGAGCCCATCTTAGATACAACCCTGATCTACATTGATGACGTACTGCTTTTCTCTCCAAATGAAGAGAAACATAAAGCTCTGCTCAACAAGTTTTATGAAATCTGTGATCAGTACGGAATCATGCTTTCCTCCAAAAAATCCCAAATTGGCACCACGGAGATTGATTTCTTAGGAGCCAAATTTGCTCAAGGAAAGTACATGCCTCAACCTCATCTGGTTGAAAGACTACCTGAATTCCCCAATGAGAACATGACTAAAAAGGAGATACAACAATTCTTGAGAATTCTAAACTATGTTAGGGACTTCATCCCTAACATCTCAAAGCTGACATCCAAGCTTTCAGCACTGCTCAAAAAGAATGCTGCTGCATGGGGCCCTGAACAAACCCAAGCAGTGAAAAAACTCAAAGAGGCAGCAAATAATCCTCCCCCACTAAAAATTCCCGGAGAAGGAAAACGGATTCTACAAACTGATGCTAGTGATTATCACTGGGGTGCTGTCCTCATTGAAGAAATAGAAGGAGAAAAATACTATTGTGGACATGCTAGTGGTCAGTTCAAACCAACAGAACACCAGTACCATACCACCTTCAAGGAAACTTTGGCCGTCAAGTATGGAATACAAATGTTTGATTTCCATCTCAGAGCCTACTCATTCGAAGTCCAGCTTGATAATTCTTCATTTCCTGGGATGTTGAATTTTAAGAACCGGGTTCCCCCCAATCCACAGATTCTTAGACTCAAGGAATGGTTTTCTAGGTATAACTTCACGGTTAATCACATAAAAGGAAGCCAAAACCTGATCCTTGATTACCTATCTAGGCCAAAGCCAGTAACTCTGATCTCCAGTCTCCATGAATTTCCAATCATAATGATGATGCCAGAAGCATCGTCATCAAACCTTTCCAACCCATCACCTGGGATTGAAAATTTTCCACCAGAGATAAAAATTCTGCATACACTCAATCCAGAAAACATAAAGCATTTTGCGAAATCCCATATGTTTCATTATCTTGCCAGACTACTCCAGGAAAAAAGGGTTATTCCAAAACCAACCTGGTTTGATCCTCAGGCACCATACCTTAACATTTATCCTATGTTAATGGATCATTATCCATTCACAGACATGGATTTATGGTACCTTTGGTGTGTCACGGTCCTTTACAAATATCCAATTATTTTCCCAACTTTTAAAATGATAGAGAATATTTGGAAAATAAAACAAACAAAGGGTCCTTGCTTTGGAAATGTTTGAAATGGTTTTTACCTATCCAGGATTGGATAAAACACTTATACCAAGATCTTCATCCTTATAACATCTGGAAATTCGATGAAGAACAATGCAGAAAGTTTGTCTCAGTGGTTATACTTCACAGGCCATATTTCAAGCATCCACTCACAGGGTACATATATTCCCAGGACAATGCAGCTTTCTACATCACCATACCAGAGTTAAGGTTATTCTCTCAAAATGAAGAAGCTCCTCGTTACCAAGAAGAATTAGCCCTTTACTTGCATGAGCTGAATAATTACAAATGTAGAAGCAAGGGGACAGAGAATACTTGTTTGAATGTCAAACGTCCCCAAGTTATGTGTTTTCCAAACTAGGAGATACCTGAAGAACATCGACATGAAGGGACAACAAGAGCTATCATTCCCAAAATGAATGATCAGATCAGCACAGCAAATTCTGCAAATATCTTATGGCAAGATTCCCAAGATCCGAATGAAAGGATAGACATCGAAACCCAACAGCTGGTAGAACAAGCAGATGAGGAGGAACATCACATCATGAACATGTCTCCAAGTCATGAGTGCATCTTATCCAAAAATAAAGATTAAAGTAGAAGATTCTCTAACAAGAGATAAAGCATGTCAATAATGTCTGCTTTAGTCTTTTCATATTTAAAGTAGTTTGTTTTATAAGATAATGGTCTGTAATGATATTAGTGTGTCTAGATTCCCGGTCTTCATCCAGTAACCGGTTGAACCTTCCGCGTGCCTATATAAGAGACATCTCTCTTCAGTTGTAGAGGCAGAGAAGAGTTTCAATAAATAAATACAAGTGTGTTTCCATCCAACTATGAGTAACTAAATTTCTCTATCTCTCTCTCTTGATCTGAAAGCATTATTGTGCCATTACAGCATGCTCTGATCATAACCCAGTATGCTCTAAGCTTGCCTCCCAGAGGATCCTGCATATCAGAACGGTTCTGTAAAGTTTTGATCCATGTTTTACGATCTCTTTTATTGTCATGTTATGCATTCAAAAGTAATCTGTACTGGGACGAAAAAGTAGTCATGGGGACGAAAAGCGAAACCAGTAAGATGAAATTGGGTATATGATATGGTAATGAAGGAGCTCTTGGCCCAACAGTGGTATCAGAGCCTTACGTGCTCTAACTAGTTCTATTTCCTCTTTCAAAACAGAGGGTGCATGTAATGGAATAATATAGACAAGTAGGAGAGAGAGAGAGAGAGAGAGGGTCTCACACACAATGAATACACCAACCACCTCAAACACAAACTCTATCATTGAACACAATTCCAAAATAACACTCCCAGACTTCTGTAAACAAACCATGGGCAGCAAGATAGAAAATCTTGTTGAGTACCAGTACGTTCCCGAAGAAGCAAGGATAGATTAGTCTATTCCTCCCCTAATGAGTCCATACAACTTGTACCGCCGACACAAATGGCTATCAGCAGCAAAAAAGCTGATATCTACTCCTAGACTCCATGTCAAGGAACAGATACAGACCAACAAGTTTGATCAGTGTGGCTTAAGAGCCACCTCTCAGGAACAATACGTGAACCTCCTCATCAGCAAAGATCTCATAAGTCTCTGGAAGAGAGAAAAGTATGTAGCACTTCACATAGGTGCTATTAGACTTGTTCTCAGCTATCATGGCAGGAAGGGACTCCCAATTACTGCCAGAGTTACACTGCTCGACACCACATACCGTGATTACGAGCATGCTGTCCTAGGGACATGCATCACGACCCTTAACAACGGTCAGGCTGTTTTCACGATTTTCCCAAACTTTAATGTGTTACTCACGGACCCCGACACTCCCCAGTCGGTTTAAAGTCCAAATTCAAATCATAGGAGCAGAACAAGATGAGGAAGCTTTTGCAGCCTCACTTTGCCACCAGATCATATGGAGGGTACAAGATCACTGCTTCGATCTCCCCTCAAACAAAGAGTTCCAAGAGAACGCTTTGATGGTAATTGTTAGTGATGGCAATGAAGCACCATCTATCATCCAGATTCCAAAACAAATTCCCCGAAAGGAATTAGAAAAGTTGGTTCCAACAGAATGGATAACCAACTATGAAAACTTCAAAGCCCATCAGAGACAATTAGTCTCAACAGAAGCCGACTTCAGAAGAAACTCTGTAGACGGTACTGTCAAAACCATCTTCAATAGACCAGGAGAAGGAAACTCAGCAACTCCTCCAATTTTCCACAACATGATTATTACTCCAGGTGAAAAAGAAGAAAGAATCCCTATCTGGGGATTTAAGACAGATGGAGAAGTAATCTACTCAGATAAGCTTGATGGTCACTTCTTATGGGATGTAGATCCCTCAAATTGTGATGAAGGATGTAGCTGCGATGAACATGGCTACACCGATGATGAAGATGACCTTTTTTCTGATGATGACGAGGATGGAACAGGACGATGGAGGGCAAAACCAAATCCTTGCAAACCTCCTCCTCCTCCAAAAAGAAGATCAGACCCAGAAGACAAACCCTGGGTAGGAATAAGGAAAAAGAGAGAACCTTTGCCGCTCTATAAAGAAGGGTTGAAGCATATGGGAAGGCAAAGATACTCATCTCCACCAGACGATGGAGACCTTATCACATGGCCTCCACCGAAAAATTGTTCAAATTCATACAGAGGAAAAACAAAGGTACAAACAGTGCCTACTGTTCCCTGTATGATGAACGAGGAAGACTTCCCACCCCTCGAAAGAAGAGACCACAGAGCAAGAAAGGTGGTCACCAGACTTTACGTACAACCCACAGAGGTCACACCAGAGGGTAGCTCCAAACCTACTTCCCAGGCAGAGGAAGTGCTAAACTGGCAAACAGAAAACGCACTTGCCCAAAACACCGTCCTCCAGAGAATAGAAAAAAAGGTGGACTCCTTTGAAGGACAACTCACAGGATTTTCTGGAAAGATGCTAAAAGCATATGAAGATCTAAAAGGGCGAGTAAACCTGCTTGAAGCCGAAATCGAAAGCTCCAAAAAAGTCAGTTTCCATGAACTAGTGGCAAGGAACAATGAGCTGCAGAAACTCAGACAAAAGATTGAGGAGTTTGAAGTACATTTTAAAAGGCCTCACATGTTTCCCAGAGAAACCTTATCTCCATATGAGATTTCACCTAGGAAAATAGGCCCAACTATGATGTTCAACAAACCCCAGCAGCAACCGCCATCTTTATTACCAATGGTCATGCCACACAAGTCAACTCTTTTTGGTGAAAGATCCATAGCAGACAAAAGAAAGGTTGAAGAATCTGCTTCACAAACTTCACCAGATAAAACTCAAAGAAGAACTGACAAGCAACCAGAAACCATGATGACAGTCCAGATTGACTCAGAGGAAGGAGAAGATTCAGACAATGAAAAGGAATCTCTCCAGGAAACTGATAAGGAAGAATCCATCCAAGAAGAAGGGTATCTAGACCTTTTTGAACCAGAAGAAGAATATGAAGATATAACCAATGTGTTGATGGCAACCCACACCGGAGAAGCATCAACATCAAGACTTCACCCAGATGAGTTGGTTACTCCAACGCCGCCATCAAAATCAATATACTTCTCATTAAAAGATATTGATCCACAACAATGGCCAAAAAGAATACTTGAATTCAAGGCATGGATGGATAAAAAACTAGTCAAGGAGATGGACCGTTACAAAGTCATTGAAGAATTTTGTGCCGGGATAGTCGGCATACTGAAAGAATGGTACCAAAGCCTTGGTCATGTCAACCAAGACCAACTCCACTCCATGGAATCAACAGACGCAGTCATTACAATCCTTCACAGAGAATTCATTGGAGATGCTGAAGTAGAAGACCAGGTCAACCGACAAAAATTCTATAGCATGAAGTGCTGTTCACTAAAATCAGGAGATCTATCCAGACATTTCGTAAGAATGGGGCAATGTTATTATCGACTAAATGGATTTAATGATGCCAGCCTCAAAAGCACATACATTAGCTCTTTACCAGAGTCTATCCAAGATGAAATGTACAGGAGTGCAACCAAAGATGGGACAGATTTCTCTACTAAGACCTTTGGTCAAATCCATCAGTTTGCGATGGGATGTAGAAAAAAGATCTGTGCACAACAGCAAATGCTAAAGAAAATGCTGGAAGGAGAGAAGGATTTTTCAAAAGCTTGCAAGCAAAGTTCCTTAGAGATTGGATGTAAGCAAAAGCACTGCGTATGCAAAGCTTCGAAGAAACTCAAAGGAAGGACCACAGGAAAAAAAGAAAAAAAGATGAAGTTCTTCAGAAAAAAGAAGAACAGAGGAAAAACCAGAGGAAGAGACAGATGTTTCATCTGTGGAAAGAAAGGGCATTTTTCTAGAAACTGCCCTGAAAAACAAAATAAAGCAGCCAAGCTAGTCCATAGCTTACAACTAGCAGAAGATGATGATGTTGAATCTCTGTACACTGAACAGGAGGAATTCAACGAAGAAACTGCGTTTGCTTTTGCAATTACAAGCAGTGATGAAGATGATGATCCTCATTTTCCAGTCCTGACATTTGAAGAAGTTGATAAAGTAGAAGAACAGTCAGCCATATCTTCTTCTCCAACATTACCGAATATTGAGGTCTCCATCTTACCTTTGAAATATGATGTCCCAATCAGGGCAATCGCATATATGGATACAGGAGCACAAAGGACACTCATGAATCCAGCCATCCTCCCATCTTCAGCATGGGAACAGGAAATCCATCACTTTAAGGCCGCTGATGGCCAGACTTTCACCACAGAACTCATTACAAAACGAAATATTGGTATCAAGTTCTTCCAAAATTGTGTGTTATGGACAAAGGTGATAGGAACAGATCTTCCTGGCAAGGATATAGTAATTGGCATGGATACCTACACACAGCTTGATCGATTACAAATCCTTCCAAACGGAGTAAAGTTCAAGAGATTCTTCAAAAAATATGTGCCGGTTTTAAGAATCTTTAATCTGGTAGATACGCCTCCAGATTTTGAAGAACATCGAAACAAGCTGATGAAATTATGTGCGGATAGCCATGATGTGTTTAAGCATCCACGACCATTATGGAAAACCCCAAAATTCCATGTCCAACTTCCATTCAAAATGAATGAAGACATCAACCCAACTAAAGCAGTTCACCCTGGCATGTCTCCAGCAGACCGTGCAGCTGCTTATGACGAATGTCAGCAGTTACTAAAGCAGGGGTTGATTGAGCCCACAAAATCAGATTGGGCCTACCAAGCATTCTATGTTGAGAAAAGATCCGAAAGAGTTCGGGGGAAAAAGAGGCTAGTCATTGACTATAGGCCTCTAAATGATTTCCTGAAAGATGATAAGTTTCCATTACCCAACATAAGGACCCTTTACTCTTACATCAGAAATGCCCATATCTTCTCAAAGTTCGATATGAAATCGGGCTTTTGGCAACTTGGGCTTGAACCATCAGAAAGGCCCAAAACTGCATTCTGAATACCCAATGCACATTATCAATGGACTGTATTGCCTTTCGGATTAAAAGTGGCGCCATCACTGTTCCAAAAGGCCATGACTCGTATCTTCGAGCCCATCTTAGATACAGCCCTGATCTACATTGATGACGTACTGCTTTTCTCTCCAAATGAAGAGAAACATAAAGCTCTGCTCAACAAGTTTTATGAAATCTGTGATCAGTACGGAATCATGCTTTCCTCCAAAAAATCCCAAATTGGCACCACAGAGATTGATTTCTTAGGAGCCAAATTTGCTCAAGGAAAGTACATGCCTCAACCTCATCTGGTTGAAAGACTACCTGAATTCCCCAATGAGAACATGACTAAAAAGGAGATACAACAATTCTTGGGAATTCTAAACTATGTTAGGGACTTCATCCCTAACATCTCAAAGCTGACATCCAAGCTTTCAGCACTGCTCAAAAAGAATGCTCCTGCATAGAGCAGTGAAAAAACTCAAAGAGGCAGCAAATAATCCTCCCCCACTAAAAATTCCCGGAGAAGGAAAACGGATTCTACAAACTGATGCTAGTGATTATCACTGGGGTGCTGTCCCCATTGAAGAAATAGAAGGAGAAAAATACTATTGTGGACATGCTAGTGGTCAGTTCAAACCAACAGAACACCAGTACCATACCACCTTCAAGGAAACTTTGGCCGTCAATTATGGAATACAAAAGTTTGATTTCCATCTCAGAGCGTACTCATTCGAAGTCCAGCTTGATAATTCTTCATTTCCTGGGATGTTGAATTCTAAGAACCGGGTTCCCCCCAATCCACAGATTCTTAGACTCAAGAAATGGTTTTCTAGGTATAACTTCACGGTTAAACACATAAAAGGAAGCCAAAACCTGATCCCTGATTACCTATCTAGGTCAAAGCCAGTAACTCTGATCTCCAGTCTCCATCAATTCCCAATCATAATGATGATGCCAGAAGCATCGTCATCAAACCTTTCCAACCCATCACCTGGGATTGAAAATTTTTCACCAGAGATAAAAATTCTGCATACACTCAATCCAGAAAACATAAAGCATTTTGCGAGATCCCATATGTTTCATTATCTTGCCAGACTACTCCAGGAAAAAAGGGTTATTCCAAAACCAACCTGGTTTGATCCTCAAGCACCATACCTTAACATTTATCCTATGTTAATGGATCATTATCCATTCACAGACATGGATTTATGGTACCTTTGGTGTGTCACGGTCCTTTACAAATATCCAATTATTTTCCCAACTTTTAAAATGATAGAATATTTGGAAAATAAAACAAACAAAGGGTCCTTGCTTTGGAAATGTTTGAAATGGTTTTGCCCTATCTTGGATTGGATAAAACACTTATACCAAGATCTTCATCCTTATAACATCTGGAAATTCGATGAAGAACAATGCAGAAAGTTTGTCTCAGTGGTTATACTTCACAGGCCATATTTCAAGCATCCACTCACAGGGTACATATATTCCCAGGACAATGCAGCTTTCTACATCACCATACCAGAGTTAAGGTTATTCTCTCAAAATGAAGAAGCTCCTCGTTACCAAGAAGAATTAGCCCTTTACTTGCATGAGCTGAATAATTACAAATGTAGAAGCAAGGGGACAGAGAATACTTGTTTGAATGTCAAACGTCCCCAAGTTATGTGCTTTCCAAACTGGGAGATACCTGAAGAACATCGACATGAAGGGACAACAAGAGCTATCATTCCCAAAATGAATGATCAGATCAGCACAGCAAATTCTGCAAATATCTTATGGCAAGATTCCCAAGATCCGAATGAAAGGATAGACATCGAAACCCAACAGCTGGAAGAACAAGCAGATGAGGAGGAACATCACATCATGAACATGTCTCCAAGTCATGAGTGCATCTTATCCAAAAATAAAGATTAAAGTAGAAGATTCTCTGACAAGAGATAAAGCATGTCAATAATGTCTGCTTTAGTCTTTTCATATTTAAAGTAGTTTGCTTTATAAGATAATGGTCTGTAATGATATTAGTGTGTCTAGATTCCCGGTCTTCATCCAGTAACCGGTTGAACCTTCCGCGTGCCTATATAAGAGACATCTCTCTTCAGTTGTAGAGGCAGAGAAGAGTTTCAATAAATAAATACAAGTGTGTTTCCATCCAACTATGAGTAACTAAATTTCTCTATCTCTCTCTCCTGATCTGAAAGTCTTATTGTGCCATTACAGCATGCTCTGATCATAACCCAGTATGCTCTATGCTTGCCTCCCAGAGGATCCTGCATATCAGAACGGTTCTGTAAAGTTTTGATCCATGTTTTACGATCTCTTTTATTGTCATGTTATGCATTCAAAAGTAATCTGTACTGGGACGAAAAGCGAAACCAGTAAGATGAAATTGGGTATATGATATGGTAATGAAGAAGCTCTCGGCCCAACAGTGGTATCAGAACCTTACGTGCTCTAACTAGTTCTATTTCCTCTTTCAAAACAGAGGGTGCATGTAATGGAATAATATAGACAAGTAGGAGAGAGAGAGAGGGTCTCACACACAATGAATACACCAACCGCCTCAAACACAAACTCTATCATTGAACACAATTCCAAAATAACACTCCCAGACTTCTGTAAACAAACCATGGGCAGCAAGATAGACAATCTTGTTGAGTACCAGTACGTTCCCGAAGAAGCAAGGATAGATCAGTCTATTCCTCCCCTAATGAGTCCATACAACTTGTACCGCCGACACAAATCCGGCAACAAATGGCTATCAGCAGCAAAAAAGCTGATATCTACTCCTAGACTCCATGTCAAGGAACAGATACGGACCAACAAGATTGATCAGTGTAACTTAAGAGCCACCTCTCAGGAACAATACGTGAACCTCCTCATCAGCAAAGATCTCATAAGTCTCTGGAAGAGAGAAAAGTATGTAGCACTTCACATAGGTGCTATTAGACTTGTTCTCAGCTATCATGGCAGGAAGGGACTCCCAATTACTGCCAGAGTTACACTGCTCGACACCACATACCGTGATTACGAGCATGCTGTCCTAGGGACATGCATCACGACCCTTAACAACGGTCAGGCTGTTTTCACGATTTTCCCAAACTTTAATGTGTTACTCACGGTGATGTGAGCATGGAAATTGGCTTCCAAGAGAACTTTTTAGCTTAAGGATAATAAAACTGAAATTTTTCCTAATTTTAATTTGGTTGTATTTTTCTTTAAGTTGTAAAAGTGGGAATAGCTTATTCTAACTTGGAATAAGAATAGGTTATTTAGAATAGGAATAGGCTTAGGTTAAGAGCTTGGTTGGCTAAGGGCAGCCCAAACCCACAACCAAGCAGCCCCCTTCCTTTTTTCCTATAAATAAGGGCTCAATGTAAGCAAATGGCACCTTTGGTCATTTTATGATATTGGAATCCGAAATTCCCTTGAGAGAGCAACTTTCTCTTCTCTTTCTTCTCCTCTTGCTTGTTCTTGAGGTTAAGACCCTTTTCCTTATCATTGGAGCCTCCAATGTGGTGGAACTTGGCTTATCTTCCTAGCTTCCTCTAGCTAGTGGAGTGGCGCCTAGCTTAGGAATTATTTTTCTGCAATTTACATTCTGCCATTTACCTTCTTGCAATTTACAAATCTGGTTCTTAGTTTATGCTTTAATTTTCAACCCCTTTCCCCTTTAATTTTGGGTCATTTTCGTTTTGCCCTTTCTTCCATTTCTGCACTTTATTTCCAGCCTTTAATTCTTGCAATCACCTTCCCCAATTCCCTCTTTACATTCTGCAAATTTATGTTTCCTCTTCTTTTCATTTTTATGCACAATTTTGTGCTACATTGAACACAATTTGAGGAGTTCCCAAAACTGCTCTGAATTTTGAGCTTCAATCCTACCTCCAACTAGGTCCATCCTCCTCCTCCCAAGTGGGTTGTATTACACGGACCCGACACTCCCCAGTCGGTTTAAAGTCCAAATTCAAATCATAGGAGCAGAACAAGATGAGGAAGCTTTTGCAGCCTCACTCTGCCACCAGATCATATGGAGGGTACAAGATCACTGCTTCGATCTCCCCTCAAACAAAGAGTTCCAAGAGAACGCTTTGATGGTAATTGCTACTAATGGCAATGAAGCACCATCTATCATCCAGATTCCAAAACAAATTCCCCGAAAGGAATTAGAAAAGTTGGTTCCAACAGAATGGATAACCAACTATGAAAACTTCAAAGCCCATCAGAGACAATTAGTCTCAACAGAAGCCGACTTCAGAAGAAACTCTGTAGACGGTACTGTCATAACCATCTTCAGTAGACCAGGAGAAGGAAACTCAGCAACTCCTCCAATTTTCCACAACATGATGATTACTCCAGGTGAAAAAGAAGAAAGAATCCCTATCTGGGGATTTAAGACAGATGGAGAAGTAATCTACTCAGATAAGCTTGATGGTCACTTCTTATGGGATGTAGATCCCTCAAATTGTGATGAAGGATGTAGCTGCGATGAACATGGCTACACCGATGATGAAGATGACCTTTTTTCTGATGATGACGATGATGGAACAGGACGATGGAGGGCAAAACCAAAGCCTTGCAAACCTCCTCCTCCTCCAAAAAGAAGATCAGACCCAGAAGACAAACCCTGGGTAGGAATAAGGAAAAAGAGAGAACCTTTGCCGCTCTATAAAGAAGGGTTGAAGCATATGGGAAGGCAAAGATACTCATCTCCACCAGACGATGGAGACCTTATCACATGGCCTCCACCGAAAAATTGTTCAAATTTATACAGAGGAAAAACAAAGGTACAAACAGTGCCTACTGTTCCCTGTATGATGAACGAGGAAGACTTCCCACCCCTCGAAAGAAGAGACCACAGAGCAAGAAAGGTGGTCACCAGACCTTACGTACAACCCACAAAGGTCACACCAGAGGGTAGCTCCAAACCTACTTCCCAGGCAGAGGAAGTGCTAAACTGGCAAACAGAAAACGCACTTGCCCAAAACACCGTCCTCCAGAGAATAGAAAAAAAGGTGGACTCCTTTGAAGGACAACTCACAGGATTTTCTGGAAAGATGCTAAAAGCATATGAAGATCTAAAAGGGCGAGTAAACCTGCTTGAAGCCGAAATCGAAAGCTCCAAAAAAGTCAGTTTCCATGAACTAGTGGCAAGGAACAATGAGCTGCAGAAACTCAGACAAAAGATTGAGGAGTTTGAAGTACATTTTGAAAGGCCTCACATGTTTTCCGGACAAACCTTATCTCCATATGAGATTTCACCTAGGAAAATAGGCCCAACTATGATGTTCAACAAACCCCAGCAGCAACCTCCATCTTTATTACCAATGGTCATGCCACACAAGTCAACTCTTTTTGGTGAAAGATCCATAGCAGACAAAAGAAAGGTTGAGGAATCTGCTTCACAAACTTCACCAGAAAAAACTCAAAGAAGAACTGACAAGCAACCAGAAACCATGATGACAATCCAGATTGACTCAGAGGAAGGAGAAGATTCAGACAATGAAAAGGAATCTCTCCAGGAAACTGATAAGGAAGAATCCATCCAAGAAGAAGGGTATCTAGACCTTTTTGAACCAGAAGAAGAATATGCAGATATAACCAATGTGTTGATGGCAACCCACACCGGAGAAGCATCAACATCTAGACTTCACCCAGATGAGTTGGTTACTCCAACGCCGCCATCAACATCAATATACTTCTCATTAGAAGATATTGATCCACAACAATGGCCAAAAAGAATACTTGAATTCAAGGCATGGATGGATAAAAAACTAGTCAAGGAGACGGACCGTTACAAAGTCATTGAAGAATTTTGTGCCGGGATGGTCGGCATACTGAAAGAATGGTACCAAAGCCTTGGTCATGTCAACCAAGACCAACTCCACTCCATGGAATCAACAGACGCAGTCATTACAATCCTTCACAGAGAATTCATTGGAGATGCTGAAGTAGAAGACCAGGTCAACCGACAAAAATTCTATAGCATGAAGTGCTGTTCACTAAAATCAGGAGATCTATCCAGATATTTCGTAAGAATGGGGCAATGTTATTATCGACTAAATGGATTTAATGATGCCAGCCTCAAAAGCACATACATTAGCTCTTTACCAGAGTCTATCCAAGATGAAATGTACAGGAGTGCAACCAAAGATGGGACAGATTTCTCTACTAAGACCTTTGGTCAAATCCATCAGTTTGCGATGGGATGTAGAAAAAAGATCTGTGCACAACAGCAAATGCTAAAGAAAATGCTGGAAGGAGAGAAGGATTTTTCAAAAGCTTGCAAGCAAAGTTCCTTAGAGATTGGATGTAAGCAAAAGCACTGCGTATGCAAAGCTTCGAAGAAACTCAAAGGAAGGACCACAGGAAAAAAAGAAAAAAAGATGAAGTTCTTCAGAAAAAAGAGGAACAGAGGAAAAACCAGAGGAAGAGACAGATGTTTCATCTGTGGAAAGAAAGGGCATTCTTCTAGAAACTGCCCTGAAAAACAAAATAAAGCAGCCAAGCTAGTCCATAGCTTACAACTAGCAGAAGATGATGATGTTGAATCTCTGTACACTGAACAGGAGGAATTCAACGAAGAAACTGCGTTTGCTCTTGCAATTACAAGCAGTGATGATGATGATGATCCTCATTTTCCAGTCCTGACATTTGAAGAAGTTGATAAAGTAGAAGAACAGTCAGCCATATCTTCTTCTCCAACATTACCGAATATTGAGGTCTCCATCTTGCCTTCGAAATATGATGTCCCAATCAGGGCAATCGCATATATGGATACAGGAGCACAAAGGACACTCATGAATCCAGCCATCCTCCCATCCTCAGCATGGGAACAGGAAATCCATCACTTTAAGGCCGCTGATGGCCAGACTTTCACCACAGAACTCATTACAAAACGAAATATTGGTATCAAGTTCTTCCAAAATTGTGTGTTATGGACAAAGGTGATAGGAACAGATATTCCTGGCAAGGATATAGTAATTGGCATGGATACCTACACACAGCTTGATCGATTACAAATCCTTCCAAACGGAGTAAAGTTCAAGAGATTCTTCAAAAAATATGTGCCGGTTTTAAGAATCTTTAATCTGGTAGATACGCCTCCAGATTTTGAAGAACATCGAAACAAGCTGATGAAATTATGTGCGGATAGCCATGATGTGTTTAAGCATCCACGACCATTATGGAAAAACCCAAAATTCCATGTCCAACTTCCATTCAAAATGAATGAAGACATCAACCCAACTAAAGCAGTTCACCCTGGCATGTCTCCAGCAGACCGTGCAGCTGCTTATGACGAATGTCAGCAGTTACTAAAGCAGGGGTTGATTCAGCCCACAAAATCAGATTGGGCCT
The DNA here is from genome assembly GCA_037954105.1 of Canavalia gladiata. Taxonomy (NCBI): domain Eukaryota; kingdom Viridiplantae; phylum Streptophyta; class Magnoliopsida; order Fabales; family Fabaceae; genus Canavalia; species Canavalia gladiata. The sequence continues at coordinate 27,339,952 of CM075661.1, read as the reverse complement.
GCCAAGCATTCTATGTTGAGAAAAGATCCGAAAGAGTTCGGGGGAAAAAGAGGCTAGTCATTGACTATAGGCCTCTAAATGATTTCCTGAAAGATGATAAGTTTCCATTACCCAACATAAGCACCCTTTACTCTTACATCAGAAATGCCCATATCTTCTCAAAGTTCGATATGAAATCGGGCTTTTGACAACTTGGGCTTGAACCATCAGAAAGGCCCAAAACTGCATTCTGCATACCCAATGCAAATTATCAATGGACTGTATTGCCTTTCGGATTAAAAGTGGCGCCATCACTGTTCCAAAAGGCCATGACTCGTATCTTCGAGCCCATCTTAGATACAGCCCTGATCTACATTGATGACGTACTGCTTTTCTCTCCAAATGAAGAGAAACATAAAGCTCTGCTCAACAAGTTTTATGAAATCTGTGATCAGTACGGAATCATGCTTTCCTCCAAAAAATCCCAAATTGGCACCACGTAGATTGATTTCTTAGGAGCCAAATTTGCTCAAGGAAAGTACATGCCTCAACCTCATCTGGTTGAAAGACTACCTGAATTCCCCAATGAGAACATGACTAAAAAGGAGATACAACAGTTCTTGGGAATTCTAAACTATGTTAGGGACTTCATCCCTAACATCTCAAAGCTGACATCCAAGCTTTCAGCACTGCTAAAAAAGAATGCTCCTGCATGGAGCAGTGAAAAAACTCAAAGAGGCAGCAAATAATCCTCCCCCACTAAAAATTCCCGGAGAAGGAAAACAGATTCTACAAACTGATGCTAGTGATTATCACTGGGGTGCTGTCCTCATTGAAGAAATAGAAGGAGAAAAATACTATTGTGGACATGCTAGTGGTCAGTTCAAACCAACAGAACACCAGTACCATACCACCTTCAAGGAAACTTTGGCCGTCAAGTATGGAATACAAAAGTTTGATTTCCATCTCAGAGCCTACTCATTCGAAGTCCAGCTTGATAATTCTTCATTTCCTGGGATGTTGAATTTTAAGAACCGGGTTCCCCCCAATCCACAGATTCTTAGACTCAAAAAATGGTTTTCTAGGTATAACTTCACGGTTAAACACATAAAAGGAAGCCAAAACCTGATCCCTGATTACCTATCTAGGCCAAAGCCAGTAACTCTGATCTCCAGTCTCCATGAATTTCCAATCATAATGATGATGCCAGAAGCATCGTCATCAAACCTTTCCAACCCATCACCTGGGATTGAAAATTTTCAACCAGAGATAAAAATTCTGCATACACTCAATCCAGAAAACATAAAGCATTTTGCGAGATCCCATATGTTTCATTATCTTGCCAGACTACTCCAGGAAAAAAGGGTTATTCCAAAACCAACCTGGTTTGATCCTCAGGCACCATACCTTAACATTTATCCTATATTAATGGATCATTATCCATTCACAGACATGGATTTATGGTACCTTTGGTGTGTCACAGTCCTTTACAAATATCCAATTATTTTTCCAACTTTTAAAATGATAGAATATTTGGAAAATAAAACAAACAAAGGGTCCTTGCTTTGGAAATGTTTGAAATGGTTTTGCCCTATCCAGGATTGGATAAAACACTTATACCAAGATCTTCATCCTTATGACATCTGGAAATTCGATGAAGAACAATGCAGAAAGTTTGTCTCAGTGGTTATACTTCACAGGCCATATTTAGAGCATCCACTCACAGGGTACATATATTCCCAGGACAATGCAGCTTTCTACATCACCATACCAGAGTTAAGGTTATTCTCTCAAAATGAAGAAGCTCCTCGTTACCAAGAAGAATTAGCCCTTTACTTGCATGAGCTGAATAATTACAAATGTAGAAGCAAGGGGACAGAGAATACTTGTTTGAATGTCAAACGTCCCCAAGTTATGTGTTTTCCAAACTGGGAGATACCTGAAGAACATCGACATGAAGGGACAACAAGAGTTATCATTCCCAAAATGAATGATCAGATCAGCACAGCAAATTCTGCAAATATCTTATGGCAAGATTCCCAAGATCCGAATGAAAGGATAGTGATGTGAGCATGGAAATTGGCTTTCAAGAGAAATTTTTAGCTTAAGGATAATAAAATTAAAATTTTTCCTAATTTTAATTTGGTTGTATTTTTCTTTAAATTGTAAAAGTGGGAATAGCTTATTCCAACATGGAATAAGAATAGGTTATTTAGAATAGGAACAGGCTTAGGTTAAGAGCTTGGTTGGCTAAGGGCAGCCCAAACCCACAACCAAGCAGCCCCCTTCCTTTTTTCCTATAAATAAGGGCTTAATGTAAGCAAATGATACCTTTGGTCATTTTATGATATTGGAATTCGAAATTCCCTTGAGAGAGCAACTTTCTCTTCTCTTTCTTCTCCTCTTGCTTGTTCTTGAGGTTAAGACCCTTTTCCTTATCATTGGAGCCTCCAATGTGGTGGAACTTGGCTTATCTTCCTAGCTTCCTCTAGCTAGTGGAGTGGCGCCTAGCTTAGGAATTATTTTTCTGCAATTTACATTCTGCCATTTACATCCTTGCAATTTACAATTCTGGTTCTTAGTTTATGCTTTAATTTTCAGCCCCTTTCCCCTTTAATTTTGGTCATTTTCGTTTTGCCCTTTCTTCCATTTCTGCACTTTATTTCCAGCCTTTAATTCTTGCAATCACCTTCCCAAATTCCCTCTTTATATTCTGCAAATTTATGTTTCCTCTTCTTTTCATTTTTATGCACAATTTTGTGCTACATTGAACACAATTTGAGGAGCTCCCAAAACTGCCCTGAATTTTGAGCTTCAATCCTACCTCCAACTAGGTCCATCCTCCTCCTCCCAAGTGGGTTGTATTATGTGGTATCAAGAGCTTGTTGTTTGGAGGTAACTTCTCTCACTTTTCTCCTTCATTTTTCATCATCTTCTTCTCCCATTTTCATCTCTGTTTTTGTTCCAGTTTTTTCTGCATATTTTCAGCCCCTTCTTGCTTGAATTCACATGTAATTTGTGTTGCTTTGAGCCATATGTTGTTGGATCCTTGCTTGAACATCAATTTAATCGGTAAATTTGCTCAAAATTGCATCAAAATGTCAAGAAATTGAAGAACCCCTTTTCTAGTTTTTTTTTCTGGGTATTTCCAGCAAGAACACATCTATTGTTCTCTCAAATCCTTTGGACTTTGTGGGTTTTGTTGTTGAAATTGAAACTTGATCATTGTTGCCTCAAAAACCCCTCAATTATTTTGGCAAAATTCTGCAAATTGTTCATCATGTTCATCACTGTTCTTCATGTGTTCTTGAGGAACTTTGTGTTTGATCTTTGAAAAAATTGTTGTTGGGTGTTTAAGTGTTAATCCTGTGCTTCTTTTGGAGTGATATAAGTGTACATTACATTTCCCTAAAAGATACAAGGCAAAAAGCAAGAATCAACAAAGAAAAAAAAAACGAAAAAAAAAAAACGAAAAAAAAAAAAACGTGAAAAAAAAAATCTGGGCAGAATTTTTTTTTCAGAAAAAAAAAGGTAAAAAAAAAAATTTCAGAGTTGAATGATCTTCAAGTTTCATTTTATTATATTTCAATTGTAATATTTGAGTTCAGTTTGGGATCAATTGAAGTGTGTTGAACAACTTGAGTTGGATTTATCCTCTTGAATGAACTATGATGCATATGAATGATTTTCTTTCAAAGAAAGGTTAAGTTCAGTTTTAAGAACAATTCACACAAGTTTGCAATCCATTCATCCTTCTTGAATTCCTTTTGAGTGCCTTTTTTTTTCACCACTTAATTGTTGCTTGTCTTCTTTGAATTCTAGTTTGTCACAATTTTAATCCCTTTGAGTTTAGCTAATTTTTGTGATAAGAGTTTCTTGTTTGTCCCCAAAATTCCTATGTTTTGTCCATTCTTGAATTCTGGATGAGTTGAGTTTTTACCACATTGGAAACATCAAGACCTCTAATTTTAAGTTGAATATGTGTCTTTTCTTCAAGGATAAAGCAAGACCAAATTGAGTGACTAAGAGTGGCAAACACTGGTGAGGAAGGAAGTAATTGGTTTTAATTGTGCTAACAATTTCTTGGTTTGCAAAGCATTCTTTGTTTAATTTTGTATGCAGCCCTAAGAAAGAAATTTTGTTGACTTGGAGCTGAACTTGGAGAAGACTTGGACTTGAAGCTTGACTTGAAGAATTTACCCATTTGTAATAGATTAGGATTTCTCTTACTAGGACTTTCTTTTTGGTGTAATTTTAGAATTTGGTTGTAGTAGGGTTATAATATTGTAATCCTATTGATTTAGTTTGTACTTAGGAATTTTTCTTGTAATTTTGTTAGTAATTGTGTGTAAGTTCCAAGGCCTTTGTGTGGTTTTAAGGAGCCATAAGGGGGAGTCTAAGTGTGCTTGTTGAAAGGAGTAATAAGGGGGTTCCATAATTGCTAGGTTTACAACTTAGCCTATGTGACTACTTGTTACTTATCTTTCCCTATCTTAGACCTTGGTTTGTGTAAGAAACCAATTAACTCTCTGCATTTTAATTTCTTAATTGTTCAAGTGTTTTATGTGGTAGGAATTTGTACTTAGAATATTTGTGATTTTCTTAATTGATTGTTTGATATCTTGTGTCTTGAGTGGAGAGAATCATGAGTGAAACTGAGTATCCACCTAGCTTCAATAGGTTACAACTAGAAGCCCTTACCCAAACCTTTGAAAAAATGTTAAGAAAACAAAGTGAACAATTTGAAGATCGCTTGTATGACCTAAGAAAGAGGAATGAGACTTTGTTTAAAAAGAAACAAAATGAAGGGTCTAGTAGTTCTAAGAAAAACAAAAATAAAATTGATTCACCTAGGGAGGAACTTTCACAAGAAGATTTCTATGAATCCCCTAGAAGAAACCAAAGGAATAATCACAGGGGTGGGAATCAAGGTAGGCATGAGAGTGATAGGGAATCATCTAGGTCTCCACTTAGGGTTAGAAATTCATCTAGGAGTAGGATCCATAGAAGTAGAGATAGACATTCTCCTAGCCATCATAGTCATAGAGCTTCTTCTAGGATTAGGAATAAAGGTAGAAGAGAAAATGGAAACAAAGAAAGAATAGATGGAACCAAGTTTAGAATTCCAAAATTTCAAGGGTTGAATGACCCTGAAATCTACCTATCATTAATACAACCCACTTGGGAGGAGGAGGATGGACCTAGTTGGAGGTAGGATTGAAGCTCAAAATTCAGAGCAGTTTTGGGAGCTCCTCAAATTGTGTTCAATGTAGCACAAAATTGTGCATAAAAATGAAAAGAAGAGGAAACATAAATTTGCAGAATGTAAAGAGGGAATTGGGGAAGGTGATTGCAAGAATTAAAGGCTGGAAATAAAGTGCAGAAATGGAAGAAAGGGCAAAACGAAAATGACCAAAATTAAAGGGGAAAGGGGCTGAAAATTAAAGCATAAACTAAGAACCAGAATTGTAAATTGCAAGGATGTAAATGGCAGAATGTAAATTGCAGAAAAATAATTCCTAAGCTAGGCGCCACTCCACTAGCTAGAGGAAGCTAGGAAGATAAGCCAAGTTCCACCACATTGGAGGCTCCAATGATAAGGAAAAGGGTCTTAACCTCAAGAACAAGCAAGAGGAGAAGAAAGAGAAGAGAAAGTTGCTCTCTCAAGGGAATTTCGGATTCCAATATCATAAAATGACCAAAGGTGTCATTTGCTTACATTAAGCCCTTATTTATAGGAAAAAAGGAAGGGGGCTGCTTGGTTGTGGGTTTGGGCTGCCCTTAGCCAACCAAGCTCTTAACCTAAGCCTGTTCCTATTCTAAATAACCTATTCTTATTCCATGTTGGAATAAGCTATTCCCACTTTTACAATTTAAAGAAAAATACAACCAAATTAAAATTAGGAAAAATTTCAATTTTATTATCCTTAAGCTAAAAATTTCTCTTGAAAGCCAATTTCCATGCTCACATCATCCTCTCCCCCTTAAAAGCATTCGCCCTCGAATGGCAATCACCAATTTCTGCAAAACAAAGGACACAAATATGAGTAGAAGAGTATATGTGGTTATGGAAGAAAGAAAATTATGGAGAATGCCAGGATCAAATACGAACCTCTTTAATTTTTCAAATAGTTGTAAACATTGGAAAGAAAATTTGACTAGGAACAAAAGGTTGTTTTGATCTACAAGCTCATAGTTATTAACAAACATGTCCCAAGTAAACTTACGTGCTTTCATCCATTTTCTTTTCCCTAAAGAGATCTTAGTGCTATGAATATTTGTAATTACTAACAAATTAAGCATCCTAGATGAATTATCATAAAACAAGAATTGAAGCATGCTAGGGACCTTTATATGTGAGAATTCACTATCACTGTGAAGCATATGAGACAGTGGTGATAATCTAGGCATATGAATTGATCTAGACACATGATCTCCAAAAAATTTTGCAACAATGGTGTCCCAAATGTTGGTAGAAGGCTGGAGTTCCATCTCTTGATTACTCTTTGTAAAGGAGATAATTTCAACCCTTATTAATACAACCCACTTGGGAGGAGGAGGATGGACCTAGTTGGAGGTAGGATTGAAGCTCAAAATTCAGAGCAGTTTTGGGAGCTCCTCAAATTGTGTTCAATGTAGCACAAAATTGTGCATAAAAATGAAAAGAAGAGGAAACATAAATTTGCAGAATGTAAAGAGGGAATTGGGGAAGGTAATTGCAAGAATTAAAGGCTGGAAATAAAGTGCAGAAATGGAAGAAAGGGCAAAACGAAAATGACCAAAATTAAAGGGGAAAGGGGCTGAAAATTAAAGCATAAACTAAGAACCAGAATTGTAAATTGCAAGAAGGTAAATGGCAGAATGTAAATTGCAGAAAAATAATTCCTAAGCTAGGCGCCACTCCACTAGCTAGAGGAAGCTAGGAAGATAAGCCAAGTTCCACCACATTGGAGGCTCCAATGATAAGGAAGAGGGTCTTAACCTCAAGAACAAGCAAGAGGAGAAGAAAGAGAAGAGAAAGTTGCTCTCTCAAGGGAATTTCGGATTCCAATATCATAAAATGACCAAAGGTCCCATTTGCTTACATTTAGCCCTTATTTATAGGAAAAAAGGAAGGGGGCTGCTTGGTTGTGGGTTTGGGCTGCCCTTAGCCAACCAAGCTCTTAACCTAAGCCTGTTCCTATTCTAAATAACCTATTCTTATTCCATGTTGGAATAAGCTATTCTCACTTTTACAACTCAAAGAAAAATACAACCAAATTAAAATTAGGAAAAATTTCAGTTTTATTATCCTTAAGCTAAAAATTTCTCTTGAAAGCTAATTTCCATGCTCACATCATCCTCTCCCCCTTAAAAGCATTCGCCCTCGAATGGCAATCATCAATTTCTGCAAAACAAAGGATACAAATAAGAGTAGAAGAGTATATGTGGTTATGGAAGAAAGAAAATTATGGAGAATGCCAGGATCAAATACGAACCTCTTTAATTTTTCAAATAGTCGTAAACATTGGAAAGCAAATTTGACTAGGAACAAAAGGTTGATTCGATCTGCAAGCTCATAGTTATTAACAAACATGTCCCAAGTAAACTTACGTGCTTTGATCCATTTTCTTTTCCCTAAAGAGATCTTAGTGCTATGACTATTTGTAATTACTAACAAATTAAGCATCCTAGACGCATTATCATAAAACAAGGATTGAAGCATGCTAGGGACCTTTATATGTGAGAATTCACTATCACTGTGAAGCATATGAGACAGTGGTGATAATCTAGGCATATGAATGGATCTAGACACATGATCTCCAACAAATTTTGCAACAATGGTGTCCCAAATGTTGGTAGAAGGCTGGAGTTCCATCTTTTGATTACTCTTTGTAAAGGAGAACATTTCAACCCCTATGATAGGTGAAAGGAATTGAGGAACACTAGGCACTAAGTTTTCTTGATGTTCAATACCCCTTACAGGTGGCAACCCTAGAGGTAACTCTTTTGGGGATACATCTTGGAATTCTTCTAGAAGTTCACTAGACTCAAGGTTTGGTTGAGTATTCAAGCAATACTCTTTGCACATGAGCATGTACATGGGTTGTCTAGCTAGAAGAATTTGCCTAATTTCTCCTTGATTGATGAAGAGGTTTTTATCCTTTTCTTCATGTCTCAACCTCTTATCTTTTTTTAAATTCTTTCCTTTAATTCCCTTCTTTTCTTTCTCTCTTTTCTTTTTCATTTGTACTTGATCTTTACAAACCTCACTAGGGGCCAAGGGAACTAAGGTGACCTGTTGGGAATTGAAAACAAAGGAATACCTATTGCTATGCCCATCATGGTGAACTTTCCTATCAAATTGCCATGGCCTTCCCAAGAGCACATGACTTGCTTCCATGGGCACAACATCACAAGTTACTTGGTCAAGATACCTACCTATGGAAAAGGCAACTAAGACTTGCTTATCCACTAAGAGGTCCCCATTGTCACTCAACCATTGCAACTTGTAAGGCCTAGGATGTGGGGTAGTGGTTAATCCTAACTTTTGTACTAGCCTAGCACTAGCCACGTTGGTGCAACTTCCTCCATCTATAATCAAAGAACATGTCTTCCCCCCAATCACACATCTTGTGTGAAAAATATTTTCTCTTTGGCTCTCATCTTCCCCCTTGACCATGCTTCCTAGTAATCTCCTAACAACAAGAAGATCACCTTCGGGGGCATACTCTAATCCTTCTTCACTACAGGAGCTAATGGCACTAGAGCTAGAGTTTTCACTTGAGGATTCCAAAGATGAGACTTGTCCATTATCTCTAAGGATCATGCTCTTCTTGTTAGGGCATTGAGAGGCAATGTGCCCTCGTCCCAAACACTTGAAACACTTAATGGATGATTCCTTTTTTATCGGAGTGGATGGGGTGTTGGCCTTTTCTTTCTTGGGATCTTTAATTTCCCTAGGATCTTTAGGCTTAAAAGGGACATCCTTGTGGCCTTCCTTCCTCTTATTTTCCTTCCAAGAAGGATTTGAGGTTGAGTATCTACTCTTACCTTTTCTATGGAGTTGTTGTTCTACCTTTTGGGCTTGGTGGTAGAGTTCATTCAAACTCATATAGTTGTGGAGTTCCACAACATCCCTAATCTCATCCTTAAGCCCTTCAAGGAATCTTGCCATTCTAGCCTCCTCACATTCTTCTATGTTGGCTCTAATGATGGCTACCTCCATATCTTTGTAGTACTCATCAACAGTCCTATTTCCTTGGGTTAATCTTTGGAGCCTATTATGAAGCTCCCTAAGGTAATGAGGTGGTACATACCTATTCCTAAGGATGGCTTTCATTTCTTCCCAAGTCTCAATAGGATGAAACCTTGCTCTCTCTTTCACTAGCTTATCCCACCAAATCAAAGCATAGTCTGAAAATTCAAGACTAGCTAGCTTTACCCTATGTTCCTCCCTTACTTCATAGCACATGAAAATTTGCTCTACCTTCAACTCCCATGATAGGTAGATTTCAGGGTCATTCAACCCTTGAAATTTTGGAATTCTAAACTTGGTTCCATCTATTCTTTCTTGGTTTCCATTTTCTCTTCTACCTTTATTCCTAATCCTAGAAGAAGCTCTATGACTATGATGGCTAGGAGAATGTCTATCTCTACTTCTATGGATCCTACTCCTAGATGAATTTCTAACCCTAAGTGGAGACCTAGATGATTCCCTATCACTCTCATGCCTACCTTGATTCCCACCCCTGTGATTATTCCTTTGGTTTCTTCTAGGGGATTCATAGAAATCTTCTTGTGAAAGTTCCTCCCTAGGTGAATCAATTTTATTTTTGTTTTTCTTAGAACTACTAGACCCTTCATTTTGTTTCTTTTTAAACAAAGTCTCATTCCTCTTTCTTAGGTGATACAAGCGATCTTCAAATTGTTCACTTTGTTTTCTTAACATTTTTTCAAAGGTTTGGGTAAGGGCTTCTAGTTGTAACCTATTGAAGCTAGGTGGATACTCAGTTTCGCTCATGATTCTCTCCACTCAAGACACAAGATATCAAACAATCAATTAAGAAAATCACAAATATTCTAAGTACAAATTCCTACCACATAAAACACTTGAACAATTAAGAAATTAAAATGCAGAGAGTTAATTGGTTTCTTACACAAACCAAGGTCCAAGATAGGGAAAGATAAGTAACAAGTAGTCACATAGGCTAAGTTGTAAACCTAGCAATTATGAAACCCCCTTATTACTCCTTTCAACAAGCACACTTAGACTCCCCCTTATGGCTCCTTAAAACCACACAAAGGCCTTGGAACTTACACACAATTATTAACAAAATTACAAGGAAAATTCCTAAGTACAAACTAAATCAAAAGGATTACAATATTATAACCCTACTACAACCAAATTCTAAAATTACACCAAAAAGAAAGTCCTAGTAAGAGAAATCCTAATCTATTACAAATGGGTAAATTCTTCAAGTCAAGCTTCAAGTCCAAGTCTTCTCCAAGTTCAGCTCCAAGTCAACAAAATTTCTTTCTTAGGGCTGCATACAAAATTAAACAAAGAATGCTTTGCAAACCAAGAAATTGTTAGCACAATTAAAACCAATTACTTCCTTCCTCACCAGTGTTTGCCACTCTTAGTCACTCAATTTGGTCTTGCTTTATCCTTGAAGAAAAGACACATATTCAACTTAAAATTAGAGGCCTTGATGTTTCCAATGTGGTAAAAACTCAACTCATCCAGAATTCAAGAATGGACAAAACATAGGAATTTTGGGGACAAACAAGAAACTCTTATCACAAAAATTAGCTAAACTCAAAGGGATTAAAATTGTGACAAACTAGAATTCAAAGAAGACAAGCAACAATTAAGTGGTGAAAAAAAAGGCACTCAAAAGGAATTCAAGAAGGATGAATGGATTGCAAACTTGTGTGAATTGTTCTTAAAACTGAACTTAACCTTTCTTTGAAAGAAAATCATTCATATGCATCATAGTTCATTCAAGAGGATAAATCCAACTCAAGTTGTTCAACACACTTCAATTGATCCCAAACTGAACTCAAATATTACAATTGAAATATAATAAAATGAAACTTGAAGATCATTCAACTCTGGAATTTTTTTTTTTACCTTTTTTTTTCTGAAAAAAAAATTCTGCCCAGATTTTTTTTTTTCACGTTTTTTTTTTCGTCTTTTTTTTCGTTTTTTTTTTCTTTGTTGATTCTTGCTTTTTGCCTTGTATCTTTTAGGGAAATGTAATGTACACTTATATCACTCCAAAAGAAGCACAGGATTAACACTTAAACACCCAACAATGATTTTTTTCAAAGATCAAACACAAACTTCCTCAAGAACACATGAAGAACAGTGATGAACATGATGAACATGATGAACAATTTTCAGAAATTTTGCCAAAATGATTGAGGGGTTTTTGAGGCAACAATGATCAAGTTACAATTTCAACAACAAAACCCACAAAGTCCAAAGGATTTGAGAGAACAATAGATGTGTTCTTGCTGGAAATACCCAGAAAAAAAAAACCAGAAAAGGGGTTCTTCAATTTCTTGACATTTTGATGCAATTTTGAGCAAATTCACCGATTAAATTGATGTTCAAGCAAGGATCCAACAACATATGACTCAAACCAACACAAATTACATGTGAATTCAAGCAAGAAGGGGCTGAAAATATGCAGAAAAAACTGGAACAAAAACAGAGATGAAAATGGGAGAAGAAGATGATGAAAAATGAAGGAGAAAAGTGAGAGAAGTTACCTCCAAACAACAAGCTCTGATACCACATAATACAACCCACTTGGGAGGAGGAGGATGGACCTAGTTGGAGGTAGGATTGAAGCTCAAAATTCAGAGCAGTTTTGGGAGCTCCTCAAATTGTGTTCAATGTAGCACAAAATTGTGCATAAAAATGAAAAGAAGAGGAAACATAAATTTGCAGAATGTAAAGAGGGAATTGGGGAAGGTAATTGCAAGAATTAAAGGCTGGAAATAAAGTGCAGAAATGGAAGAAAGGGCAAAACGAAAATGACCAAAATTAAAGGGGAAAGGGGCTGAAAATTAAAGCATAAACTAAGAACCAGAATTGTAAATTGCAAGAAGGTAAATGGCAGAATGTAAATTGCAGAAAAATAATTCCTAAGCTAGGCGCCACTCCACTAGCTAGAGGAAGCTAGGAAGATAAGCCAAGTTCCACCACATTGGAGGCTCCAATGATAAGGAAGAGGGTCTTAACCTCAAGAACAAGCAAGAGGAGAAGAAAGAGAAGAGAAAGTTGCTCTCTCAAGGGAATTTCGGATTCCAATATCATAAAATGACCAAAGGTCCCATTTGCTTACATTTAGCCCTTATTTATAGGAAAAAAGGAAGGGGGCTGCTTGGTTGTGGGTTTGGGCTGCCCTTAGCCAACCAAGCTCTTAACCTAAGCCTGTTCCTATTCTAAATAACCTATTCTTATTCCATGTTGGAATAAGCTATTCTCACTTTTACAACTCAAAGAAAAATACAACCAAATTAAAATTAGGAAAAATTTCAGTTTTATTATCCTTAAGCTAAAAATTTCTCTTGAAAGCTAATTTCCATGCTCACATCACTTATGATAGGTGAAAGGAATTGAGGAACACTAGGCACTAAGTTTTCTTGATGTTCAATACCCCTTACAGGTGGCAACCCTAGAGGTAACTCTTTTGGGAATACATCTTGGAACTCTTCTAGAAGTTCACTAGACTCAAGGTTTGGTTGAGTATTCAAGCAATACTCTTTGCACATGAGCATGTACATGGGTTGTCTAGCTAGAAGAGTTTGCCTAATTTCTCCTTGATTGATGAAGAGGTTTTTAAATTTTTCCACATGTCTCAACCTCTTATCTTTTTTTAAATTCTTTCCTTTAATTCCCTTATTTTCTTTCTCTCTTTTCTTTTTCATTTGTACTTGATCTTTACAAACCTCACTAGGAGCCAAGGGAACTAAGGTGACCTTTTGGGAATTGAAAACAAATGAATACCTATTGCTATGCCCATCATGGTGAACTTTCCTATCAAATTGCCATGGCCTTCCCAAGAGCACATGACTTGCTTCCATGGGCACAACATCACAAGTTACTTGGTCAAGATACCTACCTATGGAAAAGACAACTAAGACTTGCTTATCCACTAAGAGGTCCCCATTGTCACTCAACCATTGCAACTTGTAAGGCCTAGGATGTGGGGTAGTGGTTAATCCTAGCTTTTGTACTAGCCTAGCACTAGCCACGTTAGTGCAACTTCCCCCATCTATAATCAAAGAACATGTCTTCCCCCCAATCACACACCTTGTGTGAAAAATATTTTCTCTTTGACTCTCATCTTCCCCCATGACCATGCTTCCTAGTAATCTCCTAACAACAAGAAGATCACCTTCGGGGGCATACTCTAATCCTTCTTCACTAGAAGAGCTAGTGGCACTAGAGCTAGAGTTTTCGCTTGAGGATTCCAAAGATGAGACTTGTCCATTATCTCTAAGGATCATGCTCTTCTTGTTAGGGCATTGAGAGGCAATGTGCCCTCGTCCCAAACACTTGAAACACTTAATGGATGATTCCTTTTTTATCGGAGTGGATGGGGTGTTGGCCTTTTCTTTCTTGGGATCTTTAATTTCCCTAGGATCTTTAGGCTTAAAAGGAACATCCTTGTGGCCTTCCTTCCTCTTATTTTCCTTCCAAGAAAGCTTTGAGGTTGAGTATCTACTCTTACCTTTCCTATGGAGTTGTTGTTCTACCTTTTGGGCTTGGTGGTAGAGTTCATTCAAACTCATATAGTTGTGGAGTTCCACAACATCCCTAATCTCATCCTTAAGCCCTTCAAGGAATCTTGCCATTCTAGCCTCCTCACATTCTTCTATGTTGGCTCTAATGATGGCTACCTCCATATCTTTGTAGTACTCATCAACAGTCCTATTACCTTGGGTTAATCTTTGGAGCCTATTATGAAGCTCCCTAAGGTAATGAGGTGGTACATACCTATTCCTAAGGATGGCTTTCATTTCTTCCCAAGTCTCAATAGGATGAAACCTTGCTCTCTCTTTCACTAGCTTATCCCACCAAATCAAAGCATAGTCTGAAAATTCAAGACTAGCTAGCTTTACCCTATGTTCCTCCCTTACTTCATAGCACATGAAAATTTGCTCTACCTTCAACTCCCATGATAGGTAGATTTCAGGGTCATTCAACCCTTGAAATTTTGGAATTCTAAACTTGGTTCCATCTATTCTTTCTTGGTTTCCATTTTCTCTTCTACCTTTATTCCTAATCCTAGAAGAAGCTCTATGACTATGATGGCTAGGAGAATGTCTATCTCTACTTCTATGGATCCTACTCCTAGATGAATTTCTAACCCTAAGTGGAGACCTAGATGATTCCCTATCACTCTCATGCCTACCTTGATTCCCACCCCTGTGATTATTCCTTTGGTTTCTTCTAGGGGATTCATAGAAATCTTCTTGTGAAAGTTCCTCCCTAGGTGAATCAATTTTATTTTTGTTTTTCTTAGAACTACTAGACCCTTCATTTTGTTTCTTTTTAAACAAAGTCTCATTCCTCTTTCTTAGGTCATACAAGCGATCTTCAAATTGTTCACTTTGTTTTCTTAACATTTTTTCAAAGGTTTGGGTAAGGGCTTCTAGTTGTAACCTATTGAAGCTAGGTGGATACTCAGTTTCGCTCATGATTCTCTCCACTCAAGACACAAGATATCAAACAATCAATTAAGAAAATCACAAATATTCTAAGTACAAATTCCTACCACCTAAAACACTTGAACAATTAAGAAATTAAAATGCAGAAAGTTAATTGGTTTCTTACACAAACCAAGGTCCAAGATAGGGAAAGATAAGTAACAAGTAGTCACATAGGCTAAGTTGTAAACCTAGCAATTATGAAACCCCCTTATTACTCCTTTCAACAAGCACACTTAGACTCCCCCTTATGGCTCCTTAAAACCACACAAAGGCCTTGGAAGTTACACACAATTACTAACAAAATTACAAGGAAAATTCCTAAGTACAAACTAAATCAAAAGGATTACAATATTATAACCCTACTACAACCAAATTCTAAAATTACACCAAAAAGAAAGTCCTAGTAAGAGAAATCCTAATCTATTACAAATGGGTAAATTCTTCAAGTCAAGCTTCAAGTCCAAGTCTTCTCCAAGTTCAGCTCCAAGTCAACAAAATTTCTTTCTTAGGGCTGCATACAAAATTAAACAAAGAATGCTTTGCAAACCAAGAAATTGTTAGCACAATTAAAACCAATTACTTCCTTCCTCACCAGTGTTTGCCACTCTTAGTCACTCAATTTGGTCTTACTTTATCCTTGAAGAAAAGACACATATTCAACTTAAAATTAGAGGCCTTGATGTTTCCAATGTGGTAAAAACTCAACTCATCCAGAATTTAAGAATGGACAAAACGTAGGAATTTTGGGGACAAACAAGAAACTCTTATCACAAAAATTAGCTAAACTCAAAGGGATTAAAATTGTGACAAACTAGAATTCAAAGAAGACAAGAAACAAAGTGGTGAAAAAAGAAGGCACTCAAAAGGAATTCAAGAAGGATGAATGGATAACAAACTTGTGTGAATTGTTCTTAAAACTGAACTTAACCTTTCTTTGAAAGAAAATCATTCATATGCATCATAGTTCATTCAAGAGGATAAATCCAACTCAAGTTGTTCAACACACTTCAATTGATCCCAAACTCAACTCAAATACTACAATTGAAATACAATAAAATGAAACTTGAAGATCATTCAACTCTGGAATTTTTTTTTTTACTTTTTTTTTTTGAAAAAAATTCTGCCCAGATTTTTTTTTCACGTTTTTTTTTTCGTTTTTTTTTTCTTTTTTTTTTGTTCTTTGTTGATTCTTGCTTTTTGCCTTGTATCTTTTAGGGAAATGTAATGTACACTTATATCACTCCAAAACAAGCACAGGATTAACACTTAACACCCAACAACAATTTTTTCAAAGATCAAACACAAACTTCCTCAAGAACCCATGAAGAACAGTGATGAACATGATGAACATGATGAACAATTTGCAGAATTTTGCCAAAATAATTGAGGGGTTTTTGAGGCAACAATGATCAAGTTTCAATTTCAACAACAAAACCCACAAAGTCCAAAGGATTTGAGAGAACAATAGATGTGTTTTTGCTGAAATACCCAGAAAAAAAAACCAGAAAAGGGGTTCTTCAATTTCTTGACATTTTGATGCAATTTTGGGCAAATTCACCGATTAAATTGATGTTCAAGCAAGGATCCAACAACATATGACTCAAACCAACACAAATTACATGTGAATTCAAGCAAGAAGGGGCTGAAAATATGCAGAAAAACTGGAAGAAAAACAGAGAAAAAAATGGGAGAAGAAGATGATGAAAAATGAAGGAGAAAAGTGAGAGAAGTTACCTCCAAACAACAAGCTCTTGATACCACATAATACAACCCACTTGGGAGGAGGAGGATGGACCTAGTTGGAGGTAGGATTGAAGCTCAAAATTCAGGGCAGTTTTGGGAGCTCCTCAAATTGTGTTCAATGTAGCACAAAATTGTGCATAAAAATGAAAAGAAGAGGAAACATAAATTTGCAGAATGTAAAGAGGGAATTGGGGAAGGTGATTGCAAGAATTAAAGGCTGGAAATAAAGTGCAGAAATGGAAGAAAGGACAAAACGAAAATGACCCAAAATTAAAGGGGAAAGGGGCTGAAAATTAAAGCATAAACTAAGAACCAGAATTGTAAATTGCAAGAAGGTAAATGGCAGAATGTAAATTGCAGAAAAATAATTCCTAAGCTAGGCGCCACTCCACTAGCTAGAGGAAGCTAGGAAGATAAGCCAAGTTCCACCACATTGGAGGCTCCAATGATAAGGAAAAGGGTCTTAACCTCAAGAACAAGCAAGAGGAGAAGAAAGAGAAGAGAAAGCTGCTCTCTCAAGGGAATTTCGGATTCCAATACCATAAAATGACCAAAGGTACCATTTGCTTACATTTAGCCCTTATTTATAGGAAAAAAGGAAGGGGGCTGCTTGGTTGTGGGTTTGGGCTGCCCTTAGCCAACCAAGCTCTTAACCTAAGCCTGTTCCTATTCTAAATAACCTATTCTTATTCCATGTTGGAATAAGCTATTCTCACTTTTACAACTCAAAGAAAAATACAACCAAATTAAAATTAGAAAAAATTTCAGGTTTATTATCCTTAAGCTAAAAATTTCTCTTGAAAGCTAATTTCCATGCTCACATCACCATGGGCAGCAAGATAGACAATCTTGTTGAGTACCAGTACGTTCCCGAAGAAGCAAGGATAGATCAGTCTATTCCTCCCCTAACGAGTCCATACAACTTGTACCGCCGAGACAAATCCGGCAACAAATGGCTATCAGCAGCAAAAAAGCTGATAATACAACCCTTGGGAGGAGGAGGATGGACCTAGTTGGAGGTAGGATTGAAGCTCAAAATTCAGGGCAGTTTTGGGAGCTCCTCAAATGGTGTTCAATGTAGCACAAAATTGTGCATAAAAAATGAAAAGAAGAGGAAACATAAATTTGCAGAATGTAAAGAGGGAATTGGGGAAGGTGATTGCAAGAATTAAAGGCTGGAAATAAAGTGCAGAAATGGAAGAAAGGGCAAAACGAAAATGACCAAAATTAAAGGGGAAAGGGGCTGAAAATTAAAGCATAAACTAAGAACCAGAATTGTAAATTGCAAGAAGGTAAATGGCAGAATGTAAATTGCAGAAAAATAATTCCTAAGCTAGGCGCCACTCCACTAGCTAGAGGAAGCTAGGAAGATAAGCCAAGTTCCACCACATTGGAGGCTCCAATGATAAGGAAAAGTAATACAACCCACTTGGGAGGAGGAGGATGGACCTAGTTGGAGGTAGGATTGAAGCTCAAAATTCAGAGCAGTTTTGGGAGCTCCTCAAATTGTGTTCAATGTAGCACAAAATTGTGCATAAAAATGAAAAGAAGAGGAAACATAAATTTGCAGAATATAAAGAGGGAATTTGGGAAGGTGATTGCAAGAATTAAAGGCTGGAAATAAAGTGCAGAAATGGAAGAAAGAGCAAAACGAAAATGACCAAAATTAAAGGGGAAAGGGGCTGAAAATTAAAGCATAAACTAAGAACCAGAATTGTAAATTGCAAGGATGTAAATGGCAGAATGTAAATTGCAGAAAAATAATTCCTAAGCTAGGCGCCACTCCACTAGCTAGAGGAAGCTAGGAAGATAAGCCAAGTTCCACCACATTGGAGGCTCCAATGATAAGGAAAAGGGTCTTAACCTCAAGAACAAGCAAGAGGAGAAGAAAGAGAAGAGAAAGTTGCTCTCTCAAGGAAATTTCGGATTCCAATATCATAAAATGACCAAAGGTGCCATTTGCTTACATTGAGCCCTTATTTATAGGAAAAAAGGAAGGGGGCTGCTTGGTTGTGGGTTTGGGCTGCCCTTAGCCAACCAAGCTCATAACCTAAGCCTATTCCTATTCTAAATAACCTATTCTTATTCCAAGTTAGAATAAGCTATTCCCACTTTTACAACTTAAAGAAAAATACAACCAAATTAAAATTAGGAAAAATTTCAGTTTTATTATCCTTAAGCTAAAAATTTCTCTTGAAAGCCAATTTCCATGCTCACATCAAAAAGGGTCTTAACCTCAAGAACAAGCAAGAGGAGAAGAAAGAGAAGAGAAAGTTGCTCTCTCAAGGGAATTTCGGATTCTAATATCATAAAATGACCAAAGGTCCCATTTTCTTACATTGAGCCCTTATTTATAGGAAAAAAGGAAGGGGGCTGCTTGGTTGTGGGTTTGGGCTGCCCTTAGCCAACCAAGCTCTTAACCTAAGCCTATTCCTATTCTAAATAACCTATTCTTATTCCAAGTTAGAATAAGCTATTCCCACTTTTACAACTTAAAGAAAAATACAACCAAATTAAAATTAGGAAAAATTTCAGTTTTATTATCCTTAAGCTAAAAATTTCTCTTGAAAGCCAATTTCCATGCTCACATCATCCTCTCCCCCTTAAAAGCATTCGCCCTCGAATGGCAATCACCAATTTCTGCAAAACAAAGGACACAAATAAGAGTAGAAGAGTATATGTGGTTATGGAAGAAAGAAAATTATGGAGAATGCCAGGATCAAATACGAACCTCTTTAATTTTTCAAATAGTCGTAAACATTGGAAAGCAAATTTGACTAGGAACAAAAGGTTGATGTGATCTACAAGCTCATAGTTATTAACAAACCTGTCCCAAGTAAACTTATAATACAACCCACTTGGGAGGAGGAGGATGGACCTAGTTGGAGGTAGGATTGAAGCTCAAAATTCAGGGCAGTTTTGGGAGCTCCTCAAATTGTGTTCAATGTAGCACAAAATTGTGCATAAAAATGAAAAGAAGAGGAAACATAAATTTGCAGAATGTAAAGAGGGAATTGGGGAAGGTGATTGCAAGAATTAAAGGCTGGAAATAAAGTGCAGAAATGGAAGAAAGGACAAAACGAAAATGACCCAAAATTAAAGGGGAAAGGGGCTGAAAATTAAAGCATAAACTAAGAACCAGAATTGTAAATTGCAAGAAGGTAAATGGCAGAATGTAAATTGCAGAAAAATAATTCCTAAGCTAGGCGCCACTCCACTAGCTAGAGGAAGCTAGGAAGATAAGCAAAGTTCCACCACATTGGAGGCTCCAATGATAAGGAAAAGGGTCTTAACCTCAAGAACAAGCAAGAGGAGAAGAAAGAGAAGAGAAAGCTGCTCTCTCAAGGGAATTTCGGATTCCAATACCATAAAATGACCAAAGGTCCCATTTGCTTACATTTAGCCCTTATTTATAGGAAAAAAGGAAGGGGGCTGCTTGGTTGTGGGTTTGGGCTGCCCTTAGCCAACCAAGCTCTTAACCTAAGCCTGTTCCTATTCTAAATAACCTATTCTTATTCCATGTTGGAATAAGCTATTCTCACTTTTACAACTCAAAGAAAAATACAACCAAATTAAAATTAGGAAAAATTTCAGTTTTATTATCCTTAAGCTAAAAATTTCTCTTGAAAGCCAATTTCCATGCTCACATCATCCTCTCCCCCTTAAAAGCATTCGCCCTCGAATGGCAATCATCAATTTCTGCAAAACAAAGGATACAAATAAGAGTAGAAGAGTATATGTGGTTATGGAAGAAAGAAAATTATGGAGAATGCCAGGATCAAATACGAACCTCTTTAATTTTTCAAATAGTCGTAAACATTGGAAAGCAAATTTGACTAGGAACAAAAGGTTGATTCGATCTGCAAGCTCATAGTTATTAACAAACATGTCCCAAGTAAACTTACGTGCTTTGATCCATTTTCTTTTCCCTAAAGAGATCTTAGTGCTATGACTATTTGTAATTACTAACAAATTAAGCATCCTAGACGCATTATCATAAAACAAGGATTGAAGCATGCTAGGGACCTTTATATGTGAGAATTCACTATCACTGTGAAGCATATGAGACAGTGGTGATAATCTAGGCATATGAATGGATCTAGACACATGATCTCCAACAAATTTCTCAACAATGGTGTCCCAAATGTTGGTAGAAGGCTGGAGTTCCATCTTTTGATTACTCTTTGTAAAGGAGAACATTTCAACCCCTATGATCGGTGAAAGGAATTGAGGAACACTAGGCACTAAGTTTTCTTGATGTTCAATACCCCTTACAGGTGGCAACCCTAGAGGTAACTCTTTTGGGAATACATCTTGGAATTCTTCTAGAAGTTCACTAGACTCAAGGTTTGGTTGAGTATTCAAGCAATACTCTTTGCACATGAGCATGTACATGGGTTGTCTAGCTAGAAGAATTTGCCTAATTTCTCCTTGATTGATGAAGAGGTTTTTATCCTTTTCTTCATGTCTCAACCTCTTATCTTTTTTTAAATTCTTTCCTTTAATTCCCTTCTTTTCTTTCTCTCTTTTCTTTTTCATTTGTACTTGATCTTTACAAACCTCACTAGGGGCCAAGGGAACTAAGGTGACCTGTTGGGAATTGAAAACAAAGGAATACCTATTGCTATGCCCATCATGGTGAACTTTCCTATCAAATTGCCATGGCCTTCCCAAGAGCACATGACTTGCTTCCATGGGCACAACATCACAAGTTACTTGGTCAAGATACCTACCTATGGAAAAGGCAACTAAGACTTGCTTATCCACTAAGAGGTCCCCATTGTCACTCAACCATTGCAACTTGTAAGGCCTAGGATGTGGGGTAGTGGTTAATCCTAACTTTTGTACTAGCCTAGCACTAGCCACGTTGGTGCAACTTCCCCTATCTATAATCAAAGAACATGTCTTCCCCCCAATCACACATCTTGTGTGAAAAATATTTTCTCTTTGGCTCTCATCTTCCCCCTTGACCATGCTTCCTAGTAATCTCCTAACAACAAGAAGATCACCTTCGGGGGCATACTCTAATCCTTCTTCACTACAGGAGCTAATGGCACTAGAGCTAGAGTTTTCACTTGAGGATTCCAAAGATGAGACTTGTCCATTATCTCTAAGGATCATGCTCTTCTTGTTAGGGCATTGAGAGGCAATGTGCCCTCGTCCCAAACACTTGAAACACTTAATGGATGATTCCTTTTTTATCGGAGTGGATGGGGTGTTGGCCTTTTCTTTCTTGGGATCTTTAATTTCCCTAGGATCTTTAGGCTTAAAAGGGACATCCTTGTGGCCTTCCTTCCTCTTATTTTCCTTCCAAGAAGGCTTTGAGGTTGAGTATCTACTCTTACCTTTTCTATGGAGTTGTTGTTCTACCTTTTGGGCTTGGTGGTAGAGTTCATTCAAACTCATATAGTTGTGGAGTTCCACAACATCCCTAATCTCATCCTTAAGCCCTTCAAGGAATCTTGCCATTCTAGCCTCCTCACATTCTTCTATGTTGGCTCTAATGATGGCTACCTCCATATCTTTGTAGTACTCATCAACAGTTCTATTACCTTGGGTTAATCTTTGGAGCCTATTATGAAGCTCCCTAAGGTAATGAGGTGGTACATACCTATTGATGTGAGCATGGAAATTAGCTTTCAAGAGAAATTTTTAGCTTAAGGATAATAAAACTGAAATTTTTCCTAATTTTAATTTGGTTGTATTTTTCTTTAAGTTGTAAAAGTGAGAATAGCTTATTCCAACATGGAATAAGAATAGGTTATTTAGAATAGGAACAGGCTTAGGTTAAGAGCTTGGTTGGCTAAGGGCAGCCCAAACCCACAACCAAGCAGCCCCCTTCCTTTTTTCCTATAAATAAGGGCTTAATGTAAGCAAATGGGACCTTTGGTCATTTTATGCTATTGGAATCCGAAATTCCCTTGAGAGAGCAGCTTTCTCTTCTCTTTCTTCTCCTCTTGCTTGTTCTTGAGGTTAAGACCCTTTTCCTTATCATTGGAGCCTCCAATGTGGTGGAACTTGGCTTATCTTCCTAGCTTCCTCTAGCTAGTGGAGTGGCGCCTAGCTTAGGAATTATTTTTCTGCAATTTACATTCTGCCATTTACCTTCTTGCAATTTACAATTCTGGTTCTTAGTTTATGCTTTAATTTTCAGCCCCTTTCCCCTTTAATTTTGGTCATTTTCGTTTTGCCCTTTCTTCCATTTCTGCACTTTATTTTCAGCCTTTAATTCTTGCAATCACCTTCCCCAATTCCCTCTTTATATTCTGCAAATTTATGTTTCCTCTTCTTTCCATTTTTATGCACAATTTTGTGCTACATTGAACACAATTTTGAGGAGCTCCCAAAACTGCTCTGAATTTTGAGCTTCAATCCTACCTCCAACTAGGTCCATCCTCCTCCTCCCAAGTGGGTTGTATTATGTGGTATCAAGAGCTTGTTGTTTGGAGGTAACTTCTCTCACTTTTCTCCTTCATTTTTCATCATCTTCTTCTCCCATTGTCGTCTCTGTTTTTCTTCCAGTTTTTCTGCATATTTTCAGCCCCTTCTTGCTTGAATTCACATGTAATTCGTGTTGCTTTGAGTCATATGTTGTTGGATCCTTGCTTGAACATCAATTTAATCGGTGAATTTGCTCAAAATTGCATCAAAATGTCAAGAAATTGAAGAACCCCTTTTCTGGTTTTTTTTTTCTGGGTATTTCCAGCAAGAAAACATCTATTGTTCTCTCAAATCCTTTGGACTTTGTGGGTTTTGTTGTTGAAATTGAAACTTGATCATTGTTGCCTCAAAAACCCCTCAATTATTTTGGCAAAATTCTGCAAATTGTTCATCATGTTCATCATGTTCATCACTGTTCTTCATGTGTTCTTGAGGAAGTTTGTGTTTGATCTTTGAAAATATTGTTGTTGGGTGTTTAAGTGTTAATCCTGTGCTGGTTTTGGAGTGATATAAGTGTACATTACATTTCCCTGAAAGATACAAGGCAAAAAGCAAGAATCAACAAAGAAAAAAAAAACGAAAAAAAAAAAACGAAAAAAAAAAAACGAAAAAAAAAAACGTGAAAAAAAAAATCTGGGCAGAATTTTCTTTTCAGAAAAAAAAAGGTAAAAAAAAAATTCCAGAGTTGAATGATCTTCAAGTTTCATTTTATTATATTTCAATTGTAATATTTGAGTTCAGTTTGGGATCAATTGAAGTGTGTTGAACAACTTGAGTTGGATTTATCCTCTTGAATGAACTATGATGCATATGAATGATTTTCTTTCAAAGAAAGGTTAAGTTCAGTTTTAAGAACAATTCACACAAGTTTGCAATCCATTCATCCTTCTTGAATTCCTTTTGAGTGCCTTTTTTTTTCACCACTTAATTGTTGCTTGTCTTCTTTGAATTCTAGTTTGTCACAATTTTAATCCCTTTGAGTTTAGCTAATTTTTGTGATAAGAGTTTCTTGTTTGTCCCCAAAATTCCTATGTTTTGTCCATTCTTGAATTCTGGATGAGTTGAGTTTTTACCACATTGGAAACATCAAGGCCTCTAATTTTAAGTTGAATATGTGTCTTTTCTTCAAGGGTAAAGCAAGACCAAATTGAGTGACTAAGAGTGGCAAACACTGGTGAGGAAGGAAGTAATTGGTTTTAATTGTGCTAACAATTTCTTGGTTTGCAAAGCATTCTTTGTTTAATTTTGTATGCAGCCCTAAGAAAGAAATTTTGTTTGACTCGGAGCTGAACTTGGAGAAGACTTGGACTTGAAGAATTTACCCATTTGTAATAGATTAGGATTTCTCTTACTAGGACTTTCTTTTTGGTGTAATTTTAGAATTTGGTTGTAGTAGGGTTATAATATTGTAATCCTTTTGATTTAGTTTGTACTTAGGAATTTTCCTTGTAATTTTGTTAGTAATTGTGTGTAAGTTCCAAGGCCTTTGTGTGGTTTTAAGGAGCCATAAGGGGGAGTCTAAGTGTGCTTGTTGAAAGGAGTAATAAGGGGGTTTCATAATTGCTAGGTTTACAACTTAGCCTATGTGACTACTTGTTACTTATCTTTCCCTATCTTGGACCTTGGTTTGTGTAAGAAACCAATTAACTTTCTGCATTTTAATTTCTTAATTGTTCAAGTGTTTTATGTGGTAGGAATTTGTACTTAGAATATTTGTGATTTTCTTAATTGATTTGTTTCATATCTTGTGTCTTGAGTGGAGAGCATCATGAGTGAAAATGATTATCCACCTAGCTTCAATAGGTTACAACTAGAAGCCCTTACCCAAACCTTTGAAAAAATGTTAAGAAAACAAAGTGAACAATTTGAAGATCGCTTGTATGAACTAGAAAAGAGGAATGAGACTTTGTTTAAAAAGAAACAAAATGAAGGGCCTAGTAGTTCTAAGAAAAACAAAAATAAAATTGATTCACCTAGGGAGGAACTTTCACAAGAAGAATTCTATGAATCCCCTAGAAGAAACCAAAGGAATAATCACAGGGGTGGGAATCAAGGTAGGCATGAGAGTGATAGGGAATCATCTAGGTCTCCACTTAGGGTTAGAAATTCATCTAGGAGTAGGATCCATAGAAGTAGAGATAGACATTCTCCTAGCCATCATAGTCATAGAGCTTCTTCTAGGATTAGGAATAGAGGTAGGAGAGAAAATGGAAACCAAGAAAGAATAGATGGAACCAAGTTTAGAATTCCAAAATTTCAAGGGTTGAATGACCCTGAAATCTACCTATCATGGGAGTTGAAGGTAGAGCAAATTTTCATGTGCTATGAAGTAAGGGAGGAACATAGGGTAAAGCTAGCTAGTCTTGAATTTTCAGACTATGCTTTGATTTGGTGGGATAAGCTAGTGAAAGAGAGAGCAAGGTTTCATCCTATTGTGAGACTTGGGAAGAAATGAAAGCCATCCTTAGGAATAGGTATGTACCACCTCATTACCTTAGGGAGCTTCATAATAGGCTCCAAAGATTAACCCAAGGTAATAGGACTGTTGATGAGTACTACAAAGATATGGAGGTAGCCATCATTAGAGCCAACATAGAAGAATGTGAGGAGGCTAGAATGGCAAGATTCCTTGAAGGGCTTAAGGATGAGATTAGGGATGTTGTGGAACTCCACAACTATATGAGTTTGAATGAACTCTACCACCAAGCCCAAAAGGTAGAACAACAACTCCATAGGAAAGGTAAGAGTAGATACTCAACCTCAAAGCCTTCTTGGAAGGAAAATAAGAGGAAGGAAGGCCACAAGGATGTTCCTTTTAAGCCTAAAGATCCTAGAGAAATTAAAGATCCCAAGAAAGAAAAGGCCAACACCCCATCCACTCCGATAAAATAGGAATCATCCATTAAGTGTTTCAAGTGTTTGGGACGAGGGCACATTGCCTCTCAATGCCCTAACAAGAAGAGCATGATCCTTAGAGATAATGGACAAGTCTCATCTTTGGAATCCTCAAATGAAAACTCTAGCTCTAGTGCCACTAGCTCTTCTAGTGAAGAAGGATTAGAGTATGCCCCCGAAGGTGATCTTCTTGTTGTTAGGAGATTACTAGGAAGCATGGTCATGGGAGAAAATGAGAGCCAAAGAGAAAATATTTTTTACACAAGGTGTGTGATTAGGGGGAAGACATGTTCTTTGATTATAGATGGGGGAAGTTGCACCAACGTGGCTAGTGCTAGGCTAGTACAAAAGCTAGGATTAACCACTACCCCACATCCTAGGCCTTACAAGTTGCAATGGTTGAGTGACAATGGGGACCTCTTAGTGGATAAGCAAGTCTTAGTTGCCTTTTCCATAGGTAGGTATCTTGACCAAGTAACTTGTGATGTTGTGCCCATGGAAGCAAGTCATGTGCTCTTGGGAAGGCCATGGCAATTTGATAGGAAAGTTCACCATGATGGGCATAGCAATAGGTATTCATTTGTTTTCAATTCCCAAAAGGTCACCTTAGTTCCCTTGGCTCCTAGTGAGGTTTGTAAAGATCAAGTACAAATGAAGAAGAAAAGAGAGAAAGAAATGAAGGGAATTAAAGGAAAGAATTTAAAAAAAGATAAGAGGTTGAGACATGTGGAAAAAGTTAAAAACCTCTTCATCAATCAAGGAGAAATTAGGAAAACTCTTCTAGCTAGACAACCCATGTACATGCTCATGTGCAAAGAGTATTGCTTGAATACTCAACCAAACCTTGAGTCTAGTGAACTTCTAGAAGAGTTCCAAGATGTATTCCCAAAAGAGTTACCTCTAGGGTTGCCACCTGTAAGGGGTATTGAACATCAAGAAAACTTAGTGCCTAGTGTTCCTCAATTCCTTTCACCTATCATAAGGGTTGAAATTATCTCCTTTACAAAGAGTAATCAAGAGATGGAACTCCAGCCTTCTACCAACATTTGGTACACCATTGTTGCAAAATTTGTTGGAGATCATGTGTCTAGATCCATTCATATGCCTAGATTATCACCACTGTCTCATATGCTTCACAGTGATAGTGAATTCTCACATATAAAGGTCCCTAGCATGCTTCAATCCTTGTTTTATGATAATGTGTCTAGGATGCTTAATTTGTTAGTAATTACAAATATTCATAGCACTAAGATCTCTTTAGGGAAAAGAAAATGGATCAAAGCACGTAAGTTTACTTGGGACATGCTTGTTAATAACTATGAGCTTGCAGATCGAATCAACCTTTTGTTCCTAGTCAAATTTGCTTTCCAATGTTTACAACTATTTGAAAAATTAAAGAGGTTCGTATTTGATCCTGGCATTCTCCATAATTTTCTTTCTTCCATAACCACATATACTCTTCTACTCTTATTTGTATCCTTTGTTTTGCAGAAATTGGTGATTGCCATTCGAGGGCGAATGCTTTTAAGGGGGAGAGGATGATGTGAGCATGGAAATTAGCTTTCAAGAGAAATTTTTAGCTTAAGGATAATAAAACTGAAATTTTTCCTAATTTTAATTTGGTTGTATTTTTCTTTAAGTTGTAAAAGTGAGAATAGCTTATTCCAACATGGAATAAGAATAGGTTATTTAGAATAGGAACAGGCTTAGGTTAAGAGCTTGGTTGGCTAAGGGCAGCCCAAACCCACAACCAAGCAGCCCCCTTCCTTTTTTCCTATAAATAAGGGCTTAATGTAAGCAAACGGGACCTTTGGTCATTTTATGCTATTGGAATCCGAAATTCCCTTGAGAGAGCAGCTTTCTCTTCTCTTTCTTCTCCTCTTGCTTGTTCTTGAGGTTAAGACCCTTTTCCTTATCATTGGAGCCTCCAATGTGGTGGAACTTGGCTTATCTTCCTAGCTTCCTCTAGCTAGTGGAGTGGCGCCTAGCTTAGGAATTATTTTTCTGCAATTTACATTCTGCCATTTACCTTCTTGCAATTTACAATTCTGGTTCTTAGTTTATGCTTTAATTTTCAGCCCCTTTCCCCTTTAATTTTGGTCATTTTCGTTTTGCCCTTTCTTCCATTTCTGCACTTTATTTTCAGCCTTTAATTCTTGCAATCACCTTCCCCAATTCCCTCTTTATATTCTGCAAATTTATGTTTCCTCTTCTTTCCATTTTTATGCACAATTTTGTGCTACATTGAACACAATTTTGAGGAGCTCCCAAAACTGCTCTGAATTTTGAGCTTCAATCCTACCTCCAACTAGGTCCATCCTCCTCCTCCCAAGTGGGTTGTATTACCTATTCCTAAGGATGGCTTTCATTTCTTCCCAAGTCTCAATAGGATGAAACCTTGCTCTCTCTTTCACTAGCTTATCCCACCAAATCAAAGCATAGTCTGAAAATTCAAGACTAGCTAGCTTTACCCTATGGTCCTCCCTTACTTCATAGCACATGAAAATTTGCTCTACCTTCAACTCCCATGATAGGTAGATTTCAGGGTCATTCAACCCTTGAAATTTTGGAATTCTAAACTTGGTTCCATCAATTCTTTCTTGGTTTCCATTTTCTCTCCTACCTCTATTCCTAATCCTAGAAGAAGCTCTATGACTATGAGAATGTCTATCTCTACTTCTATGGATCCTACTCCTAGATGAATTTCTAACCCTAAGTGGAGACCTAGATGATTCCCTATCACTCTCATGCCTACCTTGATTCCCACCCCTGTGATTATTCCTTTGGTTTCTTCTAGGGGATTCATAGAAATCTTCTTGTGAAAGTTCCTCCCTAGGTGAATCAATTTTATTTTTGTTTTTCTTAGAACTACTAGACCCCCCATTTTGTTTCTTTTTAAACAAAGTCTCATTCCTCTTTCCTAGGTCATACAAGCGATCTTCAAATTGTTCACTTTGTTTTCTTAACATTTTTTCAAAGGTTTGGGTAAGGGCTTCTAGTTGTAACCTATTGAAGCTAGGTGGATACTCAGTTTCGCTCATGATTCTCTCCACTCAAGACACAATCAATTAAGAAAATCACAAATATTCTAAGTACAAATTCCTACCACATAAAACACTTGAACAATTAAGAAATTAAAATGCAGAGAGTTAATTGGTTTCTTACACAAACCAAGGTCCAAGATAGGGAAAGATAAGTAACAAGTAGTCACATAGGCTAAGTTGTAAACCTAGCAATTATGGAACCCCCTTATTACTCCTTTCAACAAGCACACTTAGACTCCCCCTTATGGCTCCTTAAAACCACACAAAGGCCTTGGAACTTACACACAATTACTAACAAAATTACAAGAAAAATTCCTAAGTACAAACTAAATCAAAAGGATTACAATATTATAACCCTACTACAACCAAATTCTAAAATTACACCAAAAAGAAAGTCCTAGTAAGAGAAATCCTAATCTATTACAAATGGGTAAATTCTTCAAGTCAAGCTTCAAGTCCAAGTCTTCCCCAAGTTCAGCTCCAAGTCAAACAAAATTTCTTTCTTAGGGCTGCATACAAAATTAAACAAAGAATGCTTTGCAAACCAAGAAATTGTTAGCACAATTAAAACCAATTACTTCCTTCCTCACCAGTGTTTGCCACTCTTAGTCACTCAATTTGGTCTTGCTTTACCCTTGAAGAAAAGACACATATTCAACTTAAAATTAGAGGCCTTGATGTTTCCAAAGTGGTAAAAACTCAACTCATCCCGAATTCAAGAATGGACAAAACATAAGAATTTTGGGGACAAACAAGAAACTCTTATCACAAAAATTAGCTAAACTCAAAGGGATTAAAATTGTGACAAACTAGAATTCAAAGAAGACAAGCAACAATTAAGTGGTGAAAAAAGAAGGCACTCAAAAGGAATTCAAGAAGGATGAATGGGTTACAAACTTGTGTGAATTGTTCTTAAAACTGAACTTAACCTTTCTTTGAAAGAAAATCATTCATATGCATCATAGTTCATTCAAGAGGATAAATCCAACTCAAGTTGTTCAACACACTTCAATTGATCCCAAACTCAACTCAAATACTACAATTGAAATACAATAAAATGAAACTTGAAGATCATTAGACTCTGGAATTTTTTTTTTACTTTTTTTTTTGAAAAAAATTCTGCCCAGATTTTTTTTTCACGTTTTTTTTTTTTGTTCTTTGTTGATTCTTACTTTTTTGCCTTGTATCTTTTAGGGAAATGTAATGTACACTTATATCACTCCAAAACCAGCACAAGATTAACACTTAAACACCCAACAACAATATTTTCAAAGATCAAACACAAACTTCCTCAAGAACACATGAAGAACAGTGATGAACAATTTGCAGAATTTTGCCAAAATAATTGAGGGGTTTTTGAGGCAACAATGATCAAGTTTCAATTTCAACAACAAAACCCACAAAGTCCAAAGGATTTGAGAGAACAATAGATGTGTTTTTGCTGAAATACCCAGAAAAAAAAACCAGAAAAGGGGTTCTTCAATTTCTTGACATTTTGATGCAATTTTGGGCAAATTCACCGATTAAATTGATGTTCAAGCAAGGATCCAACAACATATGACTCAAACCAACACAAATTACATGTGAATTCAAGCAAGAAGGGGCTGAAAATATGCAGAAAAACTGGAAGAAAAACAGAGACAAAAATGGGAGAAGAAGATGATGAAAAATGAAGGAGAAAAGTGAGAGAAGTTACCTCCAAACAACAAGCTCTTGATACCACATAATACAACCCACTTGGGAGGAGGAGGATGGACCTAGTTGGAGGTAGGATTGAAGCTCAAAATTCAGGGCAGTTTTGGGAGCTCCTCAAATTGTGTTCAATGTAGCACAAAATTGTGCATAAAAATGAAAAGAAGAGGAAACATAAATTTGCAGAATGTAAAGAGGGAATTGGGGAAGGTGATTGCAAGAATTAAAGGCTGGAAATAAAGTGCAGAAATGGAAGAAAGGACAAAACGAAAATGACCCAAAATTAAAGGGGAAAGGGGCTGAAAATTAAAGCATAAACTAAGAACCAGAATTGTAAATTGCAAGAAGGTAAATGGCAGAATGTAAATTGCAGAAAAATAATTCCTAAGCTAGGCGCCACTCCACTAGCTAGAGGAAGCTAGGAAGATAAGCCAAGTTCCACCACATTGGAGGCTCCAATGATAAGGAAAAGGGTCTTAACCTCAAGAACAAGCAAGAGGAGAAGAAAGAGAAGAGAAAGCTGCTCTCTCAAGGGAATTTCGGATTCCAATAGCATAAAATGACCAAAGGTCCCATTTGCTTACATTTAGCCCTTATTTATAGGAAAAAAGGAAGGGGGCTGCTTGGTTGTGGGTTTGGGCTGCCCTTAGCCAACCAAGCTCTTAACCTAAGCCTGTTCCTATTCTAAATAACCTATTCTTATTTCATGTTGGAATAAGCTATTCTCACTTTTACAACTCAAAGAAAAATACAACCAAATTAAAATTAGGAAAAATTTCAGTTTTATTATCCTTAAGCTAAAAATTTCTCTTGAAAGCTAATTTCCATGCTCACATCAACTTACGTGCTTTCATCTATTTTCTTTTCCCTAAAGAGATCTTAGTGCTATGAATATTTGTAATTACTAACAAATTAAGCATCCTAGGTGCATTATCATAAAAAAAGGATTGAAGCATGCTAGGGACCTTTATATGTGAGAATTCACTATCATTGTGAAGCATATGAGACCGTGGTGATAATCTAGGCATATGAATGGTTCTAGACACATGATCTCCAACAAATTTTGCAACAATGGTGTCCCAAATGTTGGTAGAAGGCTGGAGTTCCATCTCTTGATTACTCTTTGTAAAGGAGAACATTTCAACCCCTATGATAGGTGAAAGGAATTGAGGAACACTAGGCACTAAGTTTTCTTGATGTTCAATGCCCCTTACAGTTGGAAACCCTAGAGGTAACTCTTTTCGGAATACATCTTGGAACTCTTCTAGAAGTTCACTAGACTCAAGGTTTGGTTGAGTATTCAAGCAATACTCTTTGCACATGAGCATGTACATGGGTTGTCTAGCTAGAAGAGTTTGCCTAATTTCTCCTTGATTGATGAAGAGGTTTTTAAATTTTTCCACATGTCTCAACCTCTTATCTTTTTTTAAATTCTTTCCTTTAATTCCCTTCTTTTCTTTCTCTCTTTTCTTTTTCATTTGTACTTGATCTTTACAAACCTCACTAGGAGCCAAGGGAACTAAGGTGACCTTTTGGGAATTGAAAACAAATGAATACCTATTGCTATGCCCATCATGGTGAACTTTCCTATCAAATTGCCATGGCCTTCCCAAGAGCACATGACTTGCTTCCATGGGCACAACATCACAAGTTACTTGGTCAAGATACCTACCTATGGAAAAGGCAACTAAGACTTGCTTATCCACTAAGAGGTCCCCATTGTCACTCAACCATTGCAACTTGTAAGGCCTAGGATGTGGGGTAGTGGTTAATCCTAGCTTTTGTACTAGCCTAGCACTAGCCACGTTGGTGCAACTTCCCCCATCTATAATCAAAGAACATGTCTTCCCCCCAATCACACACCTTGTGTGAAAAATATTTTCTCTTTGACTCTCATCTTCCCCCATGACCATGCTTCCTAGTAATCTGCTAACAACAAGAAGATCACCTTCGGGGGCATACTCTAATCCTTCGTCACTAGAAGAGCTAGTGGCACTAGAGCTAGAGTTTTCACTTGAGGATTCCAAAGATGAGACTTGTCCATTATCTCTAAGGATCATGCTCTTCTTGTTAGGGCATTGAGAGGCAATGTGCCCTCGTCCCAAACACTTGAAACACTTAATGGATGATTCCTTTTTTATCGGAGTGGATAGGGTGTTGGCCTTTTCTTTCTTGGGATCTTTAATTTTCCTAGGATCTTCAGGCTTAAAAGGAACATCCTTGTGACCTTCCTTTCTCTTATTTTCCTTCCAAAAAGGATTTGAGGTTGAGTATCTACTCTTACCTTTTCTATGGAGTTGTTGTTCTACCTTTTGGCCTTGGTGGTAGAGTTCATTCAAACTCATATAGTTGTGGAGTTCCACAACATCCCTAATCTCATCCTTAAGCCCTTCAAGGAATCTTGCCATTCTAGCCTCCTCATATTCTTCTATGTTTGCTCTAATGATGGCTACCTCCATATCTTTGTAGTACTCATCAATAGTTCTATTACCTTGGGTTAATCTTTGGAGCCTATTATGAAGCTCCCTAAGGTAATGAGGTGGTACATACCTATTCCTAAGGATGGCTTTCATTTCTTCCCAAGTCTCAATAGGATGAAACCTTGCTCTCTCTTTCACTAGCTTATCCCACCAAATCAAAGCATAGTCTGAAAATTCAAGAATAGCTAGCTTTACCCTATGTTCCTCCCTCACTTCATAGCACATGAAAATTTGCTCTACCTTCAACTCCCATGATAGGTAGATTTCAGGGTCATTCAACCCTTGAAATTTTGGAATTCTAAACTTGGTTCCATCAATTCTTTCTTGGTTTCCATTTTCTCTCCTACCTCTATTCCTAATCCTAGAAGAAGCTCTACGACTATGATGGCTAGGAGAATGTCTATCTCTACTTCTATGGATCCTACTCCTAGATGAATTTCTAACCCTAAGTGGAGACCTAGATGATTCCCTATCACTCTCATGCCTACCTTGATTCCCACCCCTGTGATTATTCCTTTGGTTTCTTCTAGGGGATTCATAGAATTCTTTTTGTGAAAGTTCCTCCCTAGGTGAATCAATTTTATTTTTGTTTTTCTTAGAACTACTAGACCCTTCATTTTGTTTCTTTTTAAACAAAGTCTCATTCCTCTTTTCTATTTCATACAAGCGATCTTCAAATTGTTCACTTTGTTTTCTTAACATTTTTTCAAAGGTTTGGGTAAGGGCTTCTAGTTGTAACCTATTGAAGCTAGGTGGATAATCATTTTCACTCATGATGCTCTCCACTCAAGACACAAGATATGAAACAAATCAATTAAGAAAATCACAAATATTCTAAGTGCAAATTCCTACCACATAAAACACTTGAACAATTAAGAAATTAAAATGCAGAAAGTTAATTGGTTTCTTACACAAACCAAGGTCCAAGATAGGGAAAGATAAGTAACAAGTAGTCACATAGGCTAAGTTGTAAACCTAGCAATTATGGAACCCCCTTATTACTCCTTTCAACAAGCACACTTAGACTTCCCCTTATGGCTCCTTAAAACCACACAAAGGCCTTGGAACTTACACACAATTACTAACAAAATTACAAGAAAAATTCCTAAGTACAAACTAAATCAAAAGGATTACAATATTATAACCCTACTACAACCAAATTCTAAAATTACACCAAAAAGAAAGTCCTAGTAAGAGAAATCCTAATCTATTACAAATGGGTAATTTCTTCAAGTCAAGCTTCAAGTCCAAGTCTTCTCCAAGTACAGCTCCAAGTCAAACAAAATTTCTTTCTTAGGGCTGCATACAAAATTAAACAAAGAATGCTTTGCAAACCAAGAAATTGTTAGCACAATTAAAACCAATTACTTCCTTCCTCACCAGTGTTTGTCACTCTTAGTCACTCAATTTGGTCTTGCTTTACCCTTGAAGAAAAGACACATATTCAACTTAAAATTAGAGGCCTTGATGTTTCCAATGTGGTAAAAACTCAACTCATCCAGAATTCAAGAATGGACAAAACAAAGGAATTTTGGGGACAAACAAGAAACTCTTATCACAAAAATTAGCTAAACTCAAAGGGATTAAAATTGTGACAAACTAGAATTCAAAGAAGACAAGCAACAATTAAGTGGTGAAAAAAAAAGGCACTCAAAAGGAATTCAAGAAGGATGAATGGATTGCAAACTTGTGTGAATTGTTCTTAAAACTGAACTTAACCTTTCTTTGAAAGAAAATCATTCATATGCATCATAGTTCATTCAAGAGGATAAATCCAACTCAAGTTGTTCAACACACTTCAATTGATCCCAAACTCAACTCAAATACTACAATTGAAATACAATAAAATGAAACTTGAAGATCATTCAACTCTGGAATTTTTTTTTTTACTTTTTTTTTTTTGAAAAAAATTCTGCCCAGATTTTTTTTTTCACGTTTTTTTTTTCGTTTTTTTTTATTTTATTTTTTGTTCTTTGTTGATTCTTGCTTTTTACCTTGTAACTTTTAGGGAAATGTAATGTACACTTATATCACTCCAAAACCAGCACAGGATTAACACTTAAACACCCAACAACAATATTTTCAAAGATCAAACACAAACTTCCTTAAGAAGACATGAAGAACAATGATGAACATGATGAACAATTTGCAGAATTTTGCCAAAATAATTGAGGGGTTTTTGAGGCAACAATGATCAAGTTTCAATTTCAACAACAAAACCCACAAAGTCCAAAGGATTTGAGAGAACAATAGATGTGAATTCACTGATTAAATTGATGTTCAAGCAAGGATCCAACAACATATGACTCAAACCAACACAAATTACATGTGAATTCAAGCAAGAAGGGGCTGAAAATATGCAGAAAAAACTGGAACAAAAACAGAGATGAAAATGGGAGAAGAAGATGATGAAAAATGAAGGAGAAAAGTGAGAGAAGTTACCTCCAAACAACAAGCTCTTGATACCACATAATACAACCCACTTGGGAGGAGGAGGATGGACCTAGTTGGAGGTAGGATTGAAGCTCAAAATTCAGGGTAGTTTTGGGAGCTCCTCAAATTGTGTTCAATGTAGCACAAAATTGTGCATAAAAAATGAAAAGAAGAGGAAACATAAATTTGCAGAATGTAAAGAGGGAATTGGGGAAGGTGATTGCAAGAATTAAAGGCTGGAAATAAAGTGCAGAAATGGAAGAAAGGGCAAAACGAAAATGACCAAAATTAAAGGGGAAAGGGGCTGAAAATTAAAGCATAAACTAAGAACCAGAATTGTAAATTGCAAGAAGGTAAATGGCAGAATGTAAATTGCAGAAAAATAATTCCTAAGCTAGGCGCCACTCCACTAGCTAGAGGAAGCTAGGAAGATAAGCCAAGTTCCACCACATTGGAGGCTCCAATGATAAGGAAAAGGGTCTTAACCTCAAGAACAAGCAAGAGGAGAAGAAAGAGAAGAGAAAGTTGCTCTCTCAAGGGAATTTCGGATTCCAATATCATAAAATGACCAAAGGTCCCATTTGCTTACATTGAGCCCTTATTTATAGGAAAAAAAGGAAGGGGGCTGCTTGGTTGTGGGTTTGGGCTACCCTTAGCCAACCAAGCTCTTAACCTAAGCCTATTCCTATTCTAAATAACCTATTCTTATTCCAAGTTAGAATAAGCTATTCCCACTTTTACAACTTAAAGAAAAATACAACCAAATTAAAATTAGGAAAAATTTCAGTTTTATTATCCTTAAGCTAAAAATTTCTCTTGAAAGCCAATTTCCATGCTCACATCAGCTGATATCTACTCCTAGACTCCATGTCAAGGAACAGATACAAACCAACAAGTTTGATCAGTGTGGCTTAAGAGCCACCTCTCAGGAACAATAAGTGAACCTCCTCATCAGCAAAGATCTCATAAGTCTCTGGAAGAGAGAAAAGTATGTAGCACTTCACATAGGTGCTATTAGACTTGTTCTCAGCTATCATGGCAGGAAGGGACTCCCAATTACTGCTAGAGTTACGCTGCTCGACACCACATACCGTGATTACGAGCATGCTGTCCTAGGGACATGCATCACGACCCTTAACAACGGTCAGGCTGTTTTCACGATTTTCCCAAACTTTAATGTGTTACTCACGGACCCGACACTCCCCAGTCGGTTTAAAGTCCAAATTCAAATCATAGGAGCAGAACAAGATGAGGAAGCTTTTGTAGCTTCACTCTGCCACCATATCATATGGAGGGTACAAGATCACTGCTTCGATCTCCCCTCAAACAAAGAGTTCCAAGAGAACGCTTTGATGGTAATTGCTACTGATGGCAACGAAGCACCATCTATCATCCAGATTCCAAAACAAATTCCCCGAAAGGAATTAGAAAAGTTGGTTCCAACAGAATGGATAACCAACTATGAAAACTTCAAAGCCCATCAGAGACAATTAGTCTCAACAGAAGCCGACCTCAGAAGAAACTCTGTAGACGGTACTGTCAAAACCATCTTCAGTAGACCAGGAGAAGGAAACTCAGCAACTCCTCCTATTTTCCACAACATGATGATTACTCCAGGTGAAAAAGAAGAAAGAATCCCTATCTGGGGATTTAAGACAGATTACTCAGATAAGCTTGATGGTCACTTCTTATGGGATGTAGATCCCTCAAATTGTGATGAAGGATGTAGCTGCGATGAACATGGCTACACCGATGATGAAGATGACCTTTTTTCTGATGATGACGATGATGGAACAGGACGATGGAGGGCAAAACCAAAGCCTTGCAAACCTCCTCCTCCTCCAAAAAGAAGATCAGACCCAGAAGACAAACCCTGGGTAGGAATAAGGAAAAAGAGAGAACCTTTGCCGCTCTATAAAGAAGGGTTGAAGCATATGGGAAGGCAAAGATACTCATCTCCACCAGACGATGGAGACCTTATCACATGGCCTCCACCGCAAAATTGTTCAAATTCATACAGAGGAAAAACAAAGGTACAAACAGTGCCTACTGTTCCCTGTATGATGAACGAGGAAGACTTCCCACCCCTCGAAAGAAGAGACCACAGAGCAAGAAAGGTGGTCACCAGACCTTACGTACAACCCACAGAGGTCACACCAGAGGGTAGCTCCAAACCTACTTCCCAGGCAGAGGAAGTGCTAAACTGGCAAACAGAAAACGCATTTGCCCAAAACACCGTCCTCCAGAGAATAGAAAAAAAGGTGGACTCCTTTTAAGGACAACTCACAGGATTTTCTGGAAAGATGCTAAAAGCATATGAAGATCTAAAAGGGCGAGTAAACCTGCTTGAAGCCGAAATCGAAAGCTCCAAAAAAGTCAGTTTCCATGAACTAGTGGCAAGGAACAATGAGCTGCAGAAACTCAGACAAAAGATTGAGGAGTTTGAAGTACATTTTAAAAGGTCTCACATGTTTCCCGGAGAAACCTTATCTCCATATGAGATTTCACCGAGGAAAATAGGCCCAACTATGATGTTCAACAAACCCCAGCAGCAACCGCCATCTTTATTACCAATGGTCATGCCACACAAGTCAACTCTTTTTGGTGAAAGATCCATAGCAGACAAAAGAAAGGTTGAGGAATCTGCTTCACAAACTTCACCAGAAAAAACTCAAAGAAGAACTGACAAGCAACCAGAAACCATGATGACAGTCCAGATTGACTCAGAGGAAGGAGAAGATTCAGACAATTAAAAGGAATCTCTCCAGGAAACTGATAAGGAAGAATCCATCCAAGAATAAGGGTATATAGACCTTTTTGAACCAGAAGAAGAATATGCAGATATAACCAATGTGTTGATGGCAACCCACACCGGAGAAGCATCAACATCTAGACTTCACTCAGATGAGTTGGTTACTACAACGCCGCCATCAAAATCAATATACTTCTCATTAGAAGATATTGATCCACAACAATGGCCAAAAAGAATACTTGAATTCAAGGCATGGATGGATAAAAAACTAGTCAAGGAGATGGACCGTTACAAAGTCATTGAAGAATTTTGTGCCAGGATGGTCGGCATACTGAAAGAATGGTACCAAAGCCTTGGTCATGTCAACCAAGACCAACTCCACTCCATGGAATCAACAGACGCAGTCATTACAATCCTTCACAGAGAATTCATTGGAGATGCTGAAGTAGAAGACCAGGTCAACCGACAAAAATTCTATAGCATGAAGTGTTGTTCACTAAAATCAGGAGATCTATCCAGACATTTCGTAAGAATGGGGCAATGTTATTATCGACTAAATGGATTTAATGATGCCAGCCTCAAAAGCACATACATTAGCTCTTTACCAGAGTCTATCCAAGATGAAATGTACAGGACTGCAACCAAAGATGGGACAGATTTCTCTACTAAGACCTTTGGTCAAATCCATCAGTTTGCGATGGGATGTAAAAAAAGATCTGTGCACAACAGCAAATGCTAAAGAAAATGCTGGAAGGAGAGAAGGATTTTTCAAAAGCTTGCAAGCAAAGTTCCTTAGAGATTGGATGTAAGCAAAAGCACTGCGTATGCAAAGCTTCGAAGAAACTCAAAGGAAGGACCACAGGAAAAAAAGAAAAAAAGATGAAGTTCTTCAGAAAAAAGAAGAACAGTCTGCCATATCTTCTTCTCCAACATTACCGAATATTGAGGTCTCCATCTTGCCTTCGAAATATGATGTCCCAATCAGGGCAATCGCATATATGGATACAGGAGCACAAAGGACACTCATGAATCCAGCCATCCTCCCATCCTCAGCATGGGAACAGGAAATCCATCACTTTAAGGCCGTTGATGGCCAGACTTTCACCACAGAACTCATTACAAAACGAAATATTGGTATCAAAGTTCTTCCAAAATTGTGTGTTATGGACAAAGGTGATAGGAACAGATCTTCCTGGCAAGGATATAGTAATTGGCATGGATACCTACACACAGCTTGATCGATTACAAATCCTTCCAAACGGTGTCAAGTTCAAGAGATTCTTCAAAAAATATGTGCCGGTTTTAAGAATCTTTAATCTGGTAGATACACCTCGAGAGTTTGAAGAACATCGAAACAAGCTGATGAAATTATGTGCGGATAGCCATGATGTGTTTAAGCATCCACGACCATTATGGAAAAACCCAAAATTCCATGTCCAACTTCCATTCAAAATGAATGAAGACATCAACCCAACTAAAGCAGTTCACCTTGGCATGTCTCCAGCAGATCGTGCAGCTGCTTATGACGAATGTCAGCAGTTACTAATGCAGGGGTTGATTGAGCCCACAAAATCAGATTGGGCCTGCCAAGCATTCTATGTTGAGAAAAGATCCGAAAGAGTTCGGGGGAAAAAGAGGCTAGTCATTGACTATAGGCCTCTAAATGATTTCCTGAAAGATGATAAGTTTCCATTACCCAACATAAGGACCCTTTACTCTTACATCAGAAATGCCCATATCTTCTCAAAGTTCGATATGAAATCGGGCTTTTGGCAACTTGGGCTTGAACCATCAGAAAGGCCCAAAACTGCATTCTGCATACCCAATGCACATTATCAATGGACTGTATTGCCTTTCGGATTAAAAGTGGCGCCATCACTGTTCCAAAAGGCCATGACTCGTATCTTCGAGCCCATCTTAGATACAGCCCTGATCTACATTGATGACGTACTGCTTTTCTCTCCAAATGAAGAGAAACATAAAGCTTTACTTAACAAGTTTTATGAAATCTGTGATCAGTACGGAATCATGCTTTCCTCCAAAAAATCCCAAATTGGCACCACGGAGATTGATTTCTTAGGAGCCAAATTTGCTCAAGGAAAGTACATGCCTCAACCTCATCTGGTTGAAAGACTACCTGAATTCCCCAATGAGAACATGACTAAAAAGGAGATACAACAATTCTTGGGAATTCTAAACTATGTTAGGGACTTCATCCCTAACATCTCAAAGCTGACATCCAAGCTTTCAGCACTGCTCAAAAAGAATGCTCCTGCATGGGGCCCTGAACAAACCCAAGCAGTGAAAAAACTCAAAGAGGCAGCAAATAATCCTCCCCCACTAAAAATTCCCGGAGAAGGAAAACGGATTCTACAAACTGATGCTAGTGATTATCACTGGGGTGCTGTCCTCATTGAAGAAATAGAAGGAGAAAAATACTATTGTGGACATGCTAGTGGTCAGTTCAAACCAACAGAACACCAGTACCATACCACCTTCAAGGAAACTTTGGCCGTCAAGTATGGAATACAAAAGTTTGATTTCCATCTCAGAGGCTACTTAATACAACCCACTTGGGAGGAGGAGGATGGACCTAGTTGGAGGTAGGATTGAAGCTCAAAATTCAGAGCAGTTTTGGGAGCTCCTCAAATTGTGTTCAATGTAGCACAAAATTGTGCATAAAAATGAAAAGAAGAGGAAACATAAATTTGCAGAATACAAAGAGGGAATTTGGGAAGGTGATTGCAAGAATTAAAGGCTGGAAATAAAGTGCAGAAATGGAAGAAAGGGCAAAACGAAAATGACCCAAAATTAAAGGGGAAAGGGGCTGAAAATTAAAGCATAATCTAAGAACCAGAATTGTAAATTGCAAGAAGGTAAATGGCAGAATGTAAATTGCAGAAAAATAATTCCTAAGCTAGGCGCCACTCCACTAGCTAGAGGAAGCTAGGAAGATAAGTCAAGTTCCACCACATTGGAGGCTCCAATGATAAGGAAAAGGGTCTTAACCTCAAGAACAAGCAAGAGGAGAAGAAAGAGAAGAGAAAGTTGCTCTCTCAAGGGAATTTCGGATTCCAATATCATAAAATGACCAAAGGTGCCATTTGCTTACATTGAGCCCTTATTTATAGGAAAAAAGGAAGGGGGCTGCTTGGTTGTGGGTTTGGGCTGCCCTTAGCCAACCAAGCTCATAACCTAAGCCTATTCCTATTCTAAATAACCTATTCTTATTTCAAGTTAGAATAAGCTATTCCCACTTTTACAACTTAAAGAAAAATACAACCAAATTAAAATTTAGGAAAAATTTCAGTTTTATTATCCTTAAGCTAAAAATTTCTCTTGAAAGCCAATTTCCATGCTCACATCATCCTCTCCCCCTTAAAAGCATTCGCCCTCGAATGGAAATCACCAATTTCTGCAAAACAAAGGACACAAATAAGAGTAGAAGAGTATATGTGGTTATGGAAGAAAGAAAATTATGGAGAATGCCAGGATCAAATACGAACCTCTTTAATTTTTCAAATAGTCGTAAACATTGGAAAGCAAATTTGACTAGGAACAAAAGGTTGATGTGATCTACAAGCTCATAGTTATTAACAAACATGTCCCAAGTAAACTTACGTGCTTTCATCCATTTTCTTTTCCCTAAAGAGATCTTAGTGCTATGAATATTTGTAATTACTAACAAATTAAGCATCCTAGATGCATTATCATAAAACAAGGATTGAAGCATGCTAGGGACCTTTATATGTGAGAATTCACTATCATTGTGAAGCATATGAGACCGTGGTGATAATCTAGGCATATGAATGGTTCTAGACACATGATCTCCAACAAATTTTGCAACAATGGTGTCCTAAATGTTGGTAGAAGGCTGGAGTTCCATCTCTTGATTACTCTTTGTAAAGGAGAACATTTCAACCCCTATGATAGGTGAAAGGAATTGAGGAACACTAGGCACTAAGTTTTCTTGATGTTCAATGCCCCTTACAGTTGGAAACCCTAGAGGTAACTCTTTTGGGAATACATCTTGGAACTCTTCTAGAAGTTCACTAGACTCAAGGTTTGGTTGAGTATTCAAGCAATACTCTTTGCACATGAGCATGTACATGGGTTGTCTAGCTAGAAGAGTTTGCCTAATTTCTCCTTGATTGATGAAGAGGTTTTTAAATTTTTCCACATGTCTCAACCTCTTATCTTTTTTTAAATTCTTTCCTTTAATTCCCTTCTTTTCTTTCTCTCTTTTCTTTTTCATTTGTACTTGATCTTTACAAACCTCACTAGGAGCCAAGGGAACTAAGGTGACCTTTTGGGAATTGAAAACAAATGAATACCTATTGCTATGCCCATCATGGTGAACTTTCCTATCAAATTGCCATGGCCTTCCCAAGAGCACATGACTTGCTTCCATGGGCACAACATCACAAGTTACTTGGTCAAGATACCTACCTATGGAAAAGACAACTAAGACTTGCTTATCCACTAAGAGGTCCCCATTGTCACTCAACCATTGCAACTTGTAAGGCCTAGGATGTGGGGTAGTGGTTAATCCTAGCTTTTGTACTAGCCTAGCACTAGCCACGTTGGTGCAACTTCCCCCATCTATAATCAAAGAACATGTCTTCCCCCCAATCACACACCTTGTGTGAAAAATATTTTCTCTTTGACTCTCATCTTCCCCCATGACCATGCTTCCTAGTAATCTCCTAACAACAAGAAGATCACCTTCGGGGGCATACTCTAATCCTTCTTCACTAGAAGAGCTAGTGGCACTAGAGCTAGAGTTTTCACTTGAGGATTCCAAAGATGAGACTTGTCCATTATCTCTAAGGATCATGCTCTTCTTGTTAGGGCATTGAGAGGCAATGTGCCCTCGTCCCAAACACTTGAAACACTTAATGGATGATTCCTTTTTTATCGGAGTGGATGGGGTGTTGGCCTTTTCTTTCTTGAGATCTTTAATTTCCCTAGGATCTTTAGGCTTAAAAGGAACATCCTTGTGGCCTTCCTTCCTCTTATTTTCCTTCCAAGAAGGCTTTGAGGTTGAGTATCTACTCTTACCTTTTCTATGGAGTTGTTGTTCTACCTTTTGGGCTTGGTGGTAGAGTTCATTCAAACTCATATAGTTGTGGAGTTCCACAACATCCCTAATCTCATCCTTAAGCCCTTCAAGGAATCTTGCCATTCTAGCCTCCTCACATTCTTCTATGTTGGCTCTAATGATGGCTACCTCCATATCTTTGTAGTACTCATCAACAGTCCTATTTCCTTGGGTTAATCTTTGGAGCCTATTATGAAGCTCCCTAAGGTAATGAGGTGGTACATACCTATTCCTAAGGATGGCTTTCATTTCTTCCCAAGTCTCAATAGGATGAAACCTTGCTCTCTCTTTCACTAGCTTATCCCACCAAATCAAAGCATAGTCTGAAAATTCAAGACTAGCTAGCTTTACCCTATGTTCCTCCCTTACTTCATAGCACATGAAAATTTGCTCTACCTTCAACTCCCATGATAGGTAGATTTCAGGGTCATTCAACCCTTGAAATTTTGGAATTCTAAACTTGGTTCCATCTATTCTTTCTTGGTTTCCATTTTCTCTTCTACCTTTATTCCTAATCCTAGAAGAAGCTCTATGACTATGATGGCTAGGAGAATGTCTATCTCTACTTCTATGGATCCTACTCCTAGATGAATTTCTAACCCTAAGTGGAGACCTAGATGATTCCCTATCACTCTCATGCCTACCTTGATTCCCACCCCTGTGATTATTCCTTTGGTTTCTTCTAGGGGATTCATAGAAATCTTCTTGTGAAAGTTCCTCCCTAGGTGAATCAATTTTATTTTTGTTTTTCTTAGAACTACTAGACCCTTCATTTTGTTTCTTTTTAAACAAAGTCTCATTCCTCTTTCTTAGGTCATACAAGCGATCTTCAAATTGTTCACTTTGTTTTCTTAACATTTTTTCAAAGGTTTGGGTAAGGGCTTCTAGTTGTAACCTATTGAAGCTAGGTGGATACTCAGTTTCGCTCATGATTCTCTCCACTCAAGACACAAGATATCAAACAATCAATTAAGAAAATCACAAATATTCTAAGTACAAATTCCTACCACATAAAACACTTGAACAATTAAGAAATTAAAATGCAGAAAGTTAATTGGTTTCTTACACAAACCAAGGTCCAAGATAGGGAAAGATAAGTAACAAGTAGTCACATAGGCTAAGTTGTAAACCTAGCAATTATGAAACCCCCTTATTACTCCTTTCAACAAGCACACTTAGACTCCCCCTTATGGCTCCTTAAAACCACACAAAGGCCTTGGAAGTTACACACAATTACTAACAAAATTACAAGGAAAATTCCTAAGTACAAACTAAATCAAAAGGATTACAATATTATAACCCTACTACAACCAAATTCTAAAA
Organism: Canavalia gladiata; assembly: GCA_037954105.1. NCBI lineage: Eukaryota > Viridiplantae > Streptophyta > Magnoliopsida > Fabales > Fabaceae > Canavalia > Canavalia gladiata. The sequence continues at coordinate 27,295,357 of CM075661.1, read as the reverse complement.
TTACACCAAAAAGAAAGTCCTAGTAAGAGAAATCCTAATCTATTACAAATGGGTAAATTCTTCAAGTCAAGCTTCAAGTCCAAGTCTTCTCCAAGTTCAGCTCCAAGTCAACAAAATTTCTTTCTTAGGGCTGCATACAAAATTAAACAAAGAATGCTTTGCAAACCAAGAAATTGTTAGCACAATTAAAACCAATTACTTCCTTCCTCACCAGTGTTTGCCACTCTTAGTCACTCAATTTGGTCTTACTTTATCCTTGAAGAAAAGACACATATTCAACTTAAAATTAGAGGCCTTGATGTTTCCAATGTGGTAAAAACTCAACTCATCCAGAATTTAAGAATGGACAAAACATAGGAATTTTGGGGACAAACAAGAAACTCTTATCACAAAAATTAGCTAAACTCAAAGGGATTAAAATTGTGACAAACTAGAATTCAAAGAAGACAAGCAACAAAGTGGTGAAAAAAGAAGGCACTCAAAAGGAATTCAAGAAGGATGAATGGATAACAAACTTGTGTGAATTGTTCTTAAAACTGAACTTAACCTTTCTTTGAAAGAAAATCATTCATATGCATCATAGTTCATTCAAGAGGATAAATCCAACTCAAGTTGTTCAACACACTTCAATTGATCCCAAACTCAACTCAAATACTACAATTGAAATACAATAAAATGAAACTTGAAGATCATTCAACTCTGGAATTTTTTTTTTTTACTTTTTTTTTTTGAAAAAAATTCTGCCCAGATTTTTTTTTCACGTTTTTTTTTTCGTTTTTTTTTTCTTTTTTTTTTTGTTCTTTGTTGATTCTTGCTTTTTGCCTTGTATCTTTTAGGGAAATGTAATGTACACTTATATCACTCCAAAACAAGCACAGGATTAACACTTAACACCCAACAACAATTTTTTCAAAGATCAAACACAAACTTCCTCAAGAACCCATGAAGAACAGTGATGAACATGATGAACATGATGAACAATTTGCAGAATTTTGCCAAAATAATTGAGGGGTTTTTGAGGCAACAATGATCAAGTTTCAATTTCAACAACAAAACCCACAAAGTCCAAAGGATTTGAGAGAACAATAGATGTGTTCTTGCTGGAAATACCCAGAAAAAAAAAACCAGAAAAGGGGTTCTTCAATTTCTTGACATTTTGAGGCAATTTTGAGCAAATTCACCGATTAAATTGATGTTCAAGCAAGGATCCAACAACATATGGCTCAAAGCAACACAAATTACATGTGAATTCAAGCAAGAAGGGGCTGAAAATATGCAGAAAAAACTGGAACAAAAACAGAGATGAAAATGGGAGAAGAAAATGATGAAAAATGAAGGAGAAAAGTGAGAGAAGTTACCTCCAAACAACAAGCTCTGATACCACATAATACAACCCACTTGGGAGGAGGGGGATGGACCTAGTTGGAGGTAGGATTGAAGCTCAAAATTCAGAGCAGTTTTGGGAGCTCCTCAAATTGTGTTCAATGTAGCACAAAATTGTGCATAAAAATGAAAAGAAGAGGAAACATAAATTTGCAGAATACAAAGAGGGAATTTGGGAAGGTGATTGCAAGAATTAAAGGCTGGAAATAAAGTGCAGAAATGGAAGAAAGGGCAAAACGAAAATGACCCAAAATTAAAGGGGAAAGGGGCTGAAAATTAAAGCATAATCTAAGAACCAGAATTGTAAATTGCAAGAAGGTAAATGGCAGAATGTAAATTGCAGAAAAATAATTCCTAAGCTAGGCGCCACTCCACTAGCTAGAGGAAGCTAGGAAGATAAGCCAAGTTCCACCACATTGGAGGCTCCAATGATAAGGAAAAGGGTCTTAACCTCAAGAACAAGCAAGAGGAGAAGAAAGAGAAGAGAAAGTTGCTCTCTCAAGGGAATTTCGGATTCCAATATCATAAAATGACCAAAGGTGCCATTTGCTTACATTGAGCCCTTATTTATAGGAAAAAAGGAAGGGGGCTGCTTGGTTGTGGGTTTGGGCTGCCCTTAGCCAACCAAGCTCATAACCTAAGCCTATTCCTATTCTAAATAACCTATTCTTATTTCAAGTTAGAATAAGCTATTCCCACTTTTACAACTTAAAGAAAAATACAACCAAATTAAAATTTAGGAAAAATTTCAGTTTTATTATCCTTAAGCTAAAAATTTCTCTTGAAAGCCAATTTCCATGCTCACATCACTACTCATTCGAAGTCCAGCTTGATAATTCTTCATTTCCTGGGATGTTGAATTTTAAGAACCGGGTTCCCCCCAATCCACAGATTCTTAGACTCAAGGAATGGTTTTCTAGGTATAACTTCACGGTTAAACACATAAAAGGAAGCCAAAACCTGATCCCTGACTACCTATCTAGGCCAAAGCCAGTAACTCTGATCTCCAGTCTCCATGAATTTCCAATCATAATGATGATGCCAGAAGCATCGTCATCAAACCTTTCCAACCCATCACCTGGGATTTAAAATTTTCCACCAGAGATAAAAATTCTGCATACACTCAATCCAGAAAACATAAAGCATTTTGCGAGATCCCATATGTTTCATTATCTTGCCAGACAACTCCAGGAAAAAAGGGTTATTCCAAAACCAACCTGGTTTGATCCTCAGCCACCATACCTTAACATTTATCCTATGTTAATGGATCATTATCCATTCACAGACATGGATTTATGGTACCTTTGGTGTGTCACGGTCCTTTACAAATATCCAATTATTTTCCCAACTTTTAAAATGATAGAATATTTGGAAAATAAAACAAACAAAGGGTCCTTGCTTTGGAAATGTTTGAAATGGTTTTTCCCTATCCAGGATTGGATAAAACACTTATACCAAGATCTTCATCCTTATAACATCTGGAAATTCGATGAAGAACAATGCAGAAAGTTTGTCTCAGTGGTTATACTTCACAGGCCATATTTCAAGCATCCACTCACAGGGTACATATATTCCCAGGACAATGCAGCTTTCTACATCACCATACCAGAGTTAAGGTTATTCTCTCAAAATGAAGAAGCTCCTCGTTACCAAGAAGAATTAGCCCTTTACTTGCATGAGCTGAATAATTCCAAATGTAGAAGCAAGGGGACAGAGAATACTTGTTTGAATGTCAAACGTCCCCAAGTTATGTGTTTTCCAAACTGGGAGATACCTGAAGAACATCGACATGAAGGGACAACAAGAGCTATCATTCCCAAAATGAATGATCAGATCAGCACAGCAAATTCTGCAAATATCTTATGGCAAGATTCCCAAGATCCGAATGAAAGGATAGACATCGAAACCCAACAGCTGGAAGAACAAGCAGATGAGGAGGAACATCACATCATGAACATGTCTCCAAGTCATGAGTGCATCTTATCCAAAAATAAAGATTAAAGTAGAAGATTCTCTGACAAGAGATAAAACATGTCAATAATGTCTGCTTTAGTCTTTTCATATTTAAAGTAGTTTGCTTTATAAGATAATGGTCTGTAATGATATTAGTGTGTCTAGATTCCCGATCTTCATCCAGTAACCGGTTGAACCTTCCGCGTAAGAGACATCTCTCTTCAGTTGTAGAGGCAGAGAAGAGTTTCAATAAATAAATACAAGTGTGTTTCCATCCAACTATGAGTAACTAAATTTCTCTATCTCTCTCTCTTGATCTGAAAGTCTTATTGTGCCATTACAGCATGCTCTGATCATAACCCAGTATGCTCTATGCTTGCCTCCCAGAGGATCCTGCATATCAGAACGGTTCTGTAAAGTTTTGATCCATGTTTTACGATCTCTTTTATTGTCATGTTATGCATTCAAAAGTAATCTGTACTGGGACGAAAAAGTAGTCATGGGGACGAAAAGCGAAACCAGTAAGATGAAATTGGGTATATGATATGGTAATGAAGGAGCTCTCGGCCCAACAGTGGTATCAGAGCCTTACGTGCTCTAACTAGTTCTATTTCCTCTTTCAAAACAGAGGGTGCATGTAATGGAATAATATAGACAAGTAGGAGAGAGAGAGAGAGGGTCTCACACACAGTGAATACACCAACCACCTCAAACACAAACTCTATCATTGAACACAATTCCAAAATAACATTCCCAGGCTTCTGTAAACAAACCATGTAATACAACTCACTTGGGAGGAGGAGGATGGACCTAGTTGGAGGTAGGATTGAAGCTCAAAATTCAGGGCAGTTTTGGGAGCTCCTCAAATTGTGTTCAATGTAGCACAAAATTGTGCATAAAAATGAAAAGAAGAGGAAACATAAATTTGCAGAATGTAAAGAGGGAATTGGGGAAGGTGATTGCAAGAATTAAAGGCTGGAAATAAAGTGCAGAAATGGAAGAAAGGGCAAAACGAAAATAACCCAAAATTAAAGGGGAAAGGGGCTGAAAATTAAAGCATAAACTAAGAACCAGAATTGTAAATTGCAAGAAGGTAAATGGCAGAATGTAAATTGCAGAAAAATAATTCCTAAGCTAGGCGCCACTCCACTAGCTAGAGGAAGCTAGGAAGATAAGCCAAGTTCCACCACATTGGAGGCTCCAATGATAAGGAAAAGGGTCTTAACCTCAAGAACAAGCAAGAGGAGAAGAAAGAGAAGAGAAAGCTGCTCTCTCAAGGGAATTTCGGATTCCAATAGCATAAAATGACCAAAGGTACCATTTGCTTACATTTAGCCCTTATTTATAGGAAAAAAGGAAGGGGGCTGCTTGGTTGTGGGTTTGGGCTGCCCTTAGCCAACCAAGCTCTTAACCTAAGCCTGTTCCTATTCTTATTCCATGTTGGAATAAGCTATTCTCACTTTTACAACTCAAAGAAAAATACAACCAAATTAAAATTAGGAAAAATTTCAGTTTTATTATCCTTAAGCTAAAAATTTCTCTTGAAAGCTAATTTCCATGCTCACATCATCCTCTCCCCCTTAAAAGCATTCGCCCTCGAATGGCAATCATCAATTTCTGCAAAACAAAGGATACAAATAAGAGTAGAAGAGTATATGTGGTTATGGAAGAAAGAAAATTATGGAGAATGCCAGGATCAAATACGAACCTCTTTAATTTTTCAAATAGTCGTAAACATTGGAAAGCAAATTTGACTAGGAACAAAAGGTTGATTCGATCTGCAAGCTCATAGTTATTAACAAACATGTCCCAAGTAAACTTACGTGCTTTGATCCATTTTCTTTTCCCTAAAGAGATCTTAGTGCTATGACTATTTGTAATTACTAACAAATTAAGCATCCTAGACGCATTATCATAAAACAAGGATTGAAGCATGCTAGGGACCTTTATATGTGAGAATTCACTATTACTGTGAAGCATATGAGACAGTGGTGATAATCTAGGCATATGAATGGATCTAGACACATGATCTCCAACAAATTTTGCAACAATGGTGTCCCAAATGTTGGTAGAAGGCTGGAGTTCCATCTTTTGATTACTCTTTGTAAAGGAGAACATTTCAACCCCTATGATAGGTGATGTGAGCATGGAAATTGGCTTTCAAGAGAAATTTTTAGCTTAAGGATAATAAAACTGAAATTTTTCCTAATTTTAATTTGGTTGTATTTTTCTTTAAGTTGTAAAAGTGGGAATAGCTTATTCTAACTTGAAATAAGAATAGGTTATTTAGAATAGGAATAGGCTTAGGTTATGAGCTTGGTTGGCTAAGGGCAGCCCAAACCCACAACCAAGCAGCCCCCTTCCTTTTTTCCTATAAATAAGGGCTCAATGTAAGCAAATGGCACCTTTGGTCATTTTATGATATTGGAATCCGAAATTCCCTTGAGAGAGCAACTTTCTCTTCTCTTTCTTCTCCTCTTGCTTGTTCTTGAGGTTAAGACCCTTTTCCTTATCATTGGAGCCTCCAATGTGGTGGAACTTGGCTTATCTTCCTAGCTTCCTCTAGCTAGTGGAGTGGCGCCTAGCTTAGGAATTATTTTTCTGCAATTTACATTCTGCCATTTACATCCTTGCAATTTACAATTCTGGTTCTTAGTGTATGCTTTAATTTTCAGCCCCTTTCCCCTTTAATTTTGGTCATTTTCGTTTTGCCCTTTCTTCCATTTCTGCACTTTATTTCCAGCCTTTAATTCTTGCAATCACCTTCCCCAATTCCCTCTTTACATTCTGCAAATTTATGTTTCCTCTTCTTTTCATTTTTATGCACAATTTTGTGCTACATTGAACACAATTTGAGGAGCTCCCAAAACTGCTCTGAATTTTGAGCTTCAATCCTACCTCCAACTAGGTCCATCCTCCTCCTCCCAAGTGGGTTGTATTATGTGGTATCAGAGCTTGTTGTTTGGAGGTAACTTCTCTCACTTTTCTCCTTCATTTTTCATCATCTTCTTCTCCCATTTTCATCTCTGTTTTTGTTCCAGTTTTTTCTGCATATTTTCAGCCCCTTCTTGCTTGAATTCACATGTAATTTGTGTTGCTTTGAGCCATATGTTGTTGGATCCTTGCTTGAACATCAATTTAATCGGTAAATTTGCTCAAAATTGCATCAAAATGTCAAGAAATTGAAGAACCCCTTTTCTGGTTTTTTTTTCTGGGTATTTCCAGCAAGAACACATCTATTGTTCTCTCAAATCCTTTGGACTTTGTGGGTTTTGTTGTTGAAATTGAAACTTGATCATTGTTGCCTCAAAAACCCCTCAATTATTTTGGCAAAATTCTGCAAATTGTTCATCATGTTCATCACTGTTCTTCATGTGTTCTTGAGGAACTTTGTGTTTGATCTTTGAAAAAATTGTTGTTGGGTGTTTAAGTGTTAATCCTGTGCTTCTTTTGGAGTGATATAAGTGTACATTACATTTCCCTAAAAGATACAAGGCAAAAAGCAAGAATCAACAAAGAACAAAAAAAAAGAAAAAAAAAACGAAAAAAAAAAACGTGAAAAAAAAATCTGGGCAGAATTTTTTTTCAAAAAAAAAAAAAGTAAAAAAAAAAATTTCCAGCGTTGAATGATCTTCAAGTTTCATTTTATTGTATTTCAATTGTAGTATTTGAGTTGAGTTTGGGATCAATTGAAGTGTGTTGAACAACTTGAGTTGGATTTATCCTCTTGAATGAACTATGATGCATATGAATGATTTTCTTTCAAAGAAAGGATAAGTTCAGTTTTAAGAACAATTCACACAAGTTTGTTATCCATTCATCCTTCTTGAATTCCTTTTGAGTGCCTTCTTTTTTCACCACTTAATTGTTGCTTGTCTTCTTTGAATTCTAGTTTGTCACAATTTTAATCCCTTTGAGTTTAGCTAATTTTTGTGATAAGAGTTTCTTGTTTGTCCCCAAAATTCCTATGTTTTGTCCATTCTTGAATTCTGGATGAGTTGAGTTTTTACCACATTGGAAACATCAAGGCCTCTAATTTTAAGTTGAATATGTGTCTTTTCTTCAAGGGTAAAGCAAGACCAAATTGAGTGACTAAGAGTGGCAAACACTGGTGAGGAAGGAAGTAATTGGTTTTAATTGTGCTAACAATTTCTTGGTTTGCAAAGCATTCTTTGTTTAATTTTGTATGCAGCCCTAAGAAAGAAATTTTGTTTGACTTGGAGCTGAACTTGGAGAAGACTTGGACTTGAAGCTTGACTTGAAGAATTTACCCATTTGTAATAGATTAGGATTTCTCTTACTAGGACTTTCTTTTTGGTGTAATTTTAGAATTTGGTTGTAGTAGGATTATAATATTGTAATCCTTTTGATTTAGTTTGTACTTAGGAATTTTCCTTGTAATTTTGTTAGTAATTGTGTGTAAGTTCCAAGGCCTTTGTGTGGTTTTAAGGAGCCATAAGGGGGAGTCTAAGTGTGCTTGTTGAAAGGAGTAATAAGGGGGTTTCATAATTGCTAGGTTTACAACTTAGCCTATGTGACTACTTGTTACTTATCTTTCCCTATCTTGGACCTTGGTTTGTGTAAGAAACCAATTAACTTTCTGCATTTTAATTTCTTAATTGTTCAAGTGTTTTATGTGGTAGGAATTTGTACTTAGAATATTTGTGATTTTCTTAATTGATTTGTTTCATATCTTGTGTCTTGAGTGGAGAGCATCATGAGTGAAAATGATTATCCACCTAGCTTCAATAGGTTACAACTAGAAGCCCTTACCCAAACCTTTGAAAAAATGTTAAGAAAACAAAGTGAACAATTTGAAGATCGCTTGTATGAAATAGAAAAGAGGAATGAGACTTTGTTTAAAAAGAAACAAAATGAAGGGTCTAGTAGTTCTAAGAAAAACAAAAATAAAATTGATTCACCTAGGGAGGAACTTTCACAAAAAGAATTCTATGAATCCCCTAGAAGAAACCAAAGGAATAATCACAGGGGTGGGAATCAAGGTAGGCATGAGAGTGATAGGGAATCATCTAGGTCTCCACTTAGGGTTAGAAATTCATCTAGGAGTAGGATCCATAGAAGTAGAGATAGACAGTCTCCTAGCCATCATAGTCATAGAGCTTCTTCTAGGATTATGAATAGAGGTAGGAGAGAAAATGGAAACCAAGAAAGAATTGATGGAACCAAGTTTAGAATTCCAAAATTTCAAGGGTTGAATGACCCTGAAATCTACCTATCATGGGAGTTGAAGGTAGAGCAAATTTTCATGTGCTATGAAGTAAGGGAGGAACATAGGGTAAAGCTAGCTAGTCTTGAATTTTCAGACTATGCTTTGATTTGGTGGGATAAGCTAGTGAAAGAGAGAGCAAGGTTTCATCCTATTGAGACTTGGGAAGAAATGAAAGCCATCCTTAGGAATAGGTATGTACCACCTCATTACCTTAGGGAGCTTCATAATAGGCTCCAAAGATTAACCCAAGGTAATAGAACTGTTGATGAGTACTACAAAGATATGGAGGTAGCCATCATTAGAGCAAACATAGAAGAATGCGAGGAGGCTAGAATGGCAAGATTCCTTGAAGGGCTTAAGGATGAGATTAGGGATGTTGTGGAACTCCACAACTATATGAGTTTGAATGAACTCTACCAACAAGCCCAAAAGGTAGAACAACAACTCCATAGAAAAGGTAAGAGTAGATACTCAACCTCAAATCCTTCTTGGAAGGAAAATAAGAGAAAGGAAGGTCACAAGGATGTTCCTTTTAAGCCTGAAGATCCTAGGAAAATTAAAGATCCCAAGAAAGAAAAGGCCAACACCCTATCCACTCCGATAAAAAAGGAATCATCCATTAAGTGTTTCAAGTGTTTGGGACGAGGGCACATTGCCTCTCAATGCCCTAACAAGAAGAGCATGATCCTTAGAGATAATGGACAAGTCTCATCTTTGGAATCCTCAAGTGAAAACTCTAGCTCTAGTGCCACTAGCTCTTCTAGTGAAGAAGGATTAGAGTATGCCCCCGAAGGTGATCTTCTTGTTGTTAGGAGATTACTAGGAAGCATGGTCATGGGGGAAGATGAGAGCCAAAGAGAAAATATTTTTCACACAAGGTGTGTGATTGGGGGGAAGACATGTTCTTTGATTATAGATGGGGGAAGTTGCACTAACGTGGCTAGTGCTAGGCTAGTACAAAAGCTAGGATTAACCACTACCCCACATCCTAGGCCTTACAAGTTGCAATGGTTGAGTGACAATGGGGACCTCTTAGTGGATAAGCAAGTCTTAGTTGTCTTTTCCATAGGTAGGTATCTTGACCAAGTAACTTGTGATGTTGTGCCCATGGAAGCAAGTCATGTGCTCTTGGGAAGGCCATGGCAATTTGATAGGAAAGTTCACCATGATGGGCATAGCAATAGGTATTCATTTGTTTTCAATTCCCAAAAGGTCACCTTAGTTCCCTTGGCTCCTAGTGAGGTTTGTAAAGATCAAGTACAAATGAAAAAGAAAAGAGAGAAAGAAAAGAAGGGAATTAAAGGAAAGAATTTAAAAAAAGATAAGAGGTTGAGACATGTGGAAAAATTTAAAAACCTCTTCATCAATCAAGGAGAAATTAGGCAAACTCTTCTAGCTAGACAACCCATGTACATGCTCATGTGCAAAGAGTATTGCTTGAATACTCAACCAAACCTTGAGTCTAGTGAACTTCTAGAAGAGTTCCAAGATGTATTCCCAAAAGAGTTACCTCTAGGGTTTCCAACTGTAAGGGGCATTGAACATCAAGAAAACTTAGTGCCTAGTGTTCCTCAATTCCTTTCACCTATCATAGAGGTTGAAATGTTCTCCTTTACAAAGAGTAATCAAGAGATGGAACTTCAGCCTTCTACCAACATTTGGGACACCATTGTTGCAAAATTTGTTGGAGATCATGTGTCTAGAACCATTCATATGCCTAGATTATCACCACGGTCTCATATGCTTCACAATGATAGTGAATTCTCACATATAAAGGTCCCTAGCATGCTTCAATCCTTGTTTTATGATAATGCATCTAGGATGCTTAATTTGTTAGTAATTACAAATATTCATAGCACTAAGATCTCTTTAGGGAAAAGAAAATGGATGAAAGCACGTAAGTTTACTTGGGACATGTTTGTTAATAACTATGAGCTTGTAGATCCCATCAACCTTTTGTTCCTAGTCAAATTTGCTTTCCAATGTTTACGACTATTTGAAAAATTAAAGAGGTTCGTATTTGATCCTGGCATTCTCCATAATTTTCTTTCTTCCATAACCACATATACTCTTCTACTCTTATTTGTGTCCTTTGTTTTGCAGAAATTGGTGATTTCCATTCGAGGGCGAATGCTTTTAAGGGGGAGAGGATGATGTGAGCATGGAAATTGGCTTTCAAGAGAAATTTTTAGCTTAAGGATAATAAAACTGAAATTTTTCCTAATTTTAATTTGGTTGTATTTTTCTTTAAGTTGTAAAAGTGGGAATAGCTTATTCTAACTTGAAATAAGAATAGGTTATTTAGAATAGGAATAGGCTTAGGTTATGAGCTTGGTTGGCTAAGGGCAGCCCAAACCCACAACCAAGCAGCCCCCTTCCTTTTTTCCTATAAATAAGGGCTCAATGTAAGCAAATGGCACCTTTGGTCATTTTATGATATTGGAATCCGAAATTCCCTTGAGAGAGCAACTTTCTCTTCTCTTTCTTCTCCTCTTGCTTGTTCTTGAGGTTAAGACCCTTTTCCTTATCATTGGAGCCTCCAATGTGGTGGAACTTGGCTTATCTTCCTAGCTTCCTCTAGCTAGTGGAGTGGCGCCTAGCTTAGGAATTATTTTTCTGCAATTTACATTCTGCCATTTACATCCTTGCAATTTACAATTCTGGTTCTTAGTGTATGCTTTAATTTTCAGCCCCTTTCCCCTTTAATTTTGGTCATTTTCGTTTTGCCCTTTCTTCCATTTCTGCACTTTATTTCCAGCCTTTAATTCTTGCAATCACCTTCCCCAATTCCCTCTTTACATTCTGCAAATTTATGTTTCCTCTTCTTTTCATTTTTATGCACAATTTTGTGCTACATTGAACACAATTTGAGGAGCTCCCAAAACTGCTCTGAATTTTGAGCTTCAATCCTACCTCCAACTAGGTCCATCCTCCTCCTCCCAAGTGGGTTGTATTAATAGGTGAAAGGAATTGAGGAACACTAGGCACTAAGTTTTCTTGATGTTCAATACCCCTTACAGGTGGCAACCCTAGAGGTAACTCTTTTGGGAATACATCTTGGAATTCTTCTAGAAGTTCACTAGACTCAAGGTTTGGTTGAGTATTCAAGCAATACTCTTTGCACATGAGCATGTGCATGGGTTGTCTAGCTAGAAGAATTTGCCTAATTTCTCCTTGATTGATGAAGAGGTTTTTATCCTTTTCTTCATGTCTCAACCTCTTATCTTTTTTTAAATTCTTTCCTTTAATTCCCTTCTTTTCTTTCTCTCTTTTCTTTTTCATTTGTACTTGATCTTTACAAACCTCACTAGGGGCCAAGGGAACTAAGGTGACCTGTTGGGAATTGAAAACAAAGGAATACCTATTGCTATGCCCATCATGGTGAACTTTCCTATCAAATTGCCATGGCCTTCCCAAGAGCACATGACTTGCTTCCATGGGCACAACATCACAAGTTACTTGGTCAAGATATCTACCTATGGAAAAGGCAACTAAGACTTGCTTATCCACTAAGAGGTCCCCATTGTCACTCAACCATTGCAACTTGTAAGGCCTAGGATGTGGGGTAGTGGTTAATCCTAACTTTTGTACTAGCCTAGCACTAGCCATGTTGGTGCAACTTCCCCCATCTATAATCAAAGAACATGTCTTCCCCCCAATCACACACCTTGTGTGAAAAATATTTTCTCTTTGGCTCTCATCTTCCCCCTTGACCATGCTTCCTAGTAATCTCCTAACAACAAGAAGATCACCTTCGGGGGCATACTCTAATCCTTCTTCACTAGAAGAGCTAGTGGCACTAGAGCTAGAGTTTTCACTTGAGGATTCCAAAGATGAGACTTGTTCATTATCTGTAAGGATCATGCTCTTCTTGTTAGGGCATTGAGAGGCAATGTGCCCTCGTCCCAAACACTTGAAACACTTAATGGATGATTCCTTTTTTATCGGAGTGGATGGGGTGTTGGCCTTTTCTTTCTTGGGATCTTTAATTTCCCTAGGATCTTTAGGCTTAAAAGGGACATCCTTGTGGCCTTCCTTCCTCTTATTTTCCTTCCAAGAAGGCTTTGAGGTTGAGTATCTACTCTTACCTTTTCTATGGAGTTGTTGTTCTACCTTTTGGGCTTGGTGGTAGAGTTCATTCAAACTCATATAGTTGTGGAGTTCCACAACATCCCTAATCTCATCCTTAAGCCCTTCAAGGAATCTTGCCATTCTAGCCTCCTCACATTCTTCTATGTTGGCTCTAATGATGGCTACCTCCATATCTTTGTAGTACTCATCAACAGTTCTACTACCTTGGGTTAATCTTTGGAGCCTATTATGAAGCTCCCTAAGGTAATGAGGTGGTACATACCTATTCCTAAGGATGGCTTTCATTTCTTCCCAAGTCTCAATAGGATGAAACCTTGCTCTCTCTTTCACTAGCTTATCCCACCAAATCAAAGCATAGTCTGAAAATTCAAGACTAGCTAGCTTTACCCTATGTTCCTCCCTTACTTCATAGCACATGAAAATTTGCTCTACCTTCAACTCCCATGATAGGTAGATTTCAGGATCATTCAACCCTTGAAATTTTGGAATTCTAAACTTGGTTCCATCTATTCTTTCTTGGTTTCCATTTTCTCTCCTACCTCTATTCCTAATCCTAGAAGAAGCTCTATGACTATGAGAATGTCTATCTCTACTTCTATGGATCCTACTCCTAGATGAATTTCTAACCCTAAGTGGAGACCTAGATGATTCCCTATCACTCTCATGCCTACCTTGATTCCCACCCCTGTGATTATTCCTTTGGTTTCTTCTAGGGGATTCATAGAAATCTTCTTGTGAAAGTTCCTCCCTAGGTGAATCAATTTTATTTTTGTTTTTCTTAGAACTACTAGACCCTTCATTTTGTTTCTTTTTAAACAAAGTCTCATTCCTCTTTCCTAGGTCATACAAGCGATCTTCAAATTGTTCACTTTGTTTTCTTAACATTTTTTCAAAGGTTTGGGTAAGGGCTTCTAGTTGTAACCTATTGAAGCTAGGTGGATACTCAGTTTCGCTCATGATTCTCTCCACTCAAGACACAAGATATCAAACAATCAATTAAGAAAATCACAAATATTCTAAGTACAAATTCCTACCACATAAAACACTTGAACAATTAAGAAATTAAAATGCAGAGAGTTAATTGGTTTCTTACACAAACCAAGGTCCAAGATAGGGAAAGATAAGTAACAAGTAGTCACATAGGCTATGTTGTAAATGTAGCAATTATGGAACCCCCTTATTACTCCTTTCAACAAGCACACTTAGACTCCCCCTTATGGCTCCTTAAAACCACACAAAGGCCTTGGAACTTACAGACAATTACTAACAAAATTACAAGGAAAATTCCTAAGTACAAACTAAATCAAAAGGATTACAATATTATAACCCTACTACAACCAAATTCTAAAATTACACCAAAAAGAAAGTCCTAGTAAGAGAAATCCTAATCTATTACAAATGGGTAAATTCTTCAAGTCCAAGTCTTCTCCAAGTTCAGCTCCAAGTCAAACAAAATTTCTTTCTTAGGGCTGCATACAAAATTAAACAAAGAATGCTTTGCAAACCAAGAAATTGTTAGCACAATTAAAACAAATTACTTCCTTCCTCACCAGTGTTTGCCACTCTTAGTCACTCAATTTGGTCTTGCTTTACCCTTGAAGAAAAGACACATATTCAACTTAAAATTAGAGGCCTTGATGTTTCCAAAGTGGTAAAAACTCAACTCATCCCGAATTCAAGAATGGACAAAACATAAGAATTTTGGGGACAAACAAGAAACTCTTATCACAAAAATTAGCTAAACTCAAAGGGATTAAAATTGTGACAAACTAGAATTCAAAGAAGACAAGCAACAATTAAGTGGTGAAAAAAGAAGGCACTCAAAAGGAATTCAAGAAGGATGAATGGGTTACAAACTTGTGTGAATTGTTCTTAAAACTGAACTTAACCTTTCTTTGAAAGAAAATCATTCATATGCATCATAGTTCATTCAAGAGGATAAATCCAACTCAAGTTGTTCAACACACTTCAATTGATCCCAAACTCAACTCAAATACTACAATTGAAATACAATAAAATGAAACTTGAAGATCATTCAACTCTGGAATTTTTTTTTTACTTTTTTTTTTGAAAAAAATTCTGCCCAGATTTTTTTTTCACGTTTTTTTTTTTGTTTTTTTTTTTTCGTTTTTTTTTCTTTTTTTTTTGTTCTTTGTTGATTCTTACTTTTTTGCCTTGTATCTTTTAGGGAAATGTAATGTACACTTATATCACTCCAAAACCAGCACAAGATTAACACTTAAACACCCAACAACAATATTTTCAAAGATCAAACACAAACTTCCTCAAGAACACATGAAGAACAGTGATGAACATGATGAACAATTTGCAGAATTTTGCCAAAATAATTGAGGGGTTTTTGAGGCAACAATGATCAAGTTTCAATTTCAACAACAAAACCCACAAAGTCCAAAGGATTTGAGAGAACAATAGATGTGTTTTTGCTGAAATACCCAGAAAAAAAAAACCAGAAAAGGGGTTCTTCAATTTCTTGACATTTTGATGCAATTTTGAGCAAATTCACCGATTAAATTGATGTTCAAGCAAGGATCCAACAACATATGACTCAAACCAACACAAATTACATGTGAATTCAAGCAAGAAGGGGCTGAAAATATGCAGAAAAACTGGAAGAAAAACAGAGACAAAAATGGGAGAAGAAGATGATGAAAAATGAAGGAGAAAAGTGAGAGAAGTTACCTCCAAACAACAAGCTCTTGATACCACATAATACAACCCACTTGGGAGGAGGAGGATGGACCTAGTTGGAGGTAGGATTGAAGCTCAAAATTCAGGGCAATTTTGGGAGCTCCTCAAATTGTGTTCAATGTAGCACAAAATTGTGCATAAAAATGAAAAGAAGAGGAAACATAAATTTGCAGAATGTAAAGAGGGAATTGGGGAAGGTGATTGCAAGAATTAAAGGCTGGAAATAAAGTGCAGAAATGGAAGAAAGGACAAAACGAAAATGACCCAAAATTAAAGGGGAAAGGGGCTGAAAATTAAAGCATAAACTAAGAACCAGAATTGTAAATTGCAAGAAGGTAAATGGCAGAATGTAAATTGCAGAAAAATAATTCCTAAGCTAGGCGCCACTCCACTAGCTAGAGGAAGCTAGGAAGATAAGCTAAGTTCCACCACATTGGAGGCTCCAATGATAAGGAAAAGGGTCTTAACCTCAAGAACAAGCAAGAGGAAAAGAAAGAGAAGAGAAAGCTGCTCTCTCAAGGGAATTTCGGATTCCAATACCATAAAATGACCAAAGGTACCATTTGCTTACATTTAGCCCTTATTTATAGGAAAACAGGAAGGGGCTGCTTGGTTGTGGGTTTGGGCTGCCCTTAGCCAACCAAGCTCTTAACCTAAGCCTGTTCCTATTCTAAATAACCTATTCTTATTCCATGTTGGAATAAGCTATTCTTACTTTTACAACTCAAAGAAAAATACAACCAAATTAAAATTAGGAAAAATTTCAGTTTTATTATCCTTAAGCTAAAAATTTCTCTTGAAAGCTAATTCCCATGCTCACATCACCATGGGCAGCAAGATAGACAATCTTGTTGAGTACCAGTACGTTCCCGAAGAAGCAAGGATAGATCAGTCTATTCCTCCCCTAATGAGTCCATACAACTTGTACCGCCGACACAAATCCGGCAACAAATGGCTATCAGCAGCAAAAAAGCTGATAATACAACCCACTTGGGAGGAGGAGGATGGACCTAGTTGGAGGTAGGATTGAAGCTCAAAATTCAGGGCAGTTTTGGGAGCTCCTCAAATTGTGTTCAATGTAGCACAAAATTGTGCATAAAAAATGAAAAGAAGAGGAAACATAAATTTGCAGAATGTAAAGAGGGAATTGGGGAAGGTGATTGCAAGAATTAAAGGCTGGAAATAAAGTGCAGAAATGGAAGAAAGGGCAAAACGAAAATGACCAAAATTAAAGGGGAAAGGGGCTGAAAATTAAAGCATAAACTAAGAACCAGAATTGTAAATTGCAAGAAGGTAAATGGCAGAATGTAAACTGCAGAAAAATAATTCCTAAGCTAGGCGCCACTCCACTAGCTAGAGGAAGCTAGGAAGATAAGCCAAGTTCCACCACATTGGAGGCTCCAATGATAAGGAAAAGGGTCTTAACCTCAAGAACAAGCAAGAGGAAAAGAAAGAGAAGAGAAAGCTGCTCTCTCAAGGGAATTTCGGATTCCAATACCATAAAATGACCAAAGGTACCATTTGCTTACATTTAGCCCTTATTTATAGGAAAACAGGAAGGGGCTGCTTGGTTGTGGGTTTGGGCTGCCCTTAGCCAACCAAGCTCTTAACCTAAGCCTGTTCCTATTCTAAATAACCTATTCTTATTCCATGTTGGAATAAGCTATTCTCACTTTTACAACTCAAAGAAAAATACAACCAAATTAAAATTAGGAAAAATTTCAGTTTTATTATCCTTAAGCTAAAAATTTCTCTTGAAAGCTAATTTCCATGCTCACATCACCATGGGCAGCAAGATAGACAATCTTGTTGAGTACCAGTACGTTCCCGAAGAAGCAAGGATAGATCAGTCTATTCCTCCCCTAATGAGTCCATACAACTTGTACCGCCGACACAAATCCGGCAACAAATGGCTATCAGCAGCAAAAAAGCTGATAATACAACCCACTTGGGAGGAGGAGGATGGACCTAGTTGGAGGTAGGATTGAAGCTCAAAATTCAGGGCAGTTTTGGGAGCTCCTCAAATTGTGTTCAATGTAGCACAAAATTGTGCATAAAAAATGAAAAGAAGAGGAAACATAAATTTGCAGAATGTAAAGAGGGAATTGGGGAAGGTGATTGCAAGAATTAAAGGCTGGAAATAAAGTGCAGAAATGGAAGAAAGGGCAAAACGAAAATGACCAAAATTAAAGGGGAAAGGGGCTGAAAATTAAAGCATAAACTAAGAACCAGAATTGTAAATTGCAAGAAGGTAAATGGCAGAATGTAAACTGCAGAAAAATAATTCCTAAGCTAGGCGCCACTCCACTAGCTAGAGGAAGCTAGGAAGATAAGCCAAGTTCCACCACATTGGAGGCTCCAATGATAAGGAAAAGGGTCTTAACCTCAAGAACAAGCAAGAGGAGAAGAAAGAGAAGAGAAAGTTGCTCTCTCAAGGGAATTTCGGATTCCAATATCATAAAATGACCAAAGGTACCATTTTCTTACATTGAGCCCTTATTTATAGGAAAAAAGGAAGGGGGCTGCTTGGTTGTGGGTTTGGGCTGCCCTTAGCCAACCAAGCTCTTAACCTAAGCCTATTCCTATTCTAAATAACCTATTCTTATTCCAAGTTAGAATAAGCTATTCCCACTTTTACAACTTAAAGAAAAATACAACCAAATTAAAATTAGGAAAAATTTCAGTTTTATTATCCTTAAGCTAAAAATTTCTCTTGAAAGCCAATTTCCATGCTCACATCATCCTCTCCCCCTTAAAAGCATTCGCCCTCGAATGGCAATCACCAATTTCTGAAAAACAAAGGACACAAATAAGAGTAGAAGAGTATATGTGGTTATGGAAGAAAGAAAATTATGGAGAATGCCAGGATCAAATACGAACCTCTTTAATTTTTCAAATAGTCGTAAACATTGGAAAGCAAATTTGACTAGGAACAAAAGGTTGATGTGATCTACAAGCTCATAGTTATTAACAAACTTGTCCCAAGTAAACTTACGTGCTTTCATCCATTTTCTTTTCCCTAAAGAGATCTTAGTGCTATGAATATTTGTAATTACTAACAAATTAAGCATCCTAGGTGCATTATCATAAAACAAGGATTGAAGCATGCTAGGGACCTTTATATGTGAGAATTCACTATCATTGTGAAGCATATGAGACCGTGGTGATAATCTAGGCATATGAATGGTTCTAGACACATGATCTCCAACAAATTTTGCAACAATGGTGTCCCAAATGTTGGTAGAAGGCTGGAGTTCCATCTCTTGATTACTCTTTTGTAAAGGAGAACATTTCAACCCCTATGATAGGTGAAAGGAATTGAGGAACACTAGGCACTAAGTTTTCTTGATGTTCAATGCCCCTTACAGTTGGAAACCCTAGAGGTAACTCTTTTGGGAATACATCTTGGAACTCTTCTAGAAGTTCACTAGACTCAAGGTTTGGTTGAGTATTCAAGCAATACTCTTTGCACATGAGCATGTACATGGGTTGTCTAGCTAGAAGAGTTTGCCTAATTTCTCCTTGATTGATGAAGAGGTTTTTAAATTTTTCCACATGTCTCAACCTCTTATCTTTTTTTTAAATTCTTTCCTTTAATTCCCTTCTTTTCTTTCTCTCTTTTCTTTTTCATTTGTACTTGATCTTTACAAACCTCACTAGGAGCCAAAGGAACTAAGGTGACCTTTTGGGAATTGAAAACAAATGAATACCTATTGCTATGCCCATCATGGTGAACTTTCCTATCAAATTGCCATGGCCTTCCCAAGAGCACATGACTTGCTTCCATGGGCACAACATCACAAGTTACTTGGTCAAGATACCTACCTATGGAAAAGGCAACTAAGACTTGCTTATCCACTAAGAGGTCCCCATTGTCACTCAACCATTGCAACTTGTAAGGCCTAGGATGTGGGGTAGTGGTTAATCCTAGCTTTTGTACTAGCCTAGCACTAGCCACGTTGGTGCAACTTCCCCCATCTATAATCAAAGAACATGTCTTCCCCCCAATCACACACCTATGTGAAAAATATTTTCTCTTTGACTCTCATCTTCCCCCATGACCATGCTTCCTAGTAATCTCCTAACAACAAGAAGATCACCTTCGGGGGCATACTCTAATCCTTCTTCACTAGAAGAGCTAGTGGCACTAGAGCTAGAGTTTTCACTTGAGGATTCCAAAGATGAGACTTGTCCATTATCTCTAAGGATCATGCTCTTCTTGTTAGGGCATTGAGAGGCAATGTGCCCTCGTCCCAAACACTTGAAACACTTAATGGATGATTCCTTTTTTATCGGAGTGGATAGGGTGTTGGCCTTTTCTTTCTTGGGATCTTTAATTTTCCTAGGATCTTCAGGCTTAAAAGGAACATCCTTGTGACCTTCCTTTCTCTTATTTTCCTTCCAAGAAGGATTTGAGGTTGAGTATCTACTCTTACCTTTTCTATGGAGTTGTTGTTCTACCTTTTGGGCTTGGTGGTAGAGTTCATTCAAACTCATATAGTTGTGGAGTTCCACAACATCCCTAATCTCATCCTTAAGCCCTTCAAGGAATCTTGCCATTCTAGCCTCCTCACATTCTTCTATGTTTGCTCTAATGATGGCTACCTCCATATCTTTGTAGTACTCATCAACAGTTCTATTACATTGGGTTAATCTTTGAAGCCTATTATGAAGCTCCCTAAGGTAATGAGGTGGTACATACCTATTCCTAAGGATGGCTTTCATTTCTTCCCAAGTCTCAATAGGATGAAACCTTGCTCTCTCTTTCACTAGCTTATCCCACCAAATCAAAGCATAGTCTGAAAATTCAAGACTAGCTAGCTTTACCCTATGTTCCTCCCTCACTTCATAGTACATGAAAATTTGCTCTACCTTCAACTCCCATGATAGGTATATTTCAGGGTCATTCAACCCTTGAAATTTTGGAATTCTAAACTTGGTTCCATCAATTCTTTCTTGGTTTCCATTTTCTCTCCTACCTCTATTCCTAATCCTAGAAGAAGCTCTACGACTATGATGGCTAGGAGAATGTCTATCTCTACTTCTATGGATCCTACTCCTAGATGAATTTCTAACCCTAAGTGGAGACCTAGATGATTCCCTATCACTCTCATGCCTACCTTGATTCCCACCCCTGTGATTATTCCTTTGGTTTCTTCTAGGGGATTCATAGAATTCTTTTTGTGAAAGTTCCTCCCTAGGTGAATCAATTTTATTTTTGTTTTTCTTAGAACTACTAGACCCTTCATTTTGTTTCTTTTTAAACAAAGTCTCATTCCTCTTTTCTATTTCATACAAGCGATCTTCAAATTGTTCACTTTGTTTTCTTAACATTTTTTCAAAGGTTTGGGTAAGGGCTTCTAGTTGTAACCTATTGAAGCTAGGTGGATAATCATTTTCACTCATGATGCTCTCCACTCAAGACACAAGATATGAAACAAATCAATTAAGAAAATCACAAATATTCTAAGTGCAATTTCCTACCACATAAAACACTTGAACAATTAAGAAATTAAAATGCAGAAAGTTAATTGGTTTCTTACACAAACCAAGGTCCAAGATAGGGAAAGATAAGTAACAAGTAGTCACATAGGCTAAGTTGTAAACCTAGCAATTATGGAACCCCCTTATTACTCCTTTCAACAAGCACACTTAGACTTCCCCTTATGGCTCCTTAAAACCACACAAAGGCCTTGGAACTTACACACAATTACTAACAAAATTACAAGAAAAATTCCTAAGTACAAACTAAATCAAAAGGATTACAATATTATAACCCTACTACAACCAAATTCTAAAATTACACCAAAAAGAAAGTCCTAGTAAGAGAAATCCTAATCTATTACAAATGGGTAATTTCTTCAAGTCAAGCTTCAAGTCCAAGTCTTCTCCAAGTACAGCTCCAAGTCAAACAAAATTTCTTTCTTAGGGCTGCATACAAAATTAAACAAAGAATGCTTTGCAAACCAAGAAATTGTTAGCACAATTAAAACCAATTACTTCCTTCCTCACCAGTGTTTGTCACTCTTAGTCACTCAATTTGGTCTTGCTTTACCCTTGAAGAAAAGACACATATTCAACTTAAAATTAGAGGCCTTGATGTTTCCAATGTGGTAAAAACTCAACTCATCCAGAATTCAAGAATGGACAAAACATAGGAATTTTGGGGACAAACAAGAAACTCTTATCACAAAAATTAGCTAAACTCAAAGAGATTAAAATTGTGACAAACTAGAATTCAAAGAAGACAAGCAACAATTAAGTGGTGAAAAAAAAAGGCACTCAAAAGGAATTCAAGAAGGATGAATGGATTGCAAACTTGTGTGAATTGTTCTTAAAACTGAACTTAACCTTTCTTTGAAAGAAAATCATTCATATGCATCATAGTTCATTCAAGAGGATAAATCCAACTCAAGTTGTTCAACACACTTCAATTGATCCCAAACTCAACTCAAATAGTACAATTGAAATACAATAAAATGAAACTTGAAGATCATTCAACTCTGGAATTTTTTTTTTTTACTTTTTTTTTTTTGAAAAAAATTCTGCCCAGATTTTTTTTTTCACGTTTTTTTTTTTCGTTTTTTTTTCTTTTTTTTTTTGTTCTTTGTTGATTCTTGCTTTTTACCTTGTATCTTTTAGGGAAATGTAATGTACACTTATATCACTCCAAAACCAGCACAGGATTAACACTTAAACACCCAACAACAATATTTTCAAAGATCAAACACAAACTTCCTTAAGAACACATGAAGAACAGTGATGAACAAGATGAACATGATGAACAATTTGCAGAATTTTGCCAAAATAATTGAGGGGTTTTTGAGGCAACAATGATCAAGTTTCAATTTCAACAACAAAACCCACAAAGTCCAAAGGATTTGAGAGAACAATAGATGTGTTCTTGCTGGAAATACCCAGAAAAAAAACCAGAAAAGGGGTTCTTCAATTTCTTGACATTTTGATGCAATTTTGAGCAAATTCACTGATTAAATTGATGTTCAAGCAAGGATCCAACAACATATGACTCAAACCAACACAAATTACATGTGAATTCAAGCAAGAAGGGGCTGAAAATATGCAGAAAAAACTGGAACAAAAACAGAGATGAAAATGGGAGAAGAAGATGATGAAAAATGAAGGAGAAAAGTGAGAGAAGTTACCTCCAAACAACAAGCTCTTGATACCACATAATACAACCCACTTGGGAGGAGGAGGATGGACCTAGTTGGAGGTAGGATTGAAGCTCAAAATTCAGGGTAGTTTTGGGAGCTCCTCAAATTGTGTTCAATGTAGCACAAAATTGTGCATAAAAAATGAAAAGAAGAGGAAACATAAATTTGCAGAATGTAAAGAGGGAATTGGGGAAGGTGATTGCATGAATTAAAGGCTGGAAATAAAGTGCAGAAATGGAAGAAAGGGCAAAACGAAAATGACCAAAATTAAAGGGGAAAGGGGCTGAAAATTAAAGCATAAACTAAGAACCAGAATTGTAAATTGCAAGAAGGTAAATGGCAGAATGTAAATTGCAGAAAAATAATTCCTAAGCTAGGCGCCACTCCACTAGCTAGAGGAAGCTAGGAAGATAAGCCAAGTTCCACCACATTGGAGGCTCCAATGATAAGGAAAAGGGTCTTAACCTCAAGAACAAGCAAGAGGAGAAGAAAGAGAAGAGAAAGTTGCTCTCTCAAGGGAATTTCGGATTCCAATATCATAAAATGACCAAAGGTCCCATTTGCTTACATTGAGCCCTTATTTATAGGAAAAAAAGGAAGGGGGCTGCTTGGTTGTGGGTTTGGGCTGCCCTTAGCCAACCAAGCTCTTAACCTAAGCCTAATTCCTATTCTAAATAACCTATTCTTATTCCAAGTTAGAATAAGCTATTCCCACTTTTACAACTTAAAGAAAAATACAACCAAATTAAAATTAGGAAAAATTTCAGTTTTATTATCCTTAAGCTAAAAATTTCTCTTGAAAGCCAATTTCCATGCTCACATCAGCTGATATCTACTCCTAGACTCCATGTCAAGGAACAGATACAGACCAACAAGTTTGATCAGTGTGGCTTAACAGACACCTCTCAGGAACAATACGTGAACCTCCTCATCAGCAAAGATCTCATAAGTCTCTGGAAGAGAGAAAAGTATGTAGCACTTCACATAGGTGCTATTAGACTTGTTCTTAGCTATCATGGCAGGAAGGGACTCCCAATTACTGCCAGAGTTACGCTGCTCGACACCACATACCGTGATTACAAGCATGCTGTCCTAGGGACATGCATCACGACCCTTAACAACGGTCAGGCTGTTTTCACGATTTTCCCAAACTTTAATGTGTTACTCACGGACCCGACACTCCCCAGTCGGTTTAAAGTCCAAATTCAAATCATAGGAGCAGAACAAGATGAGGAAGCTTTTGCAGCTTCACTCTGCCACCAGATCATATGGAGGGTACAAGATCACTGCTTCGATCTCCCCTCAAACAAAGAGTTCCAAGAGAACGCTTTGATGGTAATTGCTACTGATGGCAATGAAGCACAATCTATCATCCAGATTCCAAAACAAATTCCCCGAAAGGAATTAGAAAAGTTGGTTCCAACAGAATGGATAACCAACTATGAAAACTTCAAAGCCCATCAGAGACAATTAGTCTCAACAGAAGCCGACCTCAGAAGAAACTCTGTAGACGGTACTGTCAAAACCATCTTCAGTAGACCAGGAGAAGGAAACTCAGCAACTCCTCCTATTTTCCACAACATGATGATTACTCCAGGTGAAAAAGAAGAAAGAATCCCTATCTGGGGATTTAAGACAGATGGAGAAGTAATCTACTCAGATAAGCTTGATGGTCACTTCTTATGGGATGTAGATCCCTCAAATTGTGATGAAGGATGTAGCTGCGATGAACATGGCTACACCGATGATGAAGATGACCTTTTTTCTGATGATGACGATGATGGAACAGGACGATGGAGGGCAAAACCAAAGCCTTGCAAACCTCCTCCTCCTCCAAAAAGAAGATCAGACCCAGAAGACAAACCCTGGGTAGGAATAAGGAAAAAGAGAGAACCTTTGCCGCTCTATAAACAAGGGTTGAAGCATATGGGAAGGCAAAGATACTCATCTCCACCAGACGATGGAGACCTTATCACATGGCCTCCACCGCAAAATTGTTCAAATTCATACAGAGGAAAAACAAAGGTACAAACAGTGCCTACTGTTCCCTGTATGATGAACGAGGAAGACTTCCCACCCCTCGAAAGAAGAGACCACAGAGCAAGAAAGGTGGTCACCAGACCTTACGTACAACCCACAGAGATCACACCAGAGGGTAGCTCCAAACCTACTTCCCAGGCAGAGGAAGTGCTAAACTGGCAAACAGAAAACGCATTTGCCCAAAACACCGTCCTCCAGAGAATAGAAAAAAAGGTGGACTCCTTTGAAGGACAACTCACAGGATTTTCTGGAAAGATGCTAAAAGCATATGAAGATCTAAAAGGGCGAGTAAACCTGCTTGAAGCCGAAATCGAAAGCTCCAAAAAAGTCAGTTTCCATGAACTAGTGGCAAGGAACAATGAGCTGCAGAAACTCAGACAAAAGATTGAGGAGTTTGAAGTACATTTTAAAAGGTCTCACATGTTTCCCGGAGAAACCTTATCTCCATATGAGATTTCACCGAGGAAAATAGGCCCAACTATGATGTTCAACAAACCCCAACAGCAACCGCCATCTTTATTACCAATGGTCATGCCACACAAGTCAACTCTTTTTGGTGAAAGATCCATAGCAGACAAAAGAAAGGTTGAGGAATCTGCTTCACAAACTTCACCAGAAAAAACTCAAAGAAGAACTGACAAGCAACCAGAAACCATGATGACAGTCCAGATTGACTCAGAGGAAGGAGAAGATTCAGACAATTAAAAGGAATCTCTCCAGGAAACTGATAAGGAAGAATCCATCCAAGAAGAAGGGTATCTAGACCTTTTTGAACCAGAAGAAGAATATGCAGATATAACCAATGTGTTGATGGCAACCCACACCGGAGAAGCATCAACATGTAGACTTCACCCAGATGAGTTGGTTACTCCAACGCCGCCATCAAAATCAATATACTTCTCATTAGAAGATATTGATCCACAACAATGGCCAAAAAGAATACTTGAATTCAAGGCATGGATGGATAAAAAACTAGTCAAGGAGATGGACTGTTACAAAGTCATTGAAGAATTTTGTGCCAGGATGGTCGGCATACTGAAAGAATGGTACCAAAGCCTTGGTCATGTCAACCAAGACCAACTCCACTCCATGGAATCAATAGACGCAGTCATTACAATCCTTCACAAAGAATTCATTGGAGATGCTGAAGTAGAAGACCAGGTCAACCGACAAAAATTCTATAGCATGAAGTGTTGTTCACTAAAATCAGGAGATCTATCCAGACATTTCGTAAGAATGGGGCAATGTTATTATCGACTAAATGGATTTAATGATGCCAGCCTCAAAAGCACATACATTAGCTCTTTACCAGAGTCTATCCAAGATGAAATGTACAGGAGTGCAACCAAAGATGGGACAGATTTCTCTACTAAGACCTTTGGTCAAATCCATCAGTTTGCGATGGGATGTAAAAAAAGATCTGTGCACAACAGCAAATGCTAAAGAAAATGCTGGAAGGAGAGAAGGATTTTTCAAAAGCTTGCAAGCAAAGTTCCTTAGAGATTGGATGTAAGCAAAAGCACTGCGTATGCAAAGCTTCGAAGAAACTCAAAGGAAGGACCACAGGAAAAAAAGAAAACAAGATGAAGTTCTTCAGAAAAAAGAAGAACAGTCAGCCATATCTTCTTCTCCAACATTACCGAATATTGAGGTCTCCATCTTGCCTTCGAAATATGATGTCCCAATCAGGGCAATCGCATATATGGATACAGGAGCACAAAGGACACTCATGAATCCAGCCATCCTCCCATCCTCAGCATGGGAACAGGAAATCCATCACTTTAAGGCCGTTGATGGCCAGACTTTCACCACAGAACTCATTACAAAACGAAATATTGGTATCAGGTTCTTCCAAAATTGTGTGTTATGGACAAAGGTGATAGGAACAGATCTTCCTGGAAAGGATATAGTAATTGGCATGGATACCTACACACAGCTTGATCGATTACAAATCCTTCCAAACGGAGTAAAGTTCAAGAGATTCTTCAAAAAATATGTGCCGGTTTTAAGAATCTTTAATCTGGTAGATACACCTCCAGATTTTGAAGAACATCGAAACAAGCTGATGAAATTATGTGCGGATAGCCATGATGTGTTTAAGCATCCACGACCATTATGGAAAAACCCAAAATTCCATGTCCAACTTCCATTCAAAATGAATGAAGACATCAACCCAACTAAAGCAGTTCACCCTGGCATGTCTCCAGCAGACCGTGCAGCTGCTTATGACGAATGTCAGCAGTTACTAATGCAGGGGATGATTGAGCCCACAAAATCAGATTGGGCCTGCCAAGCATTCTATGTTGAGAAAAGATCCGAAAGAGTTCGGGGGAAAAAGAGGCTAGTCTTGACTATAAGCCTCTAAATGATTTCCTGAAAGATGATAAGTTTCCATTACCCAACATAAGGACCCTTTACACTTACATCAGAAATGCCCATATCTTCTCAAAGTTCGATATGAAATCGGGCTTTTGGCAACTTGGGCTTGAACCATCAGAAAGGCCCAAAACTGCATTCTGCATACCCAATGCACATTATCAATCTGTATTGCCTTTCGGATTAAAAGTGGCGCCATCACTGTTCCAAAAGGCCATGACTCATATCTTCGAGCCCATCTTAGATACAGCCCTGATCTACATTGATGACGTACTGCTTTTCTCTCCAAATGAAGAGAAACATAAAGCTCTGCTCAACAAGTTTTATGAAATCTGTGATCAGTACGGAATCATGCTTTTCTCCAAAAAATCCCAAATTGGCACCACGGAGATTGATTTCTTAGGAGCCAAATTTGCTCAAGGAAAGTACATGCCTCAACCTCATCTGGTTGAAAGACTACCTGAATTCCCCAATGAGAACATGACTAAAAAGGAGATACAACAATTATTGGGAATTCTAAACTATGTTAGGGACTTCATCCCTAACATCTCAAAGCTGACATCCAAGCTTTCAACACTGCTAAAAAAGAATGCTCCTGCATGGGGCCCTGAACAAACCCAAGCAGTGAAAAAACTCAAAGAGGCAGCAAATAATCCTCCCCCACTAAAAATTCCCGGAGAAGGAAAACGGATTCTACAAACTGATGCTAGTGATTTTCACTGGGGTGCTGTCCTCATTGAAGAAATAGAAGGAGAAAAATACTATTGTGGACATGCTAGTGGTCAGTTCAAACCAACAGAACACCAGTACCATACCACCTTCAAGGAAACTTTGGCCGTCAAGTATGGAATACAAAAGTTTGATTTCCATCTCACAGCCTACTCATTCGAAGTCCAACTTGATAATTCTTCATTTCCTGGGATGTTGAATTTTAAGAACCGGGTTTCCCCCCAATCCACAGATTCTTAGACTCAAGGAATGGTTTTCTAGGTATAACTTCACGGTTAAACACATAAAAGGAAGCCAAAACATGATCCCTGATTACCTATCTAGGCCAAAGCCAGTAACTCTGATCTCTAGTCTCCATGAATTTCCAATCATAATGATGATGCCAGAAGCATCGTCATAAAACCTTTCCAACCCATCACCTGGGATTGAAAATTTTCCACCAGAGATAAAAATTCTGCATACACTCAATCCAGAAAACATAAAGCATTTTGCGAGATCCCATATGTTTCATTATCTTGCCAGACTACTCCAGGAAAAAAGGGTTATTCCAAAACCAACCTGGTTTGATCCTCAGGCACCATACCTTAACATTTATCCTATGTTAATGGATCATTATCCATTCACAGACATGGATTTATGGTACCTTTGGTGTGTCACGGTCCTTTACAAATATCCAATTATTTTTCCCAACTTTTAAAATGATAGAATATTTGGAAAATAAAACAAACAAAGGGTCCTTGCTTTGGAAATGTTTGAAATGGTTTTGCCCTATCCAGGATTGGATAAAACACTTATACCAAGATCTTCATCCTTATAACATCTGGAAATTCGATGAAGAACAATGCAGAAAGTTTGTCTCAGTGGTTATACTTCACAGGCCATATTTCAAGCATCCACTCACAGGGTACATATATTCCTAGGACAATGCAGCTTTCTACATCACCATACCAGAGTTAAGGTTATTCTCTCAAAATGAAGAAGCTCCTCGTTACCAAGAAGAATTAGCCCTTTACTTGCATGAGCTGAATAATTACAAATGTAGAAGCAAGGGGACAGAGAATACTTGTTTGAATGTCAAACGTCCCCAAGTTATGTGTTTTCCAAACTGGGAGATACCTGAAGAACATCGACATGAAGGGACAACAAGAGCTATCATTCCCAAAGTGAATGATCAGATCAGCACAGCAAATTCTGCAAATATCTTATGGCAAGATTCCCAAGATCCGAATGAAAGGATAGACATCGAAACCCAACAGCTGGAAGAACAAGCAGATGAGGAGGAACATCACATCATGAACATGTCTCCAAGTCATGAGTGCATCTTATCCAAAAATAAAGATTAAAGTAGAAGATTCTCTGACAAGAGATAAAGCATGTCAATAATGTCTGCTTTAGTCTTTTCATATTTAAAGTAGTTTGCTTTATAAGATAATGGTCTGTAATGATATTAGTGTGTCTAGATTCCCGGTCTTCATCCAGTAACCGGTTGAACCTTCCGCGTAAGAGACATCTCTCTTCAGTTGTAGAGGCAGAGAAGAGTTTCAATAAATAAATACAAGTGTGTTTCCATCCAACTATGAGTAACTAAATTTCTCTATCTCTCTCTCTTGATCTGAAAGTCTTATTGTGCCATTACAGCATGCTCTGATCATAACCCAGTATGCTCTATGCTTGCCTCCCAGAGGATCCTGCATATCAGAACGGTTCTGTAAAGTTTTGATCCATGTTTTACGATCTCTTTTATTGTCATGTTATGCATTCAAAAGTAATATGTACTGGGACGAAAAAGTAGTCATGGGGACGAAAAGCGAAACCAGTAAGATGAAATTGGGTATATGATATGGTAATGAAGGAGCTCTCGGCCCAACAGTGGTATCAGAGCCTTACGTGCTCTAACTAGTTCTATTTCCTCTTTCAAAACAGAGGGTGCATGTAATGGAATAATATAGACAAGTAGGAGAGAGAGAGAGGGTCTCACACACAATGAATACACCAACCACCTCAAACACAAACTCTATCATTGAACACAATTCCAAAATAACACTCCCAGACTTCTGTAAACAAACCATGGGCAGCAAGATAGACAATCTTGTTGAGTACCAGTACGTTCCCGAAGAAGCAAGGATAGATCAGTCTATTCCTCCCCTAATGAGTCCATACAACTTGTACCGCCGACACAAATCCAGCAACAAATGGCTATCAGCAGCAAAAAAGCTGATATCTACTCCTAGACTCCATGTCAAGGAACAGATACAGACCAACAAGTTTGATCAGTGTGGCTTAAGAGCCACCTCTCAGGAACAATACGTGAACCTCCTCATCAGCAAAGATCTCATAAGTCTCTGGAAGAGAGAAAAGTATGTAGCACTTCACATAGGTGCTATTAGACTTGTTCTCAGCTATCATGGCAGGAAGGGACTCCCAATTACTGCCAGAGTTACGCTGCTCGACACCACATACCGTGATTACGAGCATGCTGTCCTAGGGACATGCATCACGACCCTTAACAACGGTCAGGCTGTTTTCACGATTTTCCCAAACATTAATGTGTTACTCACGGACCCGACACTCCCCAGTCGGTTTAAAGTCCAAATTCAAATCATAGGAGCAGAACAAGATGAGGAAGCTTTTGCAGCTTCACTCTGCCACCAGATCATATGGAGGGTACAAGATCACTGCTTCGATCTCCCCTCAAACAAAGAGTTCCAAGAGAACGCTTTGATGGTAATTGCTACTGATGGCAATGAAGGGCCATCTATCATCCAGATTCCAAAAAAAATTCCCCGAAAGGAATTAGAAAAGTTGGTTCCAACAGAATGGATAACCAACTATGAAAACTTCAAAGCCCATCAGAGACAATTAGTCTCAACAGAAGCCGACCTCAGAAGAAACTCTGTAGACGGTACTGTCAAAACCATCTTCAGTAGACCAGGAGAAGGAAACTCAGCAACTCCTCCTATTTTCCACAACATGATGATTAATCCAGGTGAAAAAGAAGAAAGAATCCCTATCTGGGGATTTAAGACAGATGGAGAAGTAATCTACTCAGATAAGCTTGATGGTCACTTCTTATGGGATGTAGATCCCTCAAATTGTGATGAAGGATGTAGCTGCGATGAACATGGCTACACCGATGATGAAGATGACCTTTTTTCTGATGATGACGATGATGGAACAGGACGATGGAGGGCAAAACCAAAGCCTTGCAAACCTCCTCCTCCTCCAAAAAGAAGATCAGACCCAGAAGACAAACCCTGGGTAGGAATAAGGAAAAAGAGAGAACCTTTGCCGCTCTATAAACAAGGGTTGAAGCATATGGGAAGGCAAAGATACTCATCTCCACCAGACGATGGAGACCTTATCACATGGCCTCCACCGCAAAATTGTTCAAATTCATACAGAGGAAAAACAAAGGTACAAACAGTGCCTACTGTTCCCTGTATGATGAACGGGGAAGACTTCCCACCCCTCGAAAGAAGAGACCACAGAGCAAGAAAGGTGGTCACCAGACCTTACGTACAACCCACAGAGGTCACACCAGAGGGTAGCTCCAAACCTACTTCCCAGGCAGAGGAAGTGCTAAACTGGCAAACAGAAAACGCATTTGCCCAAAACACCGTCCTCCAGAGAATAGAAAAAAAGGTGGACTCCTTTGAAGGACAACTCACAGGATTTTCTGGAAAGATGCTAAAAGCATATGAAGATCTAAAAGGGCGAGTAAACCTGCTTGAAGCCGAAATCGAAAGCTCCAAAAAAGTCAGTTTCCATGAACTAGTGGCAAGGAACAATGAGCTGCAGAAACTCAGACAAAAGATTGAGGAGTTTGAAGTACATTTTAAAAGGTCTCACATGTTTCCCGGAGAAACCTTATCTCCATATGAGATTTCATCGAGGAAAATAGGCCCAACTATGATGTTCAACAAACCCCAACAGCAACCGCCATCTTTATTACCAATGGTCATGCCACACAAGTCAACTCTTTTTGGTGAAAGATCCATAGCAGACAAAAGAAAGGTTGAGGAATCTGCTTCACAAACTTCACCAGAAAAAACTCAAAGAAGAACTGACAAGCAACCAGAAACCATGATGACAGTCCAGATTGACTCAGAGGAAGGAGAAGATTCAGACAATTAAAAGGAATCTCTCCAGGAAACTGATAAGGAAGAATCCATCCAAGAAGAAGGGTATCTAGACCTTTTTGAACCAGAAGAAGAATATGCAGATATAACCAATGTGTTGATGGCAACCCACACCGGAGAAGCATCAACATCTAGACTTCACCCAGATGAGTTGGTTACTCCAACGCCGCCATCAAAATCAATATACTTCTAATTAGAAGATATTGATCCACAACAATGGCCAAAAAGAATACTTGAATTCAGGGCATGGATAGATAAAAAACTAGTCAAGGAGATGGACCGTTACAAAGTCATTGAAGAATTTTGTGCCAGGATGGTCGGCATACTGAAAGAATGGTACCAAAGCCTTGGTCATGTCAACCAAGACCAACTCCACTCCATGGAATCAACAGACGCAGTCATTACAATCCTTCACAGAGAATTCATTGGAGATGCTGAAGTAGAAGACCAGGTCAACCGACAAAAATTCTATAGCATGAAGTGCTGTTCACTAAAATCAGGAGATCTATCCAGACATTTCGTAAGAATGGGGCAATGTTATTATCGACTAAATGGATTTAATGATGCCAGCCTCAAAAGCACATACATTAGCTCTTTACCAGAGTCTATCCAAGATGAAATGTACAGGAGTGCAACCAAAGATGGGACAGATTTCTCTACTAAGACCTTTGGTCAAATCCATCAGTTTGCGATGGGATGTAGAAAAAAGATCTGTGCACAACAGCAAATGCTAAAGAAAATGCTGGAAGGAGAGAAGGATTTTTCAAAAGCTTGCAAGCAAAGTTCCTTAGAGATTGGATGTAAGCAAAAGCACTGCGTATGCAAAGCTTCGAAGAAACTCAAAGGAAGGACCACAGGAAAAAAAGAAAAAAAGATGAAGTTCTTCAGAAAAAAGAAGAACAGAGGAAAAACCAGAGGAAGAGACAGATGTTTCATCTGTGGAAAGAAAGGGCATTTTTCTAGAAACTGCCCTGAAAAACAAAATAAAGCAGCCAAGCTAGTCCATAGCTTACAACTAGCAGAAGATGATGATGTTGAATCTCTGTACACTGAACAGGAGGAATTCAACGAAGAAACTGCGTTTGCTCTTGCAATTACAAGCAGTGATGAAGATGATGATCCTCATTTTCCAGTCCTGACATTTGAAGAAGTTGATAAAGTAGAAGAACAGTCAGCCATATCTTCTTCTCCAACATTACCGAATATTGAGGTGTCCATCTTGCCTTCGAAATATGATGTCCCAATCAGGGCAATCGCATATATGGATACAGGAGCACAAAGGACACTCATGAATCCAGCCATCCTCCCATCCTCAGCATGGGAACAGGAAATCCATCACTTTAAGGCCGCTGATGGCCAGACTTTCACCACAGAACTCATTACAAAACGAAATATTGGTATCAAGTTCTTCCAAAATTGTGTGTTATGTACAAAGGTGATAGGAACAGATCTTCCTGGCAAAGATATAGTAATTGGCATGGATACCTACACACAGGTTGATCGATTACAAATCCTTCCAAAAGGAGTAAAGTTCAAGAGATTCTTCAAAAAATATGTGCCGGTTTTAAGAATCTTTAATCTGGTAGATACACCTCCAGATTTTGAAGAACATAGAAACAAGCTGATGAAATTATGTGCGGATAGCCATGATGTGTTTAAGCATCCACCACCATTATGGAATTATGTACTCATCTGCTTTTTCTTCCAGCTGTTGGGTTTCGATGTCTATCCTTTCATTCGGATCTTGGGAATCTTGCCATAAGATATTTGCAGAATTTGCTGTGCTGATCTGATCATTCATTTTGGGAATGATAGCTCTTGTTGTCCCTTCATGTCGATGTTCTTCAGGTATCTCCCAGTTTGGAAAACACATAACTTGGGGACGTTTGACATTCAAACAAGTATTCTCTGTCCCCTTGCTTCTACATTTGTAATTATTCAGCTCATGCAAGTAAAGGGCTAATTCTTCTTGGTAACGAGGAGCTTCTTCATTTTGAGAGAATAACCTTAACTCTGGTATGGTGATGTAGAAAGCTGCATTGTCCTGGGAATATATGTACCCTGTGAGTGGATACTTGAAATATGGCCTGTGAAGTATAACCACTGAGACAAACTTTCTGCATTATTCTTCATCGAATTTCCAGATGTTATAAGGATGAAGATCTTGGTATAAGTGTTTTATCCAATCCTGGATAGGGCAAAACCATTTCAAACATTTCCAAAGCAAGGACCCTTTGTTTGTTTTATTTTCCAAATATTCTATCATTTTAAAAGTTGGGAAAATAATTGGATATTTGTAAAGGACCGTGACACACCAAAGGTACCATAAATCCATGTCTGTGAATGGATAATGATCCATTAACATAGGATAAATGTTAAGGTATGGTGCCTGAGGATCAAACCAGGTTGGTTTTGGAATAACCCTTTTTTCCTGGAGTAGTCTGGCAAGATAATGAAACATATGGGATCTCGCAAAATGCTTTATGTTTTCTGGATTAAGTGTATGCAGAATTTTTATCTCTGGTGGAAAATTTTCAATCCAGGTGATGGGTTGGAAAGGTTTGATGACGATGCTTCTGGCATCATCATTATGATTGGAAATTCATGGAGACTGGAGATCAGAGTTACTGGCTTTGGCCTAGATAGGTAATCAGGGATCAGGTTTTGGCTTCCTTTTATGTGTTTAACCGTGAAGTTATACCTAGAAAACCATTCCTTGAGTCTAAGAATCTGTGGATTGGGGGGAACCCGGTTCTTAAAATTCAACATCCCAGGAAATGAAGAATTATCAAGCTGGACTTCGAATGAGTAGGCTCTGAGATGGAAATCAAACTTTTGTATTCCATACTTGACGGCCAAAGTTTCCTTGAAGGTGGTATGGTACTGGTGTTCTGTTGGTTTGAACTGACCACTAGCATGTCCACAATAGTATTTTTCTCCTTCTATTTCTTCAATGAGGACAGCACCCCAGTGATAATCACTAGCATCAGTTTGTAGAATCCGTTTTCCTTCTCCGGGAATTTTTAGTGGGGGAGGATTATTTGCTGCCTCTTTGAGTTTTTTCACTGCTTGGGTTTGTTCAGGGCCCCATGCAGGAGCATTCTTTTTGAGCAGTGCTGAAAGCTTGGATGTCAGCTTTGAGATGTTAGGGATGAAGTCCCTAACATAGTTTAAAATTCCCAAGAATTGTTGTATCTCCTTTTTAGTCATGTTCTCATTGGGGAATTCAGGTAGTCTTTCAACCAGATGAGGTTGAGGCATGTACTTTCCTTGAGCAAATTTGGCTCCTAAGAAATCAATCTCCGTGGTGCCAATTTGGGATTTTTTGGAGGAAAGCATGATTTCGTACTGATCACAGATTTCATAAAACTTGTTGAGCAGAGCTTTATGTTTCTCTTCATTTGGAGAGAAAAGCAGTACGTCATCAATGTAGATCAGGGCTGTATCTAAGATGGGCTCGAAGATACGAGTCATGGCCTTTTGGAACAGTGATGGCGCCTGATGTGAGCATGGAAATTAGCTTTCAAGAGAAATTTTTAGCTTAAGGATAATAAAACTGAAATTTTTCCTAATTTTAATTTGGTTGTATTTTTCTTTAAGTTGTAAAAGTGAGAATAGCTTATTCCAACATGGAATAAGAATAGGTTTAGGTTAAGAGCTTGGTTGGCTAAGGGCAGCCCAAACCCACAACCAAGCAGCCCCCTTCCTTTTTTCCTATAAATAAGGGCTTAATGTAAGCAAATGGGACCTTTGGTCATTTTATGCTATTGGAATCCGAAATTCCCTTGAGAGAGCAGCTTTCTCTTCTCTTTCTTCTCCTCTTGCTTGTTCTTGAGGTTAAGACCCTTTTCCTTATCATTGGAGCCTCCAATGTGATGGAACTTGGCTTATCTTCCTAGCTTCCTCTAGCTAGTGGAGTGGCGCCTAGCTTAGGAATTATTTTTCTGCAATTTACATTCTGCCATTTACCTTCTTGCAATTTACAATTCTGGTTCTTAGTTTATGCTTTAATATTTAAGCCCCTTTCCCCTTTAATTTTGGTCATTTTCGTTTTGCCCTTTCTTCCATTTCTGCACTTTATTTCCAGCCTTTAATTCTTGCAATCACCTTCCCCAATTCCCTCTTTACATTCTGCAAATTTATGTTTCCTCTTCTTTTCATTTTTCTGTATATTTTGAGCCCCTTCTTGCTTGAATTCACATGTAATTCATGTTGCTTTGAGTCATATGTTGTTGGATCCTTACTTAAACATCAATTTAATCAGTGAATTTGCTCAAAATTGCATCAAAATGTCAAGAAATTGAAGAACCCCTTTTCTGGTTTTTTTTATGGGTATTTCCAGCAAGAACACATCTATTGTTCTCTCAAATCCTTTGGAATTTGTGGGTTTTGTTGTTGAAATTGAAACTTGATCATTGTTGCCTCAAAAAACCCTCAATTATTTTGGCAAAATTCTGCAAATTGTTCATCATGTTCATCACTGTTCTTCATGTGTTCTTGATGAAGTTTGTGTTCGATCTTTGAAAATATTGTTGCTGGGTGTTTAAGTGTTAATCCTGTGCTGGTTTTGGAGTGATATAAGTGTACATTACATTTCCCTAAAAGAATACAAGGCAAAAAAAGCAAGAATCAACAAATAAAAAAAAGAAAAGAAAAAAAAAACGAAAAAAAAACGTGAAAAAAAAATCTGGGCAGAATTTTTTTCAAAAAAAAAAAGTAAAAAAAAAATTCCAGAGTTGAATGATCTTCAAGTTTCATTTTATTGTATTTCAATTGTAGTATTTGAGTTGAGTTTGGGATCAATTGAAGTGTGTTGAACAACTTGAGTTGGATTTATCCTCTTGAATGAACTATGATGCATATGAATGATTTTCTTTCAAAGAAAGGTTAAGTTCAGTTTTAAGAACAATTCACACAAGTTTGTAATCCATTCATCCTTCTTGAATTCCTTTTGAGTGCCTTCTTTTTTTTTCACCACTTTGTTGCTTGTCTTCTTTGAATTCTAGTTTGTCACAATTTTAATCCCTTTGAGTTTAGCTAATTTTTGTGATAAGAGTTTCTTGTTTGTCCCCAAAATTCCTATGTTTTGTCCATTCTTGAATTCTGGATGAGTTGAGTTTTTACCACATTGGAAACATCAAGGCCTCTAATTTTAAGTTGAATATGTGTCTTTTCTTCAAGGATAAAGCAAGACCAACTTGAGTGACTAAGAGTGGCAAACACTGGTGAGGAAGGAAGTAATTGGTTTTAATCGTGCTAACAATTTCTTGGTTTGCAAAGCATTCTTTGTTTAATTTTGTATGCAGCCCTAAGAAAGAAATTTTGTTTGACTTGGAGCTGAACTTGGAGAAGACTTGGACTTGAAGAATTTACCCATTTGTAATAGATTAGGATTTCTCTTACTAGGACTTTCTTTTTGGTGTAATTTTAGAATTTGGTTGTAGTAGGGTTATAATATTGTAATCCTTTTGATTTAGTTTGTACTTAGGAATTTTCCTTGTAATTTTGTTAGTAATTGTGTGTAAGTTCCAAGGCCTTTGTGTGGTTTTAAGGAGCCATAAGGGGGAGTCTAAGTGTGCTTGTTGAAAGGAGTAATAAGGGGGTTTCATAATTGCTAGGTTTACAACTTAGCCTATGTGACTACTTGTTACTTATCTTTCCCTATCTTGGACCTTGGTTTGTGTAAGAAACCAATTAACTTTCCGCATTTTAATTTCTTAATTGTTCAAGTGTTTTATGTGGTAAGAATTTGTACTTAGAATATTTGTGATTTTCTTAATTGATTTGTTTCATATCTTGTGTCTTGAGTGGAGAGCATCATGAGTGAAAATGCTTATCCACCTAGCTTCAATAGGTTACAACTAGAAGCCCTTACCCAAACCTTTGAAAAAATGTCAAGAAAACAAAGTGAACAATTTGAAGATCGCTTCTATGAACTAGAAAAGAGGAATGAGACTTTGTTTAAAAAGAAACAAAATGAAGGGCCTAGTAGTTCTAAGAAAAACAAAAATAAAATTGATTCACCTAGGGAGGAACTTTCACAAGAAGAATTCTATGAATCCCCTAGAAGAAACCAAAGGAATAATCACAGGGGTGGGAATCAAGGTAGGCATGAGAGTGATAGGGAATCATCTAGGAGTAGGATCCATAGAAGTAGAGATAGACATTCTCCTAGCCATCATAGTCATAGAGCTTCTTCTAGGATTAGGAATAGAGGTAGGAGAGAAAATGGAAACCAAGAAAGAATAGATGGAACCAAGTTTAGAATTCCAAAATTTCAAGGGTTGAATGACCCTGAAATCTACCTATCATGGGAGTTGAAGGTAGACCAAATTTTCATGTGCTATGAAGTAAGGGAGGAACATAGGGTAAAGTTAGCTAGTCTTGAATTTTTAGACTATGCTTTGATTTGGTGGCATAAGCTAGTGAAAGAGAGAGCAAGGTTTCATCCTATTGAGACTTGGGAAGAAATGAAAGCCATCCTTAGGAATAGGTATGTACCACCTCATTACCTTAGGGAGCTTCATAATAGGCTCCAAAGATTAACCCAAGGTAATAGAACTGTTGATGAGTACTACAAAGATATGGAGGTAGCCATCATTAGAGCCAACATAGAAGAATGTGAGGAGGCTAGAATGGCAAGATTCCTTGAAGGGCTTAAGGATGAGATTAGGGATGTTGTGGAACTCCACAACTATATGAGTTTGAATGAACTCTACCACCAAGCCCAAAAGGTAGAACAACAACTCCATAGAAAAGGTAAGAGTAGATACTCAACCTCAAAGCCTTCTTGGAAGGAAAATAAGAGGAAGGAAGGCCACAAGGATGTTCCTTTTAAGCCTAAAGATCCCAAGAAAGAAAAGGCCAACACCCTATCCACTCCGATAAAAAAGGAATCATCCATTAAGTGTTTCAAGTGTTTGGGACGAGGGCACATTGCCTCTCAATGCCCTAACAAGAAGAGCATGATCCTTAGAGATAATGGACAAGTCTCATCTTTGGAATCCTCAAGTGAAAACTCTAGATCTAGTGCCACTAGCTCTTCTAGTGAAGAAGGATTAGAGTATGCCCCGGAAGGTGATCTTCTTGTTGTTAGGAGATTACTAGGAAGCATGGTCAAGGGGGAAGATGAGAGCCAAAGAGAAAATATTTTTCACACAAGGTGTGTGATTGGGGGGAAGACATGTTCTTTGATTATAGATGGGGGAAGTTGCACCAACGTGGCTAGTGCTAGGCTAGTACAAAAGCTAGGATTAACCACTACCCCACATCCTAGGCCTTACAAGTTGCAATGGTTGAGTGACAATGGGCACCTCTTAGTGGATAAGCAAGTCTTAGTTGCCTTTTCCATAGGTAGGTATCTTGACCAAGTAACTTGTGATGTTGTGCCCATGGAAGCAAGTCATGTGCTCTTGGGAAGGCCATGGCAATTTGATAGGAAAGTTCACCATGATGGGCATAGCAATAGGTATTCATTTGTTTTCAATTCCCAAAAGGTCACCTTAGTTCCCTTGGCTCCTAGTGAGGTTTGTAAAGATCAAGTACAAATGAAAAAGAAAAGAGAGAAAGAAATGAAGGGAATTAAAGGAAAGAATTTAAAAAAAGATAAGAGTTTGAGACATGTGGAAAAAGTTAAAAACCTCTTCATCAATCAAGGAGAAATTAGGCAAACTCTTCTAGCTAGACAACCCATGTACATGCTCATGTGCAAAGAGTATTGCTTGAATACTCAACCAAACCTTGAGTCTAGTGAACTTCTAGAAGAGTTCCAAGATGTATTCCCAAAAGAGTTACCTCTAGGGTTGCCACCTGTAAGGGGTATTGAACATCAAGAAAACTTAGTGCCTAGTGTTCCTCAATTCCTTTCACCTATCATAAGGGTTGAAATTATCTCCTTTACAAAGAGTAATCAAGAGATGGAACTCCAGCCTTCTACCAACATTTGGTACACCATTGTTGCAAAATTTGTTGGAGATCATGTGTCTAGATCCATTCATATGCCTAGATTATCACCACTGTCTCATATGCTTCACAGTGATAGTGAATTCTCACATATAAAGGTCCCTAGCATGCTTCAATCCTTGTTTTATGATAATGCGTCTAGGATGCTTAATTTGTTAGCAATTACAAATATTCATAGCACTAAGATCTCTTTAGGGAAAAGAAAATGGATCAAAGCACGTAAGTTTACTTGGGACATGCTTGTTAATAACAATGAGCTTGCAGATCGAATCAACCTTTTGTTCCTAGTCAAATTTGCTTTCCAATGTTTACGACTATTTGAAAAATTAAAGAGGTTCGTATTTGATCCTGGCATTCTCCATAATTTTCTTTCTTCCATAACCACATATACTCTTCTACTCTTATTTGTATCCTTTGTTTTGCAGAAATTGGTGATTGCCATTCGAGGGCGAATTTCTTTTAAGGGGGAGAGGATGATGTGAGCATGGA
This sequence comes from Canavalia gladiata, assembly GCA_037954105.1. Classification (NCBI taxonomy): domain Eukaryota; kingdom Viridiplantae; phylum Streptophyta; class Magnoliopsida; order Fabales; family Fabaceae; genus Canavalia; species Canavalia gladiata. Next base: position 27,255,080 of record CM075661.1, on the reverse strand, counting down.
AATTAGCTTTCAAGAGAAATTTTTAGCTTAAGGATAATAAAACTGAAATTTTTCCTAATTTTAATTTGGTTGTATTTTTCTTTAAGTTGTAAAAGTGAGAATAGCTTATTCCAACATGGAATAAGAATAGGTTATTTAGAATAGGAACAGGCTTAGGTTAAGAGCTTGGTTGGCTAAGGGCAGCCCAAACCCACAACCAAGCAACCCCCTTCCTTTTTTCCTATAAATAAGGGCTCAATGTAAGCAAATGACACCCTTGGTCATTATATGCTATTGGAATCCGAAATTCCCTTGAGAGAGCAGCTTTCTCTTCTCTTTCTTCTCCTCTTGCTTGTTCTTGAGGTTAAGACCCTTTTCCTTATCATTGGAGCCTCCAATGTGGTGGAACTTGGCTTATCTTCCTAGCTTCCTCTAGCTAGTGGAGTGGCGCCTAGCTTAGAAATTATTTTTCTGCAATTTACATTCTGCCATTTACCTTCTTGCAATTTACAATTCTGGTTCTTAGTTTATGCTTTAATTTTCAGCCCCTTTCCCCTTTAATTTTGGTCATTTTCGTTTTGCCCTTTCTTCCATTTCTGCACTTTATTTCCAGCCTTTAATTCTTGCAATCACCTTCCCCAATTCCCTCTTTACATTCTGCAAATTTATGTTTCCTCTTCTTTTCATTTTTATGCACAATTTTGTGCTACATTGAACACAATTTGAGGAGCTCCCAAAACTGCTCTGAATTTTGAGCTTCAATCCTACCTCCAACTAGGTCCATCCTCCTCCTCCCAAGTGGGTTGTATTATCTTCTAATGAGAAGTATATTGATTTTGATGGCGGCGTTGGAGTAGCCAACTCATCTGGGTGAAGTCTAGATGTTGATGCTTCTCCGGTGTGGGTTGCCATCAACACATTGGTTATATCTGCATATTCTTCTTCTGGTTCAAAAAGGTCTAGATACCCTTCTTCTTGGATGGATTCTTCCTTATCAGTTCCCTGGAGAGATTCCTTTTCATTGTCTGAATCTTCTCCTTCCTCTGAGTCAATCTGGACTGTCATCATGGTTTCTGGTTGCTTGTTAGTTCTTCTTTGATTTTTTTTCTGGTGAAGTTTGTGAAGCAGATTCCTCAACCTTTCTTTTGTCTGCTATGGATCTTTCACCAAAAAGAGTTGACTTGTGTGGCATGACCATTGGTAATAAAGATGGCGGTTGCTGCTGGGGTTTGTTGAACATTATAGTTGGGCCTATTTTCCTAGGTGAAATCTCATATGGAGATAAGGTTTCTCCGGGAAACATGTGAGGCCTTTTAAAATGTACTTCAAACTCCTCAATCTTTTGTCTGAGTTTCTGCAGCTCATTGTTCCTTGCCACTAGTTCATGGAAACTGACTTTTTTGGAGCTTTCGATTTCGGCTTCAAGCAGGTTTACTCGCCCTTTTAGATCTTCATATGCTTTTAGCATCTTTCCAGAAAATCCTGTGAGTTGTCCTTCAAAGGAGTCCACCTTTTTTTCTATTCTCTGGAGGACGGTGTTTTGGGCAAGTGCGTTTTCTGTTTGCCAGTTTAGCACTTCCTCTGCCTGGGAAGTAGGTTTGGAGCTACCCTCTGGTGTGACCTCTGTGGGTTGTACGTAAGGTCTGGTGACCACCTTTCTTGCTCTGTGGTCTCTTCTTTCGAGGGGTGGGAAGTCTTCCTCGTTCATCATACAGGGAACAGTAGGCACTGTTTGTACCTTTGTTTTTCCTCTGTATGAATTTGAACAATTTTTCAGTGGAGGCCATGTGATAAGGTCTCCATCGTCTGGTGGAGATGAGTATCTCTGCCTTCCCATATGCTTCAACCCTTGTTTATAGAGCGGCAAAGGTTCTCTCTTTTTCCTTATTCCTACCCAGGGTTTGTCTTCTGGGTCTGATCTTCTTTTTGGAGGAGGAGGAGGTTTGCAAGGCTTTGGTTTTGCCCTCCATCGTCCTGTTCCATCATCGTCATCATAAAAAAAAAGGTCATCTTCATCATCGGTGTAGCCATGTTCATCGCAGCTACATCCTTCATCACAATTTGAGGGATCTACATCCCATAAGAAGTGACCATCAAGCTTATCTGAGTAGATTACTTCTCCATCTGTCTTAAATCCCCAGATAGGGATTCTTTCTTCTTTTTCACCTGGAGTAATCATCATGTTGTGGAAATAGGGGGAGTTGCTGAGTTTCCTTCTCCTGGTCTACTGAAGATGGTTTTGACAGTACCGTCTACAGAGTTTCTTCTGAAGTCGGCTTCTGTTGAGACTAATTGTCTCTGATGGGCTTTGAAGTTTTCATAGTTGGTTATCCATTCTATTGGAACCAACTTTTCTAATTCCTTTCGGGGAATTTGTTTTGGAATCTGGATGATAGATGGTGCTTCATTGCCATCAGTAGCAATTACCATCAAAGCGTTCTCTTGGAACTCTTTGTTTGAGGGGAGATCGAAGCAGTGATCTTGTACCCTCCATATGATCTGGTGGCAGAGTGAGGCTGCAAAAGCTTCCTCATCTTGTTCAGCTCCTATGATTTGAATTTGGACTTTAAACCGACTGGGGAGTGTCGGGTCCGTGAGTAACACATTAAAGTTTGGGAAAATCGTGAAAACAGCCTGACCGTTGTTAAGGGTTGTGATGCATGTCCCTAGGACAGCATGCTCGTAATCACGGTATGTGGTGTCGAGCAGCGTAACTCTGGCAGTAATTGGGAGTCCCTTCCTGCCATGGTAGATGAGAACAAGTCTAATAGCACCTATGTGAAGTGCTACATACTTTTCTCTCTTCCAGAGACTTATGAGATCTTTGCTGATGAGGAGGTTCACGTATTGTTCCTGAGAGGTGGCTCTTAAGCCACACTGATCAAACTTGTTGGTCTGTATCTGTTCCTTGACATGGAGTCTAGGAGTAGATATCAGCTTTTTTGCTGCTGATAGCCATTTGTTGCCGGATTTGTGTCGGCGGTACAAGTTGTATGGACTCATTAGGGGAGGAATAGACTGATCTATCCTTGCTTCTTCGGGAACGTACTGGTACTCAACAAGATTGTCTATCTTGCTGCCCATGGTTTGTTTACAGAAGTCTGGGAGTGTTATTTTGGAATTGTGTTCAATGATAGAGTTTGTGTTTGAGGTGGTTGGTGTATTCATTGTGTGTGAGACCCTCTCTCTCTCTCTCTCCTACTTGTCTATATTATTCCATTACATGCACCCTCTGTTTTGAAAGAGGAAATAGAACTAGTTAGGGCACGTAAGGCTCTGATACCACTGTTGGCCCGAGAGCTCCTTCATTACCATATCATATACCCAATTTCATCTTACTGGTTTCGCTTTTCGTCCCCATGACTACTTTTTCGTCCCAGTACAGATTACTTTTGAATGCATAACATAATAAAAGAGATCGTAAAACATGGATCAAAACTTTACAGAACCGTTTTGATATGCAGGATCCTCTGGGAGGCAAGCATAGAGCATACTGGGTTATGATCAGAGCATGCTGTAATGGCACAATAAGACTTTCAGATCAAGAGAGAGAGATAGAGAAATTTAGTTACTCATAGTTGGATGGAAACACACTTGTATTTATTTATTGAAACTCTTCTCTGCCTCTACAACTGAAGAGAGATGTCTCTTATATAGGCACGCGGAAGGTTCAACCGGTTACTGGATGAAGACCGGGAATCTAGACACACTAATATCATTACAAACCATTATCTTATAAAGCAAACTACTTTAAATATGAAAAGACTAAAGCAAACATTATTGACATGCTTTATCTCTTGTCAAAGAATCTTCTACTTTAATCTTTATTTTTGGATAAGATGCACTCATGACTTGGAGACATGTTCATGATGTGATGTTCCTCCTCATCTGCTTGTTCTTCCAGCTGTTGGGTTTCAATGTCTATCCTTTCATTCGGATCTTGGGAATCTTGCCATAAGATATTTGCAGAATTTGCTGTGCTGATCTGATCATTCATTTTGGGAATGATAGCTCTTGTTGTCCCTTCATGTCGATGTTCTTCAGGTATCTTCCAGTTTGGAAAACACATAACTTGGGGACGTTTGACATTCAAACAAGTATTCTCTGTCCCCTTGCTTCTACATTTGTAATTATTCAGCTCATGCAAGTAAAGGGCTAATTCTTCTTGGTAACGAGGAGCTTCTTCATTTTGAGAGAATAACCTTAACTCTGGTATGGTGATGTAGAAAGCTGCATTGTCCAGGAAATATATGTACCCTGTGTGATGTGAGCATGGAAATTGGCTTTCAAGAGAAATTTTTAGCTTAAGGATAATAAAATTGAAATTTTTCCTAATTTTTATTTGGTTGTATTTTTCTTTAAATTGTAAAAGTGGGAATAGCTTATTCCAACATGGAATAAGAATAGGTTATTTAGAATAGGAACATGCTTAGGATAAGAGCTTGGTTGGCTAAGGGCAGCCCAAACCCACAACCAAGCAGCCCCCTTCCTTTTTTCCTATAAATAAGGGCTTAATGTAAGCAAATGATACCTTTGGTCATTTTATGATATTGGAATCCGAAATTCCCTTGAGAGAGCAACTTTCTCTTCTCTTTCTTCTCCTCTTGCTTGTTCTTGAGGTCAAGACCCTTTTCCTTATCATTGGAGCATCCAATGTGGTGGAACTTGGCTTATCTTCCTAGCTTCCTCGAGCTAGTGGAGTGGTGATGTGAGCATGGAAATTAGCTTTCAAGAAAAATTTTTAGCTTAAGGATAATAAAACTGAAAATTTTCCTAATTTTAATTTGGTTGTATTTTTCTTTAAGTTGTAAAAGTGAGAATAGCTTATTCCAACATGGAATAAGAATAGGTTATTTAGAATAGGAACAGGCTTAGGTTAAGAGCTTGGTTGGCTAAGGGCAGCCCAAACCCACAACCAAGCAGCCCCCTTCCTTTTTTCCTATAAATAAGGGCTTAATGTAAGCAAATGGCACCTTTGGTCATTTTATGCTATTGGAATCCGAAATTCCCTTGAGAGAGCAGCTTTCTCTTCTCTTTCTTCTCCTCTTGCTTGTTCTTGAGGTTAAGACCCTTTTCCTTATCATTGGAGCCTCCAATGTGGTGGAACTTGGCTTATCTTCCTAGCTTCCTCTAGCTAGTGGAGTGGCGCCTAGCTTAGGAATTATTTTTCTGCAATTTACATTCTGCCATTTACCTTCTTGCAATTTACAATTCTGGTTCTTAGTTTATGCTTTAATTTTCAGCCCCTTTCCCCTTTAATTTTGGTCATTTTCGTTTTGCCCTTTCTTCCATTTCTGCACTTTATTTCCAGCCTTTAATTCTTGCAATCACCTTCCCCAATTCCCTTTTTACATTCTGCAAATTTATGTTTCCTCTTCTTTTCATTTTTATGCACAATTTTGTGCTACATTGAACACAATTTGAGGAGCTCCCAAAACTGCTCTGAATTTTGAGCTTCAATCCTACCTCCAACTAGGTCCATCCTCCTCCTCCCAAGTGGGTTGTATTATGTGGTATCAAGAGCTTGTTGTTTGGAGGTAACTTCTCTCACTTTTTTCCTTCATTTTTCATCATCTTCTTCTCCCATTTTCGTCTCTGTTTTTGTTCCAGTTTTTCTGCATATTTTCAGCCCCTTCTTGCTTGAATTCACATGTAATTTGTGTTGCTTTGAGTCATATGTTATTGGATCCTTGCTTGAACATCAATTTAATCGGTGAATTTGCTCAAAATTGCATCAAAATGTCAAGAAATTGAAGAACCCCTTTCTGGTTTTTTTTTCTGGGTATTTCCAGCAAGAACACATCTATTGTTCTCTCAAATCCTTTGGAATTTGTGGGTTTTGTTGTTGAAATTGAAACTTGATCATTGTTGCCTCAAAAACCCCTCAATTATTTTGGCAAAATTCTGCAAATTGTTCATCATGTTCATCATGTTCATCACTGTTCTTCATGTGTTCTTGAGGAAGTTTGTGTTTGATCTTTGAAAATATTGTTGTTGGGTGTTTAAGTGTTAATCCTGTGCTGGTTTTGGAGTGATATAAGTGTACATTACATTTCCCTAAAAGATACAAGGCAAAAAAAGCAAGAATCAACAAAGAACAAAAAAAAAAAACAAAAAAAAACGTGAAAAAAAAATCTGGACAGAATTTTTTTCAAAAAAAAAGTAAAAAAAAAAATTTCCAGAGTTGAATGATCTTCAAGTTTCATTTTATTATATTTCAATTGTAATATTTGAGTTCAGTATGGGATCAATTGAAGTGTGTTGAACAACTTGAGTTGGATTTATCCTCTTGAATGAACTATGATGCATATGAATCATTTTCTTTCAAAGAAAGGTTAAGTTCAGTTTTAAGAACAATTCACACAAGTTTGCAATCCATTCATCCTTCTTGAATTCCTTTTGAGTGCCTTTTTTTTTTCACCACTTAATTGTTGCTTGTCTTCTTTGAATTCTAGTTTGTCACAATTTTAATCCCTTTGAGTTTAGCTAATTTTTGTGATAAGAGTTTCTTGTTTGTCCCCAAAATTCCTATGTTTTGTCCATTCTTGAATTCTGGATGAGTTGAGTTTTTACCACATTGGAAACATCAAGGCCTCTAATTTTAAGTTGAATATGTGTCTTTTCTTCAAGGGTAAAGCAAGACCAAATTGAGTGACTAAGAGTGGCAAACACTGGTGAGGAAGGAAGTAATTTGTTTTAATTGCGCTAACAATTTCTTGGTTTGCAAAGCATTCTTTGTTTAATTTTGTATGCAGCCCTAAGAAAGAAATTTTGTTTGACTTGGAGCTGAACTTGGAGAAGACTTGGACTTGAAGCTTGACTTGAAGAATTTACCCATTTGTAATAGATTAGGATTTCTGTTACTAGGACTTTATTTTTGGTGTAATTTTAGAATTTGGTTGTAGTAGGGTTATAATATTGTAATCCTTTTGATTTAGTTTGTACTTAGGAATTTTTCTTGTAATTTTGTTAGTAATTGTGTGTAAGTTCCAAGGCCTTTGTGTGGTTTTAAGGAGCCATAAGGGGGAGTCTAAGTGTGCTTGTTGAAAGGAGTAATAAGGGGGTTCCATAATTGCTACATTTACAACATAGCCTATGTGACTACTTGTTACTTATCTTTCCCTATCTTGGACCTTGGTTTGTGTAAGAAACCAATTAACGTTCTGCATTTTAATTTCTTAATTGTTCAAGTGTTTTATGTGGTAGGAATTTGTACTTAGAATATTTGTGATTTTCTTAATTGATTGTTTGATATCTTGTGTCTTGAGTGGAGAGAATCATGAGTGAAACTGAGTATCCACCTAGCTTCAATAGGTTACAACTAGAAGCCCTTACCCAAACCTTTGAAAAAATGTTAAGAAAACAAAGTGAACAATTTGAAGATCGCTTGTATGACCTAGAAAAGAGGAATGAGACTTTGTTTAAAAAGAAACAAAATGAAGGATCTAGTAGTTCTAAGAAAAACAAAAATAAAATTGATTCACCTAGGGAGGAACTTTCACAAGAACATTTCTATAAATCCCCTAGAAGAAACCAAAGGAATAATCACAGGGGTGGGAATCAAGGTAGGCATGAGAGTGATAGGGAATCATCTAGGTCTCCACTTAGGGTTAGAAATTCATCTAGGAGTAGGATCCATAGAAGTAGAGATAGACATTCTCCTAGCCATCATAGTCGTAGAGCTTCTTCTAGGATTTGGAATAGAGGTAGGAGAGAAAATGGAAACCAAGAAAGAATAGATGGAACCAAGTTTAGAATTCCAAAATTTCAAGGGTTGAATGACCCTGAAATCTACCTATCATGGGAGTTGAAGGTAGAGCAAATTTTCATGTGCTATGAAGTAAGGGAGGAACATAGGGTAAAACTAGCTAGTCTTGAATTTTCAGACTATGCTTTGATTTGGTGGCATAAGCTAGTGAAAGAGAGAGCAAGGTTTCATCCTATTGAGACTTGGGAAGAAATGAAAGCCATCCTTAGGAATAGGTATGTACCACCTCATTACCTTTGGAAGCTTCATAATAGCCTCCAAAGATTAACCCAAGGTAATAGGACTGTTGATGAGTACTACAAAGATATGGAGGTAGCCATCATTAGAGCCAACATAGAAGAATGTGAGGAGGCTAGAATGGCAAGATTCCTTGAAGGGCTTAAGGATGAGATTAGGGATGTTGTGGAACTCCACAACTATATGAGTTTGAATGAACTCTACCACCAAGCCCAAAAGGTAGAACAACAACTCCATAGAAAAGGTAAGAGTAGATACTCAACCTCAAAGCCTTCTTGGAAGGAAAATAAGAGGAATGAAGGCCAGAAGGATGTTCCTTTTAAGCCTAAAGATCCTAGGGAAATTAAAGATCCCAAGAAAGAAAAGGCCAACACCCCATCCACTCCGATAAAAAAGGAATCATCCATTAAGTGTTTCAAGTGTTTGGGACGAGGGGACATTGCCTCTCAATGCCCTAACAAGAAGAGCATGATCCTTAGAGATAATGGACAAGTCTCATCTTTGGAATCCTCAAGTGAAAACTCTAGCTCTAGTGCCACTAGCTCTTCTAGTGAAGAAGGATTAGAGTATTCCCCCGAAGGTGATCTTCTTGTTGTTAGGAGATTACTAGGAAGCATGGTCATGGGGGAAGATGAGAGTCAAAGAGAAACTATTTTTCACACAAGGTGTGTGATTGGGGGGAAGACATGTTCTTTGATTATAGATGGGGAAAGTTGCACCAACGTGGCTAGTGCTAGGCTAGTACAAAAGCTAGGATTAACCACTACCCCACATCCTAGGCCTTACAAGTTGCAATGGTTGAGTGACAATGGGCACCTCTTAGTGGATAAGCAAGTCTTAGTTGCCTTTTCCATAGGTAGGTATCTTGACCAAGTAACTTGTGATGTTGTGCCCATGGAAGCAAGTCATGTGCTCTTGGGAAGGCCATGGCAATTTGATAGGAAAGTTCACCATGATGGGCATAGCAATAGGTATTCATTTGTTTTCAATTCCCAAAAGGTCACCTTAGTTCCCTTGGCTCCTAGTGAGGTTTGTAAAGATCAAGTACAAATGAAAAAGAAAAGAGAGAAAGAAAATAAGGGAATTAAAGGAAAGAATTTAAAAAAAGATAAGAGGTTGAGACATGTGGAAAAATTTAAAAACCTCTTCATCAATGAAGGAGAAATTAGGCAAACTCTTCTAGCTAGACAACCCATGTACATGCTCATGTGCAAAGAGTATTGCTTGAATACTCAACCAAACCTTGAGTCTAGTGAACTTCTAGAAGAGTTCCAAGATGTATTCCCAAAAGAGTTACCTCTAGGGTTGCCACCTGTAAGGGGTATTGAACATCAAGAAAACTTAGTGCCTAGTGTTCCTCAATTCCTTTCACCTATCATAAGGGTTGAAATTATCTCCTTTACAAAGAGTAATCAAGAGATGGAACTCCAGCCTTCTACCAACATTTGGGACACCATTGTTGCAAAATTTGTTGGAGATCATGTGTCTAGATCAATTCATATGCCTAGATTATCACCACTGTCTCATATGCTTCACAGTGATAGTGAATTCTCACATATAAAGGTCCCTAGCATGCTTCAATTCTTGTTTTATGATAATTCATCTAGGATGCTTAATTTGTTAGTAATTACAAATATTCATAGCACTAAGATCTCTTTAGGGAAAAGAAAATAGATGAAAGCACGTAAGTTTACTTGGGACATGTTTGTTAATAACTATGAGCTTGTAGATCGAAACAACCTTTTGTTCCTAGTCAAATTTGCTTTCCAATGTTTACAACTATTTGAAAAATTAAAGAGGTTCGTATTTGATCCTGGCATTCTCCATAATTTTCTTTCTTCCATAACCACATATACTCTTCTACTCATATTTGTGTCCTTTGTTTTGCAGAAATTGGTGATTGCCATTCGAGGGCGAATGCTTTTAAGGGGGAGAGGATGATGTGAGCATGGAAATTGGTTTTCAAGAGAAATTTTTAGCTTAAGGATAATAAAATTGAAATTCTTCCTAATTTTAATTTGGTTGTATTTTTCTTTAAATTGTAAAAGTGGGAATAGCTTATTCCAACATGGAATAAGAATAGGTTATTTAGAATAGGAACATGCTTAGGTTAAGAGCTTGGTTGGCTAAGGGCAGCCCAAACCCACAACCTAGCAGCCCCCTTCCTTTTTTCCTATAAATAAGGGCTTAATGTAAGCAAATGATACCTTTGGTCATTTTATGATATTGGAATCCGAAATTCCCTTGAGAGAGCAACTTTCTCTTCTCTTTCTTCTCCTCTTGCCTTGTTCTTGAGGTCAAGACCCTTTTCCTTATCATTGGAGCCTCCAATGTGGTGGAACTTGGCTTATCTTCCTAGCTTCCTCTAGCAAGTGGAGTGGCGCCTAGCTTAGGAATTATTTTTCTGCAATTTACATTCTGCCATTTACCTTCTTGCAATTTACAATTCTGGTTCTTAGTTTATGCTTTAATTTTCAGCCCCTTTCCCCTTTAATTTTGGTCATTTTCGTTTTGCCCTTTCTTCCATTTCTGCACTTCATTTCCAGCCTTTAATTCTTGCAATCACCTTCCCCAATTCCCTCTTTACATTCTGCAAATTTATGTTTCCTCTTCTTTTCATTTTTATGCACAATTTTGTGCTACATTAAACATAATTTGAGGAGCTCCCAAAACTACTCTGAATTTTGAGCTTCAATCCTACCTCCAACTAGGTCCATCCTCCTCCTCCCAAGTGGGTTGTATTACTGTGAGTGGATGCTTGAAATATGGCCTGTGAAGTATAACCACTGAGACAAACTTTCTGCATTGTTCTTCATCGAATTTCCAGATGTTATAAGGATGAAGATCTTGGTATAAGTGTTTTATCCAATCCTGGATAGGGCAAAACCATTTCAAACATTTCCAAAGCAAGGACCCTTTGTTTGTTTTATTTTCCAAATATTCTATCATTTTAAAAGTTGGGAAAATAATTGGATATTTGTAAAGGACCGTGACACACCAAAGGTACCATAAATCCATGTCTGTGAATGGATAATGATCCATTAACATAGGATAAATGTTAAGGTATGGTGCCTGAGGATCAAACCAGGTTGGTTTTGGAATAACCCTTTTTTCCTGGAGTAGTCTGGCAAGATAATGAAACATATGGGATCTCGCAAAATGCTTTATGTTTTCTGGATTGAGTGTATGCTGAATTTTTATCTCTGGTGGAAAATTTTCAATCCCAGGTGATGGGTTGGAAAGGTTTGATGACGATGCTTCTGGCATCATCATTATGATTGGAAATTCATGGAGACTGGAGATCAGAGTTACTGGCTTTGGCCTAGATAGGTAATCAGGGATCAGGTTTTGGCTTCCTTTTATGTGTTTAATCGTGAAGTTATACCTAGAAAACCATTCCTTGAGTCTAAGAATCTGTGGATTGGGGGGAACCCGGTTCTTAAAATTCAACATCCCAGGAAATGAAGAATTATCAAGCTGGACTTCGAATGAGTAGGCTCTGAGATGGAAATCAAACTTTTGTATTCCATACTTGACGGCCAAAGTTTCCTTGAAGGTGGTATGGTACTGGTGTTCTGTTGGTTTGAACTGACCACTAGCATGTCCACAATAGTATTTTTCTCCTTCTATTTCTTCAATGAGGACAGCACCCCAGTGATAATCACTAGCATCAGTTTGTAGAATCCGTTTTCCTTCTCCGGGAATTTTTAGTGGGGGAGGATTATTTGCTGCCTCTAAGGAACTTTGCTTGCAAGCTTTTGAAAAATCCTTCTCTCCTTCCAGCATTTTCTTTAGCATTTGCTGTTGTGCACAGATCTTTTTTCTACATCCCATCGCAAACTGATGGATTTGACCAAAGGTCTTAGTAGAGAAATCTGTCCCATCTTTGGTTGCACTCCTGTACATTTCATCTTGGATAGACTCTGGTAAAGAGCTAATGTATGTGCTTTTGAGGTTGGCATCATTAAATCCATTTAGTCGATAATAACATTGCCCCATTCTTACGAAATGTCTGGATAGATCTCCTGATTTTAGTGAACAGCACTTCATGCTATAGAATGTTTGTCGGTTGACCTGGTCTTCTACTTCAGCATCTCCAATGAATTCTCTGTGAAGGATTGTAATGACTGCGTCTGTTGATTCCATGGAGTGGAGTTGGTCTTGGTTGACATGACCAAGGCTTTGGTATCATTCTTTCAGTATGCCGACCATCCCGGCACAAAATTCTTCAATGACTTTGTAACGGTCCATCTCCTTGACTAGTTTTTTATCCATCCATGCCTTGAATTCAAGTATTCTTTTTGGCCATTGTTGTGGATCAATATCTTCTGATGTGAGCATGGAAATTGACTTTCAAGAGAAATTTTTAGCTTAAGGATAATAAAACTGAAATTTTTCCTAATTTTAATTTGGTTGTATTTTTCTTTAAGTTGTAAAAGTGGGAATAGCTTATTCCAACATGGAATAAGAATAGGTTATTTAGAATAGGAACAGGCTTAGGTTAAGAGCTTGGTTGGCTAAGGGCAGCCCAAACCCACAACCAAGCAGCCCCCTTCCTTTTTTCCTATAAATAAGGGCTCAATGTAAGCAAATGACACCTTTGGTCATTGTATGCTATTGCAATCCGTAATTCCCTTGAGAGAGCAGCTTTCTCTTCTCTTTCTTCTCCTCTTGCTTGTTCTTGAGGTTAAGACCCTTTTCCTTATCATTGGAGCCTCCAATGTGGTGGAACTTGGCTTATCTTCCTAGCCAAGAAGGATTTGAGCAATCGAAACCTTGCGCGTTCGCGCCACCAAAAGAACAAGCCAAGACCCAAGAAACCTGTTCCGGGGCCCGTTTCAGAGCTTTTGCAGCAACGCCAAGGATCGGAGCCGCCGGGTGAGGAAACTGACCTGCCGCCGTCCCGGGCCCGCTTCCGCCGCCGAGAAGGATTTGAGAAATCGAACCTTGCGTGTGCGCGCCACCAAAAGAACAAGCCCGACGGACGCAAAAAGGAGGAGGTGCAACACGAGGACTTCCCAGGAGGTCACCCATCCCAGTACTACTCTCGCCCAAGCACGCTTCACTGCGGAGTTCTGATGGGATCCGGTGCATTAGTGCTGGTATGATCGCACCTGTCAAGTGTGGCGCGATCAACTGCTTTATGCCTTCGCCAGGTCGCCGCGCACGCTTCAAACGATCATAACTTTCTGCCCGGGATGAATCTCGAGGCCCGGGAGGCGCCGCTGGAAAGTTCATCCTGAACCCGCCGCCGTCCAAACCAGGGCTTGCCCGGTTGAGGTCGACCTTGACCCTAGAAACCTGTTCCGGGGCCCGTTTCGGAGCTTTTGCAGCAACGACAAGGATCGGAGCCGCCGGGTGAGGAAACCGACCTGCTGCCATCCTGGGCCCGCCTCCGCTGCCGAGAAGGTCTTGAGCAGTCGAAACCATGCGCGTTCGCGCCACCAAAAGAATAAGCCCGACTGACGCAAAAAGGAGGCGGTGCAACACGAGGACTTCCCAGGACGTCACCCATCCCAGTACTACTCTCGCCCAAGCACGCTTAACTGCGGAGTTCTGATGGGATCCGGTGCATTAGTGCTGGTATGATCGCACCTGTCAAGTGTGGCGCGATCAACTGCTTTATGCCTTCGCCAGGCCGCCGCGCGCGCTTCAAACGATCATAACTTTCTGTCCGGGATGAATCTCGAGGCCCGGGAGGCTCCGCTAGAAGGCTCGTCCTGAGCCCGCCGCCGTCCCAACCAGGGCTCGCCCGGTTGAGGTCGACCTCGACCCCAGAAACCTGTTCCGGTGCCCGTTTCGGAGCTTTTGCAGCAACGCCAAGGGTCGGTGCCGCCGGGTGAGGAAACCGACCTGCCGCGGTTAGTTGTTATTTCTGTTAGTTAGTAAGTCGAGTTAGAGAGAAATCACGACAATTTGTCTATAAATAATAGGAGAGGTTAAGAGAGAGGGGAGCTTGTCATTTTAGAGAGGATTGGGGCCCTTTAGGCAGTGGGAGGTACAGACCCTCGAAGATCTGCAGTGTTCTATCTTTGTAATTGGTGTTTACCCTTATTTCTTCTCAATAAAATACCAGGTTCCTTACACTGGTATCAGAGCTCCGATCTTGGAGCTGTGGGTATTGAATCTTGAAGATGATTCTTGATTTTGGAGGAAAAGATGCCTATTGGTGGTTGATTAATGTACAACAACATTTTGAGGCTATAGGAATTCTTGAAGAAGAAAAGACAAAGATGGTTGGGAAGGCTATGCGAGCACGAGCTTCTATTTGGTGGTACGTGTGGAAGAAGGATCCTCCAAATGCATCATGGTGGGATTTTGTGAAGGCCCGTTTCAGAGCTTTTGCAGCAACTCCAAGGATCGGAGCCGCCAGGTGAGGAAACTGACCTACCGCGGTCCCGGGCCCGCCTCCGCCGTCGAGAAGGATTTGAGCAATCGAAACCTTGTGCGTGCCGCCACCAAAAGAACAAGCCCGACTGACGCAAAAAGGAGGAGGTGCAACACGAGGACTTCCCAAGAGGTCACCCATCCCAGTACTACTCTCGCCCAAGCACGCTTAACTGCGGAGTTCTGATGGGATCCGGTGCATTAGTGCTGGTATGATCGCACCTGTCAAGTGTGGCGCGATCAACTGCTTTATGCCTTCACCAAGCTGCCGCGTGCGCTTCAAACGATCATAACTTTCTGTCCGGGATCAATCTCGAGGCCCGGGAGGGGCCGCTGGAAAGCTCGTCCTGAGCCCGCCGCCGTCCCAACCAGGTCTCGCCCGGTTGAGGTCGACCTCGACCCTAGAAACCTGTTCCGGGGCCCGTTTCGGAGCTGTCACAACAACGCCAAGGATCCGAGCCGCCGGGTGAGGAAACCGACCTGCTGCCATCCCGGGCCCGCCTCCGCTGCCGAGAAGGACTTGAGCAGTCGAAACCATGCACGTGCGCGCCACCAAAAGAATAAGCCCGGCTGACGCAAAAAGGAGGCGGTGCAACACGAGGACTTCCCAGGACGTCACCCATCCCAGTACTACTCTCGCCCAAGCACGCTTAACTGCGGAGTTCTGATGGGATCCGGTGCATTAGTGCTGGTATGATCGCACCTGTCAAGTGTGGCGCGATCAACTGCTTTATGCCTTCGCAAGGCCGCCGCGCGCGCTTCAAACAATCATAACTTTCTGTCCCGGATGAATCTCGAGGCCCGGGAGGCTCCGCTGGAAAGGTCGTCTTGAGCCCGCCGCAGTCCCAACCAGGGCTCGCCTGGTTGCGGTCGACCTCGACCCCAGTAACCTGTTCCGGGGCCCGTTTCGAAGCTTTTGCAGCAACGCGAAGGATTGGAGCCGCCGGGTGAGGAAACCGACCTGCCGTAGTCCCAGGCCCGCCTTTGCCGCCGAGAAGGATTTGAGCAATCGAAACTTTGTGCGTGCGCGCCACCAAAAGAACAAGCCCGACTGACGCAAAAAGGAGGAGGTGCAAAACGAGGACTTCCCAGGAGGTCACCCATCCCAGTACTACTCTCGCCCAAGCACGCTTAACTGCGGAGTTTTGATGGGATCCGGTGCATTAGTGCCGGTATGATCGCACCTGTCAAGTGTGGCGCGATCAACTACTTTATGCCTTCGCTAAGCTGCCGCGCGCGCTTCAAACGATCATAACTTTCTGTCCGGGATGAATCTCGAGGCCCGGGAGGCGCCGTTGGAAAGCTCGTCCTGAGCCCGCCGCCGTCCCAACCCGGTCTCGCCCGGTTGAGGACGACCTCGACCCCAGAAACCTGTTCCGGGGCCCGTTTCGGAAATTTTGCAGCAACGCCAAGGATCGGAGCCGCCGGGTGAGGAAACCGACCTGCCGCGGTCCCGGGCCCGCCTCCACCGCCGAGAAGGATTTGAGCAATCGAAACCTTGTGCGTGCGCGCCACCAAAAGAACAAGCCCGACTGACGCGAAAAGGAGGAGGTGCAACACGAGGACTTCCCAGGAGGTAACCCATCCCAGTACTACTCTCGCACAAGCACGCTTAACTGCGGAGTTCTGATGGGATCCGGTGCATTAGTGCTGGTATGATCGCACCTGTCAAGTGTGGCGCGATCAACTGCTTTAAGCCTTCACCAGGCCTCCGAGCGCTCTTCAAACGATCATAACTTTCTTTCCGGGATAAATCTCGAGGCCCGGGAGGTGCCGGTGGAAAGCTCGTTTCGAGCCCGCCGCCGTCCCAACCGGGGCTTGCCCGGTTGAGGTCGCCCTCGACCCCAAAAACCTGTTCCGGGGCCCGTTTCGGAGCTTTTTCAGCAACGCCAAGGATCGGAGCCGCCGGGTGAGAAAACCGACCTACCGCTGTCCCGGGCCCGCCTCCTCCGCCGAAAGGATTTGAGCAATGGAACCTTGCGCGTGCGCCCCACCAAAAGACTAAGCCCGACTGACGCAAAAAGGAGGAGGTGCAACACGAGGACTTCCAAGGAGGTCACCCATCCCAGTACTACTCTCGCTCAAGCACGCTTTACTGCGGAGTTCTGATGGGATCCGGTGCATTAGTGCTGGTATGACCGCATCTGTCAAGTGTGGCGCGATCAACTACTTTATGCCTTCGCCAGGCCGCCGCGCGCTCCAAACGATCATAACTTTCTGTCCGGGATGAATCTCGAGGCCCGGGAGACGCCGCTGGAAAGCTTGTCCTGAGCCCGCCGCCGTCCCAACCCGGTCTCTCCCGGTTGAGGTCGACCTCGACCCCCGAAACCTGTTTCGGGGCCCGTTTCGGATCTTTTGCAGCAACGCCAAGGATCAGAGCCGCCGGGTGAGGAAACCGACCTGCCGCGGTCCCAGGCCTGCCTCCGCCGCCGAGAAGGATTGAAACAATCGAAACCTTGTGCGTGCGCGCCCCAAAAAGAACAAGCCTGACTGACGCAAAAAGGAGGAGGTGCAACACGAGGACTTCCCAGGAGGTCACCCATCCCAGTACTACTCCCGCCCAAGCACGCTTAACTGCGGAGTTCTGATGGGATCCGGTGAATTAGTGCTGGAATGATCGCACCTGTCAAGTGTGGCGCGATCAACTGCTTTATGCCTTCGCCAGGCCGCCGCGCGCGCTTCAAACGATCATAACTTTCTGTCTGGGATGAATCTCGAGGCCCGGGAGGCGGCGCTGGAAAGCTCGTCCTGAGCCCGCCGCCGTCCAACCCAGGGCTCGCCCGGTTGAGGTCGCCCTCGACCCTAAAAACTTTTTCCGGGGCCCGTTCCGGAGCTTTTGCAGCAACGCCAAGGATCTGAGCTGCCGGGTGAGAAAACTGACCTGCCGCGGTCCCATGCCCTCCTTCGCCGCCGAGAACGATTTGAGAATTCGAAACCTTGCGCGTGCGCTCCACCAAAAGAACAAGCCCGACTAACGCAAAAAGGATGAGGTGCAACACAAGGACTTCCCAGGAGGTCACCCATCCCAGTACTACTCTCGCCGAAGCACGCTTAACTGCGGAGTTCTAATGGGATCCGGTGCATTAGTGCTGGTATGACCACACCTGTCAAGTGTGGCGCGATCAACTGCTTTATGCCTTCGCCAAGCCGTCGCGCGGTTCAAACGATCATAAATTTCTGTCTGGGATGAATCTAAAGGCCCGGGAGGCGCCGCTGGAAAGCTTGTCCTGAGCCCGCCGCCGTCCCAACCAGGTCTCGCCCGGTTGAGGTCGACCACGACCCAAGAAACCTGTTCCGGGGCCCGTTTCAGAGCTTTTGCAGCAACGCCAAGGATCGGAGCCGCCGGGTGAGGAAACTGACCTGCCGCCGTCCCGGGCCCGCTTCCGCCGCCGAGAAGGATTTGAGAAATCGAACCTTGCGTGTGCGCGCCACCAAAAGAACAAGCCCGACGGACGCAAAAAGGAGGAGGTGCAACACGAGGACTTCCCAGGAGGTCACCCATCCCAGTACTACTCTCGCCCAAGCACGCTTCACTGCGGAGTTCTGATGGGATCCGGTGCATTAGTGCTGGTATGATCGCACCTGTCAAGTGTGGCGCGATCAACTGCTTTATGCCTTCGCCAGGTCGCCGCGCGCGCTTCAAACGATCATAACTTTCTGCCCGGGATGAATCTCGAGGCCCGGGAGGCGCCGCTGGAAAGTTCGTCCTGAACCCGCCGCCGTCCAAACCAGGGCTCGCCCGGTTGAGGTCGACCTTGACCCCAGAAACCTGTTCCGGGGCCCGTTTCGGAGCTTTTGCACCAACGACAAGGATCGGAGCCGCCGGGTGAGGAAACCGACCTGCTGCCATCCTGGGCCCGCCTCCGCTGCCGAGAAGGTCTTGAGCAGTCGAAACCATGCGCGTTCGCGCCACCAAAAGAATAAGCCCGACTGACGCAAAAAGGAGGCGGTGCAACACGAGGACTTCCCAGGACGTCACCCATCCCAGTACTACTCTCGCCCAAGCACGCTTAACTGCGGAGTTCTGATGGGATCCGGTGCATTAGTGCTGGTATGATCGCACCTGTCAAGTGTGGCGCGATCAACTGCTTTATGCCTTCGCCAGGCCGCCGCGCGCGCTTCAAACGATCATAACTTTCTGTCCGGGATGAATCTCGAGGCCCGGGAGGCTCCGCTAGAAGGCTCGTCCTGAGCCCGCCGCCGTCCCAACCAGGGCTCGCCCGGTTGAGGTCGACCTCGACCCCAGAAACCTGTTCCGGGGCCCGTTTCGGAGCTTTTGCAGCAACGCCAAGGGTCGGTGCCGCCGGGTGAGGAAACCGACCTGCCGCGGTTAGTTGTTATTTCTGTTAGTTAGTAAGTCGAGTTAGAGAGAAATCACGACAATTTGTCTATAAATAATAGGAGAGGTTAAGAGAGAGGGGAGCTTGTCATTTTAGAGAGGATTGGGGCCCTTTAGGCAGTGGGAGGTACAGACCCTCGAAGTTCTGCAGTGTTCTATCTTTGTAATTGGTGTTTACCCTTATTTCTTCTCAATAAAATACCAGGTTCCTTACACTGGTATCAGAGCTCCGATCTTGGAGCTGTGGGTACTGAATCTTGAAGATGATTCTTGATTTTGGAGGAAAAGATGCCTATTGGTGGTTGATTAATGTACAACAACATTTTGAGGCTATAGGAATTCTTGAAGAAGAAAAGACAAAGATGGTTGGGAAGGCTATGCGAGCACGAGCTTCTATTTGGTGGTACGTGTGGAAGAAGGATCCTCCAAATGCATCATGGTGGGATTTTGTGAAGGCCCGTTTCAGAGCTTTTGCAGCAACTCCAAGGATCGGAGCCGCCAGGTGAGGAAACTGACCTGCCGCGGTCCCGGGCCCGCCTCCGCCGTCGAGAAGGATTTGAGCAATCGAAACCTTGTGCGTGCCGCCACCAAAAGAACAAGCCCGACTGACGCAAAAAGGAGGAGGTGCAACACGAGGACTTCCCAAGAGGTCACCCATCCCAGTACTACTCTCGCCCAAGCACGCTTAACTGCGGAGTTCTGATGGGATCCGGTGCATTAGTGCTGGTATGATCGCACCTGTCAAGTGTGGCGCGATCAACTGCTTTATGCCTTCGCCAAGCCGCCGCGTGCGCTTCAAACGATCATAACCTTCTGTCCGGGATGAATCTCGAGGCCCGGGAGGCGCCGCTGGAAAGCTCATCCTGAGCCCGCCGCCGTCCCAACTAGGGCTCGCCCGGTTGAGGTCGACCTCGACCAGAAACCCGTTCCGGGGCCCGTTTCGAAGCTTTTGCAGCAACGCCAAGGATCGGAGCCGCCGGGTGAGAAAACCAACCTGCCGCAGTCTCGGGCCCGCCTCCGCTGCCGAGAAGGATTTGAGCAATCGAAACCTTGCGCGTGCGCGCCACCAAAAGAACAAGCCTGACTGACGCAAAAAGGAGGAGGTGCAACACGAGGACTTCCCAAGAGGTCACCCATCCCAGTACTACTCTCGCCCAAGCAC
Source organism: Canavalia gladiata (assembly GCA_037954105.1). Lineage (NCBI taxonomy): Eukaryota > Viridiplantae > Streptophyta > Magnoliopsida > Fabales > Fabaceae > Canavalia > Canavalia gladiata. The sequence continues at coordinate 27,235,208 of CM075661.1, read as the reverse complement.
GCTTAACTGCGGAGTTCTGATGGGATCCGGTGCATTAGTGCTGGTATAATCGCACCTGTCAAGTGTGGCGCGATCAACTGCTTTATGCCTTCGCCAGGCCGCCGCGTGCGCTTCAAACGATCATAACTTTCTGTCCGGGATGAATCTCGAGGCCCGGGAGGCGCCGCTGGAAAGCTCGTCCTGAGCCCGCCGCCGTCCCAACCAGGTCTCGCCCGGTTGAGGTCGACCTCGACCCTAGAAACCTGTTCCGGGGCCCGTTTCGGAGCTGTCACAGCAACGCCAAGGATCGGAGCCGCCGGGTGAGGAAACCGACCTGCTGCCATCCCGGGCCCGCCTCCGCTGCCGAGAAGGACTTGAGCAGTCGAAACCATGCACGTGCGCGCCACCAAGAGAATAAGCCCGACTGACGCAAAAAGGAGGCGGTGCAACACGAAGACTTCCCAGGACGTCACCCATCCCAGTACTACTCTCGCCCAAGCACGCTTAACTGCGGAGTTCTGATGGGATCCAGTGCATTAGTGCTGGTATGATCGCACCTGTCAAGTGTGGCGCGATCAACTGCTTTATGCCTTCGCAAGGCCGCCGCGCGCGCTTCAAACGATCATAACTTTCTGTCCCGGATGAATCTCGAGGCCCGGGAGGCTCCGCTGGAAAGGTCGTCCTGAGCCCGCCGCCGTCCCAACCAGGGCTCGCCTGGTTGAGGTCGACCTCGACCCCAGTAACCTGTTCCGGGGCCCGTTTCGAAGTTTTTGCAGCAACGCGAAGGATTGGAGCCGCCGGGTGAGGAAACCGACCTGCCGCGGTCCCAGGCCCGCCTCTGCCGCCGAGAAGGATTTGAGGAATCGAAACCTTGTGCGTGCGCGCCACCAAAAGAACAAGCCCGACTGACGCAACAAGGAGGAGGTGCAACACGGGGACTTCCCAGGAGGTCACCCATCCCAATACTACTCTCGCCCAAGCACGCTTAATTGCGGAGTTCTGATACGATCCGGTGCATTAGTGCTGGTATGATCGCACCTGTCAAGTGTGGCGCGATCAACTGCTTTATGCCTTCGCAAGGCCGCCGCGCGCGCTTGAAACGATCATAACTTTCTGTCCCGGATGAATCTCGAGGCCCGGGAGGCTCCGCTGGAAAGGTCGTCCTGAGCCCGCCGCCGTCCCAACCAGGGCTCGCCTGGTTGAGGTCGACCTCGACCCCAGTAACCTGTTCCGGGGCCCGTTTCGAAGTTTTTGCAGCAACGCGAAGGATTGGATCCGCCGGGTGAGGAAACCGACCAGCCGCGGTCCCAGGCCAGCCTCTGCCGCCGAGAAGGATTTGAGGAATCGAAACCTTGTGCGTGCGCGCCACCAAAAGAACAAGCCCGACTGACGCAACAAGGAGGAGGTGCAACACGAGGACTTCCCAGGAGGTCACCCATCCCAATACTACTCTCGCCCAAGCACGCTTAATTGCGGAGTTCTGATGCGATCCAGTGCATTAGTGCTGGTATGATCGCACCTGTCAAGTGTGGCGCGATCAACTGCTTTAAGCCTTCACCAGGCCGCCGAGCGCGCTTCAAACGATCATAACTTTCTTTCCGGGATAAATCTCGAGGCCCGGGAGGTGCCGCTGGAAAGCTCGTCTCGAGCCCGCCGCCGTCCCAACCAGGGCTTGCCCGGTTGAGGTCGCCCTCGACCCCAAAAACCTGTTCCGGGGCCCGTTTCAGAGCTTTTGCAGCAACGCCAAGGATCGGAGCCGCCGGGTGAGAAAACCGACCTGCCGCGGTCCCGGGCCCGCCTCCTCCGCCGAAAGGATTTGAGCAATGGAACCTTGCGCGTGCGCCCCACCAAAAGACTAAGCCCGACTGACGCAAAAATAAGGAGGTGCAACACGAGGACTTCCAAGGAGGTCACCCATCCCAGTACTACTCTCGCTCAAGCACGCTTAACTGCGGAGTTCTGATGGGATCCGGTGCATTAGTGCTGGTATGACCGCATCTTTCAAGTGTGGCGCGATCAACTACTTTATGCCTTCGCCAGGCCGCAGCGCGCTTCAAACGATCATAACTTTCTGTCCGGGATGAATCTCGAGGCCCGGGAAGCGCCGCTGGAAAGCTTGTCCTGAGCCCGCCGCCGTCCCAACCCGGTCTCTCCCGGTTGAGGTCGACCTCGACCCCCGAAACCTGTTTCGGGGCCCGTTTCGGAGCTTTTGCAGCAACGCCAAGGATCAGAGCCGCCGGGTGAGGAAACCGACCTGCCGCGGTCCCGGGCCCGCCTCTGCCGCCGAGAAGGATTTGAGCAACCGAAACCTTGCGCGTGCGCCCCACCAAAAGAACAAGCCCGATTGACGCAAAAAGGAGGAGGTGCAACACGACGACTTCCAAGGAGGTCACCCATCCCAGTACTACTCTCGCTCAAGGACGCTTAACTGCGGAGTTCTGATGGTATCCGGTGCATTAGTGTTGGTATGACCGCACCTGTCAAGTGTGGCGCGATCAACTGCTTTATGCCTTCGCCAAGCCGCCGCGCGCTTCAAACGATCATAAATTTCTGTCCGGGATGAATCTCGAGGCCCGGGAGGCGCAGCTGGAAAGCTTGTCCTGAGCCCGCCGCTGTCCCAACCAGGTCTCGCCCGGTTAAGGTCGACCTCGACCCCAGAAACCTGTTCCGGGGCCCGTTTCAGAGCTTTTGCAGCAACGCCAAGGATCGGAGCCGCCGGGTGAGGAAACCGACCTGCCGCGGTCCCGGGCCTGCCTCCGCCGCCGAGAAGGATTTGAGCAATCGAAACCTTGCACGTGCGCCCCACCAAAAGAACAAGCCCGACTGACGCCAAAAGGAGGAGGTGCAACACGAGGACTTCCAAGGAGGTCACCCATCCCAGTACTACTCTCGCTCAAGGACGCTTAACTGCGGAGTTCTGATGGGATCCGGTGCATTAGTTTTGGTATGACCGCACCTGTCAAGTGTGGCGCGATCAACTACTTTATGCCTTCGCCAGGCCGCCGCGCGCTTCAAACGATCATAACTTTCTGTCCGGGATGAATCTCGAGGCCCGGGAGGCGCCGCTGGAAAGCTTCTCCTGAGCCCGCCGCCGTCCCAACCCGGTCTCTCCCAGTTGAGGTCGACCTCGACCCCCGAAACCTGTTTCGGGGCCCGTTTCGGATCTTTTGCAGCAACGCCAAGGATCGGAGCCGCCGGGTGAGGAAACCAACCTGCCGCGGTCTCAGGCCCGCCTCCGCCGCCGAGAAGGATTGAAACAATCGAAACCTTGTGCGTGCGCGTCCCAAAAAGAACAAGCCTGACTGACGCAAAAAGGAGGAGGTGCAACACGAGGACTTCCCAGGAGGTCACCCATCCCAGTACTACTCTCGCCTAAGCACGCTTAACTGCGGAGTTCTGATGGGATCCGGTGAATTAGTGCTGGTATGATCGCACCTGTCAAGTGTGGCGCGATCAACTGCTTTATGCCTTCGCAAGGCCGCCGCGCGCGCTTCAAACGATCATAACCTTCTGTCCCAGATGAATCTCGAGGCCCGGGAGGCTCCGCTGGAAAGGTCGTCCTGAGCCCGCCGCCGTCCCAACCAGGGCTCGCCTGGTTGAGGTCGACCTCGACCCCAGTAACCTTTTCCGGGGCCCGTTTCGAAGTTTTTGCAGCAACGCGAAGGATTGGAGCCGCCGGGTGAGGAAACCGACCTGCCGCGGTCCCAGGCCCGCCTCTGCCGCCGAGAAGGATTTGAGGAATCGAAACCTTGTGCGTGCGCGCCACCAAAAGAACAACCCCGACTGACGCAACAAGGAGGAGGTGCAACACGAGGACTTCCCAGGAGGTCACCCATCCCAATACTACTCTCGCCCAAGCACGCTTAATTGCGGAGTTCTGATGCGATCCGGTGCATTAGTGCTGGTATGATCGCACCTGTCAAGTGTGGCGCGATCAACTGCTTTATGCCTTCGCAAGGCCGCCGCGCGCGCTTCAAACGATCATAACTTTCTGTCCCGGATGAATCTCGAGGCCCGGGAGGCTCCGCTGGAAAGGTCGTCCTGAGCCCGCCGCCGTCCCAACCAGGGCTCGCCTGGTTGAGGTCGACCTCGACCCCAGTAACCTGTTCCGGGGCCCGTTTCGATGTTTTTGCAGCAACGCGAAGGATTGGAGCCGCCGGGTGAGGAAACCGACCTGCCGCGGTCCCAGGCCCGCCTCTGCCGCCGAGAAGGATTTGAGGAATCGAAACCTTGTGCGTGCGCGCCACCAAAAGAACAAGCCCAACTGACGCAACAAGGAGGAGGTGCAACACGAGGACTTCCCAGGAGGTCACCCATCCCAATACTACTCTCGCCCAAGCACGCTTAATTGCGGAGTTCTGATGCGATCCGGTGCATTAGTGCTGGTATGATCGCACCTGTCAAGTGTGGCGCGATCAACTGCTTTAAGCCTTCACCAGGCTGCCAAGCGCGCTTCAAACGATCATAACTTTCTTTCCGGGATAAATCTCGAGGCCCGGGAGGTGCCGCTGGAAAGCTCGTCTCGAGCCCGCCGCCGTCCCAACCAGGGCTTGCCCGGTTGAGGTCGCCCTCGACCCCAAAAACCTGTTCCGGGGCCCGTTTCAGAGCTTTTGCAGCAACGCCATGGATCGGAGCCGCCGGGTGAGAAAACCGACCTGCCGCGGTCCCGGGCCCGCCTCCTCCGCCGAAAGGATTTGAGCAATGGAACCTTGCGCGTGCGCCCCACCAAAAGACTAAGCCCGACTGACGCAAAAATAAGGAGGTGCAACACGAGGACTTCCAAGGAGGTCACCCATCCCAGTACTACTCTCGCTCAAGCACGCTTAACTGCGGAGTTCTGATGGGATCCGGTGCATTAGTGCTGGTATGACCGCATCTTTCAAGTGTGGCGCGATCAACTACTTTATGCCTTCGCCAGGCCGCAGCGCACTTCAAACGATCATAACTTTCTGTCCGGGATGAATCTCGAGGCCCGGGAAGCGCCGCTGGAAAGCTTGTCCTGAGCCCGCCGCCGTCCCAACCCGGTCTCTCCCGGTTGAGGTCGACCTCGACCCCCGAAACCTGTTCCGGGGCCCGTTTCGGAGCTTTTGCAGCAACGCCAAGGATCAGAGCCGCCGGGTGAGGAAACCGACCTGCCGCGGTCTCGGGCCCGCCTCTGCCGCCGAGAAGGATTTGAGCAACCGAAACCTTGCGCGTGCGCCCCACCAAAAGAACAAGCCCGATTGACGCAAAAAGGAGGAGGTGCAACACGACGACTTCCAAGGAGGTCACCCATCCCAGTACTACTCTCGCTCAAGGACGCTTAACTGCGGAGTTCTGATGGTATCCGGTGCATTAGTGTTGGTATGACTGCACCTGTCAAGTGTGGCGCGATCAACTGCTTTATGCCTTCGCCAAGCCGCCGCGCGCTTCAAACGATCATAAATTTCTGTCCGGGATGAATCTCGAGGCCCGGGAGGCGCAGCTGGAAAGCTTGTCCTGAGCCCGCCGCTGTCCCAACCAGGTCTCGCCCGGTTGAGGTCGACCTCGACCCCAGAAACCTGTTCCGGGGCCCGTTTCAGAGCTTTTGCAGCGACGCCAAGGATCGGAGCCGCCGGGTGAGGAAACCGACCTGCCGCGGTCCCGGGCCCGCCTCCGCCGCTGAGAAGGATTTGAGCAATCGAAACCTTGCACGTGCGCCCCACCAAAAGAACAAGCCCGACTGACGCAAAAAGGAGGAGGTGCAACACGAGGACTTCCAAGGAGGTCACCCATCCCAGTACTACTCTCGCTCAAGGACGCTTAACTGCGGAGTTCTGATGGGATCCGGTGCATTAGTTTTGGTATGACCGCACCTGTCAAGTGTGGCGCGATCAACTACTTTATGCCTTCGCCAGGCCGCCGCGCGCTTCAAACGATCATAACTTTCTGTCCGGGATGAATCTCGAGGCCCGGGAGGCGCCGCTGGAAAGCTTCTCCTAAGCCCGCCGCCGTCCCAACCCGGTCTCTCCCAGTTGAGGTCGACCTCGACCCCCGAAACCTGTTTCGGGGCCCGTTTCGGATCTTTTGCAGCAACGCCAAGGATCGGAGCCGCCGGGTGAGGAAACCAACCTGCCGCGGTCCCAGGCCCGCCTCCGCCGCCGAGAAGGATTGAAACAATCGAAACCTTGTGCGTGCGCGTCCCAAAAAGAACAAGCCTGACTGACGCAAAAAGGAGGAGGTGCAACACGAGGACTTCCCAGGAGGTCACCCATCCCAGTACTACTCCCGCCCAAGCACGCTTAACTGCGGAGTTCTGATGGGATCCGGTGAATTAGTGCTGGTATGATCGCACCTGTCAAGTGTGGCGCGATCAACTGCTTTATGCCTTCGCAAGGCCGCCGCGCGCGCTTCAAATGATCATAACTTTCTGTCCCAGATGAATCTCGAGGCCCGGGAGGCTCCGCTGGAAAGGTCGTCCTGAGCCCGCCGCCGTCCCAACCAGGGCTCGCCTGGTTGAGGTCGACCTCGACCCCAGTAACCTGTTCTGGGGCCCGTTTCGAAGTTTTTGCAGCAACGCGAAGGATTGGAGCCGCCGGGTGAGGAAACCGACCTGCCGCGGTCCCAGGCCCGCCTCTGCCGCCGAGAAGGATTTGAGGAATCGAAACCTTGTGCGTGCGCGCCACCAAAAGAACAAGCCCGACTGACGCAACAAGGAGGAGGTGCAACACGAGGACTTCCCAGGAGGTCACCCATCCCAATACAACTCTCGCCCAAGCACGCTTAATTGCGGAGTTCTGATGCGATCCGGTGCATCAGTGCTGGTATGATCGCACCTGTCAAGTGTGGCGCGATCAACTGCTTTATGCCTTCCCAAGGCCGCCGCGCGCGCTTCAAACGATCATAACTTTCTGTCCCGGATGAATCTCGAGGCCCGGGAGGCTCCGCTGGAAAGGTCGTCCTGAGCCCGCCGCCGTCCCAACCAGGGCTCGCCTGGTTGAGGTCGACCTCGACCCCAGTAACCTGTTCTGGGGCCCGTTTCGAAGTTTTTGCAGCAACGCGAAGGATTGGAGCCGCCGGGTGAGGAAACCGACCTGCCGCGGTCCCAGGCCCGCCTCTGCCGCCGAGAAGGATTTGAGGAATCGAAACCTTGTGCGTGCGCGCCACCAAAAGAACAAGCCCGACTGACGCAACAAGGAGGAGGTGCAACACGAGGACTTCCCAGGAGGTCACCCATCCCAATACTACTCTCGCCCAAGCACGCTTAATTGCGGAGTTCTGATGCGATCCGGTGCATTAGTTCTGGTATGATCGCACCTGTCAAGTGTGGCGCGATCAACTGCTTTATGCCTTCGCAAGGCCGCCGCGCGCGCTTCAAACGATCATAACTTTCTGTCCCGGATGAATCTCGAGGCCCGGGAGGCTCCGCTGGAAAGGTCGTCCTGAGCCCGCCGCCGTCCCAACCAGGGCTCGCCTGGTTGAGGTCGACCTCGACCCCAGTAACCTGTTCCGGGGCCCGTTTCGAAGTTTTTGCAGCAACGCGAAGGATTGGAGCCGCCGGGTGAGGAAACCGACCTGCCGCGGTCCCAGGCCCGCCTCTGCCGCCGAGAAGGATTTGAGGAATCGAAACCTTGTGCGTGCGCGCCACCAAAAGAACAACCCCGACTGACGCAACAAGGAGGAGGTGCAACACGAGGACTTCCCAGGAGGTCACCCATCCCAATACTACTCTCGCCCAAGCACGCTTAATTGCGGAGTTCTGATGCGATCCGGTGCATTAGTGCTGGTATGATCGCACCTGTCAAGTGTGGCGCGATCAACTGCTTTAAGCCTTCACCAGGCCGCCAAGCGCGCTTCAAACGATCATAACTTTCTGTCCGGGATCAATCTCGAGGCCCGGGAGGCGCCGCTGGAAAGCTCGTCCTGAGCCCGCCGCCGTCCCAACCGGGTGTCGCCCGGTTGAGGTCGACCTCGACCCTAGAAACCTGTTCCGGGGCCCGTTTCGGAGCTGTCACAGCAATGCCAAGGATCGGAGCCGCTGGGTGAGGAAACCGACCTGCTGCCATCCCGGGCCCGCCTCCGCTGCCGAGAATGACTTGAGCAGTCGAAACCATGCACGTGCGCGCCACCAAAAGAATAAGCCCGACTGACGCAAAAAGGAGGCGGTGCAACACAAGGACTTCCCAGGACGTCACCCATCCCAGTACTACTCTCGCCCAAGCACGCTTAACTGCGGAGTTCTGATGGGATCCGGTGCATTAGTGCTGGTATGACCGCACCTATCAAGTGTGGCGCGATCAACTGCTTTATGCCTTCGCCAGGCCGCCGTGCGCGCTTCAAACGATCATAACTTTCTGTCTGGGATGAATCTCGAGGCCCAGGAGGCGTCGCTGGAAAGCTCGTCCTGAGCCCGCCGCCGTCCCAACCCGGTCTCTCCCGGTTGAGGTCGACCTCGACCCCCGAAACCTGTTCCGGGGCCCGTTTCGGAGCTTTTGCAGCAACGCCAAGGATCGGAGCCGCCGGGTGAGGAAACCGTCCTGCCGCGGTCCCGGGCCCGCCTCAGCCGCCGAGAAGGATTTGAGCAATCGACACCTTGCGCGTGCGCCCCACCAAAAGAACAAGCCCGACTGACGCAAAAAGGAGGAGGTGCAACACGAGGACTTCTAAGGAGGTCACCCATCCCAGTACTACTCTCGCTCAAGGACGCTTAACTGCGGAGTTCTGATGGGATCCGGTGCATTAGTGTTGGTATGACCACACCTGTCAACTGTGGCGCGATCAACTTCTTTATGCCTACGCCAGGCCGCCGCGCGCGCTTCAAACGATCATAACTTTTTGTCCGGGATGAATCTCGAGGCCGAGGAGGCGTCGCTGCAAAGCTCGTCCTGAGCCCGCCGCCGTCCCAACCAGGTCTCGCCCGGTAGAGGTCGACCTCGACCCCAGAAACCTGTTCCGGGGCCTGTTTCGGAGCTTTTGCAGCAACGCCAAGGATCGCAGCCGCCGGGTTAGGAAACCGACCTGCGGCGGTCAAGTGCCCGCCTCCGCCGCCGAGAAGGATTTGAGCAATCGAAACCTTGCGCGTGCGCGCCACCAAAAGAACAAGCCCGACTAACGCAAAAAGAAGGAGGTGCAACACGAGGACTTCCTAGGAGGTTACCCATCCCCGTACTACTCTCGCCGAAGCACGCTTAACTGCGGAGTTCTGATGGGATCCAATGCATTAGTGCTGGTATGACCGCACCTGTCAAGTGTGGCGCGATCAACTGCTTTATGCCTTCGCCAGGCCGCCGTGCGCGCTTCAAACGATCATAACTTTCTGTCTGTGATGAATCTCGAGGCCCAGGAGGCGTCGCTGGAAAGCTCGTCCTGAGCCCGCCGCCGTCCCAACCCGGTCTCTCCCGGTTGAGGTCGACCTCGACCCCCGAAACCTGTTCCGGGGCCCGTTTCGGAGCTTTTGCAGCAACGCCAAGGATCGGAGCCGCCGGGTGAGGAAACCGACCTGCCGCGGTCCCGGGCCCGCCTCAGCCACCGAGAAGGATTTGAGCAATCGAAACCTTGCGCGTGCGCCCCAGCAAAAGAACAAGCCCGACTGACGCAAAAAGGAGGAGGTGCAACACGAGGACTTCCAAGGAGGTCACCCATCCCAGTACTACTCTCGCTCAAGGACGCTTAACTGCGGAGTTCTGATGGGATCCGGTGCATTAGTGTTGGTATGACCGCACCTGTCAAGTGTGGCGCGATCAACTACTTTATGCCTTCGCCAGGCCGCTGCGCGCTTCAAACGATCATAACTTTCTTTCCGGCATGAATCTCGAGGCCCAGGAGGCGCCGCTGGAAAGCTTGTCGTGAGCCCGCCGCCGTCCCAACCCGGTCTCTCCCGGTTGAGGTCGACCTCGACCCCCGAAACCTGTTCCGGGGCCCGTTTCGGAGCTTTTGCAGCAACGCCAAGGATCGGAGCCGCCGGGTGAGGAAACCGACCTGCTGCGGTTAGTTGTTATTTCTGTTAGTTAGTAAGTCGAGTTAGAGAGAAATCACGACAATTTGTCTATAAATAATAGGAGAGGTTAAGAGAGAGGGGAGCTTGTCATTTTAGAGAGGATTGGGGCCCTTTAGGCAGTGGGAGGTACAGACCCTCGAAGTTCTGCAGTGTTCTATCTTTGTAATTGGTGTTTACCCTTATTTCTTCTCAATAAAATACCAGGTTCCTTACACTGGTATCAGGGCTCCGATCTTGGAGCTGTGGGTATTGAATCTTGAAGATGATTCTTGATTTTGGAGGAAAAGATGCCTATTGGTGGTTGATTAATGTACAACAACATTTTGAGGCTGTAGGAATTCTTGAAGAAGAAAAGACAAAGATGGTTGGGAAGGCTATGCGAGCACGAGCTTCTATTTGGTGGTACGTGCGGAAGAAGGATCCTCCAAATGCATCATGGTGGGATTTTGTGAAGTCCCGTTTCAGAGCTTTTGCAGCAACTCCAAGGATCGGAGCCGCCGGGTGAGGAAACTGACCCGCCGCGGTCCCGTGCCCACCTCCGCCGTCGAGAAGGATTTGAGCAATCGAAACCTTGTGCGTGCCGCCACCAAAAGAACAAGCCCGACTGACGCAAAAAGGAGGAGGTGCAACACGAGGACTTCCCAAGAGGTCACCCATCCCAGTACTACTCTCGCCCAAGCACGCTTAACTGCGGAGTTCTGATGGGATCCGGTGCATTAGTGCTGGTATGATCGCACCTGTCAAGTGTGGCGCGATCAACTGCTTTATGCCTTCGCCAGGCCGCCGCGTGCGCTTCAAACGATCATAACTTTCTGTCCGGGATCAATCTCGAGGCCCGGGAGGCGCCGCTGGAAAGCTCGTCCTTAGCCCGCCGCCGTCCCAACCGGGTCTCGCCCGGTTGAGGTCGACCTCGACCCTAGAAACCTGTTCCGGGGCCCGTTTCGGAGCTGTCACAGCAATGCCAAGGATCGGAGCCGCTGGGTGAGGAAACCGACCTGCTGCCATCCCGGGCCCGCCTCCGCTGCCGAGAAGGACTTGAGCAGTCGAAACCATGCACGTGCGCGCCACCAAAAGAATAAGCCCGACTGACGCAAAAAGGAGGCGGTGCAACACAAGGACTTCCCAGGACGTCACCCATCCCAGTACTACTCTCGCCCAAGCACGCTTAACTGCGGAGGTCTGATGGGATCCGGTGCATTAGTGCTGGTATGATCGCACCTGTCAAGTGTGGCGCGATCAACTGCTTTATGCCTTCGCAAGGCCGCCGCGCGCGCTTCAAACGATCATAACTTTCTGTCCCGGATGAATCTCGAGGCCCGGGAGGCTCCGCTGGAAAGGTCGTCCTAAGCCCGTTGCCGTCCCAACCAGGGCTCGCCTGGTTGAGGTCGACCTCGACCCCAGTAACCTGTTCCGGGGCCCGTTTCGAAGCTTTTGCAGCAACGCGAAGGATTGGAGCCGCCGGGTGAGGAAACCGACCTGCCGCAGTCCCAGGCCCGCCTTTGCCGCCGAGAAAGATTTGAGCAATCGAAACTTTGTGCGTGCGCGCCACCAAAAGAACAAGCCCGACTGACGCAAAAAGGAGGAGGTGCAACACGAGGACTTCCTAGGAGGTCACCCATCCCAGTACTACTCTCGCCCAAGCACGCTTAACTGCGGAGTTTTGATGGGATCCGGTGCATTAGTGCCGGTATGATCGCACCTGTCAAGTGTGGCGCGATCAACTACTTTATGCCTTCGCTAAGCTGCCGCGCGCGCTTCAAACGATCATAACTTTCTGTCCGGGATGAATCTCGAGGCCCGGGAGGCGCCGTTGGAAAGCTCGTCCTGAGCCCGCCGCCGTCCCAACCAGGGCTCGCCCGGTTGAGGACGACCTCGACCCCAGAAACCTGTTCCGGGGCCCGTTTCAGAAATTTTGCAGCAACGCTAAGGATCGGAGCCGCCGGGTGAGGAAACCGACCTGCCGCGGTCCCGGGCCCGCCTCCACCGCCGAGAAGGATTTGAGCAATCGAAACCTTGTGCGTGCGTGCCACCAACAGAACAAGCCCGACTGACGCAAAAAGGAGGAGGTGCAACACGAGGACTTCCCAGGAGGTCACCCATCCCAGTACTACTCTCGCACAAGCACGCTTAATTGCGGAGTTCTGATGGGATCCGGTGCATTAGTGCTGGTATGATCGCACCTGTCAAGTGTGGCGCGATCAACTGCTTTAAGCCTTCACCAGGCCTCCGAGGGCTCTTCAAACGATCATAACTTTCTTTCCGGGATAAATCTCGAGGCCCGGGAGGTGCCGGTGGAAAGCTCGTCTCGAGCCCGCCGCCGTCCCAACCGGGGCTTGCCCGGTTGAGGTCACCCTCGACCCCAAAAACCTGTTCCGGGGCCCGTTTCGGAGCTTTTGCAGCAATGCCAAGGATCGGAGCTGCCGAGTGAGAAAACCGACCTACCGCTGTCCCGGGCCCACCTCCTCCGCCGAAAGGATTTGAGCAATGGAACCTTGCGCGTGCGCCCCACCAAAAGACTAAGCCCGACTGACGCAAAAAGGAGGAGGTGCAACACGAGGACTTCCAAGGAGGTCACCCATCCCAGTACTACTCTCGCTCAAGCACGCTTTACTGCGGAGTTCTGATGGGATCCGGTGAATTAGTGCTGGTATGATCGCACCTGTCAAGTGTGGCGCGATCAACTGCTTTATGCCTTCGCCAGGCCGCCGCGCGCGCTTCAAACGATCATAACTTTCTGTCTGGGATGAATCTCGAGGCCCGGGAGGCGGCGTTGGAAAGCTCGTCCTGAGCCCGCCGCCGTCCAACCCAGGGCTCGCCCGGTTGAGGTCGCCCTCGACCCTAGAAACTTTTTCCGGGGCCCGTTCCGGAGCTTTTGCAGCAACGCCAAGGATCTGAGCTGCCGGGTGAGAAGACTGACCTGCCGCGGTCCCAGGCATTCCTCCGCCGCCGAGAAGGATTTGAGAATTCGAAACCTTGCGCGTGCGCTCCACCAAAAGAACAAGCCCGACTAACGCAAAAAGGAGGAGGTGCAACACAAGGACTTCCCAGGAGGTCACCCATCCCAGTACTACTCTCGCCGAAGCACGCTTAACTGCGGAGTTCTAATGGGATCCGGTGCATTAGTGCTGGTATGACCACACCTGTCAAGTGTGGCGCGATCAACTACTTTATGCCTTCGCCAAGCCGTCACACGCTTCAAACGATCATAAATTTCTGTCCGGGATGAATCTCGAGGCCCGGGAGGCGCCGCTGGAAAGCTTGTCCTGAGCCCGCCGCCGTCCCAACCAGGTCTCGCCCGGTTGAGGTCGACCACGACCCAAGAAACCTGTTCCGGGACCCGTTTCAGAGCTTTTGCAGCAACGCCAAGGATCGGAGCCGCCGGGTGAGGAAACTGACCTGCCGCCGTCCCGGGCCCGCTTCCGCCGCCGAGAAGGATTTGAGAAATCGAACCTTGCGTGTGCGCGCCACCAAAAGAACAAGCCCGACTGACGCAAAAAGGAGGAGGTGCAACACGAGGACTTCCCAGGAGGTCACCCATCCCAGTACTAGTCTCGCCCAAGCACGCTTAACTGCGGAGTTCTGATGGGATCCGATGCATTAGTGCTGGTATAATCGCACCTGTCAAGTGTGGCGCGATCAATTGCTTTATGCCTTCGCTCGGCCGCCGTGCGCGCTTCAAACGATCATAACTTTCTGTCCGGGATGAATCTCGAGGCCCAGGAGGTGCCGCTGGAAAGCTCGTCCGTAGCCCGCCGCCGTCCCAACTAGGGCTCGCCCGGTTGAGGTCGCCCTCGATCCAGCAACCTGTTCCGAGACCCGTTTCGGAGCTTTTGCAGCAACACCAAGGATCGAAGCTTTCAGGTGAGGAAACCGACCTGCCGCGGTCCCGGGCCCGCCTCCGCCGCCGAGACGGATTTGAGCAATCGAAACATTGCGCGTGCGCCCACCAAAAGAACAAGCCCGACTGACGCAAAAAGGAGGAGGTGCAACACAAGGGCTTCCCAGGAGGTTACCCATCCCCGTACTACTCTCGCCGAAGCACGCTTAACTGCGGAGTTCTGATGGGATCCGGTGCATTAGTACTGGTATGATCGCACCTGTCCAGTGTGCGCGCGATCAACTGCTTTATGCCTTCGCCAGGCCGCCGCGCGCGCTTCAGACGATCAAAGCTTTCTTTCCGGGATGAATCTCGAGGCCCGGGTGGCGCCGCTGGAAAGCTCGTCCTGAGCCCGCCGCCGTCCCAACCGGGCCTCGCCCGGTTGAGGTTGACCTCGACCCAAGAAACCTTTTCCGGGGCCCGTTTCGGAGCTTTTGCAGCAACGCCAAGGATCGGAGCCGCCGGGTTAGAAAACCGACCTGCCGCGGTCCCGGGCCCGCCTCCTCCGCCGAAAGGATTTGAGCAATGGAACCTTGCGCGTGCGCCCCACCAAAAGACTAAGCCCGACTGACGCAAAAAGGAGGAGGTGCAACACGAGGACTTCCAAGGAGGTCACCCATCCCAGTACTACTCTCGCTCAAGCACGCTTTACTGCGGAGTTCTGATGGGATCCGGTGCATTAGTGCTGGTATGACCGCACCTGTCAAGTGTGGCGCGATCAACTGCTTTATGCCTTCGCCAGGCCGCCGTGCGCGCTTCAAACGATCATAACTTTCTGTCTGGGATGAATCTCGAGGCCCAGGAGGCGTCGCTGGAAAGCTCGTCCTGAGCCCCCCGCCGTCCCAACCCGGTCCCTCCCGGTTTAGGTCGACCTCGACCCCCGAAACCTGTTCCGGGGCCCGTTTCGGAGCTTTTGCAGCAACGCCAAGGATCGGAGCCGCAGGGTGAGGAAACCGACCTGCCGCGGTCACGGGCCCGCCTCAGCCGCCGAGAAGGATTTGAGCAATCGAAACCTTGCGCGTGCGCCCCACCAAAAGAACAAGCCCGACTGACGCAAAAAGGAGGAGGTGCAACACGAGGACTTCCAAGGAGGTCACCCATCCCAGTACTACTCCCGCTCAAGGACGCTTACTGCGGAGTTCTGATGGGATCCGGTGCATTAGTGTTGGTATGACCGCACCTGTCAACTGTGGCGCGATCAACTGCTTTATGCCTTCGCCAGGCCGCCGCGCGCGCTTCAAACGATTATAACTTTTTGTCCGGGATGAATCTCGAGGCCTAGGAGGCGTCGCTGCAAAGCTCGTCCTGAGCCCGCCGCCGTCCCAACCAGGTCTCGCCCCGTTGAGGTCGACCTCGACCCCAGAAACCTGTTCCGGGGCCCGTTTCGGAGCTTTTGCAGCAACGCCAAGGATCGCAGCTGCCGGGTTAGGAAACCGACCTGCCGCGGTCAAGTGCCCGCCTCCGCCGCCGAGAAGGATTTGAGCAATCGAAACCTTGCGCGTGCGCGCCACCAAAAGAACAAGCCCGACTAACGCAAAAAGGAGGAGGTGCAACACGAGGACTTCCCAGGAGGTTACCCATCCCCGTACTACTCTCGCCGAAGCACGCTAAACTGCGGAGTTCTGATGGGATCCAATGCATTAGTGCTGGTATGACCGCACCTGTCAAGTGTGGCGCGATCAACTGCTTTATGCCTTCGCCAGGCCGCCGTGCGCGCTTCAAACGATCATAACTTTCTGTCTGGGTTGAATCTCGAGGCCCAGGAGGCGTCGCTGGAAAGCTCGTCCTGAGCCCGCCGCCGTCATGGAAATTAGCTTTCAAGAGAAATTTTCAGCTTAAGGATAATAAAACTGAAATTTTTCCTAATTTTAATTTGGTTGTATTTTTCTTTGAGTTGTAAAAGTGAGAATAGCTTATTCCAACATGGAATAAGAATAGGTTATTTAGAATAGGAACAGGCTTAGGTTAAGAGCTTGGTTGGCTAAGGGCAGCCCAAACCCATAACCAAGCAGCCCCCTTCCTTTTTTCCTATAAATAAGGGCTAAATGTAAGCAAATGGTACCTTTGGTCATTTTATGCTATTGGAATCCGAAATTCCCTTGAGAGAACAACTTTCTCTTCTCTTTCTTCTCCTCTTGCTTGTTCTTGAGGTTAAGACCCTTTTCCTTATCATTGGAGCATCCAATGTGGTGGAACTTAGCTTATCTTCCTAGCTTCCTCTAGCTAGTGGAGTGGCGCCTAGCTTAGGAATTATTTTTCTGCAATTTACATTCTGCCATTTATCTTCTTGCAATTTACAATTCTGGTTCTTAGTTTATGCTTTAATTTTCAGCCCCTTTCCCCTTTAATTTTGGGTTATTTTCGTTTTGCCCTTTCTTCCATTTCTGCACTTTATTTCCAGCCTTTAATTCTTGCAATCACCTTCCCCAATTCCCTCTTTACATTCTGCAAATTTATGTTTCCTCTTCTTTTCATTTTTATGCACAATTTTGTGCTACATTGAACACAATTTGAGGAGCTCCCAAAACTGTCCTGAATTTTGAGCTTCAATCCTACCTCCAACTAGGTCCATCCTCCTCCTCCCAAGTGGGTTGTATTATGTGGTATCAGAGCTTGTTGTTTGGAGGTAACTTCTCTCACTTTTCTCCTTCATTTTTCATCATCTTCTTCTCCCATTTTCATCTCTGTTTTTGTTCCAGTTTTTTCTGCATATTTTCAGCCCCTTCTTGCTTGAATTCACATGTAATTTGTGTTGCTTAGAGCCATATGTTGTTGGATCCTTGCTTGAACATCAATTTCATCGGTGAATTTGCTCAAAATTGCATCAAAATGTCAAGAAATTGAAGAACCCCTTTTCTGGGTATTTCCAGCAAGAACACATCTATTGTTCTCTCAAATCCTTTGGACTTTGTGGGTTTTGTTGTTGAAATTGAAACTTGATCATTGTTTCCTCAAAAACCCCTCAATTATTTTGGCAAAATTCTGCAAATTGTTCATCATGTTCATCACTGTTCTTCATGTGTTCTTGAGGAACTTTGTGTTTGATCTTTGAAAAAATTGTTGTTGGGTGTTTAAGTGTTAATCCTGTGCTTGTTTTGGAGTGATATAAGTGTACATTACATTTCCCTAAAAGATACAAGGCAAAAAGCAAGAATCAACAAAGAAAAAAAAAACGAAAAAAAAAACGAAAAAAAAAAACGTGAAAAAAAAATCTGGACAGAATTTTTTTCAAAAAAAAAAAAAGTAAAAAAAAAAATTCCAGAGTTGAATGATCTTCAAGTTTCATTTTATTGTATTTCAATTGTAGTATTTGAGTTGAGTTTGGGATCAATTGAAGTGTGTTGAACAACTTGAGTTGGATTTATCCTCTTGAATGAACTATGATGCATATGAATGTTTTTCTTTCAAAGAAAGGTTAAGTTCAGTTTTAAGAACAATTCACACAAGTTTGTAATCCATTCATCCTTCTTGAATTCCTTTTGAGTGCCTTCTTTTTTTTCACCACTTAATTGTTGCTTGTCTTCTTTGAATTCTAGTTTGTCACAATTTTAATCCCTTTGAGTTTAGCTAATTTTTGTGATAAGAGTTTCTTGTTTGTCCCCAAAATTCCTATGTTTTGTCCATTCTTGAATTCTGGATGAGTTGAGTTTTTACCACATTGGAAACATCAAGGCCTCTAATTTTAAGTTGAATATGTGTCTTTTCTTCAAGGGTAAAACAAGACCAAATTGAGTGACTAAGAGTGGCAAACACTGGTGAGGAAGGAAGTAATTGGTTTTAATTGTGCTAACAATTTCTTGGTTTGCAAAGCATTCTTTGTTTAATTTTGTATGCAGCCCTAAGAAAGAAATTTTGTTTGACTTGGAGCTGAACTTGGAGAAGACTTGGACTTGAAGTTTGACTTGAAGAATTTACCCATTTGTAGTAGATTAGGATTTCTCTTACTATGACTTTCTTTTTGGTGTAATTTTATAATTTGGTTGTAGTAGGGTTATAATATTGTAATCCTTTTGATTTAGTTTGTACTTAGGAATTTTCCTTGTAATTTTGTTAGTAATTGTGTGTAAGTTCCAAGGCCTTTGTGTGGTTTTAAGGAGTCATAAGGGGGAGTCTAAGTGTGCTTGTTGAAAGGAGTAATAAAGGGGTTTCATAATTGCTAGGTTTACAACTTAGCCTATGTGACTACCTGTTACTTATCTTTCCCTATCTTGGACCTTGGTTTGTGTAAGAAACCAATTAACTTTCTGTATTTTAATTTCTTAATTGTTCAAGTGTTTTATGTGGTAGGAATTTGTACTCAGAATATTTGTGATTTTCTTAATTGATTTGTTTCATATCTTGTGTCTTGAGTGGAGAGCATCATGAGTGAAAATGATTATCCACCTAGCTTCAATAGGTTACAACTAGAAGCCCTTACCCAAACCTTTGAAAAAATGTTAAGAAAACAAAGTGAACAATTTGAAGATCGCTTGTATGAACTAGAAAAGAGGAATGATACTTTGTTTAAAAAGAAACAAAATGAAGGGTCTAGTAGTTCTAAGAAAAACAAAAATAAAATTGATTCACCTAGGGAGGAACTTTCACAAGAAGATTTCTATGAATCCCCTAGAAGAAACCAAAGGAATAATCACAGGGGTGGGAATCAAGGTAGGCATGAGAGTGATAGGGAATCATTTAGGTCTCCACTTAGGGTTAGAAATTCATCTAGGAGTAGGATCCATAGAAGTAGAGATAGACATTCTCATAGTCATAGAGCTTCTTCTAGGATTAGGAATAGAGGTAGGAGAGAAAATGGAAACCAAGAAAGAATTGATGGAACCAAGTTTAGAATTCCAAAATTTCAAGGGTTGAATGACCCTGAAATCTACCTATCATGGGAGTTGAAGGTAGAGCAAATTTTCATGTGCTATGAAGTGAGGGAGGAACATAGGGTAAAGCTAGCTAGTCTTGAATTTTCAGACTATGCTTTGATTTGGTGGGATAAGCTAGTGAAAGAGAGAGCAAGGTTTCATCCTATTGAGACTTGGGAAGAAATGAAAGCCATCCTTAGGAATAGGTATGTACCACCTCATTACCTTAGGGAGCTTCATAATAGGCTCCAAAGATTAACCCAAGGTAATAGAACTGTTGATGAGTACTACAAAGATATGGAGGTAGCCATCATTAGAGCCAACATAGAAGAATGTGAGGAGGCTAGAATGGCAAGATTCCTTGAAGGGCTTAAGGATGAGATTAGGGATGTTGTGGAACTCCACAACTATATGAGTTTGAATGAACTCTACCACCAAGCCCAAAAGGTAGAACAACAACTCCATAGAAAAGGTAAGAGTAGATACTCAACCTCAAAGCCTTCTTGGAAGGAAAATAAGAGGAAGGAAGGCCACAAGGATGTCCCTTTTAAGCCTAAAGATCCTAGGGAAATTAAAGATCCCAAGAAAGAAAAGGCCAACACCCCATCCACTCCGATAAAAAAGGAATCATCCATTAAGTGTTTCAAGTGTTTGGGACGAGGGCACATTGCCTCTCAATGCCCTAACAAGAAGAGCATGATCCTTAGAGATAATGGACAAGTCTCATCTTTGGAATCCTCAAGTGAAAACTCTAGCTCTAGTGCCACTAGCTCTTCTGGTGAAGAAGGATTAGAGTATGCCCCCGAAGGTGATCTTCTTGTTGTTAGGAGATTACTAGGAAGCATGGTCAAGGGGGAAGATGAGAGCCAAAGAGAAAATATTTTTCACACAAGGTGTGTGATTGGGAGGAAGACATGTTCTGTGATTATAGATGGGGGAAGTTGCACCAACGTGGCTAGTGCTAGGCTAGTACAAAAGTTAGGATTAACCACTACCCCACATCCTAGGCCTTACAAGTTGCAATGGTTGAGTGACAATGGGGACCTCTTAGTGGATAAGCAAGTCTTAGTTGCCTTTTCCATAGGTAGGTATCTTGACCAAGTAACTTGTGATGTTGTGCCCATGGAAGCAAGTCATGTGCTCTTGGGAAGGCCATGGCAATTTGATAGGAAAGTTCACCATGATGGGCATAGCAATAGGTATTCCTTTGTTTTCAATTCCCAACAGGTCACCTTAGTTCCCTTGGCCCCTAGTGAGGTTTGTAAAGATCAAGTACAAATGAAAAAGAAAAGAGAGAAAGAAAAGAAGGGAATTAAAGGAAAGAATTTAAAAAAAGATAAGAGGTTGAGACATGAAGAAAAGAATAAAAACCTCTTCATCAATCAAGGAGAAATTAGGCAAATTCTTCTAGCTAGACAACCCATGTACATGCTCATGTGCAAAGAGTATTGCTTGAATACTCAACCAAACCTTGAGTCTAGTGAACTTCTAGAAGAATTCCAAGATGTATTCCCAAAAGAGTTACCTCTAGGGTTGCCACCTGTAAGGGGTATTGAACATCAAGAAAACTTAGTGCCTAGTGTTCCTCAATTCCTTTCACCTATCATAGGGGTTGAAATGTTCTCCTTTACAAAGAGTAATCAAAAGATGGAACTCCAGCCTTCTACCAACATTTGGGACACCATTGTTGCAAAATTTGTTGGAGATCATGTGTCTAGATCCATTCATATGCCTAGATTATCACCACTGTCTCATATGCTTCACAGTGATAGTGAATTCTCACATATAAAGGTCCCCAGCATGCTTCAATCCTTGTTTTATGATAATGCGTCTAGGATGCTTAATTTGTTAGTAATTACAAATAGTCATAGCACTAAGATCTCTTTAGGGAAAAGAAAATGGATCAAAGCACGTAAGTTTACTTGGGACATGTTTGTTAATAACTATGAGCTTGCAGATCGAATCAACCTTTTGTTCCTAGTCAAATTTGCTTTCCAATGTTTACGACTATTTGAAAAATTAAAGAGGTTCGTATTTGATCCTGGCATTCTCCATAATTTTCTTTCTTCCATAACCACATATACTCTTCTACTCTTATTTGTATCCTTTGTTTTGCAGAAATTGATGATTGCCATTCGAGGGCGAATGCTTTTAAGGGGGAGAGGATGATGTGAGCATGGAAATTAGCTTTCAAGAGAAATTTTCAGCTTAAGGATAATAAAACTGAAATTTTTCCTAATTTTAATTTGGTTGTATTTTTCTTTGAGTTGTAAAAGTGAGAATAGCTTATTCCAACATGGAATAAGAATAGGTTATTTAGAATAGGAACAGGCTTAGGTTAAGAGCTTGGTTGGCTAAGGGCAGCCCAAACCCATAACCAAGCAGCCCCCTTCCTTTTTTCCTATAAATAAGGGCTAAATGTAAGCAAATGGGACCTTTGGTCATTTTATGATATTGGAATCCGAAATTCCCTTGAGAGAGCAACTTTCTCTTCTCTTTCTTCTCCTCTTGCTTGTTCTTGAGGTTAAGACCCTTTTCCTTATCATTGGAGCCTCCAATGTGGTGGAACTTGGCTTATCTTCCTAGCTTCCTCTAGCTAGTGGAGTGGCGCCTAGCTTAGGAATTATTTTTCTGCAATTTACATTCTGCCATTTACCTTCTTGCAATTTACAATTCTGGTTCTTAGTTTATGCTTTAATTTTCAGCCCCTTTCCCCTTTAATTTTGGGTTATTTTCGTTTTGCCCTTTCTTCCATTTCTGCACTTTATTTCCAGCCTTTAATTCTTGCAATCACCTTCCCCAATTCCCTCTTCTTTTCATTTTTATGCACAATTTTGTGCTACATTGAACACAATTTGAGGAGCTCCCAAAACTGTCCTGAATTTTGAGCTTCAATCCTACCTCCAACTAGGTCCATCCTCCTCCTCCCAAGTGGGTTGTATTAGGATGAATCTCGAGGCCCAGGAGGCGTCGCTGGAAAGCTCGTCCTGAGCCCGCCGCCGTCCCAACCCGGTCTCTCCCGGTTGAGGTCGACCTCGATCCCCGAAACCTGTTCCGGGGCCCGTTTCGGAGCTCTTGCAGCAACGCCAAGGATCGGAGCCGCCGGGTGAGATAACCGACCTGCCGCGGTCCCGGGCCCGCCGCAGCCGCCGAGAAGGATTTGAGCAATCGAAACCTTACGCGTGCGCCCCACCAAAAGAACAAGCCCGACTGACGCAAAAAAGAGGAGGTGCAACACGAGGACTTCCAAGGAGGTCACCCATCCCAGTACTACTCTCGCTCAAGGACGCTTAACTGCGGAGTTCTGATGGGATGCGGTGCATTAGTGTTGGTATGACCGCACCTGTCAAGTGTGGCGCGATCAACTACTTTATGCCTTCGCCAGGCCGCTGCGCGCTTCAAACGATCATAACTTTCTTTCCGGCATGAATCTCAGGCCCGGGAGGCGTCGCTGGAAAGCTTGTCCTGAGCCCGCCGCCGTCCCAACCCGGTCTCTCCCGGTTGAGGTCGACCTCGACCCCCGAAACCTGTTCCGGGGCCCGTTTCGGAGCTTTTGCAGCAACGCCAAGGATCGGAGCCGCCGGGTGAGGAAACCGACCTGCCGCGTTCCCGGGCCCGCCTCCGCCGCCGAGAAGGATTTGAGCAATCGAAACCTTGCGCGTGCGCCCCACCAAAAGAACAAGCCCGACTGACGCAAAAAGGAGGAGGTGCAACACGAGGACTTCCAAGGAGGTCACCCATCCCAGTACTAGTCTCGCTCAAGGACGCTTAACTGCGGAGTTCTGATGGGATCCGGTGCATTAGTGTTGGTATGACCGCACCTGTCAAGTGTGGCGCGATCAACTGCTTTATGCCTTCGCCAAGCCGCCGCGCGCTTCAAACGATCATAAATTTCTGTCCGGGATGAATCTCGAGGCCCGGGAGGCGCCGCTGGAAAGCTTGTCCTGAGCCCGCCGCCGTCCCAACCAGGTCTCGCCCGGTTGAGGTCGACCTCGACCCTAGAAACCTGTTCCGGGGCCCGTTTCGGAGTGTTTGCAGCAACACCAAGGATCGCAGCCGCCGGGTTAGGGAACCGCCCTTCCGCGGTCAAGTGCCCGCCTCCGCCGCCGAGAAGGATTTGAGCAATCGAAACCTTGCGCGTGCGCGCCACCAAAAGAACAAGCCCGACTAACGCAAAAAGGAGGAGGTGCAACACGAGGACTTCCCAGGAGGTTACCCATCCCCGTACTACTCTCGCCGAAACACGCTTAACTGCGGAGTTCTGATGGGATCCAGTGCATTAGTGCTGGTATGACCGCACCTGTCAAGTGTGGCGCGATCAACTGCTTTATGCCTTCGCCAGGCCGCCGCGCGCGCTTTAAACGATCATAACTTTCTGCCTGGGATGAATCTCGAGGCCTAGGAGGCGTCGCTGGAAAGCTCGTCCTGAGCCCGCCACCGTCCCAACCCGGTCTCTCCCGGTTGAGGTCGACCTCGACCCCCGAAACCTGTTCCGGGGCCCGTTTCGGAGCTTTTGCAGCAACCCCAAGGATCGGAGCCGCCGGGTGAGGAAATCGACCTGCCGCGGTCCCGGGCCTGCCTCAGCCGCCGAGAAGGATTTGAGCAATCGAAACCTTACGCGTGCGCCCCACCAAAAGAACAAGCCCGACTGACGCAAAAAGGAGGAGATGCAACACGAGGACTTCGAAGGAGGTCACCCATCCCAGTACTACTCTCGCTCAAGGACGCTTAACTGCGGAGTTCTGATGGGATCCGGTGCATTAGTGTTGGTATGACCGCACCTGTCAAGTGTGGCACGATCAACTACTTTATGCCTTCGCCAGGCCGCTGCGCGCTTCAAACGATCATAACTTTCTTTCCGGCATGAATCTCGAGGCCCGGGAGGCGTCGCTGGAAAGCTTGTCCTGAGCCCGCCGCCGTCCCAACCCGGTCTCTCCCAGTTTAGGTCGACCTCGACCCCCGAAACCTGTTCCGGGGCCCGTTTCGGAGCTTTTGCAGCAACGCCAAGGATCGGAGCCGCTGGGTGAGGAAACCGACCTGCCGCGGTCCCGGGCCCGCCTCCGCCGCCGAGAAGGATTTGACCAATCGAAACCTTGCGCGTGCGCCCCACCAAAAGAACAAGCCCGACTGACGCAAAAAGGAGGAGGTGCAACACGAGGACTTCCAAGGAGGTCA
Source organism: Canavalia gladiata (assembly GCA_037954105.1). Lineage (NCBI taxonomy): Eukaryota > Viridiplantae > Streptophyta > Magnoliopsida > Fabales > Fabaceae > Canavalia > Canavalia gladiata. Next base: position 27,211,372 of record CM075661.1, on the reverse strand, counting down.
CCCATCCCAGTACTAGTCTCGCTCAAGGACGCTTAACTGCGGAGTTCTGATGGGATCCGGGGCATTAGTGTTGGTATGACCGCACCTGTCAAGTGTGGCGCGATCAACTGCTTTACGCCTTTGCCAAGCCGCTGCGCGCTTCAAACGATCATAAATTTCTGTCCGGGATGAATCTCGAGGCCCGGGAGGCGCCGCTGGAAAGCTTGTCCTGAGCCCGCCGCCGTCCCAACCAGGTCTCGCCCGGTTGAGGTCGACCTCGACCCCAGAAACCTGTTCCGGGGCCCGTTTCAGAGCTTTTGCAGCAACGCCAAGGATCAGAGCCGTCGGGTGAGGAAACGGACCTGCCGCGACCCCGGGCCCACCTCCGCCACCGAGAAGGATTTGAGCAATCGAAACCTTGCGCGTGCGCCCCACCAAAAGAACAAGGCCCACTGACGCAAAAAGGAGGAGGTGCAACACGAGGACTTCCAAGGAGGTCACCCATCCAAGTACTACTCTCGCTCAAGGACGCTTAACTGCGGAGTTCTGATGGGATCCGGTGCATTAGTGTTGGTACGACCGCACCTGTCAAGTGTGGCGCGATCAACTGCTTTATGCCTTCACCAGGCCGCCGCGCGCGCTTCAAACGATCATAACTTTTTGTCTGGGATGAATCTCGAGGCCCAGGAAGCGTCGCTGGAAAGCTGGTCCTTAGCCCGCCGCCGTCCCAACCAGGTCTCGCCCGGTTGAGGTCGACCTCGACCCCAGAAACCTGTTCCGGGGCCCGTTTTGGAGCTTTTGCAGCAACGCCAAGGATCGGAGCCGCCGGGCAAGGAAATCGACCTGCCGCGGTCCCGGGACCGCCTCCGCCGGCGAGAAGGATTTGAGCAATCGAAACCTTGCGCGTGCGCGCCACCAAAAGAAGGAGCCCGACTGACGCAAAAAGGAGGAGGTGCAACACGAGGACTTCCAAGGAGGTCACCCATCCCAGTACTAGTCTCGCTCAAGGACGCTTAACTGCGGAGTTCTGATGGGATCCGGTGCATTAGTGTTGGTATGACCGCACCTGTCAAGTGTGGCGCGATCAACTACTTTATGCCTTCGCCAGGCCGCTGCGCGCTTAAAACGATCATAACTTTCTTTCCGGCATGAATCTCGAGGCCCGGGAGGCGCCGCTGGCAAGCTCGTCCTGAGACCGCCGACGTCCCAACCCGGTCTCACCCGGTTGAGGTCGACCTCGACCCCCGAAAACTGTTCCGGGGCCCGTTTCGGAGCTTTTGCAGCAACGCCAAGGATCGGAGCCGCTGGATGAGGAAACCGACCTGCCGCAGTCCCTGGCCCGCCTCCGCCGCCGAGAAGGATTTGAGCAATCGAAACCTTGCGCGTGCGCCCCACCAAAAGAACAAGCCCGACTGACGCAAAAAGGAGAAGGTGCAACACGAGGACTTCCAAGGATGTCACCCATCCCAGTACTAGTCTCGCTCAAGGACGCTTAACTGCGGAGTTCTGATGGGATCCGGTGCATTAGTGTTGGTATGACCGCACCTGTCAAGTGTGGCGCGATCAACTGCTTTATGCCTTCGCCAAGCCGCCGCGCGCTTCAAACGATCATAAATTTCTGTCCGGGATGAATCTCGAGGCCCGGGAGGCGCCGCTGGAAAGCTTGTCCTGAGCCCGCCGCCGTCCCAACCAGGTCTCGCCCGGTTGAGGTCGACCTCGACCCTAGAAACCTGTTCCGGGGCCCGTTTCGGAGTGTTTGCAGCAACACCAAGGATCGCAGCCGCCGGGTTAGGGAACCGACCTGCCGCGGTCAAGTGCCCGCCTCCGCCGCCGAGAAGGATTTGAGCAATCGAAACCTTGCGCGTGCGCGCCACCAAAAGAACAAGCCCGACTAACGCAAAAAGGAGGAGGTGCAACACGAGGACTTCCCAGGAGGTTACCCATCCCCGTACTACTCTCGCCGAAACACGCTTAACTGCGGAGTTCTGATGGGATCCAGTGCATTAGTGCTGGTATGACCGCACCTGTCAAGTGTGGCGCGATCAACTGCTTTATGCCTTCGCCAGGCCGCCGCGCGCGCTTTAAACGATCATAACTTTCTGCCTGGGATGAATCTCGAGGCCTAGGAGGCGTCGCTGGAAAGCTCGTCCTGAGCCCGCCACCGTCCCAACCCGGTCTCTCCCGGTTGAGGTCGACCTCGACCCCCGAAACCTGTTCCGGGGCCCGTTTCGGAGCTTTTGCAGCAACCCCAAGGATCGGAGCCGCCGGGTGAGGAAATCGACCTGCCGCGGTCCCGGGCCTGCCTCAGCCGCCGAGAAGGATTTGAGCAATCGAAACCTTACGCGTGCGCCCCACCAAAAGAACAAGCCCGACTGACGCAAAAAGGAGGAGATGCAACACGAGGACTTCGAAGGAGGTCACCCATCCCAGTACTACTCTCGCTCAAGGACGCTTAACTGCGGAGTTCTGATGGGATCCGGTGCATTAGTGTTGGTATGACCGCACCTGTCAAGTGTGGCACGATCAACTACTTTATGCCTTCGCCAGGCCGCTGCGCGCTTCAAACGATCATAACTTTCTTTCCGGCATGAATCTCGAGGCCCGGGAGGCGTCGCTGGAAAGCTTGTCCTGAGCCCGCCGCCGTCCCAACCCGGTCTCTCCCAGTTTAGGTCGACCTCGACCCCCGAAACCTGTTCCGGGGCCCGTTTCGGAGCTTTTGCAGCAACGCCAAGGATCGGAGCCGCTGGGTGAGGAAACCGACCTGCCGCGGTCCCGGGCCCGCCTCCGCCGCCGAGAAGGATTTGACCAATCGAAACCTTGCGCGTGCGCCCCACCAAAAGAACAAGCCCGACTGACGCAAAAAGGAGGAGGTGCAACACGAGGACTTCCAAGGAGGTCACCCATCCCAGTACTAGTCTCGCTCAAGGACGCTTAACTGCGGAGTTGTGATGGGATCCGGGGCATTAGTGTTGGTATGACCGCACCTGTCAAGTGTGGCGCGATCAACTGCTTTACGCCTTTGCCAAGCCGCTGCGCGCTTCAAACGATCATAAATTTCTGTCCGGGATGAATCTCGAGGCCCGGGAGGCGCCGCTGGAAAGCTTGTCCTGAGCCCGCCGCCGTCCCAACCAGGTCTCGCCCGGTTGAGGTCGACCTCGACCCCAGAAACCTGTTCCGGGGCCCGTTTCAGAGCTTTTGCAGCAACGCCAAGGATCAGAGCCGTCGGGTGAGGAAACGGACCTGCCGCGGTCCCGGGCCCACCTCCGCCACCGAGAAGGATTTGAGCAATCGAAACCTTGCGCGTGCGCCCCACCAAAAGAACAAGGCCCACTGACGCAAAAAGGAGGAGGTGCAACACGAGGACTTCCAAGGAGGTCACCCATCCAAGTACTACTCTCGCTCAAGGACGCTTAACTGCGGAGTTCTGATGGGATCCGGTGCATTAGTGTTGGTACGACCGCACCTGTCAAGTGTGGCGCGATCAACTGCTTTATGCCTTCACCAGGCCGCCGCGCGCGCTTCAAACGATCATAACTTTTTGTCTGGGATGAATCTCGAGGCCCAGGAAGCGTCGCTGGAAAGCTGGTCCTTAGCCCGCCGCCGTCCCAACCAGGTCTCGCCCGGTTGAGGTCGACCTCGACCCCAGAAACCTGTTCCGGGGCCCGTTTTGGAGCTTTTGCAGCAACGCCAAGGATCGGAGCCGCCGGGCAAGGAAATCGACCTGCCGCGGTCCCGGGACCGCCTCCGCCGGCGAGAAGGATTTGAGCAATCGAAACCTTGCGCGTGCGCGCCACCAAAAGAAGGAGCCCGACTGACGCAAAAAGGAGGAGGTGCAACACGAGGACTTCCAAGGAGGTCACCCATCCCAGTACTAGTCTCGCTCAAGGACGCTTAACTGCGGAGTTCTGATGGGATCCGGTGCATTAGTGTTGGTATGACCGCACCTGTCAAGTGTGGCGCGATCAACTACTTTATGCCTTCGCCAGGCCGCTGCGCGCTTAAAACGATCATAACTTTCTTTCCGGCATGAATCTCGAGGCCCGGGAGGCGCCGCTGGCAAGCTCGTCCTGAGACCGCCGACGTCCCAACCCGGTCTCACCCGGTTGAGGTCGACCTCGACCCCCGAAAACTGTTCCGGGGCCCGTTTCGGAGCTTTTGCAGCAACGCCAAGGATCGGAGCCGCCGGATGAGGAAACCGACCTGCCGCAGTCCCTGGCCCGCCTCCGCCGCCGAGAAGGATTTGAGCAATCGAAACCTTGCGCGTGCGCCCCACCAAAAGAACAAGCCCGACTGACGCAAAAAGGAGAAGGTGCAACACGAGGACTTCCAAGGATGTCACCCATCCCAGTACTAGTCTCGCTCAAGGACGCTTAACTGCGGAGTTCTGATGGGATCCGGTGCATTAGTGTTGGTATGACCGCACCTGTCAAGTGTGGCGCGATCAACTACTTTATGCCTTCGCCAGGCCGCTGCGCGCTTAAAACGATCATAACTTTCTTTCCGGCATGAATCTCGAGGCCCGGGAGGCGCCGCTGGCAAGCTCGTCCTGAGACCGCCGACGTCCCAACCCGGTCTCACCCGGTTGAGGTCGACCTCGACCCCCGAAAACTGTTCCGGGGCCCGTTTCGGAGCTTTTGCAGCAACGCCAAGGATCGGAGCCGCCGGATGAGGAAACCGACCTGCCGCAGTCCCTGGCCCGCCTCCGCCGCCGAGAAGGATTTGAGCAATCGAAACCTTGCGCGTGCGCCCCACCAAAAGAACAAGCCCGACTGACGCAAAAAGGAGAAGGTGCAACACGAGGACTTCCAAGGATGTCACCCATCCCAGTACTAGTCTCGCTCAAGGACGCTTAACTGCGGAGTTCTGATGGGATCCGGTGCATTAGTGTTGGTATGACCGCACCTGTCAAGTGTGGCGCGATCAACTGCTTTATGCCTTCGCCAAGCCGCCGCGCGCTTCAAACGATCATAAATTTCTGTCCGGGATGAATCTCGAGGCCCGGGAGGCGCCGCTGGAAAGCTTGTCCTGAGCCCGCCGCCGTCCCAACCAGGTCTCGCCCGGTTGAGGTCGACCTCGACCCCAGAAACCTGTTCCGGGGCCCGTTTCGGAGCTTTTGCAGCAACGCCAAGGATCGGAGCCGCCGGATGAGGAAACCGACCTGCCGCGGTCCCAGGCCCGCCTCCGCCGCCGAGAAGGACTTGAGCAATCGAAATCTTGCGCGTGCGCCCCCCCAAAAGAACAAGCCCGAGTGACGCAAAAAGGAGGAGGTGCAACACGAGGACTTCCAAGGAGGTCACCCATCCCAGTACTACTCCCGCCCAAGCACGCTTAACTGCGGAGTTCTGATGGGATCCGGTGAATTAGTGCTGGTATGATCGCACCTGTCAAGTGTGGCGCGATCAACTGCTTTATGCCTTCGCCAGGCCGCCGCTCGCGCTTTAAACGATCATAACTTTCTGTCAGGGATGAATCTCGAGGCCCGGGAGGCGGCGCTGGAAAGCTCGTCCTGAGCCCGCCGCCGTCCAACCCAGGGCTCGCCCGGTTGAGGTCGCCCTCGACCCTAGAAACTTTTTCCGGGGCCCGTTCCGGAGCTTTTGCAGCAACGCCAAGGATCTGAGCCGCCGGGTGAGAAAACTGACCTGCCGCGGTCCCAGGCCCTCCTCCGCCGCCGAGAAGGATTTGAGCAATCGAAACCTTGCGCGTGCGCTCCACCAAAAGAACAAGCCCGACTAACGCAAAAGGAAGGTGGTGCAACACAAGGACTTCCCAGGAGCTCACCCATCCCAGTACTACTCTCGCCGAAGCACGCTTAACTGCGGAGGTCTAATGGGATCCGGTGCATTAGTGCTGGTATGACCACACCTGTCAAGTGTGGCGCGATCAACTGCTTTATGCCTTCGCCAAGCCGTCGCGCGCTTCAGACGATCATAAATTTCTGTCCGGGATGAATCTCGAGGCCCGGGAGGCGCCGTTGGAAAGCTTGTCCTGAGCCCGCCGCCGTCCCAACCAGGTCTCGCCCGGTTGAGGTCGACCTCGACCCCAGAAACCTGTTCTGGGGCCCGTTTCAGAGCTTTTGCAGCATCGCCAAGGATCGGAGCCGCCGGGTGAGGAAACTTACCTGCCGCTGTCCCGAGCCCGCTTCCGCCGCCGAGAAGGATTTGAGAATTCGAAACCTTGCGTGTGCGCGCCACCAAAAGAACAAGCCCGACTGACGCAAAAAGGAGGAGGTGCAACACGAGGACTTCCCAGGAGGTCACCCATCCCAGTAGTACTCTCGCCCAAGCACGCTTAACTGCGGTGTTCTGATGGGATCCGGTGCATTAGTGCTGGTATGATCGCACCTGTCAAGTGTTGCGCGATCAACTGCTTTATGCCTACGACAGTCCGCCGCGCGCGCTTCAAACGATCATAACTTTCTGTCCGGGATGAATCTCGAGGCCCGGGAGGCGCGGCTGGAAAGGTCGTCCTGAGCCCGCCGGCGTCCCAACCAGGGCTCGCCCAGTTGAGGTCGCCCTCGACCCCAGAAACCTTTTCCGGGGCCCGTTTCGGAGCTTTGGCAACAAAGCCAAGGATCGGAGCCGCCGGGTGAGGAAACTGACCTACCGCGGTCGCGGGCCCGCCTCCACCGCCGAGAAGGATTTGAGCAATCGAACCATGTGCGTGCGCGCCACCAAAAGAACAAGCCCGACTGACGCAAAAAGGAGGAGGTGCAACACGAGGACTTCCCAGGAGGTCACCCATCCCAGTAGTACTCTCGCCCAAGCACGCTTAACTGCGGTGTTCTGATGGGATCCGGTGCATTAGTGCTGGTATGATCGCACCTGTCAAGTGTGTGCGCGATCAACTGCTTTATGCCTTCGCCAGGCCGCCGCGCGCGCTTCAAACGATCATAACTTTTTGTCCGGGATAAATCTCGAGGCCCAGGAGGCGTCGCTGGAAAGCTCGTCCTGAGCCCGCCGCCGTCCCAACCAGGTCTCGCCCGGTTGCGGTCGACCTCGACCCCAGAAACCTGTTCTGGGGCCCGTTTCGGAGCTTTTGCAGCAACGCCAAGGATCGCAGCCGACGGGTTAGGAAACCGACCTGCCGCGGTATAGTGCCCGCCTCCGCCGCCGAGAAGGATTTGAGCAATCGAAACCTTGCGAGTGCGCGCCACCAAAAGAACAAGCCCGACTAACGCAAAAAGGAGGAGGTGCAACACGAGGACTTCCCAGGAGGTTACCCATCCCCGTACTACTCTCGCCGAAGCACGCTTAACTGCGGAGTTCTGATGGGATCCAGTGCATTAGTGCTGGTATGACCGCACCTGTCAAGTGTGGCGCGATCAACTGCTTTATGCCTTCGCCAGGCCGCCGCGCGCGCTTGAAACGATCATAACTTTCTGTCTGGGATGAATCTCGAGGCCCAGGAGGCGTCGCTGGAAAGCTCGTCCTTAGCCCGCCGCCGTCCCAACCAGGTCTTTTCGGAGCTTCGGAGCTTTTGCAGCAACGCCAAGGATCGGAGCCGCCGGGCAAGGAAATCGACCTGCCGCGGTCCCGGGACCGCCTCCGCCGCCGAGAAGGATTTGAGCAATCGAAACCTTGCGCGTGCGCACCACCGAAAGAACAACCCCGACTGACGGCAAAAAGGAGGAGGTGCAACACGAGGACTTCCCAGGAGGTCACCCATTCCAGTACTACTCTCGCCCAAGCACGCTTAACTGCGGAGTTCTGACGGGATCCAGTGCATTAGTGCTGGTATGATCGCACCTGTCCCGTGTGCGCGCGATCAACTGCTTTATGCCTTCGCCAGGCCGCCGCGCGCGCTTCAAACGATCATAACTTTCTGTCCGGGATGAATCTCGAGGCCCAGGTGGTGCCGCTGGAAAGCTCGTCCTGAGCAGGCCGCCGTCCCAACCGGGCGTCGCCCGGTTGAGGTCGACCTCGACCCAAGAAACCTGTTCCGGGGCCTGTTTCGGAGCTTTTGCAGCAACGCCAAGGATCGGAGCCGCCGGGTGAGGAAACCGACTTGCCGCTGTCCCAGGCCCGCCTCCGCCGCCGAGAAGGATTTGAGAAACCGAAACCTTGCGCGTGCGCGCCACCAAAAGAACAAGCCCGACTGACGCAAAAAGGAGGAGGTGCAACACGAGGACTTCCCAGGAGGTCACCCATCCCAGTACTACTCTCGCCCAACCACGCTTAACTGCGGAGTTCTGATGGGATCCGGTGCATTAGTGTTGGTATGATCGCACCTGTCAAGTGTGGCGTGATCAACTGCTTTATGCCTTCGCCAGGCCGCCGCGCGCGCTTCAAACGAACATAACTTTCTGTCCGAGATGAATCTCGAGGCCCGGGAGGCGCCGCTGGAAAGCTCGTCCTGAGCTCGCCGCCGTCCCAACCAGGGCTCCCCCGGTTCAGGTCGACGTCGACCCCAAAAACCTGTTCCGGGGCCCGTTTCGGAGCTTTTGCAGCAACGCCAAGGATCGGAGCCGCAGGGCAAGGAAAAAAAAACCTGTCGCGGTCCCGGGCCCGCCTCCGCCGCCGAGAAGGATTTCAGCAAACGAAACCTTGCGCGTGCGCCCCACCAAAAGAACAAGCCCGACTGACGCAAAAAGGAGGAGGTGCAACACGAGGACTTCCCAGGAGGTCACCCATCCCAGTACTACTCTCCCCCAAGCACGCTTAACTGCGGTGTTCTGATGGGATCCGGTGCATTAGTGCTGGTATGATCGCACCTGTCAAGTGTGCGCGCGATCAACTGCTTTATGCCTTCGCAAGGCCGCCGCGCGCGCTTCAGACGATCATAACGTTCTGTCCGGGATGAATCTCGAGGCCCGGGAGGCGCCGCTGGAAAGCTCGTCCTGAGCTCGCCGCCGTCCCAACCAGGGCTCCCCCGGTTCAGGTCGACGTCGACCCCAAAAACCTATTCCGGGGCCCGTTCCGGAGCTTTTGCAGCAACGCCAAGGATCGGAGCCGCCGGGCAAGGAAAAAAAAACCTGTCGCGGTCCCGGGCCCGCCTCCGCCGCCGAGAAGGATTTCAGCAAACGAAACCTTGCGCGTGCGCCCCACCAAAAGAACAAGCCCGACTGACGCAAAAAGGAGGAGGTGCAACACGAGGACTTCCCAGGAGGTCACCCATCCCAGTACTACTCTCGCCCAAGCACGCTTAACTGCGGTGTTCTGATGGGATCCGGTGCATTAGTGCTGGTATGATCGCACCTGTCAAGTGTGCGCGCGATCAACTGCTTTATGCCTTCGCAAGGCCGCCGCGCGCGCTTCAGACGATCATAACGTTCTGTCCGGGATGAATCTCGAGGCCCGGGAGGCGCCGCTGGAAAGCTCATCCTGAGCTCGCCGCCATCCCAACCTGGGCTCCCCCGGTTCAGGTCGACGTCGACCCTAGAAACCTGTTCCGGGGCCCGTTCCGGAGCTTTTGCAGCAACGCCAAGGATCAGAGACGCCGGGTGAGGAAACCGACCTGCCGCGGTCCCGGGCCTGCTTATGCCGCCGAGAAGGATTTGAGAAATCGAAACCTTGCGCGTGCGCGCCACTAAAAGAACAAGCCCGACTGACGCAAAAAGGAGGAGGTGCAACACGAGGACTTCCCAGGAGGTCACCCATCCCAGTACTACTCTAGCCCAAGCACGCTTAACTGTGGAGTTCTGATGGGATCCGGTGCATTAGTGCTGGTATGATCGCACCTGTCAAGTGCGGTGCGATCAACTGCTTTATGCCTTCGCCAAGCCGCCGCGCGCGCTTCAAACGATCATAACTTTCTGTCCGGGATGAATCTCGAGGCTCGGGAGGCGCCGCTGGAAAGCTCGTCCTGAGCTCGCCGCCGTCCGCACCATGGCTCGCCCGGTTGAGGTCGACGTCGACCCCAGAAACCTGTTCCGGGGCCCGTTTTGGAGCTTTTGCAGCAACGCCAAGGATCAGAGCTGCCAGGCAAGGAAATCGACCTGCCGCGGTCCCAGTCCCGCCTCCGCCGCCGAGAACCACCAAAAGAACAAGTCCGACTGACGCAAAAAGGAGGAGGTGCAACACGAGGACTTCCCAGGAGGTCACCCATCCCAGTACTACTCTAGCCCAAGCACTCTTAACTGTGGAGTTCTGATGGGATCCGGTGCATTAGTGCTGGTATGATCACACCTGTCAAGTGTGGCGCGATCAGCTGCTTTATGCCTTCGCAAGGCCGCCGCGCGCGCTTCAAACGATCCTAACTTTCTGTCCCGGATGAAACTCGAGGGCCGGGAAGCACCGCTGGAAAGCTCGTCCTGAGCTCGCCGCCGTCCCAACCTGGGCTCGCCCGGTTGAGGTCGACGTCGACCCCAGAAACCTGTTCCGGGGCCCGTTTCGGAGCTTTTGCAGCAACGCCAAGGATCGGAGTCACCGGGCGAGGAAATCAACTTGCCGCGGTCCCGGGCTCGCCTCCGCCGCCGAGAAGGATTTTAGCAATCGAAACCTTGCCGGTGCGCGCCACAAAAAGAACAAGCCCGACTGACGCAAAAAGGAGGAGGTGCAACACGAGGACTTCCCAGGAGGTCACCCATCCCAGTACTACTCTCGCCCAGGCACGCTTAACTCCGGAGTTCTGATGGGATCTGGTGCATTGGTGCTGGTGTGATCGCACCTGTCAAGTGTGGTGCGATCAACTGCTTTATGCCTTTGCCAAGCCGCCGCGCGCGCTTCAAACGATCATAACTTTCTGTCCGGGATGAATCTCGAGGCCCGGGAGGCGCCGCTGGAAAGCTCGTCCTGAGCTCGCCGCCGTCCCAACCATGGCTCGCACGGTTGACCCCACCAAAAGAACAAGCCCGAGTGACACAAAAAGGAGGAGGTGCAACACGAGGACTTCCCAGGAGGTCACCCATCCCAGTACTACTCTCGCCCAAGCACACTTAACTGCGGAGTTCTGATGGGATCTGGTGCATTGGTGCTGGTGTGATCGCACCTGTCAAGTGTGGTGCGATCAACTGCTTTATGCCTTCGCCAAGCCGCCGCGCGCGCTTCAAACGATCATAACTTTCTGTCCGGGATGAATCTCGAGGACCGGGAGGCGCCGCCGGAAAGCTCGTCCTGAGCTCGCCGCCGTCCCAACCCTGGCTCGCACGGTTGACGCCACCAAAAGAACAAGCCCGAGTGACGCAAAAAGGAGGAGGTGCAACACGAGGACTTCCCAGGAGGTCACCCATCCCAGTACTACTCTCGCCCAAGCACGCTTAACTGTGGAGTTCTGATGGGATCCGGTGCATTAGTGCTGGTATGATCGCACCTGTCAAGTGTGGCGCGATCAACTGCTTTATGCCTTTGCCAGGCCGCCGTGCGCGCTTCAAACGATCATAACTTTCTGTCCCGGATGAATCTCGAGGCCCGGGAGGCGCCGCTGGAAAGCTCGTCCTGAGCTCGCCGCCGTCCCAACCAGGGCTCGCCCGGTTCAGGTCGACGTCGACCCCAGAAACCTGTTCTAGGGCCTGTTTCGGAGCTTTTGCAGCAACGCCAAGGATCGGAGCCGCCGGGCGAGGAAATCGATCTGCCACGGTCCCGTGCCCGCCTATGCCGCCAAGAAGGATTTTAGCAATCGAAACCTTGCGCGTGCACGCCACCAAAAGAACAAGCCCGACTAACGCAAAAAGGAGGAGGGGCAACACGAGGACTTCCCAGGAGGTCAACCATCCCAGTACTACTCTCGCCAAAGCACGCTTAACTGCGGAGATCTGATGGGATCCGGTGCATTAGTGCTGGTATGATCGCACCAGTCAAGTGTGGTGTGATCAACTGCTTTATGCCTTCGATAGGCCGCCGCGCGCGCTTCAAACGATCATAACTTTCTGTCCGGGATGAATCTCGAGGCCCTGGAGGCGCCGCTGGAAAGGTCGTCTTGAGCCCGCCGCCGTCCCAACCAGGGCTCGCCCGGTTGAGGTCGCCCTCGACCCTGGAAACCTTTTCCTGGGCCCGTTTCGGAGCTTTTGCAACAAAGCCAAGGATCGGAGCCGCCGGGTGAGGAAACTGACCTGCCGCGGTCCCGGGCCCGCCTCCACCGCCGAGAAGGATTTGAGCAATCGAACCTTGTGCGTGCGCGCCACCAAAAGAACAAGCCCGACTGACGCAAAAAGAAGGAGGTGCAACACGAGGACTTCCCAGGAGGTCACCCATCCCAGTACTACTCTCGCCCAAGCACGCTTAATTGCAGAGTTCTGATGGGATCCGGTGCATTAGTGCTGGTATAATCGCACCTGTCAAGTGTGGCACGATCAATTGCTTTATGCCTTCGCTCGGCCGCCGTGCGCGCTTCAAACGATCATAACTTTCTGTCCGGGATGAATCTCGAGGCCCAGGAGGCGTCGCTGGAAAGCTCGTCCTAAGCCCGCCGCCGTCCCAACCAGGTCTCGCCCGGTTGAGGTCGACCTCGATCCCAGAAACCTGTTCCGGGGCCCATTTCGGAGCTTTTGCAGCAACCCCAAGGATCGCAGCCGCCGGGTGAGGAAACCAACCTGCCGCGGTCAAGTGCCCGCCTTCGCCGCCGAGAAGGATTTGAGCAATCGAAACATTGCGCGTGCGCCCCACCAAAAGAACAAGCTCGACTGACGCAAAAAGGAGGAGGTGCAACACGAGGACTTCCTAAGAGGTCACCCATCCCAGTACTACTCTCGCCCAAGCACGCTTAACTGCGGAGTTCTGATGGGATCCGGTGCATTAGTGCTGGTATGATCGCACCTGTCAAGTGTGGCGCGATCAACTGCTTTATGCCTTCGACAGGCCGCCGCGCGCGCTTCAAACGATCATAACTTTCTGTCCGGGATGAATCTCGAGGCCCGGGAGGCGCCGCTGGAAAGGTCGTCCTAAGCCCGCCACCGTCCCAACCAGGGCTTGCCCGGTTGAGGTCGCCCTCGACCCGGAAACCTTTTCCGGGGCCCGTTTCGGAGCTTTTGCAACAAAGCCCAGGATCGGAGCCGCCGGGTGAGGAAACTGACCTGCCGCGGCCCCAGGCCCGCCTCCACCGCCGAGAAGGATTTGAGCAATCGAACCTTGTGCGTGCGCGCCACCAAAAGAACAAGCCCGACTGACGCAAAAAGGAGGAGGTGCAACACGAGGACTTCCCAGGAGGTCACCCATCCCAGTACTACTCTCACCCAAGCACGCTTAACTGCGGTGTTCTGATGGGATCCGGTGCATTAGTGCTGGTATGATCGCACCTGTCAAGTGTGTGCGCGATCAACTGCTTTATGCCTTCGCTCGGCCGCCGCGCGCGCTTCAAACGATCGTAACTTTCTGTCTAGGAGGAATCCCTAGGCCCGGGAGGCGCCGCTGGAAAGCTCGTCCTGAGCTCGCCGCCGTCCCAACCTGGGTTCGCCCGGTTGAGGTCAACGTCGACCCCAGAAACCTGTTCCGGGGCCCGTTTCGGAGCTGTTGCAGCAACGCCAAGGATCGGAGCCGCCAGGCAAGGAAATCGACCTGCCGCGGTTCCGGGCCCGCCTCCGCCGCCGAGAAGGATTTCAGGAAACGAAACCTTGCGCGTGCGCGCCACCAAAAGAACAAGCCCGACTGACGCAAAAAGGAGGAGGTGCAACACGAGGACTTCCCAGGAGGTCACCGATCCCAGTACTACTCTAGCCCAAGCACGCTTAACTGCGGTGTTCTGATGGGATCCGGTGCATTAGTGCTGGTATGATCGCACCTGTCAAGTGTGCGCGCGATCAACTGCTTTATGCCTTCGCAAGGCCGCCGCGCGCGCTTCAAACGATCATAACTTTCTATCCGGGATGAATCTCGAGGCCCGGGAGGCGCCGCTGGAAAGCTCATCCTGAGCTCGCCGCCATCCCAACCTGGGCTCGCCCGGTTGAGGTCGACGTCGACCCCAGAAACCTTTTCCGGGGCCCGTGTCGGAGCTTTTGCAGCAATGCCAAGGATCGAAGTCGCCGGGCGAGGAAATTGACCTGCCGCAGTCCCAGGCCCGCCTCCGCCGCCGAGAAGGATTTGAGCAATCGAAACCTTGCGCATGCGCGCCACCAAAAGAACAAGCCCGACAGACGCAAAAAGGAGGAGGTGCAACACGAGGACTTCCCAAGAGGTCAGCCATCCCAATACTACTCTCGCCCAAGCGCGCTTAACTGCGGAGTTCTGATGGGATCCGGTGCATAAGTGTTGGTATGATCGCACCTGTCAAGTGTGCGCGCGATCAACTGCTTTATGCCTTCGCCAGGCCGCCGCGTGCGCTTCAAACGATCATAACTTTCTGTCCGGGATGAATCTCGAGGCCCGGGAGGCGTCGCTGGAAAGCTCGTCCTGAGCCTGCCGCCGTCCCAACAATGGCTCGCCCGGTTGAGGTCGACGTCGACCCTAGAAACCTGTTCCGGGGCCCGTTTCGGAGCTTTTGCAGCAACGCCAAGGATCAGAGCCGCCGCCGGGTGAGGAAACCGACCTGCCGCGGTCCCGGGCCTGCTTATGCCGCCGAGAAGGATTTGAGAAATCGAAACCTTGCACGTGCGCGCCACCAAAAGAACAACCCCGACTGACGCAAAAAGGAGGAGGTGCAACACGAGGACTTCCCAGGAGGTCACCCATCCCAGTACTACTCTAGCCCAAGCACGCTTAATTGTGGAGTTCTGATGGGATCCGGTGCATTAGTGCTGGTATGATCCCACCTGTCAAGTGTGGCGCGATCAGCTGCTTTATGCCTGCGCCAGGTCGCCGCGTGCGCTTCAAACGATCATAACTTTCTGTCCCGGATGAATCTCGAGGCCCGGGAAGCACCGCTGGAAAGCTCGTCCTGAGCTCGCCGCCGACCCAACCTGGGCTCGCCCGGTTGAGGTCGACGTCGACCCCAGAAACCTATTCCGGGGCCCGTTTCGGAGCTTTTGCAGCAACGCAAAGGATCGGAGTCGCCGGGCGAGGAAATCGACCTGCCGCGGTCCCGGGCCCTCCTCCGCCGCCGAGAAGGATTTTAGCAATCGAAACGTTGCGGGTGCGCGCCACAAAAAGAACAAGCCCGACTGACGCAAAAAGGAGGAGGTGCAACACTAGGACTTCCCAGAAGGTCACCCATCCCAGTACTACTCTCGCCCAAGCACGCTTCACTGCGGAGTTCTGATGGGACTCGGTGCATTAGTGCTGGTATGATCGCACCTGTCAAGTGTGGTGCGATCAACTGCTTTATGCCTTCGCCAAGCCGCCGCGCACGCTTTAAACGATCATAACTTTCTGTCCGGGATGAATCTCGAGGCTCGGGAGGCGCCGCTGGAAAGCTCGTCCTGAGCTCGCCGCCGTCCCAACCATGGCTCGCCCGGTTGAGGTCGACGTCGACCCCAGAAACCTGTTCCGGGGCCCGTTTTGGAGCTTTTGCAGCAACGCCAAGGATCAGAGCCGCCAGGCAAGGAAATCGACCTGCCGCGGTCCCGGTCCCGCCTCTGCCGCCTAGAACCACCAAAAGAACAAGTCCGACTGACGCAAAAAGGAGGAGGTGCAACACGAGGACTTCCCAGGAGGTCACCCATCCCAGTACTACTCTAGCCAAAGCACGCTTAACTGTGGAGTTCTGATGGGATCCGGTGCATTAGTGCTGGTATGATCGCACCTGTCAAGTGTGGCGCGATCAGCTGCTTTATGCCTTCGCCAGGCCGTCGCGCGCGCTACAAACGATCCTAACTTTCTGTCCCGGATGAATCTCGAGGCCCAGGAAGCACCGCTGGAAAGCTCGTCCTGAGCTCGCCGCAGTCCCAACCTGGGCTCGCCCGGTTGAGGTCGACGTCGACCCCAGAAACCTGTTCCGGGGCCCGTTTCGGAGCTTTTGCAGCAACGCCAAGGATCGGAGTCACCAGGCGAGGAAATCAACTTGCCGCGGTCCCGGGCCCGCCTCCGCCGCCGAGAAGGATTTTAGCAATCGAAACCTTGCCGATGCGCGCCACAAAAAGAACAAGCCCGATTGACGCAAAAAGGAGGAGGTGCAACACGAGGACTTCCCAGGAGGTCACCCATCCCAGTACTACTCTCGCCCAAGCACACTTAACTCCGGAGTTCTGATGGGATCTGGTGCATTGGTGCTGGTGTGATCGCACCTGTCAAGTGTGGTGCGATCAACTGCTTTATGCCTTCGCCAAGCCGCCGCGCGCGCTTCAAACGATCATAACTTTCTGTCCGGGATGAATCTCGAGGACCGGGAGGCGCCGCCGGAAAGCTCGTCCTGAGCTCGCCGCCGTCCCAACCATGGCTCGCACGGTTGACGCCACCAGAAGAACAAGCCTGAGTGACACAAAAAGGAGGAAGTGCAACACGAGGACTTCCCAGGAGGTCACGCATCCCAGTACTACTCTCGCCCAAGCACGCTTAACTGTGGAGTTCTTATGGGATCCGGTGCATTAGTGCTGGTATGATCGCACCTGTCAAGTGTGGCGCGATCAACTGCTTTATGCCTTTGCCAGGCCGCCGTGCGCGCTTCAAACGATCATAACTTTCTGTCCCGGATGAATCTCGAGGCCCGGGAGGCGCCGCTGGAAAGCTCGTCCTGAGCTCGCCGCCGTCCCAACCAGGGCTCGCCCGGTTGAGGTCGACGTCGACCCCAGAAACCTGTTCCAGGGCCCGTTTCGGAGCTTTTGCAGCAACGCCAAGGATCGGAGCCGCCGGGCGAGGAAATCGATCTGCCGCGGTCCCGGGCCCGCCTCCGCCGCCGAGAAGGATTTTAGCAATCGAAACCTTGCGCGTGCGCGCCACCAAAAGAACAAGCCCGACTAACGCAAAAAGGAGGAGGTGCAACACGAGGACTTCCCAGGAGGTCAACCATCCCAGTACTACTCTCGCCCAAGCACGCTTAACTGCGGAGTTCTGATGGGATCCGGTGCATTAGTGCTGGTATGATCGCACCTGTCAAGTGTGGTGTGATCAACTGCTTTATGCCTTCGACAGGCCGCCGCGCGCGCTTCAAACGATCATAACTTTCTGTCCGGGATGAATCTCGAGGCCCAGGAGGCGTCGCTGGAAAGCTCGTCCTAAGCTCGCCGCCGTCCCAACCAGGTCTCGCCCGGTTGAGGTCGACCTCGATGCCAGAAACCTGTTCCGGGGCCCATTTCGGAGCTTTTGCAGCAACCCCAAGGATCGCAGCCGCCGGGTGAGGAAACCAACCTGCCGCGGTCAAGTGCCCGCCTCCGCCGCCGAGAAGGATTTGAGCAATCGAAACATTGCGCGTGCGCCCCACCAAAAGAGCAAGCCCGACTGACGCAAAAAGGAGGAGGTGCAACACGAGGACTTCCCAGGAGGTCACCCATCCCAGTACTACTCTCGCCCAAGCACGCTTAACTGCGGAGTTCTGATGGGATCCGGTGCATTAGTGCTGGTATGATCGCACCTGTGAAGTGTGGCGCGATCAACTGCTTTATGCATTCGACAGGCCGCCGCGCGCGCTTCAAACGATCATAACTTTCTGTCCGGGATGAATCTCGAGGCCCGGGAGGCGCCGCTGGAAAGGTCGTCCTAAGCCTGCCGCCGTCCCAACCAGGGCTTGCCCGGTTGAGGTCACCCTCGACCCCGGAAACCTTTTCCGGGGCCCGTTTCGGAGCTTTTGCAACAAAGCCAAGGATCGGAGCCGCCGGGTGAGGAAACTGACCCGCCGCGGTCCCGGGCCCGCCTCCACCGCCTAGAAGGATTTGAGGAATCGAACCTTGTGCGTGCGCGCCACCAAAAGAACAAGCCCGACTGACGCAAAAAAGAGGAGGTGCAACACGAGGACTTCCCAGGAGGTCACCCATCCCAGTACTACTTTGGCCACGCACGCTTAACTACGGAGTTCTGATGGGATCCGGTGCATTAGTGCTGGTATAATCGCACCTGTCAAGTGTGGCGCGATCAATTGCTTTATGCCTTCGCTCGGCCGCCGTGCGCGCTTCAAACGATCATAACTTTCTGTCCGGGATGAATCTCGAGGCCCGGGAGGTGCCGCTGGAAAGCTCGTCCTGAACCCGCCGCCGTCCCAACTAGGGCTCGCCCGGTTGAGGTCGCCCGGTTGAGGTCGCCCTCGATCCAGAAACCTGTTCGGGGGCCCGTTTCGGAGCTTTTGCAGCAACACCAAGGATCGAAGCTGCCGGGTGAGGAAATCGACCTGCCGCGGTCCCGGGCCCGCCTCCGCCGCCTAGAAGGATTTGAGCAATCGAAACATTGCGCGTGCGCCCCACCAAAAGAACAAGCCCGACTGACGCAAAAAGGAGGATGTGCAACACAAGGGCTTCCCAGGAGGTTACCCATCCCTGTACTACTCTCGCCGAAGCACGCTTAACCGCGGAGTTCTGATGGGATTCGGTGCATTAGTGCTGCTATGACCGCACCGGTCAAGTGTGGCGCGATCAACTGCTTTATGCCTTCGCCAGGCCGCCGCGCGCGCGTCAAACGATCATAACTTTTTGTCCGGGATAAATCTCGAGGGCTAGGAGGCGTCGCTCGAAAGCTCGTCCTAAGCCCGCCGCCGTCCCAACCAGGTCTCGCGCGGTTGAGGTCGACCTCGATCCCAGAAACCTGTTCCGGGGCCCATTTCGGAGCTTTTGCAGCAACCCCAAGGATCGCAGCCGCCGGGTGAGGAAACCAACCTGCCGCGGTCAAGTGCCCGCCTCCGCCGCCGAGAAGGATTTGAGCAATCGAAACCTTGCGCGTGCGCGCCACCAAAAGAACAAGCCCGACTAACGCAAAAAGGAGGAGGTGCAACACGAGGACTTCCCAGGAGGTTACCCATCCCCGTACTACTCTCGCCGAAGCGCGCTTAACTGCGGAGTTCTGATGGGATGCAGTGCATTAGTGCTGGTATGACCGCACCTGTCAAGTGTGGCGCGATCAACTGCTTTATGCCTTCGCCAGGCCGCCGCGCGCGCTTCAAACGATCATAACTTTCTGTCTGGGATGAATCTCGAGGCCCAGGAGGCGTCGCTGGAAAGCTCGCCCTTAGCCCGCCGCCGTCCCAACTAGGTCTCGCCCGGTTGAGGTCGACCTCGACCCCAGAAACCTGTTCCGGGGCCCGTTTCGGAGCTTTTGCAGCAACGCCAAGGATCGGAGCCGCCGGGCAAGGAAATCGACCTGCCGCAGTCCCAGGACCGCCTCGGCCGCCGAGAAGGATTTGAGCAATCGAAAACTTGCGCGTGCGCGCCACCAAAAGAACAAGCCCGACTGACGCAAAAAGGAGGAGGTGCAACACGAGGACTTCCCAGGAGGTCACCCATCCCAGTACTACTCTCGCCCAAGCACGCTTAACTGCGGTGTTCTGATGGGATCCGGTGCATTAGTGCTGGTATGATCGCACCTGTCAAGTGTGTGCGCGATCAACTGCTTTATGCCTTCGCCAGGCCGCCGCGCGCGCTTCAAACGATCATAACTTTCTGTCCGGGATGAATCTCGAGGCCCGGGAGGCGCCGCTGGAAAGCTCGTTCTGAGCCCGCTGCCGTCCCAACCGGGGCTCGCCCGGTTGAGGTCGACGTCGACCCCAGAAACCTGTTCCGGGGCCCGTTTCGGAGTTTTTGCAGCAACGCCAAGGATCAGAGCCGCCGGGTGAGGAAACCGACCTGCCGCTGTCCCGGGCCCGCTTCCGCCGCCGAGAAGGATTTGAGAAATCGAAACCTTGCATGTGCGCGCCACCAAAAGAACAAGCCCGAGTGACGCAAAAAGGAGGAGGTGCAACACGAGGACTTCCCAGAAGGTCACCCATCCCAGTACTACTCTCGCCCAAGCACGCTTCACTGTGGAGTTCTGATGGGATCCGGTGCATTAGTGCTGGTATGATCGCACCTGTCAAGTGTGGCGCGATCAGCTGTTTTATGCCTTTGCCAGGCCGCCGTGCGCGCTTCAAACGATCATAACTTTCTGTCCCGGATGAATCTGGAGGCCCGGGAGACGCCGCTTAAAAGCTCGTCCTGAGCTCGCCGCCGTCCCAACCCGGGCTCTCCTGGTTGAGGTCGACGTCGACCCTAGAAACCTGTTCTGGGTCCCGTTTCGGAGCTTTTGCAGCAACGCCAAGGATCGGAGCCGCCGGGCGTGGAAATCGATCTGCCGCGGTCCCGGGCCCGCCTCCGCCGCCGAGAAGGATTTTAGCAATCGAAACCTTGCGCGTGCGCGTCACCAAAAGAACAAGCCCGACTGACGCAAAAAGGAGGAGGTGCAACACGAGGACTTCCCAGGAGGTCACCCATCCCAGTACTACTCTCGCCCAAGCACGCTTAACTGCGGAGTTCTGATGGGATCCGGTGCATCAATAATGGTATGATCGCACCTGTCAAGTGTGGCGCGATCAACTGCTTTATGCCTTCGCCAGGCCGCCGCGCGTGCTTCAAACGATCATAACTTTCTGTCCGGGATGAATCTCGAGGCCCGGGAGGCGTCGCTGGAAAGCTCGTCCTGAGCCCGCCGCCGTCCCAACCAGGTCTCGCCCGGTTGAGGTCGACCTCGATCCCAGAAACCTGTTCCGGGGCCCGTTTCGGAGCTTTTGCAGCAACCCCAAGGATCGCAGCCGCCGGGTGAGGAACCCAACCTGCGGCGGTCAAGTGCCCGCCTCCGCCGCCGAGAAGGATTTGAGAAATCGAAACCTTGCGCGTGCGCGCCACCAAAAGAACAAGCCCGACTAACGCAAAAAGGAGGAGGTGGAACACGAGGACCTCCTAGGAGGTTACCCATCCCCGTACTACTCTCGCCGAAGCACGCTTAAATGCGGAGTTCTGATGGGATCCAGTGCGTTAGTGCTGGTATGACCGCACCTGTCAAGTGTGGCGCGATCAACTGCTTTATGCCTTCGCCAGGCCGCCGCGCGCGCTTCAAACGATCATAACTTTCTGTCTGGGATGAATCTCGAGGCCCAGGAGGTGTCGCTGGAAAGCTCGTCCTTAGCCCGCCGCCGTCCCAACCCGGTCTCGCCCGGTTGAGGTCGACGTCGACCCCAGAAACCTGTTCCAGGGCCCGTTTCGGAGCTTTTGCAGCAACGGCAAGGATCGGAGCCGCCGGGCGAGGAAATCGACCTGCCGCGGTCCCGGGCCCGCCTCCGCCGCCGAGAAGGATTTTAGCAATCGAAACCTTGCGCGTGCGCGCCACCAAAAGAACAAGCCCGAGTGAGGCAAAAAGGAGGAGGTGCAACACGAGGACTTCCTAGGAGGTCACCCATCCCAGTACTACTCTCGCCGAAGCACGCTTAACTGCGGAGTTCTAATGGGATCCGGTGCATTAGTGCTGGTATGACCACACCTGTCAAGTGTGGCGCGATCAACTGCTTTATGCCTTCGCCAAGCCGTCGCGCGCTTCAAACAATCATAAATTTCTGTCCGGGATTAATCTCGAGGCCCGGGAGGCGCCGCTGGAAAGCTTGTCCTGAGCCCGCCGCCGTCCCAACCAGGTCTTGCCCGGTTGAGGTCGACCTCGAGCCCAGAAACCTGTTCCGGGGCCCGTTTCAGAGCTTTTGCAGCAACGCCAAGGATCGGAGCCGCCGGGTGAGGAAACTGACCTGCCGCTGTCCCAGGCCCGCATCCGCCGCCGCGAAGGATTTGAGAAATCGAAACCTTGCGTGTGCGCGCCACCAAAAGAACAAGCCCAACTGACGCAAAAAGGAGGAGGTGCAACACGAGGACTTCCCACGAGGTCACCCATCCAGTACTAGTCTCGCCCGAGCACGCTTAACTGCGGAGTTCTGATGGGATCCGGTGCATTAGTGCTGGTATGACCGCACCTGTCAAGTGTGGCGCGATCAACTGCTTTATGCCTTCGACAGGCCGCCGCGCGCGCTTCAAACGATCATAACTTTCTGTCCGGGATGAATCTCGAGGCCCGGGAGGCGCCGCTGGAAAGGTCGTCCTGAGCCCGCCGCCGTCCCAACCCGGGCTCGCCCGGTTGAGGTCGACGTCGACCCTAGAAACCTGTTCCGGGGCCCGTTTCGGAGCTTTTGCAGCAACCTCAAGGATCGCAGCCGCCGGGTGAGGAACCCAACCTGCCGCGGTCAAGTGCCCGCCTCCGCCGCCGAGAAGGATTTGAGAAATCGAAACCTTGCGCGTGCGCGCCACCAAAAGAACAAGCCCGACTAACGCAAAAAGGAGGAGGTGCAACACGAGGACTTCCCACGAGGTCACCCATCCAGTACTAGTCTCGCCCAAGCACGCTTAACTGCGGAGTTCTGATGGGATCCAGTGCATTAGTGCTGGTATGACCGCACCTGTCAAGTGTGGCGCGATCAACTGCTTTATGCCTTCGCCAGGCCGCTGCGCGCGCTTCAAACAATCATAACTTTCTGTCTGGGATGAATCTCGAGGCCCAGGAGGTGTAGTTGGAAAGCTCGTCCTTAGCCCGCCGCCGTCCCAACCAGGTCTCGCCCGGTTGAGGTCGACGTCGACCCCAGAAACCTGTTCCAGGGCCCGTTTCGGAGGTTTTGCAGCAACGCCAAGGATCGGAGCCGCCGGGCGAGGAAATCAACCTGCCGCGGTCCCGGGCCCGCCTCCGAGAAGGATTTTAGCAATCGAAACCTTGCGCGTGCGTGCCACCAAAAGAACAAGCCCGACTGACGCAAAAAGGAGAAGGTGCAACACGAGGACTTCCCAGGAGGTCAACCATCCCAGTACTACTCTCGCCAAAGCACGCTTAACTGCGGAGTTCTGATGGGATCCGGTGCATTAGTGCTGGTATGATCGCACCTGTCAAGTGTGGTGTGATCAACTGCTTTATGCCTTCGCCAGGCCGCCGCGCGCGCTTCAAACGATCATAACTTTCTGTCCGGGATGAATCTCGAGGCCCGGGAAGCGCCGCTAGAAAATTCGTCCTGAGCCCGCCGCCGTCCCAACTAGGGCTCGCCCGGTTGAGGTCGACCTCGACCCCAGCAACCTATTCCGGGGCCCGTTTCGGAGCTTTTGCAGCAACGCCAAGGATCGGAGCCGCCGCGCAAGGAAATCGACCTGCCGCGGTCCCAGGCCCGCCTCCGCCGCCGAGAAGGATTTGAGCAATCGAAACCTCGCGCTTGCGCGCCACTAAAAGAACAAGCCCGAGTGAGGCAAAAAGGAGGAGGTGCAACACGAGGACTTCCCAGGAGGTCACCCATCCCAGTACTACTCTCGCCGAAGCACGCTTAACTGCGGAGTTCTAATGGGATCCGGTGCATTAGTGCTGGTATGACCACACCTGTGAAGTGTGGCGCGATCAACTGCTTTATGCCTTCGCCAAGCCGTCGCGCGCTTCAAACAATCATAAATTTCGGTCCGGGATTAATCTCGAGGCCCGGGAAGCGCCGTTGGAAAGCTTGTCCTGAGCCCGCCGCCGTCCCAACCGGGTCTCGCCCGGTTGAGGTCGACCTCGACCCCAGAAACCTGTTCCGGGGCCCGTTTCAGAGCTTTTGCAGCGACGCCAAGGATCGGAGCCGCCGGTTGAGGAAACTGACCTGCCGCTGTCCCAGGCCCGCTTCCGCCGCCGAGAAGGATTTGAGAAATCGAAACCTTGCGAGTGCGCGCCACCAAAAGAACAAGCCCGATTGACGCAAAAAGGAGGAGGTGCAACACGAGGACTTCCCAGGAGGTCACCCATCCCAGTACTAGTCTCGCCCAAGCACGCTTAACTGCGGAGTTCTGATGGGATCCGGTGCATTAGTGCTGGTATGATCGCACCTGTCAAGTGTGGCGCGATCAACTGCTTTATGTCTTCGACAGGCCGCCGCGCGCGCTTCAAACGATCATAACTTTCTGTCCGGGATGAATCTCGAGGCCCGGGAGGTGCCGCTGGAAAGCTCGTCCTGAACCCGCCGCCGTCCCAACTAGGGCTCGCCCGGTTGAGGTCGCCCTCGATCCAGAAACCTGTTCCGGGGCCCGTTTCGGAGCTTTTGCAGCAACACCAAGGATCGAAGCTGCCGGGTGAGGAAACCGACCTGCCGCGGTCCCGGGCCCGCCTCCGCCGCCGAGAAGGATTTAAGCAATCGAAACATTGCGCGTGCGCCCCACCATAGAACAAGCCCGACTGACGCAAAAAGGAGGAGGTGCAACACAATGGCTTCCCAGGAGGTTACCCATCCCCGTACTACTCTCGCCGAAGCACGCTTAACTGCGGAGTTCTGATGGGATTCGGTGCATTAGTGCTGGTATGACCGCACCTGTCAAGTGTGGCGCGATCAACTGCTTTATGCCTTCGCCAGGCCGCCGCGCGCTCTTCAAACGATCATAACTTTTTGTCCGGGATGAATCTCGAGGCCCAGGAGGCGTCGCTGGAAAGCTCGTCCTGAGCCCGCCGCCGTCCCAACCAGGTCTCGCCCGGTTGAGGTCGACCTCGATCCCAGAAACCTGTTCCGGGGCTTGTTTCGGAGCTTTTGCAGCAACCCCAAGGATCGCAGCCGCCGGGTGAGGAAACCAACCTGCCGCGGTCAAGTGCCCGCCTCCGCCGCCGAGAAGGATTTGAGCAATCGAAACCTTGCGCGTGCGCGCCACCAAAAGAACAAGCCCGACTAACGCAAAAAGGAAGAGGTGCAACACGAGGACTTCCCAGGAGGTTACCCATCCCTGTACTACTCTCGCCGATGCACGCTTAATTGCGGAGTTCTGATGGGATCCAGTGCATTAGTGCTGGTATGACCGCACCTGTCAAGTGTGGCGCGATCAACTGCTTTATGCCTTCGACAGGCCGCCGCACGCGCTTCAAACGATCATAACTTTCTGTCTGGGATGAATCTCGAGGCCCATGAGGTGTCGCTGGAAAGCCCGTCCTTAGCCCGCCGCCGTCCCAACTGGGTCTCGCCCGGTTGAGGTCGACCTCGACCCCAGAAACCTGTTCCGGGGCCCGTTTCGGAGCTTTTGCAGCAACGCCAAGGATCGGAGCCGCCGGGCAAGGAAATCGACCTGCCGCAGTCCCAGGCCCGCCTCGGCCGCCGAGAAGGATTTGAGCAATCGAAACCTTGCGCGTGCGCGCCACCAAAAGAACAAGCCCGACTGACGCAAAAAGGAGGAGGTGCAACACGAGGACTTCCCAGGAGGTCACCCATTCCAGTACTACTCTCGCCCAAGCACGCTTAACTGTGGAGTTCTGATGGGATCCGGTGCATTAGTGCTGGTATGATCGCACGTGTCAAGTGTGCGCGCGATCAACTTCTTTACGCCTTCGCCAGGCCGCCGCGAGCGCTTCATACGATCATAACTTTCTGTCCGGGATGAATCTCGAGGCCCGGGTGGCGCCGCTAGAAAGCTCGTCCTGAGCCCGCCGCCGTCCCAACCGGGCCTCGCCCGGTTGAGGTCGACCTCGACCCAAGAAACCTGTTCCGGGGACCGTTTCGGAGCGTTTGCAGCAACACCAAGGATCGGAGACGCCGGGTGAGGAAACCTACTTGCTGCTGTCCCGGGCCCGCCTCCGCCGCCGAGAAGGATTTGAGAAACCGAAACCTTGCGCGTGCGCGCCACCAATAGGACAAGCCCGACTGACGCAAAAAGGAGGAGGTGCAACACGAGGACTTCCCAGGAGGTCACCCATCCCAGTACTACTCTCGCCCAAGCACGCTTAACTGCGGTGTTCTGATGGGATCCGGTGCATTAGGGCTGGTATGATCGCACCTGTCAAGTGTGTGCGCGATTAACTGCTTTATGCCTTCGAAAGGCCGCCGCGCGCGCTTCAAACGATCATAACTTTCTGTCCGGGATGAATCTCGAGGCCCAGGAGGCGCCGCTTGAAAGGTCGTCCTGAGCCCGCCGCTGTCCCAACCAGGGCTCGCCCGGTTGAGGTCGCCCTCGACCCCGGAAACCTTTTCCGGGGCCCGTTTCGGAGCTTTTGCAACAAAGCCAAGGATCGGAGCCGCCGGGTGAGGAAACTGACCTGCCGCGGTCCCGGGCCCGCCTCCACCGCCGAGAAGGATTTGAGCAATCAAACCTTGTGCGTGCGCGCCACCAAAAGAACAAGCCCGACTGACGCAAAAAGGAGGAGGTGCAACACGAGGACTTCCCAGGAGGTCACCCATCCCAGTACTACTCTCGCCCAAGCACGCTTAGCTGCGGAGTTCTGATGGGATTCGGTGCATTAGTGCTGGTATGACCGCACCTGTCAAGTGTGGCGCGATCAACTGCTTTATGCCTTCGCCAGGCCGCCGCGCGCGCTTCGAACGATCATAACTTTTTGTCCGGGATGAATCTCGAGGCCCAGGAGGCGTCGCTGGAAAGCTCGTCCTGAGGCCGCCGCCGTCCCAACCAGGTCTCGCCCGGTTGAGGTCGACCTCGATCCCAGAAACCTATTCCGGGGCCCGTTTCGGAGCTTCTGCAGCAACCCCAACAATCGCAGCCGCCGGGTGAGGAAACCGACCTGCCGCGGTCAAGTGCCCGCCTCCGCCGCCGAGAAGGATTTGAGCAATCGAAACCTTGCGCGTGCGCGCCACCAAAAGAACAAGCCCGACTAACGCAAAAAGGAGGAGGTGCAACACGAGGACTTCCCAGGAGGTTACCCATCCCCGTACTACTCTCGCCGAAGCACGCTTAACTGCGGAGTTCTGATGGGATCCAGTGCATTAGTGCTGGTATGACCGCACCTGTCAAGTGTGGCGCGATCAATTGCTTTATGCCTTCGCCAGGCCGCCGCGCGCGCTTCAAACGATCATAACTTTCTGTCCCGGATGAATCTCGAGGCCCGGGAAGCACCGCTGGAAAGCTCGTCCTGAGCTCGCCGCCATCCCAACCTTGGCTCGCACGGTTGAGGTCGACTTCGACCCTAGAAACCTGTTCCGGGGCCCGTTTCGGAGCTTTTGCAGCAACGCCAAAGAACAGAGCCGCGGGGCGAGTAAATCGACCTGCCGCGGTCCCGGGCCCGCCTCCGCCGCCGAGAAGGATTTGAGCAATCGAAACCTTGCGCGTGCGAGCCACCAAAAGAACAAGCCTGACTCACGCAAAAAGGAGGAGGTGCAACACGAGGACTTCCCAGGAGGTCACCCATCCCAGTACTACTCTCGCCCAAGCACGCTTAACTGCGGAGTTCTGATGGGATCCGGTGCATTAGTGTTGGTATGATCGCACCTGTCAAGTGTGGCGCGATCAACTGCTTCATGCCTTCGCCAAACCGCCGCGCGCGGTTTAAACGATCATAACTTTCTGTCCGGGATGAATCTCGAGGCCCGGGAGGCGCCGCTGGAAAGCTCGTCCTGAGCTCGCCGCCGTCCCAACTATGGCTCGCCCGGTTGAGGTCGACGTCGACCCCAGAAACCTGTTCCGGGGCCTGTTTCGGAGCTTTTCCAGCAACGCCAAGGATCGGAGCCGCCGGGGAAGGAAATCGACCTGCCGCGGTCCTGGTCCCGCCTCCGCCGCCGAGAACAACCAAAAGCACAAGTCCGACTGACGCAAAAAGGAGGAAGTGCAACACGAGGACTTCCCAGGAGGTCACCCATCCCAGTACTACTCTCGCCCAAGCACGCTTAACTGTGGAGTTCTGATGGGATCCGGTACATTAGTGCTGGTATGATCGCACCTGTCAAGTGTGGCGCGATCAGCTGTTTTATGCCTTTGCCAAGTCGCCGTGCGCGCTTCAAACGATCATAACTTTCTGTCCCGGATGAATATCGAGGCCCGGGAGACGCCGCTGGAAAGCTCGTCCTGAGCTCGCCGCCGTCCCAACCTGGGCTCGCCCGGTTGAGGTCGACGTCGACCCCAGAAACCTGTTCCGGGGCCCGTTCCGGAGCTTTTGCAGCAACGCCAAGGATCGGAGCCGCCGCGCAAGGAAATCGACCTGCCGCGGTCCCGGGCCCGCCTCCGCCGCCGAGAAGGATTTGAGCAATCGAAACCTCGCGCTTGCGCGCCACTAAAAGAACAAGCCCGAGTGAGGCAAAAAGGAGGAGGTGCAACACGAGGACTTCCCAGAAGGTCACCCATCCCAGTACTACTCTCGCCGAAGCACGCTTAACTGCGGAGTTCTAATGGGATCCGGTGCATTAGTGCTGGTATGACCACACCTGTGAAGTGTGGCGCGATCAACTGCTTTATGCCTTCGCCAAGCCGTCGCGCGCTTCAAACGATCATAAATTTCTTTCCGGGATGAATCTCAAGGCCCGGGAAGCGCCGCTGTACAGCTTGTCCTGAGCCCGCCGCCGTCCCAA
Source organism: Canavalia gladiata (assembly GCA_037954105.1). Taxonomy (NCBI): domain Eukaryota; kingdom Viridiplantae; phylum Streptophyta; class Magnoliopsida; order Fabales; family Fabaceae; genus Canavalia; species Canavalia gladiata. The sequence goes on along the minus strand of CM075661.1, from coordinate 27,183,391 downwards.
CCAGGTCTCGCCCGGTTGAGGTCGACCTCGACCCCAGAAACCTGTTCCGGGGCCCGTTTCAGAGCTTTTGGAGCAACGCCAAGGATCGGAGCCGCCAGGTGAGGAAACTGACCTGCCGCTGTCCCAGGCCCGCTTCCGCCGCCGAGAAGGATTTGAGAAATCGAAACCTTGCGTGTGCGCGCCACCAAAAGAACAAGCCCGACTGACGCAAAAAGGAGGAGGTTCAACACGAGGACTTCCCAGGAGGTCACCCATCCCAGTACTAGTCTCGCCCAAGCACGCTAAACTGCGGAGTTCTGATGCGATCCGGTGCATTAGTGCTGGTATGATCGCACCTGTCAAGTGTGGCGCGATTAACTGCTTTATGCCTTCGAAAGGCCGCCGCGCGCGCTTCAATCGATCATAACTTTCTGTCCGGGATGAATCTCGAGGCCCAGGAGGCGCCGCATGAAAGGTCGTCCTGAGCCCGCCGCTGTCCCAACCAGGGCTCGCCCGGTTGAGGTCGCCCTCGACCCCGGAAACCTTTTCCGGGGCCCGTTTCGGAGCTTTTGCAACAAAGCCAAGGATCGGAGCCGCCGGGTGAGGAAACTGACCTGCCGCGGTCCCGGGCATGCCTCCACCGCCGAGAAGGATTTGAGCAATCAAACCTTGTGCGTGCGCGCCACCAAAAGAACAAGCCCGACTGACGCAAAAAGGAGGAGGTGCAACACGAGGACTTCCCAGGAGGTCACCCATCCCAGTACTACTCTCGCCCAAGCACGCTTAGCTGCGGAGTTCTGATGGGATTCGGTGCATTAGTGCTGGTATGACCGCACCTGTCAAGTGTGGCGCGATCAACTGCTTTATGCCTTCGCCAGGCCGCCGCGCGCGCTTCGAACGATCATAACTTTTTGTCCAGGATGAATCTCGAGGCCCAGGAGGCGTCGCTGGAAAGCTCGTCCTGAGCCCGCCGCCGTCCCAACCAGGTCTCGCCCGGTTGAGGTCGACCTCGATCCATGAAACCTATTCCGGGGCCCGTTTCGGAGCTTCTGCAGCAACCCCAAGAATCGCAGCCGCCGGGTGAGGAAACCGACCTGCCGCGGTCAAGTGCCCGCCTCCGCCGCCGAGAAGGATTTGAGCAATCGAAACCTTGCGCGTGCGCGCCACCAAAAGAACAAGCCCGACTAACGCAAAAAGGAGGAGGTGCAACACGAGGACTTCCCAGGAGGTTACCCATCCCCGTACTACTCTCGCCGAAGCACGCTTAACTGCGGAGTTCTGATGGGATCCAGTGCATTAGTGCTGGTATGACCGCACCTGTCAAGTGTGGCGCGATCAACTGCTTTATGCCTTCGCCAGGCCGCCGCGCGCGCTTCAAACGATCATAACTTTCTGTCCCGGATGAATCTCGAGGCCCGGGAAGCACCGCTGGAAAGCTCGTCCTGAGCTCGCCGCCGTCCCAACCTTGGCTCGCCCGGTTGAGGTCGACTTCGACCCCAGAAACCTGTTCCGGGGCCCGTTTCGGAGCTTTTGCAGCAACGCCAAAGATCAGAGCCGCGGGGTGAGGAAATCGACCTGCCGCGGTCCCGGGCCCGCCTCCGCCGCCGAGAAGGATTTGAGCAATCGAAACCTTGCGCGTGCGAGCCACCAAAAGAACAAGCCCGACCCACGCAAAAAGGAGGAGGTGCAACACGAGGACTTCCCAGGAGGTCACCCATCCCAGTACTACTCTCACCCAAGCACGCTTAACTGTGGAGTTGTGATGGGATCCGGTGCATTAGTGCTGGTATGATCGCACCTGTCAAGTGTGGCGCGATCAGCTGCTTTATGCCTTCGCCAGGCCGCCGCGCGCGCTTCAAACGATCATAACTTTCTGTCCCGGATGAATCTCGAGGCCCGGGAAGCACCGCTGAAAAGCTCGTCCTGAGCTTGCCGCCGTCCCAACCTTGGCTCGCACGGTTGAGGTCGACTTCGACCCCAGAAACCTGTTCCGGGGCCCGTTTCGGAGCTTTTGCAGCAACGCCAAAGATCAGAGCCGCGGGGCGAGTAAATCGACCTGCCGCGGTCCCGGGCCCGCCTCCGCCGCCGAGAAGGATTTGAGCAATCGAAACCTTGCGCGTGCGAGCCACCAAAAGAACAAGCCCGACTCACGCAAAAAGGAGGAGGTGCAACACGAGGACTTCCTAGGAGGTCACCCATCCCAGTACTACTCTCGCCCAAGCACGCTTAACTGCGGAGTTCTGATGGGATCCGGTGCATTAGTGTTGGTATGATCGCACCTGTCAAGTGTGGCGCGATCAACTGCTTCATGCCTTCGCCAAACCGCCGCACGCGGTTTAAACGATCATGACTTTCTGTCCGGGATGAATCTCGAGCCCCGGGAGGCGCCGCTGGAAAGCTCGTCCTGAGCTCGCCGCCGTCCCAACCATGGCTCGCCCGGTTGAGGTCGACTTCGACCCCAGAAACCTGTTCCGGGGCCCGTTTCGGAGCTTTTGCAGCAACGCCAAAGATCAGAGCCGCGGGGTGAGGAAATCGACCTGCCGCGGTCCCGGGCCCGCCTCCGCCGCCGAGAAGGATTTGAGCAATCGAAACCTTGCGCGTGCGAGCCACCAAAAGAACAAGCCCGACCCATGCAAAAAGGAGGAGGTGCAACACGAGGAGTTCCCAGGAGGTCACCCATCCCAGTACTACTCTCACCCAAGCACGCTTAACTGTGGAGTTGTTATGGGATCCGGTGCATTAGTGCTGGTATGATCGCACCTGTCAAGAGTGGCGCGATCAACTACTTTATGCCTTCGCCAGGCCCCCGTGCACGCTTCAAACGATCATAACTTTCTGTCCCGGATGAATTTCGAGGCCCGGGAGGCGCCGCTGGAAAGCTCGTCCTGAGCTCGCCGCCGTCCCAACCAGGGCCCGCCCAGGGTGAGGTCGACGTCGACCCCAAAAACCTGTTCCGGGTCCCTTTTCGGAGCTTTTGCAGCAACGCCAAGGATCGGAGCCGCCGGGCGAGGAAATCGACCTGCCGCGATCCTGGGCCAGCCTCCGCTGCCGAGAAGCATTTGAGCAATCGAAACCTTGCGCGTGCGCGCCACCAAAAGAACAAGCCCGACTGACGCAAAAAGGAGGAGGTGCAACACGAGGACTTCCCAGGAGGTCACCCATTCCAGTACTACTCTCATCCAAGCACGCTTAACTGTGGAGTTGTGATGGGATCCGGTGCATTAGTGCTGGTATGATCGCACCTGTCAAGTGTGGCGCGATCAGCTGCTTTATGCCTTCGCCAGCCCGCCGCGCGCGCTACAAACGATCATAACTTTCTGTCCCCGATGAATCTCGAGGACCGGGAGGCGCCGCTGGAAAGCTCGTCCTGAGCCCGCCGCCGTCCCAACAAGGGCTCGCCCGGTTGAGGTCGACCTCGACCCCAAAAACCTGTTCCGGGGCACGTTTCGGAGCTTTTGCAGCAACGCCAAGGATCAGAGCCGCCAGGTGAGGAAACCGACCTGCCGCGGTGCCAGGCCCGCCTCCGCCGCCGAGAAGGATTTGAGAAATCGAAACCTTACGCGTGCGCGCCACCAAAAGAACAAGCCCGACTGACGCAAAAAGGAGGAGGTGCAACACGAGGACTTCCCAGGAGGTCACCCATCCCAGTACTACTCTCGCCCAAGCACGCTTAACTGCGGAGTTCTGATGGGATCCGGTGCATTAGTGCTGGTATGATCGCACCTGTTCGGTGTGGCGCGATCAACTGTTTTATGCCTTTGCCAGGCCGCCGCGCGCGCTTCAAACGATCATAACTTTCTGTCCGGGATGAATCTCGAGGCCCGGGAGGCGCCGCTGGAAAGCTCGTCCTGAGCTCGCCGCCGTCCCAACTAGGGCTCGCCCGGTTGAGGTCGACGTCAACCTCAGAAACCTGTTCCGGTGCCCGTTTCGGAGCTTTTGCAGCAACGCCAAGGATCAGAGCCGTTGGGCGAGGAAATCGACCTGCCGCGATCACAGGCCCGCCTCCGCCGCCGAGAAGGATTTGAGCAATCGAAACCTTGCGCGTGCGCGCCACCAAAAGAACAAGCCCGACTGACGCAAAAAGGAGGAGTTGCAACACGAGGACTTCCCAGGAGGTCACCCATCCCAGTACTACTCTCGCCCAAGCACGCTTAACTGCGGAGTTCTGATGGGATCCGGTGGATTAGTGCTGGTATGATCGCACCTGTCAAGTGTGGCGCGATCAACTTCTTTATGCCTTCGCCAAGCCGCCGCGCGTGCTTCAAACAATCATAACTTTCTGTCCGGGATGAATCTCGAGGCCCGGGAGGCGCCGCTGGAAAAGCACGTCTTGAGCTCGCCGCCGTCCCAACAAGGGCTCGCCCCGCTGAGGTCGACGTCGACCCCAGAAACCTGTTCCGGGGCCCGTTTGGGAGCTATTGCAGCAACGCCAAGGATCAGAGCCGCCGGGAAAGGAAATCGACCTGCCGCGGTCCCAGGCCCGCCTCCGCCGCCGAGAAGGATTTGAGCAATCGAAAGCTTGCGCGTGTGCGCCACCAAAAGAACAAGCCCGACTGACGCAAAAAGGAGGAGGTGCAACACGAGGACTTCCTAGGTGGTCACCCATCCCAGTACTACTCTCGCCCAAGCACGCTTAACTGCGGAATTCTGATGGGATCCGGTGCATTAGTGTTGGTATGATCGCACCTGTCAAGTGTGGCGCGATCAACTGCTTTATGCCTTCGCCAAGCCGCCGCGCGCGATTCAAACGATCATAACTTTCTGTCCCGGATGAATCTCAAGGCCCGGGAGGCGCCGCTGGAAAGCTCGTCCTGAGCTCGCCGCCGTCCCAACCGGGGCCCGCCCGGTTGAGGTCGACGTCGACCCCAGAAACCTGTTCCGGGGCCTGTTTCGGAGCTTTTGCAGCAACACCAAGGATCAGAGCCGCCGAGCGAGGAAATCGACCTGCCGCGATCCCGGGCCCGCCTCCGCCGCCGAGAAGGATTTGAGCAATCGAAACCTTGCGCGTGCGCGCCACTAAAAGAACAAGCCTGACTAACGCAAAAAGGAGGAGGTGCAACACGAGGACTTCCCAGGAGGTCACCCATCCCAGTACTACTCTCGCCCAAGCACGCTTAACTACGGAGCTCTGATGGGAACCGGTGGATTAGTGCTGGTATGATCGCACCTGTCAAGTGTGGCGCGATCAACTGCTTTAAGCCTTCGCCAAGCCGCCGCGCGCGCTTCAAACGATCATAACTTTCTGTCTGGGATGAATCTGGAGGCCCGGGAGGCGCCGCTGGAAAGCTCGTCCTGAGCTCGCCGCCGTCCCAACAAGGGCTCGCCCGGTTGAGGTCGACGTCGACCCCAGAAACCTGTTCCGGGGCCCGTTTCGGAGCTTTTGCAGCAACGACAAGGATCAGAGCCGCCAGGCGAGGAAATCGACCTGCCGCGGTCCCGGGCCCGCCTTCACCGCCGAGAAGGATTTGAGCAATCGCAACCTTGCGCGTGTGCGCCACCAAAAGAACAAGCCCGACTGACGCAAAAAGGAGGAGGTGCAACACGAGGACTTCCCAGGAGGTCACCCATCCCAGTACTACTCTCGCCCAAGCACGCTTAACTGCGGAATTCTGATGGGATCCGGTGCATTAGTGCTGGTATGATCGCACCTGTCAAGTGTGGCGCGATCAACTGCTTTATGCCTTCGCCAGGCCGCCGCGCTCGCTTCAAACGGTCATAACTTTCTGTCCCGAATGAATCTCGAGGCCCGGGAGACGCCGCTGGAAAGCTCGTCCTGAGCTCGCCGCCGTCCCAACCAGGGCCCGCCCGGTTGAGGTCGACGTCGACCCCAGAAACCTTTTCCGGGGCCCGTTTCGGAGCTTTTGCAGCAACACCAAGGATCAGAGCCGCCGGGTGAGGAAATCGACCTGCCGCGATCCTGGGCCTGCCTCCGCCGCCGAGAAGGATTTGAGCAATCGAAACCTTGCGCGTGCGCGCCACCAAAAGAACAAGCCCGACTGACGCAAAAAGGAGGAGGTGCAACACGAGGACTTCCGAGGAGGTCACCCATCCCAGTACTACTCTCGCCCAAGCACGCTTAACTGCGGAGTTCTGATGGGATCAGGTGCATTGGTAATGGTATGGTCGCACCTGTCAAGTGTGGCGCGATCTACTGCTTTATGCCTTCGCCAGGCCGCCGCGCGCGCTCCAAACGATCATAACTTTCTGTCCAGGATGAATCTCGAGGCCCGGGAGGCGCCGCTGGAAAGCTCGTCCTGAGCTCGCCGCCGTCCCAACCGGGGCTCGCCCGGTTGAGGTCGACGTCGACCCCAGAAACCTGTTCCGGGGCCCTTTTCGGAGCTTTTGCAGCAACGCCAAGGATCGGAGCCGCCGGGTGAGGAAACCAGCCTGCCGCGGACCCGGGCCCGCCTCCGCCGCCAAGAAGGATTTGAGAAATCGAAACCTTGCGCGTCCGCCCCACAAAAAGAAAAAGCCCGACTGACGCAAAAAGGAGGAGGTGCAACACGAGGACTTCCCAGGAGGTCACCCATCCCAGTACTACTCACGCCCAAGCACGCTTTACTGCGGAGTTCTGATGGGATCCGGTGCATGAGTGCTGGTATGATCGCACCTGTCAAGTGTCGCGCGATCAACTGCTTTATGCCTTCGGCAGGCCGCCGCGCGCGCTTCAACCGATCATAACTTTCTGTCCGGGATGAATATCGAGGCCCGGGAGGCGCCGCTGGAAAGCTCGTCCTGAGCCCGCCGCCGTCCCAACCAGGGCTCGCTCGGTTGAGGTCGACCTCAACCCCTGAATCCTGTTCCGGGGCCTGTTTCAGAGCTTTTTCCCGGCCGCGGTCGAAGGCTCTCCTCCGCCGCCGAGAAGGATTTGAGAAATCGAAACCTTGCGCGTGCGCGGCACCAAAAGAACAAGCCCGACTGACGCAAAAAGGAGGAGGTGCAACACGAGGACTTCCCAGGAGGTCACCCATCCCAGTACTACTCTCGCCCAAGCACGCTTAACTGCGGAGTTCTTATGGGATCCGGTGCATTAGTCCTGGTATGATCGCACCTGTCCGGTGTGGCGCGATCAACTGCTTTATGCCTTCGCCAGGCCGCCGCGCGCGCTTCAAACGATCATAACTATCTTTCCGGGATGAATCTCGAGGCCCGGGAGGCGCCGCTGGAAAGCTCGTCCTTAGCCCACCGCCGTCCCAACCCGGGCTCGCTCGGTTGAGGTCGACCTCAACCCCAGAAACATGTTCCGAGGCCTGTTTCAGAGCTTTGCCCTGCCGCGGTCCCGGGCCCGCCTCCGCCGCCGAGAAGGATTTGAGAAATCGAAACCTTGCGCGTGCGCGCCACCAAAAGAACAAGCCCGACTGACGCAAAAAGGAGGAGGTGCAACACGAGGAATTCCCAGGAGGTCACCCATCCCAGTACTACTCTCGCCCAAGCACGCTTAACTGCGGAGTTCTGATGGGATCCGGTGCATGAGTGCTGGTATGATCGCACCTGTCCGGTGTGGCGCGATCAACTGCTTTATGCCTTCGCCAGGCCGCCGCGCGCGCTTCAAACGATCATAACTTTCTTTCCGGGATGAATCTCGAAGCCCGGGAGGCGCCGCTGGAAAGCTCGTTTTGAGCCCGCCGCCGTCCCAACAAGGGCTCGCCCGGTTGAGGTCGACCTCGACCCCAGAAACCTGTTCCGGGGCACGTTTCGGAGCTTTTGCAGCAACGCCAAGGATCAGAGCCGCCAGGTGAGGAAACCGACCTGCCGCGGTGCCGGGCCCGCCTCCGCCGCCGAGAAGGATTTGAGAAATCGAAACCTTACGCGTGCGCGCCACCAAAAGATAAAGCCCGACTGACGCAAAAAGGAGGAGGTGAACACGAGGAATTCCCAGGAGGTCACCCATCCCAGTACTACTCTCGCCCAAGCACGCTTAACTGCGGAGTTCTGATGGGATCCGGTGCATTAGTGCTGGTATGATCGCACCTGTCCGGTGTGGCGTGATCAACTGCTTTATGCCTTCGCCAAGCCGCCGCGCGCGCTTTAAACGATCATAACTTTCTGTCCAGGATGAATCTCGAGGCCCGGGAGGCGCCGCTGGAAAGCTCGTCCTTAGCCCGCCGCCGTCCCAACCCGGGCTCGCTCGGTTGAGGTCGACCTCAACCCCAGAAACCTGTTCCGAGGCCTGTTTCAGAGCTTTTGCCCTGCCGCGGTCTCGGGCCCGCCTCTGCCGCTGAGAAGGATTTGAGAAATCGAAACCTTACGCGTGCACGCCACCAAAAGAACAAGCCCGACTCACGCAAAAAGGAGGAGGTGCAACACGAGGACTTCCCAGGAGGTCACCCATCCCAGTACTACTCTTGCCCAAGCACGCTTAACTGCGGAGTTCTGATGGGATCCGGTGCATTAGTGCTGGTATGATCGCACCTGTCCGGTGTGGCGCGATCAACTGCTTTATGCCTTCGCCAGGCCGCCGCGCGCGCTTCAAACGATCATAACTTTCTGTCCGGGATGAATCTCGAGGCCCGGGAGGCGCCGCTGGAAAGCTCGTCCTTAGCCCGCCGCCGTCCCAACCCGGGCTCGCTCGGTTGAGGTCGACCTCAACCCCAGAAACCTGTTCTGAGGCCTGTTTCAGAGCTTTTGCCCTGCCGCGGTCCGGGGCCCGCCTCCGCCGCCGAGAAGGATTTGAGAAATCGAAACCATGCGCGTGCGCGCCACCAAAAGAACAAGCCCGACTGACGCAAAAAGGAGGAGGTGCAACACGAGGACTTCCCAGGAGGTCACCTATCCCAGTAGTACTCTCGCCTAAGCATGCTTAACTGCAGAGTTCTCACGGGATCCGGTGCATTAGTGCTGATATGATCGCACCTGTCAAGTGTCGCGCGATCAACTGCTTTATGCCTTCGCCAGGCCGCCGCGCGCGCTTGAAACGATCATAACTTTCTATCCGGGATGAATCTCGAGGCCCGGGAGGCGCCGCTGGAAAGCTCGTCCTAAGCCTGCCGCCGTCCCAACTAGGGCTCGCTCGGTTGAGGTCGACCTCAACCCCAAAAACATGTTCCGGGGCCCGTTTCAGAGCTTTTGCCCTGCCGCGGTCCCAGGCCTGCCACCGCCGCCGCGAAGGATTTGAGAAATCGAAACCTTGCGCGTGCGCGCCACCAAAAGAACAAGACCGACTGACGCAAAAAGGAGGAGGTGTAACACGAGGACTTCCCAGGAGGTCACCCATCCCAGTACTACTCTCGCCCAAACACGCTTAACTGCGGAGTTCTGATGGGATCCGGTGCATTAGTGCTGGTATGATCGCACCTGTCTGGTGTGGCGCGATCAACTGCTTTATGCCTTCGCCAGGCCGCTGCGCGCGCTTCAAACCATCATAACTTTCTGTCCGGGATGAATCTGGAAGCCCGGGAGGCGCCGCTGGAACGCTCGTCCTGAGCCCGCCGCCGTCCCAACAAGGGCTCGCCCGGTTGAGGTCGACCTCGACCCCAGAAACCTGTTCCGGGGCACGTTTTGGAGCTTTTGCAGCAACGCCAAGGATCAGAGCCGCCAGGTGAGGAAACCGACCTGCCGCGGTGCCGGGCCCGCCTCCGCCGCCGAGAAGGATTTGAGAAATCGAAACCTTACGCGTGCGCGCCACCAAAAGAACAAGCCCGACTGACGCAAAAAGGAGGAGGTGCAACACGAGGACTTCCAAGGAGGTCACCCATCCCAGTACTACTCTCGCCCAAGCACGCTTAACTGCGGAGTTTTGATGGAATCCGGTGCATTAGTGCTGGTATGATCGCACCTGTCCGGTGTGGCGCGATCAACTGCTTTATGCCTTCGCCAAGCCGCCGCGCGCGCTTCAAACGATCATAACTTTCTGTCCGGGATGAATCTTGAGGCCCGGGAGGCGCCGCTGGAAAGCTCGTCCTAAGCCTGCCGCCGTCCCAACAAGGGCTCGCTCGGTTGAGGTCGACCTCAACCCCAAAAACATGTTCCGGGGCCCGTTTCAGAGCTTTTGCCCTGCCGCGGTCCCAGGCCCGCCTCCGCCGCCGCGAAGGATTTTAGAAATCGAAACCTTGCGCGTGCGCGCCACCAAAAGAACAAGCTCGACTGACGCAAAAAGGAGGAGGTGCAACACGAGGACTTCCGAGGAGGTCACCCATCCCAGTACTACTCTCGCCCAAGCACGCTTAACTGCGGAGTTCTGATGGGATCCGGTGCATTAGTGCAGGTATGGTCGCACCTGTCCGGTGTGGCGCGATCAACTGCTTTATGCCTTCGCCAGGCCGCCGCGCGCGCTTCAAACGATCATAACTTTCTGTCCGGGATGAATCTCGAGGCCCGGGAAGCGCCGCTGGAAAGCTCGTCCTTAGCCCACCGCCGTCCCAACCCGGGCTCGCTCGGTTGAGGTCGACCTCAACCCCAGAAACCTGTTCCGAGGCCTGTTTCAGAGCTTTTGCCCTGCCGCGGTCCCGGGCCCGCTTCCGCCGCCGAGAAGGATTTGAGAAATCGAAACCTTGCGCGTGCGCGCCACCAAAAGAACAATCCCGACTGACGCAAAAAGGAGGAGGTGCAACACGAGGAATTCCCAGGAGGTCACCCATCCCAGTACTACTCTCGCCCAAGCATGCTTAACTGCGGAGTTCTGATGGGATCAGGTGCATTAGTAATAGTATGGTCGCACCTGTCAAGTGTGGCGCGATCAACTGCTTTATGCCTTCGCCAGGCCGCCGCGCGCGCTCCAAACGATCATAACTTTCTGTCCAGGATGAATCTCGAGGCCCGGGAGGCGCCGCTGGAAAGCTCGTCCTGAGCTCGCCGGCGTCCCAACCCGGGATGGCCCGGTTGAGGTCGACGTCGACCCAATAAACCTGTTCTGGGTCCCGTTTCGTAGCTTTTGCAGCAACGCCAAGGATCGGAGCCGCCGGGCGAGGAAATCGACCTGTCGCGGTCCCAGGCCCGCCTCCGCCGCCGAGAAGGATTTTAGAAATCGAAACCTTGCGCGTGCGCGCCACCAAAAGAATAAGCCCGACTGACGCAAAAAGGAGGAGGTGCAACACGAGGACTTCCCTGGAGGTCACCCATCCGAGTACTACTCTTGCCCAAGCACGCTTAACTGCGGAGTTCTGATGGGATCAGGTGCATTGGTAATGGTATGGTCGCACCTGTCAAGTGTGGCGCGATCAACTGCTTTATGCCTTCGCCAGGCCGCCGCGCGCGCTCCAAACGATCATAACTTTCTGTCCAGGATGAATCTCGAGGCCCGGGAGGCGCCGCTGGAAAGCTCGTCCTGAGCTCGCCGCCGTCCCAACCGGGGCTCGCCCGGTTGAGGTCGACGTCGACCCCAGAAACCTGTTCCGGGGCCCTTTTCGGAGCTTTTGCAGCAACGCCAAGGATCGGAGCCGCCGGGTGAGGAAACCAGCCTGCCGCGGACCCGGGCCCGCCTCCGCCGCCAAGAAGGATTTGAGAAATCGAAACCTTGCGCGTCCGCCCCACAAAAAGAAAAAGCCCGACTGACGCAAAAAGGAGGAGGTGCAACACGAGGACTTCCCAGGAGGTCACCCATCCCAGTACTACTCACGCCCAAGCACGCTTAACTGCGGAGTTCTGATGGGATCCGGTGCATGAGTGCTGGTATGATCGCACCTGTCAAGTGTCGCGCGATCAACTGCTTTATGCCTTCGGCAGGCCGCCGCGCACGCTTCAACCGATCATAACTTTCTGTCCGGGATGAATATCGAGGCCCGGGAGGCGCCGCTGGAAAGCTCGTCCTGAGCCCGCCGCCGTCCCAACCAGGGCTCGCTCGGTTGAGGTCGACCTCAACCCCTGAATCCTGTTCCGGGGCCTGTTTCAGAGCTTTTTCCCGGCCGCGGTCGAAGGCTCTCCTCCGCCGCCGAGAAGGATTTGAGAAATCGAAACCTTGCGCGTGCGCGGCACCAAAAGAACAAGCCCGACTGACGCATAAAGGAGGAGGTGCAACACGAGGACTTCCCAGGAGGTCACCCATCCCAGTACTACTCTCGCCCAAGCATGCTTAACTGCAGACTTCTGATTGGATCCGGTGCATTAGTGCTGGTATGATCGCACCTGTCCGGTGTGGCGCGATCAACTGCTTTATGCCTTCGCCAAGACGCCGCGCGCGCTTCAAATGATCATAACTTTCTGTCCAGGATGAATCTCGAGGCCCGGGAGGCGCCACTGGAAAGCTCGTCCTTAGCCCGCCGCCGTCCCAACCCGGGCTCGCTCGGTTGAGGTCGACCTCAACCCCAGAAACCTGTTCCGAGGCCTGTTTCAGAGCTTTTGCCCTGCCGCGGTCCCGGGCCCGCCTCCGCCGCCGAGAAGGATTTGAGAAATCGAAACCTTACGCGTGCGCGCCACCAAAAGAACAAGCCCGACTGACGCAAAAAGGAGGAGGTGCAACACGAGGACTTCCCAGGAGGTCACCCATCCCAGTACTACTCTCGCCCAAGCACGCTTAACTGCGGAGTTCTTATGGGATCCGGTGCATTAGTCCTGGTATGATCGCACCTGTCCGGTGTGGCGCGATCAACTGCTTTATGCCTTCGCCAGGCCGCCGCGCGCGCTTCAAACGATCATAACTTTCTGTCCGGGATGAATCTCGAGGCCCGGGAGGCGCCGCTGGAAAGCTCGTCCTTAGCCCACCGCCGTCCCAACCCGGGCTCGCTCGGTTGAGGTCGACCTCAACCCCAGAAACATGTTCCGAGGCCTGTTTCAGAGCTTTGCCCTGCCGCGGTCCCGGGCCCGCCTCCGCCGCCGAGAAGGATTTGAGAAATCGAAACCTTGCGCGTGCGCGCCACCAAAAGAACAAGCCCGACTGACGCAAAAAGGAGGAGGTGCAACACGAGGAATTCCCAGGAGGTCACCCATCCCAGTACTACTCTCGCCCAAGCACGCTTAACTGCGGAGTTCTGATGGGATCCGGTGCATGAGTGCTGGTATGATCGCACCTGTCCGGTGTGGCGCGATCAACTACTTTATGCCTTCGCCAGGCCGCCGCGCGCGCTTCAAACGATCATAACTTTCTGTCCGGGATGAATCTCGAAGCCCGGGAGGCGCCGCTGGAAAGCTCGTTTTGAGCCCGCCGCCGTCCCAACAAGGGCTCGCCCGGTTGAGGTCGACCTCGACCCCAGAAACCTGTTCCGGGGCACGTTTCGGAGCTTTTGCAGCAACGCCAAGGATCAGAGCCGCCAGGTGAGGAAACCGACCTGCCGCGGTGCCGGGCCCGCCTCCGCCGCCGAGAAGGATTTGAGAAATCGAAACCTTACGCGTGCGCGCCACCAAAAGATAAAGCCCGACTGACGCAAAAAGGAGGAGGTGAACACGAGGAATTCCCAGGAGGTCACCCATCCCAGTACTACTCTAGCCCAAGCACGCTTAACTGCGGAGTTTTGATGGGATCCGGTGCATTAGTGCTGGTATGATCGCACCTGTCCGGTGTGGCGTGATCAACTGCTTTATGCCTTCGCCAAGCCGCCGCGCGCGCTTTAAACGATCATAACTTTCTGTCCAGGATGAATCTCGAGGCCCGGGAGGCGCCGCTGGAAAGCTCGTCCTTAGCCCGCCGCCGTCCCAACCCGGGCTCGCTCGGTTGAGGTCGCCCTAAACCCCAGAAACCTGTTCCGAGGCCTGTTTCAGAGCTTTTGCCCTGCCGCGGTCTCGGGCCCGCCTCTGCCGCTGAGAAGGATTTGAGAAATCGAAACCTTACGCGTGCACGCCACCAAAAGAACAAGCCCGACTCACGCAAAAAGGAGGAGGTGCAACACGAGGACTTCCCAGGAGGTCACCCATCCCAGTACTACTCTTGCCCCAGCACGCTTAACTGCGGAGTTCTGATGGGATCCGGTGCATTAGTGCTGGTATGATCGCACCTGTCCGGTGTGGCGCGATCAACTGCTTTATGCCTTCGCCAGGCCGCCGCGCGCGCTTCAAACGATCATAACTTTCTGTCCGGGATGAATCTCGAGGCCCGGGAGGCGCCGCTGGAAAGCTCGTCCTTAGCCCGCCGCCGTCCCAACCCGGGCTCGCTCGGTTGAGGTCGACCTCAACCCCAGAAACCTGTTCTGAGGCCTGTTTCAGAGCTTTTGCCCTGCCGCGGTCCGGGGCCCGCCTCCGCCGCCGAGAAGGATTTGAGAAATCGAAACCATGCGCGTGCGCGCCACCAAAAGAACAAGCCCGACTGACGCAAAAAGGAGGAGGTGCAACACGAGGACTTCCCAGGAGGTCACCTATCCCAGTAGTACTCTCGCCTAAGCATGCTTAACTGCAGAGTTCTCACGGGATCCGGTGCATTAGTGCTGATATGATCGCACCTGTCAAGTGTCGCGCGATCAACTGCTTTATGCCTTCGCCAGGCCGCCGCGCGCGCTTGAAACGATCATAACTTTCTATCCGGGATGAATCTCGAGGCCCGGGAGGCGCCGCTGGAAAGCTCGTCCTAAGCCTGCCGCCGTCCCAACTAGGGCTCGCTCGGTTGAGGTCGACCTCAACCCCAAAAACATGTTCCGGGGCCCGTTTCAGAGCTTTTGCCCTGCCGCGGTCCCAGGCCTGCCACCGCCGCCGCGAAGGATTTGAGAAATCGAAACCTTGCGCGTGCGCGCCACCAAAAGAACAAGACCGACTGACGCAAAAAGGAGGAGGTGCAACACGAGGACTTCCCAGGAGGTCACCCATCCCAGTACTACTCTCGCCCAAGCACGCTTAACTGCGGAGTTCTGATGGGATCCGGCGCATTAGTGCTGGTATGATCGCACCTGTCAAGTGTGGCGCGATCAACTGCTTTATGCCTTCGCCAGGCCGCCGCGCGCGCTTCAAACAATCATAACTTTCTGTCCGGGATGAATCTCGAGGCCCGGGAGGCGCCGCTGGAAAGCTCGTCCTGAGCCCGCCGCTGTCCTAACCGGGGCTTGCCCGGTTGAGGTCGACCTCGACCCCAGAAAACCTGTTCCGGGGCCCGTTTCGGAGCTTTTGCAGCAACGCCAAGGATCCGAGCCACCGGGTGAGAAAATTCCCCTGCCGCGGTCCCGGGCCCGACTCCGCCGCCGAGAAGGATTTGAGAAATGGAAACCTTACGCGTGCGCGCCACCAAAAGAACAAGCCCGACTGACGCAAAAAGGAGGAGGTGCAACACGAGGAATTCCCAGGAGGTCACCCATCCCAGTACTACTCTCGCCCAAGCACGCTTAACTGCGGAGTTCTGATGGGATCCGATGCATTAGTGCTGGTATGATCGCACCTGTCTGGTGTGGCGCGATCAACTGCTTTATGCCTTCGCCAAGCCGCCGCGCGCGCTTCAAACGATCATAACTATCTGTCCAGGATGAATCTCGAGGCCCGGGAGGCGCCGCTGGAAAGCTCGTCCTTAGCCCACCGCCGTCCCAACCCGGGCTCGCTCGGTTGAGGTCGACCTCAACCCCAGAAATCTGTTCCGAGGCCTGTTTCAGAGCTTTTGCCCTGCCGCGGTCCCGGGCCCGCTTCCGCCGCCGAGAAGGATTTGAGAAATCGAAACCTTGCGCGTGCGCGCCACCAAAAGAACAATCCCGACTGACGCAAAAAGGAGGAGGTGCAACACGAGGAATTCCCAGGAGGTCACCCATCCCAGTACTACTCTCGCCCAAACACGCTTAACTGCGGAGTTCTGATGGGATCCGGTGCATTAGTGCTGGTATGATCGCACCTGTCTGGTGTGGCGCGATCAACTGCTTTATGCCTTCGCCAGGCCGCTGCGCGCGCTTCAAACGATCATAACTTTCTGTCCGGGATGAATCTGGAAGCCCAGGAGGCGCCGCTGGAACGCTCGTCCTGAGCCCGCCGCCGTCCCAACAAGGGCTCGCCCGGTTGAGGTCGACCTCGACCCCAGAAACCTGTTCCGGGGCACGTTTTGGAGCTTTTGCAGCAACGCCAAGGATCAGAGCCGCCAGGTGAGGAAACCGACCTGCCGCGGTGCCGGGCCCGCCTCCGCCGCCGAGAAGGATTTGAGAAATCGAAACCTTACGCGTGCGCGCCACCAAAAGAACAAGCCCGACTGACGCAAAAAGGAGGAGGTGCAACACGAGGACTTCCAAGGAGGTCACCCATCCCAGTACAACTCTCGCCCAAGCACGCTTAACTGCGGAGTTTTGATGGAATCCGGTGCATTAGTGCTGGTATGATCGCACCTGTCCGGTGTGGCGCGATCAACTGCTTTATGCCTTCGCCAAGCCGCCGCGCGCGCTTCAAACGATCATAACTTTCTGTCCGGGATGAATCTCGAGGCCCGGGAGGCGCCGCTGGAAAGCTCGTCCTAAGCCTGCCGCCGTCCCAACAAGGGCTCGCTCGGTTGAGGTCGACCTCAACCCCAAAAACATGTTCCGGGGCCCGTTTCAGAGCTTTTGCCCTGCCGCGGTCCCAGGCCCGCCTCCGCCGCCGCGAAGGATTTTAGAAATCGAAACCTTGCGCGTGCGCGCCACCAAAAGAACAAGCTCGACTGACGCAAAAAGGAGGAGGTGCAACACGAGGACTTCCGAGGAGGTCACCCATCCCAGTACTACTCTCGCCCAAGCACGCTTAACTGCGGAGTTCTGATGGGATCCGGTGCATTAGTGCAGGTATGGTCGCACCTGTCCGGTGTGGCGCGATCAACTGCTTTATGCCTTCGCCAGGCCGCCGCGCGCGCTTCAAACGATCATAACTTTCTGTCCGGGATGAATCTCGAGGCCCGGGAAGCGCCGCTGGAAAGCTCGTCCTTAGCCCACCGCCGTCCCAACCCGGGCTCGCTCGGTTGAGGTCGACCTCAACCCCAGAAACCTGTTCCGAGGCCTGTTTCAGAGCTTTTGCCCTGCCGCGGTCCCGGGCCCGCTTCCGCCGCCGAGAAGGATTTGAGAAATCGAAACCTTACGCGTGCGCGCCACCAAAAGAACAATCCCGACTGACGCAAAAAGGAGGAGGTGCAACACGAGGAATTCCCAGGAGGTCACCCATCCCAGTACTACTCTCGCCCAAACACGCTTAACTGCGGAGTTCTGATGGGATCCGGTGCATTAGTGCTGGTATGATCGCACCTGTCTGGTGTGGCGCGATCAACTGCTTTATGCCTTCGCCAGGCCGCTGCGCGCGCTTCAAACGATCATAACTTTCTGTCCAGGATGAATCTGGAAGCCCGGGAGGCGCCGCTGGAACGCTCGTCCTGAGCCCGCCGCCGTCCCAACAAGGGCTCGCCCGGTTGAGGTCGACCTCGACCCCAGAAACCTGTTCCGGGGCACGTTTTGGAGCTTTTGCAGCAACGCCAAGGATCAGAGCCGCCAGGTGAGGAAACCGACCTGCCGCGGTGCCGGGCCCGCCTCCGCCGCCGAGAAGGATTTGAGAAATCGAAACCTTACGCGTGCGCGCCACCAAAAGAACAAGCCCGACTGACGCAAAAAGGAGGAGGTGCAACACGAGGACTTCCAAGGAGGTCACCCATCCCAGTACTACTCTCGCCCAAGCACGCTTAACTGCGGAGTTTTGATGGAATCCGGTGCATTAGTGCTGGTATGATCGCACCTGTCCGGTGTGGCGCGATCAACTGCTTTATGCCTTCGCCAAGCCGCCGCGCGCGCTTCAAACGATCATAACTATCTGTCCAGGATGAATCTCAAGGCCCGGGAGGCGCCGCTGGAAAGCTCGTCCTTAGCCCGCCGCCGTCCCAACCCGGGCTCGCTCGGTTGAGGTCGACCTCAACCCCAGAAACCTGTTCTGAGGCCTGTTTCAGAGCTTTTGCCCTGCCGTAGTCCCGGGCCCGCCTCCGCCGCCGAGAAGGATTTGAGAAATCGAAACCATGCGCGTGCGCGCCACCAAAAGAACAAGCCCGACTGACGCAAAAAGGAGGAGGTGCAACACGAGGACTTCCCAGGAGGTCACCCATCCCAGTAGTACTCTCGCCTAAGCATGCTTAACTGCAGAGTTCTCATGGGATCCGGTGCATTAGTGCTGATATAATCGCACCTGTCAAGTGTCGCGCGATCAACTGCTTTATGCCTTCGCCAGGCCGCCGCGCGCGGTTGAAACGATCATAACTTTCTGTCCGGGATGAATCTCGAGGCCCGGGAGGCGCCGCTGGAAAGCTCGTCCTAAGCCTGCCGCCGTCCCAACAAGGGCTCGCTCGGTTGAGGTCGACCTCAACCCCAAAAACATGTTCCGGGGCCCGTTTCAGAGCTTTTGCCCTGCCGCGGTCCCAGGCCCGCCTCCGCCGCCGCGAAGGATTTTAGAAATCGAAACCTTGCGCGTGCGCGCCACCAAAAGAACAAGCTTGACTGACGCAAAAAGGAGGAGGTGCAACACGAGGACTTCCGAGGAGGTCACCCATCCCAGTACTACTCTCGCCCAAGCACGCTTAACTGCGGAGTTCTGATGGGATCCGGTGCATTAGTGCTGGTATGATCGCACCTGTCCGGTGTGGCGCGATCAACTGCTTTATGCCTTCGCCAGGCCGCCGCGCGCGCTTCAAACGATCATAACTTTCTGTCCGGGATGAATCTCGAGGCCCGGGAGGCGCCGCTGGAAAGTTCGTCCTTAGCCCACCGCCGTCGCAACCCGGGCTCGCTCGGTTGAGGTCGACCTCAACCCCAGAAACCTGTTCCGAGGCCTGTTTCAGAGCTTTTGCCCTGCCGCTGTCCCGGGCCCGCTTCCTCCGCCGAGAAGGATTTGAGAAATCGAAACCTTGCGCGTGCGCGCCACCAAAAGAACAAGCCCGACTGACGCAAAAAGGAGGAGGTGCAACACGAGGAATTCCCAGGAGGTCACCCATCCCAGTACTACTCTCGCCCAAACACGCTTAACTGCGGAGTTCTGATGGGATCCGGTGCATTAGTGCTGGTATGATCGCACCTGTCTGGTGTGGCGCGATCAACTGCTTTATGCCTTCGCCCGGCCGCCGCGCGCGCTTCAAATGATCATAACTTTCTGTCTGGGATGAATCTCGAAGCCCGGGAGGCGCCGCTGGAATGCTCGTCCTGAGCCCGCCGCCGTCCCAACAAGGGCTCGCCCGGTTGAGGTCGACCTAGACCCCAGAAACCTGTTCCGGGGCACGTTTTGGAGCTTTTGCAGCAACGCCAAGGATCAGAGGCGCCAGGTGAGGAAACCGACCTGCCGCGGTGCCGGGCCCGCCTCCGCCGCCGAGAAGGATTTGAGAAATCGAAACCTTACGCGTGCGCGCCACCAAAAGAACAAGCCCGACTGACGCAAAAAGGAGGAGGTGCAACACGAGGACTTCCAAGGAGGTCACCCATCCCAGTACTACTCTCGCCCAAGCACGCTTAACTGCGGAGTTTTGATGGAATCCGGTGCATTAGTGCTGGTATGATCGCACCTGTCCGGTGTGGCGCGATCAACTGCTTTATGCCTTCGCCAAGCCGCCGCGCGCGCTTCAAACGATCATAACTATCTGTCCAGGATGAATCTCGAGGCCCGGGAGGCGCCGCTGGAAAGCTCGTCCTTAGCCCGCCGCCGTCCCAACCTGGGCTCGCTCAGTTGAGGTCGACCTCAACCCCAGAAACCTGTTTTGGGGCCTGTTTCAAAGCTTTTGCCCTGCCGCAGTCCCGGGCCCGCCTCCGCTGCCGAGAAGGATTTGAGAAATCGAAACCATGCGCGTGCGCGCCACCAAAAGAACAAGCCCGACTGACGCAAAAAGGAGGAGGTGCAACACGAGGACTTCCCAGGAGGTCACCCATCCCAGTAGTACTCTCGCCTAAGCATGCTTAACTGCAGAGTTCTCATGGGATCCGGTGCATTAGTGCTGATATAATCGCACCTGTCAAGTGTCGCGCGATCAACTGCTTTATGCCTTCGCCAGGCCGCCGCGCGCGCTTGAAACGATCATAACTTTCTGTCCGGGATGAATCTCGAGGCCCGGGAGGCGCCGCTGGAAAGCTCGTCCTAAGCCTGCCGCCGTCCCAACAAGGGCTCGCTCGGTTGAGGTCGACCTCAACCCCAAAAACATGTTCCGGGGCCCGTTTCAGAGCTTTTGCCCTGCCGCGGTCCCAGGCCCGCCTCCGCCGCCGCGAAGGATTTTAGAAATCGAAACCTTGCGCGTGCGCGCCACCAAAAGAACAAGCTCGACTGACGCAAAAAGGAGGAGGTGCAACACGAGGACTTCCGAGGAGGTCACCCATCCCAGTACTACTCTCGCCCAAGCACGTTTAACTGCGGAGTTCTGATGGGATCCGGTGCATTAGTGCTGGTATGATCGCACCTGTCCGGTGTGGCGCGATCAACTGCTTTATGCCTTCGCCAGGCCGCCGCGCGCGCTTCAAACGATCATAACTTTCTGTCCGGGATGAATCTCGAGGCCCGGGAGGCGCCGCTGGAAAGCTCGTCCTTAGCCCACCGCCGTCCCAACCCGGGCTCGCTCGGTTGAGGTCGACCTCAACCCCAGAAACATGTTCCGAGGCCTGTTTCAGAGCTTTTGCCCTGCCGCGGTCCCGGGCCCGCTTCCGCCGCCGAGAAGGATTTGAGAAATCGAAACCTTGCGCGTGCGCGCCACCAAAAGAACAAGCCCGACTGACGCAAAAAGGAGGAGGTGCAACACGAGGAATTCCCAGGAGGTCACCCATCCCAGTACTACTCTCGCCCAAACACGCTTAACTGCGGAGTTCTGATGGGATCCGGTGCATTAGTGCTGGTATGATCGCACCTGTCTGGTGTGGCGCGATCAACTGCTTTATGCCTTCGCCCGGCCGCCGCGCGCGCTTCAAACGATCATAACTTTCTGTCCGGGATGAATCTCGAAGCCCGGGAGGCGCCGCTGGAACGCTCGTCCTGAGCCCGCCGCCGTCCCAACAAGGGCTCGCCCGGTTGAGGTCGACCTCGACCCCAGAAACCTGTTCCGGGGCACGTTTTGGAGCTTTTGCAGCAACGCCAAGGATCAGAGCCGCCAGGTGAGGAAACCGACCTGCCGCGGTGCCAGGCCCGCCTCCGCCGCCGAGAAGGATTTGAGAAATCGAAACCTTACGCGTGCGCGCCACCAAAAGAACAAGCCCGACTGACGCAAAAAGGAGGAGGTGCAACACGAGGACTTCCAAGGAGGTCACCCATCCCAGTACTACTCTCGCCCAAGCACGCTTAACTGCGGAGTTTTGATGGAATCCGGTGCATTAGTGCTGGTATGATCGCACCTGTCCGGTGTGGCGCGATCAACTGCTTTATGCCTTCGCCACGCCGCTGCGCGCGCTTCAAACGATCATAACTTTCTGTCCGGGATGAATCTCGAAGCCCGGGAGGCGCCGCTGGAAAGCTCGTCCTGAGCCCGCCGCCGTCCCCACAAGGGCTCGCCCGGTTCAGGTCAACCTCGACCCCAGAAACCTGTTCCAGGGCATGTTTCGGAGCTTTTGCAGCAACGCCAAGGATCAGAGCCGCCAGGTGAGGAAACCGACCTGCCGCGGTGCCGGGCCCGCCTCCGCCGCCGAGAAGGATTTGAGAAATCGAAACCTTACGCGTGCGCGCCACCAAAAGAACAAGCCCGACTGACGCAAAAAGGAGGAGGTGCAACACGAGGACTTCCCAGGAGGTCACCCATCCCAGTACTACTCTCGCCCAAGCACGCTTAACTGCGGAGTTCTGATGGGATCCGGTGCATTAGTGCTGGTATGATCGCACCTGTCCGGTGTGGCGTGATCAACTGCTTTATGCCTTCGCCAAGCCGCCGCGCGCGCTTCAAACGATCATAACTTTCTGTCCAGGATGAATCTCGAGGCCCGGGAGGCGCCGCTGGAAAGCTCGTCCTTAGCCCGCCGCCGTCCCAACCCGGGCTCGCTCGGTTGAGGTCGACCTCAACCCCAGAAACCTGTTCCGAGGCCTGTTTCAGGGCTTTTGCCCTGCCGCGGTCCCGGGCCAGCCTCCGCCACTGAGAAGGATTTGAGAAATCGAAACCTTACGCGTGCACGCCACCAAAAGAACAAGCCCGACTGACGCAAAAAGGAGGAGGTGCAACACGAGGACTTCCCAGGAGGTCACCCATCCCAGTACTACTCTTGCCCAGGCACGCTTAACTGCGGAGTTCTGATCGGATCCGGTGCATTAGTGCTGGTATGATCGCACCTGTCCGGTGTGGCGCGATCAACTGCTTTATGCCTTCGCCAGGCCGATGCGCGCGCTTCAAACGATCATAACTTTCTGTCCGGGATGAATCTCGAGGCCCGGGAGGCGCCGCTGGAAAGCTCGTCCTGAGCCCGCCGCCGTCCCAACAAGGGCTCGACGGTTGAGGTCGACCTCGACCCCAGAAACCTGTTCCGGGGCACGTTTCGGAGCTTTTGCAGCAACGCCAAGGATCAGAGCCGCCAGGTGAGGAAACCGACCTGCGGCGGTGCCGGGCCCGCCTCCGCCGCCGAGAAGGATTTGAGAAATCGAAACCTTACGCGTGCGCGCCACCAAAAGAACAAGCCCGACTGACGCAAAAAGGAGGAGGTGCAACACGAGGACTTCCCAGGAGGTCACCCATCCCAGTACTACTCTCGCCCAAGCACGCTTAACTGCGGAGTTCTGATGGGATCCGGTGCATTAGTGCTGGTATGATCGCACCTGTCCGGTGTGGCGCGATCAACTGCTTTATGCCTTCGCCAGGCCGCCGCGCGCGCTTCAAACGATCATAACTTTCTGTCCGGGATGAATCTCGAAGCCCGGGAGGCGCCGCTGGAAAGCTCGTCCTGAGCCCGCCGCCGTCCCAACAAGGGCTCGCCCGGTTGAGGTCGACCTCGACCCCAGAAACCTGTTCCGGGGCACGTTTCGGAGCTTTTGCAGCAACGCGAAGGATCAGAGCCGCCAGGTGAGGAAACCGACCTGCCGCGGTGCCGGGCCCGCCTCCGCCGCCGAGAAGGATTTGAGAAATCGAAACCTTACGCGTGCGCGCCACCAAAAGAACATGCCCGACTGACGCAAAAAGGAGGAGGTGCAACACGAGGACTTCCCAGGAGGTCACCCATCCCAGTACTACTCCGCCCAAGCACGCTTAACTGCGGAGTTCTGATGGGATCCGGTGCATTAGTGCTGGTATGATCGCACCTGTCCGGTGTGGCGCGATCAACTGCTTTATGCCTTCGCCAGGCCGCCGCGCGCGCTTCAAACGATCATAACTTTCTGTCCGGGATGAATCTCGAAGCCCGGGAGGCGCCGCTGGAAAGCTCGTCCTGAGCCCGCCGCCGTCCCAACAAGGGCTCGCCCGGTTGAGGTGGACCTCGACCCCAGAAACCTGTTCCGGGGCACGTTTCGGAGCTTTTGCAGCAACGCCAAGGATCAGAGCCGCCAGGTGAGGAAACCGACCTGCCGCGGTGCCGGGCCCGCCTTTGCCGCCGAGAAGGATTTGAGAAATCGAAACCTTACGCGTGCGCGCCACCAAAAGAACAAGCCCGACTGACGCAACAAGGAGGAGGTGAACACGAGGAATTCCCAGGAGGTCACCCATCCCAGTACTACTCTCGCCCAAGCACGCTTAACTGCGGAGTTCTGATGGGATCCGGTGCATTAGTGCTGGTATGATCGCACCTGTCCGGTGTGGCGTGATCAACTGCTTTATGCCTTCGCCAAGCCGCCGCGCGCGCTTCAAACGATCATAACTTTCTGTCAAGGATGAATCTCGAGGCCCGGGAGGCGCCGCTGGAAAGCTCGTCCTTAGCCCGCCGCCGTCCCAACCCGGGCTCGCTCGGTTGAGGTCGACCTCAACCCCAGAAACCTGTTCCGAGGCCTGTTTCAGAGCTTTTGCCCTGCCGCGGTCCCGGGCCTGCCTCCGCCACCGAGAAGGATTTGAGAAATCGAAACCTTACACGTGCACGCCACCAAAAGAACAAGCCCGACTGACGCAAAAAGGAGGAGGTGCAACACGAGGACTTCCCAGGAGGTCACCCATCCCAGTACTACTCTTGCCCAAGCACGCTTAACTGCGGAGTTCTGATGGGATCCGGTGCATTAGTGCTGGTATGATCGCACCTGTCCGGTGTGGCGCGATCAACTGCTTTATGCCTTGGCCAGGCCGCCGCGCGCGCTTCAAACAATCATAACTTTCTGTCCGGGATGAATCTCGAGGCCCGGGAGGCGCCGCTGGAAAGCTCGTCCTGAGCCCGCCGCCGTCCCAACAAGGGCTCGCCCGGTTGAGGTCGACCTCGACCCCAGAAACCTGTTCCGGGGCACGTTTCGGAGCTTTTGCAGCAACGCCAAGGATCAGAGCCGCCAGGTGAGGAAACCGACCTGCCGCGGTGCCGGGCCCGCCTCCGCCGCCGAGAAGGATTTGAGAAATCGAAACCTTACGCGTGCGCGCCACCAAAAGAACAAGCCCGACTGACGCAAAAAGGAGGAGGTGCAACACGAGGACTTCCCAGGAGGTCACCCATCCCAGTACCACTCTCGCCCAAGCACGCTTAACTGCGGAGTTCTGATGGGATCCGGTGCATTAGTGCTGGTATGATCGCACCTGTCCGGTGTGGCGCGATCAACTGCTTTATTCCTTCGCCAGGCCGCCGCGCGCGCTTCAAACGATCATAACTTTCTGTCCGGGATGAATCTCGAAGCCCGGGAGGCGCCGCTGGAAAGCTCGTCCTGAGCCCGCCGCCGTCCCAACAAGGGCTCGCCCGGTTGAGGTCGACCTCGACCCCCGAAACCTGTTCCGGGGCACGTTTCGGAGCTTTTGCAGCAACGCCAAGGATCAGAGCCGCCAGGTGAGGAAACCGACCTGCCGCGGTGCCGGGCCCGCCTCCGCCGCCGAGAAGGATTTGAGAAATCGAAACCTTACGCGTTCGCGCCACCAAAAGAACAAGCCCGACTGACGCAAAAAGGAGGAGGTGAACACGAGGAATTCCCAGGAGGTCACCCATCCCAGTACTACTCTCGCCCAAGCACGCTTAACTGCGGAGTTCTGATGGGATCCGGTGCATTAGTGCTGGTATGATCGCACCTGTCCGGTGTGGCGTGATCAACTGCTTTATGCCTTCGCCAAGCCGCCGCGCGCGCTTCAAACGATCATAACTTTCTGTCCAGGATGAATCTCGAGGCCAATGAGGCGCCGCTGGAAAGCTCGTCCTTAGCCCGCCGCCGTCCTAACCTGGGCTCGCTCGGTTGAGGTCGACCTCAACCCCAGAAACCTGTTCCGAGGCCTGTTTCAGAGCTTTTGCCCTGCCGCGGTCCCGGGCCCGCCTCTGCCGCCGAGAAGGATTTGAGAAATAGAAACCTTACGCGTGCACGCCACCAAAAGAACAAGCCCGACTGACGCAAAAAGGAGGAGGTGCAACACGAGGACTTCCCAGGAGGTCACCCATCCCAGTACTACTCTTGCCCAAGCACGCTTAACTGCGGAGTTCTTTGGGGATCCGGTGCATTAGTGCTGGTATGATCGCACCTGTCCGGTGTGGCGCGATCAACTGCTTTATGCCTTCGCCAGGCCGCCGCGCGCGCTTCAAACGATCATAACTTTCTGTCCGGGATGAATCTCGAGGCCCGGGAGGCGCCGCTCGAAAGCTCATCCTGAGCCCGCCGCCGTCCCAACAAGGGCTCGCCCGGTTGAGGTCGACCTCGACCCCAGAAACCTGTTCCGGGGCACGTTTCGGAGCTTTTGCAGCAACGCCAAGGATCAGAGCCGCCAGGTGAGGAAATTGACCTGCCGCAGTGCCGGGCCCGCCTCCGCCGCCGAGAAGGATTTGAGAAATCGGAACCTTACGCATGCGCGCCACCAAAAGAACAAGCCCGACTGACGCAAAAAGGAGGAGGTGCAACACGAGGACTTCCCAGGAGGTCACCCATCCCAGTACTACTCTCGCCCAAGCACGCTTAACTGCGGAGTTCTGATGGGATCCGGTGCATTAGTGCTGGTATGATCGCACCTGTCCGGTGTGGCGCGATCAACTGCTTTATGCCTTTGCCAGGCCGCCGCGCGCGCTTCAAACGATCATAACTTTCTGTCCGGGATGAATCTCGAGGCCCGGGAGGCGCCGCTGGAAAGCTCGTCCTTAGCTCGCCGCCGTCCCAACCCGGGCTCGCTCGATTGAGGTCGACCTCAACCCCAGAAACCTGTTCTGAGACCTGTTTCAGAGCTTTTGCCCTGCCGCATACCCGGGCCCGCCTCCGCCGCCGAGAAGGATTTGAGAAATCGAAACCATGCGCGTGCGCGCCACCAAAAGAACAAGCCCGACTGACGGAAAAAGGAGCAGGTGCAACACGAGGACTTCCCAGGAGGTCACCCATCCCAGTACTACTCTCGCGCAAGCATGCTTAACTGCAGAGTTCTCATGGGATCCGGTGCATTAGTGCTGATATGATCGCACCTGTCAAGTGTGGCGCGATCAACTGCTTTATGCCTTCGCCAGGCCGCCGCGCGCGCTTGAAACGATCATAACTTTCTGTCCGGGATGAATCTCGAGGCCCGGGAGGCGCCGCTGGAAAGCTCGTCCTAACCCTGCCGCCGTCCCAACAAGGGCTCGCTCGGTTGAGGTTGACCTCAACCCCAAAAACATGTTCCGGGGCCGTTTCAGAGCTTTTGCCCTGCCGCGGTCCCAGGCCCGCCTCCGCCGCCCAGAAGGATTTTAGAAATCGAAACCTTGCGCGTGCGCGCCACCAAAAGAACAAGCCCGACTGACGCAAAAAGGAGGAGGTGCAACACGAGGACTTCCCAGGAGGTCACCCATCCCAGTACTACTCTCGCCCAAGCACGCTTAACTGCGGAGTTCTGATGGGATCCGGTGCATTAGTGCTGGTATGATCGCACCTGTCAAGTGTGGCGCGATCAACTGCTTTATGCCTTCGCCAGGCCGCCGCGCGCGCTTCAAACGATCATAACTTTCTGTCCGGGATGAATCTCGAGGCCCGGGAGGCGCCGCTGGAAAGCTCGTCCTAACCCTGCCGCCGTCCCAACAAGGGCTCGCTCGGTTGAGGTTGACCTCAACCCCAAAAACATGTTCCGGGGCCGTTTCAGAGCTTTTGCCCTGCCGCGGTCCCAGGCCCGCCTCCGCCGCCCAGAAGGATTTTAGAAATCGAAACCTTGCGCGTGCGCGCCACCAAAAGAACAAGCCCGACTGACGCAAAAAGGAGGAGGTGCAACACGAGGACTTCCCAGGAGGTCACCCATCCCAGTACTACTCTCGCCCAAGCACGCTTAACTGCGGAGTTCTGATGGGATCCGGTGCATTAGTACTGGTATGATCGCACCTGTCAAGTGTGGCGCGATCAACTACTTTATGCCTTCGCCAGGCCGCCGCGCGCGCTTCAAACGATCATAACTTTCTGTCCGGGATGAATCTCGAGGCCCGGGAGGCGCCGCTGGAAAGCTCGTCCTGAGCCCGCCGCCGTCCTAACCAGGGCTTGCCCGGTTGAGGTCGACCTCGACCCCAGAAACCTGTTCCGGGGCCCGTTTCGGAGCTTTTGCAGCAACGCCAAGGATCCAAGCCGCCGGGTGAGAAAACCCCCCTGCCGCGGTCCCAGGCCCGCCTCCGCCGCCGAGAAGGATTTGAGAAATCGAAACCTTACGCGTGCGCGCCACCAAAAGAACAAGCCCGACTGACGCAAAAAGGAGGAGGTGCAACACGAGGACTTCCAAGGAGGTCACCCATCCCAGTACTACTCTAGCCCAAGCACGCTTAACTGCGGAGTTTTGATGGGATCCGGTGCATTAGTGCTGGTATGATCGCACCTGTCCGGTGTGGCGCGATCAACTTCTTTATGCCTTCGCCAAGCCGCCACGCGCGCTTCAAATGATCATAACTTTCTGTCCAGGATGAATTTCGAGGCCCGAGAAGCGCCACTGGAAAGCTCGTCCTTAGCCCGCCGCCGTCCCAACCCGGGCTCGCTCGGTTGAGGTCGACCTCAACCCCAGAAACCTGTTCCGAGGCCTGTTTCAGAGATTTTGCCCTGCCGCGGTCCCGGGCCCGCCTTCGCCGTCGAGAAGGATTTGAGAAATCGAAACCTTACGCGTGCGCGCCACCAAAAGAACAAGCCCGACAGACGCAAAAAGGAGGAGGTGCAACACAAGGACTTCCCAGGAGGTCACCCATCCCAGTACTACTCTCGCCCAAGCACGCTTAACTGCGGAGTTCTTATGGGATCCGGTGCATTAGTCCTGGTGTGATCGCACCTGTCCGGTGTGGCGTGATCAACTGCTTTATGCCTTCGCCAGGCCGCCGCGCGCGCTTCAAAGGATCATAACTTTCTGTCCGGGATGAATCTCGAGGCCCGGGAGGCGCCGCTGGAAAGCTCGTCCTTAGCCCACCGCCGTCCCAACCCGGGCTCGCCAGGTTGAGGTCGACCTCAACCCCAGAAACCTGTTCCGAGGCCTGTTTCAGAGCTTTTGCCCTGCCGCGGTCCCAGGCCCGCCTCCGCCGCCGAGAAGGATTTCAGAAATCGAAACCTTGCGTGTGCGCGCCACCAAAAGAACAAGCCCGACTGACGCAAAAAGGAGGAGGTGCAACACGAGGAATTCCCAGGAGGTCACCCATCCCAGTACTACTCTCGCCCAAGCACGCTTAACTGCGGAGTTCTGATGGGATCCGGTGCATTAGTGCTGGTATGATCGCACCTGTCCGGTGTGGCGCGATCAACTGCTTTATGCCTTTGCCAGGCCGCCGCGCGCGCTTCAAACGATCATAACTTTCTGTCCGGGATGAATCTCGAGGCCCAGGAGGCGTCGCTGGAAAGCTCGTCCTGAGCCCGCCGCCGTCCCAAGAAGGGCTCGCCCGGTTGAGGTCGACCTCGACCCTAGAAACCTGTTCCGGGGCACGTTTCGAAGCTTTTGCAGCAACGCCAAGGATCAGAGCCGCCAGGTGAGGAAACCGACCTCCCGCGGTGCCGGGCCCGCCTCCGCCGCCGAGAAGGATTTGAGAAATCGAAACCTTACGCGTGCGCGCCACCAAAAGAACAAGCCCGACTGACGCAAAAAGGAGGAGGTGAACACGAGGAATTCCCAGGAGGTCACCCATCCCAGTACTACTCTCGCCGAAGCACGCTTAACTGCGGAGTTCTGATGGGATCCGGTGCATTAGTGCTGGTATGATCACACCTATCAAGTGTGGCGCGATCAACTGCTTTATGCCTTCGCCAGGCCGCCGCGCGCGCTTCAAACGATCATAACTTTCTGTCCGGGATGAATCTCGAGGCCTGGGAGGCGCCGTTGGAAAGCTCGTCCTTAGCCCGCCGCCGTCCCAACAAGGGCTCGCCCGGTTGAGGTCGACCTCGACCCTAGAAACCTGTTCCGGGGCACGTTTCGAAGCTTTTGCAGCAACGCCAAGGATCAGAGCCGCCAGGTGAGGAAACCGACCTCCCGCGGTGCCGGGCCCGCCTCCGCCGCCGAGAAGGATTTGAGAAATCGAAACCTTACGCGTGCGCGCCACCAAAAGAACAAGCCCGACTGACGCAAAAAGGAGGAGGTGAACACGAGGAATTCCCAGGAGGTCACCCATCCCAGTACTACTCTCGCCGAAGCACGCTTAACTGCGGAGTTCTGATGGGATCCGGTGCATTAGTGCTGATATGATCGCACCTATCCGGTGTGGCGTGATCAACTGCTTTATGCCTTCGCCAAGCCGCCGCGCGCGCTTCAAACGATCAAAACTTTCTGTCCAGGATGAATCTCGAGGCCCGGGAGGCGCCGCTGGAAAGCTCGTCCTTAGCCCGCCGCTGTCCCAACCCGGGCTCGCTCGGTTGAGGTCGACCTCAACCCCAGAAACCTGTTCCGAGGCCTGTTTCAGAGCTTTTGCCCTGCCGCGGTCCCGGGCCCGCCTCCGCCGCCGAGAAGGATTTGAGAAATCGAAACCTTACGCGTGCACGCCACCAAAAGAACAAGCCCGACTGACGCAAAAAGGAGGAGGTGCAACACGAGGACTTCCCAGGAGGTCACCCATCCCAGTACTACTCTCGCCCAAGCACGCTTAACTGCGGAGTTCTGATGGGATCCGGTGCATTAGTGCTGGTATGATCGCACCTGTCCGGTGTGGCGTGATCAACTGCTTTATGCCTTCGCCAAGCCGCCGCGCGCGCTTCAAACGATCATAACTTTCTGTCCAGGATGAATCTCGAGACCCGGGAGGCGCCGCTGGAAAGCTCGTCCTTAGCCCGCCGCCGTCCCAACCCGGGCTCGCTCGGTTGAGGTCGACCTCAACCCCAGAAACCTGTTCCGAGGCCTTTTTCAGAGCTTTTGCCCTGCCGCGGTCCCGGGCCCGCCTCCGCCGCCGAGAAGGATTTGAGAAATCGAAACCTTACGCGTGCACGCCACCAAAAGAACAAGCCCGACTGACGCAAAAAGGAGGAGGTGCAACACGAGGACTTCCCACGAGGTCACCCATCCCAGTACTACTCTTGCCCAAGCACGCTTAACTGCGGAGTTCTGATGGGATCCGGTGCATTGGTGCTGGTATGATCGCACCTGTCCGGTGTGGCGCGATCAACTGCTTTATGCCTTCGCCAGGCCGCCGCGCGCGCTTCAAACAATCATAACTTTCTGTCCGGGATGAATCTCGAGGCCCGGGAGGCGCCGCTGGAAAGCTCGTCCTGAGCCCGCCGCCGTCCCAACAAGGGCTCGCCCGGTTGAGGTCGACCTCGACCCCAGAAACCTGTTCCGGGGCACGTTTCGGAGCTTTTGCAGCAACGCCAAGGATCAGAGCCGCCAGGTGAGGAAACCGACCTGCCGCGGTGCCGGGCCCGCCTCCGCCGCCGAGAAGGATTTGAGAAATCGAAACCTTACGCGTGCGCGCCACCAAAAGAACAAGCCCGACTGACGCAAAAAGGAGGAGGTGCAACACGAGGACTTCCCAGGAGGTCACCCATCCCAGTACCACTCTCGCCCAAGCACGCTTAACTGCGGAGTTCTGATGGGATCCGGTGCATTAGTGCTGGTATGATCGCACCTGTCCGGTGTGGCGCGATCAACTGCTTTATGCCTTCGCCAGGCCGCCGCGCGCGCTTCAAACGATCATAACTTTCTGTCCGGGATGAATCTCGAAGCCCGGGAGGCGCCGCTGGAAAGCTCGTCCTGAGCCCGCCGCCGTCCCAACAAGGGCTCGCCCGGTTGAGGTCGACCTCGACCCCCGAAACCTGTTCCGGGGCACGTTTCGGAGCTTTTGCAGCAACGCCAAGGATCAGAGCCGCCAGGTGAGGAAACCGACCTGCCGCGGTGCCGGGCCCGCCTCCGCCGCCGAGAAGGATTTGAGAAATCGAAACCTTACGCGTGCGCGCCACCAAAAGAACAAGCCCGACTGACGCAAAAAGGAGGAGGTGAACACGAGGAATTCCCAGGAGGTCACCCATCCCAGTACTACTCTCGCCCAAGCACGCTTAACTGCGGAGTTCTGATGGGATCCGGTGCATTAGTGCTGGTATGATCGCACCTGTCCGGTGTGGCGTAATCAACTGCTTTATGCCTTCGCCAAGCCGCCGCGCGCGCTTCAAACCATCATAACTTTCTGTCCAGGATGAATCTCGAGGCCCGGGAGGCGCCGCTGGAAAGCTCGTCCTTAGCCCGCCGCCGTCCCAACCTGGGCTCGCTCGGTTGAGGTCGACCTCAACCCCAGAAACCTGTTCCGAGGCCTGTTTCAGAGCTTTTGCCCTGCCGCGGTCCCGGGCCCGACTCCGCCGCCGAGAAGGATTTGAGAAATCGAAACCTTACGCGTGCACGCCACCAAAAGAACAAGCCCGACTGACGCAAAAAGGAGGAGGTGCAACACGAGGACTTCCCAGGAGGTCACCCATCCCAGTACTACTCTCGCCCAAGCACGCTTAACTGCGGAGTTCTGATGGGATCCGGTGCATTAGTGCTGGTATGATCGCACCTGTCCGGTGTGGCGTTATCAACGTCTTTATGCCTTCGCCAAGCCGCCGCGCGCGCTTCAAACGATCATAACTTTCTGTCCAGGATGAATCTCGAGGCCCGGGAGGCGCCGCTGGAAAGCTCGTCCTTAGCCCGCCGCCGTCCCAACTCGGGCTCGCTCGGTTGAGGTCGACCTCAACCCCAGAAACCTGTTCCGAGGCCTGTTTCAGAGCTTTTGCCCTGCCGCGGTCCCGGGCCTGCCTCTGCCACCGAGAAGGATTTGAGAAATCGAAACCTTACGCGTGCACGCCACCAAAAGAACAAGCCCGACTGACGCAAAAAGGAGGAGGTGCAACACGAGGACTTCCCAGGAGGTCACCCATCTCAGTACTACTCTTGCCCAGGCACGCTTAACTGCGGAGTTCTGATGGGATCCGGTGCATTAGTGATGGTATGATCGCACCTGTCCGGTGTGGCGCGATCAACTGCTTTATGCCTTCGCACGGCCGCCGCGCGCGCTTCAAACGATCATAACTTTCTGTCCGGGATGAATCTCGAGGCCCGGGAGGCGCCGCTGGAAAGCTCATCCTGAGCCCGCCGCCGTCCCAACAAGGGCTCGACGGTTGAGGTGGACCTCGACCCCAGAAACCTGTTCCGGGGCACGTTTCGGAGCTTTTGCAGCAACGCCAAGGATCAGAGCCGCCAGGTGAGGAAACCGACCTGCCGCGGTGCCGGGCCCGCCTCCGCCGCCGAGAAGGATTTGAGAAATCGAAACCTTACGCGTGCGCGCCACCAAAAGAACAAGCCCGACTGACGCAACAAGGAGGAGGTGAACACGAGGAATTCCCAGGAGGTCACCCATCCCAGTACTACTCTCGCCCAAGCACGCTTAACTGCGGAGTTCTGATGGGATCCGGTGCATTAGTGCTGGTATGATCGCACCTGTCCGGTGTGGCGTGATCAACTGCTTTATGCCTTCGCCAAGCCGCCGCGCGCGCTTCAAACGATCATAACTTTCTGTCCAGGATGAATCTCGAGGCCCGGGAGGCGCCGCTGGAAAGCTCGTCCTTAGCCCGCCGCCGTCCCAACCCGGGCTCGCTCGGTTGAGGTCGACCTCAACCCCAGAAACCTGTTCCGAGGCCTGTTTCAGAGCTTTTGCCCTGCCGCGGTCCCGGGCCTGCCTCCGCCACCGAGAAGGATTTGAGAAATCGAAACCTTACACGTGCACGCCACCAAAAGAACAAGCCCGACTGACGCAAAAAGGAGGAGGTGCAACACGAGGACTTCCCAGGAGGTCACCCATCCCAGTACTACTCTTGCCCAAGCACGCTTAACTGCGGAGTTCTGATGGGATCCGGTGCATTAGTGCTGGTATGATCGCACCTGTCCGGTGTGGCGCGATCAACTGCTTTATGCCTTGGCCAGGCCGCCGCGCGCGCTTCAAACAATCATAACTTTCTGTCCGGGATGAATCTCGAGGCCCGGGAGGCGCCGCTGGAAAGCTCGTCCTGAGCCCGCCGCCGTCCCAACAAGGGCTCGCCCGGTTGAGGTCGACCTCGACCCCAGAAACCTGTTCCGGGGCACGTTTCGGAGCTTTTGCAGCAACGCCAAGGATCAGAGCCGCCAGGTGAGGAAACCGACCTGCCGCGGTGCCGGGCCCGCCTCCGCCGCCGAGAAGGATTTGAGAAATCGAAACCTTACGCGTGCGCGCCACCAAAAGAACAAGCCCGACTGACGCAAAAAGGAGGAGGTGCAACACGAGGACTTCCCAGGAGGTCACCCATCCCAGTACCACTCTCGCCCAAGCACGCTTAACTGCGGAGTTCTGATGGGATCCGGTGCATTAGTGCTGGTATGATCGCACCTGTCCGGTGTGGCGCGATCAACTGCTTTATTCCTTCGCCAGGCCGCCGCGCGCGCTTCAAACGATCATAACTTTCTGTCCGGGATGAATCTCGAAGCCCGGGAGGCGCCGCTGGAAAGCTCGTCCTGAGCCCGCCGCCGTCCCAACAAGGGCTCGCCCGGTTGAGGTCGACCTCGACCCGCGAAACCTGTTCCGGGGCACGTTTCGGAGCTTTTGCAGCAACGCCAAGGATCAGAGCCGCCAGGTGAGGAAACCGACCTGCCGCGGTGCCGGGCCCGCCTCCGCCGCCGAGAAGGATTTGAGAAATCGAAACCTTACGCGTTCGCGCCACCAAAAGAACAAGCCCGACTGACGCAAAAAGGAGGAGGTGAACACGAGGAATTCCCAGGAGGTCACCCATCCCAGTACTACTCTCGCCCAAGCACGCTTAACTGCGGAATTCTGATGGGATCCGGTGCATTAGTGCTGGTATGATCGCACCTGTCCGGTGTGGCGTGATCAACTGCTTTATGCCTTCGCCAAGCCGCCGCGCGCGCTTCAAACGATCATAACTTTCTGTCCAGGATGAATCTCGAGGCCAATGAGGCGCCGCTGGAAAGCTCGTCCTTAGCCCGCCGCCGTCCTAACCTGGGCTCGCTCGGTTGAGGTCGACCTCAACCCCAGAAACCTGTTCCGAGGCCTGTTTCAGAGCTTTTGCCCTGCCGCGGTCCCGGGCCCGCCTCTGCCGCCGAGAAGGATTTGAGAAATAGAAACCTTACGCGTGCACGCCACCAAAAGAACAAGCCCGACTGACGCAAAAAGGAGGAGGTGCAACACGAGGACTTCCCAGGAGGTCACCCATCCCAGTACTACTCTTGCCCAAGCACGCTTAACTGCGGAGTTCTTTGGGGATCCGGTGCATTAGTGCTGGTATGATCGCACCTGTCCGGTGTGGCGCGATCAACTGCTTTATGCCTTCGCCAGGCCGCCGCGCGCGCTTCAAACGATCATAACTTTCTGTCCGGGATGAATCTCGAGGCCCGGGAGGCGCCGCTCGAAAGCTCATCCTGAGCCCGCCGCCGTCCCAACAAGGGCTCGCCCGGTTGAGGTCGACCTCGACCCCAGAAACCTGTTCCGGGGCACGTTTCGGAGCTTTTGCAGCAACGCCAAGGATCAGAGCCGCCAGGTGAGGAAATTGACCTGCCGCAGTGCCGGGCCCGCCTCCGCCGCCGAGAAGGATTTGAGAAATCGGAACCTTACGCGTGCGCGCCACCAAAAGAACAAGCCCGACTGACGCAAAAAGGAGGAGGTGCAACACGAGGACTTCCCAGGAGGTCACCCATCCCAGTACTACTCTCGCCCAAGCACGCTTAACTGCGGAGTTCTGATGGGATCCGGTGCATTAGTGCTGGTACGATCGCACCTGTCCGGTGTGGCGCGATCAACTGCTTTATGCCTTTGCCAGGCCGCCGCGCGCGCTTCAAACGATCATAACTTTCTGTCCGGGATGAATCTCGAGGCCCGGGAG
Source organism: Canavalia gladiata (assembly GCA_037954105.1). Lineage (NCBI taxonomy): Eukaryota > Viridiplantae > Streptophyta > Magnoliopsida > Fabales > Fabaceae > Canavalia > Canavalia gladiata. Next base: position 27,148,330 of record CM075661.1, on the reverse strand, counting down.
GCGCCGCTGGAAAGCTCGTCCTTAGCTCGCCGCCGTCCCAACCCGGGCTCGCTCGATTGAGGTCGACCTCAACCCCAGAAACCTGTTCTGAGACCTGTTTCAGAGCTTTTGCCCTGCCGCATACCCGGGCCCGCCTCCGCCGCCGAGAAGGATTTGAGAAATCGAAACCATGCGCGTGCGCGCCACCAAAAGAACAAGCCCGACTGACGGAAAAAGGAGCAGGTGCAACACGAGGACTTCCCAGGAGGTCACCCATCCCAGTACTACTCTCGCGCAAGCATGCTTAACTGCAGAGTTCTCATGGGATCCGGTGCATTAGTGCTGATATGATCGCACCTGTCAAGTGTGGCGCGATCAACTGCTTTATGCCTTCGCCAGGCCGCCGCGCGCGCTTGAAACGATCATAACTTTCTGTCCGGGATGAATCTCGAGGCCCGGGAGGCGCCGCTGGAAAGCTCGTCCTAACCCTGCCGCCGTCCCAACAAGGGCTCGCTCGGTTGAGGTTGACCTCAACCCCAAAAACATGTTCCGGGGCCGTTTCAGAGCTTTTGCCCTGCCGCGGTCCCAGGCCCGCCTCCGCCGCCCAGAAGGATTTTAGAAATCGAAACCTTGCGCGTGCGCGCCACCAAAAGAACAAGCCCGACTGACGCAAAAAGGAGGAGGTGCAACACGAGGACTTCCCAGGAGGTCACCCATCCCAGTACTACTCTCGCCCAAGCACGCTTAACTGCGGAGTTCTGATGGGATCCGGTGCATTAGTGCTGGTATGATCGCACCTGTCAAGTGTGGCGCGATCAACTGCTTTATGCCTTCGCCAGGCCGCCGCGCGCGCTTCAAACGATCATAACTTTCTGTCCGGGATGAATCTCGAGGCCCGGGAGGCGCCGCTGGAAAGCTCGTCCTAACCCTGCCGCCGTCCCAACAAGGGCTCGCTCGGTTGAGGTTGACCTCAACCCCAAAAACATGTTCCGGGGCCGTTTCAGAGCTTTTGCCCTGCCGCGGTCCCAGGCCCGCCTCCGCCGCCCAGAAGGATTTTAGAAATCGAAACCTTGCGCGTGCGCGCCACCAAAAGAACAAGCCCGACTGACGCAAAAAGGAGGAGGTGCAACACGAGGACTTCCCAGGAGGTCACCCATCCCAGTACTACTCTCGCCCAATCACGCTTAACTGCGGAGTTCTGATGGGATCCGGTGCATTAGTGCTGGTATGATCGCACCTGTCAAGTGTGGCGCGATCAACTGCTTTATGCCTTCGCCAGGCCGCCGCGCGCGCTTCAAACGATCATAACTTTCTGTCCGGGATGAATCTCGAGGCCCGGGAGGCGCCGCTGGAAAGCTCGTCCTTAGCTCGCCGCCGTCCCAACCCGGGCTCGCTCGATTGAGGTCGACCTCAACCCCAGAAACCTGTTCTGAGACCTGTTTCAGAGCTTTTGCCCTGCCGCATACCCGGGCCCGCCTCCGCCGCCGAGAAGGATTTGAGAAATCGAAACCATGCGCGTGCGCGCCACCAAAAGAACAAGCCCGACTGACGGAAAAAGGAGCAGGTGCAACACGAGGACTTCCCAGGAGGTCACCCATCCCAGTACTACTCTCGCGCAAGCATGCTTAACTGCAGAGTTCTCATGGGATCCGGTGCATTAGTGCTGATATGATCGCACCTGTCAAGTGTGGCGCGATCAACTGCTTTATGCCTTCGCCAGGCCGCCGCGCGCGCTTGAAACGATCATAACTTTCTGTCCGGGATGAATCTCGAGGCCCGGGAGGCGCCGCTGGAAAGCTCGTCCTAACCCTGCCGCCGTCCCAACAAGGGCTCGCTCGGTTGAGGTTGACCTCAACCCCAAAAACATGTTCCGGGGCCGTTTCAGAGCTTTTGCCCTGCCGCGGTCCCAGGCCCGCCTCCGCCGCCCAGAAGGATTTTAGAAATCGAAACCTTGCGCGTGCGCGCCACCAAAAGAACAAGCCCGACTGACGCAAAAAGGAGGAGGTGCAACACGAGGACTTCCCAGGAGGTCACCCATCCCAGTACTACTCTCGCCCAAGCACGCTTAACTGCGGAGTTCTGATGGGATCCGGTGCATTAGTGCTGGTATGATCGCACCTGTCAAGTGTGGCGCGATCAACTGCTTTATGCCTTCGCCAGGCCGCCGCGCGCGCTTCAAACGATCATAACTTTCTGTCCGGGATGAATCTCGAGGCCCGGGAGGCGCCGCTGGAAAGCTCGTCCTAACCCTGCCGCCGTCCCAACAAGGGCTCGCTCGGTTGAGGTTGACCTCAACCCCAAAAACATGTTCCGGGGCCGTTTCAGAGCTTTTGCCCTGCCGCGGTCCCAGGCCCGCCTCCGCCGCCCAGAAGGATTTTAGAAATCGAAACCTTGCGCGTGCGCGCCACCAAAAGAACAAGCCCGACTGACGCAAAAAGGAGGAGGTGCAACACGAGGACTTCCCAGGAGGTCACCCATCCCAGTACTACTCTCGCCCAATCACGCTTAACTGCGGAGTTCTGATGGGATCCGGTGCATTAGTGCTGGTATGATCGCACCTGTCAAGTGTGGCGCGATCAACTGCTTTATGCCTTCGCCAGGCCGCCGCGCGCGCTTCAAACGATCATAACTTTCTGTCCGGGATGAATCTCGAGGCCCGGGAGGCGCCGCTGGAAAGCTCGTCCTGAGCCCGCCGCCGTCCTAACCAGGGCTTGCCCGGTTGAGGTCGACCTCGACCCCAGAAACCTGTTCCGGGGCCCGTTTCGGAGCTTTTGCAGCAACGCCAAGGATCCAAGCCGCCGGGTGAGAAAACCCCCCTGCCGCGGTCCCAGGCCCGCCTCCGCCGCCGAGAAGGATTTGAGAAATCGAAACCTTACGCGTGCGCGCCACCAAAAGAACAAGCCCGACTGACGCAAAAAGGAGGAGGTGCAACACGAGGACTTCCAAGGAGGTCACCCATCCCAGTACTACTCTAGCCCAAGCACGCTTAACTGCGGAGTTTTGATGGGATCCGGTGCATTAGTGCTGGTATGATCGCACCTGTCCGGTGTGGCGCGATCAACTTCTTTATGCCTTCGCCAAGCCGCCACGCGCGCTTCAAATGATCATAACTTTCTGTCCAGGATGAATTTCGAGGCCCGAGAAGCGCCACTGGAAAGCTCGTCCTTAGCCCGCCGCCGTCCCAACCCGGGCTCGCTCGGTTGAGGTCGACCTCAACCCCAGAAACCTGTTCCGAGGCCTGTTTCAGAGATTTTGCCCTGCCGCGGTCCCGGGCCCGCCTTCGCCGTCGAGAAGGATTTGAGAAATCGAAACCTTACGCGTGCGCGCCACCAAAAGAACAAGCCCGACAGACGCAAAAAGGAGGAGGTGCAACACAAGGACTTCCCAGGAGGTCACCCATCCCAGTACTACTCTCGCCCAAGCACGCTTAACTGCGGAGTTCTTATGGGATCCGGTGCATTAGTCCTGGTGTGATCGCACCTGTCCGGTGTGGCGTGATCAACTGCTTTATGCCTTCGCCAGGCCGCCGCGCGCGCTTCAAAGGATCATAACTTTCTGTCCGGGATGAATCTCGAGGCCCGGGAGGCGCCGCTGGAAAGCTCGTCCTTAGCCCACCGCCGTCCCAACCCGGGCTCGCCAGGTTGAGGTCGACCTCAACCCCAGAAACCTGTTCCGAGGCCTGTTTCAGAGCTTTTGCCCTGCCGCGGTCCCAGGCCCGCCTCCGCCGCCGAGAAGGATTTCAGAAATCGAAACCTTGCGTGTGCGCGCCACCAAAAGAACAAGCCCGACTGACGCAAAAAGGAGGAGGTGCAACACGAGGAATTCCCAGGAGGTCACCCATCCCAGTACTACTCTCGCCCAAGCACGCTTAACTGCGGAGTTCTGATGGGATCCGGTGCATTAGTGCTGGTATGATCGCACCTGTCCGGTGTGGCGCGATCAACTGCTTTATGCCTTTGCCAGGCCGCCGCGCGCGCTTCAAACGATCATAACTTTCTGTCCGGGATGAATCTCGAGGCCCAGGAGGCGCCGCTGGAAAGCTCGTCCTGAGCCCGCCGCCGTCCCAAGAAGGGCTCGCCCGGTTGAGGTCGACCTCGACCCTAGAAACCTGTTCCGGGGCACGTTTCGAAGCTTTTGCAGCAACGCCAAGGATCAGAGCCGCCAGGTGAGGAAACCGACCTCCCGCGGTGCCGGGCCCGCCTCCGCCGCCGAGAAGGATTTGAGAAATCGAAACCTTACGCGTGCGCGCCACCAAAAGAACAAGCCCGACTGACGCAAAAAGGAGGAGGTGAACACGAGGAATTCCCAGGAGGTCACCCATCCCAGTACTACTCTCGCCGAAGCACGCTTAACTGCGGAGTTCTGATGGGATCCGGTGCATTAGTGCTGGTATGATCACACCTATCAAGTGTGGCGCGATCAACTGCTTTATGCCTTCGCCAGGCCGCCGCGCGCGCTTCAAACGATCATAACTTTCTGTCCGGGATGAATCTCGAGGCCTGGGAGGCGCCGTTGGAAAGCTCGTCCTTAGCCCGCCGCCGTCCCAACAAGGGCTCGCCCGGTTGAGGTCGACCTCGACCCTAGAAACCTGTTCCGGGGCACGTTTCGAAGCTTTTGCAGCAACGCCAAGGATCAGAGCCGCCAGGTGAGGAAACCGACCTCCCGCGGTGCCGGGCCCGCCTCCGCCGCCGAGAAGGATTTGAGAAATCGAAACCTTACGCGTGCGCGCCACCAAAAGAACAAGCCCGACTGACGCAAAAAGGAGGAGGTGAACACGAGGAATTCCCAGGAGGTCACCCATCCCAGTACTACTCTCGCCGAAGCACGCTTAACTGCGGAGTTCTGATGGGATCCGGTGCATTAGTGCTGATATGATCGCACCTATCCGGTGTGGCGTGATCAACTGCTTTATGCCTTCGCTAAGCCGCCGCGCGCGCTTCAAACGATCAAAACTTTCTGTCCAGGATGAATCTCGAGGCCCGGGAGGCGCCGCTGGAAAGCTCGTCCTTAGCCCGCCGCTGTCCCAACCCGGGCTCGCTCGGTTGAGGTCGACCTCAACCCCAGAAACCTGTTCCGAGGCCTGTTTCAGAGCTTTTGCCCTGCCGCGGTCCCGGGCCCGCCTCCGCCGCCGAGAAGGATTTGAGAAATCGAAACCTTACGCGTGCACGCCACCAAAAGAACAAGCCCGACTGACGCAAAAAGGAGGAGGTGCAACACGAGGACTTCCCAGGAGGTCACCCATCCCAGTACTACTCTCGCCCAAGCACGCTTAACTGCGGAGTTCTGATGGGATCCGGTGCATTAGTGCTGGTATGATCGCACCTGTCCGGTGTGGCGTGATCAACTGCTTTATGCCTTCGCCAAGCCGCCGCGCGCGCTTCAAACGATCATAACTTTCTGTCCAGGATGAATCTCGAGACCCGGGAGGCGCCGCTGGAAAGCTCGTCCTTAGCCCGCCGCCGTCCCAACCCGGGCTCGCTCGGTTGAGGTCGACCTCAACCCCAGAAACCTGTTCCGAGGCCTTTTTCAGAGCTTTTGCCCTGCCGCGGTCCCGGGCCCGCCTCCGCCGCCGAGAAGGATTTGAGAAATCGAAACCTTACGCGTGCACGCCACCAAAAGAACAAGCCCGACTGACGCAAAAAGGAGGAGGTGCAACACGAGGACTTCCCACGAGGTCACCCATCCCAGTACTACTCTTGCCCAAGCACGCTTAACTGCGGAGTTCTGATGGGATCCGGTGCATTAGTGCTGGTATGATCGCACCTGTCCGGTGTGGCGCGATCAACTGCTTTATGCCTTCGCCAGGCCGCCGCGCGCGCTTCAAACAATCATAACTTTCTGTCCGGGATGAATCTCGAGGCCCGGGAGGCGCCGCTGGAAAGCTCGTCCTGAGCCCGCCGCCGTCCCAACAAGGGCTCGCCCGGTTGAGGTCGACCTCGACCCCAGAAACCTGTTCCGGGGCACGTTTCGGAGCTTTTGCAGCAACGCCAAGGATCAGAGCCGCCAGGTGAGGAAACCGACCTGCCGCGGTGCCGGGCCCGCCTCCGCCGCCGAGAAGGATTTGAGAAATCGAAACCTTACGCGTGCGCGCCACCAAAAGAACAAGCCCGACTGACGCAAAAAGGAGGAGGTGCAACACGAGGACTTCCCAGGAGGTCACCCATCCCAGTACCACTCTCGCCCAAGCACGCTTAACTGCGGAGTTCTGATGGGATCCGGTGCATTAGTGCTGGTATGATCGCACCTGTCCGGTGTGGCGCGATCAACTGCTTTATGTCTTCGCCAGGCCGCCGCGCGCGCTTCAAACGATCATAACTTTCTGTCCGGGATGAATCTCGAAGCCCGGGAGGCGCCGCTGGAAAGCTCGTCCTGAGCCCGCCGCCGTCCCAACAAGGGCTCGCCCGGTTGAGGTCGACCTCGACCCCCGAAACCTGTTCCGGGGCACGTTTCGGAGCTTTTGCAGCAACGCCAAGGATCAGAGCCGCCAGGTGAGGAAACCGACCTGCCGCGGTGCCGGGCCCGCCTCCGCCGCCGAGAAGGATTTGAGAAATCGAAACCTTACGCGTGCGCGCCACCAAAAGAACAAGCCCGACTGACGCAAAAAGGAGGAGGTGAACACGAGGAATTCCCAGGAGGTCACCCATCCCAGTACTACTCTCGCCCAAGCACGCTTAACTGCGGAGTTCTGATGGGATCCGGTGCATTAGTGCTGGTATGATCGCACCTGTCCGGTGTGGCGTAATCAACTGCTTTATGCCTTCGCCAAGCCGCCGCGCGCGCTTCAAACCATCATAACTTTCTGTCCAGGATGAATCTCGAGGCCCGGGAGGCGCCGCTGGAAAGCTCGTCCTTAGCCCGCCGCCGTCCCAACCTGGGCTCGCTCGGTTGAGGTCGACCTCAACCCCAGAAACCTGTTCCGAGGCCTGTTTCAGAGCTTTTGCCCTGCCGCGGTCCCGGGCCCGACTCCGCCGCCGAGAAGGATTTGAGAAATCGAAACCTTACGCGTGCACGCCACCAAAAGAACAAGCCCGACTGACGCAAAAAGGAGGAGGTGCAACACGAGGACTTCCCAGGAGGTCACCCATCCCAGTACTACTCTCGCCCAAGCACGCTTAACTGCGGAGTTCTGATGGGATCCGGTGCATTAGTGCTGGTATGATCGCACCTGTCCGGTGTGGCGTTATCAACGTCTTTATGCCTTCGCCAAGCCGCCGCGCGCGCTTCAAACGATCATAACTTTCTGTCCAGGATGAATCTCGAGGCCCGGGAGGCGCCGCTGGAAAGCTCGTCCTTAGCCCGCCGCCGTCCCAACCCGGGCTCGCTCGGTTGAGGTCGACCTCAACCCCAGAAACCTGTTCCGAGGCCTGTTTCAGAGCTTTTGCCCTGCCGCGGTCCCGGGCCTGCCTCTGCCACCGAGAAGGATTTGAGAAATCGAAACCTTACGCGTGCACGCCACCAAAAGAACAAGCCCGACTGACGCAAAAAGGAGGAGGTGCAACACGAGGACTTCCCAGGAGGTCACCCATCTCAGTACTACTCTTGCCCAGGCACGCTTAACTGCGGAGTTCTGATGGGATCCGGTGCATTAGTGATGGTATGATCGCACCTGTCCGGTGTGGCGCGATCAACTGCTTTATGCCTTCGCACGGCCGCCGCGCGCGCTTCAAACGATCATAACTTTCTGTCCGGGATGAATCTCGAGGCCCGGGAGGCGCCGCTGGAAAGCTCATCCTGAGCCCGCCGCCGTCCCAACAAGGGCTCGACGGTTGAGGTCGACCTCGACCCCAGAAACCTGTTCCGGGGCACGTTTCGGAGCTTTTGCAGCAACGCCAAGGATCAGAGCCGCCAGGTGAGGAAACCGACCTGCGGCGGTGCCGGGCCCGCCTCCGCCGCCGAGAAGGATTTGAGAAATCGAAACCTTACGCGTGCGCGCCACCAAAAGAACAAGCCCGACTGACGCAAAAAGGAGGAGGTGCAACACGAGGACTTCCCAGGAGGTCACCCATCCCAGTACTACTCTCGCCCAAGCACGCTTAACTGCGGAGTTCTGATGGGATCCGGTGCATTAGTGCTGGTATGATCGCACCTGTCCGGTGTGGCGTGATGAACTGCTTTATGCCTTCGCCAAGCCGCCGCGCGCGCTTCAAACGATCATAACTTTCTGTCCAGGATGAATCTCGAGGCCCGGGAGGCGCCGCTGGAAAGCTCGTCCTTAGCCCGCCGCCGTCCCAACCCGGGCTCGCTCGGTTGAGGTCGACCTCAACCCCAGAAACCTGTTCCGAGGCCTGTTTCAGAGCTTTTGCCCTGCCGCGGTCCCGGGCCCGCCTCCGCCGCCGAGAAGGATTTGAGAAATCGAAACCTTACGCGTGCACGCCACCAAAAGAACAAGCCCGGCTGACGCAAAAAGGAGGAGGTGCAACACGAGGACTTCCCAGGAGGTCACCCATCCCAGTACTACTCTTGCCCAAGCACGCTTAACTGCGGAGTTCTGATGGGATCCGGTGCATTAGTGCTGGTATGATCGCACCTGTCCGGTGTGGCGCGATCAACTGCTTTATGCCTTCGCCAGGCCGCCGCGCGCGCTTCAAACGATCATAACTTTCTGTCCGGGATGAATCTCGAGGCCCGGGAGGCGCCGCTCGAAAGCTCATCCTGAGCCCGCCGCCGTCCCAACAAGGGCTCGCCCGGTTGAGGTCGACCTCGACCCTAGAAACCTGTTCCGGGGCACGTTTCGGAGCTTTTGCAGCAACGCCAAGGATCAGAGCCGCCAGGTGAGGAAATTGACCTGCCGCGGTGCCAGGCCCGCCTCCGCCGCCGAGAAGGATTTGAGAAATCGGAACCTTACGCGTGCGCGCCACCAAAAGAACAAGCCCGACTGACGCAAAAAGGAGGAGGTGCAACACGAGGACTTCCCAGGAGGTCACCCATCCCAGTACTACTCTCGCCCAAGCACGCTTAACTGCGGAGTTCTGATGGGATCCGGTGCATTAGTGCTGGTATGATCGCACCTGTCCGGTGTGGCGCGATCAACTGCTTTATGCCTTCGCCAGGCCGCCGCGCGCGCTTCAAACGATCATAACTTTCTGTCCGGGATGAATCTCGAAGCGCGGGAGGCGCCGCTGGAAAGCTCGTCCTGAGCCCGCCGCCGTCCCAACAAGGGCTCGCCCGGTTGAGGTCGACCTCGACCCCAGAAACCTGTTCCGGGGCACGTTTCGGAGCTTTTGCAGCAACGCCAAGGATCAGAGCCGCCAGGTGAGGAAACCGACCTGCCGCGGTGCCGGGCCCGCCTCCGCCGCCGAGAAGGATTTGAGAAATCGAAACCTTACGCGTGCGCGCCACCAAAAGAACAAGCCCGACTGACGCAACAAGGAGGAGGTGAACACGAGGAATTCCGAGGAGGTCACCCATCCCAGTACTACTCTCGCCCAAGCACGCTTAACTGCGGAGTTCTGATGGGATCCGGTGCATTAGTGCTGGTATGATCGCACCTGTCCGGTGTGGCATGATCAACTGCTTTATGCCTTCGCCAGGCCGCCGCGCGCCCTTCAAACGATCATAACTTTCTGTCCGGGATGAATCTCGAAGCGCGGGAGGCGCCGCTGGAAAGCTCGTCCTGAGCCCGCCGCCGTCCCAACAAGGGCTCGCCCGGTTGAGGTCGACCTCGACCCCAGAAACCTGTTCCGGGGCACGTTTCGGAGCTTTTGCAGCAACGCCAAGGATCAGAGCCGCCAGGTGAGGAAACCGACCTGCCGCGGTGCCGGGCCCGCCTCCGCCGCCGAGAAGGATTTGAGAAATCGAAACCTTACGCGTGCGCGCCACCAAAAGAACAAGCCCGACTGACGCAACAAGGAGGAGGTGAACACGAGGAATTCCGAGGAGGTCACCCATCCCAGTACTACTCTCGCCCAAGCACGCTTAACTGCGGAGTTCTGATGGGATCCGGTGCATTAGTGCTGGTATGATCGCACCTGTCCGGTGTGGCGTGATCAACTGCTTTATGCCTTCGCCAAGCCGCCGCGCGCGCTTCAAACGATCATAACTTTCTGTCCAGGATGAATCTCGAGGCCCGGGAGGCGCCGCTGGAAAGCTCGTCCTTAGCCCGCCGCCGTCCCAACCCGGGCTCGCTCGGTTGAGGTCGACCTCAACCCCAGAAACCTGTTCCGAGGCCTGTTTCAGAGCTTTTGCCCTGCCGCGGTCCCGGGCCCGCCTGCGCCGCCGAGAAGGATTTGAGAAATCGAAACCTTACGCGTGCACGCCACCAAAAGAACAAGCCCGGCTGACGCAAAAAGGAGGAGGTGCAACACGAGGACTTCCCAGGAGGTCACCCATCCCAGTACTACTCTTGCCCAAGCACGCTTAACTGCGGAGTTCTGATGGGATCCGGTGCATTAGTGCTGGTATGATCGCACCTGTCCGGTGTGGCGCGATCAACTGCTTTATGCCTTCGCCAGGCCGCCGCGCGCGCTTCAAACAATCATAACTTTCTGTCCGGGATGAATCTCGAGGCCCGGGAGGCGCCGCTGGAAAGCTCGTCCTGAGCCCGCCGCCGTCCCAACAAGGGCTCGCCCGGTTGAGGTCGACCTCGACCCCAGAAACCTGTTCCGGGGCACGTTTCGGAGCTTTTGCAGCAACGCCAAGGATCAGAGCCGCCAGGTGAGGAAACCGACCTGCCGCGGTGCCGGGCCCGCCTCCGCCGCCGAGAAGGATTTGAGAAATCGAAACCTTACGCGTGCGCGCCACCAAAAGAACAAGCCCGACTGACGCAAAAAGGAGGAGGTGCAACACGAGGACTTCCCAGGAGGTCACCCATCCCAGTACTACTCTCGCCCAAGCACGCTTAACTGCGGAGTTCTGATGGGATCCGGTGCATTAGTGCTGGTATGATCGCACCTGTCCGGTGTGGCGCGATCAACTGCTTTATGCCTTCGCCAGGCCGCCGCGCGCGCTTCAAACGATCATAACTTTCTGTCCGGGATGAATCTCGAAGCGCGGGAGGCGCCGCTGGAAAGCTCGTCCTGAGCCCGCCGCCGTCCCAACAAGGGCTCGCCCGGTTGAGGTCGACCTCGACCCCAGAAACCTGTTCCGGGGCACGTTTCGGAGCTTTTGCAGCAACGCCAAGGATCAGAGCCGCCAGGTGAGGAAACCGACCTGCCGCGGTGCCGGGCCCGCCTCCGCCGCCGAGAAGGATTTGAGAAATCGAAACCTTACGCGTGCGCGCCACCAAAAGAACAAGCCCGACTGACGCAACAAGGAGGAGGTGAACACGAGGAATTCCGAGGAGGTCACCCATCCCAGTACTACTCTCGCCCAAGCACGCTTAACTGCGGAGTTCTGATGGGATCCGGTGCATTAGTGCTGGTATGATCGCACCTGTCCGGTGTGGCGTGATCAACTGCTTTATGCCTTCGCCAAGCCGCCGCGCGCGCTTCAAACGATCATAACTTTCTGTCCAGGATGAATCTCGAGGCCCGGGAGGCGCCGCTGGAAAGCTCGTCCTTAGCCCGCCGCCGTCCCAACCCGGGCTCGCTCGGTTGAGGTCGACCTCAACCCCAGAAACCTGTTCCGAGGCCTGTTTCAGAGCTTTTGCCCTGCCGCGGTCCCGGGCCCGCCTCCGCCGCCGAGAAGGATTTGAGAAATCGAAACCTTACGCGTGCACGCCACCAAAAGAACAAGCCCGGCTGACGCAAAAAGGAGGAGGTGCAACACGAGCACTTCCCAGGAGGTCACCCATCCCAGTACTACTCTTGCCCAAGCACGCTTAACTGCGGAGTTCTGATGGGATCCGGTGCATTAGTGCTGGTATGATCGCACCTGTCCGGTGTGGCGCGATCAACTGCTTTATGCCTTCGCCAGGCCGCCGCGCGCGCTTCAAACAATCATAACTTTCTGTCCGGGATGAATCTCGAGGCCCGGCAGGCGCCGCTGGAAAGCTCGTCCTGAGCCCGCCGCCGTCCCAACAAGGGCTCGCCCGGTTGAGGTCGACCTCGACCCCAGAAACCTGTTCCGGGGCACGTTTCGGAGCTTTTGCAGCAACGCCAAGGATCAGAGCCGCCAGGTGAGGAAACCGACCTGCCGCGGTGCCGGGCCCGCCTCCGTCGCCGAGAAGGATTTGAGAAATCGAAACCTTACGCGTGCGCGCCACCAAAAGAACAAGCCCGACTGACGCAAAAAGGAGGAGGTGCAACACGAGGACTTCCCAGGAGGTCACCCATCCCAGTACCACTCTCGCCCAAGCACGCTTAACTGCGGAGTTCTGATGGGATCCGGTGCATTAGTGCTGGTATGATCGCACCTGTCCGGTGTGGCGCGATCAACTGCTTTATGCCTTCGCAAGGCCGCCGCGCGCGCTTCAAACGATCATAACTTTCTGTCCGGGATGAATCTCGAAGCCCGGGAGGCGCCGCTGGAAAGCTCGTCCTGAGCCCGCCGCCGTCCCAACAAGGGCTCGCCCGGTTGAGGTCGACCTCGACCCCCGAAACCTGTTCCGGGGCACGTTCCGGAGCTTTTGCAGCAACGCCAAGGATCAGAGCCGCCAGGTGAGGAAACCGACCTGCCGCGGTGCCAGGCCCGCCTCCGCCGCCGAGAAGGATTTGAGAAATCGAAACCTTACGCGTGCGCGCCACCAAAAGAACAAGCCCGACTGACGCAAAAAGGAGGAGGTGCAACACGAGGACTTCCCAGGAGGTCACCCATCCCAGTACCACTCTCGCCCAAGCACGCTTAACTGCGGAGTTCTGATGGGATCCGGTGCATTAGTGCTGGTATGATCGCACCTGTCCGGTGTGGCGCGATCAACTGCTTTATGCCTTCGCAAGGCCGCCGCGCGCGCTTTAAACGATCATAACTTTCTGTCCGGGATGAATCTCGAAGCCCGGGAGGCGCCGCTGGAAAGCTCGTCCTGAGCCCGCCGCCGTCCCAACAAGGGCTCGCCCGGTTGAGGTCGACCTCGACCCCCGAAACCTGTTCCGGGGCACGTTCCGGAGCTTTTGCAGCAACGCCAAGGATCAGAGCCGCCAGGTGAGGAAACCGACCTGCCGCGGTGCCGGGCCCGCCTCCGCCGCCGAGAAGGATTTGAGAAATCGAAACCTTACGCGTGCGCGCCACCAAAAGAACAAGCCCGACTGACGCAAAAAGGAGGAGGTGAACACGAGGAATTCCCAGGATGTCACCCATCCCAGTACTACTCTCGCCCAAGCACGCTTAACTGCGGAGTTCTGATGGGATCCGGTGCATTAGTGCTGGTATGATCGCACCTGTCCGGTGTGGCGTAATCAACTGCTTTATGCCTTCGCCAAGCCGCCGCGCGCGCTTCAAACCATCATAACTTTCTGTCCAGGATGAATCTCGAGGCCCGGGAGGCGCCGCTGGATAGCTCGTCCTTAGCCCGCCGCCGTCCCAACCTGGGCTCGCTCGGTTGAGGTCGACCTCAACCCCAGAAACCTGTTCCGAGGCCTGTTTCAGAGCTTTTGCCCTGCCGCGGTCCCGGGCCCGCCTCCGCCGCCGAGAAGGATTTGAGAAATCGAAACCTTACGCGTGCACGCCACCAAAAGAACAAGCCCGACTGACGCAAAAAGGAGGAGGTGCAACACGAGGACTTCCCAGGAGGTCACCCATCCCAGTACTACTCTTGCCCAAGCACGCTTAACTGCGGAGTTCTGATGGGATCCGGTGCATTAGTGCTGGTATGATCGCACCTGTCCGGTGTGGCGCGATCAACTGCTTTATGCCTTCGCCAGGCCGCCGCGCGCGCTTCAAACGATCATAACTTTCTGTCCGGGATGAATCTCGAGGCCCGGGAGGCACCGCTCGAAAGCTCATCCTGAGCCCGCCGCCGTCCCAACAAGGGCTCGCCCGGTTGAGGTCGACCTCGACCCTAGAAACCTGTTCCGGGGCACGTTTCGGAGCTTTTGCAGCAACGCCAAGGATCAGAGCCGCCAGGTGAGGAAATTGACCTGCCGCGGTACCAGGCCCGCCTCCGCCGCCGAGAAGGATTTGAGAAATCGGAACCTTACGCGTGCGCGCCACCAAAAGAACAAGCCCGACTGACGCAAAAAGGAGGAGGTGCAACACGAGGACTTCCCAGGAGGTCACCCATCCCAGTACTACTCTCGCCCAAGCACGCTTAACTTCGGAGTTCTGATGGGATCCGGTGCATTAGTGCTGGTATGATCGCACCTGTCCGGTGTGGCGCGATCAACTGTTTTATGCCTTTGCCAGGCCGCCGCGCGCGCTTCAAACGATCATAACTTTCTGTCCGGGATGAATCTCGAGGCCCGGGAGGCGCCGCTGGAAAGCTTGTCCTTAGCCCGCCGCCGTCCCAACCCGGGCTCGCTCGATAGAGGTCGACCTCAACCCCAGAAACCTGTTCTGAGACCTGTTTCAGAGCTTTTGCCCTGCCGCATACCAGGGCCCGCCTCCGCCGCCGAGAAGGAATTGAGAAATCGAAACCATGCGCGTGCGCGCCACCAAAAGAACAAGCCCGACTGACGGAAAAAGGAGCAGGTGCAACACGAGGACTTCCCAGGAGGTCACCCATCCCAGTACTACTCTCGCGCAAGCATGCTTAACTGCAGAGTTCTCATGGGATCCGGTGCATTAGTGCTGATATGATCGCACCTGTCAAGTGTGGCGCGATCAACTGCTTTATGCCTTCGCCAGGCCGCCGCGCGCGCTTGAAACGATCATAACTTTCTGTCCGGGATGAATCTCGAGGCCCGGGAGGCGCCGCTGGAAAGCTCGTCCTAACCCTGCCGCCGTCCCAACCTGGGCTCGCTCGGTTGAGGTCGACCTCAACCCCAGAAACCTGTTCCGAGGCCTGTTTCAGAGCTTTTGCCCTGCCGCGGTCCCGGACCTGCCTCCGCCGCCAAGAAGGATTTGAGAAATCGAAACCTTACGCGTGCACGCCACCAAAAGAACAAGCCCGACTGACGCAAAAAGGAGGAGGTGCAACACGAGGACTTCCCAGGAGGTCACTCATCCCAGTACTACTCTTGCCCAAGCACGCTTAACTGCGGAGTTCTGATGGGATCCGGTGCATTAGTGCTGGTATGATCGCACCTGTCCGGTGTGGCGCGATCAACTGCTTTATGCCTTCGCCAGGCCGCCGCGCGCGCTTCAAACGATCATAACTTTCTGTCCGGGATGAATCTCGTGGCCCGGGAGGCGCCGCTCGAAAGCTCATCCTGAGCCCGCCGCCGTCCCAACAAGGGCTCGCCCGGTTGAGGTCGACCTCGACCCCAGAAACCTGTTCCGGGGCACGTTTCGGAGCTTTTGCAGCAACGCCAAGGATCAGAGCCGCCAGGTGAGGAAATTGACCTGCCGCGGTGCCGGGCCCGCCTCCGCCGCCGAGAAGGATTTGAGAAATCGGAACCTTACGCGTGCGCGCCACCAAAAGAACAAGCCCGACTGACGCAAAAAGGAGGAGGTGCAACACGAGGACTTCCCAGGAGGTCACCCATCCCAGTACTACTCTCGCCCAAGCACGCTTAACTGCGGAGTTCTGATGGGATCCGGTGCATTAGTGCTGGTATGATCGCACCTGTCCGGTGTGGCGCGATCAACTGCTTTATGCCTTTACCAGGCCGCCGCCCGCGCTTCAAACGATCATAACTTTCTGTCCGGGATGAATCTCGAGGCCCGGGAGGCGCCGCTGGAAAGCTCGTCCTTAGCCCGCCGCCGTCCCAACCCGGGCTCGCTCGATTGAGGTCGACCTCAACCCCAGAAACCTGTTCTGAGACCTGTTTCAGAGCTTTTGCGCTGCCGCATACCCGGGCCCGCCTCCGCCGCCGAGAAGGATTTGAGAAATCGAAACCATGCGCGTGCGCGCCACCAAAAGAACAAGCCCGACTGACGGAAAAAGGAGCAGGTGCAACACGAGGACTTCCCAGGAGGTCACCCATCCCAGTACTACTCTCGCGCAAGCATGCTTAACTGCAGAGTTCTGATGGGATCCGGTGCATTAGTGCTGATATGATCGCAGCTGTCAAGTGTGGCGCGATCAACTGCTTTATGCCTTCGCCAGGCCGCCGCGCGCGCTTGAAACGATCATAACTTTCTGTCCGGGATGAATCTCGAGGCCCGGGAGGCGCCGCTGGAAAGCTCGTCCTAACCCTGCCGCCGTCCCAACAAGGGCTCGCTCGGTTGAGGTTGACCTCAACCCCAAAAACATGTTCCGGGGCCGTTTCAGAGCTTTTGCCCTGCCGCGGTCCCAGGCCTGCCTCCGCCGCCGAGAAGGATTTTAGAAATCGAAACCTTGCGCGTGCTCGCCACCAAAAGAACAAGCCCGACTGACGCAAAAAGGAGGAGGTGCAACACGAGGACTTCCCAGGAGGTCACCCATCCCAGTACTACTCTTGCCCAAGCACGCTTAACTGCGGAGTTCTGATGGGATCCGGTGCATTAGTGCTGGTATGATCGCACCTGTCAAGTGTGGCAAAATCAACTGCTTTATGCCTTCGCCAGGCCGCCGCGCGCGCTTCAAACGATCATAACTTTCTGTCCGGGATGAATCTCGAGGCCCGGGAGGCGCCGCTGGAAAGCTCGTCCTGAGCCCGCCGCCGTCCTAACCAGGGCTTGCCCGGTTGAGGTCGACCTCGACCCCAGAAACCTGTTCCGGGGCCCGTTTCGGAGCTTTTGCAGCAACGCCAAGGATCCAAGCCGCCGGGTGAGAAAACCCCCCTGCCGCGGTCCCGGGCCCGCCTCCGCCGCCGAGAAGGATTTGAGAAATCGAAACCTTACGCGTGCGCGCCACCAAAAGAACAAGCCCGACTGACGCAAAAAGGAGGAGGTGCAACACGAGGACTTCCAAGGAGGTCACCCATCCCAGTACTACTCTAGCCCAAGCACGCTTAACTGCGGAGTTTTGATGGGATCCGGTGCATTAGTGCTGGTATGATCGCACCTGTCCGGTGTGGCGCGATCAACTTCTTTATGCCTTCGCCAAGCCGCCACGCGCGCTTCAAATGATCATAACTTTCTGTCCAGAATGAATCTCGAGGCCCGAGAAGCGCCACTGGAAAGCTCGTCCTTAGCCCGCCGCCGTCCCAACCCGGGCTCGCTCGGTTGAGGTCGACCTCAACCCCAGAAACCTGTTCCGAGGCCTGTTTCAGAGATTTTGCCCTGCCGCGGTCCCGGGCCCGCCTTCGCCGCCGAGAAGGATTTGAGAAATCGAAACCTTACGCGTGCGCGCCACCAAAAGAACAAGCCCGACAGACGCAAAAAGGAGGAGGTGCAACACAAGGACTTCCCAGGAGGTCACCCATCCCAGTACTACTCTCGCCCAAGCACGCTTAACTGCGGAGTTCTTATGGGATCCGGTGCATTAGTCCTGGTGTGATCGCACCTGTCCGGTGTGGCGTGATCAACTGCTTTATGCCTTCGCCAGGCCGCCGCGCGCGCTTCAAAGGATCATAACTTTCTGTCCGGGATGAATTTCGAGGCCCGGGAGGCGCCGCTGGAAAGCTCGTCCTTAGCCCACCGCCGTCCCAAACCGGGATCGCCAGGTTGAGGTCGACCTCAACCCCAGAAACCTGTTCCGAGGCCTGTTTCAGAGCTTTTGCCCTGCCGCGGTCCCGGGCCCGCCTCCGCCGCCGAGAAGGATTTGAGAAATCGAAACCTTGCGCGTGCGCGCCACCAAAAGAACAAGCCCGACTGACGCAAAAAGGAGGAGGTGCAACACGAGGAATTCCCAGGAGGTCACCCATCCCAGTACTACTCTCGCCCAAGCACGCTTCACTGCGGAGTTCTGATGGGATCCGGTGCATTAGTGCTGGTATGATCGCACCTGTCAAGTGTGGCGCGATCAACTGCTTTATGCCTTCGCCAGGCCGCCGCGCGCGCTTCAAACGATCATAACTTTCTGTCCGGGATGAATCTCGAGGCCCGGGAGGCGCCGCTGGAAAGCTAGTCCTGAGCCCGCCGCCGTCCTAACCAGGGATTGCCCGGTTGAGGTCGACCTCGACCCCAGAAACCTGTTCCGGGGCCCGTTTCGGAGCTTTTGCAGCAACGCCAAGGATCCAAGCCGCCGGGTGAGAAAACCCCCCTCCCGCGGTCCCGGGCCCGCCTCCGCCGCCGAGAAGGATTTGAGAAATCGAAACCTTACGCGTGCGCGCCACCAAAAGAACAAGCCCGACTGACGCAAAAAGGAGGAGGTGCAACACGAGGACTTCCAAGGAGGTCACCCATCCCAGTACTACTCTAGCCCAAGCACGCTTAACTGCGGAGTTTTGATGGGATCCGGTGCATTAGTGCTGGTATGATCGCACCTGTCCGGTGTGGCGCGATCAACTTCTTTATGCCTTCGCCAAGCCGCCACGCGCGCTTCAAATGATCATAACTTTCTGTCCAGAATGAATCTCGAGACCCGAGAAGCGCCACTGGAAAGCTCGTCCTTAGCCCGCCGCCGTCCCAACCCGGGCTCGCTCGGTTGAGGTCGACCTCAACCCCAGAAACCTGTTCCGAGGCCTGTTTCAGAGATTTTGCCCTGCCGCGGTCCCGGGCCCGCCTTCGCCGCCGAGAAGGATTTGAGAAATCGAAACCTTACGCGTGCGCGCCACCAAAAGAACAAGCCCGACAGACGCAAAAAGGAGGAGGTGCAACACAAGGACTTCCCAGGAGGTCACCCATCCCAGTACTACTCTCGCCCAAGCACGCTTAACTGCGGTGTTCTTATGGGATCCGGTGCATTAGTCCTGGTGTGATCGCACCTGTCCGGTGTGGCGTGATCAACTGCTTTATGCCTTCGCCAGGCCGCCGCGCGCGCTTCAAAGGATCATAACTTTCTGTCCGGGATGAATCTCGAGGCCCGGGAGGCGCCGCTGGAAAGCTCGTCCTTAGCCCACCGCCGTCCCAACCCGGGCTCGCCAGGTTGAGGTCGACCTCAACCCCAGAAACCTGTTCCGAGGCCTGTTTCAGAGCTTTGGCCCTGCCGCGGTCCCGGGCCCGCCTTCGCCGCCGAGAAGGATTTGAGAAATCGAAACCTTACGCGTGCGCGCCACCAAAAGAACAAGCCCGACAGACGCAAAAAGGAGGAGGTGCAACACAAGGACTTCCCAGGAGGTCACCCATCCCAGTACTACTCTCGCCTAAGCACGCTTAACTGCGGAGTTCTTATGGGATCCGGTGCATTAGTCCTGGTGTGATCGCACCTGTCCGGTGTGGCGTGATCAACTGCTTTATGCCTTCGCCAGGCCGCCTCGCGCGCTTCAATGGATCATAACTTTCTGTCCGGGATGAATCTCGAGGCCCGGGAGGCGCCGCTGGAAAGCTAGTCCTTAGCCCACCGCCGTCCCAACCCGGGCTCGCCAGGTTGAGGTCGACCTCAACCCCAGAAACCTGTTCCGAGGCCTGTTTCAGAGCTTTTGCCCTGCCGCGGTCCTGGGCCCGCCTCCGCCGCCGAGAAGGATTTGAGAAATCGAAACCTTGCGCGTGCGCGCCACCAAAAGAACAAGCCCGACTGACGCAAAAAGGAGGAGGTGCAACACGAGGAATTCCCAGGAGGTCACCCATCCCAGTACTACTCTCGCCCAAGCACGCTTAACTGCGGAGTTCTGATGGGATCCGGTGCATTAGTGCTGGTATGATCGCACCTGTCCGGTGTGGCGCGATCAACTGCTTTATGCCTTTGCCAGGCCGCCGCGCGCGCTTCAAACGATCATAACTTTCTGTCCGGCATGAATCTCGAGGCCCGGGAGGCGCCGCTGGAAAGCTCGTCCTGAGCCCGCCGCCGTCCCAAGAAGGGCTCGCCCGGTTGAGGTCGACCTCGACCCTAGAAACCTGTTCCGGGGCACGTTTCGAAGCTTTTGCAGCAACGCCAAGGATCAGAGCCGCCAGGTGAGGAAACCGACCTCCCGCAGTGCCGGGCCCGCATCCGCCGCCGAGAAGGATTTGAGAAATCGAAACCTTACGCGTGCGCGCCACTTAAAGAACAAGCCCGACTGACGCAAAAAGGAGGAGGTGAACACGAGGAATTCCCAGGAGGTCACCCATCCCAGTACTACTCTCGCCGAAGCACGCTTAACTGCGGAGTTCTGATGGGATCCGGTGCATTAGTGCTGATATGATCGCACCTATCCGGTGTGGCGTGATCAACTGCTTTATGCCTTCGCAAAGCCGCCGCGCGCGCTTCAAACGATCAAAACTTTCTGTCCGGGATGAATCTCGAGGCCCGGGAGGCGCCGTTGGAAAGCTCGTCCTTAGCCCGCCGCTGTCCCAACAAGGGCTTGCCCGGTTGAGGTCGACCTCGACCCTAGAAACCTGTTCCGGGGCACGTTTCGAAGCTTTTGCCGCAACGCCAAGGATCTGAGCCGCCGGGTGAGAAAACCCCCCTGCCGCGGTCTAGAGCCCGCCTCCGCCGCCGAGAAGGATTTGAGAAATCGAAACCTTGCGCGTGCGCGCCACCAAAAGAACAAGCCCGACTGACGCAAAAAGGAGGAGGTGCAACACGAGGACTTCCCAGGAGGTCACCCATCCCAGTACTACTCTCGCCCAAGCGCGCTTAACTGCGGAGTTCTGATGGGATCCGGTGCATTAGTGCTGGTATGATCACACCTATCAAGTGTGGCGCGATCAACTGCTTTATGCCTTCGCCAGGCCGCCGCGCGCGCTTCAAACGATCATAACTTTCTGTCCGGGATGAATCTCGAGGCCCAGGAGGTGCGTTGGAAAGCTCGTCCTTAGCCCGCCGCCGTCCCAACAAGGGCTCGCCCGGTTGAGGTCGACCTCGACCCTAGAAACCTGTTCCGGGGCACGTTTCGAAGCTTTTGCAGCAACGCCAAGGATCAGAGCCGCCAGGTGAGGAAACCGACCTCCCGCGGTGCCGGGCCCGCCTCCGCCGCCGAGAAGGATTTGAGAAATCGAAACCTTACGCGTGCGCGCCACCAAAAGAACAAGCCCGACTGACGCAAAAAGGAGGAGGTGAACACGAGGAATTCCCAGGAGGTCACCCATCCCAGTACTACTCTCGCCGAAGCACGCTTAACTGCGGAGTTCTGATGGGATCCGGTGCATTAGTGCTGATATTATCGCACCTATCCGGTGTGGCGTGATCAACTGCTTTATGCCTTCGCCAAGCCGCCGCGCGCGCTTCAAACGATCAAAACTTTCTGTCCAGGATGAATCTCGAGGCCCGGGAGGCGCCGCTGGAAAGCTCGTCCTTAGCCCGCCGCTGTCCCAACCCGGGCTCGCTCGGTTGAGGTCGACCTCAACCCCAGAAACCTGTTCCGAGGCCTGTTTCAGAGCTTTTGCCCTGCCGCGGTCCCGGGCCCGCCTCTGCCGCCGAGAAGGATTTGAGAAATCGAAACCTTACGCGCGCACGCCACCAAAAGAACAAGCCCGACTGACGCAAAAAGGAGGAGGTGCAACACGAGGACTTCCCAGGAGGTCACCCATCCCAGTACTACTCTCGCCCAAGCACGCTTAACTGCGGAGTTCTGATGGGATCCGGTGCATTAGTGCTGGTATGATCGCACCTGTCCGGTGTGGCGCGATCAACTGCTTTATGCCTTCGCCAGGCCGCCGCGCGCGCTTCAAACGATCATAACTTTCTGTCCAGGATGAATCTCGAGGCCCGGGAGGCGCCGCTGGAAAGCTCGTCCTGAGCCCGCCGCCGTCCCAACAAGGGCTCGCCCGGTTGAGGTCGACCTCGACCCCAGAAACCTGATCCGGGGCACGTTTCGGAGCTTTTGCAGCAACGCCAAGGATCAGAGCCGCCAGGTGAGGAAACCGATCTGCCGCGGTGCCGGGCCCGCCTCCGCCGCCGAGAAGGATTTGAGAAATCGAAACCTTACGCGTGCGCGCCACCAAAAGAACAAGCCCGACTGACGCAAAAAGGAGGAGGTGCAACACGAGGACTTCCCAGGAGGTCACCCATCCCAGTACTACTCTCGCCCAAGCACGCTTAACTGCGGAGTTCTGATGGGATACGGTGCATTAGTGCTGGTATGATCGCACCTGTCCGGTGTGGCGCGATCAACTGCTTTATGCCTTTGCCAGGACGCTGCGCGCGCTTCAAACGATCATAACTTTCTGTCCGGGATGAATCTCGAGGCCCGGGAGGCGCCGCTGGAAAGCTCGTCCTTAGCTCGCCGCCGTCCCAACCCGGGCTCGCTCTGTTGAGGTCGACCTCAACCGCAGAAACCTATTCTGTGGCCTGTTTCAGAGCTTTTGCCCTGCCGCAGTCCCAAGCCCGCCTCCGCCGCCGAGAAGGATTTGAGAAATCGAAACCATGCGCGTGCGCGCCACCAAAAGAACAAGCCCGACTGACGCAAAAAGGAGGAGGTGCAACACGAGGACTTCCCAGGAGGTCACCCATCCCAGTACTACTCTCGCCCAAGCATGCTTAACTGCAGAGTTCTCATGGGATCCGGTGCATTAGTGCTGGTATGATCGCACCTGTCCGGTGTGGCGCGATCAACTGCTTTATGCCATCGCCAGGCCGCCGCGCGCGCTTCAAACGATCATAACTTTCTGTCCGGCATGAATCTCGAGGCTCGGGAGGCGCCGCTGGAAAGCTCGTCCTGAGCCCGCCACCGTCCTAACCAGGGCTTGCCCGGTTGAGGTCGACCTCGACCCCAGAAACCTGTTCCGGGGCCCGTTTCAGAGCTTTTGTCGCAACGCCAAGGATCTGAGCCGACGGGTGAGAAAACCCCCCTGCCGCGGTCTTGAGCCCGCCTCCGCCGCCGAGAAGGATTTGAGAAATCGAAACCTTGCGCGTGCGTGCCACCAAAAGAACAAGCCCGACTGACGCAAAAAGGAGGAGGTGCAACACGAGGACTTCCCAGGAGGTCACCCATCCCAGTACTACTCTCGCCCAAGCACGCTTCACTGCGGAGTTCTGATGGGATCCGGTGCATTAGTGCTGGTATGATCGCACCTGTCAAGTGTGGCGCGATCAACTGCTTTATGCCTTCGTCAGGCCGCCGCGCGCGCTGCAAATGATCATAACTTTCTGTCCGGGATGAATCTCGAGACCCGGGAGGCGCCGCTGGAAAGCTCGTCCTGAGCTTGCCGCCGTCCCAACTGGGGCTCGCCCGGTTGAGGTCGATCTCGACCCCAGAAACCTGTTCCGGGGCCCGTTTAAGAGCTTTTGCAGCAACGGCAAGGATCAGAGCCGCCGGGTGAGGAAACCGCCCTGCAGCGGTCCCGGGCCCGCCTCCGCCGCCGAGAAGCATTTGAGAAATCGATACCTTGCGCGTGCGCGCCACCAAAAGAACAATCCCGACTGACGCAAAAAGGAGGAGGTGCAACACGAGGACTTCCCAGGAGGTCACCCATCCCAGTACTATTCTCGCCCAAGCACGCTTAACTGCGGAGTTCTATTGGGATCCGGTGCATTAGTGCTGGTATGATCGCACAGTGAAGTGTGGCGCGATCAACTGCTTTATGCCTTCGCCGGGCCGCCGCGCGCGCTTCAAACGATCATAACTTTCTGCCCGGGATGAATCTCGAGGCCCGGGAGGCGCCGCTGGAAAGCTCGTCCTGAGCCCGCCGCTGGAAAGCTCGTCCTGAGCCCGCCGCTGGAAAGCTCGTCCTGAGCCCGCCGCCGTCCACACCAGGGCTCGCTCGGTTGAGGTCGACCTCAACCCCCGAAACCGGTTCCGGGGCCCATTTCGGAGCTTTTGCCCTGCCGCGGTCCCGGGCCCGCCTCCGCTGCCGAGAAGGATTTGAGAAATCGAAACCTTGCACGTGCGCGCCACCAAAAGAACAAGCCCGACTGACGCAAAAAGGAGGAGGTGCAACACGAGGACTTCCCAGGAGGTCACCCATCCCAGTACTACTCTCGCCCAAGCATGCTTAACTGCAGAGTTCTCATGGGATCCGGTGCATTAGTGCTGGTATGATCGCACCTGTCCGGTGTGGCGCGATCAACTGCTTTATGCCTTCGCCAGGCCGCCGCGCGCGCTTCAAACGATCATAACTTTCTGTCCGGCATGAATCTCGAGGCTCGGGAGGCGCCGCTGGAAAGCTCGTCCTGAGCTCGCCGCCGTCCTAACCAGGGCTTGCCCGGTTGAGGTCGACCTCGACCCCAGAAACCTGTTCCGGGGCCCGTTTCAGAGCTTTTGTCGCAACGCCAAGGATCTGAGCCGCCGGGTGAGAAAACCCCCCTGCCGCGGTCTTGAGCCCGCCTCCGCCGCCGAGAAGGATTTGAGAAATCGAAACCTTGCGCGTGCGTGCCACCAAAAGAACAAGCCCGACTGACGCAAAAAGGAGGAGGTGCAACACGAGGACTTCCCAGGAGGTCACCCATCCCAGTACTACTCTCGCCCAAGCACGCTTCACTGCGGAGTTCTGATGGGATCCGGTGCATTAGTGCTGGTATGATCGCACCTGTCAAGTGTGGCGCGATCAACTGCTTTATGCCTTCGTCAGGCCGCCGCGCGCGCTGCAAATGATCATAACTTTCTGTCCGGGATGAATCTCGAGACCCGGGAGGCGCCGCTGGAAAGCTCGTCCTGAGCCTGCCGCCGTCCCAACTGGGGCTCGCCCGGTTGAGGTCGATCTCGACCCCAGAAACCTGTTCCGGGGCCCGTTTAAGAGCTTTTGCAGCAACGGCAAGGATCTGAGCCGCCGGGTGAGGAAACCGCCCTGCAGCGGTCCCGGGCCCGCCTCTGCCGCCGAGAAGCATTTGAGAAATCGATACCTTGCGCGTGCGCGCCACCAAAAGAACAATCCCGACTGACGCAAAAAGGAGGAGGTGCAACACGAGGACTTCCCAGGAGGTCACCCATCCCAGTACTATTCTCGCCCAAGCACGCTTAACTGCGGAGTTCTATTGGGATCCGGTGCATTAGTGCTGGTATGATCGCACAGTCAAGTGTGGCGCGATCAACTGCTTTATGCCTTCGCCGGGCCGCCGCGCGCGCTTCAAACGATCATAACTTTCTGCCCGGGATGAATCTCGAGGCCCGGGAGGCGCCGCTGGAAAGCTCGTCCTGAGCCCGCCGCTGGAAAGCTCGTCCTGAGCCCGCCGCCGTCCACACCAGGGCTCGCTCGGTTGAGGTCGACCTCAACCCCCGAAACCGGTTCCGGGGCCCATTTCGGAGCTTTTGCCCTGCCGCGGTCCCGGGCCCGCCTCTGCTGCCGAGAAGGATTTGAGAAATCGAAACCTTGCACGTGCGCGCCACCAAAAGAACAAGCCCGACTGACGCAAAAAGGAGGAGGTGCAACACGAGGACTTCCCAGGAGGTCACCCATCCCAGTACTACTCTCGCCCAAGCACGCTTAACTGCGGAGTTCTGATGGGATTCGGTGCATTAGTGCTGGTATGATCGCACCTATCAAGTGTGGCGCGATCAACTGCTTTATGCCTTCGCCAGGCCGCCGCGCGCGCTTCAAACGATCATAACTTTCTGTCCGGGATGAATCTCGAGGCCCAGGAGGCGCCGCTGGAAAGCTCGTCCTGAGCCCGCCGCCGTCCTAACCAGGGCTTGCCCGGTTGCGGTCGACCTCGACCCCAGAAACCTGTTCCGGGGCCAGTTTGAGAGCTTTTGCAGCAACGGCAAGGATCGGAGCCGCCGGGTGAGGAAACCGCCCGGCCGCGGTCCCGGGCCCGCCTCCGCCGCCGAGAAGGATTTGAGAAATCGAATCCTTGCGCGTGCGCGCCACCAAAAGAACAAGTCCGACTGACGCAAAAAGGAGGAGGTGCAACACGAGGACTTCCCAGGAGGTCACCCATCCCAGTACTACTCTCGCCCAAGCACGCTTCACTGCGGAGTTCTGATGGGATCCGGTGCATTAGTGCAGGTATGATCGCACCTGTCAAGTGTGGCGCGATCAACTGCTTTATGCCTTCGCCAGGCCGCCGCGCGCGCTGCAAACGATCATAACTTTCTGTCCGGGATGAATCTCGAGACCCGGGAGGCGCCGCTGGAAAGCTCGCCCTGAGCCCGCCGCCGTCCCAACTGGGGCTCGCCCGGTTGAGGTCGACCTCGACCCCAGAAACCTGTTCCGGGGCCCGTTTAAGAGCTTTTGCAGCAACGGCAAGGATCAGAGCTGCCGGGTGAGGAAACCACCCTGCAGCGGTCCCGGGCCCGCCTCCGCCGTTGAGAAGCATTTGAGAAATCGAAACCTTGCGCGTGCGCGCCACCAAAGGAAGAAGCCCGACTGACGCAAAAAGGAGGAGGTGCAACACGAGGACTTCCCAGGAGGTCACCCATCCCAGTACTATTCTCGCCCAAGCACGCTTAACTGCGGAGTTCTATTGGGATCCGGTGCATTAGTGCTGGTATGATCGCACCTGTCAAGTGTGGCGCGATCAACTGCTTTATGCCTTCGCAAGGCCGCCACGCGCGCTTCAAACGATCATAACTTTCTGTCCGGGATGAATCTCGAGGCCCGGGAGAAGCCGCTGGAAAGCTCGTCCTGAGCCCGCCGCTGTCCCAACCAGGGCTCGCCCTGTTGAGGTCGACCTCGACCCCAGAAACCTGTTCCGGGGCCCGTTTCGAGCTTTTGCAGCAACGCCAAGGATCGGAGCCGCCGGGTGCGGAAACCGACTTGCCGCGGTCCGGGGCCCGCCTCCGCCGCCGAGAAGGATTTGAGAAATCGATACCTTGCGCGTGCGCGCCACCAAAAGAACAATCCCGACTGACGCAAAACGGAGGAGGTGCAACACGAGGACTTCCCAGGAGGTCACCCATCCCAGTACTACTCTCGCCCAAGCACACTTAACTGCGGAGTTCTGATGGGATCCCGTGCATTAGTGCTGGTATGATCGCACCTTTCAAGTGTGGCGCGATCAACGCCTTTATGCCTTCGCTACGCCGCCGCGCGCGCTTCAAACGATCAAAACTTTCTGTCCGGGATGAATCTCGAGGCCCGGGAGGCGCCGCTGGAAAACTCGTCCTGAGCCCGCCGCCGTCCCAACCAGGGCTCGCCCGGTTGAGGTCGACCTCGATCCCAGAAACCTGTTCCGGGGCAGGTTTCGGAGCATTTGCAGCAACGCCAAGGATCGGAGCCGCCGGGTGCAGAAACCGACTTGCCGCGGTCCGGGGCCCGCCTCCGCCGCCGAGAAGGATTTGAGAAATCGAAACCTTGCGCGTGCGCGCCACCAAAAGAACAAGCCCGACTGACGCAAAAAGGAGGAGGAGCAACACAAGGACTTCCCAGGAGGTCTCCCATCCCAGTACTACTCTCGCCCAAGTATGCTTAACTGCAGAGTTCTCATGGGATCCGGTGCATTAGTGCTGATATGATCGCACCTGTCAAGTGTGGCGCGATCAACTGCTTTATGCCTTCGCCAGGCCGCCACGCGCGCTTCAAACGATCATAACTTTTTGTCCGGGATGAATCTCGAAGCCCGGGAGGCGCCGCTGGAAAGCTCGTCCTAAGCCTGCCGCCGTCCCAACAAGGGCTCGCTCGGTTGAGGTCGACCTCAACCCCAAAAACATTTTCCGGGGCCCGTTTCAGAGCTTTTGCCCTGCCGCGGTCCCAGGCCCGCCTCCGCCGCCGAGAAGGATTTTAGAAATCGAAACCTTGCGCGTGCGCGCCACCAAAAGAACAAGCCCGACTGACGCAAAAAGGAGGAGGTGCAACACAAGGAATTCCCAGGAGGTCACCCATCCCAGTACTACTCTCGCCCAAGCACGCTTAACTGCGGAGTTCTGATGGGATCCGGTGCATTAGTGCTGGTATGATCGCACCTGTCAAGTGTGGCGCGATCAACTGCTTTATGCCTTCGCCAGGCCGCCGCGCGCGCTTCAAACGATCATAACTTTCTGTCCGGCATGAATCTCGAGGCCCGGGAGAAGCCGCTGGAAAGCTCGTCCTGAGCCCGCCGCCGTCCCAACCAGGGCTCGCCCTATTGAGGTCGACCTCGACCCCAGAAACCTGTTCCGGGGCCCGTTTCGAGCTTTTGCAGCAACGCCAAGGATCGGAGCCGCCGGGTGCGGAAACCGACTTGCCGCGGTCCTGGCCTGCCTCCGACGCCGAGAAGGATTTGAGAAATCGAGACCTTGCGCGTGCGCGCCACCAAAAGAACAATCCCGACTGACGCAAAAAGGAGGAGGTGCAACACGAGGACTTCCCAGGAGGTCACCCATCCCAGTACTACTCTCGCCCAAGCACACTTAACTGCGGAGTTCTGATGGGATCCGGTGCATTAGTGCTGGTATGATCGCACCTTTCAAGTGTGGCGCGATCAACTGCTTTATGCCTTCGCTAGCCGCCGCGCGCGCTTCAAACGATCATAACTTTCTGTCCGGGATGAATCTCGAGGCCCGGGAGGCGCCGCTGGAAAACTCGTCCTGAGCCCGCCGCCGTCCCAACCAGGGCTCGCCCGGTTGAGGTCGACCTCGACCCCAGAAACCTGTTCCGGGGCAGGTTTCGGAGCTTTTGCAGCAACGCCAAGGATCGGAGCCGCCGGGTGCGGCAACCGACTTGCCGCGGTCCGGGGCCCGCCTCCGCCGCCGAGAAGGATTTGAGAAATCGAAACCTTGCGCGTCCGCGCCACCAAAAGAACAAGCCCGACTGACGCAAAAAGGAGGAGGTGCAACACAAGGACTTCCCAGGAGGTCTCCCATCCCAGTACTACTCTCGCCCAAGTATGCTTAACTGCAGAGTTCTCATGGGATCCGGTGCATTAGTGCTGATATGATCGCACCTGTCAAGTGTGGCGCGATCAACTGCTTTATGTCTTCGCCAGGCCGCCGCGCGCGCTTCAAACGATCATAACTTTCTGTCCGGGACGAATCTCGAGGCCCGGGAGGCGTCGCTGGAAAGCTCGTCCTAAGCCTGCCGCCGTCCCAACAAGGGCTCGCTCGGTTGAGGTCGACCTCAACCCCAAAAACATGTTCCGGGGCCCGTTTCAGAGCTTTTGCCCTGCCGCGGTCCCAGGCCCGCCTCCGCCGCCGAGAAGGTTTTTAGCAATCAAAACCTTGCGCGTGCGCGCCACCAAAAGAACAAGCCCGACTGACGCAAAATGGAGGAGGTGCAACACAAGGAATTCCCAGGAGGTCACCCATCCCAGTACTACTCTCGCCCAAGCACGCTTAACTGCGGAGTTCTGATGGGATCCGGTGCATTAGTGCTGGTATGATCGCACCTGTCAAGTGCGGCGCGATCAACTGCTTTATGCCTTCGCCAGGCCGCCGCGCGCGCTTCAAACGATCATAACTTTCGGTCCGGCATGAATCTCGAGGCCCGGGAGGCGCCGCTGGAAAGCTCGTCCTGGGCCCGCCGCCGTCCTAACCAGGGCTCGCCCGGTTGAGGTCGACCTCGACCCGAGAAACCTGTTTCGGGGCCCGTTTCAGAGCTTTTGCCGCAACGCCAAGGATCTGAGCCGCCGGGTGAGAAAACCCCCCTGCCGCGGTCTTGAGCCCGCCTCCGCCGCCGAGAAGGATTTGAGAAATCGAAACCTTGCGCGTGCGCGCCACCAAAAGAACAAGCCCGACTGACGCAAAAAGGAGGAGGTGCAACACGAGGACTTCCCAGGAGGTCACCCATCCCAGTACTACTCTCGCCCAAGCACGCTTAACTGCGGAGTTCTGATGGGATCCGGTGCATTAGTGCTGGTATGATCGCACCTATCAAGTGTGGCGCCATCAACTGCTTTATGCCTTTGCCAGGCCGCCGCGCGCACTTCAAACGATCATAACTTTTTGTCCAGGATGAATCTCGAGGCCCGGGAGGCGCCGTTGGAAAGCTCGTCCTGAGCCCGCCGCCGTCCCAACCAGGGCTCGCCCGGTTGCGGTCGACCTCGACCCCAGAAACCTGTTCCGGGGCACGTTTCGGAGCTTTTGCAGCAACGCCAAGGATCAGAGCCGCCAGGTGAGGAAACCGACCTGCTGCGGTCCCGGGCCCGCCTCTGCCGCCGAGAAGGATTTGAGAAATCGAAACCTTGCACGTGCGCGCCACCAGAAGAACAAGCCCGACTGACGCCAAAAGGAGGAGGTGCAACACAAGGACTTCCGAGGAGGTCACCCATCCCAGTACTACTCTCGCCCAAGCATGCTTAACTGCAGAGTTCTGATGGGATCCGGTGCATTAGTTCTGGTATGATCGCACCTGTCAAGTGTGGCGCGATCAACTGCTTTATGACTTCGCCAGGCCGCCGCGCGCGCTTCAAACGATCATAACTTTCTGCCCGGGATGAATCTCGAGGCCCGGGAGGCGCCGCTGGAAAGCTCGTCCTGAGCCCGCCGCTGGAAAGCTCGTCCTGAGCCCGCCGCTGGAAAGCTCGTCCTGAGCCCGCCGCCGTCCACACCAGGGCTCGCTCGGTTGAGGTCGACCTCAACCCCCGAAACCTGTTCCGGGGCCCGTTTCGGAGCTTTTGCCCTGCCGCGGTCCCAGGCCCGCCTCCGCCGTCGAGAAGGATTTGAGAAATCGAAACCTTGCACGTGCGCGCCACCAAAAGAACAAGCCCGACTGACGCAAAAAGGAGGAGGTGCAACACGAGGACTTCCCAGGAGGTCACCCATCCCAGTACTACTCTCGCCCAAGCACGCTTAACTGCGGAGTTCTGATGGGATTCGGTGCATTAGTGCTGGTATGATCGCACCTATCAAGTGTGGCGCGATCAACTGCTTTATGCCTTCGCCAGGCCGCCGCGCGCGCTTCAAACGATGATAACTTTCTGTCCGGCATGAATCTCGAGGCCCGGGAGGCTCCGCTGGAAAGCTCGTCCTGAGCCCGCCGCCGTCCCAACTGGGGCTCGCCCGGTTGAGGTCGACCTCGACCCCAGAAACCTGTTCCAGGGCCCGTTTAAGAGCTTTTGCAGCAACGGCAAGGATCAGAGCCGCCGGGTGAGGAAACCGCCCTGCAGCGGTCCCAGGCCCGCCTCCGCCGCCGAGAAGGATTTGAGAAATCGAAACCTTGCGCGTGCGCGCCACCAAAGGAAGAAGCCCGACTGACGCAAAAAGGAGGAGGTGCAACACGAGGACTTCCCAGGAGGTCACCCATCCCAGTACTACTCTCGCCCAAGCACGCTTAACTGCGCAGTTCTATTGGGATCCGGTGCATTAGTGCTGGTATGATCGCACCTGTCAAGTGTGGCGCGATCAACTGCTTTATGCCTTCGCAAGGCCGCCACGCGTGCTTCAAACGATCATAACTTTCTGTCCGGGATGAATCTCGAGGCCCGGGAGAAGCCGCTGGAAAGCTCGTCCTGAGCCCGCCGCCGTCCCAACCAGGGCTCGCCCTGTTGAGGTCGACCTCGACCTCAGAAACCTGTTCCGGGGCCCGTTTCGAGCTTTTGCCGCAACGCCAAGGATCGGAGCCGCCGGGTGCGGAAACCGACTGCCGCGGTCCGGGGCCCGCCTCCGCCGCCGAGAAGGATTTGAGAAATCGATACCTTGCGCGTGCGCGCCACCAAAAGAACAATCCCGACTGACGCAAAAAGGAGGAGGTGCAACACGAGGACTTCCCAGGAGGTCACCCATCCCAGTACTACTCTCGCCCAAGCACACTTAACTGCGGAGTTCTGATGGGATCCGGTGCATTAGTGCTGGTATGATCGCACCTTTCAAGTGTGGCGCGATCAACTGCTTTATGCCTTCGCTAGGCCGCCGCGCGCGCTTCAAACGATCATAACTTTCTGTCCGGGATGAATCTCGAGGCCCGGGAGGCGCCGCTGGAAAGCTCGTCCTGAGCCCGCCGCCGTCCCAACCAGGGCTCGCCCGGTTGAGGTCGACCTCGACCCCAGAACCCTGTTCCGGGGCAGGTTTCGGAGCTTTTGCAGCAACGCCAAGGATCAGAGCCGCCAGGTGCGGAAACCGACTTGCCGCGGTCCGGGGCCCGCCTCTGCCGCCAAGAAGGATTTGAGAAATCGAGACCTTGCGCGTGCGCGCCACCAAAAGCCCGATTGACGCAAAAAGGAGGAGGTGCAACACAAGGACTTCCCAGGAGGTCACCCATCCCAGTACTACTCTCGCCCAAGCACGCTTAACTGCGGAGTTCTGATGGGATCCGGTGCATTAGTGCTGGTATGATCGCACCTGTCAAGTGTGGCGCGATCAACTGCTTTATGCCTTCTCCAGACCGCCGCGCGCGCTTCGAACGATCATAACTTTCTGTCCGGGATGAATCTCGAGGCCCGAGAGGCGCCGCTGGAAAGCTCGTCCTGAGCCCGCAGCCGTCCTAACCAGGGCTTGCCCCGTTGAGGTCGACCTCGACCCCAGAAACCTGTTCCGGGGCGCGTTTCAGAGCTTTTGCCGCAACGCCAAGGATCTGAGCCGCCGGGTGAGAAAACCCCCCTGCCGCGGTCTCGAGCCCGCCTCCGCCGCCGAGAAGGATTTGAGAAATCGACACCTTGCGCGTGCGCGCCACCAAAAGAACAAGCCCGACTGACGCAAAAAGGAGGAGGTGCAACACGAGGACTTCCCAGGAGGTCACCCATCCCAGTACTACTCTCGCCCAAGCATGCTTAACTGCGGAGTTCTGATGGGATCCGGTGCATTAGTGCTGGTATGATCGCACCTATCAAGTGTGGCGCGATCAACTGCTTTATGCCTTCGCCAGGCCGCCGCGCGCGCTTCAAACGAACATAAGTTTCTGTCCGGGATGAATCTCGAGACCCGGGAGGCGCCGCTGGAAAGCTCGTCCTGAGCCCGCCGCCGTCCCAACCAGGGCTCGCCCGGTTGAGGTCGACCTCGACCCCAGAAACCTGTTCCGGGCCACGTTTCGGAGCTTTTGCAGCAACGCCAAGGATCAGAGCCGCCGGGTGAGGAAACCGACCTGCTGCGGTCCCGGGCCCGCCTCCGCCGCCGAGAAGGATTTGAGAAATCGAAACCTTGCACGTGCGCGCCACCAAAAGAACAAGCCCGACTGACGCAAAAAGGAGGAGGTGCAACACGAGGACTTCCCAGGAGGTCACCCATCCCAGTACTACTCTCGCCCAAGCATGCTTAACTGCAGAGTTCTGATGGGATCCGGTGCATTAGTGCTGGTATGATCGCACCTGTCAAGTGTGGCGCGATCAACTGCTTTATGCCTTCGCCAGGCCGCCGCGCGCTCTTCAAACGATCTTAACTTTCCGTCCGGGATGAATCTCGACGCCCGGGAGGCGCCGCTGGAAAGCTCGTCCTGAGCCCGCCGCCGTCCCAACCAGTGCTCGCCCGGTTGAGGTCGACCTCGACCCCAGAAACCTGTTCCGGGGCACGTTTCGGAGCTTTTGCAGTAACGCCAAGGATCAGAGCCGCCGGGTGAGGAAACCGACCTGCTGCGGTCCCGGGCCCGCCTCCGCCGCCGAGAAGGATTTGAGAAATCGAAACCTTGCACGTGCGCGCCACCAAAAGAACAAGCCCGACTGACGCAAAAAGGAGGAGGTGCAACACGAGGACTTCCCAGGAGGTCACCCATCCCAGTACTACTCTCGCCCAAGCATGCTTAACTGCGGAGTTCTGATGGGATCCGGTGCATTAGTGCTGGTATGATCGCAACTATCAAGTGTGGCGCGATCAACTGCTTTATGCCTTCGCCAGGCCGCCGCGCGCGCTTCAAACGATCATAACTTTCTGTCCGGGATGAATCTCGAGACCCAGGAGGCGCCGCTGGAAAGCTCGTCCTGAGCTCGCCGCCGTCCCAACCAGGGCTCGCCCGGTTGAGGTCGACCTCGACCCCAGAAACCTGTTCCGGGCCACGTTTCGGAGCTTTTGCAGCAACGCCAAGGATCAGAGCCGCCGGGTGAGCAAACCGACCTGCTGCGGTCCCGGGCCCGCCTCCGCCGCCGAGAAGGATTTGAGAAATCAAAACCTTGCACGTGCGCGCCACCAAAAGAACAAGCCCGACTGACGCAAAAAGGAGGAGGTGCAACACGAGGACTTCCCAGGAGGTCACCCATCCCAGTACTACTCTCGCCCAAGCATGCTTAACTGCAGAGTTCTGATGGGATCCGGTGCATTAGTGCTGGTATGATCGCACCTGTCAAGTGTGGCGCGATCAACTGCTTTATGCCTTCGCCAGGCCGCCGCGCGCTCTTCAAACGATCTTAACTTTCCGTCCGGGATGAATCTCGACGCCCGGGAGGCGCCGCTGGAAAGCTCGTCCTGAGCCCGCCGCCGTCCCAACCAGTGCTCGCCCGGTTGAGGTCGACCTCGACCCCAGAAACCTGTTCCGGGGCACGTTTCGGAGCTTTTGCAGCAACGCCAAGGATCAGAGCCGCCGGGTGAGGAAACGACCTGCTGCGGTCCCGGGCCCGCCTCCGCCGCCGAGAAGGATTTGAGAAATCGAAACCTTGCACGTGCGCGCCACCAAAAGAACAAGCCCGACTGACGCAAAAAGGAGGAGGTGCAACACGAGGACTTCCGAGGAGGTCACCCATCCCAGTACTACTCTCGGCCAAGCATGCTTAACTGCAGAGTTCTGATGGGATCCGGTGCATTAGTGCTGGTATGATCGCACCTGTCAAGTGTGGCGCGATCAACTGCTTTATGCCTTCGCCAGGCCGCCGCGCGCTCTTCATACGATCTGAACTTTCTGTCCGGGATGAATCTCGAGCCCGGGAGGCGCCGTTGGGAAGCTCGTCCTTAGCCCGCCGCCGTCCCAACCCGGGCTCGCTCGGTTGAGGTCGACCTCAACCCCAAAAACCTGTTCCGAGGCCTGTTTCAGAGCTTTTGCCCTGCCGCGGTCCCGGGCCCGCCTCCGCCGCTGAGAAGGATTTGAGAAATCGAAACCTTACGCGTGCGCGCCACCAAAAGAACAAGCCCGACAGACGCAAAAAGGAGGAGGTGCAACACGAGGACTTCCCAGGACGTCACCCATCCCAGTACTACTCTCGCCCAAGCACGCTTAACTGCGGAGTTCTGATGGGATCCGATGCATTAGTGCTGGTACGATCGCACCTGTCCGGTGTGGCGCGATCAACTGCTTTTTGCCTTCGCCAAGCCGCCGCGCGCGCTTCAAACGATCATAACTTTCTGTCCGGGATGAATCTCGACGCCCGGGAGGCGCCGCTGGAAAGCACGTCCTGAGCCCGCCGCCGTCCCAACCAGGGCTCGCCCGGTTGAGGTCGACCTCGACCCCAGAAACCTGTTCCGGGGCACGTTTCGGAGCTTTTGCAGCAACGCCAAGGATCAGAGCCGCCGTGTGAGGAAACCGACCTGCTGCGGTCCCGGGCTAGCCTCCGCCGCCGAGAAGGATTTGAGAAATCGAAACCTTGCACGTGCGCGCCACCAAAAGAACAAGCCCGACTGACGCAAAAAGGAGGAGGTGCAACACGTGGACTTCCGAGGAGGTCACCCATCCCAGTACTACTCTCGCCCAAGCATGCTTAACTGCAGAGTTCTGATGGGATCCGGTGCATTAGTGCTGGTATGATCGCACCTGTCAAGTGTGGCGCGATCAACTGCTTTATTCCTTCGCCATGCCGCCGCGCGCTCTTAAAACGATCTTAACTTTCTGTCCGGGATGAATCTCGAGCCCGGAAGGCGCCGCTGGAAAGCTCGTCCTTAGCCCGCCGCCGTCCCAACCCGGGCTCGCTCGGTTGAGGTCGACCTCAACCCCAGAAACCTGTTCCGAGGCCTGTTTCAGAGCTTTTGCCCTGCCGCGGTCCCGGGCCCGCCTCCGCCGCCGAGAAGGATTTGAGAAATCGAAACCTTACGCGTGCGCGCCACCAAAAGAACAAGCCCGACAGACGCAAAAAGGAGGAGGTGCAACACGAGGACTTCCCAGGACGTCACCCATCCCAGTACTACTCTCGCCCAAGCACGCTTAACTGCGGAGTTCTGATGGGATCCGATGCATTAGTGCTGGTACGATCGCACCTGTCCGGTGTGGCGCGATCAACTGCTTTATGCCTTCGCCAAGCCGCCGCGCGCGCTTCAAACGATCATAACTTTCTGTCCGGGATGAATCTCGACGCCCGGGAGGCGCCGCTGGAAAGCACGTCCTGAGTCCGCCGCCGTCCCAACCAGGGCTCGCCCGGTTGAGGTCGACCTCGACCCCAGAAACCTGTTCCGGGGCACGTTTCGGAGCTTTTGCAGCAACGCCAAGGATCAGAGTCGCCGGGTGAGGAAACCGACCTGCTGCGGTGCCGGGCCCGCCTCCGCCGCCGAGAAGGATTTGAGAAATCGAAACCTTGCACGTGCGCGCCACCAAAAGAACAAGCCCGACTGACGCAAAAAGGAGGAGGTGCAACACGAGGACTTCCGAGGAGGTCACCCATCCCAGTACTACTCTCGCCCAAGCATGCTTAACTGCAGAGTTCTGATGGGATCCGGTGCATTAGTGCTGGTATGATCGCACCTGTCAAGTGTGGCGCGATCAATTGCTTTATGCCTTCGCCAGGCCGCCGCGCGCTCTTCAAACGATCTTAACTTTCTGTCCGGGATGAATCTTGAGCCCGGGAGGCGCCGCTGGAAAGCTCTTCCTTAGCCCGCCGCCGTCCCAACCCGGGCTCGCTCGGTTGAGGTCGACCTCAACCCCAGAAACCTGTTCCGAGGCCTGTTTCAGAGCTTTTGCCCTGCCGCGGTCCCGGGCCCGCCTCCGCCACCGAGAAGGATTTGAGAAATCGAAACCATACGCGTGCGCGCCACCAAAAGAACAAGCCCGACTGACGCAAAAAGGAGGAGGTGCAACACGAGGACTTCCCAGGAGGTCACCCATCCCAGGACTACTCTCGCCCAAGCACGCTTAACTGCGGAGTTCTGATGGGATCCGATGCATTAGTGCTGGTATGATCGCACCTGTCCGGTGTGGCGCGATCAACTGCTTTATGCCATCGCCAGGCCGCCGCGCGCGCTTTTAACGATCATAACTTTCTGTCCGGGATGAATCTCGAGCCCGGGAGGCGCCGCTGGAAAGCTCGTCCTTAGCCCGCCGCTGTCCCAACCCGGGCTCGCTCGGTTGAGGTCGACCTCAACCCCAGAAACCTGTTCCGAGGCCTGTTTCAGAGCTTTTGCCCTGCCGCGGTCCCGGGCCCGCCTCCGCCACCGAGAAGGATTTGAGAAATCGAAACCATACGCGTGCGCGCCACCAAAAGAACAAGCCCGACTGACGCAAAAAGGAGGAGGTGCAACACGAGGACTTCCCAGGAGGTCACCCATCCCAGGACTACTCTCGCCCAAGCACGCTTAACTGCGGAGTTCTGATGGGATCCGATGCATTAGTGCTGGTATGATCGCACCTGTCCGGTGTGGCGCGATCAACTGCTTTATGCCATCGCCAGGCCGCCGCGCGCGCTTTTAACGATCATAACTTTCTGTCCGGGATGAATCTCGAGCCCGGGAGGCGCCGCTGGAAAGCTCGTCCTTAGCCCGCCGCTGTCCCAACCCGGGCTCGCTCGGTTGAGGTCGACCTCAACCCCAGAAACCTGTTCCGAGGCCTGTTTCAGAGCTTTTGCCCTGCCGCGGTCCCGGGCCCACCTCCGCCGCCGGGAAGGATTTGATAAATCGAAACCTTACGCGTGCGCGCCACCAAAAGAACAAGCCCGACAGACGCAAAAAGGAGGAGGTGCAACACGAGGACTTCCCAGGACGTCACCCATCCCAGTACTACTCTCGCCCAAGCACGCTTAACTGCGGAGTTCTGATGGGATCCGATGCATTAGTGCTGGTACGATCGCACCTATCCGGTGTGGCGCGATCAACTGCTTTATGCCTTCGCCACGCCGCCGCGCGCGCTTCAAACGATCATAACTTTCTGTCCGGGATGAATCTCGACGCCCGGGAGGCGCCGCTGGAAAGCACGTCCCGAGCCCGCCGCCGTCCCAACCAGGGCTCGCCCGGTTGAGGTCGACCTCGACCCCAGAAACCTGTTCCGGGGCACGTTTCGGAGCTTTTGCAGCAACGCCAAGGATCAGAGCCGCCGGGTGAGGAAACCGCCCTGCAGCGGTCCCAGGCCCGCCTCCGCCGCCGAGAAGGATTTGAGAAATCGAAACCTTGCGCGTGCGCGCCACCAAAGGAAGAAGCCCGACTGACGCAAAAAGGAGGAGGTGCAACACGAGGACTTTCCCAGGAGGTCACCCATCCCAGTACTACTCTCGCCCAAGCACGCTTAACTGCGCAGTTCTATTGGGATCCGGTGCATTAGTGCTGGTATGATCGCACCTGTCAAGTGTGGCGCGATCAACTGCTTTATGCCTTCGCAAGGCCGCCACGCGTGCTTCAAACGATCATAACTTTCTGTCCGGGATGAATCTCGAGGCCCGGGAGAAGCCGCTGGAAAGCTCGTCCTGAGCCCGCCGCCGTCCCAACCAGGGCTCGCCCTGTTGAGGTCGACCTCGACCTCAGAAACCTGTTCCGGGGCCCGTTTCGAGCTTTTGCCGCAACGCCAAGGATCGGAGCCGCCGGGTGCGGAAACCGACTGCCGCGGTCCGGGGCCCGCCTCCGCCGCCGAGAAGGATTTGAGAAATCGATACCTTGCGCGTGCGCGCCACCAAAAGAACAATCCCGACTGACGCAAAAAGGAGGAGGTGCAACACGAGGACTTCCCAGGAGGTCACCCATCCCAGTACTACTCTCGCCCAAGCACACTTAACTGCGGAGTTCTGATGGGATCCGGTGCATTAGTGCTGGTATGATCGCACCTTTCAAGTGTGGCGCGATCAACTGCTTTATGCCTTCGCTAGGCCGCCGCGCGCGCTTCAAACGATCATAACTTTCTGTCCGGGATGAATCTCGAGGCCCGGGAGGCGCCGCTGGAAAGCTCGTCCTGAGCCCGCCGCCGTCCCAACCAGGGCTCGCCCGGTTGAGGTCGACCTCGACCCCAGAACCCTGTTCCGGGGCAGGTTTCGGAGCTTTTGCAGCAACGCCAAGCATCAGAGCCGCCAGGTGCGGAAACCGACTTGCCGCGGTCCGGGGCCCGCCTCAGCCGCCAAGAAGGATTTGAGAAATCGAGACCTTGCGCGTGCGCGCCACCAAAAGAACAAGCCCGATTGACGCAAAAAGGAGGAGGTGCAACACAAGGACTTCCCAGGAGGTCACCCATCCCAGTACTACTCTCGCCCAAGCACGCTTAACTGCGGAGTTCTGATGGGATCCGGTGCATTAGTGCTGGTATGATCGCACCTGTCAAGTGTGGCGCGATCAACTGCTTTATGCCTTCTCCAGACCGCCGCGCGCGCTTCGAACGATCATAACTTTCTGTCCGGGATGAATCTCGAGGCCCGAGAGGCGCCGCTGGAAAGCTCGTCCTGAGCCCGCAGCCGTCCTAACCAGGGCTTGCCCCGTTGAGGTCGACCTCGACCCCAGAAACCTGTTCCGGGGCCCGTTTCAGAGCTTTTGCCGCAACGCCAAGGATCTGAGCCGCCGGGTGAGAAAACCCCCCTGCCGCGGTCTCGAGCCCGCCTCCGCCGCCGAGAAGGATTTGAGAAATCGACACCTTGCGCGTGCGCGCCACCAAAAGAACAAGCCCGACTGACGCAAAAAGGAGGAGGTGCAACACGAGGACTTCCCAGGAGGTCACCCATCCCAGTACTACTCTCGCCCAAGCATGCTTAACTGCGGAGTTCTGATGGGATCCGGTGCATTAGTGCTGGTATGATCGCACCTATCAAGTGTGGCGCGATCAACTGCTTTATGCCTTCGCCAGGCCGCCGCGCGCGCTTCAAACGAACATAAGTTTCTGTCCGGGATGAATCTCGAGACCCGGGAGGCGCCGCTGGAAAGCTCGTCCTGAGCCCGCCGCCGTCCCAACCAGGGCTCGCCCGGTTGAGGTCGACCTCGACCCCAGAAACCTGTTCCGGGCCACGTTTCGGAGCTTTTGCAGCAACGCCAAGGATCAGAGCCGCCGGGTGAGGAAACCGACCTGCTGCGGTCCCGGGCCCGCCTCCGCCGCCGAGAAGGATTTGAGAAATCGAAACCTTGCACGTGCGCGCCACCAAAAGAACAAGCCCGACTGACGCAAAAAGGAGGAGGTGCAACACGAGGACTTCCCAGGAGGTCACCCATCCCAGTACTACTCTCGCCCAAGCATGCTTAACTGCAGAGTTCTGATGGGATCCGGTGCATTAGTGCTGGTATGATCGCACCTGTCAAGTGTGGCGCGATCAACTGCTTTATGCCTTCGCCAGGCCGCCGCGCGCTCTTCAAACGATCTTAACTTTCCGTCCGGGATGAATCTCGACGCCCGGGAGGCGCCGCTGGAAAGCTCGTCCTGAGCCCGCCGCCGTCCCAACCAGTGCTCGCCCGGTTGAGGTCGACCTCGACCCCAGAAACCTGTTCCGGGGCACGTTTCGGAGCTTTTGCAGTAACGCCAAGGATCAGAGCCGCCGGGTGAGGAAACCGACCTGCTGCGGTCCCGGGCCCGCCTCCGCCGCCGAGAAGGATTTGAGAAATCGAAACCTTGCACGTGCGCGCCACCAAAAGAACAAGCCCGACTGACGCAAAAAGGAGGAGGTGCAACACGAGGACTTCCCAGGAGGTCACCCATCCCAGTACTACTCTCGCCCAAGCATGCTTAACTGCGGAGTTCTGATGGGATCCGGTGCATTAGTGCTGGTATGATCGCAACTATCAAGTGTGGCGCGATCAACTGCTTTATGCCTTCGCCAGGCCGCCGCGCGCGCTTCAAACGATCATAACTTTCTGTCCGGGATGAATCTCGAGACCCGGGAGGCGCCGCTGGAAAGCTCGTCCTGAGCCCGCCGCCGTCCCAACCAGGGCTCGCCCGGTTGAGGTCGACCTCGACCCCAGAAACCTGTTCCGGGCCACGTTTCGGAGCTTTTGCAGCAACGCCAAGGATCAGAGCCGCCGGGTGAGGAAACCGACCTGCTGCGGTCCCGGGCCC
This sequence comes from Canavalia gladiata, assembly GCA_037954105.1. Classification (NCBI taxonomy): domain Eukaryota; kingdom Viridiplantae; phylum Streptophyta; class Magnoliopsida; order Fabales; family Fabaceae; genus Canavalia; species Canavalia gladiata. Next base: position 27,107,698 of record CM075661.1, on the reverse strand, counting down.
GCCTCCGCCGCCGAGAAGGATTTGAGAAATCAAAACCTTGCACGTGCGCGCCACCAAAAGAACAAGCCCGACTGACGCAAAAAGGAGGAGGTGCAACACGAGGACTTCCCAGGAGGTCACCCATCCCAGTACTACTCTCGCCCAAGCATGCTTAACTGCAGAGTTCTGATGGGATCCGGTGCATTAGTGCTGGTATGATCGCACCTGTCAAGTGTGGCGCGATCAACTGCTTTATGCCTTCGCCAGGCCGCCGCGCGCTCTTCAAACGATCTTAACTTTCCGTCCGGGATGAATCTCGACGCCCGGGAGGCGCCGCTGGAAAGCTCGTCCTGAGCCCGCTGCCGTCCCAACCAGTGCTCGCCCGGTTGAGGTCGACCTCGACCCCAGAAACCTGTTCCGGGGCACGTTTCGGAGCTTTTGCAGCAACGCCAAGGATCAGAGCCGCCGGGTGAGGAAACGACCTGCTGCGGTCCCGGGCCCGCCTCCGCCGCCGAGAAGGATTTGAGAAATCGAAACCTTGCACGTGCGCGCCACCAAAAGAACAAGCCCGACTGACGCAAAAAGGAGGAGGTGCAACACGAGGACTTCCGAGGAGGTCACCCATCCCAGTACTACTCTCGGCCAAGCATGCTTAACTGCAGAGTTCTGATGGGATCCGGTGCATTAGTGCTGGTATGATCGCACCTGTCAAGTGTGGCGCGATCAACTGCTTTATGCCTTCGCCAGGCCGCCGCGCGCTCTTCAAACGATCTGAACTTTCTGTCCGGGATGAATCTCGAGCCCGGGAGGCGCCGTTGGGAAGCTCGTCCTTAGCCCGCCGCCGTCCCAACCCGGGCTCGCTCGGTTGAGGTCGACCTCAACCCCAAAAACCTGTTCCGAGGCCTGTTTCAGAGCTTTTGCCCTGCCGCGGTCCCGGGCCCGCCTCCGCCGCTGAGAAGGATTTGAGAAATCGAAACCTTACGCGTGCGCGCCACCAAAAGAACAAGCCCGACAGACGCAAAAAGGAGGAGGTGCAACACGAGGACTTCCCAGGACGTCACCCATCCCAGTACTACTCTCGCCCAAGCACGCTTAACTGCGGAGTTCTGATGGGATCCGATGCATTAGTGCTGGTACGATCGCACCTGTCCGGTGTGGCGCGATCAACTGCTTTTTGCCTTCGCCAAGCCGCCGCGCGCGCTTCAAACGATCATAACTTTCTGTCCGGGATGAATCTCGACGCCCGGGAGGCGCCGCTGGAAAGCACGTCCTGAGCCCGCCGCCGTCCCAACCAGGGCTCGCCCGGTTGAGGTCGACCTCGACCCCAGAAACCTGTTCCGGGGCACGTTTCGGAGCTTTTGCAGCAACGCCAAGGATCAGAGCCGCCGTGTGAGGAAACCGACCTGCTGCGGTCCCGGGCTAGCCTCCGCCGCCGAGAAGGATTTGAGAAATCGAAACCTTGCACGTGCGCGCCACCAAAAGAACAAGCCCGACTGACGCAAAAAGGAGGAGGTGCAACACGTGGACTTCCGAGGAGGTCACCCATCCCAGTACTACTCTCGCCCAAGCATGCTTAACTGCAGAGTTCTGATGGGATCCGGTGCATTAGTGCTGGTATGATCGCACCTGTCAAGTGTGGCGCGATCAACTGCTTTATTCCTTCGCCATGCCGCCGCGCGCTCTTAAAACGATCTTAACTTTCTGTCCGGGATGAATCTCGAGCCCGGAAGGCGCCGCTGGAAAGCTCGTCCTTAGCCCGCCGCCGTCCCAACCCGGGCTCGCTCGGTTGAGGTCGACCTCAACCCCAGAAACCTGTTCCGAGGCCTGTTTCTGAGCTTTTGCCCTGCCGCGGTCCCGGGCCCGCCTCCGCCGCCGAGAAGGATTTGAGAAATCGAAACCTTACGCGTGCGCGCCACCAAAAGAACAAGCCCGACAGACGCAAAAAGGAGGAGGTGCAACACGAGGACTTCCCAGGACGTCACCCATCCCAGTACTACTCTCGCCCAAGCACGCTTAACTGCGGAGTTCTGATGGGATCCGATGCATTAGTGCTGGTACGATCGCACCTGTCCGGTGTGGCGCGATCAACTGCTTTATGCCTTCGCCAAGCCGCCGCGCGCGCTTCAAACGATCATAACTTTCTGTCCGGGATGAATCTCGACGCCCGGGAGGCGCCGCTGGAAAGCACGTCCTGAGTCCGCCGCCGTCCCAACCAGGGCTCGCCCGGTTGAGGTCGACCTCGACCCCAGAAACCTGTTCCGGGGCACGTTTCGGAGCTTTTGCAGCAACGCCAAGGATCAGAGTCGCCGGGTGAGGAAACCGACCTGCTGCGGTGCCGGGCCCGCCTCCGCCGCCGAGAAGGATTTGAGAAATCGAAACCTTGCACGTGCGCGCCACCAAAAGAACAAGCCCGACTGACGCAAAAAGGAGGAGGTGCAACACGAGGACTTCCGAGGAGGTCACCCATCCCAGTACTACTCTCGCCCAAGCATGCTTAACTGCAGAGTTCTGATGGGATCCGGTGCATTAGTGCTGGTATGATCGCACCTGTCACGTGTGGCGCGATCAATTGCTTTATGCCTTCGCCAGGCCGCCGCGCGCTCTTCAAACGATCTTAACTTTCTGTCCGGGATGAATCTCGAGCCCGGGAGGCGCCGCTGGAAAGCTCTTCCTTAGCCCGCCGCCGTCCCAACCCGGGCTCGCTCGGTTGAGGTCGACCTCAACCCCAGAAACCTGTTCCGAGGCCTGTTTCAGAGCTTTTGCCCTGCCGCGGTCCCGGGCCCGCCTCCGCCACCGAGAAGGATTTGAGAAATCGAAACCATACGCGTGCGCGCCACCAAAAGAACAAGCCCGACTGACGCAAAAAGGAGGAGGTGCAACACGAGGACTTCCCAGGAGGTCACCCATCCCAGGACTACTCTCGCCCAAGCACGCTTAACTGCGGAGTTCTGATGGGATCCGATGCATTAGTGCTGGTATGATCGCACCTGTCCGGTGTGGCGCGATCAACTGCTTTATGCCATCGCCAGGCCGCCGCGCGCGCTTTTAACGATCATAACTTTCTGTCCGGGATGAATCTCGAGCCCGGGAGGCGCCGCTGGAAAGCTCGTCCTTAGCCCGCCGCTGTCCCAACCCGGGCTCGCTCGGTTGAGGTCGACCTCAACCCCAGAAACCTGTTCCGAGGCCTGTTTCAGAGCTTTTGCCCTGCCGCGGTCCCGGGCCCGCCTCCGCCGCCGGGAAGGATTTGATAAATCGAAACCATACGCGTGCGCGCCACCAAAAGAACAAGCCCGACAGACGCAAAAAGGAGGAGGTGCAACACGAGGACTTCCCAGGACGTCACCCATCCCAGTACTACTCTCGCCCAAGCACGCTTAACTGCGGAGTTCTGATGGGATCCGATGCATTAGTGCTGGTACGATCGCACCTATCCGGTGTGGCGCGATCAACTGCTTTATGCCTTCGCCACGCCGCCGCGCGCGCTTCAAACGATCATAACTTTCTGTCCGGGATGAATCTCGACGCCCGGGAGGCGCCGCTGGAAAGCACGTCCCGAGCCCGCCGCCGTCCCAACCAGGGCTCGCCCGGTTGAGGTCGACCTCGACCCCAGAAACCTGTTCCGGGGCACGTTTCGGAGCTTTTGCAGCAACGCCAAGGATCAGAGTCGCCGGGTGAGGAAACCGACCTGCTGCGGTCCCGGGCCCGCCTCCGCCGCCGAGAAGGATTTGAGAAATCGAAACCTTGCACGTGCGCGCCACCAAAAGAACAAGCCCGACTGACGCAAAAAGGAGGAGGTGCAACACGAGGACTTCCGAGGAGGTCACCCATCCCAGTACTACTCTCGCCCAAGCATGCTTAACTGCAGAGTTCTGATGGGATCCGGTGCATTAGTGCTGGTATGATCGCACCTGTCAAGTGTGGCGCGATCAATTGCTTTATGCCTTCGCCAGGCCGCCGCGCGCTCTTCAAACGATCTTAACTTTCTGTCCGGGATGAATCTCGAGCCCGGGAGGCGCCGCTGGAAAGCTCTTCCTTAGCCCGCCGCCGTCCCAACCCGGGCTCGCTCGGTTGAGGTCGACCTCAACCCCAGAAACCTGTTCCGAGGCCTGTTTCAGAGCTTTTGCCCTGCCGCGGTCCCGGGCCCGCCTCCGCCACCGAGAAGGATTTGAGAAATCGAAACCTTACGCGTGCGCGCCACCAAAAGAACAAGCCCGACTGACGCAAAAAGGAGGAGGTGCAACACGAGGACTTCCCAGGAGGTCACCCATCCCAGTACTACTCTCGCCCAAGCACGCTTAACTGCGGAGTTCTGATGGGATCCGATGCATTAGTGCTGGTATGATCGCACCTGTCCGGTGTGGCGCGATCAACTGCTTTATGCCATCGCCAGGCCGCCGCGCGCGCTTCAAACGATCATAACTTTCTGTCCGGGATGAATCTCGACGCCCGGGAGGCGCCGCTGGAAAGCTCGTCCTGAGCCCGCCGCCGTCCCAACCAGGGTTCGCCCGGTTGAGGTCGACCTCGACCCCAGAAACCTGTTCTGGGGCAGGTTTCGGGGCTTTTGCAGCAACGCCAAGGATCGGAGCCGCCAGGTGCGGAAACCGACTTGCCGCGGTCCGGGGCCCGCCTCAGACGCCAAGAAGGATTTGAGAAATCGAAACCTTGCGCGTCCGCGCCACCAAAAGAACAAGCCCGATTGACGCAAAAAGGAGGAGGTGCAACACAAGGACTTCCCAGGAGGTCACCCATCCCAGTACTACTCTCGCCCAAGCACGCTTAACTGCGGAGTTCTGATGGGATCCGGTGCATTAGTGCTGGTATGATCGCACCTGTCAAGTGTGGCGCGATCAACTGCTTTATGCCTTCTCCAGACCGCCGCGCGCGCTTCGAACGATCATAACTTTCTGTCCGGGATGAATCTCGAGGCCCGCGAGGCGCCGCTTGAAAGCTCGTCCTGAGCCCGCAGCCGTCCTAACCAGGGTTTGCCCGGTTGAGGTCGACCTCGACCCCAGAAACCTGTTCCGGGGCCCGTTTCAGAGCTTTTGCCGCAACGCCAAGGATCTGAGCCGCCGGGTGAGAAAACCCCCCTGCCGCGGTCTCGGGCCCGCCTCCGCCGCCGAGAAGGATTTGAGAAATCGAAAACTTGCGCGTGCGCGCCACCAAAAGAACAAGCCCGACTGACGCAAAAAGGAGGAGGTGCAACACGAGGACTTCCCAGGAGGTCACCCATCCCAGTACTACTCTCGCCCAAGCATGCTTAACTGCGGAGTTCTGATGGGATCCGGTGCATTAGTGCTGGTATGATCGCACGTATCAAGTGTGGCGCGATCAACTGCTTTATGCCTTCGCCAGGCTGCCGCGCGCGCTTCAAACGATCATAACTTTCTGTCTGGGATGAATCTCGAGACCCGGGAGGCGCCGCTGGAAAGCTCGTCCTGAGCCCGCCGCCGTCCCAACCAGGGCTCGCCCGGTTGAGGTCGACCTCGACCCCAGAAACCTGTTCCGGGGCACGTTTCGGAGCTTTTGCAGCAACGCCAAGGATCAGAGCCGCCGGGTGAGGAAACCGACCTGCTGCGGTCCCGGGCCCGCCTCCGCCGCCGAGAAGGATTTGAGAAATCGAAACCTTGCACGTGCGCGCCACCAAAAGAACAAGCCCGACTGACGCAAAAAGGAGGAGGTGCAACACGAGGACTTCCCAGGAGGTCACCCATCCCAGTACTACTCTCGCCCAAGCATGCTTAACTGCAGAGTTCTGATGGGATCCGGTGCATTAGTGCTGGTATGATCGCACCTGTCAAGTGTGGCGCGATCAACTGCTTTATGCCTTCGCCAGGCCGCCGCGCGCTCTTCAAACGATCTTAACTTTCTGTCCGGGATGAATCTCGACGCCCGGGAGGCGCCGCTGGAAAGCTCGTCCTGAGCCCGCCGCCGTCCCAACCAGGGCTCGCCCGGTTGAGGTCGACCTCGACCCCAGAAACCTGTTCCGGGGCACGTTTCGGAGCTTTTGCAGCAACGCCAAGGATCAGAGCCGCCGGGTGAGGAAACCGACCTGCTGCGGTCCCAGGCCTGCCTCCGCCGCCGAGAAAGATTTTAGAAATCGAACCCTTGCACGTGCGCGCCACCAAAAGAACAAGCCCGACTGACGCAAAAAGGAGGAGGTGCAACACGAGGACTTCCGAGGAGGTCACCCATCCCAGTACTACTCTCGCCCAAGCATGCTTAACTGCAGAGTTCTGATGGGATCCGGTGCATTAGTGCTGGTATGATCGCACCTGTCAAGTGTGGCGCGATCAATTGCTTTATGCCTTCGCCAGGCCGCCGCGCGCTCTTCAAACGATCTTAACTTTCTGTCCGGGATGAATCTCGAGCCCGGGATGCGCCGCTGGAAAGCTCGTCCTTAGCCCGCCGCCGTCCCAACCTGGGCTCGCTCGGTTGAGGTCGACCTCAACCCCAGAAACCTGTTCCGAGGCCTGTTTCAGAGCTTTTGCCCTGCCGCGGTCCCGGGCCCGCCTCCGCCACCGAGAAGGATTTGAGAAATCGAAACCTTACGCGTGCGCGCCACCAAAAGAACAAGCCCGACTGACGCAAAAAGGAGGAGGTGCAACACGAGGACTTCCCAGGAGGTCACCCATCCCAGTAATACTCTCGCCCAAGCACGCTTAAGTGCGGAGTTCTGATGGGATCCGATGCATTAGTGCTGGTATGATCGCACCTGTCCGGTGTGGCGCGATCAACTGCTTTATGCCTTCGCAAGGCCGCCGCGCGCGCTTCAAACTATCATAACTTTCTGTCCGGGATGAATCTCGACGCCCGGGAGGCGCCGCTGGAAAGCTCGTCTTGAGCCCGCCGCCGTCCCAACCAGGGCTCGCCCGTTTGAGGTCGACCTCGACCCCAGAAACCTGTTCCGGGGCAGGTTTCGGAGCTTTTGCAGCAACGCCAAGGATCGGAGCCGCCAGGTGCGGAAACCGACTTGCCGCGGTCCGGGGCCCGCCTCAGCCGCCAAGAAGGATTTGAGAAATCGAAACCTTGCGCGTGCGCGCCACCAAAAGAACAAGCCCGATTGACGCAAAAAGGAGGAGGTGCAACACAAGGACTTCCCAGGAGGTCACCCATCCCAGTACTACTCTCGCCCAAGCACGCTTAACTGCGGAGTTCTGATGGGATCCGGTGCATTAGTGCTGGTATGATCGCACCTGTCAAGTGTGGCGCGATCAACTGCTTTATGCCTTCTCCAGACCGCCGCGCGCGCTTCGAACGAGCATAACTTTCTGTCCGGGATGAATCTCGAGGCCCGAGAGGCGCCGCTGGAAAGCTCGTCCTGAGCCCGCAGCCGTCCAAACCAGGGCTTGCCCGGTTGAGGTCGACCTCGACCCCAGAAACCTGTTCCGGGGCCCGTTTCAGAGCTTTTGCCGCAACGCCAAGGATCTGAGCCGCCGGGTGAGAAAACCCCCCTGCCGCGGTCTCGGGCCCGCCTCCGCCGCCGAGAAGGATTTTAGAAATCGAAACCTTGCGCGTGCGCGCACTAAAAGAACAAGCCCGACTGACGCAAAAAGGAGGAGGTGCAACACGAGGACTTCCCAGGAGGTCACCCATCCCAGTACTACTCTCGCCCAAGCATGCTTAACTGCGGAGTTCTGATGGGATCCGGTGCATTAGTGCTGGTATGATCGCACCTATCAAGTGTGGCGCGATCAACTGCTTTATGCCTTCGCCAGGCCGCCGCGCGCGCTTCAAACGATCATAACTTTCTGTCCGGGATGAATCTCGAGACCCGGGAGGCGCCGCTGGAAAGCTCGTCCTGAGCCCGCCGCCGTCCCAACCAGGGCTCGCCCGGTTGAGGTCGACCTCGACCCCAGAAACCTGTTCCGGGGCACGTTTCGGAGCTTTTGCAGCAACGCCAAGGATCAGAGCCGCCGGGTGAGGAAACCGACCTGCTGCGGTCCCGGGCCTGCCTCCGCCGCCGAGAAGGATTTTAGAAATCGAAACCTTGCACGTGCGCGCCACCAAAAGAACAAGCCCGACTGACGCAAAAAGGAGGAGGTGCAACACGAGGACTTCCCAGGAGGTCACCCATCCCAGTACTACTCTCGCCCAAGCATGCTTAACTGCAGAGTTCTGATGGGATCCGGTGCATTAGTGCTGGTATGATCGCACCTGTCAAGTGTGGCGCGATCAACTGCTTTATGCCTTCGCCAGGCCGCCGCGCGCTCTTCAAACGATCTTAACTTTCTGTCCGGGATGAATCTCGACGCCCGGGAGGCGCCGCTGGAAAGCTCGTCCTTAGCCCGCCGCCGTCCCAACCAGGGCTCGCCCGGTTGAGGTCGACCTCGACCCCAGAAACCTGTTCCGGGGCACGTTTCGGAGCTTTTGCAGCAACGCCAAGGATCAGAGCCGCCAGGTGAGGAAACCGACCTGCTGCGGTCCCGGACCGCCTCCGCCGCCGAGAAGGATTTGAGAAATCGAAACCTTGCACGTGCGCGCCACCAAAAGAACAAGCCCGACTGACGCAAAAAGGAGGAGGTGCAACACGAGGACTTCCGAGGAGGTCACCCATCCCAGTACTACTCTCGCCCAAGCATGCTTAACTGCAGAGTTCTGATGGGATCCGGTGCATTAGTGCTGGTATGATCGCACCTGTCAAGTGTGGCGCGATCAACTGCTTTATGCCTTCGCCAGGCCGCCGCGCGCTCTTCAGACGATCTGAACTTTCTGTCCGGGATGAATCTCGAGCCCAGGAGGCGCCGCTGGAAAGCTCGTCCTTAGCCCGCCGCCGTCCCAACCCGGGCTCGCTCGGTTGAGGTCGACCTCAACCCCAGAAAGCTGTTCCGAGGCCTGTTTCAGAGCTTTTGCCCTGCCGCGGTCCCGGGCCCGCCTCCGCCGCCGAGAAGGAATTGAGAAATTGAAACCTTACGCGTGCGCGCCACCAAAAGAACAAGCCCGACTGACGCAAAAAGGAGGAGGTGCAACACGAGGACTTCCCAGGAGGTCACCCATCCCAGTACTACTCTCGCCCAAGCACGCTTAACTGCGGAGTTCTGATGGGATCCGATGCATTAGTGCTGGTATGATCGCACCTGTTCGGTGTGGCGCGATCAACTGCTTTATGCCTTCGCCAGGCCGCCGCGCGCGCTTCAAACGATCATAACTTTCTGTCCGGGATGAATCTCGACGCCCGGGAGGCGCCGCTGGAAAGCTCGTCCTGAGCCCGCCGCCGTCCCAACCCGGGCTCGCCCGGTTGAGGTCGACCTCGACCCCAGAAACCTGTTCCGGGGCAGGTTTCGGAGCTTTTGCAGCAACGCCAAGGATCGGAGCCGCCAGGTGCGGAAACCGACTTGCCGCGGTCCGGGGCCCGCCTCAGCCGCCAAGAAGGATTTGAGAAATCGAAACCTTGCGCGTGCGCGCCACCGATAGAACAAGCCCGATTGACGCAAAAAGGAGGAGGTGCAACACAAGGACTTCCCAGGAGGTCACCCATCCCAGTACTACTCTCGCCCAAGCACGCTTAACTGCGGAGTTCTGATGGGATCCGGTGCATTAGTGCTGGTATGATCGCACCTGTCAAGTGTGGCGCGATCAACTGCTTTATGCCTTCTACAGACCGCCGCGCGCGCTTCGAACGATCATAACTTTCTGTCCGGGATGAATCTCGAGGCCCGAGAGGCGCCGCTGGAAAGCTCGTCCTGAGCCCGCAGCCGTCCTAACCAGGGCTTGCCCGGTTGAGGTCGACCTCGACCCCAGAAACCTGTTTCGGGGCCCGTTTCAGAGCTTTTGCCGCAACGCCAAGGATCTGAGCCGCCGGGTGAGAAAACCCCCCTGCCGCGGTCTCGGGCCCGGCTCCGCCGCCGAGAAGGATTTGAGAAATCGAAACCTTGCACGTGCGCGCCACCAAAAGAACAAGCCCGACTGACGCAAAAAGGAGGAGGTGCAACACGAGGACTTCCGAGGTCACCCATCCCAGTACTACTCTCGCCCAAGCATGCTTAACTGCAGAGTTTTGATGGGATCCGGTGCATTAGTGCTGGTATGATCGCACCTGTCAAGTGTGGCGCGATCAACTGCATTATGCCTTCGCCAGGCCGCCGCGCGCTCTTCAGACGATCTGAACTTTCTGTCCGGGATGAATCTCGAGCCCGGGAGGCGCCGCTCGAAAGCTCGTCCTTAGCCTGCCGCCGTCCCAACCCGGGCTCGGTCGGTTGAGGTCGACCTCAACCCCAGAAAGCTGTTCCGAGGCCTGTTTCAGAGCTTTTGCCCTGCCGCGGTCCCGGGCCCGCCTCCGCCGCCGAGAAGGAATTGAGAAATCGAAACCTTACGCGTGCGCGCCACCAAAAGAACAAGCCCGACTGACGCAAAAAGGAGGAGGTGCAACACGAGGACTTCCCAGGAGGTCACCCATCCCAGTACTACTCTCGCCCAAGCACGCTTAACTGCGGAGTTCTGATGGGATCCGATGCATTAGTGCTGGTATGATCGCACCTGTTCGGTGTGGCGCGATCAACTGCTTTATGCCTTCGCCAGGCCGCCGCGCGTGCTTCAAACGATCATAACTTTCTGTCCGGGATGAATCTCGACGCCCGGGAGGCGCCGCTGGAAAGCTCGTCCTGAGCCCGCCGCCGTCCCAACCAGGGCTCGCCCGGTTGAGGTCGACCTCGACCCCAGAAACCTGTTCCGGGGCAGGTTTCGGAGCTTTTGCAGCAACGCCAAGGATCGGAGCCGCCAGGTGCGGAAACCGACTTGCCGCGGTCCGGGGCCCGCCTCAGCCGCCAAGAAGGATTTGAGAAATCGAAACCTTGCACGTGCGCGCCACCAAAAGAACAAGCCCGATTGACGCAAAAAGGAGGAGGTGCAACACAAGGACTTCCCAGGAGGTCACCCATCCCAGTACTACTCTCGCCCAAGCACGCTTAACTGCGGAGTTCTGATGGGATCCGGTGCATTAGTGCTGGTATGATCGCACCTGTCAAGTGTGGCGCGATCAACTGCTTTATGCCTTCTCCAGACCGCCGCGCGGGCTTCGAACGATCATAACTTTCTGTCCGGGATGAATCTCGAGGCCCGAGAGGCGCCGCTGGAAAGCTCGTCCTGAGCCCGCAGCCGTCCTAACCAGGGCTTGCCCGGTTGAGGTCGACCTCGACCCCAGAAACCTGTTCCGGGGCCCGTTTCAGAGCTTTTGCCGCAACGCCAAGGATCTGAGCCGCCGGGTGAGAAAACCCCCCTGCCGCGGTCTCGGGCCCGCCTCCGCTGCCGAGAAGGATTTGAGAAATCGAAACCTTGCACGTGCGCGCCACCAAAAGAACAAGCCCGACTGACGCAAAAAGGAGGAGGTGCAACACGAGGACTTCCGAGGAGGTCACCCATCCCAGTACTACTCTCGCCCAAGCATGCTTAACTGCAGAGTTCTGATGGGATCCGGTGCATTAGTGCTGGTATGATCGCACCTGTCAAGTGTGGCGCGATCAACTGCTTTATGCCTTCGCCAGGCCGCCGCGCGCTCTTCAAACGATCTTAACTTTCTGTCCGGGATGAATCTCGACGCCCGGGAGGCGCCGCTGGAAAGCTCGTCCTTAGCCCGCCGCCGTCCCAACCAGGGCTCGCCCGGTTGAGGTCGACCTCGACCCCAGAAACCTTTTCCGGGGCACGTTTCGGAGCTTTTGCTGCAACGCCATGGATCAGAGCCGCCAGGTGAGGAAATCGACCTGCTGCGGTCCCGGGCCCGCCTCCGCCGCCGAGAAGGATTTGAGAAATCGAAACCTTGCACGTGCGCGCCACCAAAAGAACAAGCCCGACTGACGCAAAAAGGAGGAGGTGCAACACGAGGACTTCCGAGGAGGTCACCCATCCCAGTACTACTCTCGCCCAAGCATGCTTAACTGCAGAGTTCTGATGGGATCCGGTGCATTAGTGCTGGTATGATCGCACCTGTCAAGTGTGGCGCGATCAACTGCTTTATGCCTTCGCCAGGCCGCCGCGCGCTCTTCAGACGATCTGAACTTTCTGTCCGGGATGAATCTCGAGCCCAGGAGGCGCCGCTGGAAAGCTCGTCCTTAGCCCGCCGCCGTCCCAACCCGGGCTCGCTCGGTTGAGGTCGACCTCAACCCCAGAAAGCTGTTCCGAGGCCTGTTTCAGAGCTTTTGCCCTGCCGCGGTCCCGGGCCCGCCTCCGCCGCCGAGAAGGAATTGAGAAATTGAAACCTTACGCGTGCGCGCCACCAAAAGAACAAGCCCGACTGACGCAAAAAGGAGGAGGTGCAACACGAGGACTTCCCAGGAGGTCACCCATCCCAGTACTACTCTCGCCCAAGCACGCTTAACTGCGGAGTTCTGATGGGATCCGATGCATTAGTGCTGGTATGATCGCACCTGTTCGGTGTGGCGCGATCAACTGCTTTATGCCTTCGCCAGGCCGCCGCGCGCGCTTCAAACGATCATAACTTTCTGTCCGGGATGAATCTCGACGCCCGGGAGGCGCCGCTGGAAAGCTCGTCCTGAGCCCGCCGCCGTCCCAACCCGGGCTCGCCCGGTTGAGGTCGACCTCGACCCCAGAAACCTGTTCCGGGGCAGGTTTCGGAGCTTTTGCAGCAACGCCAAGGATCGGAGCCGCCAGGTGCGGAAACCGACTTGCCGCGGTCCGGGGCCCGCCTCAGCCGCCAAGAAGGATTTGAGAAATCGAAACCTTGCGCGTGCGCGCCACCGATAGAACAAGCCCGATTGACGCAAAAAGGAGGAGGTGCAACACAAGGACTTCCCAGGAGGTCACCCATCCCAGTACTACTCTCGCCCAAGCACGCTTAACTGCGGAGTTCTGATGGGATCCGGTGCATTAGTGCTGGTATGATCGCACCTGTCAAGTGTGGCGCGATCAACTGCTTTATGCCTTCTACAGACCGCCGCGCGCGCTTCGAACGATCATAACTTTCTGTCCGGGATGAATCTCGAGGCCCGAGAGGCGCCGCTGGAAAGCTCGTCCTGAGCCCGCAGCCGTCCTAACCAGGGCTTGCCCGGTTGAGGTCGACCTCGACCCCAGAAACCTGTTTCGGGGCCCGTTTCAGAGCTTTTGCCGCAACGCCAAGGATCTGAGCCGCCGGGTGAGAAAACCCCCCTGCCGCGGTCTCGGGCCCGGCTCCGCCGCCGAGAAGGATTTGAGAAATCGAAACCTTGCACGTGCGCGCCACCAAAAGAACAAGCCCGACTGACGCAAAAAGGAGGAGGTGCAACACGAGGACTTCCGAGGTCACCCATCCCAGTACTACTCTCGCCCAAGCATGCTTAACTGCAGAGTTTTGATGGGATCCGGTGCATTAGTGCTGGTATGATCGCACCTGTCAAGTGTGGCGCGATCAACTGCATTATGCCTTCGCCAGGCCGCCGCGCGCTCTTCAGACGATCTGAACTTTCTGTCCGGGATGAATCTCGAGCCCGGGAGGCGCCGCTCGAAAGCTCGTCCTTAGCCTGCCGCTGTCCCAACCCGGGCTCGGTCGGTTGAGGTCGACCTCAACCCCAGAAAGCTGTTCCGAGGCCTGTTTCAGAGCTTTTGCCCTGCCGCGGTCCCGGGCCCGCCTCCGCCGCCGAGAAGGAATTGAGAAATCGAAACCTTACGCGTGCGCGCCACCAAAAGAACAAGCCCGACTGACGCAAAAAGGAGGAGGTGCAACACGAGGACTTCCCAGGAGGTCACCCATCCCAGTACTACTCTCGCCCAAGCACGCTTAACTGCGGAGTTCTGATGGGATCCGATGCATTAGTGCTGGTATGATCGCACCTGTTCGGTGTGGCGCGATCAACTGCTTTATGCCTTCGCCAGGCCGCCGCGCGTGCTTCAAACGATCATAACTTTCTGTCCGGGATGAATCTCGACGCCCGGGAGGCGCCGCTGGAAAGCTCGTCCTGAGCCCGCCGCCGTCCCAACCAGGGCTCGCCCGGTTGAGGTCGACCTCGACCCCAGAAACCTGTTCCGGGGCAGGTTTCGGAGCTTTTGCAGCAACGCCAAGGATCGGAGCCGCCAGGTGCGGAAACCGACTTGCCGCGGTCCGGGGCCCGCCTCAGCCGCCAAGAAGGATTTGAGAAATCGAAACCTTGCACGTGCGCGCCACCAAAAGAACAAGCCCGATTGACGCAAAAAGGAGGAGGTGCAACACAAGGACTTCCCAGGAGGTCACCCATCCCAGTACTACTCTCGCCCAAGCACGCTTAACTGCGGAGTTCTGATGGGATCCGGTGCATTAGTGCTGGTATGATCGCACCTGTCAAGTGTGGCGCGATCAACTGCTTTATGCCTTCTCCAGACCGCCGCGCGGGCTTCGAACGATCATAACTTTCTGTCCGGGATGAATCTCGAGGCCCGAGAGGCGCCGCTGGAAAGCTCGTCCTGAGCCCGCAGCCGTCCTAACCAGGGCTTGCCCGGTTGAGGTCGACCTCGACCCCAGAAACCTGTTCCGGGGCCCGTTTCAGAGCTTTTGCCGCAACGCCAAGGATCTGAGCCGCCGGGTGAGAAAACCCCCCTGCCGCGGTCTCGGGCCCGCCTCCGCTGCCGAGAAGGATTTGAGAAATCGAAACCTTGCACGTGCGCGCCACCAAAAGAACAAGCCCGACTGACGCAAAAAGGAGGAGGTGCAACACGAGGACTTCCGAGGAGGTCACCCATCCCAGTACTACTCTCGCCCAAGCATGCTTAACTGCAGAGTTCTGATGGGATCCGGTGCATTAGTGCTGGTATGATCGCACCTGTCAAGTGTGGCGCGATCAACTGCTTTATGCCTTCGCCAGGCCGCCGCGCGCTCTTCAAACGATCTTAACTTTCTGTCCGGGATGAATCTCGACGCCCGGGAGGCGCCGCTGGAAAGCTCGTCCTTAGCCCGCCGCCGTCCCAACCAGGGCTCGCCCGGTTGAGGTCGACCTCGACCCCAGAAACCTTTTCCGGGGCACGTTTCGGAGCTTTTGCTGCAACGCCATGGATCAGAGCCGCCAGGTGAGGAAATCGACCTGCTGCGGTCCCGGGCCCGCCTCCGCCGCCGAGAAGGATTTGAGAAATCGAAACCTTGCACGTGCGCGCCACCAAAAGAAAAAGCCCGACTGACGCAAAAAGGAGGAGGTGCAACACGAGGACTTCCGAGGAGGTCACCCATCCCAGTACTACTCTCGCCCAAGCATGCTTAACTGCAGAGTTCTGATGGGATCCGGTGCATTAGTGCTGGTATGATCGCACCTGTCAAGTGTGGCGCGATCAACTGCTTTATGCCTTCGCCAGGCCGCTGCGCGCTCTTCAAACGATCTGAACTTTCTGTCAGGGATGAATCTCGAGCCCGGGAGGCGCCGCTGGAAAGCTCGTCCTTAGCCCGCCGCCGTCCCAACCCGGGCTCGCTCGGTTGAGGTCGACCTCAACCCCAGAAAGCTGTTCCGAGGCCTGTTTCAGAGCTTTTGCCCTGCCGCGGTCCCGGGGCCACGCCTCCGCCGCCGAGAAGGATTTGAGAAATCGAAACCTTACGCGTGCGCGCCACCAAAAGAACAAGCCCGACTGACGCAAAAAGGAGGAGGTGCAACACGAGGACTTCCCAGGAGGTCACCCATCCCAGTACTACTCTCGCCCAAGCACGCTTAACTGCGGAGTTCTGATGGGATCCGATGCATTAGTGCTGGTATGATCGCACCTGTTCGGTGTGGCGCGATCAACTGCTTTATGCCTTCGCCAGGCCGCCGCGCGCTTCAAACGATCATAACTTTCTGTCCGGGATGAATCTCGACGCCCGGGAGGCGCCGCTGGAAAGCTCGTCCTGAGCCCGCCGCCGTCCCAACCCGGGCTCGCCCGGTTGAGGTCGACCTCGACCCCAGAAACCTGTTCCGGGGCAGGTTTCGGAGCTTTTGCAGCAACGCCAAGGATCGGAGCCGCCAGGTGCGGAAACCGACTTGCCGCGGTCCGGGGCCCGCCTCAGCCGCCAAGAAGGATTTGAGAAATCGAAACCTTGCGCGTGCGCGCCACCGATAGAACGAGCCCGATTGACGCAAAAAGGAGGAGGTGCAACACAAGGACTTCCCAGGAGCTCACCCATCCCAGTACTACTCTCGCCCAAGCACGCTTAACTGCGGAGTTCTGATGGGATCCGGTGCATTAGTGCTGGTATGATCGCACCTGTCAAGTGTGGCGCGATCAACTGCTTTATGCCTTCTACAGACCGCCGCGCGCGCTTCGAACGATCATAACTTTCTGTCCGGGATGAATCTCGAGGCCCGAGAGGCGCCGCTGGAAAGCTCGTCCTGAGCCCGCAGCCGTCCTAACCAAGGCTTGCCCGGTTGAGGTCGACCTCGACCCCAGAAACCTGTTTCGGGGCCCGTTTCAGAGCTTTTGCCGCAACGCCAAGGATCTGAGCCGCCGGGTGAGAAAACCCCCCTGCCGCGGTCTCGGGCCCGGCTCCGCCGCCGAGAAGGATTTGAGAAATTGAAACCTTGCACGTGCGCGCCACCAAAAGAACAAGCCCGACTGACGCAAAAAGGAGGAGGTGCAACACGAGGACTTCCGAGGAGGTCACCCATCCCAGTACTACTCTCGCCCAAGCATGCTTAACTGCAGAGTTTTGATGGGATCCGGTGCATTAGTGCTGGTATGATCGCACCTGTCAAGTGTGGCGCGATCAACTGCATTATGCCTTCGCCAGGCCGCCGCGCGCTCTTCAGACGATCTGAACTTTCTGTCCGGGATGAATCTCGAGCCCGGGAGGCGCCGCTGGAAAGCTCGTCCTTAGCCCGCCGCCGTCCCAACCCGGGCTCGCTCGGTTGAGGTCGACCTCAACCCCAGAAAGCTGTTCCGAGGCCTGTTTCAGAGCTTTTGCCCTGCCGCGGTCCCGGGCCCGCCTCCGCCGCCGAGAAGGAATTGAGAAATCGAAACCTTACGCGTGCGCGCCACCAAAAGAACAAGCCCGACTGACGCAAAAAGGAGGAGGTGCAACACGAGGACTTCCCAGGAGGTCACCCATCCCAGTACTACTCTCGCCCAAGCACGCTTAACTGCGGAGTTCTGATGGGATCCGATGCATTAGTGCTGGTATGATCGCACCTGTTCGGTGTGGCGCGATCAACTGCTTTATGCCTTCGCCAGGCCACCGCGCGCGCTTCAAACGATCATAACTTTCTGTCCGGGATGAATCTCGACGCTCGGGAGGCGCCGCTGGAAAGCTCGTCCTGAGCCCGCCGCCGTCCCAACCAGGGCTCGCCCGGTTGAGGTCGACCTCGACCCCAGAAACCTGTTCCGGGGCAGGTTTCGGAGCTTTTGCAGCAACGCCAAGGATCGGAGCCGCCAGGTGCGGAAACCGACTTGCCGCGGTCCGGGGCCCGCCTCAGCCGCCAAGAAGGATTTGAGAAATCGAAACCTTGCACGTGCGCGCCACCAAAAGAACAAGCCCGATTGACGCAGAAAGGAGGAGGTGCAACACAAGGACTTCCCAGGAGGTCACCCATCCCAGTACTACTCTCGCCCAAGCACGCTTAACTGCGGAGTTCTGATGGGATCCGGTGCATTAGTGCTGGTATGATCGCACCTGTCAAGTGTGGCGCGATCAACTGCTTTATGCCTTCTCCAGGCCGCCGCGCGCTCTTCAAACGATCTTAACTTTCTGTCCGGGATGAATCTCGACGCCCGGGAGGCGCCGCTGGAAAGCTCGTCCTTAGCCCGCCGCCGTCCCAACCAGGGCTCGCCCGGTTGAGGTCGACCTCGACCCCAGAAACCTGTTCCGGGGCACGTTTCGGAGCTTTTGCAGCAACGCCAAGGATCAGAGCCGCCAGGTGAGGAAATCGACCTGCTGCGGTCCCGGGCCCGCCTCCGCCGCCGAGAAGGATTTGAGAAATCGAAACCTTGCACGTGCGCGCCACCAAAAGAACAAGCCCGACTGACCCAAAAAGGAGGAGGTGCAACACGAGGACTTCCGAGGAGGTCACCCATCCCAGTACTACTCTCGCCCAAGCATGCTTAACTGCAGAGTTCTGATGGGATCCGGTGCATTAGTGCTGGTATGATCGCACCTGTCAAGTGTGGCGCGATCAACTGCTTTATGCCTTCGCCAGGCCGCTGCGCGCTCTTCAAACGATCTGAACTTTCTGTCAGGGATGAATCTCGAGCCCGGGAGGCGCCGCTGGAAAGCTCGTCCTTAGCCCGCCGCCGTCCCAACCCGGGCTCGCTCGGTTGAGGTCGACCTCAACCCCAGAAAGCTGTTCCGAGGCCTGTTTCAGAGCTTTTGCCCTGCCGCGGTCCCGGGGTCACGCCTCCGCCGCCGAGAAGGATTTGAGAAATCGAAACCTTACGCGTGCGCGCCACCAAAAGAACAAGCCCGACTGATGCAAAAAGGAGGAGGTGCAACACGAGGACTTCCCAGGAGGTCACCCATCCCAGTACTACTCTCGCCCAAGCACGCTTAACTGCGGAGTTCTGATGGGATCCGATGCATTAGTGCTGGTATGATCGCACCTGTTCGGTGTGGCGCGATCAACTGCTTTATGCCTTCGCCAGGCCGCCGCGCGCTTCAAACGATCATAACTTTCTGTCCGGGATGAATCTCGACGCCCGGGAGGCGCCGCTGGAAAGCTCGTCCTGAGCCCGCCGCCGTCCCAACCCGGGCTCGCCCGGTTGAGGTCGACCTCGACCCCAGAAACCTGTTCCGGGGCAGGTTTCGGAGCTTTTGCAGCAACGCCAAGGATCGGAGCCGCCAGGTGCGGAAAACCGACTTGCCGCGGTCCGGGGCCCGCCTCAGCCGCCAAGAAGGATTTGAGAAATCGAAACCTTGCGCGTGCGCGCCACCGAAAGAACAAGCCCGATTGACGCAAAAAGGAGGAGGTGCAACACAAGGACTTCCCAGGAGGTCACCCATCCCAGTACTACTCTCGCCCAAGCACGCTTAACTGCGGAGTTCTGATGGGATCCGGTGCATTAGTGCTGGTATGATCGCACCTGTCAAGTGTGGCGCGATCAACTGCTTTATGCCTTCTCCAGACCGCCGCGCTCGCTTCGAACGATCATAACTTTCTGTCCGGGATGAATCTCGAGGCCCGAGAGGCGCCGCTGGAAAGCTCGTCCTGAGCCCGCAGCCGTCCTAACCAGGGCTTGCCCGGTTGAGGTCGACCTCGACCCCAGAAACCTGTGCCGGGGCCCGTTTCAGAGCTTTTGCCGCAACGCCAAGGATCTGAGCCGCCGGGTGAGAAAACCCCCCTGCCGCGGTCTCGGGCCCGGCTCCGCCGCCGAGAAGGATTTGAGAAATCGAAACCGTACACGTGCGCGCCACCAAAAGAACAAGCCCGACTGACGCAAAAAGGAGGAGGTGCAACACGAGGACTTCCGAGGAGGTCACCCATCCCAGTACTACTCTCGCCCAAGCATGCTTAACTGCAGAGTTCTGATGGGATCCGGTGCATTAGTGCTGGTATGATCGCACCTGTCAAGTGTGGCGCGATCAACTGCTTTATGCCTTCGCCAGGCCGCCGCGCGCTCTTCAGACGATCTGAACTTTCTGTCCGGGATGAATCTCGAGCCCGGGAGGCGCCGCTGGAAAGCTCGTCCTTAGCCCGCCGCCGTCCCAACCCGGGCTCGCTCGGTTGAGGTCGACCTCAACCCCAGAAAGCTGTTCCGAGGCCTGTTTCAGAGCTTTTGCCCTGCCGCGGTCCCGGGCCCGCCTCCGCCGCCGAGAAGGAATTGAGAAATCGAAACCTTACGCGTGCGCGCCACCAAAAGAACAAGCCCGACTGACGCAAAAAGGAGGAGGTGCAACACGAGGACTTCCCAGGAGGTCACCCACCCCAGTACTACTCTCGCCCAAGCACGCTTAACTGCGGAGTTCTGATGGGATCCGATGCATTAGTGCTGGTATGATCGCACCTGTTCGGTGTGGCGCGATCAACTGCTTTATGCCTTCGCCAGGCCGCCGCGCGCGCTTCGAACGATCATAACTTTCTGTCCGGGATGAATCTCGACGCCCGGGAGGCGCCGCTGGAAAGCTCGTCCTGAGCCCGCCGCCGTCCCAACCAGGGCTCGCCCGGTTGAGGTCGACCTCGACCCCAGAAACCTGCTCCGGGGCAGGTTTCGGAGCTTTTGCAGCAACGCCAAGGATCGGAGCCGCCAGGTGCGGAAACCGACTTGCCGCGGTCCGGGGCCCGCCTCAGCCGCCAAGAAGGATTTGAGAAATCGAAACCTTGCGCGTGCGCGCCACCGAAAGAACAAGCCCGATTGACGCAAAAAGGAGGAGGTGCAACACAAGGACTTCCCAGGAGGTCACCCATCCCAGTACTACTCTCGCCCAAGCACGCTTAACTGCGGAGTTCTGATGGGATCCGGTGCATTAGTGCTGGTGTGATCGCACCTGTCAAGTGTGGCGCGATCAACTGCTTTATGCCTTCTCCAGACCGCCGCGCGCGCTTCGAACGATCATAACTTTCTGTCCGGGATGAATCTCGAGGCCCGAGAGGCGCCGCTGGAAAGCTCGTCCTGAGCCCGCAGCCGTCCTAACCAGGGCTTGCCCGGTTGAGGTCGACCTCGACCCCAGAAACCTGTTCCGGGGCCCGTTTCAGAGCTTTTGCCGCAACGCCAAGGATCTGAGCCGCCGGGTGAGAAAACCCCCCTGCCGCGGTCTCGGGCCCGCCTCCGCCGCCGAGAAGGATTTGAGAAATCGAAACCTTGCACGTGCGCGCCACCAAAAGAACAAGCCCGACTGACGCAAAAAGGAGGAGGTGCAACACGAGGACTTCCGAGGAGGTCACCCATCCCAGTACTACTCTCGCCCAAGCATGCTTAACTGCAGAGTTCTGATGGGATCCGGTGCATTAGTGCTGGTATGATCGCACCTGTCAAGTGTGGCGCGATCAACTGCTTTATGCCTTCGCCAGGCCGCCGCGCGCTCTTCAGACGATCTGAACTTTCTGTCCGGGATGAATCTCGAGCCCGGGAGGCGCCGCTGGAAAGCTCGTCCTTAGCCCGCCGCCGTCCCAACCCGGGCTCGCTCGGTTGAGGTCGACCTCAACCCCAGAAAGCTGTTCCGAGGCCTGTTTCAGAGCTTTTGCCCTGCCGCGGTCCCGGGCCCGCCTCCGCCGCCGAGAAGGAATTGAGAAATCGAAACCTTACGCGTGCGCGCCACCAAAAGAACAAGCCCGACTGACGCAAAAAGGAGGAGGTGCAACACGAGGACTTCCCAGGAGGTCACCCACCCCAGTACTACTCTCGCCCAAGCACGCTTAACTGCGGAGTTCTGATGGGATCCGATGCATTAGTGCTGGTATGATCGCACCTGTTCGGTGTGGCGCGATCAACTGCTTTATGCCTTCGCCAGGCCGCCGCGCGCGCTTCGAACGATCATAACTTTCTGTCCGGGATGAATCTCGACGCCCGGGAGGCGCCGCTGGAAAGCTCGTCCTCAGCCCGCCGCCGTCCCAACCAGGGCTCGCCCGGTTGAGGTCGACCTCGACCCCAGAAACCTGTTCCGGGGCAGGTTTCGGAGCTTTTGCTGCAACGCCAAGGATCGGAGCCGCCAGGTGCGGAAACCGACTTGCCGCGGTCCGGGGCCCGCCTCAGCCGCCAAGAAGGATTTGAGAAATCGAAACCTTACGCGTGCGCGCCACCGAAAGAACAAGCCCGATTGACGCAAAAAGGAGGAGGTGCAGCACAAGGACTTCCCAGGAGGTCACCCATCCCAGTACTACTCTCGCCCAAGCACGCTTAACTGCGGAGTTCTGATGGGATCCGGTGCATTAGTGCTGGTATGATCGCACCTGTCAAGTGTGGCGCGATCAACTGCTTTATGCCTTCTCCAGACCGCCGCGCGCGCTTCGAACGATCATAACTTTCTGTCCGGGATGAATCTCGAGGCCCGAGAGGCGCCGCTGGAAAGCTCGTCCTGAGCCCGCAGCCGTCCTAACCAGGGCTTGCCCGGTTGAGGTCGACCTCGACCCCAGAAACCTGTGCCGGGGCCCGTTTCAGAGCTTTTGCCGCAACAACAAGGATCTGAGCCGCCGGGTGAGAAAACCCCCCTGCCGCGGTCTCGGGCCCGCCTCCGCCGCCGAGAAGGATTTGAGAAATCGAAACCTTGCACGTGCGCGCCACCAAAAGAACAAGCCCGACTGACGCAAAAAGGAGGAGGTGCAACACGAGGACTTCCGAGGAGGTCACCCATCCCAGTACTACTCTCGCCCAAGCATGCTTAACTGCAGAGTTCTGATGGGATCCGGTGCATTAGTGCTGGTATGATCGCACCTGTCAAGTGTGGCGCGATCAACTGCTTTATGCCTTCGCCAGGCCGCCGCGCGCTCTTCAGACGATCTGAACTTTCTGTCCGGGATGAATCTCGAGCCCGGGAGGCGCCGCTGGAAAGCTCGTCCTTAGCCCGCCGCCGTCCCAACCCGGGCTCGCTCGGTTGAGGTCGACCTCAACCCCAGAAAGCTGTTCCGAGGCCTGTTTCAGAGCTTTTGCCCTGCCGCGGTCCCGGGCCCGCCTCCGCCGCCGAGAAGGAATTGAGAAATCGAAACCTTACGCGTGCGCGCCACCAAAAGAACAAGCCCGACTGACGCAAAAAGGAGGAGGTGCAACACGAGGACTTCCCAGGAGGTCACCCACCCCAGTACTACTCTCGCCCAAGCACGCTTAACTGCGGAGTTCTGATGGGATCCGATGCATTAGTGCTGGTATGATCGCACCTGTTCGGTGTGGCGCGATCAACTGCTTTATGCCTTCGCCAGGCCGCCGCGCGCGCTTCGAACGATCATAACTTTCTGTCCGGGATGAATCTCGACGCCCGGGAGGCGCCGCTGGAAAGCTCGTCCTCAGCCCGCCGCCGTCCCAACCAGGGCTCGCCCGGTTGAGGTCGACCTCGACCCCAGAAACCTGTTCCGGGGCAGGTTTCGGAGCTTTTGCTGCAACGCCAAGGATCGGAGCCGCCAGGTGCGGAAACCGACTTGCCGCGGTCCGGGGCCCGCCTCAGCCGCCAAGAAGGATTTGAGAAATCGAAACCTTACGCGTGCGCGCCACCGAAAGAACAAGCCCGATTGACGCAAAAAGGAGGAGGTGCAACACAAGGACTTCCCAGGAGGTCACCCATCCCAGTACTACTCTCGCCCAAGCACGCTTAACTGCGGAGTTCTGATGGGATCCGGTGCATTAGTGCTGGTATGATCGCACCTGTCAAGTGTGGCGCGATCAACTGCTTTATGCCTTCTCCAGACCGCCGCGCGCGCTTCGAACGATCATAACTTTCTGTCCGGGATGAATCTCGAGGCCCGAGAGGCGCCGCTGGAAAGCTCGTCCTGAGCCCGCAGCCGTCCTAACCAGGGCTTGCCCGGTTGAGGTCGACCTCGACCCCAGAAACCTGTGCCGGGGCCCGTTTCAGAGCTTTTGCCGCAACGCCAAGGATCTGAGCCGCCGGGTGAGAAAACCCCCCTGCCGCGGTCTCGGGCCCGCCTCCGCCGCCGAGAAGGATTTGAGAAATCGAAACCTTGCACGTGCGCGCCACCAAAAGAACAAGCCCGACTGACGCAAAAAGGAGGAGGTGCAACACGAGGACTTCCGAGGAGGTCACCCATCCCAGTACTACTCTCGCCCAAGCATGCTTAACTGCAGAGTTCTGATGGGATCCGGTGCATTAGTGCTGGTATGATCGCACCTGTCAAGTGTGGCGCGATCAACTGCTTTATGCCTTCGCCAGGCCGCCGCGCGCTCTTCAGACGATCTGAACTTTCTGTCCGGGATGAATCTCGAGCCCGGGAGGCGCCGCTGGAAAGCTCGTCCTTAGCCCGCCGCCGTCCCAACCCGGGCTCGCTCGGTTGAGGTCGACCTCAACCCCAGAAAGCTGTTCCGAGGCCTGTTTCAGAGCTTTTGCCCTGCCGCGGTCCCGGGCCCGCCTCCGCCGCCGAGAAGGAATTGAGAAATCGAAACCTTACGCGTGCGCGCCACCAAAAGAACAAGCCCGACTGACGCAAAAAGGAGGAGGTGCAACACGAGGACTTCCCAGGAGGTCACCCACCCCAGTACTACTCTCGCCCAAGCACGCTTAACTGCGGAGTTCTGATGGGATCCGATGCATTAGTGCTGGTATGATCGCACCTGTTCGGTGTGGCGCGATCAACTGCTTTATGCCTTCGCCAGGCCGCCGCGCGCGCTTCGAACGATCATAACTTTCTGTCCGGGATGAATCTCGACGCCCGGGAGGCGCCGCTGGAAAGCTCGTCCTGAGCCCGCCGCCGTCCCAACCAGGGCTCGCCCGGTTGAGGTCGACCTCGACCCCAGAAACCTGCTCCGGGGCAGGTTTCGGAGCTTTTGCAGCAACGCCAAGAATCGGAGCCGCCAGGTGCGAAAACCGACTTGCCGCGGTCCGGGGCCTGCCTCAGCCGCCAAGAAGGATTTGAGAAATCGAAACCTTGCGCGTGCGCGCCACCGAAAGAACAAGCCCGATTGACGCAAAAAGGAGGAGGTGCAACACAAGGACTTCCCAGGAGGTCACCCATCCCAGTACTACTCTCGCCCAAGCACGCTTAACTGCGGAGTTCTGATGGGATCCGGTGCATTAGTGCTGGTATGATCGCACCTGTCAAGTGTGGCGCGATCAACTGCTTTATGCCTTCTCCAGACCGCCGCGCGCGCTTCGAACGATCATAACTTTCTGTCCGGGATGAATCTCGAGGCCCGAGAGGCGCCGCTGGAAAGCTCGTCCTGAGCCCGCAGCCGTCCTAACCAGGGCTTGCCCGGTTGAGGTCGACCTCGACCCCAGAAACCTGTTCCGGGGCCCGTTTCAGAGCTTTTGCCGCAACGCCAAGGATCTGAGCCGCCGGGTGAGAAAACCCCCCTGCCGCGGTCTCGGGCCCGCCTCCGCCGCCGAGAAGGATTTGAGAAATCGAAACCTTGCACGTGCGCGCCACCAAAAGAACAAGCCCGACTGACGCAAAAAGGAGGAGGTGCAACACGAGGACTTCCGAGGAGGTCACCCATCCCAGTACTACTCTCGCCCAAGCATGCTTAACTGCAGAGTTCTGATGGGATCCGGTGCATTAGTGCTGGTATGATCGCACCTGTCAAGTGTGGCGCGATCAACTGCTTTATGCCTTCGCCAGGCCGCCGCGCGCTCTTCAGACGATCTGAACTTTCTGTCCGGGATGAATCTCGAGCCCGGGAGGCGCCGCTGGAAAGCTCGTCCTTAGCCCGCCGCCGTCCCAACCCGGGCTCGCTCGGTTGAGGTCGACCTCAACCCCAGAAAGCTGTTCCGAGGCCTGTTTCAGAGCTTTTGCCCTGCCGCGGTCCCGGGCCCGCCTCCGCCGCCGAGAAGGAATTGAGAAATCGAAACCTTACGCGTGCGCGCCACCAAAAGAACAAGCCCGACTGACGCAAAAAGGAGGAGGTGCAACACGAGGACTTCCCAGGAGGTCACCCACCCCAGTACTACTCTCGCCCAAGTACGCTTAACTGCGGAGTTCTGATGGGATCCGATGCATTAGTGCTGGTATGATCGCACCTGTTCGGTGTGGCGCGATCAACTGCTTTATGCCTTCGCCAGACCGCCGCGCGCGCTTCGAACGATCATAACTTTCTGTCCGGGATGAATCTCGACGCCCGGGAGGCGCCGCTGGAAAGCTCGTCCTGAGCCCGCAGCCGTCCTAACCAGGGCTTGCCCGGTTGAGGTCGACCTCGACCCCAGAAACCTGTTCCGGGGCCCGTTTCAGAGCTTTTGCCGCAACGCCAAGGATCTGAGCCGCCGGGTGAGAAAACCCCCCTGCCGCGGTCTCGGGCCCGCCTCCGCCGCCGAGAAGGATTTGAGAAATCGAAACCTTGCACGTGCGCGCCACCAAAAGAACAAGCCCGACTGACGCAAAAAGGAGGAGGTGCAACACGAGGACTTCCGAGGAGGTCACCCATCCCAGTACTACTCTCGCCCAAGCATGCTTAACTGCAGAGTTCTGATGGGATCCGGTGCATTAGTGCTGGTATGATCGCACCTGTCAAGTGTGGCGCGATCAACTGCTTTATGCCTTCGCCAGGCCGCCGCGCGCTCTTCAGACGATCTGAACTTTCTGTCCGGGATGAATCTCGAGCCCGGGAGGCGCCGCTGGAAAGCTCGTCCTTAGCCCGCCGCCGTCCCAACCCGGGCTCGCTCGGTTGAGGTCGACCTCAACCCCAGAAAGCTGTTCCGAGGCCTGTTTCAGAGCTTTTGCCCTGCCGCGGTCCCGGGCCCGCCTCCGCCGCCGAGAAGGAATTGAGAAATCGAAACCTTACGCGTGCGCGCCACCAAAAGAACAAGCCCGACTGACGCAAAAAGGAGGAGGTGCAACACGAGGACTTCCCAGGAGGTCACCCACCCCAGTACTACTCTCGCCCAAGTACGCTTAACTGCGGAGTTCTGATGGGATCCGATGCATTAGTGCTGGTATGATCGCACCTGTTCGGTGTGGCGCGATCAACTGCTTTATGCCTTCGCCAGGCCGCCGCGCGCGCTTCGAACGATCATAACTTTCTGTCCGGGATGAATCTCGACGCCCGGGAGGCGCCGCTGGAAAGCTCGTCCTGAGCCCGCCGCCGTCCCAACCAGGGCTCGCCCGGTTGAGGTCGACCTCGACCCCAGAAACCTGTTCCGGGGCAGGTTTCGGAGCTTTTGCAGCAACGCCAAGGATCGGAGCCGCCAGGTGCGGAAACCGACTTGCCGCGGTCCGGGGCCCGCCTCAGCCGCCAAGAAGGATTTGAGAAATCGAAACCTTGCGCGTGCACGCCACCGAAAGAACAAGCCCGATTGACGCAAAAAGGAGGAGGTGCAACACAAGGACTTCCCAGGAGGTCACCCATCCCAGTACTACTCTCGCCCAAGCACGCTTAACTGCGGAGTTCTGATGGGATCCGGTGCATTAGTGCTGGTATGATCGCACCTGTCAAGTGTGGCGCGATCAACTGCTTTCTGCCTTCTCAAGACCGCCGCGCGCGCTTCGAACGATCATAACTTTCTGTCTGGGATGAATCTCGAGGCCCGAGAGGCGCCGCTGGAAAGCTCGTCCTGAGCCCGCAGCCGTCCTAACCAGGGCTTGCCCGGTTGAGGTCGACCTCGACCCCAGAAACCTGTTTCGGGGCCCGTTTCAGAGCTTTTGCCGCAACGCCAAGGATCTGAGCCGCCGGGTGAGAAAACCCCCCTGCCGCGGTCTCGGGCCCGCCTCCGCCGCCGAGAAGGATTTGAGAAATCGAAACCTTGCACGTGCGCGCCACCAAAAGAACAAGCCCGACTGACGCAAAAAGGAGGAGGTGCAACACGAGGACTTCCGAGGAGGTCACCCATCCCAGTACTACTCTCGCCCAAGCATGCTTAACTGCAGAGTTCTGATGGGATCCGGTGCATTAGTGCTGGTATGATCGCACCTGTCAAGTGTGGCGCGATCAACTGCTTTATGCCTTCGCCAGGCCGCCGCGCGCTCTTCAGACGATCTGAACTTTCTGTCCGGGATGAATCTCGAGCCCGGGAGGCGCCGCTGGAAAGCTCGTCCTTAGCCCGCCGCCGTCCCAACCCGGGCTCGCTCGGTTGAGGTCGACCTCAACCCCAGAAAGCTGTTCCGAGGCCTGTTTCAGAGCTTTTGCCCTGCCGCGGTCCCGGGCCCGCCTCCGCCGCCGAGAAGGAATTGAGAAATCGAAACCTTACGCGTGCGCGCCACCAAAAGAACAAGCCCGACTGACGCAAAAAGGAGGAGGTGCAACACGAGGACTTCCCAGGAGGTCACCCACCCCAGTACTACTCTCGCCCAAGCACGCTTAACTGCGGAGTTCTGATGGGATCCGATGCATTAGTGCTGGTATGATCGCACCTGTTCGGTGTGGCGCGATCAACTGCTTTATGCCTTCGCCAGGCCGCCGCGCGCGCTTCGAACGATCATAACTTTCTGTCCGGGATGAATCTCGACGCCCGGGAGGCGCCGCTGGAAAGCTCGTCCTGAGCCCGCCGCCGTCAAAACCAGGGCTCGCCCGGTTGAGGTCGACCTCGACCCCAGAAACCTGTTCCGGGGCAGGTTTCGGAGCTTTTGCAGCAACGCCAAGGATCGGAGCCGCCAGGTGCGGAAACCGACTTGCCGCGGTCCGGGGCCCGCCTCAGCCGCCAAGAAGGATTTGAGAAATCGAAACCTTGCGCGTGCGCGCCACCGAAAGAACAAGCCCGATTGACGCAAAAAGGAGGAGGTGCAACACAAGGACTTCCCAGGAGGTCACCCATCCCAGTACTACTCTCGCCCAAGCACGCTTAACTGCGGAGTTCTGATGGGATCCGGTGCATTAGTGCTGGTATGATCGCACCTGTCAAGTGTGGCGCGATCAACTGCTTTATGCCTTCTCCAGACCGCCGCGCGCGCTTCGAACGATCATAACTTTCTGTCCGGGATGAATCTCGAGGCCCGAGAGGCGCCGCTGGAAAGCTCGTCCTGAGCCCGCAGCCGTCCTAACCAGGGCTTGCCCGGTTGAGGTCGACCTCGACCCCAGAAACCTGTTTCGGGGCCCGTTTCAGAGCTTTTGCCGCAACGCCAAGGATCTGAGCCGCCGGGTGAGAAAACCCCCCTGCCGCGGTCCCGGGCCCGCCTCCGCAGCCGAGAAGGAATTGAGAAATCGAAACCTTACGCGTGCGCGCCACCAAAAGAACAAGCCCGACTGACGCAAAAAGGAGGAGGTGCAACACGAGGACTTCCCAGGAGGTCACCCACCCCAGTACTACTCTCGCCCAAGCACGCTTAACTGCGGAGTTCTGATGGGATCCGATGCATTAGTGCTGGTATGATCGCACCTGTTCGGTGTGGCGCGATCAACTGCTTTATGCCTTCGCCAGGCCGCCGCGCGCGCTTCGAACGATCATAACTTTCTGTCCGGGATGAATCTCGACGCCCGGGAGGCGCCGCTGGAAAGCTCGTCCTGAGCCCGCCGCCGTCAAAACCAGGGCTCGCCCGGTTGAGGTCGACCTCGACCCCAGAAACCTGTTCCGGGGCAGGTTTCGGAGCTTTTGCAGCAACGCCAAGGATCGGAGCCGCCAGGTGCGGAAACCGACTTGCCGCGGTCCGGGGCCCGCCTCAGCCGCCAAGAAGGATTTGAGAAATCGAAACCTTGCGCGTGCGCGCCACCGAAAGAACAAGCCCGATTGACGCAAAAAGGAGGAGGTGCAACACAAGGACTTCCCAGGAGGTCACCCATCCCAGTACTACTCTCGCCCAAGCACGCTTAACTGCGGAGTTCTGATGGGATCCGGTGCATTAGTGCTGGTATGATCGCACCTGTCAAGTGTGGCGCGATCAACTGCTTTATGCCTTCTCCAGACCGCCGCGCGCGCTTCGAACGATCATAACTTTCTGTCCGGGATGAATCTCGAGGCCCGAGAGGCGCCGCTGGAAAGCTCGTCCTGAGCCCGCAGCCGTCCTAACCAGGGCTTGCCCGGTTGAGGTCGACCTCGACCCCAGAAACCTGTTCCGGGGCCCGTTTCAGAGCTTTTGCCGCAACGCCAAGGATCTGAGCCGCCGGGTGAGAAAACCCCCCTGCCGCGGTCTCGGGCCCGCCTCCGCCGCCAAGAAGGATTTGAGAAATCGAAACCTTGCACGTGCGCGCCACCAAAAGAACAAGCCCGACTGACGCAAAAAGGAGGAGGTGCAACACGAGGACTTCCGAGGAGGTCACCCATCCCAGTACTACTCTCGCCCAAGCATGCTTAACTGCAGAGTTCTGATGGGATCCGGTGCATTAGTGCTGGTATGATCGCACCTGTCAAGTGTGGCGCGATCAACTGCTTTATGCCTTCGCCAGGCCGCCGCGCGCTCTTCAGACGATCTGAACTTTCTGTCCGGGATGAATCTCGAGCCCGGGAGGCGCCGCTGGAAAGCTCGTCCTTAGCCCGCCGCCGTCCCAACCCGGGCTCGCTCGGTTGAGGTCGACCTCAACCCCAGAAAGCTGTTCCGAGGCCTGTTTCAGAGCTTTTGCCCTGCCGCGGTCCCGGGCCCGCCTCCGCCGCCGAGAAAGAATTGAGAAATCGAAACCTTACGCGTGCGCGCCACCAAAAGAACAAGCCCGACTGACGCAAAAAGGAGGAGGTGCAACACGAGGACTTCCCAGGAGGTCACCCACCCCAGTACTACTCTCGCCCAAGCACGCTTAACTGCGGAGTTCTGATGGGATCCGATGCATAACTGCTGGTACGATCGCACCTGTTCGGTGTGGCGCGATCAACTGCTTTATGCCTTCGCCAGGCCGCCGCGCGCTCTTCGAACGATCATAACTTTCTGTCCGGGATGAATCTCGACGCCCGGGAGGCGCCGCTGGAAAGCTCGTCCTGAGCCCGCCGCCGTCCCAACCAGGGCTCGCCCAGTTGAGGTCGACCTCGACCCCAGAAACCTGTTCCGGGGCAGGTTTCGGAGCTTTTGCAGCAACGCCAAGGATCGGAGCCGCCAGGTGCGGAAACCGACCTGCCGCGGTCCGGGGCCCGCCTCAGCCGCCAAGAAGGATTTGAGAAATCGAAACCTTGCACGTGCGCGCCACCAAAAGAACAAGCCCGACTGACGCAAAAAGGAGGAGGTGCAACACGAGGACTTCCGAGGAGGTCACCCATCCCAGTACTACTCTCGCCCAAGCATGCTTAACTGCAGAGTTCTGATGGGATCCGGTGCATTAGTGCTGGTATGATCGCACCTGTCAAGTGTGGCGCGATCAACTGCTTTATGCCTTCGCCAGGCCGCCGCGCGCTCTTCAGACGATCTGAACTTTCTGTCCGGGATGAATCTCGAGCCCGGGAGGCGCCGCTGGAAAGCTCGTCCTTAGCCCGCCGCCGTCCCAACCCGGGCTCGCTCGGTTGAGGTCGACCTCAACCCCAGAAAGCTGTTCCGAGGCCTGTTTCAGAGCTTTTGCCCTGCCGCGGTCCCGGGCCCGCCTCCGCCGCCGAGAAGGAATTGAGAAATCGAAACCTTACGCGTGCGCGCCACCAAAAGAACAAGCCCGACTGACGCAAAAAGGAGGAGGTGCAACACGAGGACTTCCCAGGAGGTCACCCACCCCAGTACTACTCTCGCCCAAGTACGCTTAACTGCGGAGTTCTGATGGGATCCGATGCATTAGTGCTGGTATGATCGCACCTGTTCGGTGTGGCGCGATCAACTGCTTTATGCCTTCGCCAGACCGCCGCGCGCGCTTCGAACGATCATAACTTTCTGTCCGGGATGAATCTCGACGCCCGGGAGGCGCCGCTGGAAAGCTCGTCCTGAGCCCGCAGCCGTCCTAACCAGGGCTTGCCCGGTTGAGGTCGACCTCGACCCCAGAAACCTGTTCCGGGGCCCGTTTCAGAGCTTTTGCCGCAACGCCAAGGATCTGAGCCGCCGGGTGAGAAAACCCCCCTGCCGCGGTCTCGGGCCCGCCTCCGCCGCCGAGAAGGATTTGAGAAATCGAAACCTTGCACGTGCGCGCCACCAAAAGAACAAGCCCGACTGACGCAAAAAGGAGGAGGTGCAACACGAGGACTTCCGAGGAGGTCACCCATCCCAGTACTACTCTCGCCCAAGCATGCTTAACTGCAGAGTTCTGATGGGATCCGGTGCATTAGTGCTGGTATGATCGCACCTGTCAAGTGTGGCGCGATCAACTGCTTTATGCCTTCGCCAGGCCGCCGCGCGCTCTTCAGACGATCTGAACTTTCTGTCCGGGATGAATCTCGAGCCCGGGAGGCGCCGCTGGAAAGCTCGTCCTTAGCCCGCCGCCGTCCCAACCCGGGCTCGCTCGGTTGAGGTCGACCTCAACCCCAGAAAGCTGTTCCGAGGCCTGTTTCAGAGCTTTTGCCCTGCCGCGGTCCCGGGCCCGCCTCCGCCGCCGAGAAGGAATTGAGAAATCGAAACCTTACGCGTGCGCGCCACCAAAAGAACAAGCCCGACTGACGCAAAAAGGAGGAGGTGCAACACGAGGACTTCCCAGGAGGTCACCCACCCCAGTACTACTCTCGCCCAAGTACGCTTAACTGCGGAGTTCTGATGGGATCCGATGCATTAGTGCTGGTATGATCGCACCTGTTCGGTGTGGCGCGATCAACTGCTTTATGCCTTCGCCAGACCGCCGCGCGCGCTTCGAACGATCATAACTTTCTGTCCGGGATGAATCTCGACGCCCGGGAGGCGCCGCTGGAAAGCTCGTCCTGAGCCCGCAGCCGTCCTAACCAGGGCTTGCCCGGTTGAGGTCGACCTCGACCCCAGAAACCTGTTCCGGGGCCCGTTTCAGAGCTTTTGCCGCAACGCCAAGGATCTGAGCCGCCGGGTGAGAAAACCCCCCTGCCGCGGTCTCGGGCCCGCCTCCGCCGCCGAGAAGGATTTGAGAAATCGAAACCTTGCACGTGCGCGCCACCAAAAGAACAAGCCCGACTGACGCAAAAAGGAGGAGGTGCAACACGAGGACTTCCGAGGAGGTCACCCATCCCAGTACTACTCTCGCCCAAGCATGCTTAACTGCAGAGTTCTGATGGGATCCGGTGCATTAGTGCTGGTATGATCGCACCTGTCAAGTGTGGCGCGATCAACTGCTTTATGCCTTCGCCAGGCCGCCGCGCGCTCTTCAGACGATCTGAACTTTCTGTCCGGGATGAATCTCGAGCCCGGGAGGCGCCGCTGGAAAGCTCGTCCTTAGCCCGCCGCCGTCCCAACCCGGGCTCGCTCGGTTGAGGTCGACCTCAACCCCAGAAAGCTGTTCCGAGGCCTGTTTCAGAGCTTTTGCCCTGCCGCGGTCCCGGGCCCGCCTCCGCCGCCGAGAAGGAATTGAGAAATCGAAACCTTACGCGTGCGCGCCACCAAAAGAACAAGCCCGACTGACGCAAAAAGGAGGAGGTGCAACACGAGGACTTCCCAGGAGGTCACCCACCCCAGTACTACTCTCGCCCAAGTACGCTTAACTGCGGAGTTCTGATGGGATCCGATGCATTAGTGCTGGTATGATCGCACCTGTTCGGTGTGGCGCGATCAACTGCTTTATGCCTTCGCCAGGCCGCCGCGCGCGCTTCGAACGATCATAACTTTCTGTCCGGGATGAATCTCGACGCCCGGGAGGCGCCGCTGGAAAGCTCGTCCTGAGCCCGCCGCCGTCCCAACCAGGGCTCGCCCGGTTGAGGTCGACCTCGACCCCAGAAACCTGTTCCGGGGCAGGTTTCGGAGCTTTTGCAGCAACGCCAAGGATCGGAGCCGCCAGGTGCGGAAACCGACTTGCCGCGGTCCGGGGCCCGCCTCAGCCGCCAAGAAGGATTTGAGAAATCGAAACCTTGCGCGTGCACGCCACCGAAAGAACAAGCCCGATTGACGCAAAAAGGAGGAGGTGCAACACAAGGACTTCCCAGGAGGTCACCCATCCCAGTACTACTCTCGCCCAAGCACGCTTAACTGCGGAGTTCTGATGGGATCCGGTGCATTAGTGCTGGTATGATCGCACCTGTCAAGTGTGGCGCGATCAACTGCTTTCTGCCCTCTCCAGACCGCCGCGCGCGCTTCGAACGATCATAACTTTCTGTCTGGGATGAATCTCGAGGCCCGAGAGGCGCCGCTGGAAAGCTCGTCCTGAGCCCGCAGCCGTCCTAACCAGGGCTTGCCCGGTTGAGGTCGACCTCGACCCCAGAAACCTGTTTCGGGGCCCGTTTCAGAGCTTTTGCCGCAACGCCAAGGATCTGAGCCGCCGGGTGAGAAAACCCCCCTGCCGCGGTCCCGGGCCCGCCTCCGCAGCCGAGAAGGAATTGAGAAATCGAAACCTTACGCGTGCGCGCCACCAAAAGAACAAGCCCGACTGACGCAAAAAGGAGGAGGTGCAACACGAGGACTTCCCAGGAGGTCACCCACCCCAGTACTACTCTCGCCCAAGCACGCTTAACTGCGGAGTTCTGATGGGATCCGATGCATTAGTGCTGGTATGATCGCACCTGTTCGGTGTGGCGCGATCAACTGCTTTATGCCTTCGCCAGGCCGCCGCGCGCGCTTCGAACGATCATAACTTTCTGTCCGGGATGAATCTCGACGCCCGGGAGGCGCCGCTGGAAAGCTCGTCCTGAGCCCGCCGCCGTCAAAACCAGGGCTCGCCCGGTTGAGGTCGACCTCGACCCCAGAAACCTGTTCCGGGGCAGGTTTCGGAGCTTTTGCAGCAACGCCAAGGATCGGAGCCGCCAGGTGCGGAAACCGACTTGCCGCGGTCCGGGGCCCGCCTCAGCCGCCAAGAAGGATTTGAGAAATCGAAACCTTGCGCGTGCGCGCCACCGAAAGAACAAGCCCGATTGACGCAAAAAGGAGGAGGTGCAACACAAGGACTTCCCAGGAGGTCACCCATCCCAGTACTACTCTCGCCCAAGCACGCTTAACTGCGGAGTTCTGATGGGATCCGGTGCATTAGTGCTGGTATGATCGCACCTGTCAAGTGTGGCGCGATCAACTGCTTTATGCCTTCTCCAGACCGCCGCGCGCGCTCCGAACGATCATAACTTTCTGTCCGGGATGAATCTCGAGGCCCGAGAGGCGCCGCTGGAAAGCTCGTCCTGAGCCCGCAGCCGTCCTAACCAGGGCTTGCCCGGTTGAGGTCGACCTCGACCCCAGAAACCTGTTCCGGGGCCCGTTTCAGAGCTTTTGCCGCAACGCCAAGGATCTGAGCCGCCGGGTGAGAAAACCCCCCTGCCGCGGTCTCGGGCCCGCCTCCGCCGCCGAGAAGGATTTGAGAAATCGAAACCTTGCACGTGCGCGCCACCAAAAGAACAAGCCCGACTGACGCAAAAAGGAGGAGGTGCAACACGAGGACTTCCGAGGAGGTCACCCATCCCAGTACTACTCTCGCCCAAGCATGCTTAACTGCAGAGTTCTGATGGGATCCGGTGCATTAGTGCTGGTATGATCGCACCTGTCAAGTGTGGCGCGATCAACATCTTTATGCCTTCGCCAGGCCGCCGCGCGCTCTTCAGACGATCTGAACTTTCTGTCCGGGATGAATCTCGAGCCCGGGAGGCGCCGCTGGAAAGCTCGTCCTTAGCCCGCCGCCGTCCCAACCCGGGCTCGCTCGGTTGAGGTCGACCTCAACCCCAGAAAGCTGTTCCGAGGCCTGTTTCAGAGCTTTTGCCCTGCCGCGGTCCCGGGCCCGCCTCCGCCGCCGAGAAGGAATTGAGAAATCGAAACCTTACGCGTGCGCGCCACCAAAAGAACAAGCCCGACTGACGCAAAAAGGAGGAGGTGCAACACGAGGACTTCCCAGGAGGTCACCCACCCCAGTACTACTCTCGCCCAAGCACGCTTAACTGCGGAGTTCTGATGGGATCCGATGCATAAGTGCTGGTACGATCGCACCTGTTCGGTGTGGCGCGATCAACTGCTTTATGCCTTCGCCAGGCCGCCGCGCGCGCTTCGAACGATCATAACTTTCTGTCCGGGATGAATCTCGACGCCCGGGAGGCGCCGCTGGAAAGCTCGTCCTGAGCCCGCCGCCGTCCCAACCAGGGCTCGCCCAGTTGAGGTCGACCTCGACCCCAGAAACCTGTTCCGGGGCAGGTTTCGGAGCTTTTGCAGCAACGCCAAGGATCGGAGCCGCCAGGTGCGGAAACCGACCTGCCGCGGTCCGGGGCCCGCCTCAGCCGCCAAGAAGGATTTGAGAAATCGAAACCTTGCACGTGCGCGCCACCAAAAGAACAAGCCCGACTGACGCAAAAAGGAGGAGGTGCAACACGAGGACTTCCGAGGAGGTCACCCATCCCAGTACTACTCTCGCCCAAGCATGCTTAACTGCAGAGTTCTGATGGGATCCGGTGCATTAGTGCTGGTATGATCGCACCTGTCAAGTGTGGCGCGATCAACTGCTTTATGCCTTCGCCAGGCCGCCGCGCGCTCTTCAGACGATCTGAACTTTCTGTCCGGGATGAATCTCGAGCCCGGGAGGCGCCGCTGGAAAGCTCGTCCTTAGCCCGCCGCCGTCCCAACCCGGGCTCGCTCGGTTGAGGTCGACCTCAACCCCAGAAAGCTGTTCCGAGGCCTGTTTCAGAGCTTTTGCCCTGCCGCGGTCCCGGGTTCGCCTCCGCCGCCGAGAAGGAATTGAGAAATCGAAACCTTACGCGTGCGCGCCACCAAAAGAACAAGCCCGACTGACGCAAAAAGGAGGAGGTGCAACACGAGGACTTCCCAGGAGGTCACCCACCCCAGTACTACTCTCGCCCAAGTACGCTTAACTGCGGAGTTCTGATGGGATCCGATGCATTAGTGCTGGTATGATCGCACCTGTTCGGTGTGGCGCGATCAACTGCTTTATGCCTTCGCCAGGCCGCCGCGCGCGCTTCGAACGATCATAACTTTCTGTCCGGGATGAATCTCGACGCCCGGGAGGCGCCGCTGGAAAGCTCGTCCTGAGCCCGCCGCCGTCCCAACCAGGGCTCGCCCGGTTGAGGTCGACCTCGACCCCAGAAACCTGTTCCGGGGCAGGTTTCGGAGCTTTTGCAGCAACGCCAAGGATCGGAGCCGCCAGGTGCGGAAACCGACTTGCCGCGGTCCGGGGCCCGCCTCAGCCGCCAAGAAGGATTTGAGAAATCGAAACCTTGCGCGTGCACGCCACCGAAAGAACAAGCCCGATTGACGCAAAAAGGAGGAGGTGCAACACAAGGACTTCCCAGGAGGTCACCCATCCCAGTACTACTCTCGCCCAAGCACGCTTAACTGCGGAGTTCTGATGGGATCCGGTGCATTAGTGCTGGTATGATCGCACCTGTCAAGTGTGGCGCGATCAACTGCTTTCTGCCCTCTCCAGACCGCCGCGCGCGCTTCGAACGATCATAACTTTCTGTCTGGGATGAATCTCGAGGCCCGAGAGGCGCCGCTGGAAAGCTCGTCCTGAGCCCGCAGCCGTCCTAACCAGGGCTTGCCCGGTTGAGGTCGACCTCGACCCCAGAAACCTGTTTCGGGGCCCGTTTCAGAGCTTTTGCCGCAACGCCAAGGATCTGAGCCGCCGGGTGAGAAAACCCCCCTGCCGCGGTCCCGGGCCCGCCTCCGCAGCCGAGAAGGAATTGAGAAATCGAAACCTTACGCGTGCGCGCCACCAAAAGAACAAGCCCGACTGACGCAAAAAGGAGGAGGTGCAACACGAGGACTTCCCAGGAGGTCACCCACCCCAGTACTACTCTCGCCCAAGCACGCTTAACTGCGGAGTTCTGATGGGATCCGATGCATTAGTGCTGGTATGATCGCACCTGTTCGGTGTGGCGCGATCAACTGCTTTATGCCTTCGCCAGGCCGCCGCGCGCGCTTCGAACGATCATAACTTTCTGTCCGGGATGAATCTCGACGCCCGGGAGGCGCCGCTGGAAAGCTCGTCCTGAGCCCGCCGCCGTCAAAACCAGGGCTCGCCCGGTTGAGGTCGACCTCGACCCCAGAAACCTGTTCCGGGGCAGGTTTCGGAGCTTTTGCAGCAACGCCAAGGATCGGAGCCGCCAGGTGCGGAAACCGACTTGCCGCGGTCCGGGGCCCGCCTCAGCCGCCAAGAAGGATTTGAGAAATCGAAACCTTGCGCGTGCGCGCCACCGAAAGAACAAGCCCGATTGACGCAAAAAGGAGGAGGTGCAACACAAGGACTTCCCAGGAGGTCACCCATCCCAGTACTACTCTCGCCCAAGCACGCTTAACTGCGGAGTTCTGATGGGATCCGGTGCATTAGTGCTGGTATGATCGCACCTGTCAAGTGTGGCGCGATCAACTGCTTTATGCCTTCTCCAGACCGCCGCGCGCGCTTCGAACGATCATAACTTTCTGTCCGGGATGAATCTCGAGGCCCGAGAGGCGCCGCTGGAAAGCTCGTCCTGAGCCCGCAGCCGTCCTAACCAGGGCTTGCCCGGTTGAGGTCGACCTCGACCCCAGAAACCTGTTCCGGGGCCCGTTTCAGAGCTTTTGCCGCAACGCCAAGGATCTGAGCCGCCGGGTGAGAAAACCCCCCTGCCGCGGTCTCGGGCCCGCCTCCGCCGCCGAGAAGGATTTGAGAAATCGAAACCTTGCACGTGCGCGCCACCAAAAGAACAAGCCCGACTGACGCAAAAAGGAGGAGGTGCAACACGAGGACTTCCGAGGAGGTCACCCATCCCAGTACTACTCTCGCCCAAGCATGCTTAACTGCAGAGTTCTGATGGGATCCGGTGCATTAGTGCTGGTATGATCGCACCTGTCAAGTGTGGCGCGATCAACATCTTTATGCCTTCGCCAGGCCGCCGCGCGCTCTTCAGACGATCTGAACTTTCTGTCCGGGATGAATCTCGAGCCCGGGAGGCGCCGCTGGAAAGCTCGTCCTTAGCCCGCCGCCGTCCCAACCCGGGCTCGCTCGGTTGAGGTCGACCTCAACCCCAGAAAGCTGTTCCGAGGCCTGTTTCAGAGCTTTTGCCCTGCCGCGGTCCCGGGCCCGCCTCCGCCGCCGAGAAGGAATTGAGAAATCGAAACCTTACGCGTGCGCGCCACCAAAAGAA
This sequence comes from Canavalia gladiata, assembly GCA_037954105.1. Taxonomy (NCBI): domain Eukaryota; kingdom Viridiplantae; phylum Streptophyta; class Magnoliopsida; order Fabales; family Fabaceae; genus Canavalia; species Canavalia gladiata. Next base: position 27,069,309 of record CM075661.1, on the reverse strand, counting down.
CAAGCCCGACTGACGCAAAAAGGAGGAGGTGCAACACGAGGACTTCCCAGGAGGTCACCCACCCCAGTACTACTCTCGCCCAAGCACGCTTAACTGCGGAGTTCTGATGGGATCCGATGCATAAGTGCTGGTACGATCGCACCTGTTCGGTGTGGCACGATCAACTGCTTTATGCCTTCGCCAGGCCGCCGCGCGCGCTTCGAACGATCATAACTTTCTGTCCGGGATGAATCTCGACGCCCGGGAGGCGCCGCTGGAAAGCTCGTCCTGAGCCCGCCGCCGTCCCAACCAGGGCTCGCCCAGTTGAGGTCGACCTCGACCCCAGAAACCTGTTCCGGGGCAGGTTTCGGAGCTTTTGCAGCAACGCCAAGGATCGGAGCCGCCAGGTGCGGAAACCGACCTGCCGCGGTCCGGGGCCCGCCTCAGCCGCCAAGAAGGATTTGAGAAATCGAAACCTTGCACGTGCGCGCCACCAAAAGAACAAGCCCGACTGACGCAAAAAGGAGGAGGTGCAACACGAGGACTTCCGAGGAGGTCACCCATCCCAGTACTACTCTCGCCCAAGCATGCTTAACTGCAGAGTTCTGATGGGATCCGGTGCATTAGTGCTGGTATGATCGCACCTGTCAAGTGTGGCGCGATCAACTGCTTTATGCCTTCGCCAGGCCGCCGCGCGCTCTTCAGACGATCTGAACTTTCTGTCCGGGATGAATCTCGAGCCCGGGAGGCGCCGCTGGAAAGCTCGTCCTTAGCCCGCCGCCGTCCCAACCCGGGCTCGCTCGGTTGAGGTCGACCTCAACCCCAGAAAGCTGTTCCGAGGCCTGTTTCAGAGCTTTTGCCCTGCCGCGGTCCCGGGCCCGCCTCCGCCGCCGAGAAGGAATTGAGAAATCGAAACCTTACGCGTGCGCGCCACCAAAAGAACAAGCCCGACTGACGCAAAAAGGAGGAGGTGCAACACGAGGACTTCCCAGGAGGTCACCCACCCCAGTACTACTCTCGCCCAAGCACGCTTAACTGCGGAGTTCTGATGGGATCCGATGCATTAGTGCTGGTATGATCGCACCTGTTCGGTGTGGCGCGATCAACTGCTTTATGCCTTCGCCAGGCCGCCGCGCGCGCTTCGAACGATCATAACTTTCTGTCCGGGATGAATCTCGACGCCCGGGAGGCGCCGCTGGAAAGCTCGTCCTGAGCCCGCCGCCGTCCCAACCAGGGCTCGCCCGGTTGAGGTCGACCTCGACCCCAGAAACCTGTTCCGGGGCAGGTTTCGGAGCTTTTGCAGCAACGCCAAGGATCGGAGCCGCCAGGTGCGGAAACCGACTTGCCGGGGTCCGGGGCCCGCCTCAGCCGCCAAGAAGGATTTGAGAAATCGAAACCTTGCGCGTGCGCGCCACCGAAAGAACAAGCCCGATTGACGCAAAAAGGAGGAGGTGCAACACAAGGACTTCCCAGGAGGTCACCCATCCCAGTACTACTCTCGCCCAAGCACGCTTAACTGCGGAGTTCTGATGGGATCCGGTGCATTAGTGCTGGTATGATCGCACCTGTCAAGTGTGGCGCGATCAACTGCTTTATGCCTTCTCCAGACCGCCGCGCGCGCTTCGAACGATCATAACTTTCTGTCCGGGATGAATCTCGAGGCCCGAGAGGCGCCGCTGGAAAGCTCGTCCTGAGCCCGCAGCCGTCCTAACCAGGGCTTGCCCGGTTGAGGTCGACCTCGACCCCAGAAACCTGTTCCGGGGCCCGTTTCAGAGCTTTTGCCGCAACGCCAAGGATCTGAGCCGCCGGGTGAGAACACCCCCCTGCCGCGGTCTCGGGCCCGCCTCCGCCGCCGAGAAGGATTTGAGAAATCGAAACCTTGCACGTGCGCGCCACCAAAAGAACAAGCCCGACTGACGCAAAAAGGAGGAGGTGCAACACGAGGACTTCCGAGGAGGTCACCCATCCCAGTACTACTCTCGCCCAAGCATGCTTAACTGCAGAGTTCTGATGGGATCCGGTGCATTAGTGCTGGTATGATCGCACCTGTCAAGTGTGGCGCGATCAACTGCTTTATGCCTTCGCCAGGCCGCTGCGCGCTCTTCAGACGATCTGAACTTTCTGTCCGGGATGAATCTCGAGCCCGGGAGGCGCCGCTGGAAAGCTCGTCCTTAGCCCGCCGCCGTCCCAACCCGGGCTCGCTCGGTTGAGGTCGACCTCAACCCCAGAAAGCTGTTCCGAGGCCTGTTTCAGAGCTTTTGCCCTGCCGCGGTCCCGGGCCCGCCTCCGCCGCCGAGAAGGAATTGAGAAATCGAAACCTTACGCGTGCGCGCCACCAAAAGAACAAGCCCGACTGACGCAAAAAGGAGGAGGTGCAACACGAGGACTTCCCAGGAGGTCACCCACCCCAGTACTACTCTCGCCCAAGCACGCTTAACTGCGGAGTTCTGATGGGATCCGATGCATTAGTGCTGGTACGATCGCACCTGTTCGGTGTGGCGCGATCAACTGCTTTATGCCTTCGCCAGGCCGCCGCGCGCGCTTCGAACGATCATAACTTTCTGTCCGGGATGAATCTCGACGCCCGGGAGGCGCCGCTGGAAAGCTCGTCCTGAGCCCGCCGCCGTCCCAACCAGGGCTCGCCCGGTTGAGGTCGACCTCGACCCCAGAAACCTGTTCCGGGGCAGGTTTCGGAGCTTTTGCAGCAACGCCAAGGATCGGAGCCGCCAGGTGCGGAAACCGACTTGCCGCGGTCCGGGGCCCGCCTCAGCCGCCAAGAAGGATTTGAGAAATCGAAACCTTGCGCGCTTCGAACGATCATAACTTTCTGTCCGGGATGAATCTCGACGCCCGGGAGGCGCCGCTGGAAAGCTCGTCCTGAGCCCGCCGCCGTCCCAACCAGGGCTCGCCCGGTTGAGGTCGACCTCGACCCCAGAAACCTGTTCCGGGGCAGGTTTCGGAGCTTTTGCAGCAACGCCAAGGATCGGAGCCGCCAGGTGCGGAAACCGACTTGCCGCGGTCCGGGGCCCGCCTCAGCCGCCAAGAAGGATTTGAGAAATCGAAACCTTGCGCGCTTCGAACGATCATAACTTTCTGTCCGGGATGAATCTCGACGCCCGGGAGGCGCCGCTGGAAAGCTCGTCCTGAGCCCGCCGCCGTCCCAACCAGGGCTCGCCCGGTTGAGGTCGACCTCGACCCCAGAAACCTGTTCCGGGGCAGGTTTCGGAGCTTTTGCAGCAACGCCAAGGATCGGAGCCGCCAGGTGCGGAAACCGACTTGCCGCGGTCCGGGGCCCGCCTCAGCCGCCAAGAAGGATTTGAGAAATCGAAACCTTGCGCGTGCGCGCCACCGAAAGAACAAGCCCGATTGACGCAAAAAGGAGGAGGTGCAACACAAGGACTTCCCAGGAGGTCACCCATCCCAGTACTACTCTCGCCCAAGCACGCTTAACTGCGGAGTTCTGATGGGATCCGGTGCATTAGTGCTGGTATGATCGCACCTGTCAAGTGTGGCGCGATCAACTGCTTTATGCCTTCTCCACACCGCCGCGCGCGCTTCGAACGATCATAACTTTCTGTCGAAAGCTCGTCCTTAGCCCGCCGCCGTCCCAACCCGGGTTCGCTCGGTTGAGGTCGACCTCAACACCAGAAACCTGTTCCGAGGCCTGTTTCAGAGCTTTTGCCCTGCCGCGGTCCCAGGCCCGCCTCCGCCGCCGAGAAGGATTTGAGAAATCGAAACCTTACGCGTGCGAGCCACCAAAAGAACAAGCCCGACTGACGCAAAAAGGAGGAGGTGCAACACGAGGACTTCCAGGGAGGTCACCCATCCCAGTACTACTCTCGCCCAAGCACGCTTAACTGCGGAGTTCTGATGGGATCCGATGCATTAGTGCTGGTATGATCGCACCTGTCCGGTGTGGCGCGATCAACTGCTTTATGCCTTCGCCAGGCCGCCGCGCGCGGTTCAAACGATCATAACTTTCTGTCCGGGATGAATCTCGACGCCCGGGAGGCGCCGCTGGAAAGCTCGTCCTGAGCCCGCCGCCGTCCCAACCAGGGCTCGCCCGGTTGAGGTCGACCTCGACCCCAGAAACCTGTTCCGGGGCACGTTTCGGAGCTTTTGCAGCAACGCCAAGGATCAGAGCCGCCGGGTGAGGAAACCGACCTGCTGCGGTCCCGGGCCCGCCTCCGCCGCCGAGAAGGTTTTGAGAAATCGAAACCTTGCACGTGCGCGCCACCAAAAGAACAAGCCCGACTGACGCAAAAAGGAGGAGGTGCAACACGAGGACTTCCGAGGAGGTCACCCATCCCAGTACTACTCTCGCCCAAGCATGCTTAACTGCAGAGTTCTGATGGGATCCGGTGCATTAGTGCTGGTATGATCGCACCTGTCAAGTGTGGCGCGATCAACATCTTTATGCCTTCGCCAGGCCGCCGCGCGCTCTTCAGACGATCTGAACTTTCTGTCCGGGATGAATCTCGAGCCCGGGAGGCGCCGCTGGAAAGCTCGTCCTTAGCCCGCCGCCGTCCCAACCCGGGCTCGCTCGGTTGAGGTCGACCTCAACCCCAGAAAGCTGTTCCGAGGCCTGTTTCAGAGCTTTTGCCCTGCCGCGGTCCCGGGCCCGCCTCCGCCGCCGAGAAGGAATTGAGAAATCGAAACCTTACGCGTGCGCGCCACCAAAAGAACAAGCCCGACTGACGCAAAAAGGAGGAGGTGCAACACGAGGACTTCCCAGGAGGTCACCCACCCCAGTACTACTCTCGCCCAAGCACGCTTAACTGCGGAGTTCTGATGGGATCCGATGCATAAGTGCTGGTACGATCGCACCTGTTCGGTGTGGCACGATCAACTGCTTTATGCCTTCGCCAGGCCGCCGCGCGCGCTTCGAACGATCATAACTTTCTGTCCGGGATGAATCTCGACGCCCGGGAGGCGCCGCTGGAAAGCTCGTCCTGAGCCCGCCGCCGTCCCAACCAGGGCTCGCCCAGTTGAGGTCGACCTCGACCCCAGAAACCTGTTCCGGGGCAGGTTTCGGAGCTTTTGCAGCAACGCCAAGGATCGGAGCCGCCAGGTGCGGAAACCGACCTGCCGCGGTCCGGGGCCCGCCTCAGCCGCCAAGAAGGATTTGAGAAATCGAAACCTTGCACGTGCGCGCCACCAAAAGAACAAGCCCGACTGACGCAAAAAGGAGGAGGTGCAACACGAGGACTTCCGAGGAGGTCACCCATCCCAGTACTACTCTCGCCCAAGCATGCTTAACTGCAGAGTTCTGATGGGATCCGGTGCATTAGTGCTGGTATGATCGCACCTGTCAAGTGTGGCGCGATCAACTGCTTTATGCCTTCGCCAGGCCGCCGCGCGCTCTTCAGACGATCTGAACTTTCTGTCCGGGATGAATCTCGAGCCCGGGAGGCGCCGCTGGAAAGCTCGTCCTTAGCCCGCCGCCGTCCCAACCCGGGCTCGCTCGGTTGAGGTCGACCTCAACCCCAGAAAGCTGTTCCGAGGCCTGTTTCAGAGCTTTTGCCCTGCCGCGGTCCCGGGCCCGCCTCCGCCGCCGAGAAGGAATTGAGAAATCGAAACCTTACGCGTGCGCGCCACCAAAAGAACAAGCCCGACTGACGCAAAAAGGAGGAGGTGCAACACGAGGACTTCCCAGGAGGTCACCCACCCCAGTACTACTCTCGCCCAAGCACGCTTAACTGCGGAGTTCTGATGGGATCCGATGCATTAGTGCTGGTATGATCGCACCTGTTCGGTGTGGCGCGATCAACTGCTTTATGCCTTCGCCAGGCCGCCGCGCGCGCTTCGAACGATCATAACTTTCTGTCCGGGATGAATCTCGACGCCCGGGAGGCGCCGCTGGAAAGCTCGTCCTGAGCCCGCCGCCGTCCCAACCAGGGCTCGCCCGGTTGAGGTCGACCTCGACCCCAGAAACCTGTTCCGGGGCAGGTTTCGGAGCTTTTGCAGCAACGCCAAGGATCGGAGCCGCCAGGTGCGGAAACCGACTTGCCGGGGTCCGGGGCCCGCCTCAGCCGCCAAGAAGGATTTGAGAAATCGAAACCTTGCGCGTGCGCGCCACCGAAAGAACAAGCCCGATTGACGCAAAAAGGAGGAGGTGCAACACAAGGACTTCCCAGGAGGTCACCCATCCCAGTACTACTCTCGCCCAAGCACGCTTAACTGCGGAGTTCTGATGGGATCCGGTGCATTAGTGCTGGTATGATCGCACCTGTCAAGTGTGGCGCGATCAACTGCTTTATGCCTTCTCCAGACCGCCGCGCGCGCTTCGAACGATCATAACTTTCTGTCCGGGATGAATCTCGAGGCCCGAGAGGCGCCGCTGGAAAGCTCGTCCTGAGCCCGCAGCCGTCCTAACCAGGGCTTGCCCGGTTGAGGTCGACCTCGACCCCAGAAACCTGTTCCGGGGCCCGTTTCAGAGCTTTTGCCGCAACGCCAAGGATCTGAGCCGCCGGGTGAGAACACCCCCCTGCCGCGGTCTCGGGCCCGCCTCCGCCGCCGAGAAGGATTTGAGAAATCGAAACCTTGCACGTGCGCGCCACCAAAAGAACAAGCCCGACTGACGCAAAAAGGAGGAGGTGCAACACGAGGACTTCCGAGGAGGTCACCCATCCCAGTACTACTCTCGCCCAAGCATGCTTAACTGCAGAGTTCTGATGGGATCCGGTGCATTAGTGCTGGTATGATCGCACCTGTCAAGTGTGGCGCGATCAACTGCTTTATGCCTTCGCCAGGCCGCTGCGCGCTCTTCAGACGATCTGAACTTTCTGTCCGGGATGAATCTCGAGCCCGGGAGGCGCCGCTGGAAAGCTCGTCCTTAGCCCGCCGCCGTCCCAACCCGGGCTCGCTCGGTTGAGGTCGACCTCAACCCCAGAAAGCTGTTCCGAGGCCTGTTTCAGAGCTTTTGCCCTGCCGCGGTCCCGGGCCCGCCTCCGCCGCCGAGAAGGAATTGAGAAATCGAAACCTTACGCGTGCGCGCCACCAAAAGAACAAGCCCGACTGACGCAAAAAGGAGGAGGTGCAACACGAGGACTTCCCAGGAGGTCACCCACCCCAGTACTACTCTCGCCCAAGCACGCTTAACTGCGGAGTTCTGATGGGATCCGATGCATTAGTGCTGGTACGATCGCACCTGTTCGGTGTGGCGCGATCAACTGCTTTATGCCTTCGCCAGGCCGCCGCGCGCGCTTCGAACGATCATAACTTTCTGTCCGGGATGAATCTCGACGCCCGGGAGGCGCCGCTGGAAAGCTCGTCCTGAGCCCGCCGCCGTCCCAACCAGGGCTCGCCCGGTTGAGGTCGACCTCGACCCCAGAAACCTGTTCCGGGGCAGGTTTCGGAGCTTTTGCAGCAACGCCAAGGATCGGAGCCGCCAGGTGCGGAAACCGACTTGCCGCGGTCCGGGGCCCGCCTCAGCCGCCAAGAAGGATTTGAGAAATCGAAACCTTGCGCGCTTCGAACGATCATAACTTTCTGTCCGGGATGAATCTCGACGCCCGGGAGGCGCCGCTGGAAAGCTCGTCCTGAGCCCGCCGCCGTCCCAACCAGGGCTCGCCCGGTTGAGGTCGACCTCGACCCCAGAAACCTGTTCCGGGGCAGGTTTCGGAGCTTTTGCAGCAACGCCAAGGATCGGAGCCGCCAGGTGCGGAAACCGACTTGCCGCGGTCCGGGGCCCGCCTCAGCCGCCAAGAAGGATTTGAGAAATCGAAACCTTGCGCGCTTCGAACGATCATAACTTTCTGTCCGGGATGAATCTCGACGCCCGGGAGGCGCCGCTGGAAAGCTCGTCCTGAGCCCGCCGCCGTCCCAACCAGGGCTCGCCCGGTTGAGGTCGACCTCGACCCCAGAAACCTGTTCCGGGGCAGGTTTCGGAGCTTTTGCAGCAACGCCAAGGATCGGAGCCGCCAGGTGCGGAAACCGACTTGCCGCGGTCCGGGGCCCGCCTCAGCCGCCAAGAAGGATTTGAGAAATCGAAACCTTGCGCGTGCGCGCCACCGAAAGAACAAGCCCGATTGACGCAAAAAGGAGGAGGTGCAACACAAGGACTTCCCAGGAGGTCACCCATCCCAGTACTACTCTCGCCCAAGCACGCTTAACTGCGGAGTTCTGATGGGATCCGGTGCATTAGTGCTGGTATGATCGCACCTGTCAAGTGTGGCGCGATCAACTGCTTTATGCCTTCTCCACACCGCCGCGCGCGCTTCGAACGATCATAACTTTCTGTCGAAAGCTCGTCCTTAGCCCGCCGCCGTCCCAACCCGGGTTCGCTCGGTTGAGGTCGACCTCAACACCAGAAACCTGTTCCGAGGCCTGTTTCAGAGCTTTTGCCCTGCCGCGGTCCCAGGCCCGCCTCCGCCGCCGAGAAGGATTTGAGAAATCGAAACCTTACGCGTGCGAGCCACCAAAAGAACAAGCCCGACTGACGCAAAAAGGAGGAGGTGCAACACGAGGACTTCCAGGGAGGTCACCCATCCCAGTACTACTCTCGCCCAAGCACGCTTAACTGCGGAGTTCTGATGGGATCCGATGCATTAGTGCTGGTATGATCGCACCTGTCCGGTGTGGCGCGATCAACTGCTTTATGCCTTCGCCAGGCCGCCGCGCGCGGTTCAAACGATCATAACTTTCTGTCCGGGATGAATCTCGACGCCCGGGAGGCGCCGCTGGAAAGCTCGTCCTGAGCCCGCCGCCGTCCCAACCAGGGCTCGCCCGGTTGAGGTCGACCTCGACCCCAGAAACCTGTTCCGGGGCACGTTTCGGAGCTTTTGCAGCAACGCCAAGGATCAGAGCCGCCGGGTGAGGAAACCGACCTGCTGCGGTCCCGGGCCCGCCTCCGCCGCCGAGAAGGTTTTGAGAAATCGAAACCTTGCACGTGCGCGCCACCAAAAGAACAAGCCCGACTGACGCAAAAAGGAGGAGGTGCAACACGAGGACTTCCGAGGAGGTCACCCATCCCAGTACTACTCTCGCCCAAGCATGCTTAACTGCAGAGTTCTGATCGGATCCGGTGCATTAGTGCTGGTATGATCGCACCTGTCAAGTGTGGCGCGATCAACTGCTTTATGCCTTCGCCAGGCCGCCGCGCGCGCTTCAAACGATCATAACTTTATGTCCGGGATGAATCTCGAGGCCCAGGAGGCGCCGCTGGAAAGCTCGTCCTGAGCCCGCCGCCGTCCTAACCAGGGCTTGCCCGGTTGAGGTCGACCTCGACCCCAGAAACCTGTTCCGGGGCCCGTTTGAGAGCTTTTGCAGCAACGGCAAGGATCGGAGCCGCCGGGTGAGGAAACCGCCCGGCCGCGGTCCCGGGCCCGCCTCCGCCACCGAGAAGGATTTGAGAAATCGAAACATTGCACGTGCGCGCCACCAAAAGAACAAGCCCGACTGACGCAAAAAGGAGGAGGTGCAACACGAGGACTTCCCAGGAGGTCACCCATCCCAGTACTACTCTCGCCCAAGCACGCTTCACTGCGGAGTTCTGATGGGATCCGGTGCATTAGTGCTGGTATGATCGCACCTGTCAAGTGTGGCGCGATCAACTGCTTTATGCCTTCGCCAGGCCGCCACGCGCGCTTCAGACGATCAAAACTTTCTGTCCGGGATGAATCTCGAGACCCGGGAGGCGCCGCTGGAAAGCTCGTCCTGAGCCCGCCGCCGTCCCAACTGGGGCTCGCCCGGTTGAGGTCGACCTCGACCCCAGAAACCTGTTCCGGGGCCCGTTTAAGAGCTTTTGCAGCAACGGCAAGGATCAGAGCCGCTGGGTGAGGAAACCGCCCTGCAGCAGTCCCGGGCCCGCCTCCGCCGCCGAGAAGGATTTGAGAAATCGAAACCTTGCGCGTGCGCGCCACCAAAGGGAGAAGCCCGACTGACGCAAAAAGGAGGAGGTGCAACACGAGGACTTCCCAGGAGGTCACCCATCCCAGTACTACTCTCGCCCAAGCACGCTTAACTGCGGAGTTCTATTGGGATCCGGTGCATTAGAGCTGGTATGATCGCACCTGTCAAGTGTGGCGCGATCAACTGCTTTATGCCTTCGCCAGGCCGCCGCGCACGCTTCAAACGATCATAACTTTCTGTCCGGGATGAATCTCGAGGCCCGGGAGAAGCCGCTAGAAAGCTCGTCCTGAGCCCGCCGCCGTCCCAACCAGGGCTCGCCCTGTTGAGGTCGACCTCGACCCCAGAAACCTGTTCCGGGGCCCGTTTCGAGCTTTTACAGCAACGCCAAGGATCGGAGCCGCCGGGTGCGGAAACCGACTTGCCGCGGTCCGGGGCCCGCCTCCGCCGCCGAGAAGGATTTGAGAAATCGATACCTTGCGCGTGCGCGCCACCAAAAGAACAATCCCGACTGACGCAAAAAGGAGGAGGTGCAACACGAGGACTTCCCAGGAGGTCACCCATCCCAGTACTACTCTCGCCCAAGCACACTTAACTGCGGAGTTCTGATGGGATCCGGTGCATTAGTGCTGGTATGATCGCACCTTTCAAGTGTGGTGCGATCAACTGCTTTATGCCTTCGCTAGGCCGCCGCGCGCGCTTCAAACGATCATAACTTTCTGTCCGGGATGAATCTCGAGGACCGGGAGGCGCCGCTGGAAGGCTCGTCCTGAGCCCGCCGTCGTCCCAACCCGGGCTCGCCCGGTTGAGGTCGACCTCGACCCCAGATCCGGGGCAGGTTTCGGAGCTTTTGCAGCAACGCCAAGGATCGGAGCCGCCAGGTGCGGAAACTGACTTGCCGCGGTCCGGGGCCCGCCTCAGCCGCCGAGAAGGATTTGAGAAATCGAAACCTTGCGCGTGCCCGCCACCAAAAGAACAAGCCCGACTGACGCAAAAAGGAGGAGGTGCAACACAAGGACTTCCCAGGAGGTCACCCATCCCAGTACTACTCTCGCCCAAGCACGCTTAACTGCGGAGTTCTGATGGGATCCGGTGCATTAGTGCTGGTATGATCGCACCTGTCAAGTGTGGCGCGATCAACTGCTTTATGCCTTCGCCAGACCGCCGCGCGCGCTTCGAACGATCATAACTTTCTGTCCGGGATGAATCTCAAGGCCCGAGAGGCGCCGCTGGAAAGCTCGTCCTGAGCCCGCCGCCGTCCTAACTAGGGCTTGCCCGGCTGAGGTCGACCTCGACCCCAGAAACCTGTTCCGGGGCCCGTTTCAGAGCTTTTGCCGCAACGCCAAGGATCTGAGCCGCCGGGTGAGAAAACCCCCCTGCCGCGGTCTCAGGCCCGCCTCCGCCGCCGAGAAGGATTTGAGAAATCGAAACCTTGCACGTGCGCGCCACCAAAAGAACAAGCCCGACTGACGCAAAAAGGAGGAGGTGCAACACGAGGACTTCCCAGGAGGTCACCCATCCCAGTACTACTCTCGCCCAAGCATGCTTAACTGCGGAGTTCTGATGGGATCCGGTGCATTAGTGCTGGTATGATCGCACCTATCAAGTGTGGCGCGATCAACTGCTTTATGCCTTCGCCAGGCCGCCGCGCGCGCTTCAAACGATGATAACTTTCTGTCCAGGATGAATCTCGAGACCCGGGAGGCGCCGCTGGAAAGCTCGTCCTGAGCCCGCCGCCGTCCCAACTGGGGCTCGCCCGGTTGAGGTCGACCTCGACCCCAGAAACCTGTTCCGGGGCCCGTTTAAGAGCTTTTGCAGCAACGGCAAGGATCAGAGCCGCTGGGTGAGGAAACCGCCCTGCAGCGGTCCCGGGCCCGCCTCCGCCGCCGAGAAGGATTTGAGAAATCGAAACCTTGCGCGTGCGCGCCATCAAAGGGAGAAGCCCGACTGACGCAAAAAGGAGGAGGTGCAACACGAGGACTTCCCAGGAGGTCACCCATCCCAGTACTACTCTCGCCTAAGCACGCTTAACTGCGGAGTTCTATTGGGATCCGGTGCATTAGAGCTGGTATGATCGCACCTGTCAAGTGTGGCGCGATCAACTGCTTTATGCCTTCGCCAGGCCGCCGCACGCGCTTCAAACGATCATAAGTTTCTGTCCGGGATGAATCTCGAGGCCCGGGAGAAGCCGCTTGAAAGCTCGTCCTGAGCCCGCCGCCGTCCCAACCTGGGCTCGCCCTGTTGAGGTCGACCTCGACCCCAGAAACCTGTTCCGGGGCCCGTTTCGAGCTTTTGCAGCAACGCCAAGGATCGGAGCCGCCGGGTGCGGAAACCGACTTGCCGCGGTCCGGGGCCCGCCTCCGCCGCCGAGAAGGATTTGAGAAATCGATACCTTGCGCGTGCGCGCCACCAAAAGAACAATCCCGACTGACGCAAAAAGGAGGAGGTGCAACACGAGGACTTCCCAGGAAGTCACCCATCCCAGTACTACTCTCGCCCAAGCACACTTAACTGCGGAGTTCTGATGGGATCCGGTGCATTAGTGCTGGTATCATCGCACCTTTCAAGTGTGGCGCGATCAACTGCTTTATGCCTTCGCTAGGCCGCCGCGCGCGCTTCAAACGATCATAACTCTCTGTCCGGGATGAATCTCGAGGCCCGGGAGGCGCCGCTGGAAGGCTCGTCCTGAGCCCGCCGCCGTCCCAACCCGGGCTCGCCCGGTTGAGGTCGACCTCGACCCCAGATCCGGGGCAGGTTTCGGAGCTTTTGCAGCAACGCCAAGGATCGGAGCCGCTAGGTGCGGAAACCGACTTGCCGCGGTCCGGGGCCCGCCTCAGCCGCCGAGAAGGATTTGAGAAATCGAAACGTTGCGCGTGCGCGCCACCAAAAGAACAAGCCCGACTAACGCAAAAAGGAGGAGGTGCAACACGAGGACTTCCCAGGAGGTCACCCATCCCAGTACTACTCTCGCCCAAGCATGCTTAACTGCAGAGTTCTGATGGGATCCGGTGCATTAGTGCTGGTATGATCGCACCTGTCAAGTGTGGCGCGATCAACTGCTTTATGCCTTCGCCAGACCGCCGCGCGCGCTTCGAACGATCATAACTTTCTGTCCGGGATGAATCTCGAGGCCCGAGAGGCGCCGCTGGAAAGCTCGTCCTGAGCCCGCCGCCGTCCTAACTAGGGCTTGCCCGGTTGAGGTCGACCTCGACCCCAGAAACCTGTTCCGGGGCCCGTTTCAGAGCTTTTGCCGCAACGCCAAGGATCTGAGCCGCCGGGTGAGAAAACCCCCCTGCCGCGGTCTCGGGCCCGCCTCCGCCGCCAAGAAGGATTTGAGAAATCGAAACCTTGCGCGTGCGCGCCACCAAAAGAACAAGCCCGACTGACGCAAAAAGGAGGAGGTGCAACACGAGGACTTCCCAGGAGGTCACCCATCCCAGTACTACTCTCCCCTAAGCATGCTTAACTGCAGAGTTCTGATGGGATCCGGTGCATTAGTGCTGGTATGATCGCACCTGTCAAGTGTGGCGCGATCAACTGCTTTATGCCTTCGCCAGACCGCCGCGCGCGCTTCGAACGATCATAACTTTCTGTCCGGGATGAATCTCGAGGCCCGAGAGGCGCCGCTGGAAAGCTCGTCCTGAGCCCGCCGCCGTCCTAACTAGGGCTTGCCCGGTTGATGTCGACCTCGACCCCAGAAACCTGTTCCGGGGCCCGTTTCAGAGCTTTTGCCGCAACGCCAAGGATCAGAGCCGCCGGGTGAGGAAACCGACCTGCTGCGGTCCCGGGCCCGCCTCAGCCGCCGAGAAGGATTTGAGAAATCGAAACCTTGCGCGTGCGCGCCACCAAAAGAACAAGCCCGACTGACGCAAAAAGGAGGAGGTGCAACACGAGGACTTCCCAGGAGGTCACCCATCCCAGTACTACTCTCGCCCAAGAATGCTTAACTGCGGAGTTCTGATGGGATCCGGTGCATTAGTGCTGGTATGATCGCACCTATCAAGTGTGGCGCGATCAACTGCTTTATGCCTTCGCCAGGCCGCCGCGCGCTCTTCAAACGATCTTAACTTTCTGTCCGGGATGAATCTCGAGCCCGGGAGGCGCCGCTGGAAAGCTCGTCCTTAGCCCGCCGCCGTCCCAACCCGGGGTCGCTCGGTTGAGGTCGACCTCAACCCCAGAAACCTGTTCCGAGTCCTGTTTCAGAGCTTTTGCCCTGCCGCGGTCCCGGGCCCGCCTCCGCCGCCGAGAAGGATTTGAGAAATCGAAACCTTACGCGTGCGCGCCACCAAAAGAACAAGCCCGACTGACGCAAAAAGGAGGAGGTGCAACACGAGGACTTCCCAGGAGGTCACCCATCCCAGTACTACTCTCGCCCAAGCACGCTTAACTGCGGAGTTCTATTGGGATCCAGTGCATTAGAGCTGGTATGATCGCACCTGTCAAGTGTGGCGCGATCAACTGCTTAATGCCTTCGCCAGGCCGCCGCGCGCGCTTCAAACGATCATAACTTTCTGTCCGGGATGAATCTCGAGGCCCGGGAGAAGCCGCTGGAAAGCTCGTCCTGAGCCCGCCGCCGTCCCAACCCGGGCTCGCCCTGTTGAGGTCGACCTCGACCCCAGAAACCTGTTCCGGGGCCCGTTTCGAGCTTTTGCAGCAACGCCAAGGATCGGAGCCGCCGGGTGCGGAAACCGACTTGCCGCGGTCCGGGGCCCGCCTCCGCCGCCGAGAAGGATTTGAGAAATCGATACCTTGCGCGTGCGCGCCACCAAAAGAACAATCCCGACTGACGCAAAAAGGAGGAGGTGCAACACGAGGACTTCCCAGGAGGTCACCCATCCCAGTACTACTCTCGCCCTAGCACACTTAACTGTGGAGTTCTGATAGGATCCGGTGCATTAGTGCTGGTATCATCGCACCTATCAAGTGTGGCGCGATCAACTGCTTTATGCCTTCGCCAGGCCGCCGCGCGCGCTTCAAACGATGATAACTTTCTGTCCGGGATGCATCTCGAGGCCCAGGAAGCGCCGCTGGAAAGCTCGTCCTGAGCCCGCCGCCGTCCCAACCAGGGCTCGCCCGGTTAAGGTCGACCTCGACCCCAGAAACCTGTTCCGGGGCACGTTTCGGAGCTTTTGCAGCAACGCCAAGGATCAGAGCCGCCGGGTGAGGAAACCGACCTGCTGCGGTCCCGGGCCCGCCTCAGCCGCCGAGAAGGATTTGAGAAATCGAAACCTTGCACGTGCGCGCCACCAAAAGAACAAGCCCGACTGACGCAAAAAGGAGGAGGTGCAACACGAGGACTTCCCAGGAGGTCACCCATCCCAGTACTACTCTCGCCCAAGCATGCTTAACTGCAGAGTTCTGATGGGATCCGGTGCATTAGTGCTGGTATGATCGCACCTGTCAAGTGTGGCGCGATCAACTGCTTTATGCCTTCGCCAGGCCGCCGCGCGCTCTTCAAACGATCTTAACTTTCTGTCCGGGATGAATCTCGAGCCCGGGAGGCGCCGCTGGAAAGCTCGTCCTTAGCCCGCCGCCGTCCCAACCCGGGGTCGCTCGGTTGAGGTTGACCTCAACCCCAGAAACCTGTTCCGAGGCCTGTTTCAGAGCTTTTGCCCTGCCGCGGTCCCGGGCCCGCCTCCGCCGCCGAGAAGGATTTGAGAAATCGAAACCTTACGCGTGCGCGCCACCAAAAGAACAAGCCCGACTGACGCAAAAAGGAGGAGGTGCAACACGAGGACTTCCCAGGAGGTCACCCATCCCAGTACTACTCTCGCCCAAGCACGCTTAACTGCGGAGTTCTATTGGGATCCGGTGCATTAGAGCTGGTATGATCGCACCTGTCAAGTGTGGCGCGATCAACTGCTTTATGCCTTCGCCAGGCCGCCGCGCGCGCTTCAAACGATCATAACTTTCTGTCCGGGATGAATCTCGAGGCCCGGGAGAAGCCGCTGGAAAGCTCGTCCTGAGCCCGCCGCCGTCCCAACCAGGGCTCGCCCTGTTGAGGTCGACCTCGACCCCAGAAACCTGTTCCGGGGCCCGTTTCGAGCTTTTGCAGCAACGCCAAGGATCGGAGCCGCCGGCTGCGGAAACCGACTTGCCGCGGTCCGGGGCCCGCCTCCGCCGCTGAGAAGGATTTGAGAAATCGATACCTTGCGCGTGCGCGCCACCAAAAGAACAATCCCGACTGACGCAAAAAGGAGGAGGTGCAACACGAGGACTTCCCAGGAGGTCACCCATCCCAGTACTACTCTCGCCCAAGCACACTTAACTGCGGAGTTCTGATGGGATCCGGTGCATTAGTGCTGGTATCATCGCACCTTTCAAGTGTGGCGCGATCAACTGCTTTATGCCTTCGCTAGGCCGCCGCGCGCGCTTCAAACGATCATAACTTTCTGTCCGGGATGAATCTCGAGGCCCGGGAGGCGCCGCTGAAGGCTCGTCCTGAGCCCGCCGCCGTCCCAACCCGGGCTCGCCCGGTTGAGGTCGACCTCGACCCCAGATCCGGGGCAGGTTTCGGAGCTTTTGCAGCAACGCCAAGGATCGGAGCCGCCAGGTGCGGAAACCGACTTGCCGCGGTCCGGGGCCCGCCTCAGCCGCCGAGAAGGATTTGAGAAATCGAAACCTTGCGCGTGCGCGCCACCAAAAGAACAAGCCCGACTGACGCAAAAAGGAGGAGGTGCAACACAAGGACTTCCCAGGAGGTCACCCATCCCAGTACTACTCTCGCCCAAGCACGCTTAACTGCGGAGTTCTGATGGGATCCGGTGCATTAGTGCTGGTATGATCGCACCTGTCAAGTGTGGCGCGATCAACTGCTTTATGCCTTCGCCAGACCGCCGCGCGCGCTTCGAACGATCATAACTTTCTGTCCGGGATGAATCTCGAGGCCCGAGAGGCACCGCTGGAAAGCTCGTCCTGAACCCGCCGCCGTCCTAACTAGGGCTTGCCCGGTTGAGGTCGACCTCGACCCCAGAAACCTGTTCCGGGGCCCGTTTCAGAGCTTTTGCCGCAACGCCAAGGATCTGAGCCGCCGGGTGAGAAAACCCCCCTGCCGCGGTCTCGGGCCCGCCTCCGCCGCCGAGAAGGATTTGATAAATCGAAACCTTGCGCGTGCGCGCCACCAAAAGAACAAGCCCGACTGACGCAAAAAGGAGGAGGTGCAACACGAGGACTTCCGGTGCATTAGTGCTGGTATGATCGCACCTATCAAGTGTGGCGCGATCAACTGCTTTAGGCCTTCGCCAGGCCGCCGCGCGCGCTTCAAACGATGATAACTTTCTGTCCGGGATGAATCTCGAGGCCCGGGAGGCGCCGCTTGAAAGCTCGTCCTGAGCCCGCCGCCGTCCCAACAAGGGCTCGCCCGGTTAAGGTCGACCTCGACCCCAGAAACCTGTTCCGGGGCATGTTTCGTAGCTTTTGCAGCAACGCCAAGGATAAGAGCCGCCGGGTGAGGAAACCGACCTGCTGCGGTCCTGGGCCCGCCTCAGCCGCCGAGAAGGATTTGAGAAATCGAAACCTTGCACGTGCGCGCCACCAAAAGAACAAGCCCGACTGACGCAAAAAGGAGGAGGTGCAACACAAGGACTTCCCAGGAGGTCACCCATCCCAGTACTACTCTCGCCCAAGCACGCTTAACTGCGGAGTTCTGATGGGATCCGGTGCATTAGTGCTGGTATGATCGCACCTGTCAAGTGTGGCGCGATCAACTGCTTTATGCCTTCGCCAGACCGCCGCGCGCGCTTCGAACGATCATAACTTTCTGTCCGGGATGAATCTCGAGGCCCGAGAGGCGCCGCTGGAAAGCTCGTCCTGAGCCCGCCGCCGTCCTAACCAGGGCTTGCCCGGTTGAGGTCGACCTCGACCCCAGAAACCTGTTCCGGGGCCCGTTTCAGAGCTTTTGCCGCAACGCCAAGGATCTGAGCCGCCGGGTGAGAAAACCCCCCTGCCGCGGTCTCAGGCCCGCCTCCGCCGCCGAGAAGGATTTGAGAAATCGAAACCTTGCGCGTGCGCGCCACCAAAAGAACAAGCCCGACTGACGCAAAAAGGAGGAGGTGCAACACGAGGACTTCCCAGGAGGTCACCCATCCCAGTACTACTCTCGCCCAAGAATGCTTAACTGCGGAGTTCTGGATGGATCCGGTGCATTAGTGCTGGTATGATCGCACCTATCAAGTGTGGCGCGATCAACTGCTTTATGCCTTCGCCAGGCCGCCGCGCGCGCTTCAAACAATGATAACTTTCTGTCCGGGATGAATCTCGAGGCCCGGGAGGCGCCGCTGGAAAGCTCGTCCTGAGCCCGCCGCCGTCCCAACCAGGGCTCGCCCGGTTAAGGTCCACCACGACCCCAGAAACCTGTTCCGGGGCACGTTTCGGAGCTTTTGCAGCAACGCCAAGGATCAGAGCCGCCGGGTGAGGAAACCGACCTGCTGCGGTCCCGGGCCCACCTCAGCCGCCGAGAAGGATTTGAGAAATCGAAACCTTGCACGTGCGCGCCACCAAAAGAACAAGCCCGACTGACGCAAAAAGGAGGAGGTGCAACACGAGGACTACCCAGGAGGTCACCCATCCCAGTACTACTCTCGCCCAAGCATGCTTAACTGCAGAGTTCTGATGGGATCCGGTGCATTAGTGCTGGTATGATCGCACCTGTCAAGTGTGGCGCGATCAACTGCTTTATGCCTTCGCCAGGCCGCCGCGCGCTCTTCAAACGATCTTAACTTTCTGTCCAGGATGAATCTCGAGCCCGGGAGGCGCCGCTGGAAAGCTCGTCCTTAGCCCGCCGTCGTCCCAACCCGGGGTCGCTCGGTTGAGGTCGACCTCAACCCCAGAAACCTGTTCCGAGGCCTGTTTAAGAGCTTTTACCCTGCCGCGGTCCCGGGCCCGCCTCCGCCGCCGAGAAGGATTTGAGAAATCGAAACCTTACGCGTGCGCGCCACCAAAAGAACAAGTTCGAGTGACGCAAAAAGGAGGAGGTGCAACACGAGGACTTCCCAGGAGGTCACCCATCCCAGTACTACTCTCGCCCAAGCACGCTTAACTGCGGAGTTCTGATGGGATCCGATGCATTAGTGCTGGTATGATCGCACCTGTCCGGTGTGGCGCGATCAACTGCTTTATGCCTTCGCCAGGCCGCCGCGCGCGCTTCAAACGATCATAACTTTCTGTCCGGGATGAATCTCGACGCCCGGGAGGCGCCGCTGGAAAGCTCGTCCTGAGCCCGCCGCCGTCCCAACCAGGGCTTGCCCGGTTGAGGTCGACCTCGACCCCAGAAACCTGTTCCGGGGCACGTTTCGGAGCTTTTGCAGCAACGCCAAGGATTAGAGCCGCCGAGTGAGGAAACCGACCTGCTGCGGTCCCAGGCCCGCCTCCGCCGCCGAGAAGGATTTGAGAAATCGAAACCTTGCACGTGTGAGCCACCAAAAGAACAAGCCCGACTGACGCAAAAAGGAGGAGGTGCAACACGAGGACTTCGGAGGAGGTCACCCATCCCAGTACTACTCTCGCCCAAGCATGCTTAACTGCAGAGTTCTGATGGGATCCGGTGCATTAGTGCTGGTATGATCGCACCTGTCAAGTGTGGCGCGATCAACTGCTTTATGCCTTCGCCAGGCCGCCGCGCGCTCTTCAAACGATCTTAACTTTCTGTCCGGGATGAATCTCGAGCCCGGGAGGCGCCGCTGGAAAGCTCGTCCTTAGCCCGCCGCCGTCCCAACCCGGTCTCGCTCGGTTGAGGTCGACCTCAACCCCAGAAACCTGTTCCGAGGCCTGTTTAAGAGCTTTTGCCCTGCCGCGGTCCCGGGCCCGCCTCCGCCGCCGAGAAGGATTTGAGAAATCGAAACCTTACGCGTGCGCGCCACCAAAAGAACAAGCCCGACTGACGCAAAAAGGAGGAGGTGCAACACGAGGACATCCCAGGAGGTCACCCATCCCAGTACTACTCTCGCCCAAGCACGCTTAACTGCGGAGTTCTGATGGGATCCGATGCATTAGTGCTGGAATGATCGCACCTGTCCGGTGTGGCGCGATCAACTGCTTTATGCCTTCGCCAGGCCGCCGCGCGCGCTTTAAACGATCATAACTTTCTGTCCGGGATGAATCTCGACGCCCGGGAGGCGCCGCTGGAAAGCTCGTCCTGAGCCCGCCGCCGTCCCAACCAGGCTCGCCCGGTTGAGGTCGACCTCGACCCCAGAAACCTGTTCCGGGGCCCGTTTGAGAGCTTTTGCCGCAATGGCAAGGATCAGAGCCGCCGGGTGAGGAAACCGCCCTGCCGCGGTCCCGGGCCCGCCTCCGCCCCGAGAAGGATTTGAGAAAACGAAACCTTACACGTGCGTGCCACCAAAAGAACAAGCCCGACTGACGCAAAAAGGAGGAGGTGCAACACGAGGACTTCCCAGGAGGTCACCCATCCCAGTACTACTCTCGCCCAAGCACGCTTAACTGCGGAGTTGTGATGGGATCCGGTGCATTAGTGCTGGTATGATCGCACCTATCAAGTGTGGCGCGATCAACTGCTTTATGCCTTCGTCAGGCCGCCGGGCGCGTTTCAAACAATCATAACTTGCTGTCCGGGATGAATCTCGAGGCCCGGGAGGCGCCGCTGGAAAGCTCGTCCTTAGCCCGCCGCCGTCCTAACCAGGGCTTTCCCGGTTGAGGTCGACCTCGACCCCAGAAACCTGTTCCGGGGCCCGTTTCAGAGCTTTTGACGCAACGCCAAGGATCCGAGCCGCCGGGTGAGAAAACCCCCCTGCCGCGGTCCCGGGCCCGCCTCCGCCGCCGAGAAGGATTTGAGAAATCGAAACATTACGCGTGCGCGCCACCAAAAGAACAAGCCCGACTGACGCAAAAAGGAGGAGGTGCAACACGAGGACTTCCCAGGAGGTCACCCATCCCAGTACTACTCTCGCCCAAGCACGCTTAACTGCGGAGTTCTGATGGGATCAGGTGCATTAGTGCTGGTATGATCGCACCTGTCCGGTGTGGCGCGATCAACTGCTTTATGCCTTCGCCAGGCCGCCTCGCGCGCTTCAAACGATCATAACTTTATGTCCGGGATGAATCTCGAGGCCCGGGAGGCGCCGCTGGAAAGCTCGTCCTTACCCCGCCGCCGTCCCAACCCGGGCTCGCTCGGTTGAGGTGGACCTCAACCCCAGAAACCTGTTCCGAGGCCTGTTTCAGAGCTTTTGCCCTGCCGCGGTCCCAGGCCCGCCTCCGCCGCCGAGAAGGATTTGAGAAATCGAAACCTTGCGCGTGCGCGCCACCAAAAGAACAAGCCCGACTGACGCAAAAAGGAAGAGGTGCAACACGAGGACTTCCCAGGAGGTCACCCATCCCAGTACTACTCTCGCCCAAGCATGCTTAACTGCAGAGTTCTCATGGGATCCGGTGCATTAGTGCTGGTATGATCGCCCCTGTCAAGTGTGGCGCGATCAACTGCTTTATGCCTTCGCCAGGCCGCCGCGCGCGCTTCAAACGATCATAACTTTCTGTCCGGGATGAATCTCGACGCCCGGGAGGCGCCGCTGGAAGCTCGTCCTGAGCCCGCCGCCGTCCCAACCAGGGCTCGCCCGGTTGAGGTCGACCTCGACCCCAGAAACCTGTTCCGGGGCACGTTTCGGAGCTTTTGCAGCAACGCCAAGGATCAGAGCCGCCGGGTGAGGAAACCGACCTGCTGCGGTCTCGGGCCCGCCTCCGCCGCCGAGAAGGATTTAAGAAATCGAAACCTTGCACGTGCGCGCCACCAAAAGAACAAGCCCGACTGACGCAAAAAGGATGAGGTGCAACACGAGGACTTCCCAGGAGGTCACCCATCCCAGTACTACTCTCGCCCAAGCATGCTTAACTGCGGAGTTCTTATGGGATCCGGTGCTTTTGTGCTGGTATGATCGCACCTATTAAGTGTGGCGCGATCAACTACTTTATGCCTTCGCCAGGCCGCCGCGCGCGCTTCAAACGATCATAAGTTTCTGTCCGGGATGTATCTCGAGGCCCGGGAGGCGCCGCTGGAAGCTCGTCCTGAGCCCGCCGCCGTCCCAACCAGGGCTCGCCCGGTTGAGGTCGACCTCGACCCCAGAAACCTGTTCCGGGGCACGTTTCGGAGCTTTTGCAGCAACGCCAAGGATCAGAGCCGCCGGGTGAGGAAACCGACCTGCTGCGGTCTCGGGCCCGCCTCCGCCGCCGAGAAGGATTTAAGAAATCGAAACCTTGCACGTGCGCGCCACCAAAAGAACAAGCCCGACTGACGCAAAAAGGATGAGGTGCAACACGAGGACTTCCCAGGAGGTCACCCATCCCAGTACTACTCTCGCCCAAGCATGCTTAACTGCGGAGTTCTTATGGGATCCGGTGCTTTTGTGCTGGTATGATCGCACCTATTAAGTGTGGCGCGATCAACTACTTTATGCCTTCGCCAGGCCGCCGCGCGCGCTTCAAACGATCATAAGTTTCTGTCCGGGATGTATCTCGAGGCCCGGGAGGCGCCGCTGGAAGCTCGTCCTGAGCCCGCCGCCGTCCCAACCAGGGCTCGCCCGGTTGAGGTCGACCTCGACCCAGAAACCTGTTCCGGGGCACGTTTCGGATCTTTTGCAGCAACGCCAAGGATCAGAGCCGCCGGGTGAGGAAACCGACCTCCTGCGGTCTCGGGCCCGCCTCAGCCGCCGAGAAGGATTTGAGAAATCGAAACCTTGCACGTGCGCGCCACCAAAAGAACAAGCCCGACTGACGCAAAAAGGATGAGGTGCAACACGAGGACTTACCAGGAGGTCACCCATCCCAGTACTACTCTCGCCCAAGCATGCTTAACTGCAGAGTTCTGATGGGATCCGGTGCATTAGTGCTGGTATGATCGCACCTGTCAAGTGTGGCGCGATCAACTGCTTTATGCCTTCGCCAGGCCGCCGCACGCGCTTGAAACGATCATAACTTTCTGTCCGGGATGAATCTCGAGGCCCGGGAGGCGCCGCTGGAAGCTCGTCCTGAGCCCGCCGCCGTCCCAACCCGGGCTCGCCCGGTTGAGGTCGACCTCAACCCCCGAAACCTGTTCCGGGGCCCGTTTCGGAGCTTTTGCCCTGCCGCGGTCCCGGGCCCACCTCCGCCGCCGAGAAGGATTTGAGAAATCGAAACCTTGCACGTGCGTGCCACCAAAAGAACAAGCCCGACTGACGCAAAAAGGAGGAGGTGCAACACGAGGACTTCCCAGGAGGTCACCCATCCCAGTACTACTCTCGCCCAAGCACGCTTAGCTGCGGAGTTCTGATGGGATCCGGTGCATTAGTGCTGGTATGATCGCACCTATCAAGTGTGGCGCGATCAACTGCTTTATGCCTTCGCAAGGCCGCCACGCGCGCTTCAAACGATCATAACTTTCTGTCCGGGATGAATCTCGAGGCCCGGGAGAAGCCGCTGGAAAGCTCGTCCTGAGCCCGCCGCCGTCCCAACCAGGGCTCGCCTCGTTGAGGTCGACCTCGACCCCAGAAACCTGTTCCGGGGCCCGTTTCGGTGCTTTTGCAGCAACGCCAAGGATCGGAGCCGCCGGGTGCGGAAACTGACCTGCCGCGGTCCAGGGCCCGCCTCCGCCGCCGAGAAAGATTTGAGAAATCGATACCTTGCGCGTGCGCGCCACCAAAAGAACAATCCCGACTGACGCAAAAAGGAGGAGGTGCAACACAAGGACTTCCCAGGAGGTCACCCATCCCAGTACTACTCTCGCCCAAGCACACTTAACTGCGGAGTTCTGATGGGATCCGGTGCATTAGTGCTGGTATGATCGCACCTTTCAAGTGTGGCGCGATCTACTGCTTTATGCCTTCGCTAGCCCGCCGCGCGCGCTTCAAACGATCATAACTTTCTGTCCGGGATGAATCTCGAGGCCCGGGAGGCGCCGCTGGAAGCTCGTCCTGAGCCCGCCGCCGTCCCAACCGGGGCTCGCCCGGTTGAGGTCGACCTCGACGCCAGAAACCTGTTCCGGGGCACGTTTCGGACCTTTTGCAGCAACGCCAAGGATCAGAGCCGCCGGGTGAGGAAACCGACCTGCTGCGATCTCAAGCCCGCCTCCGCCGCCGAGAAGGATTTAAGAAATCGAAACCTTGCACGTGCGCGCCACAAAAAGAACAAGCCCGACTGACGCAAAAAGGATGAGGTGCAACACGAGGACTTCCCAGGAGGTCACCCATCCCAGTACTACTCTCTCCCAAGCATGCTTAACTGCGGAGTTCTGATGGGATCCGGTGCTTTAGTGCTGGTATGAGCGCACCTATTAAGTGTGGCGCGATCAACTACCTTATGCCTTCGCCAGGCCGCCGCGCGCGCTTCAAACGATCATAAGTTTCTGTCCGGGATGTATCTCGAGGCCCGGGAGGCGCCGCTGGAAGTTCGTCCTGAGCCCGCCGCCGTCCCAACCGGGGCTCGCCCGGTTGAGGTCGACCTCGACCCCAGAAACCTGTTCCGGGGCACGTTTCGGATCTTTTGCAGCAACGCCAAGGATCAGAGCGGCCGGGTGAGGAAACCGACCTGCTGCGGTCTCGGGCCCGCCTCCGCCGCCGAGAAGGATTTGACAAATCGAAACCTTGCACGTGCGCGCCACCAAAAGAACAAGCCCGACTGACGCAAAAAGGATGAGGTGCAACACGAGGACTTCCCAGGAGGTCACCCATCCCAGTACTACTCTCGCCCAAGCATGCTTAACTGCAGAGTTCTGATGGGATCCGGTGCATTAGTGCTGGTATGATCGCACCTGTCAAGTGTGGCACGATCAACTGCTTTATGCCTTCGCCAGGCCGCCGCACGCGCTTGAAACGATCATAACTTTCTGTCCGGGATGAATCTCGAGGCCCGGGAGGCGCCGGTGGAAAGCTCGTCCAGAGCCCGCCGCCGTCCCAACCAGGGCTCGCTCGGTTGAGATCGACCTCAACCCCCGAAACCTGTTCCGGGGCCCGTTTCGGAGCTTTTGCCCTGCCGCGGTCCCGGGCCCACCTCCGCCGCCGAGAAGGATTTGAGAAATCGAAACCTTGCACGTGCGTGCCACCAAAAGAACAAGCCCGACTGATGCAAAAAGGAGGAGGTGCAACACGAGGACTTCCCAGGAGGTCACCCATCCCAGTACTACTCTCGCCCAGGCACGCTTAACTGCGGAGTTCTGATGGGATCCGGTGCATTAGTGCTGGTATGATCGCACCTATCAAGTGTGGCGCGATCAACTGCTTTATGCCTTCGCAAGGCCGCCACGCGCGCTTCAAACGATCATAACTTTCTGTCCGGCATGAATCTCGAGGCCCGGGAGAAGCCGCTGGAAAGCTCGTCCAGAGCCCGCCGCCGTCCCAACCAGGGCTCGCCTAGTTGAGGTCGACCTCGACCCCAGAAACCTGTTCCGGGGCCCGTTTCGGTGCTTTTGCAGCAACGCCAAGGATCGGAGCCGCCGGGTGCGGAAACCGACCTGCCGCGGTCCAGGGCCCGCCTCCGCCGCCGAGAAAGATTTGAGAAATCGATACCTTGCGCGTGCGCGCCACCAAAAGAACAATCCCGACTGACGCAAAAAGGAGGAGGTGCAACACAAGGACTTCCCAGGAGGTCACCCATCCCAGTACTACTCTCGCCCAAGCACACTTAACTGCGGAGTTCTGATGGGATCCGGTGCATTAGTGCTGGTATGATCGCACCTATCAAGTGTGGCGCGATCAACTGCTTTATGCCTTCGCAAGGCCGCCACGCGCGCTTCAAACGATCATAACTTTCTGTCCGGGATGAATCTCGAGGCCCGGGAGAAGCCGCTGGAAAGCTCGTCCTGAGCCCGCCGCCGTCCCAACCAGGGCTCGCCTAGTTGAGGTCGACCTCGACCCCAGAAACCTGTTCCGGGGCCCGTTTCGGTGCTTTTGCAGCAACGCCAAGGATCGGAGCCGCCGGGTGCGGAAACCGACCTGCCGCGGTCCAGGGCCCGCCTCCGCCGCCGAGAAAGATTTGAGAAATCGATACCTTGCGCGTGCGCGCCACCAAAAGAACAATCCCGACTGACGCAAAAAGGAGGAGGTGCAACACAAGGACTTCCCAGGAGGTCACCCATCCCAGTACTACTCTCGCCCAAGCACACTTAACTGCGGAGTTCTGATGGGATCCGGTGCATTAGTGCTGGTATGATCGCACCTTTCAAGTGTGGCGCGATCTACTCCTTTATGCCTTCGCTAGCCCGCCGCGCGCGCTTCAAACGATCATAACTTTCTGTCCGGGATGAATCTCGAGGCCCGGTAGGCGCCGCTGGAAAACTCGTCCTGAGCCCGCCGCCGTCCCAACCAGGGCTCGCCCGGTTGAGGTCGACCTCGACCCTAGAAACCTGTTCCGGGGCCCGTTTCAGAGCTTTTGCCGCAATGCCAAGGATCTGAGCCGCCGGGTGAGAAAACCCCCCTGCCGCGGTCTCGGGCCCGCCTCCGCCGCCGAGAAGGATTTGAGAAATCGAAACCTTGCGCGTGCGCGCCACCAAAAGAACAAGCCTGACTGACGCAAAAAGGAGGAGGTGCAACACGAGGACTTCCCAGGAGGTCACCCATCCCAGTACTACTCTCGCCCAAGCACGCTTAACTGCGGAGTTCTGATGGGATCCGGTGCATTAGTGCTGGTATGATCGCACCTGTCAAGTGTGGCGCGATCAACTGCTTTATGCCTTCGCCAGGCCGCCGCGCGCGCTTCAAACGATCATAACTTTCTGTCCGGGATGAATCTCGAGGCCCGGGAGGCGCCGCTGGAAGCTCGTCCTGAGCCCGCCGCCGTCCCAACCAGGGCTCGCCCGGTT
Source organism: Canavalia gladiata (assembly GCA_037954105.1). Classification (NCBI taxonomy): domain Eukaryota; kingdom Viridiplantae; phylum Streptophyta; class Magnoliopsida; order Fabales; family Fabaceae; genus Canavalia; species Canavalia gladiata. Next base: position 27,042,707 of record CM075661.1, on the reverse strand, counting down.
GAGGTCGACCTCGACCCCAGAAACCTGTTCCGGGGCACGTTTCGGAGCTTTTGCAGCAACGCCAACGATCAGAGCCGCCGGGTGAGGAAACCGACCTGCTGCGGTCTCGGGCCCGCCTCCGCCGCCGAGAAGGATTTAAGAAATCGAAACCTTGCACGTGCGCGCCACCAAAAGAACAAGCCCGACTGACGCAAAAAGGATGAGGTGCAACACGAGGACTTCCCAGGAGGTCACCCATCCCAGTACTACTCTCGCCCAAGCATGCTTAACTGCGGAGTTCTTATGGGATCCGGTGCTTTAGTGCTGGTATGATCGCACCTATTAAGGGTGGCGCGATCAACTACTTTATGCCTTCGCCAGGCCGCCGCGCGCGCTTCAAACGATCATAAGTTTCTGTCCGGGATGTATCTCGAGGCCCGGGAGGCGCCGCTGGAAGCTCGTCCTGAGCCCGCCGCCGTCCCAACCAGGGCTCGCCCGGTTGAGGTCGACCTCGACCCAGAAACCTGTTCCGGGGCACGTTTCGGATCTTTTGCAGCAACGCCAAGGATCAGAGCCGCCGGGTGAGGAAACCGACCTCCTGCGGTCTCGGGCCCGCCTCAGCCGCCGAGAAGGATTTGAGAAATCGAAACCTTGCCCGTGCGCGCCACCAAAAGAACAAGCCCGACTGACGCAAAAAGGATCAGGTGCAACACGAGGACTTACCAGGAGGTCACCCATCCCAGTACTACTCTCGCCCAAGCATGCTTAACTGCAGAGTTCAGATGGGATCCGGTGCATTAGTGCTGGTATGATCGCACCTGTCAAGTGTGGCGCGATCAACTGCTTTATGCCTTCGCCAGGCCGCCGCACGCGCTTGAAACGATCATAACTTTCTGTCCGGGATGAATCTCGAGGCCCGGGAGGCGCCGGTGGAAAGCTCGTCCTGAGCCCGCCGCCGTCCCAACCAGGGCTCGCTCGGTTGAGGTCGACCTCAACCCCCGAAACCTGTTCCGGGGCCCGTTTCGGAGCTTTTGCCCTGCCGCGGTCCCGGGCCCACCTCCGCCGCCGAGAAGGATTTGCGAAATCGAAACCTTGCACGTGCGTGCCACCAAAAGAACAAGCCCGACTGACGCAAAAAGGAGGAGGTGCAATACGAGGACTTCCCAGGAGGTCACCCATCCCAGTACTACTCTCGCCCAAGCACGCTTAGCTGCGGAGTTCTGATGGGATCCGGTGCATTAGTGCTGGTATGATCGCACCTATCAAGTGTGGCGCGATCAACTGCTTTATGCCTTCGCAAGGCCGCCACGCGCGCTTCAAACGATCATAACTTTCTGTCCGGGATGAATCTCGAGGCCCGGGAGAAGCCGCTGGAAAGCTCGTCCTGAGCCCGCCGCCGTCCCAACCAGGGCTCGCCTAGTTGAGGTCGACCTCGACCCCAGAAACCTGTTCCGGGGCCCGTTTCGGTGCTTTTGCAGCAACGCCAAGGATCAGAGCCGCCGGGTGCGGAAATTGACCTGCCGCGGTCCAGGGCCCGCCTCCGCCGCCGAGAAAGATTTGAGAAATCGATACCTTGCGCGTGCGCGCCACCAAAAGAACAATCCCGACTGACGCAAAAAGGAGGAGGTGCAACACAAGGACTTCCCAGGAGGTCACCCATCCCAGTACTACTCTCGCCCAAGCACACTTAACTGCGGAGTTCTGATGGGATCCGGTGCATTAGTGCTGGTATGATCGCACCTTTCAAGTGTGGCGCGATCTACTGCTTTATGCCTTCGCTAGCCCGCCGCGCGCGCTTCAAACGATCATAACTTTCTGTCCGGGATGAATCTCGAGGCCTGGTAGGCGCCGCTGGAAAACTCGTCCTGAGCCCGCCGCCGTCCCAACCAGGGCTCGCCCGGTTGAGGTCGACCTCGACCCTAGAAACCTGTTCCGGGGCCCGTTTCAGAGCTTTTGCCGCAACGCCAAGGATCTGAGCCGCCGGGTGAGAAAACCCCCCTGCCGCGGTCTCGGGCCCGCCTCCGCCGCCGAGAAGGATTTGAGAAATCGAAACCTTGCGCGTGCGCGCAACCAAAAGAACAAGCCCGACTGACGCAAAAAGGAGGAGGTGCAACACGAGGACTTCCCAGGAGGTCACCCATCCCAGTACTACTCTCGCCCAAGCATGCTTAACTGCGGAGTTCTGATGGGATCCGGTGCATTAGTTCTGGTATGATCGCACCTATCAAGTGTGGCGCGATCAACTGCTTTATTGCTTCGCAAGGCCGCCGCGCGCGCTTCAAACGATCATAACTTTCTGTCCGGGATGAATCTCGAGGCCCGGGAGGCGCCGCTGGAAAGCTCGTCCTGAGCCCGCCGCCGTCCCAACCAGGGCTCGCCCGGTTGAGGTCGGCCTCGACCCCAGAAACCTGTTCCGGGGCACGTTTCGGAGCTTTTGCAGCAACGCCAAGGATCAGAGCCGCCGGGTGAGGAAACCGACCTGCTGCGGTCCCGGGCCCGCCTCCGCTGCCGAGAAGGATTTGAGAAATCAAAACCTTGCACGTGCGCGCCACCAAAAGAACAAGCCCGACTGACGCAAAAAGGAGGAGGTGCAACACGAGGACTTCCCAGGAGGTCACCCATCCCAGTACTACTCTCGCCCAAGCATGCTTAACTGCAGAGTTCTGATGGGATCCGGTGCATTAGTGCTGGTATGATCGCACCTGTGAAGTGTGGCGCGATCAAGTGCTTTATGCCTTCGTCAGGCCGCCGCGCGCTCTTCAAACGATCATAACTTTCTGTCCGGGATGAATCTCGAGCCCGGGAGGCGCCGTTGGAAAGCTCGTCCTGAGCCCGCCGCCGTCCCAACCAGGGCTCGCTCGGTTGAGAACGACCTCAACCCCCGAAACCTGTTCCGAGGCCCGTTTCGGAGCTTTTGCCCTGCCGCGGTCCCGGGCCCGCCTCCGCCGCCGAGAAGGATTTGAGAAATCGAAACTTTGCGCGTGCGCGCCACCAAAAGAACACGCCCGACTGACGCAAAAAGGAGGAGGTGCAACACGAGGACTTCCCAGGAGGTCACCCATCCCAGTACTGCTCTCGCCCAAACACGCTTAACTGCGGAGTTCTGATGGGATCCGGTGCATTAGTGCTGGTATGATCGCACCTGTCAAGTGTGGCGCGATCAACTGCTTTATGCCTTCGCCAGGCCGCCGCGTGCGCTTCAAACGATCATAACTTTCTGTCCAGGATGAATCTCGAGGCCCGGGAGGCGCCGCTGGAAAGCTCGTCCTGAGCCCGCCGCCGTCCCAACCAGGGCTTTCTTGGTTGAGGTCGACCTCGACCCCAGAAACCTGTTCCGGCGCCCGTTTCGGAGCTTTTGTAGCAACACCAAGGATCAGAGCCGCCGGGTGATGAAACCGACGTGTCGCGTTCCCAGGCCCGCCTCCGCCGCCGAGAAGGATTTGAGAAATCGAAACCTTGGGCGTGCGCGCCACCAAAAGAAGAGGCCTGACTGACGCAAAAAGGAGGAGGTGCAACACGAGGACTTCCCAGGAGGTCACCCATCCCAGTACTACTCTCGCCCAAGCACGCTTAACTGCGGAGTTCTGATGGGATCCGGTGCATTAGTGCTGGTATGATCGCACCTATCAAGTGTGGCGCGATCAACTGCTTTATGCCTTCGTCAGGCCGCCGCGCGCGTTTCAAACAATCATAACTTCCTGCCCGGGATGAATCTCGAGGCCTGGGAGGCGCCGCTGGAAAGCTCGTCCTGAGCCCGCCGTCGTCCTAACCAGGGCTTGCCCGGTTGAGGTCGACCTCGACCCCAGAAACCTGTTCCGGGGCCCGTTTCAGAGCTTTTGCCGCAATGCCAAGGATCTGAGCCGCCGGGTGATAAAACCCCCCTGCCGCGGTCCTGGGCCCGCCTCCGCCGCCGAGAAGGATTTGAGAAATCGAAACGTTGCGCGTGCGGGCCACCAAAAGAACAAGCCCGACTGACGCAAAAAGGAGGAGGGGCAACACGAGGACTTCCCTGGAGGTCACCCATCCCAGTACTACTCTCGCCCAAGCACGCTTAACTGCGGAGTTCTGATGGGATCCTGTGCATTAGTGCCTATATGATCGCATCTGTCAAGTGTGGCGCGATCAACTGCTTTATCCCTTCGCCAGGCCGCCGTGCGCGCTTCAAACTATCATAACATTCTGTCCGGGATGAATCTCGAGGCCCAGGAAGCGCATCTGGAAAGCTCGTCCTCAGCCCGCCGCCGTCCCAACCAGGGCTTGCTTGGTTGAGGTCGACCTCGACCCCAGAAACCTGTTCCGGGGCCCGATTCGGAGCTTTTGCAACAACGCCAAGGATCAGAGCCGCCGGGTGATGAAACCGACGTGTCGCGGTCCCGGGCCCGCCTCCGCCGCGAAGAAGGATTTGAGAAATCGAAACCTTGCGCGTGCGCGCCACCAAAAGAACTAGCCCGACTAACGCAAAAAGGAGGAGGTGCAACACGAGGACTTCCCAGGAGGTCACCCATCCCAGTACTACTCTCACCCAAGCACGCTTTACTGCGGAGTTCTATTGATATCCGGTGCATTAGTGCTGGTATGATCGCACCTGTCAAGTGTGGCGCGATCAACTGCTTTATGCCTTCGCCAGGCCGCCGCGCGCGCTTCATACGATCATAACTTTCTGTCCAGGATGAATCTCGAGGCCCGGGAGGCGCCGCTGGAAAACTCGTCCTGAGCCCGCCGCCATCCCAACCAGGGCTTGGATTGTTGAGGTCGGCCTCGACCCCAGAAACTTGTTTCGGGGCCCGTTACGGAGCTTTTGCAGCAACGCCAAGGATCGGAGCCGCCGGGTGATGAATTCGACCTGTCGCGGTCCCAGGCCCGCCACCGCCGCCGAGAAGGATTTGAGAAATCGAAACCTTGCGCGTGCGCGCCACCAAAAGAACAAGCCTGACTGACGCAAAAAGGAGGAGGTGCAACCCAAGGACTTCCCAGGAGGTCACCCATCCCAGTACTACTCTCGCCCAAGCACGCTTAACTGCGGAGTTCTGATGGGATCCGGTGCATTGGTGCTGGTATGATCGCACCTGTCAAGTGTGGCGCGATCAACTGCTTTATGCCTTCGCCAGGCCGCCGCGCGCGCTTCAAACGATCATAACTTTCTGTCCGGGATGAATCTCGACGCCCGGGAGGTGCCGTTGGAAAGCTCTTCCTGAGCCCGCCGCCGTCCCAACCAGGTCTTGCCTGGTTGAGGTCGACCTCGACCCCAGAAACCTGTTCCGGGGCCCGTTTCAGAGCTTTTGCCACAACGCCAAGGATCGGAGCCGCCGGGTGAGAAAACCCCCCTGCCGCGGTCCCAGGCCCGCCTCCGCCGCCGAGACGGATTTGAGAATTCGAAAACTTGCGCGTGCGCGCCACCAAAAGAACAAGCCCGACTGACGCAAAAAGGAAGAGGTGCAACACGAGGACTTCCCAGGAGGTCACCCATCCCAGTACTACTCTCGCCCAAGCACCCTTAACTGCGGAGTTCTGATGGGATCCGGTGCATTAGTGCTGGTATGATCGCACCTATCAAATGTGGCGCGATCAACTGCTTTATGCCTTCGTCAGGCCGCCGCGCGCGTTTCAAACAATCATAACTTCCTGCCCGGGATGAATCTCGAGGCCCGGGAGGCGCCGCTGGAAAGCTCGTCCTGAGCCCGCCGCCGTCCTAACCAGGGCTCGCCCGGTTGAGGTCGATCTCGACCCCAGAAACCTGTTCCGGGGCCCGTTTAAGAGCTTTTGCAGCAACGGCAAGGATCGGAGCCGCCGGGTGAGGAAACCTTCCTGCAGCGGTCCCGGGCCCGCCTCCCCTGCCGAGAAGGATTTGAGAAATCGAAACCTTGCGCGTGCGCGCCCCAAAAGAAGCAGCCCGACTGACGCAAAAAGGAGGAGGTGCAACACGAGGACTTCCCAGGAGGTCACCCATCCCAGTACTACTCTCGCCCAAGCACGCTTAACTGCGGAGTTCTGATGGGATCCGGTGCATTGGTGCTGGTATGATCGCACCTTTCAAGTGTGGCGCGATCAACTGCTTTTTGCCTTCGCTAGGCCGCTGCGCGCGCTTCAAATGATCATAACTTTCTATCCGGGATGAATCACGAGGCCCAGGAGGCGCCGCTGGAAAACTCGTCCTTAGCCCGCCGCCGTCCCAACCCGGGCTCGCCCGGTTGAGGTCGACCTCGACCCCAGAAACCTGTTCCGGGGCAGGTTTCGGAGCTTTTGCAGCAACGCCAAGGATCGGAGCCGCCGGGTGAGGAAACCGACCTGCCGCGGTCCCAGGCCCGCCTCCGCCGCCGAGAAGGATTTGAGAAATAGAAACCTTGCGCGTGCGCGCCACTAAAAGAACAAGCCCGACTGACGCAAAAAGAAGGAGGTGCAACACGAGGACTTCCCAGGAGGTCACCCATCCCAGTACTACTCTCGCCCAAGCACGCTTAACTGTGGAGTTCTGATGGGATCCGGTGCATTGGTGCTGGTATGATCGCACCTGTCAAGTGTGGCGCGATCAACTGCTTTATGCCTTCGCCAGGCCGCCGCGCGCGCTTCAAACGATCATAACTTTCTGTCCGGGATGAATCTCGACGCCCGGGAGGCGCCGCTGGAAAGCTCTTCCTGAGCCCGCCGCCGTCCCAACCAGGTCTTGCCTGGTTGAGGTCGACCTCGACCCCAGAAACCTGTTCCGGGGCCCGTTTCAGAGCTTTTGCCACAACGCCAAGGATCGGAGCCGCCGGGTGAGAAAACCCCCCTGCCGCGGTCCCAGGCCCGCCTCCGCCGCCGAGACGGATTTGAGAATTCGAAAACTTGCGCGTGCGCGCCACCAAAAGAACAAGCCCGACTGACGCAAAAAGGAAGAGGTGCAACACGAGGACTTCCCAGGAGGTCACCAATCCCAGTACTACTCTCGCCCAAGCACGCTTAACTGCGGAGTTCTATTGGGATCCGGTGCATTAGTGCTGGTATGATCGCACCTGTCAAGTGTGGCGCGATCAACTGCTTTATACCTTCGCCAGGCCGCCGCGCGCGCTTCAAACGATCATAACTTTCTGTCCGGGATGAATCTCGACGCCCGGGAGGTGCCGCTGGAAAGCTCTTCCTGAGCCCGCCGCCGTCCCAACCAGGTCTTGCCTGGTTGAGGTCGACCTCGACCCCAGAAACCTGTTCCGGGGCCCGTTTCAGAGCTTTTGCCACAACGCCAAGGATCGGAGCCGCCGGGTGAGAAAACCCCCCTGCCGCGGTCCCAGGCCCGCCTCCGCCGCCGAGACGGATTTGAGAATTCGAAAACTTGCGCGTGCGCGCCACCAAAAGAACAAGCCCGACTGACGCAAAAAGGAAGAGGTGCAACACGAGGACTTCCCAGGAGGTCACCCATCCCAGTACTACTCTCGCCCAAGCACCCTTAACTGCGGAGTTCTGATGGGATCCGGTGCATTAGTGCTGGTATGATCGCACCTATCAAATGTGGCGCGATCAACTGCTTTATGCCTTCGTCAGGCCGCCGCGCGCGTTTCAAACAATCATAACTTCCTGCCCGGGATGAATCTCGAGGCCCGGGAGGCGCCGCTGGAAAGCTCGTCCTGAGCCCGCCGCCGTCCTAACCAGGGCTCGCCCGGTTGAGGTCGATCTCGACCCCAGAAACCTGTTCCGGGGCCCGTTTAAGAGCTTTTGCAGCAACGGCAAGGATCGGAGCCGCCGGGTGAGGAAACCTTCCTGCAGCGGTCCCGGGCCCGCCTCCCCTGCCGAGAAGGATTTGAGAAATCGAAACCTTGCGCGTGCGCGCCCCAAAAGAAGCAGCCCGACTGACGCAAAAAGGAGGAGGTGCAACACGAGGACTTCCCAGGAGGTCACCCATCCCAGTACTACTCTCGCCCAAGCACGCTTAACTGCGGAGTTCTGATGGGATCCGGTGCATTGGTGCTGGTATGATCGCACCTTTCAAGTGTGGCGCGATCAACTGCTTTATGCCTTCGCTAGGCCGCTGCGCGCCCTTCAAATGATCATAACTTTCTATCCGGGATGAATCACGAGGCCCAGGAGGCGCCGCTGGAAAACTCGTCCTTAGCCCGCCGCCGTCCCAACCCGGGCTCGCCCGGTTGAGGTCGACCTCGACCCCAGAAACCTGTTCCGGGGCAGGTTTCGGAGCTTTTGCAGCAACGCCAAGGATCGGAGCCGCCGGGTGAGGAAACCGCCCTGCCGCGGTCCCAGGCCTGCCTCCGCCGCCGAGAAGGATTTGAGAAATCGAAACCTTGCACGTGCGCGCCACCAAAAGAGCAAGCCCGACTGACGCAAAAAGGAGGAGGTGCAACACGAGGACTTCCCAGGAGGTCACCCATCCCAGTACTACTCTCGCCCAAGCACGCTTAACTGCGGAGTTCTATTGGGATCCGGTGCATTAGTGCTGGTATGATCACACCTGTCAAGTGTGGCGCGATCAACTGCTTTATGCCTTAGCCAGGCCGCCGCGCGCGCTTCAAACTATCAGAACTTTCTGTCCGGGATGAATCTCGAGGCCCGGGAGAAGCCGCTGGAAAGCTCGTCCTGAGCCCTCCGCCGTCCCCACCAGCGCTCGCCCGGTTGAGGTCGACCTCGACCCCAGAAACCTAATCCCGAGCCCGTTTCGGAGCTTTTGCAGCAACGGCAAGGATCGGAGCCGCCGGGTGCGGAAACCGACCTGCCGCGGTCCCGGGCCCGCCTCTGCCGCCGAGAAGGATTTGAGAAATCGAAACCTTGCGCGTGCGCGTCACCAAAAGAACAAGCCCGTCTTACGCAAAAAGGAGGAGGTGCAACACGAAGACTTCCCAGGAGGTCACCCATCCCAGTACTACTCTCGCCCAAGCACGCTTAACTGCGGAGTTCTGATGGGATCCGGTGCATTAGTGCTGGTATGATCGCACTTGTCAAGTGTGGTGCGATCAACTGCTTTATGCCTTCGCCAAGCCGCCGCGCGCGCTTCAAACGATCATAACTTTCTGTCCGGGATGAATCTCGAGGCCCGGGAGGCGCCGCTGGAAAACCCGTCCTGAGCCCACCGCCGTCCCAACCAGGGCTTGCCCGGTTGAGGTCGACCTCGACCCCAGCAACCTGTTCCGGGGCCCGTTTCGCAGCTTTTGCAGCAACGCCAAGGATCGGAGCCGCCGGGTGAGGAAACCGACCTGCCGCGGTCCCGGGCCCGCCTCCGCCGCCGAGAAGGATTGGAGAAATCGAAATCTTGCGCGTGCGCGCCACCAAAAGAACAAGCCCGACTCACGCAAAAAGGAGGAGGGGCAACACGAGGACTTCCCAGGAGGTCACCCATCCCAGTACTATTCTCGCCCAAGCACGCTTAACTGCAGAGTTCTGATGGGATCCGGTGCATTAGTGCTGGTATGATCGCACCTGTCAAGTGTGCGCGCGATCAACTTCTTTATGCCATCGCCAGGCCGCCGCGCGCGCTTCAAACGATCATAACTTTCTGTCCGGGATGAATCTTGAGGTCCGGGAGGCGCCGCTGGAAAGCTCGTGCTGAGCCCGCGCCTGAGGAAAGCTCGTCCTGATCCCGCCGCCGTCCCAACCGGGGCTCGCCCGGTTGAGGTCGACCTCGACCCCAGAAACCTGTTCCGGGGCCCGTTTCGGAGCTTTTTCAGCAACGCCAAGGATCGGTCGCCGGGTGAGGAAACCGACCTTCCGCGGTCCCGGGCCCGCCTCCGCCGCCGAGAAGGATTTGAGAAATCGAAACCTTGCGCGTGCGCGCCACCAAAAGAACAAGCCCGACTGACGCAAAAAGGAGGAGGTGCAACACGAGGACTTCCCAGGAGGTCACCCATCCCAGTACTACTCTCGCCCAAGGTTGCTTAACTGCGGAGTTCTATTGGGATCCGGTGCATTAGTGCTGGTATGATCGCACCTGTCAAGTGTGGCGCGATCAACTGCTTTATGCCTTAGCCAGGCCGCCGCGCGCGCTTCAAACTATCAGAACTTTCTGTCCGGGATGAATCTCGAGGCCCGGGAGAAGCCGCTGGAAAGCTCGTCCTGAGCCCTCCGCCGTCCCAACCAGGGCTTGCCCGGTTGAGGTCGACCTCGACCCCAGCAACCTGTTCCGGGGCCCGTTTCGCAGCTTTTGCAGCAACGCCAAGGATCGGAGCCGCCGGGTGAGGAAACCGACCCGCCGCGGTCCCGGGCCCGCCTCCGCCGCCGAGAAGGATTGGAGAAATCGAAACCTTGCGCGTCCGCGCCACCAAAAGAACAAGCCCGACTGACGCAAAAAGGAGGAGGGGCAACACGAGGACTTCCCAGGAGGTCACCCATCCCAGTACTATTCTCGCCCAAGCACGCTTAACTGCAGAGTTCTGATGGGATCCGGTGCATTAGTGCTGGTATGATCGCACCTGTCAAGTGTGCGCGCGATCAACTTCTTTATGCCATCGCCAGGCCGCCGCGCGCGCTTCAAACGATCATAACTTTCTGTCCGGGATGAATCTTGAGGTCCGGGAGGCGCCGCTGGAAAGCTCGTCCTGAGCCCGCGCCGCAGGAAAGCTCGTCCTGATCCCGCCGCCGTCCCAACCGGGGCTCGCCCGGTTGAGGTCGACCTCGACCCCAGAAACCTGTTCCGGGGCCCGTTTCGGAGCTTTTTCAGCAACGCCAAGGATCGGTCGCCGGGTGAGGAAACCGACCTGCCGCGGTCCCGGGCCCGCCTCCGCCGCCGAGAAGGATTTGAGAAATCGAAACCTTGCGCGTGCGCGCCACCAAAAGAACAAGCCCGACTGACGCAAAAAGGAGGAGGTGCAACACGAGGACTTCCCAGGAGGTCACCCATCCCAGTACTACTCTCGCCCAAGGACGCTTAACTGCGGAGTTCTATTGGGATCCGGTGCATTAGTGCTGGTATGATCGCACCTGTCAAGTGTGGCGCGATCAACTGCTTTATGCCTTACCCAGGCCGCCGCGCGCGCTTCAAACTATCAGAACTTTCTGTCCAGGATGAATCTCGAGGCCCGGGAGAAGCCGCTGGAAAGCTCGTCCTGAGCCCTCCGCCGTCCCCACCAGGGCTCGCCCGGTTGAGGTCGACCTTGACCCCAGAAACCTAATCCCGAGCCCGTTTCGGAGCTTTTGCAGCAACGGCAAGGATTGAAGCCGCCAGGTGCGGAAACCGACCTACCGCGGTCCCGGGCCCGCCTCTGCCGCCGAGAAGGATTTGAGAAATCGAAACCTTGCGCGTGCGCGTCACCAAAAGAACAAGCCTGTCTGACGCAAAAAGGAGGAGGTGCAACACGAGGACTTCCCAGGAGGTCACCCATCCCAGTACTACTCTCGCCCAAGCACGCTTAACTGCGGAGTTCTGATGGGATCCGGTGCATTAGTGCTGGTATGATCGCACCTGTCAAGTGTGGCGCGATCAACTGCTTTATGCCTTCGCCAAGCCGCCGCGCGCGCTTCAAACGATCATAACTTTCTGTCCGGGATGAATCTCGAGGCCCGGGAGGCGCCGCTGGAAAACTCGTCCTGAGCCCACCGCCGTCCCAACATGGGCTTGCCCGGTTGAGGTCGACCTTGACCCCAGCAACCTGTTCCGGGGCCCGTTTCGCAGCTTTTGCAGCAACGCCAAGGATCGGAGCCGCCGGGTGAGGAAACCGACCTGCCGCGGTCCCGGGCCCGCCTCCGCCGCCGAGAAGGATTGGAGATATCGAAACCTTGCGCGTGCGCGCCACCAAAAGAACAAGCCCGACTGACGCAAAAAGGAGGAGGTGCAACACGAGGACTTCCCAGGAGGTCACCCATCCCAGTACTACTCTCGCCCAAGCACGCTTAACTGCGGAGTTCTGATGGGATCCGGTGCATTAGGGCTGGTATGATCGCCCCTGTCAAGTGTGGCGCGATCAACTGCTTTATGCCTTCGCAGGGCCGCCGCGCGCGCTTCAAACGATCATAACTTTCTGTCCGGGATGAATCTCGAGGCCCGGGAGGCGCCGCTGGAAAGCTCGTCCTGAGCCCGCCGCCGTCCCAACCAGGGCTTGCCCGGTTGAGGTCGACCTCGACCCCAGAAACATGTTCCGGGGCCCGTTTCAGAGCTTTTGCCACAACGCCAAGGATCGGAGCCGCTGGGTGAGAAAACCCCCCTGCCGCGGTCCCAGGCCCGCCTCCGCCGCCGAGAAGGATTTGAGAAATCGAAACCTTGCGCGTGCGCGCCACCAAAAGAACAAGCCCGACTGACGCAAAAAGGAAGAGGTGCAACACGAGGACTTCCCAGGAGGTCACCTATCCCAGTACTACTCTCGCCCAAGCACCCTTAACTGCGGAGTTCTGATGGGATCCGGTGCATTAGTGCTGGTATGATCGCACTTGTCAAGTGTGGCGCGATCAACTGCTTTATGCCTTCGCCAAGCCGCCGCGCGCGCTTCAAACGATCATAACTTTCTATCCGGGATGAATCTCGAGGCCCGGGCCGCGCCGCTGGAGAGCTCGTTCTGAGCCCGCCGCCGTCCCAACGGGGGCTCGCCCGTTTAAGGTCGACCTCGGCCCCAGAAACCTGTTCCGGGGCCCGTTTCGGAGCTTTTGCAGCAACGCCAAGGATCGGAACCGCCGGGTAAGGAAACCGACCTGCCGCGGTCCCGGGCCCGCCTCCGCCGCCGAGAAGGATTTGAGAAATCGAAACCTTGCACGTGCGCGCCACCAAAAGAACAAGCCCGACTGACGCAAAAAGGAAGAGGTGCAACACGAGGACTTCCCAGGAGGTCACCTATCCCAGTACTACTCTCGCCCAAGCACGCTTATCTGCAGAGTTCTGATGGGATCCGGTGCATTAGTGCTGGTATGATCGCACCTGTCAAGTGTGCGCGCGATCAACTTCTTTATGCCTTCGCCAGGCCGCCGCGCGCGCTTCAAACGATCATAACTTTCTGTCCGGGATGAATCTCGAGGCCCGGGAGGCACCGCTGGAAAGCTCGTCCTGAGCCCGTGCCGCTGAAAAGCTCGTCCTGAGCCTGCCGCCGTCCCAACCGGGGCTCGCCCGGTTGAGGTCAACCTCGACCCCAGCAACCTGTTCTGGGGCCCGTTTCGCAGCTTTTGCAGCAACGCCAAGGATCGGAGCCGCCGGGTGAGGAAACCGACCTGCCGCGGTTCCGGGCCCGTCTCCGCCGCCGAGAAGGATTGGAGAAATCGAAACCTTGCGCGTGCGCGCCACCAAAAGAACAAGCCCGACTGACGCAAAAAGGAGGAGGGGCAACACGAGGACTTCCCAGGAGGTCACCCATCCCAGTACTACTCTCGCCCAAGCACGCTTAACTGCAGAGTTCTGATGGGATCCGGTGCATTAGTGCTGGTATGATCGCACCTGTCAAGTGTGGCGCGATCAACTGCTTTATGCCTTCGCCAAGCCGCCGCGCGCGCTTCAAACGATCATAACTTTCTGTCCGGGATGAATCTGGAGGCCCGGGAGGCGCCGCTGGAAAGCTCGTCCTGAGCCCTCCGCCGTCCCAACCCGGGCTCGCCCGGTTGAGGTCGACCTCGACCCCAGAAACCTAATCCGGAGCCCGGTTCAGAGCTTTTGCAGCAACGGCAAGGATCGGAGCCGCCGGGTGCGGAAACCGACCTGCCGCGGTCCCGGGCCCGCCTCTGCTGCCGAGAAGGATTTGAGAAATCGAAATCTTGCGCGTGCGCGTCACTTAAAGAACAAGCCCGTCTGACGCAAAAAGGAGGAGGTGCAACACGAGGACTTCACAGGAGGTCACCCATCCCAGTACTACTCTCGCCCAAGCACGCTTAACTGCGGAGTTCTGATGGGATCCGGTGCATTAGTGCTGGTATGATCGCACCTGTCAAGTGTGGTGCGATCACCTGCTTTATGCCCTCGCCAAGCCGCCGCGCGCGCTTCAAATGATCATAACTTTCTGTCCGGGATGAATCTCGAGGCCCGGGAGGCGCCGCTGGAAAACTCGTCCTGAGCCCACCGCCGTCCCAACCAGGGCTTGCCCGGTTGAGGTCGACCTCGACCCCAGCAACCTGTTCCGGGGCCCGTTTCGCAGCTCTTACAGCAACGCCAAGGATCGGAGCCGCCGGGTGAGGAAACCGACCTGCCGCGGTCCCAGGCCCGCCTCCGCCGCCGAGAAGGATTGGAGAAATCGAAACCTTGCGCGTGCGCGCCACCAAAAGAACAAGCCCGACTCACGCAAAAAGGAGGAGGTGCAACACGAGGACTTCGCAGGAGGTCACCCATCCCAGTACTACTCTCGCCCAAGCACGCTTAACTGCGGAGTTCTATGGGGATCCGGTGCATTAGAGCTGGTATGATCGCACCTATCAAGTGTGGCGCAATCAACTGCTTTATGCCTTCGCCAGGCCGCCGCGCGCGCTTCAAACGATCAGAACTTTTTGTCCGGGATGAATCTCGAGGCCCGGGAGAAGCCGCTGGAAAGCTCGTCCTGAGCCCTCCGCCGTCCCAACCAGGGCTCGCCTGGTTGAGGTCGACCTCGACCCCAGAAACCTGTTCCGGGGCCCGTTTCAGAGCTTTTGCCACAACGCCAAGGATCGGAGCCGCCTGGTGAGAAAACCCCCCTGCCGCGGTCCCGGGCCCGCCTCCGCCGCCGAGACGGATTTGAGAATTCGAAACCTTGCGCGTGCGCGCCACCAAAAGAACAAGCCCGACTGACGCAAAAAGGAAGAGGTGCAACACGAGGACTTCCCAGGAGGTCACCAATCCCAGTACTACTCTCGCCCAAGCACGCTTAACTGCGGAGTTCTATTGGGATCCGGTGCATTAGTGCTGGTATGATCGCACCTGTCAAGTGTGGCGCGATCAACTGCTTTATGCCTTCGCCAGGCCGCCGCGCGCGCTTCAAACGATCATAACCTTCTGTCCAGGATGAATCTCGAGGCCCGGGAGGCGCCGCTGGAAAGCTCGTCCTGAGCCCGCCGCCGTCCCAACCAGGGCTCGCCCGGTTGAGGTCGACCTCGACCCCAGAAACCTGTTCCGGGGCACGTTTCGGAACTTTTGCAGCAAAGCCAAGGATCGGAGCCGCCGGGTGAGGAAACCGCCCTGCCGCGGTCCCGGGCCTGCCTCTGCCGCCGAGAAGGATTTGAGAAATCGAAACCTTGCACGTGCGCGCCACCAAAAGAACAAGTCCGACTGAAGCAAAAAGGAGGAGGGGCAACACGAGGACTTCCCAGGAGGTCACCCATCCCAGTACTACTCTCGCCCAAGCACGCTTAACTGCAGAGTTCTGATGGGATCCGGTGCATTGGTGCTGGTATGATCGCACCTGTCAAGTGTGCGTGCGATCAACTTCTTTATGCCTTCGCCAGGCCGCCGCGCGCGCTTCAAACGATCATAACTTTCTGTCCGGAATGAACCTAGAGGCCCGGGAGGCGCCGCTGGAAAGCTCGTCCTGAGCCCGCGCCGCTGGAAAGCTCGTCCTGCGCCCGCCGCCGTCCCAACCGGGGCTCGCCCGGTTGAGGTCGACCTCGACCCCAGAAACCTGTTTCGGAGCCCGTTTCGGAGCTTTTGCAGCAACGCCAAGGATCGGAGCCGCCGGGTGAGGAAACCGACCTGCCGCGGTCCCGGGCCCGCCTCCGCCGCCGAGAGGGATTGGAGAAATCGAAACCTTGCGCGTGCGCGCCACCAAAATAACAAGCCCGACTGACGCAAAAAGGAGGAGGGGCAACACGAGGACTTCCCAGGAGGTCACCCATCCCAGTACTACTCTCGCCCAAGCACGCTTAACTGCAGAGTTCTGATGGGATCCGGTGCATTAGTGCTGGCATGATCGCACCTGTCAAGTGTGCGCGCGATCAACTTCTTTATGCCTTCGCAAGGCCGCCGCGCGCGCTTCGAACGATCATAACTTTCTGTCCGGGATGAATCTTGAGGTCCGGGAGGCGCCGCTGGAAAGCTCGTCCTGAGCCCGCGCCGCAGGAAACCTCGTCCTGAGCCTGCCGCCGTCCCAACCGGGGCTCGCCCGGTTGAGGTCGACCTCGACCCCAGAAACCTGTTCCGGGGCCCGTTTCGGAGCTTTTTCAGCAACGCCAAGGATCGGTCGCCGGGTGAGGAAACCGACCTGCCGCGGTCCCGGGCCCGCCTCCGCCGCCGAGAGGGATTTGAGAAATCGAAACCTTGCGCGTGCGCGCCACCAAAAGAACAAGCCCGACTGACGCAAAAAGGAGGAGGTGCAACACGAGGACTTCCCAGGAGGTCACCCATCCCAGTACAACTCTCGCCCAAGCACGCTTAACTGCGGAGTTCTGATGGGATCCGGTGCATTAGGGCTGGTATGATCGCCCCTGTCAAGTGTGGCGCGATCAACTGCTTTATGCCTTCGCAAGGCCGCCGCGCGCGCTTCAAACGATCATAACTTTCTGTCCGGGATGAATCTCGAGGCCAGGGAGGCGCCGCTGGAAAGCTCGTCCTGAGCCCGCCGCCGTCCCTACCAGGGCTTGCCCGGTTGAGGTCGACCTCGACCCCCGAACCTGTTCCGGGGCCCGTTTCAGAGCTTTTGCCGGAACGCCAAGGATCGGAGCCGCCGGGTGAGAAAACCCCCCTGCCGCGGTCCCGGAGCCGCATCCGCCGCCGAGAAGGATTTGAGAAATCGAAACCTTGCGCGTGCGCGCCACCAAAAGAACAAGCCCGACTGACGCAAAAAGGAAGAGGTGCAACACGAGGACTTCCCAGGAGGTCACCAATCCCAGTACTACTCTCGCCCAAGCACGCTTAACTGCGGAGTTCTGATGGGATCCGGTGCATTAGTGCTGGTATGATCGCACCTGTAGAGTGTGGCGCGATCAACTGCTTTATGCCTTCGCCAAGCCGCCGCGCGCGCTTCAAACGATCATAACTTTCTGTCCGGGATGAATCTCGAGGCCAGGGAGGCGCCGCTGGAAAGCTCGTCCTGAGCCCGCCGCCGTCCCAACCAGGGCTCGCCCTGTTGAGGTCGACCTCGACCCCAGAAACCTGTTCCGGGGCACGTTTCGAAGCTTTTGAAGCAAAGCCAAGGATCGGAGCCGCCGGGTAAGGAAACCGCCCTGCCGCGATCCCGGGCCTGCCTCCGCCGCCGAGAAGGATTTGAGAAATCGAAACCTTGCACGTGCGCGCCACCAAAAGAACAAGCCCGACTCACGCAAAAAGGAGGAGGTGCAACACGAGGACTTCCCAGGAGGTCACCCATCCCAGTACTACTCTCGCCCAAGCACGCTTAACTGCGAAGTTCTATTGGGATCCGGTGCATTAGTGCTTGTATGATCGCACCTGTCAAGTGTGGCGCGATCAACTGCTTTATGCCTTAGCCAGGCCGCCGCGCGCGCTTCAAACTATCAGAACTTTCTGTCCGGGATGAATCTCGAGGCCCGGGAGAAGCCGCTGGAAAGCTCGTCCTGAGCCCTCCGCCGTCCCCACCAGGGCTCGCCCGGTTGAGGTCGACCTCGACCCCAGAAACCTAATCCCGAGCCCGTTCCGGAGCTTTTGCAGCAACGACAAGGATCGGAGCCGCCGGGTGCGGAAACCGACCTGCCGCGGTCCCGGGCCCGCCTCCGCCGCCGAGAAGGATTGGAGAAATCGAAACCTTGCACGTGCGCGCCACCAAAAGAACAAGCCCGACTGACGCAAAAAGGAGGAGGGGCAACACGAGGACTTCCCAGGAGGTCACCCATCCCAGTACTACTCTCGCCCAAGCGCGCTTAACTGCAGAGTTCTGATGGGATCCGGTGCATTAGTGCTGGTATGATCGCACCTGTCAAGTGTGGCGCGATCAACTGCTTTATGCCTTCGCCAAGCCGCCGCGCGCGCTTCAAACGATCATAACTTTCTGTCCGGGATGAATCTCGAGGCCCGGGAGGCGCCGCTGGAAAACTCGTCCTGAGCCCACCGCCGTCCCAACCAGGGCTTGCCCGGTTGAGGTCGACCTCGACCCCAGCAACCTGTTCCGGGGCCCGTTTCGCAGCTTTTGCAGCAACGCCAAGGATCGGAGCCGCCGGGTGAGGAAACCGACCTGCCGCGGTCCCGGGCCCGCCTCCGCCGCCGAGAAGGATTAGAGAAATCGAAACCTTGCACGTGCGCGCCACCAAAAGAACAAGCCCGACTGACGCAAAAAGGAGGAGGGGCAACACGAGGACTTCCCAGGAGGTCACCTATCCCAGTACTACTCTCGCCCAAGCACGCTTAATTGCAGAGTTCTGATGGGATCCGGTGCATTAGTGCTGGTATGATCGCACCTGTCAAGTGTGCGCGCGATCAACTTCTTTATGCCTTCGCCAGGCCGCCGCACACGCTTCAAACGATCATAACTTTCTGTCCGGGATGAATCTTGAGGTCCGGGAGGCGCCGCTGGAAAGCTCGTCCTGAGCCCGCGCCGCAGGAAAGCTCGTCCTGAGCCCGCCGCCGTCCCAACCGGGGCTCGCCCGGTTGAGGTCGACCTCGACCCCAGAAACCTGTTCCGGGGCCCGTTTCGGAGCTTTTTCAGCAACGCCAAGGATCGGTCGCCGGGTGAGGAAACCGACCTGCCGCGGTCCCGGGCCCGCCTCCGCCGCCGAGAAGGATTTGAGAAATCGAAACCTTGCGCGTGCGTGCCACCAAAAGAACAAGCCCGACTGACGCAGAAAGGAGGAGGTGCAACACGAGGACTTCCCAGGAGGTCACCCATCCCAGTACTACTCTCGCCCAAGCACGCTTAACTGCGGAGTTCTGATGGGATCCGGTGCATTAGGGCTGGTATGATCGCCCCTGTCAAGTGTGGCGCGATCAACTGCTTTATGCCTTCGCAAGGCCGCCGCGCGCGCTTCAAACGATCATAACTTTCTGTCCGGGATGAATCTCGAGGCCCGGGAGGCGCCGCTGGAAAGCTCGTCCTGAGCCCGCCGCCGTCCCAACCCGGGCTTGCCCGGTTGAGGTCGACCTCGACCCCAGAAACATGTTCCGGGGCCCGTTTCAGAGCTTTTGCCACAACGCCAAGGATCGGAGCCGCGGGTGAGAAAACCCCCCTGCCGCAGACCCGGGCCCGCCTCCGCCGCCGAGAAGGATTTGAGAAATCGAAACCTTGCGCGTGCGCGCCACCAAAAGAACAAGCCCGACTGACGCAAAAAGGAAGAGGTGCAACACGAGGACTTCCCAGGAGGTCACCTATCCCAGTACTACTCTCGCCCAAGCACCCTTAACTGCGGAGTTCTGATGGGATCCGGTGCATTAGTGCTGGTATGATCGCACCTGTCAAGTGTGGCGCGATCAACTGCTTTATGCCTTCGCCAAGCCGCCGCGCGCGCTTCAAACGATCATAACTTTCCATCCGGGATGAATCTCGAGGCCCGGGCCGCGCCGCTGGAAAGCTCGTCCTGAGCCCGCCCCCGTCCTAACCGGGGCTCGCCCGGTTAAGGTCGACCTCGGCCCCAGAAACCTGTTCCGGGGCCCGTTTCGGAGCTTGTGCAGCAACGCCAAGGATCGGAACCGCCGGGTGAGGAAACCGACCCGCCGCGGTCCCGGGCCCGCCTCCGCCGCCGAGAAGGATTTGAGAAATCGAAACCTTGCGCGTGCGCGCCACCAAAAGAACAAGCCCGACTGACGCAAAAAGGAGGAGGGGCAACACGAGGACTTCCCAGGAGGTCACCCATCCCAGTACTACTCTCGCCCAAGCACGCTTAACTGCAGAGTTCTGATGGGATCCGGTGCATTAGTGCTGGTATGATCGCACCTGTCAAGTGTGTGCGCGATCAACTTCTTTATGCCTTCGCCAGGCCGCCGCGCGCGCTTCAAACGATCATAACTTTCTGTCCGGGATGAATCTCGAGGCCCGGGAGGCGCCGCTGGAAAGCTCGTTCTGAGCCCGCGCCGCTGGAAAGCTCGTCCTAAGCCCGCCGCCGTCCCAACCGGGGCTCGCCCGGTTGAGGTCGACCTCGACCCCAGAAACCTGTTCCGGGGCCCGTTTCAGAGCTTTTGCTGCAACGACAAGGATCGGTCGCCGGGTGAGGAAACCGACCTGCCGCGGTCCCGGGCCCGCCTCCGCCGCAGAGAAGGATTTGAGAAATCGAAACCTTGCGTGTGCGCGCCACCAAAACAACAAGCCCGACTGACGCAAAAAGGAGGAGGTGCAACACGAGGACTTCCCAGGAGGTCACCCATCCCAGTACTACTCTCGCCCAAGCACGCTTAACTGCGGAGTTCTGATGGGATCCGGTGAATTAGGGCTGGTATGATCGCCCCTGTCAAGTGTGGCGCGATGAACTGCTTTATGCCTTCGCCAGGCCCCCGCGCGCGCTTCAAACGATCATAACTTTCTGTCCGGGATGAATCTCGAGGCCCGGGAGGCGCCGCTGGAAAGCTCGTCCTGAGCCCGCCACCGTTCCAACTAGGGCTTGCCCGGTTGAGGTCGTCCTCGACCCCAGAAACCTGTTCCGGGGCCCGTTTCGGAGCTTTTTCAGCAACGCCAAGGATCGCTCGCCGGGTGAGGAAACCGACCTGCCGCGGTCCCGGGCCCGCCTCGGCCGCCGAGAAGGATTTGAGAAATCGAAACCTTGCGCGTGCGCGCCACCAAAAGAACAAGCCCGACTGACGCAAAAAGGAAGAGGTGCAACACGAGGACTTCCCAGGAGGTCACCTATCCCAGTACTACTCTCGCCCAAGCACGCTTAACTGCAGAGTTCTGATGGGATCCGGTGCATTAGTGCTGGTATGATCGCACCTTTCAAGTGTGTGCGCGATCAACTTCTTTATTCCTTCGCCAGGCCGCCGCGCGCGCTTCAAACGATCATAACTTTCTCTCCGGGATGAATCTCGAGGCCCGGGAGGCGCCGCTGGAAAGCTCGTTCTGAGCCCGCGCCGCTGGAAAGCTCGTCCTGAGCCCGCCGCCGTTCCAACCAGGGCTTGCCCGGTTGAGGTCGACCTCGACCCCAGAAACCTGTTCCGGGGCCCGTTTCAGAGCTTTTGCCACAACGCCAAGGATCGGAGCCGCCGGGTGAGAAAACCCCCTTGTCGCGGTCCCGGGCCCGCCTCCGCCGCAGAGAAGGATTTGAGAAATCGAAACCTTGCGCGTGCGCGCCACCAAAAGAACAAGCCCGACTGACGCAAAAAGGAAGAGGTGCAACACGAGGACTTCCCAGGAGGTCACCAATCCCAGTACTACTCTCGCCCAAGCACGCTTAACTGCGGAGTTCTGATGGGATCCGGTGCATTAGTGCTGGTATGATCGCACCTGTCAAGTGTGGCGCGATCAACTGCTTTATGCCTTCGCCAAGCCGCCGCGCGCGCTTCAAACGATCATAACTTTCTGTCCGATATGAATCTCGAGGCCCGGGAGGCGCCGCTGGAAGCTCGTCCTGAGCCCGCCGCCGTCCCAACCAGGGCTGGCCCGGTTGAGGTCGAGCTCGACCCCAGAAACCTGTTCCGGGGCACGTTTCGGAGCTTTTGCAGCAAAGCCAAGGATCGGAGCCGCCGGGTGAGGAAACCGCCCTGCCGCGGTCCCGGGCCTGCCTCCGCCGCCGAGAAGGATTTGAGAAATCGAAACCTTGCACGTGCGCGCCACCAAAAGAACAAGCCCGACTCAAGCAAAAAGGAGGAGGTGCAACACTAGGACTTCCCAGGAGGTCACCCATCCCAGTACTACTCTCGCCCAAGCACGCTTAACTGCAGAGTTCTGATGGGATCCGGTGCATTAGTGCTGGTATGATCGCACCTGTCAAGTGTGCGCGCGATCAACTTCTTTATGCCTTCGCCAGGCCGCCGCGCGCGCTTCGAACGATCATAACTTTCTGTCCGGGTTGAATCTCGAGGCCCGGGAGGCGCCGCTGGAAAGCTCGTCCTGAGCCCTCCGCCGTCCCAACCCGGGCTCGCCCGGTTGAGGTCGACCTCGACCCCAGAAACCTAATCCGGAGCCCGGTTCGGAGCTTTTGCAGCAACGGCAAGGGTCGGAGCCGCCGGGTGCGGAAACCGACCTGCCGCGGTCCTGGGCCCGCCTCTGCCGCCGAGAAGGATTTGAGAAATCGAAACCTTGCGCGTGCGCGTCACTTAAAGAAAAAGCCCGTCTGACGCAAAAAGGAGGAGGTGCAACACGAGGACTTCCCAGGAGGTCACCCATCCCAGTACTACTCTCGCCCAAGCACGCTTAACTGCGGAGTTCTGATGGGATCCGGTGCATTAGTGCTGGTATGATCGCACCTGTCAAGTGTGGCGAGATCAACTGCTTTATGCCTTCGCCAAGCCGCCGCGCGCGCTTCAAATGATCATAACTTTCTGTCCGGGATGAATCTCGAGGCCCGGGAGGCGCCGCTGGAAAACTCGTCCTGAGCCCACCGCCGTCCCAACCAGGGCTTGCCCGGTTGAGGTCGACCTCGACCCCAGCAACCTGTTCCGGGGCCCGTTTCGCAGCTCTTACAGCAACGCCAAGGATCGGAGCCGCCGGGTGAGGAAACCGACCTGCCGCGGTCCCAGGCCCGCCTCCGCCGCCGAGAAGGATTGGAGAAATCGAAACCTTGCGCGTGCGCGACACTAAAAGGACAAGCCCGACTGACGCAAAAAGGAGGAGGGGCAACACGAGGACTTCCCAGGAGGTCACCCATCCCAGTACTACTCTCGCCCAAGCACGCTGAACTGCAGAGTTTTGATGGGATCCGGTGCATTAGTGCTGGTATGATCGCACCTGTCAAGTGTGCGCGCGATCAACTTATTTATGCCTTCGCCAGGCCGCCGCGCACGCTTCAAACGATCATAACTTTCTATCCGGGATGAATCTCGAGGCCCGGGAGGCGCCGCTGGAAAGCTCGTCCTGAGCCCGCGCCGCTGGAAAGCTCGTCCTGAGCCCGCCGCCGTCCCAACCGGGGCTCGCCCGGTTGAGGTCGACCTCGACCCCAGAAACCTGTTCCAGGGCCCGTTTCGGAGCTTTTGCTGCAACGCCAAGGATCGAAACCGCCAAGTGAGGAAACCGACCTGCCGCGGTCCCGAGCCCGCCTCTGCCGCGGAGAAGGATTTGAGAAATTGAAACCTTGCGCGTGCGCGCCACCAAAAGAACAAGTCCGATTGACGCAAAAAGGAAGAGGGGCAACACGAGGACTTCCCAGGAGGTCACCCATCCCAGTACTACTCTCGCCCAAGCACGCTTATCTGCAGAGTTCTGATGGGATCCGGTGCATTAGTGCTGGTATGATCGCACCTGTCAAGTGTGCGCGCGATCAACTTCTTTATGCCTTCGCCAGGCCGCCGCGCGCGCTTCAAACGATCATAACTTTCTGTCCGGGATGAATCTCGAGGCCCGGGAGGCGCCGCTGGAAAGATCGTCCTGAGCCCGTGCCGCTGAAAAGCTCGTCCTGAGCCTGCCGCCGTCCCAACCGGGGCTCGCCCGGTTGAGGTCAACCTCGACCCCAGCAACCTGTTCTGGGGCCCGTTTCGCAGCTTTTGCAGCAACGCCAAGGATCGGAGCCGCCAGGTGAGGAAACCGACCTGCCGCGGTTCCGGGCCCGTCTCCGCCGCCGAGAAGGATTGGAGAAATCGAAACCTTGCGCGTGCGCGCCACCAAAAGAACAAGCCCGACTGACGCAAAAAGGAGGAGGGGCAACACGAGGACTTCCCAGGAGGTCACCCATCCCAGTACTACTCTCGCCCAAGCACGCTTAACTGCAGAGTTCTGATGGGATCCGGTGCATTAGTGCTGGTATGATCGCACCTGTCAAGTGTGGCGCGATCAACTGCTTTATGCCTTAGCCAAGCCGCCGCACGCGCTTCAAACGATCATAACTTTCTGTCCGGGATGAATCTCGAGGCCCGGGAGGCGCCGTTGGAAAGCTCGTCCTGAGCCCTCCGCCGTCCCAACCCGGGCTCGCCCGGTTGAGGTCGACCTCGACCCCAGAAACCTAATCCGGAGCCCGGTTCGGAGCTTTTGCAGCAACGGCAAGGATCAGAGCCGCCGGGTGCGGAAACCGACCTTCCGCGGTCCCGGGCCCGCCTCTGCCGCCGAGAAGGATTTGAGAAATCGAAACCTTGCGCGTGCGCGTCACTTAAAGAACAAGCCCGTCTGACGCAAAAAGGAGGAGGTGCAACACGAGGACTTCCCAGGAGGTCACCCATCCCAGTACTACTCTCGCCCAAGCACGCTTAACTGCGGAGTTCTGATGGGATCCGGTGCATTAGTGCTGGTATGATCGCACCTGTCAAGTGTGGCGCGATCACCTGCTTTATTCCTTCGCCAAGCCGCCGCGCGCGGTTCAAATGATCATAACTTTCTGTCCGGGATGAATCTCGAGGCCCGAGAGGCGCCGCTGGAAAACTCGTCCTGAGCCCACCGCCGTCCCAACCAGGGCTTGCCCGGTTGAGGTCGACCTCGACCCCAGGTCCCTGTTCCGGGGCCAGTTTCGCAGCTCTTACAGCAACGCCAAGGATCGGAGCCGCCGGGTGAGGAAACCGACCTGCCGCGGTCCCAGGCCCGCCTCCGCCGCCGAGAAGGGTTGGAGAAATCGAAAACTTGCGCGTGCGCGCCACCAAAAGGACAAGCCCGACTGACGCAAAAAGGAGGAGGGGCAACACGAGGACTTCCCAGGAGGTCACCCATCCCAGTACTAGTCTCGCCCAAGCACGCTTAACTGCAGAGTTTTGATGGGATCCGGTGCATTAGTGCTGGTATGATCGCACCTGTCAAGTGTGCGCGCGATCAACTTCTTTATGCCTTCGCCAGGCCGCCGCGCACGCTTCAAACAATCATAACTTTCTATCCGGGATGAATCTCGAGGCCCGGGAGGCGCCGCTGGAAAGCTCGTCCTGAGCCCGCGCCGCTGGAAAGCTCATCCTGAGCCCTCCGCCGTCCCAACCGGGGCTCGCCCGGTTGAGGTCGACCTCGACCCCAGAAACCTGTTCCGGGGCCCGTTTCGGAGCTTTTGCTGCAACGCCAAGGATCGGAACCGCCGAGTGTGGAAACCGACCTGCCGCGGTCCCGGGCCTGCCTCTGCCGCCGAGAAGGATTTGAGAAATCGAAACCTTGCACGTGCGCGCCACCAAAAGAACAAGCCCGACTCACGCAAAAAGGAGGAGGTGCAACACGAGGACTTCCCAGGAGGTCACCCATCCCAGTACTACTCTCGCCCAAGCACGCTTAACTGCGGAGTTCTATGGGGATCCATTGCATTAGTGCTGGTATGATCGCACCTATCAAGTGTGGCGCAATCAACTGCTTTATGCCTTCGCCAGGCCGCCGCGCGCGCTTCAAATTTTCAGAACTTTTTGTCCGGGATGAATCTCGAGGCCCGGGAGAAGCCGCTGGAAAGCTCGTCCTGAGCCCTCCGCCGTCCCAAACAGGGCTCGCCCGGTTGAGGTCGACCTCGACCCCAGAAACCTGTTCCGGGGCCCGTTTCAGAGCTTTTGCCACAACGCCAAGGATCGGAGCCGCCGGGTGAGAAAACCCCCCTGCCGCGGTCCCGGGCCCGCCTCCGCCGCCGAGACGGATTTGAGCATTCGAAACCTTGCGCGTGCGCGCCACCAAAAGAACAAGCCCGACTGACGCAAAAAGGAAGAGGTGTACCACGAGGACTTCCCAGGAGGTCACCCATCCCAGTACTACTCTCGCCCAAGCACGCTTAACTGCGGAGTTCTATTGGGATCCAGTGCATTAGTGCTGGTATGATCGCACCTGTCAAGTGTGGCGCAATCAACTACTTTATGCCTTCGCCAGGCCGCCGCGCGCGCTTCAAACTATCAGAACTTTCTGTCCGGGATGAATCTCGAGGCCCGGGAGAAGCCGCTGGAAAGCTCGTCCTGAGCCCTCCGCCGTCCCAACCAGAGCTCGCCCGGTTGAGGTCGACCTCGACCCCAGAAACCTAATCCGTAGCCCGTTTCAGAGCTTTTGCAGCAACGGCAAGGATCGGAGCCGCCGGGTGCGGAAACCGACCTGCCGCGGTCCCGGGCCCGCCTCTGCCGCCGAGAAGGATTTGAGAAATAGAAACCTTGCGCGTGCGCGTCACCAAAAGAACAAGTCCGACTGAAGCAAAAAGGAGGAGGGGCAACACGAGGACTTCCCAGGAGGTCACCCATCCCAGTACTACTCTCGCCCAAGCACGCTTAACTGCAGAGTTCTGATGGGATCCGGTGCATTCGTGCAAGTATGATCGCACCTGTCAAGTGTGCGTGCGATCAACTTCTTTATGCCTTCGCCAGGCCGCCGCGCGCGCTTCAAACTATCAGAACTTTCTGTCCGGGATGAATCTCGAGGCCCGGGAGAAGCCGCTGGAAAGCTCGTCCTGAGCCCTCCGCCGTCCCAACCAGAGCTCGCCCGGTTGAGGTCGACCTCGACCCCAGAAACCTTTTCCGGGGCCCGTTTCGGAGCTTTTGCAGCAACGCCAAGGATCGGAGCCGCCGGGTGAGCAAACCCCCTTGCCGCGGTCCCGGGCCTGCCTCCGCCGCCGAGAAGGATTTGAGAAATCGAAACCTTGCACGTGCGCGCCACCAAAAGAACAAGCCCGACTCAAGCAAAAAGGAAGAGGTGCAACACGAGGACTTCCCAGGAGGTCACCCATCCCAGTACTACTCTCGCCCAAGCACGCTTAACTGCTGAGTTCTGATGGGATCCGGTGCATTAGTGCTGGTATGATCGCACCTGTAGAGTGTGGCGCGATCAACTGCTTTATGCCTTCGCCAAGCCGCCGCGCGCGCTTCAAACGATCATAACTTTCTGTCCGGGATGAATCTCGAGGCCCGGGAGGCGCCGCTTGAAAGCTCGTCCTGAGCCCGCCGCCGTCCTCACTGGGGCTCGCCCGGTTGAGGTCGACCTCGACCCCAGAAACCTGTTCCGGGGCCCGTTTCGGAGCTTTTGCAGCAACGCCAAGGATCGGAGCCGCCGGGTGAGGAAACCGACCTGCCGCGGTCCCGGGCCCGCCTCCGCCGCCGAGAAGGATTTGAGAAATCGAAACCTTGCGCGTCCGCGCCACCAAAAGCATAAGCCCGACTGACGCAAAAAGGAGGAGGTGCAACACCAGGACTTCCCAGGAGGTCACCCATCCCAGTACTACCCCCGCCCAAGCACGCTTAACTGCGGAGTTCTGATGGGATCCGGTGCATTAGTGCTGGTATGATCGCACCTATCAAGTGTGGCGCGATCAACTGCTTTATGCCTTCGCCAGGCCGCCGCGAGCGCTTCAAACGATCATAACTTTCTGTCCGGGATGAATCTCGAGGCCCGTGAGGTGCCGCTGCAAAGCTCGTCCTGAGCCCGCCGCCGTCCCAACCGGGGCTCGCCCGGTTGCGGTCGACCTCGACCCCCGAAACCTGTTCCCAGTCCCGTTTCAGAGCTTTTGCAGCAACGCCAAGGATCGGAGCCGCCGGGTGAGGAAACCGACCTGCCGCGGTCCATCGCCCGCCTCCGCCGCCGAGAAGGATTTGAGAAATCGAAACCTTGCGCGTGCCCGCCACAAAAGGAACAAGCCCGACTGACGCAAAAAGGAGGAGGTGCAACACGAGAACTTCCCAGGAGGTCACCCATCCCAGTACTACTCTCGCCCAAGCACGCTTAACTGCGGAGTTCTGATGGGATCCGATGCATTAGTGCTGGTATGATCGCACCTGTGAAGTGTGGCGCGATCAACTGCTTTATGCCTTCGCCAGGCCGCCGCGCGCGCTTCAAACAATCATAACTTTCTGTCCGGGATGAATCTCAAGGCCCGGGAGGCGCCGCTGGAAAGCTCATCCTGAGCCCGCCGCCGTCCCAACCAGGGCTCGCCCGGTTGAGGTCGACCTCGACCCCCGAAACCTTTTCCCGGGCCCGTTTCGGAGCTTTTGCAGCAACGCCAAGGATAGGAGCCGCCGGGTGCGGAAACCGACCTGCCGCGGTCCCGGGCCCGCCTCCGCCGCCGAGAAGGATTTGAGAAATCAAAACCTTGCGCGTGCGCGCCACCAAAAGATCAAGCCCGACTGACGCAAAAAGGAGGAGGTGCAACACGAGGACTTCCCAGGAGGTCACCCATCCCACTACTACTCTCGCCCAAGCACGCTTAACTGCGGAGTTCTGATGGGATCCGGTGCATTAGTGCTGGTATGATCGCACCTGTCAAGTGTGGCGCGATCAACTACTTTATGCCTTCGCTAGTCCGCCGCGCGCGCTTCAAACGATCATAACTTTCTTTCCGGGATGAATCTCGAGGCCAGGGAAACCTGTTCCCGGGCCCGTTTCGGAGCTTTTGCAGCAACGCCAAGGATCGGAGCCGCCGGGTGAGGAAACCGACCTGCCGCGGTCCCGGGCCCGCCTCCGCCGCCGAGAAGGATTTGAGAAATCGAAACCTTGCGCGTGCGCGCCACCAAAAGAACAAGCCCGACTGACGCAAAAAGGAGGAGGTGCAACACGAGGACTTCCCAGGAGATCACCCATCCCAGTACTACTCTCGCCCAAGCACGCTTAACTGCGAAGTTTTGATGGGATCCGGTGCATTAGTGCAGGTATGATCGCACCTGTCAAGTGTGGCGCGATCAACTGCTTTATGCCTTCGCCAGGCCGTCGCGCGCGCTTCAAACGATCGTAACTTTCTGTCCGGGATGAATCTCGAGGCCCGGGAGGCGCCGCTGGACAGCTCGTCATGAGCTTGCCGCCGTCCCAACCGGGGCTTGCCCGGTTGAGGTCGACCTCGACCCCAGAAACCTGTTCCCGGTCCCGTTTCAGAGCTTTTGGAGCAACGCCAAGGATCGGGGCCGCCGGGTGAGGAAACCGACCTGCCGCGGTCAATGGCCCGCCTCCGCCGCCGAGAAGGATTTGAGAAATCGAAACCTTGCGCGTGCGTGCCACAAAAGGAACGAGCCCGACTGACGCAAAAAGGAGGAGGTGCAACACGAGGACTTCCCAGGAGGTCACCCATCCCAGTACTACTCTCGCCCAAGCACGCTTAACTGCGGAGTTCTGATGGGATCCGGTGCATTAGTGCTGGTATGATCGCACCTGTCATGTGTGGCGCGATCAACTGCTTTATGCCTTCGCCTGGACGCCGCGCGCGTTTCAAACGATCATAACTTTCTGTCCTGGATGAATCTCGAGGCCCGGGAGGTGCCGCTGGAGAGCTCATCTTGAGCCCGCCGCCGTCCCAACCAGGGCTCGCCCGGTTGAGGTCGACCTCGACCCCAGAAACCTGTTCCCGGTCCCGTTTCGGCGCTTTTGCAGCAACGCCAAGGATACGAGCCGCCATGTGCGGAAACCGACCTGCCGCGGTCCCGGGCCCGCCTCCGCCGCAGAGAAGGATTTGAGAAATCGAAACCTTGCGCGTGCGCGCCACCAAAAGAACAAGTTCGACTGACGCAAAAAGGAGGAGGTGCAACACGAGGACTTCCCAGGAGGTCACCCATCCCAGTACTACTCTCGCCCAAGCACGCTTAACTGCGGAGTTCTGATGGGATCCGGTGCATTAGTGCTGGTATGATCGCACCTGTCAAGTGTGGCGCGATCAACTGCTTTATGCCTTCGCCAGGCCGCCGCGCGCGCTTCAAACGATCATAACTTTCTGTCCGGGATGAATCTCGAGGCCCGGGAGGCGCTGCTGGACAGCTCGTCATGAGCCTGCCGCCGTCCCAACCGGGGCTTGCCCGGTTGAGGTCGACCTCGACCCCCGAAACCTGTTCCGGGGCCCGTTTCGGAGCTTTTGCAGCAACGCCAAGGATCGGAGCCGCCGGGTGAGGAAACCGACCTGCCGCAGTCCCGGGCCCGCCTCCGCCGCCCAGAAGGATTTGAGAAATCGAAACCTTGCGCGTGCGCGCCACCAAAAGAACAAGCCCGACTAACGCAAAAAGGAGGAGGTGCAACACGAGGACTTCCCAGGAGGTCACCCATCCCAGTACTACTCTCGCCCAAGCACGCTTAACTGCGGAATTCTGATTGGATGCGGTGCATTAGTGTTGGTATGATCGCCCCTGTCAAGTGTGGCGCGATCAACTGCTTTATGCCTTCGCTAGGCCGCCGCGCGCGCTTCAAACGATCATAACTTTCTGTCCGGGATGAATCTCGAGGCCCGGGAGGCGCCGCTGGAAAGCTCGTCCTGAGCCCGCCGCCGTCCCAAGCAGGGCTCGCCCGGTTGAGGTCGACCTCGACCCCCCGAAACCTGTTCCCGGTCCCGTTTCAGAGCTTTTGCAGCAACGCCAAGGATCGGAGCCGCCGGGTGAGGAAACCGACCTGCCGCGGTCCATGGCCCGCCTCCGCCGCCGAGCAGGATTTGAGAAATCGAAACCTTGCGCGTGCGCGCCACAAAAAGAACAAGTTCGACTGACGCAAAAAGGAGGAGGTGCAACACGAGGACTTCCCAGGAGGTCACCCATCCCAGTACTACTCTCGCCCAAGCACGCTTAACTGCGGAGTTCTAATGGGATCCGGTGCACTAGTGCTGGTATGATCGCACCTGTCAAGTGTGCGCGCGATCAACTGCTTTATGCCTTCGCAAGGCCGCCGCGCGCGATTCAAACGATCATAACTTTCTGTCCGGGATGAATCCCGAGGCCCGGGAGGCGCCGCTGGAAACTCGTCCTCAGCCCGCCGCCGTCCCAACCGGGGCTCGCCCGGTTGAGGTCGACCTCGACCCCCGAAACCTGTTCCGGGGCCCGTTTCGGAGCTTTTGCAGCAATGGCAAGGATCGGAGCCGCCGGGTGAGGAAACCGACCTGCCGCAGTCCCGGGCCCGCCTCCGCCGCCGAGAAGGATTTGAGAAATCGAAACCTTGCGCGTGCGCGCCACCAAAAGAACAAGCCCGACTAACGCAAAAAGGAGGAGGTGCAACACGAGGACTTCCCAGGAGGTCACCCATCCCAGTACTACTCTCGCCCAAGCACGCTTAACTGCGGAGTTCTGATGGGATCCGGTGCATTAGTGCTGGTATGATCGCACCTGTCAGGTGTGCGCGCGATCAACTGCTTTATGCCTTCGCAAGGCCGCCGCGCGCGATTCAAACGATCATAACTTTCTGTCCGGGATGAATCTCGAGGCCCGGGAGGCGCCGCTTGAAAGCTCGTCCTGAGCCCGCCGCCGTCCTCACTGGGGCTCGCCCGGTTGAGGTCGACCTCGACCCCAGAAACCTGTTCCGGGGCCCGTTTCGGAGCTTTTGCAGCAACGCCAAGGATCGGAGCCGCCGGGTGAGGAAACCGACCTGCCGCAGTCCCGGGCCCGCCTCCGCCGCCGAGAAGGATTTGAGAAATCGAAACCTTGCGCGTGCGCGCCACCAAAAGAACAAGCCCGACTAACGCAAAAAGGAGGAGGTGCAACACGAGGACTTCCCAGGAGGTCACCCATCCCAGTACTACTCTCGCCCAAGCACGCTTAACTGCGGAATTCTGATGGGATGCGGTGCATTAGTGTTGGTATGATCGCCCCTGTCAAGTGTGGCGCGATCAACTGCTTTATGCCTTCGCTAGGCCGCCGCGCGCGCTTCAAACGATCATAACTTTCTGTCCGGGATGAATCTCGAGGCCCGGGAGGCGCCGCTGGAAAGCTCGTCCTGAGCCCGCCGCCGTCCCAACCAGGGCTCGCCCGGTTGAGGTCGACCTCGACCCCCGAAACCTGTTCCCGGTCCCGTTTCAGAGCTTTTGCAGCAACGCCAAGGATCGGAGCCGCCGGGTGAGGAAACCGACCTGCCGCGGTCCATGGCCCGCCTCCGCCGCCGAGCAGGATTTGAGAAATCGAAACCTTGCGCGTGCGCGCCACAAAAGGAACAAGCCCTACTGACGCAAAAAGGAGGAGGTGCAACACGAGGACTTCCCAGGAGGTCACCCATCCCAGTACTACTCTCGCCCAAGCACGCTTAACTGCGGAGTTCTGATGGGATCCGGTGCATTAGTGCTGGTATGATCGCACCTGTCATGTGTGGCGCGATCAACTGCTTTATGCCTTCGCCTGGCCGCCGCGCGCGCTTCAAACGATCATAACTTTCTGTCCGGGATGAATCTCGAGGCCCGGGAGGCGCCGCTGGAAAGCTCATCTTGAGCCCGCCGCCGTCCCAACCAGGGCTCGCCCGGTTGAGGTCGACCTCGACCCCAGAAACCTTTCCCGGGCCCGTTTCGGCGCTTTTGCAGCAATGCCAAGGATACGAGCCGCCGGGTGCGGAAACCGACCTGCCGCGGTCCCGGGCCCGCCTCCGCCGCAGAGAAGGATTTGAGAATTCGAAACCTTGCGCGTGCGCGCCACCAAAAGAACAAGTTCGACTGACGCAAAAAGGAGGAGGTGCAACACGAGGACTTCCCAGGAGGTCACCCATCCCAGTACTACTCTCGCCCAAGCACGCTTAACTGCGGAGTTCTGATGGGATCCGGTGCATTAGTGCTGGTATGATCGCACCTGTCAAGTGTGCGCGCGATCAACTGCTTTATGCCTTCGTAAGGCCGCCGCGCGCGATTCAAACGATCATAACTTTCTGTCTGGGATGAATCTCGAGGCCCGGGAGGCGCCGCTGGAAAGCTCGTCCTCAGCCCGCCGCCGTCCCAACCGGGGCTCGCCCGGTTGAGGTCGACCTCGACCCCCGAAACCTGTTCCGGGGCCCGTTCCGGAGCTTTTGCAGCAACGCCAAGGATCGGAGCCGCCGGGTGAGGAAACCGACCTGCCGCAGTCCCGGGCCCGCCTCCGCCGCAGAGAAGGATTTGAGAAATCGAAACCTTGCGCGTGCGCGCCACCAAAAGAACAAGCCCGACTAACGCAAAAAGGAGGAGGTGCAACACGAGGACTTCCCAGGAGGTCACCCATCCCAGTACTACTCTCGCCCAAGCACGCTTAACTGCGGAGTTCTGATGGGATGCGGTGCATTAGTGTTGGTATGATCGCCCCTGTCAAGTGTGGCGCGATCAACTGCTTTATGCCTTCGCTAGGCCGCCGCGCGCGCTTCAAACGATCATAACTTTCTGTCCGGGATGAATCTCGAGGCCCGGGAGGCGCCGCTGGAAAGCTCGTCCTGAGCCCGCCGCCGTCCCAACCTGGGCTCGCCCGGTTGAGGTCGACCTCGACCCCCGAAACCTGTTCCCGGTCCCGTTTCAGAGCTTTTGCAGCAACGCTAAGGATCGGAGCCGCCGGGTGAGGAAACCGACCTGCCGCGGTCCATGGCCCGCCTCCGCCGCCGAGAAGGATTTGAGAAATCGAAACCTTGCGCGTGCGCGCCACAAAAGGAACAAGCCCGACTGACGCAAAAAGGAGGAGGTGCAACACGAGGACTTCCCAGGAGGTCACCCATCCCAGTACTACTCTCCCCCAAGCACGCTTAACTGCGGAGTTCTGATGGGATCCGGTGCATTAGTGCTGGTATGATCGCACCTGTCATGTGTGGCGCGATCAACTGCTTTATGCCTTCGCCTGGCCGCCGCGCGCGCTTCGAACGATCATAACTTTCTGTCCGGGATAAATCTCGAGGCCCGGGAGGCGCCGCTGGAAAGCTGATCCTGAGCCCGCCGCCGTCCCAACCAAGGCTCGCCCGGTTGAGGTCGTCCTCGACCCCAGAAACCTGTTCCCGGGCCCGTTTCGGCGCTTTTGCAGCAACGCCAAGGATACGAGCCGTCGGGTGCGGAAACCGACCTGCCGCGGTCCCGGGCCCACCTCCGCCGCAGAGAAGGATTTGAGAAATCGAAACCTTGCGCGTGCGCGCCACCAAAAGAACAAGTTCGACTGACGCAAAAAGGAGGAGGTGCAACACGAGGACTTCCCAGGAGGTCACCCATCCCAGTACTACTCTCGCCCAAGCACGCTTAACTGCGGAGTTCTGATGGGATCCGGTGCATTAGTGCTGGTATGATCGCACCTGTCAAGTGTGCGCGCGATCAACTGCTTTATGCCTTCGTAAGGCCGCCGCGCGCGATTCAAACGATCATAACTTTCTGTCTGGGATGAATCTCGAGGCCCGGGAGGCGCCGCTGGAAAGCTCGTCCTCAGCCCGCCGCCGTCCCAACCGGGGCTCGCCCGGTTCAGGTCGACCTCGACCCCCGAAACCTGTTCCGGGGCCCGTTCCGGAGCTTTTGCAGCAACGCCAAGGATCGGAGCCGCCGGGTGAGGAAACCGACCTGCCGCAGTCCCGGGCCCGCCTCCGCCGCCGAGAAGGATTTGGGAAATCGAAACCTTGCGCGTGCGCGCCACCAAAAGAACAAGCCCGACTAACGCAAAAAGGAGGAGGTGCAACACGAGGACTTCCCAGGAGGTCACCCATCCCAGTACTACTCTCGCCCAAGCACGCTTAACTGCGGAGTTCTGATGGGATGCGGTGCATTAGTGTTGGTATGATCGCCCCTGTCAAGTGTGGCGCGATCAACTGCTTTATGCCTTCGCTAGGCCGCCGCGCGCGCTTCAAACGATCATAACTTTCTGTCCGGGATGAATCTCGAGGCCCGGGAGGCGCCGCTGGAAAGCTCGTCCTGAGCCCGCCGCCGTCCCAACCGGGGCTCGCCCGGTTGAGGTCGACCTCGACCCCAGAAACCTGTTCCGTGGCCCGTTTCGGAGCTTTTGCAGCAACGCCAAGGATCGGAGCTGCCAGGTGAGGAAACCGACCTGCCGCGGTCGATGGCCCGCCTCCGCCGCCGAGAAGGATTTGAGAAATCGAAACCTTGCACATGCGCGCCACAAAAGGAACAAGCCCGACTGACGCAAAAAGGAGGAGGTGCAACACGAGGACTTCCCAGGAGGTCACCCATCCTAGTACTACTCTCGCCCAAGCACGCTTAACTGCGGAGTTCTGATGGGATCCGGTGCATTACTGCTGGTATCATCGCACCTGTCAAGTGTGGCGCGATCAACTGCTTTATGCCTTCGCAAGGCCGCCGCGCACGCTTCAAACGATCATAACTTTCTGTCCGGATGAATCTCGAGGCCCGGGAGGCGCCGCTGGAAAGCTCATCCTGAGCCCGCCGCCGTCCCAACCGGGGCTCGCCCGGTTGAGGTCGACCTCGACCCCAGAAACCTGTTCCGGGGCCCGTTTCGGAGCTTTTGCAGCAACGCCAAGGATCGGAGCCGCCGGGTGAGGAAACCGACCTGCCGCGGTCCTGAGCCTGCCTCCGCCGCCGAGAAGGATTTGAGAAATCGAAACCTTGCGCATGCGCGCCACCAAAAGAACAAGCCCGACTTACGCAAAAATGAGGAGGTGCAACACGAGGACTTCCAAGGAGGTCACCCATCCCAGTACTACTCTCGCCCAAGCATGCTTAACTGCGGAGTTCTGATGGGATCCGGTGCATTAGTGCTGGTATGATCGCACCTGTCAAGTGTGGCGCGA
The DNA here is from genome assembly GCA_037954105.1 of Canavalia gladiata. Lineage (NCBI taxonomy): Eukaryota > Viridiplantae > Streptophyta > Magnoliopsida > Fabales > Fabaceae > Canavalia > Canavalia gladiata. Next base: position 27,007,596 of record CM075661.1, on the reverse strand, counting down.
TCAACTGCTTTATGCCTTTGCCAGGCCGCCGCGCGCGCTTCAAACGATCATAACTTTCTGTCCGGGATGAATCTCGAGGCCCGGGAGGCGCCGCTGGAAAGCTCGTCCTGAGCCCGCCGGCGTCCCAACCAGGGCTCGCCCGGTTGAGGTCGACCTCGAGCCGCCGGGTGCGGAAACCGACCTGCCGCGGTCCCGGGCCCGCCTCCGCCGCCGAGAAGGATTTGAGAAATCGAAACCTTGCGCGTGCGCGCCACCAAAAGAACATGCCTGACTGACGCAAAAAGGAGGAGGTGCAACACGAGGACTTCCCAGGAGGTCACCCATCGCAGTACTTCTCTCGCCCAAGCACGCTTAACTGCGGAGTTCTGATGGGATCCGGTGCATTAGTGCTGGTATGATCGCACCTGTCAAGTGTGGCGCGATCAACTGCTTTATGCCTTCGCCAGGCCGCCGCGCGCGCTTCATACGATCATAACTTTCTTTCCGGGCTGAATCTCGAGGCCCGGGAGGCGACGCTGGAAAGCTCGTCCTGAGCTCGCCGCCGTCCCAACCGGGGCTCGCCCGGTTGAGGTCGACCTCGACCCCAGAAACCTGTTCCCGGGCCCGTTTCGGAGCTTTTGCAGCAACGCCAAGGATCCGAGCCGCCAAGTGCGGAAATCGACCTGCCGCGGTCGCGGGCCCGCCTCCGCCGCCGAGAAGGATTTGAGAAATTGAAACCTTGCGTGTGCGCGCCACCAAAAGAACAAGCCCGAATGACGCAAAAAGGAGGAGGTGCAACACGAGGACTTCCCAGGAGGTCACCCATCCCAGTACTACTCTCGCCCAAGCACGCTTAACTGCGGAGTTTTGATGGGATCCGGTGCATTAGTGCTGGTATGATCGCACCTGTCAAGTGTGGCGCGATCAACTCTTTTATGCCTTCGCCAGGCCGCCGCGCGCGCTTCAAACGATCATAACTTTCTGTCCGGGATGAATCTCGAGGCCCGGGAGGCGCCGCTGGAAAGCTCGTCCTGAGCCCGCCGCCGTCCCAACCGGTGCTTGCCCGGTTGAGGTCGACCTCGACCCCAGAAACCCGTTCCCGGGCCCGTTTCGGAGCTTTTGCCGCAACGCCAAGGATCGGAGCCGCCGGGTGAGGAAACCGACTTGCCGCAGTCCCGAGCCCGCCTCCGCCGCCGAGAAGGATTTGAGAAATCGAAATCTTGGGCGTGCGCGCCACCAAAAGAACAAGCCCGACTGACGCAAAAAGGAGGAGGTGCAACACGAGGACTTCCCAGGAGGTCACCCATCCCAGTACTACTCTCGCCCAAGCACGCTTAACTGCGGAGTTCTGATGGGATCCGGTGCATTAGTGCTGGTATGATCGCACCTGTCAAGTGTGCGCGCGATCAACTCTTTTATGCCTTCGCCAGGCCGCCGCGCACAATTCAAACGATCATAACTTTCTGTCCGGGATGAATCTCGAGGCCCGGGAGGCGCCGCTGGAAAGGTCGTCCTGTGCCCGCCGCCGTCCCAACCGGGGCTCGCCCGGTTGCGGTCGACCTCGACCCTAGAAACCTGTTCCGGGGCCCGTTTCGGAGCTTTTGCAGCAACGCCAAGGATCGGAGCCGCCGGGTGAGGAAACCGACCTGCCGCGGTCCCGAGCCCGCCTCCGCCGCTGAGAAGGATTTGAGAAATCGAAAACTTGCGCGTGCGCGCCACCAAAAGAACAAGCCCGACTAACGCAAAAAGGAGGAGGTGCAACACCAGGACTTCCCAGGAGGTCACCCATCCCAGTACTACTCTCGCCCAAGCACGCTTAACTGCGGAGTTCTGATGGGATGCGGTGCATTAGTGCTGGTATGATCGCCCCTGTCAAGTGTGGCGCGATCAACTGCTTTATGCCTTCGCCAGGCCGCCGCGCGCGCTTCAAACGATCATAACTTTCTGTCCGGGATGAATCTCGAGGCCCGGGAGGCGCCGCTGGAAAGCTCGTCCTGAGCCCGCCGCCGTCCCAACCGGGGCTCGCCCGGTTGAGGTCGACCTCGACCCCAGAAACCTGTTCCGTGGCCCGTTTCGGAGCTTTTGCAGCAACGCCAAGGATCGGAGCTGCCAGGTGAGGAAACCGACCTGCCGCGGTCGATGGCCCGCCTCCGCCGCCGAGAAGGATTTGAGAAATCGAAACCTTGCGCGTGCGCGCCACAAAAGGAACAAGCCCGACTGACGCAAAAAGGAGGAGGTGAAACACGAGGACTTCCCAGGAGGTCACCCATCCCAGTACTACTCTCGCCCAAGCACGCATAACTGCGGAGTTCTGATGGGATCCGGTGCATTACTGCTGGTATCATCGCACCTGTCAAGTGTGGCGCGATCAACTGCTTTATGCCTTCGCAAGGCCGCCGCGCACGCTTCAAACGATCATAACTTTCTGTCCGGATGAATCTCGAGGCCCGGGAGGCGCCGCTGGAAAGCTCATCCTGAGCCCGCCGCCGTCCCAACCGGGGCTCGCCCGGTTGAGGTCGACCTCGACCCCAGAAACCTGTTCCGGGGCCCGTTTCGGAGCTTTTGCAGCAACGCCAAGGATCGGAGCCGCCGGGTGAGGAAACCGACCTGCCGCGGTCCTGAGCCTGCCTCCGCCGCCGAGAAGGATTTGAGAAATCGAAACCTTGCGCATGCGCGCCACCAAAAGAACAAGCCCGACTTACGCAAAAATGAGGAGGTGCAACACGAGGACTTCCAAGGAGGTCACCCATCCCAGTACTACTCTCGCCCAAGCATGCTTAACTGCGGAGTTCTGATGGGTTCCGGTGCATTAGTGCTGGTATGATCGCACCTGTCAAGTGTGGCGCGATCAACTGCTTTATGCCTTTGCCAGGCCGCCGCGCGCGCTTCAAACGATCATAACTTTCTGTCCGGGATGAATCTCGAGGCCCGGGAGGCGCCGCTGGAAAGCTCGTCCTGAGCCCGCCGGCGTCCCAACCAGGGCTCGCCCGGTTGAGGTCGACCTCGAGCCGCCGGGTGCGGAAACCGACCTGCCGCGGTCCCGGGCCCGCCTCCGCCGCCGAGAAGGATTTGAGAAATCGAAACCTTGCGCGTGCGCGCCACCAAAAGAACATGCCTGACTGACGCAAAAAGGAGGAGGTGCAACACGAGGACTTCCCAGGAGGTCACCCATCGCAGTACTTCTCTCGCCCAAGCACGCTTAACTGCGGAGTTCTGATGGGATCCGGTGCATTAGTGCTGGTATGATCGCACCTGTCAAGTGTGGCGCGATCAACTGCTTTATGCCTTCGCCAGGCCGCCGCGCGCGCTTCATACGATCATAACTTTCTTTCCGGGCTGAATCTCGAGGCCCGGGAGGCGACGCTGGAAAGCTCGTCCTGAGCTCGCCGCCGTCCCAACCGGGGCTCGCCCGGTTGAGGTCGACCTCGACCCCAGAAACCTGTTCCCGGGCCCGTTTCGGAGCTTTTGCAGCAACGCCAAGGATCCGAGCCGCCAAGTACGGAAATCGACCTGCCGCGGTCGCGGGCCCGCCTCCGCCGCCGAGAAGGATTTGAGAAATTGAAACCTTGCGTGTGCGCGCCACCAAAAGAACAAGCCCGAATGACGCAAAAAGGAGGAGGTGCAACACGAGGACTTCCCAGGAGGTCACCCATCCCAGTACTACTCTCGCCCAAGCACGCTTAACTGCGGAGTTTTGATGGGATCCGGTGCATTAGTGCTGGTATGATCGCACCTGTCAAGTGTGGCGCGATCAACTCTTTTATGCCTTCGCCAGGCCGCCGCGCGCGCTTCAAACGATCATAACTTTCTGTCCGGGATGAATCTCGAGGCCCGGGAGGCGCCGCTGGAAAGCTCGTCCTGAGCCCGCCGCCGTCCCAACCAGGGCTCGCCCGGTTGAGGTCGACGTCGACCCCAGAAACCTGTTCCGGGGCCCGTTTCGTAGCTTTTGCAGCAACGCCAAGGATCGGAGCCGCCGTGTGAGTAAACCGACCTGCCGCTGTCCCGGGCCTGCCTCCGCCGCCGAGAAGGATTTGAGCAATCGAAACCATGCGCGTGCGCGCCACCAAAAGAACAAGCCCGATTGACGCAAAAAGGAGGAGGTGCAACACGAGGACTTCCCAGGAGGTCACCCATCCCAGTACTACTCTCGCCCAAGCACGCTTAACTGCAGAGTTGTGATGGGATCCGGTGCATTAGTGCTGGTATGATCGCACCTATTAAGTGTGGCGCGATCAACTGCTTTATGGCTTCGCAAAGCCGCCGCGCGCGCTTCAAACGATCATAACTTTCTGTCCGGGATGAATCTCGAGGCCCGGGAGGCGCCGCTGGAAAGCTCGTCCTGAGCCCGCCGCCGTCCCAACCAGGGCTCGCCCGGTTGAGGTCGACCTCGACCCCAGAAACCTGTTCCGGGGCCCGTTTCGGAGCTTTTGCCGCAACGCCAAGGATCGGAGCCGCCGGGTGAGTAAACCGACATGCCGCGGTCCCCGGCCCGCCTCCGCCACCGAGAATGAGTTGACCAATCGAAACCATGCGCGTGCGCGTCACCAAAAGAACAAGTCCGACTGACGCAAAAAGGAGGAGGTGCAACACGAGGACTTCCCAGGAGGTCACCCATCCCAGTACTACTCTCGCCCAAGCACGCTTAACTGCGGAGTTCTGATGGGATCCGGTGCATTAGTGCTGGTATGATCGCACCTGTCAAGTGTGGCGCGATCAACTGCTTTATGGCTTCGTAAGGCCGCCGCGCGCGCTTCAAACGATCATAACTTTCTGTCCGGGATGAATCTCGAGGCCCGGGAGGCGCCGCTGGAAAGCTCGTCCTGAGCCCGCCGCCGTCCCAACCAGGGCTCGCCCGGTTGAGGTCGACGTCGACCCCAGAAACCTGTTCCGGGGCCCGTTTCGTAGCTTTTGCAGCAACGCCAAGGATCGGAGCCGCCGTGTGAGTAAACCGACCTGCTGCTGTCCCGGGCCTGCCTCCGCCGCCGAGAAGGATTTGAGCAATCGAAACCATGCGCGTGCGCGCCACCAAAAGAACAAGCCCGATTGACGCAAAAAGGAGGAGGTGCAACACGAGGACTTCCCAGGAGGTCACCCATCCCAGTACTACTCTCGCCCAAGCACGCTTAACTGCAGAGTTGTGATGGGATCCGGTGCATTAGTGCTGGTATGATCGCACCTATTAAGTGTGGCGCGATCAACTGCTTTATGGCTTCGCAAAGCCGCCGCGCGCGCTTCAAACGATCATAACTTTCTGTCCGGGATGAATCTCGAGGCCCGGGAGGCGCCGCTGGAAAGCTCGTCCTGAGCCCGCCGCCGTCCCAACCAGGGCTCGCCCGGTTGAGGTCGACCTCGACCCCAGAAACCTGTTCCGGGGCCCGTTTCGGAGCTTTTGCCGCAACGCCAAGGATCGGAGCCGCCGGGTGAGTAAACCGACATGCCGCGGTCCCCGGCCCGCCTCCGCCACCGAGAATGAGTTGACCAATCGAAACCATGCGCGTGCGCGTCACCAAAAGAACAAGTCCGACTGACGCAAAAAGGAGGAGGTGCAACACGAGGACTTCCCAGGAGGTCACCCATCCCAGTACTACTCTCGCCCAAGCACGCTTAACTGCGGAGTTCTGATGGGATCCGGTGCATTAGTGCTGGTATGATCGCACCTGTCAAGTGTGGCGCGATCAACTGCTTTATGGCTTCGTAAGGCCGCCGCGCGCGCTTCAAACGATCATAACTTTCTGTCCGGGATGAATCTCGAGGCCCGGGAGGCGCCGCTGGAAAGCTCGTCCTGAGCCCGCCGCCGTCCCAACCAGGGCTCGCCCGGTTGAGGTCGACGTCGACCCCAGAAACCTGTTCCGGGGCCCGTTTCGTAGCTTTTGCAGCAACGCCAAGGATCGGAGCCGCCGTGTGAGTAAACCGACCTGCCGCTGTCCCGGGCCTGCCTCCGCCGCCGAGAAGGATTTGAGCAATCGAAACCATGCGCGTGCGCGCCACCAAAAGAACAAGCCCGATTGACGCAAAAAGGAGGAGGTGCAACACGAGGACTTCCCAGGAGGTCACCCATCCCAGTACTACTCTCGCCCAAGCACGCTTAACTGCAGAGTTGTGATGGGATCCGGTGCATTAGTGCTGGTATGATCGCACCTATTAAGTGTGGCGCGATCAACTGCTTTATGGCTTCGCAAAGCCGCCGCGCGCGCTTCAAACGATCATAACTTTCTGTCCGGGATGAATCTCGAGGCCCGGGAGGCGCCGCTGGAAAGCTCGTCCTGAGCCCGCCGCCGTCCCAACCAGGGCTCGCCCGGTTGAGGTCGACCTCGACCCCAGAAACCTGTTCCGGGGCCCGTTTCGGAGCTTTTGCCGCAACGCCAAGGATCGGAGCCGCCGGGTGAGTAAACCGACATGCCGCGGTCCCCGGCCCGCCTCCGCCACCGAGAATGAGTTGACCAATCGAAACCATGCGCGTGCGCGTCACCAAAAGAACAAGTCCGACTGACGCAAAAAGGAGGAGGTGCAACACGAGGACTTCCCAGGAGGTCACCCATCCCAGTACTACTCTCGCCCAAGCACGCTTAACTGCGGAGTTCTGATGGGATCCGGTGCATTAGTGCTGGTATGATCGCACCTGTCAAGTGTGGCGCGATCAACTGCTTTATGGCTTCGTAAGGCCGCCGCGCGCGCTTCAAACGATCATAACTTTCTGTCCGGGATGAATCTCGAGGCCCGGGAGGCGCCGCTGGAAAGCTCGTCCTGAGCCCGCCGCCGTCCCAACCAGGGCTTGCCCGGTTGAGGTCGACCTCGACCCCAGAAACCTGTTCCGGGGCCCGTTTCGGAGCTTTTGCAGCAACGCCAAGGATCGGAGCCGCCGGGTGAGTAAACCGACATGCCACGGTCCCCGGCCCGCCTCCGCCGCCGAGAAGGATTTGACCAATCGAAACCATGCGCGTGCGCGCCACCCAAATAACAAGCCCGACTGACGCAAAAAGGAGGAGGTGCAACACGAGGACTTCCCAGGAGGTCACCCATCCCAGTACTACTCTCCCCCAAGCACGCTTAACTGCGGGGTTCTGATGGGATCCGGTGCATTAGTGCTGCTATGATCGCACCTGTCAAGTGTGGCGCGATCAACTGCTTTATGGCTTCGTAAGGCCGCCGCGCGCGCTTTAAACGATGATAACTTTCTGTCCGGGATGAATCTCGAGGCCCGGGAGGCGCCGCTGGAAAGCTCGTCCTGAGCCCGCCGCCGTCCCAACCAGGGCTCGCCCGGTTGAGGTCGACCTTGACCCCAGAAACCTGTTCCGGGGCCCGTTTCGGAGCTTTTGCAGCAACGCCAAGGATCGGAGCCGCCGTGTGAGTAAACCGACCTGCCGCTGTCCCGGGCCTGCCTCCGCCGCCGAGAAGGATTTGAGCAATCGAAACCATGCGCGTGCGCGCCACCAAAAGAACAAGCCCGATTGACGCAAAAAGGAGGAGGTGCAACACGAGGACTTCCCAGGAGGTCACCCATCCCAGTACTACTCTCGCCCAAGCACGCTTAACTGCAGAGTTGTGATGGGATCCGGTGCATTAGTGCTGGTATGATCGCACCAATTAAGTGTGGCGCGATCAACTGCTTTATGGCTTCGCAAAGCCGCCGCGCGCGCTTCAAACGATCATAACTTTCTGTCCGGGATGAATCTCGAGGCCCGGGAGGCGCCGCTGGAAAGCTCGTCCTGAGCCCGCCGCCGTCCCAACCGGTGCTTGCCCGGTTGAGGTCGACCTCGACCCCAGAAACCTGTTCCCGGGCCCGTTTCGGAGCTTTTGCCGCAACGCCAAGGATCGGAGCCGCCGGGTGAGGAAACCGACTTGCCGCAGTCCCGAGCCCGCCTCCGCCGCCGAGAAGGATTTGAGAAATCGAAATCTTGGGCGTGCGCGCCACCAAAAGAACAAGCCCGACTGACGCAAAAAGGAGGAGGTGCAACACGAGGACTTCCCAGGAGGTCACCCATCCCAGTACTACTCTCCCCCAAGCACGCTTAACTGCGGGGTTCTGATGGGATCCGGTGCATTAGTGCTGGTATGATCGCACCTGTCAAGTGTGGCGCGATCAACTGCTTTATGGCTTCGTAAGGCCGCCGCGCGCGCTTTAAACGATGATAACTTTCTGTCCGGGATGAATCTCGAGGCCCGGGAGGCGCCGCTGGAAAGCTCGTCCTGAGCCTGCCGCCGTCCCAACCGGTGCTTGCCCGGTTGAGGTCGACCTCGACCCCAGAAACCTGTTCCGGGGCCCGTTTCGGAGCTTTTGCCGCAACGCCAAGGATCGGAGCCGCCGGGTGAGTAAACCGACATGCCGCGGTCCCCGGCCCGCCTCCGCCACCGAGAATGAGTTGACCAATCGAAACCATGCGCGTGCGCGCCACCAAAAGAACAAGTCTGACTGACGCAAAAAGGAGGAGGTGCAACACGAGGACTTCCCAGGAGGTCACCCATCCCAGTACTACTCTCCCCCAAGCACGCTTAACTGCGGGGTTCTGATGGGATCCGGTGCATTAGTGCTGGTATGATCGCACCTGTCAAGTGTGGCGCGATCAACTGCTTTATGGCTTCGTAAGGCCGCCGCGCGCGCTTTAAACGATGATAACTTTCTGTCCGGGATGAATCTCGAGGCCCGGGAGGCGCCGCTGGAAAGCTCGTCCTGAGCCCGCCGCCGTCCCAACCAGGGCTCGCCCGGTTGAGGTCGACCTTGACCCCAGAAACCTGTTCCGGGGCCCGTTTCGGAGCTTTTGCAGCAACGCCAAGGATCGGAGCCGCCGTGTGAGTAAACCGACCTGCCGCTGTCCCGAGCCTGCCTCCGCCGCCGAGAAGGATTTGAGCAATCGAAACCATGCGCGTGCGCGCCACCAAAAGAACAAGCCCGATTGACGCAAAAAGGAGGAGGTGCAACACGAGGACTTCCCAGGAGGTCACCCATCCCAGTACTACTCTCGCCCAAGCACGCTTAACTGCAGAGTTGTGATGGGATCCGGTGCATTAGTGCTGGTATGATCGCACCAATTAAGTGTGGCGCGATCAACTGCTTTATGGCTTCGCAAAGCCGCCGCGCGCGCTTCAAACGATCATAACTTTCTGTCCGGGATGAATCTCGAGGCTCGGGAGGCGCCGCTGGAAAGCTCGTCCTGAGCCCGCCGCCGTCCCAACCGGTGCTTGCCCGGTTGAGGTCGACCTCGACCCCAGAAACCTGTTCCCGGGCCCGTTTCGGAGCTTTTGCCGCAACGCCAAGGATCGGAGCCGCCGGGTGAGGAAACCGACTTGCCGCAGTCCCGAGCCCGCCTCCGCCGCCGAGAAGGATTTGAGAAATCGAAATCTTGGGCGTGCGCGCCACCAAAAGAACAAGCCCGACTGACGCAAAAAGGAGGAGGTGCAACACGAGGACTTCCCAGGAGGTCACCCATCCCAGTACTACTCTCCCCCAAGCACGCTTAACTGCGGGGTTCTGATGGGATCCGGTGCATTAGTGCTGGTATGATCGCACCTGTCAAGTGTGGCGCGATCAACTGCTTTATGGCTTCGTAAGGCCGCCGCGCGCGCTTTAAACGATGATAACTTTCTGTCCGGGATGAATCTCGAGGCCCGGGAGGCGCCGCTGGAAAGCTCGTCCTGAGCCCGCCGCCGTCCCAACCGGTGCTTGCCCGGTTGAGGTCGACCTCGACCCCAGAAACCTGTTCCGGGGCCCGTTTCGGAGCTTTTGCCGCAACGCCAAGGATCGGAGCCGCCGGGTGAGTAAACCGACATGCCGCGGTCCCCGGCCCGCCTCCGCCACCGAGAATGAGTTGACCAATCGAAACCATGCGCGTGCGCGCCACCAAAAGAACAAGTCTGACTGACGCAAAAAGGAGGAGGTGCAACACGAGGACTTCCCAGGAGGTCACCCATCCCAGTACTACTCTCCCCCAAGCACGCTTAACTGCGGGGTTCTGATGGGATCCGGTGCATTAGTGCTGGTATGATCGCACCTGTCAAGTGTGGCGCGATCAACTGCTTTATGGCTTCGTAAGGCCGCCGCGCTCGCTTCAAACGATCATAACTTTCTGTCCGGGATGAATCTCGAGGCCCGGGAGGCGCCGCTGGAAAGCTCGTCCTGAGCCCGCCGCCGTCCCAACCAGGGCTTGCCCGGTTGAGGTCGACCTCGACCCCAGAAACCTGTTCCGTGGCCCGTTTCGGAGCTTTTGCAGCAACGCCAAGGATCGGAGCCGCCGGGTGAGTAAACCGACCTGCCGCGGTCCCGGGCGCACCTCCGCCGCCGAGAAGGACTTCAGCAATCGAAACCATGCTCGTGCGCGCCACCTAAAGAACAAGCTCGACTTACGCAAAAAGGAGGAGTGGCAACACGAGGACTTCCCAGGAGGTCACCCATCCCAGCACTACTCTCGCCCAAGCACGCTTAACTGCGGAGTTGTGGTGGGATCTGGTGCATTAGTGCTGGTATGATCGCACCTGTCAAGTGTGGCGCGATCAACTGCTTTATGGCTTCGCAAGGCCGCCGCGCGCGCTTCAAACGATCATAACTTTCTGTCCAGGATGAATCTCGAGGCCCGGGAGGCGCCGCTGGAAAGCTCGTCCTGAGCCCGCCGCCGTCCCAACTAGGGCTCGCCCGGTTGAGGTCGACCTCGACCCCAGAAACCTGTTCCGGGGCCCGTTTCGGAGCTTTTGCAGCAACGCCAAGGATTGGAGCCGCCGGGTGAGTAAACCGACCTGCCGCGATCCCGGGCCCGCCTCCGCCGCCGAGTAGGATCTGAGCAATCGAAACCATGCGCGTGCGCGCCACCCAAAGAACAAGCCCGACTGACGCAAAAAGGAGGAGGTGCAACACGAGGACTTCCTAGGAGGTCACCCATCCCAGCACTACTCTCGCGCAAGCACGCTTAACTGCGGAGTTGTGATGGGATCCGGTGCATTAGTGCTGGTATGATCGCACCTGTCAAATGTGGCGCGATCAACTGCTTTATGGCTTCGCAAGGCCGCCGCGCGCGCTTCAAACGGTCATAACTTTCTGTCCAAGATGAATCTCGAGGCCCGGGGGGCGCCGCTGGAAAGCTCGTCCTGAGCCCGCCGCCGTCCCAACCGGGGCTCGCCCGGTTGAGGTCGACCTCGACCCTAGAAACTTGTTCCGGGGCCCGTTTCGGTGCTTTTACAGCAACGCCAAGGATTGGAGCCGCCGGTGAGTAAACCGACCTGCCGCGGTCCCGGGCCCGCCTCCGCCGCCGAGAAGGATCTGAGCAATCGAAACCATGCGCGTGCGCGCCACCCAAAGAACAAGCCCGACTGACGCAAAAAGGAGGAGGTGCAACACGAGGACTTCTCAGGAGGTCACCCATCCCAGCACTACTCTCGCCCAAGCCCGCTTAACTGCGGAGTTGTGATGGGATCCGGTGAATTAGTGTTGGTATGATCGCACCTGTCAAATGTGGCGCGATCAACTGCTTTATGGCTCCGCAAGGCCGCCGCGCGCGCTTCAAACGATCATAACTTTCTGTCCGGGATGAATCTCGAGGCCCGGGAGGCGCCGCTGGAAAGCTCGTCCTGAGCCCGCCGCCGTCCCAACCGGGGCTCGCCCGGTTGAGGTCGACCTCGACCCCAGAAACCTGTTCCGGGGCCCGTTTCGGAGCTTTTGCAGCAACGCCAAGGATCGGAGCCACCGTGTGAGTAAACCGACCTGCCGCGGTCCCGGGCCTGCCTCCGCCGCTGAGAAGGATCTGAGCAATCGAAACCATGCGTGTGCGCGCCACCAAAAGAACAAGCCCGACTGACGCAAAAAGGAGGAGGTGCAACACGAGGACTTCCCAGGAGGTCACCCTTCCCAGTACTACTCTCGCCCAAGCACGCTTAACTGCGGAGTTGTGATGGGATCCGGTGCATTAGTGCTGGTATGATCGCACCTATCAAGTGTGGCGCGATCAACTGCTTTATGGCTTCGCAAGGCCGCCGCGCGCGCTTCAAACGATCATAACTTTCTGTCCGGGATGAATCTCGAGGCCCGGGAGGCGCCGCTGGAAAGCTCGTCCTGAGCCCGCCGCAGTCCCAACCGGGGCTCGCCCGGTTGAGGTCGACCTCGACCCCAGAAACCTGTTCCGGGGCCCGTTTCAGAGCTTTTGCAGCAACGCCAAGGATCGGAGCCGCCGGGTGAGTAAACCGACATGCCGCGGTCCCCGGCCCGCCTCCGCCGCCGAGAATGAGTTGACCAAACGAAACCATGCGCGTGCGCGCCACCAAAAGAACAAGCCCGACTAACGCAAAAAGGACGAGGTGCAACACGAGGACTTCCCAGGAGGTCACCCATCCCAGTACTACCCTCCCAGAAGCACGCTTAACTGCGGGGTTCTGATGGGATCCGGTGCATTAGTGCTGGTATGATCGCAGCTGTCAAGTGTGGCGCGATCAACTGCTTGATGGCTTCGTAAGGCCGCCGCGCGCCCTTCAAACGATCATAACTTTCTGTCCGGGATGAATCTCGAGGCCCGGGAGGCGCCGCTGGAAAGCTCGTCCTGAGCCCGCCGCCGTCCCAACCCGGGCTTTCCCGGTTGAGGTCGACCTCGACCCCAGAAACCTATTTCGGGGCCCGTTTCGGAGCTTTTGCAGCAACGCCAAGGATCGGAGCCGCCGTGTGAGTAAACCGACATGCCGCGGTCCCCGGCCCGCCTCCGCCGCCGAGAAGGATTTGACCAATCGAAACCATGCGCGTGCACGCCACCCAAAGAACAAGCCCGACTAACGCAAAAAGGAGGAGGTGCAACACGAGGGCTTCCCAGGAGGTCACCCATCCCAGTACTACTCTCGCCCAAGCACGCTTAACTGCGGAGTTGTGATGGGATCCGGTGCATTAGTGCTGGTATGATCGCACCTGTCAAGTGTGGCGCGATCAACTGCTTTATGGCTTCGCAAGGCCGCCGCGCGTGCTTCAAACGATCATAACTTTCTGTCCGGGATGAATCTCGAGGCCCAGGAGGCGCCGCTGGAAAGCTCGTCCTAAGCCCGTCGCCGCCCCAACCCGGGCTCGCCCGGTTGAGGTCGACCTCGACCCCAGAAACCTGTTCCGGGGCCCGTTTCGGAGCTTTTGCAGCAACGCCAAGGATCGGAGCCGCCGTGTGAGTAAACCGACATGCCGCGGTCCCCGGCCCGCCTCCGCCGCCGAGAAGGATTTGACCAATCGAAACCATGCGCGTGCACGCCACCCAAAGAACAAGCCCGACTAACGCAAAAAGGAGGAGGTGCAACACGAGGGCTTCCCAGGAGGTCACCCATCCCAGTACTACTCTCGCCCAAGCACGCTTAACTGCGGAGTTGTGATGGGATCCGGTGCATTAGTGCTGGTATGATCGCACCTGTCAAGTGTGGCGCGATCAACTGCTTTATGGCTTCGCAAGGCCGCCGCGCGTGCTTCAAACGATCATAACTTTCTGTCCGGGATGAATCTCGAGGCCCAGGAGGCGCCGCTGGAAAGCTCGTCCTAAGCCCGTCGCCGCCCCAACCAGGGCTCGCCCGGTTGAGGTCGACCTCGACCCCAGAAACCTGTTCCGGGGCCCGTTTCGGAGCTTTTGCAGCAACGCCAAGGATCGGAGCCGCCGTGTGAGTAAACCGACATGCCGCGGTCCCCGGCCCGCCTCCGCCGCCGAGAAGGATTTGACCAATCGAAACCATGCGCGTGCACGCCACCCAAAGAACAAGCCCGACTAACGCAAAAAGGAGGAGGTGCAACACGAGGGCTTCCCAGGAGGTCACCCATCCCAGTACTACTCTCGCCCAAGCACGCTTAACTGCGGAGTTGTGATGGGATCCGGTGCATTAGTGCTGGTATGATCGCACCTGTCAAGTGTGGCGCGATCAACTGCTTTATGGCTTCGCAAGGCCGCCGCGCGTGCTTCAAACGATCATAACTTTCTGTCCGGGATGAATCTCGAGGCCCAGGAGGCGCCGCTGGAAAGCTCGTCCTAAGCCCGTCGCCGTCCCAACCAGGGCTCGCCCGGTTGAGGTCGACCTCGACCCCAGAAACCTGTTCCGGGGCCCGTTTCGGAGCTTTTGCAGCAACGCCAAGGATCGGAGCCGCCGGGTGAGTAAACCGACATGCCGCGTTCCCCTGCCCGCCTCCGCCGCCGAGAATGAGTTGACCAATCGAAACCATGCGCGTGCGCGCCACCAAAAGAACAAGCCCGATTGGCGCAAAAAGGAGGAGGTGCAACACGAGGACTTCCCAGAAGGTCACCCATCCCAGTACTACTCTCCCAGAAGCACGCTTAACTGCGGGGTTCTGATGGGATCCGGTGCATTAGTGCTGGTATGATCGCAGCTGTCAAGTGTGGCGCGATCAACTGCTTTATGGCTTCGTAAGGCCGCCGCGCGCGCTTCAAACGATCATAACTTTCTGTCCGGGATGAATCTCGAGGCCCGGGAGGCGCCGCTGGAAAGCTCGTCCTGAGCCCGCCGCCGTCCCAACCCGGGCTTGCCCGGTTGAGGTCGACCTCGACCCCAGAAACCTGTTCCGCGGCCCGTTTCGGAGCTTTTGCAGCAACGCCAAGGATCGAAGCCGCCGGGTGAGTAAACCGACCTGCCGCAGTTCCGGGCGCTACTCCGTCGCCGAGAAGGACTTCAGCAATCGAAACCATGCGCGTGCGCGCCACCAAAAGAACAAGCTCGACTGACGCAAAAAGGAGGAGTGGCAACACGAGGACTTCCCAGGAGGTCACCCATCCCAGCACTACTCTCGCCCAAGCACGCTTAACTGCGGAGTTGTGATGGGATCTGGTGCATTAGTGCTCGTATGATCGCACCTGTCAAGTGTGGCGCGATCAACTACTTTATGGCTTCGCAAGGCCGCCGCGCGCGCTTCAGACGATCATAACTTTCTGTCCGGGATGAATCTTGAGGCCCGGGAGGCGCCGCTGGAAAGCTCGTCCTGAGCCCGCCGCCGTCCCAACCGGGGCTTGCCCGGTTGAGGTCGACCTCGACCCCAGAAACCTGTTCCGGGGCCCGTTTCGGAGCTTTTGCAGCAACGCCAAGGATCGGAGCCGCCGGGTGAGTAAACCGACCTGCCGCGGTCCCGGGCCCCCTCCGCCGCAGAGAAGGATCTGAGCAATCGAAACCATGCGCGTGCGCGCCACCCAAAGAACAAGCCCGACTGACGCAAAAAGGAGGAGGTGCAACACGAGGACTTCCAAGGAGGTCACCCATCCCAGTACTACTCTCCCCCAAGCACGCTTAACTGCGGGGTTCTGATGGGATCCGGTGCATTAGTGCTGGTATGATCGCACCTGTCAAGTGTGGCGCGATCAACTGCTTTATGGCTTCGTAAGGACGCCGTGCGCGCTTCAAACGACCATAACTTTCTGTCCGGGATGAATCTCGAGGCGCGGGAGGCGCCGCTGGAAAGCTTGTCCTGAGCCCGCCGCCGTCCCAACTCGGGCTCGCCCGGTTGAGGTCGACCTCGACCCCAGAAACCTGTTCCGGGGCCCGTTTCGGAGCTTTTGCAGCAACGCCAAGGATCGGAGCCGTCGGGTGAGTAAACCGACCTGCCGCGGTCCCGGGCGCACCTCCGCCGCCGAGAAGGAGTTCAGCAATCGAAACAATGCGCGTGCGCGCCACCAAAAGAACAAGCTCGACTGACGCAAAAAGGAGGAGGTGCAACACGAGGACTTCCCAAGAGGTCACCCATCCCAGTACTACTCTCGCCCAAGCATGCTTAACTGCGGAGTTGTGATGGTATCTGGTGCATTAGTGCTGGTATGATCGCACCTGTCAAGTGTGGCGCGAGCAACTGCTTTATGGCTTCGCAAGGCCGCCGCGCGCGCTTCAAACGATCATAACTTTCTGTCCGGGATGAATCTCGAGGCCCGAGAGGCGCCGCTTGAAAGCTCGTCCTGAGCCCGCCGCCGTCCCAACCAGGGCTCGCCCGGTTGAGGTCGACCTCGACCCCAGAAACCTGTTCCGGGGCCCGTTTCGGAGCTTTTGCAGCAACGCCAAGGATCGGAGCCGCCGGGTGAGTAAACCGACCTGCCGCGGTCCCGGGCCCGCCTCCGCCGCCTAGAAGGATCTGAGCAATCGAACCATGCGCGTGCGCGCCACCCAAAGAACAAGCCCGACTGACGCAAAAAGGAGGAGGTGCAACACAAGGACTTCCCAGGAGGTCACCCATCCCAGCACTACTCTCGCCCAAGCACGCTTAACTGCGGAGTTGTGATGGGATCCAGTGCATTAGTGCTGGTATGATCGCACCTATCAAGTGTGGCGCGATCAACTGCTTTATGGCTTCGAAAGGCCGCCGCGCGCGCTTCAAACGATCATAACTTTCTGTCCGGGATGAATCTCGAGGCCCGGGAGGCGCCGCTGGAAAGCTCATCCTGAGCCCGCCGCCGTCCCATCCAGGGCTCGCCCGGTTGAGGTCGACCTCGACCCCAGAAACCTGTTCCGGGGCCCGTTTCAGAGCTTTTGCAGCAACGCCAAGGATCGGAGCCGCCGGGTGAGTAAACCGACATGCCGCGTTCCCCTGCCCGCCTCCGCCGCCGAGAATGAGTTGACCAATCGAAACCATGCGCGTGCGCGCCACCAAAAGAACAAGCCCGACTGGCGCAAAAAGGAGGAGGTGCAACACGAGGACTTCCCAGAAGGTCACCCATCCCAGTACTACTCTCCCAGAAGCACGCTTAACTGCGGGGTTCTGATGGGATCCGGTGCATTAGTGCTGGTATGATCGCAGCTGTCAAGTGTGGCGCGATCAACTGCTTTATGGCTTCGTAAGGCCGCCGCGCGCGCTTCAAACGATCATAACTTTCTGTCCGGGATGAATCTCGAGGCCCGGGAGGCGCCGCTGGAAAGCTCGTCCTGAGCCCGCCGCCGTCCCAACCCGGGCTTGCCCGGTTGAGGTCGACCTCGACCCCAGAAACCTGTTCCGGGGCCCGTTTCGGAGCTTTTGCAGCAACGCCAAGGATCGAAGCCGCCGGGTGAGTAAACCGACCTGCCGCGGTTCCGGGCGCTACTCCGTCGCCGAGAAGGATTTGACCAATCGAAACCATGCGCGTGCGCGCCACCCAAAGAACAAGCCCGACTGACGCAAAAAGGAGGAGGTGCAACACGAGGACTTCCCAGGAGGTCACCCATCCCAGTACTACTCTCGCCCAACCCCGCTTAACTGCGGAGTTGTGATGGGATCCGGTGCATTAGTGCTGGTATGATCGCACCTGTCAAGTGTGGCGTGATCAACTTCTTTATGGCTTCGCAAGGCCGCCGCGCGCGCTTCAAACGATCATAACTTTCTGTCCGGGATGAATCTCGAGGCCCAGGAGGCGCCGCTGGAAAGCTCGTCCTGAGCCCGCCGCCGTCCCAACCAGGGCTCGCCCGGTTGAGGTCGACCTCGACCCCGGAAACCTGTTCCGGGGCCCGTTTCGGAGCTTTTGCAGCAACGCCAAGGATCGGAGCCGCCGGGTGAGTAAACCGACCTGCCGCGGTCCCAGGCCCGCCTCCGCCGCCGAGAAGGATCTGAGCAATCGAAACCATGCGCGTGCGCGCCACCCAAAGAACAAGCCCGACTGACGCAAAAAGGAGGAGGTGCAACACGAGGACTTCCCAGGAGGTCACCCATCCCAGCACTACTCTCGCCCAAGCACGCTTAACTGCGGAGTTGTGATGGGATCCGGTGCATTAGTGCTGGTATGATCGCACCTTTCAAGTGTGGCGCGATCAACTGCTTTACGGCTTCGCAAGGCCGTCGCGCGCGCTTCAAACGATCATAACTTTCTGTCCGGGATGAATCTCGAGGCCCGGGAGGCGCCGCTGGAAAGCTCGTCCTGAGCCCGCCGCCGTCCCAACCGGGACTCGCCCGGTTGAGGTCGACCTCGACCCCAGAAACCTGTTCCGGGGCCCGTTTCGGAGCTTTTGCAGCAACGCCAAGGATCGGAGCCGCTGGGTGAGTAAACCGACCTGCCGCGGTCCCGGGCCCGCCTCCGCCGCCGAGAAGGATCTGAGCAATCGAAACCATGCGCGTGCGCGCCACCCAAAGAACAAGCCCGACTGACGCAAAAAGGAGGAGGTGCAACACGAGGACTTCCCAGGAGGTCACCCATCCCAGCACTACTCTCGCCCAAGCACGCTTAACTGTGGAGTTGTGATGGGATCGGGTGCATTAGTGCTGGTATGATCACACCTGTCATATGTGGCGCGATCAACTGCTTTATGGCTTCGCAAGCCCGCCGCGCGCGCTTCAAACGATCATAACTTTCTGTCCGGGATGAATCTCGAGGCCCGGGAGGCGCCGCTGGAAAGCTCGTCCTGAGCCCGCCGCCGTCCCAACCCGGGCTCGCCCGGTTGAGGTCGACCTCGACCCCAGAAACCTGTTCCGGGGCCCGTTTCAGAGCTTTTGCAGCAACGCCAAGGATCGGAGCCGTCGTGTGAGTAAACCGACATGCCGCGGTCCCCGGCCCGCCTCCGCCGCCGAGAAGGATTTGACCAATCGAAAACATGCACGTGCGCGCCACCCAAAGAACAAGCCCGACTGACGCAAAAAGGAGGAGGTGCAACACGAGGACTTCTCAGGAGGTCACCCATCCCAGTACTACTCTCGCCCAAGCACGCTTAACTGCGGAGTTGTGATGGGATCCGGTGCATTAGTGCTGGTATGATCGCACCTGTCAAGTGTGGCGCGATCAACTTCTTTATGGCTTCGCAAGGCCGCCGCGCGCGCTTCAAACGATCATAACTTTCTGTCCGGGATGAATCTCGAGGCCCAGGAGGCGCCGCTGGAAAGCTCGTCTTGAGCCCGCCGCCGTCCCAACTAGGGCTCGCCCGGTTGAGGTCGATCTCGACCCCAGAAACCTGTTCCGGGGCCCGTTTCGGAGCTTTTGCAGCAACGCCAAGGATCGGAGCCGCCGGGTGAGTAAATCGACATGCTGCGGTCCCCGGCCCGCCTCCGCCGCCGAGAATAAGTTGACCAATCGAAACCATGCGCGTGTCCGCCACCAAAAGAACAAGCCCGACTGACGCAAAAAGGAGGAGGTGCAACACGAGGACTTCCCAGGAGGTCACCCATCCCAGTACTACTCTCCCCCAAGCACGCTTAACTGCGGGGTTCTGATGGGATCTGGTGCATTAGTGCTGGTATGATCGCACATGTCAAGTGTGGCGCGATAAACTGCTTTATGGCTTCGTAAGGCCGCCGCGCGCGCTTCAAACGATCATAACTTTCTGTCCGGGATGAATCTCGAGGCCCGGGAGGCGCCGCTGGAAAGCTCGTCCTGAGCCCGCCGCCGTCCCAACCCGGGCTTGCCCGGTTGAGGTCGACCTCGACCCCAGAAACCTGTTCCGCGGCCCGTTTCGGAGCTTTTGCAGCAACGCCAAGGATCGAAGCCGCCGGGTGAGTAAACCGACCTGCCGCGGTCCCGGGCGCTCCTCCGCTGCCGAGAAGGACTTCAGCAATCGAAACCATGCGCGTGCGCGCCACCAAAAGAACAAGCTCGACTGACGCAAAAAGGAGGAGTGGCAACACGAGGACTTCCCAGGAGGTCACACATCCCAGCACTACTCTCGCCCAAGCACGCTTAACTGCGGAGTTGTGATGGGATCTGGTGCATTAGTGCTGGTATGATCGCACCTGTCAAGTGTGGCGCGATCAACTACTTTATGGCTTCGAAAGGCCTCCGCGCGCGCTTCAGACGATCATAACTTTCTGT
The DNA here is from genome assembly GCA_037954105.1 of Canavalia gladiata. NCBI lineage: Eukaryota > Viridiplantae > Streptophyta > Magnoliopsida > Fabales > Fabaceae > Canavalia > Canavalia gladiata. The sequence goes on along the minus strand of CM075661.1, from coordinate 26,987,935 downwards.
CCGGGATGAATCTTGAGGCCCGGGAGGCGCCGCTGGAAAGCTCGTCCTGAGCCCGCCGCCGTCCCAACCGGGGCTTGCCCGGTTGAGGTCGACCTCGACCCCAGAAACCTGTTCCGGGGCCCGTTTCGGAGCTTTTGCAGCAACGCCAAGGATCGGAGCCGCCGGGTGAGTAAACTGACCTGCCGCGGTCCCGGGCCCCCTCCGCCGCCGAGAAGGATCTGAGCAATCGAAACCATGCGCGTGCGCGCCACCCAAAGAACAAGCCCGACTAACGCAAAAAGGAGGAGGTGCAACACGAGGACTTCCAAGGAGGTCACCCATCCCAGTACTACTCTCCCCCAAGCACGCTTAACTGCGGGGTTCTGATGGGATCCGGTGCATTAGTGCTGGTATGATCGCACCTGTCAAGTGTGGCGCGATCAACTGCTTTATGGCTTCGTAAGGACGCCGTGCGCGCTTCAAACGACCATAACTTTCTGTCCGGGATGAATCTCGAGGCGCGGGAGGCGCCGCTGGAAAGCTTGTCCTGAGCCCGCCGCCGTCCCAACTCGGGCTCGCCCGGTTGAGGTCGTCCTCGACCCCAGAAACCTGTTCCGGGGCCCGTTTCGGAGCTTTTGCAGCAACGCCAAAGATCGGAGCCGTCGGGTGAGTAAACCGACCTGCCGCGGTCCCGGGCGCACCTCCGCCGCCGAGAAGGAGTTCAGCAATCGAAACAATGCGCGTGCGGCCACCAAAAGAACAAGCTCGACTGACGCAAAAAGGAGGACGTGCAACACGAGGACTTCCCAGGAGGTCACCCATCCCAGCACTACTCTCGCCCAAGCACGCTTAACTGCGGAGTTGTGATGGGATCTGGTGCATTAGTGCTGGTATGATCGCACCTGTCAAGTGTGGCGCGATCAACTGCTTTATGGCTTCGCAAGGCCGCCGCGCGCGCTTCAAACGATCATAAATTTCTGTCCGGGATGAATCTCGAGGCCCGGGAGGCGCCGCTGGAAAGCTCGTCCTGAGCCCGCCGCCGTCCCAACCAGGGCTCGTCCGGTTGAGGTCGACCTCGACCCCAGAAACCTGTTCCGGGGCCCGTTTCGGAGCTTTTGCTGCAACGCCAAGGATCGGAGCCGCCGGGTGAGTAAACCGACCTGCCGCGGTCCCGGGCCCGCCTCCGCCGCCGAGAAGGATCTGAGCAATCGAAACCATGCCCGTGCGCGCCACCCAAAGAACAAGCCCGACTGACGCAAAAAGGAGGAGGTGCAACACGAGGACTTCCCAGGAGGTCACCCATCCCAGTACTACTCTCGCCCAAGCATGCTTAACTGCGGAGTTGTGATGGTATCTGGTGCATTAGTGCTGGTATGATCGCACCTGTCAAGTGTGGCGCGAGCAACTGCTTTATGGCTTCGCAAGGCCGCCGCGCGCGCTTCAAACGATCATAACTTTCTGTCCGGGATGAATCTCGAGGCCCGGGAGGCGCCGCTTGAAAGCTCGTCCTGAGCCCGGCGTCGTCCCAACCAGGGCTCGCCCGGTTGAGGTCGACCTCGACCCCAGAAACCTGTTCCGGGGCCCGTTTCGGAGCTTTTGCAGCAACGCCAAGGATCGGAGCCGCCGGGTGAGTAAACCGACCTGCCGCGGTCCCGGGCCCGCCTCCGCCGCCTAGAAGGATCTGAGCAATCGAACCATGCGCGTGCGCGCTACCCAAAGAACAAGCCCGACTGACGCAAAAAGGAGGAGGTGCAACACAAGGACTTCCCAGGAGGTCACCCATCCCAGCACTACTCTCGCCCAAGCACGCTTAACTGCGGAGTTGTGATGGGATCCGGTGCATTAGTGCTGGTATGATCGCACCTTTCAAGTGTGGCGCGATCAACTGCTTTATGGCTTCGCAAGGCCGTCGCGCGCGCTTCAAACGATCATAACTTTCTGTCCGGGATGAATCTCGAGGCCCGGGGGGCGCCGCTGGAAAGCTCGTCCTGAGCCCGTCGCCGTCCCAACTTGGGCTCGCCCGGTTGAGGTCGACCTCGACCCCAGAAACCTGTTCCGGGGCCCGTTTCGGAGCTTTTGCAGCAACGCTAAGGATAGGAGCCGCCGGGTGAGTAAACCGACCTGCCGCGGTCCCGGGCCCGCCTCCGCCGCCGAGAAGGATCTGAGCAATCGAAACCATGCGCGTGCGCGCCACCAAAAGAACAAGCCCGACGGACGCAAAAAGGAGGAGGTGCAACACGAGGACTTCCCAAGAGGTCACCCATCCCAGCACTACTCTCGCCCAAGCACGCTTAACTGCGGAGTTGTGATGGGATCCGGTGCATTAGTGCTGGTATGATGACACCTGTCAAATGTGGCGCGATCAACTGCTTTATGGCTTCGCAAGGCCGCCGCGCGCGCTTCAAACGATCATAACTTTCTGTCCGGGATGAATCTCGAGGCCCGGGAGGCGCCGCTGGAAAGCTCGTCCGGAGCCCGCCGCCGTCCCAACCAGGGCTTGCCCGGTTGAGGTCGACCTCGACCCCAGAAACCTGTTCCGGGGCCCGTTTCAGAGCTTTTGCAGCAACGCCAAGGATCGGAGCCGTCGTGTGAGTAAACCGACATGCCGCGGTCCCCGGCCCGCCTCCGCCGCCGAGAAGGATTTCACCAATCGAAACCATGCGCGTGCGCGCCACCCAAAGAACAAGCCCGACTGACGCAAAAAGGAGGAGGTGCAACACGAGGACTTCCCAGGAGGTCACCCATCCCAGCACTACTCTCGCCCAAGCACGCTTAACTGTGGAGTTGTGATGGGATCGGGTGCATTAGTGCTGGTATGATCACACCTTTCATATGTGGCGCGATCAACTGCTTTATGGCTTCGCAAGCCCGCCGCGCGCGCTTCAAACGATCATAACTTTCTGTCCGGGATGAATCTCGAGGCCCGGGAGGCGCCGCTGGAAAGCTCGTCCTGAGCCCGCCGCCGTCCCAACCCGGGCTCGCCCGGTTGAGGTCGACCTCGACCCCAGAAACCTGTTCCGGGGCCCGTTTCAGAGCTTTTGCAGCAACGCCAAGGATCGGAGCCGTCGTGTGAGTAAACCGACATGCCGCGGTCCCCGGCCCGCCTCCGCCGCCGAGAAGGATTTGACCAATCGAAACAATGCGCGTGCGCGCCACCCAAAGAACAAGCCCGACTGACGCAAAAAGGAGGAGGTGCAACACGAGGACTTCTCAGGAGGTCACCCATCCCAGTACTACTCTCGCCCAAGCACGCTTAACTGCGGAGTTGTGATGGGATCCGGTGCATTAGTGCTGGTATGATCGCACCTGTCAAGTGTGGCGCGATCAACTTCTTTATGGCTTCGCAAGGCCGCCGCGCGCGCTTCAAACGATCATAACTTTCTATCCGGGATGAATCTCGAGGCCCAGGAGGCGCCGCTGGAAAGCTCGTCCTGAGCCCGCCGCCGTCCCAACCCGGGCTCGCCCGGTTGAGGTCGATCTCGACCCCAGAAACCTGTTCCGGGGCCCGTTTCGGAGCTTTTGCAGCAACGCCAAGGATCGGAGCCGCCGGGTGAGTAAATCGACATGCTGCGGTCCCCGGCCCGCCTCCGCCGCCGAGAATAAGTTGACCAATCGAAACCATGCGCGTGTCCGCCACCAAAAGAACAAGCCCGACTGACGCAAAAAGGAGGAGGTGCAACACGAGGACTTCCCAGGAGGTCACCCATCCCAGTACTACTCTCCCCCAAGCACGCTTAACTGCGGGGTTCTGATGGGATCCGGTGCATTAGTGCTGGTATGATCGACATGTCAAGTGTGGCGCGATAAACTGCTTTATGGCTTCGTAAGGCCGCCGCGCGCGCTTCAAACGATCATAACTTTCTGTCCGGGATGAATCTCGAGGCCCGGGAGGCGCCGCTGGAAAACTCGTCCTGAGCCCGCCGCGATCCAAACCCGGGCTCGCCCGGTTGAGGTCGACCTCGACCACAGAAACCTGTTCCGGGGCCCGTTTCGGAGCTTTTGCAGCAACGCCAAGGATCGGAGCCGCCGTGTGAGTAAACCGACATGCCGCGGTCCTCGGCCCGCCTCCGCCGCCGAGAAGGATTTGACCAATCCAAACCATGCGCGTGCGCGCCACCCAAAGAACAAGCCCGACTGACGCAAAAAGGAGGAGGTGCAACACGAGGACTTCCCAGGAGGTCACCCATCCCAGTACTACTCTCGCCCAAGCACGCTTAACTGCGGGGTTCTGATGGGATCCGGTGCATTAGTGCTGGTATGATCGCACCTGTCAAGTGTGGCGCGATCAACTGCTTTATGGCTTCGCAAGGCCGCCGCGCGCGCTTTAAACGATCATAACTTTCTGTCCGGGATGAATCTCGAGGCCCGGGAGGCGCCGCTGGAAAGCTTGTCCTGAGCTAGCCGCCGTCCCAACCCGGGCTCGCCCGGTTGAGGTCGACCTCGACCCTAGAAACCTGTTCCGGGGCCCGTTTCGGAGCTTTTGATGCAACGCCAAGGATCGGAGCCGCCGGGTGAGTAAACCGACCTGCCGCGACCCAGGCCCGCCTCCGCCGCCGAGAAGGATTTGAGCAATCGAAACCATGCGCGTGCGCGCCACCCAAAGAACAAGCCCGACTGACGCAAAACGGCGGAGGCGCAACACGTGGACTTCCGAGGAGGTCACCCATCCCAGCACTCCTCTCGCCCAAGAACGCTAAACTGCAGAGTTGTCATGGGATCTGGTGCATTAGTGCTGGTATGATCGCACCTGTCAAGTGTGGCGCGATCAACTGCTTTATGGCTTCGCAAGGCCGCCGCGCGCGCTTCAAACGATCATAACTTTCTGTCCGGGATGAATCCCGAGGCCCGGGAGGCGCCGCTGGAAAGCTCGACCTGAGCCCGCCGCCGTCCCAACCCGGGCTCGCCCGGTTGAGGTCGACCTCGACCCCAGAAACCTGTTCCGGGGCCCGTTTCGGAGCTTTTGCAGCAACGGCAAGGATCGGAGCCGCCGTGTGAGTAAACCGACCTGCCGCGGTCCCGGGCCCGCCTCCGTCGCCGAGAATGATTTGAGCAATCAAAACCATGCGCGTGCGCGCCACCAAAAGAATAAGCCCGACTGACGCAAAAAGGAGGAGGTGCAACACGAGGACTTCCCAGGAGGTCACCCATCCCAGTACTACTCTCGCCCAAGCACGCTTAACTGCGGAGTTGTGATGGGATCTGGTGCATTAGTGCTGGTATGATCGAACCTGTCAAGTGTGGCGCGATCAACTGCTTTATGGCTTAGCAAGGCCGCCGCGCGCGCTTCAAACGATCATAACTTTCTGTCCGGGATGAATCTCGAGGCCCGGGAAGCGCCGCTGGAAAGCTCGTCCTGAGCCCGCCGCCGTCCCAACCGGGGCTCGCCCGGTTGAGGTCGACCTCGACCCCAGAAACCTGTTCCGGGGCCCGTTTCGGAGCTTTTGCAGCAACGCCAAGGATCGGAGCCGCCGGGTGAGTAAACCGACCTGCCGCGGTCCCAGGCCCGCCTCCGCCGCCGAGAAGGATTTTAGCAATCGAAACCATGCGCGTGCGCGCCACCAAAAGAACAAGCCCGACTGACGCAAAAAGGAGGAGGTGCAACACGAGGACTTCCCAGGAGGTCACCCATCCCAGTACTACTCTCGCCCAAGCACGCTTAACTGCGGAGTTGTGATGGGATCTGGTGCATTAGTGATGGTATGATCGCACCTGTCAAGTGTGGCGCGATCAACTGCTTTATGGCTTAGCAAGGCCGCCGCGCGCGCTTCAAACGATCATAACTTTCTGTCCGGGATGAATCTTGAGGCCCGGGAGGCGCCGCTGGAAAGCTCGTCCTGAGCCCGCCGCCGTCCCAACCGGGGCTCGCCCGGTTGAGGTCGACCTCGACCCCAGAAACCTGTTCCGGCGCGCGTTTCGGAGCTTTTGCAGCAACGCCAAGGATCGGAGCCGACGGGTGAGTAAACCGACCTGCCGCGGTCCCTGTGGCACCTCCGCCGCTGAGAAGGACTTGAGCAATCGAAACCATGCGCGTGCACGCCACCAAAAGAAAAAGCCCGACTGACGCAAAAAGGAGGAGGTGCAACACGAGGACTTCTCAGGAGGTCACCCATCCCAGTACTACTCTCGCCCAAGCACGCTTAACTGCGGAGTTGTGATGGGATCCGGTGCATTAGTGCTGGTATGATCGCACCTGTCAAGTGTGGCGCGATCAACTTCTTTATGGCTTCGCAAGGCCGCCGCGCGCGCTTCAAACGATCATAACTTTCTGTCCGGGATGAATCTCGAGGCCCAGGAGGCGCCGTTGGAAAGCTCGTCCTGAGCCAGCCGCCGTCCCAACCAGGGCTCGCCCGGTTGAGGTCGATCTCGACCCCAGAAACCTGTTCCGGGGCCCGTTTCGGAGCTTTTGGAGCAACGCCAAGGATCGGAGCCGCCGGGTGAGTAAATCGACATGCTGCGGTCCCCGGCCCGCCTCCGCCGCCGAGAATAAGTTGACCAATCGAAACCATGCGCGTGTCCGCCACCAAAAGAACAAGCCCGACTGACGCAAAAAGGAGGAGGTGCAACACGAGGACTTCCCAGGAGGTCACCCATCCCAGTACTACTCTCCCCCAAGCACGCTTAACTGCGGGGTTCTGATGGGATCCGGTGCATTAGTGCTGGTATGATCGAACATGTCAAGTGTGGCGCGATAAACTGCTTTATGGCTTCGTAAGGCCGCCGCGCGCGCTTCAAACGATCATAACTTTCTGTCCGGGATGAATCTCGAGGCCCGGGAGGCGCCGCTGGAAAACTCGTCCTGAGCCCGCCGCCATCCAAACCCGGGCTCGCCCGGTTGAGGTCGACCTCGACCCCAGAAACCTGTTCCGGGGCCCGTTTCGGAGCTTTTGCAGCAACGCCAAGGATCGGAGCCGCCGTGTGAGTAAACCGACATGCCGCGGTCCTCGGCCCGCCTCCGCCGCCGAGAAGGATTTGACCAATCGAAACCTTGCGCGTGCGCGCCACCCAAAGAACAAGCCCGACTGACGCAAAAAGGAGGAGGTGCAACACGAGGACTTCCCAGGAGGTCACCCATCCCAGTACTACTCTCGCCCAAGCACGCTTAACTGCGGGGTTCTGATGGGATCCGGTGCATTAGTGCTGGTATGATCGCACCTGTCAAGTGTGGCGCGATCAACTGCTTTATGGCTTCGCAAGGCCGCCGCGCGCGCTTCAAACGATCATAACTTTCTGTCCGGGATGAATCTCGAGGCCCGGGAGGCGCCGCTGGAAAGCTTGTCCTGAGCTAGCCGCCGTCCCGACCCGGGCTCGCTCGGTTGAGGTCGACCTCGACCCTAGAAACCTGTTCCGGGGCCCGTTTCGGAGCTTTTGATGCAACGCCAAGGATCGGAGCCGCCGGGTGAGTAAACCGACCTGCCGCGACCCAGGCCCGCCTCCGCCGCCGAGAAGGATTTGAGCAATCGAAACCATGCGCGTGCGCGCCACCCAAAGAACAAGCCCGACTGACGCAAAACGGAGGAGGTGCAACACGTGGACTTCCGAGGAGGTCACCCATCCCAGCACTCCTCTCGCCCAAGAACGCTAAACTGCAGAGTTGTCATGGGATCTGGTGCATTAGTGCTGGTATGATCGCACCTGTCAAGTGTGGCGCGATCAACTGCTTTATGGCTTCGCAAGGCCGCCGCGCGCGCTTCAAACGATCATAACTTTCTGTCCGGGATGAAGCCCGAGGCCCGGGAGGCGCCGCTGGAAAGCTCGACCTGAGCCCGCCGCCGTCCCAACCCGGGCTCGCCGGGTTGAGGTCGACCTCGACCCCAGAAACCTGTTCCGGGGCCCGTTTCGGAGCTTTTGCAGCAACGGCAAGGATCGGAGCCGCCGTGTGAGTAAACCTACCTGCCGCGGTCCCAGGCCCGCCTCCGTCGCCGAGAAGGATTTGAGCAATCGAAACCATGCGCGTGCGCGCCACCAAAAGAATAAGCCCGACTGACGCAAAAAGGAGGAGGTGCAACACGAGGACTTCCCAGGAGGTCACCCATCCCAGTATTACTCTCGCCCAAGCACGCTTAACAGCGGAGTTGTGATGGGATCTGGTGCATTAGTGCTGGTATGATCGAACCTGTCAAGTGTGGCGCGATCAACTGCTTTATGGCTTAGCAAGGCCGCCGCGCGCGCTTCAAACGATCATAACTTTCTGTCCGGGATGAATCTCGAGGCCCGGGAGGCGCCGCTGGAAAGCTCGTCCTGAGCCCGCCGCCGTCCCAACCGGGGCTCGCCCGGTTGAGGTTGACCTCGACCCCAGAAACCTGTTCCGGGGCGCGTTTCGGAGCTTTTGCAGCAACGCCAAGGATCGGAGCCGCCGGGTGAGTAAACCGACCTGCCGCGGTCCCGGTGGCACCTCCGCCGCTGAGAAGGACTTGAGCAATCGAAACCATGCGCGTGCACGCCACCAAAAGAAGAAGCCCGACTGACGCAAAAAGGAGGAGGTGCAACACGAGGACTTCCCAGGAGGCACCCATCCCAGCACTACTCTCGCCCAAGCACGCTTAACTGCGGAGTTGTGATGGGATCTGGTGCATTAGTGCTGGTATGATCGCACCTGTCAAGTGTGGCGCGATCAACTGCTTTATGGCTTAGCAAGGACGCCGCGCGCGCTTCAAACGATCATAACTTTCTGTCCGGGATGAATCTTGAGGCCCGGGAGGCGCCGCTGGAAAGCTCGTCCTGAGCCCGCCGCCGTCCCAACCAGGGCTTGCCCGGTTGAGGTCGACCTCGACCCCAGAAACTTGTTCCGGGGCCCGTTTCGTAGCTTTTGCAGCAACGCCAAGGATCGGAGCCGCTGGGTGAGTAAACCGACCTGCCGCGGTCCCGGGCCCGCCTCCGCCGCCGAGAAGGATCTGAGTAATCGAAACCATGCGCGTGCGCGCCACCAAAAGAACAAGCCCGACTGACGCAAAAAGGGGGAGGTGCAACACGAGGACTTCCCAGGAGGTCACCCATCCCAGTACTACTCTCGCCCAAGCACGCTTAACTGCGGGGTTCTGATGGGATCCGGTGCATTAGTGCTGGTATGATCGCACCTGTCAAGTGTGGCGCGATCAACTGCTTTATGGCTTCGCAAGGCCGCCGCGCGCGCTTCAAACGATCGTAACTTTCTCTCCGGGATGAATCTCGAGGCCCGGGAGACGCTGCTGGAAAGCTCGTCCTGAGCCCGCCGCTGTCCCAACCGGGGCTCGCCCGATTGAGGTCGACCTCGACCCCAGAAACCTGTTCCGGGGCCCGTTTCGGAGCTTTTGCAGCAACGCCAAGGATCGGAGCCGCCGGGTGAGTAAACCGACCTGCCGCGGTCCCGGTGGCACCTCCGCCGCTGAGAAGGACTTGAGCAATCAAAACCATGCGCGTGCACGCCACCAAAAGAACAAGCCCGACTGACGCAAAAAGGAGGAGGTGCAACACGAGGACTTCCCAGGAGGTCACCCATCCCAGCACTACTCTCGCCCAAGCACGCTTAACTGCGGAGTTGTGATGGGATCTGGTGCATTAGTGCTGGTATGATCGCACCTGTCAAGTGTGGCGCGATCAACTGCTTTATGGCTTAGCAAGGCCGCCGCGCGCGCTTCAAACGATCATAACATTCTGTCCGGGATGAATCTTGAGGCCCGGGAGGCGCCGCTGGAAAGCTCGTCCTGAGCCCGCCGCCGTCCCAACCAGGGCTCGCCCGGTTGAGGTCGACCTCGACCCCAGAAACCTGTTCCGGGGCCCGTTTCGGAGCTTTTGCAGCAACGCCAAGGATCGGAGCCGCCGGGTGAGTAAACCGACCTGCCGCGGTCCCGGGCCCGCCTCCGCCGCCGAGAAGGATCTGAGCAATCGAAACCATGCGCGTGCGCGCCACCAAAAGAACAAGCCCGACTGACGCAAAAAGGGGGAGGTGCAACACGAGGACTTCCCAGGAGGTCACCCATCCCAGTACTACTCTCGCCCAAGCACGCTTCACTGCGGGGTTCTGATGGGATCCGGTGCATTAGTGCTGGTATTATCGCACCTGTCAAGTGTGGCGCGATCAACTGCTTTATGGCTTCACAAGGCCGCCGCGCGCGCTTCAAACGATCATAACTTTCTCTCCGTGATGAATCTCGAGGCCCGGGAGACGCTGCTGGAAAGCTCGTCCTGAGCCCGCCGCCGTCCCAACTGGGGCTCGCCCGGTTGAGGTCGAGCTCGACCCCCGAAACCTGTTCCGGGGCCCGTTTCGGAGCTTTTGCAGCAACGCCAAGGATCGGAGCCGCCGGGTGAGTAAACCGACCTGCCACGGTCCCAGTGGCACCTCCGCCGCTGAGAAGGACTTGAGCAATCGAAACCATGCGCGTGCACACCACCAAAAGAACAAGCCCGACTGACGCAAAAAGGAGGAGGTGCAACACGAGGACTTCCCAGGAGGTCACCCATCCCAGCACTACTCTCGCCCAAGCACGCTTAACTGCGGAGTTGTGATGGGATCTGGTGCATTAGTGCTGGTATGATCGCACCTGTCAAGTGTGGCGCGATCAACTGCTTTATGGCTTAGCAAGGCCGCCGCGCGCGCTTCAAACGATCATAACTTTCTGTCCGGGATGAATCTTGAGGCCCGGGAGGCGCCGCTGGAAAGCTCGTCCTGAGCCCGCCGCCGTCCCAACCAGGGCTCGCCCGGTTGAGGTCGACCTCGACCCCAGAAACCTGTTCCGGGGCCCGTTTCGGAGCTTTTGCAGCAACGCCAAGTATCGGAGCCGCCGGGTGAGTAAACCGACCTGCCGCGGTCCCGGGCCCGCCTCCGCCGCCGAGAAGGATCTGAGCAATCGAAACCATGCGCGTGCGCGCCACCAAAAGAACAAGCCCGACTGACGCAAAAAGGGGGAGGTGCAACACGAGGACTTCCCAGGAGGTCACCCATCCCAGTACTACTCTCGCCCAAGCACGCTTCACTGCGGGGTTCTGATGGGATCCGGTGCATTAGTGCTGGTATTATCGCACCTGTCAAGTGTGGCGCGATCAACTGCTTTATGGCTTCACAAGGCCGCCGCGCGCGCTTTAAACGATCATAACTTTCTCTCCGAGATGAATCTCGAGGCTCGGGAGACGCTGCTGGAAAGCTCGTCCTGAGCCCGCCGCCGTCCCAACTGGGGCTCGCCCGGTTGAGGTCGACCTCGACCCCAGAAACCTGTTCCGGGGCCCGTTTCGGAGCTTTTGCAGCAACGCCAAGGATCGGAGCCGCCGGGTGAGTAAACCGACCTGCCGCGGTCCCGGTGGCACCTCCGCCGCTGAGAAGGACTTGAGCAATCGAAACCATGCGCGTGCACGCCACCAAAAGAACAAGCCCGACTGACGCAAAAAGGAGGAGGTGCAACACGAGGACTTCCCAGGAGGCACCCATCCCAGCACTACTCTCGCCCAAACACGCTTAACTGTGGAGTTGTGATGGGATCTGGTGCATTAGTGCTGGTATGATCGCACCTGTCAAGTGTGGCGCGATCAACTGCTTTATGGCTTAGCAAGGCCGCCGCGCGCGCTTCAAACGATCATAACTTTCTGTCCGGGATGAATCTTGAGGCCCGGGAGGCGCCGCTGGAAAGCTCGTCCTGAGCCCGCCGCCGTCCCAACCAGGGCTCGCCCGGTTGAGGGCGACCTCGACCCCAGAAACCTGTTCCGGGGCCCGTTTCGGAGCTTTTGCAGCAACGCCAAGGATCAGAGCCGCCGGGTGAGTAAACCGACCTGCCGCGGTCCCGGGCCCGCCTCCGCCGCCGAGATGGATCTGAGCAATCGAAACAATGCGCGTGCGCGCCACCAAAAGAAAAAGCCCGACTGACGCAAAAAGGGGGAGGTGCAACACGAGGACTTCCCAGGAGGTCACCCATCCAGTACTACTCTCGCCCAAGCACGCTTCACTGCGGGGTTCTGATGGGATCCGGTGCATTAGTGCTGGTATTATCGCACCTGTCAAGTGTGGCGCGATCAACTGCTTTATGGCTTCGCAAGGCCGCCGCGCGCGCTTCAAACGATCATAACTTTCTCTCCGATATGCATCTCGAGGCCCGGGAGACGCTGCTGGAAAGCTCGTCCTGAGCCCGCCGCCGTGCCAACTGGGGCTCGCCCGGTTGAGGTCGACCTCGACCCCAGAAACCTGTTCCGGGGCCCGTTTCGGAGCTTTTGAAGCAACGCCAAGGATCGGAGCCGCCGGGTGAGTAAACCGACCTGCCGCAGTCCCGGGCCCGCCTCCGCCGCCGAGAAGGATCTGAGCAATCGAAACCATGCGTGTCAGCGCCATCCAAAGAACAAGCCCGACTGACGCAGAAAGGAGGAGGTGCAACACGAGGACTTCCCAGGAGGTCACCCATCCCACCACTACTCTCGCCCAAGCACGCTTAACTGCGGAGTTGTGATGGGATCGGGTGCATTAGTGCTGGTATGATCGCACCTGTCAAGTGTGGCGCGATCAACTGCTTTATGGCTTAGCGAGGCCGCCGCGCGCGCTTCAAACGATCATAACTTTCTGTCCGGGATGAATCTCGAGGCCCGGGAGGCGCCGCTGGAAAGCTCGTCCTGAGCCCGCCGCCGTCCCAACCAGGGCTCGCCCGGTTGAGGTCGACCTCGACCCCAGAAATTTGTTCCGGGGCCCGTTTCAGAGCTTTTGCAGCAACGCCAAGGATCGGAGCCGCCGGGTGAGTAAACCGACCTGCCGCGGTCCCGGGCCCGCCTCCGCCGCCGAGAAGGATCTGAGCAATCGAAACCATGCGCGTGCGCGCCACCAAAAGAACAAGCCCAACCGACGCAAAAAGGGGGAGGTGCAACACGAGGACTTCCCAGGAGGTCACCCATCCCAGTACTACTCTCGCCCAAGCACGCTTAACTGCGGGGTTCTGATGGGATCCGGTGTATTAGTGCTGGTATGATCGCACCTGTCAAGTGTGGCGCGATCAACTGCTTTATGGCTTCGCAAGGCCGCCGCGCGCGCTTCAAACGATCATAACTTTCTCTCCGGGATGAATCTCGAGGCCCGGGAGACGCTGCTGGAAAGCTCGTCCTGAGCCCGCCGCTGTCCCAACCGGGGCTCGCCCGATTGAGGTCGACCTCGACCCCAGAAACCTGTTCCGGGGCCCGTTTCGGAGCTTTTGCAGCAACGCCAAGGATCGGAGCCGCCGGGTGAGTAAACCGACCTGCCGCGGTCCCGGTGGCACCTCCGCCGCTGAGAAGGACTTGAGCAATCAAAACCATGCGCGTGCACGCCACCAAAAGAACAAGCCCGACTGACGCAAAAAGGAGGAGGTGCAACACGAGGACTTCCCAGGAGGTCACCCATCCCAGCACTACTCTCGCCCAAGCACGCTTAACTGCGGAGTTGTGATGGGATCTGGTGCATTAGTGCTGGTATGATCGCACCTGTCAAGTGTGGCGCGATCAACTGCTTTATGGCTTAGCAAGGCCGCCGCGCGCGCTTCAAACGATCATAACTTTCTGTCCGGGATGAATCTTGAGGCCCGGGAGGCGCCGCTGGAAAGCTTGTCCTGAGCCCGCCGCCGTCCAACCCCGGGCTCGCCCGGTTGAGGTCGACCTCGACCCCAGAAACCTGTTCCGGGGCCCGTTTCGGAGCTTTTGCAGCAACGCCAAGGATCGGAGCCGCCGGGTGAGTAAACCGACCTGCCGCGGTCCCGGGCCCGCCTCCGCCGCCGAGAAGGATCTGAGCAATCGAAACCATGCGCGTGCGCGCCACCAAAAGAACAAGCCCGACTGACGCAAAAAGGGGGAGGTGTAACACGAGGACTTCCCAGGAGGTCACCCATCCCAGTACTACTCTCGCCCAAGCACGCTTAACTGCGGGGTTCTGATGGGATCCGGTGCATTAGTGCTGGTATTATCGCACCTGTCAAGTGTGGCGCGATCAACTGCTTTATGGCTTCGCAAGGCCGCCGCGCGCGCTTCAAACGATCATAACTTTCTCTCCGAGATGAATCTCGAGGCCCGGGAGACGCTGCTGGAAAGCTTGTCCTGAGCCCGCCGCCGTCCCAACTGGGGCTCGCCCGGTTGAGGTCGACCTCGACCCCAGAAACCTGTTCCGGGGCCCGTTTCGGAGCTTTTGCAGCAACGCCAAGGATCGGAGCCGCCGGGTGAGTAAACCGACCTGCCGCGGTCCCGGTGGCACCTCCGCCGCTGAGAAGGACTTGAGCAATCGAAACAATGCGCGTGCACGCCACCAAAAGAACAAGCCCGACTGACGCAAAAAGGAGGAGGTGCAACACGAGGACTTCCCAGGAGGCACCCATCCCAGCACTACTCTCGCCCAAGCACGCTTAACTGCGGAGTTGTGATGGGATCGGGTGCATTAGTGCTGGTATGATCGCACCTGTCAAGTGTGGCGCGATCAAATGCTTTATGGCTTCGCAAGGCCGCCGCGCGCGCTTCAAACGATCATAACTTTCTGTCCGGGATGAATCTCGAGGCCCGGGAGGCGCTGCTGGAAAGCTCGTCCTGAGCCCGCCGCCGTCCCAACCAGGGCTCGCCCGGTTGAGGTCGACCTCGACCCCAGAAACCTGTTTCGGGGCCCGTTTCGGAGCTTTTGCAGCAACGCCAAGAATCGGAGCCGCCGGGTGAGTAAACCGACCTGCCGCGGTCCCGGGCCCGCCTCCGCCGCCGAGAAGGATCTGAGCAATCGAAACCATGCGCGTGCGCGCCACGCAAAGAACAAGCCTGACTGACGCAGAAAGGAGGAGGTGCAACACGAGGACTTCCCAGGAGGTCACCCATCCCACCACTACTCTCGCCCAAGCACGCTTAACTGCGGAGTTGTGATGGGATCGGGTGCATTAGTGCTGGTATGATCGCACCTGTCAAGTGTGGCGCGATCAACTGCTTTATGGCTTAGCGAGGCCGCCGCGCGCGCTTCAAACGATCATAACTTTCTGTCGGGATGAATCTCGAGGCACGGGAGGCGCCGCTGGAAAGCTCGTCCTGAGCCCGCCGCTGTCCCAACCAGGGCTCGCCCGGTTGAGGTCGACCTCGACCCCAGAAAATTGTTCCGGGGCCCGTTTCGGAGCTTTTGCAGCAACGCCAAGGATCGGAGCCGCCGGGTGAGTAAACCGACCTGCCGCGGTCCCGGGCCCGCCTCCGCCGCCGAGAAGGATCTGAGCAATCGAAACCATGCGCGTGCGCGCCACCAAAAGAACAAGCCCGACTGACGCAAAAAGGGGGAGGTGCAACACGAGGACTTCCCAGGAGGTCACCCATCTCAGTACTACTCTCGCCCAAGCACGCTTAACTGCGGGGTTCTGATGGGATCCGGTGTATTAGTGCTGGCATGATCGCACCTGTCAAGTGTGGCGCGATCAACTGCTTTATGGCTTCGCAAGGCCGCCGCGCGCGCTTCAAACGATCATAACTTTCTCTCCGGGATGAATCTCGAGGCCCGGGAGACGCTGCTGGAAAGCTCGTCCTGAGCCCGCCGCTGTCCCAACCGGGGCTCGCCCGATTGAGGTCGACCTCGACCCCAGAAACCTGTTCCGGGGCCCGTTTCGGAGCTTTTGCAGCAACGCCAAGGATCGGAGCCGCCGGGTGAGTAAACCGACCTGCCGCGGTCCCGGTGGCACCTCCGCCGCTGAGAAGGACTTGAGCAATCAAAACCATGCGCGTGCACGCCACCAAAAGAACAAGCCCGACTGACGCAAAAAGGAGGAGGTGCAACACGAGGACTTCCCAGGAGGTCACCCCTCCCAGCACTACTCTCGCCCAAGCACGCTTAACTGCGGAGTTGTGATGGGATCTGGTGCATCAGTGCTGGTATGATCGCACCTGTCAAGTGTGGCGCGATCAACTGCTTTATGGCTTAGCAAGGCCGCCGCGCGCGCTTCAAACGATCATAACTTTCTGTCCGGGATGAATCTTGAGGCCCGGGAGGCGCCGCTGGAAAGCTTGTCCTGAGCCCGCCGCCGTCCAACCCCGGGCTCGCCCGGTTGAGGTCGACCTCGACCCCAGAAACCTGTTCCGGGGCCCGTTTCGGAGCTTTTGCAGCAACGCCAAGGATCGGAGCCGCCGGGTGAGTAAACCGACCTGCCGCGGTCCCGGGCCCGCCTCCGCCGCCGAGAAGGATCTGAGCAATCGAAACCATGCGCGTGCGCGCCACCAAAAGAACAAGCCCGACTGACGCAAAAAGGGGGAGGTGTAACACGAGGACTTCCCAGGAGGTCACCCATCCCAGTACTACTCTCGCCCAAGCACGCTTAACTGCGGGGTTCTGATGGGATCCGGTGCATTAGTGCTGGTATTATCGCACCTGTCAAGTGTGGCGCGATCAACTGCTTTATGGCTTCGCAAGGCCGCCGCGCGCGCTTCAAACGATCATAACTTTCTCTCCGAGATGAATCTCGAGGCCCGGGAGACGCTGCTGGAAAGCTTGTCCTGAGCCCGCCGCCGTCCCAACTGGGGCTCGCCCGGTTGAGGTCGACCTCGACCCCAGAAACCTGTTCCGGGGCCCGTTTCGGAGCTTTTGCAGCAACGCCAAGGATCGGAGCCGCCGGGTGAGTAAACCGACCTGCCGCGGTCCCGGTGGCACCTCCGCCGCTGAGAAGGACTTGAGCAATCGAAACAATGCGCGTGCACGCCACCAAAAGAACAAGCCCGACTGACGCAAAAAGGAGGAGGTGCAACACGAGGACTTCCCAGGAGGCACCCATCCCAGCACTACTCTCGCCCAAGCACGCTTAACTGCGGAGTTGTGATGGGATCGGGTGCATTAGTGCTGGTATGATCGCACCTGTCAAGTGTGGCGCGATCAAATGCTTTATGGCTTCGCAAGGCCGCCGCGCGCGCTTCAAACGATCATAACTTTCTGTCCGGGATGAATCTCGAGGCCCGGGAGGCGCTGCTGGAAAGCTCGTCCTGAGCCCGCCGCCGTCCCAACCAGGGCTCGCCCGGTTGAGGTCGACCTCGACCCCAGAAACCTGTTTCGGGGCCCGTTTCGGAGCTTTTGCAGCAACGCCAAGAATCGGAGCCGCCGGGTGAGTAAACCGACCTGCCGCGGTCCCGGGCCCGCCTCCGCCGCCGAGAAGGATCTGAGCAATCGAAACCATGCGCGTGCGCGCCACGCAAAGAACAAGCCTGACTGACGTAGAAAGGAGGAGGTGCAACACGAGGACTTCCCAGGAGGTCACCCATCCCACCACTACTCTCGCCCAAGCACGCTTAACTGCGGAGTTGTGATGGGATCGGGTGCATTAGTGCTGGTATGATCGCACCTGTCAAGTGTGGCGCGATCAACTGCTTTATGGCTTAGCGAGGCCGCCGCGCGCGCTTCAAACGATCATAACTTTCTGTCGGGATGAATCTCGAGGCACGGGAGGCGCCGCTGGAAAGCTCGTCCTGAGCCCGCCGCCGTCCCAACCAGGGCTCGCCCGGTTGAGGTCGACCTCGACCCCAGAAAATTGTTCCGGGGCCCGTTTCGGAGCTTTTGCAGCAACGCCAAGGATCGGAGCCGCCGGGTGAGTAAACCGACCTGCCGCGGTCCCGGGCCCGCCTCCGCCGCCGAGAAGGATCTGAGCAATCGAAACCATGCGCGTGCGCGCCACCAAAAGAACAAGCCCGACTGACGCAAAAAGGGGGAGGTGCAACACGAGGACTTCCCAGGAGGTCACCCATCTCAGTACTACTCTCGCCCAAGCACGCTTAACTGCGGGGTTCTGATGGGATCCGGTGTATTAGTGCTGGCATGATCGCACCTGTCAAGTGTGGCGCGATCAACTGCTTTATGGCTTCGCAAGGCCGCCGCGCGCGCTTCAAACGATCATAACTTTCTCTCCGGGATGAATCTCGAGGCCCGGGAGACGCTGCTGGAAAGCTCGTCCTGAGCCCGCCGCTGTCCCAACCGGGGCTCGCCCGATTGAGGTCGACCTCGACCCCAGAAACCTGTTCCGGGGCCCGTTTCGGAGCTTTTGCAGCAACGCCAAGGATCGGAGCCGCCGGGTGAGTAAACCGACCTGCCGCGGTCCCGGTGGCACCTCCGCCGCTGAGAAGGACTTGAGCAATCAAAACCATGCGCGTGCACGCCACCAAAAGAACAAGCCCGACTGACGCAAAAAGGAGGAGGTGCAACACGAGGACTTCCCAGGAGGTCACCCCTCCCAGCACTACTCTCGCCCAAGCACGCTTAACTGCGGAGTTGTGATGGGATCTGGTGCATTAGTGCTGGTATGATCGCACCTGTCAAGTGTGGCGCGATCAACTGCTTTATGGCTTAGCAAGGCCGGCGCGCGCGCTTCAAACGATCATAACTTTCTGTCCGGGATGAATCTTGAGGCCCGGGAGGCGCCGCTGGAAAGCTCGTCCTGAGCCCGCCGCCGTCCCAACCCGGGCTCGCCCGGTTGAGGTCGACCTCGACCCCAGAAACCTGTTCCGGGGCCCGTTTCGGAGCTTTTGCAGCAACGCCAAGGATCGGAGCCGCCGGGTGAGTAAACCGACCTGCCGCGGTCCCGGGCCCGCCTCCGCCGCCGAGAAGGATCTGAGCAATCGAAACCATGCGCGTGCGCGCCACCAAAAGAACAAGCCCAACTGACGCAAAAAGGGGGAGGTGTAACACGAGGACTTCCCAGGAGGTCACCCATCCCAGTACTACTCTCGCCCAAGCACGCTTAACTGCGGGGTTCTGATGGGATCCGGTGCATTAGTGCTGGTATTATCGCACCTGTCAAGTGTGGCGCGATCAACTGCTTTATGGCTTCGCAAGGCCGCCGCGCGCGCTTCAAACGATCATAACTTTCTCTCCGAGATGAATCTCGAGGCCCGGGAGACGCTGCTGGAAAGCTCGTCCTGAGCCCGCCGCCGTCCCAACTGGGGCTCGCCTGGTTGAGGTCGACCTCGACCCCAGAAACCTGTTCCGGGGCCCGTTTCGGAGCTTTTGCAGCAACGCCAAGGATCGGAGCCGCCGGGTGAGTAAACCGACCTGCCGCGGTCCCGGTGGCACCTCCGCCGTTGAGAAGGACTTGAGCAATCGAAACAATGCGCGTGCACGCCACCAAAAGAACAAGCCCGACTGACGCAAAAAGGAGGAGGTGCAACACGAGGACTTCCCAGGAGGCACCCATCCCAGCACTACTCTCGCCCAAGCACGCTTAACTGCGGAGTTGTGATGGGATCGGGTGCATTAGTGCTGGTATGATCGCACCTGTCAAGTGTGGCGCGATCAACTGCTTTATGGCTTCGCAAGGCCGCCGCGCGCGCTTCAAACTATCATAACTTTCTGTCCGGGATGAATCTCGAGGCCCGGGAGGCGCTGCTGGAAAGCTCGTCCTGAGCCCGCCGCCGTCCCAACCAGGGCTCGCCCGGTTGAGGTCGACCTCGACCCCAGAAACCTGTTTCGGGGCCCGTTTCGGAGCTTTTGCAGCAACGCCAAGGATCGGAGCTGCCGGGTGAGTAAACCGACCTGCCGCGGTCCCGGGCCCGCCTCCGCCGCCGAGAAGGATCTGAGCAATCGAAACCATGCGCGTGCGCGCCACCAAAAGAACAAGCCCGACTGACGCAAAAAGGGGGAGGTGCAACACGAGGACTTCCCAGGAGGTCACCCATCCCAGTACTACTCTCGCCCAAGCACGCTTAACTGCGGGGTTCTGATGGGATCCGGTGCATTAGTGCTGGTATGATCGCACCTGTCAAGTGTGGCGCGATCAACTGCTTTATGGCTTCGGAAGGCCGCCGTGCGCGCTTCAGACGATCATAACTTTCTGCCCGGGATGAATCTCGAGGCTCGGGAGACGCCGCTGCAAAGCTCGTCCTGAGCCCGCCGCCGTCCCAACCCGGGCTCGCCCGGTTGAGGTCGACCTCGACCCCAGAAACCTGTTCCGGGGCCCGTTTCGGAGCTTTTGCAGCAACGCCAAGGATCGGAGCCGCCGGGTGAGTAAACCGACCTGGCGCGGTCCCGGGCCCGCCTCCGCCGCCGAGAAGGATCTGAGCAATCGAAACCATGCGCGTGCGCGCCACCAAAAGAACAAGCCCAACTGACGCAAAAAGGGGGAGGTGTAACACGAGGACTTCCCAGGAGGTCACCCATCCCAGTACTACTCTCGCCCAAGCACGCTTAACTGCGGGGTTCTGATGGGATCCGGTGCATTAGTGCTGGTATTATCGCACCTGTCAAGTGTGGCGCGATCAACTGCTTTATGGCTTCGCAAGGCCGCCGCGCGCGCTTCAAACGATCATAACTTTCTCTCCGAGATGAATCTCGAGGCCCGGGAGACGCTGCTGGAAAGCTCGTCCTGAGCCCGCCGCCGTCCCAACTGGGGCTCGCCTGGTTGAGGTCGACCTCGACCCCAGAAACCTGTTCCGGGGCCCGTTTCGGAGCTTTTGCAGCAACGCCAAGGATCGGAGCCGCCGGGTGAGTAAACCGACCTGCCGCGGTCCCGGTGGCACCTCCGCCGTTGAGAAGGACTTGAGCAATCGAAACAATGCGCGTGCACGCCACCAAAAGAACAAGCCCGACTGACGCAAAAAGGAGGAGGTGCAACACGAGGACTTCCCAGGAGGCACCCATCCCAGCACTACTCTCGCCCAAGCACGCTTAACTGCGGAGTTGTGATGGGATCGGGTGCATTAGTGCTGGTATGATCGCACCTGTCAAGTGTGGCGCGATCAACTGCTTTATGGCTTCGCAAGGCCGCCGCGCGCGCTTCAAACTATCATAACTTTCTGTCCGGGATGAATCTCGAGGCCCGGGAGGCGCTGCTGGAAAGCTCGTCCTGAGCCCGCCGCCGTCCCAACCCGGGCTCGCCCGGTTGAGGTCGACCTCGACCCCAGAAACCTGTTTCGGGGCCCGTTTCGGAGCTTTTGCAGCAACGCCAAGGATCGGAGCTGCCGGGTGAGTAAACCGACCTGCCGCGGTCCCGGGCCCGCCTCCGCCGCCGAGAAGGATCTGAGCAATCGAAACCATGCGCGTGCGCGCCACCAAAAGAACAAGCCCGACTGACGCAAAAAGGGGGAGGTGCAACACGAGGACTTCCCAGGAGGTCACCCATCCCAGTACTACTCTCGCCCAAGCACGCTTAACTGCGGGGTTCTGATGGGATCCGGTGCATTAGTGCTGGTATGATCGCACCTGTCAAGTGTGGCGCGATCAACTGCTTTATGGCTTCGGAAGGCCGCCGTGCGCGCTTCAGACGATCATAACTTTCTGCCCGGGATGAATCTCGAGGCTCGGGAGACGCCGCTGCAAAGCTCGTCCTGAGCCCGCCGCCGTCCCAACCCGGGCTCGCCCGGTTGAGGTCGACCTCGACCCCAGAAACCTGTTCTAGGGCCCGTTTCGGAGCTTTTGCAGCAACTCCAAGGATCGGAGCCGCCGGGTGAGGAAACCGACCTACCGCGATCCCGGGCCCCGCCTCTACTGCCGAGAAGGATTTTAGCAATAGAAACCATGCGCGTGCGCGCCACCCAAAGAACAAGCCCGACTGACGCAAAAAGGAGGAGGTGCAACACGAGGACTTCCCAGGAGGTCACCCATCCCAGTACTACTCTCGCCCAAGCACGCTTAACTGCGGGGTTCTGATGGGATCCGGTGCATTAGTGCTGGTATGATCGCACCTGTCAAGTGTGACGCGGTCAACTGCTTTCTGGCTTAGCAAGGCCGCCGCGCGCGCTTCAAACGATCATAACTTTCTTTCCGGGATGAATCTCGAGGCCCGGGAGGCGCCGCTGGAAAGCTCGTCCTGAGCCCGCCGCCGTCCCAACCAGGGCTCGCCCGGTTGAGGTCGACCTCGACCCCAGAAACCTGTTCCGGGGCCCGTTTCGGAGCTTTTGTAGCAACGCCAAGGATCGGAGCCGCCGGGTGAGTAAACCGACCTGCCGCGGTCCCGGCCCCGCCTCCACCGCCGAGAAGGATCTGAGCAATCGAAACCATGCGTGTCCGCGCCACCCAAATAACAAGCCCGACTGACGCAGAAAGGAGGAGGTGCAACACGAGGACTTCCCAGGAGGTCACCCATCCCACCACTACTCTCGCCCTAGCACGCTTAACTGCGGAGTTGTGATGGGATCGGGTGCATTAGTGCTGGTATGATCGCACCTGTCAAGTGTGGTGCGATCAACTGCTTTATGGCTTCGCAAGGCCGCCGCGCGCGCTTCAAACGATCATAACTTTCTGTCCGGGATGAATCTTGAGGCCCGGGAGGCGCCGCTGGAAGGCTCGTCCTGAGCCCGCCGCCGTCCCAACCCGGGCTCGCCCGGTTGAGGTCGACCTCGACCCCAGAAACCTGTTCCGAGGCCCGTTTCGGAGCTTTGTAGCAACGCCAAGGATCGGAGCCGCCGGGTTAGTAAACCGACCTGCCGCAGTCCCAGGCCCGCCTCCGCCGCCGAGAAGGTTCTGAGCAATCGAAACCATGCGTGTCCGCGCCATCCAAAGAACAAGCCCGACTGACGCAGAAAGGAGGAGGTGCAACACGAGGACTTCCCAGGAGGTCACCCATCCCACCACTACTCTCGCCCAAGCACGCTTAACTGCGGAGTTGTGATGGGATCGGGTGCATTAGTGCTGGTATGATCGCACCTGTCAAGTGTGGCGCGATCAACTGCTTTATGGCTTAGCGAGGCCGCCGCGCGCGCTTCAAACGATCATAACTTTCTGTCCGGGATGAATCTCGAGGCCCGGGAGGCGCCGCTGGAAAGCTCGTCCTGAGCCCGCCGCCGTGCCAACCAGGGCTCGCCCGGTTGAGGTCGACCTCGACCCTAGAAACCTGTTCCGGGGCCCGTTTCGGAGCTTTTGCAGCAACGCCAAGGATCGGAGCCGCCGGGTGAGTAAACCGACCTGCCGCGGTCCCGGGCCCGCCTCCGCCGCCGAGAAGGATCTGAGCAATCGAAACCATGCGCGTCCGCGCCACCCAAAGAACAAGCCCGACTGACGCAGAAAGGAGGAGGTGCAACACGAGGACTTCCCAGGAGGTCACCCATCCCAGCACTACTCTCGCCCAAGCACGCTTAACTGCGGAGTTGTGATGGGATCGGGTGGATTAGTGCTGGTATGATCTCACCTGTCAAGTGTGGTGCGATCAACTGCTTTATGGCTTCGCAAGGCCGCCGCGCGCGCTTCAAACGATCATAACTTTCTGTCCGGGATGAATCTCGAGGCCCGGGAGGCGCCGCTGGAAAGCTCGTCCTGAGCCCGCCGCCGTCCCAACCCGGGCTTGCCCGGTTGAGGTCGACCTCGACCCCAGAAACCTGTTCCGGGGCCCGTTTCGGAGCTTTTGCAGCAACGCCAAGGATCGGAGCCGCCGGGTGAGTAAACCGACCTGCCGCGGTCCCAAGCCCGCCTCCGCCGCCGAGAAGGATCTGAGCAATCGAAACCATGCGCGTTCGCGCCACCCAAAGAACAAGCCCGACTGACGCAGAAAGGAGGAGGTGCAACACGAGGACTTCCCAGGAGGTCACCCATCCCAGCACTACTCTCGCCCAAGCACGCTTAACTGCGGAGTTGTGATGGGATCGGGTGCATTAGTGCTGGTATGATCGCACCTGTCAAGTGTGGTGCGATCAACTGCTTTATGGCTTCGCAAGGCCGCCGCGCGCGCTTCAAACGATCATAACTTTCTGTCCGGGATGAATCTCGAGGCCCGGGAGGCGCCGCTGGAAAGCTCGTCCTGAGCCCGCCGCCGTCCCAACCAGGGCTCGCCCGGTTGAGGTCGACCTCGACCCCAGAAACCTGTTCCGGGGCCCGTTTCGGAGCTTTTGCAGCAACGCCAAGGATCGGAGCCGCCGGGTGAGTAAACCGACCTGCCGCGGTCCCGGGCCCGCCTCCGCCGCCGAGAAGGATCTGAGCAATCGAAACAATGCGCGTGCGCGCCACCAAAAGAACAAGCCCGACTGACGCAAAAAGGGGGAGGTGCAACACGACGACTTCCCAGGAGGTCACCCATCCCAGTACTACTCTCGCCCAAGCACGCTTAACTGCGGGGTTCTGATGGGATCCGATGCATTAGTGCTGGTATGATCGCACCTGTCAAGTGTGGCGCTATCAACTGCTTTATGGCTTCGGAAAGCCGCCGCGCGCGCTTCAGACGATCATAACTTTCTGCCCGGGATGAATCTCAAGGCTCGGGAGACGCCGCTGGAAAGCTTGTCCTGAGCCCGCCGCCGTCCCAACCAGGGCTCGCCCGGTTGAGGTCGACCTCGACCCCAGAAACCTGTTCTAGGGCCCGTTTCAGAGCTTTTGCAGCAACTCCAAGGATCGGAGCCGCCGGGTGAGGAAACCGACCTGCCGCGGTCCCGAGCCCCGCCTCTACCGCCGAGAAGGATTTTAGCAATCGAAACCATGCGCGTGCGCGCCACCAAAAAAACAAGCCCGACTGACGCAAAAAGGAGGAGGTGCAACACGAGGACTTCCCAGGAGGTCACCCATCCCAGTACTACTCTCGCCCAAGCACGCTTAACTGCGGGGTTCTGATGGGATCCGATGCATTAGTGCTGGTATGATCGCACCTGTCAAGTGTGGCGCGATCAACTGCTTTACGGCTTAGCGAGGCCGCCGCGCGCGCTTCAAACGATCATAACTTTCTGTCCGGGATGAATCTCGAGGCCCGGGAGGCGCCGCTGAGAAGCTCGTCCTGAGCCCGCCGCCGTCCCAACCAGGGCTTGCCCGGTTGAGGTCGACCTCGACCCCAGAAACCTGTTCGGGGCCCGTTTCGGAGCTTTTGCAGCAACGCCAAGGATCGGAGCCGCCGGGTGAGTAAATCGACCTGCCGCGGTCCCGGGCCCGCCTCCGCCGCCGAGAAGGAGCTGAGCAATCGAAACCATGCGCGTCCGCGCCACCCAAAGATCAAGCCCGACTGACGCAGAAAGGAGGAGGTGCAACACGAGGACTTCCCAGGAGGTCACCCATCCCAGCACTACTCTCGCCCAAGCACGCTTAACTGCGGAGTTGTGATTGGATCGGGTGCATTAGTGCTGGTATGATCGCACCTGTCAATTGTGGTGCGATCAACTGCTTTATGGCTTCGCAAGGCCGCCGCGCGCGCTTCAAACGATCATAACTTTCTGTCCGGGATGAATCTCGAGGCCCGGGAGGCGCCGCTGGAAAGCTCGTCCTGAGTCCGCCGCCGTCCCAACCAGGGCTCGCCCGGTTGAGGTCGACCTCGACCCCAGAAACCTGTTCCGGGGCCCGTTTCGGAGCTTTTGCAGCAACGCCAAGGATCGGAGCCGCCGGGTGAGGAAACCGACCTGCCGCGGTCCCGGGCGACGCCTCTACCGCCGCGAAGGATTTTAGCAATCGAAACCATGCGCGTGCGCGCCACCAAAAGAACAAGCCCGATTGACGCAAAAAGGAGGAGGTGCAACACGAGGACTTCCCAGGAGGTCACCCATCCCAGTACTACTCTCGCCCAAGCACGCTTAACTGCGGGGTTCTCATGGGATCCAGTGCATTAGTGATGGTATGATCGCACCTGTCAAGTGTGGCGCGATCAACTGCTTTATGGCTTAGCGAGGCCGCCGCGTGCGCTTCAAACGATCATAACTTTCTGTCCGGGATGAATCTCGAGGCCCGGGTGGCGCCGCTGGAAAGCTCGTCCTGAGCCCGCCGCCGTCCCAACCAGGGCTCGCCCGGTTGAGGTCGACCTCGACCCCAGAAACCTGTTCCGGGGCCCGTTTCGGAGCTTTTGCAGTAACGCCAAGGATCGGAGCCGCCGGGTGAGTAAACCGACCTGCCGCGGTCCCGGGCCCGCCTCCGCCGGCGAGAAGGATCTGAGCAATCGAAACCATGCGCGTGCGCGCCACCAAAAGAACAAGCTCGACTGACGCAAAAAGGGGGAGGTGAAACACGAGGACTTCCCAGGAGGTCACCCATCCCAGTACTACTCTCGCCCAAGCACGCTTAACTGCGGGGTTCTGATGGGATCCGGTGCATTAGTGCTGGTATGATCGCACCTGTCATGTGTGGCGCTATCAACTGCTTTATGGCTTCGGAAGGCCGCCGCGCGCGCTTCAGACGATCATAACTTTCTGCCCGGGATGAATCTGAAGGCTCGGGAGACGCCGCTGGAAAGCTCGTCCTGATCGCGCCGCCGTCCCAACCAGGGCTCGGCCGGTTGAGGTCGACCTCGACCCCAGAAACCTGTTCTAGGGCCCGTTTCGGAGCTTTTGCAGCAACTCCAAGGATCGGAGCCGCCGGGTGAGGAAACCGACCTGCCGCGGTCCCGGGCGACGCCTCTACCGCCGAGAAGGATTTTAGCAATCGAAATCATGCGCGTGCGCGCCACCAAAAGAACAAGCCCGATTGACGCAAAAAGGAGGAGGTGCAACACGAGGACTTCCCAGGAGGTCACCCATCCCAGTACTACTCTCGCCCAAGCACGCTTAACTGCGGGGTTCTGATGGGATCCAGTGCATTAGTGCTGGTATGATCGCACCTGTCAAGTGTGGCGCGATCAACTGCTTTATGGCTTAGCGAGGCCGCCGCGTGCGCTTCAAACGATCATAACTTTCTGTCCGGGATGAATCTCGAGGCCCGGGTGGCGCCGCTGGAAAGCTCGTCCTGAGCCCGCCGCCGTCCCAACCAGGGCACGCCCGGTTGAGGTCGACCTCGACCCCAGAAACCTGTTCCGGGGCCCGTTTCGGAGCTTTTGCAGTAACGCCAAGGATCGGAGCCGCCGGGTGAGTAAACCGACCTGCCGCGGTCCCGGGCCCGCCTCCGCCGGCGAGAAGGATCTGAGCAATCGAAACCATGCGCGTGCGCGCCACCAAAAGAACAAGCTCGACTGACGCAAAAAGGGGGAGGTGAAACACGAGGACTTCCCAGGAGGTCACCCATCCCAGTACTACTCTCGCCCAAGCACGCTTAACTGCGGGGTTCTGATGGGATCCAGTGCATTAGTGTTGGTATGATCGCACCTGTCAAGTGTGGCGCGATCAACTGCTTTATGGCTTCGAAAGGCCGCCGCGCGCGCTTCAGACGATCATAACTTTCTGCCCGGGATGAATCTCAAGGCTCGGGAGTCGCCGCTGCAAAGCTCGTCCTGAGGCCGCCGCCGTCCCAACCAGGGCTCGCCCGGTTGAGGTCGACCTCAACCCCAGAAACCTGTTCTAGGGCCCGTTTCGGAGCTTTTGGAGCAACTCCAAGGATCGGAGTCGCCGGGTGAGGAAACCGACCTGCCGCGGTCCCGGGCCCCGCCTCTACCGCCGAGAAGGATTTTAGCAATCGAAACCATGCGCGTGCGCGCCACCAAAAGAACAATCTCGACTGACGCAAAAAGGAGGAGGTGCAACACGAGGACTTCCAAGGAGGTCACCCATCCCAGTACTACTCTCGCCCAAGCACGCTTAACTGCGGGGTTCTGATGGGATCCGGTGCATTAGTGCTGGTATGATCGCACCTGTCAAGTGTGGCGCGATCAACTACTTTATGGCTTAGCGAGGCCACCGCGCGCGCTTCAAATGATCATAACTTTCTGTCTGGGATGAATCTCGAGGCCCGGGTTGCGCCGCTGGAAAGCTCGTCCTGAGCCCGCCGCCGTCCCAACCAGGGCTCGCCCGGTTGAGGTCGACCTTGACCCCAGAAACCTGTTCCGGGGCCCGTTTCGGAGCTTTTGCAGCAACGCCAAGGATCGGAGCCGCCGGGTGAGTAAACCGACCTGCCGCGGTCCCGGGCCCGCCTCCGCCGCCGAGAAGGATTTGAGCAATCGAAACCATGCGCGTGCGCGCCACCCAAAGAACAAGCCCGACTGACGCAGAAAGGAGGAGGTGCAACACGAGGACTTCCCAGGAGGTCACCCATCCCAGCACTACTCTCGCCCAAGCACGCTTAACTGCGGAGTTGTGATGGGATCGAGTGCATTAGTGCTGGTATGGTCGCACCTATCAAGTGTGGCGCGATCAACTGCTTTATGGCTTCGCAAGGCCGCCGCGCGCGCTTCAAACGATCATAACTTTCTGTCCGGGATGAATCTCGAGGCCCGGGAGGCGCCGCTGGAAAGCTAGTCCTGAGCCCGCCGCCGACCCATCCAGGGCTCGCCCGGTTGAGGTCGGCCTCGACCCCAGAAACCTGTTCCGGGGCCCGTTTCGGAGCTTTTGCAGCAACGTCAAGGATCGGAGCCGCCGGGTGAGTAAACCGACCTGCCGCGGTCTCGGGCCCGCCTCCGCCGCCGAGAAGGATCTGAGCAATCGAAACAATGCGCGTGCACGCCACCAAAAGAACAAGCCCGACTGACGCAAAAAGGGGGAGGTGCAACACGACGACTTCCCAGGAGGTCACCCATCCCAGTACTACTCTCGCCCAAGCACGCTTAACTGCGGGGTTCTGATGGGATCCGATGCATTAGTGCTGGTATGATCGCACCTGTCAAGTGTGGCGCTATCAACTGCTTTATGGCTTCGGAAGGCCGCCACGCGCGCTTCAGACGATCATAACTTTCTGCCCGGGATGAATCTCAACGCTCGGGAGACGCCGCTGGAAAGCTTGTCCTGAGCCCGCCGCCGTCCGAACCAGGGCTCGCCCGGTTGAGGTCGACCTCGACCCTAGAAACCTGTTCTAGGGCCCGTTTCGGAGCTTTTGCAGCAACTCCAAGGATCGGAGCCGCCGGGTGAGGAAACCGACCTGCCGCGGTCCCGGGCCCCGCCTCTACCGCCGAGAAGGATTTTAGCAATCGAAACCATGCACGTGCGCGCCACCAAAAGAACAAGCCCGACTGACGCAAAAAGGAGGAGGTGCAACACGAGGACTTCCCAGGAGGTCACCCATCCCAGTACTACTCTCGCCCAAGCACGCTTAACTGCGGGGTTCTGATGGGATCCGATGCATTAGTGCTGGTATGATCGCACCTGTCAAGTGTGGCGCGATCAACTGCTTTATGGCTTAGCGAGGCCGCCGCGCGCGCTTCAAACGATCATAACTTTCTGTCCGGGATGAATGTCGAGGCCCGGGAGGCGCCGCTGGAAAGCTCGTCCTGAGCCCGCCACCGTCCCAACCAGGGCTTGCCCGGTTGAGGTCGACCTCGACCCCAGAAACCTGTTCCGGGGCCCGTTTCGGAGCTTTTGCAGCAACGCCAAGGATCGGAGCCGCCGGGTGAGTAAATCGACCTGCCGCGGTCCCGGGCCCGCCTCCGCCGCCGAGAAGGATCTGAGCAATCGAAACCATGCGCGTCCGCGCCACAGAAAAAACAAGCTCGACTGACGCAAAAAGGGAGAGGTGTAACACGAGGACTTCCCAGGAGGTCACCCATCCCAGTACTACTCTCGCCCAAGCACGTTTAACTGTGGGGTTCTGATGGGATCCAGTGCATTAGTGTTGGTATGATCGCACCTGTCAAGTGTGGCGCGATCAACTGCTTTATGGCTTCGGAAGGCCGCCGCGCGCGCTTGAGACGATCATAACATTCTGCCCGGGATGAATCTCAAGGCTCGGGAGACGCCGCTAGAAACCTCGTCCTGAGGCCGCCGCCGTCCCAACCCGGGCTCTCCCGGTTGAGGTCGACCTCGACCCCAGAAACCTGTTCTAGGGCCCGTTTCGGAGCTTTTGCAGCAACTCCAAGGATCGGAGCCGCCGGGTGAGGAAACCGACCTGCCGCGGTCCCGGGCGCCGCCTCTACCGCCGAGAAGGATTTTAGCAATCGAAACCATGCGCGTGCGCGCCACCAAAAGAACAAGCCCGATTGACGCAAAAAGGAGGAGGTGCAACACGAGGACTTCCCAGGAGGTCACCCATCCCAGTACTACTCTCGCCCAAGCACGCTTAACTGCGGGGTTCTGATGGGATCCGGTGCATTAGTGCTGGTATGATCGCACCTGTCAAGTGTGGCGCGATGAACTGCTTTATGGCTTAGCGAGGCCACCGCGCGCGCTTCAAACGATCATAACTTTCTGTCCGGGATGAATCTCGAGGCCCGGGAGGCGCCGCTGGAAAGCTCGTCCTGAGCCCGCCGCCGACCCATCCAGGGCTCGCCCGGTTGAGGTCGACCTCGACCCCAGAAACCTGTTCCGGGGCCCGTTTCGGAGCTTTTGCAGCAACGCCAAGGATCGGAGCCGCCGGGTGAGTAAACCGACCTGCCGCGGTCCCGGGCCCGCCTCCGCCGCCGAGAAGGATTTGAGCAATCGAAACCATGCGCGTGCGCGCCACCCAAAGAACAAGTCCGACTGACGCAAAAAGGAGGAGGTGCAACACGAGGACTTCCCAGGAGGTCACCTATCCCAGTACTACTCTCGCCCAAGCACGCTTAACTGCGGAGTTGTGATGGGATCCGGTGCATTAGTGCTGGTATGATCGCATCTGTCAAGTGTGGCGCGATCAACTGCTTTATGGCTTCGCAAGGCCGCCGCGCGCGCTTCAAACAATCATAACTTTCTATCCGGGATGAATCTCGAGGCCCGGGAGGCGCCGCTAGAAAGCTCGTCCTGAGCCAGCCGCCGTCCCAACCAGGGCTCGCCTGATTGAGGTCGTCCTCGACCCCATAAAACCTGTTCCGGGGCCCGTTTCGGAGCTTTTGCAGCAACGCCAAGGATCGGAGCCGCCGGGTGAGTAAACCGACCTGCCGCGACCCAAGCCCGCCTCCGCCGCCGAGAAGGATTTGAGCAATCAAAACCATGCGCGTGCGCGCCACCCAAAGAACAAGCCCGACTGACGCAAAAAGGAGGAGGTGCAACACGAGGACTTCCCAGGAGGTCACCCATCCCAGCACTACTCTAACCCAAGCACGCTTAACTGCGGAGTTGTGATGGGATCTGGTGCATTAGTGCTGGTATGATCGCACCTGTCAAGTGTGGCGCGATCAACTGCTTTATGGCTTAGCAAGGCCGCCGCGCGCGCTTCAAACGATCATAACTTTCTGTCCGGGATGAATCTCGAGGCCCGGGAGGCGCCGCTGGAAAGCTCGTCCTGAGCCCGCCGCCGTCCCAACCAGGGCTCGCCCTGTTGAGGTCGACCTCGACCCCAGAAACCTGTTCCGGGGCCCGTTTCGGAGCTTTTGCAGCAACGCCAAGGATCGGAGCCGCCGGGTGAGTAAACCGACCTGCCGCGGTCCCGGGCCCGCCTCCGCCGCCGAGAAGGATCTGAGCAATCGAAGCCATGCGCATGCGCGCCACCAAAAGAACAAGCCCGACTGACGCAAAAAGGGGGAGGTGCAACACGAGGACTTCCCAGGAGGTCACCCATCCCAGTAGTACTCTCGCCCAAGCACGCTTAACTGCGGGGTTCTGATGGGATCCGGTGCATTAGTGCTGGTATGATCGCACCTGTCAAGTGTGGCGCGATCAACTGCTTTATGGCTTAGCGAGGCCGCCGCGCGCGCTTCAAACGATCATAACTTTCTGTCCGGGATGAATCTCGAGGCCCGGGAGGCGCCGCTGGAAAGCTCGTCCTGAGCCCGCCGCCTTCCCAACCGGGGCTCGCCCGGTTGAGGTCGACCTCGACCCTAGAAACCTGTTCCGGGGCCCGTTTCGGAGCTTTTGCAGCAACGCCAAGGATCGGAGCCGCCGGGTGAGTAAACCGACCTGCCGCGGACCCCGGGCCCGCCTCCGCCGCTGAGAAGGATCTGAGCAATCGAAACCATGCGCGTGCGCGCTACCAAAAGAACAAGCCCGACTGACGCAAAAAGGGGGAGGTGCAACACGAGGACTTCCCAGGAGGTCACCCATCCCAGTACTACTCTCGCCCAAGCACGCTTAACTGCGGGGTTCTGATGGGATCCGGTGCATTAGTGCTGCTATGATCGCACCTGTCAAGTGTGGCGCGATCAACTGCTTGATGGCTTCGGAAAGCCGCCGCGCGCGCTTCAGACGATCATAACTTGCTGCCCGCGGGTAATCTCAAGGCTCGGGAGACGCCGCTGGAAAGCTCGTCCTGAGCCCGCCGCCGTCCCAATCAGGGCTCGCCCGGTTGAGGTCGACCTCGACCCCAGAAACCTGTTCTAGGGCCCGTTTCGGAGCTTTTGCAGCAACTCCAGGATCGGAGCCGCCTGGTCAGGAAACCGACCTGCCGCGGTCC
Organism: Canavalia gladiata; assembly: GCA_037954105.1. Lineage (NCBI taxonomy): Eukaryota > Viridiplantae > Streptophyta > Magnoliopsida > Fabales > Fabaceae > Canavalia > Canavalia gladiata. Next base: position 26,956,008 of record CM075661.1, on the reverse strand, counting down.
CGGGCCCCGCCTCTGCCGCCGAGAAGGATTTTAGCAATCGAAACCATGTGTGTGCACGCCACCAAAAGAACAAGCCCGACTGACGCAAAAAGGAGGAGGTGCAACACGAGGACTTCCCAGGAGGTCACCCATCCCAGTACTACTCTCACCCAAGCACGCTTAACTGCGGGGTTCTGATGGGATCCGGTGCATTAGTGCTGGTATGATCGCACCTGTCAAGTGTGGCGCGATCAGCTGCTTTATGGCTTAGCAAGGCCGCCGCGCGCGCTTCAAACGATCATAACTTTCTGTCCGGGATGAATCTCGAGGCCCGGGAGGCGCCGCTGGAAAGCTCGTCCTGAGCCCGCCGCCCTCCCAACCAGGGCTCGCCCTGTTGAGGTCGACCTCGACCCCAGAAACCTGTTCCGGGGCCCGTTTCGGAGCTTTTGCAGCAACGCCAAGGATCCGAGCCGCCGGGTGAGTAAACCGACCTGCCGCGGTCCCGGGCCCGCCTCCGCCGCCGAGAAGGATCTGAGCAATCGAAGCCATGCGCATGCGCGCCACCAAAAGAACAAGCCCGACTGACGCAAAAAGGGGGAGGTGCAACACGAGGACTTCCCAGGAGGTCACCCATCCCAGTAGTACTCTCGCCCAAGCACGCTTAACTGCGGGGCTCTGATGGGATCCGGTGCATTAGTGCTGGTATGATCGCACCTGTCAAGTGTGGCGCAATCAACTGCTTTATGGCTTAGCGAGGCCGCCGCGCGCGCTTCAAACGATCATAACTTTCTGTCCGGGATGAATCTCGAGGCCCGGGAGGCGCCGCTGGAAAGCTCGTCCTGAGCCCGCCGCCTTCCCAACCGGGGCTCGCCCGGTTGAGGTCGACCTCGACCCTAGAAACCTGTTCCGGGGCCCGTTTCGGAGCTTTTGCAGCAACGCCAAGGATCGGAGCCGCCGGGTGAGTAAACCGACCTGCCGCGGACCCCGGGCCCGCCTCCGCCGCTGAGAAGGATCTGAGCAATCGAAACCATGCGCGTGCGCGCCACCAAAAGAACAAGCCCGACTGACGCACAAAGGGGGAGGTGCAACACGAGGACTTCCCAGGAGGTCACCCATCCCAGTACTACTCTCGCCCAAGCACGCTTAACTGCGGGGTTCTGATGGGATCCGGTGCATTAGTGCTGCTATGATCGCACCTGTCAAGTGTGGCGCGATCAACTGCTTGATGGCTTCGGAAAGCCGCCGCGCGCGCTTCAGACGATCATAACTTGCTGCCCGGGGGTAATCTCAAGGCTCGGGAGACGCCGCTGGAAAGCTCGTCCTGAGCCCGCCGCCGTCCCAATCAGGGCTCGCCCGGTTGAGGTCGACCTCGACCCCAGAAACCTGTTCTAGGGCCCGTTTCGGTGCTTTTGCAGCAACTCCAGGATCGGAGCCGCCAGGTGAGGAAACCGACCTGCCGCGGTCCCGGGCCCCGCCTCTGCCGCCGAGAAGGATTTTAGCAATCGAAACCATGTGCGTGCACGCCACCAAAAGAACAAGCCCGACTGACGCAAAAAGGAGGAGGTGCAACACGAGGACTTCCCAGGAGGTCACCCATCCCAGTACTACTCTCACCCAAGCACGCTTAACTGCGGGGTTCTGATGGGATCCGGTGCATTAGTGCTGGTATGATCGCACCTGTCAAGTGTGGCGCGATCAGCTGCTTTATGGCTTAGCAAGGCCGCCGCGCGCGCTTCAAACGATCATAACTTTCTGTCCGGGATGAATCTCGAGGCCCGGGAGGCGCCGCTGGAAAGCTCGTCCTGAGCCCGCCGCCCTCCCAACCAGGGCTCGCCCTGTTGAGGTCGACCTCGACCCCAGAAACCTGTTCCGGGGCCCGTTTCGGAGCTTTTGCAGCAACGCCAAGGATCGGAGCCGCCGGGTGAGTAAACCGACCTGCCGCGGTCCCGGGCCCGCCTCCGCCGCCGAGAAGGATCTGAGCAATCGAAGCCATGCGCATGCGCGCCACCAAAAGAACAAGCCCGACTGACGCAAAAAGGGGGAGGTGCAACACGAGGACTTCCCAGGAGGTCACCCATCCCAGTAGTACTCTCGCCCAAGCACGCTTAACTGCGGGGTTCTGATGGGATCCGGTGCATTAGTGCTGGTATGATCGCACCTGTCAAGTGTGGCGCGATCAACTGCTTTATGGCTTAGCGAGGCCGCCGCGCGCGCTTCAAACGATCATAACTTTCTGTCCGGGATGAATCTCGAGGCCCGGGAGGCGCCGCTGGAAAGCTCGTCCTGAGCCCGCCGCCGACCCAACCCGGGCTCGCCCGGTTGAGGTCGACCTCGACCCCAGAAACCTGTTCTAGGGCCCGTTTCGGTGCTTTTGCAGCAACTCCAGGATCGGAGCCGCCGGGTGAGTAAACCGACCTGCCGCGGACCCCGGGCCCGCCTCCGCCGCTGAGAAGGATCTGAGCAATCGAAACCATGCGCTTGCGCGCCACCAAAAGAACAAGCCCGACTGACGCAAAAAGGGGGAGGTGCAACACGAGGACTTCCCAGGAGGTCACCCATCCCAGTACTACTCTCGCCCAAGCACGCTTAACTGCGGGGTTCTGATGGGATCCGGTGCATTAGTGCTGCTATGATCGCACCTGTCAAGTGTGGCACGATCAACTGCTTGATGGCTTCAGAAAGCCGCCGCGCGCGCTTCAGACGATCATAACTTGCTGCCCGGGGGTAATCTCAAGGCTCGGGAGACGCCGCTGGAAAGCTCGTCCTGAGCCCGCCGCCGTCCCAATCAGGGCTCGCCCGGTTGAGGTCGACCTCGACCCCAGAAACCTGTTCCGGGGCCCGTTTCGGAGCTTTTGCAGCAACGCCAAGGATCGGAGCCGCCGGGTGAGTAAACCGACCTGCTGCGGTCCCAGGCCCGCCTCTGCTGCCGAGAAAGATTTGAGCAATCGAAACCATGCGCGTGCGCGCCACCCAAAGAACAAGCCCGACTGACGCAGAAAGGAAGAGGTGCAACACGAGGACTTCCCAGGAGGTCACCCATCCCAGCACTACTCTCGCCCAGGTACGCTTAACTGCGGAGTTGTGATGGGATTGGGTGCATTAGTGCTGGTATGATCGCACCTGTCAAGTGTGGCGCGATCAACTGCTTTATGGCTTCGCAAGGCCGCCGCGCGCTTCAAACGATCATAACTTTCTGTCCGGGATGAATCTCGAGGCCCGGGAGGCGCCGCTGGAAAGCTCGTCCTGAGCCCGCCGCCGACCCAACCCGGGCTCGCCCGGTTGAGGTCGACCTCGACCCCAGAAACCTGTTCCGGGGCCCGTTTCGGAGCTTTTGCAGCAACGCCAAGGATCGGAGCCGCCGGGTGAGTAAACCGACCTGCCGCGGTCCCGGGCTGCCTCCGCCGCCGAGAAGGATCTGAGCAATCGAAACCATGCGAGTGCGCCCCATAAAAAGAACAAGCCCGACTGACCGAAAAAGGGGGAGGTGAAACACGAGGACTTCCCAGGAGGTCACCGATCCCAGTACTACTCTCGCCCAAGCACGCTTAACTGCGGGGTTCTGATGGGATCCGGTGCATTAGTGCTGGTATGATCGCACCTGTCAAGTGTGGCGCGATCAACTGCTTTATGGCTTCGCAAGGCCGCCGCGCGCGCTTTAAACGATCATAACTTTCTGTCCGGGATGAATCTCGAGGCCCGGGAGGCGCCGCTAGAAAGCTCGTCCTGAGCCCGCCGCCGTCCCAGCCAGGGCTCGCCCGGTTGAGGTCGACCTCGACCCCAGCAACCTGTTCCGGGGCCCGTTTCGGAGCTTTTGCAGCAACGCCAAGGATCGGAGCGGCCGGGTGAGTAAACCCACCTGCCGCGGTCCCGGGCCCGCCTCCGCCGCCGAGAAGGATCTGAGAAATCGAAACCATGCGCGTGCGCGCCACCAAAAGAACAAGCCCGACTGACGCAAAAAGGGGGAGGTTCAACACGAGGAATTCCCAGGAGGTCACCCGTCCCAGTACTACTCTCGCCCAAGCACGCTTAACTGCGGGCTTCTGATGGGATCCGGTGCATTAGTGCTGGTATGATCGCACCTGTCAAGTGTGGCGCGATCAACTGGTTTATGGCTTCAGAAGGCCGCCGCGCGCGCTTCAAACGATCATAACTTTCTGTCCGGGATGAATCTCGAGGCCCGGGAGGCGCCGCTGGAAAGCTCGTCCTGAGCCCGCCGCCGTCCCAACCCGGGCTCGCCCGGTTGAGGTCGACCTCGACCCCAGAAACCTGTTCCGGGGCCCGTTTCGGAGCTTTTGCAGCAACGCCAAGGATCGGAGCGGCCGGGTGAGTAAACCCACCTGCCGCGGTCCCGGGCCCGCCTCCGCCGCCGAGAAGGATCTGAGAAATCGAAACCATGCGCGTGCGCGCCACCAAAAGAACAAGCCCGACTGACGCAAAAAGGGGGAGGTTCAACACGAGGAATTCCCAGGAGGTCACCCATCCCAGTACTACTCTCGCCCAAGCACGCTTAACTGCGGGCTTCTGATGGGATCCGGTGCATTAGTGCTGGTATGATCGCACCTGTCAAGTGTGGCGCGATCAACTGGTTTATGGCTTCAGAAGGCCGCCGCGCGCGCTTCAGACGATCATAACTTTCTGCCCGGGATGAATCTCAAGGCTCAGGAGACGCCGCTGGAAAGCTCGTCCAGAGCCCGCCGTCGTCCCAACCGGGGCTCGCCCGGTTGAGGTCGACCTCGACCCCAGAAACCTGTTCTAGGGCCCGTTTCGGAGCTTTTGCAGCAACTCCAAGGATCGGAGCCGCCGGGTTAGTAAACCGACCTGCCGCGGTCCCGGGCCCCGCCTCTACCGCCGAGAAGGATTTTAGCAATCGAAACCATGCGCGTGCGCGCCACGAAAAGAACAAGCCCGACTGACGCAAAAAGGAGGAGGAGCAACACGAGGACTTCCTAGGAGGTCACCCATCCCAGTACTACTCTCGCCCAAGCACGCTTAACTGCGGGGTTCTGAGGGGATCCGGTGCATTAGTGCTGGTATGATCGCACCTGTCAATTGTGGCGCGATCAACTGCTTGATGGCTTAGTGAGGCCGCCGCGCGCGCTTCAAACGATCATAACTTTCTGTCCGGGATGAATCTCGAGGCCCGGGAGGCGCCGCTGGCAAGCTCATCCTGAGCCCGCCGCCGTCCCAACCAGGGCTCGCCCGGTTGAGGTCGACCTCGACCCCAGAAACCTGTTCTAGGGCCCATTTCGGAGCCTTTGCAGCAACTCCAAGGATCGGAGCCGCCGGGTGAGGAAACCGACCTGCCGCGGTCCCGGGCCCCGCCTCTACCGCCGAGAAGGATTTTAGCAATCGAAACCATGCGCGTGCGCGCCACCAAAAGAACAAGCCCGACTGACGCAAAAAGGAGGAGGTGCAACACGAGGACTTCCCAGGAGGTCACCACATCCCAGTACTACTCTCGCCCAAGCACGCTTAACTGCGGGGTTCTGATGGGATCCGGTGCATTAGTGCTGGTATGATCGCACTTGTCAAGTGTGGCGCGATCAACTGCTTTATGGCTTCGCAAGGCCGTCGCGCGCGCTTCAAACGATCATAACTTTCTGTCCGGGATGAATCTCGAGGCCGGGGAGGCGCCGCTGGAAAGCTCGTCCTGAGCCCGCCGCCGTCCCAAGCAGGGCTCGCCCGGTTGAGGTCGACCTCGACCCCAGCAACCTGTTCCGGGGCCCGTTTCGGAGCTTTTGCAGCAACGCTAAGGATCGGAGCCGCCGGGTGAGTAAACCGACCTGCCGCGGTCCCAGGCCCGCCTCCGCCGCCGAGAAGGATCTGAGCAATCGAAACCATGCGCGTGCGCGCCACCAAAAGAACAAGCCTGACTGACGCAAAAAGGGGGAGGTGCAACAAGAGGACTTCCCAGGAGGTCACCCATCCCAGTACTACTCTCGCCCAAGCACGCTTAACTGCGGGCTTCTGATGGGATCCGGTGCATTAGTGCTGGTATGATCGCACCTTTCAAGTGTGGCGCGATCAACTGCTTTATGGCTTCGGAAGGCCGCCGCGCGCGCTTCAGACGATCATAACTTTCCGCCCGGGATGAATCTCAAGGCTCGGGAGACGCCGCTGGAAAGCTCGTCCTGAGCCCGCCGCCGTCCCAACAAGGGCTCGCCTGGTTGAGGTCGACCTCGACCCCAGAAACCTATTCTAGGGCCCGTTTCGGAGATTTTGCAGCAACTCCAAGGATCGGAGCCGCCGGGTGAGTAAACCGACCTGCTGCGGTCCCGAGCCTGCCTCCGCCGCCGAGAAGGATCTAAGCAATCGAAACCATGCGCGTGCGCGCCACCAAAAGAACAAGGCCGACTGACGCAAAAAGGAGGAGGTGCAACACGAGGACTTCCAAGGAGGTCACCCATCCCAGTATTACTCTCGCCCAAGCACGCTTAACTACGGGGTTCTGATGGGATCCGCTGCATTAGTGCTGGTATGATCGCACCTGTCAAGTGTGGCGCGATCAACTGCTTTATGGCTTCGCAAGGCCGCCGCGCGCGCTTCAAACGATCATAACTTTCTCTCCGGGATGAATCTCGAGGCCCGGGAGACGCTGCTGGAAAGCTCGTCCTGAGCCCGCCGCCGTCCCAACGAGGGCTCGCCCGGTTGAGGTCGACCTCGACCCCAGCAACCTGTTCCGGGGCCCGTTTCGGAGCTTTTGCAGCAACGCTAAGGATCGGAGCCGCCGGGTGAGTAAACCGACCTGCCGCGGTCCCAGGCCCGCCTCCGCCGCCGAGAAGGATCTGAGCAATCGAAACCATGCGCGTGCGCGCCACCAAAAGAACAAGCCTGACTGACGCAAAAAGGGGGAGGTGCAACAAGAGGACTTCCCAGGAGGTCACCCATCCCAGTACTACTCTCGCCCAAGCACGCTTAACTGCGGGCTTCTGATGGGATCCGGTGCATTAGTGCTGGTATGATCGCACCTTTCAAGTGTGGCGCGATCAACTGCTTTATGGCTTCGGAAGGCCGCCGCGCGCGCTTCAGACGATCATAACTTTCCGCCCGGGATGAATCTCAAGGCTCGGGAGACGCCGCTGGAAAGCTCGTCCTGAGCCCGCCGCCGTCCCAACAAGGGCTCGCCTGGTTGAGGTCGACCTCGACCCCAGAAACCTATTCTAGGGCCCGTTTCGGAGATTTTGCAGCAACTCCAAGGATCGGAGCCGCCGGGTGAGGAAACCGACCTGCCGCGGTCCCGGGCCCCGCCTCTACCGCCGAGAAGGATTTTAGCAATCGAAACCATGCGCGTGCGCGCCACCAAAAGAAAAAGCCCGACTGACGCAAAAAGGAGGAGGTGCAACACGAGGACTTCCCAGGAGGTCACCCATCCCAGTACTACTCTCGCCCAAGCACGCTTAACTGCGGGATTCTGATGGGATCCGGTGCATTAGTGCTGGTATGATCGCACCTGTCAAGTGTGGCGCGATCAACTGCTTTATGGCTTCGCAAAACTGCCGCGCGCTCTTCAAACGATCATAACTTTCTCTCCGGGATGAATCTCGAGGCCCGGGAGACGCTGCTGGGAAGCTCGTCCTGAGCCCACCGCCGTCCCAACCCGGGCTCGCCCGGTTGAGGTCGACCTCGACCCCAGAAACCTGTTCCGGGGCCCGTTTCGGAGCTTTTGCAGCAACTCCAAGGATCGGTGCCGCCGGGTGAGGAAACCGACCTGCCGCGGTCCCGGGCCCGTTTCTGCCGCCGAGAAGGATTTTAGCAATCGAAACCATGCACGTGCGCCCCACCAAAAGAACAAGCCCGACTGACGAAAAAAGGAGGAGGTGCAACACGAGGACTTCCCAGGAGGTCACCCATCCCAGCACTACTATCGCCCAAGCACGCTTAACTGCGGAGTTGTGATGGGATCCGGTGCATTAGTGCTGGTATGATCGCACCTGTCAAGTGTGGCGCGATCAATTGCTTTATGGCTTCGCAAAGCCGCCGCGCGCGCTTCAAACGATCAGAACTTTCTGTCTGGGGTGAATCTCGAGGCCCGGGAGGCGCCGCTGGAAAGCTCGTCCTGAGCCCGCCGCCGTGCCAACCAGGGCTCGCCAAGTTGAGGTCGACCTCGACCCCAGAAACCTATTCCGGGGCCCGTTTCGGAGCTTTTGCAGCAACACCAAGGATCGGAGCCGCCGGGTGAGTAAACCGACCTGCCGCGGTCCCGGGCCCGCCTCCGCCGCCGAGAAGGATCTGAGCAATCAAAACCATGCCCGTGCGCGCCACCAAAAGAACAAGCCCGACTGACGCAAAAAGGAGGAGGTGCAACACGAGGACTTCCCAGGAGGTCACCCATTCCAGTACTACTCTCACCCAAGCACGCTTAACTGCGGGGTTCTGATGGGATCCGCTGCATTAGTGCTGGTATGATCGCACCTGTCAAGTGTGGCGAGATCAACTGCTTTATGGCTTCGCAAGACCGCCGCGCGCGCTTCAAACGATCATAACTTTCTCTCCGGGATGAATCTCGAGGCCCGGGAGGCGCCGCTGGACAGCTCGTCCTGAGCCCGCCGCCGTCCCAACCCGGGCTCGCCCGGTTGAGCTCGACCTCGACCCCAGAAACCTGTTCCGGGGCCCGTTTCGGAGCGTTTGCAGCAACGCCAAGGATCGGAGCCACCGGGTGAGTAAACCGACCTGCTGCGGTCCCGAGCCTGCCTCCGCCGCCGAGAAGGATCTAAGCAATCGAAACCATGCGCGTGCGCGCCACCAAAAGAACAAGGCCGACTGACGCAAAAAGGAGGAGGTGCAACACGAGGACTTCCAAGGAGGTCACCCATCCCAGTATTACTCTCGCCCAAGCACGCTTAACTACGGGGTTCTGATGGGATCCGCTGCATTAGTGCTGGTATGATCGCACCTGTCAAGTGTGGCGCGATCAACTGCTTTATGGCTTCGCAAGGCCGCCGCGCGCGCTTCAAACGATCATAACTTTCTCTCCGGGATGAATCTCGAGGCCCGGGAGACGCTGCTGGAAAGCTCGTCCTGAGCCCGCCGCCGTCCCAACGAGGGCTCGCCCGGTTGAGGTCGACCTCGACCCCAGAAACCTGTTCCGGGGCCCGTTTCGGAGCTTTTGCAGCAACGCCAAGGATCGGAGCCGCCGGGTGAGTAAATTGACCTGCCGCGGTCCCGGGCCAGCCTCCGCCGCCGAGAAGGATTTGAGCAATCGAAACCATGCGCGTGCGCGCCACCAAAAGAACAAGCCCGACTGACGCAAAAAGGAGGAGGTGCAACACGAGGACTTCCCAGGAGGTCACCCATCCCAGCACTACTCTCCCCCAAGCACGCTTAACTGCGGAGTTGTGATGGGATCGGGTACATTAGTGCTGGTATGATCGCACCTGTCAAGTCTGGCGCGATCAACTGCCTTATGGCTTCGCAAGGCCGCCGCGCGCGCTTCAAACGATCATAACTTTCTCTCCGGGATGAATCTCGAGGCCCGGGAGACGCTGCTTGAAAGCTCGTCCTGAGCCCGCCGCCGTGCCAACCAGGGCTCGCCCAGTTGAGGTCGACCTCGACCCCAGAAACCTATTCCGGGGCCCGTTTCGGAGCTTTTGCAGCAACACCAAGGATCGGAGCCGCCGGGTGAGTAAACCGACCTGCCGCGGTCCCGGGCCCGCCTCCGCCGCCGAGAAGGATCTGAGCAATCAAAACCATGCCCGTGCGCGCCACCAAAAGAACAAGCCCGACTGACGCAAAAAGGAGGAGGTGCAACACGAGGACTTCCCAGGAGGTCACCCATTCCAGTACTACTCTCGCCCAAGCACGCTTAACTGCGGGGTTCTGATGGGATCCGCTGCATTAGTGCTGGTATGATCGCACCTGTCAAGTGTGGCGAGATCAACTGCTTTATGGCTTCGCAAGACCGCCGCGCGCGCTTCAAACGATCATAACTTTCTCTCCGGGATGAATCTCGAGGCCCGGGAGGCGCCGCTGGACAGCTCGTCCTGAGCCCGCCGCCGTCCCAACCAGGGCTCGCCCGGTTGAGCTCGACCTCGACCCCAGAAACCTGTTCCGGGGCCCGTTTCGGAGCGTTTGCAGCAACGCCAAGGATCGGAGCCACCGGGTGAGTAAACCGACCTGCCGCGGTCCCGAGCCTGCCTCCGCTGCCGAGAAGGATCTAAGCAATCGAAACCATGCGCGTGCGCGCCACCAAAAGAACAAGGCCGACTGACGCAAAAAGGAGGAGGTGCAACACGAGGACTTCCAAGGAGGGTCACCCATCCCAGTATTACTCTCGCCCAAGCACGCTTAACTACGGGGTTCTGATGGGATCCGCTGCATTAGTGCTGGTATGATCGCACCTGTCAAGTGTGGCGCGATCAACTGCTTTATGGCTTCGCAAGGCCGCCGCGCGCGCTTCAAACGATCATAACTTTCTCTCCGGGATGAATCTCGAGGCCCGGGAGACGCTGCTGGAAAGCTCGTCCTGAGCCCGCCGCCGTCCCAACGAGGGCTCGCCCGGTTGAGGTCGACCTCGACCCCAGAAACCTGTTCCGGGGCCCGTTTCGGAGCTTTTGCAGCAACGCCAAGGATCGGAGCCGCCGGGTGAGTAAAATGACCTGCCGCGGTCCCGGGCTAGCCTCCGCCGCCGAGAAGGATTTGAGCAATCGAAACCGTGCGCGTGCGCGCCACCAAAAGAACAAGCCCGACTGACGCAAAAAGGAGGAGGTGCAACACGAGGACTTCCCAGGAGGTCACCCATCCCAGCACTACTCTCGCCCAAGCACGCTTAACTGCGGAGTTGTGATGGGATCGGGTACATTAGTGCTGGTATGATCGCACCTGTCAAGTCTGGCGCGATCAACTGCTTTATGGCTTCGCAAGGCCGCCACGCGCCCTGCAAACGATCATAACTTTCTGTCCGGGATGAATCTCGAGGCCGGGGAGGCGCCGCTGGAAAGCTCGTCCTGAGCCCGCCGCCGTCCCAAGCAGGGCTCGCCCGGTTGAGGTCGACCTCGACCCCAGCAACCTGTTCCGGGGCCCGTTTCGGAGCTTTTGCAGCAACGCTAAGGATCGGAGCCGTAGGGTGAGTAAACCGACCTGCCGCGGTCCCAGGCCCGCCTCCGCCGCCGAGAAGGATCTGAGCAATCGAAACCATGCGCGTGCGCGCCACCAAAAGAACAAGCCTGACTGACGCAAAAAGGGGGAGGTGCAACACGAGGACTTCCCAGGAGGTCACCCATCCCAGTACTACTCTCGCCCAAGCACGCTTAACTGCGGGCTTCTGATGGGATCCGGTGCATTAGTGCTGGTATGATCGCACCTTTCAAGTGTGGCGCGATCAACTGCTTTATGGCTTCGGAAGGCCGCCGCGCGCGCTTCAGACGATCATAACTTTTTGCCCAGGATGAATCTCAAGGCTCGGGAGACGCCGCTGGAAAGCTCGTCCTGAGCCCGCCGCCGTCCCAACAAGGGCTCGCCTGGTTGAGGTCGACCTCGACCCCAGAAACCTATTCTAGGGCCCGTTTCGGAGCTTTTGCAGCAACTCCAAGGATCGAAGCCGCCGGGTGAGGAAACCGACCTGCCGCGGTCCCGGGCCCCGCCTCTACCGCCGAGAAGGATTTTAGCAATCGAAACCATGCGCGTGCGCGCCACCAAAAGAAAAAGCCCGACTGACGCAAAAAGGAGGAGGTGCAACACGAGGACTTCCCAGGAGGTCACCCATCCCAGTACTACTCTCGCCCAAGCACGCTTAACTGCGGGGTTCTGATGGGATCCGGTGCATTAGTGCTGGTATGATCGCACCTGTCAAGTGTGGCGCGATCAACTGCTTTATGGCTTCGCAAAACTGCCGCGCGCGCTTCAAACGATCATAACTTTCTCTCCGGGATGAATCTCGAGGCCCGGGAGACGCTGCTGGGAAGCTCGTCCTGAGCCCACCGCCGTCCCAACCCGGGCTCGCCCGGTTGAGGTCGACCTCGACCCCAGAAACCTGTTCCGGGGCCCGTTTCGGAGCTTTTGCAGCAACTCCAAGGATCGGTGCCGCCGGGTGAGGAAACCGACCTGCCGCGGTCCCGGGCCCGTTTCTGCCGCCGAGAAGGATTTTAGCAATCGAAACCATGCACGTGCGCCCCACCAAAAGAACAAGCCCGACTGACGAAAAAAGGAGGAGGTGCAACACGAGGACTTCCAAGGAGGTCACCCATCCCAGCACTACTATCGCCCAAGCACGCTTAACTGCGGAGTTGTGATGGGATCCGGTGCATTAGTGCTGGTATGATCGCACCTGTCAAGTGTGGCGCGATCAATTGCTTTATGGCTTCGCAAGGCCGCCGCGCGCGCTTCAAACGATCAGAACTTTCTGTCTGGGGTGAATCTCGAGGCCCGGGAGGCGCCGCTGGAAAGCTCGTCCTGAGCCCGCCGCCGTGCCAACCAGGGCTCGCCCAGTTGAGGTCGACCTCGACCCCAGAAACCTATTCCGGGGCCCGTTTCGGAGCTTTTGCAGCAACACCAAGGATCGGAGCCGCCGGGTGAGTAAACCGACCTGCCGCGGTCCCGGGCCCGCCTCCGCCGCTGAGAAGGATCTGAGCAATCAAAACCATGCCTGTGCACGCCACCAAAAGAACAAGCCCGACTGACGCAAAAAGGAGGAGGTGCAACACGAGGACTTCCCAGGAGGTCACCCATTCCAGTACTACTCTCGCCCAAGCACGCTTAACTGCGGGGTTCTGATGGGATCCGCTGCATTAGTGCTGGTATGATCGCACCTGTCAAGTGTGACGAGATCAACTGCTTTATGGCTTCGCAAGACCGCCGCGCGCGCTTCAAACGATCATAACTTTCTCTCCGGGATGAATCTCGAGGCCCGGGAGGCGCCGCTGGACAGCTCGTCCTGAGCCCGCCGCCGTCCCAACCAGGGCTCGCCCGGTTGAGCTCGACCTCGACCCCAGAAACCTGTTCCGGGGCCCGTTTCGGAGCGTTTGCAGCAACGCCAAGGATCGGAGCCACCGGGTGAGTAAACCGACCTGCCGCGGTCCCGAGCCTGCCTCCGCCGCCGAGAAGGATCTAAGCAATCGAAACCATGCGCGTGCGCGCCACCAAAAGAACAAGGCCGACTGACGCAAAAAGGAGGAGGTGCAACACGAGGACTTCCAAGGAGGTCACCCATCCCAGTATTACTCTCGCCCAAGCACGCTTAACTACGGGGTTCTGATGGGATCCGCTGCATTAGTGCTGGTAGGATCGCACCTGTCAAGTGTGGCGCGATCAACTGCTTTATGGCTTCGCAAGGCCGCCGCGCGCGCTTCAAACGATCATAACTTTCTCTCCGGGATGAATCTCGAGGCCCAGGAGGCGCCGCTGGACAGCTCGTCCTGAGCCCGCCGCCGTCCCAACCAGGGCTCGCCCGGTTGAGCTCGACCTCGACCCCAGAAACCTGTTCCGGGGCCCGTTTCGGAGCGTTTGCAGCAACGCCAAGGATCGGAGCCACCGGGTGAGTAAACCGACCTGCCGCGGTCCCGAGCCTGCCTCCGCCGCCGAGAAGGATCTAAGCAATCGAAACCATGCGCGTGCGCGCCACCAAAAGAACAAGGCCGACTGACGCAAAAAGGAGGAGGTGCAACACGAGGACTTCCAAGGAGGTCACCCATCCCAGTATTACTCTCGCCCAAGCACGCTTAACTACGGGGTTCTGATGGGATCCGCTGCATTAGTGCTGGTAGGATCGCACCTGTCAAGTGTGGCGCGATCAACTGCTTTATGGCTTCGCAAGGCCGCCGCGCGCGCTTCAAACGATCATAACTTTCTCTCCGGGATGAATCTCGAGGCCCGGGAGACGCTGCTGGAAAGCTCGTCCTGAGCCCGCCGCCGTCCCAACGAGGGCTCGCCCGGTTGAGGTCGACCTCGACCCCAGAAACCTGTTCCGGGGCCCGTTTCGGAGCTTTTGCAGCAACGCCAAGGATCGGAGCCGCCGGGTGAGTAAATTGACCTGCCGCGGTCCCGGGGCAGCCTCCGCCGCCGAGAAGGATTTGAGCAATCGAAACCATGCGCGTGCGCGCCACCAAAAGAACAAGCCCGACTGACGCAAAAAGGAGGAGGTGCAACACGAGGACTTCCCAGGAGGTCACCCATCCCAGCACTACTCTCGCCCAAGCACGCTTAACTGCGGAGTTGTGATGGGATCGGGTACATTAGTGCTGGTATGATCGCACCTGTCAAGTCTGGCGCGATCAACTGCCTTATGGCTTCGCAAGGCCGCCGCGCGCGCTTCAAACGATCATAACTTTCTCTCCGGGATGAATCTCGAGGCCCGGGAGACGCTGCTTGAAAGCTCGTCCTGAGCCCGCCGCCGTGCCAACCAGGGCTCGCCCAGTTGAGGTCGACCTCGACCCCAAAAACCTATTCCGGGGCCCGTTTCGGAGCTTTTGCAGCAACACCAAGGATCGGAGCCGCCGGGTGAGTAAACGGACCTGCCGCGGTCCCGGGCCCGCCTCCGCCGCCGAGAAGGATCTGAGCAATCAAAACCATGCCCGTGCGCGCCACAAAAAGAACAAGCCCGACTGACGCAAAAAGGAGGAGGTGCAACACGAGGACTTCCCAGGAGGTCACCCATTCCAGTACTACTCTCGCCCAAGCACGCTTAACTGCGGGGTTCTGATGGGATCCGCTGCATTAGTGCTGGTATGATCGCACCTGTCAAGTGTGGCGAGATCAACTGCTTTATGGCTTCGCAAGACCGCCGCGCGCGCTTCAAACGATCATAACTTTCTCTCCGGGATGAATCTCGAGGCCCGGGAGGCGCCGCTGGACAGCTCGTCCTGAGCCCGCCGCCGTCCCAACCAGGGCTCGCCCGGTTGAGCTCGACCTCGATCCCAGAAACCTGTTCCGGGGCCCGTTTCGGAGCGTTTGCAGCAACGCCAAGGATCGGAGCCACCGGGTGAGTAAACCGACCTGCCGCGGTCCCGAGCCTGCCTCCGCCGCCGAGAAGGATCTAAGCAATCGAAACCATGCGCGTGCGCGCCACCAAAAGAACCAGGCCGACTGACGCAAAAAGGAGGAGGTGCAACACGAGGACTTCCAAGGAGGTCACCCATCCCAGTATTACTCTCGCCCAAGCACGCTTAACTACGGGGTTCTAATGGGATCCGCTGAATTAGTGCTGGTATGATCGCACCTGTCAAGTGTGGCGCGATCAACTGCTTTATGGCTTCGCAAGGCCGCCGCGCGCGCTTCAAACGATCATAACTTTCTCTCCGGGATGAATCTCGAGGACCGGGAGACGCTGCTGGAAAGCTCGTCCTGAGCCCGCCGCCGTCCCAACGAGGGCTCGCCCGGTTGAGGTCGACCTCGACCCCAGAAACCTGTTCCGGGGCCCGTTTCGGAGCTTTTGCAGCAACGCCAAGGATCGGAGCCGCCGGGTGAGTAAATTGACCTGCCGCGGTCCCGGGCCAGCCTCCGCCGCCGAGAAGGATTTGAGCAATCGAAACCATGCGCGTGCGCGCCACCAAAAGAACAAGCCCGACTGACGCAAAAAGGAGGAGGTGCAACACGAGGACTTCCCAGGAGGTCACCCATCCCAGCACTACTCTCGCCCAAGCACGCTTAACTGCGGAGTTGTGATGGGATCGGGTACATTAGTGCTGGTATGATCGCACCTGTCAAGTCTGGCGCGATCAACTGCTTTATGGCTTCGCAAGGCCGCCACGCGCGCTGCAAACGATCATAACTTTCTGTCCGGGATGAATCTCGAGGCCCGGGAGGCGCCGCTGGAAAGCTCGTCCTGAGCCCGCTGCGGTCCCAACCAGGGCTCGCCCGGTTGAGCTCGACCTCGACCCCAGAAACCTGTTCCGGGGCCCGTTTCGGAGCGTTTGCAGCAACGCCAAGGATCGGAGCCACCGGGTGAGTAAACCGACCTGCCGCGGTCCCGAGCCTGCCTCCGCCGCCGAGAAGGATCTAAGCAATCGAAACCATGCGCGTGCGCGCCACCAAAAGAACAAGGCCGACTGACGCAAAAAGGAGGAGGTGCAACACGAGGACTTCCAAGGAGGTCACCCATCCCAGTATTACTCTCGCCCAAGCACGCTTAACTACGGGGTTCTGATGGGATCCGCTGCATTAGTGCTGGTATGATCGCACCTGTCAAGTGTGGCGCGATCAACTGCTTTATGGCTTCGCAAGGCCGCCGCGCGCGCTTCAAACGATCATAACTTTCTCTCCGGGATGAATCTCGAGGCCCGGGAGACGCTGCTGGAAAGCTCGTCCTGAGCCCGCCGCCGTCCCAACGAGGGCTCGCCCGGTTGAGGTCGACCTCGACCCCAGAAACCTGTTCCGGGGCCCGTTTCGGAGCTTTTGCAGCAACGCCAAGGATCGGAGCCGCCAGGTGAGTAAAATGACCTGCCGCGGTCCCGGGCCAGCCTCCGCCGCCGAGAAGGATTTGAGCAATCGAAACCATGCGCGTGCGCGCCACCAAAAGAACAAGCCCGACTGACGCAAAAAGGAGGAGGTGCAACACGAGGACTTCCCAGGAGGTCACCCATCCCAGCACTACTCTCGCCCAAGCACGCTTAACTGCGGAGTTGTGATGGGATCGGGTACATTAGTGCTGGTATGATCGCACCTGTCAAGTCTGGCGCGATCAACTGCTTTATGGCTTCGCAAGGCCGCCACGCGCCCTGCAAACGATCATAACTTTCTGTCCGGGATGAATCTCGAGGCCGGGGAGGCGCCGCTGGAAAGCTCGTCCTGAGCCCGCCGCCGTCCCAAGCAGGGCTCGCCCGGTTGAGGTCGTCCTCGACCCCAGCAACCTGTTCCGGGGCCCGTTTCGGAGCTTTTGCAGCAACGCTAAGGATCGGAGCCGTCGGGTGAGTAAACCGACCTGCCGCGGTCCCAGGCCCGCCTCCGCCGCCGAGAAGGATCTGAGCAATCGAAACCATGCGCGTGCGCGCCACCAAAAGAACAAGCCTGACTGACGCAAAAAGGGGGAGGTGCAACACGAGGACTTCCCAGGAGGTCACCCATCCCAGTACTACTCTCGCCCAAGCACGCTTAACTGCGGGCTTCTGATGGGATCCGGTGCATTAGTGCTGGTATGATCGCACCTTTCAAGTGTGGCGCGATCAACTGCTTTATGGCTTCGGAAGGCCGCCGCGCGCGCTTCAGACGATCATAACTTTCTGCCCAGGATGAATCTCAAGGCTCGGGAGACGCCGCTGGAAAGCTCGTCCTGAGCCCGCCGCCGTCCCAACAAGGGCTCGCCTGGTTGAGGTCGACCTCGACCCCAGAAACCTATTCTAGGGCCCGTTTCGGTGCTTTTGCAGCAACTCCAAGGATCGAAGCCGCCGGGTGAGGAAACCGACCTGCCGCGGTCCCGGGCCCCGCCTCTACCGCCGAGAAGGATTTTAGCAATCGAAACCATGCGCGTGCGCGCCACCAAAAGAAAAAGCCCGACTGACGCAAAAAGGAGGAGGTGCAACACGAGGACTTCCCAGGAGGTCACCCATCCCAGTACTACTCTCGCCCAAGCACGCTTAACTGCGGGGTTCTGATGGGATCCGGTGTATTAGTGCTGGTATGATCGCACCTGTCAAGTGTGGCGCGATCAACTGCTTTATGGCTTCGCAAAACTGCCGCGCGCGCTTCAAACGATCATAACTTTCTCTCCGGGATGAATCTCGAGGCCCGGGAGACGCTGCTGGGAAGCTCGTCCTGAGCCCACCGCCGTCCCAACCCGGGCTCGCCCGGTTGAGGTCGACCTCGACCCCAGAAACCTGTTCCGGGGCCCGTTTCGGAGCTTTTGCAGCAACTCCAAGGATCGGTGCCGCCGGGTGAGGAAACCGACCTGCCGCGGTCCCGGGCCCGTTTCTGCCGCCGAGAAGGATTTTAGCAATCGAAACCATGCACGTGCGCCCCACCAAAAGAACAAGCCCGACTGACGAAAAAAGGAGGAGGTGCAACACGAGGACTTCCCAGGAGGTCACCCATCCCAGCACTACTATCGCCCAAGCACGCTTAACTGCGGAGTTGTGATGGGATCCGGTGCATTAGTGCTGGTATGATCGCACCTGTCAAGTGTGGCGCGATCAATTGCTTTATGGCTTCGCAAGGCCGCCGCGCGCGCTTCAAACGATCAGAACTTTCTGTCTGGGGTGAATCTCGAGGCCCGGGAGGCGCCGCTGGAAAGCTCGTCCTGAGCCCGCCGCCGTGCCAACCAGGGCTCGCCCAGTTGAGGTCGACCTCGACCCCAGAAACCTATTCCGGGGCCCGTTTCGGAGCTTTTGCAGCAACACCAAGGATCGGAGCCGCCGGGTGAGTAAACCGACCTGCCGCGGTCCCGGGCCCGCCTCCGCCGCTGAGAAGGATCTGAGCAATCAAAACCATGCCTGTGCACGCCACCAAAAGAACAAGCCCGACTGACGCAAAAAGGAGGAGGTGCAACACGAGGACTTCCCAGGAGGTCACCCATTCCAGTACTACTCTCGCCCAAGCACGCTTAACTACGGGGTTCTGATGGGATCCGCTGCATTAGTGCTGGTAGGATCGCACCTGTCAAGTGTGGCGCGATCAACTGCTTTATGGCTTCGCAAGGCCGCCGCGCGCGCTTCAAACGATCATAACTTTCTCTCCGGGATGAATCTCGAGGCCCGGGAGACGCTGCTGGAAAGCTCGTCCTGAGCCCGCCGCCGTCCCAACGAGGGCTCGCCCGGTTGAGGTCGACCTCGACCCCAGAAACCTGTTCCGGGGCCCGTTTCGGAGCTTTTGCAGCAACGCCAAGGATCGGAGCCGCCGGGTGAGTAAATTGACCTGCCGCGGTCCCGGGGCAGCCTCCGCCGCCGAGAAGGATTTGAGCAATCGAAACCATGCGCGTGCGCGCCACCAAAAGAACAAGCCCGACTGACGCAAAAAGGAGGAGGTGCAACACGAGGACTTCCCAGGAGGTCACCCATCCCAGCACTACTCTCGCCCAAGCACGCTTAACTGCGGAGTTGTGATGGGATCGGGTACATTAGTGCTGGTATGATCGCACCTGTCAAGTCTGGCGCGATCAACTGCCTTATGGCTTCGCAAGGCCGCCGCGCGCGCTTCAAAGGATCATAACTTTCTCTCCGGGATGAATCTCGAGGCCCGGGAGACGCTGCTTGAAAGCTCGTCCTGAGCCCGCTGCCGTGCCAACCAGGGCTCGCCCAGTTGAGGTCGACCTCGACCCCAGAAACCTATTCCGGGGCCCGTTTCGGAGCTTTTGCAGCAACACCAAGGATCGGAGCCGCCGGGTGAGTAAACCGACCTGCCGCGGTCCCGGGCCCGCCTCCGCCGCCGAGAAGGATCTGAGCAATCAAAACCATGCCCGTGCGCGCCACCAAAAGAACAAGCCCGACTGACGCAAAAAGGAGGAGGTGCAACACGAGGACTTCCCAGGAGGTCACCCATTCCAGTACTACTCTCGCCCAAGCACGCTTAACTGCGGGGTTCTGATGGGATCCGCTGCATTAGTGCTGGTATGATCGCACCTGTCAAGTGTGGCGAGATCAACTGCTTTATGGCTTCGCAAGACCGCCGCGCGCGCTTCAAACGATCATAACTTTCTCTCCGGGATGAATCTCGAGGCCCGGGAGGCGCCGCTGGACAGCTCGTCCTGAGCCCGCCGCCGTCCCAACCAGGGCTCGCCCGGTTGAGCTCGACCTCGATCCCAGAAACCTGTTCCGGGGCCCGTTTCGGAGCGTTTGCAGCAACGCCAAGGATCGGAGCCACCGGGTGAGTAAACCGACCTGCCG
The DNA here is from genome assembly GCA_037954105.1 of Canavalia gladiata. Classification (NCBI taxonomy): domain Eukaryota; kingdom Viridiplantae; phylum Streptophyta; class Magnoliopsida; order Fabales; family Fabaceae; genus Canavalia; species Canavalia gladiata. The sequence goes on along the minus strand of CM075661.1, from coordinate 26,936,287 downwards.
CGGTCCCGAGCCTGCCTCCGCCGCCGAGAAGGATCTAAGCAATCGAAACCATGCGCGTGCGCACCACCAAAAGAACAAGGCCGACTGACGCAAAAAGGAGGAGGTGCAACACGAGGACTTCCAAGGAGGTCACCCATCCCAGTATTACTCTCGCCCAAGCACGCTTAACTACGGGGTTCTAATGGGATCCGCTGAATTAGTGCTGGTATGATCGCACCTGTCAAGTGTGGCGCGATCAACTGCTTTATGGCTTCGCAAGGCCGCCGCGCGCGCTTCAAACGATCATAACTTTCTCTCCGGGATGAATCTCGAGGACCGGGAGACGCTGCTGGAAAGCTCGTCCTGAGCCCGCCGCCGTCCCAACGAGGGCTCGCCCGGTTGAGGTCGACCTCGACCCCAGAAACCTGTTCCGGGGCCCGTTTCGGAGCTTTTGCAGCAACGCCAAGGATCGGAGCCGCCGGGTGAGTAAATTGACCTGCCGCGGTCCCGGGCCAGCCTCCGCCGCCGAGAAGGATTTGAGCAATCGAAACCATGCGCGTGCGCGCCACCAAAAGAACAAGCCCGACTGACGCAAAAAGGAGGAGGTGCAACACGAGGACTTCCCAGGAGGTCACCCATCCCAGCACTACTCTCGCCCAAGCACGCTTAACTGCGGAGTTGTGATGGGATCGGGTACATTAGTGCTGGTATGATCGCACCTGTCAAGTCTGGCGCGATCAACTGCTTTATGGCTTCGCAAGGCCGCCACGCGCGCTGCAAACGATCATAACTTTCTGTCCGGGATGAATCTCGAGGCCCGGGAGGCGCCGCTGGAAAGCTCGTCCTGAGCCCGCTGCGGTCCCAACCAGGGCTCGCCCGGTTGAGCTCGACCTCGACCCCAGAAACCTGTTCCGGGGCCCGTTTCGGAGCGTTTGCAGCAACGCCAAGGATCGGAGCCACCGGGTGAGTAAACCGACCTGCCGCGGTCCCGAGCCTGCCTCCGCCGCCGAGAAGGATCTAAGCAATCGAAACCATGCGCGTGCGCGCCACCAAAAGAACAAGGCCGACTGACGCAAAAAGGAGGAGGTGCAACACGAGGACTTCCAAGGAGGTCACCCATCCCAGTATTACTCTCGCCCAAGCACGCTTAACTACGGGGTTCTGATGGGATCCGCTGCATTAGTGCTGGTATGATCGCACCTGTCAAGTGTGGCGCGATCAACTGCTTTATGGCTTCGCAAGGCCGCCGCGCGCGCTTCAAACGATCATAACTTTCTCTCCGGGATGAATCTCGAGGCCCGGGAGACGCTGCTTGAAAGCTCGTCCTGAGCCCGCCGCCGTCCCAACGAGGGCTCGCCCGGTTGAGGTCGACCTCGACCCCAGAAACCTGTTCCGGGGCCCGTTTCGGAGCTTTTGCAGCAACGCCAAGGATCGGAGCCGCCGGGTGAGTAAATTGACCTGTCGCGGTCCCGGGCCAGCCTCCGCCGCCGAGAAGGATTTGAGCAATCGAAACCATGCGCGTGCGCGCCACCAAAAGAACAAGCCCGACTGACGCAAAAAGGAGGAGGTGCAACACGAGGACTTCCCAGGAGGTCACCCATCCCAGCACTACTCTCGCCCAAGCACGCTTAACTGCGGAGTTGTGATGGGATCGGGTACATTAGTGCTGGTATGATCGCACCTGTCAAGTCTGGCGCGATCAACTGCTTTATGGCTTCGCAAGGCCGCCACGCGCGCTGCAAACGATCATAACTTTCTGTCCGGGATGAATCTCGAGGCCCGGGAGGCGCCGCTGGAAAGCTCGTCCTGAGCCCGCTGCGGTCCCAACCAGGGCTCGCCCGGTTGAGCTCGACCTCGACCCCAGAAACCTGTTCCGGGGCCCGTTTCGGAGCGTTTGCAGCAACGCCAAGGATCGGAGCCACCGGGTGAGTAAACCGACCTGCCGCGGTCCCGAGCCTGCCTCCGCCGCCGAGAAGGATCTAAGCAATCGAAACCATGCGCGTGCGCGCCACCAAAAGAACAAGGCCGACTGACGCAAAAAGGAGGAGGTGCAACACGAGGACTTCCAAGGAGGTCAGCCATCCCAGTATTACTCTCGCCCAAGCACGCTTAACTACGGGGTTCTGATGGGATCCGCTGCATTAGTGCTGGTATGATCGCACCTGTCAAGTGTGGCGCGATCAACTGCTTTATGGCTTCGCAAGGCCGCCGCGCGCGCTTCAAACGATCATAACTTTCTCTCCGGGATGAATCTCGAGGCCCGGGAGACGCTGCTTGAAAGCTCGTCCTGAGCCCGCCGCCGTCCCAACGAGGGCTCGCCCGGTTGAGGTCGACCTCGACCGCAGAAACCTGTTCCGGGGCCCGTTTCGGAGCTTTTGCAGCAACGCCAAGGATCGGAGCCGCCGGGTGAGTAAATTGACCTGTCGCGGTCCCGGGCCAGCCTCCGCCGCCGAGAAGGATTTGAGCAATCGAAACCATGCGCGTGCGCGCCACCAAAAGAACAAGCCCGACTGACGCAAAAAGGAGGAGGTGCAACACGAGGACTTCCCAGGAGGTCACCCATCCCAGCACTACTCTCGCCCAAGCACGCTTAACTGCGGAGTTGTGATGGGATCGGGTACATTAGTGCTGGTATGATCGCACCTGTCAAGTCTGGCGCGATCAACTGCTTTATGGCTTCGCAAGGCCGCCACGCGCGCTGCAAACGATCATAACTTTCTGTCCGGGATGAATCTCGAGGCCCGGGAGGCGCCGCTGGAAAGCTCGTCCTGAGCCCGCTGCGGTCCCAACCAGGGCTCGCCCGGTTGAGCTCGACCTCGACCCCAGAAACCTGTTCCGGGGCCCGTTTCGGAGCGTTTGCAGCAACGCCAAGGATCGGAGCCACCGGGTGAGTAAACCGACCTGCCGCGGTCCCGAGCCTGCCTCCGCCGCCGAGAAGGATCTAAGCAATCGAAACCATGCGCGTGCGCGCCACCAAAAGAACAAGGCCGACTGACGCAAAAAGGAGGAGGTGCAACACGAGGACTTCCAAGGAGGTCACCCATCCCAGTATTACTCTCGCCCAAGCACGCTTAACTACGGGGTTCTGATGGGATCCGCTGCGTTAGTGCTGGTATGATCGCACCTGTCAAGTGTGGCGCGATCAACTGCTTTATGGCTTCGCAAGGCCGCCGCGCGCGCTTCAAACGATCATAACTTTCTCTCCGGGATGAATCTCGAGGCCCGGGAGACGCTGCTGGAAAGCTCGTCCTGAGCCCGCCGCCGTCCCAACGAGGGCTCGCCCGGTTGAGGTCGACCTCGACCCCAGAAACCTGTTCCGGGGCCCGTTTCGGAGCTTTTGCAGCAACGCCAAGGATCAGAGCCGCCGGGTGAGTAAATTGACCTGCCGCGGTCCCGGGCCAACCTCCGCCGCCGAGAAGGATTTGAGCAATCGAAACCATGCGCGTGCGCGCCACCAAAAGAACAAGCCCGACTGACGCAAAAAGGAGGAGGTGCAACACGAGGACTTCCGAGGAGGTCACCCATCCCAGCACTACTCTTGCCCAAGCACGCTTAACTGCGGAGTTGTGATGGGATCGGGTACATTAGTGCTGGTATGATCGCACCTGTCAAGTCTGGCGCGATCAACTGCTTTATGGCTTCGCAAGGCCGCCACGCGCGCTGCAAACGATCATAACTTTCTGTTCGGGATGAATCTCGAGGCCCGGGAGGCGCCGCTGGAAAGCTCGTCCTGAGCCCGCCGCGGTCCCAACCAGGGCTCGCCCGGTTGAGGTCGACCTCGACCCCAGAAACCTGTTCCGGGGCCCGTTTCGGAGCGTTTGCAGCAACGCCAAGGATCGGAGCCACCGGGTGAGTAAACTGACCTGCCGCGGTCCCGAGCCTGCCTCCGCCGCCGAGAAGGGTCTAAGCAATCGAAACCATGCGCGTGCGCGCCACCAAAAGAACAAGGCCGACTGACGCAAAAAGGAGGAGGTGCAACACGAGGACTTCCAAGGAGGTCACCCATCCCAGTATTACTCTCGCCCAAGCACGCTTAACTACGGGGTTCTGATGGGATCCGCTGCATTAGTGCTGGTATGATCGCACCTGTCAAGTGTGGCGCGATCAACTGCTTTATGGCTTCGCAAGGCCGCCGCGCGCGCTTCAAACGATCATAACTTTCTCTCCGGGATGAATCTCGAGGCCCGGGAGACGCTGCTGGAAAGCTCGTCCTGAGCCCGCCGCCGTCGCAACGAGGGCTCGCCCGGTTGAGGTCGACCTCGACCCCAGAAACCTGTTCCGGGGCCCGTTTCGGAGCTTTTGCAGCAACGCCAAGGATCGGAGCCGCCGGGTGAGTAAATTGACCTGCCGCGGTCCCTAGCCAGCCTCCGCCGCCGAGAAGGATTTGAGCAGTCGAAACCATGCGCGTGCGCGCCACCAAAAGAACAAGCCCGACTGACGCAAAAAGGAGGAGGTGCAACACGAGGACTTCCCAGGAGGTCACCCATCCCAGCACTACTCTCGCCCAAGCACGCTTAACTGCGGAGTTGTGATGGGATCGGGTACATTAGTGCTGGTATGATCGCACCTGTAAAGTCTGGCGCGATCAACTGCTTTATGGCTTCGCAAGGCCGCCACGCGCGCTGCAAACGATCATAACTTTCTGTCCGGGATGAATCTCGAGGCCCGGGAGGCGCCGCTGGAAAGCTCGTCCTGAGCCCGCCGCGCTCCCAACCAGGGCTCGCCCGGTTGAGCTCGACCTCGACCCCAGAAACCTGTTCCGGGGCCCGTTTCGGAGCGTTTGCAGCAACGCCAAGGATCGGAGCCACCGGGTGAGTAAACCGACCTGCCGCGGTCCCGAGCCTGCCTCCGCCGCCGAGAAGGATCTAAGCAATCGAAACCATGCGCGTGCGCGCCACCAAAAGAACAAGGCCGACTGACGCAAAAAGGAGGAGGTGCAACACGAGGACTTCCAAGGAGGTCACCCATCCCAGTACTACTCTCGCCCAAGCACGCTTAACTACAGGGTTCTGATGGGATCCGCTGCATTAGTGCTGGTATGATCGCACCTGTCAAGTGTGGCGCGATCAACTGCTTTATGGCTTCGCAAGGCCGCCGCGCGCACTTCAAACGATCATAACTTTCTCTCCGGGATGAATCTTGAGGCCCGGGAGACGCTGCTGGAAAGCTCGTCCTGAGCCCGCCGCCGTCCCAACCGGGGCTCGCCCGGTTGAGGTCGACCTCGACCGCAGAAACCTGTTCCGGGTCCCGTTTCGGTGCTTTTGCAGCAACGACAAGGATCGGAGCCGCCGGGTGAGTAAACCGACCTGCCGCAGTCCCAGGCCCACCTCCGCCACCGAGAAGGACTTGAGCAATCGAAACCATGCGCGTGCGCGCCACCAAAAGAACAAGCCCGACTGACGCAAAAAGGAGGAGGTGCAACACGAGGACTTCCCAGGAGGTCACCCATCCCAGTACTACTCTCGCCCAAGCTCGCTTAACTGCGGGGTTCTGATAGGATCCGCTGCATTAGTGCTGGTATGATCGCACCTGTCAAGTGTGGCGCGATCAACTGCTTTATGGCTTCACAAGGCCGCCGCGCGCGCTTCAAACGATCATAACTTTCTCTCCGGGATGAATCTCGAGGCCCGGGAGACGCTGCTGGAAAGCTCGTCCTGAGCCCGCCGCCGTCCCAACCCGGGCTCGCCCGGTTGAGGTCGACCTTGACCCCAGATACCTGTTCCGGGGCCCGTTTCAGAGCTTTTGCAGCAACGCCAAGGATCGGAGCCGCTGGGTGAGTAAACCGACCTGCCGCAGTCCTGGGCCCACCTCCGCCGTTGAGAAGGACTTGAGCAATCGAAACCATGCGCGTGCGCGCCACCAAAAGAACAAGCCCGACTGACGCAAAAAGGAGGAGGTGCAACACGAGGAGTTCCCAGGAGGTCACCCATCCCAGCACTACGCTCGCCCAAGCACGCTTAACTGCGGAGTTGTGATGGGATCTGGTGCATTAGTGCTGGTATGATCGGACGTGTCAACTGTGGCGCGATCAACTGCTTTATGGCTTCGCAAGGCCGCCGCGCGCGCTTTAAACGATCATAACTTTCTCTCCGGGATGAATCTCGAGGCCCGGGAGACGCTGCTGGAAAGCTCGTCCAAAGCCCGCCGCCGTCCCAACCAGGGCTTGCCCGGTTGAGGTCGACCTCGACCCCAGAAACCTGTTCTGGGGCCTGTTTCGGAGCTTTTTGCAGCAACGCCAAGGATCGGAGCCGCCGGGTGAGTAAACCGACTTGCCCCGGTCCCAGGCCCGCCTCCGCCGCCGAGAAGGATCTGATCAATCGAAACCATGCGCGTGCGCGCCACCAAAAGAACAAGCCCGACTGACGCAAAAAGGAGGAGGTGCAACACGAGGACATCCCAGGAGGTCACCCATCCCAGCACTACGCTCTCCCAAGCACGCTTAAGTGCGGAGTTGTGATGGGATTAGGTGCATTAGTGCTGGTATGATCGCACCTGTCAAGTGTGGCGCGATCAACTGCTTTATGGCTTCGCAAGGTCGCCGCGCGCGCTTCTAACGATCATAACCTTCTGTCCGGGATGAATCTCGAGGCCCGGGAGGCGCCGCTGGAAAGCTCGTCCTGAGCCCGCCGCCGTCCCAACCAGGGCTCGCCCGGTTGAGGTCGACCTCGACCCCAGAAACCTGTTCCGGGGCCCGATTCAAAGCTTTTGCAGCAACGCCAAGGATCGGAGCCGCCGGGTAAGTAAACCGACTTGCCGCGGTCCCAGGCCCGCCTCCGCCGCCGAGAAGGATCTTAGCATTCAAACCATGCGCGTGCGCGCCACCAAAAGAACAAGCCCGACTGACGCAAAAAGGAGGAGGTGCAACACGAGGACTTCCCAGGAGGTCACCCATCCCAGTACTACTCTCGCCCAAGCACGCTTAACTGCGGGGTTCTGATGGGATATGGTGCATTAGTGCTGGTATGATCGCACCTGTCAAGTGTGGCGCGATCAACTGCTTTATAGCTTCGCAAGGCCGCCGCGCGCACTTCAAACGATCATAACTTTCTCTCCGGGATGAATCTTGAGGCCCGGGAGACGCTGCTGGAAAGCTGGTCCAAAGCCCGCCGCCGTCCCAACCAGGGCTCGCCCGGTTGAGGTCGACCTCGACCCCAGAAACCTGTTCCGGGGCCCGTTTCAGAGCTTTTGCAGCAACGCCAAGGATCGGAGCCGCCGGGTGAGTAAACCCACCTGCCGCGGTCCCAGGCCCGCCTCCGCCGCTGAGATGGATCTGAGCAGTCAAAACCATGCGCGTGCGCGCCACCAAAAGAACAAGCTCGACTGACGCAAAAAGGGGGAGGTGCAACACGAGGACTTCCCAGGAGGTCACCCATCCCAGCACTACTCTCGCCCAAGCACGCTTAACTGCGGAGTTATGATGGGATCTGGTGCATTAGTGCTGGTATGATGGCACCTGTCAAGTGTGGCGCGATCAACTGCTTTATGGCTTCGCAAGGCCGCCGCGCGCGCTTCAAACGATCATAACTTTCTCTTCGGGATGAATCTTGAGGCCCGGGAGACGCTGCTGGAAAGCTCGTCCAAAGCCCGCCGCCGTGCCAACCAAGGCTCGCCCGGTTGAGATCGACCTCGACCCCAGAAACCTGTTTCGGGGCCCGTTTCGGAGCTTTTGCAGCAACGCCAAGGATCGGAGCCGCCGGGTGAGTAAACCCACCTGCCGCGGTCCCGGGCCCACCTCCGCCGCCGAGAAGGACTTGTGCAATCGAAACCATGCGCGTGCGCGCCACCAATAGAACAAGCCCGACTGACGCAAAAAGGAGGAGGTGCAACACGAGGACTTCCGAAGAGGTCACCCATCCCAGCACTACTCTCGCCCAACCACGCTTAACTGCGGAGTTGTGATGGGATCTGGTGCATTAGTGCTGGTATGATCGCACCTATCAAGTGTGGCGCGATCAACTGCTTTATGGCTTCGCAAGACCGCCGCGCGCGCTTCAAACGATCATAACTTTCTGTCCGGGATGAATCTCGAGGCCCGGGAGGTGCCGCTGGAAAGCTCGTCCTGAGCCCGCCGCCGTCCCAACCAAGGCTCGCCCGGTTGAGGTCGACCTCGACCCCAGAAACCTGTTCCGGGGCCCGATTCAAAGCTTTTGCAGCAACGCCAAGGATCGGAGCCGCCAGGTGAGTAAACCGACTTTCTGCGGTCCCGGGCCCGCCTCCGCCGCCGAGAAGGATCTGAGCATTCAAACCATGCGCGTGCGCGCCACCAAAAGAACAAGCCCGACTGACGCAAAAAGGAGGAGGTGCAACACGAGGACTTCCGAGGAGGTCACCCATCCTAGCACTACTCTCGCCCAAGCACGCTTAACTGCGGAGTTGTGATGGGATCTGGTGCATTAGTGCTGGTATGATCGCACCTGTCAAGTGTGGCGCGATCAACTGCTTTATGGCTTCGCAAGGCCGCCGCGCGCGCTTCAAACGATCATAACTTTCTCTCCGGGATGAATCTCGAGGCCCGGGAGACGCTGCTGGAAAGCTCGTCCAAAGCTCGCCGCCGTCCCAACCAGGGCTCGCCCGGTTGAGGTCGACCTCGACCCCAGAAACCTGTTCCGGGGCCCGTTTCGGAGCTTTTGCAGCAACGCCAAGGATCGGAGCCGTCGGGTGAGTAAACCGACTTGCCGCGGTCCCGGGCCCACCTCCGCCGCCGAGAAGGATCTGATCAATCGAAACCATGCGCGTGCGCGCCACCAAAAGAACAAGCCCGACTGACGCAAAAAGGAGGAGGTGCAACACGAGGACTTCCCAGGAGGTTACCCATCCCAGCACTACGCTCGCCCAAGCACGCTTAAGTGCGGAGTTGTGATGGGATCTGGTGCATTAGTGCTGGTATGATCGCACCTGTCAAGTGTGGCGCGATCAACTGCTTTATGGCTTCGCAAGGTCGCCGCGCGCGCTTCTAACGATCATAACTTTCTGTCCGGGATGAATCTCGAGGCCCGGGAGGCGCCGCTGGAAAGCTCGTCTTGAGCCCGCCGCCGTCCCAACCAGGGCTCGCCCGGTTGAGGTCGACCTCGACCCCAGAAACCTGTTCCGGGGCCCGATTCAAAGCTTTTGCAGCAACGCCAAGGATCGGAGCCGCCGGGTAAGTAAACCGACTTGCTGCGGTCCCGGGCCCGCCTCCGCCGCCGAGAAGGATCTGAGCATTCAAACCATGCGCGTGCGCGCCACCAAAAGAACAAGCCCGACTGACGCAAAAAGGAGGAGGTGCAACACGAGGACTTCCGAGGAGGTCACCCATCCTAGCACTACTCTCGCCCAAGCACGCTTAACTGCGGAGTTGTGATGGGATCTGGTGCATTAGTGCTGGTATGATCGCACCTGTCAAGTGTGGCGCGATCAACTGCTTTATGGCTTCGCAAGGCCGCCGCGCGCGCTTCAAACGATCATAACTTTCTCTCTGGGATGAATCTTGAGGCCCGGGAGACGCTGCTGGAAAGCTCGTCCAAAGCCCGCCGCCGTGCCAACCAAGGCTCGCCCGGTTGAGGTCGACCTCGACCCCAGAAACCTGTTCCGGGGCCCGTTTCGGAGCTTTTTGCAGCAACGCCAAGGATCGGAGCCGTCGGGTGAGTAAACCGACTTGCCGCGGTCCCGGGCCCACCTCCGCCGCCGAGAAGGATCTGAGCAATCGAAACCATGCGCGTGCGTGCCACCAAAAGAACAAGCCCGACTGACGCAAAAAGGAGGAGGTGCAACACGAGGACTTCCCAGGAGGTCACCCATCCCAGCACTACGCTCGCCCAAGCACGCTTAAGTGCGGAGTTGTGATGGGATCTGGTGCATTAGTGCTGGTATGATCGCACCTGTCAAGTGTGGCGCGATCAACTGCTTTATGGCTTCGCAAGGTCGCCGCGCGCGCTTCTAACGATCATAACTTTCTGTCCGGGATGAATCTCGAGGCCCGGGAGGCGCCGCTGGAAAGCTCGTCCTGAGCCCGCCGCCGTCCCAACCAGGGCTCGCCCGGTTGATGTCGACCTCGACCCCAGAAACCTGTTCCGGGGCCCGATTCAAAGCTTTTGCAGCAACGCCAAGGATCGGAGCCGCCGGGTGAGTAAACCGACCTGCTGCGGTCCCGGCCCGCCTCCGCCGCCGAGAAGGATCTGAGCATTCAAACCATGCGCGTGCGCGCCACCAAAAGAACAAGCCCGACTGACGCAAAAAGGAGGAGGTGCAACACGAGGACTTCCCAGGAGGTCACCCATCCCAGTACTACGCTCGCCCAAGCACGCTTAACTGCGGGGTTCTGATGGGATCCGGTGCATTAGTGCTGGTATGATCGCACCTGTCAAGTGTGGCGCGATCAACTGCTTTATGGCTTCGCAAGGCCGCCGCGCGCGCTTCAAACGATCATAACTTTTTGTCTAGGATGAATCTCAAGGCCCGGGAGGCGCCGCTTGAAAGCTTGTCCTGAGCCCGCCGCCGTCCCAACCAAGGCTCGCCCGGTTGAGGTCGACCTCGACCCCAGAAACCTGTTCCGGGGCCCGTTTCGGAGCTTTTGCAGCAACGCCAAGGATCGGAGCTGTCGGGTGAGTAAACCGACTTGCCGCGGTCCCGGGCCCACCTCCGCCGCCGAGAAGGATCTGATCAATCGAAACCATGTGCGTGCGCGCCACCAAAAGAACAAGCCCGATTGACGCAAAAAGGAGGAGGTGCAACACGAGGACTTCCCAGGAGGTTACCCATCCCAGCACTACGCTCGCCCAAGCACGCTTAAGTGCGGAGTTGTGATGGGATCTGGTGCATTAGTGCTGGTATGATCGCACCTGTCAAGTGTGGCGCGATCAACTGCTTTATGGCTTCGCAAGGTCGCCGCGCGCGCTTCTAACGATCATAACTTTCTGTCCGGGATGAATCTCGAGGCCCGGGAGGCGCCGCTGGAAAGCTCGTCTTGAGCCCGCCGCCGTCCCAACCAGGGCTCGCCCGGTTGAGGTCGACCTCGACCCCAGAAACCTGTTCCGGGGCCCGATTCAAAGCTTTTGCAGCAACGCCAAGGATCGGAGCCGCCGGGTAAGTAAACCGACTTGCTGCGGTCCCGGGCCCGCCTCCGCCGCCGAGAAGGATCTGAGCATTCAAACCATGCGCGTGCGCGCCACCAAAAGAACAAGCCCGACTGACGCAAAAAGGAGGAGGTGCAACACGAGGACTTCCGAGGAGGTCACCCATCCTAGCACTACTCTCGCCCAAGCACGCTTAACTGCGGAGTTGTGATGGGATCTGGTGCATTAGTGCTGGTATGATCGCACCTGTCAAGTGTGGCGCGATCAACTGCTTTATGGCTTCGCAAGGCCGCCGCGCGCGCTTCAAACGATCATAACTTTCTCTCCGGGATGAATCTCGAGGCCCGGGAGACGCTGCTGGAAAGCTCGTCCAAAGCTCGCCGCCGTCCCAACCGGGGCTCGCCCGGTTGAGGTCGACCTCGACCCCAGAAACCTGTTCCGGGGCCCGATTCAAAGCTTTTGCAGCAACGCCAAGGATCGGAGCTGCCGGGTGAGTAAACCGACTTGCTGCGGTCCCGGCCCGCCTCCGCCGCCGAGAAGGATCTGAGCATTCAAACCATGCGCGTGCGCGCCACCAAAAGAACAAGCCCGACTGACGCAAAAAGGAGGAGGTGCAACACGAGGACTTCCCAGGAGGTCACCCATCCCAGTACTACGCTCGCCCAAGCACGCTTAACTGCGGGGTTCTGATGGGATCCGGTGCATTAGTGCTGGTATGATCGCACCTGTCAAGTGTGGCGCGATCAACTGCTTTATGGCTTCGCAAGGCCGCCGCGCGCGCTCCAAACGATCATAACTTTCTCTCTGGGATGAATCTTGAGGCCCGTGAGACGCTGCTGGAAAGCTCGTCCAAAGCCCGCCGCCGTGCCAACCAAGGCTCGCCCGGTTGAGGTCGACCTCGACCCCAGAAACCTGTTCCGGGGCCCGTTCCGGAGCTTTTTGCAGCAACGCCAAGGATCGGAGCCGTCGGGTGAGTAAACCGACTTGCCGCGGTCCCGGGCCCACCTCCGCCGCCGAGAAGGATCTGAGCAATCGAAACCATGCGCGTGCGCGCCACCAAAAGAACAAGCCCGACTGACGCAAAAAGGAGGAGGTGCAACACGAGGACTTCCCAGGAGGTCACCCATCCCAGCACTACGCTCGCCCAAGCACGCTTAAGTGCGGAGTTGTGATGGGATCTGGTGCATTAGTGCTGGTATGATCGCACCTGTCAAGTGTGGCGCGATCAACTGCTTTATGGCTTCGCAAGGTCGCCGCGCGCGCTTCTAACGATCATAACTTTCTGTCCGGGATGAATCTCGAGGCCCGGGAGGCGCCGCTGGAAAGCTCGTCCCTAGCCCGCCGCCGTCCCAACCTGGGCTCGCCCGGTTGATGTCGACCTCGACCCCAGAAACCGGTTCCGGGGCCCGATTCAAAGCTTTTGCAGCAACGCCAAGGATCGGAGCCGCCGGGTGAGTAAACCGACCTGCTGCGGTCCCGGCCCGCCTCCGCCGCCGAGAAGGATCTGAGCATTCAAACCATGCGCGTGCGCGCCACCAAAAGAACAAGCCCGACTGACGCAAAAAGGAGGAGGTGCAACACGAGGACTTCCCAGGAGGTCACCCATCCCAGTACTACGCTCGCCCAAGCACGCTTAACTGCGGGGTTCTGATGGGATCCGGTGCATTAGTGCTGGTATGATCGCACCTGTCAAGTGTGGCGCGATCAACTGCTTTATGGCTTCGCAAGGCCGCCGCGCGCGCTTCAAACGATCATAACTTTCTCTCTGCGATGAATCTTGAGGCCCGGGAGACGCTGCTGGAAAGCTCGTCCAAAGCCCGCCGCCGTGCCAACCAAGGCTCGCCCGGTTGAGGTCGACCTCGACCCCAGAAACCTGTTCCGGGGCCCGTTTCGGAGCTTTTGCAGCAACGCCAAGGATCGGAGCCGCCGGGTGAGTAAACCCACCTGCCGCGGTCCCGGGCCCACCTCTGCCGCCGAGAAGGACTTGAGCAATCGAAACCATGCGCGTGCGCGCCACCAAAAGAACAGGCCCGACTGACGCAAAAAGGAGGAGGTGCAACACGAGGACTTCCGAGGAGGTCACCCATCCCAGCACTACTCTCGCCCAAGCACGCTTAACTGCGGAGTTGTGATGGGATCTGGTGCATTAGTGCTGGTATGATCGCACCTGTCAAGTGTGGCGCGATCAACTGCTTTATGGCTTCGCAAGGCCGCCGCGCGCGCTTCAAACGATCATAACTTTTTGTCTGGGATGAATCTCAAGGCCCGGGAGGCGCCGCTTGAAAGCTTGTCCTGAGCCCGCCGCCGTCCCAACCAAGGCTCGCCCGGTTGAGGTCGACCTCGACCCCAGAAACCTGTTCCGGGGCCCGTTTCGGAGCTTTTGCAGCAACGCCAAGGATCGGAGCCGTCGGGTGAGTAAACCGACTTGCCGCGGTCCCGGGCCCACCTCCGCCGCCGAGAAGGATCTGATCAATCGAAACCATGCGCGTGCGCGCCACCAAAAGAACAAGCCTGACTGACGCTAAAAGGAGGAGGTGCAACACGAGGACTTCCCAGGAGGTCACCCATCCCAGCACTACGCTCGCCCAAGCACGCTTAAGTGCGGAGTTGTGATGGGATCTGGTGCATTAGTGCTGGTATGATCGCACCTGTCAAGTGTGGCGCGATCAACTGCTTTATGGCTTCGCAAGGTCGCCGCGCGCGCTTCTAACGATCATAACTTTCTGTCCGGGATGAATCTCGAGGCCCGGGAGGCGCCGCTGGAAAGCTCATCCTGAGCCCGCCGCCGTCCCAACCAGGGCTCGCCCGGTTGAGGTCGACCTCGACCCCAGAAACCTGTTCCGGGGCCCGATTCAAAGCTTTTGCAACAACGCCAAGGATCGAAGCCGCCGGGTAAGTAAACCGACTTGCTGCGGTCCCGGGCCCGCCTCCGCCGCCGAGAAGGATCTGAGCATTCAAACCATGCGCGTGCGCGCCACCAAAAGAACAAGCCCGACTGACGCAAAAAGGAGGAGGTGCAACACGAGGACTTCCGAGGAGGTCACCCATCCTAGCACTACTCTCGCCCAAGCACGCTTAACTGCGGAGTTGTGATGGGATCTGGTGCATTAGTGCTGGTATGATCGCACCTGTCAAGTGTGGCGCGATCAACTGCTTTATGGCTTCGCAAGGCCGCCGCGCGCGCTTCAAACGATCATAACTTTCTCTCCGGGATGAATCTCGAGGCCCGGGAGACGCTGCTGGAAAGCTCGTCAAAAGCTCGCCGCCGTCCCAACCGGGGCTCGCCCGGTTGAGGTCGACCTCGACCCCAGAAACCTGTTCTGGGGCCCGTTTCAGAGCTTTTGCAGCAACGCCAAGGATCGGAGCCGCCGGGTGAGTAAACCCACCTGCCGCGGACCCGGGCCCGCCTCCGCCGCCAAGAAGGATCTGAGCAATCGAAACCATGCGCGTGCGCGCAACCAAAAGAACAAGCCCGACTGACGCAAAAAGGAGGAGGTGCAACACGAGGACTTCCCACGAGGTCACCCATCCTAGTACTACTCTCGCCCAAGCACGCTTAACTGCGGGGTTCTGATGGGATCCGGTGCATTAGTGCTGGTATGATCGCACCTGTCAAGTGTGGCGCAATCAACTGCTTTATGGCTTCGCAAGGCCGCCGCGCGCGCTTCAAACGATCATAACTCTCTCTCCGGGATGAATCTCGAGGCCCGGGAGTCGCTGCTGGAAAGCTCGTCCAAAGCCCGCCGCCGTCCCAACCGGGGCTCGCCCGGTTGAGGTCGACCTCGACCCCAGAAACCTGTTCTGGGGCCCGTTTCGGAGCTTTTGCAGCAACGCCAAGGATCGGAGCCGCCGGGTGAGTAAACCCACCTGCCGCGGTCCCGGTCCCGCCTCCGCCGCTGAGATGGTAATGAGCAATCAAAACCATGCGCGTGCGCGCCACCAAAAGAACAAGCCCGACTGACGCAAAAAGGAGGAGGTGCAACACGAGGACTTCCCAGGAGGTCACCCATCCCAGTACTACTCTCGCCCAAGCACGCTTAACTGCGGGGTTCTGATGATATCCGGTGCATTAGTGCTGGTATGATCGCACCTGTCAAGTGTGGCACGATCAACTGCTTTATGGCTTCGCATGGCCGCCGCGCGCGCTTCAAACGATCATAACTTTCTCTCCGGGATGAATCTCGAGGCCCGGGAGACGCTGCTGGAAAGCTCGTCCTGAGCCCGCCGCCGTCCCAACCCGGGCTCGCCCGAGTGAGGTCGACCTCGACCCCAGAAACCTGTTCCGGGGCCCGGGAGCCGCCGGGTGAGTAAACCGACTTGCCGCGGTCCCAGGGTCGCCTCTGCCGCCGACAAGGATCTGAGCAATCGAAACCATGCGCGTGCGCGCCACCAAAAGAACAAGCCCGACTAACGAAAAAAGGAGGAGGTGCAACACGAGGACTTCCCAGGAGGTCACCCATCCCAGCACTACTCTCGCCAAAGCACGCTTAACTGCGGAGTTGTGATGGGATCTGGTGCATTAGTGCTGGTATGATCGCACCTGTCAAGTGTGGCGCGATCAACTGCTTTATGGCTTCGCAAGGCCTCCGCGCGCGCTTCAAACCATCATAACTTTCTCTCCGGGATGAATCTCGAGGCCCGAGAGACGCTGCTGGAAAGCTCGTCCTGAGCCCGCCGCCGTCCCAACCAGGGCTCGCCCGGTTGAGGTCGACCTCGACCCCAGAAACCTGTTCCGGGGCCCGTTTCGGAGCTTTTGCAGAAACGCCAAGGATCGGAGCCGCCGGGTGAGTAAATCGACCTGCCGCGGTACCGGGCCCACCTTCGCCGCCGAGAAGGACTTGAGCAATTGAAACCATGCGCGTGCGCGCCACCAAAAGAACAAGTCCGACTGACGCAAAAAGGAGGAGGTGCAACACGAGGACTTCCCAGGAGGTCACCCATCCCAGTACTACTCTCGCCCAAGCACGCTTAACTGCGGGGTTCTGATGGGATCCGGTGCATTAGTGCTGGTATGATCGCACCTGTCAAGTGTGGCGCGATCAACTGCTTTATGGCTTCGCAAGGCCGCCGCGCGGGCTTCAAACGATCATAACTTTCTGTCCCGGATGAATCTCGAGGCCTGGGAGGCGCCGCTGGAAAGCTCGTCCTGAGCCCGCCGCCGTCCCAACCCGGGCTCGCCCGGTTGAGGTCGACCTCGACCCGACAAACCTGTTCCGGGGCCCGTTTCGGAGCTTTTGCAGCAACGCCAAGGATCAAAGCCGCCGGGTGAGTAAACCGACCTGCCGCTGTCCCAGGCCCGCCTCCGCCGCCGAGAAGGATTTGAGCAATCGAAACCATGCGCGTGCGCGCCACCAAAAGAACAAGCCTGACTGACGCAAAAAGGAGGAGGTGCAACACGAGGACTTCCCAGGAGGTCACCCATCCCAGTACTACTCTCGCCCAAGCACGCTTAATTGCGGGGTTCTGATGGTATCCGGTGCATTTGTGCTGGTATGATCGCACCTGTCAAGTGTGGCGCGATCAACTGCTTTATGGCTTCGCAAGGTCGCCGCGCGTGCTTCAAACGATCATAACTTTCTACCCGGGATGAATCTCGAGGCTCGGGAGTAGCGGCTGGAAAGCTCGTCCTGAGCCCGCCGCCGTCCCAACCAGGGCTCGCCCAGTTGAGGTCGACGTCGACCCCAGAAACCTGTTCCGGGGCCCGTTTCGGAACTTTTACAGCAACGCCAAGGATCGAAGCCGCCGGGTGAGTAAACCGACCTGCCGCGGTCCCGGGCCCGCCTCTGCCGCCGAGAAGGATTTAAGCAATCGAAACCATGCGCGTGCGCCCCACCAAAAGAACAAGCCCGACTGACGCAAAAAGGAGGAGGTGCAACACGAGGACTTCCCAGGAGGTCACCCATCCCAGCACTACTCTTGCCCAAGCACGCTTAACTGCGGAGTTGTGATGGGATCCGGTGCATTAGTGCTGGTATGATCGCACCTGTATAGTGTGGCGCGATCAACTGCTTTATGGCATCGCAAGGCCGCCGCGCGCGCTTCAAACGATCATAAGTTTCTACCTGGGATGAATCTCGATGCTCGGGAGACGCCGCTGGAAAGCTCGTCCTGAGCCCGCCGCCGTCCCAACCAAGCCTCGCCCGGTTGAGGTCGACCTCGACCCCAGAAACCTGTTCCGGGGCCCGTTTCGGAGCTTTTGCAGTAACTCCAAGGATCGGAGCCGCCGGGTGAGGAAACCGACCTGCCGCGGTCCCGGGCCCGCCTCTGCCGCCGAGAAGGATTTTAGCAATCGAAACCATGCGCGTGCGCCCCACCAAAAGAACAAGCCCGACTGAGGCAAAAAGGAGGAGGTGCAACACGAGGACTTCCCAGGAGGTCACCCATCCTAGTACTACTCTCGCCCAAGCACGCTTCACTGCGGGATTCTGATGGGATCCGGTGCATTAGTGCTGGTATGATCGCACCTGTCAAGTGTGGCGTGATCAACTGCTTTCTGGCTTCACAAGGCCGCCGCTCGCGCTTCAAACGATCATAACTTTCTTCCCGTGATGAATCTCGAGGCTCGAGAGACGCCGCTGGAAAGCTCGTCCTGAGCCCACCGCCGTCCCAACCAGGGCTCGCCCGGTTGAGGTCGACCTCGACCCCGAAAACCTGTTCTGGGGCCCGTTTCGGAGCTTTTGTAGCAACTCCAAGGATCGGAGCCGCCGGGTGAGGAAACCGACCTGCCGCGGTCACGGGCCCGCCTCTGCCGCCGAGAAGGATTTTAGCAATCGAAACCATGCGCCTGCGCCCCACCAAAAGAACAAGCCCTACTGACGCAAAAAGGAGGAGGTGCAACACGAGGACTTCCCAGGAGGTCACCCATCCGAGTACTACTCTCGCCCAAGCACGCTTAACTGCGGGGTTCTGATGGGATCCAGTGCATTAGTGCTGGTATGATCGCACCTGTCAAGTGTGGCGCGACCAAATGCTTTATGGCTTCGCAAGGCCACCGCGCGCGCTTCAAACGATCATAACTTTCTTCCCGGGATGAATCTCGAGGCTCGGGAGACACCGCTGGAAAGCTCGTCCTGAGCCCGCCGCCGTCCCAACCAGGGCTCGCCCGGTTGAGGTCGACCTCGACCCCAGAAACCTGTTCTGGGGCCCGTTTCGGTGCTTTTGTAGCAACTCAAGGGATCGGAGCCGCCGGGTGAAGAAACCAACCTGCTGCGGTCCCGGGCCCGCCTCTGCCGCCGGAAAGGATTATAGCAATCGAAACCATGCGCGTGCGCCCCCCCAAAAGAACAAGCTCGACTGATGCAAAAAGGAGGAGGTGCAACACGAGGACTTCCCAGGAGGTCACCCATCCCAGCACTACTCTCGCCCAAGCACGCTTAACTGCAGAGTTGTGATGGGATCTGGTGCATTAGTGCTGGTATGATCGCGCCTGTCAAGTATGGCGCGACCAAATGCTTTATGGCTTCGCAAGGCCACCGCGCGCGCTTCAAACAGTCATAACTTTCTTCCCGGGATGAATCTCGAGGCTCGGGAGACACCGCTGGAAAGCTCGTCCTGAGCCCGCCGCCGTCCCAACCAGGGCTCGCCCGGGTTAGGTCGACCTCGACCCCAGAAACCTGTTCTGGGGCCCGTTTCGGTGCTTTTGTAGCAACTCAAGGGATCGGAGCCGCCGGGTGAAGAAACCAACCTGCTGCGGTCCCGGGCCCGCCTCTGCCGCCGGAAAGGATTATAGCAATCGAAACCATGCACGTGCGCCCCCCCAAAAGAACAAGCCCGACTGATGCAAAAAGGAGGAGGTGCAACACGAGGACTTCCCAGGAGGTCACCCATCCCAGCACTACTCTCGCCCAAGCACGCTTAACTGCAGAGTTGTGATGGGATCTGGTGCATTAGTGCTGGTATGATCGCGCCTGTCAAGTGTGGCGCGACCAAATGCTTTATGGCTTCGCAAGGCCACCGCGCGCGCTTCAAACAATCATAACTTTCTTCCCGGGATGAATCTCGAGGCTCGGGAGACACCGCTGGAAAGCTCGTCCTGAGCCCGCCGCCGTCCCAACCAGGGCTCGCCCGGTTGAGGTCGACCTCGACCCCAGAAACCTGTTCTGGGGCCCGTTTCGGTGCTTTTGTAGCAACTCAAGGGATCGGAGCCGCCGGGTGAAGAAACCAACCTGCCGCGGTCCCGGGCCCGCCTCTGCCGCCGAAAAGGATTTTAGCAATCGAAACCATGCGCGTGCGCCCCACCAAAAGAACAAGCCCGACTGATGCAAAAAGGAGGAGGTGCAACACGAGGACTTCCCAGGAGGTCACCCATCCCAGCACTACTCTCGCCCAAGCACGCTTAACTGCAGAGTTGTGATGGGATCTGGTGCATTAGTGCTGGTATGATCGCGCCTGTCAAGTGTGGCGCGATCAACTGCTTTATGGCTTCGCAAGGCCGCCGCGCGCGCTTCAAACGATCATAACTTTCTGTCCAGGATGAATCTCGAGGCCCGGGAGGCGCCGCTGGAAAGCTCATCCCGAGCCCGCCGCCATCCCAACCAGGGCTCGCCCGGTTGAGGTCGACCTCGACCCCAGAAACCTGTTCCGGGGCCCGTTTCGGAGCTTTTGCAGCAACGCCAAGGATCGGAGCCGCCGGGTGAGTAAACCGACCTGGCGCGGTCCCGGGCCCGCCTCCGCCGCCTAGAAGGATTTGAGCAATTGAAACCATGCGCGTGCGCGCCACCAAAAGAACAAGTCCGACTGACGCAAAAAGGAGGAGGTGCAACACGAGGACTTCCCAGGAGGTCACCCATCCCAGTACAACTCTCGCCCAAGCACGCTTAACTGCGGGGTTCTGATGGGATCCGGTGCATTAGTGCTGGTATGATTGCACCTGTCAAGTGTGGCGCGATCAACTGCTTTATGGCTTCGCAAGGCCGCCGCGCGCGCTTCAAACGATCATAACTTTCTGCCCGGGATGAATCTCGAGGCGCGGGAGACGCCGTTGGAAAGCTCGTCCTGAGCCCGCCGCCGTCCCAACCAAGGCTCGCCCGGTTGAGGTCGACCTCGACCCTAAAAACCTGTTCCGGGGCCCGTTTCGGAGCTTTTGCAGCAACGCCAATGATCGGAGCCGCCGGGTGAGTAAACCGACCTGCCGCGGTCCCGGGCCCGCCATTGCCGCCGAGAAGGATTTGAGCAATCGAAACCATGCGCGTGTGCGCCACCAAAAGAACAAGCCCGACTGACGCAAAAAGGAGGAGGTGCAACACGAGGACTTCCCGGGAGGTCACCCATCCCAGCACTACTCTCGCCCAAGCAAGCTTAACTGCGGAGTTGTGATGGGATCTGGTGCATTAGTGCTGGTATGATCGCACCTGTCAAGTGTGGCGCGATCAACTGCTTTATGGCTTCGCAAGGCCGCCGCGCGCGCTTCAAACGATCATAACTTTCTGCCCGGGATGAATCTCGAGGCGCGGGAGACGCCGCTGGAAAGCTCGTCCTGAGCCCGCCGCCGTCCCAACCAAGGCTCGCCCGGCTGAGGTCGACCTCGACCCTAAAAACCTGTTCCGGGGCCCGTTTCGGAGCTTTTGCAGCAACGCCAATGATCGGAGCCGCCGGGTGAGGAAACCGACCTGCCGCGGTCCCGGGCCCGCCTCTGCCGCCGAGAAGGATTTTAGTAATCGAAATCATGCGCGTGCGCCCCACCAAAAGAACAAGCCCTACTGACGCAAAAAGGAGGAGGTGCAACACGAGGACTTCCCAGGAGGTCACCCATCCGAGTACTACTCTCGCCCAAGCACGCATAACTGCGGGGTTCTGATGGGATCCGGTGCATTAGTGCTGGTATGATCGCACCTGTCAAGTGTGGCGCGATCAAATGCTTTATGGCTTCGCAAGGCCACCGCGCGCGCGTCAAACGATCATAACTTTCTGCCCGGGATGAATCTCGAGGCCCGGGAGGCGCCGCTGGAAAGCTCGTCCTGAGCCCGCTGCGGTCCCAACAAGGGCTCGCCCGGCTGAGGTCGACCTCGACCCCAGAAACCTGTTCCGGGGCCCGTTTCGGAGCTTTTGCAGCAACGCCAAGGATCGGAGCCGCCGGGTGAGTAAACCGACCTGCCGCTGTCCCAGGCCCGCCTCCGCCGCCGAGAACGATTTGAGCAATCGAAACCATGCGCGTGCGCGCCACCAAAAGAACAAGCCCGACTGACGCAAAAAGGAGGAGGTGCAACACGAGGACTTCCCAGGAGGTCACCCATCCGAGTACTACTCTCGCCCAAGCACGCTTAACTGCGGGGTTCTGATGGGATCTGGTGCATTAGTGCTGGTATGATCGCACCTGTCAAGTGTGGCGCGATCAAATGCTTTATGGCTTCGCAAGGCCACCGCGCGCGCTTTTAACGATCATAACTTTCTCCCCGGGATGAATCTCGAGGCTCGGGAGACGTCGCTGGAAAGCTCGTCCTGAGCCCGCCGCCGTCCCAACCAGGGCTCGCCCGGTTGAGGTCGACCTCGACGCCAGAAACCTGTTCTGGGGCCCGTTTTGGAGCTTTTGCAGCAACTCCAAGGATCGGAGCCGCCGGGTGAGGAAACCGACCTGCCGCGGTCCCGGGCCTGCCTCTGCCGCCGAGAAGAAATTTAGCAATCGAAGCCATACGCCGGGTGCATTAGTGCTGGTATGATCGCACCTGTCAAGTGTGGCTCGATCAACTCCTTTATGGCTTCGCAAGGCCGCTGCGCGCGCTTTATACGATCATAACTTTCTGTCCGGGATGAATCTCGAGGCTCGGGAGGCGCCGCTGGAAAGTTCGTCCAGAGCCCGCCGCCGTCCCAACCAGGGCTCGCCCGGTTGAGGTCGACCTCGACCCCAGAAACCTGTTCTGGGGCCCGTTTCGGAGCTTTTGCAGCAACGCCAATGATCGGAGCCGTAGGGTGAGTAAACCGACCCACCGCTTTCCCGGGCCCGCCTCCGCCGCCGAGAAGGATTTGAGCAATCGAAACCATGCGCGTGCGCGCCACCAAAAGAACAAGCCCGACTGACGCAAAAAGAAGGAGGTGCAACACGAGGACTTCCTGGGAGGTCACCCATCCCAGCACTACTCTCGCCCAAGCACGCTTAACTGCGGAGTTGTGATGGGATCTGGTGCATTAGTGCTGGTATGATCGCACCTGTCAAGTGTGGCGCGATCAACTCCTTTATGGCTTCGCAAGGCCGCCGCGCGCGCTTTATACGATCATAACTTTCTGTCTGGGATGAATCTCGAGGCCCGGGAGGCGCCGCTGGAAAGCTTGTCCTGAGCCCGCCGCCGTCCCAACCAGGGCTCGCCCGGTTGAGGTGGACCTCGACCCCAGAAACCTGTTCCGGGGCCCGTTTCGGAGCTTTTGCAACAACGCCAAGGATCGGAGTCGCCGGGTGAGTGAACCGACCTGCCGCGGTCCCGGGCCCGCCTCCGCCGCCGAGAAGGATTTGAGCAATCGAAACCATGCGTGTGCGCGCCACCAAAAGAACAAGCCCGACTGACGCAAAAAGGAGGAGGTGCAACACGAGGACTTCCCAGGAGGTCACCCATCCCAGCACTACTCTCGCCCAAGCACGCTTAACTGCGGAGTTGAGATGGGATCTGGTGCATTAGTGCTGGTATGATCGCACCTGTCAAGTGTGGCGCGATCAACTCCTTTATGGCTTCGCAAGGCCGCCGCGCGCGCTTCATACGATCATAACTTTCTGTCAGGGATGAATCTCGAGGCCCGGGAAGCGCCGCTGGAATGCTCGTCCTGAGCCCGCCGCCGTCCAAACCCGGGCTCGCCCGGTTGAGGTCGACCTCGACCCCAGAAACCTGTTCTGGGGCCAGTTTCGGAGCTTTTGCAGCAACTCCAAGGATCGGAGCCGCCGGGTGATGAAACCGACATGCCGCGGTCCCGGGCCCACCTCTGCCGCCGAGAAGGATTTTAGCAATCGAAGCCATGCGCGTGCGCCCCACCAAAAGAACAAGCCCGACTGACGCAAAAAGGAGGAGGTCCAACACGAGGACTTCTAAGGAGGTCATCCATCCCAGCACTACTCTCGCCCAAGCACGCTTTCCTGCGGAGTTGTGATGGGATCCGGTGCATTAGTGCTGGTATGATCGCACCTTTTAAGTGTGGCGCGATCAACTGCTTTATGGCCTCGCAAGGCCGCCGCGCGCGCTTCAAACGATCATAACTTTCTGCCCGGGATGAATGTCGAGGCTCGGGAGACGCTGCTGGAAAGCTCGTCCTAAGCCCGCCGCCGTCCCAACCAAGGCTTGGCCGGTTGAGGTCGACCTCGACCCCCAAAACTTGTTCCGGGGCCCGTTTCGGTGCTTTTGCAGCAACGCCAATGATCGGAGCCGCCGGGTGAATAAACCGACCTGCCGCGGTCCCAGGCCCGCCTCTGCCGCCGAGAAGGATTAGAGTACTCGAAACCATGCGCGTGCGCGCCACCAAAAGAACAAGCCCGACTAACGCAAAAAGGAGGAGGTGCAGCACGAGGGCTTCCAGGGAGGTCACCTATCCCAGCACTACTCTCGCCCAAGCAAGCTTAATTGCGGAGTTGTGATGGGATCTGGTGCATTAGTGTTGGTATGATCGCACCTGTCAAGTGTGGCGCGATCAACTGCTTTATGGCTTCGCAAGGCCGCCGCGCGCGCTTCAAACGATCATAACTTGCTACCCGTAATGAATCTCGAGGCCCGGTTGAGGTCGACCTCGACCCCAGACACCTGTTTTGGGGCCCGTTTCGGAGCTTTTGCAGCGACTACAAGGATCAGAGCCGCCAGGTGAGGAAACCGACCTGCCGCGGTCCCGGGTCCGCCTCTGCCGCCGAGTAGGATTTTAGCAATCGAAGCCATGCAAGTGCGCCCCACCAAAAGAACAAGCCGGACTGAAGCAAAAAGGAGGAGGTGCAACACGAGGACTTCCCAGGAGGTCACCCATCCCAACATTACTCTCGCCCAAGCACGCTTAACTGCGGAGTTGAGATGGGATCTGGTGCATTAGTGCTGGTATGATCGCACCTGTCAAGTGTGGCGCGATCAACTCCTTTATGGCTTCGCAAGGCCGCCGCGCGCGCTTTAGACGATCATAACTTTCTGTCCGGGATGAATCCCCAGGCCCGGGAGGCGCCGCTGGAAAGCTCGTCCTGAGTCTGCCGCCGTCTCAACAAGGGCTCGCCCGGTTGAGGTCGACCTCGATTCCAGACACCTGTTCTAGGGCCCGTTTCGGAGCTTTCGCAGCAACTCCAAGGATCGGAACCGCCGGGTGAGGAAACCAACCTGCCGCGGTCCCGGGCCCGCCTCTGCCGCCGAGAAGGATTTTAGCAATCGAAGCCATGCGCCGGGTGCATTAGTGCTGGTATGATCGCACCTGTCAAGTGTGGCGCGATCAACTCCTTTATGGCTTCGCAAGGCCGCTGCGCGCGCTTCATACAATCATAACTTTCTGTCCGGGATGAATCTCGAGGCCCGGGAGGCGCCGCTGGAAAGCTCGTCCTGAGTCCGCCGCCGTCTCAACAAGGGCTCGCCCGGTTGAGGTCGACCTCGATTCCAGACACCTGTTCTAGGGCCCGTTTCGGAGCTTTTGCAGCAACTCCAAGGATCGGAACCGCCGGGTGAGGAAACCGACCTGCCGCGGTCCCGGGCCCGCCTCTGCCGCCGAGAAGGATTTTAGCAATTGAAGCCATGCGCCGGGTGCATTAGTGCTGGTATGATCGCACCTGTCAAGTGTGGCGCGATCAACTCCTTTATGGCTTCGCAAGGCCGCTGCGCGCGCTTCATACGATCATAACTTTCTGTCCGGGATGAATCTCGAGGCCCGGGAGGCGCCGCTGGAAAGTTCGTCCTGAGCCCGCCGCCGTCCCAACCAGGGCTCGCCCGGTTGAGGACGACCTCGACCCCAGAAACCTGTTCCGGTGCCCGTTTCGGAGCTTTTGCAGCAACGCCAATGATCGGAGCCGCCGGGTGAGTAAACCGACCTGCCGCGGTCCCGGGCCCGCCTCCGCCGCCGAGAAGGATTTGAGCAATCGAAACCATGCGCGTGCGCGCAACCAAAAGAACAAGCCCGACTGACGCAAAAATGAGGAGGTGCAACGCAAGGACTTCCCAGGAGGTCACCCATCCCAGCACTACTCTCGCCCAAGCACGCTTAACTGCGGAGTTCTGATGGGATCTGGTGCATTAGTGCTGGTATGATCGCACCTGTCAAGTGTGGCGCGATCAACTCCTTTATGGCTTCGCAAGGCCGCCGCGCGCGCTTCATACGATCATAACTTTCTGTCCGGGATGAATCTCGAGGCCCGGGAGGCGCCGCTGGAAAGTTCGTCCTGAGCCCGCCGCCGTCCCAACCCGGGCTCGCCCGGTTGAGGTCGACCTCAACCCCAGAAACCCGTTCCGGGGCCCAATCCGGAGCTTTTGCAGCAACGCCAAGGATCGGAGCCGCCGGGTGAGTAAACCGACCTGCCGCGGTCCCGGGCCCGCCTCCGCCGCCGAGAAGGATTTGAGCAATCGAAAACATGCGCGTGCGCGCCAAGAAAAGAACAAGCCCGACTGACGCAAAAAGGAGGAGGTGCAACACGAGGACTTCCCAGGAGGTCACCCATCCCAGTACAACTCTCGCCCAAGCACGCTTAACTGCGGGCTTCTGATGGGATCCGGTGCATTAGTGCTGGTATGATCGCACCTGTCAAGTGTGGTGCGATCAACTCCTTTATGGCTTCGCAAGGCCGCCGCGCGCGCTTCATACGATCATAACTTTCTTTCCGGGATGAATCTCGAGGCCCGGGAGGCGCCGCTGGAAAGCTCGTCCTGAGCCCGCCGCCGTCTCAACAAGGGCTCGCCCGGTTGAGGTCGACCTCGACCCCAGACACCTGTTCTGGGGCCCGTTTCGGAGCTTTTGCAGCAACTCCAAGGATCGGAGCCGCCGTGTAAGGAAACCGACCTGCCGCGGTCCCGGGCCCGCCTCTGCCGCCGAGAAGGATTTTAGCAATCGAAGCCATGCGCCGGGTGCATTAGTGCTGGTATGATCGCACCTGTCAAGTGTGGCGCGATCAACTCCTTTATGGCTTCGCAAGGCCGCCGCGCGCGCTTCATACGATCATAACTTTCTGTCCGGGATGAATCTCGAGGCCCGGGAGGCGCCGCTGGAAAGTTCGTCCTGAGCCCGCCGCCGTCCCAACCAGGGCTCGCCCGGTTGAGGTCGACCTCGACCCTAGAAACCCGTTCCGGGGCCCAATCCGGAGCTTTTGCAGCAACGCCAAGGATCGGAGCCGCCGGGTGAGTAAACCGACCTGCCGCGGTCCCGGGCCCGCCTCCGCCGCCGAGAAGGATTTGAGCAATCGAAAACATGTGCGTGCGCGCCACCAAAAGAACAAGCCCGACTGACGCAAAAAGGAGGAGGTGCAACACGAGGACTTCCCAGGAGGTCACCCATCCCAGTACAACTCTCGCCCAAGCACGCTTAACTGCGGGCTTCTGATGGGATCCGGTGCATTAGTGCTGGTATGATCGCACCTGTCAAGTGTGGCCCGATCAACTGCTTTATGGCTTCGCAAGGCCGCCGCGCGCGCTTTAAACGATTATAACTTTCTGCTCGGGATGAATCTCGAGGCTCGGGAGACGCCGCTGGAAAGCTCGTCCTGAGCCCGCCGCCGTCCCAACCGGGGCTCGCCCGGTTGAGGTCGACGTCGACTCCAGAAACCTGTTCTGGAGCCCGTTTCGGAGCTTTTGCAGCAAGTCCAAGGATCGGAGCTGCCGGGTGAGGAAACCGACCTGCCGCTGTCCCGGGCCCGCCTCTGCCGCCGAGAAGGATTTTAGCAATCGAAACCATGCCCGTGCGCCCCACCAAAAGAACAAGCCCGACTGACGCAAAAAGGAGGAGGTGCAACACAAGGACTTCCCAAGAGGTCACCGATCCCAGCACTACTCTCGCCCAAGCACGCTTAACTGCGGAGTTGTGATGGGATCCGGTGCATTAATGCTGGTATGATCGCACCTGTCAAGTGTGGCGCGATCAACTGCTTTATGGCTTCGCAAGGCCGCCGTGCGCGCTTCAAACGATCATAACTTTCTGTCCGGGATGAATCTCGAGGCCCGGGAGACGCTGCTTGAAAGCTCGTCCTGAGCCCGCCGTCGTCCCAACCAGGGCTCGCCCGGTTGAGGTCGACCTCGACCCCAGAAACCTTTTCCGGGGCCCGTTTCGGAGCTTTTGCAGCAACGCCAATGATCGGAGCCGCCGGGTGAGTAAACCGACCTGCCGCGGTCCCGGGCCCGCCTCTGCCGCCGAGAAGGATTTGAGCAATCGAAACCATGCGCGTGCGCGCCACCAAAAGAACAAGCCCGACTGACGCAAAAAGGAGGAGGTGCAACACGAGGACTTCTCTGGAGGTCACCCATCCCAGCACTACTCTCGCCCAAGCACGCTTAACTTCGGAGTTGTGATGGGATCTGGTGCATTATTGCTGGTATGATCGCACCTGTCAAGTGTGGCGCGATCAACTACTTTATTGCTTCGCAAGGCCGCCGCGCGCGCTTCAAACGATCATAACTTTCTATCCGGGATGAATCTCGAGGCCCGAGAGGCGCCGCTGGAAAGCTCGTCCTGAGCCTGCCGCCGTCCTGACCTGGGCTCGCCTGGTTGAGGTCGACCTCGACCCCAGAAACCTGTTCCGGGCCCCGTTTCGGAGCTTTTGCAGCAACGCCAATGATCGCAGCCGCCGGGTGAGTAAACCGACCTGCCGCGGTCCCGGGCCCGCCTCCGCCGCCGAGAATGAGTTGAGCAATCGAAACCATGCGCGTGCGCGCCACCAAAAGAACAAGCCCGACTGACGCAAAAAGGAGGAGGTGCAACACGAGGACTTCCCAGGAGGTGACCCATCCCAGTGCTACTCTCGCCCAAGCACGCTTAACTGCGGGGTTCTGATGGGATCCGGTGCATTAGTGCTGGAATGATCGCACCCGTCAAGTGTGGCGCGATCAACTGCTTTATGGCTTCGCAAGGCCGCCGCGCGCGCTTCAGACGATCATAACTTTCTACCCGGGATGAATCTCGAGGCTCGGGAGACACCGCTGGAAAGCTGGTCCTGAGCCCGCCGCCTTCCCAACCAGGGCTCGCCCGGTTGAGGTCGACCTCGAACCCAAAAACCCTTTCCGGGGCCCGTTTCGGAGCTTTTGCAGCAACGCCAAGGATCGGAGCCGCTGGGTGAGTAAACCGACCTGCCGCGGTCCCGGGCCCGCCTCTGCCGCCAAGAAGGATTTGAGCAATCGAAACCATGCGCGTGCGCGCAACCAAAAGAACAAGCCCGACTGACGCAAAAAGGAGGAGGTACAACACGAGGACTTCCCAGGAGGTCACCCATCCCAGCACTACGCTCGCCCAAGCACGCTTAACTGCGGAGTTGGGATGGGATCTGGTGCATTAGTGCTGGTATGATCGCACCTGTCAAGTGTGGCGCGATCAACTGGTTTATGGCTTCGCAAGGCCGCCGCGCGCGCTTCAAACGATCATAACTTTCTGTCCGGGATTAATCTCGAGGCCCGGGAGACGCCGCTGGAAAGCTCGTCCTGAGCCTGCCGCCGTCCCAACCAGAGCTCGCCCGGTTGAGGCCGACCTCGACCCCAGAAACCTGTTCTGGGGCCCGTTTCGGAGCTTTTGCAGCAACGCCAAGGATCGGAGCCGCCGGGTGAGTAAACCGACCTGCCGCGGTACCAGGCCCGCCTCCGCCGCCGAGAAGGATTTGAGCAATCGAAAACATGCGCGTGCGCGCAACCAAAAGAACAAGCCCGACTGATGCAAAAAGGAGGAGGTGCAACACGAGGACTTCCCGGGAGGTCACCCATCCCAGCACTACTCTCGCCCAAGCACGCTTAACTGCGGAGTTGTGATGGGATCCGGTGCATTAGTGCTGGTATGATCGCACCTGTCAAGTGTGGCGCGATCAACTGCTTTATGGCTTCGCAAGGCCGCCGCGCGCGCTTCAAACGATCATAACTTTCTGTCCGGGATGAATCTCGAGGCCCGGGAGGCGCCGCTGGAAAGCTCGTCCTGAGCCCGCCGCCGTCCCAACCAGGGCTCGCCCGGTTGAGGCCGACCTCGACCCCAGAAACCTGTTCCGGGGCCCGTTTCGGAGCTTTTGCAGCAACGCCAAGGATCGGAGCCGCCGGGTGAGTAAACCGACCTGCCGCGGTCCCGGGCCCGCCTCCGCCGCCGAGAAGGATTTGAGCAATCGAAAACATGCGCGTGCGCGCCACCAAAAGAACAAGCCCGACTGACGCAAAAAGGAGGAGGTGCAACACGAGGACTTCCCAGGAGGTCACCCATCCCAGTACAACTCTCGCCCAAGCACGCTTAACTGCGGGGTTCTGATGGGATCCGGTGCATTAGTGCTGGTATGATCGCACCTGTCAAGTGTTGCGCGATCAATTGCTTTATGGCTTCGCAAGGCCGCCGCGCGCGCTTCACACGATCATAACTTTCTGTCCGGGATGAATCTCGAGGCTCGGGAGACGCCGCTGGAAAGCTCGTCCTGAGCCCGCCGCGTCCCAACAAGGGCTTGCCCGGTTGAGGTCGACCTCGACCCCAGAAACCTGTTCTGGGGCCCGTTTGGGAGCTTTTGCGGTAACTCCAAAGATCGGAGTCGCCGGGTGAGAAAACCGACCTGCCGCGGTCCCGGGCCCGCCTCTGCCGCCGAGAAGGATTTGAGCAATCGAAACCATGCGCGTGCGCGCCACCAAAAGAACAAGCCCGACTGACGCAAAAAGGAGGAGGTGCAACAGGAGGACTTCTCGGGAGGTCACCCATCCCAGCTCTACTCTCGCCCAAGCACGCTTAACTGCGGAGTTGTGATGGGATCTGGTGCATTAGTGCTGGTATGATCGCACCTGTCAAGTGTGGCGCGATCAACTGCTTTATTGCTTCGCAAGGCCGCCGCGCGCGCTTCAAACGATCATAACTTTCTGTCCGGGATGAATCTCGAGGCCCAGGAGGCGCCGCTGGAAAGCTCGTCCTGAGCCTGCCGCCGACCCAACCCGGGCTCGCCCGGTTGAGGTCAACCTCGACCCCAGAAACCTGTTCCGGGGCCCGTTTCGGAGCTTTTGCAGCAACGCCAAGGATCGGAGTCGCCGGGTGAGTAAACCGACCTGCCGCGGTCCCGGGCCCGCCTCTGCCGCCGAGAAGGATTTTAGCAATCGAAACCATGCGCGTGCGCCCCACCAAAAGAACAAGCCCGACTGACGCAAAAAGGAGGAGGTGCAACACAAGGACTTCCCAGGAGGTCACCCATCCCAATACTACTCTCGCCCAAGCACGCTTAACTGCAGGATTTTGATGGGATCCGGTGCATTAGCGCTGGTATGATCGTACCTGTCAAGTGTGGCGCGATCAACTGCTTTATGGCTTCGCAAGGCCGCCGCGCGCGCTTCAAACGATCATAACTTTCTGCCCGTGATCAATCTCGAGGCTCGGGAGACGCCGCTGGAAAGCTCGTCCTGAGCCCGCCGCCGTCCCAACCAGGACTCGCCCGGTTGAGGTCGACCTGGACCTTAGAAACCTGTTCCGGGCCCCGTTTCGGAGCTTTTGCAGCAACGCCAAGGATTGGAGCCGCCGGGTCAGTAAACCGACCTGCCGCGGTCTCGGGCCCGCCTCTGCCGCCGAGAAGGATTTAAGCAATCGAAACCATGCGCGTGCGCGCCACCAAAAGAACAAGCCCGACTGACGCAAAAAGGAGGAGGTGCAACACGAGGACTTCCCAGGAGGTCGCCCATCCCACTACAACTCTCGCCCAAGCACGCTTAACTGCGGGGTTCTGATGGGATCCGGTGCATTAGTGCTGGTATGATCGCACCTGTCAAGTGTGGCGCGATCAACTGCTTTATGGCTTCGCAAGGCCGCCGCGCGCGCTTCAAACGATCATAACTTTCTGTCCGGGATGAATCTCGAGGCCCGGGAGGCGCCGCTGGAAAGCTCGTCCTGAGCCCGCCGCCGTCCCAACAAGGGCTCGCCCGGTTTAGGTCGACCTCGACCCCAGAAACCTGTTCTGGGGCCCGTTTCAGAGCTTTTGCAGCAACTCCAAGGATCGGAGCCGCCGGGTGAGGAAACCGACCTGCCGCGGTCCAGGGCCCGCCTCTGCCGCCGAGAAGGATTTGAGCAATCGAAACCATGCGCGTGCGCGCCACCAAAAGAACAAGCCCGACTGACGCAAAAAGGAGGAAGTGCAACACGAGGACTTCGCAGGAGGTCGCCCATCCCAGTACAACTCTCGCCCAGGCACGCTTAACTGCGGGGTTCTGATGGGATCCGGTGCATTAGTGCTGGTATGATCGCACCTGTCAAGTGTGGCGCGATCAACTGCTTTATGGCTTCGCAAGGCCGCCGCGCGCGCTTTAAACGATCATAACTTTCTGCCCGGGATGAATCTCGAGGCTTGGGAGACGCCGCTGGAAAGCTCGTCTTGAGCCCGCCGCCGCCCCAACAAGGGCTCGCCCGGTTTAGGTCGACCTCGACCCCAGAAACCTGTTTTGGGGCCCGTTTCAGAGCTTTTGCAGCAACGCCAATGATCGGAGCCGCCGGGTGAGTAAACCGACCTGCCGCGGTCCCGGGCCCCCCTCCGCCGCCGAGAAGGATTTGAGCAATCGAAACCATGCGCGTGCGCGCAACCAAAAGAACAAGCCCGACTGATGCAAAAAGGAGGAGGTGCAACACGAGGACTTCCCGGGAGGTCACCCATCCCAGCACTACTCTCGCCCAAGCACGCTTAACTGCGGAGTTGTGATGGGATCCGGTGCATTAGTGCTGGTATGATCGCACCTGTCAAGTGTGGCGCGATCAACTGCTTTATGGCTTCGCAAGGCCGCCGCGCGCGCTTCAAACGATCATAACTTTCTGTCCGGGATGAATCTCGAGGCCCGGGAGGCGCCGCTGGAAAGCTCGTCCTGAGCCCGCCGCCGTCCCAACCAGGGCTCGCCCGGTTGAGGCCGACCTCGACCCCAGAAACCTGTTCCGGGGCCCGTTTCGGAGCTTTTGCAGCAACGCCAAGGATCGGAGCCGCCGGGTGAGTAAACCGACCTGCCGCGGTCCCGGGCCCGCCTCCGCCGCCGAGAAGGATTTGAGCAATCGAAAACATGCGCGTGCGCGCCACCAAAAGAACAAGCCCGACTGACGCAAAAAGGAGGAGGTGCAACACGAGGACTTCCCAGGAGGTCACCCATCCCAGTACAACTCTCGCCCAAGCACGCTTAACTGCGGGGTTCTGATGGGATCCGGTGCATTAGTGCTGGTATGATCGCACCTGTCAAGTGTTGCGCGATCAATTGCTTTATGGCTTCGCAAGGCCGCCGCGCGCGCTTCACACGATCATAACTTTCTGTCCGGGATGAATCTCGAGGCTCGGGAGACGCCGCTGGAAAGCTCGTCCTGAGCCCGCCGCGTCCCAACAAGGGCTCGCCCGGTTGAGGTCGACCTCGACCCCAGAAACCTGTTCTGGGGCCCGTTTGGGAGCTTTTGCGGTAACTCCAAAGATCGGAGTCGCCGGGTGAGAAAACCGACCTGCCGCGGTCCCGGGCCCGCCTCTGCCGCCGAGAAGGATTTGAGCAATCGAAACCATGCGCGTGCGCGCCACCAAAAGAACAAGCCCGACTGACGCAAAAAGGAGGAGGTGCAACAGGAGGACTTCTCGGGAGGTCACCCATCCCAGCTCTACTCTCGCCCAAGCACGCTTAACTGCGGAGTTGTGATGGGATCTGGTGCATTAGTGCTGGTATGATCGCACCTGTCAAGTGTGGCGCGATCAACTGCTTTATTGCTTCGCAAGGCCGCCGCGCGCGCTTCAAACGATCATAACTTTCTGTCCGGGATGAATCTCGAGGCCCAGGAGGCGCCGCTGGAAAGCTCGTCCTGAGCCTGCCGCCGACCCAACCCGGGCTCGCCCGGTTGAGGTCAACCTCGACCCCAGAAACCTGTTCCGGGGCCCGTTTCGGAGCTTTTGCAGCAACGCCAAGGATCGGAGTCGCCGGGTGAGTAAACCGACCTGCCGCGGTCCCGGGCCCGCCTCTGCCGCCGAGAAGGATTTTAGCAATCGAAACCATGCGCGTGCGCCCCACCAAAAGAACAAGCCCGACTGACGCAAAAAGGAGGAGGTGCAACACAAGGACTTCCCAGGAGGTCACCCATCCCAATACTACTCTCGCCCAAGCACGCTTAACTGCAGGATTTTGATGGGATCCGGTGCATTAGCGCTGGTATGATCGTACCTGTCAAGTGTGGCGCGATCAACTGCTTTATGGCTTCGCAAGGCCGCCGCGCGCGCTTCAAACGATCATAACTTTCTGCCCGTGATCAATCTCGAGGCTCGGGAGACGCCGCTGGAAAGCTCGTCCTGAGCCCGCCGCCGTCCCAACCAGGGCTCGCCCGGTTGAGGTCGACCTCAACCTTAGAAACCTGTTCCGGGCCCCGTTTCGGAGCTTTTGCAGCAACGCCAAGGATTGGAGCCGCCGGGTCAGTAAACCGACCTGCCGCGGTCTCGGGCCCGCCTCTGCCGCCGAGAAGGATTTAAGCAATCGAAACCATGCTCGTGCGCGCCACCAAAAGAACAAGCCCGACTGACGCAAAAAGGAGGAGGTGCAACACGAGGACTTCCCAGGAGGTCGCCCATCCCACTACAACTCTCGCCCAAGCACGCTTAACTGCGGGGTTCTGATGGGATCCGGTGCATTAGTGCTGGTATGATCGCACCTGTCAAGTGTGGCGCGATCAACTGCTTTATGGCTTCGCAAGGCCGCCGCGCGCGCTTCAAACGATCATAACTTTCTGTCCGGGATGAATCTCGAGGCCCGGGAGGCGCCGCTGGAAAGCTCGTCCTGAGCCCGCCGCCGTCCCAACAAGGGCTCGCCCGGTTTAGGTCGACCTCGACCCAAGAAACCTGTTCTGGGGCCCGTTTCAGAGCTTTTGCAGCAACTCCAAGGATCGGAGCCGCCGGGTGAGGAAACCGACCTGCCGCGGTCCAGGGCCCGCCTCTGCCGCCGAGAAGGATTTGAGCAATCGAAACCATGCGCGTGCGCGCCACCAAAAGAACAAGCCCGACTGACGCAAAAAGGAGGAGGTGCAACACGAGGACTTCGCAGGAGGTCGCCCATCCCAGTACAACTCTCGCCCAGGCACGCTTAACTGCGGGGTTCTGATGGGATCCGGTGCATTAGTGCTGGTATGATCGCACCTGTCAAGTGTGGCGCGATCAACTGCTTTATGGCTTCGCAAGGCCGCCGCGCGCGCTTTAAACGATCATAACTTTCTGCCCGGGATGAATCTCGAGGCTTGGGAGACGCCGCTGGAAAGCTCGTCTTGAGCCCGCCGCCGCCCCAACAAGGGCTCGCCCGGTTTAGGTCGACCTCGACCCCAGAAACCTGTTCTGGGGCCCGTTTCAGAGCTTTTGCAGCAACGCCAATGATCGGAGCCGCCGGGTGAGTAAACCGACCTGCCGCGGTCCCGGGCCCCCCTCCGCCGCCGAGAAGGATTTGAGCAATCGAAACCATGCGCGTGCGCGCAACCAAAAGAACAAGCCCGACTGATGCAAAAAGGAGGAGGTGCAACACGAGGACTTCCCGGGAGGTCACCCATCCCAGCACTACTCTCGCCCAAGCACGCTTAACTGCGGAGTTGTGATGGGATCCGGTGCATTAGTGCTGGTATGATCGCACCTGTCAAGTGTGGCGCGATCAACTGCTTTATTGCTTCGCAAGGCCGCCGCGCGCGCTTCAAACGATCATAACTTTCTGTCCGGGATGAATCTCGAGGCCCAGGAGGCGCCGCTGGAAGGCTCGTCCTGAGCCTGCCGCCGACCCAACCCGGGCTCGCCCGGTTGAGGTCAACCTCGACCCTAGAAACCTGTTCCGGGGCCCGTTTCGGAGCTTTTGCAGCAAGTCCATGGATCGGAGCTGCAGGGTGAGGAAACCGACCTGCCGCTGTCCCGGGCCCTCCTCTGCCGCCGAGAAGGATTTTAGCAATCGAAACCATGCGCGTGCGCCCCACCAAAAGAACAAGCCCGACTGACGCAAAAAGGAGGAGGTGCAACACAAGGACTTCCCAAGAGGTCACCGATCCCAGCACTACTCTCGCCCAAGCACGCTTAACTGCGGAGTTGTGATGGGATCCGGTGCATTAATGCTGGTATGATAGCACCTGTCAAGTGTGGCACGATCAACTGCTTTATGGCTTCGCAAGGCCGCCGTGCGCGCTTCAAACGATCATAACTTTCTGTCCGGGATGAATCTCGAGGCCCGGGAGACGCTCCTTGAAAGCTCGTCCTGAGCCCGCCGTCGTCCCAACCAGGGCTCGCCCGGTTGAGGTCGACCTCGACCCAAGAAACCTGTTCCGGGGCCCGTTTCGGAGTTTTTGCAGCAACGCCAATGATCGGAGCCGCCGGGTGAGTAAACCGACCTGCCGCGGTCCCGGGCCCGCCTCTGCCGCCAAGAAGGATTTGAGCAATCGAAACCATGGGCGTGCGCGCAACCAAAAGAACAAGCCCGATTGACGCAAAAAGGAGGAGGTGCAACACGAGGACTTCCCAGGAGGTCACCCATCCCAGCACTACTCTCGCCCAAGCACGCTTAACTGCGGAGTTGTGATGGGATCTGGTGCATTAGTGCTGGTATGATCGCACCTGTCAAGTGTGGCGCGATCAACTGCTTTATGGCTTCGCAAGGCCGCCGCGCGCGCTTCAAACGATCATAACTTTCTGTCCGGGATGAATCTCGAGGCCTGGGAAGCGCCGCTGGAAAGCTCGTCCTGAGCCCGCCGCCGTCCCAACCAGGGCTCGCCCGGTTGAGGCCGACCTCGACCCCAGAAACCTGTTCCGGGGCCCGTTTCGGAGCTTTTGCAGCAACGCCAAGGATCGGAGCCGCCGGGTGAGTAAACCGACTTACCGCGGTCCCGGGCCCGCCTCCGCCGCCGAGAAGGATTTGAGCAATCGAAAACATGCGCGTGCGCGCCACCAAAACAACAAGCCCGACTGACGCAAAAAGGAGGAGGTGCAACACGAGGACTTCCCAGGAGGTCACCCATCCCAGTACAACTCTCGCCCAAGCACGCTTAACTGCGGGGTTCTGATGGGATCCGGTGCATTAGTGCTGGTATGATCGCACCTGTCAAGTGTTGCGCGATCAATTGCTTTATGGCTTCGCAAGGCCGCCGCGCGCGCTTCACACGATCATAACTTTCTGTCCGGGATGAATCTCGAGGCTCGGGAGACGCCGCTGGAAAGCTCGTCCTGAGCCCGCCGCGTCCCAACAAGGGCTCGCCCGGTCGAGGTCGACCTCGACCCCAGAAACCTGTTCTGGGGCCCGTTTGGGAGCTTTTGCGGTAACTCCAAAGATCGGACTCGCCGGGTGAGAAAACCGACCTGCCGCGGTCCCGGGCCCGCCTCTGCCGCCGAGAAGGATTTGAGCAATCGAAACCATGCGCGTGCGCGCCACCAAAAGAACAAGCCCGGCTGACGCAAAAAGGAGGAGGTGCAACACGAGGACTTCTCGGGAGGTCACCCATCCCAGCTCTACTCTCGCCCAAGCACGCTTAACTGCGGAGTTGTGATGGGATCCGGTGCATTACTGCTGGTATGATCGCACCGGTCAAGTGTGGCGCGATCAACTGCTTTCTGGCTTCGCAAGGCCGCCGCGCGCGCTTCAAATGATCATAACTTTCTGGCCGTGATCAATCTCGAGGCTCGGGAGACGCCGCTGGAAAGCTCGTCCCTAGCCCGCCGCCGTCCCAACCTGGGCTCGCCCGGTTGAGGTCGACCTCGACCCCAGAAACCTGTTCCGAGGCCCGTTTCGGAGCTTTTGCAGCAACGCCAAGGATTCGAGCCGCCGGGTGAGTAAACCGACCTGCCGCGGTCTCGGCCCGCCTCAGCCGCCGACAAGGATTTGAGCAATCGAAACCATGCGCGTGCGCGCCACCAAAAGAACAAGCCCGACTGACGCAAAAAGGAGGAGGTGCAACACGAGGACTTCTCGGGAGGTCAGCCATCCCAGCACTACTCTCGCCCAAGCACGCTTAACTGCGGAGTTGTGATGGGATCTGGTGCATTAGTGCTGGTATGATCGCACCTGTCAAGTGTGGCGCGATCAACTGCTTTATTGCTTCGCAAGGCCACCGCGCGCGCTTTTAACGATCATAACTTTCTGTCCGGGATGAATCTCGAGGCCCGGGAGGCGCCGCTGGAAAGCTCGTCCGGAGCCTGCCGCCGTCCCAACCGGGGCTCGCCCGGTTAAGTCGACCTCGACCCCAGAAACCTGTTCCGGGGCCCGTTTCGGAGCTTTTCCAGCAACGCCAAGGATCGGAGCCGCCGAGTGAGTAAACCGACCTGCCGCGGTCCAGGGCCCGCCCCTGCCTTCGAGAAGGATTTTAGCAATCGAAACCATGCGCGTGCGCCCCACCAGAAGAACAAGCCCGACTGACGCAAAAAGGAGGAGGTGCAACACGAGGACTTCCGAGGAGGTCACCCATCGCAGTTCTACTCTCGCCCAAGCACGCTTAACTGCGGGATTCTCATGGGATCCGATGCATTAGTGCTGGTATGATCGCACCTGTCCAGTGTGGCGCGATCAACTGCTTTATGTCTTCGCAAGCCCGCCGCGCGCGCTTCAAACGATCATAACTTTCTGCCCGTGATCAATCTCGAGGCTCGGGAGACGCCGCTGGAAAGCTCGTCCTGAGCCCGCTGCCGTCCCAACCAGGGCTCGCCCGGTTGAGGTCGACCTCGACCCCAAAAACCTGTTCTGGGGCCCGTTTCGGAGCTTTTGTAGAAACTCCAAGGATCGGAGCTGCCGGGTGAAGAAACCGACCTGCCGCGGTCCCGGGCCCGCCTCTGCCACTGACAAGGATTTTAGCAGTCGAAACCATGCGCGTGCGCCCCACCAAAAGAACAAGCCCGACTGACGCAAAAAGGAGGAGGTGCAACACGAGGACTTCCCAGGAGGTCAACCATCCCAGTACTACTCTCGCCCAAGCACGCTTAACTGCGGGATTCTGATGGGATCCGGTGCATTAGT
Organism: Canavalia gladiata; assembly: GCA_037954105.1. Taxonomy (NCBI): domain Eukaryota; kingdom Viridiplantae; phylum Streptophyta; class Magnoliopsida; order Fabales; family Fabaceae; genus Canavalia; species Canavalia gladiata. The sequence continues at coordinate 26,898,237 of CM075661.1, read as the reverse complement.
GCTGGTATGATCGCACCTGTCAAGTGTGGCGCGATGAACTGCTTTATGGCTTCGCAAGGCCGCCGCGCGCGCTTCAAACGATCATAACTTTCTGCCCGGGATGAATCTCGAGGCTTGGGAAACGCCGCTGGAAAGCTCGTCCTGAGCCCGCCGTCGTCCCAACAAGGGCTCGCCCGGTTGAGGTCGACCTCGACCCTAGAAACCTGTTCTGGGGCCCGTTTCGGAGCTTTTGCAGCAACGCCAATGATCGGAGCCGCCGGGTCAGTAAACCGACCTACCGCGGTCCCGGGCCCGCCTCCGCCGCCGAGAAGGATTTGAGCAATCGAAACCATGCGCGTGCGCGCAACCAAAAGAACAAGCCCGACTGATGCAAAAAGGAGGAGGTGCAACACGAGGACTTCCCGGGAGGTCACCCATCCCAGCACTACTCTCGCCCAAGCACGCTTAACTGCGGAGTTGTGATGGGATCTGGTGCATTAGGGCTGGTATGATCGCACCTGTCAAGTGTGGCGCGATCAACTGCTTTATGGCTTCGCAAGGCCGCCGCGCGCGCTTCAAACGATCATAACTTTCTGTCCAGGATAAATCTCGAGGCCCGGGAGGCGCCGCTGGAAAGCTCGTCCTGAGCCGGCCGCCGTTCCAACCGGGGCTCGCCCGGTTGAGGTCGACCTCGACCCCAGAAACCTGTTACGGGGCCCGTTTCGGAGTTTTTGCAGCAACGCCAAGGATCGGAGCCGCCGGGTGAGTAAACCGACCTGCCGCGGTCCCGGGCCCGCCTCTGCCGCCGAGAAGGATTTTAGCAATCGAAGCCATGAGCCGGGTGCATTAGTGCTGGTATGATCGCACCTGTCAAGTGTGGCGCGATCAACTGCTTTATGGCTTCGCAAGGCCACCGCGCGCGCTTCTTACGATCATAACTTTCTGTCCGGGATGAATCTCGAGGCCCGGGAGGCGCCGCTGGAAAGCTCGTCCTGAGCCCGCCGCCGTCCCAACCGGGGCTCGCCTGGTTGAGGTCGACCTCGACCCAAGAAACCTGTTCCGGGGCCCGTTTCGGAGCTTTTGCAGCAACGCCAATGATCGGAGCCGCCGGGTGAGTAAACCGACCTGCCGCGGTCCCGGGCCCGCCTCCGCCGCCGAGAAGGATTTGAGCAATCGAAACCATGCGCGTGCGCGCAACCAAAAGAACAAGCCCCACTGACGCAAAAAGAAGGAGGTGCAACACGACGACTTCCCAGGTGGTCACCCATCCCAGTACTACTCTCGCCCAAGCACGCTTAACTGCGGGGTTCTGATGGGATCCAGTGCATTAGTGCTGGTATGATCGCACCTGTCAAGTGTGGCGCGATCAACTGCTTTATGGCTTCGCAAGGCCGCCGGGCGTGCTTCAAACGATCATAACTTTCTGCCCGGGATGAATCTCGAGGCTCGGGAGACGCCGCTGGAAAGGTCGTCCTGAGCCCGCCGCCGTCCCAACAAGGGCTCGCCCATTTGAGGTCGACCTCGACCCTAGACACCATTTCTGGGGCCCGTTTCGGAGCTTTTGCAGCAACTCCTAGGATCGGAGCCGCCGGGTGAGGAAACCGACCTGCCGCGGTCCCGGGCCCGCCTTCGCCGCCGAGAAGGATTTTAGCAATCGAAGCCATTCGCCGGGTGCATTAGTGCTGGTATGATCGCACCTGTCAAGTGTGGCGCGATCAACTGCTTTATGGCTTCGCAAGGCCGCCGCGCGCGCTTCATACGATCATAACTATCTGTCCGGGATGAATCTCGAGGCCCAGGAAGCGCCGCTGGAAAGCTCGTCCTGAGCCCGCCGCCGTCCCAATCAGGGCTCGCCCGGTTGAGGTCGACCTCGACCCAAGAAACCTGTTCCGGGGCCCGTTTCGGAGCTTTTGCAGCAACGCCAATGATCGGAACCGGCGGGTGAGTAAATCAACCTGCCGCGGTCCGGGGCCCGCCGCCGCCGCCGAGAAGGATTTGAGCAATCGAAACCATGCGCGTGCGCGCAACCAAAAGAACAAGCCCGACTGATGCAAAAAGGAGGAGGTGCAACACGAGGACTTGCCGGGAGGTCACCCATCCCAGCACTACTCTCGCCCAAGCACGCTTAACTGCGGAGTTGTGATGGGATCTGGTGCATTAGTGCTGGTATGATCGCACCTGTCAAGTGTGGCGCGATCAACTGCTTTATGGCTTCGCAAGGCCGCTGCGCGCGCTTCAAACGATCATAACTTTCTGTCCGGGATGAATCTCGAGGCCCGGGAGGCGCCGCTGGAAAGCTCGTCCTGAGCCGGCCGCCGTCCCAACCTGGGCTCGCCCGGTTGAGGTCGACCTCGACCCCAGAAACCTGTTCCGGGGCCCGTTTCGGAGTTTTTGCAGCAACGCCAAGGATCGGAGCCGCCGGGTGAGTAAACCGACCTGCCGTGGTCCCGGGCCCGCCTCTGCCGCCGAGAAGGATTTTAGCAATCGAAGCCATGCGCCGGGTGCATTAGTGCTGGTATGATCGCACCTGTCAAGTGTGGCGCGATCAACTCCTTTATGGCTTCGCAAGGCCGCCGCGCGCGCTTCATACGATCATAACTATCTGTCCGGGATGAATGTCGAGGCCCGGGAGGCGCCGCTTGAAAGCTCGTCCTGAGCCCGCCGCCGTCCCAACCAGGGCTCGCCTGGTTGAAGTCGACCTCGACCCCAGAAACCTGTTCCGGGGCCCGTTTCAGAGCTTTTGCAGCAACGCCAATGATCGGAGCCGCCAGGTGAGTAAACCGACCTGCCGCGGTCCCGGGCCCGCCTCCGCCGCCGAGAAGGATTTGAGCAATCGAAACCATGCGCGTGCGCGCAACCAAAAGAACAAGCCCGACTGACGCAAAAAGGAGGAGGTGCAACACGAGGACTTCCCAGGTGGTCACCCACCCTAGTACTACTCTCGCCCAAGCACGCTTAACTGCGGGGTTCTGATGGGATCCGGTGCATTAGTGCTGGTATGATCGCACCTGTCAAGTGTGGCGCGATCAACTGCTTTATGGCTTCGCGAGGCCGCCGCGCGCGCTTCAAACGATCATAACTTTCTGCCCGGGATGAATCTCGAGGCTCGGGAGACGCCGCTGGAAAGGTCGTCCTGAGCCCGCCGCCGTCCCAACAAGGGCTCGCCCATTTGAGGTCGACCTCGACCCTAGACACCTGTTCTGGGGCCCGTTTCGGAGCTTTTGCAGCAACTCCTAGGATCGGAGCCGCCGGGTGAGGAAACCGACCTGCCGCGGTCCCGGGCCCGCCTTCGCCGCCGAGAAGGATTTTAGCAATCGAAGCCATGCGCCGGGTGCATTAGTGCTTGTATGATCGCACCTGTCAAGTGTGGCGCGATCAACTCCTTTATCGCTTCGCAAGGCCGCCGCGCGCGCTTCATACGATCATAACTATCTGTCCGGGATGAATCTCGAGGCCCGGGAAGCGCCGCTGGAAAGCTCGTCCTGAGCCCGCCGCCGTCCCAACCCGGGCTCGCCCGGTTGAGATCGACCTCGACCCCATAAACCTGTTCCGGGGCCCGTTTCGGAGCTTTTGCAGCAACGCCAATGATCGGAACCGGCGGGTGAGTAAACCGACCTGCCGCGGTCCCGGGCCCGCCTCCGCCGCCGAGAAGGATTTGAGCAACCGAAACAATGCGCGTGCGCGCAACCAAAAGAACAAGCCCGACTGATGCAAAAAGGAGGAGGTGCAACACGAGGACTTCCCGGGAGGTCACCCATCCCAGCACTACTCTCGCCCAAGCACGCTTAACTACGGAGTTGTGATGGGATCTGGTGCATTAGTGCTGGTATGATCGCACCTGTCAAGTGTGGCGCGATCAACTACTTTATGGCTTCGCAAGGCCGCCGCGCTCGCTTCAAACGATCATAACTTTCTGTCCGGGATGAATCTCGAGGCCCGGGAGGCGCCGCTGGAAAGCTCGTCCTGAGCCCGCCGCCGTCCCAACCCGAGCTCGCCCGGTTGAGGTCGACCTCGACCCCAGAAACCTGTTCCGGGGCCCGTTTCGGAGCTTTTGCAGCAACGCCAATGATCGGAACCGCCGGGTGAGTAAACCGACCTGCCGCAGTCCCGGGCCCGCCTCCGCCGCCGAGATGGATTTGAGCAATCGAAACCATGCGCGTGCGCGCAACCAAAAGAACAAGCCCGACTGATGCAAAAAGGAGGAGGTGCAACACGAGGACTTCCCGGGAGGTCACCCATCCCAGCACTACTCTTGCCCAAGCACGCTTAACTGCGGAGTTGTGATGGGATCCGGTGCATTAGTGCTGGTATGATCGCACCTGTCAAGTGTGGCGCGATCAACTCCTTTATGGCTTCGCAAGGCCGCCGCGCGCGCTTCAAACGATCAGAACTTTCTGCCCGGGATGAATCTCGAGGCTCGGGAGACGCCGCTGGGAAGCTCGTCCTGAGCCCGCCGCCGTCCCAACAAGGGCTCGCCCGGTTGAGGTCGACCTCGACCCAAGAAACCTGTTCTGGGGCCCGTTTCGGAGCTTTTGCAGCAACTCCAAGGAGCGGAGCCGCCGGGTGAGGAAACCGACCTGCCGCGGTCTCGGGCCCGCCTCTGCCGCCGAGAAGGATTTTAGCAATCGAAGCCATGCGAGTGCGCCCCACCAAAAGAACAAGCCCGACTGACGCAAAAAGGAGGAGGTGCAACACGAGGACTTCCCAGGAGGTCACCCATCCCAGCACTACTCTCGCCTAAGCACGCTTACCTGCGGAGTTGTGATGGGATCCGGTGCATTAGTGCTGGTATGATCGCACCTTTGAAGTGTGGCGCGATCAACTGCTTTATGCCTTCGCAAGGCCGCCGCTCGCGCTTCAAACGATCATAACTTTCTGTCCGGGATGAATCTCGAGGCCCGGGAGGCGCCGCTGGAAAGCTCGTCCTGAGCCGGCCGCCGTCCCAACCCGGGCTCGCCCGGTTGAGGTCGACCTCGACCCCAGAAACCTGTTCCGGGGCCCGTTTCGGAGTTTTTGCAGCATTGCCGAGGATCGGAGCCGCCGGGTGAGTAAACCGACCTGCCGCGGTCCCGGGCCCGCCTTCGCCGCCGAGAAGGATTTGAGTAATCGAAACCATGCGCGTGCGCACCACCAAAAGAACAAGCCCGACTGACGCAAAAAGAAGGAGGTGCAACACGAGGACTTCCCAGGAGGTCAGCCATCCCAGCACTACTCTCGCCCAAGCACGCTTAACTGCAGAGTTGTGATGGGATCCGGTGCGTTAGTGCTGGTATGATCGCACCTGTCAAGTGTGGCGCGATCAACTCCTTTATGGCTTCGCAAGGCCGCCGCGCGCGCTTCAAACGATCATAACTTTCTGCCCGGGATGAATCTCGAGGTTCGGGAGACGCCGCTGGGAAGCTCGTCCTGAGCCCGCCGCCGTCCCAACAAGGGCTCGCCCGGTTGAGGTCGACCTCGACCCAAGAAACCTGTTCTGGGGCCCGTTTCGGAGCTTTTGCAGCAACTCCGAGGATCGGAGCCGCCGGGTGAGGAAACTGACCTGCCGCGGTCTCGGGCCCGCCTCTGCCGCCGAGAAGGATTTTAGCAATCGAAGCCATGCGAGTGCGCCCCACCAAAAGAACAAGCCCGACTGACGCAAAAAGGAGGAGGTGCAACACGAGGACTTCCCAGGAGGTCACCCATCCCAGCACTACTCTCGCCTAAGCACGCTTACCTGCGGAGTTGTGATGGGATCCGGTGCATTAGTGCTGGTATGATCGCACCTTTCAAGTGTGGCGCGATCAACTGCTTTATGCCTTCGCAAGGCCGCCGCGCGCGCTTCAAACGATCATAACTTTCTGCCCGGGATGAATCTCGAGGCTCGGGAGACGCCGCTGGAAAGCTCGTCCTGAGCCCGCCGCCGTCCCAACCAAGGCTCTCCCGGTTGAGGTCGACCTCGACCCCAACAGCTTCATGGGACATAAGGCTATTAAGGAGTTCTAAATTAGACGGGGTAATAGTTTTGAGTAACTCATTGGAATAGGATCGAAATGTGCAATATTTCTCTCATTTGATTTTCTTTGAGGTTGGCTAAGGTTGGTGTTTTGGTTCTAGGGCCTTGGTGGTTGTTGAGGGAACGTTTGTGTTGGTGGAGAGGTGAAGGGGGTATTCGGTTGGAATGATGTTGGAGGGTTGTAGGTTGGTTGATATGTGGGTTGAGATGTGGCTACCATGTGTGGGTACGTTGGGAATTGTGGGTGGTATGGTAGTTTGTAATTTGGTGGCGAGGTTACGGGGCGGTTCAGGTTGGCAGAGACATAATGCACTTCGGCCTCTTTCTTTTTCCAGGAATTATTTTTTGGTTTTTTTGTGCTTACGCTACTGACGGCGTTATGCCTGATCTTTCCTCTGCGTAGGCCACTCTCTACTCTTTCTCCATTCAACACCATGTCGGAGAAGTTAGCAGATACGCTACCCATAATCTTGTCATAGAAGGGAGCTGGGAGCGTCTCCATCAAGGTGCTAATCATCTCCTTTTTGAGGAATGGTGGCTGGACTTGAGCGGCCAATTCCCTCCACCGTTGGGCGTATTCCTTGAAAGACTCGTCCTTCCTTTTGACCATGTTCTGGAGTTGGGTCCTATCGGGAGCCATCTCCATATTGTATTTGTATTGTTTCAGGAAGGCATCTGCCATATCCTTCTAGGTATGGATGTATGACCTCTCTAGCTGAATATACCAGCTGGCTGCTGCTCCAGTTAAACTGTCCTGGAAGAAATGAATGAGCATCTTATCATTATGCACATGAGAGGCCATTTTCTGACAGTACATGGTCAGGTGGCTTCTTGGACAACCCGTTCCCTGATATTTCTCAAACTCTGGCGTTTTGAACTTTGGGGAAATTATAACGTTGGGTACCAAGGATAGATCAGAGGCTTCCACTGCTCCATAGCCACTTCCTTCGATGGCCCTGACCCTTTCCTCCAAATGTTGCCACTTTCCACTAAAGTTGATTTCCTGATTGGCAGGCTTCAACTGTGGTTCATTCACAGTTTGGCCAATTTGGTGGGTTGAGGTATAGGGTCCTTCAGGTTTGGTGGCCTAACTGTAAGGGTGTGGTTAGTGTGAGTTCAGAGGATGAATTGTGATGGGGACGAAATATGTTGAGTTTTCGGTGACAGTGGTGTTCATGTGGGTGTAGTCTGGGTTGACATTAGGGGGGTAGGTGGTTGGAGGATTGGAATAGTAAGGGAGTGATGAGTTCACATGTGGTGGGAAGGCAGTCGCGGTATTTGTATGATGAGGGTAGGCCGGTGGGTTTGTGTGAGGGAAGTAGGCGGGAGGATTAGCTTGGTGAGGGTGAGTGGAAGGGTTGGTTTGTGAAGGATGAATGGATGGGTTTGCATGAGAAGGGTAGATAGGGGGATTTGGATGGTGTTGGTGAGTAGTGGAGGTTATGTGTAGGGGATGCGCAACAGGGTTTTCACCCGTGGGAGCACCTTGAGAGTTTGTCCCATAGGGGGGTTCATAGCTGGGTGGCAGCCCGTATGACCATTCCAGTTCAGAGACGACTTGAATAGGCATCGACGCACTGGTGGCCTGCAATGCTTCTGTCCCCGTAGGTCCCTCTGTGTTCTTCTCTAACAGTTTCATGAATTTGGCAACTTGATCTTTCAGCTCCGCCACTTCATTTCTGAGTTCTTCATTCTAGGTCTCCAGCTCGCTCATGATTTTGGCTTTGGATCTAGTGCTATAAGAGTGTTGAGGGAGTCGTGAGTCCACTATTTTGTTATCTATACAAAGCTGAATTAATTAGTTGTTGATAAAATAAAAATAAAAAATTAGATGCAAACTAAATGTTAAGGGACCAGATTCTCGTTTGAGTATTGTCGCTGGTCAGGCGTGTTTCTTGCGTTCTATGCATGAAATGGAAATTAATACAGAATCACGCATGGGAAAAACTCATTTTATTCAAACAAACACAGTTCATTGTACATTTTGTTCTTCCTATTTGGCTAAGACAATGTATTTATTCATTCTCAGGATCATATTTTTACAAAATAGGATAAAGTTCTCGACTTTAGGAGGAGTATTGAGAGGACGTAGCGATGCTTCCGCCCTTTTGAGCAGCGGTGGTATCTCTTCAATTGTCGTGTTGGCTAGGCTTGCTAGCCTTTCGAAACACTTAGTCCAGTGATCAGCAGTGTCTTTGTACCATTGGTTTTCATCTTGTATGTCGCTTATTCCTTGTTGCTGCATCCTTATGACATCTATAACATTCCACCTTTCTTGGTTTACTTCATCTCCCATGCCATAAGTAAACCCTCGATCTGTTTTTTCATGTCCTCTACTCGTTGCAGCAGGTCGTTTCCCTCATCGACTAGATAGTCCATCTCCACTTGAACTCGGTTCTTCTCCGCCAAGATCTGATCTTTCTCTTCCTTGATTTTGCGGACTCGGGATCTCATTTGCTCCAGAATATTTCTTAGCTGATGATTTTCTTGGAGTGCGACGTCCCTTTCCTGTACTCTCAGCTCGAGTTCCTTATTGGCTTCCTGCAAGCTCAGGTGGATTCGGGAGGCGTGCTCACGCTCGTTTTTTTGTTGGTCCCGAATATTCTCCATAACAGCATCCTTCTCTTGATTTTCTCTTTTAAGTGAAACACCCTCCTACTGTGCTTTCAACAGCTCTTCCTCGAGCTTACTATTGTTCTTGGTCATAGCCTCTAATTTCTCCCTCAGATCTTTAACAGCTTCATCTTCAAACACCATTGGTGTCGGTTGGCTCCCAAATGGAGTAACTGGAGGTTTGAATGGTAACTTGATCTGTTGCACCCTTTCTCTAACCCACTACTTGTATTTTGCTTTGGTGGCGCAACTACGGACTCCCAATTCTTTTCCTTTGTGGGTGACGCTCTCCCACACCTCTCGAACCCGTCGGAGACCTTCGGTGAATTACCCTTCATACCTCAAAAGGAAAGGGGCTATAAGCTCGTTTGACGTAGGATAAGCCAACTGCCTTTGCCCCAATATTGGATTGTAGCTGATGCAGCCTCTAACTCCCATTAGTGGGATGTTTGGGAAACCCTTACAGTGATAGATGACACTTGTTCTTTGTTGCCAAGCGGGTTGCCATCTAACTTGTTCCTCTGTCAGGCTGGCGAAGTGAGTCGCCCATTCTTCATTGCTCATGGGTTTTACCTGATAGCTCAATAGATCTGATATAGGGCACTGCACCTTCACATTCCTTTTGAAGACATGAGCCGTTATCCAGATGTATAACACGGGTAGATAGCAGATTAGTTTCTTCCCCTTTTTCTCGTGACAGAAATCCAGTGTACAGTAAACATCTACTAGAAAGGCTGTGATAGGATTCTTTGCTTTGTTTTTCTTAGCCAAGAAGATATCTACCACAATTAGGGCAACGAAGTTCTCTATGCAAGGAAAAAGAACTAACCCATAGATAGTGAGGGCCAATAAATCCACGTAAACGACCCAATGGTTGCTGTTGGCCAAGTGCTGCATGTATTCTTCCAGGAACTGTCTAGTAAACCCCTTGGCTTGATTCTTTCCCTGGTAGTCGGCCAATAGGTCTCCTGACTGTAGGCCTAGAACCTGTGCGATAACTCGAAATGATGAATGATGCTCCAAGTGGTTGAATGGTCTGCATCCTTCCAACGGCAGATCCAGAATCTGTTCAAACTCCTCCAAAGTCAGTGCCAGCTGAAAATCCGAGAAAGTGAAGCATCGAAGGGGAAGATCGTAGAATTGAACTAATGCTGTGAGGGCCCCTTCCTGTACCTTGACTTTCAATAGTTTTAGGATATTTCCGTATTTCTTAGTGAACTTCATCTGTTGAATACTTGACAATTTACTACCGAATGTCTCCAGGCTAGCAAGGTCCATCACCTTGACTCCCACACGTCTTCTTTTCCTCAACTATCCAGATTCCATATTAATTTCCATTTCACCTCTTTTGAAAATCTCTGAGAACCTGGTCCCTCAACAGGAAAAAAGAAAAGGAACAAACATAAACATGTTAGATGTTTGACACAACGAACTAAGGCACGATGAATGATGAGTCGAAACAATAAATATGATCATTTATTTTTATTTTTTGTTTACTTTTTTGTTACATGGACTTCCCTCTCCCTTTTTTTCCTCTCTGTATTTTCCTTCCCTTTTTTCTTTTCCTATTTTTTTTTCTCTCTTTTTTTTCCTTTTTTTCTTTTTTTCTTTTTTTCTTTTTCCTTTCTTTTCTTTTAAGATTCTTATTCCCTCCCTTCATGATAGATAATTTTACAAATGCTTATAAATAGAACCTCATGGAAGCGGCATACCCCCTGTTTATGTCCTAAATGAGTGTCCTATCCTACGGGTTTAACGCTTCTAGTGCATGAACCTCTCATAAGGTGGTTTGTAATCCTGAGGTGTGGTGGTCACCAGAGCCAAGTTCCAGTCCATAATGCTTGCTACAACAGTAGAAAAAGCTACCAGTTGCAAGGCACAAGAATAGGATGCACTCTAGCCGGGATTTTCGTGATAGTCAAACAGGACGTACATCCAAAGTGACACCACTAGATCCCTCTAATCCTAAGTTTTACACAGACCTGAGTATAGGGTCCCACTAATGAGATAAATGCACTAGTGTGGTATGTGTGGGGTACATAAGCAATTGGGATACCTGCAATTGGGGAAATCACAACAAACATGTATGGCAATTTATTATTCTTCTACCCTACAGTTGTACAACAAACAAATGAACATGGCAGATGAATAAATAAATAGGTAACAGGTAAATAAATAGGAAAAGGATCAATAATGCACACTCAATTATAAATGGGCTTGACTCTCTAAGGGTCCCTAGTGGAGTCGCCATCTGTCGTAACCGTAATTATAACGCAATGACGAACTCCTTAGAATTTAAAAGGAACTGTGTTCGAATTTGTGGAGTCGCCACCAAATTTATATTTAAGGGAAAAATATGTGGAAAAACCCTAACTTGAGGATGAGATTCGAAGTTCGAGAGTCGATTATGAGTGGGGAAGGTGTTAGGAACCCCACTCGTCTGTTCCGAACAACGGTACCCTTAAATTGAGTGTGTGATCTTGAACTTTTGAAAATTGTTTGATCCCTAAAAATAAATAAGTTTGTACAAGAAAAAGGCCTGACAAGACTTGATCCTGCTCCTACGTATTCCCTGGTGCAATGGGAAACTCAAGGCTACATAGTTCTGGTTGTTTTGAAGACTTGATCTTCGGGGTTCTTAAGAGAATTTTGGAAGATAAATTTAAAAAAAATGGCGTTGATGTTTTGCATATTTTTTACTCCCACGGACATACAGAGTCCCAGACAACTAAGGCTATACAAGGACCCTTACGAGTTTTTGAACACCGAACAGTAGAAGCAGCTACCAGTTGGTATTTAGGACTTGTTGTGTGAGACTAAGAATTTTGTAGAAAGCGATTTCATTATTTGAAAAGCTTTTTCAACGTCCACATGTGCACGGGATCCCAGAAAACTACGACTGTACAGGGATCCATACGAGTTTCTAAACACCAAACAGTAGAAAGAGCTACCAGTTGGTATTTAGGACTCGTCGCGTGAAACCAAGAATTTTGTAGAAGGAGCTTTCATTATTTGAAAAGCTTTTTCAAGGTCCATGTGTGCACGGGATCCCCAACAACTACGGCTGTACAGGGGTCCATACTAGTTTCCAAACACTGAACAGTAGAAAAAACTACTAGTTGGTATTTAGGACTCGTCGCGTGAAACCTTAAGCCAAAACAAGTTTGGACTTGATTTTTAAATATCGAGGAAAAGGGATAAGAGGGAATATGCTTGCACCAAATTGAGAGAATGAATTTAGTTTCGATTGAAGAAGGGAGGATTGGATTTGTAATTTAGATTTGATCTCGGTAACGAAGAAGTTGATAAAAAAAAAGAGTTGATTGTGAAATGATTGAAAATTATCATTTAATTTTATAAAATCCTTTGTGATGTTATGCCCACAATCCTGTGAATGGGGCCTATTAAAGTATAGGGAACAACCCAATTATTTTGAATTTAGCTTATCCGTACCAGCGCGGTCTCTTTGAATATGATGTCCTCAGCCTGTTCCATTTTGAATTGGCTACCCAGCGTTTCAAAGCGGCCGGTCTGATCTCTAATGGCTTAACTAGCCTTATTGAGTAGATGGCCCCACCCTGCGGCACCCAATTTTAGTTGGTTACTATTAATATGGAAGATAGCATCCTTGGCTCAACTATAGATGAGATGGGGGGCCCACTGTATCCTGCCCCCATCCTCACATACAGGGCCCAATTTGGATTCGTCACAATCCATAAACGAGGGCATTCACAGGTTTGAAATTAAAGGGCGTTCACAGGTACTGAGCCTGAAACTTGATAACCAGGGACGATGGGCCGATCCATTGAGTTTCACTTCTCGCTTAGTAGTAGCATCTACAGGCATCAATTTCAGTAACAACTGGGTGTCTAGGACGTCATCACTTGGCCTGAAGCTTGCATGCTACTGAGTTGAGCGTGGTACTTCACATGAGGACTTTCACTTCTTTGTTCATTAGTGTTCGTCGCCACTGCATGGAGAACAATCATGGCCCAGGATCACTATTTATTCCCTGACTCGGCTCCAGCTAGTTGCATGCATACAGTTTATCCTTACGTAAAAGCTCAAAGTCAATTGGACCCCCTATACCACACACTCAATGTCTTGGTTTTACTTTTTGCGGGCACTCTCTTACGCCGAGATTAGAGGCTTGCTTGTAACATCTTATGGGCATGAACTGCAAACCAACCCTCATGGTGGAAGGGTCTGTGTGCCTTTCACCATTACTTCCTGCGAGGAAATCCAACTAATGCCGAGCTGCAGAGACGCTGCTATGTCCCAAACCTGTTCAAGGGTGATTATTCTTCCTGGGTATCTCAGTGTTTGGGTCTTGCTCGACATGCAGCGAGTATTTTCTCCAATCCATTCGACCGCTTTGGAGAGCACCCAAGCTAGCTTCTTCAAGGGCTTCTACTGTATCCTATGCGGAGTGAAGAAGGAGGACAGGGTGCATATGGAATCCACGTAGAATTTTGATATGGGAATCTTTCTAGCATTCGGATCATCCCTCCTTTTGGGACGAGACTTGGTACCTCCCCACTTTCGTATGGAAGTCCGACTGACGCAAAAAGGAGGAGGTGCAACACGAGGACTTCTCGGGAGGTCACCCATCCCAGCACTACTCTCGCCCAAGCACGCTTAACTGCGGAGTTGTGATGGGATCTGGTGCATTAGTGCTGGTATGATCGCACCTGTCAAGTGTGGCGCGATCAACTGCTTTATTGCTTCGCAAGGCCGCCGCGCGCGCTTCAAACGATCATAACTTTCTGTCCGGGATGAATCTCGAGGCCTGGGAGGCGCCGCTGGAAAGCTCGTCCTGAGCCTGCCGCCGTCCCAACCAGGGCTCGCCCGGTTGAGGTCGACCTCGACCCCAGAAACCTGTTCCGGGGCCCGTTTCGGAGCTTTTGCAGCAACGCCAAGGATCGGAGCCGCCGGGTGAGTAAACCGACCTGCCGCGGTCCAGGGCCCGCCTCTGCCGCCGAGAAGGATTTTAGCAATCGAAACCATGCGCGTGCGCCCCACCAAAAGAACAAGCCCGACTGACGCAAAAAGGAGGAGGTGCAACACGAGGACTTCCCAGGAGGTCACCCATCCCAGTACTACTCTCGCCCAAGCACGCTTAACTGCGGGATTCTGATGGGATCCGGTGCATTAGTGCTGGTATGATCGCACCTGTCAAGTTTGGCTTCGCAAGGCCGCTGCGCGCGCTTCAAACGATCATAACTTTCTGCCCGGGATGAATCTCGAGGCTCGGGAGACGCCGCTGGAAAGCTCGTCCTGAGCCCGCCGCCCTCCCAACAAGGGCTCGCCCGGTTGAGGTCGACCTCGACCCCAAAAACCTGTTCCGGGGCCCATTTCGGAGCTTTTGCAGCAACGCCAAGGATCGCAGCCGCCGGGTGAGTAAACCGACCTGCCGCGGTCCAGGGCCCGCCTCTGCCGCCGAGAAGGATTTTAGCAATCGAAACCATGCGCGTGCGCCTCACCAAAAGAACAAGCCCGACTGACGCAAAAAGGAGGAGGTGCAACACGAGGACTTCACAGGAGGTCACCCATCCCAGTACTACTCTCGGCCAAGCACGCTTAACTGCGGTATTCTGATGGGATCCGGTGCATTAGTGGTGGTATGATCGCACCTGTCAAGTGTGGCGCGATCAATTGCTTTATGGCTTCGCAAGGCCGCCGCGCGCGCTTCAAACGATCATAACTTTCAGCCCGGGATGAATCTTGAGGCTCGGGAGACGCCGCTGGAAAGCTCGTCCTGAGCCCGCCGCCGTCCCAACAAGGGCTCGCCCGTTTGAGGTCGACCTCGACCCCAGACACCTGTTCTGGGGCCCGTTTCGGAGCTTTTGCAGCAACTCCAAGGATCAGAGCCGCCGGGTGAGGAAACCGACCTGCCGCGGTCCCGGCCCCGCCTCTGCCGCCGAGAAGGATTTTAGCAATCGAAGCCATGCGCCGGGTGCATTAGTGCTGGTATGATCGCACCTATCAAGTGTGGCGCGATCAACTCCTTTATGGCTTCGCAAGGCCGCCGCGCGCGCTTCATACAATCATAACTATCTGTCCGGGATGAATCTCGAGGCCCTGGAGGCGCCGCTGGAAATCTCGTCCTGAGCCCGCCGCCATCCCAACTCGGGCTCGCCCGGTTGAGGTCGACCTCGACCCAAGAAACCTGTTCTGGGGCCCGTTTCGGAGCTTTTGCAGCAACGCCAATGATCGGAGCCGCAAGGTGAGTAAAACGACCTGCCGCGGTCCCGGGCCCGCCTCCGCCGCCGAGAAGGATTTGAGCAATCGAAACCATGCGCGTGCGCGCAACCAAAAGAACAAGCCCGACTGACGCAAAAAGGAGGAGGTGCAACACGAGGACTTCCCAGGTGGTCACCCATCCCAGTACTACTCTCGCCCAAGCACGCTTAACTGCGGGGTTCTGATGGGATCCGCTGCATTAGTGCTGGTATGATCGCACCTGTCAAGTGTGGCGCGATCAACTGCTTTATGGCTTCGCAAGGCCGCCGCGCGCGCTTCAAACGATCATAACTTTCTGCCCGGGATGAATCTCGAGGCTCGGGAGACGCCGCTGGAAAGCTCGTCCTGAGCCCGCCGCCGTCCCAACCGGGGCTCGCCCGGTTGAGGTCGACCTCGACCCCAGAAACCTGTTCCGGGGCCCGTTTCGGAGCTTTTGCAGCAACGCCAATGATCGGAGCCGCCGGGTGAGTAAACCGACCTACCGCGGACCCGGCCCGCCTCCGCCGCCGAGAAGGATTTGAGCAAACGAAACCATGCGCGTGCGCGCAACCAAAAGAAAAAGCCTGACTGATGCAAAAAGGAGGAGCTGCAACACGAGGACTTCCCGGGAGGTCACCCATCCCAGCACTACTCTCGCCCAAGCACGCTTAACTGCGGAGTTGAGATGGGATCTGGTGCATTAGTGCTGGTATGATCGCACCTGTCAAGTGTGGCGCGATCAACTCCTTTATGGCTTCGCAAGGCCGCCGCGCGCGCTTCATACGATCATAACTTTCTGTCCGGGATGAATCTCGAGGCCCGGGAGGCGCCGCTGGAAAGCTCGTCCTGAGCCCGCCGCCGTCCCAACAAGGGCTCGCCCGGTTGAGGTCGACCTCGACCCCAGAAACCTGTTCCGGGGCCTGTTTCGGAGCTTTTGCAGCAACGCCAAGGATCGGAACTGCCGGGTGAGTAAACCGACCTGCCGCGGTCCCGAGCCCGCCTCTGCCGCTGACAATGAGTTGAGCAATCGAAACCATGCGCGTGCGCGCCACCAAAAGAACAAGCCCGACTGACGCAAAAAGGAGGAGGTGCAACACGAGGACTTCCCAGGAGGTCACCCATCCCAGTACTACTCTCGCCCAAGCACGCTTAACTGCGGGGTTCTGATGGGATCCGGTGCATTAGTGGTTGTATGATCGCACCTGTCAAGTGTGGCGCGATCAACTGCTTTATCGCTTCGCAAGGCCGCCGCGCCCGCTTTAGACGATCATAACTTTCTACCCGGGATGAATCTCGAGGCTCGGGAGACACCGCTGGAAAGCTCGTCCTGAGCCCGCCGCCATCCCAACCAGGGCTCGCCCGGTTGAGGTCGACCTCGACCCCAAAAACTTGTTCTGGGGCCCGTTCCGGAGCTTTTACAGCAACTCCAAGGATCGGAGCCGTCGGGTGAGGAAACCGACCTGCCGCGTCCTGGGCCCGCCTCTGCCGCCGAGAAGGATTTTAGAAATCGAAACCATGCGCGTGCGCCCCACCAAAAGAACAAGCCCGACTGACGCAAAAAGGAGGAGGTGCAACACGAGGACTTCCCAGGAGGTCACCCATCCCAAGACTACTCTCGCCCAAGGACGCTTAACTGCGGGGTTCTGATGGGATCCGGTGCATTAGTGCTGGTATGATCGCACCTGTCAAGTGTGGCGCGATCAACTGCTTTATGGCTTCGCAAGGCCGCCGCGCGCCCTTCAAATGATCATAACTTTCTGCCCGGGATGAATCTCGAGGCTCGGGAGACGCCGCTGGAAAGCTCGTCCTGAGCCCGCCGCCGTCCCAACCCGGGCTCGCCCGGTTGAGGTCGACCTCGACCCCAGAAACCTGTTCTGGGGCCCGTTCTGGAGCTTTTACAGCAACTCCAAGGAGCTTTTACAGCAACTCCAAGGATCGGAGCCGCCGGGTGAGGAAACCAACCTGCCGCGGTCCCGGGCCCGCCTCTGCCGCCGAGAAGGATTTTAGAAATCGAAACCATGCGCGTGCGCCCCACCAAAAGAACAAGCCCGACTGACGCAAAAAGGAGGAGGTGCAACACGAGGACTTCCCAGGAGGTCACCCATCCCAAGACTACTCTCGCCCAAGCACGCTTAACTGCGGGGTTCTGATGGGATCCGGTGCATTAGTGCTGGTATGATCGCACCTGTCAAGGGTGGCGCGATCAACTGCTTTATGGCTTCGCAAGGCCGCCGCGCGCGCTTCACACGATGATAACTTTCTGCCATGGATGAATCTCGAGGCTCGGGAGACGCCGCTGGAAAGCTCGTCCTGAGCCCTGCGCCGTCCCAACCTGGGCTCGCCGGGTTGAGGTCGACCTCGACCCCAGAAACCTGTTCTGGGGCCAGTTTCGGAGCTTTTGCAGCATCTCCAAGGATCGGAGCCGCCAGGTGAGTAAACCGACCTGCCGCAGTCCCGGGCCCGCCTCCGCCGCCGAGAAGGATTTGAGCAATCGAAACCATGCGCGTGCGCGCCACCAAAAGAATAAGCCCGACTGACGCAAAAAGGAGGAGGTGCAACACGAGGACTTCCCAGGAGGTCACCCATCCCAGCACTACTCTCGCCCAAGCACGCTTAACTGCGGAGTTGTGATGGGATCTTGTGCATTAGTGCTGGTATGATCGCACCTGTCAAGTGTGGCGCGATCAACTACTTTATGGCTTCGCAAGACCGCCACGCGCGCTTCAAACGATCATAACTTACTGTCCGGGATGAATCTCGAGGCCCGGGAGGTGCCGCTGGAAACCTCGTCCTGAGCCCGCCGCCGTCCCGACCAGGGCTTGCCCGGTTGAGGTGCACCTAGACCCCAGAAACCTGTTTTGGGACCCGTTTCGGGGCTTTTGCAGCAACTCCAAGGATCGGAGCCGCCGGGTGAGGAAACCGACCTGCCGCGGTTCTGGGCCCGCCTCTACCGCCGAGAAGGATTTTAGAAATCTAAACCATGCGCGTGCGCCCCACCAAAAGAACAAGCCCGACTGACGCAAAAAGGAGGAGGTGCAACACGAGGACTTCCCAGGAGGTCACCCATCCCAGCACTACTCTCGCCCAAGCACGCTTAACTGCGGGGTTCTGATGGGATCCAGTGCATTAGTGCTGGTATGATCGCACCTGTCAAGTGTGGCGTGATCAACTGCTTTATGGCTTCGCAATGCCGCCGCGCGCGCTCCAAACGATCATAACTTTCTGCCCGGGATGAATCTCGAGGCTCGGGAGACGCCGCTGGAAAGCTCGTCCTGAGCCCTGCGCCGTCCCAACCTGGGCTCGCCCGGTTGAGGTCGACCTCGACCCAAGAAACCTGTTCTGGGGCCAGTTTCGGTGCTTTTGCAGCACCTCCAAGGATCGGAGCAGCCGGGTGAGGAAACCGACCTACCGCGATCCCGGGCCCGCCTTTGCCGCCGAGAAGGATTTTAGCAATCGAAACCATGCGCGTGCGCGCCACCAAAAGAACAAGCCCGAATGACGCAAAAAGGAGGAGGTGCAACACGAGGACATCCCAGGAGGTCACCCATCCCAGCACTACTCTCGCCCAAGCACGCTTAACTGCGGAGTTGTGATGGGATCTGGTGCATTCGTGCTGGTATGATCGCACCTGTCAAGTGTGGCGCGATCAACTGCTTTACGGCTTCCCAAGGCCGCCGCGCGCGCTTTATACGATCATAACATTCTGTTCGGGATGAATCTCGAGGCCCGGCAAGCGCCGCTGGAAAGCTCGTCCTGAGCCCGCCGCTGTCCCAGCCAGGGCTCGCCCGGTTGAGGTCGACCTCGACCCCAGAAACCTGTTCCGGGGCCCATTTCGGAGCTTTTGCAGCAACGCCAAGGATCGAAGCCGCTAGGTGAGTAAACCGACCTGGCGCGGTCCCGGGCCCGCCTCCGCCGCCGAGAAGGATTTGAGCAATCGAAACCATGCGTATGCGCGCCACCAAAAGAACAAGCCCGACTGACACAAAAAGGAGGAGGTGCAACAGGAGGACTTCCCAGGAGGTCACCCATCCCAGTACAACTCTTGCCCAAGCACGCTTAACTGCGGGCTTCTGATGGGATCCGGTGCATTAGTGCTGGTATGATTGCACCTGTCAAGTGTGGCGCGCTCAACTGCTTTATGGCTTCGCAAGGCTGCCGTGCGCGCTTTAAACGATTATAACTTTCTGCCCGGGATGAATCTCGAGGCTCGGGAGACGCCGCTGGAAAGCTCGTCCTGAGCCCGCCGCCGTCCCAACCAGGGCTCGCCCGGTTGAGGTCGACCTCGACCCCAGAAACCTGTTCTGGGGCCCGTTTCGGAGCTTTTGCAGCAAGTCCAAGGATCGGAGCCGCCGGGTGAGGAAACCGACCTGCCGGTGTCCCGGGCCCGCCTCTACCGCCGAGAAGGATTTTAGCAAACGAAACCATGCGCGTGCGCCCCACCAAAAGAACAAGCCCGACTGACGCAAAAGGAAGGAGGTGTAACACGAGGACTTCCCAGGAGGTCACCCATCCCAGCACTACTCTCGCCCAAGCACGCTTAACTGCGGAGTTGTGATGGGATCCGGTGCATTAGTGCTGGTATGATCGCCCCTTTCAAGTGTGGCGCGATCAACTGCTTTATGGCTTCGCCAGGCCGCCGCGCGCGCTTCAAACGATCATAACTTTCTGCCCGGGATGAATCTCGAGGCTCGGAAGACGCCGCTGGAAAGTTCATCCGGAACCCGCCGCCGTCCCTACCAAGGCTCGCTCGGTTGAGGTCGACCTCGACCCCAAAAACCTGTTCCGGGACCCGTTTTGGAGCTTTTGCAGCAACGCCAACGATCGGAGCCGCCGGGTGAGTAAACCGACCTGCCGCGGTCCCGGGCCTGCCTCCGCCGCCGAGAAGGATTTGAGCAATCGAAACCATGCGCGTGCGCGCCACCAAAAGAACAAGCCCGACTGACGCAAAAAGGAGGAGGTGCAACACGAGGACTTCCCGGGAGGTCAGCCATCCCAGCACTACTCTCGCCCAAGCGCGCTTAACTGCGGAGTTGTGATGGGATCTGGTTCATTGGTGCTGGTATGATCGCACCTGTCAGGTGTGGCGCGATCAACTGCTTTATGGCTTCGCAAGGCCGCCGCGCGCGCTTTAAACGATCATAACTTTCTGTCCGGGATGAATCTCGAGGCTCGGGAGGCGCCGCTGGAAAGCTTGTCCTGAGCCCGCCGCCATCCCAGCCAGGGCTCGCCCGGTTGAGGTCGGCCTCGACCCCAGAAACCTGTTCCGGGGCCCGTTTCGGAGCTTTTGCAGCAACGCCAAGGATCGGAGCCGCCGGGTGAGTAAACCGACCTGCCGCGTTCCAGGGCCCGCCTCTGCCGCCGAGAATGAGTTGAGCAATCGAAACCATGCGCGTGCGCGCTACCAAAAGAACAAGCCCGACTGACGCAAAAAGGAGGAGGTACAACACGAGGACTTCCCAGGAGGTCACCCATCCCAGTACTACTCTCGCCCAAGCACGCTTAACTGCAGGGTTCTGATGGGATCCGGTGCTTTAGTGCTGGTATGATCGCACCTGTCAAGTGTGGCGCGATTAACTGCTTTATGGCTTCGCAAGGCCGCCGGGCGCGCTTCAAACGATCATAACTTTCTGTTCGGGATGAATCTCGAGGCCCAGGAGACGCTGCTGGAAAGCTAGTCCTGAGCCCGTCGCCGTTCCAACCAGGGCTCGCCCGGTTGAGGTCGACCCACGACCCCAGAAACCTGTTCTGGGGCCCGTTTCGGAGCTTTTACAGCAACGCCAAGGATCGGAGCCGCCGGGTGAGTAAACCGACCTGCCGCGGTCCCGGGCCTCCTCCGCCGCCGAGAAGGATTTGAGCAAACGAAACCATGCGCGTGCGCGCCACCAAAAGAACAAGCCCGACTGACGCAAAAAGGAGGAGGTGCAAGACGAGGACTTCCCAGGAGGTCAGCCATCCCAGCATTACTCTCGCCCAAGCACGCTTAACTGCGGAGTTGTGATGGGATCCAATGCATTAGTGCTGGTATGATCGCACCTGTCAAGTGTGGCGCGGTCAACTGCTTTATGGCTTCGCAAGGCCGCCGCGCGCGCTTTAAACTATCATAACTTTCTGTCTGGGATGAATCTCGAGGCCCGGGACACGCTGCTGGAAAGCTCGTCCTGAGCCCGCCGCCGTCCCAACCTGGGCTCGCCCGGTTGAGGTCGACCTCGATCCCAGAAACCTGTTCCGGGGCCCAGTCCGGAGCTTTTGCAGCAACGCCAAGGATCGGACCCGCCGGGTGAGTAAACCGACCCTCCGCGGTCCCGGGCCCGCCTCTGCCGCCGAGAAGGATTTTAGCAATCGAAACCATGCGCGTGCGCCCCACCAAAAGAACAAGCCCGACTGACGCAAAAAGGAGGAGGTGCAACACGAGGACTTCCCAGGAGGTCACCCATCCCAGGACTACTCTCGCCCAGGCACGCTTAACTGCGGGGTTCTGATGGGATCCGGTGCATTAGTGCTGGTATGATCGCACCTGTCAAGTGTGGCGCGATCAACTGCTTTATGGCTTCGCAAGGCCACCGCGCGCGCTTCAGACGATCATAACTTTCTGTCCGGGATGAATCTCGATGCCCAGGAGACTCTGCTAGAAAGCTCGTCCTGAGCCCGCCGCCGTCCCAACCAGGGCTCGCCCGGTTGAGGTCGACCTCGACCCCAGAAACCCGTTCCGGGGCCCGTTTCGGAGCTTTTGCAGCAACGCCAAGGATCGGAGCCGTCGGGTGAGTAAACCGACCTACCGCGGTCCCGGGCCCCCCTCCGCCGCCGAGAAGGATTTGAGTAAAAGAAACCGTGCGCGTGTGCGCCACCAAAAGAACAAGCCCGACTGACGCAAAAAGGAGGAACTTCAACGCGAGGACTTCCCAAGAGGTCACCCATCCCAGTACTACTCTCGCCCTAGCACGCTTAACTGCGGAGTTGTGATGGGATCCGGTGCATTAGAGTCGGTATGATCGCTCCTGTCAAGTGTGGCGCGATCAACTGCTTTATGGCTTCGCAAGGCCGCCGCGCGCGCTTCAAACGATCATAACTTTCTGTCCGGGATGAATCTCGAGGCCCTGGAGGCGCCGCTGGAAAGCTCGTCCTGAGTCCGCCGCCGTCCCAACTTGGGCTCGCCCGGTTGAGGTCGACCTCGACCCCAGAAACCTGTTCGGGGGCCCGTTTCGGAGCTTTCGCAGCAACGCCAAGGATCGGAGCCGCCCGGTGAGGAAACCGACCTGCCGCGGTCCCGGGCCTTCCTCCGCCTCCGCGAAGGATTTGAGCAATCGAAACCATGCGCGTGCGCGCCACCAAAAGAACAAGCCCGACTGATGGAAAAAGGAGGAGGTGGAACACGAGGACTTCCCAGGAGGTCACCCATCCCAATACTACTCTCACCCAAGCACGCTTAACTGCGGAGTTGTGATGGGATCCGGTGCATTAGTGCTGGTATGATCGCACCTAACAAGTGTGGCGCGATCACCTGCATTATGGCTTCGCAAAGCCGCCGCGCGCGCTTCAAACGATCATAACTTTCTGTCCGGGATGAATCTCGAGGCCCGGGAGGCGCCGCTGGAAAGCTCGTCCTGAGCCCGCCGCCGTCCCAACCAGGGCTCGCCCGGTTGAGGTCGACCTCGACCCCCGAAACCAGTTCCGGGGCCCGTTTCGGAGCTTTTGCAGCAACGCCTAGGATCGGAGCCGCCGGGTGAGGAAACCGACCTGCCGCGGTCCCGGGCCTGCCTCCGCCGCCGCGAAGGATTTCAGCAATCGAAACCATGCGCGTGCGCGCCACCAAAAGAACAAGCCCGACTGACGCAAAAAGGAGGAGGTGGAACACGAGGACTTCCCAGGAGGTCACCAATCCCAGTACTACTCTCACCCAAGCACGCTTAACTGCGGAGTTGTGATGGGATCCGGTGCATTAGTGCTGGTATGATCGCACCTGTCAAGTCTGGCGCGATCACCTGCATTATGGCTTCACAAAGCCGCCGCGCGCGCTTTAAACGATCATAACTTTCTGTCCGGGATAAATCTCGAGGCCCGGGAGACGCTGCTAGATAGCTCGTCCTGAGCCCGCCGCCGTCCCAACCAGGGCTCGCCCGGTTGAGGTCGACCTAGAACCCAGAAACCCGTTCCGGGCCCCGTTTCGGAGCTTTTGCAGCAACGCCTAGGATCGGAGCCGTCGGGTGAGGAAACCGACCTGCCGCGGTCCCGGGCCTGCCTCCGCCGCCGCGAAGGATTTGAGCAATCGAAACCATGCACGTGCGCGCCACCAAAAGAACAAGCCCGATTGACGCAAAAAGGAGGAGGTGGAACACGAGGACTTCCCAGGAGGTCACCCATCCCAGTAATACTCTCGCCCAAGCACGCTTAACTGCGGAGTTGTGATGGGATCCGGTGCATTAGTGCTGGTATGATCGCACCTGTCAAGTGTGGCGCGATCACCTGCATTATGGCTTCGCAAGGTCGCCGCGCGCGCTTCAAACGATGATAACTTTCTGTCCGGGATGAATCTCAAGGCCCGGGAGGCGCCGCTGGAAAGCTCGTCCTGAGCCCGCTGACGTCCCAACCTGGGCTCGCCCGGTTGAGGTCGACCTCGACCCCAGAAACCTTTTCCGGGGTCCGTTTCGCAGCTTTTGCAGCAACGCCAAGGATCGGAGCCGCTAGGTGAGGAAACCGACCTGCCGCGGTCCCATGCCTGCCTCTGCCGCCGCGAAGGATTTGAGCAATCGAAACTATGCGCGTGCGCGCCACCAAAAGAACAAGCCCGACTGACGCAAAAAGGAGGAGGAGCAACACGAGGACTTCCCAGGAGGTCACCCATCCCAGTACTACTCTCGCCCAAGTACGCTTAACTGCGGAGTTGTGATGGGATCCGGCGCATTAGTGCTGGTATGATCGCACCTGTCAAGTGTGGCGCGATCAACTGCATTATGCCTTCGCAAGGCCGCCGCGCGCGCTTTTTAACGATCATAACTTTCTGTCCGGGATGAATCTCGAGGCCCGGGAGGAGCCGCTGGAAAGCTCGTCCTTAGCCCGCCGCCATCCCAACCCGGGGTCGCCCGGTTGAGGTCGACCTCGACCCTAGAAACCTGTTCCGGGGTCCGTTTCGGAGCTTTTGCAGCAACGCCAAGGATCGGAGGTGCCGGGTGAGGAAACCGACCTGCCGCGGTCCCATGCCTGCCTCTACCGCCGCGAAGGATTTGAGCAATCAAAACTATGCACGTGCGCGCCACCAATAGAACAAGCCCGACTGACGCAAAAAGGAGGAGGTGCAACACGAGGACTTCCCAGGAGGTCACCCATCCCAGTACTACTCTCGCCCAAGCACGCTTAACTACGGAGTTGTGATGGGATCCGGTGCATTAGTGCTGGTATGATCGCACCTGTCATGTGTGGTGCGATCACCTGCTTTATGGCTTCGCAAGGCCGCCGAACGCGCTTCATACGATCATAACTTTCTGTCCGGGATGAATCTCGAGGCCCGGGAGGCGCCGCTGGAAAGCTCGTCCTGAGCCCGCCGCCCTCCCAACCAGGGCTCGCCCGATTGAGGTCGACCTCGTCCCCAGAAACCTGTTCCGGGGTCCGTTTCGGAGCTTTTGCAACAACGCCAAGGATCGGAGCCGCCGGGTGAGGAAACCGACCTGCCGCGGTCCCGGGCCTTCCTTCGCCTCCGCGAAGGATTTGAGCAATCGAAACCATGCGCGTGCGCGCCACCAAAAGAACAAGCCCGACTGACGCAAAAAGGAGGAGGTGGAACACGAGGACTTCCCAGGAGGTAACCCATCCCAGTACTACTCTCGCCCAAGCACGCTTAACTGCGGAGTTGTGATGGGATCCGGTGCATTAGTGCTGGTATGATCGCAGCTGTCAAGTGTGGCGTGATCACCTGCTATATGGCTTCGCAAGTCCGCTGCGCGCGCTTCAAACGATCATAACTTTCTGTCCGGGATGAATCTCAAGGCCCGGGAGGCGCTGCTGGAAAGCTCGTCCTGAGCCCGCCGCCGTCCCAACCAGGGCTCGCCTTGTTGAGGTCGACCTCGACCCCAGAAACCTGTTCCGGGGCCCGTTTCGGAGCTTTTGCAGCAACGCCAAGGATCGGAGCCGCCGGGTGAGGAAACCGACCTGCCGCGGTCCGGGGCCTTCCTCCGCCTCCGCGAAGGATTTGAGCAATCGAAACCATGCGCGTGCGCGCCACAAAAAGAACAAGCCCGACTGACGCAAAAAGGAGGAGGTGGAACAAGAGGACTTCCCAGGAGGTCACCCATCCCAGTACTACTCTCGCCCAAGCACGCTTAACTGCGGAGTTGTGATGGGATCCGGTGCATTAGTGCTGGTATGATCGCAGCTGTCAAGTGTGGCGCGATCACCTGCATTATGGCTTTGCAAAGCCGCCGCGCGCGCTTCAAACGATCATAACTTTCTGTTCGGGATGAATCTCGAGGCCCGGGAGGCGCCGGTGGAAAGTTCATCTTGAGCCCGCAGAAGTCCAAACCAGGGCTCGCCCGGTTGAGGTCGACCTCGACCCCAGAAACCTGTTCCGGGGCCTGTTTCGGAGCTTTTGCAGCAACGCCAAGGATCGGAGCCGGCGGGTGAGGAAACCGACCTGCCGCGGTCCCGGGCCTTCCTCCGCCTCCGCGAAGGATTTGAGCAATCGAAACCATGCGCGTGCGCGCCACCAAAAGAACAAGCCCGACTGACGCAAAAAGGAGGAGGTGGAACACGAGGACTTCCCAGGAGGTCACCCATCCCAGTACTACTCTCGCCCAAGCACGCCTAACTGCGGAGTTGTGATGTGATCCGGTGCATTAGTGCTGGTATGATCGCAGCTGTCAAGTGTGGCGCGATCACCTGCATTATGGCTTCGCAAGTCCGCCGCGGGCGCTTCAAACGATCATAACTTTCTGTCCGGGATGAATCTCAAGGCCCGGGAGGCGCCGCTGGAAAGCTCGTCCTGAGCCCGCCGCCGTCCCCACCAGGGCCCGCCCGGTTGAGGTCGACCTCGACCCCAGAAACCTGTTCCGGGGCCCGTTTCAGAGCTTTTGCAGCAACGCCAAGGATCGGAGCCGCCAGGTGAGGAAACCGACCTGCCGCGGTCCCAGGCCTTCCTCCGCCTCCGCGAAGGATTTGAGCAATCGAAACCATGCGCGGGCGCGCCACCAAAAGAACAAGCCCGACTGACGCAAAAAGGAGGAGGTGGAACACGAGGACTTCCCAGGAGGTCACCCATCCCAGTACTACTCTCGCCCAAGCACGCTTAACTGCGGAGTTGTGATGGGATCCGGTGCATTAGTGCTGGTATGATCGCAGCTGTCAAGTGTGGCGCGATCACCTGCATTATGGCTTTGATAGTCCGCCGCGCGCGCTTCAAACGATCATAACTTTCTGATCGGGATGAATGTCGAGGCCCGGGAGGCGCCGGTGGAAAGTTCATCGTGAGCCCGCAGAAGTCCCAACCAGGGCTCGCCCGGTTGAGGTCGACCTCGACCCCAGAAACCTGTTCCGGGGCCCGTTTCGGAGCTTTTGCAGCAACGCCAAGGATCGGAGCCGCCGGGTGAGAAAACCGACCTGCTGCGGTCCCGGGCCTTCCTCCGCCTCCGCGAAGGATTTGAGCAATCGAAACCATGCGCGTGCGCGTCACCAAAAGAACAAGCCCGACTGACGCAAAAAGGAGGAGGTGGAACACGAGGACTTCCCAGGAGGTCACCCATCCCAGTACTACTCTCGCCCAAGCACGTTTAACTGCAGAGTTGTGATGGGATCCGGTGCATTAGTGCTGGTATGATCGAACTGTCAAGTGTGGCGCGATCACCTGCATTATGGCTTCGCAAGTCCGCCGCGCGCGCTTCATACGATCATAACTTTCTGTCCGGGATGAATCTCAAGGCCCGGGAGGGGCCGCTGGAAAGTTCGTCCTGAGCCCGCCGCCGTCCCAACCAGGGCCCGCCCGGTTGAGGTCGACCTCGACCCCAGAAACCTGTTCCGGGGACCGTTTCGGAGCTTTTGCAGCAACGCCAAGGATCGGAGCCGCCGGGTGAGGAAACCGACCTGCCGCGGTCCGGGGCCTTCCTCCGCCTCCGCGAAGGATTTGAGCAATCGAAACCATGCGCGTGCGCGCCACCAAAAGATCAAGCCCGACTGACGCAAAAAGGAGGAGGTGGAACACGAGGACTTCCCAGGAGGTCACCCATCCCATTACTACTCTCGCCCAAGCACGCTTAACTGCGGAGTTGTGATGGGATCCGGTGCATTAGTGCTGGTATGATCGCAGCTGTCAAGTGTGGCGCGATCACCAGCATTATGGCTTCGCAAGTCCGCCGCGCGCGCTTCAAATGATCATAACTTTCTGTCCGGGATGAATCTCAAGGCCCGGGAGGCGCCGCTTGAAAGCTCGTCCTTAGCCCGCTGCCGTCCCAACCAGGGCCCGCCCGGTTGAGGTCGACCTCGACCCCAGAAACCTGTTCCGGGGCCTGTTTCGGAGCATTTGCAGCAACGCCAAGGATCGGAGCCGCCGGGTGAGGAAACCGACCTGCCGCTGTCCCGGGCCTTCTTCCGCTTCCGCGAAGGATTAGAGCAATCGAAACCATGCGCGTGCGCGTCACCAAAAGAACAAGCCCGACTGATGCAAAAAGGAGGAGGTGGAACACGAGGACTTCCCAGGAGGTCACCCATCCCAGTACTACTCTCGCCCAAGCACGCTTAACTGCGGAGTTGTGATGGGATCCGGTGCATTAGTGCTGGTATGATCGCACCTGTCAAGTGTGGCGCGATCACCTGCATTATGGCTTCGCAAAGCCGCCGCGCGCGCTTCAAACAATCATAACTTTCTGTCCGGGATGAATCTCGAGGCCCGGGAGGCGCTGCTGGAAAGCTCGTCCTGAGCCCGCCGCCGTCCCAACCCGGGCTCGCCCGGTTGAGGTCGACTTCGACCCCAGAAACCAGTTCCGGGGCCCGTTTCGGAGCTTTTGCAGCAACGCCATGGATCGGAGCCGCTGGGTGAGGAAACCGACCTGCCGCGGTCCCGGGCCTGCCTCCGCCGCCGCGAAGGATTTGAGCAATCGAAACAATGCGCGTGCGCGCCACCAAAAGAACAAGCCCGACTGACGCAAAAAGGAGGAGGTGGAACACGAGGACTTCCCAGGAGGTCACCCATCCCAGTACTACTCTCGCCCAAGCACGCTTAACTGCGGAGTTGTGATGGGATCCGATGCATTAGTGCTGGTATGATCGCACCTGTGAAGTGTGGCGCGATCACCTTCATGATGGCTTCGCAAGGCCGCCGCGCGCGCTTCTTGCGATCACAACTTTCTGTCCGGGATGAATATCGAGGCCCGGAAGGCGCCGCTGGAAAGCTCGTCCTGAGCCCGCCGCCCTCCCACCCAGGGCTCGCCCGATATAGGTCGACCTTGACCCCAGAAACCTGTTCCGGTGTCCGTTTCGGAGCTTTTGCAGCAACGCCAAGGATCGGAGCCGCCAGGTGAGGAAACCGACCTGCCGCGGTACCATGCCTACCTCTGCCGCCGCGAAGGATTTGAGCAATCGAAACTATGCACGTGCGAGCCACCAACAGAACAAGCCCGACTGACGCAAAAAGGAGGACGTGCAACACGAGGACTTCCCAGGAGGTCACCCATCCCAGTACAACTCTCGCCCAAGCACGCTTAACTACGGAGTTGTGATGGGATCCGGTGCATTAGTGCTAGTGTGATCGCACCTGTCAAGTGTGGCTCGATCACCTGCATTATGGCTTCGCAAGGCCGCCGTGCGCGCTTTAAACGATCATAACTTTCTGTCCGGGATGAATCTCGAGGCACGGGAGGCGCCGCTGGAAACCTCGTCCTGAGCCCGCCGCCGTCCCAACCAGGGCTCGCCCGGTCGAGGTCGACCACGACCCCAGAAACCTGTTCCGGGGCCCGTTTCGGAGCTTTTGCAGCAACGCCAAAGATCGGAGCCGCGGGGTGAGGAAACCGACCTGCCGCGGTCCCAGGCCTGTCTCCGCCGCCGCGAAGGATTTGAGAAATCGAAACCATGCGCGTGTGCGCCACCAAAAGAACAAGCCTGACTGACGCAAAAATGAGGAGGTGAAACACGAGGACTTCCTAGGAGGTCACCCATCCCAGTACTACTCTCGCCCAAGCACGCTTAACTGCGGAGTTGTGATGGGATCCGGTGCATTAGTGCTGGTGAGATCGAACCTATCAAGTGTGCCTCGATCACCTGCATTATGCCTTCGCAAGGCCGCCGTGCGCGCGTTAAACGATCATAACTTTCTGTCCGGGATGAATCTCGAGGCACGGGAGGCGCCGCTGTAAACCTCGTCCTGAGCCCGCCGCCGTCCCAACCCGGGCTCGCCCGGTTGAGGTCGACCTCGACCCCCGAAACCAGTTCCGGGGCCCGTTTCGGAGCTTTTGCAGCAACGCCAGGGATCAGAGCCGCCGGGTGAGGAAACCGACCTGCCGCGGTCCCGGGCCAGCCTCCGCCGCCGCGAAGGATTTGAGCAATCGAAACCATGCGCGTGCGCGCCACCAAAAGAACAAGCCCGACTGACGCAAAAATGAGGACGTGCAACACGAGGACTTCCCAGGAGGTCACCCATCCCAGTACTACTCTCGCCCAAGCACGCGTGACTACGGAGTTGTGATGGGATCCGGTGCATTAGTGCTGATATGATCGCACCTGTCATGTGTGGCGCGATCACCTGCTTTATGGCTTCGCAAGGCCGCCGCGTGCGTTTCAAACGATCATAACTTTCTGTCCGGGATGAATCTCGAGGGCCGGGAGGCGCCGCTTGAAAGCTCGTCCTGAGCCCGCCGCCGTCCCAACCAGGGCTCACCCAGTTGTGGTCGACCTCGACCCCAGAAACCTGTTCCGGGGCCCGTTTCGGAGCTTTTGCAGCAACGCCAAGAATCGGAGCCGCCGGGTGAGGAAACCGACCTGCCGCGGTCCCGGGCCTGCCTTTGATGCCGCGAAGGATTTGAGCAATCGAAACCATGCACGTGCGCGCCACCAAAAGAACAAGTCCGACTGACGCAAAAATGAGGACGTGCAACACGAGGACTTCCCAGGAGGTCACCCATCCCAGTACTACTCTCGCCCAAGCACGCTTAACTGCGGAGTTGTGATGGGATCCGGTGCATTAGTGCTGGTATGATCGCACCTGTCAATGTGGCGCGATCAGCTGCATGATGGCTTCGCAAGGCCTCCGCGCGCGCTTCATACGATCATAACTTTCTGTCTGAGATGAATCTCGAGGCCCGGGAGGCGCCGCTGGAAAGCTCGTCCTGAGCCCGCCGCCGTCCCAACCAGGGCTCGCCCAGCTGAGGTCGACCTCGACCCTAGAAACCTGTTCCGGGTCCCGTTTCGGAGCTTTTGCAGCGACGCCAAGGATCGGAGCCGCCGGGTGAGGAAACCGACCTGCTGCGGTCCCGGGCCTGCCTCCGCCGTCGCGAAGGATTTGAGGAATCGAAACCATGCGCGTGCGCGCCACCAAAAGAACAAGCCCGACTGACGCAAAAATGAGGACGTGCAACACGAGGACTTCCCAGGAGGTCACCCATCCCAGTACTACTCTCGCCCAAGCACGCTTAACTGCGGAGTTGTGATGGGATCCGGTGTATTAGTGCTGGTATGATCGCACCTGTGAAGTGTGGCGCGATCACCTTCATGATGGCTTCGCAAGGCCGCCGCGCGCGCTTCATGCGATCATAATTTCTGTCCGGGATGAAGATCGAGGCCCGGAAGGCGCCGCTGGAAAGCTCGTCCTGAGCCCGCCGCCCTCCCACCCAGGGCTCGCCCGATTGAGGTCGACCTTGACCCCAGAAACCTGTTCCGGGGTCCGTTTCGGAGCTTTTGCAGCAACGCCAAGGATCGGAGCCGCCGGGTGAGGAAACCGACCTGCCGCGGTACCATGCCTAACTCTGCCGCCGCGAAGGATTTGAGCAATCGAAACTATGCACGTGCGAGCCACCAACAGAACAAGCCCGACTGACGCAAAAAGGAGGACGTGCAACACGAGGACTTCCCAGGAGGTCACCCATCCCAGTACTACTCTCGCCCAAGCACGCTTAACTACGGAGTTGTGATGGGATCCGGTGCATTAGTGCTAGTGTGATCGCACCTGTCAAGTGTGGCTCGATCACCTGCATTATGGCTTCGCAAGGCCGCCGTGCGCGCTTTAAACGATCATCACTTTCTGTCCGGGATGAATCTCGAGGCACGGGAGGCGCCGCTGGAAACCTCGTCCTGAGCCCGCCGCCGTCCCAACCAGGGCTCGCCTGGTCGAGGTCGACCTCGACCCCAGAAACCTGTTCCGGGGCCCGTTTCGGAGCTTTTGCAGCAACGCCAAAGATCGGAGCCGCGGGGTGAGGAAACCGACCTGCCGCGGTTTCGGGCCTGTCTCCGCCGCCGCGAAGGATTTGAGCAATCGAAACCATGCGCGTGTGCGCCACCAAAAGAACAAGCCTGACTGACGCAAAAATGAGGAGGTGAAACACGAGGACTTCCCAGGAGGTCACCCATCCCAGTACTACTCTCGCCCAAGCACGCTTAACTGCGGAGTTGTGATGGGATCTGGTGCATTAGTGCTGGTGTGATCGCACCTGTCCAGTGTGGCTCGATCACCTGCATTATGGCTTCGCAAGGCCGCCGTGTGCGCGTTAAACGATCATAACTTTCTGTCCGGGATGAATCTCGAGGCACGGGAGGCGCCGCTGGAAACCTCGTCCTGAGCCCGCCGCCGTCCCAACCCGGGCTCTCCCGGTTGAGGTCGACCTCGACCCCCGAAACCAGTTCCGGGGCCCGTTTCGGAGCTTTTGCAGCAACGCCAGGGATCGGAGCCGCCGGGTGAGGAAACCGACCTGCCGCGGTCCCGGGCCTGCCTCCGCCGCCGCGAAGGATTTGAGCAATCGAAACCATGCGCGTGTGCGCCACCAAAAGAACAAGCCCGACTGACGCAAAAATGAGGAGGTGAAACACGAGGACTTCCCAGGAGGTCACCCATCCCAGTACTACTCTCGCCCAAGCACGCTTAACAGCGGAGTTGTGATGGTATCCGGTGCATTAGTGCTGGTGTGATCGCACCTGTGAAGTGTGGCTCGATCACCTGCATTATGGCTTCGCAAGGCCGTCGTGCGCGCTTTAAACGATCATAACTTTCTGTCCGGGATGAATCTCGAGACACGGGAGGCGCCGCTGGAAACGTCGTCCTGAGCCCGCCGCCGTCCCAACCGGGGCTCGCCCGGTTGAGGTCGACCTCGACCCCCGAAACACGTTCCGGGGCCCGTTTCGGAACTTTTGCAGCAACGCCAAGGATCGGAGCCGCCGGGTGAGGAAACCGACCTGCCGCGGTCCCGGGCCTTCCTCTGCCGCCGCGAAGGATTTGATCAATCGAAACCATGCGCGTGCGCGCCACCAAAAGAACAAGCCCGACTGACGCAAAAATGAGGACGTGCAACACGAGGACTTCCCAGGAGGTCACCCATCCCAGTACTACTCTCGCCCAAGAACGCTTAACTGTGGAGTTGTGATGGGATCCAGTGCATTAGTGCTGGTATGATCGCACCTGTCAAGTGTGGCGCGATCACCAGCATTATGGCTTCGCAAGGCCGCCGCGCGCGCTTCAAATGATCATAACTTTCTGTCCGGGATGAATCTCGAGGCCCGGGAGGCGCCGCGGGAAACCTCGTCCTGAGCCCGCCGTCGTCCCAACCCGGGCTCGCCCGGTTGAGGTCGACCTCGACCCCCGAAACCAGTTCCGGGGCCCGTTTCGGAGCTTTTGCAGCAACGCCAAGGATCGGAGCCGCCAGGTGAGGAAACCGACCTGCCGCGGTCCCGGGCCTGCCTCCGCCGATGCGAAGGATTTGACCAATCGAAACCATGCGCGTGTGCGCCACCAAAAGAACAAGCCCGACTGACGCAAAAATGAGGAGGTGAAACACGAGGACTTCCCAGGAGGTCACCCATCCCAGTACTACTCTCGCCCAAGCACGCTTAACTGCGGAGTTGTGATGGGATCCGGTGCATTAGTGCTAGTGTGATCGCACCTGTCAAGTGTGGCTCGATCACCTGCATTATGGCTTCGCAAGGCCGCCGTGCGCGCTTTAAACGATCATAACTTTTTGTCCGGGATGAATCTCGAGGCACGGGAGGCGCCGCTGGAAACCTCGTCCTGAGCCCGCCGCCGTCCCAACCAGGGCTCTCCCGGTCGAGGTCAACCTCGACCCCAGAAACCTGTTCCGGGGCCCGTTTCAGAGCTTTTGCTACAACGCCAAGGATCGGAGCCGCGGGGTGAGGAAACCGACCTGCCGCGGTCCCGGGCCTGCCTCCGCCGCCGCGAAGGATTTGAGCAATCGAAACCATGCGCGTGTGCGCCACCAAAAGAACAAGCCCGACTGACGCAAAAATGAGGAGGTGAAACACGAGGACTTCCCAGGAGGTCACCCATCCCAGTACTACTCTCGCCCAAGCACGCTTAACTGCGGAGTTGTGATGGGATCCGGTGCATTAGTGCTGGTGTGATCGCACCTGTCAAGTGTGGCTCGATCACCTGCATTATGGCTTCGCAAGGCCGCCGTGCGCGCTTTAAACGATCATAACTTTCTGTCCAGGATGAATCTCGAGGCACGGGAGGCGCCGCTGGAAACCTCGTCCTGAGCCCGCCGCCGTCCCAACCCGGGCTCGCCCGGTTGAGGTCGACCTCGACCCCCGAAACCAGTTCCGGGGCCCGTTTCGGAGCTTTTGCAGCAACGCCAGGGATCGGACCCGCCGGGTGAGGAAACCGGCCTGCCGCGGTCCCGGGCCAGCCTCCGCCGCCGCGAAGGATTTGAGCAATCGAAACCATGCGCGTGCGCGCCACCAAAAGAACAAGCCCGACTGACGCAAAAATGAGGACGTGCAACACGAGGACTTCCCAGGAGGTCACCCATCCCAGTACTACTGTCGCCCAAGCACGCTTAACTGCGGAGTTGTGATGGGATCCGGTGCATTAGTGCTGGTATGATCGCAGCTGTCAAGTGTGGCGCGATCACCTGCATTATGGCTTCGCAAGGCCGCCGCGCGCGCTTCAAACGATCATAACTTTCTGTCCGGGATGAATCTCGAGGCCCGGGAGGCGCCGCTGGAAACCTCGTCCTGAGCCCGCCGCCGTCCCAACCAGGGCTCGCCCGGTTGAGGTCGACCTCGACCCCCGAAACCAGTTCCGGGGCCCGTTGCGGAGCTTTTGCAGCAACGCCAGGGATCGGACCCGCCGGGTGAGGAAACCGACCTGCCGCGGTCCCGGGCCAGCCTCCGCCGCCGCGAAGGATTTGAGCAATCGAAACCATGCGCGTGCGCGCCACCAAAAGAACAAGCCCGACTAACGCAAAAATGAGGACGTGCAACACGAGGACTTCCCAGGAGGTCACCCATCCCAGTACTACTGTCGCCCAAGCACGCTTAACTGCGGAGTTGTGATGGGATCCGGTGCATTAGTGCTGGTATGATCGCAGCTGTCAAGTGTGGCGCGATCACCTGCATTATGGCTTCGCAAGGCCGCCGCGCGCGCTTCAAACGATCATAACTTTCTGTCCGGGATGAATCTCGAGGCCCGGGAGGCGCCGCTGGAAACCTCGTCCTGAGCCCGCCGCCGTCCCAACCGGGGCTTGCCCGGTTGAGGTCGACCTCGACCCCCGAAACCAGTTCCGGGGCCCGTTTCGGAGCTTTTGCAGCAACGCCAAGGATCGGAGCCGCCAGGTGAGAAAGCCGACCTGCCGCGGTCCCGGGCCTGCCTCCGCCGCCGCGAAGGATTTGAGCAATCGAAACCATGCGCGTGCGCGCCACCAAAAGAACAAGCCCGACTGACGCAAAAATGAGGAGGTGAAACACGAGGACTTCCCAGGAGGTCACCCATCCCAGTACTACTCTCGCCCAAGCACGCTAAACAGCGGAGTTGTGATGGTATCCGGTGCATTAGTGCTGGTGTGATCGCACCTGTCAAGTGTGGCTCGATCACCTGCATTATGGCTTCGCAAGGCCGTCGTGCGCGCTTTAAACGATCATAACTTTCTGTCCGGGATGAATCTCGAGGCACGGGAGGCACCGCTGGAAACCTCGTCCTGAGCCCGCCGCCGTCCCAACCAGGGCTCGCCCGGTTGAGGTCGACCTCGACCCCCAAAACCAGTTCCGGGGCCCGTTTCGGAGCTTTTGCAGCAACGCCAAGGATCGGAGCCGCCGGGTGAGGAAACCGACCTGCCGCGGTCCCGGGCCTTCCTCCGCCGCCGCGAAGGATTTGAACAATCGAAACCATGCGCGTGCGCGCCACCAAAAGAACAAGCCCGAATGACGCAAAAATGAGGACGTGCAACACGAGGACTTCCCAGGAGGTCACCCATCCCAGTACTACTCTCTCCCAAGCACGCTTAACTGCGGAGTTGTGATGGGATCCGGTGCATTAGTGCTGGTGTGATCGCACCTGTCAAGTGTGGCTCGATCACCTGCATTATGGCTTCGCAAGGCCGCCGTGCGCGCTTTAAACGATCATAACTTTCTGTCCGGGATGAATCTCGAGGCACGGGAGGCGCCGCTGAAAACCTCGTCCTGAGCCCGCCGCCGTCCCAACCAGGGCTCGCCCGGTTGAGGTCGACCTCGACCCCCGAAACCAGTTCCGGGGCCCGTTTCGGAGCTTTTGCAGCAATGCCAAGGATCGGGGCCGCCGGGTGAGCAAACCGACCTGCCGCGGTCCCGGGCCTGCCTCCGCCGCCGCGAAGGATTTGACCAATCGAAACCATGCGCGTGTGCGCCACCAAAAGAACAAGCCCGACTGACGCAAAAATGAGGAGGTGAAACACGAGGACTTCCCAGGAGGTCACCCATCCCAGTACTACTCTCGCCCAAGCACGCTTAACTGCGGAGTTGTGATGGGATCCGGTGCATTAGTGCTAGTGTGATCGCACCTGTCAAGTGTGGCTCGATCACCTGCATTATGGCTTCGCAAGGCCGCCGTGCGCGCTTTAAACGATCATAACTTTCTGTCCGGGATGAATCTCGAGGCACGGGAGGCGCAGCTGGAAACCTCGTCATGAGCCCGCCGCCGTCCCAACCAGGGCTCGCCCGGTCGAGGTCGACCTCGACCCCAGAAACCTGTTCCGGGACCCGTTTCGGAGCTTTTGCAGCAACGCCAAAGATCGGAGCCGCGGGGTGAGGAAACCGACCTGCCGCGGTCCCGGGCCTGCCTCCGCCGCCGCGAAGGATTTGAGCAATCGAAACCATACGCGTGTGCGCCACCAAAAGAACAAGCCCGACTGACGCAAAAATGAGGAGGTGAAACCCGAGGACTTCCCAGGAGGTCACCCATCCCAGTACTACTCTCGCCCAAGCACGCTTAACTGCGGAGTTGTGATGGGATCCGGTGCATTAGTGCTGGTGTGATCGCACCTGTCAAGTGTGGCTCGATCACCTGCATTATGGCTTCGCAAGGCCGCCGTGCGCGCTTTAAACGATCATAACTTTCTGTCCGGGATGAATCTCGAGGCACGGGAGGCGCCGCTGGAAACCTCGTCCTGAGCCCGCCGCCGTCCCAACCCGGGCTCGCCCGGTTGAGGTCGACCTCGACCCCCGAAACCAGTTCCGGGGCCCGTTTCGGAGCTTTTGCAGCAACGCCAGGGATCGGAGCCGCCGGGTGAGGAAACCGACCTGCCGCGGTCACGGGCAAGCCTCCGCCGCCGCGAAGGATTTGTGCAATCGAAACCATGCGCGTGCGCGCCACCAAAAGAACAAGCCCGACTGACGCAAAAATGAGGACGTGCAACACGAGGACTTCCCAGGAGGTCACCCATCCCAGTACTACTGTCGCCAAAGCACGCTTAACTGCGGAGTTGTGATGGGATCCGGTGCATTAGTGCTGGTATGATCGCACCTGTCAAGTGTGGCGCGATCACCTGCATTATGG
Organism: Canavalia gladiata; assembly: GCA_037954105.1. Classification (NCBI taxonomy): domain Eukaryota; kingdom Viridiplantae; phylum Streptophyta; class Magnoliopsida; order Fabales; family Fabaceae; genus Canavalia; species Canavalia gladiata. Next base: position 26,861,494 of record CM075661.1, on the reverse strand, counting down.
CTTCGCAAGGCCGCCGCGCGCGCTTCAAATGATCATAACTTTCTGTCCGGGATGAATCTCGAGGCCCGGGAGGCGCCGCGGGAAACCTCGTCCTGAGCCCGCCGTCGTCCCAACCTGGGCTCGCCCGGTTGAGGTCGACCTCGACCCCCGAAACCAATTCCGGGGCCCGTTTCGGAGCTTTTGCAGCAACGCCAAGGATCGGAGCCGCCAGGTGAGGAAACCGACCTGCCGCGGTCCCGGGCCTGCCTCCGCCGCCGCGAAGGATTTGACCAATCGAAACCATGCGCGTGTGCGCCACCAAAAGAACAAGCCCGACTGACGCAAAAATGAGGAGGTGAAACACGAGGACTTCCCAGGAGGTCACCCATCCCAGTACTACTCTCGCCCAAGCACGCTTAACTGCGGAGTTGTGATGGGATCCGGTGCATTAGTGCTAGTGTGATCGCACCTGTCAAGTGTGGCTCGATCACCTGCATTATGGCTTCGCAAGGCCGCCGTGCGCGCTTTAAACGATCATAACTTTTTGTCCGGGATGAATCTCGAGGCACGGGAGGCGCCGCTGGAAACCTCGTCCTGAGCCCGCCGCCGTCCCAACCAGGGCTCGCCCGGTCGAGGTCAACCTCGACCCCAGAAACCTGTTCCGGGGCCCGTTTCAGAGCTTTTGCTGCAACGCCAAGGATCGGAGCCGCGGGGTGAGGAAACCGACCTGCCGCGGTCCCGGGCCTGCCTCCGCCGCCGCGAAGGATTTGAGCAATCGAAACCATGCGCGTGTGCGCCACCAAAAGAACAAGCCCGACTGACGCAAAAATGAGGAGGTGAAACACGAGGACTTCCCAGGAGGTCACCCATCCCAGTACTACTCTCGCCCAAGCACGCTTAACTGCGGAGTTGTGATGGGATCCGGTGCATTAGTGCTGGTGTGATCGCACCTGTCAAGTGTGGCTCGATCACCTGCATTATGGCTTCGCAAGGCCGCCGTGCGCGCTTTAAACGATCATAACTTTCTGTCCAGGATGAATCTCGAGGCACGGGAGGCGCCGCTGGAAACCTCGTCCTGAGCCCGCCGCCGTCCCAACCCGGGCTCGCCCGGTTGAGGTCGACCTCGACCCCCGAAACCAGTTCCGGGGCCCGTTTCGGAGCTTTTGCAGCAACGCCAGGGATCGGACCCGCCGGGTGAGGAAACCGGCCTGCCGCGGTCCCGGGCCAGCCTCCGCCGCCGCGAAGGATTTGAGCAATCGAAACCATGCGCGTGCGCGCCACCAAAAGAACAAGCCCGACTGACGCAAAAATGAGGACGTGCAACACGAGGACTTCCCAGGAGGTCACCCATCCCAGTACTACTGTCGCCCAAGCACGCTTAACTGCGGAGTTGTGATGGGATCCGGTGCATTAGTGCTGGTATGATCGCAGCTGTCAAGTGTGGCGCGATCACCTGCATTATGGCTTCGCAAGGCCGCCGCGCGCGCTTCAAACGATCATAACTTTCTGTCCGGGATGAATCTCGAGGCCCGGGAGGCGCCGCTGGAAACCTCGTCCTGAGCCCGCCGCCGTCCCAACCAGGGCTCGCCCGGTTGAGGTCGACCTCGACCCCCGAAACCAGTTCCGGGGCCCGTTGCGGAGCTTTTGCAGCAACGCCAGGGATCGGACCCGCCGGGTGAGGAAACCGACCTGCCGCGGTCCCGGGCCAGCCTCCGCCGCCGCGAAGGATTTGAGCAATCGAAACCATGCGCGTGCGCGCCACCAAAAGAACAAGCCCGACTAACGCAAAAATGAGGACGTGCAACACGAGGACTTCCCAGGAGGTCACCCATCCCAGTACTACTGTCGCCCAAGCACGCTTAACTGCGGAGTTGTGATGGGATCCGGTGCATTAGTGCTGGTATGATCGCAGCTGTCAAGTGTGGCGCGATCACCTGCATTATGGCTTCGCAAGGCCGTCGCGCGCGCTTCAAACGATCATAACTTTCTGTCCGGGATGAATCTCGAGGCCCGGGAGGCGCCGCTGGAAACCTCGTCCTGAGCCCGCCGCCGTCCCAACCGGGGCTTGCCCGGTTGAGGTCGACCTCGACCCCCGAAACCAGTTCCGGGGCCCGTTTCGGAGCTTTTGCAGCAACGCCAAGGATCGGAGCCGCCAGGTGAGAAAACCGACCTGCCGCGGTCCCGGGCCTGCCTCCGCCGCCGCGAAGGATTTGAGCAATCGAAACCATGCGCGTGCGCGCCACCAAAAGAACAAGCCCGACTGACGCAAAAATGAGGAGGTGAAACACGAGGACTTCCTAGGAGGTCACCCATCCCAGTACTACTCTCGCCCAAGCACGCTAAACAGCGGAGTTGTGATGGTATCCGGTGCATTAGTGCTGGTGTGATCGCACCTGTCAAGTGTGGCTCGATCACCTGCATTATGGCTTCGCAAGGCCGTCGTGCGCGCTTTAAACGATCATAACTTTCTGTCCGGGATGAATCTCGAGGCACGGGAGGCACCGCTGGAAACCTCGTCCTGAGCCCGCCGCCGTCCCAACCAGGGCTCGCCCGGTTGAGGTCGACCTCGACCCCCAAAACCAGTTCCGGGGCCCGTTTCGGAGCTTTTGCAGCAACGCCAAGGATCGGAGCCGCCGGGTGAGGAAACTGACCTGCCGCGGTCCCGGGCCTTCCTCCGCCGCCGCGAAGGATTTGAACAATCGAAACCATGCGCGTGCGCGCCACCAAAAGAACAAGCCCGAATGACGCAAAAATGAGGACGTGCAACACGAGGACTTCCCAGCAGGTCACCCATCCCAGTACTACTCTCTCCCAAGCACGCTTAACTGCGGAGTTGTGATGGGATCCGGTGCATTAGTGCTGGTGTGATCGCACCTGTCAAGTGTAGCTCGATCACCTGCATTATGGCTTCGCAAGGCCGCCGTGCGCGCTTTAAACGATCATAACTTTCTGTCCGGGATGAATCTCGAGGCACGGGAGGCGCCGCTGAAAACCTCGTCCTGAGCCCGCCGCCGTCCCAACCAGGGCTCGCCCGGTTGAGGTCGACCTCGACCCCCGAAACCAGTTCCGGGGCCCGTTTCGGAGCTTTTGCAGCAATGCCAAGGATCGGGGCCGCCGGGTGAGCAAACCGACCTGCCGCGGTCCCGGGCCTGCCTCCGCCGCCGCGAAGGATTTGACCAATCGAAACCATGCGCGTGTGCGCCACCAAAAGAACAAGCCCGACTGACGCAAAAATGAGGAGGTGAAACACGAGGACTTCCCAGGAGGTCACCCATCCCAGTACTACTCTCGCCCAAGCACACTTAACTGCGGAGTTGTGATGGGATCCGGTGCATTAGTGCTAGTGTGATCGCACCTGTCAAGTGTGGCTCGATCACCTGCATTATGGCTTCGCAAGGCCGCCGTGCGCGCTTTAAACGATCATAACTTTCTGTCCGGGATGAATCTCGAGGCACGGGAGGCGCAGCTGGAAACCTCGTCCTGAGCCCGCCGCCGTCCCAACCAGGGCTCGCCCGGTCGAGGTCGACCTCGACCCCAGAAACCTGTTCCGGGACCCGTTTCGGAGCTTTTGCAGCAACGCCAAAGATCGGAGCCGCGGGGTGAGGAAACCGACCTGCCGCGGTCCCGGGCCTGCCTCCGCCGCCGCGAAGGATTTGAGCAATCGAAACCATACGCGTGTGCGCCACCAAAAGAACAAGCCCGACTGACGCAAAAATGAGGAGGTGAAACCCGAGGACTTCCCAGGAGGTCACCCATCCCAGTACTACTCTCGCCCAAGCACGCTTAACTGCGGAGTTGTGATGGGATCCGGTGCATTAGTGCTGGTGTGATCGCACCTGTCAAGTGTGGCTCGATCACCTGCATTATGGCTTCGCAAGGCCGCCGTGCGCGCTTTAAACGATCATAACTTTCTGTCCGGGATGAATCTCGAGGCACGGGAGGCGCCGCTGAAAACCTCGTCCTGAGCCCGCCGCCGTCCCAACCAGGGCTCGCCCGGTTGAGGTCGACCTCGACCCCCGAAACCAGTTCCGGGGCCCGTTTCGGAGCTTTTGCAGCAATGCCAAGGATCGGAGCCGCCGGGTGAGGAAACCGACCTGCCGCGGTCCCGGGCCTTCCTCCGCCGCCGCGAAGGGTTTGAGCAATCGAAACCATGCGCGTGCGCGCCACCAAAAGAACAAGCCCGACTGACGCAAAAATGAGGACGTGCAACACGAGGAATTCCCAGGAGGTCACCCATCCCAGTACTACTCTCGCCCAAGCACGCTTAACTGCGGAGTTGTGATGGGATCCGGTGCATTAGTGCTGGTGTGATCGCACCTGTCAAGTGTGGCTCGATCACCTGCATTATGGTTTCGCAAGGCCGCCGTGCGCGCTTTAAACGATCATAACTTTCTGTCCGGGATGAATCTCGAGGCACGGGAGGCGCCGCTGGAAACCTCGTCCTGAGCCCGCCGTCGTCCCAACCCGGGCTCGCCTGGTTGAGGTTGACCTCGACCCCCGAAACCAGTTCCGGGGCCCGTTTCGAAGCTTTTGCAGCAACGCCAGGGATCGGAGCCGCCGGGTGAGGAAACCGACCTGCCGCGGTCACGGGCAAGCCTCCGCCGCCGCGAAGGATTTGTGCAATCGAAACCATGCGCGTGCGCGCCACCAAAAGAACAAGCCCGACTGACGCAAAAATGAGGACGTGCAACACGAGGACTTCCCAGGAGGTCACCCATCCCAGTACTACTGTCGCCCAAGCACGCTTAACTGCGGAGTTGTGATGGGATCCGGTGCATTAGTGCTGGTATGATCGCAGCTGTCAAGTGTGGCGCAATCACCTGCATTATGGCTTCGCAAGGCCGCCGCGCGTGCTTCAAACGATCATAACTTTGTGTCCGGGATGAATCTCGAGGCCCGGGAGGCGCCGCTGGAAACCTCGTCCTGAGCCCGCCGCCGTCCCAACCAGGGCTTGCCCGGTTGAGGTCGACCTCGACCCCCGAAACCAGTTCCGGGGCCCGTTTCGGAGCTTTTGCGGCAACGCCAAGGATCGGAGCCGCCAGGTGAGGAAACCGACCTGCCGCGGTCCCGGGCCTGCCTCCGCCGCCGCGAAGGATTTGAGCAATCGAAACCATGCGCGTGTGCGCCACCAAAAGAACAAGCCCGACTGACGCAAAAATGAGGAGGTGAAACACGAGGACTTCCCAGGAGGTCACCCATCCCAGTACTACTCTCGCCCAAGCACGCTTAACAGCGGAGTTGTGATGGTATCCGGTGCATTAGTGCTGGTGTGATCGCACCTGTCAAGTGTGGCTCGATCACCTGCATTATGGCTTCGCAAGGCCGTCGTGCGCGCTTTAAACGATCATAACTTTCTGTCCGGGATGAATCTCGAGGCACGGGAGGCGCCGCTGGAAACCTCGTCCTGAGCCCGCCGCCGTCCCAACCAGGGCTCGCCCGGTTGAGGTCGACCTCGACCCCCGAAACCAGTTCCGGGGCCCGTTTCGGAGCTTTTGCAGCAATGCCAAGGATCGGAGCCGCCGGGTGAGGAAACCGACCTGCCGCGGTCCCGGGCCTTCCTCCGCCGCCGCGAAGGATTTGAGCAATCGAAACCATGCGCGTGCGCGCCACCAAAAGAACAAGCCCGACTGACGCAAAAGTGAGGACGTGCAACACGAGGACTTCCCAGGAGGTCACCCATCCCAGTACTACTCTCGCCCAAGCACGCTTAACTGTGGAGTTGTGATGGGATCCGGTGCATTAGTGCTGGTATGATCGCACCTGTCAAGTGTGGCGCGATCACCTGCATTATGGCTTCGCAAGGCCGCCGCGCGCGTTTCAAACGATCATAACTTTCTGTCCGGGATGAATCTCGAGGCCCGGGAGGCGCCGCTGGAAACCTCGTCCTGAGCCCGCCGCCGTCCCAACCAGGGCTCGCCCGGTTGAGGTCGACCTCGACCCCCGAAACCAGTTCTGGGGCCCGTTTCGGAGCTTTTGCAGCAACGCCTAGGATCGGAGCCGCTGGGTGAGGAAACCGACCTGCAGTGGTCTCAGGCCAGCCTCCGCCGCCGCGAAGGATTTGAGCAATCGAAACCATGCGCGTGCGCGCCACAAAAGAACAAGCCCGACTGATGCAAAAATGAGGAGGTGCAACATGAGGACTTCCCAGGTGGTCACCCATCCCAGTACTACTCTCGCCCAAGCACGCTTAACTGCGGAGTTGTGATGGGATCCGGTGCATCAGTGCTGGTACGATCGCACCTGTCAAGTCTGGCGCGATCACCTGCATTATGTCTTCGCAAGGCCGCCGCGCGTGCTTCAAACGATCATAACTTTCTGTCCGGCATGAATCTCGAGGCCCGAGAGGCGCCGCTGGAAACCTCGTCCTGAGCCCGCCGCAGTCCCAACCAGGGCTCGCCCGGTTGAGGTCGACCTCGACCCCCGAAACCAGTTCCGGGGCCCGTTTCGGAGCTTTTGCAGCAATGCCAAGGATCGGAGCCGCCGGGTGAGGAAACCGACCTGCCGCGGTCCCGGGCCTTCCTCCGCCGCCGCGAAGGATTTGAGCAATCGAAACCATGCGCGTGCGCGCCACCAAAAGAACAAGCCCGACTGACGCAAAAGTGAGGACGTGCAACACGAGGACTTCCCAGGAGGTCACCCATCCCAGTACTACTCTCGCCCAAGCACGCTTAACTGTGGAGTTGTGATGGGATCCGGTGCATTAGTGCTGGTATGATCGCACCTGTCAAGTGTGGCGCGATCACCTGCATTATGGCTTCGCAAGGCCGCCGCGCGCGTTTCAAACGATCATAACTTTCTGTCCGGGATGAATCTCGAGGCCCGGGAGGCGCCGCTGGAAACCTCGTCCTGAGCCCGCCGCCGTCCCAACCAGGGCTCGCCCGGTTGAGGTCGACCTCGACCCCCGAAACCAGTTCTGGGGCCCGTTTCGGAGCTTTTGCAGCAACGCCTAGGATCGGAGCCGCTGGGTGAGGAAACCGACCTGCAGTGGTCTCAGGCCAGCCTCCGCCGCCGCGAAGGATTTGAGCAATCGAAACCATGCGCGTGCGCGCCACAAAAGAACAAGCCCGACTGATGCAAAAATGAGGAGGTGCAACATGAGGACTTCCCAGGTGGTCACCCATCCCAGTACTACTCTCGCCCAAGCACGCTTAACTGCGGAGTTGTGATGGGATCCGGTGCATCAGTGCTGGTACGATCGCACCTGTCAAGTCTGGCGCGATCACCTGCATTATGTCTTCGCAAGGCCGCCGCGCGTGCTTCAAACGATCATAACTTTCTGTCCGGCATGAATCTCGAGGCCCGAGAGGCGCCGCTGGAAACCTCGTCCTGAGCCCGCCGCAGTCCCAACCAGGGCTCGCCCGGTTGAGGTCGACCTCGACCCCCGAAACCAGTTCCGGGGCCCGTTTCGGAGCTTTTGCAGCAACGCCAAGGATCGGAGCCGCCGGGTGAGGAAACTGACCTGCCGTGGTCCCAGCCTGCCTCCGCCGCCGCGAAGGATTTTAGCAATCGAAACCATGCGCGTGCGCGGCACCAAAAGAAAAAGCCCGACTGACGCAAAAATGAGGAGGTGCAACACGAGGACTTCCCAGGAGGTCACCCATCCCAATACTACTCTCTCTCAAGCACGCTTAACTGCGGAGTTGTGATGGGATCCGGTGCATTAGTGCTGGTATGATCGCACCTGTCAAGTGTGGCGCGATCACCTGCATTATGTCTTCGCAAGGCCGCCGCGCGCGCTTCAAAGGATCATAACTTTCTGTCGGGGATGAATCTCGAGGCCCGAGAGGCGCCGCTGGAAACCTCGTCCTGAGTCCGCCGCCATGCCAACCGGGGCTCGCCCGGTTGAGGTCGACCTCGACCCCCGAAACCAGTTCCGGGGCCCGTTTCGGAGCTTTTGCAGCAACGCCAAGGATCGGAGCCGCCGGGTGAGGAAACCGACCTGCCGCGGTCCCGGGCCTGCCTCCGCCGCCGCGAAGGATTTGAGCAATCGAAAACATGCGCGTGTGCGCCACCAAAAGAACAAGCCCGACTGACGCAAAAATGAGGAGGTGCAACACGAGGACTTCCCAGGAGGTCACCCATCCCAGTACTACTCTTGCCCAAGCACGCTTAACTGCGGAGTTGTGATGGGATCCGGTGCATTAGTGCTGGTATGATCGCACCTGTCAAGTGTGGCGTGATCACCTGCATTATGGCTTCGCAAGGGCGCCGCGCGCGCTTCAAACGATCATAACTTTCTGTCCGGGATGAATCTCGAGGCCCGGGAGGCGCCGCTGGAAACCTCGTCCTGAGCCCGCCGCCGTCCCAACCGGGGCTCGCCCGGTTGAGGTCGACCTCGACCCCTGAAACCAGTTCTGTGGCCCGTTTCGGAGCTTTTGCAGCAACGCCAAGGATCGGAGCCGCTGGGTGAGGAAACCGACCTGCCGTGGTCCCAGGCCAGCCTCTGCCGCCGCGAAGGATTTGAGCAATCGAAACCATGCGCGTGCACGCCACCAAAAGAACAAGCCCGACTGACGCAAAAATGAGGAGGTGCAACACGAGGAGTTCCCAGGTGGTCACCAATCCCAGTACTACTCTCGCCCAAGCACGCTTAACTGCGGAGTTGTGATGGGATCCGGTGCATTAGTGCTGGTGCGATCACACCTGTCAAGTGTGGCGCGATCACCTGCATTATGTCTTCGCAAGGCCGCCGCGCGCGCTTCAAACGATCATAACTTTCTGTCCGGGATGAATCTCGAGGCCCGGGGGCACCGCTGGAAAGCTCGTCCTGAGCCCGCCGCCGTCCCAACCAGGGCTCGCCCGGTTGAGGTCGACCTCGACCCTAGAAACCTGTTCCGGGGCCCGTTTCGGAGCTTTTGCAGCAAAGCCAAGGATCGGAGCCGCCGGGTGAGGAAACCGACCTGCCATGGTCCCGAGCCTGCCTCTGCCGCCGCGAAGGATTTGAGCAATCGAAACCATGCGCGTGCGTGCCACCAAAAGAACAAGCTGGACTGACGCAAAAATGAAGACGTGCAACACGAGGACTTCCCAGGAGGTCACCCATCCCAGTACTACTCTCGCCCAAGCACGCTTAACTGCGGAGTTGTGATGGGATCCGGTGCATTAGTGCTGGTACGATCGCACCTGTCAAGTGTGGCGCGATCACCTACATTATGTCTTCGCAAGGCCGCCGCGCGCGCTTCAAACGATCATAACTTTCTGTCCGGGATGAATCTCGAGGCCCGGGAGGCGCCGCTGGAAAGCTCGTCCTGAGCCCGCCGCAGTCCCAACCAGGGCTTGCCCGGTTGAGGTCGACCTCGACCCCCGAAACCAGTTCTGGGGCCCGTTTCGGAGCTTTTGCAGCAACGCCAAGGATCGGAGCCGCAGGGTGAGGAAACCGACCTGCCGTGGTCCCAGGCCTGCCTCCGCCGCCGCGAAGGATTTGAGCAATCGAAACCATGCGCGTGCGCGCCACCAAAAGAACAAGCCCGACTGACGCAAAAATGAGGAGGTGCAACACGAGCACTTCCCAGGAGGTCACCCATCCCAGTACTACTCTCGCCCAAGCACGCTTAACTGCGGAGTTGTGATAGGATCCGGTGCATTAGTGCTGGTATGATCGCACCTGTCAAGTGTGGCGTGATCACCTGCTATATGGCTTCGCAAGGCCGCCGCGCGCGTTTCAAACGATCATAACTTTCTGTCCGGGATGAATCTCGAGGCCCGGGAGGCGCCGCTGGAAAGCTCGTCCTGAGCCCGCCGCCGTCCCCACCAGGGCTCGCGCGATTGAGGTCGGCCTCGACCCCAGAAACCTGTTCCGGGGCCCGTTTCGGAGCTTTTGCAGCAACGCCAAGGATCGGAGCCGCCGGGTGAGGAAACCGACCAGCCGCGGTCCCGGGCCAGCCTCCGCCGCCGCGAAGGACTTGAGCAATCGAAACCATGCGCGTGCGCGCCACCCAAAGAACAAGCCCGACTGACGCAAACATGAGGAGGTGCAACACGAGGACTTCCCAAGAGGTCACCCATCCCAGTACTACTCTCGCCCAAGCACGCTTAACTGCGGAGTTGTGATGGGATCCGGTGCATTAGTGCTGGTATGATCGCACCTGTCAAGTGTGGCGTGATCACCTGCTATATGGCTTCGCAAGGCCGCCGCGCGCGTTTCAAACGATCATAACTTTCTGTCCGGGATGAATCTAGAGGCCCGGGAGGCGCCGCTGGAAAGCTCGTCCTGAGCCCGCCGCCGTCCCAACCAGGGCTCGCCCTGTTGAGGTCGACCTCGACCCCAGAAACCTGTTCCGGGGCCCGTTTCGGAGCTTTTGCAGCAACGCCAAGGATCGGAGCCGCCGGGTGAGGAAACCGACCTGCCGCGATCCCGGGCCTGCCTCCGCCGCCGCGAAGGATTTGAGCAATCGAAAACATGCGCGTGTGCGCCACCAAAAGAACAAGCCCGACTGACGCAAAAATGAGGAGGTGCAACACGAGGACTTCCCAGGAGGTCACCCATCCCAGTACTACTCTCGCCCAAGAACGCTTAACTGCGGAGTTGTGATGGGATCCGGTGCATTAGTGCTGGTATGATCGCATCTGTCAAGTGTGGCGCGATCACCTGCATTATGGCTTCGCAAGGCCGCCGCGCGCGCTTCAAACGATCATAACTTTCTGTCCGGGATGAATCTCGAGGCCCGGGAGGCGCCGCTGGAAACCTCGTCCTGAGCCCGCCGCCGTCCCAACCGGGGCTCGCCCGGTTGAGGTCGACCTCGACCCCTGAAACTAGTTCTGTGGCCCGTTTCGGAGCTTTTGCAGCAACGCCAAGGATCGGAGCCGCTGGGTGAGGAAACCGACCTGCCGTGGTCCCAGGCCTGCCTCTGCCGCCGCGAAGGATTTGAGCAATCGAAACCATGCGCGTGCACGCCACCAAAAGAACAAGCCCGACTGACGCAAAAATGAGGAGGTGCAACACGAGGAGTTCCCAGGTGGTCACCAATCCCAGTACTACTCTCGCCCAAGCACGCTTAACTGCGGAGTTGTGATGGGATCCGGTGCATTAGTGCTGGTGCGATCACACCTGTCAAGTGTGGCGCGATCACCTGCATTATGTCTTCGCAAGGCCGCAAAATGAAGACGTGCAACACGAGGACTTCCCAGGAGGTCACCCATCCCAGTACTACTCTCGCCCAAGCACGCTTAACTGCGGAGTTGTGATGGGATCCGGTGCATTAGTGCTGGTATGATCGCACCTGTCAAGTGTGGCGCGATCACCTGCTTTATGGCTTCGCAAGGCCGCCGCGCGCTTCAAACGATCATAACTTTCTGTCCGGGATGAATCTCGAGGCCCGGGAGGCGCCGCTGGAAAGCTCGTCCTGAGCCCGCCGCCGTCCCAACCAGGGCTCGCCCTGTTGAGGTCGACCTCGACCCCAGAAACCTGTTCCGGGGCCCGTTTCGGAGCTTTTGCAGCAACGCCAAGGATCGGAGCCGCCGGGTGAGGAAACCGACCTGCCGCGATCCCGGGCCTGCCTTCGCCGCCGCGAAGGATTTGAGCAATCGAAAACATGCGCGTGTGCGCCACCAAAAGAACAAGCCCGACTGACGCAAAAATGAGGAGGTGCAACACGAGGACTTCCCAGGAGGTCACCCATCCCAGTACTACTCTCGCCCAAGAACGCTTAACTGCGGAGTTGTGATGGGATCCGGTGCATTAGTGCTGGTATGATCGCATCTGTCAAGTGTGGCGCGATCACCTGCATTATGGCTTCGCAAGGCCGCCGCGCGCGCTTCAAACGATCATATCTTTCTGTCCGGGATGAATCTCGAGGCCCGGGAGGCGCCGCTTGTAAGCTCGTCCTGAGCCCGCCGCCGTCCCAACCAGGGCTCGCCCGGTTGAGGTCGACCTCGACCCTAGAAACCTGTTCCGGGGCCCGTTTCGGAGCTTTTGCAGCAACGCCAAGGATCGGAGCCGCCGGATTAGGAAACCGACCTGCCGCGGTCCCGGGCCTGCCTCCGCCGCCGCGAAGGATTTGAACAATCGAAACCATGCGCGTGCGCGCCACCAAAAGAACAAGCCCGACTGACGCAAAAATGAGGAGGTGCAACACGAGGACTTCCAAGGAGGTCACCCATCCCAGTACTACTCTCGCCCAAGCACGCTTAACTGCGGAGTTGTGATGGGATCCGGTGCATTAGTGCTGGTATGATCGCACCTGTCAAGTGTGGCGCGATCACCTGCTTTATGGCTTCGCAAGGCCGCCTCGCGCTTCAAACGATCATAACTTTCTGTCCGGGATGAATCTCGAGGCCCGGGAGGCGCCGCTGGAAAGCTCGTCCTGAGCCCGCCGCCATCCCAACCAGGGCTCGCCCTGTTGAGGTCGACCTCGACCCCAGAAACCTGTTCCGGGGCCCGTTTCGGAGCTTTTGCAGCAACGCCAAGGATCGGAGCCGCCGGGTTAGGAAACCGACCTGCCGCGGTCCCGGGCCTGCCTCCGCCGCCGCGAAGGATTTGAACAATCGAAACCATGCGCGTGCGCGCCACCAAAAGAACAAGCCCGACTGACGCAAAAATGAGGAGGTGCAACACGAGGACTTCCAAGGAGGTCACCCATCCCAGTACTACTCTCGCCCAAGCACGCTTAACTGCGGAGTTGTGATGGGATCCGGTGCATTAGTGCTGGTATGATCGCACCTGTCAAGTGTGGCGCGATCACCTGCTTTATGGCTTCGCAAGGCCGCCGCGCGCTTCAAACGATCATAACTTTCTGTCCAGGATGAATCTCGAGGCACGGGAGGCGCCGCTTGAAAGCTCGACCTGAGCCCGCCGCCGTCCCAACACGGGCTCGCCCGGTTGAGGTCGACCTCGACCCCAGAAACTTGTTCTGGGGCCCGTTTCGGAGCTTTTGCAGCAACGCCAAGGATCGGAGCCGCCAGGTTAGGAAACCGACCTGCCACGGTCCCGGGCCTGCCTCCGCCGCCGCGAAGGATTTGAACAATCGAAACCATGCGCGTGCGCGCCACCAAAAGAACAAGCCCGACTGACGCAAAAATGAGGAGGTGCAACACGAGGACTTCCAAGGAGGTCACCCATCCCAGTACTACTCTCGCCCAAGCACGCTTAACTGCGGAGTTGTGATGGGATCCGGTGCATTAGTGCTGGTATGATCGCACCTGTCAAGTGTGGCGCGATCACCTGCTTTATGGCTTCGCAAGGCCGCCGCGCGCTTCAAACGATCATAACTTTCTGTCCGGGATGAATCTCGAGGCCCGGGAGGCGCCGCTGGAAAGCTCGTCCTGAGCCCGCCGCCGTCCCAACCAGGGCTCGCCCGGTTGAGGTCGACCTCGACCCCAGAAACCTATTCCGGGGTCCGTTTCGGAGCTTTTGCAGCAACGCCAAGGATTGGAGCCGCCGGGTGAGGAAACCGACCTGCCGCGGTCCCGGGCCTGCCTCCGCCGCCGCGAAGGATTTGAGCAATGAAAACGATGCACGTGCGCGCCACCAAAAGAACAAGCCCGACTGACGCAAAAATGAGGAGGTGCAACACGACGACTTCCCAGGAGGTCATCCATCCCAGTACTACTCTCGCCCAAGCACGCTTAACTGCGGAGTTGTGATGGGATCCGGTGCATTAGTGCTGGGATGATCGCATCGGTCAAGTGTGGCGCGATCACCTGCATTATGGCTTCGCAAGGCCGCCGCGCGCGCTTCAAACGATCATAACTTTCTGTCCGGGATGAATCTCGAGGCCCGGGAGGCGCCGCTTGAAAGCTCGTCCTGAGCCCGCCGCCGTCCCAACCCGGGCTAGCCCGGTTGAGGTCGACCTCGACCCAAGAAACCAGTTCCGGGGCCCGTTTCGGAGCTTTTGCAGCAACGCCAAGGATCGGAGCCGCCGGGTGAGGAAACCGACCTGCGGCGGTCCCAGGCCTGCCTCCGCCGCTGCGAAGGATTTGAGCAATCGAAACCATGCGCGTGCCCGCCAGGCACAGAACAAGCCCGACTGACGCAAAAATGAGGAGGTGCAACACGAGGACTTCCCAGGAGGTCACCCATCCCAGTACTACTCTCGCCCAAGCACGCTTAACTGCGGAGTTGTGATTGGATCCGGTGCATTAGTGCTGGTATGATCGCACCTGTCAAGTGTGGCGCGATCACCTGCATTATGGCTTCGAAAGGCCGCCGCGCGCGCTTCAAACGATCATAACTTTCTGTCTGGGATGAATCTCGAGGCCCGGGAGGCGCCGCTGGAAAGCTCGTCCTGAGCCCGCCGCCGTCCCAACCCGGGCTCGCCCGGTTGAGGTCGACCTCGACCCCAGAAACCTGTTCCGGGGCCCGTTTCGGAGCTTTTGCAGCAACGCCAAGGATCGGAGCCGCCGGGTGAGGAAACCGACCTCCCGCGGTCCCGGGCCTGCCTCCGCCGCCGCGAAGGATTTGAGCAATCGAAACCATGCGCGTGCGCGCCACCAAAAGAACAAGCCCGACTGACGCAAAAATGAGGAGGTGCAACACGACGACTTCCCAGGAGGTCACCCATCCCAGTACTACTCTCGCCCAAGCACGCTTAACTGCGGAGTTGTGATGGGATCCGGTGCATTAGTGCTGGTATGATCGCACATGTCAAGTGTGGCGCGATCACCTGCATTATGGCTTCGCAAGGCCGCCGCGCGCGCTTCAAACGATCATAACTTTCTGTCCGGGATGAATCTCGAGGCCCGGGAGGCGCCGCTTGAAAGCTCGTCCTGAGCCCGCCGCCGTCCTAACCAGGGCTCGCCCGGTTGAGGTCGACCTCGACCCAAGAAACCAGTTCCAAGGCCCGTTTCGGAGCTTTTGCAGCAACGCCAAGGATCGGAGCCGCCGGGTGAGGAAACTGACCTGCCGCGGTCCCGGGCCTGCCTCCGCCGCTGCGAAGGATTTGAGCAATCGAAACCATGCGCGTGCCCACCACCCACAGAACAAGCCCGACTGACGCAAAAATGAGGAGGTGCAACACGAGGACTTCCCAGGAGGTCACCCATCCCAGTACTACTCTCGCCCAAGAACGCTTAACTGCGGAGTTGTGATGGGATCCGATGCATTAGTGCTGGTATGATCGCACCTGTCAAGTGTGGCGCGATCACCTGCATTATGGCTTCGCAAGGCCGCCGCGCGCGCTTCAAACGATCATAACTTTCTGTCTGGGATGAATCTCGAGGCCCGGGAGGCGCCGCTGGAAAGCTCGTCCTGAGCTCGCCGCCGTCCCAACAAGGGCTCGCCCGGTTGAGGTCGACCTCGACCCCAGAAACCTGTTCCGGGGCCCGTTTCGGAGCTTTTGCAGCAACGCCAAGGATCGGAGCCGCCGGGTGAGGAAGTCGACCTGCCGCGGTCCAGGGCCTGCCTCCGCCGACGCGAAGGATTTGAGTAATCGAAACCATGCGCGTGCGCGCCACCAAAAGAACAAGCCCGACTGACGCAAAAATGAGGAGGTGCAACACGACGACTTCCCAGGAGGTCACCCATCCCAGTACTACTCTCGCCCAAGCACGCTTAACTGCGGAGTTGTGATGGGATCCGGTGCATTAGTGCTGGTATGATCGCACCTGTCAAGTGTGGCGCGATCACCTGCATTATGGCTTCGCAAGGCCGCCGCGCGCGCTTCAAACGATCATAACTTTCTGTCCGGGATGAATCTCGAGGCCCGGGAGGCGCCGCTTGAAAGCTCGTCCTGAGCCCGCCGCCGTCCTAACCAGGGCTCGCCCGGTTGAGGTCGACCTCGACCCAAGAAACCAGTTCCAAGGCCCGTTTCGGAGCTTTTGCAGCAACGCCAAGGATCGGAGCCGCCGGGTGAGGAAACTGACCTGCCGCGGTCCCGGGCCTGCCTCCGCCGCTGCGAAGGATTTGAGCAATCGAAACCATGCGCGTGCCTGCCACCCACCGAACAAGCCCGACTGACGCAAAAATGAGGAGGTGCAACACGAGGTCTTCCCAGGAGGTCACCCATCCCAGTACTACTCTCGCCCAAGCACGCTTAACTGCGGAGTTGTGATGGGATCCGGTGCATTAGTGCTGGTATGATCGCACCTGTCAAGTGTGGCGCGATCACCTGCATTATGGCTTCGCAAGGCCGCCGCGCGCGCTTCAAACGATCATAACTTTCTGTCTGGGATGAATGTCGAGGCCCGGGAGGCGCTGCTGGAAAGCTCGTTTTTAGCCCGCCGCCGTCCCAACCAGGGCTCGCCCGGTTGAGGTCGACCTCGACCCCAGAAACCTGTTCCGGGGCCCGTTTCGGAGCTTTTGCAGCAACGCCAAGGATCGGAGCCGCCGGGTGAGGAAACCGACCTGCCGCGGTCCAGGGCCTGCCTCCGCCGACGCGAAGGATTTGAGCAATCGAAACCATGCGCGTGCGCGCCACCAAAAGAACAAGCCCGACTGACGCAAAAATGTGGAGGTGCAACACGAGGACTTCCCAGGAGCTCACCCATCCCAGTACTACTCTCGCCCAAGCACGCTTAATTGCGGAGTTGTGATGGGATCCGGTGCATTAGTGCTGGCATGATCGCACCTGTCAAGTGTGGCGCGATCACCTGCTTTATGGCTTCGCAAGGCCGCCGCGCGCGTTTCGAACGATCATAACTTTCTGTCCGGGATGAATCTCGAGGCCCGGGAGCCGCCGCTGGAAAGCTCGTCCTGAGCCCGCCGCCGTCCCAACCGGGGCTCCCCCGGTTGAGGTCGACCTCGACCCCAGAAACCTGTTCCGGGGCCCGTTTCAGAGCTTTTGCAGCAACGCCAAGGATCGGAGCCGCCGGGTGAGGAAACCGACCTGCCGGGGTCCCAGGCCTGCCTCCGCCGCCGCGAAGGATTTGAGCAATCGAAACCATGCGCGTGCGCGCCACCAAAAGAACAAGCCCGACTGACGCAAAAATGAGGAGGTGCAACACGAGGACTTCCAGGAGGTCACCCATCCCAGTACTACTCTCGCCCAAGCACGCTTAACTGCGGAGTTGTGATGGGATCCTGTGCATTAGTGCTGGTATGATCGCACATGTCAAGTGTGGCGCGATCACCTGCATTATGGCTTCGCAAGGCCGCCGCGCGCGCTTCAAACGATCATAACTTTCTGTCCGGGATGAATCTCGAGGCCTGGGAGGCGCCGCTTGAAAGCTCGTCCTGAGCCCGCCGCCGTCCTAACCAGGGCTCGCCCGGTTGAGGTCGACCTCGACCCAAGAAACCAGTTCCAAGGCCCGTTTCGGAGCTTTTGCAGCAACGGCAAGGATCGGAGCCGCCGGGTGAGGAAACTGACCTGCCGCGGTCCCGGGCCTGCCTCCGCCGCTGCGAAGGATTTGAGCAATCGAAACCATGCGCGTGCCCACCACCCACAGAACAAGCCCGACTGACGCAAAAATGAGGAGGTGCAACACGAGGACTTCCCAGGAGGTCACCCATCCCAGTACTACTCTCGCCCAAGAACGCTTAACTGCGGAGTTGTGATGGGATCCGATGCATTAGTGCTGGTATGATCGCACCTGTCAAGTGTGGCGCGATCACTTGCATTATGGCTTCGCAAGGCCGCCGCGCGCGCTTCAAACGATCATAACTTTCTGTCTGGGATGAATCTCGAGGCCCGGGAGGCGCCGCTGGAAAGCTCGTCCTGAGCCCGCCGCCGTCCCAACCAGGGCTCGCCCGGTTGAGGTCGACCTCGACCCCAGAAACCTGTTCCGGGGCCCGTTTCGGAGCTTTTGCAGCAACGCCAAGGATCGGAGCCGCCGGGTGAGGAAACCGACCTGCCGCGGTCCAGGGCCTGCCTCCGCCGACGCGAAGGATTTGAGTAATCGAAACCATGCGCGTGCGCGCCACCAAAAGAACAAGCCCGACTGACGCAAAAATGAGGAGGTGCAACACGACGACTTCCCAGGAGGTCACCCATCCCAGTACTACTCTCGCCCAAGCACGCTTAACTGCGGAGTTGTAGTGGGATCCGGTGCATTAGTGCTGGTATGATCGCACCTGTCAAGTGTGGCGCGATCACCTGCATTATGGCTTCGCAAGGCCGCCGCGCGCGCTTCAAACGATCATAACTTTCTGTCTGGGATGAATGTCGAGGCCCGGGAGGCGCTGCTGGAAAGCTCGTTTTTAGCCCGCCGCCGTCCCAACCAGGGCTCGCCCGGTTGAGGTCGACCTCGACCCCAGAAACCTGTTCCGGGGCCCGTTTCGGAGCTTTTGCAGCAACGCCAAGGATCGGAGCCGCCGGGTGAGGAAACCGACCTGCCGCGGTCCAGGGCCTACCTCCGCCGACGCGAAGGATTTGAGAATTCGAAACCATGCGCGTGCGCGCCACCAAAAGAACAAGCCCGACTGACGCAAAAATGAGGAGGTGCAACACGAGGACTTCCCAGAAGCTCACCCATCCCAGTACTACTCTCGCCCAAGCACGCTTAACTGCGGAGTTGTGATGGGATCCGGTGGATTAGTGCTGGCATGATCGCACCTGTCAAGTGTGGCGCGATCACCTGCTTTATGGCTTCGCAAGGCCGCCGCGCGCGTTTCAAACGATCATAACTTTCTGTCCGGGATGAATCTCGAGGCCCGGGAGCCGCCGCTGGAAAGCTCGTCCTGAGCCCGCCGCCGTCCCAACCAGGGCTCGCCCGGTTGAGGTCGACCTCGACCCAAGAAACCAGTTCCAAGGCCCGTTTCGGAGCTTTTGCAGCAACGCCAAGGATCGGAGCCGCCGGGTGAGGAATCTGACCTGCCGCGGTCCCGGGCCTGCCTCCGCCGCTGCGAAGGATTTGAGCAATCGAAACCATGCGCGTGCCTGCCACCCACCGAACAAGCCCGACTGACGCAAAAATGAGGAGGTGCAACACGAGGTCTTCCCAGGAGGTCACCCATCCCAGTACTACTCTCGCCCAAGAACGCTTAACTGCGGAGTTGTGATGGGATCCGATGCATTAGTGCTGGTATGATCGCACCTGTCAAGTGTGGCGCGATCACTTGCATTATGGCTTCGCAAGGCCGCCGCGCGCGCTTCAAACGATCATAACTTTCTGTCTGGGATGAATCTCGAGGCCCGGGAGGCGCCGCTGGAAAGCTCGTCCTGAGCCCGCCGCCGTCCCAACCAGGGCTCCCCCGGTTGAGGTCGACCTCGACCCCAGAAACCTGTTCCGGGGCCCGTTTCAGAGCTTTTGCAGCAACGCCAAGGATCGGAGCCGCCGGGTGAGGAAACCGACCTGCCGCGGTCCAGGGCCTGCCTCCGCCGACGCGAAGGATTTGAGTAATCGAAACCATGCGCGTGCGCGCCACCAAAAGAACAAGCCCGACTGACGCAAAAATGAGGAGGTGCAACACGACGACTTCCCAGGAGGTCACCCATCCCAGTACTACTCTCGCCCAAGCACGCTTAACTGCGGAGTTGTGGTGGGATCCGGTGCATTAGTGCTGGTATGATCGCACCTGTCAAGTGTGGCGCGATCACCTGCATTATGGCTTCGCAAGGCCGCCGCGCGCGCTTCAAACGATCATAACTTTCTGTCTGGGATGAATGTCGAGGCCCGGGAGGCGCTGCTGGAAAGCTCGTTTTTAGCCCGCCGCCGTCCCAACCGGGGCTCTCCCGGTTGAGGTCGACCTCGACCCCAGAAACCTGTTCCGGGGCCCGTTTCGGAGCTTTTGCAGCAACGCCAAGGATCGGAGCCGCCGGGTGAGGAAACCGACCTGCCGCGGTCCAGGGCCTGCCTCCGCCGACGCGAAGGATTTGAGCAAACGAAACCATGCGCGTGCGCGCCACCAAAAGAACAAGCCCGCCTGACGCAAAAATGAGGAGGTGCAACACGAGGACTTCCCAGAAGCTCACCCATCCCAGTACTACTCTCGCCCAAGCACGCTTAACTGCGGAGTTGTGATGGGATCCGGTGGATTAGTGCTGGCATGATCGCACCTGTCAAGTGTGGCGCGATCACCTGCTTTATGGCTTCGCAAGGCCGCCGCGCGCGTTTCAAACGATCATAACTTTCTGTCCGGGATGAATCTCGAGGCCCGGGAGCCGCCGCTGGAAAGCTCGTCCTGAGCCCGCCGCCGTCCCAACCAGGGCTCGCCCGGTTGAGGTCGACCTCGACCCCAGAAACCTGTTCCGGGGCCCGTTTCGGAGCTTTTTCAGCAACGCCAAGGATCGGAGCCGCCGGGTGAGGAAACCGACCTGCCGGGGTCCCGGGCCTGCCTCCGCCGCCGCGAAGGATTTGAGCAATCGAAACCATGCGCGTGCGCGCCACCAAAAGAACAAGCCCGACTGACGCAAAAATGAGGAGGTGCAACACGAGGACTTCCAGGAGGTCACCCATCCCAGTACTACTCTCGCCCAAGCACGCTTAACTGCGGAGTTGTGATGGGATCCGGTGCATTAGTGCTGGTATGATCGCACATGTCAAGTGTGGCGCGATCACCTGCATTATGGCTTCGCAAGGCCGCCGCGCGCGCTTCAAACGATCATAACTTTCTGTCAGGGATGAATCTCGAGGCCCGGGAGGCGCCGCTTGAAAGCTCGTCCTGAGCCCGCCGCCGTCCTAACCAGGGCTCGCCCGGTTGAGGTCGACCTCGACCCAAGAAACCAGTTCCAAGGCCCGTTTCGGAGCTTTTCCAGCAACGCCAAGGATCGGAGCCGCCGGGTGAGGAAACTGACCTGCCGCGGTCCCGGGCCTGCCTCCGCCGCTGCGAAGGATTTGAGCAATCGAAACCATGCGCGTGCCCACCACCCACAGAACAAGCCCGACTGACGCAAAAATGAGGAGGTGCAACACGAGGACTTCCCAGGAGGTCACCCATCCCAGTACTACTCTCGCCCAAGAACGCTTAAATGCGGAGTTGTGATGGGATCCGATGCATTAGTGCTGGTATGATCGCACCTGTCAAGTGTGGCGCGATCACCTGCATTATGGCTTCGCAAGGCCGCCGCGCGCGCTTCAAACGATCATAACTTTCTGTCTGGGATGAATCTCGAGGCCCAGGAGGCGCCGCTGGAAAGCTCGTCCTGAGCCCGCCGCCGTCCCAACCAGGGCTCGCCCGGTTGAGGTCGACCTCGACCCCAGAAACCTGTTCCGGGGCCCGTTTCGGAGCTTTTGCAGCAACGCCAAGGATCGGAGCCGCCGGGTGAGGAAATCGACCTGCCGCGGTCCAGGCCCTGCCTCCGCCGACGCGAAGGATTTAAGTAATCGAAACCATGCGCGTACGCGCCACCAAAAGAACAAGCCCGACTGACGCAAAAATGAGGAGGTGCAACACGACGACTTCCCAGGAGGTCACCCATCCCAGTACTACTCTCGCCCAAGCACGCTTAACTGCGGAGTTGTGATGGGATCCGGTGCATTAGTGCTGGTATGATCGCACCTGTCAAGTGTGGCGCGATCACCTGCATTATGGCTTCGCAAGGCCGCCGCGGGCGCTTCAAACGATCATAACTTTCTGTCTGGGATGAATGTCGAGGCCCAGGAGGCGCTGCTGGAAAGCTCGTTTTTAGCCCGCCGCCGTCCCAACCAGGGCTCGCCCGGTTGAGGTCGACCTCGACCCCAGAAACCTGTTCCGGGGCCCGTTTCGGAGCTTTTGCAGCAACGCCAAGGATCGGAGCCGCCGGGTGAGGAAACCGACCTGCCGCGGTCCAGGGCCTGCCTCCGCCGACGCGAAGGATTTGAGCAATCGAAACCATGCGCGTGCGCGCCACCAAAAGAACAAGCCCGACTGACGCTAAAATGAGGAGGTGCAACACGAGGACTTCCCAGGAGGTCACCCATCCCAGTACTACTCTCGCCCAAGCACGCTTAACTGCGGAGTTGTGATGGGATCCGGTGCATTAGTGCTGGCATGATCGCACCTGTCAATTGTGGCGCGATCACCTGCTTTATGGCTTCGCAAGGCCGCCGCGCGCGTTTCAGACGATCATAACTTTCTGTCCGGGATGAATCTCGAGGCCCGGGAGCCGCCGCTGGAAAGCTCGTCCTGAGCCCGCCGCCGTCCCAACCAGGGCTCGCCCGGTTGAGGTCGACCTCGACCCCAGAAACCTGTTTCGGGGCCCGTTTCGGAGCTTCTTCAGCAACGCCAAGGATCGGAGCCGCCGGGTGAGGAAACCGACCTGCCGGGGTCCCGGGCCTGCCTCCGCCGCCGCGAAGGATTTGAGCAATCGAAACCATGCGCGTGCGCCCCACCAAAAGAACAAGCCCGACTGACGCAAAAATGAGGAGGTGCAACACGAGGACTTCCAGGAGGTCACCCATCCCAGTACTACTCTCGCCCAAGCACGCTTAACTGCGGAGTTGTGATGGGATTCGGTGCATTAGTGCTGGTATGATCGCACCTGTCAAGTGTGGCGCGATCACCTGCATTATGGCTTCGCAAGGCCGCCGCGCGCGCTTCAAACGATCATAACTTTCTGTCCGGGATGAATCTCGAGGCCCGGGAGGCACCGCTTGAAAGCTCGTCCTGAGCCCGCCGCCGTCCTAACCAGGGCTCGCCCGGTTGAGGTCGACCTCGACCCAAGAAACCAGTTCCAAGGCCCGTTTCAGAGCTTTTGCAGCAACGCCAAGGATCGGAGCCGCCGGGTGAGGAAACTGACTTGCCGCGGTCCCGGGCCTGCCTCCGCCGCTGCGAAGGATTTGAGCAATCGAAACCATGCGCGTGCCCGCCACCCACAGAACAAGCCCGACTGACGCAAAAATGAGGAGGTGCAACACGAGGACTTCCCAGGAGGTCACCCATCCCAGTACTACTCTCGCCCAAGCACGCTTAACTGAGGAGTTGTGATGGGATCCGGTGCATTAGTGCTGGTATGATCGCACCTGTCATGTGTGGCGCGATCACCTGCATTATGGCTTCGCAAGGCCGCCGCGCGCGCTTCAAACGATCATAACTTTCTGTCTGGGATGAATCTCGAGGCCCGGGAGGCGCCGCTGGAAAGCTCGTCCTGAGCCCGCCGCCGTTCCAACCAAGGCTCGCCCAGTTAAGGTCGACCTCGACCCAAGAAACCTGTTCCGGGGCCCGTTTCGGAGCTTTTGCAGAACCGCCAAGGATCGGAGCCGCCGGGTGAGGAAACTGACCTGCCGCGGTCCCGGGCCTGCCTCCGCCGCCGCGAAGGATTATAGTAATCGAAACCATGCGCGTGTGCGCCACCAAAAGAACATGCCCGACTGACGCAAAAATGAGGAGGTGCAACACGAGGACTTCCCAGGAGGTCACCCATCCCAGCACTACTCTCGCCCAAGCACGCTTAACTGCGGAGTTGTGATAGGATCCGATGCATTTGTGCTGGTATGATCGCACCTGTCAAGTGTGGCGCGATCACCTTCTTTATGGCATCGCAAGGCCGCCGCGCGTGCTTCAAACGATCATAAGTTTCTGTCCGGGACGAATCTCGAGGCCCGGGAGGCGCCGCTGGAAAGCTCGTCCTGAGCCCGCCGCCGTCCCAACCAAGGCTCGTCCTGTTGAGGTCGACCTCGACCCCAGAAACCTGTTCCGGGGCCCGTTTCGGAGCTTTTGCAGTAACGCCAAGGATCGGAGCCGCCGGGTGAGGAAACCGACCTGCCGCGGTCCCGGTCCTGCCTCCGCCGCCGCGAAGGATTTGAGATATCGAAACCATGCGCGTGCGCGCCACCAAAAGAACAAGCCCGACTGACGCAAAAATGAGGAGGTGCAAGACGAGGACTTCCCAGGAGGTCACCCATCCCAGTACTACTCTCGCCCAAGCACGCTTAACTGCGGAGTTGTGATGGGATCCGGTGCATTAGTGCTGGTATGATCGCACCTGTCAAGTGTGGCGCGATCACCTGCTTTAAGGCTTCGCAAGGCCGCCGCGCGCATTTCAAACGATCATAACTTTCTGTCCGCGATGAATCTCGAGGCCCGGGAGGCGCCGCTGGAAAGCTCGTCCTGAGCCCGCCGCCGTCCCAACCAAGGCTCGTCCTGTTGAGGTCGCCCTCGACCCCAGAAACCTGTTCCGGGGCCCGTTTCGGAGCATTTGCAGCAACGCCAAGGATCGGAGCCGCCGGGTGAGGAAACTGACCTGCCGCGGTCCCGGGCCTGCCTCTGCTGCCGCGAAGGATTTGAGCAATCGAAACCATGCGCGTGCGCGCCACCAAAAGAACATGCCCGACTGACGCAAAAATGAGGAGGTGCAACACGAGGACTTCCCAGGAGGTCACCCATCCCAGTACTACTCTCGCCCAAGCACGCTTAACTGCGGAGTTGTGATAGGATCCGATGCATTAGTGCTGGTATGATCGCACCTGTCAAGTGTGGCGCGATCACCTTCTTTATGGCATCGCAAGGCCGCCGCGCGTGCTTCAAACGATCATAAGTTTCTGTCCGGGATGAATCTCGAGGCCCGGGAGGCGCCGTTGGAAAGCTCGTCCTGAGCCCGCCGCCGTCCCAACCAGGGCGCGCCCAGTTAAGGTCGACCTCGACCCCAGAAACCTGTTCCGGGGTCCGCTTCGGAGCTTTTGCAGCAACGCCAAGGATCGGAGCCGCCGAGTGAGGAAACCGACCTGCCGCGGTCCCGGCCTGCCTCCGCCGCCACGAAGGATTTGAGCAATCGAAACCATGCGCGTGTGCGCCACCAAAAGAAGAAGCCCGACTGACGCAAAAATGAGGAGGTGCAACACGAGGACTTCCCAAGAGGTCACCCATCCCAGTACTACTCTCGCCCAAGCACGCTTAACTGCGGAGTTGCGATGGGATCCGGTGCATTAGTGCTGGTATGATCGCACCTGTCAAGTGTGGCACGATCACCTGCTTTAAGGCTTCGCAAGGCCGCCGCGCGCGTTTCAAACGATCATAACTTTCTGTCCGCGATGAATCTCGAGGCCCGGGAGGCGCCGCTGGAAAGCTCGTCCTGAGCCCGCCGCCGTCCCAACCAAGGCTGGTCCTGTTGAGGTCGACCTCGACCCCAGAAACCTGTTCCGGGGCCCGTTTCGGAGCATTTGCAGCAACGCCAAGGATCGGAGCCGCCGGGTGAGGAAACCGACCTGCCACGGTCCCGGGCCTGCCTCTGCCGCCGCGAAGGATTTGAGCAATCGAAACCACGCGCGTGCGCGCCACCAAAAGAACATGCCCGACTGACGCAAAAATGAGGAGGTGCAACACGAGGACTTCCCAGGAGGTCACCCATCCCAGTACTACTCTCGCGCAAGCACGCTTAACTGCGGAGTTGTGATAGGATCCGATGCATTAGTGCTGGTATTATCGCACCTGTCAAGTGTGGCGCGATCCCCTGCTTTATGGCTTCGCAAGGCCGCCGCGCGTGCTTCAAACGATCATAACTTTCTGTCCGGGATGAATCTCGAGGCCCGGGAGGCGCCGCTGGAAAGCTTGTCCTGAGCCCGCCGCCGTCCCAACCAGGGCTCGCCCGGTTGAGGTCGACCTCGACCCCAGAAACCTGTTCCGGGGACCGTTTCGGAGCTTTTGCAGCAACGCCGAGGATCGGAGCCGCCGGGTGAGGAAACCGACCTGCCGCGGTCCCGGGCCTGCCTTCGCCGCCGCGAAGGATTTGAGCAATCGAAACCATGCGCGTGCGCGCCACCAAAAGAACAAACCCGACTGTGCAACACGAGGACTTCCTAGGAGGTCACCCATCCCAGTACTACGCTCGCCCAAGCACGCTTAACTGCGGAGTTGTGATGGGATCCGGTGCATTAGTGCTGGTATGATCGCACCTGTCAAGTGTGGCGCGATCACCTGCTTTATGGCTTCGCAAGGCCGCCGCGCGCGTTACAGACGATCATAACTTTTTGTCCAGGATGAATCTCGAGGCCCGGGAGGCGCCGCTGGAAAGCTCGTCCTGAGCCCGCCGCCATCCCAACCAGGGCTCGCCCTGTTGAGGTCGACCTCGACCCCAGAAACCTGTTCCTGGGCCCGTTTCGGAGCTTTTACAGCAACGCCAAGGATCGGAGCCGCCGGGTGAGGAAATCGACCTGCCGCGGTCCCGGGCCTGCCTCTTCCGCCGCGAAGGATTTGAGCAATCGAAACCATGCGCGTGCGCGCCACCAAAAGAAGAAGCCCGACTAACGCAAAAATGAGGAGGTGCAACACGAGGACTTCCCAGGAGGTCACCCATCCCAGCACTACTCTCGCGCAAGCACGCTTAACTGCGGAGTTGTGATGGGATCCGGTGCATTAGTGCTGGTATGATCGCACCTGTCAAGTGTGGCGCGATCACCTGCTTTATGGTTTCGCAAGGCCGCCGCGCGCGTTTCAAACGATCATAACTTTCTGTCCGGGATGAATCTCGAGGCCCGGGAGGCGCCGCGGGAAAGCTCGTCCTGAGCCCGCCGCCGTCCCAACCAGGGCTCGCCCTGTTGAGGTCGACCTCGACCCCAGAAACCTCTTCCTGGGCCCGTTTCGGAGCTTTTGCAGCAACGCCAAGGATCGGAGCCGCCGGGTGAGGAAACCGACCTGCCGCGGTCCCGGGCCTACCTCTGCCGCCGCGAAGGATTTGAGCAATCGAAACCATGCGCGTGCGCGCCACCAAAAGAACAAGCCGGACTGACGCAAAAATGAGGAGGTGCAACATGAGGACTTCCCAGGAGGTCACCCATCCTAGTACTACTCTCGCCCAAGCACGCTTAACTGCGGAGTTGTGATAGGATTCGGTGCATTAGTGCTGGTATGATCGCAGCTGTCAAGTCTGGCGCGATCACCTGCTTTATGGCTTCGCAAGGCCGCCGCGCGCGTTTCAAACGATCATAACTTTCTGTCCGCGATGAATCTCGAGGCCCGGGAGGCGCCGCTGGAAAGCTCGTCCTGAGCCCGCCGCCGTCCCAACCAAGGCTGGTCCTGTTGAGGTCGACCTCGACCCCAGAAACCTGTTCCGGGGCCCGTTTCGGAGCATTTGCAGCAACGCCAAGGATCGGAGCCGCCGGGTGAGGAAACCGACCTGCCACGGTCCCGGGCCTGCCTCTGCCGCCGCGAAGGATTTGAGCAATCGAAACCATGCGCGTGCGCGCCACCAAAAGAACATGCCCGACTGACGCAAAAATGAGGAGGTGCAACACGAGGACTTCCCAGGAGGTCACCCATCCCAGTACTACTCTCGCGCAAGCACGCTTAACTGCGGAGTTGTGATAGGATCCGATGCATTAGTGCTGGTATGATCGCACCTGTAAAGTGTGGCGCGATCCCCTGCTTTATGGCTTCGCAAAGCCGCCGCGCGTGCTTCAAACGATCATAACTTTCTGTCCGGGATGAATCTCGAGGCCCGGGAGGCGCCGCTGGAAAGCTTGTCCTGAGCCCGCCGCCGTCCCAACCAGGGCTCGCCCGGTTGAGGTGGACCTCGACCCCAGAAACCTGTTCCGGGGACCGTTTCGGAGCTTTTGCAGCAACGCCGAGGATCGGAGCCGCCGGGTGAGGAAACCGACCTGCCGCGGTCCCGGGCCTACCTCTGCCGCCGCGAAGGATTTGAGCAATCGAAACCATGCGCGTGCGTGCCACCCAAAGAACAAGCCCGACTGACGCAAAAATGAGGAGGTGCAACACCAGGACTTCCCAGGAGGTCACCCATCCCAATACTACTCTCGCCCAAGCACGCTTAACTGCGGAGCTGTGCTGGGATCCGGTGCATTAGTGCTGGTATGATCGCACCTGTCAAGTGTGGCGCGATCACCTGCTTTATGGCCTCGCAAGGCCACCGCGCGCGTTTCAGACGATCATAACTTTCTGTCCGGGATGAATCTCGAGGCCCGGGAGGCGCCGCAACAAAGCTCGTCCTGAGCCCGCCACCGTCCCAACTAGGGCTCGCCTGGTTGAGGTCGACCTCGACCCCAGAAACCTGTTTCGGGGCCCGTTTCGGAGCTTTTGCAGCAACGCCAAGGATCGGAGCCGCCGGGTGAGGAAACCGACCTGCCGCGGCCCCGGGCCTGCCTCCGCCGCCGCGAAGGATTTGAGCAATCGAAACCATGCGCGTGCGCGCCACCAAAAGAACAAGCCCGACTGACGGAAAAATGAGGAGGTGCAACACGAGGACTTCCCAGGAGGTCACCCATCCCAGTACTACTCTCGCCCAAGCACGCTTAACTGCGGAGTTGTGATGGGATCCGGTGCATTAGTGCTGGTATGATCGCACCTGTCAAGTGTGGCGCGATCACCTGCATTATGGCTTCGCAAGGCCGCCGCGCGCGCTTCAAACGATCATAACTTTCTGTCTGGGATGAATGTCGAGGCCCAGGAGGCGCTGCTGGAAAGCTCGTTTTTAGCCCGCCGCCGTCCCAACCAGGGCTCGCCCGGTTGAGGTCGACCTCGACCCCAGAAACCTGTTCCGGGGACCGTTTCGGAGCTTTTGCAGCAACGCCAAGGATCGGAGCCGCCGGGTGAGGAAACCGACCTGCCGCGGTCCCGGGCCTGCCTCCGCCGCTGCGAAGGATTTGAGCAATCAAAACAATGCGTGTGCGCACCACTCAAATAACAAGCCCGACTGACGCAAACATGAGGAGGTGCAACACGAGGACTACCCAGGAGGTCACCCATCCCAGTACAACTCTCGCCCAAGCACGCTTAACTGCGGAGTTGTGATGGGATCCGGTGCATTAGTGCTGGTATGATCGCACCTGTCAAGTGTGGCGCGATCACCTGGTTTATGGCTTCGCAAGGCCGCCGCGCGCGTTTCAAACGATCATAACTTTCTGTCCGGGATGAATCTCGAGGCCCGGGAGGTGCCGCTGGAAAGCTCGTCTTGAGCCCGCCGCCGTCCCAACCAGGGCTGCCCGGTTGAGGTCGTCCTCGACCCCAGAAACCTGTTCCGGGGACCGTTTCGGAGCTTTTGCAGCAACGCCAAGGATCGGAGCCGTCGGGTGAGGAAACCGACCTGCCGCGGTCCCGGGCCTGCCTCCGTCGCCGCGAAGGATTTGAGCAATCGAAACCATGCGCGTGCGCGCCACCAAAAGAACAAGCCCAACTGACGCAAAAATGAGGAGGTGCAACACGAGGACTTCCCAGGACGTCACCCATCCCAGTACTACTCTCGCCCAAGCACGCTTAACTGCGGAGTTGTGATGGGATCCGGTGCATTAGTGCTGGTATGATCGCACCTGTCAAGTGTGGCGTGATCACCTGCTTTATGGCTTCGCAAGGCCGCCGCGCGCGTTTCAAACGATCATAACTTTCTGTCCGGGATGAACCTCGAGGCCCGGGAGGCGCCGCTGGAAAGCTCGTCCTGAGCCCGCCGCCGTCCCAACCAGGGCTCGCCAGGTTGAGGTCGACCTCGACCCCAGAAACCTGTTCCGGGGCCCGTTTCGGAGCTTTTGCAGCAACGCCAAAAATCGGAGCCGCCGGGTTAGGAAACCGACCTGCCGCAGTCCCAGGCCTGCCTCCGCCGCCGCGAAGGATTTGAGCAAGCGAAACCATGCGCGTGCGCGCCACCAAAAGAACAAGCCCGACTGACGCAAAAATGAGGAGGTGCAACACGAGGACTTCCCAGGAGGTCACCCATCCCAGTACTTCTCTCGCCCAAGCACGCTTAACTGCGGAGTTGTGATGGGATCCGGTGCATTAGTGCTGGTATGATCGCACCTGTCAAGTGTTGCGCGATCACCTGCTTTATGGCCTCGCAAGGCCACCGTGCGCGTTTCAAACGATCATAACTTTCTGTCCGGGATGAATCTCGAGGCCCGGGAGGCGCCGCTGGAAAGCACGTCCTGAGCTCGCCGCCGTCCCAACCAGGGCTGCCCGGTTGAGGTGAACCTCGACCCCAGAAACCCTTTTCCGGGCACCGTTTCGGAGCTTTTGCAGCAACGCCAAGGACCGGAGCCGCCGGGTGAGGAAACCGACCTGCCGCGGTCCCGGGCCTGCCTCTGCCGCCGCGAAGGATTTGAGCAATCGAAACCAATGCGCGTGCGCGCCACCAAAAGAACAAGCCCGACTGACGCAAAAATGAGGAGGTGCAACACGAGGACTTCCCAGGAGGTCACCCATCCCAGTACTACTCTCGCCCAAGCACGCTTAACTGCGGAGTTGTGATGGGATCCGGTGCATTAGTGCTGGTATGATCGCACCTGTCAAGTGTGGCGCGATCACCTGCTTTATGGCTTCGCACGGCCGCTGCGCGCGTTTAACACGATCATAACTTTCTGTCCGGGATGAATCTCGAGGCCCGGGAGGCGCTGCTGGAAAGCTCGTCCTGAGCCCGCCGCCGTCCCAACCAGGGCTCGCCTGGTTGCGGTCGACCTCGACCCCAGACACCTGTTCCGGGGCCCGTTTCGGAGCATTTGCAGCAACGCCAAAAATCGGAGCCGCCGGGTGAGGAAGCCGACCTGCCGCGGTCCCAGGCCTGCCTCCGCCGCCGCGAAGGATTTGAGCAAGAGAAACCATGCGCGTGCGCGCCACCAAAAGAACAAGCCCGACTGGCGCAAAAATGAGGAGGTGCAACACGAGGACTTCCCAGGAGGTCACCCATCCCAGTACTACTCGCCCAAGCACGCTTAACTGCGGAGTTGTGATGGGATCCGGTGCATTAGTGCTGGTATGATCGCACCGGTCAAGTGTGGCGCGATCACCTGCTTTATGGCCTCGCAAGGCCACTGTGCGCGTTTCAAACGATCATAACATTCTGCCCGGTTGAGGTTGACCTCGACCCCAGAAACCTGTTCCGGGGACCGTTTCGGAGCTTTTGCAGCAACGCCAAGGATCGGAGCCGCCGGGTGAGGAATTCGACCTGCCGCGGTCCCGGGCCTGCCACCGCCGCCGCGAAGGATTTGAGCAATCGAAACCATGCGCGTGCGCGCCACCAAAAGAACAAGCCCGACTGACGCAAAAATGAGGAGGTGCAACACGAGGACTTCCCAGGAGGTCACCCATCCCAGTACTACTCTCGCCCAAGCACGCTTAACTGCGGAGTTGTGATGGGATCCGGTGCATTAGTGCTGGTATGATCGCACATGTCAAGTGTGGCGCGATCACCTGCATTATGGCTTCGCAAGGCCGCCGCGCGCGCTTCAAACGATCATAACTTTCTGTCAGGGATGAATCTCGAGGCCCGGGAGGCGCCGCTTGAAAGCTCGTCCTGAGCCCGCCGCCGTCCTAACCAGGGCTCGCCCGGTTGAGGTCGACCTCGACCCAAGAAACCAGTTCCAAGGCCCGTTTCGGAGCTTTTGCAGCAACGCCAAGGATCGGAGCCGCCGGGTGAGGAAACTGACCTGCCGCGGTCCCGGGCCTGCCTCCGCCGCTGCGAAGGATTTGAGCAATCGAAACCATGCGCGTGCCCACCACCCACAGAACAAGCCCGACTGACGCAAAAATGAGGAGGTGCAACACGAGGACTTCCCAGGAGGTCACCCATCCCAGTACTACTCTCGCCCAAGAACGCTTAAATGCGGAGTTGTGATGGGATCCGATGCATTAGTGCTGGTATGATCGCACCTGTCAAGTGTGGCGCGATCACCTGCATTATGGCTTCGCAAGGCCGCCGCGCGCGCTTCAAACGATCATAACTTTCTGTCTGGGATGAATCTCAAGGCCCAGGAGGCGCCGCTGGAAAGCTCGTCCTGAGCCCGCCGCCGTCCCAACCAGGGCTCGCCCGGTTGAGGTCGACCTCGACCCCAGAAACCTGTTCCGGGGCCCGTTTCGGAGCTTTTGCAGCAACGCCAAGGATCGGAGCCGCCGGGTGAGGAAATCGACCTGCCGCGGTCCAGGCCCTGCCTCCGCCGACGCGAAGGATTTAAGTAATCGAAACCATGCGCGTACGCGCCACCAAAAGAACAAGCCCGACTGACGCAAAAATGAGGAGGTGCAACACGACGACTTCCCAGGAGGTCACCCATCCCAGTACTACTCTCGCCCAAGCACGCTTAACTGCGGAGTTGTGATGGGATCCGGTGCATTAGTGCTGGTATGATCGCACCTGTCAAGTGTGGCGCGATCACCTGCATTATGGCTTCGCAAGGCCGCCGCGCGCGCTTCAAACGATCATAACTTTCTGTCCGGGATGAATCTCGAGGCCCGGGAGGCGCCGCTTGAAAGCTCGTCCTGAGCCCGCCGCCGTCCTAACCAGGGCTCGCCCGGTTGAGGTCGACCTCGACCCAAGAAACCAGTTCCAAGGCCCGTTTCGGAGCTTTTGCAGCAACGCCAAGGATCGGAGCCGCCGGGTGAGGAAACTGACCTGCCGCGGTCCCGGGCCTGCCTCCGCCGCTGCGAAGGATTTGAGCAATCGAAACCATGCGCATGCCTGCCACCCACCTAACAAGCCCGACTGATGCAAAAATGAGGAGGTGCAACACGAGGACATCCCAGGAGGTCACCCATCCCAGTACTACTCTCGCCCAAGCACGCTTAACTGCGGAGTTGTGATGGGATTCGGTGCATTAGTGCTGGTATGATCGCACCTGTCAAGTGTGGCGCGATCACCTGCATTATGGCTTCGCAAGGCCGCCGCGCGCGCTTCAAACGATCATAACTTTCTGTCTGGGATGAATGTCGAGGCCCAGGAGGCGCTGCTGGAAAGCTCGTTTTTAGCCCGCCGCCGTCCCAACCAGGGCTCGCCCGGTTGAGGTCGACCTCGACCCCAGAAACCTGTTCCGGGGCCCGTTTCGGAGCTTTTGCAGCAACGCCAAGGATCGGAGCCGCCGGGTGAGGAAACCGACCTGCCGCGGTCCAGGGCCTGCCTCCGCCGACGCGAAGGATTTGAGCAATCGAAACCATGCGCGTGCGCGCCACCAAAAGAACAAGCCCGACTGACGCTAAAATGAGGAGGTGCAACACGAGGACTTCCCAGGAGGTCACCCATCCCAGTACTACTCTCGCCCAAGCACGCTTAACTGCGGAGTTGTGATGGGATCCGGTGCATTAGTGCTGGCATGATCGCACCTGTCAATTGTGGCGCGATCACCTGCTTTATGGCTTCGCAAGGCCGCCGCGCGCGTTTCAAACGATCATAACTTTCTGTCCGGGATGAATCTCGAGGCCCGGGAGCCGCCGCTGGAAAGCTCGTCCTGAGCCCGCCGCCGTCCCAACCAGGGCTCGCCCGGTTGAGGTCGACCTCGACCCCAGAAACCTGTTTCGGGGCCCGTTTCGGAGCTTCTTCAGCAACGCCAAGGATCGGAGCCGCCGGGTGAGGAAACCGACCTGCCGGGGTCCCGGGCCTGCCTCCGCCGCCGCGAAGGATTTGAGCAATCGAAACCATGCGCGTGCGCCCCACCAAAAGAACAAGCCCGACTGACGCAAAAATGAGGAGGTGCAACACGAGGACTTCCAGGAGGTCACCCATCCCAGTACTACTCTCGCCCAAGCACGCTTAACTGCGGAGTTGTGATGGGATTCGGTGCATTAGTGCTGGTATGATCGCACCTGTCAAGTGTGGCGCGATCACCTGCATTATGGCTTCGCAAGGTCGCCGCGCGCGCTTCAAACGATCATAACTTTCTGTCCGGGATGAATCTCGAGGCCCGGGAGGCACCGCTTGAAAGCTCGTCCTGAGCCCGCCGCCGTCCTAACCAGGGCTCGCCCGGTTGAGGTCGACCTCGACCCAAGAAACCAGTTCCAAGGCCCGTTTCAGAGCTTTTGCAGCAACGCCAAGGATCGGAGCCGCCGGGTGAGGAAACTGACTTGCCGCGGTCCCGGGCCTGCCTCCGCCGCTGCGAAGGATTTGAGCAATCGAAACCATGCGCGTGCCCGCCACCCACAGAACAAGCCCGACTGACGCAAAAATGAGGAGGTGCAACACGAGGACTTCCCAGGAGGTCACCCATCCCAGTACTACTCTCGCCCAAGCACGCTTAACTGAGGAGTTGTGATGGGATCCGGTGCATTAGTGCTGGTATGATCGCACCTGTCAAGTGTGGCGCGATCACCTGCATTATGGCTTCGCAAGGCCGCCGCGCGCGCTTCAAACGATCATAACTTTCTGTCTGGGATGAATCTCGAGGCCCGGGAGGCGCCGCTGGAAAGCTCGTCCTGAGCCCGCCGCCGTTCCAAGCAAGGCTCGCCCAGTTAAGGTCGACCTCGACCCAAGAAACCTGTTCCGGGGCCCGTTTCGGAGCTTTTGCAGAACCGCCAAGGATCGGAGCCGCCGGGTGAGGAAACTGACCTGCCGCGGTCCCGGGCCTGCCTCCGCCGCCGCGAAGGATTATAGTAATCGAAACCATGCGCGTGTGCGCCACCAAAAGAACATGCCCGACTGACGCAAAAATGAGGAGGTGCAACACGAGGACTTCCCAGGAGGTCACCCATCCCAGCACTACTCTCGCCCAAGCACGCTTAACTGCGGAGTTGTGATAGGATCCGATGCATTTGTGCTGGTATGATCGCACCTGTCAAGTGTGGCGCGATCACCTTCTTTATGGCATCGCAAGGCCGCCGCGCGTGCTTCAAACGATCATAAGTTTCTGTCCGGGACGAATCTCGAGGCCCGGGAGGCGCCGCTGGAAAGCTCGTCCTGAGCCCGCCGCCGTCCCAACCAAGGCTCGTCCTGTTGAGGTCGACCTCGACCCCAGAAACCTGTTCCGGGGCCCGTTTCGGAGCTTTTGCAGTAACGCCAAGGATCGGAGCCGCCGGGTGAGGAAACCGACCTGCCGCGGTCCCGGTCCTGCCTCCGCCGCCGCGAAGGATTTGAGATATCGAAACCATGCGCGTGCGCGCCACCAAAAGAACAAGCCCCGACTGACGCAAAAATGAGGAGGTGCAAGACGAGGACTTCCCAGGAGGTCACCCATCCCAGTACTACTCTCGCCCAAGCACGCTTAACTGCGGAGTTGTGATGGGATCCGGTGCATTAGTGCTGGTATGATCGCACCTGTCAAGTGTGGCGCGATCACCTGCTTTAAGGCTTCGCAAGGCCGCCGCGCGCATTTCAAACGATCATAACTTTCTGTCCGCGATGAATCTCGAGGCCCGGGAGGCGCCGCTGGAAAGCTCGTCCTGAGCCCGCCGCCGTCCCAACCAAGGCTCGTCCTGTTGAGGTCGCCCTCGACCCCAGAAACCTGTTCCGGGGCCCGTTTCGGAGCATTTGCAGCAACGCCAAGGATCGGAGCCGCCGGGTGAGGAAACTGACCTGCCGCGGTCCCGGGCCTGCCTCTGCTGCCGCGAAGGATTTGAGCAATCGAAACCATGCGCGTGCGCGCCACCAAAAGAACATGCCCGACTGACGCAAAAATGAGGAGGTGCAACACGAGGACTTCCCAGGAGGTCACCCATCCCAGTACTACTCTCGCCCAAGCACGCTTAACTGCGGAGTTGTGATAGGATCCGATGCATTAGTGTTGGTATGATCGCACCTGTCAAGTGTGGCGCGATCACCTTCTTTATGGCATCGCAAGGCCGCCGCGCGTGCTTCAAACGATCATAAGTTTCTGTCCGGGATGAATCTCGAGGCCCGGGAGGCGCCGTTGGAAAGCTCGTCCTGAGCCCGCCGCCGTTCCAACCAGGGCGCGCCCAGTTAAGGTCGACCTCGACCCCAGAAACCTGTTCCGGGGCCCGGTTCGGAGCTTTTGCAGCAACGCCAAGGATCGGAGCCGCCGGGTGAGGAAACCGACCTGCCGCGGTCCCGGCCTGCCTCCGCCGCCACGAAGGATTTGAGCAATCGAAACCATGCGCGTGTGCGCCACCAAAAGAAGAAGCCCGACTGACGCAAAAATGAGGAGGTGCAACACGAGGACTTCCCAAGAGGTCACCCATCCCAGTACTACTCTCGCCCAAGCACGCTTAACTGCGGAGTTGCGATGGGATCCGGTGCATTAGTGCTGGTATGATCGCACCTGTCAAGTGTGGCACGATCACCTGCTTTAAGGCTTCGCAAGGCCGCCGCGCGCGTTTCAAACGATCATAACTTTCTGTCCGCGATGAATCTCGAGGCCCGGGAGGCGCCGCTGGAAAGCTCGTCCTGAGCCCGCCGCCGTCCCAACCAAGGCTGGTCCTGTTGAGGTCGACCTCGACCCCAGAAACCTGTTCCGGGGCCCGTTTCGGAGCATTTGCAGCAACGCCAAGGATCGGAGCCGCCGGGTGAGGAAACCGACCTGCCACGGTCCCGGGCCTGCCTCTGCCGCCGCGAAGGATTTGAGCAATCGAAACCACGCGCGTGCGCGCCACCAAAAGAACATGCCCGACTGACGCAAAAATGAGGAGGTGCAACACGAGGACTTCCCAGGAGGTCACCCATCCCAGTACTACTCTCGCGCAAGCACGCTTAACTGCGGAGTTGTGATAGGATCCGATGCATTAGTGCTGGTATGATCGCACCTGTCAAGTGTGGCGCGATCCCCTGCTTTATGGCTTCGCAAGGCCGCCGCGCGTGCTTCAAACGATCATAACTTTCTGTCCGGGATGAATCTCGAGGCCCGGGAGGCGCCGCTGGAAAGCTTGTCCTGAGCCCGCCGCCGTCCCAACCAGGGCTCGCCCGGTTGAGGTCGACCTCGACCCCAGAAACCTGTTCCGGGGACCGTTTCGGAGCTTTTGCAGCAACGCCGAGGATCGGAGCCGCCGGGTGAGGAAACCGACCTGCCGCGGTCCCGGGCCTGCCTTCGCCGCCGCGAAGGATTTGAGCAATCGAAACCATGCGCGTGCGCGCCACCAAAAGAACAAACCCGACTGTGCAACACGAGGACTTCCTAGGAGGTCACCCATCCCAGTACTACGCTCGCCCAAGCACGCTTAACTGCGGAGTTGTGATGGGATCCGGTGCATTAGTGCTGGTATGATCGCACCTGTCAAGTGTGGCGCGATCACCTGCTTTATGGCTTCGCAAGGCCGCCGCGCGCGTTACAGACGATCATAACTTTTTGTCCAGGATGAATCTCGAGGCCCGGGAGGCGCCGCTGGAAAGCTCGTCCTGAGCCCGCCGCCATCCCAACCAGGGCTCGCCCTGTTGAGGTCGACCTCGACCCCAGAAACCTGTTCCTGGGCCCGTTTCGGAGCTTTTACAGCAACGCCAAGGATCGGAGCCGCCGGCTGAGGAAATCGACCTGCCGCGGTCCCGGGCCTGCCTCTTCCGCCGCGAAGGATTTGAGCAATCGAAACCATGCGCGTGCGCGCCACCAAAAGAAGAAGCCCGACTAACGCAAAAATGAGGAGGTGCAACACGAGGACTTCCCAGGAGGTCACCCATCCCAGCACTACTCTCGCGCAAGCACGCTTAACTGCGGAGTTGTGATGGGATCCGGTGCATTAGTGCTGGTATGATCGCACCTGTCAAGTGTGGCGCGATCACCTGCTTTATGGTTTCGCAAGGCCGCCGCGCGCGTTTCAAACGATCATAACTTTCTGTCCGGGATGAATCTCGAGGCCCGGGAGGCGCCGCGGGAAAGCTCGTCCTGAGCCCGCCGCCGTCCCAACCAGGGCTCGCCCTGTTGAGGTCGACCTCGACCCCAGAAACCTCTTCCTGGGCCCGTTTCGGAGCTTTTGCAGCAACGCCAAGGATCGGAGCCGCCAGGTGAGGAAACCGACCTGCCGCGGTCCCGGGCCTACCTCTGCCGCCGCGAAGGATTTGAGCAATCGAAACCATGCGCGTGCGCGCCACCAAAAGAACAAGCCCGACTGACGCAAAAATGAGGAGGTGCAACATGAGGACTTCCCAGGAGGTCACCCATCCTAGTACTACTCTCGCCCAAGCACGCTTAACTGCGGAGTTGTGATAGGATTCGGTGCATTAGTGCTGGTATGATCGCAGCTGTCAAGTCTGGCGCGATCACCTGCTTTATGGCTTCGCAAGGCCGCCGCGCGCGTTTCAAACGATCATAACTTTCTGTCCGCGATGAATCTCGAGGCCCGGGAGGCGCCGCTGGAAAGCTCGTCCTGAGCCCGCCGCCGTCCCAACCAAGGCTGGTCCTGTTGAGGTCGACCTCGACCCCAGAAACCTGTTCCGGGGCCCGTTTCGGAGCATTTGCAGCAACGCCAAGGATCGGAGCCGCCGGGTGAGGAAACCGACCTGCCACGGTCCCGGGCCTGCCTCTGCCGCCGCGAAGGATTTGAGCAATCGAAACCATGCGCGTGCGCGCCACCAAAAGAACATGCCCGACTGACGCAAAAATGAGGAGGTGCAACACGAGGACTTCCCAGGAGGTCACCCATCCCAGTACTACTCTCGCGCAAGCACGCTTAACTGCGGAGTTGTGATAGGATCCGATGCATTAGTGCTGGTATGATCGCACCTGTAAAGTGTGGCGCGATCCCCTGCTTTATGGCTTCGCAAAGCCGCCGCGCGTGCTTCAAACGATCATAACTTTCTGTCCGGGATGAATCTCGAGGCCCGGGAGGCGCCGCTGGAAAGCTTGTCCTGAGCCCGCCGCCGTCCCAACCAGGGCTCGCCCGGTTGAGGTCGACCTCGACCCCAGAAACCTGTTCCGGGGACCGTTTCGGAGCTTTTGCAGCAACGCCGAGGATCGGAGCCGCCGGGTGAGGAAACCGACCTGCCGCGGTCCCGGGCCTACCTCTGCCGCCGCGAAGGATTTGAGCAATCGAAACCTTGCGCGTGCGTGCCACCCAAAGAACAAGCCCGACTGACGCAAAAATGAGGAGGTGCAACACCAGGACTTCCCAGGAGGTCACCCATCCCAATACTACTCTCGCCCAAGCACGCTTAACTGCGGAGCTGTGCTGGGATCCGGTGCATTAGTGCTGGTATGATCGCACCTGTCAAGTGTGGCGCGATCACCTGCTTTATGGCCTCGCAAGGCCACCGCGCGCGTTTCAGACGATCATAACTTTCTGTCCGGGATGAATCTCGAGGCCCGGGAGGCGCCGCAGCAAAGCTCGTCCTGAGCCCGCCACCGTCCCAACTAGGGCTCGCCTGGTTGAGGTCGACCTCGACCCCAGAAACCTGTTTCGGGGCCCGTTTCGGAGCTTTTGCAGCAACGCCAAGGATCGGAGCCGCCGGGTGAGGAAACCGACCTGCCGCGGCCCCAGGCCTGCCTCCGCCGGCGCGAAGGATTTGAGCAATCGAAACCATGCGCGTGCGCGCCACCAAAAGAACAAGCCCGACT
Source organism: Canavalia gladiata (assembly GCA_037954105.1). Taxonomy (NCBI): domain Eukaryota; kingdom Viridiplantae; phylum Streptophyta; class Magnoliopsida; order Fabales; family Fabaceae; genus Canavalia; species Canavalia gladiata. The sequence goes on along the minus strand of CM075661.1, from coordinate 26,822,656 downwards.
AACGCAAAAATGAGGAGGTGCAAGACGAGGACTTCCCAGGAGGTCACCCATCCCAGTACTACTCTCGCCCAAGCACGCTTAACTGCGGAGTTGTGATGGGATCCGGTGCATTAGTGCTGGTATGATCGCACCTGTCAAGTGTGGCGCGATCACCTGTATTATGGCTTCGCGAGGCCGCCGCGCGCGCTTCAAACGATCATAACTTTCTGTCCGGGATGAATCTCGAGGCCCGGGAGGCGCCGCTGGAAAGCTCGTCCTGAGCCCGCCGCCATCCCAACCAGGGCTCGCCCGTTTGAGGTCGACCTCGACCTAAGAAACCAGTTCCGGGGCCCGTTTCGGACCTTTTGCAACAACGCCAAGGATCGGAGCCGCTGGGTGAGGAAACCGACCTGCCGCGGTCCCGGGCCTGCCTCCGCCGCTGCGAAGGATTTGAGCAATCAAAACAATGCGTGTGCGCGCCACTCAAATAACAAGCCCGACTGACGCAAACATGAGGAGGTGCAACACGAGGACTACCCAGGAGGTCACCCATCCCAGTACTACTCTCGCCCAAGCACGCTTAACTGCGGAGTTGTGATGGGATCCGGTGCATTAGTGCTGGTATGATCGCACCTGTCAAGTGTGGCGCGATCACCTGGTTTATGGCTTCGCAAGGCCGCCGCGCGCGTTTCAAACGATCATAACTTTCTGTCCGGGATGAATCTCGAGGCCCGGGAGGTGCCGCTGGAAAGCTCGTCTTGAGCCCGCCGCCGTCCCAACCAGGGCTGCCCGGTTGAGGTCGACCTCGACCCCAGAAACCTGTTCCGGGGACCGTTTCGGAGCTTTTGCAGCAACGCCAAGGATCGGAGCCGCCGGGTGAGGAAACCGACCTGCCGCGGTCCCGGGCCTGCCTCCGTCGCCGCGAAGGATTTGAGCAATCGAAACCATGCGCGTGCGCGCCACCAAAAGAACAAGCCCAACTGACGCAAAAATGAGGAGGTGCAACACGAGGACTTCCCAGGAGGTCACCCATCCCAGTACTACTCTCGCCCAAGCACGCTTAACTGCGGAGTTGTGATGGGATCCGGTGCATTAGTGCTGGTATGATCGCACCTGTCAAGTGTGGCGTGATCACCTGCTTTATGGCTTCGCAAGGCCGCCGCGCGCGTTTCAAACGATCATAACTTTCTGTCCGGGATGAACCTCGAGGCCCGGGAGGCGCCGCTGGAAAGCTCGTCCTGAGCCCGCCGCCGTCCCAACCAGGGCTCGCCAGGTTGAGGTCGACCTCGACCCCAGAAACCTGTTCCGGGGCCCGTTTCGGAGCTTTTGCAGCAACGCCAAAAATCGGAGCCGCCGGGTTAGGAAACCGACCTGCCGCAGTCCCAGGCCTGCCTCCGCCGCCGCGAAGGATTTGAGCAAGCGAAACCATGCGCGTGCGCGCCACCAAAAGAACAAGCCCGACTGACGCAAAAATGAGGAGGTGCAACACGAGGACTTCCCAGGAGGTCACCCATCCCAGTACTTCTCTCGCCCAAGCACGCTTAACTGCGGAGTTGTGATGGGATCCGGTGCATTAGTGCTGGTATGATCGCACCTGTCAAGTGTTGCGCGATCACCTGCTTTATGGCCTCGCAAGGCCACCGTGCGCGTTTCAAACGATCATAACTTTCTGTCCGGGATGAATCTCGAGGCCCGGGAGGCGCCGCTGGAAAGCACGTCCTGAGCTCGCCGCCGTCCCAACCAGGGCTGCCCGGTTGAGGTGAACCTCGACCCCAGAAACCCTTTTCCGGGGACCGTTTCGGAGCTTTTGCAGCAACGCCAAGGACCGGAGCCGCCGGGTGAGGAAACCGACCTGCCGCGGTCCCGGGCCTGCCTCTGCCGCCGCGAAGGATTTGAGCAATCGAAACCAATGCGCGTGCGCGCCACCAAAAGAACAAGCCCGACTGACGCAAAAATGAGGAGGTGCAACACGAGGACTTCCCAGGAGGTCACCCATCCCAGTACTACTCTCGCCCAAGCACGCTTAACTGCGGAGTTGTGATGGGATCCGGTGCATTAGTGCTGGTATGATCGCACGTGTCAAGTGTGGCGCGATCACCTGCTTTATGGCTTCGCACGGCCGCTGCGCGCGTTTAACACGATCATAACTTTCTGTCCGGGATGAATCTCGAGGCCCGGGAGGCGCTGCTGGAAAGCTCGTCCTGAGCCCGCCGCCGTCCCAACCAGGGCTCGCCTGGTTGCGGTCGACCTCGACCCCAGACACCTGTTCCGGGGCCCGTTTCGGAGCATTTGCAGCAACGCCAAAAATCGGAGCCGCCGGGTGAGGAAGCCGACCTGCCGCGGTCCCAGGCCTGCCTCCGCCGCCGCGAAGGATTTGAGCAAGAGAAACCATGCGCGTGCGCGCCACCAAAAGAACAAGCCCGACTGGCGCAAAAATGAGGAGGTGCAACACGAGGACTTCCCAGGAGGTCACCCATCCCAGTACTACTCGCCCAAGCACGCTTAACTTCGGAGTTGTGATGGGATCCGGTGCATTAGTGCTGGTATGATCGCACCGGTCAAGTGTGGCGCGATCACCTGCTTTATGGCCTCGCAAGGCCACTGTGCGCGTTTCAAACGATCATAACATTCTGCCCGGTTGAGGTTGACCTCGACCCCAGAAACCTGTTCCGGGGACCGTTTCGGAGCTTTTGCAGCAACGCCAAGGATCGGAGCCGCCGGGTGAGGAAACCGACCTGCCGCGGTCCCGGGCTTGCCACCGCCGCCGCGAAGGATTTGAGCAATCGAAACCATGCGCGTGCGCGCCACCAAAAGAACAAGCCCGACTGACGCAAAAATGAGGAGGTGCAACACGAGGACTTCCCAGGAGGTCACCCATCCCAGTACTACTCTCGCCCAAGCACGCTTAACTGCGGAGTTGTGATGGGATCCGGTGCATTAGTGCTGGTATGATCGCACCTGTCAAGTGTGGCGCGATCACCTGCTTTATGGCTTCGCAAGGCCGCTGCGCGCGTTTCGAACGATCATAACTTTCTGTCCGGGATGAATCTCGAGGCCCGGGAGGCGCCGCTGGAAAGCTCGTCCTGAGCCCGCCGCCGTCCCAACCAGGCCTCGCCTGGTTGAGGTCGACCTCGACCCCAGACACCTGTTCCGGGGCCCGTTTCAGAGCTTTTGCAGCAACGCCAAAAATCGGAGCCGCCAGGTGAGGAAACCGACCTGCCGCGGTCCAAGGCCTGCCTCCGCCGCCGCGAAGGATTTGAGCAAGCGAAACCATGCGCGTGCGCGCCACCAAAAGAACAAGCCCGACTGACGCAAAAATGAGGAGGTGCAACACGAGGACTTCCCAGGAGGTCACCCATCCCAGTACTACTCTCGCCCAAGCACGCTTAACTGCGGAGGTTTGATGGGATCCGGTGCTTTAGTGCTGGTATGATCGCACCTGTCAAGTGTGGCGCGATCACTTGCATTATGGCTTCGCAAGGCCGCCGCGCGCGCTTCAAACGATCATAACTTTCTGTCCGGGATGAATCTCGAGGCCCGGGAGGCGCCGCTGGAAAGCTCGTCCTGAGCCCGCCGCCGTCCAACCCAGGGCTCGCCCGGTTGAGGTCGACCTCGACCCAAGAAACCAGTTCCGGGGCCCGTTTCGGAGCTTTTGCAGCAACGCCAAAAATCGGAGCCGCCGGGTGAGGAAACCGACCTGCCGCGGTCCCTGGCCTGCCTCCGCCGCTGCGAAGGATTTGAGCAATCGAAACCATGCGCGTGCGCGCCACCCAAAGAACAAGCCCGACTGACGCAAAAATGAGGAGGTGCAACACGAGGACTTCCCAGGAGGTCACGCATCCCAGTACTACTCTCGCCCAAGCACGCTTAACTGCGGAGTTGTGATGGGATCCGGTGCATTAGTGCTGGTATGATCGCACCTGTCAAGTGTGGCGCGATCACCTGCTTTATGGCCTCGCAAGGCCACCGTGCGCGTTTCAAACGAGCATAACTTTCTGTCCGGGATGAATCTCGAGGCCCGGGAGGCGCCGCTAGAAAGCTCGTCCCTAGCCCGTCCCCGTCCCAACCAGGGCTCGCCTGGTTGACGTCGACTTCGACCCCAGAAACCTGTTCCGGGGCCTGTTTCGGAGCTTTTGCAGCAACGCCAAGGATCGGAGCCGCCGGGTGAGGAAACCGACCTGCCGCGGTCCCGGGCATGCCTCCGCTGCTGCGAAGGATTTGAGCAATCAAAACCATGCGCGTGCGCGCCACCCAAAGAACAAGCCCGACTGACGCAAAAATGAGGAGGTGCAACACGAGGACTTCCCAGGAGGTCACCCATCCTACTACTACTCTCGCCCAAGAACGCTTAACTGCGGAGTTGTGATGGGATCCGGTGCATTAGTGCTGGTATGATCGCACCTGTCAAGTGTGGCGCGATCACCTGCTTTATGGCCTCGTAAGGCCACCGTGCGCGTTTCAAACGATCATAACTTTCTGTCCGGGATGAATCTCGAGGCCCGGGAGGCGCCGCTGGAAAGCACGTCCTGAGCCCGCCGCAGTCCCAACCAGGGCTGCCCGGTTGAGGTCGACCTCGACCCCAGAAACCTGTTCCAGGGACCGTTTCGGAGCTTTTGCAGCAACGCCAAGGATCGGAGCCGCCGGGTGAGGAAACCGACCTGCCGCGGTCCCGGGCTTGCCTCCGCCGCCGCGAAGGATTTGACCAATCGAAACCCATGCGCGTGCGCGCCACCAAAAGAACAAGCCCGACTGACGCAAAAATTAAGAGGTGCAACACGAGGACTTCCCAGGAGGTCACCCATCCCAGTACTACTCTCGCCCAAGCACGCTTAACTGCGGAGTTGTGATGGGATCCGGTGCATTAGTGCTGGTATGATCGCACCTGTCAAGTGTGGCGCGATCACCTGCTTTATGGCTTCGCAAGGCCGCTGCGCGCGTTTCAAAGGATCATAACTTTCTGTCCGGGATGAATCTCGAGGCCCGGGAGGCGCCGCTGGAAAGCTCGTCCTGAGCCCGCCGCCGTCCCAACCAGGGCTCGCCTGGTTGAGGTCGACCTCGACCCCAGACACCTCTTCCGGGGCCCGTTTCGGAGCTTTTGCAGCAACGCCAAAAATCGGAGCCGCTGGGTGAGGAAACCGACCTGCCGCGGTCCCAGGCCTGCCTCCGCCGCCGCGAAGGATTTGGGCAAGCGAAACCATGCGCGTGCGCGCCACCAAAAGAACAAGCCCGACTGACGCAAAAATGAGGAGGTGCAACACGAGGACTTCCCAGGAGGTCACCCATCCCAGTACTACTCTCGCCCAAGCACGCTTAACTGCGGAGTTGTGATGGGATCCGGTGCATTAGTGCTGGTATGATCGCACCTGTCAAGTGTGGCGCGATCACCTGCTTTATGGCCTTGCAAGGCCACCGTGCGCGTTTCAAACGATCATAACTTTCTGTCCGGGATGAATCTCGAGGCCCGGGAGGCGCCGCTGGAAAGCACGTCCTGAGCCCGCCGCCGTCCCAACCAGGGCTGCCCGGTTGAGGTTGACCTCAACCCTAGAAACCTGTTCCGGGGACCGTTTCGGAGCTTTTGCAGCAACGCCAAGGATCGGAGCCGCCGGGTGAGGAAACCGACCTGCCGCGGTCCCGGGCCTGCCTCTGCCGCCGCGAAGGATTTGAGCAATCGAAACCAATGCGCGTGCGCGCCACCAAAAGAAGAAGCCCGACTGACGCAAAAATGAGGAGGTGCAACACGAGGACTTCCTAGGAGGTCACCCCTCCCAGTACTACTCTCGCCCAAGCACGCTTAACTGCGGAGTTGTGATGGGATCCGGTGCATTAGTGCTGGTATGATCGCACCTGTCAAGTGTGGCGCGATCACCTGCTTTATGGCTTCGCAAGGCCGCTGCGCGCGTTTCAAACGATCATAACTTTCTGTCCGGGATGAATCTCGAGGCCCAGGAGGCGCCGCTGGAAAGCTCGTCCTGAGCCCGCCGCCGTCCAACCCAGGGCTCGCCCGGTTGAGGTCGACCTCGACCCAAGAAACCAGTTCCGGGGCCCGTTTCGGAGCTTTTGCAGCAACGCCAAGGATCGGAGCCGCCGGGTGAGGAAACCGACCTGCCGCGGTCCCTGGCCTGCCTCCGCCGCCGCGAAGGATTTGAGCAATCGAAACCATGCGCGTGCGCGCCACCCAAAGAACAAGCCCGACTAACGCAAAAATGAGGAGGTGCAACACGAGGACTTCCTAGGAGGTCACGCATCCCAGTACTACTCTCGCCCAAGCACGCTTAACTGCGGAGTTGTGATGGGATCCGGTGCATTAGTGCTGGTATGATCGCACCTGTCAAGTGTGGCGCGATCACCTGCTTTATGGCTTCGCAAGGCCACCGTGCGCGTTTCAAACGAGCATAACTTTCTGTCCGGGATGAATCTCGAGGCCCGGGAGGCGCCGCTGGAAAGCTCGTCCCTAGCCCGCCCCCGTCCCAACCAGGGCTCGCCTGGTTGAGGTCGACGTCGACCCCAGAAACCTGTTCCGGGGCTCGTTTCGGAGCTTTTGCAGCAACGCCAAGGATCGGAGCCGCCGGGTGAGGAAACCGACCTGCCGCGGTCCCTGGCCTGCCTCAGCCGCCGCGAAGGATTTGAGCAATCGAAACCATGCGCGTGCGCGCCACCAAAAGAACAAGCCCGACTGACGCAAAAATGAGGAGGTGCAACACGAGGACTTCCCAGGAGGTCACCCATCCCAGTACTACTCTCGCCCAAGCATGCTTAACTGCGGAGTTGTGATGGGATCCGGTGCATTAGTGCTGGTATGATCGCACCTGTCAAGTGTGGCGCGATCACCTGCTTTATGGCCTCGCAAGGCCACCGTGCGCGTTTCAAACGAGCATAACTTTCTGTCCGGGATGAATCTCGAGGCCCGAGAGGCGCCGCTGGAAAGGTCGTCCTGAGCCCGCCGCCGTCCCAACCCGGGCTCGCCCGGTTGAGGTCGACCTCGACCCAAGAAACCAGTTCCGGGGCCCGTTTTGGAGCTTTTGCAGCAACGCCAAGGATCGGAGCCGCCGGGTGAGGAAACCGACCTGCCGCGGTCCCTGGCCTGCCTCAGCCGCCGCGAAGGATTTGAGCAATCGAAACCATGCGCGTGCGCGCCACCAAAAGAACAAGCCCGACTGACGCAAAAATGAGGAGGTGCAACACGAGGACTTCCCAGGAGGTCACCCATCCCAGTACTACTCTCGCCCAAGCATGCTTAACTGCGGAGTTGTGATGGGATCCGGTGCATTAGTGCTGGTATGATCGCACCTGTCAAGTGTGGCGCGATCACCTGCTTTATGGCCTCGCAAGGCCACCGTGCGCGTTTCAAACGAGCATAACTTTCTGTCCGGGATGAATCTCGAAGCCCGGGAGGCGCCGCTGGAAAGCTCGTCCCTAGCCCGCCGCCGTCCCAACCAGGGCTCGCCTGGTTGAGGTCGACGTCGACCCCAGAAACCTGTTCCGGGGCTCGTTTCGGAGCTTTTGCAGCAACGCCAAGGATCGGAGCCGCCGGGTGAGGAAACCGACCTGCCGCGGTCCCCGGCCTTCCTCCGCCGCTGCGAAGGATTTGAGCAATCGAAACCATGCGCGTGCGCGCCACCAAAAGAACAAGCCCGACTGACGCAAAAATGAGGAGGTGCAACACGAGGACTTCCCAGGAGGTCACCCATCCCAGTACTTCTCTCGCCCAAGCACGCTTAACTGCGGATTTGTGATGGGATCCGGTGCATTAGTGCTGGTATGATCGCACCTGTCAAGTGTGGCGCGATCACCTGCTTTATGGCTTCGCACGGCCGCCGCGCGCGTTTCAAACGATCATAACTTTTTGTCCGGGAAGAATCTCGAGGCCCGAGAGGCGCCGCTGGAAAGCTCGTCCTGAGCCCGCCGCCGTCCCAACCGGGGCTCACCCGGTTGAGGTCGACCTCGACCCCAGAAACCTGTTCCGGGGACCGTTTCGGAGCTTTTGCAGCAACGCCAAGGATCGGAGCCGCTGGGTGAGGAAACTGACCTGCCGCGGTCCCGGGCCTGCCTCTGCCGCCGCGAAGGATTTGAGCAATCGAAACCATGCGCGTGCGCGCCACCAAAAGAACAAGCCCGACTGACGCAAAAATGAGGATGTGCAACACGAGGACTTCCCAGGAGGTCACCCATCCCAGTACTACTCTCGCCCGAGCACGCTTAACTGCGGAGTTGTGATGGGATCCGGTGCCTTAGTGCTGGTATGATCGCACCTGTCAAGTGTGGCGCAACCACCTGCATTATGGCTTCGCAAGGCCGCCGCGCGCGCTTCATACGATCATAACTTTCTGCCCAGGATGAATCTCGAGGCCCGGGAGGCGCCGCTGGAAAGCTCGTCCTTAGCCCGTCGCCGTCCCAACCCGGGCTAGCCCGGTTGAGGTCGACCTCGACCCCAGAAACCAGTTCCGGGGCCCGTTTCGGAGCTGTTGCAGCAACGCCAAGGATCGGAGCCGCCGAGTGATGAAACCGACCTACCGCGGTCCCGGCCCTTCCTCCGCCGCCGCGAAGGATTTGAGCAATCGAAACCATGCGCGTGCGCGCCACCAAAAGAACAAGCCCGACTGACGCAAAAATGTGGATGTGCAACACGAGGACTTCCCAGGAGGTCACCCATCCCAGCACTACTCTCGCCCAAGCACGCTTAACTGCGGAGTTGTGATGGGATCCGGTGCATTAGTGCTGGTATGATCGCACCTGTCAAGTGTGGCGCGATCACCTGCATTATGGCTTCGCACGGCCGCCGCGCGCGCTTCATACGATCATAACTTTCTGCCCAGGATGAATCTCGAGGCCCGGGAGGCGCCGCTGGAAAGCTCGTCCTGAGCCCGCCGCAGTCCCAACCAGGGCTTGCCCTGTTGAGGTCGACCTCGTCCCCAGAAACCTGTTCTGGGGCCCGTTTCGGAGCTTTTGCAGCTACGCCAAAAATCGAAGCCGCCGGGTGAGGAAACTGACCTGCCGCGGTCCCAAGCCTGCCTCCGCCGCCGCGAAGCATTTGGGCAAGCGAAACCATGCGCGTGCGCGCCACCAAAAGAACAAGCCCGACTGACGCAAAAATTAGGAGGTGCAACACGAGGACTTCCCAGGAGGTCACCCATCCCAGTACTACTCTCGCCCAAGCACGCTTAACTGCGGAGTTGTGATGGGATCCGGTGCATTACTGCTGGTATGATCGCACCTGTCAAGTGTGGCGCGATCACCTGCTTTATGGCTTCGCAAGGCCGCCGCGCGCACTTCATACGATCATAACTTTCTGCCCGGGATGAATCTCGAGGCCCGGGAGGCGCCGCTGGAAAGCTCGCCCTTAGCCCGCCGCCGTCTCAACCAGGGCTAGCCCGGTTGAGGTCGACCTCGACCACAGAAACCAGTTCCGGGGCCCGTTTCGGAGCTGTTGCAGCAACGCCAAGGATCGGAGCCGCCGAGTGAGGAAACCGATCTGCCGCGGTCCTGGCCCATCCTCCGCCGCCGCGAAGGATTTGAGCAATCGAAACCATGCGCGTGCGCGCCACCAAAAGAACAAGCCCGACTGACGCAAAAATGAGGATGTGCAACACGAGGACTTCCCAGGAGGTCACCCATCCCAGTACTACTCTCGCCCAAGCACGCTTAACTGTGGATTTGTGATGGGATCCGGTGCATTAGTGCTGGTATGATCGCACCTGTCAAGTGTGGCGCGATCACCTGCATTATGGCTTCGCAAGGCCACCGTGCGCGCTTCATACGATCATAACTTTCTGCCCAGGATGAATCTCGAGGCCCGGGAGGCGCCGCTGGAAAGCTCGTCCTTAGCCCGCTGCCGTCCCAACCAGGGCTAGCCCGGTTGAGGTCGACCTCGACCCCAGAAACCAGTTCCGGGGCCCGTTTCGGAGCTGTTGCAGCAACGCCAAGGATCGGAGCCGCCGAGTGAGGAAACCGACCTGCCGCGGTCCCGGGCCTTCCTCGCCGCCGCGAAGGATTTGAGCAATCGAAACCATGCGCATGCGCGCCACCAAAAGAACAAGCCCGACTGACGCAAAAATGAGGATGTGCAACACGAGGACTTCCCAGGTGGTCACCCATCCCAGTACTACTCTCGCCCAAGCACGCTTAACTGCGGAGTTGTGATGGGATCCGGTGCATTAGTGCTGGTATGATCGCACCTGTCAAGTGTGGCGCGATCACCTGCATAATGGCTTCGCAAGGCCGCCGCACGCGCTTCAAACGATCATAACTTTCTGTCCGGGATGAATCTCCAGGCCCGGGAGGCGCCGCTGGAAAGCTCGTCCTGAGCCTGCCGCCGTCCCAACCAGGGCTCGCCCTGTTGAGGTCGACCTCGACCCTAGAAACCTGTTCCGGGGCCCGTTTCGGAGCTTTTGCAGCAACGCCAAGGATCGGAGCCGCCAGGTAAGGAAACCGACCTGCCGCGGTCCCGGGCCTGCCTCCGCCGCCGCGAAGGATTTGAGCAATCAAAACCATGCGCGTGCGCGCCACCAAAAGAACAAGCCCGACTGACGCAAAAATGAGGAGGTGCAACACGAGGACTTCCCAGGAGGTCAACCATCCCAGTACTACTCTCGCCCAAGCACGCTTAACTGCGGAGTTTTGATGGGATCCGGTGCATTAGTGCTGGTATGATCGCACCTGTCAAGTGTGGCGCGATCACCTGCATTATGGCTTCGATAGGCCGCCGCGCGCGTTTCAAACGATCATAACTTTCAGTACGGGATGAATCTCCAGGCCCGGGAGGCGCCGCTGGGAAGCTCGTCCTGAGCCCGCCGTCGTCCCAACCAGGGCTCGCCCTGTTGAGGTCGACCTCGACCCCAGAAACCTGTTCCGGGGCCCGTTTCGGAGCTTTTGCAGCAACGCCAAGGATCGGAGCCGCCAGGTGAGGAAACCGACCTGCCGCGGTCCCGGGCCTGCCTCTGCCGCCGCGATGGATTTGAGCAAACAAAACCATGCGCGTGCGCGCCACCAAAAGAACAAGCCCGACTACCGCAAAAATGAGGAGGTGCAACACGAGGACTTCCCAGGAGGTCAACAATCCCAGTACTACTCTCGCCCAAGCACGCTTAACTGCGGAGTTGTGATGGGATCCGGTGCATTAGTGCTGGTATGATCGCACCTGTCAAGTGTGGCGCGATCACCTGCATTATGGCTTCGCAAGGCCGCCGCGCACGCTTCAAACGATCATAACTTTCTGTCCGGGATGACTCGCCAGGCCCGGGAGGCGCCGCTGGAAAGCTCGTCCTGAGCCCGCCGCCGTCCCAACCAGGGCTCGCCCTGTTGAGGTCGACCTCGACCCTAGAAACCTGTTCCGGGGCCCGTTTCGGAGCTTTTGCAGCAACGCCAAGGATCGGAGCCGCCAGGTGAGGAAACCGACCTGCCGCGGTCCCGGGCCTGCCTCCGCTGCCGCGAAGGATTTAAGCAACCAAAACCATGCGCGTGCGCGCCACCAAAAGAACAAGCCCGACTGACGCAAAAATGAGGAGGTGCAACACGAGGATTCCCAGGAGGTCAACCATCCCAGTACTACTCTTGCCCAAGCACGCTTAACTGCGGAGTTGTGATGGGATCCGGTGCATTAGTGCTGGTATGATCGCACCTGTCAAGTGTGGCGCGATCACCTCCATTATGGCTTCGATAGGCCGCCGCGCACGCTACAAACGATCATAACTTTCTGTCCGGGATGAATCTCCAGGCCCGGGAGGCGCCGCTGGAAAGCTCGTCCCGAGCCCGCCGCCGTCCCAACCCGAGCTCGCCCGGTTGAGGTCGACCTCGACCCCAGAAACCTGTTCCGGGGACCGTTTCGGAGCTTTTGCAGCAACGCCAAGGATCGGAGCCGTCGGGTGAGGAAACCGACCTGCCGCGAACCCGGGCCTGCCTCCGCGGCCGCGAAGGATTTGAGCAATCAAAACCATGTGCGTGCGCGCCACCAAAAGAACATGCCCGACTGACGCAAAAATGAGGAGGTGCAACACGAGGACTTCCCAGGAGGTCACCCATCCCAGTACTACTCTCGCCCAAGCACGCTTAACTGCGGAGTTGTGTTGGGATCCGGTGCATTAGTGCTGGTATGATCGCACCTGTCAAGTGTGGCACGATCACCTGCATTATGGCTTCGCAAGGCCGCCGTCGCGCTTCACACGATCATAACTTTCTGCCCGGGATGAATCTCGAGGCCCGGGAGGCGCCGCTGGAAAGCTCGTCCTTAGCCCGCCGCCGTCCCAACCAGGGCTAGCCCGGTTGAGGTCGACCTCGACCCCAGAAACCAGTTCCGGGGCCCGTTTCGGAGCTGTTGCAGCAACGCCAAGGATCGGAGCCGCCGAGTGAGGAAACCGACCTGCCGCGATCCCGGCCCTTCCTCCGCCGCCGCGAAGAATTTGAGCAATCGAAACCATGCGTGTGCGCGCCACCAAAGGAAAAAGCCCGACTGACGCAAAAATGAGGATGTGCAACACGAGGACTTCCCAGGAGGTCACCCATCCCAGTACTACTCTCGCCCAAGCACGCTTAACTGCGGAGTTGTGATGGGATCCGGTGCATTAGTGCTGGTATGATCGCACCTGTCAAGTGTGGCACGATCACCTGCATTATGGCTTCGCAAGGCCACCGCGCGCGCTTCATACGATCATAACTTTCTGCCCAGGATGAATCTCGAGGCCCGGGAGGCGCCGCTGGAAAGCTCGTCCTTAGGCCGCCGCCGTCCCAACCAGGGCTAGCTCGGTTGAGGTCGACCTCGACCCCAGAAACCTGTTCCGGGACCCGTTTAGGAGCTTTTGCAGCAACGCCAAGGATCGGAGCCGCCAGGTGAGGAAACCGACCTGCCGCGGTCCCGGGCCTTCCTCCGCTGCCGCGAAGGATTTGAGCAATGGAAACCATGCGCGTGCGCGCCACCAAAAGAACAAGCCCGACTGACGCAAAAATGAGGAGGTGCAACACGAGGACTTCGCAGGAGGTCACCCATCCCAGTACTACTCTCGCCCAAGCACGCTTAACTGCGGAGTTGTGTTGGGATCCGGTGCATTAGTGCTGGTATGATCGCACCTGTCAAGTGTGGCACGATCACCTGCATTATGGCTTCGCAAGGCCACCGCGCGCGCTTCATACGATCATAACTTTCTGCCCAGGATGAATCTCGAGGCCCGGGAGGCGCCGCTGGAAAGCTTGTCCTTAGGCCGCCGCCGTCCCAACCAGGGCTAGCTCGGTTGAGGTCGACCTCGACCCCAGAAACCTGTTCCGGGACCCGTTTAGGAGCTTTTGCAGCAACGCCAAGGATCGGAGCCGCCAGGTGAGGAAACCGACCTGCCGCGGTCCCGGGCCTTCCTCCGCCGCCGCGAAGGATTTGAGCAATGGAAACCATGCGCGTGCGCGCCACCAAAAGAACAAGCCCGACTGACGCAAAAATGAGGAGGTGCAACACGAGGACTTCCCAGGAGGTCACCCATCCCAGTACTACTCTCGCCCAAGCACGCTTAACTGCGGAGTTGTGTTGGGATCCGGTGCATTAGTGCTGGTATGATCGCACCTGTCAAGTGTGGCACGATCACCTGCATTATGGCTTCGCAAGGCCGCCGCGCGCGCTTGATACGATCATAACTTTCTGCCCGGGATGAATCTCGAGGCCCGGGAGGCGCCGCTGGAAAGCTCGTCCTTAGCCCGCCGCCGTCCCAACCAGGGCTAGCCCGGTTGAGGTCGACCTCGACCCCAGAAACCAGTTCCGGGGCCCGTTTTGGAGCTGTTGCAGGAACGCCAAGGATCGGAGCCGCTGAGTGAGGAAACCGACCTGTCGCGATCCCGGCCCTTCCTCCGCCGCCGCGAAGAATTTGAGCAATCGAAACCATGCGCGTGCGCGCCACCAAAGGAAAAAGCCCGACTGACGCAAAAATGAGGAGGAGCAACACGAGGGCTTCCCAGGAGGTCAACCATCCCAGTACTACTCTCGCCCAAGCACGCTTAACTGCGGAGTTGTGATGGGATCCGGTGCATTAGTGCTGGTATGATCGCACCTGTCAAGTGTGGCGCGATCACCTCCTTTATGGCTTCGCAAGGCCGCCGCGCGCGCTTCAAACGATCATAACTTTCTGTCCGGGATGAATCTCCAGGCCCGGGAGGCGCTGCTGGAAAGCTCGTCCTGAGCCCGCCGCCGTCCCAACTAGGGCTCGCCTGGATGAGGTCGACGTCGACCCCAGAAACCCGTTCCGGGGCCCGTTTCGAAGCTTTTGCGGCAAAGCCAAGGATCGGTGCCGGCGGGCGAAGAAACCGACCTGTCGCGGTCTCGAGCCTGTCTCCGCCGCCGTGAATGATTCGAGAAATCGAAACCATGCGCGTGCGCGCCACCAAAAGAATAAGCCCGACCGACGCAAAAAGGAGGAGGTGCAACACGAGGACTTCCCAGGAGGTCACCCATCCCAGTACTACTCTCGCCCAAGCACGCTTAACTGCGGAGTTATGATGGGATCCGGTGCATTAATGCTGGTATGATCGCACCTGTCAAGGTTGGCGCGATCAACTGCTTTATGCCTTCGCAAAACCGCCGCACGCGCTTCAAACGATCATAACTTTCTTTCCGGGATGAATCTCGAGGCCCGGGAGGCGCCGCTGGAAAGCTCGTCCTGAGCCCGCCGCCGTCCCAACCCGGGCTCGCCCGGTTGAGGTCGACGTCGACCCCAGAAACCAGTTCTGGGGCCCGTTTCGGAGCTTTTGCGGCAACGCCAAGGATCAGTGCCGGCGGGTGAAGAAACCGACCTGCCACGGTCCCGGGCCTGCCTCTGCCGCCGTGAATGATTTGAGAAATCGAAACCATGCGCGTGCGTGCCACCCAAAGAATAAGCCCGACCGACGCAAAAAGGAGGAGGTGCAACACGAGGACTTCCCAGGAGGTCACCCATCCCAGTACTACTCTCGCCCAAGCACGCTTAACTGCGGAGTTCTGATGGGATCCGGTGCATTTGTGCTGGTATGATCGCACCTGTCCAGTTTGGCGCGATCAACTGCTTTATGCCTTCGCAAAACCGCAGCGCGCGCTTCAAACGATCATAACTTTCTTTCCGGGATGAATCTCGAGGCCCGGGAGGCGCCGCTGGAAAGCTCATCCTGAGCCCGCCGCCGTCCCAACCAGGGCTCGCCCGGTTGAGGTCGACGTCGACCCCAGAAACCCGTTCCGGGGCCCGTTTCAGAGCTTTTGCGGCAACGCCAAGGATCGGTGCCGGCGGGCGAAGAAACCGACCTGTCGCGGGCCCGGGCCTGTCTCCGCCGCCGTGAATGATTCGAGAAGTCGAAACCATGCGCGTGCGCGCCACCAAAAGAATAAACCCGACCGGCGCAAAAAGGAGAAGGTGCAACACGAGGACTTCCAAGGAGGTCACCCATCCCAGTACTACTCTCGCCCAAGCACGCTTAACTGCGGAGTTCTGATGGGATCCGGTGCATTAGTGCTGGTATGATCGCACCTGTCAAGTGTGGCGCAATCAACTGCTTTATGCCTTCGCAAAACCGCCGCGCGCGCTTCAAACTATCATAACTTTCTTTCCGGGATGAAGATCGAGGCCCGGGAGGCGCCGCTGGAAAGCTCGTCCTGAGCCCGCCGCCGTCCCAACCAGGGCTCGCCCGGTTGAGGTCGGCGTCGACCCCAGAAACCCGTTCCGGGGCCCGTTTCGGAGCTTTTGCGGCAACGCCAAGGATCGGTGCCGGCGGTTGAAGAAACCGACCTGCCGCGGTCCCGGGCCTGCCTCTGCTGCCGTGAATGATTTGAGAAATCGAAACCATGCGCGTGCGCGCCACCAAAAGAATAAGCCCGACCGACGCAAAAAGGAGGAGGTGCAACACGAGGACTTCCCAGGAGGTCACCCATCCCAGTACTATTCTCGCCGAAGCACGCTTAACTGCGGAGTTCTGATGGGATCCGGTGCATTAGTGCTGGTATGATCGCACCTGTCAAGTGTGGCGCGATCAACTGCTTTATGCCTTCGCAAAACCGCCGCGCGCGCTTCAAACTATCATAACTTTCTTTCCGGGATGAATCTCGAGGCCCGGGAGGCGCCGCTGGAAAGCTCGTCCTTAGCCCGCCGCCGTCCCAACCCGGGCTCGCCCGCTTGAGGTCGACGTCGACCCCAGAAACCCGTTCCGGGGCCCGTTTCGGAGCTTTTGCGGCAACGCCAAGGATCGGTGCCGGCGGGTGAAGAAACCGACCTGCGCGGTCCCGGGCCTGCCTCTGCCGCTGTGAATGATTTGAGAAATCGAAACCATGCGCGTGCGCGCCACCAAAAGAATAAGCCCAACCGACGCAAAAAGGAGGAGGTGCAACACGAGGACTTCCCAGGAGGTCACCCATCCCAGTACTACTCTCGCCCAAGCACGCTTAACTGCGGAGTTCTGATGGGATCCGGTGCATTAGTGCTGGTATGATCGCACCTGTCAAGTGTGGCGCGATCAACTGCTTTATGCCTTCGCAAAACCGCCGCGCGCGCTTCAAACGATCATAACTTTCTTTCCGGGATGAAGATCGAGGCCCGGGAGGCGCCGCTGCAAAGCTCGTCCTGAGCCCGCCGCCGTCCCAACCAGGGCTCCACCGGTTGAGGTCGACGTCGACCCCGGAAACCCGTTCCGGGGCCCATTTCGGAGCTTTTGCGGCAACGCCAAGGATCGGTGCCGGCGGGTGAAGAAACCGACCTGCCGCGGTCCCGGGCCTGCCTCTGCCGCCGTGAATGATTTGAGAAATCAAAACCATGCGCGTGCGCGCCACCAAAAGAATAAGCCCAACCGACGCAAAAAGGAGGAGGTGCAACACGAGGACTTCCCAGGAGGTCACCCATCCCAGTACTACTCTCGCCCAAGCACGCTTAACTGCGGAGTTATGATGGGATCCGGTGCATTAGTGCTGGTAAGATCGCACCTGTCAAGTGTGGCGCGATCAACTGCTTTATGCCTTCGCAACACTGCCGCGCGCGCTTCAAACGATCATAACTTTCTTTCCGGGATGAATCTCGAGGCCCGGGAGGCGCCGCTGGAAAGCTCGTCCTGAGCCCGCCGCCGTCCCAACTAGGGCTCGCCTGGATGAGGTCGACGTCGACCCCAGAAACCCGTTCCGGGGCCCGTTTCGAAGCTTTTGCGGCAAAGCCAAGGATCGGTGCCGGCGGGCGAAGAAACCGACCTGTCGCGGTCTCGAGCCTGTCTCCGCCGCCGTGAATGATTCGAGAAATCGAAACCATGCGCGTGCGCGCCACCAAAAGAATAAGCCCGACCGACGCAAAAAGGAGGAGGTGCAACACGAGGACTTCCCAGGAGGTCACCCATCCCAGTACTACTCTCGCCCAAGCACGCTTAACTGCGGAGTTATGATGGGATCCGGTGCATTAATGCTGGTATGATCGCACCTGTCAAGGTTGGCGCGATCAACTGCTTTATGCCTTCGCAAAACCGCCGCACGCGCTTCAAACGATCATAACTTTCTTTCCGGGATGAATCTCGAGGCCCGGGAGGCGCCGCTGGAAAGCTCGTCCTGAGCCCGCCGCCGTCCCAACCCGGGCTCGCCCGGTTGAGGTCGACGTCGACCCCAGAAACCAGTTCTGGGGCCCGTTTCGGAGCTTTTGCGGCAACGCCAAGGATCGGTGCCGGCGGGTGAAGAAACCGACCTGCCACGGTCCCGGGCCTGCCTCTGCCGCCGTGAATGATTTGAGAAATCGAAACCATGCGCGTGCGTGCCACCCAAAGAATAAGCCCGACCGACGCAAAAAGGAGGAGGTGCAACACGAGGACTTCCCAGGAGGTCACCCATCCCAGTACAACTCTCGCCCAAGCACGCTTAACTGCGGAGTTCTGATGGGATCCGGTGCATTTGTGCTGGTATGATCGCACCTGTCCAGTTTGGCGCGATCAACTGCTTTATGCCTTCGCAAAACCGCAGCGCGCGCTTCAAACGATCATAACTTTCTTTCCGGGATGAATCTCGAGGCCCGGGAGGCGCCGCTGGAAAGCTCATCCTGAGCCCGCCGCCGTCCCAACCAGGGCTCGCCCGGTTGAGGTCGACGTCGACCCCAGAAACCCGTTCCGGGGCCCGTTTCAGAGCTTTTGCGGCAACGCCAAGGATCGGTGCCGGCGGGCGAAGAAACCGACCTGTCGCGGGCCCGGGCCTGTCTCCGCCGCCGTGAATGATTCGAGAAGTCGAAACCATGCGCGTGCGCGCCACCAAAAGAATAAGCCCGACCGACGCAAAAAGGAGAAGGTGCAACACGAGGACTTCCCAGGAGGTCACCCATCCCAGTACTACTCTCGCCCAAGCACGCTTAACTGCGGAGTTCTGATGGGATCCGGTGCATTAGTGCTGGTATGATCGTACCTGTCAAGTGTGGCGCGATCAACTGCTTTTTGCCTTCGTAAAACCGCCGTGCGTGCTTCAAACGATCATAACTTTCTTTCCGGGATGAAGATCGAGGCCCGGGAGGCGCCGCTGGAAAGCTCGTCCTGAGCCCGCCGCCGTCCCAACCAGGGCTCGCCCGGTTGAGGTCGACGTCGACCCCAGAAACCCGTTCCGGGGCCCGTTTCGGAGCTTTTGCGGCAACGCCAAGGATCGGTGCCGGCGGGCGAAGAAACCGACCTGCCGCGGTCCCGGGCCTGCCTCTGCCGCCGTGAATGATTTGAGAAATCGAAACCATGCGCGTGCGCGCCACCAAAAGAATAAGCCCGACCGACGCAAAAAGGAGGAGGTGCAACACGAGGACTTCCCAGGAGGTCACCCATCCCAGTACTATTCTCGCCCAAGCACGCTTAACTGCGGAGTTCTGATGGGATCCGGTGCATTAGTGCTGGTATGATCGCACCTGTCAAGTGTGGCGCGACCAACTGCTTTATGCCTTCGCAAAACCGCCGCGCGCGCTTCAAACGATCATAACTTTCTTTCCGGGATGAATCTCGAGGCCCGGGAGGCGCCGCTGGAAAGCTCGTCCTGAGCCCGCCGCCGTCCCAACTAGGGCTCGCCTGGATGAGGTCGACGTCGACCCCAGAAACCCGTTCCGGGGCCCGTTTCGAAGCTTTTGCGGCAAAGCCAAGGATCGGTGCCGGCGGGCGAAGAAACCGACCTGTCGCGGTCTCGAGCCTGTCTCCGCCGCCGTGAATGATTCGAGAAATCGAAACCATGCGCGTGCGCGCCACCAAAAGAATAAGCCCGACCGACGCAAAAAGGAGGAGGTGCAACACGAGGACTTCCCAGGAGGTCACCCATCCCAGTACTACTCTCGCCCAAGCACGCTTAACTGCGGAGTTATGATGGGATCCGGTGCATTAATGCTGGTATGATCGCACCTGTCAAGGTTGGCGCGATCAACTGCTTTATGCCTTCGCAAAACCGCCGCGCGCGCTTCAAACGATCATAACTTTCTTTCCGGGATGAATCTCGAGGCCCGGGAGGCGCCGCTGGAAAGCTCGTCCTGAGCCCGCCGCCGTCCCAACCCGGGCTCGCCCGGTTGAGGTCGACGTCGACCCCAGAAACCAGTTCTGGGGCCCGTTTCGGAGCTTTTGCGGCAACGCCAAGGATCGGTGCCGGCGGGTGAAGAAACCGACCTGCCACGGTCCCGGGCCTGCCTCTGCCGCCGTGAATGATTTGAGAAATCGAAACCATGCGCGTGCGTGCCACCCAAAGAATAAGCCCGACCGACGCAAAAAGGAGGAGGTGCAACACGAGGACTTCCCAAGAGGTCACCCATCCCAGTACTACTCTCGCCCAAGCACGCTTAACTCCGGAGTTCTGATGGGATCCGGTGCATTTGTGCTGGTATGATCGCACCTGTCCAGTTTGGCGCGATCAACTGCTTTATGCCTTCGCAAAACCGCAGCGCGCGCTTCAAACGATCATAACTTTCTTTCCGGGATGAATCTCGAGGCCCGGGAGGCGCCGCTGGAAAGCTCATCCTGAGCCCGCCGCCGTCCCAACCAGGGCTCGCCCGGTTGAGGTCGACGTCGACCCCAGAAACCCGTTCCGGGGCCCGTTTCAGAGCTTTTGCGGCAACGCCAAGGATCGGTGCCGGCGGGCGAAGAAACCGACCTGTCGCGGGCCCGGGCCTGTCTCCGCCGCCGTGAATGATTCGAGAAGTCGAAACCATGCGCGTGCGCGCCACCAAAAGAATAAACCCGACCGGCGCAAAAAGGAGAAGGTGCAACACGAGGACTTCCAAGGAGGTCACCCATCCCAGTACTACTCTCGCCCAAGCACGCTTAACTGCGGAGTTCTGATGGGATCCGGTGCATTAGTGCTGGTATGATCGCACCTGTCAAGTGTGGCGCAATCAACTGCTTTATGCCTTCGCAAAACCGCCGCGCGCGCTTCAAACTATCATAACTTTCTTTCCGGGATGAAGATCGAGGCCCGGGAGGCGCCGCTGGAAAGCTCGTCCTGAGCCCGCCGCCGTCCCAACCCGGGCTCGCCCGGTTAAGGTCGGCGTCGACCCCAGAAACCCGTTCCGGGGCCCGTTTTGGAGCTTTTGCGGCAACGCCAAGGATCGGTGCCGGCGGTTGAAGAAACCGACCTGCCGCGGTCCCGGGCCTGCCTCTGCTGCCGTGAATGATTTGAGAAATCGAAACCATGCGCGTGCGCGCCACCAAAAGAATAAGCCCGACCGACGCAAAAAGGAGGAGGTGCAACACGAGGACTTCCCAGGAGGTCACCCATCCCAGTACTATTCTCGCCCAAGCACGCTTAACTGCGGAGTTCTGATGGGATCCGGTGCATTAGTGCTGGTATGATCGCACCTGTCAAGTGTGGCGCGATCAACTGCTTTATGCCTTCGCAAAACCGCCGCGCGCGCTTCAAACGATCATAACTTTCTTTCCGGGATGAATCTCGAGGCCCGGGAGGCGCCGCTGGAAAGCTCGTCCTGAGCCCGCCGCCGTCCCAACCAGGGCTCGCCCGGTTGAGGTCGACGTCGACCCCAGAAACCCGTTCCGGGGCCCGTTTCGGAGCTTTTGCGGCAACGCCAAGGATCGGTGCCGGCGGGCGAAGAAACCGACCTGCCGCGGTCCCGGGCCTGCCTCTGCCGCCGTGAATGATTTGAGAAATCGAAACCATGCGCGTGCGCGCCACCAAAAGAATAAGCCCGACCGACGCAAAAAGGAGGAGGTGCAACACGAGGACTTCCCAGGAGGTCACCCATCCCAGTACTATTCTCGCCCAAGCACGCTTAACTGCGGAGTTCTGATGGGATCCGGTGCATTAGTGCTGGTATGATCGCACCTGTCAAGTGTGGCGCGATCAACTGCTTTATGCCTTCGCAAAACCGCCGCGCGCGCTTCAAACGATCATAACTTTCTTTCCGGGATGAATCTCGAGGCCCGGGAGGCGCCGCTGGAAAGCTCGTCCTGAGCCCGCCGCCGTCCCAACCAGGGCTCGCCCGGTTGAGGTCGACGTCGACCCCAGAAACCAGTTCTGGGGCCCGTTTCGGAGCTTTTGCGGCAACGCCAAGGATCGGTGCCGGCGGGTGAAGAAACCGACCTGCCACGGTCCCGGGCCTGCCTCTGCCGCCATGAATGATTTGAGAAATCGAAACCATGCGCGTGCGTGCCACCCAAAGAATAAGCCCGACCGACGCAAAAAGGAGGAGGTGCAACACGAGGACTTCCCAGGAGGTCACCCATCCCAGTACTACTCTCGCCCAAGCACGCTTAACTGCGGAGTTCTGATGGGATCCGGTGCATTTGTGCTGGTATGATCGCACCTGTCCAGTTTGGCGCGATCAACTGCTTTATGCCTTCGCAAAACCGCAGCGCGCGCTTCAAACGATCATAACTTTCTTTCCGGGATGAATCTCGAGGCCCGGGAGGCGCCGCTGGAAAGCTCATCCTGAGCCCGCCGCCGTCCCAACCAGGGCTCGCCCGGTTGAGGTCGACGTCGACCCCAGAAACCGGTTCCGGGGCCCGTTTCGGAGCTTTTGCGGCAACGCCAAGGATCGGTGCCGGCGGGTGAAGAAACCAACCTGCGCGGTCCCGGGCCTGCCTCTGCCGCCGTGAATGATTTGAGAAATCGAAACCATGCGCGTGCGCGCCACCAAAAGAATAAGCCCGACCGACGCAAAAAGGAGGAGGTGCAACACGAGGACTTCCCAGGAGGTCACCCATCCCAGTACTACTCTCGCCCAAGCACGCTTGACTACGGAGTTCTGATGGGATCCGGTGCATTAGTGCTGGTATGATCGCACCTGTCAAGTGTGGCGCGATCAACTGCTTTATGCCTTCGCAAAACCGCCGCGCGCGCTTCAAACGATCATAACTTTCTTTCCGGGATGAATCTCGAGGCCCGGGAGGCGCCGCTGGAAAGCTCGTCCTGAGCCCGCCGCCGTCCCAACCAGGGCTCGCCCGGTTGAGGTCGACGTCGACCCCAGAAACCGGTTCCGGGGCCCGTTTCGGAGCTTTTGCGGCAACGCCAAGGATCGGTGCCGGCGGGCGAAGAAACCGACCTGTCGCGGGCCCAGGCCTGTCTCCGCCGCCGTGAATGATTCGAGAAGTCGAAACCATGCGCGTGCGCGCCACCAAAAGAATAAGCCCGACCGACGCAAAAAGGAGAAGGTGCAACACGAGGACTTCCCAGGAGGTCACCCATCCCAGTATTACTCTCGCCCAAGCACGCTTAACTGCGGAGTTCTGATGGGATCCGGTGCATGAGTGCTGGTATGATCGCACCTGTCAAGTGTGGCGCGATCAACTGCTTTATGCCTTCGCAAAACCGCCGTGCGCGCTCCAAACGATCATAACTTTCTTTCCGGGATGAAGATCGAGGCCCGGGAGGCGCCGCTGGAAAGCTCGTCCTGAGCCCGCCGCCGTCCCAACCAGGGCTCGCCCGGTTGAGGTCGACGTCGACCCCAGAAACCCGTTCCGGGGCCCGTTTCGGAGCTTTTGCGGCAACGCCAAGGATCGGTGCCGGCGGGTGAAGAAACCGACCTGCCGCGGTCCCGGGCCTGCCTCTGCCGCCGTGAATGATTTGAGAAATCGAAACACTGCGCGTGCGCGCCACCAAAAGAATAAGCCCGACCGACGCAAAAAGGAGGAGGTGCAACACGAGGACTTCCCAGGAGGTCACCCATCCCAGTACTACTCTCGCCCAAGCCCGCTTAACTGCGGAGTTCTGATGGGATCCGGTGCATTAGTGCTGGTATGATCGCACCTGTCAAGTGTGGCGCGATCAACTGCTTTATGCCTTCGCAAAACCGCCGCGCGCGCTTCAAACGATCATAACTTTCTTTTCGGGATGAATCTCGAGGCCCGGGAGGCGCCGCTGGAAAGCTCGTCCTGAGCCCGCCGCCGTCCCAACCCGGGCTCGCCCGGTTGAGGTCGACGTCGACCCCAGAAACCGGTTCGGGGCCCGTTTCGGAGCTTTTGCGGCAACGCCAAGGATCGGTGCCGGCGGGCGAAGAAACCGACCTGTCGCGGGCCCAGGCCTGTCTCCGCCGCCGTGAATGATTCGAGAAGTCGAAACCATGCGCGTGCGCGCCACCAAAAGAATAAGCCCGACCGACGCAAAAAGGAGAAGGTGCAACACGAGGACTTCCCAGGAGGTCACCCATCCCAGTACTACTCTCGCCCAAGCACGCTTAACTGCGGAGTTCTGATGGGATCCGGTGCATTAGTGCTGGTATGATCGCACCTGTCAAGTGTGGCGCGATCAACTGCTTTATGCCTTCGCAAAACCGCCGTGCGTGCTTCAAACGATCATAACTTTCTTTCCGGGATGAAGATCGAGGCCCGGGAGGCGCCGCTGGAAAGCTCGTCCTGAGCCCGCCGCCGTCCCAACCAGGGCTCGCCCGGTTGAGGTCGACGTCGACCCCAGAAACCGGTTCGGGGCCCGTTTCGGAGCTTTTGCGGCAACGCCAAGGATCGGTGCCGGCGGGCGAAGAAACCGACCTGTCGCGGGCCCAGGCCTGTCTCCGCCGCCGTGAATGATTCGAGAAGTCGAAACCATGCGCGTGCGCGCCACCAAAAGAATAAGCCCGACCGACGCAAAAAGGAGAAGGTGCAACACGAGGACTTCCCAGGAGGTCACCCATCCCAGTACTACTCTCGCCCAAGCACGCTTAACTGCGGAGTTCTGATGGGATCCGGTGCATTAGTGCTGGTATGATCGCACCTGTCAAGTGTGGCGCGATCAACTGCTTTATGCCTTCGCAAAACCGCCGTGCGTGCTTCAAACGATCATAACTTTCTTTCCGGGATGAAGATCGAGGCCCGGGAGGCGCCGCTGGAAAGCTCGTCCTGAGCCCGCCGCCGTCCCAACCAGGGCTCGCCCGGTTGAGGTCGACGTCGACCCCAGAAACCCGTTCCGGGGCCCGTTTCGGAGCTTTTGCGGCAACGCCAAGGATCGGTGCCGGCGGGTGAAGAAACCGACCTGCGCGGTCCCGGGCCTGCCTCTGCCGCTGTGAATGATTTGAGAAATCGAAACCATGCGCGTGCGCGCCACCAAAAGAATAAGCCCAACCGACGCAAAAAGGAGGAGGTGCAACACGAGGACTTCCCAGGAGGTCACCCATCCCAGTACTACTCTCGCCCAAGCACGCTTAACTGCGGAGTTCTGATGGGATCCGGTGCATTAGTGCTGGTATGATCGCACCTGTCAAGTGTGGCGCGATCAACTGCTTTATGCCTTCGCAAAACCGCCGCGCGCGCTTTTAACGATCATAACTTTCTTTCCGGGATGAATCTCGAGGCCCGGGAGGCGCCGCTGGAAAGCTCGTCCTGAGCCCGCCGCCGTCCCAACCAGGGCTCGCCCGGTTGAGGTCGACGTCGACCCCAGAAACCGGTTCCGGGGCCCGTTTCGGAGCTTTTGCGGCAACGCCAAGGATCGGTGCCGGCGGGCGAAGAAACCGACCTGTCGCGGGCCCAGGCCTGTCTCCGCCGCCGTGAATGATTCGAGAAGTCGAAACCATGCGCGTGCGCGCCACCAAAAGAATAAGCCCGACCGACGCAAAAAGGAGAAGGTGCAACACGAGGACTTCCCAGGAGGTCACCCATCCCAGTACTACTCTCGCCCAAGCACGCTTAACTGCGGAGTTCTGATGGGATCCGGTGCATTAGTGCTGGTATGATCGCACCTGTCAAGTGTGGTGCGATCAACTGCTTTATGCCTTCGCAAAACCGCCGTGCGCGCTTCAAACGATCATAACTTTCTTTCCGGGATGAAGATCGAGGCCCGGGAGGCGCCGCTGGAAAGCTCGTCCTGAGCCCGCCGCCGTCCCAACCAGGGCTCGCCCGGTTGAGGTCAACGTCGACCCCAGAAACCCGTTCCGGGGCCCGTTTCGGAGCTTTTACGGCAACGCCAAGGATCGGTGCCGGCGGGCGAAGAAACCGACCTGTCGCGGGCCCGGGCCTGTCTCCGCCGCCGTGAATGATTCGAGAAGTCGAAACCATGCGCGTGCGCGCCACCAAAAGAATAAGCCCGACCGACGCAAAAAGGAGAAGGTGCAACACGAGGACTTCCCAGGAGGTCACCCATCCCAGTACTACTCTCGCCCAAGCACGCTTAACTGCGGAGTTCTGATGGGATCCGGTGCATTAGTGCTGGTATGATCGTACCTGTCAAGTGTGGCGCGATCAACTGCTTTTTGCCTTCGTAAAACCGCCGTGCGTGCTTCAAACGATCATAACTTTCTTTCCGGGATGAAGATCGAGGCCCGGGAGGCGCCGCTGGAAAGCTCGTCCTGAGCCCGCCGCCGTCCCAACCAGGGCTCGCCCGGTTGAGGTCGACGTCGACCCCAGAAACCGGTTCGGGGCCCGTTTCGGAGCTTTTGCGGCAACGCCAAGGATCAGTGCCGGCGGGCGAAGAAACCGACCTGTCGCGGGCCCAGGCCTGTCTCCGCCGCCGTGAATGATTCGAGAAGTCGAAACCATGCGCGTGCGCGCCACCAAAAGAATAAGCCCGACCGACGCAAAAAGGAGAAGGTGCAACACGAGGACTTCCCAGGAGGTCACCCATCCCAGTACTACTCTCGCCCAAGCACGCTTAACTGCGGAGTTCTGATGGGATCCGGTGCATTAGTGCTGGTATGATCGCACCTGTCAAGTGTGGCGCGATCAACTGCTTTATGCCTTCGCAAAACCGCCGTGCGCGCTTCAAACGATCATAACTTTCTTTCCGGGATGAAGATCGAGGCCCGGGAGGCGCCGCTGGAAAGCTCGTCCTGAGCCCGCCGCCGTCCCAACCAGGGCTCGCCCGGTTGAGGTCGACGTCGACCCCAGAAACCCGTTCCGGGGCCCGTTTCGGAGCTTTTGCGGCAACGCCAAGGATCGGTGCCGGCGGGTGAAGAAACCGACCTGCGCGGTCCCGGGCCTGCCTCTGCCGCTGTGAATGATTTGAGAAATCGAAACCATGCGCGTGCGCGCCACCAAAAGAATAAGCCCAACCGACGCAAAAAGGAGGAGGTGCAACACGAGGACTTCCCAGGAGGTCACCCATCCCAGTACTATTCTCGCCCAAGCACGCTTAACTGCGGAGTTCTGATGGGATCCGGTGCATTAGTGCTGGTATGATCGCACCTGTCAAGTGTGGCGCGATCAACTGCTTTATGCCTTCGCAAAACCGCCGCGCGCGCTTCAAGCGATCATAACTTTCTTTCCGGGATGAATCTCGAGGCCCGGGAGGCGCCGCTGGAAAGCTCGTCCTGAGCCCGCCGCCGTCCCAACCAGGGCTCGCCCGGTTGAGGTCGACGTCGACCCCAGAAACCGGTTCGGGGCCCGTTTCGGAGCTTTTGCGGCAACGCCAAGGATCGGTGCCGGCGGGCGAAGAAACCGACCTGTCGCGGGCCCAGGCCTGTCTCCGCCGCCGTGAATGATTCGAGAAGTCGAAACCATGCGCGTGCGCGCCACCAAAAGAATAAGCCCGACCGACGCAAAAAGGAGAAGGTGCAACACGAGGACTTCCCAGGAGGTCACCCATCCCAGTACTACTCTCGCCCAAGCACTCTTAACTGCGGAGTTCTGATGGGATCCGGTGCATTAGTGCTGGTATGATCGCACCTGTCAAGTGTGGCGCGATCAACTGCTTTATGCCTTCGCAAAACCGCCGTGCGCGCTTCAAACGATCATAACTTTCTTTCCGGGATGAAGATCGAGGCCCGGGAGGCGCCGCTGGAAAGCTCGTCCTGAGCCCGCCGCCGTCCCAACAGGGGCTCGCCCGGTTGAGGTCGACGTCGACCCCAGAAACCCGTTCCGGGGCCCGTTTCGGAGCTTTTGCGGCAACGCCAAGGATCGGTGCCGGCGGGGGAAGAAACCGAACTGCCGCGGTCCCGGGCCTGCCTCTGCCGCCGTGAATGATTTGAGAAATCGAAACCATGCGCGTGCGCGCCACCAAAAGAATAAGCCCGACCGACGCAAAAAGGAGGAGGTGCAACACGAGGACTTCCCAGGAGGTCACCCATCCCAGTACTACTCTCGCCCAAGCACGCTTAACTGCGGAGTTCTGATGGGATCCGGTGCATTAGTGCTGGTATGATCGCACCTGTCAAGTGTGGCGCGATCAACTGCTTTATGCCTTCGCAAAACCGCCGTGCGCGCTTCAAACGATCATAACTTTCTTTCCGGGATGAAGATCGAGGCCCGGGAGGCGCCGCTGGAAAGCTCGTCCTGAGCCCGCCGCCGTCCCAACAGCGGCTCGCCCGGTTGAGGTCGACGTCGACCCCAGAAACCCGTTCCGGGGCCCGTTTCGGAGCTTTTGCGGCAACGCCAAGGATCGGTGCCGGCGGGTGAAGAAACCGACCTGCCGCGGTCCCGGGCCTGCCTCTGCCGCCGTGAATGATTTGAGAAATCGAAACCATGCGCGTGCGCGCCACCAAAAGAATAAGCCCGACCGACGCAAAAAGGAGGAGGTGCAACACGAGGACTTCCCAGGAGGTCACCCATCCCAGTACTACTCTCGCCCAAGCACGCTTAACTGCGGAGTTCTGATGGGATCCGGTGCATTAGTGCTGGTATGATCGCACCTGTCAAGTGTGGCGCGATCAACTGCTTTATGCCTTCGCAAAACCGCCGTGCGCGCTTCAAACGATCATAACTTTCTTTCCGGGATGAAGATCGAGGCCCGGGAGGCGCCGCTGGAAAGCTCGTCCTGAGCCCGCCGCCGTCCCAACAGGGGCTCGCCCGGTTGAGGTCGACGTCGACCCCAGAAACCCGTTCCGGGGCCCGTTTCGGAGCTTTTGCGGCAACGCCAAGGATCGGTGCCGGCGGGTGAAGAAACCGACCTGCCGCGGTCCCGGGCCTGCCTCTGCCGCCGTGAATGATTTGAGAAATCGAAACCATGCGCGTGCGCGCCACCAAAAGAATAAGCCCGACCGACGCAAAAAGGAGGAGGTGCAACACGAGGACTTCCCAGGAGGTCACCCATCCCAGTACTACTCTCGCCCAAGCACGCTTAACTGCGGAGTTCTGATGGGATCCGGTGCATTAGTGCTGGTATGATCGCACCTGTCAAGTGTGGCGCGATCAACTGCTTTATGCCTTCGCAAAACCGCCGCGCGCGCTTCAAACGATCATAACTTTCTTTCCGGGATGAATCTCGAGGCCCGGGAGGCGCCGCTGGAAAGCTCGTCCTGAGCCCGCCGCCGTCCCAACCAGGGCTCGCCCGGTTGAGGTCGACGTCGACCCCAGAAACCGGTTCCGGGGCCCGTTTCGGAGCTTTTGCGGCAACGCCAAGGATCGGTGCCGGCGGGCGAAGAAACCGACCTGTCGCGGGCCCAGGCCTGTCTCCGCCGCCGTGAATGATTCGAGAAGTCGAAACCATGCGCGTGCGCGCCACCAAAAGAATAAGCCCGACCGACGCAAAAAGGAGAAGGTGCAACACGAGGACTTCCCAGAAGGTCACCCATCCCAGTACTACTCTCGCCCAAGCACGCTTAACTGCGGAGTTCTGATGGGATCCGGTGCATTAGTGCTGGTATGATCGCACCTGTCAAGTGTGGCGCGATCAACTGCTTTATGTCTTCGCAAAACCGCCGTGCGCGCTTCAAACGATCATAACTTTCTTTCCGGGATGAAGATCGAGGCCCGGGAGGCGCCGCTGGAAAGCTCGTCCTGAGCCCGCCGCCGTCCCAACCAGGGCTCGCCCGGTTGAGGTCGACGTCGACCCCAGAAACCGGTTCCGGGGCCC
Source organism: Canavalia gladiata (assembly GCA_037954105.1). Taxonomy (NCBI): domain Eukaryota; kingdom Viridiplantae; phylum Streptophyta; class Magnoliopsida; order Fabales; family Fabaceae; genus Canavalia; species Canavalia gladiata. The sequence continues at coordinate 26,793,555 of CM075661.1, read as the reverse complement.
GTTTCGGAGCTTTTGCGGCAACGCCAAGGATCGGTGCCGGCGGGCGAAGAAACCGACCTGTCGCGGGCCCAGGCCTGTCTCCGCCGCCGTGAATGATTCGAGAAGTCGAAACCATGCGCGTGCGCGCCACCAAAAGAATAAGCCCGACCGACGCAAAAAGGAGAAGGTGCAACACGAGGACTTCCCAGGAGGTCACCCATCCCAGTACTACTCTCGCCCAAGCACGCTTAACTGCGGAGTTCTGATGGGATCCGGTGCATTAGTGCTGGTATGATCGCACCTGTCAAGTGTGGTGCGATCAACTGCTTTATGCCTTCGCAAAACCGCCGTGCGCGCTTCAAACGATCATAACTTTCTTTCCGGGATGAAGATCGAGGCCCGGGAGGCGCCGCTGGAAAGCTCGTCCTGAGCCCGCCGCCGTCCCAACCAGGGCTCGCCCGGTTGAGGTCAACGTCGACCCCAGAAACCCGTTCCGGGGCCCGTTTCGGAGCTTTTACGGCAACGCCAAGGATCGGTGCCGGCGGGCGAAGAAACCGACCTGTCGCGGGCCCGGGCCTGTCTCCGCCGCCGTGAATGATTCGAGAAGTCGAAACCATGCGCGTGCGCGCCACCAAAAGAATAAGCCCGACCGACGCAAAAAGGAGAAGGTGCAACACGAGGACTTCCCAGGAGGTCACCCATCCCAGTACTACTCTCGCCCAAGCACGCTTAACTGCGGAGTTCTGATGGGATCCGGTGCATTAGTGCTGGTATGATCGTACCTGTCAAGTGTGGCGCGATCAACTGCTTTTTGCCTTCGTAAAACCGCCGTGCGTGCTTCAAACGATCATAACTTTCTTTCCGGGATGAAGATCGAGGCCCGGGAGGCGCCGCTGGAAAGCTCGTCCTGAGCCCGCCGCCGTCCCAACCCGGGCTCGCCCGGTTGAGGTCGACGTCGACCCCAGAAACCGGTTCGGGGCCCGTTTCGGAGCTTTTGCGGCAACGCCAAGGATCAGTGCCGGCGGGCGAAGAAACCGACCTGTCGCGGGCCCAGGCCTGTCTCCGCCGCCGTGAATGATTCGAGAAGTCGAAACCATGCGCGTGCGCGCCACCAAAAGAATAAGCCCGACCGACGCAAAAAGGAGAAGGTGCAACACGAGGACTTCCCAGGAGGTCACCCATCCCAGTACTACTCTCGCCCAAGCACGCTTAACTGCGGAGTTCTGATGGGATCCGGTGCATTAGTGCTGGTATGATCGCACCTGTCAAGTGTGGCGCGATCAACTGCTTTATGCCTTCGCAAAACCGCCGTGCGCGCTTCAAACGATCATAACTTTCTTTCCGGGATGAAGATCGAGGCCCGGGAGGCGCCGCTGGAAAGCTCGTCCTGAGCCCGCCGCCGTCCCAACCAGGGCTCGCCCGGTTGAGGTCGACGTCGACCCCAGAAACCCGTTCCGGGGCCCGTTTCGGAGCTTTTGCGGCAACGCCAAGGATCGGTGCCGGCGGGTGAAGAAACCGACCTGCGCGGTCCCGGGCCTGCCTCTGCCGCTGTGAATGATTTGAGAAATCGAAACCATGCGCGTGCGCGCCACCAAAAGAATAAGCCCAACCGACGCAAAAAGGAGGAGGTGCAACACGAGGACTTCCCAGGAGGTCACCCATCCCAGTACTACTCTCGCCCAAGCACGCTTAACTGCGGAGTTCTGATGGGATCCGGTGCATTAGTGCTGGTATGATCGCACCTGTCAAGTGTGGCGCGATCAACTGCTTTATGCCTTCGCAAAACCGCCGCGCGCGCTTCAAGCGATCATAACTTTCTTTCCGGGATGAATCTCGAGGCCCGGGAGGCGCCGCTGGAAAGCTCGTCCTGAGCCCGCCGCCGTCCCAACCAGGGCTCGCCCGGTTGAGGTCGACGTCGACCCCAGAAACCGGTTCGGGGCCCGTTTCGGAGCTTTTGCGGCAACGCCAAGGATCGGTGCCGGCGGGCGAAGAAACCGACCTGTCGCGGGCCCAGGCCTGTCTCCGCCGCCGTGAATGATTCGAGAAGTCGAAACCATGCGCGTGCGCGCCACCAAAAGAATAAGCCCGACCGACGCAAAAAGGAGAAGGTGCAACACGAGGACTTCCCAGGAGGTCACCCATCCCAGTACTACTCTCGCCCAAGCACTCTTAACTGCGGAGTTCTGATGGGATCCGGTGCATTAGTGCTGGTATGATCGCACCTGTCAAGTGTGGCGCGATCAACTGCTTTATGCCTTCGCAAAACCGCCGTGCGCGCTTCAAACGATCATAACTTTCTTTCCGGGATGAAGATCGAGGCCCGGGAGGCGCCGCTGGAAAGCTCGTCCTGAGCCCGCCGCCGTCCCAACAGGGGCTCGCCCGGTTGAGGTCGACGTCGACCCCAGAAACCCGTTCCGGGGCCCGTTTCGGAGCTTTTGCGGCAACGCCAAGGATCGGTGCCGGCGGGTGAAGAAACCGACCTGCCGCGGTCCCGGGCCTGCCTCTGCCGCCGTGAATGATTTGAGAAATCGAAACCATGCGCGTGCGCGCCACCAAAAGAATAAGCCCGACCGACGCAAAAAGGAGGAGGTGCAACACGAGGACTTCCCAGGAGGTCACCCATCCCAGTACTACTCTCGCCCAAGCACGCTTAACTGCGGAGTTCTGATGGGATCCGGTGCATTAGTGCTGGTATGATCGCACCTGTCAAGTGTGGCGCGATCAACTGCTTTATGCCTTCGCAAAACCGCCGTGCGCGCTTCAAACGATCATAACTTTCTTTCCGGGATGAAGATCGAGGCCCGGGAGGCGCCGCTGGAAAGCTCGTCCTGAGCCCGCCGCCGTCCCAACAGGGGCTCGCCCGGTTGAGGTCGACGTCGACCCCAGAAACCCGTTCCGGGGCCCGTTTCGGAGCTTTTGCGGCAACGCCAAGGATCGGTGCCGGCGGGTGAAGAAACCGACCTGCCGCGGTCCCGGGCCTGCCTCTGCCGCCGTGAATGATTTGAGAAATCGAAACCATGCGCGTGCGCGCCACCAAAAGAATAAGCCCGACCGACGCAAAAAGGAGGAGGTGCAACACGAGGACTTCCCAGGAGGTCACCCATCCCAGTACTACTCTCGCCCAAGCACGCTTAACTGCGGAGTTCTGATGGGATCCGGTGCATTAGTGCTGGTATGATCGCACCTGTCAAGTGTGGCGCGATCAACTGCTTTATGCCTTCGCAAAACCGCCGCGCGCGCTTCAAACGATCATAACTTTCTTTCCGGGATGAATCTCGAGGCCCGGGAGGCGCCGCTGGAAAGCTCGTCCTGAGCCCGCCGCCGTCCCAACCAGGGCTCGCCCGGTTGAGGTCGACGTCGACCCCAGAAACCGGTTCCGGGGCCCGTTTCGGAGCTTTTGCGGCAACGCCAAGGATCGGTGCCGGCGGGCGAAGAAACCGACCTGTCGCGGGCCCAGGCCTGTCTCCGCCGCCGTGAATGATTCGAGAAGTCGAAACCATGCGCGTGCGCGCCACCAAAAGAATAAGCCCGACCGACGCAAAAAGGAGAAGGTGCAACACGAGGACTTCCCAGAAGGTCACCCATCCCAGTACTACTCTCGCCCAAGCACGCTTAACTGCGGAGTTCTGATGGGATCCGGTGCATTAGTGCTGGTATGATCGCACCTGTCAAGTGTGGCGCGATCAACTGCTTTATGTCTTCGCAAAACCGCCGTGCGCGCTTCAAACGATCATAACTTTCTTTCCGGGATGAAGATCGAGGCCCGGGAGGCGCCGCTGGAAAGCTCGTCCTGAGCCCGCCGCCGTCCCAACCAGGGCTCGCCCGGTTGAGGTCGACGTCGACCCCAGAAACCCGTTCCGGGGCCCGTTTCGGAGCTTTGCGGCAACGCCAAGGATCGGTGCCGGCGGGTGAAGAAACCGACCTGCCGCGGTCCCGGGCCTGCCTCTGCCGCCGTGAAAGATTTGAGAAATCGAAACCATGCGCGTGCGCGCCACACAGAATAAGCCCGACCGACGCAAAAAGGAGGAGGTGCAACACGAGGACTTCCCAGGAGGTCACCCATCCCAGTACTACTCTCGCCCAAGCACGCTTAACTGCGGAGTTCTGATGGGATCCGGTGCATTAGTGCTGGTATGATCGCACCTGTCAAGTGTGGCGCGATCAACTGCTTTATGCCTTCGCAAAACCGCCGCGCGCGCTTCAAGCGATCATAACTTTCTTTCCGGGATGAATCTCGAGGCCCGGGAGGCGCCGCTGGAAAGCTCGTCCTGAGCCCGCCGCCGTCCCAACCAGGGCTCGCCCGGTTGAGGTCGACGTCGACCCCAGAAACCGGTTCGGGGCCCGTTTCGGAGCTTTTGCGGCAACGCCAAGGATCGGTGCCGGCGGGCGAAGAAACCGACCTGTCGCGGGCCCAGGCCTGTCTCCGCCGCCGTGAATGATTCGAGAAGTCGAAACCATGCGCGTGCGCGCCACCAAAAGAATAAGCCCGACCGACGCAAAAAGGAGAAGGTGCAACACGAGGACTTCCCAGGAGGTCACCCATCCCAGTACTACTCTCGCCCAAGCACGCTTAACTGCGGAGTTCTGATGGGATCCGGTGCATTAGTGCTGGTATGATCGCACCTGTCAAGTGTGGCGCGATCAACTGCTTTATGCCTTCGCAAAACCGCCGTGCGCGCTTCAAACGATCATAACTTTCTTTCTGGGATGAAGATCGAGGCCCGGGAGGCGCCGCTGGAAAGCTCGTCCTGAGCCCGCCGCCGTCCCAACCCGGGCTCGCCCGGTTGAGGTCGACGTCGACCCCAGAAACCCGTTCCGGGGCCCGTTTCGGAGCTTTTGCGGCAACGCCAAGGATCGGTGCCGGCGGGTGAAGAAACCAACCTGCGCGGTCCCGGCCTGCCTCTGCCGCTGTGAATGATTTGAGAAATCGAAACCATGCGCGTGCGCGCCACCAAAAGAATAAGCCCAACCGACGCAAAAAGGAGGAGGTGCAACACGAGGACTTCCCAGGAGGTCACCCATCCCAGTACTACTCTCGCCCAAGCACGCTTGACTGCGGAGTTCTGATGGGATCCGGTGCATTAGTGCTGGTATGATCGCACCTGTCAAGTGTGGCGCGATCAACTGCTTTATGCCTTCGCAAAACCGCCGCGCGCGCTTCAAACGATCATAACTTTCTTTCCGGGATGAATCTCGAGGCCCGGGAGGCGCCGCTGGAAAGCTCGTCCTGAGCCCGCCGCCGTCCCAACCAGGGCTCGCCCGGTTGAGGTCGACGTCGACCCCAGAAACCGGTTCCGGGGCCCGTTTCGGAGCTTTTGCGGCAACGCCAAGGATCGGTGCCGGCGGGCGAAGAAACCGACCTGTCGCGGGCCCAGGCCTGTCTCCGCCGCCGTGAATGATTCGAGAGGTCGAAACCATGCGCGTGCCCGCCACCAAAAGAATAAGCTCGACCGACGCAAAAAGGAGAAGGTGCAACACGAGGACTTCCCAGGAGGTCACCCATCCCAGTACTACTCTCGCCCAAGCACGCTTAACTGCGGAGTTCTGATGGGATCCGGTGCATTAGTGCTGGTATGATCGCACCTGTCAAGTGTGGCGCGATCAACTGCTTTATGCCTTCGCAAAACCGCCGCGCGCGCTTCAAACGATCATAACTTTCTTTCCGGGATGAATATCGAGGCCCGGGAGGCGCCGCTGGAAAGCTCGTCCTGAGCCCGCCGCCGTCCCAACCAGGGCTCGCCCGGTTGAGGTCGACGTCGACCCCAGAAACCCGTTCCGGGGCCCGTTTCGGAGCTTTTGCGGCAACGCCAAGGATCGGTGCCGGCGGGTGAAGAAACCGACCTGCCGCGGTCCCGGGCCTGCCTCTGCCGCCGTGAATGATTTGAGAAATCGAAACCATGCGCGTGCGCGCCACACAGAATAAGCCCGACCGACGCAAAAAGGAGGAGGTGCAACACGAGGACTTCCCAGGAGGTCACCCATCCCAGTACTACTCTCGCCCAAGCACGCTTAACTGCGGAGTTCTGATGGGATCCGGTGCATTAGTGCTGGTATGATCGCACCTGTCAAGTGTGGCGCGATCAACTGCTTTATGCCTTCGCAAAACCGCCGCGCGCGCTTCAAGCGATCATAACTTTCTTTCCGGGATGAATCTCGAGGCCCGGGAGGCGCCGCTGGAAAGCTCGTCCTGAGCCCGCCGCCGTCCCAACCAGGGCTCGCCCGGTTGAGGTCGACGTCGACCCCAGAAACCCGTTCCGGGCCCGTTTCGGAGCTTTTGCGGCAACGCCAAGGATCGGTGCCGGCGGGCGAAGAAACCGACCTGTCGCGGGCCCAGGCCTGTCTCCGCCGCCGTGAATGATTCGAGAAGTCGAAACCATGCGCGTGCGCGCCACCAAAAGAATAAGCCCGACCGACGCAAAAAGGAGAAGGTGCAACACGAGGACTTCCCAGGAGGTCACCCATCCCAGTACTACTCTCGCCCAAGCACGCTTAACTGCGGAGTTCTGATGGGATCCGGTGCATTAGTGCTGGTATGATCGCACCTGTCAAGTGTGGCGCGATCAACTGCTTTATGCCTTCGCAAAACCGCCGTGCGCGCTTCAAACGATCATAACTTTCTTTCTGGGATGAAGATCGAGGCCCGGGAGGCGCCGCTGGAAAGCTCGTCCTGAGCCCGCCGCCGTCCCAACCCGGGCTCGCCCGGTTGAGGTCGACGTCGACCCCAGAAACCCGTTCCGGGGCCCGTTTCGGAGCTTTTGCGGCAACGCCAAGGATCGGTGCCGGCGGGTGAAGAAACCAACCTGCGCGGTCCCGGGCCTGCCTCTGCCGCTGTGAATGATTTGAGAAATCGAAACCATGCGCGTGCGCGCCACCAAAAGAATAAGCCCAACCGACGCAAAAAGGAGGAGGTGCAACACGAGGACTTCCCAGGAGGTCACCCATCCCAGTACTACTCTCGCCCAAGCACGCTTGACTGCGGAGTTCTGATGGGATCCGGTGCATTAGTGCTGGTATGATCGCACCTGTCAAGTGTGGCGCGATCAACTGCTTTATGCCTTCGCAAAACCGCCGCGCGCGCTTCAAACGATTATAACTTTCTTTCCGGGATGAATCTCGAGGCCCGGGAGGCGCCGCTGGAAAGCTCGTCCTGAGCCCGCCGCCGTCCCAACCAGGGCTCGCCCGGTTGAGGTCGACGTCGACCCCAGAAACCGGTTCCGGGGCCCGTTTCGGAGCTTTTGCGGCAACGCCAAGGATCGGTGCCGGCGGGCGAAGAAACCGACCTGTCGCGGGCCCAGGCCTGTCTCCGCCGCCGTGAATGATTCGAGAGGTCGAAACCATGCGCGTGCCCGCCACCAAAAGAATAAGCTCGACCGACGCAAAAAGGAGAAGGTGCAACACGAGGACTTCCCAGGAGGTCACCCATCCCAGTACTACTCTCGCCCAAGCACGCTTAACTGCGGAGTTCTGATGGGATCCGGTGCATTAGTGCTGGTATGATCGCACCTGTCAAGTGTGGCGCGATCAACTGCTTTATGCCTTCGCAAAACCGCCGCGCGCGCTTCAAACGATCATAACTTTCTTTCCGGGATGAATATCGAGGCCCGGGAGGCGCCGCTGGAAAGCTCGTCCTGAGCCCGCCGCCGTCCCAACCAGGGCTCGCCCGGTTGAGGTCGACGTCGACCCCAGAAACCCGTTCCGGGGCCCGTTTCGGAGCTTTTGCGGCAACGCCAAGGATCGGTGCCGGCGGGTGAAGAAACCGACCTGCCGCGGTCCCGGGCCTGCCTCTGCCGCCGTGAATGATTTGAGAAATCGAAACACTGCGCGTGCGCGCCACCAAAAGAATAAGCCCGACCGACGCAAAAAGGAGGAGGTGCAACACGAGGACTTCCCAGGAGGTCACCCATCCCAGTACTACTCTCGCCCAAGCACGCTTAACTGCGGAGTTCTGATGGGATCCGGTGCATTAGTGCTGGTATGATCGCACCTGTCAAGTGTGGCGCGATCAACTGCTTTATGCCTTCGCAAAACCGCCGCGCGCGCTTCAAACGATCATAACTTTCTTTCCGGGATGAATCTCGAGGCCCGGGAGGCGCCGCTGGAAAGCTCGTCCTGAGCCCGCCGCCGTCCCAACCAGGGCTCGCCCGGTTGAGGTTGACGTCGACCCCAGAAACCGGTTCCGGGGCCCGTTTCGGAGCTTTTGCGGCAACGCCAAGGATCGGTGCCGGCGGGCGAAGCAACCGACCTGTCGCGGGCCCGGGCCTGTCTCCGCCGCCGTGAATGATTCGAGAAGTCGAAACCATGCGCGTGCGCGCCACCAAAAGAATAAGCCCGACCGACGCAAAAAGGAGAAGGTGCAACACGAGGACTTCCCAGGAGGTCACCCATCCCAGTACTACTCTCGCCCAAGCACGCTTAACTGCGGAGTTCTGATGGGATCCGGTGCATTAGTGCTGGTATGATCGCACCTGTCAAGTGTGGCGCGACCAACTGCTTTATGCCTTCGCAAAACCGCCGCGCGCGCTTCAAACGATCATAACTTTCTTTCCGGGATGAATCTCGAGGCCCGGGAGGCGCCGCTGGAAAGCTCGTCCTGAGCCCGCCGCCGTCCCAACCAGGGCTCGCCCGGTTGAGGTCGACGTCGACCCCAGAAACCGGTTCCGGGGCCCGTTTCGGAGCTTTTGCGGCAACGCCAAGGATCGGTGCCGGCGGGCGAAGAAACCGACCTGTCGCGGGCCCAGGCCTGTCTCCGCCGCCGTGAATGATTCGAGAGGTCGAAACCATGCGCGTGCCCGCCACCAAAAGAATAAGCTCGACCGACGCAAAAAGGAGAAGGTGCAACACGAGGACTTCCCAGGAGGTCACCCATCCCAGTACTACTCTCGCCCAAGCACGCTTAACTGCGGAGTTCTGATGGGATCCGGTGCATTAGTGCTGGTATGATCGCACCTGTCAAGTGTGGCGCGATCAACTGCTTTATGCCTTCGCAAAACCGCCGTGCGCGCTTCAAACGATCATAACTTTCTTTCCGGGATGAATATCGAGGCCCGGGAGGCGCCGCTGGAAAGCTCGTCCTGAGCCCGCCGCCGTCCCAACCAGGGCTCGCCCGGTTGAGGTCGACGTCGACCCCAGAAACCCGTTCCGGGGCCCGTTTCGGAGCTTTTGCGGCAACGCCAAGGATCGGTGCCGGCGGGTGAAGAAACCGACCTGCCGCGGTCCCGGGCCTGCCTCTGCCGCCGTGAATGATTTGAGAAATCGAAACACTGCGCGTGCGCGCCACCAAAAGAATAAGCCCGACCGACGCAAAAAGGAGGAGGTGCAACACGAGGACTTCCCAGGAGGTCACCCATCCCAGTACTACTCTCGCCCAAGCACGCTTAACTGCGGAGTTCTGATGGGATCCGGTGCATTAGTGCTGGTATGATCGCACCTGTCAAGTGTGGCGCGATCAACTGCTTTATGCCTTCGCAAAACCGCCGCGCGCGCTTCAAACGATCATAACTTTCTTTCCGGGATGAATCTCGAGGCCCGGGAGGCGCCGCTGGAAAGCTCGTCCTGAGCCCGCCGCCGTCCCAACCAGGGCTCGCCCGGTTGAGGTTGACGTCGACCCCAGAAACCGGTTCCGGGGCCCGTTTCGGAGCTTTTGCGGCAACGCCAAGGATCGGTGCCGGCGGGCGAAGCAACCGACCTGTCGCGGGCCCGGGCCTGTCTCCGCCGCCGTGAATGATTCGAGAAGTCGAAACCATGCGCGTGCGCGCCACCAAAAGAATAAGCCCGACCGACGCAAAAAGGAGAAGGTGCAACACGAGGACTTCCCAGGAGGTCACCCATCCCAGTACTACTCTCGCCCAAGCACGCTTAACTGCGGAGTTCTGATGGGATCCGGTGCATTAGTGCTGGTATGATCGCACCTGTCAAGTGTGGCGCGACCAACTGCTTTATGCCTTCGCAAAACCGCCGCGCGCGCTTCAAACGATCATAACTTTCTTTCCGGGATGAATCTCGAGGCCCGGGAGGCGCCGCTGGAAAGCTCGTCCTGAGCCCGCCGCCGTCCCAACCAGGGCTCGCCCGGTTGAGGTCGACGTCGACCCCAGAAACCCGTTCTGGGGCCCGTTTCGGAGCTTTTGCGGCAACGCCAAGGATCGGTGCCGGCGAGTGAAGAAACCGAGCTGCCGCGGTCCCGGGCCTGCCTCTGCCGCCGTGAATGATTTGAGAAATCGAAACCATGCGCGTGCGCGCCACCAAAAGAATAAGCCCGACCGATGCAAAAAGGAGGAGGTGCAACACGAGGACTTCCCAGGAGGTCACCCATCCCAGTACTATTCTCGCCCAAGCACGCTTAACTGCGGAGTTCTGATGGGATCCGGTGCATTAGTGCTGGTATGATCGCACCTGTCAAGTGTGGCGCGACCAACTGCTTTATGCCTTCGCAAAACCGCCGCGCGCGCTTCAAACGATCATAACTTTCTTTCCGGGATGAATCTCGAGGCCCGGGAGGCGCCGCTGGAAAGCTCGTCCTGAGCCCGCCGCCGTCCCAACCAGGGCTCGCCTGGATGAGGTCGACGTCGACCCCAGAAACCCGTTCCGGGGCCCGTTTCGAAGCTGTTGCGGCAACGCCAAGGATCGGTGCCGGCGGGCGAAGAAACCGACCTGTCGCGGTCTCGAGCCTGTCTCCGCCGCCGTGAATGATTCGAGAAATCGAAACCATGCGCGTGCGCGCCACCAAAAGAATAAGCCCGACCGACGCAAAAAGGAGGAGGTGCAACACGAGGACTTCCCAGGAGGTCACCCATCCCAGTACTACTCTCGCCCAAGCACGCTTAACTGCGGAGTTATGATGGGATCCGGTGCATTAGTGCTGGTATGATCGCACCTGTCAAGTGTGGTGCGATCAACTGCTTTATGCCTTCGCAAAACCGCCGCGCGCGCTTCAAACGATCATAACTTTCTTTCCGGGATGAAGATCGAGGCCCGGGAGGCGCCGCTGGAAACCTCGTCCTGAGCCCGCCGCCGTCCCAACCAGGGCTCGCCCGGTTGAGGTCGACGTCGACCCCAGAAACCCGTTCCGGGGCCCGTTTCGGAGCTTTTGCGGAAACGCCAAGGATCGGTGCCGGCAGGTGAAGAAACCGACCTGCCGCGGTCCCGGGCCTGCCTCTGCCGCCGTGAATGATTTGAGAAATCGAAATCATGCGCGTGCGCGCCACCAAAAGAATAAGCCCGACCGACGCAAAAAGGAGGAGGTGCAACACGAGGACTTCCCAGGAGGTCACCCATCCCAGTACTATTCTCGCCGAAGCACGCTTAACTGCGGAGTTCTGATGGGATCCGGTGCATTAGTGCTGGTATGATCGCACCTGTCAAGTGTGGCGCGATCAACTGCTTTATGCCTTCGCAAAACCGCCGCGCGCGCTTCAAACGATCATAACTTTCTTTCCGGGATGAATCTCGAGGCCCGGGAGGCGCCGCTGGAAAGCTCGTCCTGAGCCCGCCGCCGTCCCAACCAGGGCTCGCCCGGTTGAGGTCGACGTCGACCCCAGAAACCCGTTCCGGGGCCCGTTTCGGAGCTTTTGCGGCAACGCCAAGGATCGGTGCCGGCGGGTGAAGAAACCGACCTGCCGCGGTCCCGGGCCTGCCTCTGCCGCCGTGAATGATTTGAGAAATCGAAACACTGCGCGTGCGCGCCACCAAAAGAATAAGCCCGACCGACGCAAAAAGGAGGAGGTGCAACACGAGGATTTCCCAGGTGGTCACCCATCCCAGTACTACTCTCGCCCAAGCACGCTTAACTGCGGAGTTCTGATGGGATCCGGTGCATTAGTGCTGGTGTGATCGCACCTGTCAAGTGTGGCGCGATCAACTGCTTTATGCCTTCGCAAAACCGCCGCGCGCGCTTCAAAAGATCATAACTTTCTTTCCGGGATGAAGATCGAGGCCCGGGAGGCGCCGCTGGAAAGCTCGTCCTGAGCCCGCCGCCGTCCCAACCAGGGCTCGCCCGGTTGAGGTCGACGTCGACCCCAGAAACCCGTTCCGGGGCCCGTTTCGGAGCTTTTGCGGCAACGCCAAGGATCGGTGCCGGCGGGTGAAGAAACCGACCTGCCGCGGTCCCGGGCCTGCCTCTGCCGCTGTGAATGATTTGAGAAATCGAAACCATGCGCGTGCGCGCCACCAAAAGAATAAGCCCAACCGACGCAAAAAGGAGGAGGTGCAACACGAGGCCTTCCCAGGAGGTCACCCATCCCAGTACTACTCTCGCCCAAGCACGCTTAACTGCGGAGTTCTGATGGGATCCGGTGCATTAGTGCTGGTATGATCGCACCTGTCAAGTGTGGCGCGATCAACTGCTTTATGCCTTCGCAAAACCGCCGCGCGCGCTTCAAACGATCATAACTTTCTTTCCGGGATGAATCTCGAGGCCCAGGAGGCGCCGCTGGAAAGCTCGTCCTGAGCCCGCCGCCGTCCCAACCAGGGCTCGCCCGGTTGAGGTCGACGTCGACCCCAGAAACCGGTTCCGGGGCCCGTTTCGGAGCTTTTGCGGCAACGCCAAGGATCGGTGCCGGCGGGCGAAGAAACCAACCTGTCGCGGGCCCGGGCCTGTCTCCGCCGCCGTGAATGATTCGAGAAGTCGAAACCATGCGCGTGCGCGCCACCAAAAGAATAAGCCCGACCGACGCAAAAAGGAGAAGGTGCAACACGAGGACTTCCCAGGAGGTCACCCATCCCAGTACTACTCTCGCCCAAGCACGCTTAACTGCGGAGTTCTGATGGGATCCGGTGCATTAATGCTGGTGTGATCGCACCTGTCAAGTGTGGCGCGATCAACTGCTTTATGCCTTCGCAAAACCGCCGCGCGCGCTTCAAACGATCATAAATTTCTTTCCGGGATGAAGATCGAGGCCCGGGAGGCGCCGCTGGAAAGCTCGTCCTGAGCCCGCCGCCGTCCCAACCAGGGCTCGCCCGGTTGAGGTCGACGTCGACCCAAGAAACCCGTTCCGGGGCCCGTTTCGGACCTTTTGCGGCAACGCCAAGGATCAGTGCCGGCGGGTGAAGAAACCGACCTGCCGCGGTCCCGGGCCTGCCTCTGCCGCCGTGAATGATTTGAGAAATCGAACCATGCGCGTGCGCGCCACCAAAAGAATAAGCCCGACGGACGCAAAAAGGAGGAGGTGCAACACGAGGACTTCCCAGGAGGTCACCCATCCCAGTACTACTCTCGCCCAAGCACGCTTAACTGCGGAGTTCTGATGGGATCCGGTGCATTAGTGCTGGTATGATCGCACCTGTCAAGTGTGGCGCGATCAACTGCTTTATGCCTTCGCAAAACCGCCGTGCGCGCTTCAAACGATCATAACTTTCTTTCCGGGATGAATCTCGAGGCCCGGGAGGCGCCGCTAGAAAGCTCGTCCTGAGCCCGCCGACGTCCCAACCCGGGCTCGCCCGGTTGAGGTCGACGTCGACCCCAGAAACCCGTTCCGGGGCCCGTTTCGGAGCTTTTGCGGCAACGCCAAGGATCGGTGCCGGCGGGTGAAGAAACCGACCTGCCGCGGTCCCGGGCCTGCCTCTGCCGCTGTGAATGATTTGAGAAATCGAAACCATGCGCGTGCGCGCCACCAAAAGAATAAGCCCAACCGACGCAAAAAGGTGGAGGTGCAACACGAGGCCTTCCCAGGAGGTCACCCATCCCAGTACTACTCTCGCCCAAGCACGCTTAACTGCGGAGTTCTGATGGGATCCGGTGCATTAGTGCTGGTATGATCGCACCTGTCAAGTGTGGCGCGATCAACTGCTTTATGCCTTCGCAAAACCGCCGCGCGCGCTTCAAACGATCATAACTTTCTTTCCGGGATGAATCTCGAGGCCCAGGAGGCGCCGCTGGAAAGCTCGTCCTGAGCCCGCCGCCGTCCCAACCAGGGCTCGCCCGGTTGAGGTCGACGTCGACCCCAGAAACCGGTTCCGGGGCCCGTTTCGGAGCTTTTGCGGCAACGCCAAGGATCGGTGCCGGCGGGCGAAGAAACCAACCTGTCGCGGGCCCGGGCCTGTCTCCGCCGCCGTGAATGATTCGAGAAGTCGAAACCATGCGCGTGCGCGCCACCAAAAGAATAAGCCCGACCGACGCAAAAAGGAGAAGGTGCAACACGAGGACTTCCCAGGAGGTCACCCATCCCAGTACTACTCTCGCCCAAGCACGCTTAACTGCGGAGTTCTGATGGGATCCGGTGCATTAATGCTGGTGTGATCGCACCTGTCAAGTGTGGCGCGATCAACTGCTTTATGCCTTCGCAAAACCGCCGCGCGCGCTTCAAACGATCATAAATTTCTTTCCGGGATGAAGATCGAGGCCCGGGAGGCGCCGCTGGAAAGCCCGTCCTGAGCCCGCCGCCGTCCCAACCAGGGCTCGCCCGGTTGAGGTCGACGTCGACCCAAGAAACCCGTTCCGGGGCCCGTTTCGGACCTTTTGCGGCAACGCCAAGGATCGGTGCCGGCGGGTGAAGAAACCGACCTGCCGCGGTCCCGGGCCTGCCTCTGCCGCCGTGAATGATTTGAGAAATCGAACCATGCGCGTGCGCGCCACCAAAAGAATAAGCCCGACGGACGCAAAAAGGAGGAGGTGCAACACGAGGACTTCCCAGGAGGTCACCCATCCCAGTACTACTCTCGCCCAAGCACGCTTAACTGCGGAGTTCTGATGGGATCCGGTGCATTAGTGCTGGTATGATCGCACCTGTCAAGTGTGGCGCGATCAACTGCTTTATGCCTTCGCAAAACCGCCGCGCGCGCTTCAAACGATCATAACTTTCTTTCCGGGATGAATCTCGAGGCCCGGGAGGCGCCGCTAGAAAGCTCGTCCTGAGCCCGCCGACGTCCCAACCCGGGCTCGCCCGCTTGAGGTCGACGTCGACCCCAGAAACCCGTTCCGGGGCCCGTTTCGGAGCTTTTGCGGCAACGCCAAGGATCGGTGCCGGCGGGTGAAGAAACCGACCTGCCGCGGTCCCGGGCCTGCCTCTGCCGCAGTGAATGATTTGGGAAATCGAAACCATGCGCGTGCGCGCCACCAAAAGAATAAGCCCGACCGACGCAAAAAGGAGGAGGTGCAACACGAGGACTTCCCAGGAGGTCACCCATCCCAGTACTACTGTCGCCCAAGCACGCTTAACTGCGGAGTTCTGATGGGATCCGGTGCATTAGTGCTGGTATGATCGCTACTGTCAAGTGTGGCGCGATCAACTGCTTTATGCCTTCGCATAACCGCCGCGCGCGCTTCAGACGATCATAACTTTCTTTCCGGGATGAATCTCGAGGCCCGGGAGGCGCCGCTGGAAAGCTCGTCCTGAGCCCGCCGCCGTCCCAACCCGGGCTCGCCCGGTTGAGGTCGACGTCGACCCCAGAAACCCGTTCCGGGGCCCGTTTCGAACCTTTTGCGGCAACGCCAAGGATCGGTGCCGGCGGGCGAAGAAACCGACCTGTCGCGGTCCCGGGCCTGTCTCCGCCGCCGTGAATGATTCGAGAAATCGAAACCATGCGCGTGCGCGCCACCAAAAGAATAAGCCCGACCGACGCAAAAAGGAGGAGGTGCAACACGAGGACCTCCCAGGAGGTCACCCATCCCAGTAATTCTCTCGCCCAAGCACGCTTAACTGCGGAGTTCTGATGGGATCCGGTGCATTAGTGCTGGTATGATCGCACCTGTCAAGTGTGGCGCGATCAACTGCTTTATGCCTTCGCTAAACCGCCGCGCGCGCTTCAAACGATCATAACTTTCTTTCCGGGATGAATATCGAGGCCCGGGAGGCGCCGCTGGAAAGCTCGTCCTTAGCCCGCCGCTGTCCCAACCGGGGCTTGCCTGGTTGAAGTCGACGTCGACCCCAGAAACCTGTTTCGGGGCCCGTTTCGGAGCTTTTGCGGCAACGCCAAGGATCGGTGCCGGCGGGTGAAGAAACCGACCTGCCGCGGTCCCGGGCCTGCCTCTGCCGCCGTGAATGATTTGAGAAATCGAAACCATGCGCGTGCGCGCCACCAAAAGAATAAGCCCGACCGACGCAAAAAGGAGGAGGTGCAACACGAGGACTTCCCAGGAGGTCACCCATCCCAGTACTACTCTCGCCCAAGCACGCTTAACTGCGGAGTTGTGATGGGATCCGGTGCATTAGTGCTAGTATGATCGCACCTGTCAAGTGTGGCGCGATCAACTGCTTTATGCCTTCGCAAAACCGCCGCGCGCGCTTCACACGATCATAACTTTCTTTCCGGGATGAATCTCGAGGCCCGGGAGGCGCCGCTGGAAAGCTCGTCCTGAGCCCGCCGCCGTCCCAACCCGGGCTCGTCCGGTTGAGGTCGACGTCGACCCCAGAAACCCGTTCCGGGGCCCGTTTCGAAGCTTTTGTGGCAACGCCAAGGATCGGTGCCGGCGGGCGAAGAAACCGACCTGTCGCGGTCCCGGGCCTCTCTCCGCCGCCGTGAATGATTCGAGAAATCGAAACCATGCGCGTGCGCGCCACCAAAAGAATAAGCCCGACCGACGCAAAAAGGAGGAGGTGTAACACGAGGACTTCCCAGGAGGTCACCCATCCCAGTACTACTCTCGCCCAAGCACGCTTAACTGCGGAGTTCTGATGGGATCCGGTGCATTAGTGCTGGTATGATCGCACCTGTCAAGTGTGGCGCGATCAACTGCTTTATGCCTTCGCAAAACCGCCGCGCGCGCTTCAAACGATCATAACTTTCTTTCCGGGATGAAGATCGAGGCCCGGGAGGCGCCGCTGGAAAGCTCGTCCTGAGCCCGCCGCCGTCCCAACCTGGGCTCGCCCGGTTGAGGTCGACGTCGACCCCAGAAACCCGTTCCGGGGCCCGTTTCGGAGCTTTTGCGGCAACGCCAAGGATCAGTGCCGGCGGGTGAAGAAACCGACCTGCCGCGGTCCCGGGCCTGCCTCTGCCGCCGTGAATGATTTGAGAAATCGAAACCATGCGCGTGCGCGCCACCAAAAGAATAAGCTCGACCGACGCAAGAAGGAGGAGGTGCAACACGAGGACTTTCCAGGAGGTCCCCCATCCCAGTACTACTCTCACCCAAGCACGCTTAACTGCAGAGTTCTGATGGGATCCGGTGCATTAGTGCTGGTATGATCGCACCTGTCAAGTGTGGCGCGATCAACTGTTTTATGCCTTCGCTAAACCGCCGCGCGCGCTTCAAACGATCATAACTTTCTTTCCGGGATGAATATCGAGGCCCGGGAGGCGCCGCTGGAAAGCTCGTCCTTAGCCCGCCGCCGTCCCAACCGGGGCTTGCCTGGTTGAGGTCGACGTCGACCCCAGAAACCCGTTTCAGGGCCCGTTTCGGAGCTTTTGCGGCAACGCCAAGGATCTGTGCCGGCGGGTGAAGAAACCGACCTGCCGCGGTCCCGGGCCTGCCTCTGCCGCCGTGAATGATTTGAGAAATCGAAACCATGCGCGTGCGCGCCACCAAAAGAATAAGCCCGACCGACGCAAAAAGAAGGAGGTGCAACACGAGGACTTCCCAGGAGGTCACCCATCCCAGTACTACTGTCGCCCAAGCACGCTTAACTGCGGAGTTCTGATGGGATCCGGTGCATTAGTGCTGGTATGATCGCACCTGTCAAGTGTGGCGCGATCAACTGCTTTATGCCTTCGCATAACCGCCGCGCGCGTTTCAGACGATCATAACTTTCTTTCCGGGATGAATCTCGAGGCCCGGGAGGCGCCGCTGGAAAGCTCGTCCTGAGCCCGCCGCCGTCCCAACCCGGGCTCGCCCGGTTGAGGTCGACGTCGACCCTAGAAACCCGTTCCGGGGCCCGTTTCGAAGCTTTTGCGGCAACGCCAAGGATCGGTGCCGGCGGGCGAAGAAACCGACCTGTCGCGGTCCCGGGCCTGTCTCCGCCGCCGTGAATGGTTCGAGAAATCGACACCATGCGCGTGCGCGCCACCTAAAGAATAAGCCCGACCGACGCAAAAAGGAGGAGGTGCAACACGAGGACTTCCCAGGAGGTCACCCATCCCAGTACTACTCTCGCCCAAGCACGCTTAACTGCGGAGTTCTGATGGGATCCGGTGCATTAGTGCTGGTATGATCGCACCTGTCAAGTGTGGCGCGATCAACTGCTTTATGCCTTCGCAAAACCGCCGCGCGCGCTTCAAACGGTCATAACTTTCTTTCCGGGATGAAGATCGAGGGCCGGGAGGCGCCGTTGGAAAGCTCGTCCTGAGCCCGCCGCCGTCCCAACCAGGGCTCGCCCGGTTGAGGTCGACGTCGACCCCAGAAACCCGTTCCGGGGCCCGTTTCGGAGCTTTTGCGGCAACGCCAAGGATCGGTGCCGGCGGGTGAAGAAACCGACCTGCCGCGGTCCCGGGCCTGCCTCTGCCGCCGTGAATTATTTGAGAAATCGAAACCATGCACGTGCGCGCCACCAAAAGAATAAGCCCGACCGACGCAAAAAGGAGGAGGTGCAACACGAGGACTTCCCAGGAGGTCACCCATCCCAGTACTACTCTCGCCCAAGCACGCTTAACTGCGGAGTTCTGATGGGATCCGGTGCATTAGTGCTGGTATGATCGCACCTGTCAAGTGTGGCGCGATCAACTGCTTTATGCCTTCGCTAAACCGCCGCGCGCGCTTCACACGATCATAACTTTCTTTCCGGGATGAATATCGAGGCCCGGGAGGCGCCGCTGGAAAGCTCATCCTGAGCCCGCCGCCGTCCCAACCAGGGCTCGCCCGGTTGAGGTCGACGTCGACCCCAGAAACCCGTTCCGGGGCCCGTTTCGGAGCTTTTGCGGCAACGCCAAGGATCGGTGCCGGCAGGTGAAGAAACCGACCTGTCGCGGTCCCGGGCCTGCCTCTGCCGCCGTCCGGGGCCTGCCTCTGCCGCGGTCCGGGGCCTGCCTCTGCCGCGGTCCGGGGCCTGCCTCTGCCGCGGTCCGGGGCCTGCCTCTGCCGCGGTCCGGGGCCTGCCTCTGCCGCCGTGAATGATTTGAGAAATCGAAACCATGCGCGTGCGCGCCACCAAAAGAATAAGCCCGACCGACGCAAAAAGGAGGAGGTGCAACACGAGGACTTCCCAGGAGGTCACCCATCCCAGTACTACTCTCGCCTAAGCACGCTTAACTGCGGAGTTCTGATGGGATCCGGTGCATTAGTGCTGGCATGATCGCACCTGTCAAGTGTGGCGCGATCAACTGCTTTATGCCTTCGCAAAACCGCCGCGCGCGCTTCAGACGATCATAACTTTCTTTCCGGGATGAATCTCGAGGCCCGGGAGGCGCCGCTGGAAAGCTCGTCCTGAGCCCGCCGCCGTCCCAACCCGGGCTCGCCCGGTTGAGGTCGACGTCGACCCCAGAAACCCGTTCCGGGGCCCGTTTCGAAGCTTTTGCGGCAACGCCAAGGATCAGTGCCGGCGGGCGAAGAAACCGACCTGTCGCGGTCCCGGGCCTGTCTCCGCCGCCGTGAATGATTCGAGAAATCGAAACCATGCGCGTGCGCGCCACCAAAAGAATAAGCCCGACCGACGCAAAAAGGAGGAGGTTCAACACGAGGACTTCCCAGGAGGTCACCCATCCCAATACTACTCTCGCCCAAGCACGCTTAACTGCGGAGTTCTGATGGGATCCGGTGCATTAGTGCTGGTATGATCGCACCTGTCAAGTGTGGCGCGATCAATTGCTTTATGCCTTCGCAAAACCGCCGCGCGCGCTTCAAACAATCATAACTTTCTTTCCGGGATGAAGATCGAGGCCCGGGAGGCGCCGCTGGAAAGCTCGTCCTGAGCCCGCCGCCGTCCCAACCAGGGCTCGCCCGGTTGAGGTTGACGTCGACCCCAGAAACCCGTTCCGGGGCCCGTTTCGGAGCTTTTGCGGCAACGCCAAGGATCGGTGCCGGCGGGTGAAGAAACCGACCTGCCGCGGTCCCGGGCCTGCCTCTGCCGCTGTGAATGATTTGAGAAATCGGAACCATGCGCGTGCGCGCCACCAAAAGAATAAGCCCAACCGACGCAAAAAGGAGGAGGTGCAACACGAGGCCTTCCCAGGAGGTCACCCATCCCAGTACTACTCTCGCCCAAGCACGCTTAACTGCGGAGTTCTGATGGGATCCGGTGCATTAGTGCTGGTATGATCGCACCTGTCAAGTGTGGCGCGATCAACTGCTTTATGCCTTCGCAAAACCGCCGCGCGCGCTTCAAACGATCATAACTTTCTTTCCGGGATGAATCTCGAGGCCCAGGAGGCGCCGCTGGAAAGCTCGTCCTGAGCCCGCCGCCGTCCCAACCAGGGCTCGCCCGGTTGAGGTCGACGTCGACCCCAGAAACCGGTTCCAGGGCCCGTTTCGGAGCTTTTGCGGCAACGCCAAGGATCGGTGCCGGCGGGCGAAGAAACCAACCTGTCGCGGGCCCGGGCCTGTCTCCGCCGCCGTGAATGATTCGAGAAGTCGAAACCATGCGCGTGCGCGCCACCAAAAGAATAAGCCCGACCGACGCAAAAAGGAGAAGGTGCAACACGAGGACTTCCCAGGAGGTCACCCATCCCAGTACTACTCTCGCCCAAGCACGCTTAACTGCGGAGTTCTGATGGGATCCGGTGCATTAGTGCTGGTGTGATCGCACCTGTCAAGTGTGGCGCGATCAACTGCTTTATGCCTTCGCAAAACCGCCGCGCGCGCTTCAAACGATCATAACTTTCTTTCCGGGATGAAGATCGAGGCCCGGGAGGCGCCGCTGGAAAGCTCGTCCTGAGCCCGCCGCCGTCCCAACCTGGGCTCGCCCGGTTGAGGTCGACGTCGACCCAAGAAACCCGTTCCGGGGCCCGTTTCGGACCTTTTGCGGCAACGCCAAGGATCGGTGCCGGCGGGTGAAGAAACCGACCTGCCGCGGTCCCGGGCCTGCCTCTGCCGCCGTGAATGATTTGAGAAATCGAACCATGCGCGTGCGCGCCACCAAAAGAATAAGCCCGACGGACGCAAAAAGGAGGAGGTGCAACACGAGGACTTCCCAGGAGGTCACCCATCCCAGTACTACTCTCGCCCAAGCACGCTTAACTGCGGAGTTCTGATGGGATCCGGTGCATTAGTGCTGGTATGATCGCACCTGTCAAGTGTGGCGCGATCAACTGCTTTATGCCTTCGCAAAACCGCCGCGCGCGCTTCAAACGATCATAACTTTCTTTCCGGGATGAATCTCGAGGCCCGGGAGGCGCCGCTAGAAAGCTCGTCCTGAGCCCGCCGACGTCCCAACCCGGGCTCGCCCGCTTGAGGTCGACGTCGACCCCAGAAACCCGTTCCGGGGCCCGTTTCGGAGCTTTTGCGGCAACGCCAAGGATCGGTGCCGGCGGGTGAAGAAACCGACCTGCCGCGGTCCCGGGCCTGCCTCTGCCGCAGTGAATGATTTGGGAAATCGAAACCATGCGCGTGCGCGCCACCAAAAGAATAAGCCCGACCGACGCAAAAAGGAGGAGGTGCAACACGAGGACTTCCCAGGAGGTCACCCATCCCAGTACTACTGTCGCCCAAGCACGCTTAACTGCGGAGTTCTGATGGGATCCGGTGCATTAGTGCTGGTATGATCGCTACTGTCAAGTGTGGCGCGATCAACTGCTTTATGCCTTCGCATAACCGCCGCGCGCGCTTCAGACGATCATAACTTTCTTTCCGGGATGAATCTCGAGGCCCGGGAGGCGCCGCTGGAAAGCTCGTCCTGAGCCCGCCGACGTCCCAACCCGGGCTCGCCCGGTTGAGGTCGACGTCGACCCCAGAAACCCGTTCCGGGGCCCGTTTCGAACCTTTTGCGGCAACGCCAAGGATCGGTGCCGGCGGGCGAAGAAACCGACCTGTCGCGGTCCCGGGCCTGTCTCCGCCGCCGTGAATGATTCGAGAAATCGAAACCATGCGCGTGCGCGCCACCAAAAGAATAAGCCCGACCGACGCAAAAAGGAGGAGGTGCAACACGAGGACTTCCCAGGAGGTCACCCATCCCAGTACTACTCTCGCCCAAGCACGCTTAACTGCGGAGTTCTGATGGGATCCGGTGCATTAGTGCTGGTATGATCGCACCTGTCAAGTGTGGCGCGATCAACTGCTTTATGCCTTCGCTAAACCGCCGCGCGCGCTTCAAACGATCATAACTTTCTTTCCGGGATGAATATCGAGGCCCGGGAGGCGCCGCTGGAAAGCTCGTCCTTAGCCCGCCGCTGTCCCAACCGGGGCTTGCCTGGTTGAGGTCGACATCGACCCCAGAAACCTGTTTCGGGGCCCGTTTCGGAGCTTTTGCGGCAACGCCAAGGATCGGTGCCGGCAGGTGAAGAAACCGACCTGCCGCGGTCCCGGGCCTGCCTCTGCCGCCGTGAATGATTTGAGAAATCGAAACCATGCGCGTGCGCGCCACCAAAAGAATAAGCCCGACCGACGCAAAAAGGAGGAGGTGCAACACGAGGACTTCCCAGGAGGTCACCCATCCCAGTACTACTCTCGCCCAAGCACGCTTAACTGCGGAGTTGTGATGGGATCCGGTGCATTAGTGCTAGTATGATCGCACCTGTCAAGTGTGGCGCGATCAACTGCTTTATGCCTTCGCAAAACCGCCGCGCGCGCTTCACACGATCATAACTTTCTTTCCGGGATGAATCTCGAGGCCCGGGAGGCGCCGCTGGAAAGCTCGTCCTGAGCCCGCCGCCGTCCCAACCCGGGCTCGTCCGGTTGAGGTCGACGTCGACCCCAGAAACCCGTTCCGGGGCCCGTTTCGAAGCTTTTGTGGCAACGCCAAGGATCGGTGCCGGCGGGCGAAGAAACCGACCTGTCGCGGTCCCGGGCCTCTCTCCGCCGCCGTGAATGATTCGAGAAATCGAAACCATGCGCGTGCGCGCCACCAAAAGAATAAGCCCGACCGACGCAAAAAGGAGGAGGTGTAACACGAGGACTTCCCAGGAGGTCACCCATCCCAGTACTACTCTCGCCCAAGCACGCTTCACTGCGGAGTTCTGATGGGATCCGGTGCATTAGTGCTGGTATGATCGCACCTGTCAAGTGTGGCGCGATCAACTGCTTTATGCCTTCGCAAAACCGCCGCGCGCGCTTCAAACGATCATAACTTTCTTTCCGGGATGAAGATCGAGGCCCGGGAGGCGCCGCTGGAAAGCTCGTCCTGAGCCCGCCGCCGTCCCAACCTGGGCTCGCCCGGTTGAGGTCGACGTCGACCCCAGAAACCCGTTCCGGGGCCCGTTTCGGAGCTTTTGCGGCAACGCCAAGGATCGGTGCCGGCGGGTGAAGAAACCGACCTGCCGCGGTCCCGGGCCTGCCTCTGCCGCCGTGAATGATTTGAGAAATCGAAACCATGCGCGTGCGCGCCACCAAAAGAATAAGCTCGACCGACGCAAGAAGGAGGAGGTGCAACACGAGGACTTTCCAGGAGGTCCCCCATCCCAGTACTACTCTCGCCCAAGCACGCTTAACTGCGGAGTTCTGATGGGATCCGGTGCATTAGTGCTGGTATGATCGCACCTGTCAAGTGTGGCGCGATCAACTGTTTTATGCCTTCGCTAAACCGCCGCGCGCGCTTCAAACGATCATAACTTTCTTTCCGGGATGAATATCGAGGCCCGGGAGGCGCCGCTGGAAAGCTCGTCCTGAGCCCGCCGCCGTCCCAACCTGGGCTCGCCCGGTTGAGGTCGACGTCGACCCCAGAAACCCGTTCCGGGGCCCGTTTCGGAGCTTTTGCGGCAACGCCAAGGATCGGTGCCGGCGGGTGAAGAAACCGACCTGCCGCGGTCCCGGGCCTGCCTCTGCCGCCGTGAATGATTTGAGAAATCGAAACCATGCGCGTGCGCGCCACCAAAAGAATAAGCTCGACCGACGCAAGAAGGAGGAGGTGCAACACGAGGACTTTCCAGGAGGTCCCCCATCCCAGTACTACTCTCGCCCAAGCACGCTTAACTGCGGAGTTCTGATGGGATCCGGTGCATTAGTGCTGGTATGATCGCACCTGTCAAGTGTGCGCGCGATCAACTCTTTTATGCCTTCGCCAGGCCGCCGCGCACAATTCAAACGATCATAACTTTCTGTCCGGGATGAATCTCGAGGCCCGGGAGGCGCCGCTGGAAAGGTCGTCCTGAGCCCGCCGTCGTCCCAACCGGGGCTCGCCCGGTTGCGGTCGACCTCGACCCTAGAAACCTGTTCCGGGGCCCGTTTCGGAGCTTTTGCAGCAACGCCAAGGATCGGAGCCGCCGGGTGAGGAAACCGACCTGCCGCGGTCCCGAGCCCGCCTCCGCCGCCGAGAAGGATTTGAGAAATCGAAACCTTGCGCGTGCGCGCCACCAAAAGAACAAGCCCGACTAACGCAAAAAGGAGGAGGTGCAACACGAGGACTTCCCAGGAGGTTACCCATCCCAGTACTACTCTCGCCAAAGCACGCTTAACTGTGGAGTTCTGATGGGATCCGGTGCGTTAGTGCTGGTATGATCGCACCTGTCAAGTGTGGCGCGATCAACTGCTTTATGCCTTCGCCAGGCCGTCGCGCGCGCTTCAAACGATCATAACTTTCTGTCCGGGATGAATCTCGAGGCCCGGGAGGCGCCGCTGGAAAGCTCGTCCTGAGCCCGCCGCCGTCCCAACCGGTGCTTGCCCGGTTGAGGTCGACCTCGACCCTAGAAACCTGTTCCCGGGCCCGTTTCGGAGCTTTTGCAGCAACGGCAAGGATCAAAGCCGCCGGGTGAGGAAACCGACCTGCCGCAGTCCCGAGCCCGCCTCCGCCGCCGAGAAGGATTTGAGAAATCGAAATCTTGGGCATGCGCGCCACCAAAAGAACAAGCCCGACTGACGCAAAAAGGAGGAGGTGCAACACGAGGACTTCCCAGGAGGTCACCCATCCCAGTACTACTCTCGCCCAAGCACGCTTAACTGCGGAGTTCTGATGGGATCCGGTGCATTAGTGCTGGTATGATCGCACCTGTCAAGTGTGCGCGCGATCAACTCTTTTATGCCTTCGCCAGGCCGCCGCGCACAATTCAAACGATCATAACTTTCTGTCCGGGATGAATCTCGAGGCCCGGGAGGCGCCGCTGGAAAGGTCGTCCTGAGCCCGCCGCCGTCCCAACCGGGGCTCGCCCGGTTGCGGTCGACCTCGACCCTAGAAACCTGTTCCGGGGCCCGTTTCGGTGCTTTTGCAGCAACGCCAAGGATCGGAGCCGCCGGGTGAGGAAACCGACCTGCCGCGGTCCCGAGCCCGCCTCCGCCGCCGAGAAGGATTTGAGAAATCGAAACCTTGCGCGTGCGCGCCACCAAAAGAACAAGCCCGACTAACGCAAAAAGGAGGAGGTGCAACACGAGGACTTCCCAGGAGGTCACCCATCCCAATACTACTCTCGCCCAAGCACGCTTAACTGCGGAGTTCTGATGGGATCTGGTGCATTAGTGCTGGTATGATCGCACCTGTCAAGTGTGGCGCGATCAACTGCTTTATGCCTTCGCTAGGCCGCCGCGCGCGCTTCAAACGATCATAACTTTCTGTCCGGGATGAATCTCGAGGCCCGGGAGGCGCCGCTGGAAAGCTCGTCCTGAGTCTGCCGCCTTCCCAACCTGGGCTCGCCCGGTTGAGGTCGACCTCGACCCGATAAACCTGTTCCGGGGCCCGTTTCGGAGCTTTTGCAGCAACGCCAAGGATCGGAGCCGCCGGGTGAGGAAACCGGCCTGCCGCAGTCTCGGGCCCGCCTCCGCCGCCGAGAAGGATTTGAGAAATCGAAACCTTGCGCGTGCGCGCCACCAAAAGAACAAGCCCGACTGACGCAAAAAGGAGGAGGTTCAACACCAGGACTTCCCAGGAGGTCACCCATCCCAGTACTACTCTCACCCAAGCACGCTTAACTGCGGAGTTCTGATGGGATCCGGTGCATAAGTGCTGGTATGACCGCACCTGTCAAGTGTGGCGCGATCAACTGCTTTATGCCTTCGCCAGGCCGCCGCGCGCGCTTCAAACGATCAAAACTTTCTGTCCGGGATGAATCTCGAGGCCCGGGAGGCGCCGCTTGAGAGCTCGTCCTGAGCCCCCCGCCGTCCCAACCCGGGCTCGCCCGGTTGAAGTCGTCCTCGACCCAGGAGACCTGTTCCCGAGCCCGTTTCGGAGCTTTTACAGCAACGCCAAGGATCCGAGCGGCCGGGTGAGGAAACCGACCTGCCGCGGTCCCAGGCCCGCCTCCGCCGCCGAGAAGGATTTGAGAAATCGAAACCTTGCGTGTGCGCGCCACCAAAAGAACAAGCCCGACTGACGCAAAAAGGAGGAGGTGCAACACGAGGACTTCCCAGGAGGTCACCCATCCCATTACTACTCTCGCCCAAGCACGCTTAACTGCGGTGTTCTGATGGGATCCGGTGCATTAGTGCTGGTATGATCGCACCTGTCAAGTGTGCGCGTGATCAACTGCTTTATGTCTGCGCAAGGCCGCCGCGCGCGATTCAAACGATCATAACTTTTTGTCCGGGATGAATCTCGAGGCCCGGGAGGCGCCGCTGGAAAGCTCGTCCTCAGCCCGCCGCCGTCCCAACCGGGGCTCGCCCGGTTGAGGTCGACCTCGACCCCAGAAACCTTTTCCGGGGCCTGTTTCAGAGCTTTTGCAGCAACGCCAAGGATCGGAGCCGCCTGGTGAGGAAACCGACCGGCCGCGGTCCCGGGCCCGCCTCTGCCGCCGAGAAGGATTTGAGAAATCAAAACCTTGCGCGTGCGCGCCACCAAAAGAACACGCCCGACTGACGCAAAAAGGAGGAGGTGCAACACGAGGACTTCCCAGGAGGTCACCCATCCCAGTACTACTCTCGCCCAAGCACGCTTAACTGCGGAGTTCTGATGGGATCATGTGCATTAGTGCTGGTATGATCGCACCTATCAAGTGTGGCGCGATCAAATGCTTTATGCCTTCGCAAGGCCGCCGCGCGCGCTTTAAACGAGCATAACTTTCTGTTCGGGATGAATCTCGAGGCCTGGGAGGCGCCGCTGGAAAGCTCGTCCTGAGCCCGCCGCCGTCCCAACCAGGGCTCGCCCGGTTGCGGTCGACCTCGACCCCAGAAACCTGTTCCTGGGCCCGTTTCTGAGCTTTTGCAGCAACGCCAAGGATCGGAGCCGCCGGGTGAGGAAACCGACCTGCCGCAGTCACGGGCCCGCCTCCGCCGCCGAGAAGGATTTGAGAAATCGAAACCTTGCGCGTGCGCGCCACCAAAAGAACAAGCCTGACTGACGCAAAAAGGAGGAGGTGCAACACCAGGACTTCCCAGGAGGTCACCCATCCCAGTACTACTCTCGCCCAAGCACGCTTAACTGCGGAGTTTTGATGGGATCTGGTGCATTAGTGCTGGTATGATCGCACCTGTCAAGTGTGGCGCGATCAACTCCTTTATGCCTTTGCCAGGCCGCCGCGCGCGCTTCCAACGATCATAACTTTCTGTTCGGGATGAATCTCGAGGCCCGGGAGGGGCCGCTGGAAAGCTCGTCCTGAGCCCGCCGCCGTCCCAACCGGGGCTCGCCCGGTTGAGGTCGACATCGACCCCAGAAACCTGTTCCTGCCCCCTTTCGGAGCTTTTGCAGCAACGCCAAGGATCGGAGCCGCCAGGTGAGGAAACCGATCTGCCGCGGTCCCGTGCCGCCTCCGCCGCCGAGAAGGATTTGAGAGATCGAAACCTTGCGCGTGCGCGCCACCAAAAGAACAAGCCCGACTGACGCAAAAAGGAGGAGGTGCAACACGAGGACTTCCCAGGAGGTCACCCATCCCAGTACTACTCTCGCCCAAGCACGCTTGATTGCGGAGTTCTGATGGGATCCGGTGCATTAGTGCTGGTATGATCGCACCTGTCAAGTATGCGCGCGATCAACTGCTTTATGCCTTCGCCAGGCCGCCGCGCGCGATTCAAACGATCATAACTTTCTGTCCGGGATGAATCTCGAGGCCCGGGAGGCGCCGCTGGAAAGCTCGTCCTGAGCCCGCCGTCGTCCCAGCCGGGGCTCGCCCGGTTGAGGTCGACCTCGACCCCAGAAACCTGTTCCGGGATCCGTTTCGGAGCTTTTGCAGCAACGCCAAGGATCGGAGTCGCCAGGTGAGGAAACCGACCTGCCGCGGTCCCGGGACCGCCTCCGCCGCCGAGAAGGATTTGAGAAATCAAAACCTTGTGCGTGCGCGCCACCAAAAGAACAAGCCCGGCTGACGCAAAAAGGAGGAGGTGCAACACGAGGACTTCCCAGGAGGTCACCCATCCCAGTACTACTCTCGCCCAAGCACGCTTAACTGCGGAGTTCTGATGGGATCCGGTGCATTAGTGCTTGTATGATCGCATCTGTCAAGTGTGGCGCGATCAACTGCTTTATGCCTTCGCCAGGCCGCCGCGCGCGATTGAAACGATCATAACTTTCTGTCCGGGATGAATCTCGAGGCCCGGGAGGCGCCGCTGGAAAGCTCGTCCTTAGCCCGCCGCCGTCCCAACCGGGGCTCGCCCGGTTGAGGTCGACCTCGACCCCAGAAACCTGTTCCGGGGCCCGTTTCGGAGCTTTTGCAGCAACGCCAAGGATGGGAGCCGCCCGGTGAGGAAACCGACCTGCCGCGGTCTCGGGCCCGCCTCCGCCGATGAGAAGGATTTGAGAAATCGAAACCTTGCGCGTGCGCGCCACCAAAAGAACAAGCCCGGCTGACGCAAAAGGGAGGAGGTGCAACACGAGGACTTCCCAGGAGGTCACCCATCCCAGTACTACTCTCGCCCAAGCACGCTTAACTGCGGAGTTCTGATGGGATCCGGTGCATTAGTGCTGGTATGATCGCACCTGTCAAGTGTGGCGCGATCAACTGCTTTATGCCTTCGCCAGTCCGCCGCGCGCGCTTCAAACGATCATAACTTTCTGTCCAAGATGAATCTCGAGGCCCGGGAAGCGCCGCTAGAAAGCTCGTCCTAAGCCCGCCGCCGTCCCAACCAGGGGTCGCCCGGTTGAGGTCGACCTCGACCCCCGAAACCTGTTCCGGTACCCGTTTCGGAGCTTTTGCAGCAACGCCAAGGATCGGAGCCGCCGGGTGAGGAAACCTACCTGCCGCAGTCCCGGGCCCGCCTCCGCCGCCGAGAAGGATTTGAGAAATCGAAACCTTGTGCGTGCGCGCCACCAAAAGAACAAGCCCGACTGACGCAAAAAGGAGGAGGTGCAACACCAGGACTTCCCAGGAGGTCACCCATCCCAGTACTACTCTAGCCCAAGCACGCTTAACTGTGGAGTTTTGATGGGATCCGGTGCATTGGTGCTGGTATGATCGCACCTGTCAAGTGTGGCGCGATCAACTGCTTTATGCCTTCGCCAGGCCGCCGCGCGCGCTTCAAACGATCATAACTTTCTGTCCGGGATGAATCTCGAGGCCCGGGAGGCGCCGCTGGAAAGCTCGTCCTGAGCCCGCCACCGTCCCAACCAGGGCTCGCCCGGTTGAGGTCGACCTCGACCCCAGAAACATGTTCCCGGGCCCGTTTCGGAGCTTTTGCAGCAACGCCAAGGATCGGAGCCGCCGGGTGAGGAAACCGACCTGCCGCGATCCCGGGCCCGCCTCCGCCGCCGAGAAGGATTTGAGAAATCGAAACCTTGCGCGTGCGCGCCACCAAAAGAACAAGCCCGACTGACGCAAAAAGGAGGAGGTGCAACACCAGGACTTCCCAGGAGGTCACCCATCCCAGTACTAGTCTAGCCCAAGCACGCTTAACTACGGAGATTTGATGGGATCCGGTGCATTAGTGCTGGTATGATTGCACCTGTCAAGTGTGGCGCGATCAACTGCTTTATGCCTTCACCAGGCCGCCGCGCGCGCTTAAAACGATCATAACTTTCTGTCCGGGATGAATCTCGAGGCCCGGGAGGCGCCGCTGGAAAGCTCGTCCTGAGCCCGCCGCCGTCCCAACCGGGGCTCGCCCGGTTGAGGTCGACCTCGACCCCAGAACCTGTTCTGGGGCCCGTTTCGGAGCTTTTGCAGCAACGCCAAGGATCGGAGCCGCCGGGTGAGGAAACCGACCTGCCGCGGTCCCGGGCGCGCCTCCCCCGCCGAGAAGGATTTCAGAAATCAAAACCTTGCGCGTGCGCGCCACCAAAAGAACAACCCCGACTGACGCAAAAAGGAGGAGGTGCAACACGAGGACTTCCCAGGAGGTCACCCATCCCAGTACTACTCTCGCCCAAGCACGCTTAACTGCGGAGTTCTGATGGGATCCGGTGCATTAGTGCTGGTATGATCGCCCCTGTCAAGTGTGGCGCGATCAACTGCTTTATGCCTTCGCCAGACCGCCGCGCGCGCTTCAAACGATCATAACTATCTGTACGGGATGAATCTCGAGGCCCGGGAGGCGCCGCTGGAAAGCTCGTCCTGAGCCCGCCGCCGTCCCAACCAGGGCTCGCCCGGTTGAGGTCGACCTCGACCCCAGAAACCTATTCCCAGGCCCGTTTCAGAGCTTTTGCAGCAACGACAAGGATCGGAGCCGCCGGGTGAGGAAACCGACCTGCCGCGGTCACGGGCCCGCCTCCGCCGCCGAGAAGGATTTGAGAAATCGAAACATTGCGCGTGCGCGCCACCAAAAGAACAAGCCCGACTTACGCAAAAAGGAGGAGGTGCAACACCAGGACTTCCCAGGAGGTGACCCATCCCAGTACTACTCTCGCCCAAGCACGCTTAACTGCGGAGTTTTGATGGGATCCGGTGCATTAGTGCTGGTATGATCGCACTTGTCAAGTGTGGCGCGATCAACTGCTTTATGCCTTCGCCAGGCCGCCGCGCGCGCTTAAAACGATCATAACTTTCTGTCCGGGATGAATCTCGAGGCCCGGGAGGCGCCGCTGAAAAGCTCGTCCTGAGCCCGCCGCCGTCCCAACTGGGGCTCGCCCGGTTGAGGTCGACCTCGTCCCCAGAAACCTGTTCCCGGGCCCGTTTCGGAGCTTTTGCAGCAACGCCAAGGTTCGGAGCCGCCGGGTGCGGAAACCGACCTGCCGCGGTCCCAGGCCCGCCTCCGCCGCCGAGAAGGATTTGAGAGATCGAAATCTTGCGCGTGCGCGCCACCAAAAGAACAAGCCCGACTGACGCAAAAAGGAGGAGGTGCAACACGAGGACTTCCTAGGAAGTCACCCATCCCAGTACTACTCTCGCCCAAGCACGCTAAACTGCGGAGTTCTGATGGGATCCGGTGCATTAGTGCTGGTATGATCGCACCTGTCAAGTGTGGCGCGATCAACTGTTTTATGCCTTCGCAGGGCCGCCGCGCGCGATTGAAACGATCATAACTTTCTGTCCGGGATGAATCCCGAGGCCCGGGAGGCGCCGCTGGAAAGCTCGTCTTGAGCCCGCCGCCGTCCCAACCGGGTCTTACCCGGTTGAGGTTGACCTCGACCCCAGAAACCTGTTCCGGGACCCGTTTCGGAGCTTTTGCAGCGACGCCAAGGATCGGAGCTGCCGGGTGAGGAAACCGACCTGCCGCGGTCCCGGGCCCTCCTCCGCCGCCGAGAAGGATTTGAGAAATCGAAACATTGCGCGTGCGCGCCACCAAAAGAACAAGCCCGACTTACGCAAAAAGGAGGAGGTGCAACACCAGCACTTCCCAGGAGGTGACCCATCCCAGTACTACTCTCGCCCAAGCACGCTTAACTGCGGAGTTTTGATGGGATCCGGTGCATTAGTGCTGGTATGATCGCACTTGTCAAGTGTGGCGCGATCAACTGCTTTATGCCTTCGCCAGGCCGCCGCGCGCGCTTAAAACGATCATAACTTTCTGTCCGGGATGAATCTCGAGGCCCGGGAGGCGCCGCTGAAAAGCTCGTCCTGAGCCCGCCGCCGTCCCAACTGGGGCTCGCCCGGTTGAGGTCGACCTCGTCCCCAGAAACCTGTTCCCGGGCCCGTTTCGGAGCTTTTGCAGCAACGCCAAGGTTCGGAGCCGCCGGGTGCGGAAACCGACCTGCCGCGGTCCCAGGCCCGCCTCCGCCGCCGAGAAGGATTTGAGAGATCGAAATCTTGCGCGTGCGCGCCACCAAAAGAACAAGCCCGACTGACGCAAAAAGGAGGAGGTGCAACACGAGGACTTCCTAGGAAGTCACCCATCCCAGTACTACTCTCGCCCAAGCACGCTAAACTGCGGAGTTCTGATGGGATCCGGTGCATTAGTGCTGGTATGATCGCACCTGTCAAGTGTGGCGCGATCAACTGTTTTATGCCTTCGCAGGGCCGCCGCGCGCGATTGAAACGATCATAACTTTCTGTCCGGGATGAATCCCGAGGCCCGGGAGGCGCCGCTGGAAAGCTCGTCCTGAGCCCGTCGCCGTCCCAACCGGGGCTTGCCCGGTTGAGGTTGACCTCGACCCCAGAAACCTGTTCCGGGACCCGTTTCGGAGCTTTTGCAGCGACGCCAAGGATCGGAGCTGCCGGGTGAGGAAACCGACCTGCCGCGGTCCCGGGCCCTCCTCCACCGCCGAAAAGGATTTGAGAAATCGAAACCTTGCGCGTGCGCGCAGCCAAAAGAACAAGCCCGACTGACGCAAAAAGGAGGAGGTGCAACACCAGGACTTCCCAGGAGGTCACCCATCCTAGTACTACTCTCGCCCAAGCACGCTTAACTGCGGAGTTCTGATGGGATCCAGTGCATTAGTGCTGGAATGATCGCACCTGTCAAGTGTGCGCGCGATCAACTGCTTTATGCCTTCGCCAGGCCGCCGCGCGCGATTCAAATGATCACAACTTTTTGTCCGGGATGAATCTCGAGGCCCGGGAGGCGCCGCTGGAAAGCTCGTCCTGAGCCCGCCGCCGTCCCAACCGGGGCTCGCCCGGTTGAGGTCGATCTCGACCCCAGAACCTGTTCTGGGGCCCGTTTCGGAGCTTTTGCAGCAACGCCAAGGATCGGAGCCGCCGGGTGAGGAAACCGACCTGCCGCGGTCCCGGGCGCGCCTCCGCCGCCGAGAAGGATTTCAGAAATCAAAACCTTGCGCGTGCGCGCCACCAAAAGAACAACCCCGACTGACGCAAAAAGGAGGAGGTGCAACACGAGGACTTCCCAGGAGGTCACCCATCCCAGTACTACTCTCGCCCAAGCACGCTTAACTGCGGAGTTCTGATGGGATCCGGTGCATTAGTGCTGGTATGATCGCACCTGTCAAGTGTTGCGCGATCAGTTGCTTTATGCCTTCGCCAGGCCGCCGCGCGCGCTTCATACGATCATAACTTTCTGTCTGGGATGAATCTCGAGGCCCGGGAGGCGCCGCTGGAAAGCTCGTCCTGAACCTGCCGCCGTCCCAATCGGGGCTCGCCCGGTTGAGGTCGACCTCGACCCCAGAAACCTGTTCCGGGGCCCGTTTCAGAGCTTTTGCAGCAACGCCAAGGATCCGAGCCGCCGGGTGCGGAAATTGACCTGCCGCGGTACCGGGCCCGCCTCCGCCGGCGAGAAGGAATTGAGAAATCAAAACCTTGCGCGTGCGCGCCACCAAAAGAACAAACCCGACTGACGCAAAAAGGAGGAGGTGCAACACGAGGACTTCCCGGGAGGTCACCCATCCCAGTACTACTCTCGCCCAAGCACGCTTAACTGCGGAGTTCTATTGGGATCCGGTGCATTAGTGCTGGTATGATCGCACCTGTGAAGTGTGCGCGCGATCAACTCTTTTATGCCTTCTCCAGGCCGCCGCGCGCGATTCAAACGATCATAACTTTCTGTCCGGGATGAATCTCGAGGCCTGGGAGGCGCCGCTGTAAAGCACGTCCTGAGCCCGCCGCCGTCTTAACCGGGGCTCGCCCGGTTGAGGTCGACCTCGACCCCAGAAACCTGTTCCGGGGCCCGTTTCGGAGATTTTGCAGCAACGCCAAGGATCGGAGCTGCCGGCTGAGGAATTCGTCCTGCCGCGGTCCAGGGCCCGCCTCCGCCGCCGAGAAGGATTTGAGAAATCGAAACCTTGCGCGTGCGCACCACCAAAAGAACAAGCCCGACTGACGCAAAAAGGAGGAGGTGCAACACGAGGATTTCCCAGGAGGTCACCCATCCCAGTACTACTCCCGCCCAAGCACGCTTAACTGCGGAGTTCTGATGGGATCCGGTGCATTAGTGCTGGTATGATCGCACCTGTCAAGTGTGCGCGCGATCAACTCTTTTATGCCTTCGCCTGGCCGCCGCGCGCGATTATAACGATCATAACTTTCTGTCCGAGATGAATCTCGAGGCCCGGGAGGCGCCGCTGGAAAGCTCGTCCTTAGCCCGCCGCCGTCCCTACCGGGGCTTGCCCGGTTGAGGTTGACCTCGACCCCAGAAACCTGTTCCGGGGCCCGTTTCGGAGCTTTTGCAGCAACGCCACGGATCGGAGCCGCCGGGTGAGGAAACCGACCTGCCGCGGTCCCTGGCCCGCCTCCGCCCGCCGACGCCGCCGAGAAGGATTTGAGAAATTGAAACCTTGCGCGTGCGCGCCACCAAAAGAACAAGCCCGACTGACGCAAAAAGGAGGAGGTGCAACACGAGGACTTCCCAGGAGGTCCCCCATCCCAGTACTACTCTCGCCCAAGCACGCTTAACTGCGGAGTTCTGAGTGGATCCGGTGCATTAGTGCTGGTATGATCGCACTTGTCAAGTGTGGCGCGATCAACTGCTTTATGCCTTCGCCAGGCCGCCACGCGCGCTTCAAACGATCATAACTTTCTGTCCGGGATGAATCTCGAGGCCCGTGAGGCGCCGCTGGAAAGCTTGTCCTGAGCCCGCCGCCGTCCCAACCTGGGCTTGCCCGGTTGAGGTCGACCTCGACCCCAGAAACCTGTTCCGGGGCCCGTTTCGGAGCTTTTGCAGCAACGCCAAGGATCGGAGCCGCCGGGTGAGGAAACCGACCTGCCGCGGTCCCCGGCCCGCCTCTGCCGCCGAGAAGGATTTGAGAAATCGAAACCTTACGCGTGCGCGCCACCAAAAGAACAAGCCCGACTGACGCAAAAAGGAGGAGGTGCAACACGAGCACTTCCCAGGAGGTCACCCATCCCAGTACTACTCTCGCCCAAGCACGCTTAACTGCGGAGTTCTGATGGGATCCGGTGCATTAGTTCTGGTATGATCGCACCTGTCAAGTTTGCGCGCGATCAACTGCTTTATGCCTTCGGCAGGCCGCCGCGCGCGATTCAAACGATCATAACTTTCTATCCGGGATGAATCTCGAGGCCTGGGAGGCGCCGCTGGAAAGCTCGTCCTCAGCCCGCCGCTGGAAAGCTCGTCCTCAGCCCGCCGCCGTCCCAACCGGGGCTCGCCCGGTTGAGGTCGACCTCGACCCCAGAAACCTGTTCCGGGGCCCGTTTCGGAGCTTTTGCAGCAACGCCAAGGATCGGAGCCGTCGGGTGAGGAAATCGACCTGCCGCGGTCCTGGGTCCGCCTCCGCCGCCAAGAAGGATCTGAGAAAACGAGAACTTGCAAGTGCGCGCCACCAAAAGAACAAGCCCGACTGACGCAAAAAGGAGGAGGTGCAACACGAGGACTTCCTAGGAGGTCACCCATCCCAGTACTTCTCTCGCCCAAGCACGCTTAACTGCGGAGTTCTGATGGGATCCGGTGCATTAGAGCTGGTATGATCGCACCTGTCAAGTGTGGCGCGATCAACTGCTTTATGTCTTCGCCAGGCCGCCGCGCGCGCTTTAAACGATCATAACTTTCTGTCCTGGATGAATCTCGAGGCCCGGGAGGCGCCGCTGGAAAGCTCGTCCTGAGCCCGCCGCCGTCCCAACCGGGGCTTGCCAGGTTGAGGTTGACCTCGACCCCAGAAACCTGTTCCGGGGCCCGTTTCGGAGCTTTTGCAGCAACGCCAAGCATCGGAGCCGCGGGGTGAGGAAACCGACCTGCCGCGGTCCCGAGCCCGCCGCCGCCGCCGAGAAGGATTTGAGAAATCTAAACCTTGCGCGTGCGCGCCACCAAAAGAACAAGCCCAACTGACGCAAAAAGGAGGAGGTGCAACACGAGGACTTCCCAGGAGGTCCCCCATCCCAGTACTACTCTCGCCCAAGCACGCTTAACTGCGGAGTTCTGATGGGATCCGGTGCATTAGTGCTGGTATGATCGCACCTGTCAAGTGTGCGCGCGATCAACTCTTTTATGCCTTCGCCAGCCGCCGCGCGCGATTAAAACGATCATAACTTTCTGTCCGGGATGAATCTCGAGGCCCGGGAGGCGCCGCTGGAAAGCTCGTCCTGAGCCCGCCGCCGTCCCAACCGGGGCTTGCCCGGTTGAGGTTGACCTCGACCCCAGAAACCTGTTCTGGGGCCCGTTTCGGAGCTTTTGAAGCAACGCCAAGGATCGGAGCCGCTGGGTGAGGAAACCGACCTGCCGCGGTCCCGCGCCCGCCGCCGCCGCCGAGAAGGATTTGAGAAATCGAAACCTTGCGCGTGCGCGCCACCAAAAGAACAAGCCCGACTGACGCAAAAAGGAGGAGGTGCAACACGAGGACTTCCCAGGAGGTCCCCCATCCCAGTACTACTCTCGCCCAAGCACGCTTAACTGCGGAGTTCTGATGGGATCCGGTGCATTAGTTCTGGTATGATCGCACCTGTCAAGTGTGCGCACGATCAACTGCTTTATGCCTTCGGCAGGCCGCCGCGCGCGATTCAAACGATCATAACTTTCTGTCCGGGATGAATCTCGAGGCCTGGGAGGCGCCGCTGGAAAGCTCGTCCTCAGCCCGCCGCCGTCCCAACCGGGGCTCGCCCGGTTGAGGTCGACCTCGACCCCAGAAACCTGTTCCGGGGCCCGTTTCGGAGCTTTTGCAGCAACGCCAAGGATCGGAGCCGCCGGGTGAGGAAATCGACCTGCCGCGGTCCCGGGTCCGCCTCCGCCGCCAAGAAGGATCTGAGAAATCAAGAACAAGCTCGACTGACGCAAAAAGGAGGAGGTGCAACACGAGGACTTCCCAGGAGGTCCCCCATCCCAGTACTACTCTCGCCCAAGCACGCCTAACTGCGGAGTTCTGATGGGATCCGGTGCATCAGTGCTGGTATGATCGCACCTGTCAAGTGTGCGCGCGATCAACTGCTTTAAGCCTTCGCCAGGCCGCCGCGCACGATTCAAACGTTCATAACTTTCTGTCCGTGATGAATCTCGAGGCCCGGGAGGCGCCGCTGGAAAGCTCGTCCTTAGCCCGCCGCCGTCCCAACCGGGGCTCGCCCGAATGAGGTCGTCTTCGACCCCAGAAACCTGTTCCGGGGCCCGTTTCGCAGCATTTGCAGCAACGCCAAGGATCGGAGCCGCCGGGTGAGGAAACCGACCTGCCGCGGTCCCGAGCCCGCTGCCGCCGCCGAGAAGGATTTGAGAAATCGAAACCTTGCGCGTGCGCGCCACCAAAAGAACAAGCCCGACTGACGCAAAAAGGAGGAGGTGCAACACGAGGACTTCCTAGGAGGTCCCCCATCCCAGTACTACTCTCGCCCAAGCACGCTTAACTGCGGAGTTCTGATGGGATCCGGTGCATTAGTGCTGGTATGATCGCACCTGTCAAGTGTGCGCGCGATCAACTCTTTTATGCCTTCGCCAGCCGCCGCGCGCGATTAAAACGATCATAACTTTCTGTCCGGGATGAATCTCGAGGCCCGGGAGGCGCCGATTGAAAGCTCAACCTGAGCCCGCCGCCGTCCCAACCGGGGCTTGCCCGGTTGAGGTTGACCTCGACCCCAGAAACCTGTTCTGGGGCCCGTTTCGGAGCTTTTGCAGCAACGCCAAGGATCGGAGCCGCCGGGTGAGGAAACCGACCTGCCGCGGTCCCGAGCCCGCCGCCGCCGCCGAGAAGGATTTGAGAAATCGAAACCTTGCGCGTGCGCGCCACCAAAAGAACAAGCCCGACTGACGCAAAAAGGAGGAGGTGCAACACGAGGACTTCCCAGGAGGTCCCCCATCCCAGTACTACTCTCGCCCAAGCACGCTTAACTGTTGAGTTCTGATGGGATCCGGTGCATTAGTGCTGGTATGATCGCACTTGTCAAGTGTGGCGCGATCAACTGCTTTATGCCTTCGCCAGGCCGCCGCGCGCGCTTCAAACGATCATAACTTTCTGTCCGGGATGAATCTCGAGGCCCGTGAGGCGCCGCTGGAAAGCTCGTCCTGAGCCCGCCGCCGTCCCAGACTGGGCTCGCCCGGTTGAGGTCGACCTCGACCCCAGAAACCTGTTCCGGGGCCCGTTTCGGAGCTTTTGCAGCAACACCAAGGATCGGAGCCGCCGGGTGAGGAAACCGACCTGCCGCGGTCCCTGGCCCGCCTCTGCCGCCGAGAAGGATTTGAGAAATCGAAACCTTGCGCGTGCGCGCCACCAAAAGAACAAGCCCGACTGACGCAAAAAGGAGGAGGTGCAACACGAGGACTTCCCAGGAGGTCACCCATCCCAGTGCTACTCTCGCCCAAGCACGCTTAACTGCGGAGTTCTGATGGGATCCGGTGCATTAGTTCTGGTATGATCGCACCTGTCAAGTGTGCGCACGATCAACTGCTTTATGCCTTCGGCAGGCCGCCGCGCGCGATTCAAACGATCATAACTTTCTGTCTGGGATGAATCTCGAGGCCTGGGAGGCGCCGCTGGAAAGCTCGTCCTCAGCCCGCCGCCGTCCCAACCGGGCCTCGCCCGGTTGAGGTCGACCTCGACCCCAGAAACCTGTTCCGGGGCCCGTTTCGGAGCTTTTGCAGCAACGCCAAGGATCGGAGCCGCCGGGTGAGGAAATCGACCTGCCGCGGTCCCGGGTCCGCCTCCGCCGCCAAGAAGGTTTTGAGAAATCAAGAACAAGCTCGACTGACGCAAAATGGAGGAGGTGCAACACGACGACTTCCCAGGAGGTCCCCCATCCCAGTACTACTCTCGCCCAAGCACGCCTAACTGCGGAGTTCTGATGGGATCCGGTGCATCAGTGCTGGTAATCGCACCTGTCAAGTGTGCGCTCGATCAACTGCTTTAAGCCTTCGCCAATACGCCGCGCGCGATTCAAACGTTCCTAACTTTCTGTCCGGGATGAATCTCGAGGCCCGGGAGGCGCCGCTGGAAAGCTCGTCCTTAGCCCGCCGCCGTCCCAAACGGCCCTCGCCCGAATGAGGTCGACCTCGACCCCAGAAACCTGTTCCGGGGCCCGTTTCGGAGCTTTTGCAGTAACGCCAAGGATCGGAGCCGCCGGGTGAGGAAACCGACCTGCCGCGGTCCGGAGCCCGCCTGCGCCGCCGAGAAGGATTTGAGAAATCGAAACCTTGCGCGTGCGCGCCACCAAAAGAACAAGCCCGACTGACGCAAAAAGGAGGAGGTGCAACACGAGGACTTCCCAGGAGGTCACCCATCCCAGTACTACTCTCGTCCAAGCACGCTTAACTGCGGAGTTCTGATGGGATCCGGTGCATTAGTGCTGGTATGATCGCACCTGTCAAGTGTGCGCGCGATCAACTCTTTTATGCCTTCGCCAGGCCGCCGAGCGCGCTTAAAACGATCATAACTTTCTGTCCGGGATGAATCTCGAGGCCCGGGAGGCGCCGCTGGAAAGCTCGTCCTAAGCCCGCCGCCGTCCCAACCGGGGCTTGCCCGGTTGAGGTTGACCTCGACCCCAGAAACCTGTTCCGGGGCCCGTTTCGGAGCTTTTGCAGCAACGCCAAGGATCGGAGCCGCCGGGTGAGGAAACCGACCTGCCGCGGTCCCGGGCCCGCCTCTGCCGCCGAGAAAGATTTGAGAAATCGAAACCTTGCGCGTGCGCACCACCAAAAGAACAAGCCCGACTGAGGAGGTGCAACACGAGGACTTCCCAGGAGGTCACCCATCCCAGTACTACTCTCGCCCTAGCACGCTTAACTACGGAGTTCTGATGGGATCCGGTGCATTAGTGCTGGTATGATCGCACCTGTCAAGTGTGGCGCGATCAACTGCTTTATGCCTTCGCCAGGCCGCCGCGCGCTTTAAACGATCATAACTTTCTGTCCGGGATGAATCTCGAGGCCCATGAGGCGCCGCTGGAAAGCTCGTCCTGAGCCTGCCGCCGTCCCAACCAGGGCTCGCCCGGGGTAGGTCGACCTCGACCCCAGAAACCTGTTCCGGGGCCCGTTTCGGAGCTTTTGCAGCAACGCCAAGGATCGGAGCCGCCGGGCGAGGAAACCGACATGCCGCGGTCCCGGGCCCGCCTCTGCCGCCGAGAAGGATTTGAGAAATCGAAACCTTGCGCGTGCGCGCCACCAAAAGAACAAGCCCGACTGACGCAAAAAGGAGGAGGTGCAACACGAGGACTTCCAAGGAGGTCACCCATCCGAGTACTACTCTCGCCCAAGCACGCTTGACTGCGGAGTTCTGATGGGATCCGGTGCATTAGTGCTGGTATGATCGCACCTGTCAAGTGTGGCGCGATCAACTGCTTTATGCGTTCGCCAGGCCGCCGCGCGCGCTTCAAACGATCATAACTTTCTGTCCGAGATGAATCTCGAGGCCCGGGAGGCGCCGCTGGAAAGCTCGTCCTGAGCCCGCCGCCGTCCCAACTAGGCTCGCCCGGTTGAGGTCGGCCTCGACCCCAGAAACCTGTTCCGGGGCCCGTTTCGGAGCTTTTGCTGCAACGCCAAGGATCGGAGCCGCCGGGTGAGGAACCCGACCTGCCGCGGTCCCGGGCCCGCCTCTGCTGCCGAGAAGGATTTGAGAAATCGAAACCTTGCGCGTGCGCACCACCAAAAGAACAAGCCCGACTGACGCAAAAAGGAGGAGGTGCAACACGAGGACTTCCCACGAGGTCACCCATACCAGTACTACTCTCGCCCAAGCACGCTTAGCTGCGGAGTTCTGATGGGATCCGGTGCATTAGTGCTGGTATGATCGCACCTGTCAAGTGTGCGCGCGATCAACTGCTTTATGCCTTCGCCAGGCCGCCGCGCGCGATTCAAACGATCATAACTTTCTGTCCGGGATGAATCTCGAGGCCCGGGAGGCGCCGCTGGAAAGCTCGTCCTTAGCCCGCCGCCGTCCCAACCGGGGTTCGCCCGAATGAGGTCGACCTCGACCCCAGAAACCTGTTCCGGGGCCCGTTTCGGAGCTTTTGCAGCAACGCCAAGGATCGGAGCCGCCGGGTTAGGAAACCGACCTGCCGCGGTCCCGAGCCCGCCTGCGCCGCCGAGAAGGATTTGAGAAATCGAAACCTTGCGCGTGCGCGCCACCAAAAGAACAAGCCCTACTGACGCAAAAAGGAGGAGGTGCAACACG
This sequence comes from Canavalia gladiata, assembly GCA_037954105.1. Classification (NCBI taxonomy): domain Eukaryota; kingdom Viridiplantae; phylum Streptophyta; class Magnoliopsida; order Fabales; family Fabaceae; genus Canavalia; species Canavalia gladiata. The sequence goes on along the minus strand of CM075661.1, from coordinate 26,752,417 downwards.
AGGACTTCCCAGGAGGTCACCCATCCCAGTACTACTCTCGCCCAAGCACGCTTAACTGCGGAGTTCTAATGGGATCCGGTGCATTAGTGCTGGTATGATCGCACCTGTCAAGTGTGCGCGCGATCAACTCTTTTATGCCTTCGCCAGGCCGCCGCACGCGATTAAAACGATCATAACTTTCTGTCCGGGATGAATCTCGAGGCCTGGGAGGCGCCGCTGGAAAGCTCGTCCTAAGCCCGCCGCCGTCCCAACCGGGGCTTGCCCGGTTGAGGTTGACCTCGACCCCAGAAACCTGTTCCGGGGCCCGTTTCGGAGCTTTTGCAGCAACGCCAAGGATCGGAGCCGCCGGGTGAGGAAACCGACCTGCCGCGGTCCCAGGCCCGCCTCTGCCGCCGAGAAGGATCTGAGAAATCGAAACCTTGCGCGTGCGCACCACCAAAAGAACAAGCCCGACTGACGCAAAAAGGAGGAGGTGCAACACGAGGACTTCCCAGGAGGTCACCCATCCCAGTACTACTCTCGCCCAAGCACGCTTAACTACGGAGTTCTGATGGGATCCGGTGCATTAGTGCTGGTATGATCGCACCTGTCAAGTGTGGCGCGATCAACTGCTTTATGCCTTCGCCAGGCCGCCGCGCGCTTTAAACGATCATAACTTTCTGTCCGGGATGAATCTCGAGGCCCATGAGGCGTCGCTGGAAAGCTCGTCCTGAGCCTGCCGCCGTCCCAACCAGGGCTCGCCCGGGGTAGGTCGACCTCGACCCCAGAAACCTTTTCCGGGGCCCGTTTCGGAGCTTTTGCAGCAACGCCAAGGATCGGAGCCGCCGGGTGAGGAAACCGACATGCCGCGGTCCCGGACCCGCCTCTGCCGCCGAGAAGGATTTGAGAAATCGAAACCTTGCGCGTGCGAGCCACCAAAAGAACAAGCCCGACTGACGCAAAAAGGAGGAGGTGCAACACGAGGACTTCCAAGGAGGTCACCCATCCCAGTACTACTCTCGCCCAAGCACGCTTGACTGCGGAGTTCTGATGGGATCCGGTGCATTAGTGCTGGTATGATTGCACCTGTCAAGTGTGGCGCGATCAACTGCTTTATGCGTTCACCAGGCCGCCGCGCGCGCTTCAAACGATCATAACTTTCTGTCCGGGATGAATCTCGAGGCCCGGGAGGCGCCGCTGGAAAGCTCGTCCTGAGCCCGCCGCCGTCCCAACTAGGCTCGCCCGGTTGAGGTCGACCTCGACCCCAGAAACCTGTTCCGGGGCCCGTTTCGGAGCTTTTGCAGCAACGCCAAGGATCGGAGCCGCCGGGTGAGGAACCCGACCTGCCGCGGTCCCGGGCCCGCCTCTGCCGCCGAGAAGGATTTGAGAAATCGAAACCTTGCGCGTGCGTACCACCAAAAGAACAATCCCGACTGACGCAAAAGGAGGAGGTGCAACACGAGGACTTCCCACGAGGTCACCCATCCCAGTACTACTCTCGCCCAAGCACGCTTAGCTGCGGAGTTCTGATGGGATCCGGTGCATTAGTGCTGGTATGATCGCACCTGTCAAGTGTGCGCGCGATCCACTCTTTCATGCCTTCGCCAGACCGCCGCGCGCGATTCAAACGATCATAACTTTCTGTCCGGGATGAATCTCGAGGCCCGGGAGGCGCCGCTGGAAAGCTCGTCCGGAGCCCGCCGCCGTCCCAACCGGGGCTTGCCCGGTTGAGGTTGACCTCGACCCCAGAAACCTGTTCCGGGGCCCGTTTCGGAGCTTTTGCAGCAACGCCAAGGATCGGAGCCGCCGGGTGAGGAAACCGACCTGCCGCGGTCCCGCGCCCGCCTCTGCCTCCGAGAAGGATTTGAGAAATCGAAACCTTGCGTGTGCGCACCACCAAAAGAACAAGCCCGACTGACGCAAAAAGGAGGAGGTGCAACACGAGGACTTCCCAGGAGGTCACCCATCCCAGTACTACTCTCGCCGAAGCACGCTTAACTGCGGAGTTCTGATGGGATCCGGTGCATTAGTGCTGGTATGATCGCACCTGTCAAGTGTGGCGCGATCAACTGCTTTATGCCTTCGCCAGGCCGCCGCGCGCGCTTCAAACGATCATAACTTTCTGTCCGGGATGAATCTCGAGGCCCATGAGGCGCCGCTGGAAAGCTCGTCCTGAGCCTGCCGCCGTCCCAACCAGGGCTCGCCCGGGGTAGGTCGACCTCGACCCCAGAAACCTGTTCCGGGGCCCGTTTTGGAGCTTTTGCAGCAACGCCAAGGATCAGAGCCGCCGGGTGAGGAAACCGACCTGCCGCGGTCCCGCGCCCGCCTCCGCCGCCGAGAAGGATTTGAGAAATCGAAACCTTGCGTGTGCGCACCACCAAAAGAACAAGCCCGCTTGACGCAAAAAGGAGGAGGTGCAACACGAGGACTTCCAAGGAGGTCACTCATCCCAGTACTACTCTCGCCCAAGCACGCTTGACTGCGGAGTTCTGATGGGATCCGGTGCATTAGTGCTGGTATGATCGCACCTGTCAAGTGTAGCGCGATCAACTGCTTTATGCGTTTGCCAGGCCGCCGCGCGCGCTTCAAACGATCATAACATTCTGTCCGGGATGAATCTCGAGGCCCGGGAGGCGCCGCTGGAAAGCTCGTCCTGAGCCCGCCGCCGTCCCAACGAGGCTCGCCCGATTGAGGTCGACCTCGACCCCAGAAACCTGTTCCGGGGCCCGTTTCGGAACTTTTGCAGCAACGCCAAGGATCGGAGCCGCCGGGTGAGGAAACCGACCTGCCGCGGTCCCGGGTCCGCCTCTGCCGCCGAGAAGGATTTGAGAAATCGAAACCTTGCGCGTGTGCGCCACCAAAAGAACAAGCCCGACTGACGCAAAAAGGAGGAGGTGCAACACGAGGACTTCCCAGGAGGTCACCCATCCCAGTACTACTCTCGCCCAAGCACGCTTAACTGCGGAGTTCTGATGGGATCCGGTGCATTAGTGCTGGTATGATCGCACCTGTCAAGTGTGCGCGCGATCAACTGCTTTATGCCTTCGCCAGGCCGCCGCGCGCGATTCAAACGATCATAAATTTCTGTCCGGGATGAATCTCGAGGCCTGGGAGGCGCCGCTGGAAAGCTCGTCCTGAGCCCGCCGCCGTCCCAACCGGGGCTCGCCCGGTTGAGGTCGACCTCGACCCCAGAAACCTGTTCCGGGGCCCGTTTCGGAGCTTTTGCAGCAACGCCAAGGATCGGAGCCGCCAGGTGAGGAAACCGACCTGCCGCGGTCCCGGGTCCGCCTTTGCCGCCGAGAAGGATTTGAGAAATCGAAACCTTGCGCGTGCGCGCGACCAAAAGAACAAGCCCGACTGACGCAAAAAGGAGGAGGTGCAACACGAGGACTTCCCAGGAGGTCACCCATCCCAGTACTACTCTCGCCCAAGCACGCTTAACTGCGGAGTTCTGATGGGATCCGGTGCATTAGTGCTGGTATGATCGCACCTGTCAAGTGTGGCGCGATCAACTGCTTTATGCCTTCGCCAAGCCGCCGCGCGCGCTTCAAACGGTCATAACTTTCTGTCCGGGATGAATCTCAAGGCCCGGGAGGCGCCGCTGGAAAACTCGTCCTGAGCCCGCCGCCGTCCCAACCCGGGCTCGCCCGGTTGGGGTCGGCCTCGACCCCAGAAACTTGTTCCCGGGCCCGTTTCGGAGCCGCCGGGTGCGGAAACCGACCTGCCGCGGTCCTGGGCCCGCCTCCGCCGCCGAGAAGGATTTGAGAAATCGAAACCTTACGCGTGCGCGCCACCAAAAGAACAAGCCCGACTGACGCAAAAAGGAGGAGGTGCAACACGAGGACTTCCCAGGAGGTCACCCATCCCAATACTACTCTCGCCCAAGCACGCTTAACTGCGGAGTTCTGATGGGATCCGGTGCATTAGTGCTGGTATGATCGCACCTGTCAAGTGTGCGCGCGATCAACTGCTTTATGCCTTCGCAAGGCCGCTGCGCGCGATTCAAACGATCATAACTTTCTGTCCGGGATGAATCTCGAGGCCCGGGAGGCGCCGCTGGAAAGCTCGTCCTGAGCCCGCCGCCGTCCCAACCGGGGCTCGCCGGGTTGAGGTCGACCTCGACCCCAGAAACCTGTTCCGCGGCCCGTTTCGGAGCTTTTGCAGCAACGCCAAGGATGGGAGCCGCCGGGTGAAGAAACCGACCTGCCGCAGTCCCGGGCCCGCCTCCGCCACCGAGAAGGATTTGACAAATCGAAACCTTGTGCGTGCGCGCCACCAAAAGAACAAGCCTGACTGACGCAAAAAGGAGGAGGTGCAACACAAGGACTTCCCAGGAGGTCACCCATCCCAGTACTACTCTCGCCCAAGCACGCTTAACTGCGGAGTTCTGATGGGATCCGGTGCATTAGTGCTGGTATGATCGCACCTATCAAGTGTGGCGCGATCAACTGCTTTATGCCTTCGCCAGGCCGCCGCGCGCGATTGAAACGATCATAACTTTCTGTCCAGGATGAATCTCGAGGCCTGGGAGGCGCCGTTGGAAAGCTCGTCCTCAGCCCGCCGCCGTCCCTACCGGGGCTCGCCCGGTTGAGGTCGACCTCGACCCCAGAAACCTGTTCCGGGGCCCGTTTCGGAGCTTTTGCAGCAACGCCAAGGATCGGAGCCGCCGGGTGAGGAAACCGACCTGCCGCGGTCCGGGGTCCGCCTCTGCCGCATAGAAGGATTTGAGAAATCGAAACCTTGCGCGTGCGCTACCAAAAGAACAAGCCCGACTGACGCAAAAAGGAGGAGGTGCAACACGAGCACTTCCCAGTAGGTCACCCATCTCGGTACTACTCTCGCCCAAGCACGCTTAACTGCGGAGTTCTGATGGGATCCGGTGCATTAGTGCTGGTATGATCGCACCTATCAAGGGTGCGCGCGATCAACTCTTTTATGCCTTCGCCAGGCCGCCGCGCGCGATTAAAACGATCATAACTTTCTGTCCGGGATGAATCTCGAGTCCCGGGAGGCGCTGCTGGAAAGCTCGTCCTGAGCCCGCCGCCGTCCCAACCCGGGCTCGCCCGGTTGAGGTCGACCTCGACCCCAGAAACCTGTTCCGGAGCCCGTTCCGGAGCTTTTACAGCAACGCCAAGGATCGGAGCCGCCGGGTTAGGAAACCGACCTGCCGCGGTCCCGGGCCCGCCTCCGCCGCCGAGAAGGATTTGAGAAATCGAAACCTTTCGCGTGAGCGCCACCAAAAGAACAAGCCCGACTGACGCAAAAAGGAGGAGGTGCAACACGAGGACTTCCCAGGAGGTCACCCATCCCAGTACTACTCTCGCCCAAGCACGCTTAACTGCGGAGTTCTGATGGAATCCGGTGCATCAGTGCTGGTATGATCGCACCTGTCAAGTGTGGCGCGATCAACTGCTTTATGCGTTCGCCAGGCCGCCGCGCGCGTTTCAAACGATCATAACTTTCTGTCCGGGATGAATCTCGAGGCCCGGGAGGCGCCGCTGGAAAGCTCGTCCTGAGCCCGCCGCCGTCCCAACTAGGCTCGCCCGGTTGAGGTCGACCTCGACCCCAGAAACCTGTTCCGGGGCCCGTTTCGGAGCTTTTGCAGCAACGCCAAGGATCGGAGCCGCCGGGTGAGGAACCCGACCTGCCGCGGTCCCGGGCCCGCCTCTGCCGCCGAGAAGGATTTGAGAAATCGAAACCTTGCGCGTGCGCACCACCAAAAGAACAAGCCCGACTGACGCAAAAAGGAGGAGGTGCAACACGAGGACTTCCCACGAGGTCACCCATCCCAGTACTACTCTCGCCCAAGCACGCTTAGCTGCGGAGTTCTGATGGGATCCGGTGCATTAGTGCTGGTATGATCGCACCTGTCAAGTGTGCGCGCGATCAACTCTTTCATGCCTTCGCCAGACTGCCGCGCGCGATTCAAACGTTCATAACTTTCTGTCCGGGATGAATCTCGAGGCCCGGGAGGCGCCGCTGGAAAGCTCGTCCTGAGCCCGCCGCCGTCCCACCCGGGGCTTGCCCGGTTGAGGTTGACCTCGACCCCAGAAACCTGTTCTGGGGCCCGTTTCAGAGCTTTTGCAGCAACGCCAAGGATCGGAGCCGCCGGGTGAGGAAACCGACCTGCCGCGGTCCCGCGCCCGCCTCCGCCGCCGAGAAGGATTTGAGAAATCGAAACCTTGCGTGTGCGCACCACCAAAAGAACAAACCCGCTTGACGCAAAAAGGAGGAGGTGCAACACGAGGACTTCCAAAGAGGTCACTCATCCCAGTACTACTCTCGCCCAAGCACGCTTGACTGCGGAGTTCTGATGGGATCCGGTGCATTAGTGCTGGTATGATCGCACCTGTCAAGTGTAGCGCGATCAACTGCTTTATGCGTTCGCCAGGCCGCCGCGCGCGCTTCAAACGATCATAACTTTCTGTCCGGGATGAATCTCGAGGCCCGGGAGGCGCCGCTGGAAAGCTCGTCCTGAGCCCGCCGCCGTCCCAACGAGGCTCGCCGGGTTGAGGTCGACCTCGACCCTAGAAACCTGTTCCGGGGCCCGTTTCGGAGCTTTTGCAGCAACGCCAAGGATCGGAGCCGCCAGGTGAGGAAACCGACCTGCCGCGGTCCGGGGTCCGCCTCTGCCGCATAGAAGGATTTGAGAAATCGAAACCTTGCGCGTGCGCTACCAAAAGAACAAGCCCGACTGACGCAAAAAGGAGGAGGTGCAACACGAGGACTTCCCAGTAGGTCACCCATCTCGGTACTACTCTCGCACAAGCAAGCTTAACTGCGGAGTTCTGATGGGATCCGGTGCATTAGTGCTGGTATGATCGCACCTATCAAGGGTGCGCGCGATCAACTCTTTTATGCCTTCGCCAGGCCGCCGCGCGCGATTAAAACGATCATAACTTTCTGTCAGGGATGAATCTCGAGTCCCGGGAGGCGCCGCTGGAAAGCTCGTCCTGAGCCCGCCGCCGTCCCAACCCGGGCTCGCCCGGTTGAGGTCGACCTCGACCCCAGAAACCTGTTCCGGAGCCCGTTCCGGAGCTTTTACAGCAACGCCAAGGATCGGAGCCGCCGGGTTAGGAAACCGACCTGCCGCGGTCCCGGGCCCGCCTCCGCCGCCGAGAAGGATCTGAGAAATCGAGAAATTGCGCGTGCGCGGCACCAAAAGAACAAGCCCGATTGACGCAAAAAGGAGGAGGTGCAACACGAGGACTTCCCAGGAGGTCACCCATCCCAGTACTACTCTCGCCCAAGCACGCTTAACTGCGGAGTTCTGATGGGATCCGGTGCACTAGTGCTGGTATGATCTCATGTCAAGTGTGGCGCGATCAACTGCTTTACTCCTTCGCAAGGCCGCCGCGCGCGCTTCAAACGATCATAACTTTCTGTCCGGGATGAATCTCTAGGCCCGGGAGGCGCCGCTGGAAAGCTCGTCCTTAGCCCGCCGCCGTCCCAACCGGTGCTCGCCCGAATGAGGTCGACCTCGACCCCAGAAACCTGTTCCGGGGCCCGTTTCGGAGCTTTTGCAGCAACGCCAAAGATCGGAGCCGCCGGGTGAGGAAACCAACCTGCCGCGGTCCCGAGCCCGCCTCCGCTGCCGAGAAGGATTTGAGAAATCGAAACCTTGCGCGTGCGCGCGACCAAAAGAACAAGCCCGACTGACGCAAAAAGGAGGAGGTGCAACACGAGGACTTCCCAGGAGGTCACCCATCCAAGTACTACTCTCGCCCAAGCACGCTTAACTGCGGAGTTCTGATGGGATCCGGTGCATTAGTGCTGGTATGATCGCACCTGTCAAGTGTGGCGCGATCAACTTCTTTATGCCTTCGCCAGGCCGCCGCGCGCTCTTCAAACGATCATAACTTTCTGTCCGGGATGAATCTCGAGGCCCGTGAGGCGCCGCTGGAAAGCTCGTTTTGAGCCCGCCGCCGTCCCAACCAGGGCTCGCCCGGTTGAGGTCGACCTCGACCCCAGAAACCTGTTCCCGGGCCTGTTTCGGAGCCTTTGCAGCAACGCCAAGGATCGGAGCCGCCGGGTGCGGAAACCGACCTGCCGCGGTCCCGGGCCCGCCTCCGCCGCCGAGAAGGATTTGAGAAATCGAAACCTTGCGCGTGCGCGCCACCAAAAGAACAAGCCCGACTGACGCAAAAAGGAGGAGGTGCAACACGAGGACTTCCAAGGAGGTCACTCATCCCAGTACTACTCTCGCCCAAGCACGCTTGACTGCGGAGTTCTGATGGGATCCGGTGCATTAGTGCTGGTATGATCGCACCTGTCAAGTGTAGCGCGATCAACTGCTTTATGCGTTCGCCAGGCCGCCGCGCGCGCTTCAAACGATCATAACTTTCTGTCCGGGATGAATCTCGAGTCCCGGGAGGCGCCGCTGGAAAGCTCGTCCTGAGCCCGCCGCCGTCCCAACTAGGCTCGCCTGGTTGAGGTCGACCTCGACCCCAGAAACCTGTTCCGGGGCCCGTTCCGGAGCTTTTACAGCAACGCCAAGGATCGGAGCCGCCGGGTTAGGAAACTGACCTGCCGCGGTCCCGGGTCCGCCTCCGCCGCCGAGAAGGATCTGAGAAATCGAAAACTTGCGCGTGCGCGCCACCAAAAGAACAAGCCCGATTGACGCAAAAAGGAGGAGGTGCAACACGAGGACTTCCCAGGAGGTCACCCATCCCAGTACTACTCTCGCCCAAGCACGCTTAACTGCGGAGTTCTGATGGGATCCGGTGCACTAGTGCTGGTATGATCTCATGTCAAGTGTGGCACGATCAACTGCTTTACTCCTTCGCAAGGCCGCCGCGCGCGCTTCAAACGATCATAACTTTCTGTCCGGGATGAATCTCGAGACCCGGGAGGCGCCGCTGGGAAAGCTCATCCTGAGCCCGCCGCCGTCCCATCCAGGGCTTGCCCGGTTGAGGTCGACCTCGACCCCAGAAACCTGTTCCCGAGCCCGTTCCGGAGCTTTTGCAGCAACGCCAAGGATCGAAGTTGCCGGGTAGGGAAACCGACCTGCCGCGGTCCCGGGCCCGCCTCCGCCGCCGAGAAGGATTTGAGAAATCGAAACCTTTCGCGTGAGCGCCACCAAAAGAACAAGCCCGACTGACGCAAAAAGGAGGAGGTGCAACACGAGGACTTCCCAGGAGGTCACCCATCCCAGTACTACTCTCGCCCAAGCACGCCTAACTGCGGAGTTCTGATGGGATCCGGTGCATTAGTGCTGGTATGATCGCACCTGTCAAGTGTGCGCGCGATCAACTGCTTTACGCCTTCGCCAGGCCACCGAGCGCGATTCAAACGATCATAACTTTCTGTCCGGGATGAATCTCTAGGCCCGGGAGGCGCCGCTGGAAAGCTCGTCCTTAGCCCGCCGCCGTCCCAACCGGGGCTCGCCCGAATGAGGTTGACCTCGACCCCAGAAACCTGTTCCGGGGCCCGTTTCGGAGCTTTTGCAGCAACGCCAAGGATCGGAGCCGCCGGGTGAGGAAACCAACCTGCCGCGGTCCCGAGCCCGCCTCCGCCGCCGAGAAGGATTTGAGAAATCGAAACCTTGCGCGTGCGCGCCACCAAAAGAACAAGCCTGACTGACGCAAAAAGGAGGAGGTGCAACACGAGGACTTCCCAGGAGGTCACCCATCCCAGTACTACTCTCGTCCAAGCACGTTTAACTGCGGAGTTCTGATGGGATCCAGTGCATTAGTGCTGGTATGATGGCACCTATCAAGTGTGGCGCGATCAACTGCTTTATGCCTTCGGCAGGCCGCCGCATGCGCTTCAAACGATTATAACTTTCTGTCCGGGATGAATCTCGAGGCCCGGGAGGCGCCGCTGGAAACCTCGTCCTAAGCCCGCCGCCGTCCCAACCCGGGCTTGCCCGGTTGAGGTCGACCTTGACCCAAGAAACCTGTTCCGGGGCCCGTTTCGGAGCTTTTGCAGCAACGCCAAGGATCGGAGCCGCCGGGTGAGGAAACCGACCTGCCGCGCTCCTTGGCCCGCCTGCGCCGCCGAGAAGGATTTGAGAAATCGAAACATTGCGCGTGCGCGCGACCAAAAGAACAAGCCTGACTGACGCAAAAAGGAGGAGGTTAACACGAGGACTTCCCAGGAGGTCACCCATCCAAGTACTACTCTCGCCCAAGCACGCTTAACTGCGGAGTTCTGATGGGATCCGGTGCATTAGTGCTGGTATGATCGCACTTGTCAAGTGTGGCGCGATCAACTTCTTTATGCCTTCGCCAGGCCGCCGCGCGCTCTTCAAACGATCATAACTTTCTGTCCGGGATGAATCTCGAGGCCCGTGAGGCGCCGCTGGAAAGCTCGTCCTGAGCCCGCCGCCGTCCCAACCAGGGCTCGCCCGGTTGAGGTCGACCTCGACCCCAGAAACCTGTTCCCGGGCCCGTTTCGGAGCCTTTGCAGCAACGCCAAGGATCGGAGCCGCCGGGTGCGGAAACCGACCTGCCGCGGTCCCGGGCCCGCCTCCGCCGCCGAGAAGGATTTGAGAAATCGAAACCTTGCGCGTGCGCGCCACCAAAAGAACAAGCCCGACTGACGCAAAAAGGAGGAGGTGCAACACGAGGACTTCCAAGGAGGTCACTCATCCCAGTACTACTCTCGCCCAAGCACGCTTGACTGCAGAGTTCTGATGGGATCCGGTGCATTAGTGCAGGTATGATCGCACCTGTCAAGTGTAGCGCGATCAACTGCTTTATGCGTTCGCCAGGCCGCCGCGCGCGCTTCAAACGATCATAACTTTCTGTCCGGGATGAATCTCGAGGCCCGGGAGGCGCCGCTGGAAAGCTCGTCCTGAGCCCGCCGCCGTCCAACCTAGGCTCGCCCGGTTGAGGTCGACCTCGACCCCAGAAACCTGTTCCGGGGCCCGTTTCGGAGCTTTTGAAGCGACGCCAAGGATCGGCGCCGCCGGGTGAGGAAACCGACCTGCCGCGGTCCCGGGCCCGCCTCCTCCGCCGAGAAGGATTTGAGAAATCGAAACCTTGCGCGTGCGCGCGACCAAAAGAACGAGCCCGACTGACGCAAAAAGGAGGAGGTGCAACACGAGGACTTCCCAGGAGGTCACCCATCCCAGTACTACTCTCGCCCAAGCACGCTTAACTGCGGAGTTCTGATGGGATCCGGTGCATTAGTGCTGGTATGATCGCACCTGTCAAGTGTGGCGCGATCAACTGCTTTATGCCTTCGCAAAACCGCCGCGCGCGCTTCAAACGGTCATAACTTTCTGTCCGGGATGAATCTCGAGGCCCGGGAGGCGCCGCTGGAAAACTCGTCCTGAGCCCGCCGCCGTCCCAACCAGGGCTCGCCCGGTTGGGGTCGACCTCGACCCCAGAAACTTGTTCCCGGGCCCGTTTCGGAGCCGCCGGGTGCGGAAACCGACCTGCCGCGGTCCCGGGCCCGCCTCCGCCGCCGAGAAGGATTTGAGAAATTGAAACCTTACGCGTGCGCGCCACCAAAAGAACAAGCCCGACTGACGCAAAAAGGAGGAGGTGCAACACGAGGACTTCCCAGGAGGTCACCCATCCCAATACTACTCTCGCCCAAGCACGCTTAAGTGCGGAGTTCTGATGGGATCCGGTGCATTAGTGCTGGTATGATCGCACCTGTCAAGTGTCCGCGCGATCAGCTGCTTTATGCCTTCGCCAGGCCGCTGCGCGCGATTCAAACGATCATAACTTTCTGTCCGGGATGAATCTCGAGGCCCGGGAGGCGCCGCTGGAAAGCTCGTCCTGAGCCCGCCGTCGTCCCAACCGGGGCTCGCCGGGTTGAGGTCGACCTCGACCCCAGAAACCTGTTCCGGGGCCCGTTTCGGAGGTTTTGCAGCAACGCCAAGGATGGGAGCCGCCGGGTGAAGAAACCGACCTGCCGCAGTCCCGGGCCCGCCTCCGCCACCGAGAAGGATTTGACAAATCGAAACCTTGTGCGTGCGCGCCACCAAAAGAAAAAGCCTGACTGACGCAAAAAGGAGGAGGTGCAACACAAGGATTTCCCAGGAGGTCACCCATCCCAGTACTACTCTCGGCAAAGCACGCTTAACTGCGGAGTTCTGATGGGATCCGGTGCATTAGTGATGGTATGATCGCACCTATCAAGTGTGGCGCGATCAACTGCTTTATGCCTTCGCCAGGCCGCCGCGCGCGATTGAAACGATCATAACTTTCTGTCCAGGATGAATCTCGAGGCCTGGGAGGCGCCGTTGGAAAGCTCGTCCTCAGCCCGCCGCCGTCCCTACCGGGGCTCGCCCGGTTGAGGTCGACCTCGACCCCAGAAACCTGTTCCGGGGCCCGTTTCGGAGCTTTTGCAGCAACGCCAAGGATCGGAGCCGCCGGGTGAGGAAACCGACCTGCCGCGGTCCGGGGTCCACCTCTGCCGCATAGAAGGATTTGAGAAATCGAAACCTTGCGCGTGCGCTACCAAAAGAACAAGCCCGACTGACGCAAAAAGGAGGAGGTGCAACACGAGGACTTCCCAGTAGGTCACCCATCTCAGTACTACTCTCGCCCAAGCACGCTTAACTGCGGAGTTCTGATGGGATCCGGTGCATTAGTGCTGGTATGATCGCACCTATCAAGGGTGCGCGCGATCAACTCTTTTATGCCTTCGTCAGGCCGCCGCGCGCGATTAAAACGATCATAACTTTCTGTCCGGGATGAATCTCGAGTCCCGGGAGGCGCCGCTGGAAAGCTCGTCCTGAGCCCGCCGCAGTCCCAACCCGGGCTCGCCCGGTTGAGGTCGACCTCGACCCCAGAAACCTGTTCCGGGGCCCGTTCCGGAGCTTTTACAGCAACGCCAAGGATCGGAGCCGCCGGGTTAGGAAACCGACCTGCCGCGGTCCCGGGCCCGCCTCCGCCGCCGAGAAGGATCTGAGAAATCGAAAACTTGCGCGTGCGCGCCACCAAAAGAACAAGCCCGATTGACGCAAAAAGGAGGAGGTGCAACACGAGGACTTCCCAGGAGGTCACCCATCCCAGTACTACTCTCGCCCAAGCACGCTTAACTGCGGAGTTCTGATGGGATCCGGTGCACTAGTGCTGGTATGATCTCATGTCAAGTGTGGCGCGATCAACTGCTTTACTCCTTCGCAAGGCCGCCGCGCGCGCTTCAAACGATCATAACTTTCTGTCCGGGATGAATCTCGAGGCCCGGGAGGCGCCGCTGGAAACCTCGTCCTAAGCCTGCCGCCGTCCCAACCCAGGCTTGCCCGGTTGAGGTCGACCTTGACCCCAGAAACCTGTTCCGGGGCCCGTTTCGGAGCTTTTGCAGCAACGCCAAGGATCGGAGCCGCCGGGTGAGGAAACCGACCTGCCGCGCTCCATGGCCCGCCTGCGCCGCCGAGAAGGATTTGAGAAATCGAAACCTTGCGCGTGCGCGCCACCAAAAGAACAAGCCCGACTGACGCAAAAAGGAGGAGGTGCAACACGAGGACTTCCCAGGAGGTCACCCATCCAAGTACTACTCTCGCCCAAGCACGCTTAACTGCGGAGTTCTGATGGGATCCGGTGCATTAGTGCTGGTATGATCGCACCTGTCAAGTGTGGCGCGATCAACTTCTTTATGCCTTCGCCAGGCCGCCGCGCGCTCTTCAAACGATCATAACTTTCTGTCCGGGATGAATCTCGAGGCCCGTGAGGCGCCGCTGGAAAGCTCGTCCTGAGCCCGCCGCCGTCCCAACCAGGGCTCGCCCGGTTGAGGTCGACCTCGACCCCAGAAACCTGTTCCCGGGCCCGTTTCGGAGCTTTTGCAGCAACGCCAAGGATCGGAGCCGCCGGGTGCGGAAACCGACCTGCCGCAGTCCCGGGCCCGCCTCCGCCGCCGAGAAGGATTTGAGAAATCGAAACCTTGCGCGTGCGCGCCACCAAAAGAACAAGCCCGACTGACGCAAAAAGGAGGAGGTGCAACACGAGGACTTCCCAGGAGGTCACCCATCGCAGTACTACTCTCGCCCAAGCACGCTTAATTGCGGAGTTCTGATGGGATCCGGTGCATTAGTGCTGGTATGATCGTACCTGTCAAGTGTGGCGCGATCAACTGCTCTATGCCTTCGCCAAGCCGCCGCGCGCGCTTCAAACGTTCATAACTTTCTGTCCGGGATGAATCTCGAGGCCCGGGAGGCGCCGCTGGAAAGCTCGTCGTGAGCCCGCCGCCGTCCCAACCGGGGCTCGCCCGGTTGAGGTCGACCTCGACCCCAGAAAACTGTTCCGGGGCCCGTTTCGGAGCTTTTGCAGCAACGCCAAGGATCGGAGCTGCCAGGTGAGGAAACCGACCTGCCGCGGTCCCGGGCCCGCCTGCGCCGCCGAGAAGGATTTGAGAAATCGAAACCTTGCGCGTGCGCGCCACCAAAAGAACAAGCCCGACTGACGCAAAAAGGAGGAGGTGCAACACGAGGACTTCCCAGGAGGTCACCCATCCCAGTACTACTCTCGCCCAAGCACGCTTAACTGAGGAGTTCTGATGGGATCCGGTGCATTAGTGCTGGTATGATCGCAGCTGTCAAGTGTGGCACGATCAACTTTTTTATGCTTTCGCCAGGCCGCCGCGCGCGCTTCAAACGATGATAACTTTCTGTCCGGGATGAATCTCGAGGCCCGGGAGGCGGCGCTGGAAAGATCGTCCTGAGCCTGCCGCCGAGCCAACCGGGGCTTGCCCGGTTGAGGTCGACCTCGGCCCCAGAAACCTGTTCCGGGGCCCGTTTCGGAGCTTTTGCAGCAATGCGAAGGATCGGAGCCGCCGGGTGAGGAAACCGACCTGCCGCGGTCCCGGGCCCGCCTGCGCCGCTGAGAAGGATTTGAGAAATCGAAACCTTGCGCGTGTGCGCCACCAAAAGAACAAGCCTGACTAACGCAAAAAGGAGGAGGTGCAACACGAGGACTTCCCAGGAGGTCACCCATCCCAGTACTACTCTCGCCCAAGCACGCTTAACTGCGGAGTTCTTATGGGATCCGGTGCATTAGTGCTGGTATGATCGCACCTGTCAAGTGTGGCGCGATCAACTGCTTTATGCCTTCGCAAGGCCGCCGGGCGGGCTTCAAACGATCATAACTTTCTGTCCGGGATGAATCTCGAGGCCCGGGAGGCGCCGCTGGAAAGCTCGTCCTGAGCCCGCCGCCGTCCCAACCTTGGCTCGCCCGGTTGAGGTCGACCTCGACCCCAGAAACCTGTTCCCGGGCCTGTTTCGAATCTTTTGCAGCAATGCCAAGGATCGGAGCCGCCGGATAAGGAAACCAAGCTGCCGCGGTCCCGGGCCCGCCTCCGCCGCCGAGAAGGATTTGAGAAATCGAAACCTTGCGCGTGCGCGCCACAAAAAGAACAAGCCTGACTGACGCAAAAAGGAGGAGGTGCAACACGAGGACTTCCCAGGAGGTCACCCATCCCAGTACTACTCTCGCCCAAGCACGCTTAACTGCGGAGTTCTGATGGGATCCGGTGCATTAGTGCTGGTATGATCGTACCTGTAAAGTGTGGCGCGATCAACTGCTTTATGCCTTCACAAGGCCGCCGCTCGCGTTTCAAACGATCATAACTTTCTGTCCGGGATGAATCTCGAGGCCCGGGAGGCGCCGCTGGAAAGCTCGTCCTGAGCCCGCCGCCGTCCCAACCGGGGCTCGCCCGGTTGAGGTCGACCTCGACCCTAGAAACCTGTTCCGGGGCCCGTTTCGGAGCTTTTGCAGCAACGCCAAGGATCGGAGCCGCCGGGTGAGGAAACCGACCTGCCGCGGTCCCGGGCCCGCCTCCGCCGCCGGGAAGGATTTGAGAAATCGAAACCTTGCGCGTGCGCGCCACCAAAAGAACAAGCCCGACTGACGCAAAAAGGAGGAGGTGCAACACAAGGACTTCCCAGGAGGTCACCCATCCCAGTACTACTCTCGCCCAAGCACGCTTAACTGCGGAGTTCTGATGGGATCCGGTGCATTAGTGCTGGTATGATCGCACCTGTCAAGTGTGGCGCGATCAACTGCTTTATGCCTTCGCAAGGCCGCCGCGCGCGCTTCAAACGATCATAACTTTCTGTCCGGGATGAATCTCGAGGCCTGGGAGGCGCCGCTGGAAAGCTCGTCCTGAGCCCGCCGCCGTCCCAACCGGGGCTCGCTCGGTTGAGGTCGACCTCGACCCTAGAAACCTGTTCCGGGGCCCGTTTCGGAGCTTTTGCAGCAACGCCAAGGATCGGAGCCGCCGGGTGAGGAAACCGACCTGCCGCGGTCCCGGGCCCGCCTCCGCCGCCGAGAAGGATTTGAGAAATCGAAACCTTGCGCGTGCGCGCCACCAAAAGAACAAGCCCGACTGACGCAAAAAGGAGGAGGTGCAACACAAGGACTTCCCAGGAGGTCACCCATCCCAGTACTACTCTCGCCCAAGCACGCTTAATTGCGGAGTTCTGATGGGATCCGGTGCGTTAGTGCTGGTATGATCGCACCTGTGAAGTGTGGCGCGATCAACTGCTTTATGCCTTCGCAAGACCGCCGCGCGCGCTTCAAACGATCATAACTTTCTGTCCGGGATGAATCTCGAGGCCCGGTAGGCGCCGCTGGAAAGCTCGTCCTGAGCCCGCCGCCGTCCCAACCCGGGCTCGCCCGGTTGACGTCGACCTCGACCCCAAAAACCTGTTCCAGGGCCTGTTTCGGATCTTTTGCAGCAACGCCAAGGATCGGAGCCGCCGGATGAGGAAACCGACCTGCCGCGATCCCGGGCCCGCCTCCGCCGCCGGGAAGGATTTGAGAAATCGAAACCTTGCGCGTGCGCGCCACCAAAAGAACAAGCCCGACTGACGCAAAAAGGAGGAGGTGCAACACGAGGACTTCCCAGGAGGTCACCCATCCCAGTACTACTCTCGCCCAAGCACGCTTAACTGCGGAGTTCTGATGGGATCCGGTGCATTAGTGCTGGTATGATCGCACCTGTCAAGTGTGCGCGCGATCAACTGCTTTATGCCTTCGCCTGGCCGCCGCGCGCGCTTCAAACGATCATAACTTTCTGTCCGGGATGAATCTCGAGGCCCGGGAGGGGCCGCTGGAAAGCTCGTCCTGAGCCCGCCGCCGTACCAACGGGGGCTCGCCCGGTTGAGGTCGGCCTCGACCCCAGAAACCTGTTCCCGGGCCCGTTTCGGAGCTTTTGCAGCAACGCCAAGGATCGGAGCCGCCGGGTGAGGAAACCGACCTGCCACGGTCCCGGGCCCGCCTCTGCCGCCGAGAAGGATTTGAGAAATCGAAACCATGCGCGTGCGCGCCACCAAAAGAACAAGCCCGACTGACGCAAAAAGGAGGAGGTGCAACACGAGGACTTCCCAGGAGGTCACCCATCCCAGTACTACTCTCGCCCAAGCACGCTTAACTGCGGAGTTCTGATGGGATCCGGTGCATTAGTGCTGGAATGATCGCACCTGTCAAGTGTGGCGCGATCAACTGCTTTATGCCTTCGCCAGGCCGCCGCGCGCGCTTCAAACTATTATAACTTTCTGTCCGGGATGAATCTCGAGGCCCGGGAGGCGCCGCTGGAAAGCTCGTCCTGAGCCCGCCGCCGTCCCAACCCGGGCTCGCCCGGTTGAGGTCGACCTCGACCCCAAAAACCTGTTCCGGAGCCCGTTTCGGAGCTTTTGCAGCAACGCCAAGGATCGGAGCCGCCGGGTGAGGAAACTGACCTGCCGCGGTCCTGGGCCTGCCTCCGCCGCCGAGAAGGATTTGAGAAATCGAAACCTTGCGCGTGCGCGCCACCAAAAGAACAAGCCCGACTGATGCAAAAAGGAGGAGGTTCAACACGAGGACTTCCGAGGAGGTCACCCATCCCAGTACTACTCTCGCCCAAGCACGCTTAACTGCGGAGTTCTGATGGGATCCGGTGCATTAGTGCTGGTATGATCGCACCTGTCAAGTGTGGCGCGATCAACTTCTTTATGCCTTCGCTAGGCCGCCGCGCGCGCTTCAAACGATCATAACTTTCTGTCCGAGGTGAATCTCGAGGCCCGGGAGGCGTCGCTGGATAGCTCGTCCTGAGCCCGCCGCCGTCCCAACAAGGGCTTGCCCGGTTGAGGTCGACCTCGGCCCCAGAAACCTGTTCCGGGGCCCGTTTCGGAGCTTTTGCAGCAACGCCAAGGATCTGAGCCGCCGGGTGAGGAAATCGACCTGCCGCGGTCCCGGGCCCGCCTTTGCCGCCGAGAAGGATTTGAGAAATCGAAACCTTGCGCGTGCGCGCCACCAAAAGAACAAGCCCGACTGACGCAAAAAGGAGGAGGTGCAACACGAGGACCTCCCAGGAGGTCACCCATCCCAGTACTACTCTCGCCCAAGCACGCTTAACTGCGGAGTTCTGATGGGATCCGGTGCATTAGGGCTGGTATGATCGCACCTATCAAGTGTGGCGCGATCAACTGCTTTATGCCTTCGCAAGACCGCCGCGCGCGCTTCAAACGATCATAACTTTCTGTCCGGGATGAATCTCGAGGCCCGGGAGGCGCCGCTGGCAAGCTCGTCCTGAGCCCGCCGCCGTCCAAACCCGGGCTCGCCCGGTTGAGGTCGACCTCGACCCCAGAAACCTGTTTCGGGGCCTGTGTCGGATCTTTTGCAGCAACGCCAAGGATCGGAGACGCCGGGTGAGGAAATCGACCTGCCGCGGTCCCGGGCGCGCCTCCGCCGCCGAGAAGGATTTGAGAAATCGAAACCTTGCGCGTGAGCGCCACCAAAAGAACAACCCCGACGGACGTAAAAAGGAGGAGGTGCAACACGAGGACTTCCCCGGAGGTCACCCATCCCAGTACTACTCTCGCCCAAGCACGCTTAACTGCGGAGTTCTGATGGGGTCCGGTGCATTAGTGCTGGTTTGATCGCACCGATCAAGTGTGGCGCGATCAACTGCTTTATGCCTTCGGCAGGCCGCCGCGCGCGCTTCAAACGATCTTAACTTTCTGTCCGGGATGAATCTCGAGGCCCTGGAGGCGCCGC
Organism: Canavalia gladiata; assembly: GCA_037954105.1. Taxonomy (NCBI): domain Eukaryota; kingdom Viridiplantae; phylum Streptophyta; class Magnoliopsida; order Fabales; family Fabaceae; genus Canavalia; species Canavalia gladiata. The sequence goes on along the minus strand of CM075661.1, from coordinate 26,733,506 downwards.
TGGAAAGCTCATCCTGAGCTGCCACCGTCCCAACCCGGGCTTGCCCGGTTGAGGTCGACCTCGACCCCAGAAACTTGTTCCGGGGCCCGTTTCGGAGCTTTTGCAGCAACGCCAAGGATCGGAGCCGCCGGGTGAGGAAACCGACCTGCCGCGGTCCCGGGCTCGCCTGCGCCGCCGAGAAGGATTTGAGAAATCGAAACCTTGCGCGTGTGCGCCACAAAAAGAACAAGCCCGACTGACGCAAAAAGGAGGAGGTGCAACACGAGTACTTCCCAGGAGGTCACCCATCCCAGTACTACTCTCGCCCAAGCACGCTTAACTGCGGAGTTCTGATGGGATCCGGTGCATTAGTGCTGGTATAATCGCACCTGTCAAGTGTGGCGCGATCAACTTTTTTATGCCTTCGCCAGGCCGCCGCGCTCGCTTCAAACGATCATAACTTTCTGTCCAGGATGAATCTCGAGGCCCGGGAGGCGGCGCTGGAAAGCTCGTCCTGAGCCCGCCGCCGTGCCAACCCGGGCTCGCCCGGTTGAGGTCGACCTCGGCCCCAGAAACCTGTTCTGGGGCCCGTTTCGTAGCTTTTGCAGCAATGCCAAGGATCGGAGCCGCCGGGTGAGGAAACCGACCTGCCGCGGTCCCGGGCCCGCTTGCGCCGCCGAGAAGGATTTGAGAAATCATAACCTTGCGCGTGCGCGCCACCAAAAGAACAAGCCCGACTGACGCAAAAAGCAGGAGGTGCAACACGAGGACTTCCCAGGAGGTCACCCATCCCAGTACTACTCTCGCCCAAGCACGCTGAACTGCGGAGTTCTGATGGGATCCGGTGCATTAGTGCTGGTATGATCGCACCTGTCAAGTGTGGCGCGATCAACTGCTTTATGCCTTCGCAAGGCCGCCGCGCGGGATTCAAACAATCATAACTTTCTATCTGGGATGAATCTCGAGGCCCGGGAGGCGCCGCTGGAAAGCTCGTCCTGAGCCCGCCGCCGTCCCAACCCGGGCTCGCCCGGTTGAGGTCGTCCTCGACCCCAGAAACCTGTTCCGGGGCCCGTTTCAGAGCTTTTGCAGCAACGCCAAGGATCGGAGCCGCCGGGTGAGGAAACCGACCTGCCGCGGTCCCGGGCCCGCCTCCGCCGCCGAGAAGGATTTTAGAAATCGAAACCTTGCGCGTGCGCGCCACCAAAAGAACAAGCCTGACTGACGCAAAAAGGAGGAGGTGCAACACGAGGACTTCCCAGGAGGTCACCCATCCCAGTACTACTCTCGCCCAAGCACGCTTAACTGCGGAGCTCTGATGGGATCCGGTGCATTAGTGCTGGTATGATCGTACCTGTAAAGTGTGGCGCGATCAACTGCTTTATGCCTTCACAAGGCCGCCGCTCGCGTTTCAAACGATCATAACTTTCTGTCCGGGATGAATCTCGAGGCCCGGGAGGCGCCGCTGGAAAGCTCGTCCTGAGCCCGCCGCCGTCCCAACCGGGGCTCGCCCGGTTGAGGTCGACCTCGACCCTAGAAACCTGTTCCGGGGCCCGTTTCGGAGCTTTTGCAGCAACGCCAAGGATCGGAGCCGCCGGATGAGGAAACCGACCTGCCGCGGTCCCGGGCCCGCCTCCGCCGCCGAGAAGGATTTGAGAAATCGAAACCTTACGCGTGCGCGCCACCAAAAGTACAAGCCTGACTGACGCAAAAAGGAGGAGGTGCAACACGAGGACTTCCCAGGAGGTCACCCATCCCAGTACTACTCTCGCCCAAGCACGCTTAGCTGCGGAGTTCTGATGGGATCCGGTGCATTAGTGCTGGTATGATCGCACCTGTCAAGTGTGGCGCGATCAACTTCTTTATGCCTTCGCAAGGCCGCCGCGCGCGCTTCAAACGATCATAACTTTCTGTCCGGGATGAATCTCGAGGCCCGGCAGGCGTCGCTGGAAAGCTCGTCCTGAGCCCGCCGCCGTCCCAACCGGGGCTTGCCCGGTTGAGGTCGACCTCGGCCCCAGAAACCTGTTCCAGGGCCCGTTTCGGAGCTTTTGCAGCAACGCCATGGATCTGAGCCGCTGGGTGAGGAAATCGACATGCCGCGGTCCCGGGCCGGCCTCCGCCGCCGAGAAGGATTTGAGAAATCGAAACCTTGCGCGTGCGCGCCACCAAAAGAACAAGCCCGACTGACACAAAAAGGAGGAGGTGCAACACGAGGACTTCCCAGGAGGTCACCCATCCCAGTACTACTCTCGCCCAAGCACGCTTAACTTCGGAGTTCTGATGGGATCCGGTGCATTAGTGCTGGTATGATCGCACCTTTCAAGTGTGGCGCCATCAACTTCTTTATGCCTTCGCCAAGCCGCCGCGCGCTCTTCAAACGATCATAACTTTCTGTCCGGGATGAATCTCGAGGCCTAGGAGGCGCCGCTGGAAAGCTCGTCCTGAGCCCGCCGCCGTGCCAACCTGGGCTCGCCCAGTTGAGGTCGACCTCGATCCCAGAAACCTGTTCCCGGGCCCGTTTCGGAGCTTTTGCAGCAACGCCAAGGATCAGAGCCGCCGGGTGAGGAAACCGACCTGCCGCGGTCCCGGGCCCGCCTCCGCTGCCGAGAAGGATTTGAGAAATCGAAACCTTGCACGTGCGCGCCACCAAAAGAACAAGCCTGACTGACGCAAAAAGGAGGAGGTGCAACACGAGGACTTCCCAGGAGGTCACCCATCCCAGTACTACTCTCGCCCAAGCACGCTTAACTGCGGAGTTCTAATGGGATCCGGTGCATTAGTGCTGGTATGATCGTACCTGTAAAGTGTGGCGCGATCAACTGCTTTATGCCTTCACAAGGCCGCCGCTCGCGTTTCAAACGATCATAACTTTCTGTCCGGGATGAATCTCGAGGCCCAGGAGGCGCCGCTGGAAAGCTCGTCCTGAGCCCGCCGCCGTCCCAACCAGGGCTCGCCCGGTTGAGGTCGACCTCGACCCTAGAAAGCTGTTCCGGGGCCCGTTTCGGAGCTTTTGCAGCAACGCCAAGGATCAGAGCCGCCGGGTGAGGAAACCGACCTGCCGCGGTCCCGGGCCCGCCTCCGCCGCCGAGAAGGATTTGAGAAATCGAAACCTTGCGCGTGCGCGCCACCAAAAGAACAAGCCCGACTGACGCAAAAAGGAGGAGGTGCAACACAAGGACTTCCCAGGAGGTCACCCATCCCAGTACTACTCTCGCCCAAGCACGCTTAACTGCGGAGTTCTGATGGGATCCGGTGCATTAGTGCTGGTATGATCGCACCTGTCAAGTGTGGCGCGATCAACTGCTTTATGCCTTCGCAAGGCCGCCGCGCGCGCTTCAAACGATCATAACTTTCTGTCCGGGATGAATCTCGAGGCCCGGGAGGCGCCGCTGGAAAGCTCGTCCTGAGCCCGCCGCCGTCCCAACCCGGGCTCGCCCGGTTGAGGTCGACCTCGACCCCAGAAACCTGTTCCAGGGCCTGTTTCGGATCTTTTGCAGCAACGCCAAGGATCGGAGCCGCCGGATGAGGAAACCGACCTGCCGCGGTCCCGGGCCCGCCTCCGCCGCCGAGAAGGATTTGAGAAATCGAAACCTTGCGCGTGCGCGCCACCAAAAGAACAAGCCTGACTGACGCAAAAAGGAGGAGGTGCAACACGAGGACTTCCCAGGAGGTCACCCATCCCAGTACTACTCTCGCCCAAGCACGCTTAGCTGCGGAGTTCTGATGGGATCCGGTGCATTAGTGCTGGTATGATCGCACCTGTCAAGTGTGGCGCGATCAACTTCTTTATGCCTTCGCCAGGCCGCCGCGCGCGCTTCAAACGATCATAACTTTCTTTCCGGGATGAATCTCGAGGCCCGGCAGGCGTCGCTGGAAAGCTCGTCCTGAGCCCGCCGCCGTCCCAACCGGGGCTTGCCCGGTTGAGGTCGACCTCGGCCCCAGAAACCTGTTCCAGGGCCCGTTTCGGAGCTTTTGCAGCAACGCCATGGATCTGAGCCGCTGGGTGAGGAAATCGACCTGCCGCGGTCCCGGGCCGGCCTCCGCCGCCGAGAAGGATTTGAGAAATCGAAACCTTGCGCGTGCGCGCCACCAAAAGAACAAGCCCGACTGACACAAAAAGGAGGAGGTGCAACACGAGGACTTCCCAGGAGGTCACCCATCCCAGTACTACTCTCGCCCAAGCACGCTTAACTTCGGAGTTCTGATGGGATCCGGTGCATTAGTGCTGGTATGATCGCACCTTTCAAGTGTGGCGCCATCAACTTCTTTATGCCTTCGCCAAGCCGCCGCGCGCTCTTCAAACGATCATAACTTTCTGTCCGGGATGAATCTCGAGGCCTAGGAGGCGCCGCTGGAAAGCTCGTCCTGAGCCCGCCGCCGTGCCAACCTGGGCTCGCCCAGTTGAGGTCGACCTCGATCCCAGAAACCTGTTCCCGGGCCCGTTTCGGAGCTTTTGCAGCAACGCCAAGGATCGGAGCCGCCGGGTGAGGAAACCGACCTGCCGCGGTCCCGGGCCCGCCTCCGCCGCCGAGAAGGATTTGAGAAATCGAAACCTTGCGCGTGCGCGCCACCAAAAGAACAAGCCTGACTGACGCAAAAAGGAGGAGGTGCAACACGAGGACTTCCCAGGAGGTCACCCATCCCAGTACTACTCTCGCCCAAGCACGCTTAACTGCGGAGTTCTAATGGGATCCGGTGCATTAGTGCTGGTATGATCGTACCTGTAAAGTGTGGCGCGATCAACTGCTTTATGCCTTCACAAGGCCGCCGCTCGCGTTTCAAACGATCATAACTTTCTGTCCGGGATGAATCTCGAGGCCCGGGAGGCGCCGCTGGAAAGCTCGTCCCGAGCCCGCCGCCGTCCCAACCAGGGCTCGCCCGGTTGAGGTCGACCTCGACCCTAGAAAGCTGTTCCGGGGCCCGTTTCGGAGCTTTTGCAGCAACGCCAAGGATCGGAGCCGCCGGGTGAGGAAACCGACCTGCCGCGGTCCCGGGCCCGCCTCCGCCGCCGAGAAGGATTTGAGAAATCGAAACCTTGCGCGTGCGCGCCACCAAAAGAACAAGCCCGACTGACGCAAAAAGGAGGAGGTGCAACACAAGGACTTCCCAGGAGGTCACCCATCCCAGTACTACTCTCGCCCAAGCACGCTTAACTGCGGAGTTCTGATGGGATCCGGTGCATTAGTGCTGGTATGATCGCACCTGTCAAGTGTGGCGCGATCAACTGCTTTATGCCTTCGCAAGGCCGCCGCGCGCGCTTCAAACGATCATAACTTTCTGTCCGGGATGAATCTCGAGGCCCGGGAGGCGCCGCTGGAAAGCTCGTCCTGAGCCCGCCGCCGTCCCAACCCGGGCTCGCCCGGTTGAGGTCGACCTCGACCCCAGAAACCTGTTCCAGGGCCTGTTTCGGATCTTTTGCAGCAACGCCAAGGATCGGAGCCGCCAGATGAGGAAACCGACCTGCCGCGGTCCCGGGCCCGCCTCCGCCGCCGAGAAGGATTTGAGAAATCGAAACCTTGCGCGTGCGCGCCACCAAAAGAACAAGCCTGACTGACGCAAAAAGGAGGAGGTGCAACACGAGGACTTCCCAGGAGGTCACCCATCCCAGTACTACTCTCGCCCAAGCACGCTTAGCTGCGGAGTTCTGATGGGATCCGGTGCATTAGTGCTGGTATGATCGCACCTGTCAAGTGTGGCGCGATCAACTTCTTTATGCCTTCGCCAGGCCGCCGCGCGCGCTTCAAACGATCATAACTTTCTGTCCGGGATGAATCTCGAGGCCCGGCAGGCGTCGCTGGAAAGCTCGTCCTGAGCCCGCCGCCGTCCCAACCGGGGCTTGCCCGGTTGAGGTCGACCTCGGCCCCAGAAACCTGTTCCAGGGCCCGTTTCGGAGCTTTTGCAGCAACGCCATGGATCTGAGCCGCCGGGTGAAGAAATCGACCTGCCGCGGTCCCGGGCCCGCCTCCGCCGCCAAGAAGGATTTGAGAAATCGAAACCTTGCGCGTGCGCGCCACCAAAAGAACAAGCCTGACTGACACAAAAAGGAGGAGGTGCAACACGAGGACTTCCCAGGAGGTCACCCATCCCAGTACTACTCTCGCCCAAGCACGCTTAACTGCGGAGTTCTGATGGGATCCGGTGCATTAGTGCTGGTATGATCGCACCTTTCAAGTGTGGCGCCATCAACTTCTTTATGCCTTCGCCAAGCCGCCGCGCGCTCTTCAAACGATCATAACTTTCTGTCCGGGATGAATCTCGAGGCCTAGGAGGCGCCGCTGGAAAGCTCGTCCTGAGCCCGCCGCCGTGCCAACCTGGGCTCGCCCGGTTGAGGTCGACCTCGACCCAAGAAACCTGTTCCCGGGCCCGTTTCGGAGCTTTTGCAGCAACGCCAAGGATCGGAGCCGCCGGGTGCGAAAACCGACCTGCCGCGATCCCGGGCCCGCCTCCGCCGCCGAGAAGGACTTGAGAGATCGAAACCTTGCGCGTGCGCGCCACCAAAAGAACAACCCCGACTGACGCAAAAAGGAGGAGGTGCAACACGAGGACTTCCCAGGAGGTCACCCATCCCAGTACTACTCTCGCCCAAGCACGCTTAACTGCGGAGTTCTGATGGGATCCGGTGCATTAGTGCTGGTATGATCGCACCTGTCAAGTGTGGCGCGATCAACTGCTTTATGCCTTCGCAAGGCCGCCGGGCGGGCTTCAAACGATCATAACTTTCTGTCCAGGATGAATCTCGAGGCCCGGGAGGCGCCGCTGGAAAGCTCGTCCTGAGCCCGCCGCCGTCCCAACCTTGGCTCGCCCGGTTGAGGTCGACCTCGACCCCAGAAACCTGTTCCCGGGCCTGTTTCGGATCTTTTGCAGCAATGCCAAGGATCGGAGCCGCCGGATAAGGAAACCGAGCTGCCGCGGTCCCGGGCCCGCCTCCGCCGCCGAGAAGGATTTGAGAAATCGAAACCTTGCGCGTGCGCGCCACCAAAAGAACAAGCCTGACTGACGCAAAAAGGAGGAGGTGCAACACGAGGACTTCCCAGGAGGTCACCCATCCCAGTACTACTCTCGCCCAAGCACGCTTAACTGCGGAGTTCTAATGGGATCCGGTGCATTAGTGCTGGTATGATCGTACCTGTAAAGTGTGGCGCGATCAACTGCTTTATGCCTTCCCAAGGCCGCCGCTCGCGTTTCAAACGATCATAACTTTCTGTCCGGGATGAATCTCGAGGCCCGGGAGGCGCCGCTGGAAAGCTCGTCCTGAGCCCGCCGCCGTCCCAACCCGGGCTCGCCCGGTTGAGGTCGACCTCGACCCCAGAAACCTGTTCCAGGGCCTGTTTCGGATCTTTTGCAGCAACGCCAAGGATCGGAGCCGCCGGATGAGGAAACCGACCTGCCGCGGTCCCGGGCCCGCCTCCGCCGCCGAGAAGGATTTGAGAAATCGAAACCTTGCGCGTGCGCGCCACCAAAAGAACAAGCCTGACTGACGCAAAAAGGAGGAGGTGCAACACGAGGACTTCCCAGGAGGTCACCCATCCCAGTACTACTCTCGCCCAAGCACGCTTAGCTGCGGAGTTCTGATGGGATCCGGTGCATTAGTGCTGGTATGATCGCACCTGTCAAGTGTGGCGCGATCAACTTCTTTATGCCTTCGCAAGGCCGCCGCGCGCGCTTCAAACGATCATAACTTTCTGTCCGGGATGAATCTCGAGGCCCGGCAGGCGTCGCTGGAAAGCTCGTCCTGAGCCCGCCGCCGTCCCAACCGGGGCTTGCCCGGTTGAGGTCGACCTCGGCCCCAGAAACCTGTTCCAGGGCCCGTTTCGGAGCTTTTGCAGCAACGCCATGGATCTGAGCCGCTGGGTGAGGAAATCGACCTGCCGCGGTCCCGGGCCGGCCTCCGCCGCCGAGAAGGATTTGAGAAATCGAAACCTTGCGCGTGCGCGCCACCAAAAGAACAAGCCCGACTGACACAAAAAGGAGGAGGTGCAACACGAGGACTTCCCAGGAGGTCACCCATCCCAGTACTACTCTCGCCCAAGCACGCTTAACTTCGGAGTTCTGATGGGATCCGGTGCATTAGTGCTGGTATGATCGCACCTTTCAAGTGTGGCGCCATCAACTTCTTTATGCCTTCGCCAAGCCGCCGCGCGCTCTTCAAACGATCATAACTTTCTGTCCGGGATGAATCTCGAGGCCTAGGAGGCGCCGCTGGAAAGCTCGTCCTGAGCCCGCCGCCGTGCCAACCTGGGCTCGCCCAGTTGAGGTCGACCTCGATCCCAGAAACCTGTTCCCGGGCCCGTTTCGGAGCTTTTGCAGCAACGCCAAGGATCGGAGCCGCCGGGTGAGGAAACCGACCTGCCGCGGTCCCGGGCCCGCCTCCGCCGCCGAGAAGGATTTGAGAAATCGAAACCTTGCGCGTGCGCGCCACCAAAAGAACAAGCCTGACTGACGCAAAAAGGAGGAGGTGCAACACGAGGACTTCCCAGGAGGTCACCCATCCCAGTACTACTCTCGCCCAAGCACGCTTAACTGCGGAGTTCTAATGGGATCCGGTGCATTAGTGCTGGTATGATCGTACCTGTAAAGTGTGGCGCGATCAACTGCTTTATGCCTTCACAAGGCCGCCGCTCGCGTTTCAAACGATCATAACTTTCTGTCCGGGATGAATCTCGAGGCCCGGGAGGCGCCGCTGGAAAGCTCGTCCCGAGCCCGCCGCCGTCCCAACCAGGGCTCGCCCGGTTGAGGTCGACCTCGACCCTAGAAAGCTGTTCCGGGGCCCGTTTCGGAGCTTTTGCAGCAACGCCAAGGATCGGAGCCGCCGGGTGAGGAAACCGACCTGCCGCGGTCCCGGGCCCGCCTCCGCCGCCGAGAAGGATTTGAGAAATCGAAACCTTGCGCGTGCGCGCCACCAAAAGAACAAGCCCGACTGACGCAAAAAGGAGGAGGTGCAACACAAGGACTTCCCAGGAGGTCACCCATCCCAGTACTACTCTCGCCCAAGCACGCTTAACTGCGGAGTTCTGATGGGATCCGGTGCATTAGTGCTGGTATGATCGCACCTGTCAAGTGTGGCGCGATCAACTGCTTTATGCCTTCGCAAGGCCGCCGCGCGCGCTTCAAACGATCATAACTTTCTGTCCGGGATGAATCTCGAGGCCCGGGAGGCGCCGCTGGAAAGCTCGTCCTGAGCCCGCCGCCGTCCCAACCCGGGCTCGCCCAGTTGAGGTCGACCTCGACCCCAGAAACCTGTTCCAGGGCCTGCTTCGGATCTTTTGCAGCAACGCCAAGGATCGGAGCCGCCAGATGAGGAAACCGACCTGCCGCGGTCCCGGGCCCGCCTCCGCCGCCGAGAAGGATTTGAGAAATCGAAACCTTGCGCGTGCGCGCCACCAAAAGAACAAGCCTGACTGACGCAAAAAGGAGGAGGTGCAACACGAGGACTTCCCAGGAGGTCACCCATCCCAGTACTACTCTCGCCCAAGCACGCTTAGCTGCGGAGTTCTGATGGGATCCGGTGCATTAGTGCTGGTATGATCGCACCTGTCAAGTGTGGCGCGATCAACTTCTTTATGCCTTCGCCAGGCCGCCGCGCGCGCTTCAAACGATCATAACTTTCTGTCCGGGATGAATCTCGAGGCCCGGCAGGCGTCGCTGGAAAGCTCGTCCTGAGCCCGCCGCCGTCCCAACCGGGGCTTGCCCGGTTGAGGTCGACCTCGGCCCCAGAAACCTGTTCCAGGGCCCGTTTCGGAGCTTTTGCAGCAACGCCATGGATCTGAGCCGCCGGGTGAGGAAATCGACCTGCCGCGGTCCCGGGCCCGCCTCCGCCGCCGAGAAGGATTTGAGAAATCGAAACCTTGCGCGTGCGCGCCACCAAAAGAACAAGCCTGACTGACACAAAAAGGAGGAGGTGCAACACGAGGACTTCCCAGGAGGTCACCCATCCCAGTACTACTCTCGCCCAAGCACGCTTAACTGCGGAGTTCTGATGGGATCCGGTGCATTAGTGCTGGTATGATCGCACCTTTCAAGTGTGGCGCCATCAACTTCTTTATGCCTTCGCCAAGCCGCCGCGCGCTCTTCAAACGATCATAACTTTCTGTCCGGGATGAATCTCGAGGCCTAGGAGGCGCCGCTGGAAAGCTCGTCCTGAGCCCGCCGCCGTGCCAACCTGGGCTCGCCCGGTTGAGGTCGACCTCGACCCCAGAAACCTGTTCCCGGGCCCGTTTCGGAGCTTTTGCAGCAACGCCAAGGATCGGAGCCGCCGGGTGCGAAAACCGACCTGCCGCGATCCCGAGCCCGCCTCCGCCGCCGAGAAGGACTTGAGAAATCGAAACCTTGCGCGTGCGCGCCACCAAAAGAACAACCCCGACTGACGCAAAAAGGAGGAGGTGCAACACGAGGACTTCCCAGGAGGTCACCCATCCCAGTACTACTCTCGCCCAAGCACGCTTAACTGCGGAGTTCTGATGGGATCCGGTGCATTAGTGCTGGTATGATCGCACCTGTCAAGTGTGGCGCGATCAACTGCTTTATGCCTTCGCAAGGCCGCCGGGCGGGCTTCAAACGATCATAACTTTCTGTCCAGGATGAATCTCGAGGCCCGGGAGGCGCCGCTGGAAAGCTCGTCCTGAGCCCGCCGCCGTCCCAACCTTGGCTCGCCCGGTTGAGGTCGACCTCGACCCCAGAAACCTGTTCCCGGGCCTGTTTCGGATCTTTTGCAGTAATGCCAAGGATCGGAGCCGCCGGATAAGGAAATCGAGCTGCCGCGGTCCCGGGCCCGCCTCCGCCGCCGAGAAGGATTTGAGAAATCGAAACCTTGCGCGTGCGCGCCACCAAAAGAACAAGCCTGACTGACGCAAAAAGGAGGAGGTGCAACACGAGGACTTCCCAGGAGGTCACCCATCCCAGTACTACTCTCGCCCAAGCACGCTTAACTGCGGAGTTCTAATGGGATCCGGTGCATTAGTGCTGGTATGATCGTACCTGTAAAGTGTGGCGCGATCAACTGCTTTATGCCTTCACAAGGCCGCCGCTCGCGTTTCAAACGATCATAACTTTCTGTCCGGGATGAATCTCGAGGCCCGGGAGGCGCCGCTGGAAAGCTCGTCCTAAGCCCGCCGCCGTCCCAACCAGGGCTCGCCCGGTTGAGGTCGTCCTCGACCCTAGAAACCTGTTCCGGGGCCCGTTTCGGAGCTTTTGCAGCAACGCCAAGGATCGGAGCCGCCGGGTGAGGAAACCGACCTGCCGCGGTCCCGGGCCCGCCTCCGCTGCCAAGAAGGATTTGAGAAATCGAAACCTTGCTCGTGCGCGCCACCAAAAGAACAAGCCCGACTGACGCAAAAAGGAGGAGGTGCAACACAAGGACTTCCCAGGAGGTCACCCATCCCAGTACTACTCTCGCCCAAGCACGCTTAACTGCGGAGTTCTGATGGGATCCGGTGCATTAGTGCTGGTATGATCGCACCTGTCAAGTGTGGCGCGATCAACTGCTTTATGCCTTCGCAAGGCCACCGCGCGCGCTTCAAACGATCATAACTTTCTGTCCGGGATGAATCTCGAGGCCCGGGAGGCGCCGCTGGGAAGCTCGTCCTGAGCCCGTCGCCGTCCCAACCGGGGCTCGCCCGGTTGAGGTCGACCTCGACCCCAGAAACCTGTTCCGGGGCCCGTTTCGGAGCTTTTGCAGCAACGCCAAGGATCAGAGCCGCCAGGTGAGGAAACCGACCTGCCGCGGTCCCGGGCCCGCCTGCGCCGCCGAGAAGGATTTGAGAAATCGAAACCTTGCGCGTGCGCGCCACCAAAAGAACAAGCCCGACTGACGCAAAAAGGAGGAGGTGCAACACGAGGACTTCCCAGGAGGTCACCCATCCCAGTACTACTCTCGCCCAAGCACGCTTAACTGCGGAGTTCTGATGGGATCCGGTGCATTAGTGCTGGTATGATCGCACCTGTCAAGTGTGGCGCGATCAACTGCTTTATGCCTTCGCAAGGCCGCCGCGCGCGCTTCAAACGATCATAACTTTCTGTCCGGGATGAATCTCGAGGCCCGGGAGGCGCCGCTGGAAAGCTCGTCCTGAGCCCGCCGCCGTCCCAACCCGGGCTCGCCCGGTTGAGGTCGACCACGACCCCAGAAACCTGTTCCTGGGCCTGTTTCGGATCTTTTGCAGCAACGCCAAGGATCGGAGCCGCCGGATGAGGAAACCGACCTGCCGCGGTCCCGGGCCCGCCTCCGCCGCCGAGAAGGATTTGAGAAATCGAAACCTTGCGCGTGCGCGCCACCAAAAGAACAAGCCTGACTGACGCAAAAAGGAGGAGGTGCAACACGAGGACTTCCCAGGAGGTCACCCATCCCAGTACTACTCTCGCCCAAGCACGCTTAGCTGCGGAGTTCTGATGGGATCCGGTGCATTAGTGCTGGTATGATCGCACCTGTCAAGTGTGGCGCGATCAACTTCTTTATGCCTTCGCCAGGCCGCCGTGCGCGCTTCAAACGATCATAACTTTCTGTCCGGGATGAATCTCGAGGCCTAGGAGGCGCCGCTGGAAAGCTCGTCCTGAGCCCGCCGCCGTGCCAACCCGGGCTCGCCCGGTTGAGGTCGACCTCGACCCCAGAAACCTGTTCCCGTGCCCGTTTTGGAGCTTTTGCAGCAACGCCAAGGATCGGAGCCGCCGGGTGCGGAAACCGACCTGCCGCGATCCCGGGCCCGCCTCCGCCGCCGAGAAGGATTTGAGAAATCGAAACCTTGCGCGTGCGCGCCACCAAAAGAACCAGCCCGACTGACGCAAAAAGGAGGAAGTGCAACATGAGGACTTCCCAGGAGGTCACCCATCCCAGTACTTCTCTCGCCCAAGCACGCTTAACATCGGAGTTCTGATGGGATCGGGTGCATTAGTGCTGGTATGATCGTACCTGTCAAGTGTGGCGCGATCAACTCCTTTATGCCTTCGCCAGGCCGCCGCGCGCGCTTCAAACTATTATAACTTTCTGTCCGGGATGAATCTCCAAGCCCGGGAGGCGCCGCTGGAAAGCTTGTCTTGAGCCCGCCGCCGTCCCAACCAGGGCTCGCCTGGTTGAGGTCGACCTCGACCCCAAAAACCTGTTCCGGGGCCCGTTTCGGAGCTTTTGCAGCAACGCCAAGGATCGGAGCCGCCGGGTGAGGAAACTGACCTGCCGCGGTCTTGCGCCTGCCTCCGCCGCCGAGAAGGATTTGAGAAATCGAAACCTTGCGCGTGCGCGCCACCAAAAGAACAAGCCCGACTGATGCAAAAAGGAGGAGGTGCAACACGAGGACTTCCCAGGAGGTCACCCATCCCAGTACTACTCTCCCCCAAGCACGGTTAACTGCGGAGTTCTGATGGGATCCGGTGCATTAGTGCTGGTATGATCGCACCTGTCAAGTGTGGCGCGATCAACTTCTTTATGCCTTCGCCAGGCCGCCGCGCGCGCTTCAAACGATCATAACTTTCTGTCCGAGGTGAATCTCGAGGCCCGGGAGGCGTCGCTGGATAGCTCGTCCTGAGCCCGCCGCCGTCCCCACAAGGGCTTGCCCGGTTGAGGTCGACCTCGGCCCCAGAAACCTGTTCCGGGGCCCGTTTCGGAGCTTTTGCAGCAACGCCAAGGATCTGAGCCGCCGGGTGAGGAAGTCGACCTGCCGCGGTCCCGGGCCCGCCTCCGCCGCTGAGAAGGATTTGAGAAATCGAAACCTTGCGCGTGCGCGCCACCAAAAGAACAAGCCCGACTGACGCAAAAAGGAGGAGGTGCAACACGAGGACTTCCCAGGAGGTCACCCATCCCAGTACTACTCTCGCCCAAGCACGCTTAACTGCGGAGTTCAGATGGGATCCGGTGCATTAGGGCTGGTATGATCGCACCTATCAAGTGTGGCGCGATCAACTGCTTTATGCCTTCGCAAGACCGCCGCGCGCGCTTCAAACGATCATAACTTTTTGTCTGGGATGAATCTCGAGGCCCGCGAGGCGCCGCTGGAAAGCTCGTCTTGAGCCCGCCGCCGTCCCAACCTGGGCTCGCCCGGTTGAGGTCGACCTCGACCCCAGAAACCTGTTTCGGGGTCAGTTTCGGATCTTTTGCAGCAACGCCAAGGATCGGAGACGCCGGGTGAGGAAATCGACCTGCCGCGGTCCCGGGCGCGCCTCCGCTGCCGAGAAGGATTTGAGAAATCGAAACCTTGCGCGTGCGCGCCGCCAAAAGAACAACCCCGACGGACGCAAAAAGGAGGAGGTGCAACACGAGGACTTCCCAGGAGGTCACCCATCCCAGTACTACTCTCGCCGAAGCACGCTTAACTGCGGAGTTCTGATGGGATCCGGTGCATTAGTGCTTGTATGATCGCACCTGTCAAGTGTGGCGCGATCAACTTCTTTATGCCTTCGCCAGGCCGCCGCGCGCTCTTCAAACAATCATAACTTTCTGTCTGGGATGAATCTCGAGGCACGGGAGGCGCCGCTGGAAAGCTCGTCCTGAGCCCGCCGCCGTCCCAACCCGGGCTTGCCCGGTTGAGGTCGACCTCGACCCCAGAAACCTGTTTCGGGGCCCGTTTCAGAGCTTTTGCAGCAACGCCAAGGATCGGAGCCGCCGGGTTAGGAAATCGACCTGCCGCGGTCCCGGGCCCGTCTCCGCCGCCGAGAAGGATTTGAGAAATCGAAACCTTGCGCGTGCGCGCAACCAAATGAACAAGCCCGACTGACGCAAAAAGGAGGAGGTGCAACACGAGAACTTCCCAGGAGGTCACCCATCCCAGTACTACTCTCGCCGAAGCACGCTTAACTGCGGAGTTCTGATGGGATCCGGTGCACTAGTGCTGGTATGATCGCACCTGTCAAGTGTGGCGCGATCAACTGCTTTATGCCATCGCCAGGCCGCCGCGCGCGCTTAAAACGATCATAACTTTCTGTCCGGGATGAATCTCGAGGACCGGGAGGCGCCGCTGGGAAAGCTCTTCCTAAGCCCGCCGTCGTCCCAACCAGGGCTCGCCCGGTTGAGGTCGACCTCGACCCCAGAAACCTGTTCCCGGGCCCGTATCGGAGCTTTTGCAGCAACGCCAAGGATGAGAGCCGCCGGGTGCGGAAACCGACCTGCCGCGGTCCCGAGCCCGCCTCCGCCGCCGAGAAGGATTTGAGAAATCGAAACCTTTCGCGTGCGCGCCACCAAAAGAACAAGCCTGACTGACGCAAAAAGGAGGAGGTGCATCACGAGGACATCCCAGGAGGTCACCCATCCCAGTACTACTCTCGCCCAAGCACGCTTAACTGCGCAGTTCTGATGGGATCCGGTGCATTAGTGCTGGTATGATCGCACCTGTCAAGTGTGCGCGCGATCAACTGCTTTATGCCTTCGCCAGGCCGCCGCGCGCGATTCAAACGATCATAACTTTCTGTCCGGGATGAATCTCGAGGCCTGGGAGGCGCCGCTGGAAAGCTCGTCATCAGCCCGCCGCCGTCCCTACCGGGGCTCGCCCGGTTGAGGTCGACCTCGACCCCAGAAACCTGTTCCGGGGCCCGTTTCGGAGCTTTTGCAGCAACGCCAAGGATCGGAGCCGCCGGGTGAGGAAACCGACCTGCCGCGGTCCCAGGCCCGCCTCTGCCGCCGAGAAGGATTTGAGAAATCGAAACCTTGCGCGTGCCCGCCACCAAAAGAACAAGCCCGACTGACGCAAAAAGGAGGAGGTGCAACACGAGGACTTCCCAGGAGGTCACCCATCCCAGTACTACTCTCGCCGCGATCAACTCTTTTATGCCTTCGCCAGGCCGCCGCGCGCACTTCAAACCATCATAACTTTCTGTCCGGGATGAATCTCGAGGCCCGTGAGGCGCCGCAGGAAAGCTCGTCCTGAGCCCGCCGCCGTCCCAACCAGGGCTCGCCCGGGGTAGGTCGACCTCGACCGTAGAAACCTGTTCCGGGGCCCGTTTCGGAGCTTTTGCAGCAACGCCAAGGATCAGAGCCGCCAGGTGAGGAAACTGACCTGCCGTGGTCCCAGGCCCGCCTCTGCCGCCGAGAAGGATTTGAGAAATCGAAACCTTACGCGTGCGCGCCACCAAAAGAACAAGCCCGACTGACGCAAAAAGGAGGAGGTGCAACACGAAGACTTCCCAGGAGGTCACCCATCCCAGTACTATTCTCGCCCAAGCACGCTTAACTGCGGAGTTCTGATGGGATCCGGTGCATTAGTGCTGGTATGATCGCACCTGTCAAGTGTGCGCGCGATCAACTATTTCATGCCTTCGCCAGGACGCCGCGCGCGATTCTAACGATCATAACGTTCTGTCCGGGATGAATCTCAAGGCCCGGGAGGCGCCGCTGGAAAGCTCGTCCTGAGCCCGCCGCCGACCCAACCTGGGCTCGCCCGGTTGAGGTCGACCTCGACCCCAGAAACCTGTTCCGGGGCCCGTTTCGGGGCTTTTGCAGCAACGCCAAGGATCGGAGCTACCGAGTGAGGAAACCGACCTGCCGCGGTCCCGGGCCCGCCTCTGCCGCCGAGAAGGATTTGAGAAATCGAAACCTTGCGCGTGCGCGCAACCAAATGAACAAGCCCGACTGACGCAAAAAGGAGGAGGTGCAACACGAGAACTTCCCAGGAGGTCACCCATCCCAGTACTACTCTCGCCGAAGCACGCTTAACTGCGGAGTTCTGATGGGATCCGGTGCACTAGTGCTGGTATGATCGCACCTGTCAAGTGTGGCGCGATCAACTGCTTTATGCCATCGCCAGGCCGCCGCTCGCGCTTAAAACGATCATAACTTTCTGTCCGGGATGAATCTCGAGGACCGGGAGGCGCCGCTGGGAAAGCTCTTCCTAAGCCCGCCGTCGTCCCAACCAGGGCTCGCCCGGTTGAGGTCGACCTCGACCCCAGAAACCTGTTCCTGGGCCCGTTTCGGAGCTTTTGCAGCAACGCCAAGGATGAGAGCCGCCGGGTGCGGAAACCGACCTGCCGCGGTCCCGAGCCCGCCTCCGCCGCCGAGAAGGATTTGAGAAATCGAAACCTTTCGCGTGCGCGCCACCAAAAGAACAAGCCTGACTGACGCAAAAAGGAGGAGGTGCATCACGAGGACATCCCAGGAGGTCACCCATCCCAGTACTACTCTCGCCCAAGCACGCTTAACTGCGCAGTTCTGATGGGATCCGGTGCATTAGTGCTGGTATGATCGCACCTGTCAAGTGTGCGCGCGATCAACTGCTTTATGCCTTCGCCAGGCCGCCGCGCGCGATTCAAACGATCATAACTTTCTGTCCGGGATGAATCTCGAGGCCTGGGAGGCGCCGCTGGAAAGCTCGTCATCAGCCCGCCGCCGTCCCTACCGGGGCTCGCCCGGTTGAGGTCGACCTCGACCCCAGAAACCTGTTCCGGGGCCCGTTTCGGAGCTTTTGCAGCAACGCCAAGGATCGGAGCCGCCGGGTGAGGAAACCGACCTGCCGCGGTCCCAGGCCCGCCTCTGCCGCCGAGAAGGATTTGAGAAATCGAAACCTTGCGCGTGCCCGCCACCAAAAGAACAAGCCCGACTGACGCAAAAAGGAGGAGGTGCAACACGAGGACTTCCCAGGAGGTCACCCATCCCAGTACTACTCTCGCCGCGATCAACTCTTTTATGCCTTCGCCAGGCCGCCGCGCGCACTTCAAACCATCATAACTTTCTGTCCGGGATGAATCTCGAGGCCCGTGAGGCGCCGCAGGAAAGCTCGTCCTGAGCCCGCCGCCGTCCCAACCAGGGCTCGCCCGGGGTAGGTCGACCTCGACCGTAGAAACCTGTTCCGGGGCCCGTTTCGGAGCTTTTGCAGCAACGCCAAGGATCAGAGCCGCCAGGTGAGGAAACTGACCTGCCGTGGTCCCAGGCCCGCCTCTGCCGCCGAGAAGGATTTGAGAAATCGAAACCTTACGCGTGCGCGCCACCAAAAGAACAAGCCCGACTGACGCAAAAAGGAGGAGGTGCAACACGAGGACTTCCCAGGAGGTCACCCATCCCAGTACTACTCTCGCCCAAGCACGCTTAACTGCGGAGTTCTGATGGGATCCGGTGCATTAGTGCTGGTATGATCGCACCTGTCAAGTGTGGTGCGATCAACTCTTTTATGCCTTCGCCAGGCCGCCGCTCGCGCTTCATACCATCATAACTTTCTGTCCGGGATGAATCTCGAGGCCCGTGAGGCGCCGCTGGAAAGCTCATCCTGAGCCTGCCGCCGTCCCAACCAGGGCTCGCCCGGGGTAGGTCGACCTCGACCGCAGAAACCTGTTCCGGGGCCCGTTTCGGAGCTTTTGAAGCAACGCCAAGGATCGGAGCCGCCGGGTGAGGAAACCGACCTGCCGCGGTCCCGGGCCGGCCTCTGCCGCCGAGAAGGATTTGAGAAATCGAAACCTTGCGCGTGCGCGCCACCAAAAGAACAAGCCCGACTGACGCAAAAAGGAGGAGGTGCAACACGAGGACTTCCCAGGAGGTCACCCATCCCAGTACTACTCTCGCCCAAGCACGCTTAACTGCGGAGTTCTGATGGGATCCGGTGCACTAGTGCGGGTATGATCGCACCTGTCAAGTGTGGCGCGATCAACTGCTTTATACCATCGCCAGGCCGCCGCGCGCGCTTCAAACGATCATAACTTTCTGTCTTGGATGAATCTCGAGGCCCGAGAGGCGCCGCTGGGAAAGCTCGTCCTGAGCCCGCCGCCGTCCCAACCAGGGCTCGCCCGGTTGAGGTCGACCTCGACCCCAGAAACCTGTTCCCGGACCCGTTTCGGAGCTTTTGCAGCAACGCCAAGGATCAGAGCCGCCGGGTGCGGAAACCGACCTGCCGCGGTCCCGGGCCTGCCTCCGCCGCCGAGAAGGATTTGAGAAATCGAAACCTTTCGCGTGCGCGCCACCAAAAGAACAAGCCTGACTGACGCAAAAAGGAGGAGGTGCAACACGAGGACATCCCAGGAGGTCACCCATCCCAGTACTACTCTCGCCCAAGCACGCTTAGCTGCGGAGTTCTGATGGGATCCGGTGCATTAGTGCTGGTATGATCGCACCTGTCAAGTGTGCGCGCGATGAACTATTTCATGCCTTCGCCAGGCCGCCGCGCGCGATTCTACCGATCATAACTTTTGTGCCGGGATGAATCTCGAGGATCGGGAGGCGCTGCTGGAAAGCTCGTCCTGAGCCCGCCGCCGTCCCAACAGGGGCTTGCCCGGTTGAGGTTGACCTCGACCCCAGAAACCTGTTCCGGGGCCCGTTTCGGAGCTTTTGCAGCAACGCCAAGGATCAAAGCCGCCGGGTGAGGAAACCGACCTGCCGCGGTCCCCAGCCCGCCTCTGCCGCCGAGAAGGATTTGAGAAATCGAAACCTTACGCTTGCGCGCCATCAAAAGAACAAGCCCGACTGACGCAAAAAGGAGGAGGTGCAACACGAGGACTTCCCAGGAGGTCACCCATCCCAGTACTACTCTCGCCCAAGCACGCTTAACTGCGGAGTTCTGATGGGATCCGGTGCATTAGTGCTGGTATGATCGCACCTGTCAAGTGTGTGCGCGATCAACTGCTTTATGCCTTCGCCAGGCCGCCGCGCGCGATTCAAACGATCATAACTTTCTGTCCGGGATGAATCTCGAGGCTTGGGAGGCGCCGCTGGAAAGCTCGTCCTCAGCCCGCTGCCGTCCCAACCGGGGCTCGCCCGGTTGAGGTCGACCTCGACCCTAGAAACCTGTTCCGGGGCCCGTTTCGGAGGTTTTGCAGCAACGCCAAGGATCGGAGCCGCCGGGTGAGGAAACCGCCTTGCCGCGGTCCCGGGTCCGCCTCTGCCGCCGAGAAAGATTTGAGAAATCGAAACCTTGCGCGTGCGCGCCACCAAAAGAACAAGCCCGACTGACGCAAAAAGGAGGAGGTGCAACACGAGGACTTCCCAGGAGGTCACCCATCCCAGTACTACTCTCGCCCAAGCACGCTTAACTGCGGAGTTCTGATGGGATCCGGTGCATTAGTGCTGGTATGATCGAACCTGTCAAGTGTGCGCGCGATCAACTCTTTTATGCCTTCGCCAGGCCGCCGCGCGCGATTCAAACGATCATAACTTTCTGTCCGGGATGAATCTCGAGGCCCGGGAGGCGGCGCTGGAAAGCTCGTCCTGAGCCCGCCGCCGTTCCAACCGGGGCTCGCCCGGTTGAGGTCGACCTCGACCCCAGAAACCTGTTCCGGGGCCCGTTTCGGAGCTTTTGCAGCAACGCCAAGGATGGGAGCCGCCGGGAGAAGAAACCGACCTGCCGCGGTCCCATGCCCGCCTTCGCCACCGAGAAGGATTTGACAAATCGAAACCTTGTGTGTGCGTGCCACCAAAAGAACAAGCCCGACTGACACAAAAAGGAGGAGGTGCAACACGAGGACCTCCTAGGAGGTCACCCATCCCAGTACTACTCTCGCCCAAGCACGCTTAACTGCGGAGTTCTGATGGGATTCGGTGCACTAGTGCCGGTATGATCGCACCTGTCAAGTGTGGCGCGATCAACTGCTTTATGCCATCGCAAGGTCGCCGTGCGCGCTTCAAAAGATCATAACTTTCTGTCTGGGAAGAATCTCGAGGCCCGGGAGGCGCCGCTGGGAAAGCTCGTCGTGAGCCCGCCGCCGTCCCAACCTGGGCTCGCCCGGTTGAGGTCGACCTCGACTCTAGAAACCTGTTCCCGGGCCCGTTTCGGAGCTTTTGCAGCAACGCCAAGGATCAGAGCCGCCGGGTGCGGAAACCGACCTGCCGCGGTCCCAGGCCCGTCTCCGCCGCCGAGAAGGATTTGAGAAATCGAAACCTTTCGCGTGCGCGCCACCAAAAGAACAAGCCCGACTGACGCAAAAAGGAGGAGGTGCAACACGAGGACATCCCAGGAGGTCACCCATCCCAGTACTACTCTCGCCCAAGCACGCTTAACTGCGGAGTTCTGATGGGATCCGGTGCATTAGTGCTGGTAAGATCGCACCTGTCAAGTGTGCGCGCGATCAACTGCTTTATGCCTTCGCCAGGCCGCAGCGCGCGATTCAAGCGATCATCACTTTCTGTCCGGGATGAATCTCGAGGCCTGGGAGGCGCCGCTGGAAAGCTCGTCCTCAGCCCGCAGCCGTCCCAATCGGGGCTCGCCCGGTTGAGGTCGACCTCGACCCTAGAAACCTGTTCCGGGGCCCGTTTCGGAGGTTTTGCAGCAACGCCAAGGATCGGAGCCGCCGGGTGAGGAAACCACCCTGCCGCGGTCCCGGGTCCGCCTCTGCCGCCGAGAAGGATTTGAGAAATCGAAACCTTGCGCGTGCGCGCCACCAAAAGAACAAGCCCGACTGACGCAAAAAGGAGGAGCTGCAACACGAGGACTTCCCAGGAGGTCACCCATCCCAGTACTAATCTCGCCCAAGCACGCTTAACTGCGGAGTTCTGATGGGATCCGGTGCATTAGTGCTGGTATGATCGAACCTGTCAAGTGTGCGCGCGATCAACTCTTTTATGCCTTCGCCAGGCCGCCGCGCGCGATTCAAACGATCATAACTTTCTGTCCGGGATGAATCTCGAGGCCCGGGAGGCGGCGCTGGAAAGCTCGTCCTGAGCCCGCCGCCGTCCCAACCAGGGCTCGCCCGGTTGAGGTTGACCTCGACCCCAGAAACCTGTTCCGGGGGCTGTTTCGGAGCTTTTGCAGCAACGCCAAGGATGGGAGCCGTCGGGAGAAGAAACCGACCTGCCGCGGTCTCGGGCCCGCCTTCGCCACCGAGAAGGATTTGACAAATCGAAACCTTGTGTGTGCGTGCCACCAAAAGAACAAGCCCGACTGACACAAAAAGGAGGAGGTGCAACACGAGGACCTCACAGGAGGTCACCCATCCCAGTACTACTCTCGCCCAAGCACGCTTAACTGCGGAGTTCTGATGGGATCCGGTGCACTAGTGCTGGTATGATCGAACCTGTCAAGTGTGCGCGCGATCAACTGTTTTATACTTTCGCCAGGCCGCCGCGCGCGATTCAAACGATCATAACTTTCTGTCCGGGATGAATCTCGAGGCCTGGGAGGCGCCGCTGGAAAGCTCGTCCTCAGCCCGCAGCCGTCCCAACCGGGGCTCGCCAGGTTGAGGTCGACCTCGACCCTAGAAACCTGTTCCGGGGCCCGTTTCGGAGGTTTTGCAGCAACGCCAAGGATCGGAGCCGCCGGGTGAGGAAACCGCCCTGCCGCGGTCCCGGGTCCGCCTCTGCCGCGGAGAAGGATTTGAGAAATCGAAACCTTGCGCGTGTGCGCCACCAAAAGAACAAGCCCGACTGACGCAAAAAGGAGGAGGTGCAACACGAGGACTTCTCAGGAGGTCACCCATCCCAGTACTACTCTCGCCCAAGCACGCTTAACTGCGGAGTTCTGATGGGATCCGATGTTTTAGTGCTGGTATGATCGAACCTGTCAAGTGTGCGCGCGATCAACTCTTTTATGCCTTCGCCAGGCCGCCGCGCGCGATTCAAACGATCAGAACTTTCTGTCCGGGATGAATCTCGAGGCCCGGGAGGCAGCGCTGGAAAGCTCGTCCTGAGCCCGCCGCCGTCCCAACCTGGGGCTCGCCCGGTTGAGGTTGACCTCGACCCCAGAAACCTGTTCCGGGGCCCGTTTCAGAGCTTTGGCAGCAACGCCAAGGATGGGAGCCGCTGGGTGAAGAAACCGACCTGCCGCAGTCCCGGGCCTGCCTTCGCCACCGAGAAGGATTTGACAAATCGAAACCTTGTGTGTGCGTGCCACCAAAAGAACAAGCCCGACTGACACAAAAAGGAGGAGGTGTAACACGAGGACCTCCCAGGAGGTCACCCATCCCAGTACTACTCTCGCCCAAGCACGCTTAACTGCGGAGTTCTGATGGGATCCGGTGCACTAGTGCCGGTATGATCGCACCTGTCAAGTGTGCGCGCCATCAACTCTTTTATGCCTTCGCCAGGCCGCCGCGCGCGATTCAAACGATCAGAACTTTCTGTCCGGGATGAATCTCGAGGCCCGGGAGGCGCCGCTGGGAAAGCTCGTCCTGAGCCCGCCGCCGTCCCAACCTGGGCTCGCCCGGTTGAGGTCGACCTCGACCCCAGAAACCTGTTCCCGGGCCCGTTTCGGAGCTTTTGCAGCAACGCCAAGGATCAGAGCCGCCGGGTGCGGAAACGGACCTGCCGCGGTCCCAGGCCCGCCTCCGCCGCCGAGAAGGATTTGAGAAATCGAAACCTTTCGCGTGCGCGCCACCAAAAGAACAAGCCCGACTGACGCAAAAAGGAGGAGGTGCAACACGAGGACATCCCAGGAGGTCACCCATCCCAGTACTACTCTCGCCCAAGCACGCTTAACTGCGGAGTTCTGATGGGATCCGGTGCATTAGTGCTGGTATGATCGCACCTGTCAAGTGTGCGCGCGATCAACTCTTTCATGCCTTCGCCAGGCCGCCGCGCGCGATTCAAACGATCATAACTTTCTGGCCGGGAAGAATCTCGAGGCCCGGGAGGCGCCGCTGGAAAGCTCGTCCTGAGCCCGTCGCCGTCCCAACCGGGGCTTGCCCGGTTGAGGTTGACCTCGACCCCAGAAACCTGTTCCCGGGCCCGTTTCGGAGCTTTTGCAGCAACGCCAAGGATCAGAGCCGCCGGGTGCGGAAACGGACCTGCCGCGGTCCCAGGCCCGCCTCCGCCGCCGAGAAGGATTTGAGAAATCGAAACCTTGCGCGTGCGCGCCACCAAAAGAACAAGCCCGACTGACGCAAAAAGGAGGAGGTGCAACACGAGGACTTCCCAGGAGGTCACCCATCCCAGTACTACTCTCGCCCAAGCACGCTTAACTGCGGAGTTCTGATGGGATCCGGTGCACTAGTGCTGGTATGATCGCACCTGTCAAGTGTGGCGCGATCAACTGCTTTATGCCATCGCCAGGCCGCCGCGCGCGCTTCAAACGATCATAACTTTCTGTCTGGGATGAATCTCGAGGCCCGGGAGGCGCCGCTGGGAAAGGTCGTCCTGAGCCCGCCGCCGTCCCAACCAGGGCTCGCCCGGTTGAGGTCGACCTCGACCCCAGAAACCTGTTCCCGGGCCCGTTTCGGAGCTTTTGCAGCAACGCCAAGGATCAGAGCCGCCGGGTGCGGAAACTGACCTACCGCGGTCCCGGGCAAGCCTCCGCCGCCGAGAAGGATTTCAGAAATCGAAACCTTTCGCGTGTGCGCCACCAAAAGAACAACCCCGACTGACGCAAAAAGGAGGAGGTGCAACACGAGGACATCCCAGGAGGTCACCCATCCCAGTACTACTCTCGCCCAAGCATGCTTAACTGCGGAGTTCTGATGGGATCCGGTGCATTAGTGCGGGTATGATCGCACCTGTCAAGTGTGCGCACGATCAACTGCTTTATGCCTTCGCCAGGCCGCCGTGCGCGATTCAAACGATCATAACTTTCTGGCCGGGATGAATCTCGAGGCCTGGGAGGCGGCGCTGGAAAGCTCGTCCTCAGCCCGCCGCCGTCCCAACCGGGGCTCGCCTGGTTGAGGTCGACCTCGACCCCAGAAACCTGTTCCGGGGCCCGTTCCGGAGGTTTTGCAGCAACGCCAAGGATCGGAGCCGCCGGGTGAGGAAACCGCCCTGCTGCGGTCCCGGGTCCGCCTCTTCCGCCGAGAAGGATTTGAGAAATCGAAACCTTGCGCGTGCGCGCCACCAAAAGAACAAGCCCGACTGACGCAAAAAGGAGGAGGTGCAACACGAGGACTTCCCAGGAGGTCACCCATCCCAGTACTACTCTCGCCCAAGCACGCTTAACTGCGGAGTTCTGATGGGATCCGATGCATTAGTGCTGGTATGATCGCACCTGTCAAGTGTGCGCGCGATCAACTCTTTTATGCCTTCGCCAGGCCGCCGCGCGCGATTCAAACGATCATAACTTTCTGTCCGGGATGAATCTCGAGGCCCGGGAGGCGGCGCTGGAAAGCTCGTCCTGAGCCCGCCGCCGTCCCAACCGGGGCTCGCCCGGTTGAGGTTGACCTCGACCCCAGAAACCTGTTCCGAGGCCCGTTTCGGAGCTTTTGCAGCAACGCCAAGGATGGGAGCCGCCGGGTGAAGAAACTGACCTGCCGCGGTCCCGGGCCCGCCTCCGCCACCGAGAAGGATTTGAAAAATCGAAACCTTGTGCGTGCGTGCCACCAAAAGAACAAGCCCGACTGACGCAAAAAGGAGGAGGTGCAACAAAGGACTTCCCAGGAGGTCACCCATCCCAGTACTACTCTCGCCCAAGCACGCTTAACTGCGGAGTTCTGATGGGATCTGGTGCACTAGTGCTGGTATGATCGCACCTGTCAAGTGTGGCGCGATCAACTGCTTTATGCCATCGGTAGGTCGCCGCGCGCGCTTCAAACGATCATAACTTTCTGTCTGGGATGAATCTCGAGGCCCGGGAGCCGCCGCTGGGAAAGCTCGTCCTGAGCCCGTCGCCGTCCCAACCGGGGCTTGCCCGGTTGAGGTTGACCTCGACCCCAGAAACCTGTTCCGGGGCCCGTTTCGGAGCTTTTGCAGCAACGCCAAGGATCGGAGCCGCCGGGTGAGGAAACCGACCTGCCGCGGTCCCGGGCCCACCTCTGCCGCCGAGACGGATTTGAGAAATCGAAACCTTGCGCGTGCGCGCCACCAAAAGAACAAGCCCGACTGACGCAAAAAGGAGGAGGTGCAACACGAGGACATCCCAGGAGGTCACCCATCCCAGTACTACTCTCGCCCAAGCACGCTTAACTGCGGAGTTCTGATGGGATCCGGTGCATTAGTGCTGGTATGATCGCACCTGTCAATGTGCGCGCGATCAACTCTTTCATGCCTTCGCCAGGCCGCCGCGCGCGATTCAAACGATCATAACTTTCTGGCCGGGATGAATCTCGAGGCCCGGGAGGCGCCGCTGGAAAGCTCGTCCTGAGCCCGTCGCCGTCCCAACCGGGGCTTCCCCGGTTGAGGTTGACCTCGACCCCAGAAACCTGTTCCGGGGCCCGTTTCGGAGCTTTTGCAGCAACGCCAAGGATCGGAGCCGCCGGGTGCCGAAACCGACCTGCCGCGGTCCCGGCCCGCCCCCGCCGCTGAGAAGGATTTGAGAAATCGAAACCTTGCGCGTGCGCGCCACCAAAAGAACAAGCCCGACTGACGCGAAAAGGAGGAGGTGCAACACGAGGACTTCCCAGGAGGTCACCCATCCCAGTACTACTCTCGCCCAAGCACGCTTAACTGCGGAGTTCTGATGGGATCCGGTGCATTAGTGCTGGTATGCTCGCACCTGTCAAGTGTGCGCGCGATCAACTGCTTTATGCCTTCGCCAGGCCGCCGCGCGCGATTTAAACGATCATAACTTTCTGTCTGGGATGAATCTCGAGGTCCGGAAGGCGCCGCTGGAATGCTCGGCCTCAGCCCGCCGCCGTCCCAACCGGGGCTCGCCCGGTTGAGGTCGACCTCGACCCCCGAAACCTGTTCCGGGGCCCGTTTCGGAGCTTTTGCAGCAACGCCATGGATCGGAGCCGCCGGGTGATGAAACTGACCTGCCGCGGTCCCGGGCCCGCCTCCGCCGCCGAGAAGGATTTGAGAAATCGAATCCTTGCGCGTGCGCGCCACCAAAAGAACAAGCCCGACTGACGCAAAAAGGAGGAGGTGCAACACGAGGACTTCCCAGGAGGTCACCCATCCCAGTACTACTCTCGCCCAAGCACGCTTAACTGCGGAGTTCTGATTGGATCCGGCGCATTAGTGCTGGTATGATTGCACCTGTCAAGTGTGGCGCGATCAACTCCTTTATGCCTTCGCCAGGCCGCCGCGCGCGCTTCAAACGATCATAACTTTCAGTCCGTGATGAATCTCGAGGCCCGGGAGGCGCCGCATGAAAGCTCTCCCCGAGCCCGCCGCCGTCCCAACCAGGGTTCGCCTGGTTGAGGTCGTCCTCGACCGCAGAAACCTTTTCCGGGGCCCGTTTCGGAGCTTTTGCAGCAACGCCAAGGATCAGAGCCGCCAGGTGAGGAAACCGACCTGCCGCGGTCCCGAGCCTGCCTCCGCCGCCGAGAAGGATTTGAGAAATCGAAACCTTGCGCGTGCGCGCCACAGAAAGAACAAGCCCGATTCATGCAAAAAGGAGGAGGTACAACACGAGGACTTCCCAGGAGGTCACCCATCCCAGTACTACTCTCGCCCAAGCACGCTTAACTGCGGAGTTCCGATGGGATCCGGTGCATTAGTGCTGGTATGATTGTACCTGTCAAGTGTGGCGCGATCAACTGCTTTATGCCTTCGCCAGGCCGCCGCGCGCGCTTCAAACGATCATAACCTTCAGTCTGGGATGAATCTCGAGGCCCGGGAGGCGCCGCTGGAAAGCAAGTCCTGAGCCCGCCGCCGTCTGAACCAGGGCTCGCCCGGTTGAGGTCGACCTCGACCCCAGAAACCTGTTCCGGGGCCTTTTCGGAGCTTTTGCAGCAACGCCAAGGATCGGAGCAGCCGGGTGAGGAAACCGACCTGCCGCGGTCCCGGGCCCGCCTCCGCCACCGAGAAGGATTTTAGAAACGAAACCTTGCGCGTGCGCGCCACCGAAAGAACAAGCCCGACTGACGCAAAAAGGACGAGGTGCAACAAGAGGACTTCCCAGGAGGTCACCCATCCCAGTACTACTCTCGCCCAAGCACGCTTACCTGCGGAGTTCTGATCGGATCCGGTGCATTAGTGCTGGTATGATCGCACCTGTCAAGTGTGGCGCGATCAACTGCTTTATGCCTTCACAAGGCCGCCGCGCGCGCTTCAAACCATCATAACTTTCTGTCCGGGATGAATCTCGAGGCCCGGGAGGCGTTGCTGGAAAGCTCGTCCCGAGCCCGCCGCCGTCCCAACCAGGGCTCGCCCGGTTGAGGTCAACCTCGACCCCAGAAACCTGTTCTGGGGCCCGTTTCGGAGCTTTTGCAGCAACGCCAAGGATCGGAGCCGCCGGGTGAGGAAACCGACCTGCCGCAGTCCCCGGCCCGCATCTGATGTCGAGAAGGATTTGAGAAATCGAAACCTTACGCGTGCGCGCCACCGAAAGAACAAGCCCGACTGACGCAAAAAGGAGGAGGTGCAACACGAGGACTTCCCAGGAGGTCACCCATCCCAGTACTACTCTCGCGCAAGCACACTTAACTGCAGAGTTCTGATCGGATCCAGTGCATTAGTGCTGGTATGATCGCACCTATCAAGTGTGGCGCGATCAACTGCTTTATCCCTTCGCAAGACCGCCGCGCGCGCTTCAAACGATCATAACTTTCTGTACGGGATGAATCTCGAGGCCCGGGAGGCATCGCTGGAAAGCTCGTCCCGAGCCCGCCGCCGTCCCAACCAGGACTCGCCCGGTTGAGGTCGACCTCGACCCCAGAAACCTGTTCTGGGGCCCGTTTCGGAGCTTTTACAGCAACGCCAAGGATCGGAGCCGCCGGGTGAGGAAACCGACCTGCCGCAGTCCCCGGCCCGCATCCGATGTCGAGAAGGATTTGAGAAATCGAAACCTTGCGCGTGCGCGCCACCGAAAGAACAAGCCCGACTGGCGCAAAAAGGAGGAGGTGCAACACGAGGACTTCCCAGGAGGTCACCCATCCCAGTACTACTCTCGCCCAAGCACGCTTAATTGCGGTGTTCTGATCGGATCCGGTGCATTAGTGCTGGTATGATCGCACCTGTCAAGTGTGGCGCGATCAACTGCTTTATGCCTTCGCCAAGCCTTCGCGCGCGCTTCAAACGATCATAACTTTCTGTCCCGGATGAATCTCGAGGCCCGGGAGGCGTCGCTGGAAAGCTCGTCCCGAGCCCGCCGCCGTCCCAACCTGGGCTCGCCCGGTTGAGGTCGACCTCGACCCCAGAAACCTGTTCTGGGGCCTGTTTCGGAGCTTTTGCAGCAACGCCAAGGATCGGATCCGCCAGGTGAGGAAACTGACCTGCTGCGGTCCCGGGCCCGCCTCCGCCGCCGAGAAGGATTTGAGAAATCGAAACCTTGCGCGTGCGCGCCACCGAAAGAATAAGCCCGACTGACGCAAAAAGGAGGAGGTGCAACACGAGGACTTCCCAGGAGATCACCCATCCCAGTACTACTCTCGCCCAAGCACCCTTAACTGTGGACTTCTGATGGGATCCGGTGCATTAGTGCTGGTATGATCGCACCTGTCAAGTGTGGCGCGATCAACTGCTTTATGCCTTTACCAGGCCGCCGCGCGCGCTTCAAACGATCATAACTTTCTGTCCGGGATGAATCTCGAGGCCCGGGAGGCGTCGCTGGAAAGCTCGTCCCGAGCCCGCCGCCGTCCCAACCAGGGCTCGCCCGGTTAAGGTCAACCTCGACCCCAGAAACCTGTTCTGGGGCCCGTTTCGGAGCTTTTGCAGCAACGCCAAGGATCGGAGCCGCCGGGTGAGGAAACCGACCTGCCGCAGTCCCCGGCCCGCATCCGATGTCGAGAAGGATTTGAGAAATCGAAACCTTGCGCGTGCGCGCCACCGAAAGAGCAAGCCCGATTGACGCAAAAAGGAGGACGTGCAACACGAGGACTTCCCAGGAGGTCACCCATCCCAGCACTACTCTCGCCCAAGCACACTTAATTGCGGTGTTCTGATCGGATCCGGTGCATTAGTGCTGGTATGATCGCACCTGTCAAGTGTGGCGCGATCAACTGCTTTATGCCTTCGCCAAGCCTTCGCGCGCGCTTCAAACGATCATAACTTTCTGTCCGGGATGAATCTCGAGGCCCGGGAGGCGTCGCTGGAAAGCTCGTCCCGAGCCAGCCGCCGTCCCAACCCGGGCTCGCCCAGTTGAGGTCGACCTCGACCCCAGAAACCTGTTCTGGGGCCCGTTTCGGAGCTTTTGCAGCAACGCCAAGGATCGGATCCGCCGGGTGAGGAAACTGACCTGCCGCGGTCCCGGGCCCGCCTCCGCCGCCGAGAAGGATTTGAGAAATCGAAACCTTGCGCGTGCGCGCCACCGAAAGAACAAGCCCGACTGACGCAAAAAGGAGGACGTGCAACACGAGGACTTCCCAGGAGGTCACCCATCCCAGTACTACTCTCGCCCAAGCACGCTTAATTGCGGTGTTCTGATCGGATCCGGTGCATTAGTGCTGGTATGATCGCACCTGTCAAGTGTGGCGCGATCAACTGCTTTATGCCTTCGCCAAGCCTTCGCGCGCGCTTCAAACGATCATAACTTTCTGTCCGGGATGAATCTCAAGGCCCGGGAGGCGTCGCTGGAAAGCTAGTCCCGAGCCCGCCGCCGTCCCAACCCGGGCTCGCCCGGTTGAGGTCGACCTCGACCCCAGAAACCTGTTCTGGGGCCCGTTTCGGAGCTTTTGCAGCAACACCAAGGATCGGATCCGCCGGGTGAGGAAACTGACCTGCCGCGGTCCCGGGCCCGCCTCCGCCGCCGAGAAGGATTTGAGAAATCGAAACCTTGCGCGTGCGCGCCACCGAAAGAATAAGCCCGATTGACGCAAAAAGGAGGAGGTGCAACACGAGAACTTCCCAGGAGATCACCCATCCCAGTACTACTCTCGCCCAAGCACCCTTAACTGTGGACTTCTGATGGGATCCGGTGCATTAGTGCTGGTATGATCGCACCTGTCAAGTGTGGCGCGATCAACTGCTTTATGCCTTTGCCAGGCCGCCGCGCGCGCTTCAAACGATCATAACTTTCTGCCCAGGATGAATCTCGAGGCCCGGGAGGCGTCGCTGGAAAGCTCGTCCCGAGCCCGCCGCCGTCCCAACCAGGGCTCGCCCGGTTAAGGTCAACCTCGACCCCAGAAACCTGTTCTGGGGCCCGTTTCGGAGCTTTTGCAGCAACGCCAAGGATCGGAGCCGCCGGGTGAGGAAACCGACCTGCCGCAGTCCCCGGCCCGCATCCGATGTCGAGAAGGATTTGAGAAATCGAAACCTTGCGCGTGCGCGCCACCGAAAGAACAAGCCCGACTTACGCAAAAAGGAGGAGGTGCAACACGAGGACTTCCCAGGAGGTCACCCATCCCAGTACTACTCTCGCCCAAGCACGCTTAATTGCGGTGTTCTGATCGGATCCGGTGCATTAGTGCTGGTATGATCGCACCTGTCAAGTGTGGCGCGATCAACTGCTTTATGCCTTCGCCAAGCCTTCGCGCGCGCTTCAAACGATCATAACTTTCTGTCCGGGATGAATCTCGAGGCCCGCGAGGCGCCGCTGAAAAGCTCGTCCTGAGCTCGCCGCCGTCCCAATTAGGGCTCGCCTAGTTGAGGTCGACCTCGACCCCAGAAACCTGTTCCGGGGCCCGTTTCGGAGCTTTTGCAGCAACGCCAAGGATCGGATCCGCCAGGTGAGGAAACTGACCTGCCGCGGTCCCAGGCCCGCCTCCGCCGCCGAGAAGGATTTGAGAAATCGACACCTTGCGCGTGCGCGCCACCGAAAGAATAAGCCCAACTGACGCAAAAAGGAGGAGGTGCAACACGAGGAAATCCCAGGAGATCACCCATCCCAGTACTACTCTCGCCCAAGCCCGCTTAACTGCGGAGTTCTGATCGGATCCGGTGCATTAGTGCTGGTATGATCGCACCTGTCAAGTGTGGCGCGATCAACTCCTTTATGCCTTCGCCAGGCCGCCGCGCGCGCTTCAAACGATCATAACTTTCAGTCCGGGATGAATCTCGAGGCCCTGGAGGCGCCGCTGGAAAGCTTGTCCTGAGCTCGCAGCCGTCCCCATTAGGGCTCGCCTGGTTGAGGTCGACCTCGACCCCAGAAACCTGTTCCGGGGCCCGTTTCGGAGCTTTTGCAGCAACGCCAAGGATCGGAGCAGCCAGGTGAGGAAACCGACCTGCCGCGGTCCCGTGCCTCTTCTGCCGTCGAGAAGGATTTGAGAAATCGAAACCTTGCGCGTGCGCGCCACTGAAAGAGCAAGCCCGACTGACGCAAAAAGGAGGAGGTGCAACATGAGGACTTCCTAGGAGGTCACCCATCCCAGTACTACTCTCGCCCAAGCACGCTTGACTGCGGATTTCTGATGGGATCCGGTGCATTAGTGCTGGTATGATTGGACCTGTCAAGTGTGGCACGATCAACTGCTTTATGCCTTCGCCAGGCCGCTGCGCGCGCTTCAAACGATCATAACTTTCTGTCAGGGATGAATCTCGAGGCCCGGGAGGCGCCGCTGGAAAGCTCGTCCAAAGCCCGCCGCCGTCCCAACCTGCGCTCGCCCGGTTGAGGTCGACCTCGACCCCAGAAACCTGTTCCGGGGCCCGTTTCGGAGCTTTTGCAGCAATGCCAAGGATCAGAGCCGCCGGGTGAGGAAACCGACCTGCCGCGGTCCCGGGCCTGCCTTTGCCGCCGAGAAGGATTTGAGAAATCGAAACCTTGCGCGTGCGCGCCACCGAAAGAACAAGCCCGACTGACGCAAAAAGGAGGAGGTGCAACACGAGGACTTCTAAGGAGGTCACCCATCCCAGTACTACTCTCGCCCAAGCACGCTTGACTGCGGAGTTCTGATGGGATCCGGTGCATTAGTGCTGGTATGATCGCACCTGTCAAGTGTGGCGCGATCAACTGTTTTATGCCTTCGCCAGGCTGCCGCGCGCGCTTCAAACGATCATAACTTTCTGTCCGGGATGAATCTCGAGGCCCGCGAGGCGCCGCTGAAAAGCTCGTCCTGAGCTCGCCGCCGTCCCAATTAGGGCTCGCCTGGTTGAGGTCGACCTTGACCCCAGAAACCTGTTTCGGGGCCCGTTCCGGAGCTTTTGCAGCAACGCCAAGGATCGGAGCCGCCGGGTGAGGAAACCGACCTGCCGCGGTCCCGGGCCCGCCTCCGCCGTCGAGAAGGATTTGAGAAATCGAAACCTTACGCGTGCGCGCTACCGAAAGAACAAGCCAGACTGACGCAAAAAGGAGGAGGTGCAACATGAGGACTTCCCAGGAGGTCACCCATCCGAGTACTACTCTCGCCCAAGCACGCTTGACTGCGGAGTTCTGATGGGATCTGGTGCATTAGTGCTGGTATGATCGCACCTGTCAAGTGTAGCGCGATCAACTGCTTTATGCCTTCGCTAGGGCGCCGCGCGCGCTTCAAACGATCATAACTTTCTGTCCGGGATGAATCTCGAGGCCCGGGAGGCGCCGCTGGAAAGCTCGTCCGGAGCCCGCCGCCGTCCCAACCTGGGCTCGCCCGGTTGAGGTCGACCTCGACCCCAGAAACCTGTTCCGGGGCCCGTTTCGGAGCTTTTAAAGCAACGCCAAGGATCGGAGCCGCCAGGTGAGGAAACCGACCTGCCACGGTCCCGGGCCTGCCTCTGCTGCCGAGAAGGATTTGAGAAATCGAAACCTTGCGCGTGCGCGCCACCGAAAGAATAAGCCCGACTGACGCAAAAAGGAGGAGGTGCAACACGAGGACTTCCCAGGAGATCACCCATCCCAGTACTACTCTCGCCCAAGCACCCTTAACTGTGGACTTCTGATGGGATCCGGTGCATTAGTGCTGGTATGATCGCACCTGTCAAGTGTGGCGCGATCAACTGCTTTATGCCTTTACCAGGCCGCCGCGCGCGCTTCAAACGATCATAACTTTCTGTCCGGGATGAATCTCGAGGCCCGGGAGGCGTCGCTGGAAAGTTCGTCCCGAGCCCGCCGCCGTCCCAACCAGGGCTCGCCCGGTTAAGGTCAACCTCGACCCCAGAAACCTGTTCTGGGGCCCGTTTCGGAGCTTTTGCAGCAACGCCAAGGATCGGAGCCGCCGGGTGAGGAAACCGACCTGCCGCAGTCCCCGGCCCGCATCCGATGTCGAGAAGGATTTGAGAAATCGAAACCTTGCGCGTGCGCGCCACCGAAAGAGCAAGCCCGATTGACGCAAAAAGGAGGACGTGCAACACGAGGACTTCCCAGGAGGTCACCCATCCCAGCACTACTCTCGCCCTAGCACACTTAATTGCGGTGTTCTGATCGGATCCGGTGCATTAGTGCTGGTATGATCGCACCTGTCAAGTGTGGCGCGATCAACTGCGTTATGCCTTCGCCAAGCCTTCGCGCGCGCTTCAAACGATCATAACTTTCTGTCCGGGATGAATCTCGAGGCCCGGGAGGCGTCGCTGGAAAGCTCGTCCCGAGCCAGCCGCCGTCCCAACCCGGGCTCGCCCAGTTGAGGTCGACCTCGACCCCAGAAACCTGTTCTGGGGCCCGTTTCGGAGCTTTTGCAGCAACGCCAAGGATCGGATCCGCCGGGTGAGGAAACAGACCTGCCGCGGTCCCGGGCCCGCCTCCGCCGCCGAGAAGGATTTGAGAAATCGAAACCTTGCGCGTGCGCGCCACCGAAAGAACAAGCCCGACTGACGCAAAAAGGAGGAGGTGCAACACGAGGACTTCCCAGGAGGTCACCCATCCCAGTACTACTCTCGCCCAAGCACGCTTAATTGCGGTGTTCTGATCGGATCCGGTGCATTAGTGCTGGTATGATCGCACCTGTCAAGTGTGGCGCGATCAACTGCTTTATGCCTTCGCCAATCCTTCGCGCGCGCTTCAAACGATCATAACTTTCTGTCCGGGATGAATCTCAAGGCCCGGGAGGCGTCGCTGGAAAGCTTGTCCCGAGCCCGCCGCCGTCCCAACCCGGGCTCGCCCGGTTGAGGTCGACCTCGACCCCAGAAACCTGTTCTGGGGCCTGTTTCGGAGCTTTTGCAGCAACGCCAAGGATCGGATCCGCCGGGTGAGGAAACTGACCTGCCGCGGTCCCGGGCCCGCCTCCGCCGCCGAGAAGGATTTGAGAAATCGAAACCTTGCGCGTGCGCGCCACCGAAAGAATAAGCCCGATTGACGCAAAAAGGAGGAGGTGCAACACGAGAACTTCCCAGGAGATCACCCATCCCAGTACTACTCTCGCCCAAGCACCCTTAACTGTGGACTTCTGATGGGATCCGGTGCATTAGTGCTGGTATGATCGCACCTGTCAAGTGTGGCGCGATCAACTGCTTTATGCCTTTGGCAGGCCGCCGCGCGCGCTTCAAACGATCATAACTTTCTGTCCAGGATGAATCTCGAGGCCCGGGAGGCGTCGCTGGAAAGCTCGTCCCGAGCCCGCCGCCGTCCCAACCAGGGCTCGCCCGGTTAAGGTCAACCTCGACCCCAGAAACCTGTTCTGGGGCCCGTTTCGGAGCTTTTGCAGCAACGCCAAGGATCGGAGCCGCCGGGTGAGGAAACCGACCTGCCGCAGTCCCCGGCCCGCATCCGATGTCGAGAAGGATTTGAGAAATCGAAACCTTGCGCGTGCGCGCCACCGAAAGAACAAGCCCGACTGACGCAAAAAGGAGGAGGTGCAACACGAGGACTTCCCAGGAGGTCACCCATCCCAGTACTACTCTCGCCCAAGCACGCTTAACTGCAGAGTTCTGATCGGATCCGGTGCATTAGTGCTGGTATGATCGTACCTATCAAGTGTGCGCGATCAACTGCTTTATCCCTTCGCAAGACCGCCGCGCGCGCTTCAAACGATCATAACTTTCTGTACGGGATGAATCTCGAGGCCCGGGAGGCGTCGCTGGAAAGCTCGTCCCGAGCCCGCCGCTGTCCCAACCACGACTCGCCCGGTTGAGGTCGACCTCGACCCCAGAAACCTGTTCTGGGGCCCGTTTCGGAGCTTTTGCAGCAACGCCAAGGATCGAATCCGCCGGGTGAGGAAACTGACCTGCCGCGGTCCCGGGCCCGCCTCCGCCGCCGAGAAGGATTTTAGAAATCGAAACCTTGCGCGTGCGCGCCACCGAAAGAACAAGCCCGACTGACGCAAAAAGGAGGAGGTGCAACACGAGGACTTCCCAGGAGGTCACCCATCCCAGTACTACTCTCGCCCAAGCACGCTTAATTGCGGTGTTCTGATCGGATCCGGTGCATTAGTGCTGGTATGATCGCACCTGTCAAGTGTGGCGCGATCAACTGCTTTATGCCTTCGCCAAGCCTTCGCGCGCGCTTCAAACGATCATAACTTTCTGTCCGGGATGAATCTCGAGGCTCGCGAGGCGCCGCTGAAAAGCTCGTCCTGAGCTCGCCGCCGTCCCAATTAGGGCTCGCCTAGTTGAGGTCGACCTCGACCCCAGAAACCTGTTCCGGGGCCCGTTTCGGAGCTTTTGCAGCAACGCCAAGGATCGGATCCGCCAGGTGAGGAAACTGACCTGCCGCGGTCCCAGGCCCGCCTCCGCCGCCGAGAAGGATTTGAGAAATCGACACCTTGCGCGTGCGCGCCACCGAAAGAATAAGCCCAACTGACGCAAAAAGGAGGAGGTGCAACACGAGGAAATCCCAGCAGATCACCCATCCCAGTACTACTCTCGCCCAAGCCCGCTTAACTGCGGAGTTCTGATCGGATCCGGTGCATTAGTCCTGGTATGATCGCACCTGTCAAGTGTGGCGCGATCAACTGCTTTATGCCTTCGCGAGGCCGCCGCGCGCGCTTCAAACGATCATAACTTTCAGTCCGGGATGAATCTCGAGGCCCTGGAGGCGCCGCTGGAAAGCTTGTCCTGAGCTCGCAGCCGTCCCCATTAGGGCTCGCCTGGTTGAGGTCGACCTCGACCCCAGAAACCTGTTCCGGGGCCCGTTTCGGAGCTTTTGCAGCAACGCCAAGGATCGGAGCAGCCAGGTGAGGAAACCGACCTGCCGCGGTCCCGTGCCTCTTCTGCCGTCGAGAAGGATTTGAGAAATCGAAACCTTGCGCGTGCGCGCCACTGAAAGAACAAGCCCGACTGACGCAAAAAGGAGGAGGTGCAACATGAGGACTTCCTAGGAGGTCACCCATCCCAGTACTACTCTCGCCCAAGCACGCTTGACTGCGGATTTCTGATGGGATCCGGTGCATTAGTGCTGGTATGATTGGACCTGTCAAGTGTGGCACGATCAACTGCTTTATGCCTTCGCCAGGCCGCTGCGCACGCTTCAAACGATCATAACTTTCTGTCAGGGATGAATCTCGAGGCCCGGGAGGCGCCGCTGGAAAGCTCGTCCAAAGCCCGCCGCCGTCCCAACCTGCGCTCGCCCGGTTGAGGTCGACCTCGACCCCAGAAACCTGTTCCGGGGCCCGTTTCGGAGCTTTTGCAGCAATGCCAAGGATCAGAGCCGCCGGGTGAGGAAACCGACCTGCCGCGGTCCCGGGCCTGCCTTTGCCGCCGAGAAGGATTTGAGAAATCGAAACCTTGCGCGTGCGCGCCACCGAAAGAACAAGCCCGACTGACGCAAAAAGGAGGAGGTGCAACACGAGGACTTCTAAGGAGGTCACCCATCCCAGTACTACTCTCGCCCAAGCACGCTTGACTGCGGAGTTCTGATGGGATCCGGTGCATTAGTGCTGGTATGATCGCACCTGTCAAGTGTGGCGCGATCAACTGTTTTATGCCTTCGCCAGGCTGCCGCGCGCGCTTCAAACGATCATAACTTTCTGTCCGGGATGAATCTCGAGGCCCGCGAGGCGCCGCTGAAAAGCTCGTCCTGAGCTCGCCGCCGTCCCAATTAGGGCTCGCCTGGTTGAGGTCGACCTTGACCCCAGAAACCTGTTCCGGGGCCCGTTCCGGAGCTTTTGCAGCAACGCCAAGGATCGGAGCCGCCGGGTGAGGAAACCGACCTGCCGCGGTCCCGGGCCCGCCTCCGCCGTCGAGAAGGATTTGAGAAATCGAAACCTTACGCGTGCGCGCCACCGAAAGAACAAGCCAGACTGACGCAAAAAGGAGGAGGTGCAACATGAGGACTTCCCAGGAGGTCACCCATCCGAGTACTACTCTCGCCCAAGCACGCTTGACTGCGGAGTTCTGATGGGATCTGGTGCATTAGTGCTGGTATGATCGCACCTATCAAGTGTAGCGCGATCAACTGCTTTATGCCTTCGCTAGGGCGCCGCGCGCGCTTCAAACGATCATAACTTTCTGTCCGGGATGAATCTCGAGGCCCGGGAGGCGCCGCTGGAAAGCTCGTCCGGAGCCCGCCGCCGTCCCAACCTGGGCTCGCCCGGTTGAGGTCGACCTCGACCCCAGAAACCTGTTCCGGGGCCCGTTTCGGAGCTTTTAAAGCAACGCCAAGGATCGGAGCCGCCAGGTGAGGAAACCGACCTGCCGCGGTCCCGGGCCTGCCTCTGCTGCCGAGAAGGATTTGAGAAATCGAAACCTTGCGCGTGCGCGCCACCGAAAGAACAAGCCCGATGACGCAAAAAGGAGGAGGTGCAACACGAGGACTTCTAAGGAGGTCACCCATCCCAGTACTACTCTCGCCCAAGCACGCTTGACTGCGGAGTTCTGTTGGGATCCGGTGCATTAGTGCTGGTATGATCGCACCTGTCAAGTGTGGCGCGATCAACTGCTTTATGCCTTCGCCAGGCCGCCGCGCGCGCTTCAAACGATCATAACTTTCTGTCCGGGATGAATCTCGAGGCCCGGGAGGCGCCGCTGGAAAGCTCGTCCTGAGCTCGCCGCCGTCCCAATTAGGGCTCGCCTAGTTGAGGTCGACCTCGACCCCAGAAACCTGTTCCGGGACCCGTTTCGGAGCTTTTGCAGCAACGCCAAGGATCGGAGCCGCCGGGTGAAGAAACCGACCTGCCGCGGTTCCGGGCCCGCCTCCGCCGTCGAGAAGGATTTGAGAAATCGAAACCTTACGCGTGCGCGCCACCGAAAGAACAAGCCCGACTGACGCAAAAAGGAGGAGGTGCAACATGAGGACTTCCCAGGAGGTCACCCCTCCCAGTACTACTCTCGCCCAAGCACGCTTGACTGCGGAGTTCTGATGGGATCTGGTGCATTAGTGCTGGTATGATCGCACCTGTCAAGTGTGGCGCGATCAACTACTTTATGCCTTCGCCATGGCGCCGCGTGCGCTTCAAACGATCATAACTTTCTGTCCGGGATGAATCTCGAGGCCCGGGAGGCGCCGCTGGAAACCTCGTCCTGAGCCCGCCTCCGTCCCAACCTGCGCTTGCCCGGTTGAGGTCGACCTCGACCCCAGAAACCTGTTTCGGGGCCCGTTTCGGAGCTTTTGCAGCAACGCCAAGGATCGGAGCAGCCAGGTGAGGAAACCGACCTGCCGCGGTCCCGGGCCCCCTCCGCCGCCGAGAAGGATTTGAGAAATCGAAACCTTGCGCGTGCGCGCCACCGAAAGAACAAGCCCGACTGACGCAAAAAGGAGGAGGTGCAACACGAGGACTTCCCAGGAGGTCACCCATCCCAGTACTACTCTCGCCCAAGCACGTTTAACCGCGGAGTTCTGATGGGATCCGGTGCATTAGTGCTGGTATGATCGCACCTGTCAATTGTGGCGCGATCAACTGCTTTATGCCTTCGCCAAACCGCTTCACGCGCTTCAAACGATCATAACTTTCTGTCCGGGATGAATCTCGAGGCCCGGGAGGCGCCGCTGGAAAGCTCGTCCTGAGCCCGCCGCCGTCCCAACCAGGGCTTGCCCGGTTCAGGTCGACCTCG
This sequence comes from Canavalia gladiata, assembly GCA_037954105.1. Classification (NCBI taxonomy): domain Eukaryota; kingdom Viridiplantae; phylum Streptophyta; class Magnoliopsida; order Fabales; family Fabaceae; genus Canavalia; species Canavalia gladiata. Next base: position 26,694,139 of record CM075661.1, on the reverse strand, counting down.
ACCCCCGAAACCCTTTTCCGGGGCCCCCTCCGCCGTCTAGAAGGATTTGAGAAATCGAAACCTTGCTCGTGCGCGCCACTGAAAGAACAAGCCCGACTGACGCAAAAAGGAGGAGGTGCAACATGAGGACTTCCCAGGAGGTCACCCATCCCAGTACTACTCTCGCCAAAGCACGCTTGACTGCGGAGTTCTGATGGGATCCGGTGCATTAGTGCTGGTATGATTGGACCTGTCAAGTGTGGCACGATCAACTGCTTGATGCCTTCGCCAGGCCGCCGCGCGCGCTTCAAAAGATCATAACTCTCTGTCCGGGATGAATCTCGAGGGATCGGAGCTGCCGGGTGAGGAAACCGACCTGCCGCGGTCCCGGGCCCGTCTCTGCCGCCGAGAAGGATTTGAGAAATCGAAACCTTGCGCGTGCGCGCCACCGAAAGAACAAGCCCGACTGACGCAAAAAGGAGGAGGTGCAACACGAGGACTTCCCAGGAAGTCACCCATCCCTGTACTACTCTCGCCCAAGCACGCTTAACTGCGGAGTTCTGATGGGATCCGGTGCAGTAGTGCTGGTATGATCGCACCTGTCAAGTGTGGCGCGATCAACTGCTTTATGCTTTCGCCAGGCCGCCGAGGCGCTTCAAACGATCATAACTTTCTGTCCAAGATGAATGTCGAGGCCCGGGAGGTGCCGCTGGAAAGCTCGTCCCGAGCCCGCCGCCGTCCTAACCAGGGTTCGCCCGGTTGACGTCGACCTCGACCCCAGAAACCTGTTCTTGGGCCCGTTTCGGAGCTTTTCCAGCAACGCCAAGGATCGGAGCCGCCGGGTGAGGAAACCGACCTGCCGCGGTCTCGGGCCCGCCTCTGCCGCCGAGAAGGATTTGAGAAATCGACAGCTTGCGCGTGCGCGCCACCGAAAGAACAACCTGACTGACGCAAAAAGGAGGAGGTGCAACACGAGGATTTCCCAGGAGGTCATCCATCCCAGTACTACTCTCGCCCAAGCACGCTTAACTGCGGAGTTCTGATCGGATCCGGTGCATTAGTGCTGGTATGATCGCACCTGTCAAGTGTGGCGCGATCAACTGCTTTATGCCTTCGCGAGGCTGCCGCGCGCGCTTCAAACGATCATAACTTTCAGTCCAGGATGAATCTCGAGGCCCGGGAGGCGCCGCTGGAAAGCTTGTCCTGAGCTCGCAACCATCCCCATTAGGGCTCGCCTGGATGAGCTCGACCTCGACCCCAGAAACCTGTTCCGGGGCCCGTTTCGGAGCTTTTGCAGCAACGCCAAGGATCAGAGCCGCCGGGTGAGGAAACCGACCTGCTGCGGTCCCGGGCCTGCCTCTGCCGCCGAGAAGGATTTGAGAAATCGAAACCTTGCGCGTGCGCGCCACCGAAAGAACAAGCCCGACTGACGCAAAAAGGAGGAGGTGCAACACGAGGACTTCTAAGGAGGTCACCCATCCCAGTACTACTCTCGCCCAAGGACGCTTGACTGCGGAGTTCTGATGGGATCCGGTGCATTAGTGCTGGTATGATCGCACCTGTCAAGTGTGGCGCGATCAACTGCTTTATGCCTTCGCTAGGGCGCCGCGCGCGCTTCAAACGATCATAACTTTCTGTCCGGGATGAATCTCGAGGCCCGGGAGGCGCCGCTGGAAAGCTCGTCCTGAGCCCGCCGCCGTCCCAACCTGGGCTCGCCCGGTTGAGGTCGACCTCGACCCCAGAAACCTGTTCCGGGGCCCGTTTCGGAGCTTTTAAAGCAACGCCAAGGATCGGAGCCGCCAGGTGAGGAAACCGACCTGCCGCGGTCCCGGGCCCGCCTCTGCCGCGGTCCCGGGCCCGCCTCTGCCGCGGTGCCGGGCCCGCCTCTGCCGCGGTCCCGGGCCCGCCTCTGCCGCGGTCCCGGGCCCGCCTCTGCCGCGGTCCCGGGCCCGCCTCTGCCGCGAACCCGGGAACGCCTCTGCCGCCGAAAAGGATTTGAGAAATCGAAACCTTGCACGTGCGCGCCACCGAAAGAACAAGCCCGACTGACGCAAAAAGGAGGAGGTGCAACACGAGGACTTCTAAGGAGGTCACCCATCCCAGTACTACTCTCGCCCAAGCACGCTTGACTGCGGAGTTCTGATGGGATCCGGTGCATTAGTGCTGGTATGATCGCATCTGTCAAGTGTGGCGCGATCAACTGCTTTAAGCCTTCGCCAGGCCGCCGCGCGCGCTTCAAACGATCATAACTTTCTGTCCGGGATGAATCTCGAGGCCCGGGAGGCGCCGCTGGAAAGCTCGTCCTGAGCTCGCCGCCGTCCCAATTAGGGCTCGCGTAGTTGAGGTCGTCCTCGACCCCAGAAACCTGTTCCGGGGCCCGTTTCGGAGCTTTTGCAACAACGCCAAGGATCGGAGCAGCCGGGTCAGGAAACCGACCTGCCGCGGTCCCGGGCCTGCCTCCGCCGTCGAGAAAGATTCGAGAAATCGAAACCTTGCGCGTGCGCGCCACTGAAAGAAAAAGCCCGACTGACGCAAAAAGGAGGAGGTGCAACATGAGGACTTCCCAGGAGGTCACCCATCCCAGTACTACACTCGCCCAAGCACGCTTGACTGCGGAGTTCTGATGGGATCCGGTGCATTAGTGCTGGTATGATCGCACCTGTCAAGTGTGGCGCGATCAACTGCTTTATGCCTTCGCCAGGGCGCCGCGCGCGCTTCAAACGATCATAACTTTCTGTCCGGGATGAATCTCGAGGCCCGGGAGGCGTCGCTGGAAAGCTCGTCCTGAGCCCGCCGCCGTCCCAACCAGGGCTTGCCCGGTTGAGGTCGACCTCGACCCCCGAAACCTGTTCCGGGGCCCCCTCCGCCGTCGAGAAGGATTTGAGAAATCGAAACCTTGCGCGTGCGTGCCACTGAAAGAACAAGCCCGACTGACGCAAAAAGGAGGAGGTGCAACATGAGGACTTCCCAGGAGGTCACCCATCCCAGTACTACTCTCGCCCAAGCACCTTGACTGCGGAGTTCTGATGGGATCCGGTGCATCAGTGCTGGTATGATTGGACCTGTCAAGTGTGGCACGATCAACTGCTTTATGCCTTCGCCAGGCCGCCGCGCGCGCTTCAAACGATCATAACTGTCTGTCCGGGATGAATCTCGAGGGATCGGAGCCGCCGGGTGAGGAAACCGACCTGCCGCAGTCCCAGGCCCGCCTCTGCCGCCGAGAAGGATTTGAGATATCGAAACCTTGCGCGTGCGCGCCACCGAAAGAACAAGCCCGACTGACGCAAAAAGGAGGAGGTGCGCGCCACCGAAAGAACAAGCCCGACTGACGCAAAAAGGAGGAGGTGCAACACGAGGACTTCCCAGGAAGTCACCCATCCCTGTACTACTCTCGCCCAAGCACGCTTAACTGCGGAGTTCTGATGGGATCTGGTGCATTAGTGCTGGTATGATCGCACCTGTCAAGTGTGGCGCGATCAACTGCTTTATGCCTTCGCCAGGCCGCCGCTCGCGCTTCAAACGATCATAACTTTCTGTCCAAGATGAATGTCGAGGCCCGGGAGGTGCCGCTGGAAAGCTCGTCCTGAGCCCGCCGCCGTCCTAACCAGGGTTCGCCCGGTTGACGTCGACCTCGACCCCAGAAACCTGTTCTTGGGCCCGTTTCGGAGCTTTTGCAGCAACGCCAAGGATCGGAGCCGCCGGGTGAGGAAACCGACCTGCCGCGGTCCCGGGCCTGCCTCTGCCGCCGAGAAGGATTTGAGAAATCGAAACCTTGCGCGTGCGCGCCACCGAAAGAACAACCCGACTGACGCAAAAAGGAGGAGGTGCAACACGAGGATTTCCCAGGAGGTCATCCATCCCAGTACTACTCTCGCCCAAGCCCGCTTAACTGCGGAGTTCTGATCGGATCCGGTGCATTAGTGCTGGTATGATCGCACCTGTCAAGTGTGGCGCGATCAACTGCTTTATGCCTTCGCAAGGCCGCCGCGCGCTCTTCAAACGATCATAACTTTCAGTCCGGGAAGAATCTCGAGGCCCGGGAGGCGCCGCTGGAAAGCTTGTCCAGAGCTCGCAGCCGTCCCCATTAGGGCTCGCCTGGTTGAGGTCGACCTCGACCCCAGAAACCTGTTCCGGGGCCCGTTTCGGAGCTTTTGCAGCAACGTCAAGGATCGGAGCAGCCAGGTGAGGAAACCGACCTGCCGCGGTCCCGTGCCTCTTCTGCCGTCGAGAAGGATTTGAGAAATCGAAACCTTGCGCGTGCGCGCCACTGAAAGAACCAGCCCGACTGACGCAAAAAGGAGGAGGTGCAACACGAGGACTTCTAAGGAGGTCACCCATCCCAGTACTACTCTCGCCCAAGCACGCTTGACTGCAGAGTTCTGATGGGATCCGGTGCATTAGTGCTGGTATGATCGCACCTGTCAAGTGTAGCGCGATCAACTGCTTTATGCCTTCGCCAGGCCGCCGCGCGCGCTTCAAACGATCATAACTTTCTGTCCGGGATGAATCTCGAGGCCCGGGAGGCGCCGCTGAAAAGCTCGTCCTGAGCTCGCCGCCGTCCCAATTAGGGCTCGCCTGGTTGAGGTCGACCTCGACCCCAGAAACCTGTTTCGGGGCCCGTTCCGGAGCTTTTGCAGCAACGCCAAGGATCGGAGTCGCAGGGTGAGGAAACCGACCTGCCGCGGTCCCGGGCCCGCCTCCGCCGTCGAGAAGGATTTGAGAAATCGAAACCTTACGCGTGCGCGCCACCGAAAGAACAAGCCAGACTGACGCAAAAAGGAGGAGGTGCAACATGAGGACTTCCCAGGAGGTCACCCATCCGAGTACTACTCTCGCCCAAGCACGCTTGACTGCGGAGTTCTGATGGGATCTGGTGCATTAGTGCTGGTATGATCGCACCTGTCAAGTGTAGCGCGATCAACTGCTTTATGCCTTCGCTAGGGCGCCGCGCGCGCTTCAAACGATCATAACTTTCTGTCCGGGATGAATCTCGAGGCCCGGGAGGCGCCGCTGGAAAGCTCGTCCTGAGCCCGCCGCCGTCCCAACCTGGGCTCGCCCGGTTGAGGTCGACCTCGACCCCAGAAACCTGTTCCGGGGCCCGTTTCGGAGCTTTTAAAGCAACGCCAAGGATCGGAGCCGCCGGGTGAGGAAACCGACCTGCCGCGGTCCCGGGCCCGCCTCTGCCGCCGAGAAGGATTTGAGAAATCGAAAGCTTGCGCGTGCGCGCCACCGAAAGAACAAGCCCGACTGACGCAAAAAGGAGGAGGTGCAACACGAGGACTTCTAAGGAGGTCACCCATCCCAGTACTACTCTCGCCCAAGCACGCTTGACTGCGGAGTTCTGATGGGATCCGGTGCATTAGTGCTGGTATGATCGCACCTGTCAAGTGTGGCGCGATCAACTGCTTTATGCCTTCGCTAGGGCGCCGCGCGCGCTTCAAACGATCATAACTTTCTGTCCGGGATGAATCTCGAGGCCCGGGAGGCGCCGCTGGAAAGCTCGTCCTGAGCCGGCCGCCGTCCCAACCTGGGCTCGCCCGGTTGAGGTCGACCTCGACCCCAGAAACCTGTTCCGGGGCCCGTTTCGGAGCTTTTAAAGCAACGCCAAGGATCGGAGCCGCCAGGTGAGGAAACCGACCTGCCGCGGTCCCGGGCCCGCCTCTGCCGCGGTCCCGGGCCCGCCTCTGCCGCGGTCCCGGGCCCGCCTCTGCCGCCGAAAAGGATTTGAGAAATCGAAACCTTGCACGTGCGCGCCACCGAAAGAACAAGCCCGACTGACGCAAAAAGGAGGAGGTGCAACACGAGGACTTCTAAGGAGGTCACCCATCCCAGTATTACTCTCGCCCAAGGACGCTTGACTGCGGAGTTCTGATGGGATCCGGTGCATTAGTGCTGGTATGATCGCACCTGTCAAGTGTGGCGCGATCAACTGCTTTAAGCCTTCGCCAGGCCGCCGCGCGCGCTTCAAACGATCATAACTTTCTGTCCGGGATGAATCTCGAGGCCCGGGAGGCGCCGCTGGAAAGCTCGTCCTGAGCTCGCCGCCGTCCCAATTAGGGCTCGCGTAGTTGAGGTCGTCCTCGACCCCAGAAACCTGTTCCGGGGCCCGTTTCGGAGCTTTTGCAACAACGCCAAGGATCGGAGCAGCCGGGTCAGGAAACCGACCTGCCGCGGTCCCGGGCCTGCCTCCGCCGTCGAGAAAGATTCGAGAAATCGAAACCTTGCGCGAGCGCGCCACTGAAAGAAAAAGCCCGACTGACGCAAAAAGGAGGAGGTGCAACATGAGGACTTCCCAGGAGGTCACCCATCCCAGTACTACACTCGCCCAAGCACGCTTGAGTGCGGAGTTCTGATGGGATCCGGTGCATTAGTGCTGGTATGATCGCACCTGTCAAGTGTGGCGCGATCAACTGCTTTATGCCTTCGCCAGGGCGCCGCGCGCGCTTCAAACGATCATAACTTTCTGTCCGGGATGAATCTCGAGGCCCGGGAGGCGTCGCTGGAAAGCTCGTCCTGAGCCCGCCGCCGTCCCAACCAGGGCTTGCCCGGTTGAGGTCGACCTCGACCCCCGAAACCTGTTCCGGGGCCCCCTCCGCCGTCGAGAAGGATTTGAGAAATCGAAACCTTGCGCGTGCGTGCCACTGAAAGAACAAGCCCGACTGACGCAAAAAGGAGGAGGTGCAACATGAGGACTTCCCAGGAGGTCACCCATCCCAGTACTACTCTCGCCCAAGCACCTTGACTGCGGAGTTCTGATGGGATCCGGTGCATCAGTGCTGGTATGATTGGACCTGTCAAGTGTGGCACGATCAACTTCTTTATGCCTTCGCCAGGCCGCCGCGCGCGCTTCAAACGATCATAACTGTCTGTCCGGGATGAATCTCGAGGGATCGGAGCCGCCGGGTGAGGAAACCGACCTGCCGCAGTCCCAGGCCCGCCTCTGCCGCCGAGAAGGATTTGAGATATCGAAACCTTGCGCGTGCGCGCCACCGAAAGAACAAGCCCGACTGACGCAAAAAGGAGGAGGTGCGCGCCACCGAAAGAACAAGCCCGACTGACGCAAAAAGGAGGAGGTGCAACACGAGGACTTCCCAGGAAGTCACCCATCCCTGTACTACTCTCGCCCAAGCACGCTTAACTGCGGAGTTCTGATGGGATCTGGTGCATTAGTGCTGGTATGATCGCACCTGTCAAGTGTGGCGCGATCAACTGCTTTATGCCTTCGCCAGGCCGCCGCTCGCGCTTCAAACGATCATAACTTTCTGTCCAAGATGAATGTCGAGGCCCGGGAGGTGCCGCTGGAAAGCTCGTCCTGAGCCCGCCGCCGTCCTAACCAGGGTTCGCCCGGTTGACGTCGACCTCGACCCCAGAAACCTGTTCTTGGGCCCGTTTCGGAGCTTTTGCAGCAACGCCAAGGATCGGAGCCGCCGGGTGAGGAAACCGACCTGCCGCGGTCCCGGGCCTGCCTCTGCCGCCGAGAAGGATTTGAGAAATCGAAACCTTGCGCGTGCGCGCCACCGAAAGAACAACCCGACTGACGCAAAAAGGAGGAGCTGCATCATGAAGATTTCCCAGGAGGTCACCCATCCCAGCACTACTCTCGCCCAAGCACGCTTGACTGCGGAGTTCTGATGGGATCCGGTGCATTAGTGCTGGTATGATCGCACCTGTCAAGTGTGGCGCGATCAACTGCTTTATGGCTTCGTAAGGCCGCCGCGCGCGCTTCAAACGATCATAACTTTCTGTCCGGGATGAATCTCGAGGCCCGGGAGGCGCCGCTGGAAAGCTCGTCCTGAGCCCGCCGCCGTCCCAACCAGGGCTTGCCCGGTTGAGGTCGACCTCGACCCCAGAAACCTGTTCCGGGGCCCGTTTCGGAGCTTTTGCAGCAACGCCAAGGATCGGAGCCGCCGGGTGAGGAAACTGACCTGCCGCGGTCCCAGGCCCGCCTCCGCCGCCGCGAAGGATTTGAGAAATCAAAACATTACGCGTGCGCGCCACTGAAAGAACAAGCCCGACTGACGCAAAAGGAAGAGATGCAACACGAGGACTTCCCAGGAGGTCACCCATCCCAGTACTACTCTCGCCCAAGCACACTTAACTGCGGAGTTCTGATGGGATCCGGTGCATTAGTGCTGGTATGATCGCACCTGTCAAGTGTGGCGCGATCAACTGCTTTATGCCTTCGCCATGCCGCCGCGCGCGCTTCAAACGATCATAACTTTCTGTCCGGGATGAATCTCGAGGCCCGGGAGGCGCCGCTTGAAAGCTAGTCCCGAGCCTGCCGCCGTCCCAACCAGGGCTCGCCCAGTTGACGTCGACCTCGACCCCAGAAACCTGTTCTTGGGGCCGTTTTGGAGCTTTTGCAGCAACGCCAAGGATCGGAGCCGCCGGGTGAGGAAACTTACCTGCCTCGGTCCCGGGCCCGCCTTCACCGCCGAGAAGGATTAGAGAAATCGAAACCATGCGCGTGCGTGCCACCGAAAGAACAAGCCCGACTGACGCAAAAGGAGGAGGGGCAACACGAGGACTTCCCTGGAGGTCACCCATCCCAGTACTACTCTCACCCAAGCACGCTTAACTGCGGAGTTCTTATGGGATCCGGTGCATTACTGCTGGTATGATTGGACCTGTCAAGTGTGGCGCGATCAACTGCTTTATACCTTCGCAAGGCCGCCGCACACGCTTCAAACGATCATAACTTTCTGTCCGGGATGAATCTCGAGGCCCGGGAGGCGCCGCTGGAAAGCTCATCCTGAGCCCGCCGCCGTCCCAACCAGGGCTCGCCCGGTTGAGGTCGACCTCGACCCCAGAAACCTGTTCCGGGGCCCGTTTCGGTGCTTTTGCAGCAACGGCAAGGATCGGAGCAGCCAGGTGAGGAAACCGACCTGCCGCGGTCCCGGGCCCGCCTTTGCCGTCGAGAAGGATTTGACAAATAGAAACCTTGCGCGTGCGCGCCACCGAAAGAACAAGCCCGACTAACGCAAAAAGGAGGAGGTGCAACACGAGGACTTCCCAGGAGGTCACCCATCCCTATACTACTCTCGCCCAAGAACGCTTAACTGCGGAGTTCTGATGGGATCCGGTGCATTAGGGCTGGTATGATCGCACCTGTCAAGTGTGGCGCGATCAACTGCTTTATGCCTTCACCAGGTCGCCGCGCGCGCTTCAAACGATCATAACTTTCAGTCCGGGATGAATCTCGAAGCCCGGGAGGCGCCGCTGGAAAGCTCGTCCTGAGCTCGTCGCCGTCCCAATTAGGGCTCTCCTTTTTGAGGTCGACCTCGACCCCAGAAACCTGTTCCGGGGCCCGTTTCGGAGCTTTTGCAGCAACGCCAAGGATCGGAGCCGCCAGTGAGGAAACCGACCTGCCGCGGTCCCAGGCCCGCCTCCGCCGCCGAGAAGGATTTGAGAAATCAAAACATTGCGCGTGCGCGCCACTGAAAGAACAAGCCCGACTGACGCAAAAGGAGGAGGTGCAACACGGGGACATCCGAGGAGGTCACCCATCCTAATACTACTCTCGCCCAAGCACGCTTAACTGCGGAGTTCTGATGGGATCCGGTGCATTAGTTCTGGTATGATCGCACATGTCAAGTGTGGCGCGATCAACTTCTTTATGCCTTTGCCAGGCCGCCGCGCGTGCTTCAAACGATCATAACTTTCTGTCCGGGATGAATCTCGAGGCCCGGGAGGCGCCGCTAGAAAGCTCGTCCCGAGCCTGCCGCCGTCCCAACCAGGGCTCGCCTAGTTGACGTCGACCTCGAACCCAGAAACCTGTTCTTGGGGCCGTTTTGGAGCTTTTGCAGCAACGCCAAGGATCGGAGCTGCCGGGTGAGGAAACTGACCTGCCGCAGTCTCGGGCCCGCCTCCGCCGCCGAGAAGGATTTGAGAAGTCGAAACCTTGCGCGTGCGCGCCAACGAAAGAACAAGCGCGACTGACGCAAAAAGGAGGAGGTGCAACACGAGGACTTCCCAGGAGGTCACCCATCCCAGTACTACTCTCGCCCAAGCACGCTTAACTGCGGAGTTCTGATCGGATCCGGTGCATTAGTGCTGGTATGATCGCACCTGTCAAGTGTGGCGCGATCAACTGCTTTATGCCTTCGCCAGGCCACCGCGCGTGCTTCAAACGATCATAACTTTCTGTCAGGGATGAATCTCGAGGCCCGGGAGGCGCCGCTGGAAAGCTCGTCCTGAGCTCGTCGCCGTCCCAACTAGGGCTCTCCTGGTTGAGGTCGACCTCGACCCCAGAAACTTGTTCCGAGGCCCGTTTCGGAGCTTTTGCAGCAACGCCAAGGATCGGAGCCGCCGGGTGAGGAAACCGACCTGCCGCGGTCCCAGGCCCGCCTCCGCCGCTGCGAAGGATTTGAGAAATCAAAACATTACGCGTGCGCGCCACTGAAAGAACAAGCCCGACTGACGCAAAAGGAGGAGATGCAACACGAGGACTTCCCAGGAGGTCACCCATCCCAGTACTACTCTCGCCCAAGCACGCTTAACTGCGGAGTTCTGATGGGATCCGGTGCATTAGTGCTGGTATGATCGCACCTGTCAAGTGTGGCGCGATCAACTGCTTTATGCCTTCGCCATGCCGCCGCGCGTGCTTCAAACGATCATAACTTTCTGTCCGGGATGAATCTCGAGGCCCGGGAGGCGCCGCTTGAAAGCTAGTCACGAGCCTGCCGCCGTCCCAACCAGGGCTCGCCCAGTTGACGTCGACCTCGACCCCAGAAACCTGTTCTTGGGGCCGTTTTGGAGCTTTTGCAGCACCGCCAAGGATCGGAGCCGCCGGGTGAGGAAACTGACCTGCCGCGGTCCCGGGCCCGCCTCCACCGCCGAGAAGGATAAGAGAAATCGAAACGTTGCGCGTGCGCGCCACCGAAAGAACAAGCCCGACTGACGCAAAAAGGAGGAGGTGCAACACGAGGACTTCCCAGGAGGTGACCCATCCCAGTACTACTCTCGCCCAAGCACGCTTAACTGCGGAGTTCTGATCGGATCCGGTGCATTAGTGCTGGTATGATCGCACCTGTCAAGTGTGGCGCGATCAACTGCTTTATGCCTTCGCCAGGCCGCTGCGCGCGCTTCAAACAATCATAACTTTCTGTCCGGGATAAATCTCGAGGCCCGGGAGACGCCGCTGGAAAGCTCGTCCCGAGCTCGCCGCCGTCCCAATTAGGGCTCTCCTGGTTGAGGTCGATCTCGACCCCAGAAACTTGTTCCGGGGCCCGTTTCGGAGCTATTGCATCAACGCCAAGGATCGGAGCCGCCGGGTGAGGAAACCGACCTGCCGCGGTCCCAGGCCCGCCTCCGCCGCCGCGAAGGATTTGAGAAATCAAAACATTACGCGTGCGCGCCATTGAAAGAACAAGCCCGATTGACGCAAAAGGAGGAGATGCAACACGAGGACTTCCCAGGAGGTCACCCATCCCAGTACTACTCTCGCCCAAGGACGCTTAACTGCGGAGTTCTGATGGGATCCGGTTCATTAGTGCTGGTATGATCGCACCTGTCAAGTGTGGCGCGATCAACTGCTTTATGCCTTCGCCAGGCCGCCGCGCGCGCTTCATACTATCATAACTTTCTGTCCGGGATGAATCTCGAGGTCCTGGAGGCGCCGCTAGAAAGCTAGTCCCGAGCCTGCCGCCGTCCCAACCAGGGCTCGCCCAGTTGACGTCGACCTCGACCCCAGAAACCTGTTCTTGGGGCCGTTTTGGAGCTTTTGCAGCAACGCAGTGGATCGGAGCCGCCAGGTGAGGAAACTGACCTGTCGCGGTGTCGGGCCCGCCTCCGCCGCCGAGAAGGATTTGAGAAATCGAAACCTTGCGCGTGCGCGCCACTGAAAGAACAAGCCGGACTGACGCAAAAAGGAGGAGGTGCAACACGAGGACTTCCCAGGAGGTCACCCATCCCAGCACTACTCTCGCCCAAGCACGCTTAACTGCGGAGTTCTGATGGGATCCGGTGCATTAGTGCTGGTATGATCGCACCTGTCAAGTGTGGCGCGATCAACTGCTTTATGCCTTCGCCAGGCCGCCGCGCGCGCTTCATACTATCATAACTTTCTGTCCGGGATGAATCTCGAGGTCCTGGAGGCGCCGCTAGAAAGCTAGTCCCGAGCCTGCCGCCGTCCCAACCAGGGCTCGCCCAGTTGACCTCGACCTCGACCCCAGAAACCTGTTCTTGGGGCCGTTTTGGAGCTTTTACAGCAACGCAAGGGATCGGAGCCGCCGGGTGAGGAAACTGACCTGTCGCGGTCCCGGGCCCGCCTCCGCCGCCGAGAAGGATTAGAGAAATTGAAACCTTGCGCGTGCGCGCCACCGAAAGAAGAAGCCCGACTGACGCAAAAGGAGTAGGGGCAACACGAGGACTTCCCTGGAGGTCACCCATCCCAGTACTACTCTCGCCCAAGCACGCTTAACTGCGGAGTTCTGATGGGATCCGGTGCATTAGTGCTGGTATGATCGCACCTGTCAAGTGTGGCGCGATCAACTGCTTTATGCCTTCGCCAGGCCGCCGCGCGCGCTTCAAACGATCATAACTTTCTGTCCGGGATGAATCTCGAGGCCCAGGAGGCGCCGCTGGAAAGCTCGTCCCGAGCCCGCCCCCGTCCTAACCAGGGCTCGCCCGGTTGACGTCGACCTCGACCCCAGAAACCTGTTCTTGGGGCCGTTTTGGAGCTTTTGCAGCACCGCCAAGGATCGGAGCCGCCGGGTGAGGAAACTGACCTGCCGCGGTCCCAGGCCCGCCTCCACCGCCGAGAAGGATAAGAGAAATCGAAACGTTGCGCGTGCGCGCCACCGAAAGAACAAGCCCGACTGACGCAAAAAGGAGGAGGTGCAACACGAGGACTTCCCAGGAGGTGACCCATCCCAGTACTACTCTCGCCCAAGCACGCTTAACTGCGGAGTTCTGATCGGATCCGGTGCATTAGTGCTGGTATGATCGCACCTGTCAAGTGTGGCGCGATCAACTGCTTTATGCCTTCGCCAGGCCGCCGCGCGCGCTTCAAACAATCATAACTTTCTGTCCGGGATAAATCTCGAGGCCCGGGAGACGCCGCTGGGAAGCTCGTCCCTAGCTCGCCGCCGTCCCAATTAGGGCTCTCCTGGTTGAGGTCGATCTCGACCCCAGAAACTTGTTCCGGGGCCCGTTTCGGAGCTATTGCATCAACGCCAAGGATCGGAGCCGCCGGGTGAGGAAACCGACCTGCCGCGGTCCCAGGCCCGCCTCCGCCGCCGCGAAGGATTTGAGAAATCAAAACATTACGCGTGCGCGCCATTGAAAGAACAAGCCCGATTGACGCAAAAGGAGGAGATGCAACACGAGGACTTCCCAGGAGGTCACCCATCCCAGTACTACTCTCGCCCAAGGACGCTTAACTGCGGAGTTCTGATGGGATCCGGTTCATTAGTGCTGGTATGATCGCACCTGTCAAGTGTGGCGCGATCAACTGCTTTATGCCTTCGCCAGGCCGCCGCGCGCGCTTCATACTATCATAACTTTCTGTCCGGGATGAATCTCGAGGTCCTGGAGGCGCCGCTAGAAAGCTAGTCCCGAGCCTGCCGCCGTCCCAACCAGGGCTCGCCCAGTTGACGTCGACCTCGACCCCAGAAACCTGTTCTTGGGGCCGTTTTGGAGCTTTTGCAGCAACGCCAAGGATCGGAGCCGCCGGGTGAGGAAACTGACCTGTCGCGGTGTCGGGCCCGCCTCCGCCGCCGAGAAGGAGAAGAGAAATCGAAACCTTGCGCGTGCGCGCCACCGAAAGAACAAGCCGGACTGACGCAAAAAGGAGGAGGTGCAACACGAGGACTTCCCAGGAGGTGACCCATCCCAGCACTACTCTCGCCCAAGCACGCTTAACTGCGGAGTTCTGATGGGATCCGGTGCATTAGTGCTGGTATGATCGCACCTGTCAAGTGTGGCGCGATCAACTGCTTTATGCCTTCGCCAGGCCGCCTCGCGCGCTTCAAACGGTCATAACTTTCTGTCCGGGATGAATCTCGAGGCCCGGGAGGCGCCGCTAGAAAGCTCGTCCCGAGCCTGCCGCCGTCCCAACCAGGGCTCGCCTAGTTGACGTCGACCTCGAACCCAGAAACCTGTTCTTGGGGCCGTTTTGGAGCTTTTGCAGCAACGCCAAGGATCGGAGCTGCCGGGTGAGGAAACTGACCTGCCGCAGTCTCGGGCCCGCCTCCGCCGCCGAGAAGGATTTGAGAAGTCGAAACCTTGCGCGTGCGCGCCAACGAAAGAACAAGCGCGACTGACGCAAAAAGGAGGAGGTGCAACACGAGGACTTCCCAGGAGGTCACCCATCCCAGTACTACTCTCGCCCAAGCACGCTTAACTGCGGAGTTCTGATCGGATCCGGTGCATTAGTGCTGGTATGATCGCACCTGTCAAGTGTGGCGCGATCAACTGCTTTATGCCTTCGCCAGGCCACCGCGCGTGCTTCAAACGATCATAACTTTCTGTCAGGGATGAATCTCGAGGCCCGGGAGGCGCCGCTGGAAAGCTCGTCCTGAGCTCGTCGCCGTCCCAACTAGGGCTCTCCTGGTTGAGGTCGACCTCGACCCTAGAAACTTGTTCCGAGGCCCGTTTCGGAGCTTTTGCAGCAACGCCAAGGATCGGAGCCGCCGGGTGAGGAAACCGACCTGCCGCGGTCCCAGGCCCGCCTCCGCCGCTGCGAAGGATTTGAGAAATCAAAACATTACGCGTGCGCGCCACTGAAAGAACAAGCCCGACTGACGCAAAAGGAGGAGATGCAACACGAGGACTTCCCAGGAGGTCACCCATCCCAGTACTACTCTCGCCCAAGCACGCTTAACTGCGGAGTTCTAATGGGATCCGGTGCATTAGTGCTGGTATGATCGCACCTGTCAAGTGTGGCGCGATCAACTGCTTTATGCCTTCGCCATGCCGCCGCGCGTGCTTCAAACGATCATAACTTTCTGTCCGGGATGAATCTCGAGGCCCGGGAGGCGCCGCTTGAAAGCTAGTCACGAGCCTGCCGCCGTCCCAACCAGGGCTCGCCCAGTTGACGTCGACCTCGACCCCAGAAACCTGTTCTTGGGGCCGTTTTGGAGCTTTTGCAGCACCGCCAAGGATCGGAGCCGCCGGGTGAGGAAACTGACCTGCCGCGGTCCCGGGCCCGCCTCCACCGCCGAGAAGGATAAGAGAAATCGAAACGTTGCGCGTGCGCGCCACCGAAAGAACAAGCCCGACTGACGCAAAAAGGAGGAGGTGCAACACGAGGACTTCCCAGGAGGTGACCCATCCCAGTACTACTCTCGCCCAAGCACGCTTAACTGCGGAGTTCTGATCGGATCCGGTGCATTAGTGCTGGTATGATCGCACCTGTCAAGTGTGGCGCGATCAACTGCTTTATGCCTTCGCCAGGCCGCTGCGCGCGCTTCAAACAATCATAACTTTCTGTCCGGGATAAATCTCGAGGCCCGGGAGACGCCGCTGGAAAGCTCGTCCCGAGCTCGCCGCCGTCCCAATTAGGGCTCTCCTGGTTGAGGTCGATCTCGACCCCAGAAACTTGTTCCGGGGCCCGTTTCGGAGCTATTGCATCAACGCCAAGGATCGGAGCCGCCGGGTGAGGAAACCGACCTGCCGCGGTCCCAGGCCCGCCTCCGCCGCCGCGAAGGATTTGAGAAATCAAAACATTACGCGTGCGCGCCATTGAAAGAACAAGCCCGATTGACGCAAAAGGAGGAGATGCAACACGAGGACTTCCCAGGAGGTCACCCATCCCAGTACTACTCTCGCCCAAGGACGCTTAACTGCGGAGTTCTGATGGGATCCGGTTCATTAGTGCTGGTATGATCGCACCTGTCAAGTGTGGCGCGATCAACTGCTTTATGCCTTCGCCAGGCCGCCGCGCGCGCTTCATACTATCATAACTTTCTGTCCGGGATGAATCTCGAGGTCCTGGAGGCGCCGCTAGAAAGCTAGTCCCGAGCCTGCCGCCGTCCCAACCAGGGCTCGCCCAGTTGACGTCGACCTCGACCCCAGAAACCTGTTCTTGGGGCCGTTTTGGAGCTTTTGCAGCAACGCAGTGGATCGGAGCCGCCAGGTGAGGAAACTGACCTGTCGCGGTGTCGGGCCCGCCTCCGCCGCCGAGAAGGATTTGAGAAATCGAAACCTTGCGCGTGCGCGCCACTGAAAGAACAAGCCGGACTGACGCAAAAAGGAGGAGGTGCAACACGAGGACTTCCCAGGAGGTCACCCATCCCAGCACTACTCTCGCCCAAGCACGCTTAACTGCGGAGTTCTGATGGGATCCGGTGCATTAGTGCTGGTATGATCGCACCTGTCAAGTGTGGCGCGATCAACTGCTTTATGCCTTCGCCAGGCCGCCGCGCGCGCTTCATACTATCATAACTTTCTGTCCGGGATGAATCTCGAGGTCCTGGAGGCGCCGCTAGAAAGCTAGTCCCGAGCCTGCCGCCGTCCCAACCAGGGCTCGCCCAGTTGACCTCGACCTCGACCCCAGAAACCTGTTCTTGGGGCCGTTTTGGAGCTTTTACAGCAACGCAAGGGATCAGAGCCGCCGGGTGAGGAAACTGACCTGTCGCGGTCCCGGGCCCGCCTCCGCCGCCGAGAAGGATTAGAGAAATTGAAACCTTGCGCGTGCGCGCCACCGAAAGAAGAAGCCCGACTGACGCAAAAGGAGTAGGGGCAACACGAGGACTTCCCTGGAGGTCACCCATCCCAGTACTACTCTCGCCCAAGCACGCTTAACTGCGGAGTTCTGATGGGATCCGGTGCATTAGTGCTGGTATGATCGCACCTGTCAAGTGTGGCGCGATCAACTGCTTTATGCCTTCGCCAGGCCGCCGCGCGCGCTTCAAACGATCATAACTTTCTGTCCGGGATGAATCTCGAGGCCCAGGAGGCGCCGCTGGAAAGCTCGTCCCGAGCCCGCCCCCGTCCTAACCAGGGCTCGCCCGGTTGACGTCGACCTCGACCCCAGAAACCTGTTCTTGGGGCCGTTTTGGAGCTTTTGCAGCACCGCCAAGGATCGGAGCCGCCGGGTGAGGAAACTGACCTGCCGCGGTCCCAGGCCCGCCTCCACCGCCGAGAAGGATAAGAGAAATCGAAACGTTGCGCGTGCGCGCCACCGAAAGAACAAGCCCGACTGACGCAAAAAGGAGGAGGTGCAACACGAGGACTTCCCAGGAGGTGACCCATCCCAGTACTACTCTCGCCCAAGCACGCTTAACTGCGGAGTTCTGATCGGATCCGGTGCATTAGTGCTGGTATGATCGCACCTGTCAAGTGTGGCGCGATCAACTGCTTTATGCCTTCGCCAGGCCGCCGCGCGCGCTTCAAACAATCATAACTTTCTGTCCGGGATAAATCTCGAGGCCCGGGAGACGCCGCTGGGAAGCTCGTCCCTAGCTCGCCGCCGTCCCAATTAGGGCTCTCCTGGTTGAGGTCGATCTCGACCCCAGAAACTTGTTCCGGGGCCCGTTTCGGAGCTATTGCATCAACGCCAAGGATCGGAGCCGCCGGGTGAGGAAACCGACCTGCCGCGGTCCCAGGCCCGCCTCCGCCGCCGCGAAGGATTTGAGAAATCAAAACATTACGCGTGCGCGCCATTGAAAGAACAAGCCCGATTGACGCAAAAGGAGGAGATGCAACACGAGGACTTCCCAGGAGGTCACCCATCCCAGTACTACTCTCGCCCAAGGACGCTTAACTGCGGAGTTCTGATGGGATCCGGTTCATTAGTGCTGGTATGATCGCACCTGTCAAGTGTGGCGCGATCAACTGCTTTATGCCTTCGCCAGGCCGCCGCGCGCGCTTCATACTATCATAACTTTCTGTCCGGGATGAATCTCGAGGTCCTGGAGGCGCCGCTAGAAAGCTAGTCCCGAGCCTGCCGCCGTCCCAACCAGGGCTCGCCCAGTTGACGTCGACCTCGACCCCAGAAACCTGTTCTTGGGGCCGTTTTGGAGCTTTTGCAGCAACGCCAAGGATCGGAGCCGCCGGGTGAGGAAACTGACCTGTCGCGGTGTCGGGCCCGCCTCCGCCGCCGAGAAGGAGAAGAGAAATCGAAACCTTGCGCGTGCGCGCCACCGAAAGAACAAGCCGGACTGACGCAAAAAGGAGGAGGTGCAACACGAGGACTTCCCAGGAGGTGACCCATCCCAGCACTACTCTCGCCCAAGCACGCTTAACTGCGGAGTTCTGATGGGATCCGGTGCATTAGTGCTGGTATGATCGCACCTGTCAAGTGTGGCGCGATCAACTGCTTTATGCCTTCGCCAGGCCGCCTCGCGCGCTTCAAACGGTCATAACTTTCTGTCCGGGATGAATCTCGAGGCCCGGGAGGCGCCGCTGGAAAGGTCGTCCTGAGCCTGCCGCCGTCCCAACCAGGGCTCGCCCAGTTGACCTCGACCTCGACCCCAGAAACCTGTTCTTGGGGCCGTTTTGGAGCTTTTACAGCAACGCCAAGGATCGGAGCCGCCGGGTGAGGAAACTGACCTGTCGCAGTCCAGGGCCCGCCTCCGCCGCCGAGAAGGATTAGAGAAATCGAAACCTTGCGCGTGCGCGCCACCGAAAGAAGAAGCCCGACTGACGCAAAAGGAGTAGGGGCAACACGAGGACTTCCCTGGAGGTCACCCATCCCAGTACTACTCTCGCCCAAGCACGCTTAACTGCGGAGTTCTGATGGGATCCGGTGCATTAGTGCTGGTATGATCGCACCTGTCAAGTGTGGCGCGATCAACTGCTTTATGCCTTCGCCAGGCCGCCGCGCGCGCTTCAAACGATCATAACTTTCTGTCCGGGATGAATCTCGAGGCCCAGGAGGCGCCGCTGGAAAGCTCGTCCCGAGCCCGCCCCCGTCCTAACCAGGGCTCGCCCGGTTGACTTCGACCTCGACCCCAGAAACCTGTTCTTGGGGCCGTTTTGGAGCTTTTGCAGCACCGCCAAGGATCGGAGCTGCCGGGTGAGGAAACTGACCTGCCGCGGTCCCGGGCCCGCCTCCACCGCCGAGAAGGATAAGAGAAATCGAAACGTTGCGCGTGCGCGCCACCGAAAGAACAAGCCCGACTGACGCAAAAAGGAGGAGGTGCAACACGAGGACTTCCCAGGAGGTGACCCATCCCAGTACTACTCTCGCCCAAGCACGCTTAACTGCGGAGTTCTGATCGGATCCGGTGCATTAGTGCTGGTATGATCGCACCTGTCAAGTGTGGCGCGATCAACTGCTTTATGCCTTCGCCAGGCCGCCGCGCGCGCTTCAAACAATCATAACTTTCTGTCCGGGATAAATCTCGAGGCCCGGGAGACGCCGCTGGAAAGCTCGTCCCGAGCTCGCCGCCGTCCCAATTAGGGCTCTCCTGGTTGAGGTCGATCTCGACCCCAGAAACTTGTTCCGGGGCCCGTTTCGGAGCTATTGCATCAACGCCAAGGATCGGAGCCGCCGGGTGAGGAAACCGACCTGCCGCGGTCCCAGGCCCGCCTCCGCCGCCGCGAAGGATTTGAGAAATCAAAACATTACGCGTGCGCGCCATTGAAAGAACAAGCCCGATTGACGCAAAAGGAGGAGATGCAACACGAGGACTTCCCAGGAGGTCACCCATCCCAGTACTACTCTCGCCCAAGGACGCTTAACTGCGGAGTTCTGATGGGATCCGGTTCATTAGTGCTGGTATGATCGCACCTGTCAAGTGTGGCGCGATCAACTGCTTTATGCCTTCGCCAGGCCGCCGCGCGCGCTTAATACTATCATAACTTTCTGTCCGGGATGAATCTCGAGGTCCTGGAGGCGCCGCTAGAAAGCTAGTCCCGAGCCTGCCGCCGTCCCAACCAGGGCTCGCCCAGTTGACGTCGACCTCGACCCCAGAAACCTGTTCTTGGGGCCGTTTTGGAGCTTTTGCAGCAACGCCAAGGATCGGAGCCGCCGGGTGAGGAAACTGACCTGTCGCGGTGTCGGGCCCGCCTCCGCCGCCGAGAAGGAGAAGAGAAATCGAAACCTTGCGCGTGCGCGCCACCGAAAGAACAAGCCGGACTGACGCAAAAAGGAGGAGGTGCAACACGAGGACTTCCCAGGAGGTGACCCATCCCAGCACTACTCTCGCCCAAGCACGCTTAACTGCGGAGTTCTGATGGGATCCGGTGCATTAGTGCTGGTATGATCGCACCTGTCAAGTGTGGCGCGATCAACTGCTTTATGCCTTCGCCAGGCCGCCTCGCGCGCTTCAAACGATCATAACTTTCTGTCCGGGATGAATCTCGAGGCCCGGGAGGCGCCGCTGGAAAGGTCGTCCTGAGCCTGCCGCCGTCCCAACCAGGGCTCGCCTGGGGCCGTTTTGGAGCTTTTACAGCAACGCCAAGGATCGGAGCCGCCGGGTGAGGAAACTGACCTGTCGCAGTCCCGGGCCCGCCTCCGCCGCCGAGAAGGATTAGAGAAATCGAAACCTTGCGCGTGCGCGCCACCGAAAGAAGAAGCCCGACTGACGCAAAAGGAGTAGGGGCAACACGAGGACTTCCCTGGAGGTCACCCATCCCAGTACTACTCTCGCCCAAGCACGCTTAACTGCGGAGTTCTGATGGGATCCGGTGCATTAGTGCTGGTATGATCGCACCTGTCAAGTGTGGCGCGATCAACTGCTTTATGCCTTCGCCAGGCCGCCGCGCGCGCTTCAAACGATCATAACTTTCTGTCCGGGATGAATCTCGAGGCCCAGGAGGCGCCGCTGGAAAGCTCGTCCCGAGCCCGCCCCCGTCCTAACCAGGGCTCGCCCGGTTGACGTCGACCTCGACCCCAGAAACCTGTTCTTGGGGCCGTTTTGGAGCTTTTGCAGCACCGCCAAGGATCGGAGCTGCCGGGTGAGGAAACTGACCTGCCGCGGTCCCGGGCCCGCCTCCACCGCCGAGAAGGATAAGAGAAATCGAAACGTTGCGCGTGCGCGCCACCGAAAGAACAAGCCCGACTGACGCAAAAAGGAGGAGGTGCAACACGAGGACTTCCCAGGAGGTGACCCATCCCAGTACTACTCTCGCCCAAGCACGCTTAACTGCGGAGTTCTGATCGGATCCGGTGCATTAGTGCTGGTATGATCGCACCTGTCAAGTGTGGCGCGATCAACTGCTTTATGCCTTCGCCAGGCCGCCGCGCGCGCTTCAAACAATCATAACTTTCTGTCCGGGATAAATCTCGAGGCCCGGGAGACGCCGCTGGAAAGCTCGTCCCGAGCTCGCCGCCGTCCCAATTAGGGCTCTCCTGGTTGAGGTCGATCTCGACCCCAGAAACTTGTTCCGGGGCCCGTTTCGGAGCTATTGCATCAACGCCAAGGATCGGAGCCGCCGGGTGAGGAAACCGACCTGCCGCGGTCCCAGGCCCGCCTCCGCCGCCGCGAAGGATTTGAGAAATCAAAACATTACGCGTGCGCGCCATTGAAAGAACAAGCCCGATTGACGCAAAAGGAGGAGATGCAACACGAGGACTTCCCAGGAGGTCACCCATCCCAGTACTACTCTCGCCCAAGGACGCTTAACTGCGGAGTTCTGATGGGATCCGGTTCATTAGTGCTGGTATGATCGCACCTGTCAAGTGTGGCGCGATCAACTGCTTTATGCCTTCGCCAGGCCGCCGCGCGCGCTTCATACTATCATAACTTTCTGTCCGGGATGAATCTCGAGGTCCTGGAGGCGCCGCTAGAAAGCTAGTCCCGAGCCTGCCGCCGTCCCAACCAGGGCTCGCCCAGTTGACGTCGACCTCGACCCCAGAAACCTGTTCTTGGGGCCGTTTTGGAGCTTTTGCAGCAACGCCAAGGATCGGAGCCGCCGGGTGAGGAAACTGACCTGTCCCGGTGTCGGGCCCGCCTCCGCCGCCGAGAAGGATTTGAGAAATCGAAACCTTGCGCGTGCGCGCCACCGAAAGAACAAGCCGGACTGACGCAAAAAGGAGGAGGTGCAACACGAGGACTTCCCAGGAGGTCACCCATCCCAGCACTACTCTCGCCCAAGCACGCTTAACTGCGGAGTTCTGATGGGATCCGGTGCATTAGTGCTGGTATGATCGCACCTGTCAAGTGTGGCGCGATCAACTGCTTTATGCCTTCGCCAGGCCGCCGCGCGCGCTTCAAACGATCATAACTTTCTGTCCGGGATGAATCTCGAGGCCCGGGAGGCGCCGCTGGAAAGGTCGTCCCGAGCCTGCCGCCGTCCCAACCAGGGCTCGCCCAGTTGACCTCGACCTCGACCCCAGAAACCTGTTCTTGGGGCCGTTTTGGAGCTTTTACAGCAACGCCAAGGATCGGAGCCGCCGGGTGAGGAAACTGACCTGTCGCGGTCCCGGGCCCGCCTCCGCCGCCGAGAAGGATTAGAGAAATCGAAACCTTGCGCGTGCGCGCCACCGAAAGAAGAAGCCCGACTGACGCAAAAGGAGTAGGGGCAACACGAGGACTTCCCTGGAGGTCACCCATCCCAGTACTACTCTCGCCCAAGCACGCTTAACTGCGGAGTTCTGATGGGATCCGGTGCATTAGTGCTGGTATGATCGCACCTGTCAAGTGTGGCGAGATCAACTGCTTTATGCCTTCGCCAGGCCGCCGCGCGCGCTTCAAACGATCATAACTTTCTGTCCGGGATGAATCTCGAGGCCCAGGAGGCGCCGCTGGAAAGCTCGTCCCGAGCCCGCCCCCGTCCTAACCAGGGCTCGCCCGGTTGACGTCGACCTCGACCCTAGAAACCTGTTCTTGGGCCCGTTTCGGAGCTTTTGCAGCAACGCCAAGGATCGGAGCCGCCGGGTGAGGAAACCGACCTGCCGCGGTCCCGGGCCCGCCTCAGGCGCCGAGAAGGATTTGAGAAATCGAAACCTTGCGCTTGCGCGCCAACGAAAGAACAAGCCCGAGCCACCGAAAGAACAAGCCCGTCTGACGCAAAAAGGGGGAGGTGCAACAAGAGGACTTCCCAGGAGGTCACCCATCCCAGTACTTCTCTCGCCCAAGCACGCTTAACTGCGGAGTTCTTATGGGATCCGGTGCATTAGTGCTGGTATGATTGGACCTGTCAAGTGTGGCGCGATCAACTGCTTTATACCTTTTCCAGGCCGCCGCGCGCGCTTCAAACGATCATAACTTTCTGTCCGGGATGAATCTCGGAGCCCGGGAGGCGCCGCTGGAAAGCTCGTCCTGAGCCCGCCGCCGTCCCAACCAGGGCTCGCCCGGTTGAGGTCGACCTCGACCCCAGAAACCTGTTCCGGGGCCCGTTTCGGAGCTTTTGCAGAACCGCCAAGGATCGGAGCAGCCAGGTGAGGAAACCGACCTGCCGCGGTCCCGGGCCAGCCTCCGCCGTCGAGAAGGATTTGAGAAATCGAAACCTTGCGCGTGCGCGCCACCGAAAGAACAAGCCCGACTAACGCAAAAAGGAGGAGGTGCAACACGAGGACTTCCCAGGAGGTCACCCATCCCAGTACTACTCTCGCCCAAGCACGCTTAACTGCGGAGTTCTGATCGGATCCGGTGCATTAGTGCTGGTATGATCGCACCTGTCAAGTGTGGCGCGATCAACTGCTTTATGCCTTCGCCAGGCCGCCGCGCGCGCTTCAAACGATCATAACTTTCTGTCCGGGAAGAATGTCGAGGCCCTGGAGGCGCCGCTTGAAAGCTACTCCCGAGCCTGCCGCCGTCCCAACCAGGGCTCGCCCAGTTGAAGTCGACCTCGACCCCAGAAACCTGTTCTGGGGACCGTTTTGGTGCTTTTGCAGCAACGCCAAGGATCGGAGCCGCCGGGTGAGGAAACTGACCTGCCGCGGTCTCGGGCCCGCCTCCGCCGCCGAGAAGGATTTGAGAAGTCGAAACCTTGCGCGTGCGCGCCAACGAAAGAACAAGCCCGACTGACGCAAAAAGGAGGAGGTGCAACACGAGGACTTCCCAGGAGGTCACCCATCCCAGTACTACTCTCGCCCAAGCACGCTTAACTGCGGAGTTCTGATCGGATCCGGTGCATTAGTGCTGGTATGATCGCACCTGTCAAGTGTGGCGCGATCAACTGCTTTATGCCTTCGCCAGGCCACCGCGCGTGCTTCAAACGATCATAACTTTCTGTCAGGGATGAATCTCGAGGCCCGGGAGGCGCCGCTGGAAAGCTCGTCCCGAGCTCGTCGCCGTCCCAACTAGGGCTCTCCTGGTTGAGGTCGACCTCGACCCAAGAAACCTGTTCCGGGGCCCGTTTCGGAGCTTTTGCAGCAACGCCAAGGATCGGAGCCGCCGGGTGAGGAAATTGACCTGCCGCGGTCCCAGGCCCGCCTCCGCCGCCGCGAAGGATTTGAGAAATCAAAACATTACGCGTGCGCGCCACTGAAAGAACAAGCCCGACTGACGCAAAAGGAGGAGATGCAACACGAGGACTTCCCAGGAGGTCACCCATCCCAGTACTACTCTCGCCCAAGCACGCTTAACTGCGGAGTTCTGATGGGATCCGGTGCATTAGTGCTGGTATGATCGCACCTGTCAAGTGTGGCGCGATCAACTGCTTTATGCCTTCGCAATGCCGCCGCGCGTGCTTCAAACGATCATAACTTTCTGTCCGGGATGAATCTCGAGGCCCGGGAGGCGCCGCTTGAAAGCTAGTCCCGAGCCTGCCGCCGTCCCAACCAGGGCTCGCCCAGTTGACGTCGACCTCGACCCCAGAAACCTGTTCTTGGGGCCGTTTTGGAGCTTTTGCAGCACCGCCAAGGATCGGAGCCGCCGGGTGAGGAAACTGACCTGCCGCGGTCCCGGGCCCGCCTCCACCGCCGAGAAGGATTACAGAAATCGAAACCTTGCGCGTGCGCGCCACCGAAAGAACAAGCCCGACTGACGCAAAAAGGAGGAGGTGCAACACGAGGACTTCCCAGGAGGTGACCCATCCCAGTACTACTCTCGCCCAAGCACGCTTAACTGCGGAGTTCTGATCGGATCCGGTGCATTAGTGCTGGTATGATCGCACCTGTCAAGTGTGGCGCGATCAACTGCTTTATGCCTTCGCCAGGCCGCCGCGCGCGCTTCAAACAATCATAACTTTCTGTCCGGGATAAATCTCGAGGCCCGGGAGACGCCGCTGGAAAGCTCGTCCCGAGCTCGCCGCCGTCCCAATTAGGGCTCTCCTGGTTGAGGTCGATCTCGACCCCAGAAACTTGTTCCGGGGCCCGTTTCGGAGCAATTTCATCAACGCCAAGGATCGGAGCCGCCGGGTAGAGGAACCGACCTGCCGCGGTCCCAGGCCCGCCTCCGCCGCCGCGAAGGATTTGAGAAATCAAAACATTACGCGTGCGCGCCATTGAAAGAACAAGCCCGATTGACGCAAAAGGAGGAGATGCAACACGAGGACTTCCCAAGAGGTCACCCATCCCAGTACTACTCTCGCCCAAGGACGCTTAACTGCGGAGTTCTGATGGGATCCGGTTCATTAGTGCTGGTATGATCGCACCTGTCAAGTGTGGCGCGATCAACTGCTTTATGCCTTCGCCAGGCCGCCTCGCGCGCTTCATACGATCATAACTTTCTGTCCGGGATGAATCTCGAGGTCAGGGAGGCGCCGCTAGAAAGCTAGTCCCGAGCCTGCCGCCGTCCCAACCAGGGCTCGCCCAGTTGACGTCGACCTCGACCCCAGAAACCTGTTCTTGGGGCCGTTTTGGAGCTTTTGCAGCAACGCCAAGGATCGGAGCCGCCGGGTGAGGAAACTGACCTGTCGCGGTGTCGGGCCCGCCTCCGCCGCCGAGAAGGATTTGAGAAATCGAAACCTTGCGCGTGCGCGCCACCGAAAGAACAAGCCGGACTGACGCAAAAAGGAGGAGGTGCAACACGAGGACTTCCCAGGAGGTCACCCATCCCAGCACTACTCTCGCCCAAGCACGCTTAACTGCGGAGTTCTGATGGGATCCGGTGCATTAGTGCTGGTATGATCGCACCTGTCAAGTGTGGCGCGATCAACTGCTTTATGCCTTCGCCAGGCCACCGCGCGCGCTTCAAACGATCATAACTTTCTGTCCGGGATGAATCTCGAGGCCCGGGAGGCGCCGCTGGAAAGGTCGTCCCGAGCCTGCCGCCGTCCCAACCAGGGCTCGCCCAGTTGACATCGACCTCGACCCCAGAAACCTGTTCTTGGGGCCGTTTTGGAGCTTTTACAGCAACGCCAAGGATCGGAGCCGCCGGGTGAGGAAACTGACCTGTCGCGGTCCCGGGCCCGCCTCCGCCGCCGAGAAGGATAAGAGAAATCGAAACCTTGCGCGTGCGCGCCACCGAAAGAAGAAGCCCGACTGACGCAAAAGGAGTAGGGGCAACACGAGGACTTCCCAGGAGGTCACCCATCCCAGTACTACTCTCGCCCAAGCACGCTTAACTGCGGAGTTCTGATCGGATCCGGTGCATTAGTGCTGGTATGATCGCACCTGTCAAGTGTGGCGCGATCAACTGCTTTATGCCTTCGCCAGGCCGCCGCGCGCGCTTCAAACGATCATAACTTTCTGTCCGGGATGAATCTCGAGGCCCAGGAGGCGCCGCTGGAAAGCTCGTCCCGAGCCCGCCCCAGTCCTAACCAGGGCTCGCCCGGTTGACGTCGACCTCGACCCCAGAAACCTGTTCTTGGGCCCGTTTCGGAGCTTTTGCAGCAACGCCAAGGATCGGAGCCGCCGGAAGAGGAAACCGACCTGCCGCGGTCCTGGGCCCGCCTTAGGCGCCGAGAAGGATTTGAGAAATCGAAACCTTGCGCTTGCGCGCCATCGAAAGAACAAGCCCGAGCCACCGAAAGAACAAGCCCGTCTGACGCAAAAAGGGGGAGGTGCAACAAGAGGACTTCCCAGGAGGTCACCCATCCCAGTACTTCTCTCGCCCAAGCACGCTTAACTGCGGAGTTCTTATGGGATCCGGTGCATTAGTGCTGGTATGATTGGACCTGTCAAGTGTGGCGCGATCAACTGCTTTATACCTTTTCCAGGCCGCCGCGCGCGCTTCAAACGATCATAACTTTCTGTCCGGGATGAATCTCGGGGCCCGGGAGGCGCCGTTGGAAAGCTCGTCCTGAGCCCGCCGCCGTCCCAACGAGGGCTCGCCCGGTTGAGGTCGACCTCGACCCCAGAAACCTGTTCCGGGGCCCGTTTCGGAGCTTTTGCAGCAACGCCAAGGATCGGAGCAGCCAGGTGAGGAAACCGACCTGCCGCGGTCCCGGGCCAGCCTCCGCCGTCGAGAAGGATTTGAGAAATCGAAACCTTGCGCGTGCGCGCCACCG
Source organism: Canavalia gladiata (assembly GCA_037954105.1). NCBI lineage: Eukaryota > Viridiplantae > Streptophyta > Magnoliopsida > Fabales > Fabaceae > Canavalia > Canavalia gladiata. The sequence continues at coordinate 26,666,932 of CM075661.1, read as the reverse complement.
AAAGAACAAGCCCGACTAACGCAAAAAGGAGGAGGTGCAACACGAGGACTTCCCAGGAGGTCACCCATCCCAGTACTACTCTCGCCCAAGCACGCTTAACTGCGGAGTTCTGATCGGATCCGGTGCATTAGTGCAGGTATGATCGCACCTGTCAAGTGTGGCGCGATCAATTGCTTTATGCCTTCGCCAGGCCGCCGCGCGCGCTTCAAACGATCATAACTTTCTGTCCGGGAAGAATGTCGAGGCCCTGGAGGCGCCGCTTGAAAGCTAGTCTTGAGCCTGCCGCCGTCCCAACCAGGGCTCGCCCAGTTGACGTCGACCTCGACCCCAGAAACCTGTTGTGGGGACCGTTTTGGTGCTTTTGCAGCAACGCCAAGGATCGGAGCCGCCGGGTGAGGAAACTGACCTGCCGCGGTCTCGGGCCCGCCTCCGCCGCCGAGAAGGATTTGAGAAATCGAAACCTTGCGCGTGCGCGCCACCGAAAGAACAAGCCCGACTGACGCAAAAAGGAGGAGGTGCAACACGAGGACTTCCCAGGAGGTCACCCATCCCAGTACTACTCTCGCCCAAGCACGCTTAACTGCGGAGTTCTGATGGGATCCGGTGCATTAGTGCCGGTATGATTGCACCAGTCAAGTGTGGCGCGATCAACTGCTTTATGCCTTCGCCAGGCCGCCGCGCGCGCTTCAAACGATCATAACTTTCTGTCCAGGATGAATCTCGAGGCCCAGGAGGCGCCGCTGGAAAGATCGTCCCGAGCCCGCCGCCGTCCCAACCAGGGCTTGCCCGGTTGACGTCGACCTCGACCCCAGAAACCTGTTCTTGGGCCCGTTTCGGAGCTTTTGCAGCAACGCCAAGGATCGGAGCCGCCGGGTGAGGAAACCGACCTGCCGCGGTCCCAGGCCCACCTCAGGCGCCGAGAAGGATTTGAGAAATCGAAACCTTGCGCGTGCGCGCCACCGAAAGAACAAGCCCGACTGACGCAAAAAGGGGGAGGTGCAACACGAGGACTTCCCAGGAGGTCACCCATCCCAGTTCTACTCTCGTCCAAGCACGCTTAACTGCGGAGTTCTTATGGGATCCAGTGCATTACTGCTGGTATGATTGGACCTGTCAAGTGTGGCGCGATCAACTGCTTTATACCTTCGCCAGGCCGCCGCGCGCGCTTTAAACGATCATAACTTTCTGTCCGGGATGAATCTCGAGGCCCGGGAGGCGCCGCTGGAAAGCTCGTCCTGAGCCCGCCGCCGTCCCAACTAGGGCTCACCCGGTTGAGGTCGACCTCTACCCCAGAAACCTGTTCCGGGGCCCGTTTCGGAGCTTTTGCAGCAACGCCAAGGATCGGAGCAGCCACGTGAGGAAACCGACCTGCCGCGGTCTCGGGCCCGCCTCCGCCGTCGAGAAGGATTTGAGAAATCGAAACATTGCGCGTGCGCGCCACCGAAAGAACAAGCCCGACTAAAGCAAAAAGGAGGAGGTGCAACACGAGGACTTCCCAGGAGGTCACCCATCCCTGTACTACTCTCGCCCAAGAACGCTTAACTGCGGAGTTCTGATGGGATCCGGTGCATTAGTGCTGGTATGATCGCACCTGTCAAGTGTGGCGCGATCAACTGTTTTATGCCTTCGACAGGGCGCCGCGCGCGCTTCAAACGATCATAACTTTCAGTCCGGGATAAATCTCGAAGCCCGGGAGGCGCCGCTGGAAAGCTCGTCCTGAGCTCGCCGCCGTCCCAATTAGGGCTCGCCTGGTTGAGGTCGACCTCGACCCCAGAAACCTGTTCCGGGGCCCGTTTCGGAGCTTTTGCAGCAACACCAAGGATCGGAGCCGCCGGTGAGGAAACCGACCTGCCGCGGTCCAATGCCCGCCTCCGCCGCCGAGATGGATTTGAGAAATCAAAACATTGCGCGTGCGCGCCACTGAAAGAAGAAGCCCGACTGACGCAAAAGGAGGAGGTGCAACACGAGGACTTCCCAGGACGTCACCCATCCTAATACTACTCTCGCCCAAGCACGCTTAACTGCGGAGTTCTGATGGGATCCGGTGCATTAGTGCTGGTATAATCGCACCTGTCAAGTATGGCGCGATCAACTGCTTTATGCCTTTGCCAGGCCGCCGCGCGCGCTTCAAACGATCATAACTTTCTGTCCGGGATGAATCTCGAGGCCCCGGTGGCGCCGCTAGAAAGCTCGTCCCGAGCTTGCCGCCGTCCCAACCAGGGCTCGCCCAGTTGACCTCGACCTAGAACCCAGAAACCTGTTCTTGGGCCCGTTTTGGAGCTTTTGCAGCAACGCCAAGGATCAGAGCCGCCGGGTGAGGAAACTGACCTGCCGCGGTCTCGGGCCCGCATTCCGCCGCCGAGAAGGATTTGAGAAATCGAAACCTTGCGCGTGCGCGCCACCGACAGAACAAGCCCGACTGACGCAAAAAGGAGGAGGTGCAACACGAGGACTTCCCAGGAGGTCACCCATCCTAGTACTACTCTCGCACAAGCACGCTTAACTGCGGAGTTCTGATCGGATCCGGTGCATTAGTGCTGGTATGATCGCACCTGTCAAGTGTGGCGCTATCAACTGCTTTATGCCTTCGCCAGGCCGCCGCGCGCGCCTGAAACTATCATAACTTTCTGTCCGGGATGAATCTCGAGGCCCGGGAGGCGCCGCTGCAAACCTCGTCCCGAGCTCGCCGCCGTCCCAATTAGGGCTCTCCTGGTTGAGGTCGACTTCGACCCCAGAAACCTGTTCCGGGGCCCGTTTCGGAGCTTTTGCAGCAACGCCAAGGATCGGAGCCGCCGGGTGAGGAAACCGACCTGCCGCGGTCCCAGGCTTGCCTCCGCCGCCGCGAAGGATTTGAGAAATCAAAACATTAGGCGTGCGCGCCACTGAAAAAACAAGCCCGACTGACGCAAAAGGAGGAGATGCAACACGAGGACTTCCCAGGAGGACACCCATCCCAGTACTACTCTCGCCCAAGCACGCTTAACTGCGGAATTCTGATGGGATCCGGTGCATTAGTGCTGGTATTATCGCACCTGTCAAGTGTGGCGCGATCAACTGCTTTATGCCTTCATCAGGACGCCGCGCGCGCTTCAAACGATCCTAACTTTTTGTCCGGGATAAATCTCGAGGCCCGGGAGGCGCCGCTTGAAAGCTAGTCCCGAGCCTGCCGTCGTCCCAACCAGGGCTCGCCCAGTTGACGTCGACCTCGACCCTAGAAACCTGTTCTTGGGGCCGTTTTGGAGCTTTTGCAGCAATGCAAAGGATCGGAGCCGTCGGGTGAGGAAACTAACCTGCCGCGGTCCCGGGCCCGCCTCCGCCGCCGAGAAGGATTAGAGAAATCGAAACCTTGGGCGTGCGCGCCACCGAAAGAACAAGCCCGACTGACGCAAAAAGGACGAGGTGCAACACGAGGACTTCCCAGGAGGTCACACATCCTAGTACTACTCTCGCCCAAGCACGCTTAACTGCGGAGTTCTGATGGGATCCGGTGCATTAGTGATGGTATGATCGCACCTGTCAAGTGTGGCGCGATGAACTGCTTTATGCCTTCGCAAGGCCGCCGCGCGCGCTTCAAACGATCATAACTTTCTGTCCGGGATGAATCTCGAGGCCCGGGAGGCGCCGCTGGAAAGCTCGTCCTGAGCCCGTCGCCGTCCCAACCAGGGCTCGCCCGGTTAAGGTCGACCTCGACCCAAGAAACCTGTTCCGGGGCCCGTTTCTGAGCTTTTGAAGCAACGCCAAGGATCAGAGCAGCCAGTTGAGGAAACCGACCTGCCGCATATTTGAGAAATCGAAACCTTGCGCGTGCGCGCCAGTGAAAGAACAAGCCCGACTGACGCAAAAAGGAGGAGATGCAACACGAGGACTTCCCAGGAGGTCACCCATCCCAGTACTACTCTCGCCCAAGCACGCTTAACTGCGGAGTTCTGATCGGATCCGGTGCATTAGTGCTGGTACGATCGCACCTGTCAAGTGTGGCACGATCAACTGCTTTATGCCATCGCCAAGCCGCCGCGCGCGCTGCAAACGATCATAACTTTCTGTCGGGGATGAATCTCGAGGCCCGGGAGGCGTCGCTGGAAAGCTCGTCCCGAGCCCCCCGCCGTCCCAACCTAGGCTTGCCCGGTTGAGGTCGACCTCGACCCCAGAAACCTGTTCCGGGGCCGTTTCGGAGCTTTTGCAGCAACGCCAAGGATCGGAGCCGTCGGGTGAGGAAACCGACCTGCCGCGGTCCGGGGCCCGCCTTAGGCGCCGAGAAGGATTTGAGAAATCATAACCTTGCGCGTGCGCGCCACCGAAAGAACAACCCCGACTGACGCAAAAAGAACGAGGTGCAACACGAGGACTTCCCAGGAGGTCACCCATCCCAGTACTACTCTCGCCCAAGCACGCTTAACTGCGGAGTTCTGATGGGATCCGGTGCATTAGTGCTGGTATGATCGCACCTGTCAAGTGTGGCGCGATCAACTGCTTTATGCCTTCGCCAGGCCGCCGCGCGCGCTTCAAACGATCATAACTTTCTGTCCCGGATGAATCTCGAGGCCCAGGAGGCGCCGCTGGAAAGCTCGTCCCGAGCCCGCCCCCGTCCTAACCAGGGCTCGCCCGGTTGACGTCGACCTCGACCCCAGAAACCTGTTCTTGGGCCCGTTCCGGAGCTTTTGCAGCAACGCCAAGGATCGGAGCCGCCGGGTGAGGAAACCGACCTGCCGCGGTCCTGGGCCCGCCTCCGCCGCCGAGAAGGATTTGAGAAATCGAAACCTTGCGCGTGCGCGCCACTGAAAGAACAAGCCCGACTGACGCAAAAAGGAGGAGCTGCAACACGAGGACTTCCCAGGAGGTCACCCATCCCAGTACTACTCTCGCCCAAGCACGCTTAACTGCGGAGTTCTTATGGGATCCGGTGCATTAGTGCTGATATGATCGCACCTGTCAAGTGTGGCGCGATCAACTGCTTTATGCCTTCGCCAGGCCGCCGCACGCGCTTCAAACGATCATAACTTTCTGTCCGGGATGAATCTCGAGGCCCGGGAGGCGCCGCTGGAAAGCTCGTCCCGAGCCCGACGCCGACTTAACCCGGGCCTGCCCGGTTGAGGTCGACCTCGACCCCAGAAACCTGTTCCGGGTCCGTTTCGGAGCTTTTGCAGCAACCCCAAGGATCGGAGCCGCCGGGTGAGGAAATCGACCTGCCGCGGTCCCCGGCCCGCATCCGCCGTCGAGAAGGATTTGAGAAATCGAAACCTTGCGCGTGCGCGCCACTGAAAGAACAAGCCCGACTGACACAATAAGGAGGAGGTGCAACATGAGGACTTCCCAGGAGGTCACCCATCCTAGTACTACTCTCGCCCAAGCACGCTTGACTGCGGAGTTCTGATGGGATCTGGTGCATTAGTGCTGGTATGATCGCACCTGTCAAGTGTGGCGCGATCAACTGCTTTATGCCTTCGCCAGGCCGCCGTGCGCGGTTCAAACGATCATAACTTTCTGTCCGGGATGAATCTCGAGGCCCGGGAAGCGCCGCTGGAAAGCTCGTCCTGAGCTCGCCGCCGTCCCAACCAGGGCTCGCCCGGTTGAGGTCGACCTCGACCCCAGAAACCTGTTCCGGGGCCCGTTTCGGAGCTTTTGCAGCAACGCCAAGGATCGGAGCATCCAGGTGAGGAAACCGACCTGCCGCGACCCCGGGCCCGCCTCCACCGTCGAGAAGGATTTGAGAAATCGAAACCTTGCGCGTGCGTGCCACCGAAAGAACAAGCCCGACTGACGCAAAAAGGAGGAGGTGCAACACGAGGACTTCCCAGGAGGTCACCCATCCCTGTACTACTCTCGCCCAAGCACGCTTAACTGCGGAGTTCTGATGGGATCCGGTGCATTACTGCTGGTATGATCGCACCTGTCAAGTGTGGCGCGATCAACTGCTTTATGCCTTCACCAGGCCGCCGCGCGCGCTTCAAACGATCATAACTTTCAGTCCGGGATGAATCTCGAAGCCCGGGAGGCGCCGCTGGAAAGCTCGTCCTGAGCTCGCCGCCTCCCAATTAGGGCTCGCCTGGTTGAGGTCGACCTCGACCCCAGAAACCTGTTCCAGGGCCCGTTTCGGAGCTTTTGCAGCAACGCCAAGGATCGGAGCCGCCGGTGAGGAAACCGACCTGCCGCGGTCCCAGGCCCGCCACTGCCGCCGAGAAGGATTTGAGAAATCAAAACATTGCGCGTGCGCGCCAATGAAAGAACAAGCCCGACTGACGCAAAAGGAGGAGGTGCAACACGAGGACTTCCCAGGAGGTCACCCATCCTAGTACTACTCTCGCCCAAGCACGCTTGACTGCGGAGTTCTGATGGGATCCGGTGCATTAGTGGTGGTATGATCGCACCTGTCAAGTGTGGCGCGATCAACTGCTTTATGCCTTCGCCAGGCCGCCGCACGCGCTTCAAACGATCATAACTTTCTGTCCGGGATGAATCTCGAGGAGGCCCGGGAGGCGCCGCTGGAAAGCTCATCCCGAGCCCGCCGCCGACTTAACCAGGGCTTGCCCGGTTGAGGTCGACGTCGACCCCAGAAACCTGTTCCGGGGCAGTTTCGGAGCTTTTGCAGCAACCCCAAGGATCGGGTCCGTCGGGTGAGGAAATCGACCTGCCGCGGTCCCAGGCCCGCCTCAGGCGCTGAGAAGGATTTGAGAAATCGAAACCTTGCACGTGCGCGCCACCGAAAGAACAAGCCTGACTGACGCAAAAAGGACGAGGTGCAACACGAGGACTTCCCAGGAGGTCACCCATCCCAGTACTACTCTCGCCCAAGCACGCTTAACTGCGGAGTTCTGATGGAATCCGGTGAATTAGTGCTGGTATGGTCGCACCTGTCAAGTGTGGCGCGATCAACTGCTTTATGCCTTTGCCAGGCCGCCGCGCGCGCTTCAAACAATCATAACTTTCTGTCCAATATGAATCTCGAGGCCCAAGAGGCGCCGCTGGAAAGCTCGTCCTGAGCCCGCCGCCGTCCCAACCAAGGCTCGCCCGGTTGAGGTGGACTTCGACACCAGAAACCTGTTCCGGGGCCCGTTTCGTAGCTTTTGCAGCAACGCCAAGGATCGGACCAGCCGGGTGAGGAAACCGACCTGCCGCGGTCCCCGGCCCGCATCCGCCGTCGAGAAGGATTTGAGAAATCGAAACCTTGCGCGTGCGCGCCACTGAAAGAACAAGCCCGACTGACGCAATAAGGAGGAGGTGCAACATGAGGACTTCCCAGGAGGTCACCCATCCTAGTACTACTCTCGCCCAAGCACGCTTAACTGCGGAGTTCTGATGGGATCCGGTGCATTAGTGCTGGTATGATCGCACCTGTCAAGTGTGGCGCGATCAACTGCTTTATGGCTTCGCCAGGCCGCCGCGCGCGCTTCAAACGGTCATAACTTTCTGTCCGGGATGAATCTCGAGGCCCGGGAGGCGCCGCTGGAAAGCTCGTCCCGAGCCCGCCGCCGTCCCAACCAGGGCTCGCCCGGTTGAGGTCGACCTCGACCCCAGAAACCTGTTTCGGGGCCCGTTTAAGAGCTTTTGCAGCAACGCCAAGGATCGGAGCAGCCACGTGAGGAAATTGACCTGCCGCCGTCCCGGGCCCGCCTCCGCCGTCGAGAAGGATTTGAGAAATCGAAACCTTGCGCGTGCACGCCACTGAAAGAACAAGCCCGGCTGCGCAAAAAGGAGGAGGTGCAACACGAGGACTTCCCAGGAGGTCACCCATCCCAGTACTACTCTCGCCCAAGCACGCTTAATTGCGGAGTTCTGATGGCATCCGGTGCATTAGTGCTGGTATGATCGCACCTATCAAGTGTGGCGCGATCAATTGCTTTATGCCTTCGCCAGGCCGCCGCGCACGCTTGAAACTATCATAACTTTCTATCCGGGATGAATCTCGAGGCTCGGGAGGCGCCGCTTGAAAGCTAGTCCCGAGCCTGCCGCCGTCCCAACCAGGGCTCGCCTAGTAGACGTCGACCTCGACCCCAGAAACCTGTTCTTGGGGCCGTTTCGGAGCTTTTGCAGCAACGCCAAGGATCGGAGCTGCCGGGTGAGGAAACCGACCTGCCGCGGTCCGGGGCCCGCCTTAGGCGCCGAGAAGGATTTGAGAAATCGAAACCTTGCGCGTGCATTCCACCGAAAGAACAACCCCGACTGATGCAAAAAGAACGAGGTGCAACACGAGGACTTCCCAGGAGGTCACCCATCCCAGTACTACTCTCGCCCAAACACGCTTAACTGCGGAATTCTGATGGGATCCGGTGCATTAGTGCCGGTATGATCGCACCTGTCAAGTGTGGCGCGATCAACTGCTTTATGCCTTCGCGAGGCCGCCGCGCGCGCTTCAAACAATCATAACTTTCTGTCCGGGATGAATCTCGAGGCCCGGGAGGCGCCGCTGGAAAGGTCGTCCTGAGCCCGCCGCCGTCCCAACCAGGGCTCGCCCGGTTGAGGTCGACCTCGACCCCAGAAACCTGTTCCGGGGCCCGTTTAAGAGCTTTTGCAGCAACGCCAAGGATCGGAGCAGCCACGTGAGGAAATTGACCTGCCGCGGTCCCGGGCCCGCCTCCGCCGTCGAGAAGGATTTGAGAAATCGAAACCTTGCGCGTGCACGCCACTGAAAGAACAAGCCCGACTGACGCAAAAAGGAGGAGGTGCAACATGAGGACTTCCAAGGTGGTCACCCATCCCAGTACTACTCTCGCCCAAGCACGCTTGACTGCGGAGTTCTGATGGGATCCGGTGCATTAGTGCTGGTATGATCGCACCTGTTAAGTGTGGCGTGATCAACTGCTTTATGCCTTCGCCAGGCCGCCGCGCGCGCTTCAAACAATCATAACTTTCTGTCCGGGATGAATCTCGAGGCCCGGGAGGCGCCGCTGGAAAGCTCGTCCTGAGCCCGCCGCCGTCCCAACCAGGGCTCGCCCGGTTGAGGTCGACCTCGACCCCAGAAACCTGTTCCGGGGCCCGTTTAAGAGCTTTTGCAGCAACGCCAAGGATCGGAGCAGCCACGTGAGGAAATTGACCTGCCGCCGTCCCGGGCCCGCCTCCGCCGTCGAGAAGGATTTGAGAAATCGAAACCTTGCGCGTGCACGCCACTGAAAGAACAAGCCCGACTGACGCAAAAAGGAGGAGGTGCAACATGAGGACTTCCCAGGTGGTCACCCATCCCAGTACTACTCTCGCCCAAGCACGCTTGACTGCGGAGTTCTGATGGGATCCGGTGCATTAGTGCTGGTATGATCGCACCTGTTAAGTGTGGCGCGATCAACTGCTTTATGCCTTCGCCAGGCCGCCGCGCGCGCTTCAAACAATCATAACTTTCTGTCCGGGATGAATCTCGAGGCCCGGGAGGCGCCGCTGGAAAGCTCGTCCTGAGCCCGCCGCCGTCCCAACCAGGGCTCGCCCGGTTGAGGTCGACCTCGACCCCAGAAACCTGTTCCGGGGCCCGTTTCAGAGCTTTTGCAGCAACGCCAAGGATCGGAGCAGCCACGTGAGGAAATCGACCTGCCGCGGTCCCGGGCCCGCCTCCGCCGTCGAGAAGGATTTGAGAAATCGAAACCTTGCGCGTGCACGCCACTGAAAGAACAAGCCCGACTGACGCAAAAAGGAGGAGGTGCAACATGAGGACTTCCCAGGTGGTCACCCATCCCAGTACTACTCTCGCCCAAGCACGCTTGACTGCGGAGTTCTGATGGGATCCGGTGCATTAGTGCTGGTATGATCGCACCTGTTAAGTGTGGCGCGATCAACTGCTTTATGCCTTCGCCAGGCCGCCGCGCGCGGTTCAAACGATCATAACTTTCTGTCCGGGATGAATCTCGAGGCCCGGGAGGCGCCGCTGGAAAGCTCGTCCTGAGCCCGCCGCCGTCCCAACTAGGGCTCGCCCGGTTGAGGTCGACCTCGACCCCAGAAACCTATTCCGGGGCCCTTTCGGAGCTTTTGCAGCAACGCCAAGGATCAGAGCAGCCAGGTGAGGAAACCGACCTGCCGCGGTCCCGGGCCCGCCTCTGCCGTCGAGACGGATTTGAGAAATCGAAACCTTGCGTGTGCGCGCCACCGAGAGAACAAGCCCGACTGACGCAAAAAGGAGGAGGTGCAACACGAGGACTTTCCAGGAGGTCACCCATCCCTGTACTACTCTCGCCAAAGCACGCTTAACTGCGGAGTTCTGAATGGATCCGGTGCATTAGTGTTGGTATGATCGCACCTGTCAAGTGTGGCGCGATCAACTGCTTTATGCCTTCACCAGGACGCCGCGCGCGCTTAAAACGATCATAACTTTCAGTCCGGGATGAATCTCGAAGCCCGGGAGGCGCCGCTGGAAAGCTCGTCCTGAGCTCGCCGCCGTCCCAATTAGGGCTCGCCTGGTTGAGGTCGACCTCGACCCCAGAAACCTGTTCCAGGGCCCGTTTCGGAGCTTTTGCAGCAACGCAAAGGATCGGAGCCGCCGGTTAGGAAACCGACCTGCCGCGGTCGTAGGCCCGCCTCCGCCGCCGAGAAGGATTTGAGAAATCAAAACATTGCGCGTGCGCGCGACTGAAAGAACAAGCCCGACTGACGCAAAAGGAGGAGGTGCAACTCAAGGACTTCCCAAGAGGTCACCCATCCTAGTACTACTCTCGCCCAAGCATGCTTAACTGCGGAGTTCTGAGGGATCCGGTGCATTAGTGCGGGTATGATCGCACCTGTCAAGTGTGGCGCGATCAACTGCCTTATGCCTTCGCCAGGCCGCCGCGCGCGCTTCAGACGATCATAACTTTCTGTCTGGGATGAATCTCGAGGCCCGGGAGGCGCCGCTAGAAAGCTCGTCCCGAGCCTGCCGCCGTCCCAACCAGGGCTGGCCCAGTTGACGTCGACCTCGAACCCAGAAACCTGTTCTTGGGCCCGTTTTGGAGCTTTTGCAGCAACGCCAAGGATCGGAGCCGCTGGGTGAGGAAACTGACCTGCCGCGGTCCCTGGCCCGCCTCCGCCGCCGAGAAGGATTTGAGAAATCGAAACCTTGCGCGTGCGCGCCACCGAAAAAACAAGCCCGACTGACGCAAAAAGGAGGAGGTGCAACACGAGGACTTCCCAGGAGGACACCCATCCCAGTACTACTCTCGCCCAAGCACGCTTAACTGCGGAGTTCTGATCGGATCCGGTGCATTAGTGCTGGTATGATCGCACCTGTCAAGTGTGGCGCGATCAACTGCTTTATGCCTTGGCCAGGCCGCCGCGCGCGCTTCAAACGATCATAACTTTCTGTCCGGGATGAATCTCGAGGCCCGGGAGGCGCCGCTGGAAAGCTCGTCCTGAGCCCGCCGCCGTCCCAACCAGGGGTCGCCCGGTTAAGGTCGACCTCGACCCCAGAAACCTGTTCCGGGGCCCGTTTCGGAGCTTTTGCAGCAACGCCAAGGATCGGAGCAGCCAGTTGAGGAAACCGACCTGCCGCGGTCCCGAGCCCGCCTCCGCCGCCGAGAAGGATTTGAGAAATAGAAACCTTGCGCGTGCGCGCCACTGAAAGAACAAGCCCGACTGACGCAAAAAGGAGGAGATGCAACACGAGGACTTCCCAGGAGGTCACCCATCCCAGTACTACTCTCGCCCAAGCACGCTTAACTGCGGAGTTCTGATCGGATCCGGTGCATTAGTGCTGGTGTGATCGCACCTGTCAAGTGTGGCGCGATCAACGGCTTTATGCCTTCGCCAGGTCGCCGCGCGCGCTACAAACGATCATAACTTTCTGTCGGGGATGAATCTCGAGGCCCGGGAGGCGTCGCTGGAAAGCTCGTCCCGAGCGCCCCGCCGTCCCAACCTGGGCTTGCCCGGTTGAGGTCGACCTCGACCCCAGAAACCTGTTCCGGGACCGTTTCGGAGCTGTCGGGTGAGGAAACCGACCTTCCGCGGTCCGGGGCCTGCCTTAGGCGCCGAGAAGGATTTGAGAAATCGAAACCTTGCGCGTGCATGCCACCGAAAGAACAACCCCGACTGACGCAAAAAGAACGAGGTGCAACACGAGGACTTCCGAGGAGGTCACCCATCCCAGTACTACTCTCGCCCAAGCACGCTTAACTGCGGAATTCTGATGGGATCCGGTGCATTAGTGCTGGTATGATCGCACCTGTCAAGTGTGGCGCGATCAACTGCTTTATGCCTTTGCCAGGCCGCCGCGCGCGCTTCAAACAATCATAACTTTCTGTCCGGATGAATCTCGAGGCCCGGGAGGCGCCGCTGGAAAGCTCGTCCTGAGCCCGCCGCCGTCCCAACCAGGGCTCGCCCGGTTGAGGTCGACCTCGACCCCAGAAACCTGTTCTAGGGCCCGTTTCGGAGCTTTTGCAGCAACGCCAAGGATCGGAGCAGCCAGGTGAGGAAACCGACCTGCCGCGGTCCCGGGCCCGCCTCCGCCGTCGAGAAGGATTTGAGAAATCGAAACCTTGCGCGTGCGCGCCACTGAAAGAACAAGCCCGACTGACGCAAAAAGGAGGAGGTGCAACATGAGGACTTCCCAGGAGGTCACCCATCCCAGTACAACTCTCGCCCAAGCACGCTTGACTGCGGAGTTCTGATGGGATCCGGTGCATTAGTGCTGGTATGATCGCACCTGTCAAGTGTGGCGCTATCAACTGCTTTATGCCTTCGCCAGGGCGCCGCGCGCGGTTCAAACGATGATAACTTTCTGTCCGTGATGAATCTCGAGGCCCGGAAGGCGCCGCTGGAAAGCTCGTCCTGAGCCCGCCGCCGTCCCAACCGGGGCTCGCCCGGTTGAGGTCGACCTCGACCCCAGAAACCTGTTCCGGGGCCCGTTTCAGAGCTTTTCCAACAACGCCAAGGATCGGAGCACCAGGTGAGGAAATCGACCTGCCGCGGTCCCGGGCCCGCCTCCGCCGTCGAGAAGGATTTGAGAAATCGAAACCTTGCGCGTGCGCGCCACCGAAAGAACAAGCCCGACTAACGCAAAAAGGAGAAGGTGCAACACGAGGACTTCCTAGGAGGTCACCCATCCCAGTACTACTTTTGCCCAAGCACGCTTAACTGCGGAGTTCTGAATGGATCCGGTGCATTAGTGCTGGTATGATCGCACCTGTCAAGTGTGGCGCGATCAACTGCTTTATGCCTTCACCTGGCCGCCGCGCGCGATTCAAACGATCATAACTTTCAGTCCGGGATGAATCTCGAAGCCCGGGAGGCGCCGCTGGAAAGCTCGTCCTGAGCTCGCCGCCGTCCCAATTAGGGATCGCCTGGTTGAGGTCGACCTCGACCCCAGAAACCTGTTTCGAGGCCCGTTTCAGAGCTTTTGCAGCAACGCCAAGGATCGGAGCCGCCGGTGTGGAAACCGACCTGCCGCGGTCCCAGGCCCGCCTCCGCCGCCGAGAAGGATTTGAGAAATCAAAACATTGCGCGTGCGCGCCACTGAAAGAACAAGCCCCGACTGACGCAAAAGGAGGAGGTGCAACACGAGGACTTCCCAGGAGGTCACCCATCCTAGTACTACTCTCGCCCAAGCATGCTTAACTGCGGAGTTCTGATGGGATCCGGTGCATTAGTGCTGGTATGATCGCACCTGTTAAGTGTGGCGCGATCAACTGCCTTATGCCTTCGCCAGGCCGCCGCGCGCGCTTCAAACGATCATAACTTTCTGTCCGGGATGAATCTCGAGGCCCGGGAGGCGCCGCTAGAAAGCTCGTCCCGAGCCTGCCGCCGTCCCAACCAGGGCTCGCCCAGTTGACGTCGACCTCGAACCCAGAAACCTGTTCTTGGGCCCGTTTTGGAGCTTTTGCAGCAACGCCAAGGATCGGAGCCGCCGGGTGAGGAAACTGACCTGCCGCGATCCCGGGCCCGCCTCCGCCGCCGAGAAGGATTTGAGAAATCGAAACCTTGCGCGTCCGCGCCACCGAAAGAACAAGCCCGACTGACGCAAAAAGGAGGAGGTGCAACACGAGGACTTCCCAGGAGGTCACCCATCCCAGTACTACTCTCGCCCAAGCACGCTTAACTGCGGAGTTCTGATCGGATCCGATCCATTAGTGCTGGTATGATCGCACCTGTCAAGTGTGGCGCGATCAACTGCTTTATGCCTTGGCCAGGCCGCCGCGCGCGCTTCAAACGATCATAACTTTCTGTCCGCGATGAATGTCGAGGCCCGGGAGGCGCCGCTGGAAAGCTGGTCCTGAGCCCGCCGCCGTCCCAACCATGGCTTGCCCGGTTGAGGTCGACCTCGACCCCAGAAACCTGTTCCGGGACCGTTTCGGAGCTTTTGCAGCAACGCCAAGGATCGGAGCTGCCGGGTGAGGAAACCGACCTTCCGCGGTCCGGTGCATTAGTGCTGGTATGATCGCACCTGTCAAGTGTGGCGCGATCAACTGCTTTATGCCTTCGCCAGGCCGCCGCGCGCGCTTCAGACAAGCATAAATTTCTGTCCGGGATGAATCTAGCGGCCCGAGAGGCGCCGCTGGAAAGCTCGTCCTGAGCCCGCCGCCGTCCCAACCAGGGCTCGCCCGGTTGAGGTCGACCTCGACCCCAGAAACCTGTTCCGGGGCCCGTTTCGGAGCTTTTGCAGCAACGCCAAGGATCGGAGCCGCCGGGTGAGGAAACCGACCTGCCGCGGTCTCAGGGCCGCCTCCGCCGCCGCGAAGGATTTGAGAAATAAAAACATTACGCGTGCGCGCCACTGAAAGAACAAGCCTGACTGACGCAAAAGGAGGAGGTGCAACACGAGGACTTCCCAGGAGGTCACCCATCCCAGTACTACTCTCGCCCCAGCACGCTTGACTGCGGAGTTCTGATGGGATCCGGTGCATTAGTGCTGGTATGATCGCACCTGTCAAGTGTGGCGCGATCAACTGCTTTATGCCTTCGCCAGGCCGCCGCGCGCGGTTCAAACGATCATAACTTTCTGTCCGGGATGAATCTCGAGGCCCGGGAGGCGCCGCTTCAAAGCTAGTACCGAGCCTGCTGCCGTCCCAACCAGGGCTCGCCCAGTTGACGTCGACCTTGACCCCAGAAACCTGTTCTTGGGGCTGTTTTGGAGCTTTTGCAGCAACGCCAAGGATCGGAGCCGCCGGGTGAGGAAACTGACCTGCCGCGGTCCAGGGCCCGCCTCCGCCGCCGAGAAGGACTAGAGAAATCGAAACCTTGCGCGTGCGCGCCACCGAAAGAACAAGTCCGACTGACGCAAAAAGGACGAGGTGCAACACGAGGACTTCCCAGGAGGTCACCCATCCCAGTACTACTCTCGCCCAAGCACGCTTAACTGCGGAGTTCTGATGGGATCCGGTGCAATAGTGCTGGTATGATCGCACCTGTCAAGTGTGGCGCGATCAACTGCTTTATGCCTTCACCAGGCCGCCGCCCGCGCTTCAAACGATCATAACTTTCAGTCCGGGATGAATCTCGAAGACTGGGAGGCGCCGCTGGAAAGCTTGTCCTCAGCTCGCCGCCGTCCCAATTAGGGCTCGCCTGGTTGAGGTCGACCTCGACCCCAGAAACCTGTTTCGGGGCCCGTTTCAGAGCTTTTGCAGCAACGCCAAGGATCGGAGCCGCCGGTGAGGAAACCGACCTGCCGCGGTCCCATGCCCGCCTCTGCCGCCGAGAAGGATTTGAGTAATCAAAACATTGCGCGTGCGCGCCACTGAAAGAACAAGCCCGACTGACGCAAAAGGAGGAGGTGCAACACGAGGACTTCCCAGGAGGTCACCCATCCCAGTACTACTCTCGCCCAGGTACGCTTAACTGCGGAGTTCTGATCGGATCCGGTGCATTAGTGCTGGTATGATCGCACCTGTCAAGTGTGGCGCGATCAACTGCTTTATGCCTTCGCCAGGCCGCCGCGCGCGCTTCAAACGATCATAACTTTCTGTCCGGGATGAATCTCAAGGCCCGGGTGGCGCCGCTGGAAAGCTCGTCCCGAGCTCGCCGCCGTCCCAATTAGGGCTCGCCTGGTTGAGGTCGACCTCGACCCCAGAAACCTGTTCCGGGGCCCGTTTCGGAGCTTTTGCAGCAACGCCAAGGATCGGAGCCGCCGGTGAGGAAACCGACCTGCCGCGGTCCCATGCCCGCCTCTGCCGCCGAGAAGGATTTGAGTAATCAAAACATTGCGCGTGCGCGCCACTGAAAGAACAAGCCCGACTGACGCAAAAGGAGGAGGTGCAACACGAGGACTTCCCAGGAGGTCACCCATCCCAGTACTACTCTCGCCCAAGCACGCTTAACTGCGGAGTTCTGATCGGATCCGGTGCATTAGTGCTGGTATGATCGCACCTGTCAAGTGTGGCGCGATCAACTGCTTTATGCCTTCGCCAGGCCGCCGCGCGCGCTTGAAACGATCATAACTTTCTGTCCGGGATGAATCTCGAGCCCCGGGAGGCGCCGCTTGAAAGCTAGTACCGAGCCTGCCGCCGTCCCAACCACGGCTCGCCCAGTTGACGTCGACCTCGACCCCAGAAACCTGTTCTTGGGGCCGTTTTGGAGCTTTTGCAGCAGCGCCAAGGATCGGAGCAGCCAGGTGAGGAAACTGACCTGCCGCGGTCCCGGGCCTGCTTCCGCCGCCGAGAAGGATTAGAGAAATCGAAACATTGCGCGTGCGCGCCACTGAAAGAACAAGCCCGACTGACGCAAAAGGAGGAGGTGCAACACGAGGACTTCCCAGGAGGTCACCCATCCCAGTACTACTCTCGCCCAAGCACGCTTAACTGCGGAGTTCTGATCGGATCCGGTGCATTAGTGCTGGTATGATCGCACCTGTCAAGTGTGGCGCGATCAACTGCTTTATGCCTTCGCCAGGCCGCCGCGCGCGCTTGAAACGATCATAACTTTCTGTCCGGGATGAATCTCGAGCCCCGGGAGGCGCCGCTTGAAAGCTAGTACCGAGCCTGCCGCCGTCCCAACCACGGCTCGCCCAGTTGACGTCGACCTCGACCCCAGAAACCTGTTCTTGGGGCCGTTTTGGAGCTTTTGCAGCAGCGCCAAGGATCGGAGCAGCCAGGTGAGGAAACTGACCTGCCGCGGTCCCGGGCCTGCTTCCGCCGCCGAGAAGGATTAGAGAAATCGAAACCTTGCGCGTGCGCGCCACCGAAAGAACAAGCCCGACTGACGCAAAAAGGACGAGGTGCAACACGAGGACTTCCCAGGAGGTCACCCATCCCAGTACTACTCTCGCCCAAGCACGCTTAACTGCGGAGTTCTGATCGGATCCGGTGCATTAGTGCTGGTATGATCGCACCTGTCAAGTGTGGCGCGATCAACTGCTTTATGCCTTCGCCAGGCCGCCGCGCGCGCTTCAAACGATCATAACTTTCTGTCCGGGATGAATCTCGAGCCCCGGGAGGCGCCGCTTGAAAGCTAGTACCGAGCCTGCCGCCGTCCCAACCACGGCTCGCCCAGTTGACGTCGACCTCGACCCCAGAAACCTGTTCTTGGGGCCGTTTTGGAGCTTTTGCAGCAGCGCCAAGGATCGGAGCAGCCAGGTGAGGAAACTGACCTGCCGCGGTCCCGGGCCTGCTTCCGCCGCCGAGAAGGATTAGAGAAATCGAAACCTTGCGCGTGCGCGCCACCGAAAGAACAAGCCCGACTGACGCAAAAAGGACGAGGTGCAACACGAGGACTTCCCAGGAGGTCACCCATCCCAGTACTACTCTCGCCCAAGCACGCTTAACTACGGAGTTCTGATGGGATCCGGTGTATTAGTGCTGGTATGATCGCACCTGTCAAGTGTGGCGCGATCAACTGCTTTATGCCTTCGCAAGACCGCCGCGCGCGCTCCAAACGATCATAACTTTCTGTCCGGGATGAATCTCGAGGCCCGGGAGGCGCCGCTGGAAAGCTCGTCCTGAGCCCGCCGCCGTCCCAACCAGGGCTCGCCCGGTTGAGGTCGACCTCGACCCCAGAAATCTGTTCCGGGGCCCGTTTCGGAGCTTTTGCAGCAACGCCAAGGATCGGAGCAGCCAGTTGAGGAAACCGACCTACCGCGGTCCCGGGCCCGCCTTCGCCGCCGAGAAGGATTTGAGAAATCGAAACCTTGCGCGTGCGCGCCACTGAAAGAACAAGCCCGGCTGACGCAAAAACGAGGAGGTGCAACATGAGGACTTCCCAGGAGGTCACCCATCCCAGTACTACTCTCGCCCAAGCTCGCTTGACTGCGGAGTTCTGATGCGATCCGGTGCATTAGTGCTGGTATGATCGCACCTGTCAAGTGTGGCGCGATCAACCGCTTTATGCCTTCGCCAGGGCGCCGCGCGCGGTTCAAACGATCATAACTTTCTGTCCGTGATGAATCTCGAGGCCCAGGAGGCGCCGTTGGAAAGCTCGTCCTAAGCCCGCCGCCGTCTTAACCAGGGCTCGCCCGGTTGAGGTCAACCTCGACACCAGAAACCTGTTCCGGGGCTCGTTTCGGAGCTTTTGCAGCAACGCCAAGGATCGGAGCAGCCAGGTGAGGAAACCGACCTGCCGCGGTCCCATGCCCGCCTCCGCCGTCGAGAAGGATTTGAGAAATCGAAACCTTGCGCGTGCACGCCACTGAAAGAACAAGCCCGACTGACGCAAAAAGGAGGAGGTGCAACATGAGGACTTCCCAGGAGGTCACCCATCCCAGTACTACTCTCGCCCAAGCACGCTTGACTGCGGAGTTCTGATGGGATCCGGTGCATTAGTGCTGGTATGATCGCACCTGTCAAGTGTGGCGCGATCAACTGCTTTATGCCTTCGCCAGGCCGCCGCGCGCGGTTCAAACGATCATAACTTTCTGTCCCGGATGAATCTCGAGACCCAGGAGGCGCCGCTGGAAAGCTCGTCCTGAGCCCGCCGCCGTCCCAACCGGGGCTCCCCCGGTTGAGGTCGACCTCGAACCCAGAAACCTGTTCCGGGGCCCGTTTCGGAGGTTTTGCAGCAACGCCAAGGATCGGAGCAGCCAGGTGAGGAAACCGACCTGCTGCGGTCTCGGGCCCGCCTCCGCCGTCGAGAAGGATTTGAGAAATCGAAACCTTGTGCGTGCGCGCCACCGAAAGAACAAGCCCGACTGACGCAAAAAGGAGAAGGTGCAACACGAGGACTTCCCAGGAGGTCACCCATCCCTGTACTACTCTCGCCCAAGCACGCTTAGTTGCGGAGTTCTGAATGGATCCGGTGCATTAGTGCTGCTATGATCGCACCTGTCAAGTGTGGCGCGATCAACTGCTTTATGCCTTCACCAGGCCGCCGCGCGTGCTTCAAACGATCATAACTTTCAGTCCGGGATGAATCTCGAAGCCCGGGAGGCGCCGCTGGAAAGCTTGTCCTGAGCTCGCCGCCGTCCCAATTAGTGCTCGCCTGGTTGAGGTCGACCTCGACCCCAGAAACCTGTTTCGGGTCCCGTTTCAGAGCTTTTGCAGTAATGCCAAGGATCGGAGCCGCCGGTGAGGAAACCGACTTGCCGCGGTCCCAGGCCCGCCTCCGCCGCCGAGAAGGATTTGAGAAATCAAAATATTGCGCGTGCGCGCCACTGAAAGAACAAGCCCCGACTGACGCAAAAGGAGGAGGTGCAACACGAGGACGACCTAGGAGGTCACCCATCCTAGTACTACTCTCGCCCAGGCATGCTTAACTGCGGAGTTCTGATGGGATCCGGTGCATTAGTGTTGGTATGATCGCACCTGTCAAGTGTGGCGCGATCAACTGCTTTATGCCTTCGCCAGGCCGCCGCGCGCGCTTCAAACGATCATAACTTTCTGTCCGGCATGAATCTCGAGGCCCGGGAGGCGCCGCTAGAAAGCTCGTCCCGAGCCTGCCGCCCTCCCAACCACAGCTCGCCCAGTTGAGGTCGACCTCGAACCCAGAAACCTGTTCTTGGGCCCGTTTTGGAGCTTTTGCAGCAACGCCAAGGATCGGAGCCGCCGGGTGAGGAAACTGACCTGCCGCGGTCCAGGGCCCGCCTCCGCCGCCGAAAAGGATTAGAGAAATCGAAACCTTGCGCGTGCGCGCCACCGAAAGAACAAGTCCGACTGACGCAAAAAGGACGAGGTGCAACACGAGGACTTCCCAGGAGGTCACCCATCCCAGTACTACTCTCGCCCAAGCACGCTTAACTGCGGAGTTCTGATGGGATCCGGTGCATTAGTGCTGGTATGATCGCACCTGTGAAGTGTGGCGCGATCAACTGCTTTATGCCTTCACTAGGCCGCCGCCCGCGCTTCAAACGATCATAACTTTCAGTCCGGGATGAATCTCGAAGCCTGGGAGGCGCCGCTGGAAAGCTTGTCCTGAGCTCGCCGCCGTCCCAATTAGGGCTCGCCTGGTTGAGGTCGACCTCGACCCCAGAAACCTGTTTCGGGGCCCGTTTCAGAGCTTTTGAAGCAACACCAAGGATCGGAGCCGCCAGTGAGGAAACCGACCTGCCGCGGTGCCAGGCCCGCCTCCGCCGCCGAGAAGGATTTGAGTAATCAAAACATTGCGCGTGCGCGCCACTGAAAGAACAAGCCCCGACTGACGCAAAAGGAGGAGGTGCAACACGAGGACTTCCCAGGAGGTCACCCATCCTAGTACTACTCTCGCCCAAGCATGCTTAACTGCGGAGTTCTGATGGGATCCGGTGCATTAGTGCTGGTATGATCGCACCTGTCAAGTGTGGCGCGATCAACTGCTTTATGCCTTCGCCAGGCCGCCGCGCGCGCTTCAAACGATCATAACTTTCTGTCCGGGATGAATCTCGAGGCCCGGGAGGCGCCGCTAGAAAGCTCGTCCCGAGCCTGCCGCCGTCCCAACCAGGGCTCGCCCAGTTGAGGTCGACCTCGAACCCAGAAACCTGTTCTTGGGCCCGTTTTGGAGCTTTTGCAGCAACGCCAAGGATCGGAGCCGCCGGGTGAGGAAACTTACCTGCCGCGGTCCCGGGCCCGCCTCCGCCGCCGAGAAGGATTTGAGAAATCGAAACCTTGCGCGTGCGCGCCACCGAAAGAACAAGCCCGACTGACGCAAAAAGGAGGAGGTGCAACACGAGGACTTCCCAGGAGGTCACCCATCCCAGTACTACTCTCGCCCAAGCACGCTTAACTGCGGAGTTCTGATCGGATCCGGTGCATTAGTGCTGGTATGATCGCACCTGTCAAGTGTGGCGCGATCAACTGCTTTATGCCTTCGCCAGGCCGCCGCGCGCGCTTCAAACGATCATAACTTTCTGTCCGGGATGAATCTCGAGGCGCGGGTGGTGCCGCTGGTGAGCTCGTCCCGAGCTCGCCGCCGTCCCAATTAGGGCTCGCCTGGTTGAGGTCGACCTCGACCCCAGAAACCTGTTCCGGGGCCCGTTTCGGAGCTTTTGCAGCGACGCCAAGGATCGGAGCCGCCGGGTGCGGAAACCGACCTGCCGCGGTCCAAGGCCCGCCTCCGCCGCCGCGAAGGATTTGAGAAATAAAAACATTACGCGTGCGCGCCACTGAAAGAACAAGCCCGACTGACGCAAAAGGAGGAGGTGCAACACGAGGACTTCCCAGGAGGTCACCCATCCCAGTACTACTCTCGCCCAAGCGCGCTTAACTGCGGAATTCTAATTGGATCCGGTGCATTAGTGCTGGTATGATCGCACCTGTCAAGTGTGGCGCGATCAACTGCTTTATGCCTTCGCAATGCCGCCGCGCGCGCTTCAAACGATCATAACTTTCTGTCCGGGATGAATCTCGAGCCCCGGGAGGCGCCGCTTGAAAGCTAGTACCGAGCCTGCCGCCGTCCCAACCAGGGCTCGCCCAGTTGACGTCGACCTCGACCCCAGAAACCTGTTCTTGGGGCCGTTTTGGAGCTTTTGCAGCAACGCCAAGGATCGGAGCCGCCAGGTGACGAAACTGACCTGCCGCGGTCCCGGGCCTGCCTCCGCCGCCGAGAAGGATTAGAGAAATCGAAACCTTGCGCGTGCGCGCCACCGAAAGAAGAAGCCCGACTGACGCAAAAAGGACGAGGTGCAACACGAGGGCTTCCCAGGAGGTCACCCATCCCAGTACTACTCTCGCCCAAGCACGTTTAACTGCGGAGTTCTGATGGGATCCGGTGCATTAGTGCTGGTATGATCGCACCTGTCAAGTGTGGCGCGATCAACTGCTTTATGCCTTCGCAAGACCGCTGCGCGCGCTTCAAACGATCATAACTTTCTGTCCGGGATGAATCTCGAGGCCCGGGAGGCGCCGCTGGAAAGCTCGTCCTGAGCCCGCCGCCGTCCCAACCAGGGCTCGCCCGGTTGAGGTCGACCTCGACCGCAGAAATCTGTTCTGGGGCCCGTTTCGGAGCTTTTGCAGCAACGCCAAGGATCGGAGCAGCCAGTTGAGGAAACCGACCTACCGCGGTCCCGGGCCCGCCTTCGCCGCCGAGAAGGATTTGAGAAATCGAAACCTTGCGCGTGCGCGCCACTGAAAGAACAAGCCCGACTGACGCAAAAAGGAGGAGGTGCAACACGAGGACATCCCAGGAGGTCACCCATCCCAGTACTACTCTCGCCATATCAAGCTTAACTGCGGAGTTCTGATGGGATCCGGTGCATTAGTGCTGGTATGATTGCACCTGTCCAGTGTGGCGCGATCAACTGCTTTATGCCTTCGCCAGGCCGCCGCGCGCGCTTCAAACGATCATAACTTTCAGTTTGGGATGAATCTCGAGGCCCGGGAGGCGCCGCTGGAAAGCTCGTCCTGAGCCCGCCGCCGTCCCAACCAGAGCTCGCCCGGTTGAGGTCGACCTCGACCCCAGAAACCTGTTCCGGGGCCCGTTTCGGAGCTCTTGCAGCAACACGAAGGATCGGAGCCGCCGGGTGAGGAAACCGACCTGCCGCGTTCCCGGGCCCGCCTCCGCCGCCGAGAAGGATTTGAGAAATCAAAACCTTGCGCGTGCGCGCCACTGAAAGAACAAGCTCAACTGACGCAAAAGAAGGAGGTGCAACACGAGGACTTCCCAGGAGGTCACCCATCCCAGTACTACTCTCGCCCAAGCACGCTTAACTGCGGAGTTCTGATCGGATCCGGTGCATTAGTGCTGGTATGATCGCACCTGTCAAGTGTGGCGCGATCAACTGCTTTATGCCTTCGCCAGGCCGCCGCGCACTCTTCAAACGATCATAACTTTCTGTCGGGGATGAATCTCGAGGCCCGGAGGCGCCGCTGGAATCCTCGTCCCGAGCCCGCCGCCGTCCCAACCAGGGCTCGCCCAGTTGAGGTCGACCTCGAACCCAGAAACCTGTTCTTGGGCCCGTTTTGGAGCATTTGCAGCAACGCCAAGGATCGGAGCCGCCGGGATAGGAAACCGACCTGCCGCTGTCCCGGGCCCGCGTCAGGCGCCGAGAAGGATTTGAGAATTCGAAACCTTGCGCGTGCGCCCCACCGAAAGAACAAGCCCGACTGACGCAAAAAGGACGAGGTGCAACACGAGGACTTCCCAGGAGGTCACCAACCCAGTACTACTCTCGCCCAAGCACGCTTAACTGCGGAGTTCTGATGGGATCCGGTGCATTAGGGCTGGTATGATCGCACCTGTCAAGTGTGGCGCGATCAACTGCTTTATGCCTTTGCCAGGCCGCCGCGCGCGCTTTAAACAATCATAACTTTCTGTCCAATATGAATCTCGAGGCCCAAGAGGCGCCGCTGGAAAGCTCGTCCTGAGCCCGCCGCCGTCCCAACCAAGGCTCGCCCGGTTGAGGTCGACCTCGACCCCAGAAACCTGTTCTGGGGCCTTTTCGGAGCTTTTGCAGCAACGCCAAGGATCGGAGCCGCCGGGTGAGGAAACCGACCTGCCGCGATCCCGGGCCCGCCTCCGCCGCCGAGAAGGATTTGAGAAATCAAAACCTTGCGCGTGCGCGCCACTGAAAGAACAAGCTCAACTGACGCAAAAGGAGGAGGTGCAACACGAGGACTTCCCAGGACGTCACCCATCCCAGTACTACTCTCGCCCAAGCACGCTTAACTGCGGAGTTCTGATCGGATCCGGTGCATTAGTGCTGGTATGATCGCACCTGTCAAGTGTGGCGCGATCAACTGCTTTATGCCTTCGCCAGGCCGCCGCGCGCGCTTCAAACGATCATAACTTTCTGTCCGGGATGAATCTCGAGGCCCTGGAGGCGCCGCTAGAAAGCTCGTCCCGAGCCTGCCGCCGTCCCAACCAGGGCTCGCCCAGTTGAGGTCGACCTCGAACCCAGAAACCTGTTCTTGGGCCCGTTTTGGAGCTTTTGCAGCAACGCCAAGGATCGGAGCCGCCGGGTGAGGAAACTGACCTGCCGCGGTCCCGGGCCCGCCTCCGACGCCGAGAAGGATTTGAGAAATCAAAACCTTGCGCGTGCGCGCCACCGAAAGAAGAAGCCCGACTGACGCAAAAAGGAGGAGGTGCAACACGAGGACTTCCCAGGAGGTCACCCATCCCAGTACTACTCTCGCCCAAGCACGCTTAACTGCGGAGTTCTGATCGGATCCGGTGCATTAGTGCTGGTATGATCGCACCTGTCAAGTGTGGCGCGATCAACTGCTTTATGCCTTCGCCAGACCGCCGCGCGCGCTTCAAACGATCATAACTTTCTGTCCGGGATGAATCTCGAGGTCCGGGAGGCGCCGCTGGAAAGCTCGTCCTGAGCCCGCCGCCGTCCCAACCAGGGCTCGCCCGGTTGAGGTCGACCTCGACCGCAGAAATCTGTTCCGGGGCCCGTTTCGGAGCTTTTGCAGCAACGCCAAGGATCGGAGCAGCCAGTTGAGGAAACCGACCTACCGCGGTCCCGGGCCCGCCTTCGCCGCCGAGAAGGATTTGAGAAATCGAAACCTTGCGCGTGCGCGCCACTGAAAGAACAAGCCCGACTGACGCAAAAAGGAGGAGGTGCAACACGAGGACATCCCAGGAGGTCACCCATCCCAGTACTACTCTCGCCATATCAAGCTTAACTGCGGAGTTCTGATGGGATCCGGTGCATTAGTGCTGGTATGATTGCACCTGTCCAGTGTGGCGCGATCAACTGCTTTATGCCTTCGCCAGGCCGCCGCGCGCGCTTCAAACGATCATAACTTTCAGTTTGGGATGAATCTCGAGGCCCGGGAGGCGCCGCTGGAAAGCTCGTCCTGAGCCCGCCGCCGTCCCAACCAGAGCTCGCCCGGTTGAGGTCGACCTCGACCCCAGAAACCTGTTCCGGGGCCCGTTTCGGAGCTCTTGCAGCAACACGAAGGATCGGAGCCGCCGGGTGAGGAAACCGACCTGCCGCGTTCCCGGGCCCGCCTCCGCCGCCGAGAAGGATTTGAGAAATCAAAACCTTGCGCGTGCGCGCCACTGAAAGAACAAGCTCAACTGACGCAAAAGAAGGAGGTGCAACACGAGGACTTCCCAGGAGGTCACCCATCCCAGTACTACTCTCGCCCAAGCACGCTTAACTGCGGAGTTCTGATCGGATCCGGTGCATTAGTGCTGGTATGATCGCACCTGTCAAGTGTGGCGCGATCAACTGCTTTATGCCTTCGCCAGGCCGCCGCGCACTCTTCAAACGATCATAACTTTCTGTCGGGGATGAATCTCGAGGCCCGGAGGCGCCGCTGGAATCCTCGTCCCGAGCCCGCCGCCGTCCCAACCAGGGCTCGCCCAGTTGAGGTCGACCTCGAACCCAGAAACCTGTTCTTGGGCCCGTTTTGGAGCATTTGCAGCAACGCCAAGGATCGGAGCCGCCGGGATAGGAAACCGACCTGCCGCTGTCCCGGGCCCGCCTCAGGCGCCGAGAAGGATTTGAGAATTCGAAACCTTGCGCGTGCGCCCCACCGAAAGAACAAGCCCGACTGACGCAAAAAGGACGAGGTGCAACACGAGGACTTCCCAGGAGGTCACCAACCCAGTACTACTCTCGCCCAAGCACGCTTAACTGCGGAGTTCTGATGGGATCCGGTGCATTAGGGCTGGTATGATCGCACCTGTCAAGTGTGGCGCGATCAACTGCTTTATGCCTTTGCCAGGCCGCCGCGCGCGCTTTAAACAATCATAACTTTCTGTCCAATATGAATCTCGAGGCCCAAGAGGCGCCGCTGGAAAGCTCGTCCTGAGCCCGCCGCCGTCCCAACCAAGGCTCGCCCGGTTGAGGTCGACCTCGACCCCAGAAACCTGTTCTGGGGCCTTTTCGGAGCTTTTGCAGCAACGCCAAGGATCGGAGCCGCCGGGTGAGGAAACCGACCTGCCGCGATCCCGGGCCCGCCTCCGCCGCCGAGAAGGATTTGAGAAATCAAAACCTTGCGCGTGCGCGCCACTGAAAGAACAAGCTCAACTGACGCAAAAGGAGGAGGTGCAACACGAGGACTTCCCAGGACGTCACCCATCCCAGTACTACTCTCGCCCAAGCACGCTTAACTGCGGAGTTCTGATCGGATCCGGTGCATTAGTGCTGGTATGATCGCACCTGTCAAGTGTGGCGCGATCAACTGCTTTATGCCTTCGCCAGGCCGCCGCGCGCGCTTCAAACGATCATAACTTTCTGTCCGGGATGAATCTCGAGGCCCTGGAGGCGCCGCTAGAAAGCTCGTCCCGAGCCTGCCGCCGTCCCAACCAGGGCTCGCCCAGTTGAGGTCGACCTCGAACCCAGAAACCTGTTCTTGGGCCCGTTTTGGAGCTTTTGCAGCAACGCCAAGGATCGGAGCCGCCGGGTGAGGAAACTGACCTGCCGCGGTCCCGGGCCCGCCTCCGACGCCGAGAAGGATTTGAGAAATCAAAACCTTGCGCGTGCGCGCCACCGAAAGAAGAAGCCCGACTGACGCAAAAAGGAGGAGGTGCAACACGAGGACTTCCCAGGAGGTCACCCATCCCAGTACTACTCTCGCCCAAGCACGCTTAACTGCGGAGTTCTGATCGGATCCGGTGCATTAGTGCTGGTATGATCGCACCTGTCAAGTGTGGCGCGATCAACTGCTTTATGCCTTCGCCAGACCGCCGCGCGCGCTTCAAACGATCATAACTTTCTGTCCGGGATGAATCTCGAGGTCCGGGAGGCGCCGCTGGAAAGCTCGTCCTGAGCCCGCCGCCGTCCCAACCAGGGCTCGCCCGGTTGAGGTCGACCTCGACCGCAGAAATCTGTTCCGGGGCCCGTTTCGGAGCTTTTGCAGCAACGCCAAGGATCGGAGCAGCCAGTTGAGGAAACTGACCTACGGCGGTCCCGGGCCCGCCTTCGCCGCCGAGAAGGATTTGAGAAATCGAAACCTTGCGCGTGCGCGCCACTGAAAGAACAAGCCCGACTGACGCAAAAAGGAGGAGGTGCAACACGAGGACATCCCAGGAGGTCACCCATCCCAGTACTACTCTCGCCATATCAAGCTTAAGTGCGGAGTTCTGATGGGATCCGGTGCATTAGTGCTGGTATGATTGCACCTGTCCAGTGTGGCGCGATCAACTGCTTTATGCCTTCGCCAGGCCGCCGCGCGCGCTTCAAACGATCATAACTTTCAGTTTGGGATGAATCTCGAGGCCCGGGAGGCGCCGCTGGAAATCTCGTCCTGAGCCCGCCGCCGTCCCAACCAGAGCTCGCCCGGTTGAGGTCGACCTCGACCCCAGAAACCTGTTCCGGGGCCCGTTTCGGAGCTCTTGCAGCAACACGAAGGATCGGAGCCGCCGGGTGAGGAAACCGACCTGCCGCGTTCCCGGGCCCGCCTTCGCCGCCGAGAAGGATTTGAGAAATCAAAACCTTGCGCGTGCGCGCCACTGAAAGAACAAGCTCAACTGACGCAAAAGGAGGAGGTGCAACACGAGGACTTCCCAGGAGGTCACCCATCCCAGTACTACTCTCGCCCAAGCACGCTTAACTGCGGAGTTCTGATCGGATCCGGTGCATTAGTGCTGGTATGATCGCACCTGTCAAGTGTGGCGCGATCAACTGCTTTATGCCTTCGCCAGGCCGCCGCGCGCGCTTCAAACGATCATAACTTTCTGTCGGGGATGAATCTCGAGGCCCGGAGGCGCCGCTGGAATCCTCGTCCCGAGCCCGCCGCCGTCCCAACCAGGGCTCGCCCAGTTGAGGTCGACCTCGAACCCAGAAACCTGTTCTTGGGCCCGTTTTGGAGCATTTGCAGCAACGCCAAGGATCGGAGCCGCCGGGATAGGAAACCGACCTGCCGCTGTCCCGGGCCCGCCTCAGGCGCCGAGAAGGATTTGAGAATTCGAAACCTTGCGCGTGCGCCCCACCGAAAGAACAAGCCCGACTGACGCAAAAAGGACGAGGTGCAACACGAGGACTTCCCAGGAGGTCACCAACCCAGTACTACTCTCGCCCAAGCACGCTTAACTGCGGAGTTCTGATCGGATCCGGTGCATTAGTGCTGGTATGATCGCACCTGTCAAGTGTGGCGCGATCAACTGCTTTATGCCTTCGCCAGACCGCCGCGCGCGCTTCAAACGATCATAACTTTCTGTCCGGGATGAATCTCGAGGTCCGGGAGGCGCCGCTGGAAAGCTCGTCCTGAGCCCGCCGCCGTCCCAACCAGGGCTCGCCCGGTTGAGGTCGACCTCGACCGCAGAAATCTGTTCCGGGGCCCGTTTCGGAGCTTTTGCAGCAACGCCAAGGATCGGAGCAGCCAGTTGAGGAAACTGACCTACGGCGGTCCCGGGCCCGCCTTCGCCGCCGAGAAGGATTTGAGAAATCGAAACCTTGCGCGTGCGCGCCACTGAAAGAACAAGCCCGACTGACGCAAAAAGGAGGAGGTGCAACACGAGGACATCCCAGGAGGTCACCCATCCCAGTACTACTCTCGCCATATCAAGCTTAAGTGCGGAGTTCTGATGGGATCCGGTGCATTAGTGCTGGTATGATTGCACCTGTCCAGTGTGGCGCGATCAACTGCTTTATGCCTTCGCCAGGCCGCCGCGCGCGCTTCAAACGATCATAACTTTCAGTTTGGGATGAATCTCGAGGCCCGGGAGGCGCCGCTGGAAATCTCGTCCTGAGCCCGCCGCCGTCCCAACCAGAGCTCGCCCGGTTGAGGTCGACCTCGACCCCAGAAACCTGTTCCGGGGCCCGTTTCGGAGCTCTTGCAGCAACACGAAGGATCGGAGCCGCCGGGTGAGGAAACCGACCTGCCGCGTTCCCGGGCCCGCCTTCGCCGCCGAGAAGGATTTGAGAAATCAAAACCTTGCGCGTGCGCGCCACTGAAAGAACAAGCTCAACTGACGCAAAAGGAGGAGGTGCAACACGAGGACTTCCCAGGAGGTCACCCATCCCAGTACTACTCTCGCCCAAGCACGCTTAACTGCGGAGTTCTGATCGGATCCGGTGCATTAGTGCTGGTATGATCGCACCTGTCAAGTGTGGCGCGATCAACTGCTTTATGCCTTCGCCAGGCCGCCGCGCGCGCTTCAAACGATCATAACTTTCTGTCGGGGATGAATCTCGAGGCCCGGAGGCGCCGCTGGAATCCTCGTCCCGAGCCCGCCGCCGTCCCAACCAGGGCTCGCCCAGTTGAGGTCGACCTCGAACCCAGAAACCTGTTCTTGGGCCCGTTTTGGAGCATTTGCAGCAACGCCAAGGATCGGAGCCGCCGGGATAGGAAACCGACCTGCCGCTGTCCCGGGCCCGCCTCAGGCGCCGAGAAGGATTTGAGAATTCGAAACCTTGCGCGTGCGCCCCACCGAAAGAACAAGCCCGACTGACGCAAAAAGGACGAGGTGCAACACGAGGACTTCCCAGGAGGTCACCAACCCAGTACTACTCTCGCCCAAGCACGCTTAACTGCGGAGTTCTGATCGGATCCGGTGCATTAGTGCTGGTATGATCGCACCTGTCAAGTGTGGCGCGATCAACTGCTTTATGCCTTCGCCAGACCGCCGCGCGCGCTTCAAACGATCATAACTTTCTGTCCGGGATGAATCTCGAGGTCCGGGAGGCGCCGCTGGAAAGCTCGTCCTGAGCCCGCCGCCGTCCCAACCAGGGCTCGCCCGGTTGAGGTCGACCTCGACCGCAGAAATCTGTTCCGGGGCCCGTTTCGGAGCTTTTGCAGCAACGCCAAGGATCGGAGCAGCCAGTTGAGGAAACTGACCTACGGCGGTCCCGGGCCCGCCTTCGCCGCCGAGAAGGATTTGAGAAATCGAAACCTTGCGCGTGCGCGCCACTGAAAGAACAAGCCCGACTGACGCAAAAAGGAGGAGGTGCAACACGAGGACATCCCAGGAGGTCACCCATCCCAGTACTACTCTCGCCATATCAAGCTTAAGTGCGGAGTTCTGATGGGATCCGGTGCATTAGTGCTGGTATGATTGCACCTGTCCAGTGTGGCGCGATCAACTGCTTTATGCCTTCGCCAGGCCGCCGCGCGCGCTTCAAACGATCATAACTTTCAGTTTGGGATGAATCTCGAGGCCCGGGAGGCGCCGCTGGAAATCTCGTCCTGAGCCCGCCGCCGTCCCAACCGGAGCTCGCCCGGTTGAGGTCGACCTCGACCCCAGAAACCTGTTCCGGGGCCCGTTTCGGAGCTCTTGCAGCAACACGAAGGATCGGAGCCGCCGGGTGAGGAAACCGACCTGCCGCGTTCCCGGGCCCGCCTTCGCCGCCGAGAAGGATTTGAGAAATCAAAACCTTGCGCGTGCGCGCCACTGAAAGAACAAGCTCAACTGACGCAAAAGGAGGAGGTGCAACACGAGGACTTCCCAGGAGGTCACCCATCCCAGTACTACTCTCGCCCAAGCACGCTTAACTGCGGAGTTCTGATCGGATCCGGTGCATTAGTGCTGGTATGATCGCACCTGTCAAGTGTGGCGCGATCAACTGCTTTATGCCTTCGCGAGGCCGCCGCGCGCGCTTCAAACGATCATAACTTTCTGTCGGGGATGAATCTCGAGGCCCGGAGGCGCCGCTGGAATCCTCGTCCCGAACCCGCCGCCGTCCCAACCAGGGCTCGCCCAGTTGAGGTCGACCTCGAACCCAGAAACCTGTTCTTGGGCCCGTTTTGGAGCATTTGCAGCAACGCCAAGGATCGGAGCCGCCGGGATAGGAAACCGACCTGCCGCTGTCCCGGGCCCGCCTCAGGCGCCGAGAAGGATTTGAGAATTCGAAACCTTGCGCGTGCGCCCCACCGAAAGAACAAGCCCGACTGACGCAAAAAGGACGAGGTGCAACACGAGGACTTCCCAGGAGGTCACCAACCCAGTACTACTCTCGCCCAAGCACGCTTAACTGCGGAGTTCTGATGGGATCCGGTGCATTAGGGCTGGTATGATCGCACCTGTCAAGTGTGGCGCGATCAACTGCTTTATGCCTTTGCCAGGCCGCCGCGCGCGCTTTAAACAATCATAACTTTCTGTCCAATATGAATCTCGAGGCCCAAGAGGCGCCGCTGGAAAGCTCGTCCTGAGCCCGCCGCCGTCCCAACCAAGGCTCGCCCGGTTGAGGTCGACCTCGACCCCAGAAACCTGTTCTGGGGCCTTTTCGGAGCTTTTGCAGCAACGCCAAGGATCGGAGCCGCCGGGTGAGGAAACCGACCTGCCGCGATCCCGGGCCCGCCTTCGCCGCCGAGAAGGATTTGAGAAATCAAAACCTTGCGCGTGCGCGCCACTGAAAGAACAAGCTCAACTGACGCAAAAGGAGGAGGTGCAACACGAGGACTTCCCAGGACGTCACCCATCCCAGTACTACTCTCGCCCAAGCACGCTTAACTGCGGAGTTCTGATCGGATCCGGTGCATTAGTGCTGGTATGATCGCACCTGTCAAGTGTGGCGCGATCAACTGCTTTATGCCTTCGCCAGGCCGCCGCGCGCGCTTCAAACGATCATAACTTTCTGTCCGGGATGAATCTCGAGGCCCTGGAGGCGCCGCTAGAAAGCTCGTCCCGAGCCTGCCGCCGTCCCAACCAGGGCTCGCCCAGTTGAGGTCGACCTCGAACCCAGAAACCTGTTCTTGGGCCCGTTTTGGAGCTTTTGCAGCAACGCCAAGGATCGGAGCCGCCGGGTGAGGAAACTGACCTGCCGCGGTCCCGGGCCCGCCTCCGACGCCGAGAAGGATTTGAGAAATCAAAACCTTGCGCGTGCGCGCCACCGAAAGAAGAAGCCCGACTGACGCAAAAAGGAGGAGGTGCAACACGAGGACTTCCCAGGAGGTCACCCATCCCAGTACTACTCTCGCCCAAGCACGCTTAACTGCGGAGTTCTGATCGGATCCGGTGCATTAGTGCTGGTATGATCGCACCTGTCAAGTGTGGCGCGATCAACTGCTTTATGCCTTCGCCAGACCGCCGCGCGCGCTTCAAACGATCATAACTTTCTGTCCGGGATGAATCTCGAGGTCCGGGAGGCGCCGCTGGAAAGCTCGTCCTGAGCCCGCCGCCGTCCCAACCAGGGCTCGCCCGGTTGAGGTCGACCTCGACCGCAGAAATCTGTTCCGGGGCCCGTTTCGGAGCTTTTGCAGCAACGCCAAGGATCGGAGCAGCCAGTTGAGGAAACCGACCTACCGCGGTCCCGGGCCCGCGTTCGCCGCTGAGAAGGATTTGAGAAATCGAAACCTTGCGCGTGCGCGCCACTGAAAGAACAAGCCCGACTGACGCAAAAAGGAGGAGGTGCAACACGAGGACATCCCAGGAGGTCACCCATCCTAGTACTACTCTCGCCATATCAAGCTTAACTGCGGAGTTCTGATGGGATCCGGTGCATTAGTGCTGGTATGATTGCACCTGTCCAGTGTGGCGCGATCAACTGCTTTATGCCTTCGCCAGGCCGCCGCGCGCGCTTAAAACGATCATAACTTTCAGTTTGGGATGAATCTCGAGGCCCGGGAGGCGCCGCTGGAAAGCTCGTCCTGAGCCCGCCGCCGTCCCAACCAGAGCTCGCCCGGTTGAGGTCGACCTCGACCCCAGAAACCTGTTCCGGGGCCCGTTTCGGAGCTCTTGCAGCAACACGAAGGATCGGAGCCGCCGGGTGAGGAAACCGACCTGCCGCGTTCCCGGGCCCGCCTTCGCCGCCGAGAAGGATTTGAGAAATCAAAACCTTGCGCGTGCGCGCCACTGAAAGAACAAGCTCAACTGACGCAAAAGGAGGAGGTGCAACACGAGGACTTCCCAGGAGGTCACCCATCCCAGTACTACTCTCGCCCAAGCACGCTTAACTGCGGAGTTCTGATCGGATCCGGTGCATTAGTGCTGGTATGATCGCACCTGTCAAGTGTGGCGCGATCAACTGCTTTATGCCTTCGCCAGGCCGCCGCGCGCGCTTCAAACGATCATAACTTTCTGTCGGGGATGAATCTCGAGGCCCGGAGGCGCCGCTGGAATCCTCGTCCCGAGCCCGCCGCCGTCCCAACCAGGGCTCGCCCAGTTGAGGTCGACCTCGAACCCAGAAACCTGTTCTTGGGCCCGTTTTGGAGCTTTTGCAGCAACGCCAAGGATCGGAGCCGCCGGGATAGGAAACCGACCTGCCGCTGTCCCGGGCCCGCCTCAGGCGCCGAGAAGGATTTGAGAATTCGAAACCTTGCGCGTGCGCCCCACCGAAAGAACAAGCCCGACTGACGCAAAAAGGACGAGGTGCAACACGAGGACTTCCCAGGAGGTCACCCATCCCAGTACTACTCTCGCCCAAGCACGCTTAACTGCGGAGTTCTGATGGGATCCGGTGCATTAGGGCTGGTATGATCGCACCTGTCAAGTGTGGCGCGATCAACTGCTTTATGCCTTTGCCAGGCCGCCGCGCGCGCTTTAAACAATCATAACTTTCTGTCCAATATGAATCTCGAGGCCCAAGAGGCGCCGCTGGAAAGCTCGTCCTGAGCCCGCCGCCGTCCCAACCAAGGCTCGCCCGGTTGAGGTCGACCTCGACCCCAGAAACCTGTTCTGGGGCCTTTTCGGAGCTTTTGCAGCAACGCCAAGGATCGGAGCCGCCGGGTGAGGAAACCGACCTGCCGCGATCCCGGGCCCGCCTCCGCCGCCGAGAAGGATTTGAGAAATCAAAACCTTGCGCGTGCGCGCCACTGAAAGAACAAGCTCAACTGACGCAAA
The DNA here is from genome assembly GCA_037954105.1 of Canavalia gladiata. Lineage (NCBI taxonomy): Eukaryota > Viridiplantae > Streptophyta > Magnoliopsida > Fabales > Fabaceae > Canavalia > Canavalia gladiata. Next base: position 26,633,044 of record CM075661.1, on the reverse strand, counting down.
AGGAGGAGGTGCAACACGAGGACTTCCCAGGACGTCACCCATCCCAGTACTACTCTCGCCCAAGCACGCTTAACTGCGGAGTTCTGATCGGATCCGGTGCATTAGTGCTGGTATGATCGCACCTGTCAAGTGTGGCGCGATCAACTGCTTTATGCCTTCGCCAGGCCGCCGCGCGCGCTTCAAACGATCATAACTTTCTGTCCGGGATGAATCTCGAGGCCCGGGAGCGCCGCTAGAAAGCTCGTCCCGAGCCTGCCGCCGTCCCAACCAGCGCTCGCCCAGTTGAGGTCGACCTCGAACCCAGAAACCTGTTCTTGGGCCCGTTTTGGAGCTTTTGCAGCAACGCCAAGGATCGGAGCCGCCGGGTGAGGAAACTGACCTGCCGCGGTCCCAGGCCCGCCTCCGACGCCGAGAAGGATTTGAGAAATCAAAACCTTGCGCGTGCGCGCCACCGAAAGAACAAGCCCGACTGACGCAAAAAGGAGGAGGTGCAACACGAGGACTTCCCAGGAGGTCACCCATCCCAGTACTACTCTCGCCCAAGCACGCTTAACTGCGGAGTTCTGATCGGATCCGGTGCATTAGTGCTGGTATGATCGCACCTGTCAAGTGTGGCGCGATCAACTGCTTTATGCCTTCGCCAGACCGCCGCGCGCGCTTCAAACGATCATAACTTTCTGTCCGGGATGAATCTCGAGGTCCGGGAGGCGCCGCTGGAAAGCTCGTCCTGAGCCCGCCACCGTCCCAACCAGAGCTCGCCCGGTTGAGGTCGACCTCGACCCCAGAAACCTGTTCCGGGGCCCGTTTCGGAGCTCTTGCAGCAACGCCAAGGATCGGAGCCGCCGGGTGAGGAAACCGACCTGCCGCGTTCCCGGGCCCGCCTCCGCCGCTGAGAAGGATTTGAGAAATCAAAGCCTTGCGCGTGCGCGCCACTGAAAGAACAAGCTCAACTGACGCAAAAGGAGGAGGTGCAACACGAGGACTTCCCAGGAGGTCACCCATCCCAGTACTACTCTCGCCCAAGCACGCTTAACTGCGGAGTTCTGATCGGATCCGGTGCATTAGTGCTGGTATGATCGCACCTGTCAAGTGTGGCGCGATCAACTGCTTTATGCCTTCGCCAGGCCGCCGCACGCGCTGCAAACGATCATAACTTTCTTTCGGGGATGAATCTCAAGGCCCGGGAGGCGTCGCTGGAAAGCTCGTCCCGAGCCCCCCGCCGTCCCAACCTGGGCTTGCCCGGTTGAGGTCGACCTCGACCCCAGAAACCTGTTCCGGGGCCGTTTCGGAGCTTTTGCAGCAACGCCAAGGATCAGAGCCGCAAGGTGAGGAAACCGACCTGCCGCGGTCCGGGGCCCGCCTCAGGCGCCGAGAAGGATTTGAGAAATCGAAACCTTGCGCGTGCGCGCCACAGAAAGAACAAGCCCGACTGACGCAAAAAGAACGAGGTGCAACACGAGGACTTCCCAGGAGGTCACCCATCCCAGTACTACTCTCGCCATATCACGTTTAACTGCGGAGTTCTGATGGGATCCGGTGCATTAGTGCTGGTATGATCGCACCGGTCAAGTGTGGCGCGATCAGTTACTTTATGCCTTCGCCAGGCCGCCGCGCGCGCTTCAAACGATCATAACTTTCAGTTTGGGATGAATCTCGAGGCCCGGGAGGCGCCGGTGGAAAGCTCGTCCTGAGCCCGCCGTCGTCCCAACCAGAGCTCGCCCGGTTGAGGTCGACCTCGATCCCAAAAACCTATTCCGGGGCCCGTTTCGGAGCTCTTGCAGCAACGCCAAGGATCAGAGCCGCCGGGTCAGGAAACCGACCTGCCGCGGTCCCGGGCCCGCCTCCGCCGCCGAGAAGGATTTGAGAAATCAAAACCTTGCGCGTGCGCGCCACTGAAAGAACAAGTTCGACTGACGCAAAAAGGAGGAGGTGCAACACGAGGACTTCCCAGGTCGTCACCCATCCCAGTACTACTCTCGCCCAAGCACGCTTAACTGCGGAGTTCTGATCGGATCCGGTGCATTAGTGCTGGTATGATCGCACCTTTCAAGTGTGGCGCGATCAGATGCTTTATGCCTTCGCCAGGACGTCGCGCGCGCTGCAAACGATCATAACTTTCTGTCGGGGATGAATCTCGAGGCCCGGGAGGTGTCGCTGGAAAGCTCGTCCTGAGCCACCCGTCGTCCCAACCTGGGCTTGCCCGTATGAGGTCGACCTCGACCCCAGAAACCGGTTTCGGGGCCGTTTCGGAGCTTTTGCAGCAACGCCAAGGATCGGTGCCGCCAGGTGAGGAAACCAACCTGCCGCGGTCCCGGGCCCGCCTCAGGCGCCGAGAAGGATTTGAGAAATCGAAACCTTGCGCGTGCGCGCCACCGAAAGAACAACCCCGACTGACGCAAAAAGAACGAGGTGCAACACGAGGACTTCCCAGGAGGTCACCCATCCCAGTACTACTCTCGCCCAAGCACGCTTAACTGCGGAGTTCTGATGGGATCCGGTGCATTAGTGATGGTATGATCGCACCTGTATAGTGTGGCGCGATCAACTGCTTTATGCCTTCGCCAGGCCGCCGCGCGGGCTTTAAACGATCATAACTTTCTATCCGGGATGAATCTCGAGGCCAGGGAGGCACCGTTGGAAAGCTCGTCTTGAGCCCGCCGCCGTCCCAACCAAGGCTCGCCTGGTTGAGGTCGACCTCGACCCCAGAAACCTGTTCCGGGGCCCGTTTCGGAGCTTTTGCAGCAACGCCAAGGATCGGAGCAGCCGGTTGAGGAAACCGACCTGCCGCGGTCCCAGGCCCGCCTCCGCCGTCGAGAAGGATTTGAGAAATCGAAACCTTGCGCGTGCGCGCCACTGAAAGAACGAGCCCGACTGACGCAAAAAGGAGGAGGTGCAACATGAGGACTTCCCAAGAGGTCACCCAACCCAGTACTACTCTCGCCCAAGCACGCTTGACTGCGGAGTTCTGATGGGATCCGGTGCATTAGTGCTGGTATGATTGCACCTGTCAAGTGTGGCGCGATCCACTGCTTTATGGCTTCGCCAGGCCGCCGCGCGCGCTTCAAACGATCATAACTTTCAGTCCGGGATAAATCTCGAGGCCAGGGAGGCGCTGCTGGAAAGCTTGTCCCGAGCCCGCCGCCGTCCCAACCAGGGGTCGCCCGGTTGACGTCGACCTCGACCCCAGAAACCTGTTCTTTGGCCCGTTTCGGAGCTTTTGCAGCAACGCCAAGGATCGGAGCCGCCGGGTGAGGAAACCGACCTGCCGCAGTCGCGGGCCCGCCTCCGCCGCCGAGAAGGATTTGAGAAATCGAAACCTTGCGCGTGCGCGCCACCGAAAAAACAAGCCCGACTGACGCAAAAAGGAGGAGGTGCAACACGAGGACTTCCCAGGAGGTCACCTATCCGAGTACTACTCTCGCCCAAGCACGCTTAACTGCGGAGTTCTGATCGGATCCGGTGCATTAGTGCTGGTATGATCGCACCTGTCAAGTGTGGCGCGATCAACTGCTTTATGCCTTCGCCAGGCCGCCGCGCGCGCTTCAAACGATCTTAACTTTCTGTCGGGGATGAATCTCGAGGCCCGGAGGCGCCGCTGGAATCCTCGTCCCGAGCCCGCCGCCGTCTTAACCCGGGCTTGCCCGGTTGAGGTCGACCTCGACCCCAGAAACCTATTCCGGGGCCGTTTCGGAGCTTTTGCAGCAACCCCAAGGATCGGAGCCGCCGGGTGAGGAAACCGACCTGCCGCTGTCCTGGGCCTGCCTCAGGCGCCGAGAAGGATTTGAGAATTCGAAACCTTGCGCGTGCGCCCCACCGAAAGAACAAGCCCGACTGACGCAAAAAGGACGAGGTGCAACACGAGGACTTCCCAGGAGGTCACCCATCCCAGTACTACTCTCGCCCAAGCACGCTTAACTGCGGAGTTCTGATGGGATCCGGTGCATTAGGGCTGGTATGATCGCACCTGTCAAGTGTGGCGCGATCAACTGCTTTATGCCTTCGCCAGACCGCCGCGCGCGCTTCAAACGATCATAACTTTCTGTCCGGGATGAATCTCGAGGTCCGGGAGGCGCCGCTGGAAAGCTCGTCCTGAGCCCGCCGCCGTCCCAACCAGGGCTCGCCCGGTTGAGGTCGACCTCGACCGCAGAAATCTGTTCCGGGGCCCGTTTCGGAGCTTTTGCAGCAACGCCAAGGATCGGAGCAGCCAGTTGAGGAAACCGACCTACCGCGGTCCCGGGCCCGCCTTCGCCGCCGAGAAGGATTTGAGAAATCGAAACCTTGCGCGTGCGCGCCACTGAAAGAACAAGCCCGACTGACGCAAAAAGGAGGAGGTGCAACACGAGGACATCCCAGGAGGTCACCCATCCCAGTACTACTCTCGCCATATCAAGCTTAAGTGCGGAGTTCTGATGGGATCCGGTGCATTAGTGCTGGTATGATTGCACCTGTCCAGTGTGGCGCGATCAACTGCTTTATGCCTTCGCCAGGCCGCCGCGCGCGCTTCAAACGATCATAACTTTCAGTTTGGGATGAATCTCGAGGCCCGGGAGGCGCCGCTGGAAAGCTCGTCCTGAGCCCGCCGCCGTCCCAACCAGAGCTCGCCCGGTTGAGGTCGACCTCGACCCCAGAAACCTGTTCCGGGGCCCGTTTCGGAGCTCTTGCAGCAACACGAAGGATCGGAGCCGCCGGGTGAGGAAACCGACCTGCCGCGTTCCCGGGCCCGCCTTCGCCGCCGAGAAGGATTTGAGAAATCAAAACCTTGCGCGTGCGCGCCACTGAAAGAACAAGCTCAACTGACGCAAAAGGAGGAGGTGCAACACGAGGACTTCCCAGGAGGTCACCCATCCCAGTACTACTCTCGCCCAAGCACGCTTAACTGCGGAGTTCTGATCGGATCCGGTGCATTAGTGCTGGTATGATCGCACCTGTCAAGTGTGGCGCGATCAACTGCTTTATGCCTTCGCCAGGCCGCCGCGCGCGCTTCAAACGATCATAACTTTCTGTCGGGGATGAATCTCGAGGCCCGGAGGCGCCGCTGGAATCCTCGTCCCGAGCCCGCCGCCGTCCCAACTAGGGCTCGCCCAGTTGAGGTCGACCTCGAACCCAGAAACCTGTTCTTGGGCCCGTTTTGGAGCATTTGCAGCAACGCCAAGGATCGGAGCCGCCGGGATAGGAAACCGACCTGCCGCTGTCCCGGGCCCGCCTCAGGCGCCGAGAAGGATTTGAGAATTCGAAACCTTGCGCGTGCGCCCCACCGAAAGAACAAGCCCGACTGACGCAAAAAGGACGAGGTGCAACACGAGGACTTCCCAGGAGGTCACCAACCCAGTACTACTCTCGCCCAAGCACGCTTAACTGCGGAGTTCTGATGGGATCCGGTGCATTAGGGCTGGTATGATCGCACCTGTCAAGTGTGGCGCGATCAACTGCTTTATGCCTTTGCCAGGCCGCCGCGCGCGCTTTAAACAATCATAACTTTCTGTCCAATATGAATCTCGAGGCCCAAGAGGCGCCGCTGGAAAGCTCGTCCTGAGCCCGCCGCCGTCCCAACCAAGGCTCGCCCGGTTGAGGTCGACCTCGACCCCAGAAACCTGTTCTGGGGCCTTTTCGGAGCTTTTGCAGCAACGCCAAGGATCGGAGCCGCCGGGTGAGGAAACCGACCTGCCGCGATCCCGGGCCCGCCTCCGCCGCCGAGAAGGATTTGAGAAATCAAAACCTTGCGCGTGCGCGCCACTGAAAGAACAAGCTCAACTGACGCAAAAGGAGGAGGTGCAACACGAGGACTTCCCAGGACGTCACCCATCCCAGTACTACTCTCGCCCAAGCACGCTTAACTGCGGAGTTCTGATCGGATCCGGTGCATTAGTGCTGGTATGATCGCACCTGTCAAGTGTGGCGCGATCAACTGCTTTATGCCTTCGCCAGGCCGCCGCGCGCGCTTCAAACGATCATAACTTTCTGTCCGGGATGAATCTCGAGGCCCTGGAGGCGCCGCTAGAAAGCTCGTCCCGAGCCTGCCGCCGTCCCAACCAGGGCTCGCCCAGTTGAGGTCGACCTCGAACCCAGAAACCTGTTCTTGGGCCCGTTTTGGAGCTTTTGCAGCAACGCCAAGGATCGGAGCCGCCGGGTGAGGAAACTGACCTGCCGCGGTCCCGGGCCCGCCTCCGACGCCGAGAAGGATTTGAGAAATCAAAACCTTGCGCGTGCGCGCCACCGAAAGAAGAAGCCCGACTGACGCAAAAAGGAGGAGGTGCAACACGAGGACTTCCCAGGAGGTCACCCATCCCAGTACTACTCTCGCCCAAGCACGCTTAACTGCGGAGTTCTGATCGGATCCGGTGCATTAGTGCTGGTATGATCGCACCTGTCAAGTGTGGCGCGATCAACTGCTTTATGCCTTCGCCAGACCGCCGCGCGCGCTTCAAACGATCATAACTTTCTGTCCGGGATGAATCTCGAGGTCCGGGAGGCGCCGCTGGAAAGCTCGTCCTGAGCCCGCCGCCGTCCCAACCAGGGCTCGCCCGGTTGAGGTCGACCTCGACCGCAGAAATCTGTTCCGGGGCCCGTTTCGGAGCTTTTGCAGCAACGCCAAGGATCGGAGCAGCCAGTTGAGGAAACCGACCTACCGCGGTCCCGGGCCCGCGTTCGCCGCCGAGAAGGATTTGAGAAATCGAAACCTTGCGCGTGCGCGCCACTGAAAGAACAAGCCCGACTGACGCAAAAAGGAGGAGGTGCAACACGAGGACATCCCAGGAGGTCACCCATCCCAGTACTACTCTCGCCATATCAAGCTTAACTGCGGAGTTCTGATGGGATCCGGTGCATTAGTGCTGGTATGATTGCACCTGTCCAGTGTGGCGCGATCAACTGCTTTATGCCTTCGCCAGGCCGCCGCGCGCGCTTAAAACGATCATAACTTTCAGTTTGGGATGAATCTCGAGGCCCGGGAGGCGCCGCTGGAAAGCTCGTCCTGAGCCCGCCGCCGTCCCAACCAGAGCTCGCCCGGTTGAGGTCGACCTCGACCCCAGAAACCTGTTCCGGGGCCCGTTTCGGAGCTCTTGCAGCAACACGAAGGATCGGAGCCGCCGGGTGAGGAAACCGACCTGCCGCGTTCCCGGGCCCGCCTCCGCCGCCGAGAAGGATTTGAGAAATCAAAACCTTGCGCGTGCGCGCCACTGAAAGAACAAGCTCAACTGACGCAAAAGGAGGAGGTGCAACACGAGGACTTCCCAGGAGGTCACCCATCCCAGTACTACTCTCGCCCAAGCACGCTTAACTGCGGAGTTCTGATCGGATCCGGTGCATTAGTGCTGGTATGATCGCACCTGTCAAGTGTGGCGCGATCAACTGCTTTATGCCTTCGCCAGGCCGCCGCGCGCGCTTCAAACGATCATAACTTTCTGTCGGGGATGAATCTCGAGGCCCGGAGGCGCCGCTGGAATCCTCGTCCCGAGCCCGCCGCCGTCCCAACCAGGGCTCGCCCAGTTGAGGTCGACCTCGAACCCAGAAACCTGTTCTTGGGCCCGTTTTGGAGCTTTTGCAGCAACGCCAAGGATCGGAGCCGCCGGGATAGGAAACCGACCTGCCGCTGTCCCGGGCCCGCCTCAGGCGCCGAGAAGGATTTGAGAATTCGAAACCTTGCGCGTGCGCCCCACCGAAAGAACAAGCCCGACTGACGCAAAAAGGACGAGGTGCAACACGAGGACTTCCCAGGAGGTCACCCATCCCAGTACTACTCTCGCCCAAGCACGCTTAACTGCGGAGTTCTGATGGGATCCGGTGCATTAGGGCTGGTATGATCGCACCTGTCAAGTGTGGCGCGATCAACTGCTTTATGCCTTTGCCAGGCCGCCGCGCGCGCTTTAAACAATCATAACTTTCTGTCCAATATGAATCTCGAGGCCCAAGAGGCGCCGCTGGAAAGCTCGTCCTGAGCCCGCCGCCGTCCCAACCAAGGCTCGCCCGGTTGAGGTCGACCTCGACCCCAGAAACCTGTTCTGGGGCCTTTTCGGAGCTTTTGCAGCAACGCCAAGGATCGGAGCCGCCGGGTGAGGAAACCGACCTGCCGCGATCCCGGGCCCGCCTCCGCCGCCGAGAAGGATTTGAGAAATCAAAACCTTGCGCGTGCGCGCCACTGAAAGAACAAGCTCAACTGACGCAAAAGGAGGAGGTGCAACACGAGGACTTCCCAGGACGTCACCCATCCCAGTACTACTCTCGCCCAAGCACGCTTAACTGCGGAGTTCTGATCGGATCCGGTGCATTAGTGCTGGTATGATCGCACCTGTCAAGTGTGGCGCGATCAACTGCTTTATGCCTTCGCCAGGCCGCCGCGCGCGCTTCAAACGATCATAACTTTCTGTCCGGGATGAATCTCGAGGCCCGGGAGCGCCGCTAGAAAGCTCGTCCCGAGCCTGCCGCCGTCCCAACCAGGGCTCGCCCAGTTGAGGTCGACCTCGAACCCAGAAACCTGTTCTTGGGCCCGTTTTGGAGCTTTTGCAGCAACGCCAAGGATCGGAGCTGCCGGGTGAGGAAACTGACCTGCCGCGGTCCCAGGCCCGCCTCCGACGCCGAGAAGGATTTGAGAAATCAAAACCTTGCGCGTGCGCGCCACCGAAAGAACAAGCCCGACTGACGCAAAAAGGAGGAGGTGCAACACGAGGACTTCCCAGGAGGTCACCCATCCCAGTACTACTCTCGCCCAAGCACGCTTAACTGCGGAGTTCTGATCGGATCCGGTGCATTAGTGCTGGTATGATCGCACCTGTCAAGTGTGGCGCGATCAACTGCTTTATGCCTTCGCCAGACCGCCGCGCGCGCTTCAAACGATCATAACTTTCTGTCCGGGATGAATCTCGAGGTCCGGGAGGCGCCGCTGGAAAGCTCGTCCTGAGCCCGCCGCCGTCCCAACCAGAGCTCGCCCGGTTGAGGTCGACCTCGACCCCAGAAACCTGTTCCGGGGCCCGTTTCGGAGCTCTTGCAGCAACGCCAAGGATCGGAGCCGCCGGGTGAGGAAACCGACCTGCCGCGTTCCCGGGCCCGCCTCCGCCGCTGAGAAGGATTTGAGAAATCAAAACCTTGCGCGTGCGCGCCACTGAAAGAACAAGCTCAACTGACGCAAAAGGAGGAGGTGCAACACGAGGACTTCCCAGGAGGTCACCCATCCCAGTACTACTCTCGCCCAAGCACGCTTAACTGCGGAGTTCTGATCGGATCCGGTGCATTAGTGCTGGTATGATCGCACCTGTCAAGTGTGGCGCGATCAACTGCTTTATGCCTTCGCCAGGCCGCCGCACGCGCTGCAAACGATCATAACTTTCTTTCGGGGATGAATCTCAAGGCCCGGGAGGCGTCGCTGGAAAGCTCGTCCCGAGCCCCCCGCCGTCCCAACCTGGGCTTGCCCGGTTGAGGTCGACCTCGACCCCAGAAACCTGTTCCGGGGCCGTTTCGGAGCTTTTGCAGCAACGCCAAGGATCAGAGCCGCAAGGTGAGGAAACCGACCTGCCGCGGTCCGGGGCCCGCCTCAGGCGCCGAGAAGGATTTGAGAAATCGAAACCTTGCGCGTGCGCGCCACAGAAAGAACAAGCCCGACTGACGCAAAAAGAACGAGGTGCAACACGAGGACTTCCCAGGAGGTCACCCATCCCAGTACTACTCTCGCCATATCACGTTTAACTGCGGAGTTCTGATGGGATCCGGTGCATTAGTGCTGGTATGATCGCACCGGTCAAGTGTGGCGCGATCAGTTACTTTATGCCTTCGCCAGGCCGCCGCGCGCGCTTCAAACGATCATAACTTTCAGTTTGGGATGAATCTCGAGGCCCGGGAGGCGCCGGTGGAAAGCTCGTCCTGAGCCCGCCGTCGTCCCAACCAGAGCTCGCCCGGTTGAGGTCGACCTCGATCCCAAAAACCTATTCCGGGGCCCGTTTCGGAGCTCTTGCAGCAACGCCAAGGATCAGAGCCGCCGGGTCAGGAAACCGACCTGCCGCGGTCCCGGGCCCGCCTCCGCCGCCGAGAAGGATTTGAGAAATCAAAACCTTGCGCGTGCGCGCCACTGAAAGAACAAGTTCGACTGACGCAAAAAGGAGGAGGTGCAACACGAGGACTTCCCAGGTCGTCACCCATCCCAGTACTACTCTCGCCCAAGCACGCTTAACTGCGGAGTTCTGATCGGATCCGGTGCATTAGTGCTGGTATGATCGCACCTTTCAAGTGTGGCGCGATCAGATGCTTTATGCCTTCGCCAGGACGTCGCGCGCGCTGCAAACGATCATAACTTTCTGTCGGGGATGAATCTCGAGGCCCGGGAGGTGTCGCTGGAAAGCTCGTCCTGAGCCACCCGTCGTCCCAACCTGGGCTTGCCCGTATGAGGTCGACCTCGACCCCAGAAACCGGTTTCGGGGCCGTTTCGGAGCTTTTGCAGCAACGCCAAGGATCGGTGCCGCCAGGTGAGGAAACCAACCTGCCGCGGTCCCGGGCCCGCCTCAGGCGCCGAGAAGGATTTGAGAAATCGAAACCTTGCGCGTGCGCGCCACCGAAAGAACAACCCCGACTGACGCAAAAAGAACGAGGTGCAACACGAGGACTTCCCAGGAGGTCACCCATCCCAGTACTACTCTCGCCCAAGCACGCTTAACTGCGGAGTTCTGATGGGATCCGGTGCATTAGTGATGGTATGATCGCACCTGTATAGTGTGGCGCGATCAACTGCTTTATGCCTTCGCCAGGCCGCCGCGCGGGCTTTAAACGATCATAACTTTCTATCCGGGATGAATCTCGAGGCCAGGGAGGCACCGTTGGAAAGCTCGTCTTGAGCCCGCCGCCGTCCCAACCAAGGCTCGCCTGGTTGAGGTCGACCTCGACCCCAGAAACCTGTTCCGGGGCCCGTTTCGGAGCTTTTGCAGCAACGCCAAGGATCGGAGCAGCCGGTTGAGGAAACCGACCTGCCGCGGTCCCAGGCCCGCCTCCGCCGTCGAGAAGGATTTGAGAAATCGAAACCTTGCGCGTGCGCGCCACTGAAAGAACGAGCCCGACTGACGCAAAAAGGAGGAGGTGCAACATGAGGACTTCCCAAGAGGTCACCCAACCCAGTACTACTCTCGCCCAAGCACGCTTGACTGCGGAGTTCTGATGGGATCCGGTGCATTAGTGCTGGTATGATTGCACCTGTCAAGTGTGGCGCGATCCACTGCTTTATGGCTTCGCCAGGCCGCCGCGCGCGCTTCAAACGATCATAACTTTCAGTCCGGGATAAATCTCGAGGCCAGGGAGGCGCTGCTGGAAAGCTTGTCCCGAGCCCGCCGCCGTCCCAACCAGGGGTCGCCCGGTTGACGTCGACCTCGACCCCAGAAACCTGTTCTTTGGCCCGTTTCGGAGCTTTTGCAGCAACGCCAAGGATCGGAGCCGCCGGGTGAGGAAACCGACCTGCCGCAGTCGCGGGCCCGCCTCCGCCGCCGAGAAGGATTTGAGAAATCGAAACCTTGCGCGTGCGCGCCACCGAAAAAACAAGCCCGACTGACGCAAAAAGGAGGAGGTGCAACACGAGGACTTCCCAGGAGGTCACCTATCCGAGTACTACTCTCGCCCAAGCACGCTTAACTGCGGAGTTCTGATCGGATCCGGTGCATTAGTGCTGGTATGATCGCACCTGTCAAGTGTGGCGCGATCAACTGCTTTATGCCTTCGCCAGGCCGCCGCGCGCGCTTCAAACGATCTTAACTTTCTGTCGGGGATGAATCTCGAGGCCCGGAGGCGCCGCTGGAATCCTCGTCCCGAGCCCGCCGCCGTCTTAACCCGGGCTTGCCCGGTTGAGGTCGACCTCGACCCCAGAAACCTATTCCGGGGCCGTTTCGGAGCTTTTGCAGCAACCCCAAGGATCGGAGCCGCCGGGTGAGGAAACCGACCTGCCGCTGTCCCGGGCCTGCCTCAGGCGCCGAGAAGGATTTGAGAATTCGAAACCTTGCGCGTGCGCCCCACCGAAAGAACAAGCCCGACTGACGCAAAAAGGACGAGGTGCAACACGAGGACTTCCCAGGAGGTCACCCATCCCAGTACTACTCTCGCCCAAGCACGCTTAACTGCGGAGTTCTGATGGGATCCGGTGCATTAGGGCTGGTATGATCGCACCTGTCAAGTGTGGCGCGATCAACTGCTTTATGCCTTTGCCAGGCCGCCGCGCGCGCTTTAAACAATCATAACTTTCTGTCCAATATGAATCTCGAGGCCCAAGAGGCGCCGCTGGAAAGCTCGTCCTGAGCCCGCCGCCGTCCCAACCAAGGCTCGCCCGGTTGAGGTCGACCTCGACCCCAGAAACCTGTTCTGGGGCCTTTTCGGAGCTTTTGCAGCAACGCCAAGGATCGGAGCCGCCGGGTGAGGAAACCGACCTGCCGCGATCCTGGGCCCGCCTCCGCCGCCGAGAAGGATTTGAGAAATCGAAACCTTGCACGTGCGCGCCACAGAAAGAACAACCCCGACTGACGCAAAAAGGAGGAGGTGCAACATGAGGACTTCCCAGGAGGTCACCCATCCCAGTACTACTCTCGCCCAAGCACGCTTAACTGCGGAGTTCTGATGGGATCCGGTGCATTAGGGCTGGTATGATCGCACCTGTCAAGTGTGGCGCGATCAACTGCTTTATGCCTTTGCCAGGCCACCGCGCGCGCTTTAAACGATCATAACTTTCTGTCCAATATGAATCTCGAGGCCCAAGAGGCGCCGCTGGAAAGCTCGTCCTGAGCCCGCCGCCGTCCCAACCAAGGCTCGCCCGGTTGAGGTCGACCTCGACCCCAGAAACCTGTTCTGGGGCCTTTTCGGAGCTATTGCAGCAACGCCAAGGATCGGAGCCGCCGGGTGAGGAAACCGACCTGCAGCGATCCCGGGCCCGCCTCCGCCGCCGAGAAGGATTTGAGAAATCAAAACCCTGCGCGTGCGCGCCACTGAAAGAACAAGCTCAACTGACGCAAAAGGAGGAGGTGCAACACGAGGACTTCCCAGGAGGTCACCCATCCCAGTACTACTCTCGCCCAAGCACGCTTAACTGCGGAGTTCTGATCGGATCCGGTGCATTAGTGCTGGTATGATCGCACCTGTCAAGTGTGGCGCGATCAACTGCTTTATGCCTTCGCCAGGCCGCCGCGCGCGCTTCAAACTATCATAACTTTCTGTCCGGGATGAATCTCGAGGGCCGGGAGGCGCCGCTAGAAAGCTCGTCCCGAGCCTGCCGCCGTCCCAACCAGGGCTCGCCCAGGTGAGGTCGACCTCGAACCCAGAAACCTGTTCTTGGGCCCGTTTTGGAGCTTTTGCAGCAACGCCAAGGATCGGAGCCGCCGGGTGAGGAAACTGACCTGCCGCGGTCCCGGGCCCGCCTCCGCCGCCGAGAAGGATTTGAGAAATCAAAACCTTGCGCGTGCGCGCCACCGAAAGAACAAGCCCGACTGACGCGAAAAGGAGGAGGTGCAACACGAGGACTTCCCAGGAGGTCACCCATCCCAGTACTACTCTCGCCCAAGCACGCTTAACTGCGGAGTTCTGATCGGATCCGGTGCATTAGTGCTGGTATGATCGCACCTGTCAAGTGTGGCGCGATCAACTGCTTTATGCCTTCGCCAGACCGCCGCGCGTGCTTCAAACGATCATAACTTTCTGTCCGGGATGAATCTCGAGGCCCGGGAGGCGCCGCTGGAAAGCTCGTCCTGAGCCCGCCGCCATCCCAACCAGAGCTCGCCCGGTTGAGGTCGACCTCGACCCCAGAAACCTGTTCCGGGGCCCGTTTCGGAGCTCTCGCAGCAACGCCAAGGATCGGAGCCGCCGGGTGAGGAAACCGACCTGCCGCGTTCCCGGGCCCGCCTCCGCCGCTGAGAAGGATTTGAGAAATCAAAACCTTGCGCGTGCGCGCCACTGAAAGAACAAGCTCAACTGACGCAAAAGGAGGAGGTGCAACACGAGGACTTCCCAGGAGGTCACCCATCCCAGTACTACTCTCGCCCAAGCACGCTTAACTGCGGAGTTCTGATCGGATCCGGTGCATTAGTGCTGGTATGATCGCACCTGTCAAGTGTGGCGCGATCAACTGTTTTATGCCTTTGCCAGGCCACCGCGCGCGCTTTAAACGATCATAACTTTCTGTCCAATATGAATCTCGAGGCCCAAGAGGCGCCGCTGGAAAGCTCGTCCTGAGCCCGCCGCCGTCCCAACCAAGGCTCGCCCGGTTGAGGTCGACCTCGACCCCAGAAACCTGTTCTGGGGCCTTTTCGGAGCTATTGCAGCAACGCCAAGGATCGAAGCCGCTGGGTGAGGAAACCGACCTGCAGCGATCCCGGGCCCGCCTCCGCCGCCGAGAAGGATTTGAGAAATCAAAACCCTGCGCGTGCGCGCCACTGAAAGAACAAGCTCAACTGACGCAAAAGGAGGAGGTGCAACACGAGGACTTCCCAGGAGGTCACCCATCCCAGTACTACTCTCGCCCAAGCACGCTTAACTGCGGAGTTCTGATCGGATCCGGTGCATTAGTGCTGGTATGATCGCACCTGTCAAGTGTGGCGCGATCAACTGCTTTATGCCTTCGCCAGGCCGCCGCGCGCGCTTCAAACGATCATAACTTTCTGTCCGGGATGAATCTCGAGGGCCGGGAGGCGCCGCTAGAAAGCTCGTCCCGAGCCTGCCGCCGTCCCAACCAGGGCTCGCCCAGGTGAGGTCGACCTCGAACCCAGAAACCTGTTCTTGGGCCCGTTTTGGAGCTTTTGCAGCAACGCCAAGGATCGGAGCCGCCGGGTGAGGAAACTGACCTGCCGCGGTCCCGGGCCCGCCTCCGCCGCCGAGAAGGATTTGAGAAATCAAAACCTTGCGCGTGCGCGCCACCGAAAGAACAAGCCCGACTGACGCAAAAAGGAGGAGGTGCAACACGAGGACTTCCCAGGAGGTCACCCATCCCAGTACTACTCTCGCCCAAGCACGCTTAACTGCGGAGTTCTGATCGGATCCGGTGCATTAGTGCTGGTATGATCGCACCTGTCAAGTGTGGCGCGATCAACTGCTTTATGCCTTCGCCAGACCGCCGCGCGTGCTTCAAACGATCATAACTTTCTGTCCGGGATGAATCTCGAGGCCCGGGAGGCGCCGCTGGAAAGCTCGTCCTGAGCCCGCCGCCATCCCAACCAGAGCTCGCCCGGTTGAGGTCGACCTCGACCCCAGAAACCTGTTCCGGGGCCCGTTTCGGAGCTCTCGCAGCAACGCCAAGGATCGGAGCCGCCGGGTGAGGAAACCGACCTGCCGCGTTCCCGGGCCCGCCTCCGCCGCTGAGAAGGATTTGAGAAATCAAAACCTTGCGCGTGCGCGCCACTGAAAGAACAAGCTCAACTGACGCAAAAGGAGGAGGTGCAACACGAGGACTTCCCAGGAGGTCACCCATCCCAGTACTACTCTCGCCCAAGCACGCTTAACTGCGGAGTTCTGATCGGATCCGGTGCATTAGTGCTGGTATGATCGCACCTGTCAAGTGTGGCGCGATCAACTGCTTTATGCCTTCGCCAGGCCGCCGCACGCGCTGCAAACGATCATAACTTTCTTTCGGGGATGAATCTCAAGGCCCGGGAGGCGTCGCTGGAAAGCTCGTCCCGAGCCCCCCGCCGTCCCAACCTGGGCTTGCCCGGTTGAGGTCGACCTCGACCCCAGAAACCTGTTCCATGGCCCGTTTCGGAGCTTTTGCAGCAACGCCAAGGATCGGAGCCGCCGGTGGAGGAAACCGACCTGCCGCGGTCCCAGGCTCGCCTCCGCCGCCGAGAAGGATTTGAGAAATCAAAACCCTGCGCGTGCGCGCCACTGAAAGAACAAGCTCAACTGACGCAAAAGGAGGAGGTGCAACACGAGGACTTCCCAGGAGGTCACCCATCCCAGTACCACTGTCGCCCAAGCACGCTTAACTGCAGAGTTCTGATGGGATCCGGTTCATTAGTGCTGGTATGATCGCACCTGTCAAGTGTGGCGCGATCAACTGCTTTATGCCTTCGCCAGGCCGCCGCGCGCGCTTCAAACGATCATAACTTTCTGTCCGGGATGAATCTCGAGGCCCGGGAGGCGCCGCTGGAAAGCTCGTCCTGAGCTCGCCGCCGTCCCAACCAAGGCTCGCCCGGTTGAGGTCGACCTCGACCCCAGAAAACTGTTCCGGGGCCCGTTTCGGAGCTTTTGCACCAACGCCAAGGATCGGAGCCGCCGCTGGAGGAAACCGACCTGCCGCGGTCCTGGGCTTGCCTCTGCCGCCGAGAAGGATTTGAGAAATCGGAACCTTTCGCGTGCGCGCCACCAAAACAACAAGCCCGACTGACGCAAAAAGGAGGAGGTGCAACACGAGGACTTCCCAGGAGGTCACATATCCCAACACTACTCTCGCCCAAGGACGCTTAACCGCGAAGTTCTGATGGGATCCGGTGCATTAGTGCTGGTATGATCGCACCTGTCAAGTGTGGCGCAATCAACTGCTTTATGCCCTCGCCAGGCCGCCGCGCGCGCTTCAAACGATCATAACTTTCTGTCCGGGATGAATCTCGAGGCCTGGGAGGCGCCGCTGGAAAGCTCGTCCTGAGCCCGCCGACGTCCCAACCTGGGCTCGCCCGGTTGAGGTGTACCTCGACCCCAGAAACCTGTTCCGGGGACCGTTTCGAAGCTTTTGAAGCAACTCCAAGGATCAGTGCCGCCGGTAGAGAAAACCGACATGCCACGGTACCGGGCCCGCCTCCGCCGCCGAGAAGGATTTGAGAAATCGAAACCTTGCGCGTGCGTGCCACCGAAAGAACAAGCCCGACTGACGCAAAAAGGAGGAGGTGCAACACGAGGACTTCCCAGGAGGTCACCCATCCTAGTACTACTCTCGCCCAAGCACGCTTCACCGCGATGTTCTGATGGGATCCGGTGCATTAGTGCTGGTATGATCGCACCTGTCTAGTGTGGCGCGATCAACTGCTTTATGCCTTCACCAGGCCGCCGCGCGCGCTTCAAACGATCATAACTTTCTGTCCGGGATGAATCTCGAGGCCCGGGAAGCGCCGCTGGAAAGCTTTTCCTGAGCCCGCCGTCGTCCCAACCCGGGCTCGCCCGGTTGAGGTCGACCTCGACCCCAGAAACCTGTTCCGGGGCCCGTTTCGGAGCTTTTGCAGCAACGCCAAGGATCGGAGCCGCCGGTGGAGGAAACCGACCTGCCGCGATCCCAGGCCTGCCTCCGCCGCCGAGAAGGATTTGAGAAATCAGAACCTTGCGCGTGCGCGCCACCAAAAGAACAAGCCCGACTGACGCAAAAAGGAGGAGGTGCAACACGAGGACTTCCCAGGAGGTCACCCATCCCAGTACCACTGTCGCCAAAGCACGCTTAACTGCAGAGTTCTGATGGGATCCGTATCATTAGTGCTGGTATGATCTCACCTGTCAAGTGTGGCGCGATCAACTGCTTTATGCCTTCGCCAGGCCGCCGCGCGCGCTTAAAACGATCATAACTTTCTGTCCGGGATGAATCTCGAGGCCCGGGAGGCGCCGCTGGAAAGCTCGTCCTGAGCCCGCCGCCGTCCCAACCAGCGCTCGCCCGGTTGAGGTCGACCTCGACCCTAGAAACCTGTTCCGGGGCCCGTTTCGGAGCTTTTGCAGCAACGCCAAGGATCGGAGCCGCTGGTGTAGGAAACCGACTTGCCGCGGTCCCGGGCCCGCCTCCACCGCCGAGAAGGATTTGAGAAATTGAAACCTTGCGCGTGCGCGCCACCAAAAGAAAAAGCCCTACTGACGCAAAAAGGAGGAGGTGCAACACGAGGACTTCCCAGGAGGTCACATATCCCAGTACTACTCTCGCCCAAGGACGCTTAACCGCGAAGTTCTGATGGGATCCGGTGCATTAGTGCTGGTATGATCACACCTGTCAAGTGTGGCGCTATCAACTGCTTTTTGCCTTCGCTAGGCCGCCGCGCGCGCTTCAAATGATCATAACTTTCTGTCCAGGATGAATCTCGAGGCCCGGGAGGTGCCGCTGGAAAGCTCGTCCTGAGCCTGCCGCCGTCCCAACCAGGGTTCACCCAGTTGAGGTCGTCCTCGACCCCAGAAACCTGTTCCGGGGCCCGTTTCGGAGCTTTTCCAGCAACGCCAAGGATCAGAGCCTCCGGGTGAGGAAACTGACCTGCCGCTATCCCGGGCCCGCCTCCGCCGCCGAGAAGGATTTGAGAAATCGAACCCTTGCGCGTGCGTGCCACCGAAAGAACAAGCCCGACTGACGCAAAAAGGAGAAGGTGCAACACGAGGACTTCCCAGGGGGTCACATATCCCAGTACTACTCTCGCCCAAGGACGCTTAACCGCGAAGTTCTGATGGGATCCGGTGCATTAGTGCTGGTATGATCGCACCTGTCAAGTGTGGCGCGATCAACTTCTTTATGCCTTCGCCAGGCCGCCGCGCGCGCTTCAAACGATCATAACTTTCTCTCTGGGATGCATCTCGAGGCCCGGGAGGCGCCGCTGGAAAGCTCGTCCTAGGCCCGCCAACGTCCCAACCCGGGCTCGCCCGGTTGAGGTGTACCTCGACCCCAGAAACCTGTTCCGGGGCCCGTTTCGAAGCTTTTGAAGCAACTCCAAGAATCAGAGCTGCCGGTAGAGGAAACCGACCTGCCGCGGTACCGGGCCCGCCTCTGCCGCCGAGAAGGATTTGAGAAATCGAAACCTTGCGCATGCGTGCCACCGAAAGAACAAGCCCGACTGACGCAAAAAGGAGGAGGTGCAACACGAGGACTTCCCAGGAGGTCACCCATCCTAGTACTACTCTCGCCCAAGCACGCTTAACCGTGAAGTTCTGATGGGATCCGGTGCATTAGTGCTGGTATGATCGCACCTGTTAAGTGTGGCGCGATCAACTGCTTTATGCCTTCGCCAGGCCGCCGCGCGCGCTTCAAACGATCATACCTTTCTGTCTGGGATGAATCTCGAGGCGCAGGAGGCGCCGCTGGAAAGCTCGTCCTGAGCCCGCCGACGTCCCAACCTGGGCTCGCCCGGTTGAGGTGTACCTCGACCCCAGAAACCTGTTCGGGGCCCGTTTCGAAGCTTTTGAAGCAACTCCAAGGATCAGAGCCGCCGGTAGAGGAAACCGACCTGCCGCGGTACCGGGCCTGCCTCCGCCGCCGAGAAGGATTTGAGTAATCGAAACCTTGCGCATGAGCGCCACCAAAAGAACAAGCCCGACTGACGCAAAAAGGAGGAGGTGCAACACGAGGACCTCCTAGGAGGTCACCCATCCCAGTACTACTCTCGCCCAAGCACGCTTAACTGCGGAGTTCTGATGGGATCCGGAGCATTAGTGCTGGTATGATCGCACCTGTCAAGTGTGGCGCGATCAACTTCTTTATGCCTTCGCCAGGCCGCCGCGCGCGCTTCAAACGATCATAACTTTCTCTCTGGGATGCATCTCGAGGCCCGGGAGGCGCCGCTGGAAAGCTCCTCCTGAGCCCGCCGACGTCCCAACCTGGGCTCGCCGGTTGAGGTGTACCTCGACCCCAGAAACCTGTTCCGGGGCCCGTTTCGAAGCTTTTGAAGTAACTCCAAGGATCAGAGCCGCCGGTAGAGGAAACCGACCTGCCGCGGTACCGGGCCTGCCTCCGCCGCCGAGAAGGATTTGAGAAATCGAAACCTTGCGCATGAGCGCCACCAAAACAACAAGCCCGACTGACGCAAAAAGGAGGAGGTGCAACACGAGGACCTCCTAGGAGGTCACCCATCCCAGTACTACTCTCGCCCAAGCACGCTTAACTGCGGAGTTCTGATGGGATCCGGAGCATTAGTGCTGGTATGATCGCACCTGTCAAGTGTGGCGCGATCAACTTCTTTATGCCTTCGCCAGGTCGCCGCGCGCGCTTCAAACGATCATAACTTTCTCTCTGGGATGCATCTCGAGGCCCGGGAGGCGCCGCTGGAAAGCTCCTCCTGAGCCCGCCGACGTCCCAACCTGGGCTCGCCGGTTGAGGTGTACCTCGACCCCAGAAACCTGTTCCGGGGCCCGTTTCGAAGCTTTTGAAGTAACTCCAAGGATCAGAGCCGCCGGTAGAGGAAACCGACCTGCCGCGGTACCGGGCCTGCCTCCGCCGCCGAGAAGGATTTGAGAAATCGAAACCTTGCGCATGAGCGCCACCAAAAGAACAAGCCCGACTGACGCAAAAAGGAGGAGGTGCAACACGAGGACCTCCTAGGAGGTCACCCATCCCAGTACTACTCTCGCCCAAGCACGCTTAACTGCGGAGTTCTGATGGGATTTGGTGCATTAGTGCTGGTATGATCGCACCTGTCAAGTGTGGCGCGATCAACTTCTTTATGCCTTCGCCAGGGCCGCCGCGCGTGCTTCAAACGATCATAACTTTCTCTCCGGGATGAATCTCGAGGCCCGGGAGGCGCCGCTGGAAAGCTCGTCCTGACCCCGCCGCCGTCCCAACCAGGGCTCGCCCGGTTGAGGTCGACCTCGACCCCAGAAACCTGTTCCAGGGCCCGTTTCGGAGCTTTTGAAGCAACGCCAAGGATCGGAGCTGCCGGGTGAAGAAACCGACCTGCCGCGGTCCCGGGTCCGGCTCCGCCGCCGAGAAGGATTTGAGAAATCGAAACCTTGCGCGTGCGGGCCACCGAAAGAACAAGCCCGACTGACGCAAAAAGGAGGAGGTGCAACACGAGGACCTCCTAGGAGGTCACCCATCCCAGTACTACTCTCGCCCAAGCACGCTTAACTGCGGAGTTCTGATGGGATCCGGTGCATTAGTGCTGGTATGATCGCACCTGTCAAGTGTGGCGCGATCAACTTCTTTATTCCTTCGCAAGGCCGCCGCGCGCGCTTCAAACGATCATAACTTTCTCTCCGGGATGAATCTCGAGGCCCGGGAGCTGCCGCAGGAAAGCTCGTCCTGAGCCCGCCGCCGTCCCAACCAGGGCTCGCCCGGTTGAGGTCGACCTTGACCCCAGAAACCTGTTCCAGGGCCCGTTTCGGAGCTTTTGAAGCAACGCCAAGGATCGGAGCTGCCGGGTGAAGAAACCGACCTACCGCGGTCCCGGGTCCGCCTCCGCCGCCGAGAAGGATTTGAGAAATCGAAACCTTGCGCGTGCGTGCCACCGAAAGAAGAAGCCCGACTGACGCAAAAAGGAGGAGGTGCAACACGAGGACTTCCCAGGAGGTCACCCATCCTAGTACTACTCTCGCCCAAGCACGCTTAACCGCGAAGTTCTGATGGGATCCGGTGCATTAGTGCTGGTATGATCGCACCTGTCAAGTGTGGCGCGATCAACTGCTTTATGCCTTCGCCAGGCCGCCGCGCGCGCTTCAAACGATCATAACTTTTTGTCTGGGATGAATCTCGAGGCGCAGGAGGCGCCGCTGGAAAGCTCGTCCTGAGCCCGCCGACGTCCCAACCTGGGCTCGCCCGGTTGAGGTGTACCTCGACCCCAGAAACCTGTTCCGGGACCCGTTTCGAAGCTTTTGAAGCAACTCCAAGGATCAGAGCCGCTGGTAGAGGAAACCGACCTGCCGCGGTAACAGGCACGCCTCCGCCGCCGAGAAGGATTTGAGAAATCGAAACCTTGCGCGTGAGCGCCACCAAAAGAACAAGCCCGACTGACGCAAAAAGGAGGAGGTGCAACACGAGGACCTCCTAGGAGGTCACCCATCCCAGTACTACTCTTGCCCAAGCACGCTTAACTGCGGAGTTCTGATGGGATCCGATGCATTAGTGCTGGTATCATCGCACCTGTCAAGTGTGGCGCGATCAACTTCTTTATGCCTTCGCCAAACCGCTGCTCGCGCTTCAAACGATCATAACTTTCTCTCCGGGATGAATCTCGAGGCCCGGGAGGCGCCGCTGGAAAGCTCGTCCTGAGCCCGCCGCCGTCCCAACCAGGGCTCGCCCGGTTGAGGTCGACCTCGACCCCAGAAACCTGTTCCAGGGCCCGTTTCGGAGCTTTTGAAGCAACGCCAAGGATCGGAGCTGCCGGATGAGGAAACCGACCTGCCGCGGTCCCGGGCCCGCCTCCGCCGCCGAGAAGGATTTGAGAAATCGAAACCTTCCGCGTGCGTGCCACCGAAAGAACAAGCCCGACTGACGCAAAAAGGAGGAGGTGCAACACGAGGACTTCCCAGGAGGTCACCCATCCTAGTACTACTCTCGCCAGAGCACGCTTAACCGCGAAGTTCTGATGGGATCCGGTGCATTAGTGCTGGTATGATCGCACCTGTCAAGTGTGGCGCGATCAACTGCTTTATGCCTTCGCCAGACCGCCGCGCGCGCTTCAAACGATCATAACTTTCTGTCTGGGATGAATCTCGAGGCGCAGGAGGCGCCGCTGGAAAGCTCGTCCTGAGCCCGCCGACGTCCCAACCTGGGCTCGCCCGGTTGAGGTGTACCTCGACCCCAGAAACCTGTTCCCGGGCCCGGTTCAAAGCTTTTGAAGCATTTCCAAGGATCAGAGTCGCCGGTAGAGGAAACCGACCTGCCGCGTTACCGGGCCTGCCTCCGCCGCCGAGAAGGATTTGAGAAATCGAAACCTTGCGCGTGAGCGCCACCAAAAGTACAAGCCCGACTGACGCAAAAAGGAGGAGGTGCAACACGAGGACCTCCTAGGAGGTCACCCATCCCAGTACTACTCTCGCCCAAGCACGCTTAACTGCGGAGTTCTGATGGGATCCGGTGCATTAGTGCTGGTATGATCGCACCTGTCAAGTGTGGCGCGATCAACTTCTTTATGCCTTCGCCAGGCTGCCGCGCGCCCTTCAAACGATCATAACTTTCTTTCCGGGATGAATCTCGAGGCCCGGGAGGCGCCGCTGGAAAGCTCATCTTGAGCCCGCCGCCGTCCCAACCAGGGCTCGCCCGGTTGAGGTCGACCTCGACCCCAGAAACCTGTTCTAGGGCCCGTTTCGGAGCTTTTGAAGCAACGCCAAGGATCGGAGCTGCCGGGTGAGGAAACCGACCTGCCGCGGTCCCGGGCCCGCCTCCGCCGCCGAGAAGGATTTGAGAAATCGAAACCTTCCGCGTGCGTGCCACCAAAAGAACAAGCCCGACTGACGCAAAAAGGAGGAGGTGCAACACGAGGACTTCCCAGGAGGTCACCCATCCTAGTACTACTCTCGCCCAAGCACGCTTAACCGCGAAGTTCTGATGGGATCCGGTGCATTAGTGCTGGTATGATCGCACCTGTTAAGTGTGGCGCGATCAACTGCTTTATGCCTTCACCAGGCCGCCGCGCGCGCTTCAAGCGATCATAACTTTCTGTCCGGGATGAATCTCGAGGCCAGGGAGGCGCCGCTGCAAAGCTCGTCCTGAGCCCGCCGCCATCCCAACCAGGGCTCGCCCGGTTGAGGTCGACCTCGACCCCAGAAACCTGTTCCGGGGCCCGTTTCGGAGCTTTTGCAGCAACGCCAAGGATCGGAGCCGCCGGTGGAGGAAACCGACCTGCCGCCATCCCGGGCCTGCCCTCGCCGCCGAGAAGGATTTGAGAAATAAGAACCTTGCGCGTGCGCGCCACCAAAAGAACAAGCCCGACTGACGCAAAAAGGAGGAGGTGCAACACGAGGACTTCCCAGGAGGTCACCCATCCCAGTACTACTCTCGCCCAAGCACGCTTCACCGCGAAGTTCTGATGGGATCCGGTGCATTAGTGCTGGTATGATCGCACCTGTCAAGTGTGGCACGATCAACTGCTTTTTGCCTTCGCCAGGCCGCCGCGCGCGCTTCAAACGATCATAACTTTCTGTCTGGGATGAATCTCGAGGCGCAGGAGGCGCCGCTGGAAAGCTCGTCCTGAGCCCGCCGACGTCCCAACCTGGGCTCGCCCGGTTGAGCTGTACCTCGACCCCAGAAACCTGTTCCAGGGCCCGTTTCAAAGCTTTTGAAGCAACTCAAAGGATCAGAGCCGCCGGTAGAGGAAACCGACCTGCCGCGGTACCAGGCCTGCCTCCGCCGCCGAGAAGGATTTGAGAAATCGAAACCTTGCGCGTGAGCGCCACCAAAAGAACAAGCCCGACTGACGCAAAAAGGAGGAGGTGCAACACGAGGACCTCCTAGGAGGTCACCCATCCCAGTACTACTCTCGCCCAAGCACGCTTAACTGCGGAGTTCTGATGGGATCCGGTGCATTAGTGCTGGTATGATCGCACCTGTCAAGTGTGGCGCGATCAACTTCTTTATGCCTTCGCCAGGCTGCCGCGCGCGCTTCAAACGATCATAACTTTCTCTCCGGGATGAATCTCGAGGCCCGGGAGGCGCCGCTGGAAAGCTTGTCCTGAGCCCGCCGCCGTCCCAACCTGGGCTCGCCCGGTTGAGGTCGACCTCGACCCCAGAAACCTGTTCCGGGGCCCGTTTTGGAGCTTTTGCATCAACGCCAAGGATCGGAGCCGCCGGTGTAGGAAACCGACTTGCCGCGGTCCAAGGCCCGCCTCCGCCGCCGAGAAGGATTTGAGAAATCGAAACCTTGCGCGTGAGCGCCACCAAAAGAACAAGCCCGACTGACGCAAAAAGGAGGAGGTGCAACACGAGGACCTCCCAGGAGGTCACCCATCCCATTACTACTCTCGCCCAAGCACGCTTGACAGCGGAGTTCTGATGGGATCCGGTGCATTAGGGCTGGTATGATCGCACCTGTCAAGTGTGGCGCGATCAACTGCTTTATGCCTTCGCCAGGCCGCCGCGCGCGCTATAAACGATCATAACTTTCTGTCCGGGATGAATCTCGAGGCCCGGGAGGCGCCGCTGGAAAGCTCGTCCTGAGCCCGCCGTCGTCCCAACCAGGGCTCACCCAGTTGAGGTCGACCTCGACCCTACAAACTTGTTCCGGGGCCCGTTTCGGAGCTTTTGCAGCAACGCCAAGGATCGGAGCCTCCGGGTGAGGAAACCGACCTGCCGCGGTCCCAGGCCCGCCTCCGCCGCTGAGAAGGATTTGAGAAATCGAAACCTTGCGCGTGAGCGCCACCAAAAGAACAAGCTCGACTGACGCAAAAAGGAGGAGGTGCAACACGAGGACCTCCCAGGAGGTCACCCATCCCAGTACTACTCTCGCCCAAGCACGCTTAACTGCGGAGTTCTGATGGGATCCGGTGCATTAGTGCTGGTATGATCGCACCTTTCAAGTGTTGCGCGATCAACTGCTTTATGCATTCGCCAGGCCGCCGCGCGCGCTTCAAACGATCATAACTTTCTGTCCGGGATGAATCTCGAGACCCGGGAGGCGCCGCTGGAAAGCTCGTCCTGAGCCCGCCGCCGTCCCAACCAGGGCTCGCCCGGTTGAGGTCGACCTCGACCCCAGAAACCTGTTCCAGGGCCCGTTTCGGAGCTTTTGCAGCAAAACCAAGGATCGGAGCTGCCGGGTGAGGAAACCGACTTGCCGCGGTTCCGGGACCGCCTCCGCCGCCGAGAAGGATTTGAGAAATCGAAACCTTGCGCGTGCGTGCCACCGAAAGAACAAGCCCGACTGACGCCAAAAAGAGGAGGTGCAACACGAGGACTTTCAAGGAGGTCACCCATCCTAGTACTACTCACGCCCAAGCACGCTTAACCGCGAAGTTCTGATGGGATCCGGTGCATTAGTGCTGGTATGATCGCACCTGTCAAGTGTGGCGCGATCAACTGCTTTATGCCTTCGCCAGGCCGCCGCGCGCGCTATAAACGATCAAAACTTTCTGTCCGGGATGAATCTCGAGGCCCGGGAGGCGCCGCTGGAAAGCTCGTCCTGAGCCCGCCGCCGTCCCAACTAGGGCTCGCCCGGTTGAGGTCGACCTCTACCACAGAAACCTGTTCCGGGGCCCGTTTCGGAGCTTTGGCAGCAACGCCAAGGATCGCAGCCGCCGGTGGAGGAAACCAACTTGCCGCGGTCCAGGGCCCGCCTTCGCAGCCGAGAAGGATTTGAGAAATCGAAACCTTGTGCGTGCGCGCCACCAAAAGAACAAGCCCGACTGACGCAAAAAGGAGGAGGGGCAACACGAGGACTTCCCAGGAGGTCACCCATCCCAGTACTACTCTCGCCCAAGCACGCTTAACCGCGAAGTTCTGATGGGATCCGGTGCATTAGTGCTGGTATGATCGCACCTGTCAAGTGTGGCGCTATCAACTGCTTTTTACCTTCGTCAGGCCGCCGCGCGCGCTTTAGACGATCATAACTTTCTGTCCAGGATGAATCTCGAGGCCCAGGAGGTGCCGCTGGAAAGTCGTGCTGAGCCCGCCGCCGTCCCAACCAGGGCTCACCCAGTTGAGGTCGACCTCGACCCCAGAAACCTGTTCCGGGGCCCGTTTCGGAGCTTTTGCAGCAACGCCAAGTATCGAAGCCTCCGGGTCAGGAAACCGACCTGCCGCGGTCCCAGGCCCGCCTCCGCCGCCGAGAAGGATTTGAGAAATCGAAACCTTGCGCTTGCGTGCCACCGAAAGAACAAGCCCGACTGACGCAAAAAGGAGGAGGTGCAACACGAGGACTTCCAAGGAGGTCACCCATCCTAGTACTTCTCTCGCCCAAGCACGCTTAACCGCGAAGTTCTGATGGGATCCGGTGCATTAGTGCTGGTATGATCGCACCTGTCAAGTGTGGCGCGATCAACTCCTTTATGCCTCTGCAAGGCCGCCGCGCGCGCTTGAAACGATCATAACTTTCTGTCTGGGATGAATCTCGAGGCCCAGGAAGCGCCGCTGGAAAGCTTGTCCTGAGCCCGCCGCCGTCCCAACCAGGGCTCGCCCAGTTGAGGTTTACCTCGACCCCAGAAACCTGTTCCGGGGCCCGTTTCGAAGCTTTTGAAGCAACTCCAAGGATCGGAGCCACCGGTGGAAGAAATTGACATGCCGCGGTACCGGGCCCGCCTCCGCCGCCGAGAAGGATTTGAGAAATCGAAACCTTGCCCGTGAGCGCCACCAAAAGAACAAGCCCGACTGACGCAAAAAGGAGGAGGTGCAACACGAGGACCTCCCAGGAGGTCACCCATCCCAGTACTACTCCAGCCCAAGCACGCTTAACTGCGGAGTTCTGATGGGATCCGGTGCATTAATGCTAGTATGATCGCATCTGTCAAGTGTGGCGCGATCAACTGCTTTATGCATTCGCCAGGTCGCCGCGCGCGCTTCAAACGATCATAACTTTCTGTCTGGGATGAATCTCGAGACCCGGGAGGCGCCGCTGGAAAGCTCGTCCTAAGCCTGCCGCCGTCCCAACCCGGGCTCGCCCGGTTGAGTTCGACCTCTGCCCCAGAAACCTATTCCGGGGCCCGTTCCGGAGCTTTTGCAGCAACGCCAAGGATCGGAGCCGCCGGTGGAGGAAACCGACTTGCCGCGGTCCCGGGCCCGCCTCCGCAGCCGAGAAGGATTTGAGAAATCGAAACCTTGCGCGTGCGCGCCACAAAAAGAACAAGCCTGACTGACGCAAAAAGGAGGAGGTGCAACACGAGGACTTCCGAGGAGGTCACCCATCCCAGTACTACTCTCGCCCAAGCACGCTTAACTGCGGAGTTCTGATGGGATCCGGTGCATTAGTGTTGGTATGATCGCACCTGTCAAGTGTGGCGCGATCAACTGCTTTATGCCTTCCCCAGGCCGCCGCGCGCGCTTCGAACGATCATAACTTTATGTCCGGAATGAATCTCGAGGCCCGGGAGGCGCCGCTGGAAAGCTCATCCTGAGCCCGCCGTCGTCCCAACCCGGGCTCGCCCGGTTGAGGTCGACCTCGACCCCAGAAACCTGTTCCGGGGTCCCTTTCGGAGCTTTTGCAACAAAACCAAGGATCGGAGCCGCCGGGTGAAGAAACCGACCTGCCGCGGTCCCAGGCCCGCCTCCGCAGCCGAGAAGGATTTTAAAAATCGAAACCTTGCGCGTGCGCGCCACAGAAAGAACAAACCAGACTGACGCAAAAAGGAGGAGGTGCAACACGAGGACTTCCCAGGAAGTCACCCATCCCAGTACTACTCTCGCCCAAGCACGCTTAACTGCGAAGTTCTGATGGGATCCGGTGCATTAGTGCTGGTATGATCGCACCTGTCAAGTGTGGCGCGATCAACTGCTTTATGCCTTCACCAGGCCGCCGCGCGCGCTTCGAACGATCATAACTTTCTGTCCGGGATGAATCTCGAGGCCAGGGAGGCGCCGCTGCAAAGCTCGTCCTGAGCCCGCCGCCATCCCAATCCGGGCTCGCCCGGTTGAGGTCGACCTCGACCCCAGAAACCTGTTCCGGGGTCCTTTTTGGAGCTTTTGCATTAACACCAAGGATCGGAGCCGCCGGGTGAAGAAACCGACCTGCCGCGGTCCCAGGCCCGCCTCCGCAGCCGAGAAGGATTTGAAAAATCGAAACCTTGCGCGTGCGTGCCACAGAAAGAACAAACTAGACTAACGCAAAAAGGAGGAGGTGCAACACGAGGACTTCCCAGGAAGTCACCCATCCCAGTACTACTCTCGCCCAAGCACGCTTAACTGCGAAGTTCTGATGGGATCCGGTGCATTAGTGCTGGTATGATCGCACCTGTCAAGTGTGGCGCGATCAACTGCTTTATGCCTTCACCAGGCCGCCGCGCGCGCTTCGAACGATCATAACTTTCTGTCCGGGATGAATCTCGAGGCCAGGGAGGCGCCGCTGGAAAGCTCGTCCTGAGCCCGCCGTCGTCCCAACCAGGGCTCGCCCGGTTGAGGTCGACCTCGACCCCAGAAACCTTTTCCGGGGCCCGTTTCGGAGCTTTTGCAGCAACGCCAAGGATCGGAGCCGCTGGTGGAGGAAACCGACCTGCCGCGGTCCCGGGCCCGCCTCCGCCGCCTAGAAGGATTTGAGAAATCGAAACCATGCGCGTGCGCGCCACCAAAAGAACAAGCCCGACTAACGCAAAATGTAGGAGGTGCAACACGAGGACTTCCCAGGAGGTCACCCATCCCAGTACTACTCTCGCCCAAGCACGCTGAACTGCGGAGTTCTGATGGGATCCGGTGCAATAGTAATGGTATGATCGCATCTGTCAAGTGTGGCGCGATCAACTGCTTTATGCCTTCGCCAGGCCGCCGCGCGCGCTTCAAACGATCATAACTTTATGTCCGGGATGAATCTCGAGACCCGGGATGCGCCGCTGGAAAGCTCGTCCTGAGCGCGCCGCCATCCCAACCAGGGCTCGCCCGGTTGAGGTCGACCTCGACCCCAAAAACCTATTCCGGGGCCCGTTTCGGAGCTTTTGCAGCAACACCAAGGATCGAAGCCGCCGGTGGAGGAAACCGACCTGCCGCGGGTCCGGGCCCGCCTCCGCCGCCGAGAAGGATTTCAGAAATCAGAACCTTGCGCGTGCGTGCCACCAAAAGAACAAGCCCGACTGACGCAAAAAGGAGGAGGTGCAACACGAGGACTTCCCAGGAGGTCACCCATCCCAGTACTACTGTCGCCCAAGCACGCTTAACTGCGGTGTTCTGATGGGATCCGGTGCATTAGTGCTGGTATGATCGCACCTGTCAAGTGTGGCGCGATGAACTGCTTTATGCCTTCGCTAGGCCGTCGCGCGCGCTTCGAACGATCATAACTTTCTGTCCGGGATGAATCTCGAGGCCCGGGAGGCGCCGCTGGAAAACTCGTCCTGAGCCCGTCGCCGTCCCAACCAAGGCTCGCCCGGTTGAGGTCGACCTCGACCCCAGAAACCTGTTCCGGGGCCCGTTTCGGAGCTTTTGCAGCAACGCCAAGGATCGGAGCTGCCGGGTGAGGAAACTGACCAGCCGCTGCCCCGGGCCCGACTCTGCCGCCGAGAAGGATTTGAGAAATCGAAACGATGCGCGTGCGCGCCACCAAAAGAACAAGCCCGACTGACGCAAAAAGGAGGAGGTGCAACACGAGGACTTCCCAGGAGGTCACCCACCCCAGTACTACTCTCGCCTAAGCACGCATAACCGCGAAGTTCTGATGGGATCCGGTGCATTAGTGCTGGTATTATCGCACCTGTCAAGTGTCGCGCGATCAACTGCTTTATGCCTTCGCAAGGCCGCCGCGCGCTCTTCAAACGATGATAACTTTCTATCAAGGATGAATCTCGAGGCCCGGTAGGCGCCGCTGGAAAGGTCGTCCTGAGCCCGCCGCCGTCCCAACCAGGGCTCCCCCGGTTGAGGTCGACGTCGACCCCAGAAACCTGTTTTGAGCCCCGTTTCGAAGCTTTTGCAGCAACGCCAAGGATCAGAGCCTCCGGGTGAGGAAACTGACCTGCCGCGGTCCCGGGCCCGCCTCTGCCGCCGAAAAGGATTTGAGAAATCGAAACCTTGCGCGTGCGCGCCACCAAAAGAAGAAGTCCGACTGACGCAAAAAGGAGGAGGTGCAACACTAGGACTTCCCAAGAGGTCACCCATCCCAGTACTACTCTCGCCCAAGCACGCTTAACTGCGGAGTTCTGATGGGATCCGGTTCATTAGTGCTGGTATGATCGCACCTGTCAAGTGTGGCGCGATCAACTGCTTTATGCCTTCGCCAGGCCGCCGCGCGCTTCAAATGATCATATTTTTCTGTCCGGCATGATTCTCGAGGCCCGGGAGGCGCCGCTGGAAAGCTCGTCCTGAGCCCGTCGCCGTCCCAACCAGGGCTCGCTCGGTTGAGGTCGAGCTCGACCCAGAAACCTGTTCCGGGGCCCGTTTCGGAGTTTTTGCAGCAACGCTAAGGATCGGAGCCACCGGGTGAGGAAACCGACCTGCCGCGGTCCCGGGCCCACCTCTGCCGCCGAGAACGATTGGAGAAATCGAACCTTTGCGCGTGCGCGCCACCGACAGAACAAGCCCGACTGACGCAAAAAAGAGGAGGTGCAACTCGAGGACTTCCCTGGAGGTCACCGATCCGAGTACTACTCTCGCCCAAGCACGCTTAACTGCGGAGTTCTGATGGGATCCGGTGCATTAGGGCTGGTATGATCGCACCTGTCAAGTGTGGCGCGATCAACTGCTTTATGCCTTCGCCAGGCCGCCGCGCGCGCTTCAAACGATCATAACTTTCTGTCCGGGATGAATCTCGAGGCTCGGGAGGCGCCGCTGGAAAGCTTGTCTTCAGCCCGCCGCCGTCCCAACCGGGGCTCGCCCGGTTGAGGTCGACCTCGACCCCAGAAACCTGTTCCGGGGCCCGTTTCGGAGCTTTTGCAGCAACGTCGAGGATCGGAGCCGCCGGGTGAGGAAACCGACCTGCCGCGGTCCAAGGCCTGCCTCCGCCGCCGAGAAGGATTTGAGAGATCGAACCCTTGCGCGTGCGCGCCACCAAAAGAACAAGCCCGACTGACACAAAAAAGAGGAGGTGCAACACGAGGACTTCCCTGGAGGTCACCCATCCCAGTACTACTCTCGCCCAAGCACGCTTAACTGCGGAGTTCTGATGGGATCCGGTGCATTAGTGCTTGTATGATCGCACCTGTCAAGTGTGGCGCGATCAACTACTTTATGCCTTCGCCAGGCCGCCGTGCGCGCTTCAAACGATCATAACTATCTGTCCGGGATGAATCTCGAGGCCCAGGAGGCGCCGCTGGAAAGCTCGTCCTGAGCCCTCTGTCGTCCCAACCGGGTCTCGCCCGGTTGAGGTTGACCTCGACCCCTGAAACCTGTTCCGGGGCCCGTTTCGGAGCTTTTGCAGCAACGCCAAGGATCGGAGCAGCCGGTCGAGGAAACCGACCTGTCGCTGTCCCGGGCCCGCCTCCGCCGCCGAGAAGGATTTGAGAAATCGAAACCTTGCGCGTGCGCGCCACCAAAAGAACAATCCCGACTGACGCAAAAAGGAGTAGGTGCAACAGGAGGACCTCCCAGGAGGTCACCCATCCCAGTACTACTCTCGCCCAAGCACGCTTAACTGTGGAGTTCTGATGGGATCCGGTGCATTAGTGCTGGTATGATCGCACCTGTCAAGTGTGGCGCGATCAACTGCTTTATGTCTTCGCAGGGCCGCCGCGCGCGCTTCAAACGATCATATTTTTGTGTCCAGGATGAATCTTGAGGCCCGGGATGTGCCGCTGGAAAGCTCGTCCTGAGCCCGCCGCCGTCCCAACCCGGGCTCGCCCGGTTGAGGTCGACCTCGACCCCAGAAACCAGTTCCGAGGCCCGTTTCGGAGTTTTTGCTGCAACGCCAAGGATCGGAGCCGCCGGGTGAGGAAACTGACCTGCCGCGGTCCCGAGCCCGCCTCCGCCGCCGAGAAGGATTTGAGAAATCGAAACCTTGCGCGTGCGTGCCACCGAAGGAACAACCCCGACTGACGCAAAAAGGAGGAGGTGCGACACGAGGACTTCCCAGGAGGTCACCCATCCCCGTACTACTCTCGCCGAAGCACGCTTAACTGCGGAGTTCTGATGGGATCCGGTGCATTAGTGCTGGTATGATCGCACCTGTCAAGTGTGGCGCGATCAACTTCTTTATGCCTTCGCCAGGTCGCCGCGCGCGCTTCAAGCGATCGTAACTTTCTGTCCGGGATGAATCTCGAGTCCCGGGAGGCGCCGCTGGAAAGCTCGTCATGAGCCCACCACCGTCCCAACCAGGGCTCGCCCGGTTGAGGTCGACCTCGACCCCAGAAACCTGTTCCAGGGCCCGTTTCGGAGCTTTTGCAGCAACGCCAAGGATTGAAGCCGCCGGGTGAGGAAAAAGACCTGCCGAAGTCCCGGGCCCGCCTCCGCGGCCGAGAAGGATTTGAGAGATCAAAACCTTGCACGTGCGCGCCACCGAAAGAACAAGCCCGACTGACGCAAAAAGGAGGAGGTGCAACACGAGGACTTCCCAGGAGGTCACCCATCCCAGTACTACTCTCGCCCAAGCACGCTTAACTGCGGAGTTCTGATGGGATCTGGTGCATTAGTGCTGGTATGATCGCATCTGTTAAGTGTGGCGCGATCAACTGCTTTATGCCTTCGCAAGGCCGCCGCGTGCGCTTCAAACGATCATATTTTTCTGTCCGGGATAAATCTCGAGGGCCGGGAGGCGCCGCTGGAAAACTCGTCCTGAGCCCGCCGTCGTCCCAACCAGGGCTCGGCCGGTTGAGGTCGACCTCGACCCCAGAAACCTGTTCCGGGGCCCGTTTCGGAGCTTTTGCAGCAACGTCGAGGATCGGAGCCGCCGGGTGAGGAAACCGACCTGCCGCGGTCCCAGGCCTGCCTCCGCCGCCGAGAAGGATTTGAGAGATCGAACCCTTGCGCGTGCGCGCCACCAAAAGAACAAGCCCGACTGACACAAAAAAGAGGAGGTGCAACACGAGGACTTCCCTGGAGGTCACCCATCCCAGTACTACTCTCGCCCAAGCACGCTTAACTGCGGAGTTCTGATGGGATCCGGTGCATTAGTGATGGTATGATCGCACCTGTCAAGTGTGGCGCGATCAACTGCTTCATGCCTTCGCCAGGCCGCCGCGCGCGCTTCAAACGGTCATATTTTTCTGTCCGGGATGAATCTCGAGGCCCGGGAGGCGCCGCTGGAAAGCTCGTCCTGAGCCCGCTGTCGTCCTAACCAGGTCTCGCCCGGTTGAGGTCGACCTCGACCCCTGAAACCTGTTCCGGGGCCCGTTTCGGAGCTTTTGCAGCAACGCCAAGGATCAGAGCCGCCAGTGGAGGAAACCGACCTGTCGCTGTCCCGGGCCCGCCTCCGCCGCCGAGAAGGATTTGAGAAATCGATACCTTGCGCGTGCGCGCCACCAAAAGAACAATCCCGACTGACGCAAAAAGGAGGAGGTGCAACACGAGGACCTCCCAGGAGGTCACCCATCCCAGTACTACTCTCGCCCAAGCACGCTTAACTGCGGAGTTCTTATGGGATCCGGTGCATTAGTGCTGGTATGATCGCACCTGTCAAGTGTGGCGCGATCAACTGCTTTATGCCTTCGCAAGGCCGCCGCGCGCGCTTCAAACGATCATATTTTTCTGTCCGGGATAAATCTCGAGGCCCGGGAGGCGCCGCTAGGAAGCTCGTCCTGAGCCCGCCGTCGTCCCAACCCGGGCTCGCCCGGTTGAGGTCGACCTCGACCCCAGAAACCTGTTCCGGGGCCCGTTTCGGAGCCGCCGGGTGAGGAAACCGACCTGCCGCGGTCCCGGGCCAGCCTCCGCTGCCGAGAAGGATTTGAGAAATCGAACCCTTGCGCGTGCGCGCTACCGAAAGAACAAGCCCGACTGACGCAAAAAAGAGGAGGTGCAACACGAGGACTTCCCTGGAGGTCACCCATCCCAGTACTACTCTCGCCCAAGCACGCTTAACTGCGGAGTTCTGATGGGATCCGGTGCATTAGTGCTGGTATGATCGCACCTGTCAAGTGTGGCGCGATCAACTGCTTTATGCCTTCGCCAGGCCGCCGTGCGCGCTTCAAACGATCATATTTTTCTGTCCGGGATGAATCTAGAGGCCCGGGAGGCGCCGCTGGAAAGCTCGTCCTGAGCCCGCCGTCGTCCCAACCAGGGGCTCGCCCGGTTGAGGTCTACCTCGACCCCAGAAATCTGTTCCGAGGCCCGTTTCAGGGCTTTTGCAGCAACGCCAAGGATCGGAGCCGCCGGGTGAGGAAACCGACCAGCCGCGGTCCCGGGCCCGCCTTCGCCGCCGAGAAGGATTTGAGAAATCGAAACCTTGCGCGTGCGCGCCACCGAAAGAACAAGCCCGACTGACGCAAAAAAGAGGAGGTGCAACACGAGGACTTCCCTGGAGGTCACCCATCCCAGTACTACTCTCGCCCAAGCACGCTTAACTGCGGAGTTCTGATGGGATCCGGTGCATTAGTGCTGGTATGATCGCACCTGTCAAGTGTGGCGCGATCAACTGCTTTATGCCTTCGCCAGGCCGCCGTGCCCGCTTCAAACGATCATATTTTTTTGTCCGGGATGAATCTAGAGGCCCGAGAGGCGCCGCTGGAAAGCTCGTCCTGAGCCCGGCGTCGTCCCAACCAGGGGCTCGCCCAGTTGAGGTCTACCTCGACCCCAGAAATCTGTTCCGGGGCCCGTTTCAGAGCTTTTGCAGCAACGCCAAGGATCGAAGTCGCCGGGTGCTGAAACAGACCTGCCGCGGTCCCGGGCTCGCCTTCACCGCCGAGAAGGATTTGAGAGATCGAAACCTTGCACGTGCGCGCCACCGAAAGAACAAGCCCGACTGACGCAAAAATGAGGAGGTGCAACACGAGGACTTCCAGGAGGTCACCCATCCCAGTACTACTCTAGCCCAAGCACGCTTAACTGCGGAGTTCTGATGGGATCCGGTTCATTAGTGCTGGTATGATCGCACCTGTCAAGTGTGGCGCGATCAACTGCTTTATGCCTTCGCGAGGCCGCCGCGCGCGCTTCAAACGATCATATTTTTCTGTCCGGCATGAATCTCGAGCCCCGGGAGGCGCCGCTGGAAAGCTCGTCGTGAGCCCGCCGTCGTCCCAACCAGGGCTCGCTCGGTTGAGGTCGACCTCGACCCCAGAAACCTGTTCCGGGGCCCGTTCCGGAGCTTTTGCAGCAACGCTAAGGATCGGAGCCGCCGGGTGAGGAAACCGACCTGCCGCGGTCCCGGGCCCGCCTCTGCCGCCGAGAACGATTTGAGAAATCGAACCTTTGCGCGTGCGCGCCACCGAAAGAACAAGCCCGACTGACGCAAAAAAGAGGAGGTGCAACACGAGGACTTCCCTGGAGGTCACCGATCCGAGTACTACTCTCGGCCAAGCACGCTTAACTGCGGAGTTCTGATGGGATCCGGTGCATTAGTGCTGGTATGATCGCACCTGTCAAGTGTGGCGCGATAAACTGCTTTATGCCTTCGCCAGGCCGCCGCGCGCGCTTCAAACGATCATATTTTTCTGTCCGGGATGAATCTCGAGGCCCAGGAGGCGCCGTTGGAAAGCTCGTCCTGAGCCCGCCGTCGTCCCAACCAGGGGCTCGCCCGGTTGAGGTCTACCTCGACCCCAGAAATCTGTTCCTGGGCCCGTTTCGGAGCTTTTGCAGCAACGCCAAGGATCGGAGCCGCCGGGTGAGGAAACCGACCAGCCGCGGTCCCGGGCCCGCCTCCGCCGCCGAGAATGATTTGAGAAATCGAAACCTTGCGCGTGCGCGCCACCAAAAGAACAAGCCCGACTGACGCAAAAAAGAGGAGGTGCAACACGAGGACTTCCCTGGAGGTCACCCATCCCAGTACTACTCTCGCCCAAGCACACTTAACTGCGGAGTTCTGATGGGATCCGGTGCATTTGTGCTGGTATGATCGCACCTGTCAAGTGTGGCGCGATCAACTGCTTTATGCCTTCGCCAGGCCTCCGTGCGCGCTTCAAACGATCATATTTTTCTGTCCGGGATGAATCTAGAGGCCCGGGAGGCGCCGCTGGAAAGCTCGTCCTGAGCCCGCCGTCGTCCCAACCAGGGGCTCGCCCGGTTGAGGTCTACCTCGACCCCAGAAATCTGTTCCAGGGCCCGTTTCGGAGCTTTTGCAGCAACGCCAAGGATCGAAGTCGCCGGGTGAGGAAACAGACCTGCCGCGGTCCCGGGCCCGCCTTCACCGCCGAGAAGGATTTGAGAGATCGAAACCTTGCACTTGCGCGCCACCGAAAGAACAAGCCCGACTGACGCAAAAATGAGGAGGTGCAACACGAGGACTTCCAGGAGGTCACCCATCCCAGTACTACTCTAGCCCAAGCACGCTTAACTGCGGAGTTCTGATGGGATCCGGTTCATTAGTGCTGGTATGATCGCACCTGTCAAGTGTGGCGCGATCAACTGCTTTATGCCTTCGCGAGGCCGTCGCGCGCGCTTCAAACGATCATATTTTTCTGTCCGGCATGAATCTCGAGCCCCGGGAGGCGCCGCTGGAAAGCTCGTCCTGAGCCCGTCGTCGTCCCAACCAGGGCTCGCTCGCTTGAGGTCGACCTCGACCCCAGAAACCTGTTCCGGGGCCCGTTCCGGAGCTTTTGCAGCAACGCTAAGGATCGGAGCCGCCGGGTGAGGAAACCGACCTGCCGCGGTCCCGGGCCCGCCTCTGCCGCCGAGAACGATTTGAGAAATCGAACCTTTGCGCGTGCGCGCCACCGAAAGAACAAGCCCGACTGACGCGAAAAAGAGGAGGTGCAACACGAGGACTTCCCTGGAGGTCACCGATCCGAGTACTACTCTCGGCCAAGCACGCTTAACTGCGGAGTTCTGATGGGATCCGGTGCATTAGTGCTGGTATGATCGCACCTGTCAAGTGTGGCGCGATAAACTGCTTTATGCCTTCGCCAGGCCGCCGCGCGCGCTTCAAACGATCATATTTTTCTGTCCGGGATGAATCTCGAGGCCCTGGAGGCGCCGCTGGAAAGCTCGTCCTGAGCCCGCCGTCGTCCCAACCAGGGGCTCGCCCGGTTGAGGTCTACCTCGACCCCAGAAATCTGTTCCGGGGCCCGTTTCGGAGCTTTTGCAGCAACGCCAAGGATCGGAGCCGCCGGGTTAGGAAACCGACCAGCCGCGGTCCCGGGCCCGCCTCCGCCGCCAAGAATGATTTGAGAAATCGAAACCTTGCGAGTGCGCGCCACCAAAAGAACAAGCCCGACTGACGCAAAAAAGAGGAGGTGCAACACGAGGACTTCCCTGGAGGTCACCCATCCCAGTACTACTCTCGCCCAAGCACCCTTAACTGCGGAGTTCTGATGGGATCCGGTGCATTAGTGCTGGTATGATCGCACCTGTCAAGTGTGGCGCGATCAACTGCTTTATGCCTTCGCCAGGCCGCCGTGCGCGCTTCAAACGATCATATTTTTCTGTCCGGGATGAATCTAGAGTCCCGGGAGGCGCCGCTGGAAAGCTCGTCCTGAGCCCGCCGTCGTCCCAACCAGGGGCTCGCCCGGTTGAGGTCTACCTCGACCCCAGAAATCTGTTCCGGGGCCCGTTTCGGAGCTTTTGCAGCAACGCCAAGGATCGAAGTCGCCGGGTGAGGAAACAGACCTGCCGCGGTCCCGGGCCCGCCTTCACCGCCGAGAAGGATTTGAGAGATCGAAACCTTGCACGTGCGCGCCACCGAAAGAACAAGCCCGACTGACGCAAAAATGAGGAGGTGCAACACGAGGACTTCCAGGAGGTCACCCATCCCAGTACTACTCTAGCCCAAGCACGCTTATCTGCGGAGTTCTGATGGGATCCGGTTCATTAGTGCTGGTATGATCGCACCTGTCAAGTGTGGCGCGATCAACTGCTTTATGCCTTCGCGAGGCCGCCGCGCGCGCTTCAAACGATCATCTTTTTCTGTCCGGCATGAATCTCGAGGCCCGGGAGGCGCCGCTGGAAAGCTCGTCCTGAGCCCGCCGTCGTCCCAACCAGGGCTCGCTCGGTTGAGGTCGACCTCGACCCCAGAAACCTGTTCCGGGGCCCGTTCCGGAGCTTTTGCAGCAACGCTAAGGATCGGAGCCGCCGGGTGAGGAAACCGACCTGCCGCGGTACCGGGCCCGCCTCTGCCGCCGAGAACGATTTGAGAAATCGAACCTTTGCGCGTGCGCGCCACCGAAAGAGCAAGCCCGACTGACGCAAAAAAGAGGAGGTGCAACACGAGGACTTCCCTGGAGGTCACCGATCCGAGTACTACTCTCCGCCAAGCACGCTTAATTGCGAAGTTCTGATGGGATCCGGTGCATTAGTGCTGGTATGATCGCACCTGTCAAGTGTGGCGCGATAAACTGTTTTATGCCTTCGCAAGGCCGCCGCGCGCGCTTCAAACGATCATATTTTTCTGTCCGGGATGAATCTCGAGGCCCGGGAGGCGCCGCTGGAAAGCTCGTCCGGAGCCCGCCGTCGTCCCAACCAGGGGCTCGCCCGGTTGAGGTCTACCTCGACCCCAGAAATATGTTCCGGGGCCCGTTTCGGAGCTTTTGCAGCAACGCCAAGGATCGGAGCCGCCAGGTGAGGAAACCGACGAGCCGCGGTCCCGGGCCCGCCTCCGCCGCCGAGAAGGATTTGAGAAATCGAAAGCTTGCGCGTGCGCGCCACCGAAAGAACAAGCCCGACTGACGCAAAAAAGAGGAGGTGCAACACGAGGACTTCCCTGGAGGTCACCCATCCCAGTACTACTCTCGCCCAAGCACGCTTAACTGCGGAGTTCTGATGGGATCCGGTGCATTAGTGCTGGTATGATCGCACCTGTCAAGTGTGGCGCGATCAACTGCTTTATGCCTTCGCCAGGCCGCCGTGCGCGCTTCAAACGATCATATTTTTCTGTCCAGGATAAATCTAGAGGCCCGGGAGGCGCCGCTGGAAAGCTCGTCCTGAGCCCGCCGTCGTCCCAACCAGGGGCTCGCCCGGTTGAGGTCTACCTCGACCCCAGAAACCTGTTCCGGGGCCCGTTTCGGAGCTTTTGCAGCAACGCCAAGGATCGAAGTCGCCGGGTGAGGAAACTGACCTGCCGCGGTCCCGGGCCCGCCTTCATCGCCGAGAAGGATTTGAGAGATCAAAACCTTGCACGTGCGCGCCACCGAAAGAACAAGCCTGACTGACGCAAAAATGAGGAGGTGCAACACGAGGACTTCCAGGAGGTCACCCATCCCAGTACTACTCTAGCCCAAGCACGCTTAACTGCGGAGTTCTGATGGGATCCGGTTCATTAGTGCTGGTATGATCGCACCTGTCAAGGGTGGCGCGATCAACTGCTTTATGCCTTCGCCAGGCCGCCGCGCGCCCTTCAAACGATCATAACTTTCTGTCCAGGATGAATCTCGAGGCCCGGGAGGCGCCGCTGGAATGCTCGTCCTGAGCCCGCCGCTGTCCCAACCTGGCTCGCCCGGTTGAGGTCGACCTCGAGCCCAGAAACCTGTTCCGGGGCCCGTTTCGGAGTTTTTGCAGCAACGCCAAGGATCATAGCCGCAAGTGGAGGAAACCGACCTGCCGCTATCCCAGGCCCGCCTCCGCCGCCGAGAAGGATTTGAGAAATCGAAACCTTGCGCGTGCGCGGCACCAAAATAGCAAGCCCGACTGACGCAAAAAGGAGGAGGTGCAACACGAGGACTTCCCAGGAGGTCACCCATCAAAGTACTACTTTCGCCCAAGCACGCTTAACTGCGGTGTTCTGATGGGATCCGGTGCATTAGTGCTGGTATGATCGCACCTGTCAAGTGTGGCGCGATCAACTGCTTTATGCCTTCTCCAGGCCGCCGCGCGCGCTTCAAACGATCATAACTTTCTGTCCGGGATGAATCTCGAGGCTCGGGAGGCGCCGCTGGAAAGCTCGTCTTCAGCCCGCCGCCGTCCCAACCAGGGCTCGCCCGGTTGAGGTCGACCTCGACCCCAAAAACCTGTTCTGGGGCCCGTTTCAGAGCTTTTGCAGCAACGTGGAGGATCAGAGCCGCCGGGTGAGGAATCTGACCTGCCGCGGTCCCAGGCCCGCCTCCGCCGCTGAGAAGGATTTGAGAGATCAAACCCTTGCGCGTGCGCGCCACCGAAAAAAAAGCCCGACTGACGCAAAAAAGAGGAGGTGCAACACGAGGACTTCCCTCGAGGTCACCCATCCCAGTACTACTCTCGCCCAAGCACGCTTAACTGCGGAGTTCTGATGGGATCCGGTGCATTAGTGATGGTATGATCGCACCTGTCAAGTGTGGCGCGATCAACTGCTTCATGCCTTCGCCAGGCCGCCGCGCGCGCTTCAGACGATCATATTTTTCTGTCCGGGATGAATCTCGAGGCCCGGGAGGCGCCGCTCGAAAGCTCGTCCTGAGCCCGCTGTCGTCCCAACCGGGTCTCGCCCGGTTGAGGTCGACCTCGACCCCTGAAACCTGTTCGGGGCCCGTTTCGGAGCTTTTGCAGCAACGCCAAGGATCGGAGCCGCCGGTGGAGGAAACCGACCTGCCGCGGTCCCGAGCTCGCCTCCGCCGCCGAGAAGGATTTTAGAAATCGAAACCTTGCGCGTGCGTGCCACCAAAAGAACAACCCCGACTGACGCAAAAAGGAGGAGGTGCAACACGAGACTTCCGAGGAGGTCACCCATCCCCGTACTACTCTCGCCCAAGCACGCTTAACTGCGGAGTTCTGATGGGATCCGGTGCATTAGTGCTGGTATGATCGCACCTGTCAAGTGTGGCGCGATCAACTGCTTTATGCCTTCGCGAGGTCGCCGCGCGCGCTTCAAACGATCATAACTTTCTGTCCGGGATGAATCTCGAGGCCCGGGAGGCGCCGCTGGAAAGCTCGTCCTAAGCCCGCCACCGTCCCAACCAGGGCTCGCCGGGTTGAGGTCGACCTCGACCCCAGAAACCTGTTCCAGGGCCCGTTTCGGAGCTTTTGCAGCAACGCCAAGGATTGATGCCGCCAGGTGAGGAAACAGACCTGCCGCGGTCCCGGGCCCGCAACCGCCGCCGAGAAGGATTTGAGAGATCGAAACCTTGCACGTGCGCGCCACCGAAAGAACAAGCCCGACTGACGCAAAAAGGAGGAGGTGCAACACGAGGACTTCCCAGGAGGTCACCCATCCCAGTACTACTCTCGCCCAAGCACGCTTAACTGCGGAGTTCTGATGGGATCCGGTGCATTAGTGCTGGTATGATCGCACCTGTCAAGTGTGGCACGATCAACTGCTTTACGCCTTCGCAAGGCCGCCGCGCGTGCTTCAAACGATCATATTTTTCTGTCCGGGATGAATCTCGAGGCCCGGGAGGCGCTGCTGGCAAGCTCGTCCTGAGCCCGCCGTCGTCCCAACCAGGGCTCGCCGGTTGAGGTCGACCTCGACCCCAGAAACCTGTTCCGGGGCCCGTTTCGGAGCTTTTGCAGGAACGCCAAGGATCGGAGCCGCCGGGTGAGGAAACCGACCTACCGCGGTCCCGGGCCCGCCTCCGCCTCCGAGAAGGATTTGAGAAATCGAACCCTTGCGCGTGCGCGCCACTGAAAGAACAAGCCCGACTGACGCAAAAAAGAGGGGTGCAACACGAGGACTTCCCTCGAGGTCACCCATCCCAGTACTACTCTCGCCCAAGCACGCTTAACTGCGGAGTTCTGATGGGATCCGGTGCATTGGTGCTGGTATGATCGCACCTGTCAAGTGGGGCGCGATAAACTGCTTTATGCCTTCGCCAGGCCGCCGCGCGCGCTTCAAACGATCATATTTTTCTGTCCGGGATGAATCTCGAGGCCTGGGAGGCGCCCCTGGAAAGCTCGTCCTGAGCCCGCCGTCGTCCCAACCAGGGCTCGCCCGGTTGAGGTCTACCTCGACCCCAGAAACCTGTTCCGGGGCCCGTTTCGGAGCTTTTGCAGCAACGCGAAGGACCGGAGCCGCCGGGTGAGGAAACTGACCTGCCGCGGTCCCGAGCCCGCCTCCGCCGCCGAGAAGGATTTGAGAAATCGAACCCTTGCGCGTGGGCGCCACCGAAAGAACAAGCCCGACTGACGCAAAAAAGAGGAGGTGCAACACGAGGACTTCCCTGGAGGTCACCCATCCCAGTACTACTCTCGCCCAAGCACGCTTAACTGCGGAGTTCTGATGAGATCCGGTGCATTAGTGCTGGTATGATCGCACCTATCAAGTGTGGCGCGATCAACTGCTTTACGATTCGCCAGGCCGCCGCGCGCGCTTTAAACGATCATAACTTTCTATCCATGATGAATCTCGAGGCCCAGGATGCGCCGCT
This sequence comes from Canavalia gladiata, assembly GCA_037954105.1. Taxonomy (NCBI): domain Eukaryota; kingdom Viridiplantae; phylum Streptophyta; class Magnoliopsida; order Fabales; family Fabaceae; genus Canavalia; species Canavalia gladiata. The sequence continues at coordinate 26,590,546 of CM075661.1, read as the reverse complement.
GGAAAGCTCGTCTTGAGCCCGCCGCCGTCCCAACCAGGGCTCGCCCGGTTGAGGTCGACCTTGACCCCAGAAACCTGTTCCGGGGCCCGTTTCGGAGCTTTTGCAGCAACGCCAAGGATCGGAGCCGCCGGGGGAGGAAACTGACCTGCCGCGGTCCCGACCCCGCCTCCGTCGCCGAGAAGGATTTGAGAAATCGAACCCTTGCGCGTGAGCGCCACCGAAAGAACAAGCCCGACTGACGCAAAAAAAAGGAGGTGCAACACGAGGACTTCCCTGGAGGTCACCCATCCCAGTACTACTCTCGCCCAAGCACGCTTAACTGCGGAGTTCTGATGGGATCCGGTGCATTAGTGCTGGTATGATCGCACCTGTCAAGTGTGGCGCGATCAACTGCTTTACGATTCGCCAGGCCGCCGCGCGCGCTTTAAACGATCATAACTTTATATCCATGATGAATCTCGAGGCCCGGGATGCGCCGCTGGAAAGCTCGTCTTGAGCCCGCCGCCGTCCCAACCAGGGCTCGCCCGGTTGAGGTCAACCTCGACCCCAGAAACCTGTTCCGGGGCCCGTTTCGGAGCTTTTGCAGCAACGCCAAGGATCATAGCCGCCGGTGGAGGAAACCGACCTGCCGCTATCCAAGGCCCGCCTCCGCCGTCGAGAAGGATTTGAGAAATCGAAACCTTGCGCGTGCGCGCCACCAAAAGAGCAAGCCCGACTGACGCAAAAATGAGGAGGTGCAACACGAGGACTTCCCCGGAGGTCACCCATCCCAGTACTACTCTCGCCCAAGCACGCTTAACTGCGGAGTTCTGATAGGATCCGGTGCATTAGTGCTGGTATGATCGCACCAGTCAAGTGTTGCGCGATCAACTGCTTTATGCCTTCGCCAGACCGCCGCGCGCGCTTCAAACGATCATAACTTTCTTACTGGGATGAATCTCGGGGCCCGGGAGGCGCCGCCAGAAAGCTCGTCCTGAGCCCACCGTCGTCCCAACCAGGGCTCGCCCGGTTGAGGTCGACCTCGACCCCAGAAACCTGTTCCGGGGCCCGTTTCGGAGCTTTTGCAGCAAGGTCGAGGATCAGAGCCGCCGGGTGAGGAAACCGACCTGCCGCAGTCCTGGGCCCGCCTCCGGTGCCGAGAAGGATTTGAGAGATCAAACCCTTGCGCGTGCGCGCCACCGAAAGAACAAGCCCGACTGACGCAAAAAAGAGGAGGTGCAACACGAGGACTTCCCTGGAGGTCACCCATCCCAGTACTACTATCGCCCAAGCACGCTTAACTGCGGAGTTCTGATGGGATCCGGTGCATTAGTGCTGGTATGATCGCACCTGTCAAGTGTGGCGCGATCAACTGCTTTATGCCTTCGCCAGGCCGCCGTGCGCGCTTCAAACGATCATATTTTTCTGTCCGGGATGAATCTCGAGGCCCGGGAGGCGCCGCTGGAAAGCTCGTCTTGAGCCCGCCGCCGTCCCAACCAGGGCTCGCCCGGTTGAGGTCGACCTCGACCCCAGAAACCTGTTCCGGGGCCCGTTTCGGAGCTTTTGCAGCAACGCCAAGGATCATAGCCGCCGGTGGAGGAAACCGACCTGCCGCTATCCAAGGCCCGCCTCCGCCGTCGAGAAGGATTTGAGAAATCGAAACCTTGCGCGTGCGCGCCACCAAAAGAGCAAGCCCGACTGACGCAAAAAGGAGGAGGTGCAACACGAGGACTTCCCTGGAGGTCACCCATCCAAGTACTACTATCGCCCAAGCACGCTTAACTGCGGAGTTCTGATGGGATCCGGTGCATTAGTGCTGGTATGATCGCACCTGTCAAGTGTGGCGCGATCAACTGCTTTATGCCTTCGCCAGACCGCCGCGCGCGCTTCAAACGATCATAACTTTCTTACTGGGATGAATCTCGAGGCCCGGGAGGCGTCGCTGGAAAGGTCGACCGGAGCCCGCCGCCGTCGCAACCAGGGCTCGCCCTGTTGAGGTCGATCTCGACCCCAGAAACCTGTTCCGGGGCCCGTTTCGGAGCTTTTGCAGTAACGACATGGATCGGAGCCGCTGGGTGAGGAAACCGACCTGCCGCGGTCCCGGGCTCGCCTTCGCCGCTGAGAAGGATTTGAGAAATCGAAACCTTGTGCGTGCACGCCACCGAAAGAACAAGCCTGAGTGACGCAAAAAGGAGGAGGTGCAACACGAGGACTTCCCAGGAGGTCACCCATCCCAGTACTATTCTCGCCCAAGCACGCTTAACTGCGGAGTTCTGATGGGATCCGGTGCATTTGTGCTGGTATGATCGCACCTGTCAAGTGTGGCGCGATCAACTGTTTTATGCCTTCGCCAGGCCGCCGCGCGCGCTTCAAACGATCATAACTTTCTGTCCGGGATGAATCTCGAGGCCCGGGATGCGCCGCTGGAAAGCTCGTCCTGAGCCCGCCGCCGTCCCAACCAGGGCTCGCCCTGTTGAGGTCGACCTCGACCCCAGAAACCTGTTCCGGGGCCCGTGTCGGAGCTTTTGCAGCAACGCCAAGGATGGAGGTCGACGGGTGAGGAAACCGACCTGCCGCGGTCCCGGGCTCGCCTTCGCCGCTGAGAAGGATTTCAGAAATCGAAACCTTGCGCGTGCGCGCCACCGAAATAACAAGCCTGAGTGACAAAAAAGGATGAGGTGCAACACGAGGACCTCCCAGGAAGTCACCCATCCCAGTACTACTCTCGCGCAAGCACGCTTGACTGCGTAGTTCTGATGGGATCCGGTGCATTAGTGCTGGTATGATCGCACCTGTCAAGTGTGGCGCGATCAACTGCTTTATGCCTTCGCCAGGCCGCCGCGCGCGATTCAAACGATCATAACTTTCTGTCCAGGATGAATCTCGAGGCCCGGGAGGCGCCGCTGGAAAGCTCGTCCTGAGCCCGCCGCCGTCCCAACCGGGGCTTGCCCGGTTGAGGTCGACCTCGACCCCAGAAACCTGTTCCGGGGCCCGTTTCGGAGCTTTTGCAGCAACGCCAAGGATCGGAGCCGCCGGTCGAGCAAACTGACCCGCCGCGGTCCAGGGCCCGCCTCCGCCGCCGAGAAGGATTTGAGAAATCAAAACCTTGCGCGTGCGCGCCACCAAAAGAGCAAGCCCGACTGACGCAAAAAGGAGGAGGTGCAACACGAGGACTTCCCAGGAGGTCACCCATCCATGTACTACTCTCGCCCAAGCACGCTTAACTGCGAAGTTCTGATGGGATCCGGTGCATTACTGCTGGTATGATCGCACCTGTCAAGTGTGGCGCGATCAACTGCTTATGCCTTCGCCAGACCGCCGCGCGCGCTTCAAACGATCATAACTTTCTGTCCGGGATGAATCTCGAGGACCGGGAGGCGCCGCTGGAAAGCTCTTCCTGAGCCCACCGCCGTCCCAACCAGGGCTCGCCCGGTTGAGGTCGACCTCGACCCCAGAAACCGTTTCCGGGGCCCGTTTCAGGGCTTTTGCAGCAAAGTCCAGGATCGGAGCTGCCGGGTGAGGAAACCGACCTGCCGCGGTCTCGGGCCCGCCTCCGCCGCCGAGAAGGATTTGAGAGATCGACACCTTGCACGTGCGCGCCACCGAAAGAACAAGCCCGACTGATGCAAAAAGGTGGAGGTGCAACACGAGGACTTCCCAGGAGGTCACCCATCCCAGGACTACTCTCGCCCAAGCACGCTTAACTGTGGAGTTCTGATGGGATGCAGTGCATTAGTGCTGGTATGATCGCACCTGTCAAGTGTGGCGCGATCAACTGCTTATGCCTTCGCCAGGCCGCCGCGCGCGCTTGAAACGATCATATTTTTCTGTCCGGGATGAATCTCGAGGCCCGGGATGCGCCGCCGGAAAGCTCGTCCTCAGCCCACCGCCGTCCCAACCAGGGCTCGCCCGGTTGAGGTCGACCTCGACCCCAGAAACCGTTTCCGGGGCCCGTTTCAGGGCTTTTGCAGCAAAGTCCAGGATCGGAGCTGCCGGGTGAGGAAACCGACCTGCCGCGGTCTCGGTCCCGCCTCCGCCGCCGAGAAGGATTTGAGAGATCGACACCTTGCACGTGCGCGCCACCGAAAGAACAAGCCCGACTGATGCAAAAAGGTGGAGGTGCAACACGAGGACTTCCCAGGAGGTCACCCATCCCAGTACTACTCTCGCCCAAGCACGCTTAACTGCGGAGTTCTGATGGGATCCTGTGCATTAGTGCTGGTATGATCGCACCTGTCAAGTGTGGCGCGATCAATTGCTTTACGATTAGCCGGGCCACCGCGCGCGCTTCAAACGATCATAACTTTCTGTCCATGATGAATCTCGAGGCCAGGCAGGCGCCGCTGGAAAGCCCGTCCTGAGCCCGCCGCCGTCCCAACCAGGGCTCACCCGGTTGAGGTCGACCTCGACCCCATAAACCTATTCCGGGGCCCGTTTCGGAGATTTTGCAGCAACGCCAAGGATCGCAGCCGCCGGGTGAGGAAACTGACCTGCCACGGTCCCTGGCCCGCCTCCGCCGCCGAGAAGGATTTGAGAAATCGAAACCTTGCGTGTGCGCGCCACCGAAAGAACAAGGCCGAGTGACGCAAAAAGGAAGAGATGCAACACGAGGACTTCCCAGGAGGTCACCCATCCCAATACTACTCTCGCCCAAGCACGCTTAACTGCGGAGTTCTGATGGGATCCGGTGCATTAGTGCTGGTATGATCGCACCTGTCAAGTGTGGCGCGGTCAACTGCTTTATGCCTTCGCCAGGCCGCCGCGCGCGCTTCAAACGATCATAACTTTCTGTCCGGGGTGAATCTCGAGGCCCGGGAGGCGCCGCTGGAAAGCTCGTCCTGAGCCCGCCGCCGTCCCAACCAGGGCTCACTCGGTTGAGGTCGACCTCGACCCCAGAAACCTATTCCGGGGCCCGTTTCGGTGCTTTGGCAGCAACGCCAAGGATCGGAGCCGCCGGGTGAGGAAACCGACCTGCCGCGGTCCCTGGCCCGTCTCCGCCGCCGAGAAGGATTTGAGAAATCGAAACCTTGCACGTGCGCGCCACCGAAAGAACAAGCCCGAGTGACGCAAAAAGGAGGAGGTGCAACACGAGGACTTCCCAGGAGGTCACCCATCCCAGTACTACTCTCGCCCAAGCATGCTTAACTGCGGAGTTCTGATTGGATCCGGTGCATTAGTGCTGGTATGATCGCACCTGTCAAGTGTGGCGCGATCAACTGCTTTACTATTCGCCAGGCCGCCGCGCGCGCTTCAAACGATCATAACTTTCTGTCCGGGGTGAATCTCGAGGCCAGGGAGGCGCCGCTGGAAAGCTCGTCCTGAGCCCGCCGCCGTCCCAACCAGGGCTCACCCGGTTGAGGTCGACCTCGACCCTAGAAACCTATTCCAGGGCCCGTTTCGGAGCTTTTGCAGCAACGCCAAGGATCGGAGCCGAAGGGTGAGGAAACCGACCTGCCGCGGTCCCGGGCCCGCCTCCGCCGCCGAGAAGGATTTGAGAAATCGAACCCTTGCGCATGCGCGCCACCCAAAGAACAAGCCCGACTGACGCAAAAAAGGAGGAGGTGCAACACGAGGACTTCCCAGGAGGTCACCCATCCCAGTACTACTCTCGCCCAAGCACGCTTAACTGCGGAGTTCCGATGGGATCCGATGCATTAGTGCTGGTATGATCGCACCTGTCAAGTGTGGCGCGGTCAACTGCTTTATGCCTTCGCCAGGCCACCGCGCGCGCTTCAAACGATCATAACTTTCTGTCCGGGATGAATCTCGAGGCCCGGGAGGCGCCGCGGGAAAGCTCGTCCTGAGCCTTCCCCCGACCAAACCCGGGCTCGCCCGGTCGAGGTCGAGCTCGACCCCAGAAACCTGTTCCGGGGCCCGTTTCGGAGCTCTTACAACAACGCCAAGGATCGGAACCGCCGGTGGAGAAAACCGACCTACCGCGGTCCCGGGCCTGCCTCTGCCGCCGAGAAGGATTTGAGAAATCGAAACCTTTCACGTGCACGCCACCAAAAGAACAAGCCTGACTGACGCAAAAAGGAGGAGGTGCAACACGAGGACTTCCCAGGAGTTCATCCATCCCAGTACTACTCTCGCCCAAGCACGCTTAACTGCGGAGTTCTGATGGGATCCGGTGCATTAGTGCTGGTATGATCGCACCTGTAAAGTGTGGCGCGATCAACTGCTTTATGCCTTCGCCAGGCCGCCGCGCGCCCTTCAAACGATCATAACTTTCTGTCCAAGATGAATCTCGAGGCGCGGGAGGTGCCGCTTGAAAGCTCGTCCTGAGCCCTCCGCCGTCCCAACCAGGGCTCGCCCGGTTGAGGAAGACCTCGACCCCAGACACCTGTTCCGGGGCCCGTTTCGGAACTTTTCCAGCAACGCCAAGGATCGGAGCCGCCGGTGGAGGAAACTTACATGCCGCGGTCCCGGGCCCGCCTCCGCCGCCGAAAAGGATTTGAGAAATCGAAACCTTGCGCGTGCGCGCCACCAAAAGAACAAGCCCCGACTAACGCAAGAAGGAGGAGGTGCAACACGAGGACTTCCCAGGAGGTCACCCATCCCAGTACTACTCTCGCCCAAGCACGCTTCACTGTGGAGTTCTGATGGGATCCGGTGCATTATTGCTGGTATGATCGCACCTGTCAAGTGTGGCACGATCAACTGCTTTATGCCTTCGCCAGGCCGCCGCGCGCTTCAAACGATCATATTTTTCTGTCCGGAATGAATCTCAAGGCCCGGGAGGCGCCGCTGGAAAGCTCGTCCTGAGCCCTCCGCCGTCCCAACCTGGGCTCGCCCGGTTGAGGTCGACCTCGACCCCAGAAACCTGTTTCGGGTCCCGTTTCGGAGCTTTTGCAGCAACGCCAACGATCAGAGCCGAAGGGTGAGGAAACCGACCTGCCGCGGTCCCGGGCCCGCCTCCGCCGTCGAGAAGGATTTGAGAAATCGAACCCTTGCGCGTGCGCGCCACCGAAAGAACAAGCCCGACGGACGCAAAAAGGAGGAGGTGCAACACGAGGACTTCCCAGGAGGTCACCCATCCCAGTACTACTCTCGCCCAAGCACGCTTAACTGCGGAGTTCTGATGGGATCCGATGCATTAGTGCTGGTATGATCGCACCTGTCAAGTGTGGCGCGGTCAACTGCTTTATGCCTTCGCCAGGCCACCGCGCGCGCTTTAAACGATCATAACTTTCTGTCCGGGATGAGTCTCGAGGCCCGGGAGGCGCCGGGGGAAAGCTCGTCCTGAGCCTGCCCCCGTCCAAACCCGGGCTCGCCCGGTCGAGGTTGACCTCGACCCCAGAAACCTGTTCCGGGGCCCGTTTCGGAGCTCTTACAACAACGCCAAGGATCGGAGCCGCCGGTGTAGGAAACCGACCTGCCGCGGTCCCGGGCCTGCCTCTGCCGCCGAGAAGGATTTGAGAAATCGAAACCTTTCGCGTGCGCGCCACCAAAAGAACAAGCCTGACTGACGCAAAAAGGAGGAGGTGCAACACGAGGACTTCTCAGGAGTTCACCCATCCCAGTACTACTCTCGCCCAAGCACGCTTAACTGCGGAGTTCTGATGGGATCCGGTGCATTAGTGCTGGTATGATTGCACCTGTAAAGTGTGGCGCGATCACCTACTTTATGCCTTCGCCAGGCCGCCGCGCGCCCTTCAAACGATCATAACTTTCTGTCCAGGATGAATCTCGAGGCGCGGGAGGTGCCGCTTGAAAGCTCGTCCTGAGCCCGCCGCCGTCCCAACCAGGGCTAGCCCGGTTGAGGTCGACCTTGACCCCAGAAACCTGTTCCGGGGCCCGTTTCGGAGCTTTTGCAGCAACGCCAAGGATCGGAGCCGCCGGTGGAGGAAACTTACCTGCCGCGGTCCCGGGCCCGCCTCTGCCGCCGAGAAGGATTTGAGAAATCGAAACCTTGCGCGTGCGCGCCACCAAAAGAACAAGCCCGACTGACGCAAAAAGGAGGAGGTGCAACACGAGGACCTCCCAGGAGGTCACCCATCCCGGTACTACTCTCGCCCAAGCACGCTTAACTGCGGAGTTCTGATGGGATCCGGTGCATTAGTGCTTGTATGATCGCACCTGTCAAGTGTGGCGCGATCAACTGCTTTATTCCATCGCAAGGCCGCCGCGCGCGCTTCAAACGATGATAACTTTCTGTCCGGGATGAAACTCGAGGCCCGGGAGGCGCCGCTGGAAAGCTCCTCCTGAGCCCTCCGCCGTCCCAACCAGGGCTCGCCCGGTTGAGGTCGACAACGTACCCAGAAACCTGTTCCGGGGCCCGTTTCGGAGCTTTTGCAGCAACGCCAAGGATCGGAGCCGCCGGGTGAGGAAACCGACCTGCTGCGGCCCTGGCCCGCCTCTGCCGCCGAGAAGGATTTGAGAGATCCAACCCTTGCGCGTGCGTGCCACCGAAAGAACAAGCCCGACTGATGTAAAAAGGAGGTGAACCATGAGGACTTCCCAGGAGGTCACCCATCCCAGTATTACTCTCGCCCAAGCACGCTTAACTGTGGAGTTCTGATGGGATCCGGTGCATTAGTGCTGGTATGATCGCACCTGTCAAGTGTGGCGCGATCAACTGCTTTATGCCTTCGCCAGGCCGCCGCGCGCGCTTCAAACGATCATATTTTTCTGTCCGGGATGAATCTTGAGGCCTGGTAGGCGCCGCTGGAAAGCTCGTCTTGAGCCCCCCGTCGTCCCAACCCTGGCTCGCCCGGTTGAGGTCGACCTCGGCCCAGAAACCTGTTCCGGGGCCCGGTTCGGAGCTTTTGCAGCAACGCCAAGGATCGGAGCCGCCAGGTGAGGAAACCGACCTGCCGCGGCCCTGGCCCGCCTCCGCCGCCGAGAAGGATTGTAGAGATCCAACCCTTGCGCATGCGCGCCACGGAAAGAACAAGCCCGACTGACGCAAAAAGGAGGAGGTGCAACACGAGGACTTCCCAGGAGGTCACCCATCCCAGTACTACTCTCGCCCAAGCACGCTTAATTGTGGAGTTCTGATGGGATCCGGTGCATTAGTGCTGGTATGATCACACCCGTCAAGTGTGGCGCGATCAACTGCTTTACGATTAGCCAGGCCACCGCGCGCGCTTCAAACGATCATAACTTTCTGTCCATGATGAATCTCGAGGCCAGCCAGGCGCCGCTGGAAAGCCCGTCCTGAGCCCGCCGCCGTCCCAACCAGGGCTCACCCGGTTGAGGTCGACCTCGACCCCAGAAACCTATTCCGGGGCCCGTTTCGGAGCTTTTGCAGCAACGCCAAGGATCGCAGCTGCCGGGTGAGGAAACCGACCTGCCACGGTCCCTGGCCCGCCTCCGCCGCCGAGAAGGATTTGAGAAATCGAAACCTTGCGTGTGCGCGCCACCGAAAGAACAAGGCCGAGTGACGCAAAAAGGAGGAGATGCAACACGCGGACTTCCCAGGAGGTCACCCATCCCAGTACTACTCTCGCCCAAGCACGCTTAACTGCGGAGTTCCGATGGGATCCGATGCATTAGTGCTGGTATGATCGCACCTGTCAAGTGTGGCGCGGTCAACTTCTTTATGCCTTCGCCAGGCCACCGCGCGCGCTTCAAACGATCATAACTTTCTGTCCGGGATGAATCTCGAGGCCCGGGAGGCGCCGCGGGAAAGCTCGTCCTGAGCCTTCCCCCGACCAAACCCGGGCTCGCCCGGTCGAGGTCGAGCTCGACCCCAGAAACCTGTTCCGGGGCCCGTTTCGGAGCTCTTACAACAACGCCAAGGATCGGAACCGCCGGTGGAGGAAACCGACCTGCCGCGGTCCCGGGCCTGCCTCTGCCGCCGAGAAGGATTTGAGAAATCGAAACCTTTCGCGTGCGCGCCACCAAAAGAACAAGCCTGACTGACGCAAAAAGAAGGAGCTGCAACACGAGGACTTCCCAGGAGTTCATCCATCCCAGTACTACTCTCGCCCAAGCACGCTTAACTGCGGAGTTCTGATGGGATCCGGTGCATTAGTGCTGGTATGATCGCACCTGTAAAGTGTGGCGCGATCAACTGCTTTATGCCTTCGCCAGGCCGCCGCGCGCCCTTCAAACGATCATAACTTTCTGTCCAAGATAAATCTCGAGGCGCGGGAGGTGCCGCTTGAAAGCTCGTCCTGAGCCCGCCGCCGTCCCAACCAGGGCTCGCCCGGTTGAGGAAGACCTCGACCCCAGACACCTGTTCCGGGGCCCGTTTCGGAGCTTTTGCAGCAACGCCAAGGATCGGAGCCGCCGGTGGAGGAAACTTACATGCCGCGGTCCCGGGCCCGCCTCCGCCGCCGAGAAGGATTTGAGAAATCGAAACCTTGCGCGTGCGCGCCACTTAAAGAACAAGCCCGACTAACGCAAAAAGGAGGAGGTGCAACACGAGGACTTCCCAGGAGGTCACCCATCCCAGTACTACTCTCGCCCAAGCACGCTTCACTGTGGAGTTCTGATGGGATCCGGTGCATTATTGCTGGTATGATCGCACCTGTCAAGTGTGGCACGATCAACTGCTTTATGCCTTCGCCAGGCCGTCGCGCGCTTCAAACGATCATATTTTTCTGTCCAGAATGAATCTCGAGGCCCGGGAGGCGCCGCTGGAAAGCTCGTCCTGAGCCCTCCACCGTCCCAACCTGGGCTCGCCCGGTTGAGGTCGACCTCGACCCCAGAAACCTGTTCCGGGTCCCGTTTCGGAGCTTTTGCAGCAACGCCAACGATCAGAGCCGAAGGGTGAGGAAACCGACCTGCCGCGGTCCCGGGCCCGCCTCCGCCGTCGAGAAGGATGTGAGAAATCGAACCCTTGCGCGTGCGCGCCACCGAAAGAACAAGCCCGACGGACGGAAAAAGGAGGAGGTGCAACACGAGGACTTCCCAGGAGGTCACCCATCCCAGTACTACTCTCGCCCAAGCACGCTTAACTGCGGAGTTCTGATGGGATCCGATGCATTAGTGCTGGTATGATCGCACCTGTCAAGTGTGGCGCGGTCAACTGCTTTATGCCTTCGCCAGGCCACCGCGCGCGCTTTAAACGATCATAACTTTCTGTCCGGGATGAGTCTCGAGGCCCGGGCGGCGCCGGGGGAAAGCTCGTCCTGAGCCTGCCCCCGTCCAAACCCGGGCTCGCCCGGTCGAGGTTGACCTCGACCCCAGAAACCTGTTCCGGGGCCCGTTTCGGAGCTCTTACAACAACGCCAAGGATCGGAGCCGCCGGTGTAGGAAACCGACCTGCCGCGGTCCCGGGCCTGCCTCTGCCGCCGAGAAGGATTTGAGAAATCGAAACCTTTCGCGTGCGCGCAACCAAAAGAACAAGCCTGACTGACGCAAAAAGGAGGAGGTGCAACACGAGGACTTCTCAGGAGTTCACCCATCCCAGTACTACTCTCGCCCAAGCACGCTTAACTGCGGAGTTCTGATGGGATCCGGTGCATTAGTGCTGGTATGATTGCACCTGTAAAGTGTGGCGCGATCAACTGCTTTATGCCTTCGCCAGGCCGCCGCGCGCCCTTCAAACGATCATAACTTTCTTTCCAGGATGAATCTCGAGGCGCGGGAGGTGCCGCTTGAAAGCTCGTCCTGAGCCCGCCGCCGTCCCAACCGGGGCTAGCCCGGTTGAGGTCGACCTTGACCCCAGAAACCTGTTCCGGGGCCCGTTTCGGAGCTTTTGCAGCAACGCCAAGGATCGGAGCCGCCGGTGGAGGAAACTTACCTGCCGCGGTCCCGGGCCCGCCTCCGCCGCCGAGAAGGATTTGAGAAATCGAAACCTTGCGCGTGCGCGCCACCAAAAGAACAAGCCCGACTGACGCAAAAAGGAGGAGGTGCAACACGAGGACCTCCCAGGAGGTCACCCATCCCGGTACTACTCTCGCCCAAGCACGCTTAACTGCGGAGTTCTGATGGGATCCGGTGCATTAGTGCTCGTATGATCGCACCTGTCAAGTGTGGCGCGATCAACTGCTTTATTCCTTCGCAAGGCCGCCGCGCGCGCTTCAAACGATCATAACTTTCTGTCCGGGATGAAACTTGAGGCCCGGGAGGCGCCGCTGGAAAGGTCCTCCTGAGCCCTCCGCCGTCCCAACCAGGGCTCGCCCGGTTGAGGTCGACCTCGACCCCAGAAACCTGTTCCGGGGCCCGTTTCGGAGCTTTTGCAGCAACGCCAAGGATCGGAGCCGAAGGGTGAGGAAACCGACCTGCCGCGGTCCCGGGCCCGCCTCCGCCGCCGAGAAGGATTTGAGAGATCGAACCCTTACGCGTGCGCGCCACTGAAAGAACAAGCCCGACTGACGCAAAAAAGAGGAGGTGCAAGACGAGGACTTCCCTGGAGGTCACCCATCCCAGTACTATTCTCGCCCAAGCATGCTTAACTGCGGAGTTGTGATGGGATTCGGTGCATTTGTGCTGGTATGATCGCACCTGTCAAGTGTGGCGCGATCAACTGCTTTATGCCTTCGCAAGGCCGCCGCGCGCGCTTCAAACGATCATAACTTTCTGTCCGGGATGAATCTCGAGGCCTGGGACGCGCCGCTGGAAAGCTCGTCCTGAGCCCGCCGCCATGGCAACCAGGGCCCGCCCGGTTGAGGTCGACCTCGACCCCAGAAACCTGTTCCGGGGCCTGTTTCGGAGCTTTTGCAGCAACCTCGAGGATCGGAGCCGTCGGGTGAGGGAACTGACCTGCCGCGGTCCTGGGGCCGCCTCCGCCGCCGAGAAGGATTTGAGAGATCGAACCCTTGCGCGTGCGCGCCACTAAAAGAACAAGCTCGACTGACGCAAAAAAGAGGAGGTGCAAGACGAGGGCTTCCCTGGAGGTCACCCATCCCAGTACTATTCTCGCCCAAGCACGCTTAACTGCGGAGTTCTGATGGGATCCGGTGCATTTGTGCTGGTATGATCGCACCTGTCAAGTGTGGCGCGATCAACTGCTTTATGCCTTTGCCAGGCCGCCGCGCGCGCTTCAAACGATCATAACTTTCTGTCCGGGATGAATCTCGAGGCCCGGGATGCGCCGCTGGAAAGCTCGTCCTGAGCCCGCCGCCGTCCCAACCAGGGCTCGCCCTGTTGAGGTCGACCTCGACCCCAGAAACCTGTTCCGGGGCCCGTGTCGGAGCTTTTGCAGCAACGCCAAGGATCGGAGTCGACGGGTGAGGAAACCGACCTGCCGCGGTCCCGGGCTCGCCTTCGCCGCTGAGAAGGATTTCAGAAATCGAAACCTTGCGCGTGCGCGCCACCAAAATTACAAGCCCGAGTGACAAAAAAGGATGAGGTGCAACACGAGGACTTCCCAGGAGGTCACCCATCCCAGTACTACTCTCGCCCAAGCACGCTTAATTGCGTAGTTCTGATGGGATCCGGTGCATTAGTGCTGGTATGATCGCACCTGTCAAGTGTGGCGCGATCAACTGCTTTATGCCTTCGCCAGGCCGCCGCGCGCGATTCAAACGATCATAACTTTCTGTGCAGGATGAATCTCGAGGCCCGGGAGGCGCCGCTGGAAAGCTCGTCCTGAGCCCGCCGCCGTCCCAACCCGGGCTCGCCCGGTTGTGGTCGACCTCGACCCCAGAAACCTGTTCCGGGGCCCGTTTGGGAGCTTTTGCAGCAACGCCAAGGATCGGAGCAGCCGGTGGAGGAAACCGACCTGCCGCGGTCCCAGGCCTGCCTCTGCCGCCGAGAAGGATTTGAGAAATCGAAACCTTGCGCGTGCGCGCCACCAAAAGAACAAGCCCGAGTGACAAAAAAGGAGGAGGTGCAACACGAGGACTTCCCAGGAGGTCACCCATCCCACTACTACTCTCGCCCAAGCATGCTTAACTGCGGAGTTCTGATGGGATCCGGTGCATTAGTGCTGGTATGATCGCACCTGTCAAGTGTGGCGCGATCAACTGCTTTATGCCTTCGCAAGGCCGCCGCGCGCGCTTCAAACGAATATAACTTTCTGTCCGGGATGAACCTCGAGGCTCGGGAGGCGCCGCTGGAAAGCTCGTCCTGAGCCCGCCGCCGTCCCAACCCGGGCTCGCCCGAGTGAGGTCGTCCTCGACCCCAGAAACCTGTTCCGAGGCCCGTTTCGGAGCTTTTGCAGCAACGCCACGGATCGGAGCAGCCGGTGGAGGAACCGATCTGCCGCGGTCCCGGGCCCGCCTCTGCCGCCGAGAAGGATTTGAGAAATCGAAACCATTCGCGTGCGCGCCACCCAAAGAACAAGCCCGACTGACGCAAAAAGGAGGAGGTGCAACACGAGGACTTCGCAGGAGGTCACCCCATCCCAGTACTACTCTCGCCCAAGCACGCTTAACTACGAAGTTCTAATGGGATCCGGTGCATTAGTGTTGGTATGATCGCACCTGTCAAGTGTGGCGCGATCAACTGCTTTATGCCTTCGCAAGGCCGCCGCGCGCTTCAAACGATCATAACTTTCTATCCGGGATGAATCTCGAGGCCCATGAGGTGCCGCTGGAAAGCTCGTCCTGAGCCCGCCGCCGTCCAAACCAGGGCTCGCCCGGTTGAGGTCGACAACGTACCCAGAAACCTGTTCCGGGGCCCGTTTCGGAGCTTTTGCAGCAACGCCAAGGATCGAAGCCGCCGGGTGAGGAAACCGACCTGCCGCGGCCCTGGCCCGCCTCTGCCGCCGAGAAGGATTTGAGAGATCCAACCCTTGCGCGTGCGTGCAACCGAAAGAACAAGCCCGACTGATGTAAAAAGGAGGTGAACCATGAGGACTTCCCAGGAGGTCACCCATCCCAGTATTACTCTCGCCCAAGCACGCTTAACTGTGGAGTTCTGATGGGATCCGGTGCATTAGTGCTGGTATGATCGCACCTGTCAAGTGTGGCGCGATCAACTGCTTTATGCCTTCGCCAGGTCGCCGCGCGCGCTTCAAACGATCATATTTTTCTGTCCGGGATGAATCTTGAGGCTCGGGAGGCGCCGCTGGAAAGCTCGTCTTGAGCCCACCGTCGTCCCAACCCCGGCTCGCCCGGTTGAGGTCGACCTCGGCCCAGAAACCTGTTCCGGGGCCCGGTTCGGAGCTTTTGCAGCAACGCCAAGGATCGGAGCCGCCAGGTGAGGAAACCGACCTGCCGCGGCCCTGGCCCGCCTCCGCCGCCGAGAAGGATTGTAGAGATCCAACCCTTGCGCATGCGCGCCACGGAAAGAACAAGCCCGACTGACGCAAAAAGGAGGAGGTGCAACACGAGGACTTCCCAGGAGGTCACCCATCCCAGTACTACTCTCGCCCAAGCACGCTTAATTGCGGAGTTCTGATGGGATCCGGTGCATTAGTGCTGGTATGATCACACCCGTCAAGTGTGGCGCGATCAACTGCTTTACGATTAGCCGGGCCACCGCGCGCGCTTCAAACGATCATAACTTTCTGTCCATGATGAATCTCGAGGCCAGCCAGGCGCCGCTGGAAAGCCCGTCCTGACCCCGCCGCCGTCCCAACCAGGGCTCACCCGGTTGAGGTCGACCTCGACCCTAGAAACCTATTCCGGGGCCTGTTTCGGAGCTTTTGCAGCAACGCCAAGGATCGCAGCCGCCGGGTGAGGAAACCGACCTGCCACGGTCCCTGGCCCGCCTCCGCCGCCGAGAAGGATTTGAGAAATCGAAACCTTGCGTGTGCGCGCCACCGAAAGAACAAGGCCGAGTGACGAAAAAAGGAGGAGATGCAACACGCGGACTTCCCAGGAGGTCACCCATCCCAGTACTACTCTCGCCCAAGCACGCTTAACTGCAGAGTTCTGATGGGATCCGGTGCATTTGTGCTGGTATGATCGCACCTGTCAAGTGTGGCGCAGTCAACTGCTTTATGCCTTCGCCAGGCCGCCGCGCGCGCTTCAAGCGATCATAACTTTCTGTCCGGGGTGAATCTCAAGGCCCGGGAGGCGCCGCTGGAAAGCTCGTCCTGAGCCCGCCGCCGTCCCAACCAGGGCTTACCCGGTTGAGGTCGACCTCGACCCCAGAAACCTATTCCGGGGCCCGTTTTGGAGCTTTTGCAGCAACGCCAAGGATCGGAGCCGCCGGGTGAGGAAACCGACCTGCCGCCGCCGAGAAGGATTTGAGAAATCGAAACCCTGCGCGTGCGCGCCACCGAAAGCACAAGCCCGACTGACGTAAAAAGGAGGTGGTGCAACACGAGGACTACCCAGGAGGTCACCCATCCCAGTACTACTCTCGCCCAAGCAAGCTTAACTGTGGAGTTGTGATGGGATCCAGTGCATTAGTGCTGGTATGATCGCACCTGTCAAGTGTGGCGCGATGAACTGCTTTATGCCTTCACCAGGCCGCCGCGCGCGCTATAAACGATCATAACTTCTGTCCAGGATGAATCTCGAGGCCTGGGAGGCGCCGCTGGAAAGCTCGTCCCGAGCCCGCCGCCGTCCCAACCAGGGCTCGCCCGGTTGAGGTCGAGCTCGACCCCCGAAACCTATTCCGGGGCCCGTTTCGGAGCTTTTGCAGCAACACCAAGGATCGGAGCCGCCGGGTCAGGAAACCGACCTGCCGCGGTCTCGGGCCCGCCTCCGCCGCCGAGAAGGATTTGAGAAATCAAAACCTTGCGCGTGCGCGCTCCTAAAGAACAAGCCTGACTGAGGCAAAAAGGAGGAGGTGCAACACGAGGACTTCCCAGCAGGTCACCCATCCCAGTACTTCTCTCGCCCAAGCACGCTTAACTGCGGAGTTCTGATGGGATCCGGTGCATTACTCCTTGTATGATCGCACCTGTCAAGTGTGGCGCGATCAACTGCTTTATGCGTTCGCAAGGCTGCCGCGCGCGCTTCAAACGATCATAACTTTCTGTCCAGGATGAATCTCGAGGCCCAAGAGGCGCCGCTGGAAAGCTCGTCCCGAGCCCGCCGCCGTCCCAACCAGGGCTCGCCCAGTTGAGGTCGACCTCGACCCCAGAAACCTGTTCAAGGGCCCGTTCCGGAGCTTTTGCAGCAACGCCAAGGATCGGAGCCGCCGGTTGAGGAAACCGACCTGCCGCGGTCCCATGCCTGCCTCCGCCGCCGAAAAGGATTTAAGAAATCGAAACCATGCGCGTGCGCACCACCGAAAGAACAAGCCCGACTGACGCAAAAAGGAGGAGGTGCAACATGAGGACTTCCCAGGAGGTCACCCATCCCAGTACTACTCTCACCCAAGCACGCTTAACTACGGAGTTCTGATCAGATCCGGTGCATTAGTGCTGGTATGATCGCACCTGTCAAGTGTGGCGCGATCAACTGCTTTATGCCTTCGCAAGCCCGCCGCGCGCGCTTCAAACGATCATAACTTTCTGTTCGGGATGAATATCGAGGGCCGGGAGGGTAGCTGGAAAGCTCGTCCCGAGCCCGCCGCCGTCCCAACCAGGGCTCGCCCGGTTGAGGTCGACCTCGACCCAAGAAACCTGTTCAAGGGCCCGTTCCGGAGCTTTTGCAGCAACGCCAAGGATCGGAGCCGCCGGGTGAGGAAACCGACCTGCCGTGGTCCCATGCCTGCCTCCGCCGTCGAAAAGGATTTGAGAAATCGAAACCATGCGCGTGCGCACCACCGAAAGAACAAGCCCGACTGACGCAAAAAGGAGGAGGTGCAACACGAGGACTTCCCAGGAGGTCACCCATCCCAGTACTACTCTCGCCTAAGCACGCTTAACTGCGGAGTTCTGATTGGATCCGGTGCATTCGTGCTGGTATGATCGCACCTGTCAAGTGTGGCGCGATCAACTGCTCTATGCCTTCGCCAGCCCGCCGCGCGCGCTGCAAACGATCATAAGTTTCTGTCCGGGATGAATCTCGAGGCCCGGGAGGCGCAGCTGGAAAGCTCGTCCCGAGCCCGCCGCCGTCCCAACCAGGGCTCGCCCGGTTGAGGTCGACCTCGACCCCCGAAACCTATTCCGGGGCCCGTTTCGGAGCTTTTGCAGCAACACCAAGGATCGGAGCCGCCAGGTGAGGAAACCGACCTGCCGCGGTCCCGGGCTTGCCTTCGCCGCCGAGAAGGATTTGAGAAATCAAAACCTTGCGCGTGCGCGCCACCGAAAGAACAAGCCCGACTGACGCAAAAAGGAGCAGGTGCAACACGAGGACTTCCCAGGAGGTCACCCATCCCAGTACTACTCTCGCCCAAGCACGCTTAACTGCGGAGTTCTGATCGGATCCGGTTCATTAGTGCTGGTATGATCACACCTGTCAAGTGTGGCGCGATCAACTCCTTTATACCTTCGCGAGGCCGCCGCGCGCGCTTCAAACGATCATAACTTTCTGTCCAGGATGAATCTCGAGGCCTGGGAGGCGCCGCTGGAAAGCTCGTCCAGAGCCCGCCGAAGCCCCAACCAGGGCTCGGCCGGTTGAGCTCGACCTCAACCCCAGAAACCTGTTCCGGGGCCCGTTTCGGAGCTTTTGCAGCAACACCAAGGATCGGAGCCGCCGGGTGAGGAAACCGACCTGCCGCGGTCCCGGGCCCTGGAAAGCTCGTCCAGAGCCCGCCGAAGCCCCAACCAGGGCTCGGCCGGTTGAGCTCGACCTCAACCCCAGAAACCTGTTCCGGGGCCCGTTTCGGAGCTTTTGCAGCAACACCAAGGATCGGAGCCGCCGGGTGAGGAAACCGACCTGCCGCGGTCCCGGGCCCGCCTCCGCCGCCGAGAAGGATTTGAGAAATCGAAAACTTGCGCGTGCGCGCCACCGAAAGAACAAGCCCGACTGACGCAAAAAGGTGGAGGTGCAACACGAGGACTTCCCAGGAGGTCACCCATCCCAGTACTACTCTCGCTCAAGCACGCTTAACTGCGGAGTTCTGATGGGATCCGGTGCATTAGTGCTGGTATGATCGCACCTGTCAAGTGTGGTGCGATCAACTGCTTTATGCCTTCGCCAGCCCGCCGCGCGCGCTTCAAGCGATCATAACTTTCTGTTCGGGATGAATCTTGAGGGCCGGGAGGCGCAGCTGGAAAGCTCGTCCCGAGCCCGCCGCCGTCCCAACCAGGGCTCGCCCGGTTGAGGTCGACCTCGACCCAAGAAACCTGTTCAAGGGCCCGTTCCGGAGCTTTTGCAGCAACGCCAAGGATCGGAGCCGCCGGGTGAGGAAACCGACCTGCCGTGGTCCCATGCCTGCCTCCGCCGCCGAAAAGGATTTGAGAAATCGAAATCATGCGCGTGCGCACCACCGAAAGAACAAGCCCGACTGACGCAAAAAGGAGGAGGTGCAACACGAGGACTTCCCAGGAGGTCACCCATCCCAGTACTACTCTCGCCCAAGCACGCTTAACTGCGGAGTTCTGATCGGATCCGGTGCATTCGTGCTGGTATGATCGCACCTGTCAAGTGTGGCGCGATCAACTGCTCTATGCCTTCGCCAGCCCGCCGCGCGCGCTGCAAACGATCATAAGTTTCTGTCCGGGATGAATCTCGAGGCCCGGGAGGCGCAGCTGGAAAGCTCGTCCCGAGCCCGCCGCCGTCCCAACTAGGGCTCGCCCGGTTGAGGTCGACCTCGACCCCAGAAACCTGTTCCGGGGCCTGTTTCGGAGCTTTTGCAGCAACGCCAAGGATCGGAGCCGCCGGGTGAGGAAACCGGTCTGCTGCGGTCCCGGGCCCGCCTCCGCCGCCGAGAAGGATTTGAGAAATCGAAACCTTGCGCGTGCACGCCACAGAAAGAACAAGCCCGACTGACGCAAAAAGGAGGAGGTACAACACGAGAACTTCCCAGGACGTCACCCATCCCAGTATTACTCTCGCCCAAGCACGCTTAACTACGGAGTTCTGATGGGATCCGGTGCATTAGTGCTGGTATGATTGTACCTGTCAAGTGTGGCGCGATCAACTGCTTTATGCCTTCGCCAGGCCACCGCGCGCGCTTCAAACGATCATAACTTTCAGTCTGGGATGAATCTCGAGGCCCAGGAGGCGCCGCTGGAAAACTGGTCCTGAGCCCGCCGCCGTCCCAACCAGGGCTTGCCCGGTTGAGGTCGACCTCGACCCCAGAAACCTGTTCCTGGGCCGTTTCAGAGCTTTTGCAGCAACGCCAAGGATCGGAGCCGCCTGGTGAAAAAACCGACCTGCCGCGGTCCCGGGCCCCCTCCGCCGCCGAGAAGGATTTGAGAAATCGAAACCTTGCACGTGCGCGCCACCGAAAGAACAAGCCCGACTGACGCAAAAAGGAGGAGGTGCAACACGAGGACTTCGCAGGAGGTCACCCATCCCAGTACTACTCTCGCCCAAGCAAGCTTAACTACGGAGTTCTGATCGGATCTGGTGCATTAGTGCTGGTATGATCGCAACTGTCATGTGTGGCGCGATCAACTGCTTTATGCCTTCGCCAAGCCGCCGCGCGCGCTTCAAACGATCATAACTTTCTGTCCGGGATGAATCTCGAGGCCCGGGAGGCGTCGCTGGAAAGCTCGTCCTGAGCCCGCCGCCGTCCCAACCAGGGCTCGCCCAGTTGAGGTCGACCTCAACCCGAGAAACCTGTTCAAGGGCCCGTTCCAGAGCTTTTGCAGCAACACCAAGGATCGGAGCCGCCGGGTGAGGAAACCGACCTGCCGCGGTCCCATGCCTGCCTCCGCCGCCGAAAAGGATTTGAGAAATCGAAACCATGCGCGTGCGCACCACCGAAAGAACAAGCCCGAATGACGCAAAAAGGAGGAGGTGCAACACGAGGACTTCCCAGGAGGTGACCCATCCCAGTACTACTCTCGCCCAAGCACGCTTAACTGCGGAGTTCTGATCGGATCCGGTGCATTAGTGCTGGTATGATCGCACCTGTCAAGTGTGGCGCGATCAACTGCTTTATGCCTTCGCCAGCCCGCCGCGCGCGCTCCAAACGATCATAACTTTCTGTCCGGGATGAATCTCGAGGCCCGGGAGGCGCAGCTGGAAAGCTCGTCCCGAGCCCGCCGCCGTCCCAACCCGGGCTCGCTCGGTTGAGGTCGACCTCGACCCCAGAAACCTGTTCCGGGGCCCGTTTCGGAGCTTTTGCAGCAACGCCAAGGATCGGAGCCGCCGGGTGAGGAAACCGACCTGCCGCGGTCCCGGGCCCACCTCCGCCGCCGAGAAGGATTTGAGAAATCGAAACCTTGCGCGTGCGCGCCACAAAAAGAACAAGCCCGACTGACGCAAAAAGGAGGAGGTACAACACGAGAACTTCCCAGGAGGTCACCCATCCCAGTATTACTCTCGCCCGAGCACGCTTGACTACGGAGTTCTGATGGGATCCGGTGCATTAGTGCTGGTATGATTGTACCTGTCAAGTGTGGCGCGATCAACTACTTTATGCCTTCGCCAGGCTGCCGCTCGCGCTTCAAACGATCATAACTTTCAGTCTGGGATGAATCTCGAGGCCCAGGAGGCGCCGCTGGAACACTGGTCCTGAGCCCGCCGCCGTCCCAACCAAGGGTTGCCCGGTTGAGGTCGACCTCGACCCCAGAAACCTGTTCCTGGGCCGTTTCAGAGCTTTTGCAGCAACGCCAAGGATCGGAGCAGCCGTGTGAGGAAACCGACCTACCGCGGTCCCACGCCCGCCTCTGCCGCCGAGAAGGATTTGAGAAATCGAAACCTTGCGCGTGCGCGCCACCGAAAGAACAAGCCCAACTAACGCAAAAAGGAGGAGGTGCAACACGAGGACTTCCTAGGAGGTCACCCATCCCAGTGCTACTCTCGCCCAAGCACGCTTAACTGCGGAGTTCTGATCGGATCCGGTGCATTAGTGCTGGTATGATCGCACCTGTCAAGTGTGGCGCGATCAACTGCTTTATGCCTTCGCCAGGCCGCCGCGCGCGCTTCAAACGATCATAACTTTCTGTCTGGGATGAATCTCGAGGCCCGGGAGGCGTCGCTTGAAAGCTCGTCCCGAGCCCGCCGCCGTCCCAACCAGGGCTTGCCCAGTTGAGGTCGACCTCGACCCCAGAAACCTGTTCCAGGGCCCGTTTCGGAGCTTTTGCAGCAACGCCAAGGATCGGAGCCGCCGGGTGAGGAAATCGACCTGCCGCGGTCCCGGGCCTGCCTCCGCCGCCGAGAAGGATTTGAGAAATCGAAACCTTGCGCGTGCGCGCCCCGAAAGAACAAGCCCGACTGACGCAAAAATGAGGAGGTGCAAGACGAGGACTTCCCACGAGGTCACCCATCCCAGTACTACTCTCTCCCAAGCACGCTTAACTGCAGAGTTCTGATGGGATCCGGTGCATTAGTCCTTGTATGATCGCACCTGTCAAGTGTGGCGCGATCAACTGCTTTATGCCTTCGCAAGGCCGCCGCGCGCGCTTCAAACGATCATAACTTTCTGTCCGGGATCAATCTCGAGGCCCAGGAGGCGCCGCTGGAAAGCTCGTCCCGAGCCCGCCGCCGTCCCAACCAGCGCTCGCCCGATTGAGGTAGACCTCGATCCCAGAAACCTGTTCAAGGGCCCGTTCCATAGCTTTTGCAGCAACGCCTAGGATCGGAGCCGCCGGGTGAGGAAACCGACCTGCCGCGGTCCCATACCTGCCTCCGCCGCCGAAAAGGATTTGAGAAATCGAAACCATGCGCGTGCGCGCCACCGAAAGAACAGGCCCGACTGACGCAAAAAGGAGGAGGTGAAACACGAGGACTTCCCAGGAGGTCACCCATCCCAGTACTACTCTCGCCCAAGCACGCTTAACTGCGGAGTTCTGATCGGATCCGGTGCATTAGTGCTGGTATGATCGCACTTGTCAAGTGTGGCGTGATCAACTGCTTTATGCCTTCGCCAAACCGCCGCGCACGCTTCAAACGATCATAACTTTCTGTCCAGGATGAATCTCGAGGCCGGGGAGGTGCCGCTGGAAAGCTCGTCCCGAGCCCGCCGCCGTCCCAACCAGGGCTTGCCCAGTTGAGGTCGACCTCGACCCCAGAAATCTGTTCCGGGGCCAGTTTTGGAGCTTTTGCAGCAACGCCAAGGATCGGAGCCGCCGGGTGAGGAAACCGACCTGCCGCGGTCCCGGGGTCGCCTCCGCCGCCGAGAAGGATTTAAGAAATCAAAACCTTGCGCGTGCGCGCCACTGAAAGAACAAGCCCGACTGACGCAAAAGGAGGAGGTGCAAAACGAGGACTTCCCAGGAGGTCACCCATCCCAGTACTACTCTCGCCCAAGCACGCTTAACTGCGGAGTTCTGATGGGATCCGGTGCATTAGTGCTGGTATGATCGCACCTGTCAAGTGTGGCGCGATCAACTGCTTTATGCCTTCGCGAGCCGCCGCGCGCGCTTCAAACGATCATAACTTTCTGTCCAGGATGAATCTTGAGGCCCGGGAGGTGCCGCTGGAAATCTCGTCCCGAGCCCGCCGCTGTCCCAACTAGGGTTCACCCGGTTAACGTCGACCTCGACCTCAGAAACCTGTTCTTGGGCCCGTTTTGGAGCTTTTGCAGCAACGCCAAGGATCGGAGCCGCCAGGTGAGGAAATCGACCTGCCGCGGTCCCGGGCCCGCCTCCGCCGCCGAGAAGGATTTGAGAAATCGAAACCATGCGCGTGCGCGCCACCGAAAGAACAACCCGACTGACGCAAAAAGGAGGAGGTGCAACACGAGGACTTCCCAGGAGGTCTCCCATCCCAGTACTACTCTCGCCCAAGCACGGTTAACTGCGGAGTTCTGATCGGATCCGGTGCATTAGTGCTGGTATGATCGCACCTGTCAAGTGTGGCGCGATCATCTGCTTTATGCCTTCGCCAAACCGCCGCGCACGCTTCAAACGATCATAACTTTCTGTCCAGGATGAATCTCGAGGCCGGGGAGGTGCCGCTGGAAAGCTCGTCCCGAGCCCGCCGCCGTCCCAACCAGGGCTTGCCCAGTTGAGGTCGACCTCGACCCCAGAAACCTGTTCCGGGGCCAGTTTTGGAGCTTTCGCAGCAACGCCAAGGATCGGAGCCGCCGGGTGAGGAAACCGACCTGCCGCGGTCCCAGGGTCGCCTCCGCCGCCGAGAAGGATTTGAGAAATCAAAACCTTGCGCGTGCGCGCCACTGAAAGAACAAGCCCGACTGACGCAAAAGGAGGAGGTGCAACACGAGGACTTCCCAGGAGGTCACCCATCCCAGTACTACTCTCGCCCAAGCACGCTTAACTGCGGAGTTCTGATGGGATCCGGTGCATTAGTGCTGGTATGATCGCACCTGTCAAGTGTGGCGCGATCAACTGCTTTATGCCTTCGCGAGCCGCCGCGCGCGCTTCAAACGATCATAACTTTCTGTCCAGGATGAATCTTGAGGCCCAGGAGGTGCCGCTGGAAATCTCGTCCCGAGCCCGCCGCTGTCCCAACTAGGGTTCACCCGGTTGACGTCGACCTCGACCTCAGAAACCTGTTCTTGGGCCCGTTTTGGAGTTTTTGCAGCAACGCCAAGGATCGGAGCCGCCAGGTGAGGAAATCGACCTGCCGCGGTCCCGGGCCCGCCACCGCCGCCGAGAAGGATTTGAGAAATCGAAACCATGCGCGTGCGCGCCACCGAAAGAACAACCCGACTGACGCAAAAAGGAGGAGGTGCAACACGAGGACTTCCCAGGAGGTCTCCCATCCCAGTACTACTCTCGCCCAAGCACGGTTAACTGCGGAGTTCTGATCGGATCCGGTGCATTAGTGCTGGTATGATCGCACCTGTCAAGTGTGGCGCGATCATCTGCTTTATGCCTTCGCCAGGCCGCCCCGCGCGCTTCAAACGATCATAACTTTCTGTCCGGGATGAATCTCGAGGCCCGGGAGGCGCCGCTGGAAAGCTCGTCCCGAGCCCGCCGCCGTCCCAACCAGGGCTTGCCCGGTTAAGGTCGACCTCGACCCCAGAAACCTGTTCCGGGGCCTGTTTCGGAGCTTTTGCAGCAACGCCAAGGATCGGAGCCGCCAGGTGAGGAAATCGACCTGCCGCGGTCTCGGGCCCGCCTCCGCCGCCGAGAAGGATTTTAGAAATCGAAACCTTGCGCGTGCGCGCCCTGAAAGAACAACCCCGACTTACGCAAAAATGAGGAGGGGCAACACGAGGACTTCCCAGGAGGTCACCCATCCCAGTACTACTCTCGCCCAAGCACGCTTAACTGCGGAGTTCTGATGGGATCCGGTGCATTAGTCCTTGTATGATTGTACCTGTCAAGTGTGGTGCGATCAACTGCTTTATGCCTTCGCAAGGCCGCCGCGCGCGCTTCAAGCGATCATAACTTTCTGTCCGGGATGAATCTCGAGGCCACGGAGGCGACGCTGGAAAGCTCGTCCCGAGCCCGCCGCCGTCCCAACCAGGTGATGTGAGCATGGAAATTGGCTTTCAAGAGAAATTTTTAGCTTAAGGATAATAAAACTGAAATTTTTCCTAATTTTAATTTGGTTGTATTTTTCTTTAAGTTGTAAATGTGGGAATAGCTTATTCTAACTTGGAATAAGAATAGGTTATTTAGAATAGGAATAGGCTTAGGTTAAGAGCTTTGTTGGCTAAGGGCAGCCCAAACCCACAACCAAGCAGCCCCCTTCCTTTTTTCCTATAAATAAGGGCTCAATGTAAGCAAATGGCACCTTTGGTCATTTTATGCTATTGGAATCCGAAATTCCCTTGAGAGAGCAGCTTTCTCTTCTCTTTCTTCTCCTCTTGCTTGTTCTTGAGGTTAAGACCCTTTTCCTTATCATTGGAGCCTCCAATGTGGTGGAACTTGGCTTATCTTCCTAGCTTCCTCTAGCTAGTGGAGTGGCGCCTAGCTTAGGAATTATTTTTCTGCAATTTACATTCTGCCATTTACCTTCTTGCAATTTACAATTCTGGTTCTTAGTTTATGCTTTAATTTTCAGCCCCTTTCCCCTTTAATTTTGGTCATTTTCGTTTTGCCCTTTCTTCCATTTCTGCACTTTATTTTCAGCCTTTAATTCTTGCAATCACCTTCCCCAATTCCCTCTTTATATTCTGCAAATTTATGTTTCCTCTTCTTTCCATTTTTATGCACAATTTTGTGCTACATTGAACACAATTTTGAGGAGCTCCCAAAACTGCTCTGAATTTTGAGCTTCAATCCTACCTCCAACTAGGTCCATCCTCCTCCTCCCAAGTGGGTTGTATTATGTGGTATCAAGAGCTTGTTGTTTGGAGGTAACTTCTCTCACTTTTCTCCTTCATTTTTCATCATCTTCTTCTCCCATTTTTGTCTCTGTTTTTCTTCCAGTTTTTTCTGCATATTTTCAGCCCCTTCTTGCTTGAATTCACATGTAATTTGTGTTGCTTTGAGTCATATGTTGTTGGATCCTTGCTTGAACATCAATTTAATCGGTGAATTTGCTCAAAATTGCATCAAAATGTCAAGAAATTGAAGAATCCCTTTTCTGGTTTTTTTTTTCTGGGTATTTCCAGCAAGAACACAACTATTGTTCTCTCAAATCCTTTGGACTTTGTGGGTTTTGTTGTTGAAATTGAAACTTGATCATTGTTGCCTCAAAAACCCCTCAATTATTTTGGCAAAATTCTGCAAATTGTTCATCATGTTCATCACTGTTCTTCATGTGTTCTTAAGGAAGTTTGTGTTTGATCTTTGAAAATATTGTTGTTGGGTGTTTAAGTGTTAATCCTGTGCTGGTTTTGGAGTGATATAAGTATACATTACCTTTCCCTAAAAGATACAAGGCAAAAAAAACAAGAATCAACAAAGAATAAAAGAGGAAAAAATAAACGAAAAAAAAAAACGTGAAAAAAAAAATCTGGGCAGAATTTTTTTTTCAGAAAAAAAAAGTAAAAAAAAAATTCCAGAGTTGAATGATCTTCAAGTTTCATTTATTATATTTCAATTGTAATATTTGAGTTCAGTTTGGGATCAATTGAAGTGTGTTGAACAACTTGAGTTGGATTTATCCTCTTGAATGAACTATGATGCATATGAATGATTTTCTTTCAAAGAAAGGTTAAGTTCAGTTTTAAGAACAATTCACACAAGTTTGTAATCCATTCATCCTTCTTGAATTCCTTTTGAGTGCCTTCTTTTTTTTCACCACTTAATTGTTGCTTGTCTTCTTTGAATTCTAGTTTGTCACAATTTTAATCCCTTTGAGTTTAGCTAATTTTTTGTGATAAGAGTTTCTTGTTTGTCCCCAAAATTCCTATGTTTTGTCCATTCTCAAATTCTGGATGAGTTGAGTTTTTACCACATTGGAAACATCAAGGCCTCTAATTTTAAGTTGAATATGTGTCTTTTCTTCAAGGGTAAAGCAAGACCAAATTGAGTGACTAAGAGTGGCAAACACTGGTGAGGAAGGAAGTAATTTGTTTTAATTGTGCTAACAATTTCTTGGTTTGCAAAGCATTCTTTGTTTAATTTTGTATGCAACCTTAAGAAAGAAATTTTGTTTGACTTGGAGCTGAACTTGGAGAAGACTTGGACTTGAAGCTTGACTTGAAGAATTTACCCATTTGTAATAGATTAGGATTTCTCTTACTAGGACTTTCTTTTTGGTGTAATTTTAGAATTTGGTTGTAGTAGGGTTATAATATTGTAATCCTTTTGATTTAGTTTGTACTTAGGAATTTTCCTTGTAATTTTGTTAGTAATTGTGTGTAAGTTCCAAGGCCTTTGTGTGGTTTTAAGGAGCCATAAGGGGGAGTCTAAGTGTGCTTGTTGAAAGGAGTAATAAGGGGGTTCCATAATTGCTACATTTACAACTTAGCCTATGTGACTACTTGTTACTTATCTTTCCCTATCTTGGACCTTGGTTTGTGTAAGAAACCAATTAACTCTCTGCATTTTAATTTCTTAATTGTTCAAGTGTTTTATGTGGTAGGAATTTGTACTTAGAATATTTGTGATTTTCTTAATTGATTGTTTGATATCTTGTGTCTTGAGTGGAGAGAATCATGAGCGAAACTGAGTATCCACCTAGCTTCAATAGGTTACAACTAGAAGCCCTTACCCAAACCTTTGAAAAAATGTTAAGAAAACAAAGTGAACAATTTGAAGATCGCTTGTATGACCTAGGAAAGAGGAATGAGACTTTGTTTAAAAAGAAACAAAATGAAGGGTCTAGTAGTTCTAAGAAAAACAAAAATAAAATTGATTCACCTAGGGAGGAACTTTCACAAGAAGATTTCTATGAATCCCCTAGAAGAAACCAAAGGAATAATCACAGGGGTGGGAGTCAAGGTAGGCATGAGAGTGATAGGGAATCATCTAGGTCTCCACTTAGGGTTAGAAATTCATCTAGGAGTAGGATCCATAGAAGTAGAGATAGACATTCTCATAGTCATAGAGCTTCTTCTAGGATTAGGAATAGAGGTAGGAGAGAAAATGGAAACCAAGAAAGAATAGATGGAACCAAGTTTAGAATTCCAAAATTTCAAGGGTTGAATGATCCTGAAATCTACCTATCATGGGAGTTGAAGGTAGAGCAAATTTTCATGTGCTATGAAGTAAGGGAGGAACATAGGGTAAAGCTAGCTAGTCTTGAATTTTCAGACTATGCTTTGATTTGGTGGGATAAGCTAGTGAAAGAGAGAGCAAGGTTTCATCCTATTGAGACTTGGGAAGAAATGAAAGCCATCCTTAGGAATAGGTATGTACCACCTCATTACCTTAGGGAGCTTCATAATAGGCTCCAAAGATTAACCCAAGGTAGTAGAACTGTTGATGAGTACTACAAAGATATGGAGGTAGCCATCATTAGAGCCAACATAGAAGAATGTGAGGAGGCTAGAATGGCAAGATTCCTTGAAGGGCTTAAGGATGAGATTAGGGATGTTGTGGAACTCCACAACTATATGAGTTTGAATGAACTCTACCACCAAGCCCAAAAGGTAGAACAACAACTCCATAGAAAAGGTAAGAGTAGATACTCAACCTCAAAGCCTTCTTGGAAGGAAAATAAGAGGAAGGAAGGCCACAAGGATGTCCCTTTTAAGCCTAAAGATCCTAGGGAAATTAAAGATCCCAAGAAAGAAAAGGCCAACACCCCATCCACTCCGATAAAAAAGGAATCATCCATTAAGTGTTTCAAGTGTTTGGGACGAGGGCACATTGCCTCTCAATGCCCTAACAAGAAGAGCATAATCCTTAGAGATAATGAACAAGTCTCATCTTTGGAATCCTCAAGTGAAAACTCTAGCTCTAGTGCCACTAGCTCTTCTAGTGAAGAAGGATTAGAGTATGCCCCCGAAGGTGATCTTCTTGTTGTTAGGAGATTACTAGGAAGCATGGTCAAGGGGGAAGATGAGAGCCAAAGAGAAAATATTTTTCACACAAGGTGTGTGATTGGGGGGAAGACATGTTCTTTGATTATAGATGGGGGAAGTTGCACCAACGTGGCTAGTGCTAGGCTAGTACAAAAGTTAGGATTAACCACTACCCCACATCCTAGGCCTTACAAGTTGCAATGGTTGAGTGACAATGGGGACCTCTTAGTGGATAAGCAAGTCTTAGTTGCCCTTTCCATAGGTAGGTATCTTGACCAAGTAACTTGTGATGTTGTGCCCATGGAAGCAAGTCATGTGCTCTTGGGAAGGCCATGGCAATTTGATAGGAAAGTTCACCATGATGGGCATAGCAATAGGTATTCATTTGTTTTTAATTCCCAAAAGGTCACCTTAGTTCCCTTGGCTCCTAGTGAGGTTTGTAAAGATCAAGTACAAATGAAAAAGAAAAGAGAGAAAGAAAAGAAGGGAATTAAAGGAAAGAATTTAAAAAAAGATAAGAGGTTGAGACATGTGGAAAAATTTAAAAACCTCTTCATCAATCAAGGAGAAATTAGGCAAACTCTTCTAGCTAGACAACCCATGTACATGCTCATGTGCAAAGAGTATTGCTTGAATACTCAACCAAACCTTGAGTCTAGTGAACTTCTAGAAGAGTTCCAAGATGTATTCCCAAAAGAGTTACCTCTAGGGTTTCCAACTGTAAGGGGCATTGAACATCAAGAAAACTTAGTGCCTAGTGTTCCTCAATTCCTTTCACCTATCATAGGGGTTGAAATGTTCTCCTTTACAAAGAGTAATCAAGAGATGGAACTCCAGCCTTCTACCAACATTTGGGACACCATTGTTGCAAAATTTGTTGGAGATCATGTGTCTAGAACCATTCATATGCCTAGATTATCACCACGGTCTCATATGCTTCACAATGATAGTGAATTCTCACATATAAAGGTCCCTAGCATGCTTCAATCCTTGTTTTATGATAATGCATCTAGGATGCTTAATTTGTTAGTAATTACAAATATTCATAGCACTAAGATCTCTTTAGGGAAAAGAAAATGGATGAAAGCACGTAAGTTTACTTGGGACAGGTTTGTTAATAACTATGAGCTTGTAGATCACATCAACCTTTTGTTCCTAGTCAAATTTGCTTTCCAATGTTTACGACTATTTGAAAAATTAAAGAGGTTCGTATTTGATCCTGGCATTCTCCATAATTTTCTTTCTTCCATAACCACATATACTCTTCTACTCTTATTTGTGTCCTTTGTTTTGCAGAAATTGGTGATTGCCATTTGAGGGCGAATGCTTTTAAGGGGGAGAGGATGATGTGAGCATGGAAATTGGCTTTCAAGAGAAATTTTTAGCTTAAGGATAATAAAACTGAAATTTTTCCTAATTTTAATTTGGTTGTATTTTTCTTTAAGTTGTAAAAGTGGGAATAGCTTATTCTAACTTGGAATAAGAATAGGTTATTTAGAATAGGAATAGGCTTAGGTTAAGAGCTTTGTTGGCTAAGGGCAGCCCAAACCCACAACCAAGCAGCCCCCTTCCTTTTTTCCTATAAATAAGGGCTCAATGTAAGCAAATGGCACCTTTGGTCATTTTATGCTATTGGAATCCGAAATTCCCTTGAGAGAGCAGCTTTCTCTTCTCTTTCTTCTCCTCTTGCTTGTTCTTGAGGTTAAGACCCTTTTCCTTATCATTGGAGCCTCCAATGTGGTGGAACTTGGCTTATCTTCCTAGCTTCCTCTAGCTAGTGGAGTGGCGCCTAGCTTAGGAATTATTTTTCTGCAATTTACATTCTGCCATTTACCTTCTTGCAATTTACAATTCTGGTTCTTAGTTTATGCTTTAATTTTCAGCCCCTTTCCCCTTTAATTTTGGTCATTTTCGTTTTGCCCTTTCTTCCATTTCTGCACTTTATTTTCAGCCTTTAATTCTTGCAATCACCTTCCCCAATTCCCTCTTTATATTCTGCAAATTTATGTTTCCTCTTCTTTCCATTTTTATGCACAATTTTGTGCTACATTGAACACAATTTTGAGGAGCTCCCAAAACTGCTCTGAATTTTGAGCTTCAATCCTACCTCCAACTAGGTCCATCCTCCTCCTCCCAAGTGGGTTGTATTACCAGGGCTCGCCCCGTTGAGGTCGACCTCGACCCCAGAAACCTGTTCAAGGGCCCGTTCTGGAGCTTTTGCAGCAACGCCAAGGATCGGAGCAGCCAGGTGAGGAAACCGACCTGCGTGGTCCCGAGCCCGCCTCCGCCGCCGAGAAGGATTTGAGAAATCGAAACCTTGCGCGTGCGCGTCATCGAAAGAACGTGCCCGACTGACGCAAAAAGGAGGAGGTGCAACACGAGCACTTCCCAGGAGGTCACCCATCCCAGTACCACTCTCGCCCAAGCACGCTTAACTGCGGAGTTCTGATGGGATCCGGTTCATTAGTGCTGGTATGATCGCACTAGTCAAGTGTGGCGTGATCAACTGCTACTAGTCAAGTGTGGCGCGATCAACTGCTTTATACCTTCGCCAGGACGCCGCGCGCGCTTCAAGCGATCATAACTTTCTGTCCGGGATGAATCTCGAGGCCCGGGAGGCGCCGCTGGAAAGCTCGTCCCGAGCCCGCCGCTGTCCCAACCCGGCCTCGCCCGGTTGAGGTCAACCTCGACCCTAGAAACCTGTTCCAGGGCCCGTTTCGGAGCTTTTGCAGCAACGCCAAGGATCGGAGCCGCCGGGTGAGGAAACCGACCTGCCGCGGTCCCAGGCCCGCCTCCGCCGCCGAGAAGCATTTGAGAAATCAAAACCTTGCGCGTGCGCGCCACCGAAAGAACAAGTCCGACTGACGCAAAAGGAGGAGGTGCAACACGAGGACTTCCCAGGAGGTCACCCATCCCAGTACTACTCTCGCCCAAGCACGCTTAACTGCGGAGTTCTGATGGGATCCGGTGCATTAGTGCTGGTATGATCGCACCTGTCAAGTTTGGCGCGATCAACTGCTTTATGACTTCGCAAGGGCCGCCGCGCGCGCTTCAAACGATCATAACTTTCCGTCCGGGATGAATCTCGAGGCCCGGGAGGCGCCGCTGGAAAGCTCGTCCCGAGCCCGCCGCTGTCCCAACCCGGCCTCGCCCGGTTGAGGTCGACCTCGACCCCAGAAACCTGTTCCGCGGCCCGTTTCGGAGCTTTTACAACAACGCCAAGGATCGGAGCCGCCGGGTGACGAAACCAACCTGCCGCGGTCCCTGGCCCGCCTCCGCCGCCAAGAAGGAATTGAGAAATCGAAACCTTGCGCGTGCGCGCCATCGAAAGAACGTGCCCGACTGACGCAAAAAGGAGGAGGTGCAACACGAGGACTTCCCAGGAGGTCACCCATCCCTGTACCACTCTCGCCCAAGCACGCTTAACTGCGGAGTTCTGATGGGATCCGGTTCATTAGTGCTGGTATGATCGCACTAGTCAAGTGTGGCGTGATCAACTGCTACTAGTCAAGTGTGGCGCGATCAACTGCTTTATACCTTCGCCAAGACGCCGCGCGCGCTTCAAGCGATCATAACTTTCTGTCCGGGATGAATCTCGAGGCCCGGGAGGCGCCGCTGGAAAGCTCGTCCCGAGCCCGCCGCTGTCCCAACCTGGCCTCGCCCGGTTGAGGTCGACCTCGACCCCAGAAACCTGTTCCGGAGTCGGAGCTTTTGCAGCAACGCCAAGGATCGGAGCCGCCGGGTGAGGAAACCGACCTGCCGCGGTCCCAGGCCCGCCTCCGCCGCCGAGAAGGATTTGAGAAATCAAAACCTTGCGCGTGCGCGCCACCGAAAGAACAAGTCCGACTGACGCAAAAGGAGGAGGTGCAAGACGAGGACTTCCCCGGAGGTCACCCATCCCAGTACTACTCTCGCCCAAGCACGCTTAACTGCGGAGTTCTGATGGGATCCGGTGCATTAGTGCTGGTATGATCGCACCTGTCAAGTTTGGCGCGATCAACTGTTTTATGCCTTCGCCAGGCCGCCGCGCGCGCTTCCAACGATCATAACTTTCCGTCCGGGATGAATCTCGAGGCCCAGGAGGCGCCGCTGGAAAGCTCGTCCCGAGCCCGCCGCTGTCCCTACCCGGCCTCGCCCGGTTGAGGTCGACCTCGACCCCAGAAAAATGTTCCGCGGCCCGTTTCGGAGCTTTTACAACAACGCCAAGCAAAGGAGCCGCCGGGTGAGGAAACCAACCTTCCGCGGTCCCTGGCCCGCCTCCGCCGCCAAGAAGGATTTGAGAAATCGAAACCTTGCGCGTGCGTGCCACCGAAAGAACGAGCCCGACTGACGCAAAAAGGAGGAGGTGCAACACGAGGACTTCCCAGGAGGTCACCCACCGAGTACTCCTCTCGCCCAAGCACGCTTAACTGCGGAGTTCTGATGGAATCCGGTGCATTAGTGCTCGTATGATCGCACCTATCAAGTGTGGCGCGATCAACTGGTTTATGCCTTCGCCAAGACGCCGCGCGCGCTTCAAACGATCATAACTTTCTGTCCGGGATGAATCTCGAGGCCCGGGAGGCGCCGCTGGAAAGCTCGTCCCGAGCCCGCCGCTGTCCCAACCCGGCCTCGCCCGGTTGAGGTCAACCTCGACCCTAGAAACCTGTTCCAGGGCCCGTTTCGGAGCTTTTGCAGCAACGCCAAGGATCGGAGCCGCCGGGTGAGGAAACCGACCTGCGTGGTCCCGAGCCCGCCTCCGCCGCCGAGAAGGATTTGAGAAATCGAAACCTTGCGCGTGCGCGCCACCGAAAGAACGAGCCCGACTGACGCAAAAAGGAGGAGGTGCAACACGAGGACTTCCCAGGAGGTCACCCACCCAGTACTACTCTCGCCCAAGCACGCTTAACTGCGGAGTTCTGATGGGATCCGGTTCATTAGTCCTAGTATGATCTCACTAGTCAAGTGTGGCGTGATCAACTGCTACTAGTCAAGTGTGGCGCGATCAACTGCTTTATACCTTCGCAAGGACGCCGCGCGCGCTTCAAGCGATCATAACTTTTTGTCCGGGATGAATCTCGAGGCCCGGGAGGCACCGCTGGAAAGCTCGTCCCGAGCCCGCCGCCGTCCCAACCAGGGCTCGCCTAGTTGAGGTCGACCTCGACCCCAGAAACCTGTTCCGGGGCCTGTTTCGGAGCTTTTGCAGCAACGCCAAAGATCGGAGCCGCCAGGTGAGGAAACCGACCTGCGTGGTCCCGAGCCCGCCTCCGCCGCCGAGAAGGATTTGAGAAATCGAAACCTTGCGCGTGCGCGCCACTGAAAGAACGAGCCCGACTGACGCAAAAAAGGAGGAGGTGCAACACGAGGACTTCCCAGGAGGTCACCCATCCCAGTACTACTCTCGCCCAACCACGCTTAACTGCGGAGTTCTGATGGGATCCGGTTCATTAGTGCTGGTATGATCGCACTAGTCAAGTGTGGCGCGATCAACTGCTTTATACCTTCGCAAGGACGCCGCGCGCGCTTTAAGCGATCATAACTTTCTGTCCGGGATGAATCTCGAGGCCCGGGAGGCGCCGCTGGAAAGCTCGTCCTGAGCCCGCCGCCGTCCCAACCCGGGCTCGCCCGGTTAAGGTCGGCCTCGACCCCAGAAACCTGTTCCGGGGCCCGTTTCGGAGCTTTTGCAGCAACGCCAAGGATCGGAGCCGCCGGGTAAGGAAACAGACCTGCAGCGGTCCCAGGCCCGCCTCCGCCGCCGAGAAGGATTTGAGAAATCGAAAGCTTGCGCGAGCGCGCCACCGAAAGAACGAGCCCGACTGACGCAAAAAGGAGGAGATGCAACACGAGGACTTCCCAGGAGGTCACCCATCCCAGTGCCACTCTCGCCCAAGCACGCTTAACTGCGGAGTTCTGATGGGATCCGGTTCGTTAGTGCTGGTATGATCGCAGTAGTCAAGTGTGGCGTGATCAACTGCTACTAGTCAAGTGTGGCGCGATCAACTGCTTTATACCTTCGCCAGGACGCCGCGCGCGCTTCAAGCGGTCATAACTTTCTGTCCGGGATGAATCTCGAGGCCCGGGAGACGCCGCTGGAAAGATCGTCCCAAGCCCGCCGCCGTCCCAACCGGGGCTCGCCCGGTTGAGGTCTTCCTCGACCCTAGAAACCTGTTCCGGGGTCCGTTTCGGAGCTTTTGCAGCAACGCCAAGGATCGGAGCCGCCGGGTGAGGAAACCGACCTACAGCGGTCCCGGGTTGCCTCCGCCGCCGAGAAGGATTTGAGAAATCGAAACCATGCGCGTGCGCGCCACCGAAAGAACAAGCCCGACTGACGCAAAAAGGAGGAGGTGGAACACGAGGACTTCCCAGGCGGTCACCCATCCCAGTACTACTCTCGCCCAAGCACGCTTAACTGCGGAGTTCTGATCGGATCCGGTGCATTAGTACTGGTATGATCGCACCTGTCAAGTGTGCCGCGATCAACTGCTTTATGCCTTCGCCAGGCCGCCACGCGCGCTTCAAGCGATCATAACTTTCTGTCCGGGATGAATCTCGAGGCCCGGGAGGCGCCGCTGGAAAGCTCGTCCCGAGCCCGCCGCCGTCCAAATCAGGGCTCGCCCAGTTGAGGTAGACCTCGACCCTAGAAACCGGTTTCGGGCCCCGTTTCGGAGCTTTTGCAGCAACGCCAAGGATCGGAGCCGCCGGGTGATGAAACCGACCTGCGTGGTCCCGGGCCCGCCTCCGCCGCTGAGAATGATTTGAGAAATCGAAACCTTGCGCGTGCGCGCCACCGAAAGAACGAGCCCGACTGACACAAAAAGGAGGAGGTGCAACACGAGGATTTCCCAGGAGGTCACCCATCCCAGTACCACTCTCGCCCAAGCACGCTTAACTGCGGAGTTCTGCTGGGATCCGGTGCATTAGTGCTGGTATCATCGCAACTGTCAAGTGTGGCGCGATCAACTTGTTTATGCCTTCGCCAGGCCGCCGCGCGCGCTTCACACGATCATAACTTTCTGTCCGGGATGAATCTCGAGGCCCGGTAGGCGCCGCTTGAAAGCTCGTCCCGAGCCCGCCGCCGTCCCAACCAGGGCTCGCCTAGTTGAGGTCGACCTCGACCCCAGAAACCTGTTCCGGGGCCCGTTTCGGAGCTTTTGCAGCAACGCCAAGGATCGGAGCCGCCAGGTGAGGAAACCGACCTGCGTGGTCCCAAGCCCGCCTCCGCCGCCGAGAAGGATTTGAGAAATCAAAACCTTGCGCGTGCCTGCCACCGAAAGAACGAGCCCGACTGACGCAAAAAGGAGGAGGTGCAACACGGGGACTTCCCAGGAGGTCACCCATCCATGTACCACTCTCGCCCAAGCACGCTTAACTGCGGAGTTCTGATGGGATCCGGTTCATTAGTGCTGGTATGATCGCACTAGTCTAGTGTGGCGCGATCAACTGCTTTATACCTTCGCCAGGCCGCCGCGCGCGCTTCACACGATCATAACTTTCTGTCCGGGATGAATCTCGAGGCCCGGTAGGCGCCTCTGGAAAGCTCGTCCCGAGCCCGCCGCCGTCCCAACCCGGGCTCGCCCGGTTGAGGTCGACCTCGACCCCAGAAACCTGTTCCGGGGCCCGTTTCGGAGCTTTCGCAGTAACGCCAAGCATCGGAGCCGTCGGGTGAGGACACACACCTGCCGCGGTCCCGGGCCCGCCTCCGCCGCTGAGAAGGATTTGAGAAATCGAAACCTTGCGCGTGCGCGCCACCGAAAGAACAAGCCCGACTGACGCAAAAAGGAGGAGGTGCAACACGAGGACTTCGTAGGAGGTCACCCATCCCAGTACTACTCTCGCCCAAGCACGCTTAACTGCGGAGTTCTGATGGGATCCGGTGCATTAGTGCTGGTATGATCGCACCTGTCAAGTGTGGCGCGATCAACTGCTTTATGCCTTCGCAAGGCCGCCGCGCGCGCTTTAAGCGATCAGAACTATCTGTCCGGGATGAATCTCGAGGCCCGGGAGGCGCCGCTGGAAAGCTCGTCCCGAGCCCGCCGCCGTCCCAACCAGGGCTCGCCCGGTTGATGTCGACCTCGACCCCAGAAACCTGTTCGTGGGCCCGTTTCGGAGCTTTTGCAGCAACGCCAAGGATCGGAGCCGCCGGGTGAGGAAACCGACCTGCCGCGGTTCTGGACCAGCCTCCGCCGCCGAGAAGGATTTGAGCAATCGGAACCTTGCGCGTGCGCGCCACCGAAAGAACAAGCCCGACTGACGCAAAAAGGAGGAGGTGCAACACGAGGACTTCCCAGGAGGTCACCCATCCCAGTACTACTTTCGCCCAAGCACGCTTAACTGCGGAGTTCTGATCGGATCCGGTGCATTAGTGCTGGTATGATCGCACCTGTCAAGTGTGGCGCGATCAACTGCTTTATGCCTTCGCAAGGCCGCCGCGCGCGCTTCAAACGATCATAACTTTCTGTCCGGGATGAATCTCGAGGCCCAGGAGGCGTCGCTGGAAAGCTCGTCCCGAGCCCGCCGCCGTCCCAACCAGGGCTCGCCCAGTTAAGGTCGACCTCAACCCCAGAAACCTGTTCCGGGGCCCGTTTTGGAGCTTTTGCAGCAACGCCAAGGATCGGAGCCACCGGGTGAGGAAACCGACCTGCCGCGGTCCTGGGCCCGCCTCCGTCGCTGAGAAGGATTTGAGAAATCAAAACCTTGCGCGTGCGC
Source organism: Canavalia gladiata (assembly GCA_037954105.1). Lineage (NCBI taxonomy): Eukaryota > Viridiplantae > Streptophyta > Magnoliopsida > Fabales > Fabaceae > Canavalia > Canavalia gladiata. The sequence goes on along the minus strand of CM075661.1, from coordinate 26,552,812 downwards.
GCCACTGAAAGAGCAAGCCCGACTGACGCAAAAAGGAGGAGGTGCAACACGAGGACTTCCCAGGAGGTCACCCATCCCAGTACTACTCTCGCCCAAGCACGCTTAACTGCGGAGTTCTGATGGGATCCGGTGCATTAGTGTTGGCATGATCGCCAGGCCGCCGCGCGCGCTTCAAACGATCATAACTTTCTGTCCGGGATGAATCTCAAGGCCCGGGAGGCACCGCTGGAAAGCTCGTCCCGAGCCCGCCGCCGTCCCAACCAGGGCTCGCCCGGTTGTTGTCGACCTCGACCCCAGAAACCTGTTCTTGGGCCCGTTTCGGAGCTTTTGCAGCAACGCCAAGGATTGGAGCCGCCGGGTGAGGAAACCGACATGCCGCGGTCTCGGGCCCGCCTCCGCCGCCGAGAAGGATTTGAGAAATCGAAACCTTGCGCGTGCGCGCCACCGAAAGAACAAGCCCGACTGACGCAAAAAGGAGGAGGTGCAACACGAGGACTTCCCAGGAGGTCACCCATCCCAGTACTACTCTCGCCCAAGCACGCTTAACTGCGGAGTTCTGATCGGATCTGGTGCATTAGTGCTGGTATGATCGCACCTGTCAAGTGTGGCGCGATCAACTGCTTTATGCCTTCGCCAGGCCGTCGCGCGCGCTTCACAAGATCATAACTTTCTGTCCGGGATGAATCTCGAGGCCCGGGAGGCGCCGCTGGAAAGCTCGTCCTGAGCCCGCCGCCGTCCCAACCAGGGCTCGCCCAGTTGAGGTCGACCTCGACCCTAGAAACCTGTTTCGAGGCCCGTTTCGGAGCTTTTGCAGCAACGCCAAGGATCGGAGCCGCCGGGTGAGGAAACCGACCTGCCGCGGTCCCGGGCCAGCCTCCGCCGCCGTGAAGGATTTGAGAAATCGAAACCTTGCGCGTGCGCGCCACTGAAAGAACAAGCCCGACTGACGCGAAAAGGAGGAGGTGCAACACGAGGACTTCCCAAGAGGTCACCCATCCCAGTACTACTCTCGCCCCAGCACGCTTAACTGCGGAGTTCTGATCGGATCCGGTGCATTAGTGCTGGTATGATCGCACCTGTCAACTGTGGCGCGATCAACTGCTTTATGCCTTCGCCAGGCCGCCGCGCGCGCTTCACACGATCATAACTTTCTGTCCGGGATGAATCTCGAGGCCCGGGAGGCGCCGCTGGAAAGGTGACGCAAAAGGAGGAGGTGCAACACGAGGACTTCCCAGGAGGTCACCCATCCCAGTACTACTCTCGCCCAAGCATGCTTAACTTCGGAGTTCTGATCGGATCCGGTGCATTAGTGCTGGTATGATCGCACCTGTCAACTGTGGCGCGATCAACTGCTTTATGCCTTCACCAGGCCGCCGCGCGCGCTTCACACGATCATAACTTTCTGTCCGGGATGAATCTCGAGGCCCGGGAGACGCCGCTGGAAAGGTGACGCAAAAGGAGGAGGTGCAACACGAGGACTTCCCAGGAGGTCACCCATCCCAGTACTACTCTCGCCCAAGCACGCTTAATTGCGGAGTTCTAATCGGATTCGGTGCATTAGTGCTGGTATGATCGCACCTGTCAAGTGTGGCGCGATCAACTGCTTTATGCCTTCGCCAGGCCGCCGCGCGCGCTTCAAGCGATCATAACCTTCTCTCCGGGATGAATCTCGAGGCCCAGGAGGCGCCGCTGGAAAGCTCGTCCCGAGCCCGCCGCCGTCCCAACCAGGGCTAGCCGGTTGAGGTCGACCTCGACCCCAAAAACCTGTTTCGGGGCCCGTTTCGGAGCTTTTGCAGCAACGCAAAGGACCGGAGCCGCCGGGTGAGGAAACCGACCTGCTGCGGTCCTGGGCCCGCCTCCGCTGCCGAGAAGGATTTGCGAAATCAAAAACTTGCGCGTGCGCGCCACCGAAAGAACAAGCCCGACTGACGCAAAAGGAGGAGGTGCAACACGAGGACTTCCTAGGAGGTCACCCATCCCAGTACTACTCTAGCCCAAGCACGCTTAACTGCGGAGTTCTGATGGGACCCAGTGCATTAGTGCTGGTATGATCGCACCTGTCAAGTGTGGCGCGATCAATTGCTTTATGCCTTCGCCAGGCCGCCGCGCGCGCTTCAAACGATCATAACTTTCTGTCCGGGATGAATCTCAAGGCCCGGGAGGCACCGCTGGAAAGCTCGTCCTGAGCCCGCCGCCGTCCCAACCAGGGCTCGCCCGGTTGTTGTCGACCTCGACCCCAGAAACCTGTTCTTGGGCCCGTTTCGGAGCTTTTGCAGCAACGCCAAGGATTGGAGCCGCCGGGTGAGGAAACCGACATGCCGCGGTCCCGGGCCCGCCTCCGCCGCCGAGAAGGATTTGAGAAATCGAAACCTTGCGCGTGCGCGCCACCGAAAGAACAAGCCCGACTGACGCGAAAAGGAGGAGGTGCAACACGAGGACTTCCCAGGAGGTCACCCATCCCAGTACTACTCTCGCCCAAGCACGCTTAACTGCGGAGTTCTGATCGGATCCGGTGCATTAGTGCTGGTATGATCGCACCTGTCAAGTATGGCCCGATCAACTGCTTTATGCCTTCGCCAGGCCGCCGCGCGCGCTTCAAACGATCATAACTTTCTGTCCGGGATGAATCCAGAGGCCCGGGAGGCGCCGCTGGAAAGGTCGTCCCGAGCCCGCCGCCGTCCCAACCAGGGCTAGCCCGGTTGAGGTCGACCACGACCCCAGAAACCGGTTCCGGGGCCGTTTCGGAGCTTTTGCAGCAACGCCAAGGATCGGAGCCGCCAGGTGAGGAAATCGACCTGTCGCGGTCCCGGGCCCGCCTCCGGCGCCGAGAAGGATTTGAGGAATCGAAACCTTGCGCATGCGCGCCACCGAAGGAACAAGCCCGACTTACGCAAAAAGGACGAGGTGCAACACGAGGACTTCCCAGGAGGTCACCCATCCCAGTACTACTCTCGCCCAAGCACGCTTAATTGCGGAGTTCTGATCGGATCCGGTGCATTAGTGCTGGTATGATCGCACCTGTCAAGTGTGGCGCGATCAACTGCTTTATGCCTTCGCCAGGCTGCCGCGCGCGCTTCAAACGATCATAACTTTCTGTCCGGGATGAATCTCGAGGCCCGGGAGGCGCCGCTGAAAGCTCGTCCCGAGCCCGCCGCCGTCCCAACCTGGGCTTGCCCGGTTGAGGTCGACCTCGACCCCAGAAAGCTGTTCCGGGGCCGCTTTGAAGCTTTTGCAGCAACGCCAAGGATCGGAGCCGCCGGGTGAGGAAACCGACCTGCTGCGGTCTCGGGCCCGCCTCCGCCGCCGAGAAGGATTTGAGAAATCGAAACCTTGCGCGTGCGCGCCACCGAAAGTACAAGCCCGACTGACGCAAAAAGGACGACGTGCAACACGAGGACTTCCCAGGAGGTCACCCATCCCAGTACTACTCTCGCCCAAGCACGCTTAATTGCGGAGTTCTGATCGGATCCGGTGCATTAGTGCTGGTATGATCGCACCTGTCAAGTGTGGCGCGATCAACTGCTTTATGCCTTCGCCAGGCCGCCGCGCGCGCTTCAAACGATCATAACTTTCTGTCCGGGATGAATCTCGAGGCCCGGGAGGCGCCGCTGAAAGCTCGTCCCGAGCCCGCCGCCGTCCCAACCAGGGCTTGCCCGGTTGAGGTCGACCTCGACCCCAGAAAGCTGTTCCGGGGCCGCTTTGAAGCTTTTGCAGCAACGCCAAGGATCGGAGCCGCCGGGTGAGGAAACCGACCTGCTGCGGTCTCGGGCCCGCCTCCGCCGCCGAGAAGGATTTGAGAAATCGAAACCTTGCGCGTGCGCGCCACCGAAAGTACAAGCCCGACTGACGCAAAAAGGACGACGTGCAACACGAGGACTTCCCAGGAGGTCACCCATCCCGGTACCACTCTCGCCATGGCACGCTTAACTGCGGAGTTTTGATCGGATCCGGTGCATTAAAGCTGGTATGATCGCACCTGTCAAGTGTGGCGCGATCAACTGCTTTATGCCTTCGCCAGGCCGTCGCGCGCGCTTCAAACGATCATAACTTTCTGTCCGGGATGAATCTCGAGGCCCGGGAGGCGCCGCTGAAAGCTCGTCCCGAGCCCGCCGCCGTCCCAACCAGGGCTTGCCCGGTTGAGGTCGACCTCGACCCCAGAAAGCTGTTCCGGGGCCGCTTTGAAGCTTTTGCAGCAACGCCAAGGATCGGAGCCGCCAGGTGAGGAAATCGACCTGTCGCGGTCCCGGGCCCGCCTCCGGCGCCGAGAAGGATTTTAGGAATCGAAACCTTGCGCATGCGCGCCACCGAAAGAACAAGCCCGACTGACGCAAAAAGGACGAGGTGCAACACGAGGACTTCCCAGTAGGTCACCCATCCTAGTACTACTCTCGCCCAAGCACGCTTAACTGCGGCGTTCTGATGGGATCCGGTGCATTAGTGCTGGTATGATCGCACCTGTCAAGTGTGGCGCGATCAACTGCTTTATGCCTTCGCCAGGCCGCCGCGCGCGCTTCAAACGATCATAACTTTCTATCCGAGATGAATCTCGAGGCCCGGGAGGCGGCGCTGGAAAGCTCGTCCTGAGCCCGCCGCCGTCCCAACCAGGGCTCGCCCGATTGAGGTCGACCTTGACCCCAGAAACCTGTTCTTGGGCCCGTTTCGGAGCTTTTGCAGCAACGCCAAGGATCGGAGCCGCCGGGTGAGGAAACCGACCTGCTGCGGTCCCGGTCCCGCCTCTGCCGCCGAGAAGGATTTGAGCAATCGAAACCATGCGCGTGCACGCCACCGAAAGAACAAGCCCGACTGACGCAAAAAGGAGGACGTGCAACACGAGGACTTCCCAGGAGGTCACCCATCCCAGTACTACTCTCGCCCAAGCACGCTTAACTGCGGAGTTGTACTACTCTCGCCCAAGCACGCTTAACTGCGGAGTTCTCATCGGATCCGGTGCATTAGTGCTGGTAAGATCGCACCTGTCAAGTGTGGCGCGATCAACTGCTTTATGCCTTCGCCAGGCCGCCGCGCGCGCTTTAAACGATCATAACTTTTTGTCCGGGATGAATCTCGAGGCCCGGGAGGCGCCGCTGGAAAGCTCGTCCCGAGCCCGCCGTCGTCCCAACCAGGGCTCGCCCAGTTGAGGTCGACCTCGACCCCAGAAACCTGTTTCGGGGCCCGTTTCGGAGCTTTTGCAGCAATGCCAAGGATCGGAGCCGCCGGGTGAGGAAACCGACCTGCCGCGGTCCTGGGCCTGCCTCCGCCGCCGAGAAGCATTTGAGAAATCAAAACCTTGCGCGTGCGCGCCACCGAAAGAACAAGCCCGACTGACGCAAAAGGAGGAGGTGCAACACGAGGACTTCCCAGGAGGTCACCCATCCCAGTACTACTCTCGCCCAAGCACGCTTAACTGCGGAGTTCTGATGGGATCCGGTGCATTAGTGCTGGTATGATCGCACCTGTCAAGTGTGGCGCGATGAACTGCTTTATGCCTTCGCCAGGCCGCCGCGCGCGCTTCAAACGATCATAACTTTCTGTCCGGGATGAATCTCAAGGCCCGGGAGGCGCCGCTGGAAAGCTCGTCCCGAGCCCGCCGCCGTCCCAACCAGGGCTCGCCCGGTTGTCGTCGACCTCGACCCCAAAAACCTGTTCTTGGGCCCGTTTCGGAGCTTTTACAGCAACGCCAAGGATCGGAGCCGCCGGCTGAGGAAACCAACCTGCCGCGGTCCCGGGCCTGCCTCCGGCGCCGAGAAGGATTTGAGAAATCGAAACATTGCGCGTGCGCGCCACCGAAGGAACAAGCCCGACTGACGCAAAAAGGAGGAGGTGCAACACGAGGACTTCCCAGGAGGTCACCCATCCCAGTACTACTCTCGCCCAAGCACGCTTAACTGCGGAGTTCTGATGGGATCCGGTGCATTAGTGCTGGTATGATCGCACCTGTCAAGTGTGGCGCGATCAACTGCTTTATGCCTTCGCCAGGCCGCCGCGCGCGCTTCAAACGATCATAACTTTCTGTCCGGGATGAATCTCAAGGCACGGGAGGCGCCGCTGGAAAGCTCGTCCCGAGCCCGCCGCCGTCCCAACCAGGGCTCGCCCAGTTGAGGTCGACCTTGACCCCAGAAACCTGTTTCGGGGCCCGTTTCGGAGCTTTTGCAACAACGCCAAGGATCGGAGCCGCCGGGTGAGGAAACCGACCTGCCGCGGTCCTGGGCCCGCCTCTGCCGCCGAGAAGGATTTGAGAAATGAAAACCTTGCGCGTGCGCGCCACCGAAAGAATAAGCCCGACGGACGCAAAAGGAGGAGGTGCAACACGAGGACTTCCCAGGAGGTCACCCATCCCAGTACTACTCTCGCCCAAGCACGCTTAACTGCGGAGTTCTGATGGGATCCGGTGCATTAGTGCTGGTATGATCGCACCTGTCAAGTGTGGCGCGATCAACTGCTTTATGCCTTCGCCAGGCCGCCGCGCGCGCTTCAAACGATCATAACTTTCTGTCCGGGATGAATCTCAAGGCCCGGGAGGCGCCGCTGGAAAGCTCGTCCCGAGCCCGCCGCCGTCCCAACCAGGGCTCGCCCGGTTGTCGTCGACCTCGACCCCAGAAACCTGTTCTTGGGCCCGTTTCGGAGCTTTTGCAGCAACGCCAAGGATCGGAGCCGCCGGCTGAGGAAACCAACCTGCCGCGGTCCCGGGCCTGCCTCCGGCGCCGAGAAGGATTTGAGAAATCGAAACCTTGCGCGTGCGCGCCACCGAAAGAACAAGCCCGACTGACGCAAAAAGGAGGAGGTGCAACACGAGGACTTCCCAGGAGGTCACCCATCCCAGTACTACTCTCGCCCAAGCACGCTTAGCTGCGGAGTTCTGATCGGATCCGGTGCATTAGTGCTGGTATGATCGCACTTGTCAAGTGTGGCGCGATCAACTGCTTTATGCCTTCGCCAGACCGCCGCGCGCGCTTTAAACGATCATAACTTTCTATCCGAGATGAATGTCGAGGCCCGGGAGGCGCCGCTGGAAAGCTCGTCCTGAGCCCGCCGCCGTCCAAACCAGGGCTCGCCCGATTGAGGTCGACCTCGACCCCAGAAACCTGTTCTTGGGCCCGTTTCGGAGCCTTTGCAGCAACGCCAAGGATCAGAGCCGCCGGCTGAGGAAACCGACCTGCCGCGGTTCCGGGCCCGCCTCCGCCGCCGAGAAGGATTTGAGAAATCGAAACCTTGCGCGTGAGCGCCACCGAAAGAACAAGCCCGACTGACGCAAAAAGGAGGACGTGCAACACGAGGACTTCCCAGGAGGTCACCCATCCCAGTACTACTCTCGCCCAAGCACGCTTAACTGCGGAGTTGTACTACTCTCGCCCAAGCACGCTTAACTGCGGAGTTCTGATCGGATCCGGTGCATTAGTGCTGGTATGATCGCACCTGTCAAGTGTGGCGCGATCAACTGCTTTATGCCTTCGCCAGGCCGCCGCGCGCGCTTCACACGACCATAACTTTCTGTCCGGGATGAATCTCGAGGCCCGGGAGGCGCCGCTGGAAAGGTCGTCCCGAGCCCGCCGCCGTCCCAACCCGGGCTCGCCCGGTTGTCGTCGACCTCGACCCCAGAAACCTGTTCTTGGGCCCGTTTCGGAGCTTTTGCTGCAACGCCAAGGATCAGAGCCGCCGGCTGAGGAAACCGACCTGCCGCGGTTCCGGGCCCGCCTCCGCCGCCGAGAAGGATTTGAGAAATCGAAACCTTGCGCGTGAGCGCGACCGAAAGAACAAGCCCGACTGACGCAAAAAGGAGGAGGTGCAACACGAGGACTTCCCAGGAGGTCACCCATCCCAGTACTACTCTCACCCAAGCACGCTTAACTGCGGAGTTCTGATCGGATCCGGTGCATTAGTGCTGGTATGATCGCACCTGTCAAGTGTGGCGCGATCAACTGCTTTATGCCTTCGCCAGGCCGCCGCGCGCGCTTCAAACGATCATAACTTTCTGTCAGGGATGAATCTCATGGCCCGGGAGGCGCCGCTGGAAAGCTCGTACCGAGCACGCCGCCGTCCCAACCAGGGCTCGCCCGGTTGTCGTCGACCTCGACCCCAAAAACCTGTTCTTGGGCCCGTTTCGGAGCTTTTGCAGCAACGCCAAGGATCGGAGCCGCCGGCTGAGGAAACCAACCTGCCGCGATCCCAGGCCTGCCTCCGGCGCCGAGAAGGATTTGAGAAATCGAAACCTTGCGCGTGCGCGCCACCGAAGGAACAAGCCCGACTGACGCAAAAAGGAGGAGGTGCAACACGAGGACTTCCCAGGAGGAAACCCATCCCAGTACTACTCTCGCCCAAGCACGCTTAACTGCGGAGTTCTGATGGGATCCGGTGCATTAGTGCTGGTATGATCGCAATTGTCAAGTGTGGCGCGATCAACTGCTTTATGCCTTCGCCAGGCCAACGCGCGCTTCAAACGATCATAACTTTCTGTCCGGGATGAATCTCAAGGCCCGGGAGGCGCCGCTGGAAAGCTCGTCCTGAGCCCGCCGCCGTCCCAACCAGGGCTCGGCCGGTTGTCGTCGACCTCGACCCCAGAAACCTGTTCTTGGGCCCGTTTCGGAGCTTTTGCTGCAACGCCAAGGACCGGAGCAGCCGGGTGAGGACACCGACCTGCCGCGGTCCCGGGCCCGCCTCCGATGTCGAGAAGGATTTGAGAAATCGAAACCTTGCGCGTGCGCGCCACCGAAAGAACAAGCCCGACTGACGCAAAAGGAGGAGGTGCAGCACGAGGACTTGCACGGAGGTCACCCATCCCAGTACTACTCTCGCCCAAGCACGCTTAACTGCGGAGTTCTGATCGGATCCGGTGCATTAGTGCTGGTATGATCGCACCTGTCAAGTGTGGCGCGATCAACTGCTTTATGCCTTCGCCAGGCCGCCGCGCGCGCTTCAAACGATCATAACTTTCTGTCCGGGATGAATCTCAAGGCACGGGAGGCGCCGCTGGAAAGCTCGTCCCGAGCCCGCCGCCGTCCCAACCAGGGCTCGCCCAGTTGAGGTCGACCTTGACCCCAGAAACCTGTTTCGGGGCCCGTTTCGGAGCTTTTGCAGCAACGCCAAGGATCGGAGCCGCTGGCTGAGGAAACCGACCTGCCGCGGTCCTGGGCCCGCCTCCGCCGCCGAGAAGGATTTGAGAAATCAAAACCTTGCGCGTGCGCGCCACCGAAAGAATAAGCCCGACGGACGCAAAAGGAGGAGGTGCAACACGAGGACTTCCCAGGAGGTCACCCATCCCAGTACTACTCTCGCCCAAGCACGCTTAACTGCGGAGTTCTGATGGGATCCGGTGCATTAGTGCTGGTATGATCGCACCTGTCAAGTGTGGCGCGATCAATTGCTTTATGCCTTCGCCAGGCCGCCGCGCGCGCTTCAAACGATCATAACTTTCTGTCCGGGATGAATCTCAAGGCCCGGGAGGCGCCGCTGGAAAGCTCGTCCCGAGGCCGCCGCCGTCCCAACCAGGGCTCGCCCGGTTGTCGTCGACCTCGACCCCAGAAACCTGTTCTTGGGCCCGTTTCGGAGCTTTTGCAGCAACGCCAAGGATCGGAGCCGCCGGCTGAGGAAACCAACCTGCCGCGGTCCCGGGCCTGCCTCCGGCGCCGAGAAGGATTTGAGAAATCGAAACCTTGCGCGTGCGTGCCACCGAAAGAACAAGCCCGACTGACGCAGAAAGGAGGAGGTGCAACACGAGGACTTCCCAGGAGGTCACCCATCCCAGTACTACTCTCGCCCAAGCACGCTTAACTGCGGAGTTCTGATCGGATCCGGTGCATTAGTGCTGGTATGATCGCACCTGTCAAGTGTGGCGCGATCAACTGCTTTATGCCTTCGCCAGGCCGCCGCGCGCGCTTCATTAGATCATAACTTTCTGTCCGGGTTGAATCTCGAGGCCCGGGAGGCGCCGCTGGAAAGCTCGTCCCGAGCTCGCCGCATTCCCAACCAGGGCTCGCCCGGTTGACGTCGACCTCGACCCCAGAAACCTGTTCTTGGGCCCGTTTCGGAGCTTTTGCAGCAACGCCAAGGATCGGAGCCGCCGGGTGAGGAAACCGACCTACCGCGGTCCCTAGCCCCCCTCCGGCGCCGAGAAGGATTTGAGAAATCGAAACCTTCCGCGTGCGCGCCGCCGAAAGAACAAGCCCGACTGACGCAAAAAGGAGGAGGTGCAACACGAGGACTTCCCAGGAGGTCACCCATCCCAGTACTACTCTCGCCCAAGCACGCTTAACTGCGGAGTTCTGATGGGATCCGGTGCATTAGTGCATGTATGATCGCACCTGTCAAGTGTGGCGCGATCAACTGCTTTATGCCTTCGCCAGGCCGTCGCGCGGGCTTTAAACGATCATAACTTTCTGTCCGGGATGAATCTCGAGGGCCGAGAGGCGCCGCAGGAAAGCTCGTCCTGAGCCCGCCGCCTTGCCAACAGGGCTTGCCCGGTTGAGGTCGACCTCGACCCCAGAAACCTGTTCCGGGGTCGTTTCGGAGCTTTTGCAGCAACGCCAAGGATCCGAGCCGCCGGGTGAGGAAACCGACCAGCCGCGGTCCCGGGCCCCCCTCCGGCGCCGAGAAGGATTTGAGAAATCGAAACCTTGCGCGTGTGCGCCATCGAAAGAACAAGCCCGACTGACGCAAAAAGGTCGAGGTGCAACTTGAGGACTTCCCAGGAGGTCACCCATCCCAGTACTACTCTCGCCCAAGCACGCTTAACTGCGGAGTTCTGATGGGATCCGGTGCATTAGTGCTGGTATGATCGCACCTGTCAAGTGTGGCGCGATCAACTGCTTTATGCCTTCGCCAGGCCGCCGCGCGCGCTTCAAACGATCATAACTTTCTATCCGAGATGAATCTCGAGGCCCGGGATGCGCCTCTGGAAAGCTCGTCCTGAGCCCGCCGCCGTCCCAACCGGGGCTCGCCCGATTGAGGTCGACCTCGACCCCAGAAACCTGTTCCGGGGCCCGTTTCAGAGCTTTTGCAGCAACGCCAAGGACCGGAGCAGCCGGGTGAGGAAACTGACCTGCCGCGGTCCCGGGCCCGCCTCCGCCGTCGAGAAGGATTTGAGAAATCGAAACCTTGCGCGTGCGCGCCACCGAAAGAACAAGCCCGACTGACGCAAAAGGAGGAGGTGCAGCACGAGGACTTCCCAGGAGGTCACCCATCCCAGTACTACTCTCGCCCAAGCACGCTTAACTGCGGAGTTCTGATCGGATCCGGTGCATTAGTGCTGGTATGATCGCACCTGTCAAGTGTGGCGCGATCAACTGCTTTATGCCTTCGCCAGCCCGCCGCGCGCGCTTCACACGATCATAACTTTCTGTCCGGGATGAATCTCGAGGCCCGGGAGGCGCCGCTGGAAAGGTCGTCCCGAGCCCGCCGCCGTCCCAACCAGGGCTCGCCCAGTTGAGGTCGACCTCGACCCCAGAAACCTGTTTCGGGGCCCGTTTCGGAGCTTTTGCAGCAACACCAAGGATCGGAGCCGCCGGGTGAGGAAACCGACCTGCCGCGGTCCTGGGCCCTCCTCCGCCGCCGAGAAGGATTTGAGAAATCAAAACCTTGCGCGTGCGCGCCACCGAAAGAACAAGCCCGACTGACGCAAAAGGAGGAGGTGCAACACGAGGACTTCCCTGGAGGTCACCCATCCCAGTACTACTCTCGCCCAAGCACGCTTAACTGCGGAGTTCTGATGGGATCCGGTGCATTAGTGCTGGTATGATCGCACCTGTCAAGTGTGGCGCGATCAACTGCTTTATGCCTTCGCCAGGCCGCCGCGCGCGCTTCAAACGATCATAACTTTCTGTCCGGGATGAATCTCAAGGCCCGGGAGGCGCCGCTGGAAAGCTCGTCCCGAGCCCGCCGCCGTCCCAACCAGGACTCGCCCGGTTGTCGTCGACGTCGACCCCAGAAACCTGTTCTTGGGCCCATTTCGGAGCTTTTGCTGCAACGCCAAGGATCAGAGCCGCCGGCTGAGGAAACCGACCTGCCGCGGTTACGGGCCCGCCTCCGCCGCCGAGAAGGATTTGAGAAATCGAAACCTTGCGCGTGCGCGCCACCGAAAGAACAAGCCCGACTGACGCAAAAAGGAGGAGGTGCAACACGAGGACTTCCCAGGAGGTCACCCATCCCAGTACTACTCTCGCCCAAGCACGCTTAACTGCGGAGTTCTGATCGGATCCGGTGCATTAGTGCTGGTATGATCGCACCTGTCAAGTGTGGCGCGATCAACTGCTTTATGCCTTCGCAAGGCCGCCGCGCGCGCTTCAAACGATCATAACTTTCTGTCCGGGATGAATCTCAAGGCCCGGGAGGCGCCGCTGGAAAGCTCGTCCCGAGCCCGCCGCCGTCCCAACCAGGGCTCGCCTGGTTGTCGTCGACCTCGACCCCACAAACCTGTTCTTGGGCCCGTTTCGGAGCTTTTGCAGCAACGCCAAGGATCGGAGCCGCCGGCTGAGGAAACCAACCTGCCGCGGTCCCGGGCCTGCCTCCGGCGCCGACAAGGATTTGAGAAATCGAAACCTTGCGCGTGCGCGCCACCGAAAGAACAAGCCTGACTGACGCAAAAAGGAGGAGGTGCAACACGAGGACTTCCCAGGAGGTCACCCATCCCAGTACTACTCTCGCCCAAGCACGCTTAACTGCGGAGTTCTGATCGGATCCGGTGCATTAGTGCTGGTATGATCGCACCTGTCAAGTGTGGCGCGATCAACTGCTTTATGCCTTCGCAAGGCCGCCGCGCGCGCTTCACACGATCATAACTTTCTGTCCGGGATGAATCTCGAGGCCCGGGAGGCACCGCTGGAAAGGTCGTCCCGAGCCTGCCGCCGTCCCAACCAGGGCTCGCCCAGTTGAGGTCGACCTCGACCCCAGAAACCTGTTTCGGGGCCCGTTTCGGAGCTTTTGCAGCAACGCCAAGGATCGGAGCCGCCGGGTGAGGAAACCGACCTGCCGCGGTCCTGGGCCCGCCTCCGCCGCCGAGAAGGATTTGAGAAATCAAAACCTTGCGCGTGCGCGCCACCGAAAGAACAAGCCCGACTGACGCAAAAGGAGGAGGTGCAACACGAGGACTTCCCAGGAGGTCACCCATCCCAGTACTACTCTCGCCCAAGCACGCTTAACTGCGGAGTTCTGATGGGATCCGGTGCATTAGTGCTGGTATGATCGCACCTGTCAAGTGTGGCGCGATCAACTGCTTTATGCCTTCGCCATGCCGCCGCGCGCGCTTCAAACGATCATAACTTTCTGTCCGGGATGAATCTCAAGGCCCGGGAGGCGCCGCTGGAAAGCTCGTCCCGAGCCCACCGCCGTCCCAACCAGGGCTCGGCCGGTTGTCGTCGACCTCGACCCCAGAAACCTGTTCTTGGGCCCGTTTCGGAGCTTTTGCTGCAACGCCAAGGATCAGAGCCGCCGGCTGAGGAAACCGACCTGCCGCGGTTCCGGGCCAGCCTCCGCCGCCGAGAAGGAATTGAGAAATCGAAGCCTTGCGCGTGCGCGCCACCGGAAGAACAAGCCCGACTGACGCAAAAAGGAGGAGGTGCAACACGAGGACTTCCCAGGAGGTCACCCATCCCAGTACTACTCTCGCCCAAGCACGCTTAACTGCGGAGTTTTGATCGGATCCGGTGCATTAGTGCTGGTATGATCGCACCTGTCAAGTGTGGCGCGATCAACTTCTTTATGCCTTCGCCAGGCCGCCGCGCGCGCTTCACAAGATCATAACTTTCTGTCCGGGTTGAATCTCGAGGCCCGGGAGGCGCCGCTGGAAAGGTCGTCCCGAGCCCGCCGCCGTCCCAACCAGGGCTCGCCCAGTTGAGGTCGACCTCGACCCCAGAAACCTGTTTCAGGGCCCGTTTCGGAGCTTTAGCAGCAACGCCAAGGATCGGAGCCGCCGGGTGATGAAACCGACCTGCCGCGGTCCTGGGCCCACCTCCGCCGCCGAGAAGGATTTGAGAAATCAAAACCTTGCGCGTGCGCGCCACCGAAAGAACAAGCCCGACTGACGCGAAAGGAGGAGGTGCAACACGAGGACTTCCCAGGAGGTCACCCATCCCAGTACTACTCTCGCCCAAGCACGCTTAACTGCGGAGTTCTGATGGGATCCGGTGCATTAGTGCTGGTATGATCGCACCTGTCAAGTGTGGCGCGATCAACTGCTTTATGCCTTCGCCATGCCGCCGCGCGCGCTTCAAACGATCATAACTTTCTGTCCGGGATGAATCTCAAGGCCCGGGAGGCGCCGCTGGAAAGCTCGTCCCGAGCCCGCCGCCGTCCCAACCAGGGCTCGGCCGGTTGTCGTCGACCTCGACCCCAGAAACCTGTTCTTGGGCCCGTTTCGGAGCTTTTGCTGCAACGCCAAGGATCAGAGCCGCCGGCTGAGGAAACCGACCTGCCGCGGTTCCGGGCCAGCCTCCGCCGCCGAGAAGGATTTGAGAAATCGAAACCTTCCGCGTGCGCGCCACCGAAAGAACAAGCCCGACTGACGCAAAAAGGAGGAGGTGCAACACGAGGACTTCCCAGGAGGTCACCCATCCCAGTACTACTCTCGCCCAAGCACGCTTAACTGCGGAATTCTGATCGGATCCGGTGCATTAGTGCTGGTATGATCGCACCTGTCAAGTGTGGCGCGATCAACTGCTTTATGCCTTCGCCAGGCCGCCGCGCGCGCTTCAAAAGATCATAACTTTCTGTCCGGGTTGAATCTCGAGGCCCGGGAGGCGCCGCTGGAAAGGTCGTCCCGAGCCCGCCGCCGTCCCAACCAGGGCTCGCCCAGTTGAGGTCGACCTCGACCCCAGAAACCTGTTTCAGGGCCCGTTTCGGAGCTTTAGCAGCAACGCCAAGGATCGGAGCCGCCGGGTGATGAAACCGACCTGCCGCGGTCCAGGGCCCACCTCCGCCGCCGAGAAGGATTTGAGAAATCAAAACCTTGCGCGTGCGCGCCACCGAAAGAACAAGCCCGACTGACGCAAAAGGAGGAGGTGCAACACGAGGACTTCCCAGGAGGTCACCCATCCCAGTACTACTCTCGCCCAAGCACGCTTAACTGCGGAGTTCTGATCGGATCCGGTGCATTAGTGCTGGTATGATCGCACCTGTCAAGTGTGGCGCGATCAACTGCTTTATGCCTTCGCCAGGCCGCCGCGCGCGCTTCAAACGATCATAACTTTCTATCCGAGATGAATCTCGAGGCCCGGGATGCGCCTCTGGAAAGCTCGTCCTGAGCCCGCCGCCGTCCAACCGGGGCTCGCCCGATTGAGGTCGACCTCGACCCCAGAAACCTGTTCTTGGGCCCGTTTCGGAGCTTTTGCAGCAACGCCAAGGATCGGAGCCGCAGGGTGAGGAAACCGACCTGCCGCGGTCCCTGGCCCCCCTCGGCGCCGAGAAGGATTTGAGAAATCGAAACTTTCCGCGTGCGCGCCACCGAAAGAACAAGCCCGACTGACGCAAAAAGGAGGAGGTGCAACACGAGGACTTCCCAGGAGGTCACCCATCCCAGTACTACTCTCGCCCAAGCACGCTTAACTGCGGAGTTCTGATGGGATCCGGTGCATTAGTGCATGTATGATCGCACCTGTCAAGTGTGGCGCGATCAACTGCTTTATGCCTTCGCCAGGCCGCCGCGCGCGCTTCAGACGATCATAACTTTCTGTCCGGGATGAATCTCGAGGGCCGAGAGGCGCCGCTGGAAAGCTCGTCCTGAGCCCGCCGCCGTCCCAACAGGGCTTGCCCGGTTGAGGTCGACCTCGACCCCAGAAACCTGTTCCGGGGTCGTTTCGGAGCTTTTGCAGCAACGCCAAGGATCAGAGCTGCCGGGTGAGGAAACCGACCTGCCGCGGTCCCGGGCCCTCCTCCGGCGCCGAGAAGGATTTGAGAAATCGAAACCTTGCGCGTGTGCGCCATCGAAAGAACAAGCCCGACTGACGCAAAAAGGGCGAGGTGCAACATGAGGACTTCCCAGGAGGTCACCCATCCCAGTACTACTCTCGCTCAAGCACGCTTAACTGCGTAGTTCTGATGGGATCCGGTGCATTAGTGTTGGTATGATCGCACCTGTCAAGAGTGGCGCGATCAACTGCTTTATGCCTTCGCCAGGCCGCCGCGCGCGCTTCAAACGATCATAACTTTCTATCCGAGATGAATCTCGAGGCCCGGGATGCGCCTCTGGAAAGCTCGTCCTGAGCCCGCCGCCGTCCCAACCGGGGCTCGCCCGATTGAGGTCGACCTCGACCCCAGAAACCTGTTCTTGGGCCCGTTTCGGAGCTTTTGCAGCAACGCCAAGGATCGGAGCCGCTGGCTGAGGAAACCAACCTGCCGCGGTCCCGGGCCTGCCTCCGGCGCCGAGAAGGATTTGAGAAATCGAAACCTTGCGCGTGCGCGCCACCGAAAGAACAAGCCTGACTGACGCAAAAAGGAGGAGGTGCAACACGAGGACTTCCCAGGAGGTCACCCATCCCAGTACTACTCTCGCCCAAGCACGCTTAACTGCGGAGTTCTGATCGGATCCGGTGCATTAGTGCTGGTATGATCGCACCTGTCAAGTGTGGCGCGATCAACTGCTTTATGCCTTCGCCAGGCCGCAGCGCGCGCTTCAAACGATCATATCTTTCTGTCCGGGATGAATCTCAAGGCCCGGGAGGCGCCGCTGGAAAGCTCGTCCCGAGCCCGCCGCATTCCCAACCAGGGCTCGCCCGGTTGACGTCGACCTCGACCCCAGAAACCTGTTCTTGGGCCCGTTTCGGAGCTTTTGCAGCAACGCCAAGGATCAGAGCCGCCGGCTGAGGAAACCGACCTGCCGCGGTCCCGGGCCCGCGCCGCTGCCGAGAAGGATTTTAGAAATCGAAACCTTGCGCGTGCGCGGCACCGAAAGAACAAGCCCGACTGACACAAAAAGGAGGAGGTGCAACACGAGGACTTCCCAGTAGGTCACCCATCCCAGTACTACTCTCGCCCAAGCACGCTTAACTGCGGAGTTCTGATCGGATCCGGTGCATTAGTGCTGGTATGATCGCACCTGTCAAGTGTGGCGCGATCAACTGCTTTATGCCTTCGCCAGGCCGCCGCGCGCGCTTTACACGATCATAACTTTCTGTCCGGGATGAATCTCGTGGCCCGGGAGGCGCCGCTGGAAAGGTCGTCCCGAGCCCGCCGCCGTCCCAACCAGGGCTCGCCCAGTTGAGGTCGACCTCGACCCCAGAAACCTGTTTCGGGGCCCGTTTCGAAGCTATTGAAGCAACGCCAAGGATCGGAGCCGCCGAGTGAGGAAACCGACCAGTCGCGGTCCTGGGCCCGCCTCCGCCGCCGAGAAGGATTTGAGAAATCAAAACCTTGCGCGTGCGCGCCACGGATAGAACAAGCCCGACTGACGCAAAAGGAGGAGGTGCAACACGAGGACTTCCCAGGAGGTCACCCATCCCAGTACTACTCTCGCCCAAGCACGCTTAACTGCAGACTTCTGATCGGATCCGGTGCATTAGTGCATGTATGATCGCACCTGTCAAGTGTGGCGCGATCAACTGCTTTATGCCTTCGCCAGGTCGCCGCGCGCGCTTCATACGATCATAACTTTCTGTCCGGGATAAATCTCGAGGCCCGAGAGGCGCAGCTGGAAAGCTCGTCCTGAGCCCGCCGCAGTCCCAACCAGGGCTTGCCCGGTTGAGGTCCACCTCGACCCAACAAACCTTTTCCGGGGCCGTTTCGGAACTTTTGCAGCAACGCCAAGGATCAGAGCCGCCGGGTGAGGAAACCGACCTGCCGCGGTCCCGGGCCCGCCTCCGGCGCCGAGAAGGATTTGAGAAATCGAAACCTTGCGCGTGCGCGCCACCGAAAGAACAAGCCCCACTGACGCAAAAAGGAGGAGGTGCAACACGAGGACTTCCCAGGAGGTCACCCATCCCAGTACTACTCTCGCCCAAGCACGCTTAACTGCGGAGTTCTGATGGGATCCGGTGCATTAGTGCATGTATGATCGCACCTGTCAAGTGTGGCGCGATCAACTCTTTATGCCTTCGCCAGACCGCCGCGCGCGCTTCAAACGATCATAACTTTCTGTCCGGGATGAATCTCGAGGCCCGAGAGGCGCCGCTGGAAAGCTCGTCCTGAGCCCGCCGCCGTCCCAACAGGGCTTGCCCGGTTGAGGTCGACCTCGACCCCAGAAACCTGTTCCGGGGTCGTTTCGGGGCTTTTGCAGCAACGCCAAGGATCGGAGCCGCCAGGTGAGGAAACCGACCTGCCGCGGTCCCGGGCCCGCCTCCGGCGCCGAGAAGGATTTGAGAAATCAAACCTTGCGCGTGCGCGCCATCGAAAGAACAAGCCGGCTGACGCAAAAAGGGCGAGGTGCAACATGAGGACGTCCCAGGAGGTCACCCATCCCAGTACTACTCTCGCCCAAGCACGCTTAACTGCGGAGTTCTGATGGGATCCGGTGCATTAGTGCTGGTATGATCGCACCTGTCAAGTGTGGCGCGATCAACTGCTTTATGCCTTCGCCAGGCCGCCGCGCGCGCTTTAAACGATCATAACTTTCTATCCGAGATGAATCTCGAGGCCCGGGAGGCGCCTCTGGAAAGCTCGTCCTGTGCCCGCCGCCGTCCCAACCGGGGCTCGCCCGATTGAGGTCGACCTCGACCCCAGAAACCTGTTCCGGGGCCCGTTTCAGAGCTTTTGCAGCAACGCCAAGGACCGGAGAAGCCGGGTGAGGAAACCGACCTGCCGCGGTCCCGGGCCTTCCTCCGCCGTCGTGAAGGATTTGAGAAATCGAAACCTTGCGCGTGCGCGCCACTGAAAGAACAAGCCCGACTGACGAAAAAAGGAGGAGGTGCAACACGAGGACTTCCCAGGAGGTCACCCATCCCAGTACTACTCTCGCCCAAGCACGCTTAACTGCGGAGTTCTGATGGGATCCGGTGCATTAGTGCTGGTATGATCGCACCTGTCAAGTGTGGCGCGATCAACTTCTTTATGCCTTCGCCAGGCCGCCGAGCACGCTTCAAGCGATCATAACTTTCTGTCCGGGATCTCGAGGCCAAGCAGGCGCCGCTGGAAAGCTCGTCCCGAGCCCGCCGCCGTCCCAACCAGGGCTCGCCCGGTTGATGTCGACCTCGACCCCCGAAACCTGTTCTTGGGCCCGTTTCGGAGCTTTTGCAGCAACGCTAAGGATCGGAGCCGCCGGGTGAGGAAACCGACCTGCCGCAGTCCCGGGCCCGCCTCCGGCGCCGAGAAGGATTTGAGAAATCGAAACCTTGCGCGTGCGTGCAACCGAAAGAACAAGCCCGACTGACGCAAAAAGGAGGAGGTGCAACACGAGGACTTCCCAGGAGTTCACCCATCCCAGTACTACTCTCGACCAGTTGAGGTCGACCTCGACCCAAGAAACATGTTCCGGGGCCCGTTTCGGAGCTTTTGCAGCAACGCCAAGGATCGGAGCCGCCGGGTGAGGAAACCGACCTGCCGCGGTCCTGGGCCCGCCTCCGCCGCCGAGAAGCATTTGAGAAATCAAAACCTTGCGCGTGCGCGCCACCGAAAGAACAAGCCCGACTGACGCAAAAGGAGAAGGGGCAACACGAGGACTTCCCAGGAGGCCACCCATCCCAGTAATACTCTCTTCCAAGCACGCTTAACTGCGGAGTTCTGATCGGATCCGGTGCATTAGTGCAGGTATGATCGCACCTGTCAAGTGTGGCGCGATCAACTGCTTTATGCTTTCGCCAGGCCGCCGCGCGCGCTTCAAACGATCATAACTTTCTGTCCGGGATGAATCTCAAGGCCCGGGAGGCGCCGCTGGAAAGCTCGTCCCGAGCCTGCCGCATTCCCAACCAGGCCTCGCCCGGTTGACGTCGACCTCGACCCCAGAAACCTGTTCTTGGGCCCGTTTCGGAGCTTTTGCAGCAACGCCAAGGATCGGAGCCGCCGGGTGAGGAAACCGACCTGCCGCGGTCCCTGGCCCGCCTCTGGCGCCGAGAAGGATTTGAGAAATCGAAACCTTGCGCGTGCGCGCCACCGAAAGAACAAGCCTGACTGACGCAAAAAGGAGGAGGTGCAACACGAGGACTTCCCAGGAGGTCACCCATCCCAGTATTACTCTCGCCCAAGCACGCTAACTGCGGAGTTCTGATGGGATCCGGTGCATTAGTGCATGTATGATCGCACCTATCAAGTGTGGCGCGATCAACTGCTTTATGCCTTCGCCAGGCCGCCGCGCGCGCTTTAAACGATCATAACTTTCTGTCCGGGATGAATCTCGAGGCCCGAGAGGCGCCGCTGGAAAGCTCGTCTTGAGCCCGCCGCCGTCCCAATCAGGGCTTGCCCGGTTGAGGTCGACCTCGACCCCAGAAACCTGTTCCGGGGCCGTTTCAGAGCTTTTGCAGCAACGCCAAGGATCGGAGCCGCCGGGTGAGGAAACCGACCTGCCGCGGTCCCGGGCCCGCCTCCGGCGCCGAGAAGGATTTGAGAAATCGAAACCTTGCGCGTGCGCGCCATCGAAAGAACAAGCCCGATTGACGCAAAAAGGGCGAGGTGCAACATGTGGACTTCCTCAGGAGATCACCGATCCCAGTACTACTCTCGCCCAAGCACGCTTAACTGCGGAGTTCTGATGGGATCGAGTGCATTAGTGCTGGTATTATCGCACTTGTCAAGTGTGGCGCGATCAACTGCTTTATGCCTTCGCCAGGCCGCCGCGCGCGCTTCAAACGATCATAACTTTCTATCCGAGATGAATCTCGAGGCCCGGGAGGCGCCTTTGGAAAGCTCGTCCTGAGCCCGCCGCTGTCCCAACCGGGGCTCGCCCGATTGAGGTCGACCTCGACCCCAGAAACCTGTTCCGGGGCCCGTTTCAGAGCTTTTGCAGCAACGCCAAGGACCGGAGCAGCCAGGTGAGGAAACCGACCTGCCGCGGTCCCGGGCCCGCCTCCGCCGTCGAGAAGGATTTGAGAAATCAAAACCTTGCGCGTGCGCGCCACTGAAAGAACAAGCCCGACTGACGAAAAAAGGAGGAGGTGCAACATGAGGACTTCCCAGGAGGTCACCCATCCAAGTACTACTCTCGCCCAAGCACGCTTAACTGCGGAGTTCTGATAGGATCCGGTGCATTAGTGCTGGTATGATTGCACCTGTCAAGTGTGGCGCGATCAACTGCTTTATGCCTTTGCCAGGCCGCCAAGCACGCTTCAAGCGATCATAACTGTCTGTCCAGGATGAATCTCGAGGCCAAGGAGGCGCCGCTGGAAAGCTCGTCCCGAGCCCGCCACCGTCCCAACCAGGGCTCGCCCGGTTGACGTCGACCTCGACCCCAGAAACCTGTTCTTGGGCCCGTTTCGAAGCTTTTGCAGCAACGCCAAGGATCGGAGCCGTCGGGTGAGGAAACCGACCAGCCGCGGTCCAGGGCCCGCCTCCGGCGCCGAAAAGGATTTGAGAAATCTAAACCTTGCGCATGCGCGCCACCGAAAGAACAAGCCCGACTGACGCAAAAAGGACGAGGTGCAATACGAGGACTTCCCAGGAGGTCACCAATCCCAGTACTACTCTCGCCCAAGCTCGCTTAACTGCGGAGTTCTGATGGGATCCGGTGCATTAGTGCTGGTATGATCGCACCTGTCAAGTGTAGTGCGATCAACTGCTTTATGCCTTCGCCAGGCCGCCGCGCGCGCTTCAAACGATCATAACTTTCTGTCCGGGATGAATCTCAAGGTCCGGGAGGCGCCGCTGGAAAGCTCGTCCCGAACCCGCCGCCGTCCCAACCAGGGCTCGCCCGGTTGACGTCGACCTCGACCCCAAAAACCTGTTCATGGGCCCGTTTCGGAGCTTTTGCAGCAACGCCAAGGATCGGAGCCGCCGGGTGAGGAAATCGACCTGCCGCGGTCCCCGGCCTGCCTCCGCCGCCGAGAAGGATTTGAGAAATCGAAACCTTGCGCGTGAGCGCCACCGAAAGAACAAGCCCGACTGACGCAAAAAGGAGGAGGTGCAACACGAGGACTTCCCAGGAGGTCACCCATCCCAGTACTACTCTCGCCCAAGCACGCTTAACTGCGGAGTTTTGATCGGATCCGGTGCATTAGGCCTGGTATGATCGCACCTGTCAAGTGTGGCGCGATTAACTGCATTATGCCTTCGCCAGGCCGCCGCGCGCGCTCCAAACAATCATAACTTTCTGTCCGGGATGAATCTCGAGGCCCGGGAGGCGCCGCTGAAAGCTCGTCCCGAGCCCGCCGCCGTCCCAACCGGGGCTTGCCCGGTTGAGGTCGACCTCGACCCCGGAAGCCTTTTCCGGGGCCGCTTCGGAGCTTTTGCAGCAACGCCAAGGATCGGAGCCGCCGGGTGAGGAAACTGACCTGCCGCGATCCCGGGCTCGCCTCCGCCGCCGAGAAGGATTTGAGAAATCGAAACCTTGCGCGTGCGCGCCACCGAAAGTACAAGCCCGACTGACGCAAAGAGGACGAGGTGCAACACGAGGACTTCCCAGGAGGTCACCCATCCCAGTACTACTCTCGCCCAAGCACGCTTAACTGCGAAGTTCTGATGGGATCCGGTGCATTAGTGCTGGTATGATCGCACCTGTAAAGTGTGGCGCGATCAACTGCTTTATGCCTTCGCCAGGCCGCCGCGCGCGCTTCAAGCGATCATAACTTTCTGTCTGGGATGAATCTCGAGGCCCAGGAGGCGCCGCTGGAAAGCTCGTCCCGAGCCCGCCGCCGTCCCAACCCGGGCTAGCCCGGTTGAGGTCGGCCTTGACCCCAAAAACCTGTTTCGGGGCCCGTATCGGAGCTTTTGCAGCAACGCCAAGGATCGGATCCGCCGGGTGAGGAAATTGACCTGCCGCAGTCCCGGGCCCGCGTATGCCGCCGACAAGGTTTTGCGAAATCGAAACCATGCGCGTGCGCGCCACCGAAAGAACATGCCCGACTGACGCAAAAAGGAGGAGGTGCAACACGAGGACTTCCCAGGAGGTCACCCATCCCAGTACTACTCTCGCCCAAGCACGCTTAACTGCGGAGTTCTGATAGGATCCGGTGCATTAGTGCTGGTATGATCGCACCTGTCAAGTGTGGCACGATCAACTGCTTTATGCCTTCGGCAGGCCGCCGCGCGCGCTTCAAACGATCATAACTTTCTGTCCGGGATGAATCTCAAGGCCCGGGAGGCGCCGCTGGAAAGCTCATCCCGAACCCGCCGCCGTCCCAACTAGGGCTCGCCCGGTTGACGTCGACCTCGACCCCAAAAACCTGTTCATGGGCCCGTTTCGGAGCTTTTGCAGCAACGCCAAGGATCAGAGCCGCCGGGTGAGGAAATCGACCTGCCGCGGTCCCCGGCCTGCCTCCGCCGCCGAGAAGGATTTGAGAAATCGAAACCTTGCGCGTGAGCGCCACCGAAAGAACAAGCCCGACTGACGCAAAAAGGAGGAGGTGCAACACGAGGACTTCCCAGGAGGTCACCCATCCCAGTACTACTCTCGCCCAAGCACGCTTAACTACGGAGTTTTGATCGGATCCGGTGCATTAGTGCTGGTATGATCGCACCTGTCAAGTATGGCGCGATCAACTGCTTTATGCCTTCGCCAGGCCGCCGCGCGCGCTCCAAACAATCATAACTTTCGGTCCGGGATGAATCTCGAGGCCCGGGAGGCGCCGCTGAAAGCTCGTCCCGAACCCGCCGCCGTCCCAACCCGGGCTCGCCCGGTTGACGTCGACCTCGACCCCAAAAACCTGTTCACGGGCCCGTGTCGGAGCTTTTGCAGCAACGCCAAGGATCGGAGCCGCCGGCTGAGGAAACCGACCTGCCGCGGTCCCGGGCCCGCCTCCGGTGCCGAGAAGGATTTGAGAAATCGAAACCTTGCGCGTGCGAGCCACCGAAAGAAGAAGCCCGACTGACGCAAAAAGGACGAGGTG
Organism: Canavalia gladiata; assembly: GCA_037954105.1. NCBI lineage: Eukaryota > Viridiplantae > Streptophyta > Magnoliopsida > Fabales > Fabaceae > Canavalia > Canavalia gladiata. The sequence goes on along the minus strand of CM075661.1, from coordinate 26,528,927 downwards.
CAACACGAGGACTTCCCAGGAGGTCACCCATCCCAGTACTACTCTCGCCCAAGCACGCTTAACTGCGGAGTTCTGATGGGATCCGTTGCGTTAGTGCTGGTATGATCGCACCTGTCAAGTGTGGCGCGATCAACTGCTTTATGCCTTCGCCAGGCCGCCGCGCGCGCTTCAAGCGATCATAACTTTCTGTCCGGGATGAATCTCGAGGCCCAGGAGGCGCCGCTGGAAAGCTCGTTCCGAGCCCGCCGCCGTCCCAACCCGGGCTAGCCCGGTTGAGGTCGACCTCGACCCCAAAAACCTGTTTCGGGGCCCGTTTCGGAGCTTTTGCAGCAACGCCAAGGATCAGATCCGCCGGGTGAGGAAATTGACCTGCCGCGGTCCCGGGCCCGCGTCTGCCGCCGAGAAGGTTTTGAGAAATCGAAACCATGCGCGTGCGCGCCACCGAAAGAACATGCCCGACTGACGCAAAAAGGAGGAGGTGCAACACGAGGACTTCCCAGGAGGTCACCCATCCCAGTACTACTCTCGCCCAAGCACGCTTAACTGCGGAGTTCTGATGGGATCCGGTGCATTAGTGCTGGTATGATCGCACCTGTCAAGTGTGGCGCGATCAACTGCTTTATGCCTTCGGCAGGCCGCCGCGCGCGCTTCAAACGATCATAACTTTCTGTCCGGGATGAATCTCAAGGCCCGGGAGGCGCCGCTGGAAAGCTCGTCCCGAACCCGCCGCCGTCCCAACCCGGGCTCGCCCGGTTGACGTCGACCTCGACCCCAAAAACCTGTTCATGGGCCCGTTTCAGAGCTTTTGCAGCAACGCCAAGGATCGGAGCCGCCGGGTGAGGAAATCGACCTGCCGCGGTCCCCGGCCTGCCTCCGCCGCCGAGAAGGATTTGAGAAATCGAAACCTTGCGCGTGAGCGCCACCGAAAGAACAAGCCCGACTGACGCAAAATGGAGGAGGTGCAACACGAGGACTTCCCAGGAGGTCACCCATCCCAGTACTACTCTCGCCCAAGCACGCTTAACTGCGGAGTTCTGATCGGATCCGGTGCATTAGTGCTGGTATGATCGCACCTGTCAAGTGTGGCGCGATCAACTGCTTTATGCCTTCGCAAGGCCGCCGCGCGCGCTTCACACGATCATAACTTTCTGTCCGGGATGAATCTCGAGGCCTGGGAGGCGCCGCTGGAAAGGTCGTCCCGAGCCCGCCGCCGTCCCAACCAGGGCTCGTCTAGTTAAGGTCGACCTCGACCCCAGAAACCTGTTTCGGGGCCCGTTTCGGAGCTTTTGCAGCAACGCCAAGGATCGGAGCCGCCGGGTGAGGAAACCGACTTGCCGCGGTCCAAGGCCCGCCTCTGCCGCCGAGAAGGATTTGAGAAATCAAAACATTGCGCGTGCGCGCCACCGAAAGAACAAGCCCGACTGACGCAAAAGGAGAAGGTGCAACACGAGGACTTCCCAGGAGGTCACCCATCCCAGTACTACTCTCGCCCAAGCACGCTTAACTGCGGAGTTCTGATCGGATCCGGTGCTTTAGTGCTGGTATGATCGCACCTGTCAAGTGTGGCGCGATCAACTGCTTTATGCCTTCGCCAGGCCGCCGCGCGCGCTTTAAACGATCATAACTTTCTGTCCGGGATGAATCTCAAGGCCCGGGAGGCGCCGCTGGAAAGCTCGTCCCGAGCCTGCCGTATTCCGAACCAGGGCTCGCCCGGTTGGCGTCGACCTCGACCCCAGAAACCTGTTCTTGGGCCCGTTTCGGAGCTTTTGCAGCAACGCCAAGGATCGGAGCCGCCGGGTGAGGAAACCGACCTGCCGCGGTCCTGGGTCCGCCTCCGCCGCCGAGAAGGATTTGAGAAATCAAAACCATGCGCGTGCGCGCCACCGAAAGAACAAGCCCGACTGACGCAAAAGGAGAAGGGGCAACACGAGGACTTCCCAGGAGGCCACCCATCCCAGTAATACTCTCTTCCAAGCACGCTTAACTGCGGAGTTCTGATCGGATCCGGTGCATTAGTGCAGGTATGATCGCACCTGTCAAGTGTGGCGCGATCAACTGCTTTATGCTTTCGCCAGGCCGCCGCGCGCGCTTCAAACGATCATAACTTTCTGTCCGGGATGAATCTCAAGGCCCGGGAGGCGCCGCTGGAAAGCTCGTCTCGAGCCTGCCGCATTCCCAACCAGGGCTCGCCCGGTTGACGTCGACCTCGACCCCAGAAACCTGTTCTTGGGCCCGTTTCGGAGCTTTTGCAGCAACGCCAAGGATCGGAGCCGCCGGGTGAGGAAACCGACCTGCCGCGGTCCCTGGCCCGCCTCTGGCGCCGAGAAGGATTTGAGAAATCGAAACCTTGCGCGTGCGCGCCACCGAAAGAACAAGCCCGACTGACGCAAAAAGGAGGAGGTGCAACACGAGGACTTCCCAGGAGGTCACCCATCCCAGTATTACTCTCGCCCAAGCACGCTAACTGCGGAGTTCTGATGGGATCCGGTGCATTAGTGCATGTATGATCGCACCTGTCAAGTGTGGAGCGATCAACTGCTTTATGCCTTCGCCAGGCCGCCGCGCGCGCTTTAAACGATCATAACTTTCTGTCCGGGATGAATCTCGAGGCCCGAGAGGCGCCGCTGGAAAGCTCGTCTTGAGCCCGCCGCCGTCCCAATCAGGGCTTGCCCGGTTGAGGTCGACCTCGACCCCAGAAACCTGTTCCGGGGCCGTTTCAGAGCTTTTGCAGCAACGCCAAGGATCGGAGCCGCCGGGTGAGGAAACCGACCTGCCGCGGTCCCGGGCCCGCCTCCGGCGCCGAGAAGGATTTGAGAAATCGAAACCTTGCGCGTGCGCGCCATCGAAAGAACAAGCCCGATTGACGCAAAAAGGGCGAGGTGCAACATGTGGACTTCCTCAGGAGATCACCGATCCCAGTACTACTCTCGCCCAAGCACGCTTAACTGCGGAGTTCTGATGGGATCGAGTGCATTAGTGCTGGTATTATCGCACCTGTCAAGTGTGGCGCGATCAACTGCTTTATGCCTTCGCCAGGCCGCCGCGCGCGCTTCAAACGATCATAACTTTCTATCCGAGATGAATCTCGAGGCCCGGGAGGCGCCTCTGGAAAGCTCGTCCTGAGCCCGCCGCTGTCCCAACCGGGGCTCGCCCGATTGAGGTCGACCTCGACCCCAGAAACCTGTTCCGGGGCCCGTTTCAGAGCTTTTGCAGCAACGCCAAGGACCGGAGTAGCCAGGTGAGGAAACCGACCTGCCGCGGTCCCGGGCCCGCCTCCGCCGTCGAGAAGGATTTGAGAAATCAAAACCTTGCGCGTGCGCGCCACTGAAAGAACAAGCCCGACTGACGAAAAAAGGAGGAGGTGCAACATGAGGACTTCCCAGGAGGTCACCCATCCAAGTACTACTCTCGCCCAAGCACGCTTAACTGCGGAGTTCTGATAGGATCCGGTGCATTAGTGCTGGTATGATCGCACCTGTCAAGTGTGGCGCGATCAACTGCTTTATGCCTTTGCCAGGCCGCCAAGCACGCTTCAAGCGATCATAACTGTCTGTCCAGGATGAATCTCGAGGCCAAGGAGGCGCCGCTGGAAAGCTCGTCCCGAGCCCGCCGCCGTCCCAACCAGGGCTCGCCCGGTTGACGTCGACCTCGACCCCAGAAACCTGTTCTTGGGCCCGTTTCGAAGCTTTTGCAGCAACGCCAAGGATCGGAGCCGTCGGGTGAGGAAACCGACCAGCCGCGGTCCAGGGCCCGCCTCCGGCGCCGAAAAGGATTTGAGAAATCTAAACCTTGCGCATGCGCGCCACCGAAAGAACAAGCCCGACTGACGCAAAAAGGACGAGGTGCAACACGAGGACTTCCCAGGAGGTCACCCATCCCAGTACTACTCTCGCCCAAGCACGCTTAACTGCGGAGTTCTGATGGGATCCGGTGCATTAGTGCTGGTATGATCGCACCTGTCAAGTGTAGTGCGATCAACTGCTTTATGCCTTCGCCAGGCCGCCGCGCGCGCTTCAAACGATCATAACTTTCTGTCCGGGATGAATCTCAAGGTCCGGGAGGCGCCGCTGGAAAGCTCGTCCCGAACCCGCCGCCGTCCCAACCAGGGCTCGCCCGGTTGACGTCGACCTCGACCCCAAAAACCTGTTCATGGGCCCGTTTCGGAGCTTTTGCAGCAACGCCAAGGATCGGAGCCGCCGGGTGAGGAAATCGACCTGCCGCGGTCCCCGGCCTGCCTCCGCCGCCGAGAAGGATTTGAGAAATCGAAACCTTGCGCGTGAGCGCCACCGAAAGAACAAGCCCGACTGACGCAAAAAGGAGGAGGTGCAACACGAGGACTTCCCAGGAGGTCACCCATCCCAGTACTACTCTCGCCCAAGCACGCTTAACTGCGGAGTTTTGATCGGATCCGGTGCATTAGGCCTGGTATGATCGCACCTGTCAAGTGTGGCGCGATTAACTGCATTATGCCTTCGCCAGGCCGCCGCGCGCTCCAAACAATCATAACTTTCTGTCCGGGATGAATCTCGAGGCCCGGGAGGCGCCGCTGAAAGCTCGTCCCGAGCCCGCCGCCGTCCCAACCGGGGCTTGCCCGGTTGAGGTCGACCTCGACCCCGGAAGCCTGTTCCGGGGCCGCTTCGGAGCTTTTGCAGCAACGCCAAGGATCGGAGCCGCCGGGTGAGGAAACTGACCTGCCGCGATCCCGGGCCCGCCTCCGCCGCCGAGAAGGATTTGAGAAATCGAAACCTTGCGCGTGCGCGCCACCGAAAGTACAAGCCCGACTGACGCAAAGAGGACGAGGTGCAACACGAGGACTTCCCAGGAGGTCACCCATCCCAGTACTACTCTCGCCCAAGCACGCTTAACTGCGAAGTTCTGATGGGATCCGGTGCATTAGTGCTGGTATGATCGCACCTGTAAAGTGTGGCGCGATCAACTGCTTTATGCCTTCGCCAGGCCGCCGCGCGCGCTTCAAGCAATCATAACTTTCTGTCTGGGATGAATCTCGAGGCCCAGGAGGCGCCGCTGGAAAGCTCGTCCCGAGCCCGCCGCCGTCCCAACCCGGGCTAGCCCGGTTGAGGTCGGCCTTGACCCCAAAAACCTGTTTCGGGGCCCGTATCGGAGCTTTTGCAGCAACGCCAAGGATCGGATCCGCCGGGTGAGGAAATTGACCTGCCGCGGTCCCGGGCCCGCGTATGCCGCCGACAAGGTTTTGCGAAATCGAAACCATGCGCGTGCGCGCCACCGAAAGAACATGTCCGACTGACGCAAAAAGGAGGAGGTGCAACACGAGGACTTCCCAGGAGGTCACCCATCCCAGTACTACTCTCGCCCAAGCACGCTTAACTGCGGAGTTCTGATAGGATCCGGTGCATTAGTGCTGGTATGATCGCACCTGTCAAGTGTGGCACGATCAACTGCTTTATGCCTTCGGCAGGCCGCCGCGCGCGCTTCAAACGATCATAACTTTCTGTCCGGGATGAATCTCAAGGCCCGGGAGGCGCCGCTGGAAAGCTCATCCCGAACCCGCCGCCGTCCCAACTAGGGCTCGCCCGGTTGACGTCGACCTCGACCCCAAAAACCTGTTCATGGGCCCGTTTCGGAGCTTTTGCAGCAACGTCAAGGATCAGAGCCGCCGGGTGAGGAAATCGACCTGCCGCGGTCCCCGGCCTGCCTCCGCCGCCGAGAAGGATTTGAGAAATCGAAACCTTGCGCGTGAGCGCCACCGAAAGAACAAGCCCGACTGACGCAAAAAGGAGGAGGTGCAACACGAGGACTTCCCAGGAGGTCACCCATCCCAGTACTACTCTCGCCCAAGCACGCTTAACTACGGAGTTTTGATCGGATCCGGTGCATTAGTGCTGGTATGATCGCACCTGTCAAGTGTGGCGCGATCAACTGCTTTATGCCTTCGCCAGGCCGCCGCGCGCGCTCGAAACAATCATAACTTTCTGTCCGGGATGAATCTCGAGGCCCAGGAGGCGCCGCTGAAAGCTCGTCCCGAACCCGCCGCCGTCCCAACCCGGGCTCGCCCGGTTGACGTCGACCTCGACCCCAAAAACCTGTTCACGGGCCCGTGTCGGAGCTTTTGCAGCAACGCCAAGGATCGGAGCCGCCAGCTGAGGAAACCGACCTGCCGCGGTCCCGGGCCCGCCTCCGGCGCCGAGAAGGATTTGAGAAATCGAAACCTTGCGCGTGCGAGCCACCGAAAGAAGAAGCCCGACTGACGCAAAAAGGACGAGGTGCAACACGAGGACTTCCCAGGAGGTCACCCATCCCAGTACTACTCTCGCCCAAGCACGCTTAACTGCGGAGTTCTGATGGGATCCGTTGCGTTAGTGCTGGTATGATCGCACCTGTCAAGTGTGGCGCGATCAACTGCTTTATGCCTTCGCCAGGCCGCCGCGCGCGCTTCAAGCGATCATAACTTTCTGTCCGGGATGAATCTCGAGGCCCAGGAGGCGCCGCTGGAAAGCTCGTTCCGAGCCCGCCGCCGTCCCAACCCGGGCTAGCCCGGTTGAGGTCGACCTCGACCCCAAAAACCTGTTTCGGGGCCCGTTTCGGAGCTTTTGCAGCAACGCCAAGGATCAGATCCGCCGGGTGAGGAAATTGACCTGCCGCGGTCCCGGGCCCGCGTCTGCCGCCGAGAAGGTTTTGAGAAATCGAAACCATGCGCGTGCGCGCCACCGAAAGAACATGCCCGACTGACGCAAAAAGGAGGAGGTGCAACACGAGGACTTCCCAGGAGGTCACCCATCCCAGTACTACTCTCGCCCAAGCACGCTTAACTGCGGAGTTCTGATGGGATCCGGTGCATTAGTGCTGGTATGATCGCACCTGTCAAGTGTGGCGCGATCAACTGCTTTATGCCTTCGGCAGGCCGCCGCGCGCGCTTCAAACGATCATAACTTTCTGTCCGGGATGAATCTCAAGGCCCGGGAGGCGCCGCTGGAAAGCTCGTCCCGAACCCGCCGCCGTCCCAACCAGGGCTCGCCCGGTTGACGTCGACCTCGACCCCAAAAACCTGTTCATGGGCCCGTTTCAGAGCTTTTGCAGCAACGCCAAGGATCGGAGCCGCCGGGTGAGGAAATCGACCTGCCGCGGTCCCCGGCCTGCCTCCGCCGCCGAGAAGGATTTGAGAAATCGAAACCTTGCGCGTGAGCGCCACCGAAAGAACAAGCCCGACTGACGCAAAAAGGAGGAGGTGCAACACGAGGACTTCCCAGGAGGTCACCCATCCCAGTACTACTCTCGCCCAAGCACGCTTAACTGCGGAGTTCTGATCGGATCCGGTGCATTAGTGCTGGTATGATCGCACCTGTCAAGTGTGGCGCGATCAACTGCTTTATGCCTTCGCCAGGCCGCCGCGCGCGCTTCAAACAATCATAACTTTCTGTCCGGGATGAATCTCGAGGCCCGGGAGGCGCCGCTGAAAGCTCGTCCCGAGCCCGCCGCCGTCCCAACCAGGGCTTGCCCGGTTGAGGTCGACCTCGACCCCAGAAGCCTGTTCCGGGGCCGCTTCGGAGCTTTTGCAGCAACGCCAAGGATCGGAGCCGCCAAGTGAGGAAACCGACCTGCCGCGGTCCCGGGCCCGCCTCCGCCGCCGAGAAGGATTTGAGAAATCGAAACCTTGCGCGTGCGCGCCACCGAAAGTACAAGCCCGATGACGCATAGAGGACGAGGTGCAACACGAGGACTTCCCAGGAGGTCACCCATCCCAGTACTACTCTCGCCCAAGCACGCTTAACTGCGAAGTTCTAATGGGATCCGGTGCATTAGTGCTGGTATGATCGCACCTGTAAAGTGTGGCGCGATCAACTGCTTTATGCCTTCGCCAGGCCGCCGCGCGCGCTTCAAGCGATCATAACTTTCTGTCCGGGATGAATCTCGAGGCCCAGGAGGCGCCGCTGGAAAGCTCGTCCCGAGCCCGCCGCCGTCCCAACCAGGGCTAGCCCGGTTGAGGTCGACCTCGACCCCAAAAACCTGTTTCGGGGCCCGTTTCGGAGCTTTTGCAGCAAGGCCAAGGATCGGATTCGCCGGGTGAGGAAATTGACCTGCCGCGGTCCCGGGCCCGCGTATGCCGCCGACAAGGTTTTGCGAAATCGAAACAATGCGCGTGCGCGCCACCGAAAGAACATGCCCGACTGACGCAAAAAGGAGGAGGTACAACACGAGGACTTCCCAGGAGGTCACCCATCCCAGTACTACTCTCGCCCAAGCACGCTTAACTGCGGAGTTCTGATGGGATCCGGTGCATTAGTGCTGGTATGATCGCACCTGTCAAGTGTGGTGCGATCAACTGCTTTATGCCTTCGGCAGGCCGCCGCGCGCGCTTCAAACGATCATAACTTTCTGTCCGGGATGAATCTCAAGGCCCGGGAGGCGCCGCTGGAAAGCTCGTCCCGAACCCGCCGCCGTCCCAACCAGGGCTCGCCCGGTTGACGTCGACCTCGACCCCAAAAACCTGTTCATGGGCCCGTTTCGGAGCTTTTGCAGCAACGCCAAGGATCAGAGCCGCCGGGTGAGGAAATCGACCTGCCGCGGTCCCCGGCCTGCCTCCGCCGCCGAGAAGGATTTGAGAAATCGAAACCTTGCGCGTGAGCGCCACCGAAAGAACAAGCCTGACTGACGCAAAAAGGAGGAGGTGCATCACGAGGACTTCCCAGGAGGTCACCCATCCCAGTACTACTCTCGCCCAAGCACGCTTAACTGCGGAGTTCTGATCGGATCCGGTGCATTAGTGCTGGTATGATCGCACCTGTCAAGTGTGGCGCGATCAACTGCTTTATGCCTTCGCCAGGACGCCGCGCGCGCTCCAAAAATTCATAACTTTCTGTCCGGGATGAATCTCGAGGCCCGGGAGGCGCCGCTGAAAGCTCGTCCCGAACCCGCCGCCGTCCCAACCAGGGCTCGCCCGGTTGACGTCGACCTCAACCCCAAAAACCTGTTCGCGGGCCCGTGTCGGAGCTTTTGCAGCAACGCCAAGGATCGGAGCCGCCGGCTGAGGAAACCGACCTGCCGCGGTCCCGGGCCCGCCTTCGGCGCCGAGAAGGATTTGAGAAATCGAAACCTTGCGCGTGCGAGCCACCGAAAGAAGAAGCCCGACTGACGCAAAAAGGACGAGGTGCAACACGAGGACTTCCCAGGAGGTCACCCATCCCAGTACTACTCTCGCCCAAGCACGCTTAACTGCGGACTTCTGATGGGATCCGTTGCATTAGTGCTGGTATGATCGCACCTGTCAAGTGTGGCGCGATCAACTGCTTTATGCCTTCGCCAGGCCGCCGCGCGCGCTTCAAACGATCATAACTTTCTGTCCGGGATGAATCTCAAGGCCCGGGAGGCGCCGCTGGAAAGCTCGTCCCGAACCCGCCGCTGGAAAGCTCGTCCCGAACCCGCCGCCGTCCCAACCAGGGCTCGCCCGGTTGACGTCGACCTCGACCCCAAAAACCTGTTCTTGGGCCCGTTTCGGAGCTTTTGCAGCAACGCCAAGGATCGGAGCCGCCGGGTGAGGAAACCGACCTGACGCGGTCCCGGGCCTGCCTCCGCCGCCGAGAAGGATTTGAGAAATCGAAACCTTGCGCGTGCGCGCCACCGAAAGTACAAGCCTGACTGACGCAAAAAGGACGAGGTGCAACACGAGGACTTCCCAGGAGGTCACCCATCCCAGTACTACTCTCGCCCAAGCACGCTTAACTGCGAAGTTCTGATGGGATCCGGTGCATTAGTGCTGGTATGATCGCACCTGTCAAGTGTGGCGCGATCAACTGCTTTATGCCTTCGCCAGGCCGCCGCGCGCGCTTCAAACAATCATAACTCTCTGTCCGGGATGAATCTCGAGGCCCGGGAGGCGCCGCTGAAAGCTCGTCCCGAGCCCGCCGCCGTCCCAACCAGGGCTTGCCCGGTTGAGGTCGACCTCGACCCCAGAAACCTGTTCCGCGGCCGCTTCGGAGCTTTTGCAGCAACGCCAAGGATCGGAGCCGCCAGGTGAGGAAACCGACCTGACGCGGTCCCGGGCCCGCCTCCGCCGCCGAGAAGGATTTGAGAAATCGAAACCTTGCGCGTGCGCGCCACCGAAAGTACAAGCCCGACTGACGCAAAAAGGACGAGGTGCAACACGAGGACTTCCCAGGAGGTCACCCATCCCAGTACTACTCTCGCCCAAGCACGCTTAACTGCGAAGTTCTGATGGGATCCGGTGCATTAGTGCTGGTATGATCGCACCTGTCAAGTGTGGCGCGATCAACTGCCTTATGCCTTCGCCAGGCCGCCGCGCGCGCTTCAAGCGATCATAACTTTCTATCCGGGATGAATCTCGAGGCCCAGAAGGCACCGCTGGAAAGCTCGTCCTGAGCCCGCCGCCGTCCCAACCAGGGCTCGCCCGGTTGACGTCGACCTCGACCCCAGACACCTGTTCCGCGGCCGCTTCGGAGCTTTTGCAGCAACGCCAAGGATCGGAGCCGCTGGGTGAGGAAACCGACCTGACGCGGTCCCGGGCCCGCCTCCGCCGCCGAGAAGGATTTTAGAAATCGAAACCTTGCGCGTGCGCGCCTTCGAAAGTACAAGCCCGACTGACGCAAAAAGGACGAGGTGCAACACGAGGACTTCCCAGGAGGTCACCCATCCCAGTACTACTCTCGCCCAAGCACGCTTAACTGCGTAGTTCTGATGGGATCCGGTGCATTAGTGCTGGTATGATCGCACTTGTCAAGTGTGGCGCGATCAACTGCTTTATGCCTTCGACAGGCCGCCGCGCGCGCTTCAAGCGATCATAACTTTCTTTCCGGGATGAATCTCGAGGCCCAGAAGGCGCCGCTGGAAAGCTCGTCCTGAGCCCGCCGCCGTCCCAACCAGGGCTCGCCCGGTTGACGTCGTCCTCGACCCCAGAAACCTGTTCTTGGGCCCGTGTCGGAGCTTTTGCAGCAACGCCAAGGATCGGAGCCGCCGGCTGAGGAAACCGACCTGCCGCGGTCCCGGGCCCGCCTCCGGCGCCGAGAAGGATTTGAGAAATCGAAACCTTGCGCGTGCGCGCCACCGAAAGAAGAAGCCCGACTGACGCAAAAAGGACGAGGTGCAACACGAGGACTTCCCAGGAGGTCACCCATCCCAGTACTACTCTCGCCCAAGCACGCTTAACTGCGAAGTTCTAATGGGATCCGGTGCATTAGTGCTAGTATGATCGCACCTGTCAAGTGTGGCGCGATCAACTGCTTTATGCCTTCGGCAGGCCGCCGCGCGCGCTTTAAACGATCATAACTTTCTGTCCGGGATGAATCTCGAGGCCCAGGAGGCACCGCTGGAAAGCTCGTCCCGAGCCAGCCGCCGTCCCAACCAGGGTTAGCCCGGTTGAGGTCGACCTCGACCCCAAAAACCTGTTTCGGGGCCCGTTTCGGAGCTTTTGCAGCAACGCCAAGGATCGGATCCGCCGGGTGAGGAAATCGACCTGCCGCGGTCCCGGGCCCGCCTCCGGCGCCGAGAAGGATTTGAGAAATCGGAACCTTGCGCGTGCGCGCCACCGAAAGAACAAGCCCGACTGACGCAAAAAGGAGGAGGTGCAACACGAGGACTTCCCAGGAGGTCACCCATCCCAGTACTACTCTCGCCCAAGCACGCTTAACTGTGGAGTTCTGATGGGATCCGGTGCATTAGTGCTGGTATGATCGCACCTGTCAAGTGTGGTGCGATCAACTGCTTTATGCCTTCGGCAGGCCGCCGCGCGCGCTTCAAACGATCATAACTTTCTGTCCGGGATGAATCTCAAGGCCCGGGAGGCGCCGCTGGAAAGCTCGTCCCGAACCCGCCGCCGTCCCAACCAGGGCTCGCCCGGTTGACGTCGACCTCGACCCCAAAAACCTGTTCATGGGCCCGTTTCGGAGCTTTTGCAGCAACGCCAAGGATCAGAGCCGCCGGGTGAGGAAATCGACCTGCCGCGGTCCCCGGCCTGCCTCCGCCGCCGAGAAGGATTTGAGAAATCGAAACCTTGCGCGTGAGCGCCACCGAAAGAACAAGCCTGACTGACGCAAAAAGGAGGAGGTGCATCACGAGGACTTCCCAGGAGGTCACCCATCCCAGTACTACTCTCGCCCAAGCACGCTTAACTGCGGAGTTCTGATCGGATCCGGTGCATTAGTGCTGGTATGATCGCACCTGTCAAGTGTGGCGCGATCAACTGCTTTATGCCTTCGCCAGGACGCCGCGCGCGCTCCAAAAATTCATAACTTTCTGTCCGGGATGAATCTCGAGGCCCGGGAGGCGCCGCTGAAAGCTCGTCCCGAACCCGCCGCCGTCCCAACCAGGGCTCGCCCGGTTGACGTCGACCTCGACCCCAAAAACCTGTTCGCGGGCCCGTGTCGGAGCTTTTGCAGCAACGCCAAGGATCGGAGCCGCCGGCTGAGGAAACCGACCTGCCGCGGTCCCGGGCCCGCCTCCGGCGCCGAGAAGGATTTGAGAAATCGAAACCTTGCGCGTGCGAGCCACCGAAAGAAGAAGCCCGACTGACGCAAAAAGGACGAGGTGCAACACGAGGACTTCCCAGGAGGTCACCCATCCCAGTACTACTCTCGCCCAAGCACGCTTAACTGCGGACTTCTGATGGGATCCGTTGCATTAGTGCTGGTATGATCGCACCTGTCAAGTGTGGCGCGATCAACTGCTTTATGCCTTCGCCAGGCCGCCGCGCGCGCTTCAAACGATCATAACTTTCTGTCCGGGATGAATCTCAAGGCCCGGGAGGCGCCGCTGGAAAGCTCGTCCCGAACCCGCCGCTGGAAAGCTCGTCCCGAACCCGCCGCCGTCCCAACCAGGGCTCGCCCGGTTGACGTCGACCTCGACCCCAAAAACCTGTTCTTGGGCCCGTTTCGGAGCTTTTGCAGCAACGCCAAGGATCGGAGCCGCCGGGTGAGGAAACCGACCTGACGCGGTCCCGGGCCTGCCTCCGCCGCCGAGAAGGATTTGAGAAATCGAAACCTTGCGCGTGCGCGCCACCGAAAGTACAAGCCTGACTGACGCAAAAAGGACGAGGTGCAACACGAGGACTTCCCAGGAGGTCACCCATCCCAGTACTACTCTCGCCCAAGCACGCTTAACTGCGAAGTTCTGATGGGATCCGGTGCATTAGTGCTGGTATGATCGCACCTGTCAAGTGTGGCGCGATCAACTGCTTTATGCCTTCGCCAGGCCGCCGCGCGCGCTTCAAACAATCATAACTCTCTGTCCGGGATGAATCTCGAGGCCCGGGAGGCGCCGCTGAAAGCTCGTCCCGAGCCCGCCGCCGTCCCAACCAGGGCTTGCCCGGTTGAGGTCGACCTCGACCCCAGAAACCTGTTCCGCGGCCGCTTCGGAGCTTTTGCAGCAACGCCAAGGATCGGAGCCGCCAGGTGAGGAAACCGACCTGACGCGGTCCCGGGCCCGCCTCCGCCGCCGAGAAGGATTTGAGAAATCGAAACCTTGCGCGTGCGCGCCACCGAAAGTACAAGCCCGACTGACGCAAAAAGGACGAGGTGCAACACGAGGACTTCCCAGGAGGTCACCCATCCCAGTACTACTCTCGCCCAAGCACGCTTAACTGCGAAGTTCTGATGGGATCCGGTGCATTAGTGCTGGTATGATCGCACCTGTCAAGTGTGGCGCGATCAACTGCCTTATGCCTTCGCCAGGCCGCCGCGCGCGCTTCAAGCGATCATAACTTTCTATCCGGGATGAATCTCGAGGCCCAGAAGGCACCGCTGGAAAGCTCGTCCTGAGCCCGCCGCCGTCCCAACCAGGGCTCGCCCGGTTGACGTCGACCTCGACCCCAGACACCTGTTCCGCGGCCGCTTCGGAGCTTTTGCAGCAACGCCAAGGATCGGAGCCGCTGGGTGAGGAAACCGACCTGACGCGGTCCCGGGCCCGCCTCCGCCGCCGAGAAGGATTTTAGAAATCGAAACCTTGCGCGTGCGCGCCTTCGAAAGTACAAGCCCGACTGACGCAAAAAGGACGAGGTGCAACACGAGGACTTCCCAGGAGGTCACCCATCCCAGTACTACTCTCGCCCAAGCACGCTTAACTGCGTAGTTCTGATGGGATCCGGTGCATTAGTGCTGGTATGATCGCACTTGTCAAGTGTGGCGCGATCAACTGCTTTATGCCTTCGACAGGCCGCCGCGCGCGCTTCAAGCGATCATAACTTTCTTTCCGGGATGAATCTCGAGGCCCAGAAGGCGCCGCTGGAAAGCTCGTCCTGAGCCCGCCGCCGTCCCAACCAGGGCTCGCCCGGTTGACGTCGTCCTCGACCCCAGAAACCTGTTCTTGGGCCCGTGTCGGAGCTTTTGCAGCAACGCCAAGGATCGGAGCCGCCGGCTGAGGAAACCGACCTGCCGCGGTCCCGGGCCCGCCTCCGGCGCCGAGAAGGATTTGAGAAATCGAAACCTTGCGCGTGCGCGCCACCGAAAGAAGAAGCCCGACTGACGCAAAAAGGACGAGGTGCAACACGAGGACTTCCCAGGAGGTCACCCATCCCAGTACTACTCTCGCCCAAGCACGCTTAACTGCGAAGTTCTAATGGGATCCGGTGCATTAGTGCTAGTATGATCGCACCTGTCAAGTGTGGCGCGATCAACTGCTTTATGCCTTCGGCAGGCCGCCGCGCGCGCTTTAAACGATCATAACTTTCTGTCCGGGATGAATCTCGAGGCCCAGGAGGCACCGCTGGAAAGCTCGTCCCGAGCCAGCCGCCGTCCCAACCAGGGTTAGCCCGGTTGAGGTCGACCTCGACCCCAAAAACCTGTTTCGGGGCCCGTTTCGGAGCTTTTGCAGCAACGCCAAGGATCGGATCCGCCGGGTGAGGAAATCGACCTGCCGCGGTCCCGGGCCCGCCTCCGGCGCCGAGAAGGATTTGAGAAATCGGAACCTTGCGCGTGCGCGCCACCGAAAGAACAAGCCCGACTGACGCAAAAAGGAGGAGGTGCAACACGAGGACTTCCCAGGAGGTCACCCATCCCAGTACTACTCTCGCCCAAGCACGCTTAACTGTGGAGTTCTGATGGGATCCGGTGCATTAGTGCTGGTATGATCGCACCTTTCAAGTGTGGCGCGATCAACTGCTTTATGCCTTCGCCAGGCCGCCGCGAGCGCTTCAAGCGATCATAACTTTCTGTCCGGGATGAATCTCGAGGCCCAGGAGGCACCGCTGGAAAGCTCGTCCCGAGCCAGCCGCCGTCCCAACCAGGGTTAGCCCGGTTGAGGTCGACCTCGACCCCAAAAACCTGTTTCAGGGCCCGTTTCGGAGCTTTTGCAGCAACGCCAAGGATCGGATCCGCCGGGTGAGGAAATCGACCTGCCGCGGTCCCGGGCCCGCCACCGCCGCCGAGAAGGTTTTGAGAAATCGAAACCATGCGCGTGCGCGCCACCGAAAGAACATGCCCGACTGACGCAAAAAGGAGGAGGGGCAACACGAGGACTTCCCAAGAGGTCACCCATCCCAGTACTACTCTCGCCCAAGCACGCTTAACTGCGGAGTTCTGATGGGATCCGGTGCATTAGTGCTGGTATGATCGCACCTGTCAAGTGTGGCGCGATCAACTGCTTTATGCCTTCGGCAGGCCGCCGCGCGCGCTTCAAACGATCATAACTTTCTGTCCGGGATGAATCTCAAGGCCCGGGAGGCGCCGCTGGAAAGCTCGTCCCGAGCCCGCCGCCGTCCCAACCAGGGCTCGCCCGGTTAACGTCGACCCCGACCCCAAAAACCTGTTCTTGGGCCCGTTTCGGAGCTTTTGCAGCAACGCCAAGGATCGGAGCCGCCGAGTGAGGAAATCGACCTGCCGCGGTACCAGGCCCGCCTCCGCCGCCGAGAAGGATTTGAGAAATCGAAACCTTGCGCGTGAGCGCCACCGAAAGAACAAGCCCGACTGACGCAAAAAGGAGGAGGTGCAACACGAGGACTTCCCAGGAGCTCACCCATCCCAGTACTACTCTCGCCCAAGCACGCTTAACTGTGGAGTTCTGATCGGATCCGGTGCATTAGTGCTGGTATGATCGCACCTGTCAAGTGTGGCGCGATCAGCTGCTTTATGCCTTCGGCAGGCCGCCGCGCGCTCTTCAAACGATCATAACTTTCTGTCCGGGATGAATCTCAAGGCCCGGGAGGCGCCGCTGGAAAGCTCGTCCCGAGCCCGCCGCCGTCCCAACCAGGGCTCGCCCGGTTAACGTCGACCTCGACCCCAAAAACCTGTTCTTGGGCCCGTTTCGGAGCTTTTGCAGCAACGCCAAGGATCGGAGCCGCCGGGTGAGGAAATCGACCTGCCGCGGTCCTCGGCCTGCCTCCGCTGCCGAGAAGGATTTGAGAAATCGAAACCTTGCGCGTGAGCGCCACCGAAAGAACAAGCCCGACTGACGCAAAAAGGAGGAGGTGCAACACGAGGACTTCCCAGGAGGTCACCCATCCCAGTACTACTCTCGCCCCAGCACGCTTAACTGCGGAGTTCTGATCGGATCCGGTGCATTAGTGCTGGTATGATCGCACCTGTCAAGTGTGGCGCGATCAACTGCTTTATGGCTTCGGCAGGCCGCCGCGCGCGCTTCAAACGATCATAACTTTCTGTCCGGGATGAATCTCAAGGCCCGGGAGGCGCCGCTAGAAAGCTCGTCCCGAGCCCGCCGCCGTCCCAACCCGGGCTCGCCCGGTTGACGTCGACCTCGACCCCAAAAACCTGTTCTTGGGCCCGTTTCGGAGCTTTTGCAGCAACGCCAAGGATCGGAGCCGCCGGGTGAGGAAATCGACCTGCCGCGGTCCCCGGCCTGCCTCCGCCGCCGAGAAGGATTTGAGAAATCGAAACCTTGCGCGTGAGCGCCACCGAAAGAACAAGCCCGACTGACGCAAAAAGGAGGAGGTGCAACACGAGGACTTCCCAGGAGGTCACCCATCCCAGTACTACTCTCGCCCAAGCACGCTTAACTGCGGAGTTCTGATCGGATCCGGTGCATTAGTGCTGGTATGATCGCACCTGTCAAGTGTGGCACGATCAACTGCTTGATGCCTTCGGCAGGCCGCCGCGCGCGCTTCAAACGATCATAACTTTCTGTCCGGGATGAATCTCAAGGCCCGGGAGGCGCCGCTGGAAAGCTCGTCCCGAGCCCGTCGCCGTCCCAACCAGGGCTCGCCCGGTTGACGTCGACCTCGACCCCAAAAACCTGTTCTTGGGCCCGTTTCGGAGCTTTTGCAGCAACGCCAAGGATCGGAGCCGCCGGGTGAGGAAATCGACCTGCCGCGGTCCCCGGCCTGCCTCCGCCGCTGAGAAGGGTTTGAGAAATCGAAACCTTGCGCGTGAGCGCCACCGAAAGAACAAGCCCGACTGGCGCAAAAAGGAGGAGGTGCAACACGAGGACTTCCCAGGAGGTCACCCATCCCAGTACTACTCTCGCCCAAGCACGCTTAACTGTGGAGTTCTGATCGGATCCGGTGCATTAGTGCTGGTATGATCGCACCTGTCAAGTGTGGCGCGATCACCTGCTTGATGCCTTCGGCAGGCCGCCGCGTGCGCTTCAAACGATTATAACTTTCTGTCCGGGATGAATCTCAAGGCCCGGGAGGCGCCGCTGGAAAGGTCGTCCCGAGCCCGCCACCGTCCCAACCTTGGCTCGCCCGGTTGACGTCGACCTCGACCCCAAAAACTTGTTATTGGGCCCGTTTCGGAGCTTTTGCAGCAACGCCAAGGATCGGAGCCGCGGGTGAGGAAATCGACCTGCCGCGGTCCTCGGCCTGCCTCCGCCGCCGAGAAGGATTTGAGAAATCGAAACCTTGCGCGTGAGCGCCACCGAAAGAACAAGCCCGACTGACGCAAAAAGGAGGAGGTGCAACACGAGGACTTCCCAGGAGGTCACCCATCCCAGTACTACTCTCGTCCAAGCACGCTTAACTGCGGAGTTCTGATGGGATCCGGTGCATTAGTGCTGGTATGATCGCACCTGTCAAGTGTGGCGCGATCAACTGCTTTATGGCTTCGGCAGGCCGCCGCGCGCGCTTCAAATGATCATAACTTTCTGTCCGGGATGAATCTCAAGGCCCAGGAGGCGCCGCTGGAAAGCTCGTCCTGAGCCCGCCGCCGTCCCATCCAGGGCTCGCCCGGTTAACGTCGACCCCGACCCCAAAAACCTGTTCTTGGGCCCGTTTCGGAGCTTTTGCAGCAACGCCAAGGATCGGAGCCGCCGGGTGAGGAAATCGACCTGCCGCGGTCCTCGGCCTGCCTCCGCCGCCGAGAAGGATTTGAGAAATCGAAACCTTGCGCGTGAGCGCCACCGAAAGAACAAGCCCGACTGACGCAAAAAGGAGGAGGTGCAACACGAGGACTTCCCAGGAGGTCACCCATCCCAGTACTACTCTCGCCCAAGCACGCTTAACTGCGGAGTTCTGATGGGATCCGGTGCATTAGTGCTGGTATGATCGCACCTGTCAAGTGTGGCGCGATCAACTGCTTTATGGCTTCGGCAGGCCGCCGCGCGCGCTTCAAATGATCATAACTTTCTGTCCGGGATGAATCTCAAGGCCCAGGAGGCGCCGCTGGAAAGCTCGTCCCGAGCCCGCCGCCGTCCCAACCAGGGCTCGCCTGGTTAACGTCGACCCCGACCCCAAAAACCTGTTCTTGGGCCCGTTTCGGAGCTTTTGCAGCAACGCCAAGGATCGGAGCCGCCGGGTGAGGAAATCGACCTGCCGCGGTCCTCGGCCTGCCTCCGCCGCCGAGAAGGATTTGAGAAATCGAAACCTTGCGCGTGAGCGCCACCGAAAGAACAAGCCCGACTGACGCAAAAAGGAGGAGGTGCAACACGAGGACTTCCCAGGAGGTCACCCATCCCAGTACTACTCTCGCCCAAGCACGCTTAACTGCGGAGTTCTGATGGGATCCGGTGCATTAGTGCTGGTATGATCGCACCTGTCAAGTGTGGCGCGATCAACTGCTTTATGGCTTCGGCAGGCCGCCGCGCGCGCTTCAAACGATCATAACTTTCTGTCCGGGATGAATCTCAAGGCCCGGGAGGCGCCGCTAGAAAGCTCGTCCCGAGCCCGCCGCCGTCCCAACCCGGGCTCGCCCGGTTGACGTCGACCTCGACCCCAAAAACCTGTTCTTGGGCCCGTTTCGGAGCTTTTGCAGCAACGCCAAGGATCGGAGCCGCCGGGTGAGGAAATCGACCTGCCGCGGTCCCCGGCCTGCCTCCGCCGCCGAGAAGGATTTGAGAAATCGAAACCTTGCGCGTGAGCGCCACCGAAAGAACAAGCCCGACTGACGCAAAAAGGAGGAGGTGCAACACGAGGACTTCCCAGGAGGTCACCCATCCCAGTACTACTCTCGCCCAAGCACGCTTAACTGCGGAGTTCTGATCGGATTCGGTGCATTAGTGCTGGTATGATCGCACCTGTCAAGTGTGGCACGATCAACTGCTTGATGCCTTCGGCAGGCCGCCGCGCGCGCTTCAAACGATCATAACTTTCTGTCCGGGATGAATCTCAAGGCCCGGGAGGCGCCGCTGGAAAGCTCGTCCCGAGCCCGTCGCCGTCCCAACCAGGGCTCGCCCGGTTGACGTCGACCTCGACCCCAAAAACCTGTTCTTGGGCCCGTTTCGGAGCTTTTGCAGCAACGCCAAGGATCGGAGCCGCCGGGTGAGGAAATCGACCTGCCGCGGTCCCCGGCCTTCCTCCGCCGCCGAGAAGGATTTGAGAAATCGAAACCTTGCGCGTGAGCGCCACCGAAAGAACAAGCCCGACTGGCGCAAAAAGGAGGAGGTGCAACACGAGGACTTCCCAGGAGGTCACCCATCCCAGTACTACTCTCGCCCAAGCACGCTTAACTGTGGAGTTCTGATCGGATCCGGTGCATTAGTGCTGGTATGATCGCACCTGTCAAGTGTGGCGCGATCACCTGCTTGATGCCTTCGGCAGGCCGCCGCGTGCGCTTCAAACGATTATAACTTTCTGTCCGGGATGAATCTCAAGGCCCGGGAGGAGCCGCTGGAAAGGTCGTCCCGAGCCCGCCACCGTCCCAACCTTGGCTCGCCCGGTTGACGTCGACCTCGACCCCAAAAACTTGTTATTGGGCCCGTTTCGGAGCTTTTGCAGCAACGCCAAGGATCGGAGCCGCGGGTGAGGAAATCGACCTGCCGCGGTCCTCGGCCTGCCTCCGCCGCCGAGAAGGATTTGAGAAATCGAAACCTTGCGCGTGAGCGCCACCGAAAGAACAAGCCCGACTGACGCAAAAAGGAGGAGGTGCAACACGAGGACTTCCCAGGAGGTCACCCATCCCAGTACTACTCTCGCCCAAGCACGCTTAACTGCGGAGTTCTGATGGGATCCGGTGCATTAGTGCTGGTATGATCGCACCTGTCAAGTGTGGCGCGATCAACTGCTTTATGGCTTCGGCAGGCCGCCGCGCGCGCTCCAAACGATCATAACTTTCTGTCCGGGATGAATCTCAAGGCCCAGGAGGCGCCGCTGGTAAGCTCGTCCCGAGCCCGCCGCCGTCCCATCCCGGGCTCGCCCGGTTGACGTCGACCTCGACCCCAAAAACCTGTTCTTGGGCCCGTTTCGGAGCTTTTGCAGCAACGCCAAGGATCGGAGCCGCCGGGTGAGGAAATCGACCTGCCGCGGTCCCCGGCCTGCCTCCGCCGCCGAGAAGGATTTGAGAAATCGAAACCTTGCGCGTGAGCGCCACCGAAAGAACAAGCCCGACTGACGCAAAAAGGAGGAGGTGCAACACGAGGACTTCCCAGGAGGTCACCCATCCCAGTACTACTCTCGCCCAAGCACGCTTAACTGCGGAGTTCTGATGGGATCTGGTGCATTAGTGCTGGTATGATCGCACCTGTCAAGTGTGGCGCGATCAACTGCTTTATGGCTTCGGCAGGCCGCCGCGCGCGCTTCAAACGATCATAACTTTCTGTCCGGGATGAATCTCAAGGCCCAGGAGGCGCCGCTGGAAAGCTCGTCCCGAGCCCGCCGCCGTCCCATCCCGGGCTCGCCCGGTTGACGTCGACCTCGACCCCAAAAACCTGTTCTTGGGCCCATTTCGGAGCTTTTGCAGCAACGCCAAGGATCGGAGCCGCCGGGTGAGGAAATCGACCTGCCGCGATCCCCGGCCTGCCTCCGCCGCCGAGAAGGATTTGAGAAATCGAAACCTTGCGCGTGAGCGCCACCGAAAGAACAAGCCCGACTGACGCAAAAAGGAGGAGGTGCAACACGAGGACTTCCCAGGAGGTCACCCATCCCAGTACTACTCTCGCCCAAGCACGCTTAACTGCGGAGTTCTGATCGGATCCGGTGCATTAGTGCTGGTATGATCGCACCTGTCAAGTGTGGCGCGATCAACTGCTTGATGCCTTCGGCAAGCCGCCGCGCGCGCTTCAAACGATCATAACTTTCTGTCCGGGATGAATCTCAAGGCCCGGGAGGCGCCGCTGGAAAGCTCGTCCCGAGCCCGCCGCCGTCCCAACCAGGGCTCGCCCGGTTGACGTCGACCTCGACCCCAAAAACCTGTTCTTGGGCCCGTTTCGGAGCTTTTGCAGCAACGCCAAGGATCGGAGCCGCCGGGTGAGGAAATCGACCTGCCGCGGTCCCCGGCCTGCCTCCGCCGCCGAGAAGGATTTGAGAAATCGAAACCTTGCGCGTGAGCGCCACCGAAAGAACAAGCCCGACTGACGCAAAAAGGAGGAGGTGCAACTCGAGGACTTCCCAGGAGGTCACCCATCCCAGTACTACTCTCGCCCAAGCACGCTTAACTGCGGAGTTCTGATCGGATCCGGTGCATTAGTGCTGGTATGATCGCACCTGTCAAGTGTGGCGCGATCAACTGCTTGATGCCTTCGGCAGGCCGCCGTGTGCGCTTCAAACGATCATAACTTTCTGTCCGGGATGAATCTCAAGGCCCGGGAGGCGCCGCTGGAAAGGTCGTCCCGAGCCCGCCGCCGTCCCAACCCGGGCTCGACCGGTTGACGTCGACCTCGACCCCAAAAACCTGTTATTGGGCCCGTTTCGGAGCTTTTGCAGCAACGCCAAGGATCGGAGCCGCCGGGTGAGGAAATCGACCTGCCGCGGTCCTCGGCCTGCCTCCGCCGCCGAGAAGGATTTGAGAAATCGAAACCTTGCGCGTGACCGCCACCGAAAGAACAAGCCCGACTGACGCAAAAAGGAGGAGGTGCAACACGAGGACTTCCCAGGAGGTCACCCATCCCAGTACTACTCTCGCCCAAGCACGCTTAACTGCGGAGTTCTGATGGGATCCGGTGCATTAGTGCTGGTATGATCGCACCTGTCAAGTGTGGCGCGATCAACTGCTTTATCGCTTCGGCAGGCCGCCGCGCGCGCTTCAAACGATCATAACTTTCTGTCCGGGAGGCGCCGCTGGAAAGCTCGTCCCCAGCCCGCCGCCGTCCCAACCCGGGCACGCCCGGTTGACGTCGACCTCGACCCCAAAAACCTGTTCTTGGGCCCGTTTCGGAGCTTTTGCAGCAACGCCAAGGATCGGAGCCGCCGGGTGAGGAAATCGACCTGCCGCGGTCCCCGGCCTGCCTCCGCCGCCGAGAAGGATTTGAGAAATCGAAACCTTGCGCGTGAGCGCCACCGAAAGAACAAGCCCGACTGACGCAAAAACGAGGAGGTGCAACACGAGGACTTCCCAGGAGGTCACCCATCCCAGTACTACTCTCGCCCCAGCACGCTTAACTGCGGAGTTCTGATCGGATCCGGTGCATTAGTGCTGGTATGATCGCACCTGTCAAGTGTGGCGCGATCAACTGCTTTATGCCTTCGCCAGGCCGCCGCGCGCGCTTCAAACGATCATAACTTTCTATCCGAGATGAATCTCGAGGCCCGGGAGGCGCCGCTCGAAAGCTCGTCCTTAGCCCGCCGCCGTCCCAACCAGGGCTCGCTCGATTGAGGTCGACCTCGACCCCAGAAACCTGTTCTTGGGCCCGTTTCGGAGCTTTTGCAGCAACGCCAAGGATCGGAGCCGCCGGGTGAGGAAACCGACCTGCCGCGGTCCCTGGCCCACCTCTGCCGCCGAGAAGGATTTGAGAAATCGAAACCTTGCGCGTGAGCGCCACCGAAAGAACAAGCCCGACTGACGCAAAAAGGAGGAGGTGCAACACGAGGACTTCCCAGGAGGTCACCCATCCCAGTACTACTCTCGCCCAAGCACGCTTAACTGCGGAGTTCTGATCGGATCCGGTGCATTAGTGCTGGTATGATCGCACCTGTCAAGTGTGGCGCGATCAACTGCTTTATGCCTTCGCCAGGCCGCCGCGCGCGCTTCAAACGATCATAACTTTCTATCCGAGATGAATCTCGAGGCCCGGGAGGCGCCGCTGGAAAGCTCGTCCTGAGCCCGCCGCCGTCCCAACCAGGGCTCGCTCGATTGAGGTCGACCTCGACCCCAGAAACCTGTTCTTGGGCCCGTTTCGGAGCTTTTGCAGCAACGCCAAGGATCGGAGCCGCCGGGTGAGGAAACCGACCTGCCGCGGTCCCTGGCCCACCTCTGCCGCCGAGAAGGATTTGAGAAATCGAAACCTTGCGCGTGAGCGCCACCGAAAGAACAAGCCCGACTGACGCAAAAAGGAGGAGGTGCAACACGAGGACTTCCCAGGAGGTCACCCATCCCAGTACTACTCTCGCCCAAGCACGCTTTACTGCGGAGTTCTGATCGGATCCGGTGCATTAGTGCTGGTATGATCGCACCTGTCAAGTGTGGCGCGATCAACTGCTTTATGCCTTCGCAAGGCCGCCGCGCGCGCTTCAAACGATCATAACTTTCTGTCCGGGATGAATCTCGAGGCCCGGGAGACGCCGCTGAAAGCTCGTCCCGAGCCCGCCGCCGTCCAATCCGGGGCTTGCCCGGTTGAGGTCGACCTCGACCCCAGAAACCTGTTCCGGGGCCGTTTCGGAGCTTTTGCAGCAACGCGAAGGATCGGAGCCGCCGGGTGAGGAAATCGACCTGTCGCGGGTTCCAGCAACGCCAAGGATCGGAGCCGCCGGGTGAGGAAATCGACCTGTCCCGGTCCCGGGCCCGCCTCCGGCGCCGAGAAGGATTTGAGGAATCGGAACCTTGCGCATGCGCGCCACCGAAAGAACAAGCCCGACTGACGCAAAAAGGACGAGGTGCAACACGAGGACTTCCCAGGAGGTCACCCATCCCAGTACTACTCTCGCCCAAGCACGCTTAACTGCGGAGTTCTGATGGGATCCGGTGCATTAGTGCTGGTATGATCGCACCTGTCAAGTGTGGCGCGATCAACTGCTTTATGCCTTCGCCAGGACGCCGCGTGCGCTTCAACCGATCATAACTTTCTATCCGAGATGAATATCGAGGCCCGGGAGGCGCCGCTGGAAAGCTCGTCCTGAGCCCGCCGCCGTCCCAACCAGGGCTCGCATTATTGAGGTCGACCTCGACCCCAGAAACCTGTTCTTGGGCCCGTTTCGGAGCTTTTGCAGCAACGCCAAGGATCGGAGCCGCCGGGTGAGGAAATCGACCTGTCGCGGTCCCGGGCCCGCCTCCGGCGCCGAGAAGGATTTGAGGAATCGGAACCTTGCGCATGCACGCCACCGAAAGAACAAGCCCGACTGACGCAAAAAGGAGGAGGTGCAATACGAGGACTTCCCAGGAGGTCACCCATCCCAGTACTACTCTCGCCCAAGCACGCTTAACTGCGAAGTTCTGATCGGATCAGGTGCATTAGTGCTGGTATGATCGCACCTGTCAAGTATGGCGCGATCAACTGCTTTATGCCTTCGCCCGGCCGCCGCGCGCGCTTCCAACGATCATAACTTTCTGTCCGGGATAAATCTCGAGGCCCGGGAGGCGCCGCTGGAAAGCTCGTCCCGAGCCTGCCGCTGTCCCAACTCGGGCTCGCCCAGTTGAGGTCGACCTCGACCCCAGAAACCTGTTCCGGGGCCGTTTCGGAGCTTTTGCAGCAACGCCAAGGATCGGAGCTGCCGGGTGAGGAAATCGACCTGTCGCGGTCCCGGGCCCGCCTCCGGCGCCGAGAAGGATTTGAGGAATCGGAACCTTGCGCATGCGCGCCACCGAAAGTACAAGCCTGACTGACGCAAAAAGGACGAGGTGCAACACGAGGACTTCCCAGGAGGTCACCCATCCCAGTACTACTCTCGTCCAAGCGCGCTTAACTGCGGAGTTCTGATGGGATCCGGTGCATTAGTGCTGGTATGATCACACCTGTCAAGTGTGGCGCGATCAACTGCTTTATGCCTTCGCGAGGCCGCCGCGCGCTGCAAACTATCATAACTTTCTATCCCAGATGAATCTCGAGGTCCGGGAGGCGCCGTTGGAAATCTCGTCCTGAGCCCGCCGCCGTCCCAACCAGACTCGCCCAATTGAGGTCGACCTCGACCCCAGAAACCTGTTCCGGGGCCGTTTCGGAGCTTTTGCAGCAACGCCAAGGATCGGAGCCGCCGGGTGAGGAAATCGACCTGTCGCGGTCCCAGGCCCGCCTCCGGCGCCGAGAAGGATTTGAGGAATCGAAACCTTGCGCATGCGCGCCACCGAAAGAACAAGCCTGACTGACGCAAAAAGGTCGAGGTGCAACACGAGGATTTCCCTGGAGGTCACCCATCCCAGTACTACTCTCGCCCAAGCACGCTTCACTACGGAGTTCTGATGGGATCCGGTGCATTAGTGCTTGTATGATCGCACCTGTCAAGTGTGGCGCGATCAACTGCTTTATGCCTTCGCCAGGCCGCCGCGCGCGCTTCAAACGATCATAACTTTCTATCCGAGATGAATCTCGAGGCCCTGGAGGCGCCGCTGGAAAGCTCGTCCTGAGCCCGCCGCCGTCCCAACCAGGGCTCGCTCGATTGAGGTCGACCTCGACCACAGAAACCTGTTCTTGGGCCAGTTTCGGAGCTTTTGCAGCAACGCCAAGGATCGGAGCCGCCTGGTGAGGAAACCGACCTGCCGCGGTCCCTTGTCCACCTCTGCCGCCGAGAAGGATTTGAAAAATCGAAACCTTGCGCGTGAGCGCCACCGAAAGAACAAGCCCGACTGACGCAAAAAGGAGGAGGTGCAACACGAGGACTTCCCAGGAGGTCACCCATCCCAGTACTACTCTCGCCCAAGCACGCTTAACTGCGGAGTTCTGATCGGATCCGGTGCATTAGTGCTGGTATGATCGCACCTGTCAAGTGTGGCGCGATCAACTGCTTTATGCCTTCGCCAGGCCGCCGCGCGCGCTTCAAACTATCATAACTTTCTGTCCGGGATGAATCTCGAGGCCCGGGAGGCGCCGCTGGAAAGCTCGTCCTGAGCCCGCCGCCGTCCCAACCAGGGCTCGCCCGATTGAGGTCGACCTCGACCCCAGAAACCTGTTCTTGGGCCCGTTTCGGAGCTTTTGCAGCAATGCCAAGGATCGGAGCCGCCGGGTGAGGAAACCGACCTGCCGCGGTCCCGGTCCCGCCTCCGCCGCCTAGAAGGATTTGAGAAATCGAAACCATGCGCGTGCACGCCACCGAAAGAACAAGCCCGACTGACGCAAAAAGGAGGAGGTGCAATACGAGGACTTCCCAGGAGGTCACCCATCCCAGTACTACTCTCGCCCAAGCACGCTTATCTGCGAAGTTCTGATCGGATCCGGTGCATTAGTGCTGGTATGATCGCACCTGTCAAGTATGGCGCGATCAACTGCTTGATGCCTTCGCCAGGCCGCCGCGCGCGCTTCAAACGATCATAACTTTCTGTCCGGGATAAATCTCGAGGCCCGGGAGGCGCTGCTGGAAAGCTCGTCCCGAGCCTGCCGCTGTCCCAACTCGGGCTCGCCCAGTTGAGGTCGACCTCGACCCCAGAAACCTGTTCCGCGGCCCGTTTCGGAGCTTTTGCAGCAACGCCAAGGATCGGAGCCGCCGGGTGAGGAAACCGACCTGCTGCGGTCCTGGGCCCGCCTACGCCGCCGAGAAGGATTTGAGAAATCAAAACCTTGCGCGTGCGCGCCACCGAAAGAACAAGCCCGACTGACGCAAAAGGAGGAGGTGCAACACGAGGACTTCCCAGGAGGTCACCAATCCCAGTACTACTCTCGCCCAAGCACGCTTAACTGCGGAGTTCTGATCGGATCCGGTGCATTAGTGCTGGTATGATCGCACCTGTCAAGTGTGGCGCGATCAACTGCTTTATGCCTTCGCCAGGCCGCCGCGCGCGCTTCAAACGATCATAACTTTCTGTCCGGGATGAATCTCGAGGCCCGGGAGGCGCCGCTGAAAGCTCGTCCCGAGCCCGCCGCCGTCCAAACCGGGGCTTGCCTGGTTGAGGTCGACCTCGACCCCAGAAACCTGTTCCGGGGCCGTTTCGGAGCTTTTGCAGCAACGCCAAGGATCGGAGCCGCCGGGTGAGGAAATCGACCTGTCGCGGGTTGCAGCAACGCCAAGGATCGGAGTCGCCGGGTGAGGAAATCGACCGGTCGCAGGGTGCAGCAACGCCAAGGATCGGAGCCGCCGGGTGAGGAAATCAACCTGTCGCGGTCCCGAGCCCGCCTCTGGCGCCGAGAAGGATTTGAGGAATCGGAACCTTGCGCATGCGCGCTACCGAAAGAACAAGCCCGACTGACGCAAAAAGGACGAGGTGCAACACGAGGACTTCCCAGGAGGTCACCCATCCCAGTACTACTCTCGCCCAAGCACGCTGAACTGCGGAGTTCTGATGGGATCCGGTGCATTAGTGCTGGTATGATCGCACCTGTCAAGTGTGGCGCGATCAACTGCTTTATGCCTTCGCCAGGCCGCCGCGCGCGCTTCAAACGATCATAACTTTCTGTCCGGGATAAATCTCGAGGCCCGGGAGGCGCCGCTGGAAAGCTCGTCCCGAGCCTGCCGCTGTCCCAACTTGGGCTCGCCCAGTTGAGGTCGACCTCGACCCCAGAAACCTGTTCCGGGGCCGTTTCGGAGCTTTTGCAGCAACGCCAAGGATCGGAGCTGCCGGGTGAGGAAATCGACCTGTCGCGGTCCCGGGCCCGCCTCCGGCGCCGAGAAGGATTTGAGGAATCGGAACCTTGCGCATGCGCGCCACCGAAAGTACAAGCCTGACTGACGCAAAAAGGACGAGGTGCAACACGAGGACTTCCCACGAGGTCACCCATCCCAGTACTACTCTCGTCCAAGCGCGCTTAACTGCGGAGTTCTGATGGGATCCGGTGCATTAGTGCTGGTATGATCACACCTGTCAAGTGTGGCGCGATCAACTGCTTTATGCCTTCGCGAGGCCGCCGCGCGCTGCAAACGATCATAACTTTCTATCCCAGATGAATCTCGAGGCCCGGGAGGCGCCGTTGGAAATCTCGTCCTGAGCCCGCCGCCGTCCCAACCAGACTCGCCCAATTGAGGTCGACCTCGACCCCAGAAACCTGTTCCGGGGCCGTTTCAGAGCCTTTGCAGCAACGCCAAGGATCGGAGCCGCCGGGTGAGGAAATCGACCTGTCGCGGTCCCAGGCCCGCCTCCGGCGCTGAGAAGGATTTCAGGAATCGAAACCTTGCGCATGCGCGCCACCGAAAGAACAAGCCTGACTGACGCAAAAAGGTCGAGGTGCAACACGAGGATTTCCCAAGAGGTCACGCATCCCAGTACTACTCTCGCCCAAGCACGCTTAACTACGGAGTTCTGATGGGATCCGGTACATTAGTGCTGGTATGATCGCACCTGTCAAGTGTGGCGCGATCAACTACTTTATGCCTTCGCCAGGCCGCCGCGCGCGCTTTAAACGATCATAAATTTCTATCCGAGATGAATCTCGAGGCCCGGGAGGCGCCGTTGGAAAGCTCGTCCTGAGCCCGCCGCCGTCCCAACCAGGGCTCGCTCGATTGAGGTCGACCTCGACCCCAGAAACCTGTTCTTGGGCCAGTTTCGGAGCTTTTGAGGCAACGCCAAGGATCGGAGCCGCAGGGTGAGGAAACCGACCTGCCGCGGTCCCTGGCCCACCTCTGCCGCCGAGAAGGATTTGAGAAATCGAAACCTTGCCCGTGAGCGCCACCGAAAGAACAAGCCCGACTGACGCAAAAAGGAGGAGGTGCAACACGAGGACTTCCCAGGAGGTCACCCATCCCAGTACTACTCTCGCCCAAGCACGCTTAACTGCGGAGTTCTGATCGGATCCGGTGCATTAGTGCTGGTATGATCGCACCTGTCAAGTGTGGCGCGATCAACTGCTTTATGCCTTCGCCAGGCCGCCGCGCGCGCTTCAAACGATCATAACTTTCTGTCCGGGATGAATCTCGAGGCCCGGGAGGCGCCGCTGGAAAGCTCGTCCTGAGCCCGCCGCCGTCCCAACCAGGGCTCGCCCGATTGAGGTCGACCTCGACCCCAGAAACCTGTTCTTGGGCCCGTTTCGGAGCTTTTGCAGCAACGCCAAGGATCGGAGCCGCCGGGTGAGGAAACCGACCTGCCGCGGTCCCGGACCCGCCTCCGCCGCCGAGAAGGATTTGAGAAATCGAAACCATGCGCGTGCGCGCCACCGAAAGAACAAGCCCGACTGACGCAAAAGGAGGAGGTGCAACACGAGGACTTCCCAGGAGGTCACCCATCCCAGTACTACTCTCGCCCAAGCACGCTTAACTGCGGAGTTCTGATCGGATCCGGTGCATTAGTGCTGGTATGATCGCACCTGTCCAGTGTGGCGCGATCAACTGCTTTGTGCCTTCGCCAGGCCGCCGCGCGCGCTTCAAACGATCTTAACTTTCTGTCCGGGATGAATCTCAAGGCCCGGGAGGCGCCGCACGAAAGCTCGTCCCGAGCCTGCCGCCGTCCAACCCAGGGCTCGCCCGGTCGTCGTCGACCTCGACCCCAGAAACCTGTTCTTGGGCCCGTTTCGGAGCTTTTGCAGCAACGCCAAGGATCGGAGCCGCCATGTGAGGAAACCGACCTGCCGCGGTCCCGGGCCCGCCTTTGCCGCCGAGAAGGATTTGAGAAATCGAAACCTTACGCGTGCGCGCCACCGAAAGAACAAGCCCGACTGATGCAAAAAGGAGGAGGTGCAACACGAGGACTTCCCAAGAGGTCACCCATCCCAGTATTACTCTCGCCCAAGCACGCTTAACTGCGGAGTTCTGATCGGATCCGGTGCATTAGTGCTGGTATGATCGCACCTGTCAAGTGTGGCGCAATCAACTGCTTTATGCCTTCGCAGAGCCGCCGCGCGCGCTTCAAACGATCATAACTTTCTGTCCGGGATAAATCTCGAGGCCCGGGAGGCGCCGCTGGAAAGCTCGTCCTGAGCCCGCCGCCGTCCCAACCAGGGCTCTCCCGATTGAGGTCGACCTCGACCCCAGAAACCTGTTCTTGGGCCCGTTTCGGAGCTTTTGCAGCAACGCCAAGGATCGGAGCCGCCGGGTGAGGAAACCGACCTGCCGCGGTCCCGGTCCCGCCTTCGCGGCCGAGAAGGATTTGAGAAATCGAAACCATGCGCGTGCACGCCACCGAAAGAACAAGCCCGACTGACGCAAAAAGGAGGAGGTGCAATACGAGGACTTCCCAGGAAGTCACCCATCCCAGTACTACTCTCGCCCAAGCACGCTTAACTGCGAAGTTCTGATCGGATCCGGTGCATTAGTGCTGGTATGATCGCACCTGTCAAGTATGGCGCGATCAACTGCTTTATGCCTTCGCCAGGCCGCCGCGCACGCTTCAAACGATCATAACTTTCTGTCCGGGATGAATCTCAAGGCCCGGGAGGCGCCGCTGGAAAGCTCGTCCCGAGCCTGCCGCTGTCCCAACCAGGGCTCGCCCGGTTGAAGTCGACCTCGACCCCAAAAACCTGTTTCGGGGCACGTTTCGGAGCTTTTGCAGCAAAGCCAAGGATCGGATCCGCCGGGTGAGGAAATTGACCTGCCGCGGTCCCGGGCCCGCCTCCGCCGCCGAGAAGGTTTTGAGAAATCGAAACCATGCGCGTGCGCGCCACCGAAAGAACATGCCCGACTGACGCAAAAAGGAGGAGGTGCAACACGAGGACTTCCCAGGAGGTCACCCATCCCAGTACTACTCTCGCCCAAGCACGCTTAACTGCGGAGTTCTGATGGGATCCGGTGCATTAGTGCTGGTATGATCGCACCTGTCAAGTGTGGTGCGATCAACTGCTTTATGCCTTCGGCAGGCCGCCGCGCGCGCTTCAAACGATCATAACTTTCTGTCCGGGATGAATCTCAAGGCCCGGGAGGCGCCGCTGGAAAGCTCGTCCCGAACCCGCCGCCGTCCCAACCAGGGCTCGCCCGGTTGATGTCGACCTCGACCCCAAAAACCTGTTCATGGGCCCGTTTCGGAGCTTTTGCAGCAACGCCAAGGATCGGAGCCGCCGGGTGAGGAAATCGACCTGCCGCGGTCCCCGGCCTGCCTTCGCCGCCGAGAAGGATTTGAGAAATCGAAACCTTGCGCGTGAGCGCCACCGAAAGAACAAGCCCGACTGACGCAAAAAGGAGGAGGTGCAACACGAGGACTTCCCAGGAGGTCACCCATCCCAGTACTACTCTCGCCCAAGCACGCTTAACTGCGGAGTTCTGATAGGATCCGGTGCATTAGTGCTGGTATGATCGCACCTGTCAAGTGTGGCGTGATCAACTGCTTTATGCCTTTGCCAGGCCGCCGCGCGCGCTCCAAACAATCATAACTTTCTGTCCGGGATGAATCTCGAGGCTCGGGAGGCGCTGCTGAAAGCTCGTCCCGAGCCCGCCGCCGTCCCAACCAGGGCTTGCCCGGTTGAGGTCGACCTCGACCCCAGAAACCTGTTTCGGGGCCGCTTCGGAGCTTTTGCAGCAACGCCAAGGATCGGAGCCGCCGGGTGAGGAAACCGACCTTCCGCGGTCTCGGGCCCGCCTCCGCCGCCGAGAAGGATTTGAGAAATCGAAACCTTGCGCGTGCGCGCCACCGAAAGTACAAGCCCGACTGTTGCAAAAAGGACGAGGTGCAACACGAGGACTTCCCAGGAGGTCACCCATCCCAGTACTACTCTCGCCCAAGCACGCTTAACTGCGAAGTTCTGATGGGATCCGGTGCATTAGTGCTGGTATGATCGCACCTGTCAAGTGTGGCGCGATCAACTGCTTTATGCCTTCGCCAGGCCGCCGCGCGCGCTTCAAGCGATCATAACTTTCTGTCCGGGATGAATCTCGAGGCCCAGAAGGCGCCGCTGGAAAGCTCGTCCTGAGCCCGCCGCCGTCCCAACCAGGGCTCGCCCGGTTGACGTCGTCCTCGACCCCAGAAACCTGTTCTTGGGCCCGTGTCGGAGCTTTTGCAGCAACGCCAAGGATCGGAGCCGCCGGCTGAGGAAACCGACCTGCCGCGGTCCCGGGCCTGCCTCCGCCGCCGAGATGGATTTGAGAAATCGAAACCTTGCGCGTGAGCGCCACCGAAAGAACAAGCCCGACTGACGCAAAAAGGAGGAGGTGCAACACGAGGACTTCCCAGGAGGTCACCCATCCCGGTACTACTCTCGCCCAAGCACGCTTAACTGTGAAGTTCTGATGGGATCCGGTGCATTAGTGCTGGTATGATCGCACCTGTCAAGTGTGGCGCGATCAACTGCTTTATGGCTTCGGCAGGCCGCCGCGCGCGCTTCAAACGATCATAACTTTCTGTCCCGGATGAATCTCGAGGCCCAGGAGGCGCCGCTGGAAAGCTCGTCCTGAGCCCGCCGCCGTCCCAACCAGGGCTAGCCCGGTTGAGGTCGACCTCGACCCCAAAAACCTGTTTCGGGGCCCGTTTCGGAGCTTTTGCAGCAACGCCAAGGATCGGAGCCGCCGGGTGAGGAAATCGACCTGCCGCGGTCCCGGGCCCGCCTCCGCCGCCGAGAAGGTTTTGAGAAATCGAAACCATGCGGTCCGCGCCACCTAAAGAACATGCCCGACTGACGCAAAAAGGAGGAGGTGCAACACGAGGACTTCCCAGGAGGTCACCCATCCCAGTACTACTCTCGCCCAAGCACGCTTAACTGCGGAGTTCTGATGGGATCCGGTGCATTAGTGCTGGTATGATCGCACCTGTCAAGTGTGGTGCGATCAACTGCTTTATGCCTTCGGCAGGCCGCCGCGCGCGCTTCCAACGATCATAACTTTCTGTCCGGGATGAATCTCAAGGTCCGGGAGGCGCCGCTGGAAAGCTCGTCCCGAGCCCGCCGCTGTCCCAACCAGGGCTCGCCCGGTTGACGTCGACCTCGACCCCAAAAACCTGTTCTTGGGCCCGTTTCGGAGCTTTTGCAGCAACGCCAAGGATCGGAGCCTCCGGGTGAGGAAATCGACCTGCCGCGGTCCCGGGCCCGCCTCCGCCGCCGAGAAGGATTTGAGAAATCGAAACCTTGCGCGTGAGCGCCACCGAAAGAACAAGCCCGACTGACGCAAAAAGGAGGAGGTGCAACACGAGGACTTCCCAGGAGGTCACCCATCCCAGTACTACTCTCGCCCAAGCACGCTTAACTGTGGAGTTCTGATGGGATCCGGTGCATTAGTGCTTGTATGATCGCACCTGTCAAGTGTGGCGCGATCAACTGCTTGATGCCTTCGCCAGGCCGCCGCGCGCGCTTCAAGCGATCATAACTTTCTGTCCGGGATGAATCTCGAGGCCCAGGAGGCGCCGCTGGAAAGCTCGTCCTGAGCCCGCCGTCGTCCCAACCAGGGCTAGCCCGGTTGAGGTCGACCTCGACCCCAAAAATCTGTTTCGGGGCCCGTTTCGGAGCTTTTGCAGCAACGCCAAGGATCGGAGCCGCCGGGTGAGGAAATCGACCTGCCGCGGTCCCAGGCCCGCCTCCGCCGCCGAGAAGGTTTTGAGAAATCGAAACCATGCGCGTCCGCGCCACCTAAAGAACATGCCCGACTGACGCAAAAAGGAGGAGGTGCAACACGAGGACTTCCCAGGAGGTCACCCATCCCAGTACTACTCTCGCCCAAGCACGCTTAACTGCGGAGTTCTGATGGGATCCGGTGCATTAGTGCTGGTATGATCGCACCTGTCAAGTGTGGTGCGATCAACTGCTTTATGCCTTCGGCAGGCCGCCGCGCGCGCTTCAAACGATCATAACTTTCTGTCCGGGATGAATCTCAAGGTCCGGGAGGCGCCGCTGGAAAGCTCGTCCCGAGCCCGCCGCCGTCCCAACCAGGGCTCGCCCGGTTGACGTCGACCTCGACCCCAAAAACCTGTTCTTGGGCCCGTTTCGGAGCTTTTGCAGCAACGCCAAGGATCGGAGCCGCCGGGTGAGGAAATCGACCTGCCGCGGTCCCGGGCCCGCCTCCGCCACCGAGAAGGATTTGAGAAATCGAAACCTTGCGCGTGAGCGCCACCGAAAGAACAAGCCCGACTGACGCAAAAAGGAGGAGGTGCAACACGAGGACTTCCCAGGAGGTCACCCATCCCAGTACTACTCTCGCCCAAGCACGCTTAACTGTGGAGTTCTGATGGGATCCGGTGCATTAGTGCTTGTATGATCGCACCTGTCAAGTGTGGCGCAATCAACTGCTTTATGCCTTCGCCAGGCCGCCGCGCGCGCTTCAAGCGATCATAACTTTCTGTCCGGGATGAATCTCGAGGCCCAGGAGGCGCCGCTGGAAAGCTCGTCCCGAGCCCGCCGCCGTCCCAACCAGGGCTAGCCCGGTTGAGGTCGACCTCGACCCCAAAAACCTGTTTCGGGGCCCGTTTCGGAGCTTTTGCAGCAACGCCAAGGATCGGATCCGCCGGGTGAGGAAATCGACCTGCCGCGGTCCCAGGCCCGCCTCCGCCGCCGAGAAGGTTTTGAGAAATCGAAACCATGCGCGTCCGCGCCACCGAAAGAACATGCCCGACTGACGCAAAAAGGAGGAGGTGCAACACGAGGACTTCCCAGGAGGTCACCCATCCCAGTACTATTCTCGCCCAAGCACGCTTAACTGCGGAGTTCTGATGGGATCCGGTGCATTAGTGCTGGTATGATCGCACCTGTCAAGTGTGGCGCGATCAACTGCTTGATGCCTTCGCCAGGCCGCCGCGCGCGCTTCAAACGATCATAACTTTCTGTCCGGGATGAATCTCAAGGCCCGGGAGGCGCCGCTGGAAAGCTCGTCCCGAGCCCGCCGCCGTCCCAACCAGGGCTCGCCCGGTTGACGTCGACCTCGACCCCAAAAACCTGTTCTTGGGCCCGTTTCGGAGCTTTTGCAGCAACGCCAAGGATCGGAGCCGCCGGGTGAGGAAATCGACCTGCCGCGGTCCCGGGCCCGCCTTCGCCGCCGAGAAGGATTTGAGAAATCGAAACCTTGCGCGTGAGCGCCACCGAAAGAACAAGCCCGACTGACGCAAAAAGGAGGAGGTGCAACACGAGGACTTCCCAGGAGGTCACCCATCCCAATACTACTCTCGCCCAACCACGCTTAACTGTGGAGTTCTGATCGGATCCGGTGCATTAGTGCTGGTATGATCGCACCTGTCAAGTGTGGCGCGATCAACTGCTTTATGCTTTCGGCATGCCGCCGCGCGCGCTTCCAACGATCATAACTATCTGTCCGGGATGAATCTCAAGGCCCGGGAGGCGCCGCTGGAAAGCTCGTCCCGAGCCCGCCGCCGTCCCAACCAGGGCTCGCCCCGTTGACGTCGACCTCGACCCCAAAAACCTGTTATTGGGCCCGTTTCGGAGCTTTTGCAGCAACGCCAAGGATCGGAGCCGCAAGGTTAGGAAATCGACCTGCCGCGGTCCCCGGCCTGCCTCCGCCGCCAAGAAGGATTTGAGAAATCGAAACCTTGCGCGTGAGCGCCACCGAAAGAACAAGCCCGACTGACGCAAAAAGGAGGAGGTGCAACACGAGGACTTCCCAGGAGGTCACCCATCCCAGTACTACTCTCGCCCAAGCACGCTTAACTGCGGAGTTCTGATGGGATCCGGTGCATTAGTGCTGGTATGATCGCACCTGTCAAGTGTGGCGCGATCAACTGCTTTATGGCTTCGGCAGGCCGCCGCGCGCGCTTCAAACGATCATAACTTTCTGTCCGGGATGAATCTCAAGGCCCGGGAGGCGCCGCTGGAAAGCTCGTCCCGAGCCCGCCGCCGTCCCAAACAGGGCTCGCCCGGTTGACGTCGACCTCGACCCCAAAAACCTGTTCTTGGGCCCGTTTCGGAGCTTTTGCAGCAACGCCAAGGATCGGAGCCGCCGGGTGAGGAAATCGACCTGCCGCGGTCCCCAGCCTGCCTCCGCCGCCGAGAAGGATTTGAGAAATCGAAACCTTGCGCGTGAGCGCCACCGAAAAAACAAGCCCGACTGACGCAAAAAGGAGGAGGTGCAACACGAGGACTTCCCAGGAGGTCACCCATCCCAGTACTACTCTCGCCCAAGCACGCTTAACTGCGGAGTTCTGATCGGATCCGGTGCATTAGTGCTGGTATGATCGCACCTGTCAAGTGTGGCGCGATCAACTGCTTTATGCCTTCGGCAGGCCGCCTTGCGCGCTTCAAACAATCATAACTCTCTGTCCGGGATGAATCTCGAGGCCCGGGAGGCTCCGCTGAAAGCTCGTCCCGAGCCCGCCGCCGTCTCAACCAGGGCTTGCCCGGTTGAGGTCGACCTCGACCCCAGAAACCTGTTCCGGGGCCGCTTCGGAGCTTTTGCAGCAACGCCAAGGATCGGAGCCGCCGGGTGAGGAAATCGACCTGCCGCGGTCCCTGGCCCGCCTCCGCCGCCGAGAAGGATTTGAGAAATCGAAACCTTGCGCGTGAGCGCCACCGAAAGAATAAGCCCGACTGACGCAAAAAGGAGGAGGTGCAACACGAGGACTTCCCAGGAGGTCACCCATCCCAGTACTACTCTCGCCCAAGCACGCTTAACTGCGGAGTTCTGATCGGATCCAGTGCATTAGTGCTGGTATGATCGCACCTGTCAAGTGTGGCGCGATCAACTGCTTTATGCCTTCGCCGGGCCGCCGCGCGCGCTTCAAAAAATCATAACTCTCTGTCCGGGATGAATCTCGAGGCCCGGGAGGCGCCGCTGAAAGCTCGTCCCGAGCCCGCCGCCGTCCCAACCAGGGCTTGCCCGGTTGAGGTCGACCTCGACCCCAGAAACCTGTTCCGGGGCCGCTTCGGAGCTTTTGCAGCAACGCCAAGGATCGGAGCCGCCAGGTGAGGAAATCGACCTGCCGCGGTCTCGGGCCCGCCTCCGCCGCCGTGAAGGATTTGAGAAATCGAAACCTTGCGCGTGAGCGCCACCGAAAGTACAAGCCCGACTGACGCAAAAAGGACGAGGTGCAACACGAGGACTTCCCAGGAGGTCACCCATCCCAGTACTACTCTCGCCCAAGCACGCTTAACTGCGGAGTTCTGATCGGATCCGGTGCATTAGTGCTGGTATGATCGCACCTGTCAAGTGTGGCGCGATCAACTGCTTTATGCCTTCGCAAGGCCGCCGCGCGCGCTTCCAACAATCATAACTCTCTGTCCGGGATGAATCTCGAGGCCCGGTAGGCCCCGCTGAAAGCTCGTCCCGAGCCCGCCGCCGTCCCAACCAGGGCTTTCCTGGTTGAGGTCGACCTCGACCCCAGAAACCTGTTCCGGGGCCGCTTCGGAGCTTTTGCAGCAACGCCAAGGATCGGAGCCGCCGGGTGAGGAAACTGACCTGCCGCGGTCCCGGGGCCGCCTCCGCCGCCGAGAAGGATTTGAGAAATCAAAACCTTGCGCGTGCGCGCCACCGAAAGAACAAGCCCGACTGACGCAAAAGGAGGAGGTGCAACACGAGGACTTCCGAGGAGGTCGCCCATCCCAGTACTACTCTCGCCCAAGCACGCTTAACTGCGGAGTTCTGATGGGATCCGGTGCATTAGTGCTGGTATGATCGCACCTGTCAAGTGTGGCGCGATCAACTGCTTTATGCCTTCGCCAGGCCGCCGCGCGCGCTTCAAACGATCATAACTTTCTGTCCGGGTTGAATCTCGAGGCCCGGGAGGCGCCGCTGGAAAGCTCGTCCCGTGCCCGCTGCCGTCCCAACCAGGGCTCGCCTAGTTGAGGTCGACCTCGACCCCAGAAACCTGTTCCGGGGCCCGTTTCGGAGCTTTTTCAGCAACGGCAAGGATCGGAGCCGCCGGGTGAGGAAACCGACCTGCCGCGGTCCTGGGCCCGCCTCCGCCGCCGAGAAGGATTTGAGAAATCAAAACCTTGCGGGTGCGCGCCACCGAAAGTACAAGCCCGACTGACGCAAAAAGCACGAGGTGCAACACGAGGACTTCCCAGGAGGTCACCCATCCCAGTACTACTCTCGCCCAAGCACGCTTAACTGTGAAGTTCTGATGGGATCCGGTGCATTAGTGCTGGTATGATCGCACCTATCAAGTGTGGCGCGATCAACTGCTTTATGCCTTCGCCAGGCCGCCGCGCGCGCTTCAAGCGATCATAACTTTCTGTCCGGGATGAATCTCGAGGCCCAGGAGGCGCCGCTGGAAAGCTCGTCCCGAGCCGGCCGCCGTCCCAACCAGGGCTAGCCCGGTTGAGGTCGACCTCGACCCCAAAAACCTGTTTCGGGGCCCGTTTCGGAGCTTTTGCATCAACGCCAAGGATCGGATCCGCCGGGTGAGGAAACTAACCTGCCGCGGTCCCGGGCCCGCCTCCGCCGCCGAGAAGGAATTTATAAATCGAAACCATCCGCGTGCGCGCCACCGAAAGAACATGCCCGACTAACGCAAAAAGGAGGAGGTGCAACACGAGGACTTCCCAGGAGGTCACCCATCCCAGTACTACTCTCGCCCGAGCACGCTTAACTGCGGAGTTCTGATGGGATCCGGTGCATTAGTGCTGGTATGATCGCACCTGTCAAGTGTGGCGCGATCAATTGCTTTATGCCTTCGCCAGGCCGTTGCGCGTGCTTTAAGCGATCATAACTTTCTGTCCGGGATGAATCTCGAGGCCCAGGAGGCGCCGCTGGAAAGCTCTTCCTGAGCCCGCCGCCGTGCCAACCCGGATTAGCCCGGTTGAGGTCGACCTCGACCCCAAAAACCTGTTTCGTGGCCCGTTTCAGAGCTTTTGCAGCAACGCCAAGGATCGGATCCGCCGGGTGAGGAAACTGACCTGCCGCGGT
The DNA here is from genome assembly GCA_037954105.1 of Canavalia gladiata. NCBI lineage: Eukaryota > Viridiplantae > Streptophyta > Magnoliopsida > Fabales > Fabaceae > Canavalia > Canavalia gladiata. The sequence continues at coordinate 26,489,917 of CM075661.1, read as the reverse complement.
CCCAGGCCCGCTTCCGCCGCCGAGAAGGATTTGAGAAATCGAAACAATGCGCGTGCGTGCCACCGAAAGAACATGCATGACTGACGTAAAAAGGAGGAGGTGCAACACGAGGACTTCCCAGGAGGTCACCCATCCCAGTACTACTCTTGCCCAAGCACGCTTAACTGCGGAGTTCTGATCGGATCCGGTGCATCAGTGCTGGTATGATCGCACCTGCCAAGTGTGGCGCGATCAACTGCTTTATGCCTTCGCCGGGCCGCCGCGCGCGCTTCAAACGATCATAACTTTCTGTCCGGGATGAATCTCGAGGCCCGGGAGGCGCCGTTGAAAGCTCGTCCCAAGCCCGCCGCCGTCCCAACCCGGGCTTGCCCGGTTGAGGTCGACCTCGGCCCCCGAAACCTGTTCCGGGGCCCGTTTCGGAGCTTTTGCAGCAACGCCAAGGACCGGAGCAGCCGGGTGAGGAAACCGACCTGCCGCGGTCCCGGGCCCGCCTCCGCCGTCGAGAAGGATTTTAGAAATCGAAACCTTGCGCGTGCGCGCCACCGAAAGAACAAGCCCGACTGGCGCAAAAAGGAGGAGGTGCAACACGAGGACTTCCCAGGAGGTCACCCATCCCAGTACTACTCTCGCCCAAGCACGCTTAACTGTGGAGTTCTGATCGGATCCGGTGCATTAGTGCTGGTATGATCGCACCTGTCAAGTGTGGCGCGATCACCTGCTTGATGCCTTCGGCAGGCCGCCGCGTGCGCTTCAAACGATTATAACTTTCTGTCCGGGATGAATCTCAAGGCCCGGGAGGCGCCGCTGGAAAGGTCGTCCCGAGCCCGCCACCGTCCCAACCTTGGCTCGCCCGGTTGACGTCGACCTCGACCCCAAAAACTTGTTATTGGGCCCGTTTCGGAGCTTTTGCAGCAACGCCAAGGATCGGAGCCGCGGGTGAGGAAATCGACCTGCCGCGGTCCTCGGCCTGCCTCCGCCGCCGAGAAGGATTTGAGAAATCGAAACCTTGCGCGTGAGCGCCACCGAAAGAACAAGCCCGACTGACGCAAAAAGGAGGAGGTGCAACACGAGGACTTCCCAGGAGGTCACCCATCCCAGTACTACTCTCGTCCAAGCACGCTTAACTGCGGAGTTCTGATGGGATCCGGTGCATTAGTGCTGGTATGATCGCACCTGTCAAGTGTGGCGCGATCAACTGCTTTATGGCTTCGGCAGGCCGCCGCGCGCGCTTCAAATGATCATAACTTTCTGTCCGGGATGAATCTCAAGGCCCAGGAGGCGCCGCTGGAAAGCTCGTCCTGAGCCCGCCGCCGTCCCAACCAGGGCTCGCCCGGTTAACGTCGACCCCGACCCCAAAAACCTGTTCTTGGGCCCGTTTCGGAGCTTTTGCAGCAACGCCAAGGATCGGAGCCGCCGGGTGAGGAAATCGACCTGCCGCGGTCCTCGGCCTGCCTCCGCCGCCGAGAAGGATTTGAGAAATCGAAACCTTGCGCGTGAGCGCCACCGAAAGAACAAGCCCGACTGACGCAAAAAGGAGGAGGTGCAACACGAGGACTTCCCAGGAGGTCACCCATCCCAGTACTACTCTCGCCCAAGCACGCTTAACTGCGGAGTTCTGATGGGATCCGGTGCATTAGTGCTGGTATGATCGCACCTGTCAAGTGTGGCGCGATCAACTGCTTTATGGCTTCGGCAGGCCGCCGCGCGCGCTTCAAATGATCATAACTTTCTGTCCGGGATGAATCTCAAGGCCCAGGAGGCGCCGCTGGAAAGCTCGTCCCGAGCCCGCCGCCGTCCCAACCAGGGCTCGCCTGGTTAACGTCGACCCCGACCCCAAAAACCTGTTCTTGGGCCCGTTTCGGAGCTTTTGCAGCAACGCCAAGGATCGGAGCCGCCGGGTGAGGAAATCGACCTGCCGCGGTCCTCGGCCTGCCTCCGCCGCCGAGAAGGATTTGAGAAATCGAAACCTTGCGCGTGAGCGCCACCGAAAGAACAAGCCCGACTGACGCAAAAAGGAGGAGGTGCAACACGAGGACTTCCCAGGAGGTCACCCATCCCAGTACTACTCTCGCCCAAGCACGCTTAACTGCGGAGTTCTGATGGGATCCGGTGCATTAGTGCTGGTATGATCGCACCTGTCAAGTGTGGCGCGATCAACTGCTTTATGGCTTCGGCAGGCCGCCGCGCGCGCTTCAAACGATCATAACTTTCTGTCCGGGATGAATCTCAAGGCCCGGGAGGCGCCGCTAGAAAGCTCGTCCCGAGCCCGCCGCCGTCCCAACCCGGGCTCGCCCGGTTGACGTCGACCTCGACCCCAAAAACCTGTTCTTGGGCCCGTTTCGGAGCTTTTGCAGCAACGCCAAGGATCGGAGCCGCCGGGTGAGGAAATCGACCTGCCGCGGTCCCCGGCCTGCCTCCGCCGCCGAGAAGGATTTGAGAAATCGAAACCTTGCGCGTGAGCGCCACCGAAAGAACAAGCCCGACTGACGCAAAAAGGAGGAGGTGCAACACGAGGACTTCCCAGGAGGTCACCCATCCCAGTACTACTCTCGCCCAAGCACGCTTAACTGCGGAGTTCTGATCGGATTCGGTGCATTAGTGCTGGTATGATCGCACCTGTCAAGTGTGGCACGATCAACTGCTTGATGCCTTCGGCAGGCCGCCGCGCGCGCTTCAAACGATCATAACTTTCTGTCCGGGATGAATCTCAAGGCCCGGGAGGCGCCGCTGGAAAGCTCGTCCCGAGCCCGTCGCCGTCCCAACCAGGGCTCGCCCGGTTGACGTCGACCTCGACCCCAAAAACCTGTTCTTGGGCCCGTTTCGGAGCTTTTGCAGCAACGCCAAGGATCGGAGCCGCCGGGTGAGGAAATCGACCTGCCGCGGTCCCCGGCCTTCCTCCGCCGCCGAGAAGGATTTGAGAAATCGAAACCTTGCGCGTGAGCGCCACCGAAAGAACAAGCCCGACTGGCGCAAAAAGGAGGAGGTGCAACACGAGGACTTCCCAGGAGGTCACCCATCCCAGTACTACTCTCGCCCAAGCACGCTTAACTGTGGAGTTCTGATCGGATCCGGTGCATTAGTGCTGGTATGATCGCACCTGTCAAGTGTGGCGCGATCACCTGCTTGATGCCTTCGGCAGGCCGCCGCGTGCGCTTCAAACGATTATAACTTTCTGTCCGGGATGAATCTCAAGGCCCGGGAGGAGCCGCTGGAAAGGTCGTCCCGAGCCCGCCACCGTCCCAACCTTGGCTCGCCCGGTTGACGTCGACCTCGACCCCAAAAACTTGTTATTGGGCCCGTTTCGGAGCTTTTGCAGCAACGCCAAGGATCGGAGCCGCGGGTGAGGAAATCGACCTGCCGCGGTCCTCGGCCTGCCTCCGCCGCCGAGAAGGATTTGAGAAATCGAAACCTTGCGCGTGAGCGCCACCGAAAGAACAAGCCCGACTGACGCAAAAAGGAGGAGGTGCAACACGAGGACTTCCCAGGAGGTCACCCATCCCAGTACTACTCTCGCCCAAGCACGCTTAACTGCGGAGTTCTGATGGGATCCGGTGCATTAGTGCTGGTATGATCGCACCTGTCAAGTGTGGCGCGATCAACTGCTTTATGGCTTCGGCAGGCCGCCGCGCGCGCTCCAAACGATCATAACTTTCTGTCCGGGATGAATCTCAAGGCCCAGGAGGCGCCGCTGGAAAGCTCGTCCCGAGCCCGCCGCCGTCCCATCCCGGGCTCGCCCGGTTGACGTCGACCTCGACCCCAAAAACCTGTTCTTGGGCCCGTTTCGGAGCTTTTGCAGCAACGCCAAGGATCGGAGCCGCCGGGTGAGGAAATCGACCTGCCGCGGTCCCCGGCCTGCCTCCGCCGCCGAGAAGGATTTGAGAAATCGAAACCTTGCGCGTGAGCGCCACCGAAAGAACAAGCCCGACTGACGCAAAAAGGAGGAGGTGCAACACGAGGACTTCCCAGGAGGTCACCCATCCCAGTACTACTCTCGCCCAAGCACGCTTAACTGCGGAGTTCTGATGGGATCTGGTGCATTAGTGCTGGTATGATCGCACCTGTCAAGTGTGGCGCGATCAACTGCTTTATGGCTTCGGCAGGCCGCCGCGCGCGCTTCAAACGATCATAACTTTCTGTCCGGGATGAATCTCAAGGCCCAGGAGGCGCCGCTGGAAAGCTCGTCCCGAGCCCGCCGCCGTCCCATCCCGGGCTCGCCCGGTTGACGTCGACCTCGACCCCAAAAACCTGTTCTTGGGCCCATTTCGGAGCTTTTGCAGCAACGCCAAGGATCGGAGCCGCCGGGTGAGGAAATCGACCTGCCGCGATCCCCGGCCTGCCTCCGCCGCCGAGAAGGATTTGAGAAATCGAAACCTTGCGCGTGAGCGCCACCGAAAGAACAAGCCCGACTGACGCAAAAAGGAGGAGGTGCGACACGAGGACTTCCCAGGAGGTCACCCATCCCAGTACTACTCTCGCCCAAGCACGCTTAACTGCGGAGTTCTGATCGGATCCGGTGCATTAGTGCTGGTATGATCGCACCTGTCAAGTGTGGCGCGATCAACTGCTTGATGCCTTCGGCAAGCCGCCGCGCGCGCTTCAAACGATCATAACTTTCTGTCCGGGATGAATCTCAAGGCCCGGGAGGCGCCGCTGGAAAGCTCGTCCCGAGCCCGCCGCCGTCCCAACCAGGGCTCGCCCGGTTGACGTCGACCTCGACCCCAAAAACCTGTTCTTGGGCCCGTTTCGGAGCTTTTGCAGCAACGCCAAGGATCGGAGCCGCCGGGTGAGGAAATCGACCTGCCGCGGTCCCCGGCCTGCCTCCGCCGCCGAGAAGGATTTGAGAAATCGAAACCTTGCGCGTGAGCGCCACCGAAAGAACAAGCCCGACTGACGCAAAAAGGAGGAGGTGCAACTCGAGGACTTCCCAGGAGGTCACCCATCCCAGTACTACTCTCGCCCAAGCACGCTTAACTGCGGAGTTCTGATCGGATCCGGTGCATTAGTGCTGGTATGATCGCACCTGTCAAGTGTGGCGCGATCAACTGCTTGATGCCTTCGGCAGGCCGCCGTGTGCGCTTCAAACGATCATAACTTTCTGTCCGGGATGAATCTCAAGGCCCGGGAGGCGCCGCTGGAAAGGTCGTCCCGAGCCCGCCGCCGTCCCAACCCGGGCTCGCCCGGTTGACGTCGACCTCGACCCCAAAAACCTGTTATTGGGCCCGTTTCGGAGCTTTTGCAGCAACGCCAAGGATCGGAGCCGCCGGGTGAGGAAATCGACCTGCCGCGGTCCTCGGCCTGCCTCCGCCGCCGAGAAGGATTTGAGAAATCGAAACCTTGCGCGTGACCGCCACCGAAAGAACAAGCCCGACTGACGCAAAAAGGAGGAGGTGCAACACGAGGACTTCCCAGGAGGTCACCCATCCCAGTACTACTCTCGCCCAAGCACGCTTAACTGCGGAGTTCTGATGGGATCCGGTGCATTAGTGCTGGTATGATCGCACCTGTCAAGTGTGGCGCGATCAACTGCTTTATGGCTTCGGCAGGCCGCCGCGCGCGCTTCAAACGATGATAACTTTCTGTCCGGGAGGCGCCGCTGGAAAGCTCGTCCCGAGCCCGCCGCCGTCCCAACCCGGGCACGCCCGGTTGACGTCGACCTCGACCCCAAAAACCTGTTCTTGGGCCCGTTTCGGAGCTTTTGCAGCAACGCCAAGGATCGGAGCCGCCGGGTGAGGAAATCGACCTGCCGCGGTCCCCGGCCTGCCTCCGCCGCCGAGAAGGATTTGAGAAATCGAAACCTTGCGCGTGAGCGCCACCGAAAGAACAAGCCCGACTGACGCAAAAACGAGGAGGTGCAACACGAGGACTTCCCAGGAGGTCACCCATCCCAGTACTACTCTCGCCCCAGCACGCTTAACTACGGAGTTCTGATCGGATCCGGTGCATTAGTGCTGGTATGATCGCACCTGTCAAGTGTGGCGCGATCAACTGCTTTATGCCTTCGCCAGGCCGCCGCGCGCGCTTCAAACGATCATAACTTTCTATCCGAGATGAATCTCGAGGCCCGGGAGGCGCCGCTGGAAAGCTCGTCCTTAGCCCGCCGCCGTCCCAACCAGGGCTCGCTCGATTGAGGTCGACCTCGACCCCAGAAACCTGTTCTTGGGCCCGTTTCGGAGCTTTTGCAGCAACGCCAAGGATCGGAGCCGCCGGGTGAGGAAACCGACCTGCCGCGGTCCCTGGCCCACCTCTGCCGCCGAGAAGGATTTGAGAAATCGAAACCTTGCGCGTGAGCGCCACCGAAAGAACAAGCCCGACTGACGCAAAAAGGAGGAGGTGCAACACGAGGACTTCCCAGGAGGTCACCCATCCCAGTACTACTCTCGCCCAAGCACGCTTAACTGCGGAGTTCTGATCGGATCCGGTGCATTAGTGCTGGTATGATCGCACCTGTCAAGTGTGGCGCGATCAACTGCTTTATGCCTTCGCCAGGCCGCCGCGCGCGCTTCAAACGATCATAACTTTCTATCCGAGATGAATCTCGAGGCCCGGGAGGCGCCGCTGGAAAGCTCGTCCTGAGCCCGCCGCCGTCCCAACCAGGGCTCGCTCGATTGAGGTCGACCTCGACCCCAGAAACCTGTTCTTGGGCCCGTTTCGGAGCTTTTGCAGCAACGCCAAGGATCGGAGCCGCCGGGTGAGGAAACCGACCTGCCTCGGTCCCTGGCCCACCTCTGCCGCCGAGAAGGATTTGAGAAATCGAAACCTTGCGCGTGAGCGCCACCGAAAGAACAAGCCCGACTGACGCAAAAAGGAGGAGGTGCAACACGAGGACTTCCCAGGAGGTCACCCATCCCAGTACTACTCTCGCCCAAGCACGCTTTACTGCGGAGTTCTGATCGGATCCGGTGCATTAGTGCTGGTATGATCGCACCTGTCAAGTGTGGCGCGATCAACTGCTTTATGCCTTCGCAAGGCCGCCGCGCGCGCTTCAAACGATCATAACTTTCTGTCCGGGATGAATCTCGAGGCCCGGGAGACGCCGCTGAAAGCTCGTCCCGAGCCCGCCGCCGTCCAATCCGGGGCTTGCCCGGTTGAGGTCGACCTCGACCCCAGAAACCTGTTCCGGGGCCGTTTCGGAGCTTTTGCAGCAACGCGAAGGATCGGAGCCGCCGGGTGAGGAAATCGACCTGTCGCGGGTTGCAGCAACGCCAAGGATCGGAGCCGCCGGGTGAGGAAATCGACCTGTCCCGGTCCCGGGCCCGCCTCCGGCGCCGAGAAGGATTTGAGGAATCGGAACCTTGCGCATGCGCGCCACCGAAAGAACAAGCCCGACTGACGCAAAAAGGACGAGGTGCAACACGAGGACTTCCCAGGAGGTCACCCATCCCAGTACTACTCTCGCCCAAGCACGCTTAACTGCGGAGTTCTGATGGGATCCGGTGCATTAGTGCTGGTATGATCGCACCTGTCAAGTGTGGCGCGATCAACTGCTTTATGCCTTCGCCAGGACGCCGCGTGCGCTTCAACCGATCATAACTTTCTATCCGAGATGAATATCGAGGCCCGGGAGGCGCCGCTGGAAAGCTCGTCCTGAGCCCGCCGCCGTCCCAACCAGGGCTCGCATTATTGAGGTCGACCTCGACCCCAGAAACCTGTTCTTGGGCCCGTTTCGGAGCTTTTGCAGCAACGCCAAGGATCGGAGCCGCCGGGTGAGGAAATCGACCTGTCGCGGTCCCGGGCCCGCCTCCGGCGCCGAGAAGGATTTGAGGAATCGGAACCTTGCGCATGCACGCCACCGAAAGAACAAGCCCGACTGACGCAAAAAGGAGGAGGTGCAATACGAGGACTTCCCAGGAGGTCACCCATCCCAGTACTACTCTCGCCCAAGCACGCTTAACTGCGAAGTTCTGATCGGATCCGGTGCATTAGTGCTGGTATGATCGCACCTGTCAAGTATGGCGCGATCAACTGCTTTATGCCTTCGCCCGGCCGCCGCGCGCGCTTCCAACGATCATAACTTTCTGTCCGGGATAAATCTCGAGGCCCGGGAGGCGCCGCTGGAAAGCTCGTCCCGAGCCTGCCGCTGTCCCAACTCGGGCTCGCCCAGTTGAGGTCGACCTCGACCCCAGAAACCTGTTCCGGGGCCGTTTCGGAGCTTTTGCAGCAACGCCAAGGATCGGAGCTGCCGGGTGAGGAAATCGACCTGTCGCGGTCCCGGGCCCGCCTCCGGCGCCGAGAAGGATTTGAGGAATCGGAACCTTGGGCATGCGCGCCACCGAAAGTACAAGCCTGACTGACGCAAAAAGGACGAGGTGCAACACGAGGACTTCCCAGGAGGTCACCCATCCCAGTACTACTCTCGTCCAAGCGCGCTTAACTGCGGAGTTCTGATGGGATCCGGTGCATTAGTGCTGGTATGATCACACCTGTCAAGTGTGGCGCGATCAACTGCTTTATGCCTTCGCGAGGCCGCCGCGCGCTGCAAACTATCATAACTTTCTATCCCAGATGAATCTCGAGGTCCGGGAGGCGCCGTTGGAAATCTCGTCCTGAGCCCGCCGCCGTCCCAACCAGACTCGCCCAATTGAGGTCGACCTCGACCCCAGAAACCTGTTCCGGGGCCGTTTCGGAGCTTTTGCAGCAACGCCAAGGATCGGAGCCGCCGGGTGAGGAAATCGACCTGTCGCGGTCCCAGGCCCGCCTCCGGCGCCGAGAAGGATTTGAGGAATCGAAACCTTGCGCATGCGCGCCACCGAAAGAACAAGCCTGACTGACGCAAAAAGGTCGAGGTGCAACACGAGGATTTCCCTGGAGGTCACCCATCCCAGTACTACTCTCGCCCAAGCACGCTTCACTGCGGAGTTCTGATGGGATCCGGTACATTAGTGCTGGTATGATCGCACCTGTCAAGTGTGGCGCGATCAACTGCTTTATGCCTTCGCCAGGCCGCCGCGCGCGCTTCAAACGATCATAACTTTCTATCCGAGATGAATCTCGAGGCCCTGGAGGCGCCGCTGGAAAGCTCGTCCTGAGCCCGCCGCCGTCCCAACCAGGGCTCGCTCGATTGAGGTCGACCTCGACCACAGAAACCTGTTCTTGGGCCAGTTTCGGAGCTTTTGCAGCAACGCCAAGGATCGGAGCCGCCTGGTGAGGAAACCGACCTGCCGCGGTCCCTTGTCCACCTCTGCCGCCGAGAAGGATTTGAAAAATCGAAACCTTGCGCGTGAGCGCCACCGAAAGAACAAGCCCGACTGACGCAAAAAGGAGGAGGTGCAACTCGAGGACTTCCCAGGAGGTCACCCATCCCAGTACTACTCTCGCCCAAGCACGCTTAACTGCGGAGTTCTGATCGGATCCGGTGCATTAGTGCTGGTATGATCGCACCTGTCAAGTGTGGCGCGATCAACTGCTTGATGCCTTCGGCAGGCCGCCGTGTGCGCTTCGAACGATCATAACTTTCTGTCCGGGATGAATCTCAAGGCCCGGGAGGCGCCGCTGGAAAGGTCGTCCCGAGCCCGCCGCCGTCCCAACCCGGGCTCGCCCGGTTGACGTCGACCTCGACCCCAAAAACCTGTTATTGGGCCCGTTTCGGAGCTTTTGCAGCAACGCCAAGGATCGGAGCCGCCGGGTGAGGAAATCGACCTGCCGCGGTCCTCGGCCTGCCTCCGCCGCCGAGAAGGATTTGAGAAATCGAAACCTTGCGCGTGACCGCCACCGAAAGAACAAGCCCGACTGACGCAAAAAGGAGGAGGTGCAACACGAGGACTTCCCAGGAGGTCACCCATCCCGGTACTACTCTCGCCCAAGCACGCTTAACTGCGGAGTTCTGATGGGATCCGGTGCATTAGTGCTGGTATGATCGCACCTGTCAAGTGTGGCGCGATCAACTGCTTTATGGCTTCGGCAGGCCGCCGCGCGCGCTTCAAACGATCATAACTTTCTGTCCGGGAGGCGCCGCTGGAAAGCTCGTCCCGAGCCCGCCGCCGTCCCAACCCGGGCACGCCCGGTTGACGTCGACCTCGACCCCAAAAACCTGTTCTTGGGCCCGTTTCGGAGCTTTTGCAGCAACGCCAAGGATCGGAGCCGCCGGGTGAGGAAATCGACCTGCCGCGGTCCCCGGCCTGCCTCCGCCGCCGAGAAGGATTTGAGAAATCGAAACCTTGCGCGTGAGCGCCACCGAAAGAACAAGCCCGACTGACGCAAAAACGAGGAGGTGCAACACGAGGACTTCCCAGGAGGTCACCCATCCCAGTACTACTCTCGCCCCAGCACGCTTAACTACGGAGTTCTGATCGGATCCGGTGCATTAGTGCTGGTATGATCGCACCTGTCAAGTGTGGCGCGATCAACTGCTTTATGCCTTCGCCAGGCCGCCGCGCGCGCTTCAAACGATCATAACTTTCTATCCGAGATGAATCTCGAGGCCCGGGAGGCGCCGCTGGAAAGCTCGTCCTTAGCCCGCCGCCGTCCCAACCAGGGCTCGCTCGATTGAGGTCGACCTCGACCCCAGAAACCTGTTCTTGGGCCCGTTTCGGAGCTTTTGCAGCAACGCCAAGGATCGGAGCCGCCGGGTGAGGAAACCGACCTGCCGCGGTCCCTGGCCCACCTCTGCCGCCGAGAAGGATTTGAGAAATCGAAACCTTGCGCGTGAGCGCCACCGAAAGAACAAGCCCGACTGACGCAAAAAGGAGGAGGTGCAACACGAGGACTTCCCAGGAGGTCACCCATCCCAGTACTACTCTCGCCCAAGCACGCTTAACTGCGGAGTTCTGATCGGATCCGGTGCATTAGTGCTGGTATGATCGCACCTGTCAAGTGTGGCGCGATCAACTGCTTTATGCCTTCGCCAGGCCGCCGCGCGCGCTTCAAACGATCATAACTTTCTATCCGAGATGAATCTCGAGGCCCGGGAGGCGCCGCTGGAAAGCTCGTCCTGAGCCCGCCGCCGTCCCAACCAGGGCTCGCTCGATTGAGGTCGACCTCGACCCCAGAAACCTGTTCTTGGGCCCGTTTCGGAGCTTTTGCAGCAACGCCAAGGATCGGAGCCGCCGGGTGAGGAAACCGACCTGCCTCGGTCCCTGGCCCACCTCTGCCGCCGAGAAGGATTTGAGAAATCGAAACCTTGCGCGTGAGCGCCACCGAAAGAACAAGCCCGACTGACGCAAAAAGGAGGAGGTGCAACACGAGGACTTCCCAGGAGGTCACCCATCCCAGTACTACTCTCGCCCAAGCACGCTTTACTGCGGAGTTCTGATCGGATCCGGTGCATTAGTGCTGGTATGATCGCACCTGTCAAGTGTGGCGCGATCAACTGCTTTATGCCTTCGCAAGGCCGCCGCGCGCGCTTCAAACGATCATAACTTTCTGTCCGGGATGAATCTCGAGGCCCGGGAGACGCCGCTGAAAGCTCGTCCCGAGCCCGCCGCCGTCCAATCCGGGGCTTGCCCGGTTGAGGTCGACCTCGACCCCAGAAACCTGTTCCGGGGCCGTTTCGGAGCTTTTGCAGCAACGCGAAGGATCGGAGCCGCCGGGTGAGGAAATCGACCTGTCGCGGGTTGCAGCAACGCCAAGGATCGGAGCCGCCGGGTGAGGAAATCGACCTGTCCCGGTCCCGGGCCCGCCTCCGGCGCCGAGAAGGATTTGAGGAATCGGAACCTTGCGCATGCGCGCCACCGAAAGAACAAGCCCGACTGACGCAAAAAGGACGAGGTGCAACACGAGGACTTCCCAGGAGGTCACCCATCCCAGTACTACTCTCGCCCAAGCACGCTTAACTGCGGAGTTCTGATGGGATCCGGTGCATTAGTGCTGGTATGATCGCACCTGTCAAGTGTGGCGCGATCAACTGCTTTATGCCTTCGCCAGGACGCCGCGTGCGCTTCAACCGATCATAACTTTCTATCCGAGATGAATATCGAGGCCCGGGAGGCGCCGCTGGAAAGCTCGTCCTGAGCCCGCCGCCGTCCCAACCAGGGCTCGCATTATTGAGGTCGACCTCGACCCCAGAAACCTGTTCTTGGGCCCGTTTCGGAGCTTTTGCAGCAACGCCAAGGATCGGAGCCGCCGGGTGAGGAAATCGACCTGTCGCGGTCCCGGGCCCGCCTCCGGCGCCGAGAAGGATTTGAGGAATCGGAACCTTGCGCATGCACGCCACCGAAAGAACAAGCCCGACTGACGCAAAAAGGAGGAGGTGCAATACGAGGACTTCCCAGGAGGTCACCCATCCCAGTACTACTCTCGCCCAAGCACGCTTAACTGCGAAGTTCTGATCGGATCCGGTGCATTAGTGCTGGTATGATCGCACCTGTCAAGTATGGCGCGATCAACTGCTTTATGCCTTCGCCCGGCCGCCGCGCGCGCTTCCAACGATCATAACTTTCTGTCCGGGATAAATCTCGAGGCCCGGGAGGCGCCGCTGGAAAGCTCGTCCCGAGCCTGCCGCTGTCCCAACTCGGGCTCGCCCAGTTGAGGTCGACCTCGACCCCAGAAACCTGTTCCGGGGCCGTTTCGGAGCTTTTGCAGCAACGCCAAGGATCGGAGCTGCCGGGTGAGGAAATCGACCTGTCGCGGTCCCGGGCCCGCCTCCGGCGCCGAGAAGGATTTGAGGAATCGGAACCTTGGGCATGCGCGCCACCGAAAGTACAAGCCTGACTGACGCAAAAAGGACGAGGTGCAACACGAGGACTTCCCAGGAGGTCACCCATCCCAGTACTACTCTCGTCCAAGCGCGCTTAACTGCGGAGTTCTGATGGGATCCGGTGCATTAGTGCTGGTATGATCACACCTGTCAAGTGTGGCGCGATCAACTGCTTTATGCCTTCGCGAGGCCGCCGCGCGCTGCAAACTATCATAACTTTCTATCCCAGATGAATCTCGAGGTCCGGGAGGCGCCGTTGGAAATCTCGTCCTGAGCCCGCCGCCGTCCCAACCAGACTCGCCCAATTGAGGTCGACCTCGACCCCAGAAACCTGTTCCGGGGCCGTTTCGGAGCTTTTGCAGCAACGCCAAGGATCGGAGCCGCCGGGTGAGGAAATCGACCTGTCGCGGTCCCAGGCCCGCCTCCGGCGCCGAGAAGGATTTGAGGAATCGAAACCTTGCGCATGCGCGCCACCGAAAGAACAAGCCTGACTGACGCAAAAAGGTCGAGGTGCAACACGAGGATTTCCCTGGAGGTCACCCATCCCAGTACTACTCTCGCCCAAGCACGCTTCACTGCGGAGTTCTGATGGGATCCGGTACATTAGTGCTGGTATGATCGCACCTGTCAAGTGTGGCGCGATCAACTGCTTTATGCCTTCGCCAGGCCGCCGCGCGCGCTTCAAACGATCATAACTTTCTATCCGAGATGAATCTCGAGGCCCTGGAGGCGCCGCTGGAAAGCTCGTCCTGAGCCCGCCGCCGTCCCAACCAGGGCTCGCTCGATTGAGGTCGACCTCGACCACAGAAACCTGTTCTTGGGCCAGTTTCGGAGCTTTTGCAGCAACGCCAAGGATCGGAGCCGCCTGGTGAGGAAACCGACCTGCCGCGGTCCCTTGTCCACCTCTGCCGCCGAGAAGGATTTGAAAAATCGAAACCTTGCGCGTGAGCGCCACCGAAAGAACAAGCCCGACTGACGCAAAAAGGAGGAGGTGCAACACGAGGACTTCCCAGGAGGTCACCCATCCCAGTACTACTCTCGCCCAAGCACGCTTAACTGCGGAGTTCTGATCGGATCCGGTGCATTAGTGCTGGTATGATCGCACCTGTCAAGTGTGGCGCGATCAACTGCTTTATGCCTTCGCCAGGCCGCCGCGCGCGCTTCAAACTATCATAACTTTCTGTCCGGGATGAATCTCGAGGCCCGGGAGGCGCCGCTGGAAAGCTCGTCCTGAGCCCGCCGCCGTCCCAACCAGGGCTCGCCCGATTGAGGTCGACCTCGACCCCAGAAACCTGTTCTTGGGCCCGTTTCGGAGCTTTTGCAGCAATGCCAAGGATCGGAGCCGCCGGGTGAGGAAACCGACCTGCCGCGGTCCCGGTCCCGCCTCCGCCGCCTAGAAGGATTTGAGAAATCGAAACCATGCGCGTGCACGCCACCGAAAGAACAAGCCCGACTGACGCAAAAAGGAGGAGGTGCAATACGAGGACTTCCCAGGAGGTCACCCATCCCAGTACTACTCTCGCCCAAGCACGCTTATCTGCGAAGTTCTGATCGGATCCGGTGCATTAGTGCTGGTATGATCGCACCTGTCAAGTATGGCGCGATCAACTGCTTTATGCCTTCGCCAGGCCGCCGCGCGCGCTTCAAACGATCATAACTTTCTGTCCGGGATAAATCTCGAGGCCCGGGAGGCGCCGCTGGAAAGCTCGTCCCGAGCCTGCCGCTGTCCCAACTCGGGCTCGCCCAGTTGAGGTCGACCTCGACCCCAGAAACCTGTTCCGCGGCCCGTTTCGGAGCTTTTGCAGCAACGCCAAGGATCGGAGCCGCCGGGTGAGGAAACCGACCTGCTGCGGTCCTGGGCCCGCCTACGCCGCCGAGAAGGATTTGAGAAATCAAAACCTTGCGCGTGCGCGCCACCGAAAGAACAAGCCCGACTGACGCAAAAGGAGGAGGTGCAACACGAGGACTTCCCAGGAGGTCACCAATCCCAGTACTACTCTCGCCCAAGCACGCTTAACTGCGGAGTTCTGATCGGATCCGGTGCATTAGTGCTGGTATGATCGCACCTGTCAAGTGTGGCGCGATCAACTGCTTTATGCCTTCGCCAGGCCGCCGCGCGCGCTTCAAACGATCATAACTTTCTGTCCGGGATGAATCTCGAGGCCCGGGAGGCGCCGCTGAAAGCTCGTCCCGAGCCCGCCGCCGTCCAAACCGGGGCTTGCCTGGTTGAGGTCGACCTCGACCCCAGAAACCTGTTCCGGGGCCGTTTCGGAGCTTTTGCAGCAACGCCAAGGATCGGAGCCGCCGGGTGAGGAAATCGACCTGTCGCGGGTTGCAGCAACGCCAAGGATCGGAGTCGCCGGGTGAGGAAATCGACCGGTCGCAGGGTGCAGCAACGCCAAGGATCGGAGCCGCCGGGTGAGGAAATCGACCTGTCGCGGTCCCGAGCCCGCCTCTGGCGCCGAGAAGGATTTGAGGAATCGGAACCTTGCGCATGCGCGCTACCGAAAGAACAAGCCCGACTGACGCAAAAAGGACGAGGTGCAACACGAGGACTTCCCAGGAGGTCACCCATCCCAGTACTACTCTCGCCCAAGCACGCTGAACTGCGGAGTTCTGATGGGATCCGGTGCATTAGTGCTGGTATGATCGCACCTGTCAAGTGTGGCGCGATCAACTGCTTTATGCCTTCGCCAGGCCGCCGCGCGCGCTTCAAACGATCATAACTTTCTGTCCGGGATAAATCTCGAGGCCCGGGAGGCGCCGCTGGAAAGCTCGTCCCGAGCCTGCCGCTGTCCCAACTTGGGCTCGCCCAGTTGAGGTCGACCTCGACCCCAGAAACCTGTTCCGGGGCCGTTTCGGAGCTTTTGCAGCAACGCCAAGGATCGGAGCTGCCGGGTGAGGAAATCGACCTGTCGCGGTCCCGGGGCCGCCTCCGGCGCCGAGAAGGATTTGAGGAATCGGAACCTTGCGCATGCGCGCCACCGAAAGTACAAGCCTGACTGACGCAAAAAGGACGAGGTGCAACACGAGGACTTCCCAGGAGGTCACCCATCCCAGTACTACTCTCGTCCAAGCGCGCTTAACTGCGGAGTTCTGATGGGATCCGGTGCATTAGTGCTGGTATGATCACACCTGTCAAGTGTGGCGCGATCAACTGCTTTATGCCTTCGCGAGGCCGCCGCGCGCTGCAAACGATCATAACTTTCTATCCCAGATGAATCTCGAGGCCCGGGAGGCGCCGTTGGAAATCTCGTCCTGAGCCCGCCGCCGTCCCAACCAGACTCGCCCAATTGAGGTCGACCTCGACCCCAGAAACCTGTTCCGGGGCCGTTTCAGAGCCTTTGCAGCAACGCCAAGGATCGGAGCCGCCGGGTGAGGAAATCGACCTGTCGCGGTCCCAGGCCCGCCTCCGGCGCTGAGAAGGATTTCAGGAATCGAAACCTTGCGCATGCGCGCCACCGAAAGAACAAGCCTGACTGACGCAAAAAGGTCGAGGTGCAACACGAGGATTTCCCAAGAGGTCACGCATCCCAGTACTACTCTCGCCCAAGCACGCTTAACTACGGAGTTCTGATGGGATCCGGTACATTAGTGCTGGTATGATCGCACCTGTCAAGTGTGGCGCGATCAACTACTTTATGCCTTCGCCAGGCCGCCGCGCGCGCTTCAAACGATGATAAATTTCTATCCGAGATGAATCTCGAGGCCCGGGAGGCGCCGTTGGAAAGCTCGTCCTGAGCCCGCCGCCGTCCCAACCAGGGCTCGCTCGATTGAGGTCGACCTCGACCCCAGAAACCTGTTCTTGGGCCAGTTTCGGAGCTTTTGAGGCAACGCCAAGGATCGGAGCCGCAGGGTGAGGAAACCGACCTGCCGCGGTCCCTGGCCCACCTCTGCCGCCGAGAAGGATTTGAGAAATCGAAACCTTGCCCGTGAGCGCCACCGAAAGAACAAGCCCGACTGACGCAAAAAGGAGGAGGTGCAACACGAGGACTTCCCAGGAGGTCACCCATCCCAGTACTACTCTCGCCCAAGCACGCTTAACTGCGGAGTTCTGATCGGATCCGGTGCATTAGTGCTGGTATGATCGCACCTGTCAAGTGTGGCGCGATCAACTGCTTTATGCCTTCGCCAGGCCGCCGCGCGCGCTTCAAACGATCATAACTTTCTGTCCAGGATGAATCTCGAGGCCCGGGAGGCGCCGCTGGAAAGCTCGTCCTGAGCCCGCCGCCGTCCCAACCAGGGCTCGCCCGATTGAGGTCGACCTCGACCCCAGAAACCTGTTCTTGGGCCCGTTTCGGAGCTTTTGCAGCAACGCCAAGGATCGGAGCCGCCGGGTGAGGAAACCGACCTGCCGCGGTCCCGGACCCGCCTCCGCCGCCGAGAAGGATTTGAGAAATCGAAACCATGCGCGTGCGCGCCACCGAAAGAACAAGCCCGACTGACGCAAAAGGAGGAGGTGCAACACGAGGACTTCCCAGGAGGTCACCCATCCCAGTACTACTCTCGCCCAAGCACGCTTAACTGCGGAGTTCTGATCGGATCCGGTGCATTAGTGCTGGTATGATCGCACCTGTCCAGTGTGGCGCGATCAACTGCTTTGTGCCTTCGCCAGGCCGCCGCGCGCGCTTCAAACGATCATAACTTTCTGTCCGGGATGAATCTCAAGGCCCGGGAGGCGCCGCACGAAAGCTCGTCCCGAGCCTGCCGCCGTCCAACCCAGGGCTCGCCCGGTCGTCGTCGACCTCGACCCCAGAAACCTGTTCTTGGGCCCGTTTCGGAGCTTTTGCAGCAACGCCAAGGATCGGAGCCGCCATGTGAGGAAACCGACCTGCCGCGGTCCCGGGCCCGCCTTTGCCGCCGAGAAGGATTTGAGAAATCGAAACCTTACGCGTGCGCGCCACCGAAAGAACAAGCCCGACTGATGCAAAAAGGAGGAGGTGCAACACGAGGACTTCCCAAGAGGTCACCCATCCCAGTACTACTCTCGCCCAAGCACGCTTAACTGCGGAGTTCTGATCGGATCCGGTGCATTAGTGCTGGTATGATCGCACCTGTCAAGTGTGGCGCAATCAACTGCTTTATGCCTTCGCAGAGCCGCCGCGCGCGCTTCAAACGATCATAACTTTCTGTCCGGGATAAATCTCGAGGCCCGGGAGGCGCCGCTGGAAAGCTCGTCCTGAGCCCGCCGCCGTCCCAACCAGGGCTCTCCCGATTGAGGTCGACCTCGACCCCAGAAACCTGTTCTTGGGCCCGTTTCGGAGCTTTTGCAGCAACGCCAAGGATCGGAGCCGCCGGGTGAGGAAACCGACCTGCCGCGGTCCCGGTCCCGCCTTCGCGGCCGAGAAGGATTTGAGAAATCGAAACCATGCGCGTGCACGCCACCGAAAGAACAAGCCCGACTGACGCAAAAAGGAGGAGGTGCAATACGAGGACTTCCCAGGAAGTCACCCATCCCAGTACTACTCTCGCCCAAGCACGCTTAACTGCGAAGTTCTGATCGGATCCGGTGCATTAGTGCTGGTATGATCGCACCTGTCAAGTATGGCGCGATCAACTGCTTTATGCCTTCGCCAGGCCGCCGCGCACGCTTCAAACGATCATAACTTTCTGTCCGGGATGAATCTCAAGGCCCGGGAGGCGCCGCTGGAAAGCTCGTCCCGAGCCTGCCGCTGTCCCAACCAGGGCTCGCCCGGTTGAAGTCGACCTCGACCCCAAAAACCTGTTTCGGGGCACGTTTCGGAGCTTTTGCAGCAAAGCCAAGGATCGGATCCGCCGGGTGAGGAAATTGACCTGCCGCGGTCCCGGGCCCGCCTCCGCCGCCGAGAAGGTTTTGAGAAATCGAAACCATGCGCGTGCGCGCCACCGAAAGAACATGCCCGACTGACGCAAAAAGGAGGAGGTGCAACACGAGGACTTCCCAGGAGGTCACCCATCCCAGTACTACTCTCGCCCAAGCACGCTTAACTGCGGAGTTCTGATGGGATCCGGTGCATTAGTGCTGGTATGATCGCACCTGTCAAGTGTGGTGCGATCAACTGCTTTATGCCTTCGGCAGGCCGCCGCGCGCGCTTCAAACGATCATAACTTTCTGTCCGGGATGAATCTCAAGGCCCGGGAGGCGCCGCTGGAAAGCTCGTCCCGAACCCGCCGCCGTCCCAACCAGGGCTCGCCCGGTTGATGTCGACCTCGACCCCAAAAACCTGTTCATGGGCCCGTTTCGGAGCTTTTGCAGCAACGCCAAGGATCGGAGCCGCCGGGTGAGGAAATCGACCTGCCGCGGTCCCCGGCCTGCCTTCGCCGCCGAGAAGGATTTGAGAAATCGAAACCTTGCGCGTGAGCGCCACCGAAAGAACAAGCCCGACTGACGCAAAAAGGAGGAGGTGCAACACGAGGACTTCCCAGGAGGTCACCCATCCCAGTACTACTCTCGCCCAAGCACGCTTAACTGCGGAGTTCTGATAGGATCCGGTGCATTAGTGCTGGTATGATCGCACCTGTCAAGTGTGGCGCGATCAACTGCTTTATGCCTTTGCCAGGCCGCCGCGCGCGCTCCAAACAATCATAACTTTCTGTCCGGGATGAATCTCGAGGCTCGGGAGGCGCTGCTGAAAGCTCGTCCCGAGCCCGCCGCCGTCCCAACCAGGGCTTGCCCGGTTGAGGTCGACCTCGACCCCAGAAACCTGTTTCGGGGCCGCTTCGGAGCTTTTGCAGCAACGCCAAGGATCGGAGCCGCCGGGTGAGGAAACCGACCTTCCGCGGTCTCGGGCCCGCCTCCGCCGCCGAGAAGGATTTGAGAAATCGAAACCTTGCGCGTGCGCGCCACCGAAAGTACAAGCCCGACTGTTGCAAAAAGGACGAGGTGCAACACGAGGACTTCCCAGGAGGTCACCCATCCCAGTACTACTCTCGCCCAAGCACGCTTAACTGCGAAGTTCTGATGGGATCCGGTGCATTAGTGCTGGTATGATCGCACCTGTCAAGTGTGGCGCGATCAACTGCTTTATGCCTTCGCCAGGCCGCCGCGCGCGCTTCAAGCGATCATAACTTTCTGTCCGGGATGAATCTCGAGGCCCAGAAGGCGCCGCTGGAAAGCTCGTCCTGAGCCCGCCGCCGTCCCAACCAGGGCTCGCCCGGTTGACGTCGTCCTCGACCCCAGAAACCTGTTCTTGGGCCCGTGTCGGAGCTTTTGCAGCAACGCCAAGGATCGGAGCCGCCGGCTGAGGAAACCGACCTGCCGCGGTCCCGGGCCTGCCTCCGCCGCCGAGATGGATTTGAGAAATCGAAACCTTGCGCGTGAGCGCCACCGAAAGAACAAGCCCGACTGACGCAAAAAGGAGGAGGTGCAACACGAGGACTTCCCAGGAGGTCACCCATCCCGGTACTACTCTCGCCCAAGCACGCTTAACTGTGAAGTTCTGATGGGATCCGGTGCATTAGTGCTGGTATGATCGCACCTGTCAAGTGTGGCGCGATCAACTGCTTTATGGCTTCGGCAGGCCGCCGCGCGCGCTTCAAACGATCATAACTTTCTGTCCCGGATGAATCTCGAGGCCCAGGAGGCGCCGCTGGAAAGCTCGTCCTGAGCCCGCCGCCGTCCCAACCAGGGCTAGCCCGGTTGAGGTCGACCTCGACCCCAAAAACCTGTTTCGGGGCCCGTTTCGGAGCTTTTGCAGCAACGCCAAGGATCGGAGCCGCCGGGTGAGGAAATCGACCTGCCGCGGTCCCGGGCCCGCCTCCGCCGCCGAGAAGGTTTTGAGAAATCGAAACCATGCGCGTCCGCGCCACCTAAAGAACATGCCCGACTGACGCAAAAAGGAGGAGGTGCAACACGAGGACTTCCCAGGAGGTCACCCATCCCAGTACTACTCTCGCCCAAGCACGCTTAACTGCGGAGTTCTGATGGGATCCGGTGCATTAGTGCTGGTATGATCGCACCTGTCAAGTGTGGTGCGATCAACTGCTTTATGCCTTCGGCAGGCCGCCGCGCGCGCTTCCAACGATCATAACTTTCTGTCCGGGATGAATCTCAAGGTCCGGGAGGCGCCGCTGGAAAGCTCGTCCCGAGCCCGCCGCTGTCCCAACCAGGGCTCGCCCGGTTGACGTCGACCTCGACCCCAAAAACCTGTTCTTGGGCCCGTTTCGGAGCTTTTGCAGCAACGCCAAGGATCGGAGCCGCCGGGTGAGGAAATCGACCTGCCGCGGTCCCGGGCCCGCCTCCGCCGCCGAGAAGAATTTGAGAAATCGAAACCTTGCGCGTGAGCGCCACCGAAAGAACAAGCCCGACTGACGCAAAAAGGAGGAGGTGCAACACGAGGACTTCCCAGGAGGTCACCCATCCCAGTACTACTCTCGCCCAAGCACGCTTAACTGTGGAGTTCTGATGGGATCCGGTGCATTAGTGCTTGTATGATCGCACCTGTCAAGTGTGGCGCGATCAACTGCTTGATGCCTTCGCCAGGCCGCCGCGCGCGCTTCAAGCGATCATAACTTTCTGTCCGGGATGAATCTCGAGGCCCAAGAGGCGCCGCTGGAAAGCTCGTCCTGAGCCCGCCGTCGTCCCAACCAGGGCTAGCCCGGTTGAGGTCGACCTCGACCCCAAAAATCTGTTTCGGGGCCCGTTTCGGAGCTTTTGCAGCAACGCCAAGGATCGGAGCCGCCGGGTGAGGAAATCGACCTGCCGCGGTCCCAGGCCCGCCTCCGCCGCCGAGAAGGTTTTGAGAAATCGAAACCATGCGCGTCCGCGCCACCTAAAGAACATGCCCGACTGACGCAAAAAGGAGGAGGTGCAACACGAGGACTTCCCAGGAGGTCACCCATCCCAGTACTACTCTCGCCCAAGCACGCTTAACTGCGGAGTTCTGATGGGATCCGGTGCATTAGTGCTGGTATGATCGCACCTGTCAAGTGTGGTGCGATCAACTGCTTTATGCCTTCGGCAGGCCGCCGCGCGCGCTTTAAACGATCATAACTTTCTGTCCGGGATGAATCTCAAGGTCCGGGAGGCGCCGCTGGAAAGCTCGTCCCGAGCCCGCCGCCGTCCCAACCAGGGCTCGCCCGGTTGACGTCGACCTCGACCCCAAAAACCTGTTCTTGGGCCCGTTTCGGAGCTTTTGCAGCAACGCCAAGGATCGGAGCCGCCGGGTGAGGAAATCGACCTGCCGCGGTCCCGGGCCCGCCTCCGCCACCGAGAAGGATTTGAGAAATCGAAACCTTACGCGTGAGCGCCACCGAAAGAACAAGCCCGACTGACGCAAAAAGGAGGAGGTGCAACACGAGGACTTCCCAGGAGGTCACCCATCCCAGTACTACTCTCGCCCAAGCACGCTTAACTGTGGAGTTCTGATGGGATCCGGTGCATTAGTGCTTGTATGATCGCACCTGTCAAGTGTGGCGCAATCAACTGCTTTATGCCTTCGCCAGGCCGCCGCGCGCGCTTCAAGCGATCATAACTTTCTGTCCGGGATGAATCTCGAGGCCCAGGAGGCGCCGCTGGAAAGCTCGTCCCGAGCCCGCCGCCGTCCCAACCAGGGCTAGCCCGGTTGAGGTCGACCTCGACCCCAAAAACCTGTTTCGGGGCCCGTTTCGGAGCTTTTGCAGCAACGCCAAGGATCGGATCCGCCGGGTGAGGAAATCGACCTGCCGCGGTCCCAGGCCCGCCTCCGCCGCCGAGAAGGTTTTGAGAAATCGAAACCATGCGCGTCCGCGCCACCGAAAGAACATGCCCGACTGACGCAAAAAGGAGGAGGTGCAACACGAGGACTTCCCAGGAGGTCACCCATCCCAGTACTATTCTCGCCCAAGCACGCTTAACTGCGGAGTTCTGATGGGATCCGGTGCATTAGTGCTGGTATGATCGCACCTGTCAAGTGTGGCGCGATCAACTGCTTGATGCCTTCGCCAGGCCGCCGCGCGCGCTTCAAACGATCATAACTTTCTGTCCGGGATGAATCTCAAGGCCCGGGAGGCGCCGCTGGAAAGCTCGTCCCGAGCCCGCCGCCGTCCCAACCAGGGCTCGCCCGGTTGACGTCGACCTCGACCCCAAAAACCTGTTCTTGGGCCCGTTTCGGAGCTTTTGCAGCAACGCCAAGGATCGGAGCCGCCGGGTGAGGAAATCGACCTGCCGCGGTCCCGGGCCCGCCTTCGCCGCCGAGAAGGATTTGAGAAATCGAAACCTTGCGCGTGAGCGCCACCGAAAGAACAAGCCCGACTGACGCAAAAAGGAGGAGGTGCAACACGAGGACTTCCCAGGAGGTCACCCATCCCAATACTACTCTCGCCCAACCACGCTTAACTGTGGAGTTCTGATCGGATCCGGTGCATTAGTGCTGGTATGATCGCACCTGTCAAGTGTGGCGCGATCAACTGCTTTATGCTTTCGGCATGCCGCCGCGCGCGCTTCCAACGATCATAACTATCTGTCCGGGATGAATCTCAAGGCCCGGGAGGCGCCGCTGGAAAGCTCGTCCCGAGCCCGCCGCCGTCCCAACCAGGGCTCGCCCCGTTGACGTCGACCTCGACCCCAAAAACCTGTTATTGGGCCCGTTTCGGAGCTTTTGCAGCAACGCCAAGGATCGGAGCCGCCAGGTTAGGAAATCGACCTGCCGCGGTCCCCGGCCTGCCTCCGCCGCCAAGAAGGATTTGAGAAATCGAAACCTTGCGCGTGAGCGCCACCGAAAGAACAAGCCCGACTGACGCAAAAAGGAGGAGGTGCAACACGAGGACTTCCCAGGAGGTCACCCATCCCAGTACTACTCTCGCCCAAGCACGCTTAACTGCGGAGTTCTGATGGGATCCGGTGCATTAGTGCTGGTATGATCGCACCTGTCAAGTGTGGCGCGATCAACTGCTTTATGGCTTCGGCAGGCCGCCGCGCGCGCTTCAAACGATCATAACTTTCTGTCCGGGATGAATCTCAAGGCCCGGGAGGCGCCGCTGGAAAGCTCGTCCCGAGCCCGCCGCCGTCCCAAACAGGGCTCGCCCGGTTGACGTCGACCTCGACCCCAAAAACCTGTTCTTGGGCCCGTTTCGGAGCTTTTGCAGCAACGCCAAGGATCGGAGCCGCCGGGTGAGGAAATCGACCTGCCGCGGTCCCCAGCCTGCCTCCGCCGCCGAGAAGGATTTGAGAAATCGAAACCATCCGCGTGCGCGCCACCGAAAGAATAAGCCCGACTGACGCAAAAAGGAGGAGGTGCAACACGAGGACTTCCCAGGAGGTCACCCATCCCAGTACTACTCTCGCCCAAGCACGCTTAACTGCGGAGTTCTGATCGGATCCAGTGCATTAGTGCTGGTATGATCGCACCTGTCAAGTGTGGCGCGATCAACTGCTTTATGCCTTCGCCGGGCCGCCGCGCGCGCTTCAAAAAATCATAACTCTCTGTCCGGGATGAATCTCGAGGCCCGGGAGGCGCCGCTGAAAGCTCGTCCCGAGCCCGCCGCCGTCCCAACCAGGGCTTGCCCGGTTGAGGTCGACCTCGACCCCAGAAACCTGTTCCGGGGCCGCTTCGGAGCTTTTGCAGCAACGCCAAGGATCGGAGCCGCCAGGTGAGGAAATCGACCTGCCGCGGTCTCGGGCCCGCCTCCGCCGCCGTGAAGGATTTGAGAAATCGAAACCTTGCGCGTGAGCGCCACCGAAAGTACAAGCCCGACTGACGCAAAAAGGACGAGGTGCAACACGAGGACTTCCCAGGAGGTCACCCATCCCAGTACTACTCTCGCCCAAGCACGCTTAACTGCGGAGTTCTGATCGGATCCGGTGCATTAGTGCTGGTATGATCGCACCTGTCAAGTGTGGCGCGATCAACTGCTTTATGCCTTCGCAAGGCCGCCGCGCGCGCTTCCAACAATCATAACTCTCTGTCCGGGATGAATCTCGAGGCCCGGTAGGCCCCGCTGAAAGCTCGTCCCGAGCCCGCCGCCGTCCCAACCAGGGCTTTCCTGGTTGAGGTCGACCTCGACCCCAGAAACCTGTTCCGGGGCCGCTTCGGAGCTTTTGCAGCAACGCCAAGGATCGGAGCCGCCGGGTGAGGAAACTGACCTGCCGCGGTCCCGGGGCCGCCTCCGCCGCCGAGAAGGATTTGAGAAATCAAAACCTTGCGCGTGCGCGCCACCGAAAGAACAAGCCCGACTGACGCAAAAGGAGGAGGTGCAACACGAGGACTTCCGAGGAGGTCGCCCATCCCAGTACTACTCTCGCCCAAGCACGCTTAACTGCGGAATTCTGATGGGATCCGGTGCATTAGTGCTGGTATGATCGCACCTGTCAAGTGTGGCGCGATCAACTGCTTTATGCCTTCGCCAGGCCGCCGCGCGCGCTTCAAACGATCATAACTTTCTGTCCGGGTTGAATCTCGAGGCCCGGGAGGCGCCGCTGGAAAGCTCGTCCCGTGCCCGCTGCCGTCCCAACCAGGGCTCGCCTAGTTGAGGTCGACCTCGACCCCAGAAACCTGTTCCGGGGCCCGTTTCGGAGCTTTTTCAGCAACGGCAAGGATCGGAGCCGCCGGGTGAGGAAACCGACCTGCCGCGGTCCTGGGCCCGCCTCCGCCGCCGAGAAGGATTTGAGAAATCAAAACCTTGCGGGTGCGCGCCACCGAAAGTACAAGCCCGACTGACGCAAAAAGCACGAGGTGCAACACGAGGACTTCCCAGGAGGTCACCCATCCCAGTACTACTCTCGCCCAAGCACGCTTAACTGTGAAGTTCTGATGGGATCCGGTGCATTAGTGCTGGTATGATCGCACCTATCAAGTGTGGCGCGATCAACTGCTTTATGCCTTCGCCAGGCCGCCGCGCGCGCTTCAAGCGATCATAACTTTCTGTCCGGGATGAATCTCGAGGCCCAGGAGGCGCCGCTGGAAAGCTCGTCCCGAGCCGGCCGCCGTCCCAACCAGGGCTAGCCCGGTTGAGGTCGACCTCGACCCCAAAAACCTGTTTCGGGGCCCGTTTCGGAGCTTTTGCATCAACGCCAAGGATCGGATCCGCCGGGTGAGGAAACTAACCTGCCGCGGTCCCGGGCCCGCCTCCGCCGCCGAGAAGGAATTTATAAATCGAAACCATCCGCGTGCGCGCCACCGAAAGAACATGCCCGACTAACGCAAAAAGGAGGAGGTGCAACACGAGGACTTCCCAGGAGGTCACCCATCCCAGTACTACTCTCGCCCGAGCACGCTTAACTGCGGAGTTCTGATGGGATCCGGTGCATTAGTGCTGGTATGATCGCACCTGTCAAGTGTGGCGTGATCAATTGCTTTATGCCTTCGCCAGGCCGTTGCGCGTGCTTTAAGCGATCATAACTTTCTGTCCGGGATGAATCTCGAGGCCCAGGAGGCGCCGTTGGAAAGCTCTTCCTGAGCCCGCCGCCGTGCCAACCCGGATTAGCCCGGTTGAGGTCGACCTCGACCCCAAAAACCTGTTTCGTGGCCCGTTTCAGAGCTTTTGCAGCAACGCCAAGGATCGGATCCGCCGGGTGAGGAAACTGACCTGCCGCGGTCCCAGGCCCGCTTCCGCCGCCGAGAAGGATTTGAGAAATCGAAACAATGCGCGTGCGTGCCACCGAAAGAACATGCATGACTGACGTAAAAAGGAGGAGGTGCAACACGAGGACTTCCCAGGAGGTCACCCATCCCAGTACTACTCTTGCCCAAGCACGCTTAACTGCGGAGTTCTGATCGGATCCGGTGCATCAGTGCTGGTATGATCGCACCTGCCAAGTGTGGCGCGATCAACTGCTTTATGCCTTCGCCGGGCCGCCGCGCGCGCTTCAAACGATCATAACTTTCTGTCCGGGATGAATCTCGAGGCCCGGGAGGCGCCGTTGAAAGCTCGTCCCAAGCCCGCCGCCGTCCCAACCCGGGCTTGCCCGGTTGAGGTCGACCTCGGCCCCCGAAACCTGTTCCGGGGCCCGTTTCGGAGCTTTTGCAGCAACGCCAAGGACCGGAGCAGCCGGGTGAGGAAACCGACCTGCCGCGGTCCCGGGCCCGCCTCCGCCGTCGAGAAGGATTTTAGAAATCGAAACCTTGCGCGTGCGCGCCACTGAAAGAACAAGCCCGACTGACGCAAAAAGGAAGAGGTGCAACATGAGGACTTCCCAGGAGGTCACCCATCCAAGTACTACTCTCGCCCAAGCACGCTTAACTGCGGAGTTCTGATGGGATACGGTGCATTAGTGCTGGTGTGATCGCACCTGTCAAGTGTGGCGCGATCAACTGCTTTATGCCTTCGCCAGGCCGCCGCGCGCGCTTCAAATGATCATAACTCTCTGTCCGCGATGAATCTCGAGGCCCAGGAGGCGCCGCTGGAAAGCTCATCCCGAGCCCGCCGCCGTCCCAACCAGGGCTTGCCTGGTTGAGGTCGACCTCGACCCCAAAAACCTGTTTCGGGGCCCGTTTCGGAGCTTTTGCAGCAACGCCAAGGATCGGATCCGCCGAGTGAGGAAACTGACCTGCCGCGGTCCCAGGGCCGCCTCCGCCGCCGAGAAGGATTTGAGAAATCGAAACAATGCGCGTGCGCGCCACCGAAAGAACATGCATGACTGACGTAAAAAGGAGGAGGTGCAACACGAGGACTTCCCAGGAGGTCGCCCATCCCAGTACTACTCTCGCCCAAGCACGCTTAACTGCGGAGTTCTGATGGGATCCGGTGCATTAGTGCTGGTATGATCGCACCTGTCAAGTGTGGCGCGATCAACTGCTTTATTCCTTCGCCAGGCCGCCGCGCGTGCTTCAAGCGATCATAACTTTCTGTCCGGGATGAATCTCGAGGCCCAGGAGGCGCCGCTGGAAAGCTCGTCCCGAGCCCGCCGCCGTCCCAACCGGGGCTAGCCCGGTTGAGGTCGACCTCGACCCCAAAAACCTGTTTCGGGGCCCGTTTCGGAGCTTTTTTAGCAACGCCAAGGATCGGATCCGATGGGTGAGGAAACTAACCTGCCGCGGTCCCGAGCCCGGCCTTCGCCGCCGAGAAGGACTTGAGAAATCGAAACCATGCGCGTGCGCGCCACCGAAAGAACATGCCCGACTGACGCAAAAAGGAGGAGGTGCAACACGAGGACTTCCCAGGAGGTCGCCCATCCCAGTACTACTCTCGCCAAAGCACGCTTAACTGCGGAGTTCTGATGGGATCCGGTGCATTAGTGCTGGTATGATCGCACCTGTCAAGTGTGGCGCGATCAACTGCTGTATGCCTTCGCCAGGCCGCCGCGCGCGCTTCAAACGATCATAACTTTCTGTCCGGGATGAATATCGAGGTCCGGGAGGCGCCGCTGGAAAGCTCGTCCCGAACCCGCCGCCGTCCCAACCAGGGCTTGCTCGGTTGAGGTCGACCTCGACCCCAGAAACCTGTTCCGGGGCCGTTTCGAAGCTTTTGCAGCAACGCCAAGGATAAGAGCCGCTGGGTGAGGAAACCGACCTGCCGCGGTCCAGGGCCCGCCTCCGGCGCCGAGAAGGATTTGAGAAATCGAAACCTTGCGCGTGCGCGCCACTGAAAGAACAAGTCCGACTGACGCAAAAAGGAGGAGGTGCAACATGAGGACTTCCCAGGAGGTCACCCATCCAAGTACTACTCTCGCCCAAGCACGCTTAACTGCGGAGTTCTGATGGGATCCGGTGCATTAGTGCTAGTATGATCGCACCTGTCAAGTGTGGCGCGATCAACTGCTTTATGCCTTTGGCAGGCCGCCGCGCGCGCTTCAAACGATCATAACTGTCTGTCCGGGATGAATCTCGAGGCCCGGGAGGCGCCGCTGGAAAGCTCGTCCCGAGCCCGCCGCCGTCCCAACAAGGGCTCGCCCAGTTGAGGTCGACCTCGACCCAAGAAACATGTTTCGGGGCCCGTTTCGGAGCTTTTGCAGCAACGCCAAGGATCGGAGCCGCCGGGTGAGGAAACCGACCTGCCGCGGTCCTGGGCCCGCCTCCGCCACCGAGAAGGATTTGAGAAATCAAAACCTTGCGCGTGCGCGCCACCGAAAGAACAAGCCCGACTGACGCAAAAGGAGGAGGTGAAAGACGAGGACTTCCCAGGAGGTAACCCATCCCAGTACTACTCTCGCCCAAGCACGCTTAACTGCGGAGTTCTGATGGGATCCGATGCATAAGTGCTGGTATGATCGCACCTGTCAGGTGTGGCGCGATCAACTGCTTTATGCCTTCGCCAGGCCGCCGCGCGTGCTTCAAGCGATCATAACTTTCTGTCCGGGATGAATCTCGAGGCCCAGGAAGCGCCGCTGGAAAGCTCGTCCCGAGCCCGCCGCCGTCCCAACCGGGGCTAGCCCGGTTGAGGTCGACCTCGACCCCAAAAACCTGTTTCGGGGCCCGTTTCGGAGCTTTTGCAGCAACGCCATGGATCGGATCCGCCGGGTGAGGAAACTGACCTGCCGCGGTCCCGGGCCCGCCCCGCCGCCGAGAAGGATTTTAGAAATCGAAACCATGCGCGTGCGCGCCGCCGAAAGAACATGCCCGACTGACGCAAAAAGGAGGAGGTGCAACACGAGGACTTCCCAGGAGGTCACCCATCCCAATACTACTCTCGCCCATGCACGCTTAACTGCGGAGTTCTGATGGGATCCGGTGCATTAGTGCTGGTATGATCGCACCTGTCAAGTGTGGCGCGATCAACTGCTTTACGCCTTCGCAAGACCGCCGCGCGCGCTTCAAACGATCATAACTTTCTGTCCGGGATGAATCTCGAGGCCCGGGAGGCGCCGCTGGAAAGCTCGTCCTTAACCCGCCGCCGTCCAAACCGGGGCTTGCCCGGTTGAGGTCGACCTCGACCCCAGAAACCTGTTCCGGGGCCGTTTCGATGCTTTTGCAGCAACGCCAAGGATAAGAGCCGCTGGGTGAGGAAACCGACCTGCCGCGGTCCCGGGCCCGCCTCCGGCGCCGAGAAGGATTTGAGAAATCGAAACCTTGCGCGTGCGCGCCACTGAAAGAACAAGTCCGACTGACGCAAAAAGGAGGAGGTGCAACATGAGGACTTCCCAGGAGGTCACCCATCCAAGTACTACTATCGCCCAAGCACGCTTAACTGCGGTGTTCTGATGGGATCCGGTGCATTAGTGCTGGTATGATCGCACCTGTCAAGTGTGGCGCGATCAACTGCTTTATGCCTTCGCCGGGCCGCCGCGCGCGCTTCAAACGATCATAACTTTCTGTCCGGGATGAATCTCGAGGCCCGGGAGGCGCCGCAGGAAAGCTCGTCCCGAACCCGCCGCCGTCCCAACCAGGGCTTACCCGGTTGAGGTCGACCTCGACCCCAGAAACCTGTTTCGGGGCCCGTTTCGGAGCTTTTGCAGCAGCGCCAAGGACCGGAGCAGCCGGGTGAGGAAACCGACCTGCCGCGGTCCCGGGCCCGCCTCCGCCGTCGAGAAGGATTTTAGAAATTGAAACCTTGCGCGTGCGCGCTACTGAAAGAACAAGCCCGACTGACGCAAAAAGGAGGAGGTGCAACATGAGGACTTCCCAGGAGGTCACCCATCCAAGTACTACTCTCGCCCAAGCACGCTTAACTGCGGAGTTCTGATGGGATCCGGTGCATTAGTGCTGGTATGATCGCACCTGTCAAGTGTGGCGCGATCAACTGCTTTACGCCTTCGCCAGGCCGCCGCGCGCGCTTCAAGCGATCATAACTTTCTGTCCGGGATGAATCTCGAGGCCCAAGAGGCGCCGCTGGAAAGCTCGTCCCGAGCCCGCCGCCGTCCCAACCGGGGCTAGCCCGGTTGAGGTCGACCTCGACCCCAAAAACCTGTTTCGGGGCCCGTTTCGGAGCTTTTTTAGCAACGCCAAGGATCGGATCCGCCGGGTGAGGAAACTAACCTGCCGCGGTCCCGAGCCCGGCCTTCGCCGCCGAGAAGGACTTGAGAAATCGAAACCATGCGCGTGCGCGCCACCGAAAGAACATGCCCCACTGACGCAAAAAGGAGGAGGTGCAACACGAGGACTTCCCAGGAGGTCGCCCATCCTAGTACTACTCTCGCCAAAGCACGCTTAACTGCGGAGTTCTGATGGGATCCGGTGCATTAGTGCTGGTATGATCGCACCTGTCAAGTGTGGCGCGATCAACTGCTGTATGCCTTCGCCAGGCCGCCGCGCGCGCTTCAAACGATCATAACTTTCTGTCCGGGATGAATATCGAGGTCCGGGAGGCGCCGCTGGAAAGCTCGTCCTGAACCCGCCGCCGTCCCAACCAGGGCTTGCTCGGTTGAGGTCGACCTCGACCCCAGAAACCTGTTCCGGGGCCGTTTCGAAGCTTTTGCAGCAACGCCAAGGATAAGAGCCGCTGGGTGAGGAAACCGACCTGCCGCGGTCCCGGGCCCGCCTCCGGCGCCGAGAAGGATTTGAGAAATCGAAACCTTGCGCGTGCGCGCCACTGAAAGAACAAGTCCGACTGACGCAAAAAGGAGGAGGTGCAACATGAGGACTTCCCAGGAGGTCACCCATCCAAGTACTACTCTCGCCCAAGCACGCTTAACTGCGGAGTTCTGATGGGATCCGGTGCATTAGTGCTAGTATGATCGCACCTGTCAAGTGTGGCGCGATCAACTGCTTTATGCCTTCGCCAGGCCGCCGCGCGCGCTTCAAACGATCATAACTGTCTGTCCGGGATGAATCTCGAGGCCCGGGAGGCGCCGCTGGAAAGCTCGTCCCGAGCCCGCCGCCGTCCCAACCAGGGCTCGCCCAGTTGAGGTCGACCTCGACCCAAGAAACATGTTTCGGGGCCCGTTTCGGAGCTTTTGCAGCAACGCCAAGGATCGGAGCCGCCGGGTGAGGAAACCGACCTGCCGCGGTCCTGGGCCCGCCTCCGCCACCGAGAAGGATTTGAGAAATCAAAACCTTGCGTGTGCGCGCCACCGAAAGAACAAGCCCGACTAACGCAAAAGGAGGAGGTGAAAGACGAGGACTTCCCAGGAGGTAACCCATCCCAGTACTACTCTCGCCCAAGCACGCTTAACTGCGGAGTTCTGATGGGATCCGGTGCATTAGT
This sequence comes from Canavalia gladiata, assembly GCA_037954105.1. Lineage (NCBI taxonomy): Eukaryota > Viridiplantae > Streptophyta > Magnoliopsida > Fabales > Fabaceae > Canavalia > Canavalia gladiata. Next base: position 26,458,311 of record CM075661.1, on the reverse strand, counting down.
GCTGGTATGATCGCACCTGTCAGGTGTGGCGCGATCAACTGCTTTATGCCTTCGCCAGGCCGCCGCGCGTGCTTCAAGCGATCATAACTTTCTGTCCGGGATGAATCTCGAGGCCAAGGAAGCGCCGCTGGAAAGCTCGTCCCGAGCCCGCCGCCGTCCCAACCGGGGCTAGCCCGGTTGAGGTCAACCTCGACCCCAAAAACCTGTTTCGGGGCCCGTTTCGGAGCTTTTGCAGCAACGCCATGGATCGGATCCGCCGGGTGAGGAAACTGACCTGCCGCGGTCCCGGGCCCGCCCCGCCGCCGAGAAGGATTTTAGAAATCGAAACCATGCGCGTGCGCGCCGCCGAAAGAACATGCCCGACTGACGCAAAAAGGAGGAGGTGCAACACGAGGACTTCCCAGGAGGTCACCCATCCCAGTACTACTCTCGCCCACACACGCTTAACTGCGGAGTTCTGATGGGATCCGGTGCATTAGTGCTGGTATGATCGCACCTGTCAAGTGTGGCGCGATCAACTGCTTTATGCCTTCGCTAGGCCGCCGCGCGCGCTTCAAACGATCATAACTTTCTGTCCGGGATGAATCTCGAGGCCCAGGAGGCGCCGCTGGAAAGCTCGTCCCGTGCCGGCCGCCGTCCCAACCAGGGCTCGCCTAGTTGAGGTCGACCTCGACCCCAGAAACCTGTTCCGGGGCCCGTTTCGGAGCTTTTGCAGCAACGCCAAGGATCGGAGCCGCCGGGTGAGGAAACCGACTTGCCGCGGTCCTGGGCCCGCCTCCGCCGCCGAGAAGGATTTGAGAAATCAAAACCTTGCGCGTGCGCGCCATCGAAAGAACAAGCCCGACTGACGCAAAAAGGAGGAGGTGCAACACGAGGACTTCCCAGGAGGTCACCCATCCCAATACTACTCTCGCCCATGCACGCTTAACTGCGGAGTTCTAATGGGATCCGGTGCATTAGTGCTGGTATGATCGCACCTGTCAAGTGTGGCGCGATCAACTGCTTTACGCCTTCGCCAGACCGCCGCGCGCGCTTCAAACGATCATAACTTTCTGTCCGGGATGAATCTCGAGGCCCGGGAGGCGCCGCTGGAAAGCTCGTCCCGAACCCGCCGCCGTCCAAACCGGGGCTTGCCCGGTTGAGGTCGACCTCGACCCCAGAAACCTGTTCCGGGGCCGTTTCGAAGCTTTTGCAGCAACGCCAAGGATAAGAGCCGCTGGGTGAGGAAACCGACCTGCCGCGGTCCCGGGCCCGCCTCCGGCGCCGAGAAGGATTTGAGAAATCGAAACCTTGCGCGTGCGCGCCACTGAAAGAACAAGTCCGACTGACGCAAAAAGGAGGAGGTGCAACATGAGGACTTCCCAGGAGGTCACCCATCCAAGTACTACTCTCGCCCAAGCACGCTTAACTGCGGAGTTCTGATGGGATCCGGTGCATTAGTGCTAGTATGATCGCACCTGTCAAGTGTGGCGCGATCAACTGCTTTATGCCTTCGCCAGGCCGCCGCGCGCGCTTCAAACGATCATAACTGTCTGTCCGGGATGAATCTCGAGGCCCGGGAGGCGCCGCTGGAAAGCTCGCCCCGTGCCCGCCGCCGTCCCAACCAGGGCTCGCCTAGTTGAGGTCGACCTCGACCCCAGAAACCTGTTCCGGGGCCCGTTTCGGAGCTTTTGCAGCAACGCCAAGGATCGGAGCCGCCGGGTGAGGAAACCGACTTGCCGCGGTCCTCGGCCCGCCTCCGCCGCCGAGAAGGATTTGAGAAATCAAAACCTTGCGCGTGCGCGCCATCGAAAGAACAAGCCCGACTGACGCAAAAAGGAGGAGGTGCAACACGAGGACTTCCCAGGAGGTCACCCATCCCAATACTACTCTCGCCCATGCACGCTTAACTGCGGAGTTCTGATGGGATCCGGTGCATTAGTGCTGGTATGATCGCACCTGTCAAGTGTGGCGCGATCAACTGCTTTACGCCTTCGCCAGACCGCCGCGCGCGCTTCAAACGATCATAACTTTCTGTCCGGGATGAATCTCGAGGCCCGGGAGGCGCCGCTGGAAAGCTCGTCCCGAACCCGCCGCCGTCCAAACCGGGGCTTGCCCGGTTGAGGTCGACCTCGACCCCAGAAACCTGTTCCGGGGCCGTTTCGAAGCTTCTGCAGCAACGCCAAGGATAAGAGCCGCTGGGTGAGGAAACCGACCTGCCGCGGTCCCGGGCCCGCCTCCGGCGCCGAGAAGGATTTGAGAAATCGAAACCTTGCGCGTGCGCGCCACTGAAAGAACAAGTCCGACTGACGCAAAAAGGAGGAGGTGCAACATGAGGACTTCCCAGGAGGTCACCCATCCAAGTACTACTATCGCCCAAGCACGCTTAACTGCGGAGTTCTGATGGGATCCGGTGCATTAGTGCTGGTATGATCGCACCTGTCAAGTGTGGCGCGATCAACTGCTTTATGCCTTCGCCAGGCCGCCGCGCGCGCTTCAAACGATCATAACTTTCTGTCCGGGATGAATCTCGAGGCCCGGGAGGCGCCGCAGGAAAGCTCGTCCCGAACCCGCCGCCGTCCCAACCAGGGCTTGCCCGGTTGAGGTCGACCTCGACCCCAGAAACCTGTTTCGGGGCCCGTTTCGGAGCTTTTGCAGCAGCGCCAAGGACCGGAGCAGCCGGGTGAGGAAACCGACCTGCCGCGGTCCCGGGCCCGCCTCCGCCGTCGAGAAGGATTTTAGAAATCGAAACCTTGCGCGTGCGCGCTACTGAAAGAACAAGCCCGACTGACGCAAAAAGGAGGAGGTGCAACATGAGGACTTCCCAGGAGGTCACCCATCCAAGTACTACTCTCGCCCAAGCACGCTTAACTGCGGAGTTCTGATGGGATCCGGTGCATTAGTGCTGGTATGATCGCACCTGTCAAGTGTGGCGCGATCAACTGCTTTACGCCTTCGCCAGGCCGCCGCGCGCGCTTCAAGCGATCATAACTTTCTGTCCGGGATGAATCTCAGGGCCCAGGAGGCGCCGCTGGAAAGCTCGTCCCGAGCCCGCCGCCGTCCCAACCGGGGCTAGCCCGGTTGAGGTCGACCTCGACCCCAAAAACCTGTTTCGGGGCCCGTTTCGGAGCTTTTTTAGCAACGCCAAGGATCGGATCCGCCGGGTGAGGAAACTAACCTGCCGCGGTCCCGAGCCCGGCCTTCGCCGCCGAGAAGGACTTGAGAAATCGAAACCATGCGCGTGCGCGCCACCGAAAGAACATGCCCCACTGACGCAAAAAGGAGGAGGTGCAACACGAGGACTTCCCAGGAGGTCGCCCATCCCAGTACTACTCTCGCCAAAGCACGCTTAACTGCGGAGTTCTGATGGGATCCGGTGCATTAGTGCTGGTATGATCGCACCTGTCAAGTGTGGCGCGATCAACTGCTGTATGCCTTCGCCAGGCCGCCGCGCGCGCTTCAAACGATCATAACTTTCTGTCCGGGATGAATATCGAGGTCCGGGAGGCGCCGCTGGAAAGCTCGTCCCGAACCCGCCGCCGTCCCAACCAGGGCTTGCTCGGTTGAGGTCGACCTCGACCCCAGAAACCTGTTCCGGGGCCGTTTCGAAGCTTTTGCAGCAACGCCAAGGATAAGAGCCGCTGGGTGAGGAAACCGACCTGCCGCGGTCCAGGGCCCGCCTCCGGCGCCGAGAAGGATTTGAGAAATCGAAACCTTGCGCGTGCGCGCCACTGAAAGAACAAGTCCGACTGACGCAAAAAGGAGGAGGTGCAACATGAGGACTTCCCAGGAGGTCACCCATCCAAGTACTACTCTCGCCCAAGCACGCTTAACTGCGGAGTTCTGATGGGATCCGGTGCATTAGTGCTAGTATGATCGCACCTGTCAAGTGTGGCGCGATCAACTGCTTTATGCCTTCGCCAGGCCGCCGCGCGCGCTTCAAACGATCATAACTGTCTGTCCGGGATGAATCTCGAGGCCCGGGAGGCGCCGCTGGAAAGCTCGTCCCGAGCCCGCCGCCGTCCCAACCAGGGCTCGCCCAGTTGAGGTCGACCTCGACCCAAGTAACATGTTTCGGGGCCCGTTTCGGAGCTTTTGCAGCAACGCCAAGGATCGGAGCCGCCGGGTGAAGAAACCGACCTGCCGCGGTCCTGGGCCCGCCTCCGCCACCGAGAAGGATTTGAGAAATCAAAACCTTGCGCGTGCGCGCCACCGAAAGAACAAGCCCGACTGACGCAAAACGAGAGGTGAAAGACGAGGACTTCCCAGGAGGTAACCCATCCCAGTACTACTCTCGCCCAAGCACGCTTAACTGCGGAGTTCTGATGGGATCCGGTGCATTAGTGCTGGTATGATCGCACCTGTCAGGTGTGGCGCGATCAACTGCTTTATGCCTTCGCCAGGCCGCCGCGCGTGCTTCAAGCGATCATAACTTTCTGTCCGGGATGAATCTCGAGGCCCAGGAAGCGCCGCTGGAAAGCTCGTCCCGAGCCCGCCGCCGTCCCAACCGGGGCTAGCCCGGTTGAGGTCGACCTCGACCCCAAAAACCTGTTTCGGGGCCCGTTTCGGAGCTTTTGCAGCAACGCCATGGATCGGATCCGCCGGGTGAGGAAACTGACCTGCCGCGGTCCCGGGCCCGCCCCGCCGCCGAGAAGGATTTTAGAAATCGAAACCATGCGCGTGCGCGCCGCCGAAAGAACATGCCCGACTGACGCAAAAAGGAGGAGGTGCAACACGAGGACTTCCCAGGAGGTCACCCATCCCAGTACTACTCTCGCCCACGCACGCTTAACTGCGGAGTTCTGATGGGATCCGGTGCATTAGTGCTGGTATGATCGCACCTGTCAAGTGTGGCGCGATCAACTGCTTTATGCCTTCACCAGGCCGCCGCGCGCGCTTCAAACGATCATAACTTTCTGTCCGGGATGAATCTCGAGGCCCGGGAGGCGCCGCTGGAAAGCTCGTCCCGTGCCCGCCGCCGTCCCAACCAGGGCTCGCCTAGTTGAGGTCGACCTCGACCCCAGAAACCTGTTCCGGGGCCCGTTTCGGAGCTTTTGCAGCAACGCCAAGGATCGGAGCCGCCGGGTGAGGAAACCGACTTGCCGCGGTCCTGGGCCCGCCTCCGCCGCCGAGAAGGATTTGAGAAATCAAAACCTTGCGCGTGCGCGCCATCGAAAGAACAAGCCCGACTGACGCAAAAAGGAGGAGGTGCAACACGAGGACTTCCCAGGAGGTCACCCATCCCAATACTACTCTCGCCCATGCACGCTTAACTGCGGAGTTCTGATGGGATCCGGTGCATTAGTGCTGGTATGATCGCACCTGTCAAGTGTGGCGCGATCAACTGCTTTACGTCTTCGCCAGACCGCCGCGCGCGCTTCAAACGATCATAACTTTCTGTCCGGGATGAATCTCGAGGCCCGGGAGGCGCCGCTGGAAAGCTCGTCCCGAACCCGCCGCCGTCCAAACCGGGGCTTGCCCGGTTGAGGTCGACCTCGACCCCAGAAACCTGTTCCGGGGCCATTTCGAAGCTTTTGCAGCAACGCCAAGGATAAGAGCCGCTGGGTGAGGAAACCGACCTGCCGCGGTCCCGGGCCCGCCTCCGGCGCCGAGAAGGATTTGAGAAATCGAAACCTTGCGCGTGCGCGCCACTGAAAGAACAAGTCCGACTGACGCAAAAAGGAGGAGGTGCAACATGAGGACTTCCCAGGAGGTCACGCATCCAAGTACTACTATCGCCCAAGCACGCTTAACTGCGGAGTTCTGATGGGATCCGGTGCATTAGTGCTGGTATGATCGCACCTGTCAAGTGTGGCGCGATCAACTGCTTTACGCCTTCGCCAGGCCGCCGCGCGCGCTTCAAGCGATCATAACTTTCTGTCCGGGATGAATCTCGAGGCCCAGGAGGCGCCGCTGGAAAGCTCGTCCCGAGCCCACCGCCGTCCCAACCAGGGCTTGCCCGGTTGAGGTCGACCTTGACCCAAAAACCTGTTTCGGGGCCCGTTTCGGAGCTTTTGCAGCAACGCCAAGGACCGGATCCGCCGGGTGAGGAAACTGACCTGCCGCGGTCCCGGGCCCGCCGCCGCCGCCGAGAAGGATATGAGAAATCGAAACCATGCACGTGCGCGCGACCGACAGAACATGCATGACTGATGTAAAAAGGAGGAGGTGCAAGACGAGGACTTCCCAGGAGGTCACCCATCCCAGTACTACTCTCGCCCAAGCACGCTTAACTGCGGAGTTCTGATGGGATCCGGTGCATTAGTGCTGGTATGATCGCACCTGTCAAGTGTGGCGCGATCAACTGCTTTATGCCTTCGCCAGGCCGCCGTGCGCGCTTCAAACGATCATAACTTTCTGTCCGGGATGAATCTCGAGGCCCGGGAGGCGCCGCTGAAAAGCTCGTCCTGAGGCTGCCGCCGTCCCAACCAGGGCTCGCCCAGTTGAGGTCGACCTCGACCCCAGAAACCTGCTCCGGGGCCCGTTTCGGAGCTTTTGCAGCAACGCCAAGGATCGGAGCCGCCGGGTGAGGAAACCGACCTGCCGCGGTCCTGGGCCCGCCTCCGCCGCCGAGAAGGATTTGAGAAATCAAAGCCTTGCGCGTGCGCGCCACTGAAAGTACAAGCCCGACTGACGCAAAAAGGACGAGGTGCAACACGAGGACTTCCCAGGAGGTCACCCATCCCAGTACTACTCTCGCCTAAGCACGCTTAACTGCGGAGTTCTGATGGGATCCGGTGCATTAGTGCTGGTATGATCGCACCTGTCAAGTGTGGCGCGATCAACTACTTTATGCCTTCGCCAGGCCGCCGCGCGCTTCAAACGATCATAACTTTCTATCCGAGATGAATCTCGAGGCCCGGGAGGCGCCGCTGGAAAGCTCGTCTTGAGCCCGCCGCCGTCCCAACCAGGGCTCGCCCGATTGAGGTCGACCTCAACCCCAGAAACCTGTTCCGGGGCCCGTTTCGGAGCTTTTGCAGCAACGCCAAGGACCGGAGCAGCCGGGTGAGGAAACCGACCTGCCGCGGTCCCGGGCCTGCCTCCGCCGTTGAGAAGGATTTGAGAAATCGAAACCTTGCGTGTGCGCGCCACCGGAAGAACAAGCCCGACTGACGCAAAAAGGAGGAGGTGCAACATGAGGACTTCCGAGGAGGTCACCCATCCTAGTACTACTCTCGCCTAAGCACGCTTAACTACGGAGTTCTGATGGGATCCGGTGCCTTAGTGCTGCTATGATCGCACCTGTAAAGTGTGGCGCGATCAACTGCTTTATGCCTTCGCAAGGCCGCCGCGCGCGCTTCAAGCGATCATAACTTTCTGTCCGGGATGAATCTCGAGGCCCAGGAAGCACCGCTGGAAACCTCGTCCCGAGCCCGCCGCCTTCCCAACCAGGGCTAGCCCGGTTGAGGTCGACCTCGACCCCAAAAACCTGTTTCGGGGCCCGTTTCGGAGCTTTTGCAGCAACGCCAAGGATCGGATCCGCCGGGTGAGGAAACTAACCTGCCGCGGTCCCGGGCCCGCCTCCGCCGCCGAGAAGGTTTTTATAAATCGAAACCATGCGCGTGCGCGCCACCGAAAGAACATGCCCGACTGACGCAAAAAGGAGGAGGTGCAACACGAGGACTTCCCATGAGGTCACCCATCCCAGTACTACTCTCGCCCAAGCACGCTTAACTGCGAAGTTCTGATGGGATCCGGTGCATTAGTGCTGGTATGATCGCACCTGTCACGTGTGGCGCGATCAACTACTTTATGCCTTCGCCAGGCCGCCGCGCGCGCTTCAAACGATCATAACTTTCTGTCCGGGATGAATCTCGAGGCCCGGGAGGCGCCGCTGGAAAGCTCGTCCTGAGCCCGCCGCCGTCCCAACCAGGGCTCGCCCAGTTGAGGTCGACCTCGACCCAAGAAACATGTTCCGGGGCCCGTTGCGGAGCTTTTGCAGCAACGCCAAGGATCGGAGCCGCCGGGTGAGGAAACCGACCTGCCGCGGTCCTGGGCCCGCCTCCGCCGCCGAGAAGGATTTGAGAAATCAAAACCTTGCGCGTGCGCGCCCCCGAAAGAACAAGCCCGACTGACGCAAAAGGAGGAGGTGCAAGACGAGGACTTCCCAGGAGGTCACCCATCCTAGTACTACTCTTGCCAAAGCACGCTTAACTGCGGAGTTCTGATCGGATCCGGTGCATTAGTGCTGGTATGATTTCACCTGTCAAGTGTCGCGCGATCAACTGCTTTATGCCTTCGCCAGGCCGCCGCGCGCGCTTCAAACGATCATAACTTTAAGTCCAGGATGAATCTCGAGGCCCGGGAGGCGCCGCTGGAAAGCTCGTCCTGAGCCCGCCGCCGTCCCAACCAAGGCTCGCCCGGTATAGGTCAACCTCGACCTCAGAAACCTGTTCCGGGGCCCGTTTCGGAGCTTTTGCAGCAACGCCAAGGATCGGAGCCGCCGGGTGAGGAAACCGACCTGCCGCGGTCACGGGCCCGCCTCCGCCGTCGAGAAGGATTTGAGAAATCGAAACCTTGCGCGTGCACGCCACTGAAAGAACAAGCCCGACTGACGCAAAAAGGAGGAGGTGCAACACGAGGACTTCCCAGGAGGTCACCCATCCCAGTACTACTCTCGCCCAAGCATGCTTAACTGCGGAGTTCTGATCGGATCCGGTGCATTAGTGCTGGTATGATCGCACCTGTCAAGTGTGGCGCGATCAACTGCTTTATGCCTTCGCCAGGCCGCTGCGTGCGCTTCAAACGATCATAACTTTCTGTCCGGGATGAATCTCGAGGCCCGGGAGGCGCCGCTGGAAAGCTCGTCCGGAGCACGCCGCCGTCCCAACCAGGGCTCGTTCGGTTGAGGTCAACCTCGACCCAAGAAACCTGTTTCGGGGCCCGTTTCGGAGCTTTTGCAGCAATGCCAAGGATCGGAGCCGCCGGGTGAGGAAATCAACCTGCCGCGGTCCCAGGCCCGCCTCCGCCGCCGAGAAGGAATTGAGAAATTGAAACCTTACGCGTGCGCGCCACCAAAAGAACAAGCCCGACTGACGCAAAAAGGAGGAGGTACAACACGAGGACTTCCCAGGAGGTCACCCATCCCAGTACTACTCTCGCCCAAGCACACTTAACAACGGAGTTCTGATGGGATCCGGTGCATTAGTGCTGTATGATCGCACCTGTCAAGTGTGGTGCGATCAACTGCTTTATGCCTTCGCCAGGCCACCGCGCGCGCTTCAAACGATCATAACTTTCTGTCCGGGATGAATCTCGAGGCCCGAGAGGCGCCGCTGGAAAGCTCGTCCCGATCCCGCCGCCAACCCAACCCGGGCTCGCCCGATTGAGGTCGACCTCGACCCCAGAAACCTGTTCCGGGGCCCGTTTCGGAGCTTTTGCAGCAACGCCAAGGATCGGAGCCGCCGGGTGAGGAAACAGACCTTCCGCTGTCCCAGGCCTGCCTCCGCCGCCGAGAAGGATTTGAGAAATCGAAACCTTGCACGTGCGGGCCACCAAAAGAACAAGCCCGACTGACAAAAAAAGGAGGAGGTGCAACAAGAGGACTTCCCAGGAGGTCACCCATCCCAGTACTACTCTCGCCCAAGCACGCTTAACTGCGGAGTTCTGATGGGATCTGGTGCATTAGTGCTGGTATGATCGCACCTGTCAAGTGTGGCGCGATCAACTGCTTTATGCCTTCGCCTGGCCGCCGCGAGCGCTTCAAACGATCATAACTTTCTGTCCGGGATGAATCTCGAGGCCCGGGAGGGGCCGCTGGAAAGCTCGTCCCGAGCCCGCCGCCGTCCCAACTCGGGCTCGCCCAGTTGAGGTCGACCTCGAACCCAGAAATCTGTTCCGGGACCCGTTTCGGAGCTTTTGCGGCAACACCAAGGGTCGGAGCCACCAGGTGAGGAATCCGACCTGCCGCGGTCCCAAGCACGCCTCCGCCGCAAGGAAGGATTTGAGAATTCGAAACCTTGCGCGTGCACGCCACCGAAAGAACAAGCCCGACTGACGCAAAAAGAAGGAGGTGCAACACGAGGACTTCCCAGGAGGTCACCCATCCCAGTACTACTCTCGCCCAAGCACGCTTAACTGCGGAGTTCTGATGGGATCGGTGCATTATTGCTGGTATGATCGCACCTGTCAAGTGTGGCGCGATCAACTGCTTTGTGCCTTCTCCAGGCCGCTTGCGCGCTTCAAACGATCATAACTTTCTGTCCGGTATGAATCTCGAGGCCCAGGAGGCACCGCTGGAAAGCTCGTCCTGAGCCTGCCACAGTCCCAACCAGGACTCGTGCGGTTGCGGTCGACCTCGACCCCAGAAACCTGTTCCGGGGCCCGTTTCGGTGCTAGCCGCCGGGTGAGGAAACTGACCTGCCGCGGTCCTAGGCCCGCTTCCGCTGCCGAGAAGGATTTGAGAAATCGAAACCTTGCGCGTGCGCGCCACCAAAAGAACAAGCCCGACTGACGCAAAAAGGAGGAGGTGCAACACGAGGACTTCGCAGGAGGTCACCCATCCCAGTACTACTCTCGCCCAAGCACGCTTAACTACGGAGTTCTGATGGGATCCGGTGAATTAGTGCTGGTGTGATCGCACCTGTCAAGTGTGGCGCGATCAACTGCTTTATGCCTTCGCCAGGCCGCCGCGAGCGCTTCAAACGATCATAACTTTCTGTCCGGGATGAATCTCGAGGCCCGGGAGGCGCCGCTGGAAAGCTCCTCCCGAGCCCGCCGCCGTCCCAACCTGGGCTCGCTTGGTTAGGTCGACCTCGACCCCAGAAACCTGTTCCGGGGCCCGTTTCGGAGCTTTTGCAGCAACGCCAAGGATTGGAGCCGCCGGGTGAGAAAACCGACCTGCCGAAGTCCCAGGCCCGCCTCCGCCGCCGAGAAGGATTTGAGAAATCGAAACCTTGCGCGCGCGCGCCACCAAAAGAACAAGCCCGACTGACGCAAAAAGGAGGTGGTGCAACACGAGCACTTCCCACGAGGTCACCCATCCCAGTACTTCTCTCGCCCAAGCATGCTTAACTGCGGAGTTCTGATGGGATCCGGTGCATTAGTGTTGGTATGATCGCACTTGTCAAGTGTGGCGCGATCAACTGCTTTATGCCTTCGCCAGGCCGCCGCGTGCGCTTCAAACGATCATAACTTTCTGTCCGGGATGAATCTCGAGGCCCGGGAGGCGCTGCTAGAAACCTCGTCCCGAGCCCGCCGCCGTCCCAACCAAGGCTCGCCCGGTTGAGGTCGACCTCGACCCCAGAAACCTGTTCCAGGGCCCGTTTCAGAGCTTTTGCAGCAACGCCAAGGATCGGAGCCGCCGGGTGAGGAAACTGACCTGCTGCGGTCCCGGGCTCGCCTCCGCCGCCGAGAAGGATTTGAGAAATCGAAACCTTGCGCGTGCGTGCCACCAAAAGAAAACGCCCGACTGACGCAAAAAGGAGGAGGTGCAACACGAGGACTTCCTGGAGGTCACCCATTCGAGTACTACTCTCGCCCAAGCACGCTTAACTGCGGAGTTCTGATGGGATCCGGTGCATTAGTGCTGGTATGATCGCACCTGTCAAGTGTGGCGCGATCAACTGCTTTATGCCTTCGCCAGGCCGCCGCGCGCGCTTCAAACGATCATAACTTTCAGTCCGGGATGAATCTCGAGGCCCGGGAGGGGCCGCTGGAAAGCTCGTCCCGAGCCCGCCGCCGTCCCAACCAGGGCTCGCCCAGTTTAGGTCGACCTCGAACCCAGAAACCTGTTCCGGGACCCGTTTCGGAGCTTTTGCAGCAACGCCAAGGATCGGAGCCACCAAGTGAGGAATCCGACCTGCCGCGGTCCCAAGCCTGCCTCCGCCGCCGAGAAGGATTTGAGAATTCGAAACCTTGCGCGTGCGCGCCACCGACAGAACAAGCCCGACTGACGCAAAAAGGAGGAGGTGCAACACGAGGACTTCCCCAATCGTGACGAGTCCTGTCGAGGAATGTCGGGCGGAGTCGACCAGAGTGTGGTCAAGTTGAATGTCGAGATGAGCTGAGTAGCGTCGAACGGCGATGAGTCGAGTGGAGCCGGGTCGAGGCGGGTCGAGTCAAGCAGAATCAGGCGATGAAGCTTCGTGTCGAGAAAATTTGTGTCTGGTCGACTCCAATGGTGACGAGTCCCGTCGAGGAATGTCGGGCGGAGTCGACCGAAGTGTTGTCAAGTTCAAAGTCGAGATGAGCTAAGTAGCGTCGAACGGCGATGAGTCGAGTCGAGCCGGGTCGAGTTGAGCACGATCAGGCGATGAAGCGTCGTGTCGAGAAAAGTTGTGTCTGGTGGACTCCAATGGTGACGAGTCCCGTCGAGGAATGTCGGGCGGAGTCGACCAGAGTGTTGTCAAGTTGAATGTCGAGATGAGCTGAGTAGCGTCGAACGGCGATGAGTCGAGTGGAGCCGGGTCGAGGCGGGTCGAGTCGAGCAGAATCAGGCGATGAAGCTTCGTGTCGAGAAAAGTTGTGTATGGTCGACTCCAATGGTGACGAGTCCCGTCGAGGAATGTCGGGCGGAGTCGACCGAAGTGTTGTCAATTTGAAAGCCGAGATGAGCTGAGTTGCGTCAAACGACGATGAGTCGAGTCGAGCCGGGTCGAGGCGGGTCGAGTCGAGAAGAATCAGGCGATGAACCGTCGTGTCGAGAAAAATTGTGTCTGGTGGACTCCAATGGTGACGAGTCCCGTCGAAGAATGTCGGGCGGAGTCGACCAGAGTGTTGTCAAGTTGAATGTCGAGATGAGCTGAGTAGCGTCGAACGGCGATGAGTCGAGTGGAGCCGGGTCGAGGCGGGTCGAGTCGAGCAGAATCAGGCGATGAAGCGTCGTGTTGAGAAAAGTTGTGTCTGGTTGACTCCAATGGTGACGAGTCCCGTCGAGGAATGTCGGGCGGAGTCGACCGAAGTGTGGTCAAGTTGAAAGTCGAGATGGGCTGAGTAGCGTCGAACGGCGATGACTCGAGTCGAGCCGGGTCAAGTCGAGCAGAAGTAGGCAATGAAGCGTCGTGTCGGGAAAAGTTTTGTCTGGTCGACTCCAATGGTGATGAATCCCGTCGAGGAATGTCGGGCGGAGTCGACCGGAGTGTTGTCAAGTTGAAAGTCGAGATGAGCTGAGTAGCGTCGAACGGCGATGAGTCGAGTGGAGTCGGGTCGAGTCAAGCAGAATCAGGCGATGAAGCGTTGTGTCGAGAAAAGTTGTGTCTTGTCGACTCTAATGGTGACGAGTACCGTCGAGGAATGTCGGGCGGAGTTGACCGGAGTGTTGTCAAGTTGAAAGTCGAGATGAGCTAAGTAGCGTCGAACGGCGATGAGTCGAGTGGACTCGGGTCGAGGCGGGTCGAGTCGAGCAGAATCAGGCGATGAAGCGTTGTGTCGAGAAAAGTTGTGTCTGGTGGACTCCAATGGTGACGAGTCCCGTCGAGGAATGTCGGGCGGAGTCGACCGAAGTGTTGTCAAGGTTAAAGCCGAGATGAGCTGAGTTGCGTCGAACGGCGATGAGTCGAGTCGAGCCGGGTCGAGGCGGGTCGAGTCGAGAAGAATCAGGTGATGAACCGTCGTGTCGAGAAAAATTGTGTCTGGTGGACTCCAATGGTGACGAGTCCCGTCGAAGAATGTCGGGCGGAGTCGACTTGAGTGTTGTCAAGTTGAATGTCGAGATGAGCTGAGTAGCGTCGAACGGCGATGAGTCGAGTGGAGCCGCGTCGAGGCGGGTCGAGTCGAGCAGAATCAGGCGATGAAGCGTCGTGTTGAGAAAAGTTGTGTCTGGTTGACTCCAATGGTGACGAGTCCCGTCGAGGAATGTCGGGCGGAGTCGACCGAAGTGTTGTCAAGTTGAAAGTCGAGATGGGCTGAGTAGCGTCGAACGGCGATGAGTCGAGTCGAGCCGGGTCGAGTCGAGCAGAAGTAGGAATGAAGCGTCGTGTTGAGAAAAGTTTTGTCTGGTCGACTCCAATGGTGATGAATCCCGTCGAGGAATGTCGGGCGGAGTCGACCAGAGTGTGGTCAAGTTGAATGTCGAGATGAGCTGAGTAGCGTCGAACGGCGATGAGTCGAGTGGAGCCGGGTCGAGGCGGGTCGAGTCAAGCAGAATCAGGCGATGAAGCTTCGTGTCGAGAAAATTTGTGTCTGGTCGACTCCAATGGTGACGAGTCCCATCGAGGAATGTCGGGCGGAGTCGACCGAAGTGTTGTCAAGTTGAAAGTCCAGATGAGCTGAGTAGCGTCGAACGGCGATGAGTCGAGTCGAGCCGGGTCGAGTTGAGCACAATCAGGAGATGAAGCGTCGTGTCGAGAAAAGTTGTGTCTGGTGGACTCCCATGGTGACGAGTCCCGTCGAGGAATGTCGGGCGGAGTTGACCGGAGTGTTGTCAAGTTGAAAGTCGAGATGAGCTAAGTAGCGTCGAACGGCGATGAGTCGAGTGGAGTCGGGTCGAGGCGGGTCGAGTCGAGCAGAATCAGGCGATGAAGCGTTGTGTCGAGAAAAGTTGTGTCTGGTGGACTCCAATGGTGACGAGTCCCGTCGAGGAATGTCGGGCGGAGTCGACCGAAGTGTTGTCAAGTTGAAAGCCGAGATGAGCTGAGTTGCGTCGAACGGCGATGAGTCGAGTCGAGCCGGGTCGAGGCGGGTCGAGTCGAGAAGAATCAGGCGATGAACCGTCGTGTCGAGAAAAATTGTGTCTGGTGGACTCCAATGGTGACGAGTCCCGTCGAAGAATGTCGGGCGGAGTCGACCAGAGTGTTGTCAAGTTGAATGTCGAGATGAGCTGAGTAGCGTCGAACGGCGATGAGTCGAGTGGAGCCGGGTCGAGGCGGGTCGAGTCGAGCAGAATCAGGCGATGAAGCGTCGTATCGAGAAAAGTTGTGTCTGGTTGACTCCAATGGTGACGAGTCCCGTCGAGGAATGTCGGGCGGAGTCGACCGAAGTGTTGTCAAGTTGAAAGTCGAGATGGGCTGAGTAGCGTCGAACGACGATGACTCGAGTCGAGCCGGGTCGAGTCGAGCAGAAGTAGGCAATGAAGCGTCGTGTCGGGAAAAGTTTTGTCTGGTCGACTCCAATGGTGATGAATCCCGTCGAGGAATGTCGGGCGGAGTCGACCGGAGTGTTGTCAAGTTGAAAGTCGAGATGAGCTGAGTAGCGTCGAACGGCGATGAGTCGAGTGGAGTCGGGTCGAGTCGAGCAGAATCAGGCGATGAAGCGTTGTGTCGAGAAAAGTTGTGTCTTGTCGACTCTAATGGTGACGAGTCCCGTCGAGGAATGTCGGGCGGAGTTGACCGGAGTGTTGTCAAGTTGAAAGTCGAGATGAGCTAAGTAGCGTCGAACGGCGATGAGTCGAGTGGAGTCGGGTCGAGGCGGGTCGAGTCGAGCAGACTCAGGCGATGAAGCGTTGTGTCGAGAAAAGTTGTGTCTGGTGGACTCCAATGGTGACGAGTCCCGTCGAGGAATGTCGGGCGGAGTCGACCGAAGTGTTGTCAAGTTGAAAGCCGAGATGAGCTGAGTTGCGTCGAACGGCGATGAGTCGAGTCGAGCCGGGTCGAGGCGGGTCGAGTCGAGAAGAATCAGGTGATGAACCGTCGTGTCGAGAAAAATTGTGTCTGGTGGACTCCAATGGTGACGAGTCCCGTCGAACAATGTCGGGCGGAGTCGACTAGAGTGTTTTCAAGTTGAATGTCGAGATGAGCTGAGTAGCGTCGAACGGCGATGAGTCGAGTGGAGCCGGGTCGAGGCGGGTCGACTCGAGCAGAATCAGGCGATGAAGCGTCGTGTTGAGAAAAGTTGTGTCTGGTTGACTCCAATGGTGACGAGTCCCGTCGAGGAATGTCGGGCGGAGTCGACCGAAGTGTTGTCAAGTTGAGAGTCGAGATGGGC
The DNA here is from genome assembly GCA_037954105.1 of Canavalia gladiata. Classification (NCBI taxonomy): domain Eukaryota; kingdom Viridiplantae; phylum Streptophyta; class Magnoliopsida; order Fabales; family Fabaceae; genus Canavalia; species Canavalia gladiata. The sequence goes on along the minus strand of CM075661.1, from coordinate 26,442,471 downwards.
TGAGTAGCGTCGAACGGCGATGAGTCGAGTCGAGCCGGGTCGAGTCGAGCAGAAGTAGGCAATGAAGCGTCGTGTCGAGAAAAGTTTTGTCTGGTCGACTCCAATGGTGATGAATCCCGTCGAGGAATGTCGGGCGGAGTCGACCGGAGTGTTGTCAGTTGAAAGTCGAGATGAGCTGAGTAGCGTCGAACGGCGATGAGTCGAGTGGAGTCGGGTCGAGTCGAGCAGAATCAGGCGATGAAGCGTTGTGTCGAGAAAAGTTGTGTCTTGTCGACTCCAATGGTGACGAGTCCCGTCGAGGAATGTCGGGCGGAGTCGACCGGAGTGTTTTCATGTTGAAAGTCGAGATGAGCTGAGTAGCGTCGAACGGCGATGAGTCGAGTCGAGCCGGGTCGAGTCGAGCAGAAATAGGCAATGAAGGGTCGTGTCGAGAAAAGTTGTGTCTGGTCGACTCCAATGGTGACAAATCCCATCGAGGAATGTCGGGCGGAGTCGACCGGAGTGTTGTCAAGTTGAAAGTCGAGATGAGCTTTGTAGCGTCGAACGGCGATGAGTCGAGTGGCGTCGGGTCGAGTCGAGCAGAATCAGGCGATGAAGCGTTGTGTCGAGAAAAGTTGTGTCTGGTCGACTCCAATGGTGACGAGTCCCGTCGAGGAATGTCGGGCGGAGTCGACCGAAGTGTTGTCAAGTTGAAAGTCGAGATGAGCTGAGTAGCGTCGAACGGCGATGAGTCGAGTCGAGCCGGGTCGAGTTGAGCACAATCAGGAGATGAAGCGTCGTGTCGAGAAAAGTTGTGTCTGGTGGACTCCAATGGTGACGAGTCCCGTCGAGGAATGTCGGGCGGAGTTGACCGGAGTGTTGTCAAGTTGAAAGTCGAGATGAGCTAAGTAGCGTCGAACGGCGAGGAGTCGAGTGGAGTCGGGTCGAGGCGGGTCGAGTCGAGCAGAATCAGGCGATGAAGCGTTGTGTCGAGAAAAGTTGTGTCTGGTGGACTCCAATGGTGACGAGTCCCGTCGAGGAATGTCGGACGGAGTCGACCGAAGTGTTGTCATGTTGAAAGCCGAGATGAGCTGAGTTGCGTGGAACGGCGATGAGTCGAGTCGAGCCGGGTCGAGGCGGGTCGAGTCGAGAAGAATCAGGCGATGAACCGTCGTGTCGAGAAAAATTGTGTCTGGTGGACTCCAATGGTGACGAGTCCCGTCGAAGAATGTCGGGCGGAGTCGACCAGAGTGTTGTCAAGTTGAATGTCGAGATGAGCTGAGTAGCGTCGAACGGCGATGAGTCGAGTGGAGCCGGGTCGAGGCGGGTCGAGTCGAGCAGAATCAGGCGATGAAGCGTCGTGTTGAGAAAAGTTGTGTCTGGTTGACTCCAATGGTGACGAGTCCCGTCGAGGAATGTCAGGCGGGGTCGACCGAAGTGTTGTCAAGTTGAAAGTCGAGATGGGCTGAGTAGCGTCGAACGGCGATGAGTCGAGTCGAGCCGGGTCGAGTCGGGCAGAAGTAGGCAATGAAGCGTCGTGTCGAGAAAAGTTTTGTCTGGTCGACTCCAATGGTGATGAATACCGTCGACGAATGTCGGGCGGAGTCGACCGGAGTGTTGTCAAGTTGAAAGTCGAGATGAGCTGAGTAGCGTCGAACGGCGATGAGTCGAGTGGAGTCGGGTCGAGTCGAGCAGAATCAGGCGATGAAGCGTTGTGTCGAGAAAAGTTGTGTCTTGTCGACTCCAATGGTGACGAGTCCCGTCGAGGAATGTCGGGCGGAGTCGACCGGAGTGTTTTCATGTTGAAAGTCGAGATGAGCTGAGTAGCGTCGAACGGCGATGAGTCGAGTCGAGCCGAGTCGAGTCGAGCAGAAATAGGCAATGAAGCGTCGTGTCGAGAACAGTTGTGTCTGGTCGACTCCAATGGTGACGAATCCCATCGAGGAATGTCGGGCGGAGTCGACCGGAGTGTTGTCAAGTTGAAAGTCGAGATGAGCTGAGTAGCGTCGAACGGCGATGAGTCGAGTGGCGTCGGGTCGAGTCGAGCAGAATCAGGCGATGAAGCGTTGTGTCGAGAAAAGTTGTGTCTGGTCGACTCCAATGGTGACGAGTCCCGTCGAGGAATGTCGGGCGGAGTCGACCGAAGTGTTGTCAAGTTGAAAGTCGAGATGAGCTGAGTAGCGTCGAACGGCGATGAGTCGAGTCGAGCCGGGTCGAGTTGAGCACAATCAGGCGATGAAGCGTCGTGTCGAGAAAAGGTTTGTCTGGTGGACTCCAATGGTGACGAGTCCCGTCGAGGAATGTCGGGCGGAGTTGACCGGAGTGTTGTCAAGTTGAAAGTCGAGATGAGCTAAGTAGCGTCGAACGGTGAGGAGTCGAGTGGAGTCGGGTCGAGGCGGGTCGAGTCGAGCAGAATCAGGCGATGAAGCGTTGTGTCGAGAAAAGTTGTGTCTCGTGGACTCCAATGGTGACGAGTCCCGTCGAGGAATGTCGGGCGGAGTCGACCGAAGTGTTGTCATGTTGAAAGCCGAGATGAGCTGAGTTGCGTCGAACGGCGATGAGTCGAGTCGAGCCGGGTCGAGGCGGGTCGAGTCGAGAAGAATCAGGCGATGAACCGTCGTGTCGAGAAAAATTGTGTCTGGTGGACTCCAATGGTGACGAGTCCCGTCGAAGAATGTCGGGCGGAGTCGACCAGAGTGTTGTCAAGTTGAATGTCGAGATGAGCTGAGTAGCGTCGAACGGCGATGAGTCGAGTGGAGCCAGGTCGAGGCGGGTCGAGTCGAGCAGAATCAGGCGATGAAGCGTCGTGTTGAGAAAAGTTGTGTCTGGTTGACTCCAATGGTGACGAGTCCCGTCGAGGAATGTCGGGCGGAGTCGACCGAAGTGTTGTCAAGTTGAAAGTCGAGATGGGCTGAGTAGCGTCGAACGGCGATGAGTCGAGTCGAGCCGGGTCGAGTCGGGCAGAAGTAGGCAATGAAGCGTCGTGTCGAGAAAAGTTTTGTCTGGTCGACTCCAATGGTGATGAATCCCGTCGAGGAATGTCGGGCGGAGTCGACCGGAGTGTTGTCAAGTTGAAAGTCGAGATGAGCTGAGTAGCGTCGAACGTCGATGAGTCGAGTGGAGTCGGGTCGAGTCGAGCAGAATCAGGCGATGAAGCGTTGTGTCGAGAAAAGTTGTGTCTTGTCGACTCCAATGGTGACGAGTCCCGTCGAGGAATGTCGGGCGGAGTCGACCGAATGTTTTCATGTTGAAAGTCGAGATGAGCTGAGTAGCGTCGAACGGCGATGAGTCGAGTCGAGCCGGGTCGAGTCGAGCAGAAATAGGCAATGAAGCGTCGTGTCGAGAAAAGTTGTGTCCGGTCAACTCCAATGGTGACGAATCCCATCGAGGAATGTCGGGCGGAGTCGACCGGAGTGTTGTCAAGTTGAAAGTCGAGATGAGCTGAGTAGCGTCGAACGGCGATGAGTCGAGTGGCGTCGGGTCGAGTCGAGCAGAATCAGGCGATGAAGCGTTGTGTCGAGAAAAGTTGTGTCTGGTCGACTCCAATGGTGACGAGTCCCGTCGAGGAATGTCGGGCGGAGTCGACCAGAGTGTTGTCAAGTTGAATGTCGAGATGAGCTGAGTGGCGTCGAACGGCGATGAGTCGAGTGGAGCCGGGTCGAGGCGGGTCGAGTCGAGCAGAATTAGGCGATGAAGAGTCGTGTTGAGAAAAGTTGTGTCTGGTCAACTCCAATGGTGACGAGTCCCGTCGAGGAATGTCGGGCGGAGTCGACCGAAGTGTTGTCAAGTTGAAAGTCGAGATGAGCTGAGTAGCGTCGAACGGCGATGAGTCGAGTCGAGCCGGGTCGAGTTGAGCAGAATCAGGCGATGAAGCGTCGTGTCGAGAAAAGTTGTGTCTGGTCGACTCCAATGGTGACGAATCCTGTCGAGGAAGCTCGGGCGGAGTCGACCGGAGTGTTGTCAAGTTGAAAGTCGAGATGAGCTGAGTAGCGTCGAACGACGATGACTCGAGTCGAGCCGGGTCGAGTCGAGCAGAATTAGGCAATGAAGCGTCGTGTCGAGAAAAGTTGTGTCTGGTCGACTCCAATGGTGATGAGTCCCGTCGAGGAATGTCGGGCGGAGTCGACCGAAGTGTTGTCAAGTTGAATGTCGAGATGAGCTGAGTAGCGTCGAACGACGATGAGTCGAGTCGAGCCGGGTCGAGTTGAGCAGAATCAGGCGATGAAGCGTCGTGTCGAGAAAAGTTATGTCTGGTCGACTCCAATGGTGACGAATCTTGTCGAGGAATCTCGGGCGGAGTCGACCGGAGTGTTGTCAAGTTGAAAGTCGAGATGAGCTGAGCAGCGTCGAACGGCGATGACTCGAGTCGAGCCGGGTCGAGTCGAGCAGAATTAGGCAATGAAGCGTCGTGTCGAGAAAAGTTGTGTCTGGTCGACTCCAATGGTGACGAATCCTGTCGAGGAATGTCGGGCGGAGTCGACCGGAGTGTTGTCAAGTTGAAAGTCGAGATGAGTTGAGTAGCGTCGAACGGCGATGAGTCGAGTCGAGCCGGGTCGAGGCGGGTCGAGTCGAGCAGAATCAGGCGATGAAGCGTCTTGTCGAGAAAAGTTGTGTCTGGTGGACTCCAATGGTGACGAGTCCCGTCGAGGAATGTCGGGCGGAGTCGACCAGAGTGTTGTCAAGTTGAAAGTCGAGATGAGCTGAGTAGCGTCGAACGGCGATTAGTCGAGTGGAGCCGGGTCGAGGCGGGTCGAGTCGAGCAGAATCAAGCAATGAAGAGTCGTGTCGAGAAAAGTTGTGTCTGGTCGACTCCAATGGTGATGAGTCCCGTCGAGGAATGTCGGGCGGAGTCGACCGAAGTGTTGTCAAGTTGAATGTCGAGATGAGCTGAGTAGCGTCGAACGACGATGAGTCGAGTCGAGCCGGGTCGAGTTGAGCAGAATCAGGCGATGAAGCGTCGTGTCGAGAAAAGTTGTGTCTGGTCGACTCCAGTGGTGACGAATCTTGTCGAGGAATCTCGGGCGGAGTCGACCGGAGTGTTGTCAAGTTGAAAGTCGAGATGCGCTGAGCAGCGTCGAACGGCGATGACTCGAGTCGAGCCGGGTCGAGTCGAGCAGAATTAGGCAATGAAGCGTCGTGTCGAGAAAAGTTGTGTCTGGTCGACTCCAATGGTGACGAATCCTGTCGAGGAATGTCGGGCGGAGTCGACCGGAGTGTTGTCAAGTTGAAAGTCGAGATGAGCTGAGTAGCGTCGAACGGCGATGAGTCGAGTGGCGTCGGGTCGAGTCGAGCAGAATCAGGCGATGAAGCGTTGTGTCGTGAAAAGTTGTGTCTGGTCGACTCCAATGGTGACGAGTCCGGTCGAGGAATGTCGAGCGAAGTCGACCGAAGTGTTTTCAAGTTGAAAGTCGAGATGAGCTGAGTAGCGTCGAACGGCGATGATTCGAGTCGAGGCGGGTCGAGGCGGGTCGAATCGAGCAGAATCAGGCGATGAAGCGTCTTGTCGAGAAAAGTTGTGTCTGGTGGACTCCAATGGTGACGAGTCCCGTCGACGAATGTCGGGCGGAGTCGACCAGAGTGTTGTCAAGTTGAATGTCGAGATGAGCTGAGTAGCGTCGAACGGCGGTGAGTCGAGTGGAGCCGGGTCGAGGCGGGTCGAGTCGAGCAGAATTAGGCGATGAAGAGTCGTGTCGAGAAAAGTTGTGTCTGGTCGACTCCAATGGTGATGAATCCCGTCGAGGAATGTCGGCCGGAGTCGACCGGAGTGTTGTCAAGTTGAAAGTCGAGATGAGCTGAGTAGCGTCGAACGGCGATGAGTCGAGTGGCGTCGGGTCGAGTCGAGCAGAATCAGGCGATGAAGCGTTGTGTCGAGAAAAGTTGTGTCTGGTCGACTCCAATGGTGACAAGTCCGGTCGAGGAATGTCGGGCGGAGTCGGCCGAAGTGTTGTCAAGTTGAAAGTCGAGATGAGTTGAGTAGCGTCGAACGGCGATGAGTCGAGTCGAGCCGGGTCGAGGCAGGTCCAGTCGAGCAGAATCAGGCGATGAAGCGTCTTGTCGAGAAAAGTTGTGTCTGGTGGACTCCAATGGTGACGAGTCCCGTCGAGGAATGTCGGGCGGAGTCGACCAGAGTGTTGTCAAGTTGAAAGTCGAGATGAGCTGAGTAGCGTCGAACGACGATGAGTCGAGTGGAGCCGGGTCGAGGCGGGTCGAGTCGAGCAGAATCAAGCGATGAAGAGTCGTGTCGAGAAAAGTTGTGTCTGGTCGACTCCAATGGTGATGAGTCCCGTCGAGGAATGTCGGGCGGAGTCGACCGAAGTGTTGTCAAGTTGAATGTCGAGATGAGCTGAGTAGCGTCGAACGACGATGAGTCGAGTCGAGCCGGGTCGAGTTGAGCAGAATCAGGCGATGAAGCGTCGTATCGAGAAAAGTTGTGTCTGGTCGACTCCAGTGGTGACGAATCTTGTCGAGGAATCTCGGGCGGAGTCGACCGTAGTGTTGTCAAGTTGAAAGTCGAGATGAGCTGAGCAGCGTCGAACGGCGATGACTCGAGTCGAGCCGGGTCGAGTCGAGCAGAATTAGGCAATGAAGCGTCGTGTCGAGAAAAGTTGTGTCTGGTCGACTCCAATGGTGACGAATCCTGTTGAGGAATGTCGGGCGGAGTCGACCGGAGTGTTGTCAAGTTGAAAGTCGAGATGAGCTGAGTAGCGTCGAACGGCGATGAGTCGAGTGGAGTCGGGTCGAGTCGAGCAGAATCAGGCGATGAAGCGTTGTGTCGAGAAAAGTTCTGTCTGGTCGACTCCAATGGTGACGAGTCCGGTCGAGGATTGTCGGGCGGAGTCGACCGAAGTGTTGTCAAGTTGAAAGTCGAGATCAGCTGAGTAGCGTCGAACGGCGATGAGTCGAGTCGAGCCGGGTCGAGGCGGGTCGAGTCGAGCAGAATCAGGCGATGAAGCGTCTTGTCGAGAAAAGTTGTGTCTGGTGGACTCCAATGGTGACGAGTCCCGTCGAGGAATGTCGGGCGGAGTCGACCAGAGTGTTGTCAAGTTGAATGTCGAGATGAGCTGAGTAGCGTCGAACGGCGATGAGTCGATTGAAGCCGGGTCGAGGCGGGTCGAGTCGAGCAGAATTAAGCGATGAAGAGTCGTGTCGAGAAAGGTTGTGTCTGGTCGACTCCAATGGTGACGAGTCCCGTCGAGGAATGTCGGGCGGAGTCGACCGAAGTGTTGTCAAGTTGAAAGTCGAGATGAGCTGAGTAGCGTCGAACGGCGATGAGTCGAGGCGAGCCGGGTCGAGTTGAGCAGAATCAGGCGATGAAGCGTCGTGTCGAGAAAAGTTGTGTCTGGTCGACTCCGATGGTGACGAATCCTGTCGAGGAATGTCGGGCGGAGTCGACCGGAGTGTTGTCAAGTTGAAAGTCGAGATGAGCTGAGTAGCGTCGAACGACGATGACTCGAGTCGAGCCGGGTCGAGTCGAGCAGAATTAGGCAATGAAGAGTCGTGTCGAGAAAAGTTGTGTCTGGTCGACTCCAATGGTGACGAATCCTGTCGAGGAATGTCGGGCGGAGTCGACCGGAGTGTTGTCAAGTTGAAAGTCGAGATGAGCTGAGTAGCGTCGAACGGCGATGAGTCGAGTGGCGTCGGGTCGAGTCGAGCAGAATCAGGCGATGAAGCGTTGTGTCGTGAAAAGTTGTGTCTGGTCGACTCCAATGGTGACGAGTCCGGTCGAGGAATGTCGAGCGAAGTCGACCGAAGTGTTATCAAGTTGAAAGTCGAGATGAGCTGAGTAGCGTCGAACGGCGATGATTCGAGTCGAGCCGGGTCGAGGCGGGTCGAGTCGAGCAGAATCAGGCGATGAAGCGTCTTGTCGAGAAAAGTTGTGTCTGGTGGACTCCAATGGTGACGAGTCCCGTCGACGAATGTCGGGCGGAGTCGACCAGAGTGTTGTCAAGTTGAATGTCGAGATGAGCTGAGTAGCGTCGAACGGCGGTGAGTCGAGTGGAGCCGGGTCGAGGCGGGTCGAGTCGAGCAGAATTAGGCGATGAAGAGTCGTGTCGAGAAAAGTTGTGTCTTGTCGACTCCAATGGTGACGAGTCCCGTCGAGGAATGTCGGGCGGAGTCGACCGAAGTGTTGTCAAGTTGAAAGTCGAGATGAGCTGAGTAGCGTCGAACGACGATGAGTCGAGTCGAGCCGGGTCGAGTTGAGCAGAATCAGGCGATGAAGCGTCGTGTCGAGAAAAGTTGTGTCTGGTCGACTCCAATGGTGACGAATCCTGTCGAGGAATGTCGGGCGGAGTCGACTGGAGTGTTGTCAAGTTGAAAGTCGAGATGAGCTGAGTAGCGTCGAACGGCGATGACTCGAGTCGAGCCGGGTCGAGTCGAGTAGAATTAGGCAGAGAAGCGTCGTGTCGAGAAAAGTTGTGTCTGGTCGACTCCAATGGTGACGAATCCTGTCGAGGAATGTCGGGCGGAGTCGACCGGAGTGTTGTCAAGTTGAAAGTCGAGATGAGCTGAGTAGCGTCGAACGGCGATGAGTAGAGTGGAGTCGGGTCGAGTCGAGCAGAATCAGGCGATGAAGCGTTGTGTCGAGAAAAGTTGTGTCTGGTCGACTCCAATGGTGATGAGTCCGGTCGAGGATTGTCGGGCGGAGTCGACCGAAGTGTTGTCAAGTTGAAAGTCGAGATGAGCTGAGTAGCGTCGAACGGCGATGAGTCGAGTCGAGCCGGGTCGAGGCGGGTCGAGTCGAGCAGAATCAGGCGATGAAGCGTCTTGTCGAGAAAAGTTGTGTCCGGTGGACTCCAATGGTGACGAGTCCTGTCGAGGAATGTCGGGCGGAGTCGACCAGAGTGTTGTCAAGTTGAATGTCGAGATGAGCTGAGTAGCGTCGAACGGCGATGAGTCGAGTGGAGCCGGGTCGAGGCGCGTCAAGTCGAGCAGAATCAGGCGATGAAGAGTCGTGTCGAGAAAAGTTGTGTCTGGTCGACTCCAATGGTGACGAGTCCCGTCGAGGAATGTCGGGCGGAGTCGACCGAAGTGTTGTCAAGTTGAAAGTCGAGATGAGCTGAGTAGCGTCGAACGACGATGAGTCGAGTCGAGCCGGGTCGAGTCGAGCAGAATCAGGCGATGAAGCGTTGTGTCGAGAAAAGTTGTGTCTGGTCGACTCCAATGGTGATGAGTCCGGTCGTGGATTGTCGGGCGGAGTCGACCGAAGTGTTGTCAAGTTGAAAGTCGAGATGAGCTGAGTAGCGTCGAACGGCGTTGAGTCGAGTCGAGCCGGGTCGAGGCGGGTCGAGTCGAGCAGAATCAGGCGATGAAGCGTCTTGTCGAGAAAAGTTGTGTCTGGTGGACTCCAATGGTGACGACTCCTGTCGAGGAATGTCGGGCGGAGTCGACCAGAGTGTTGTCAAGTTGAATGTCGAGATGAGCTGAGTAGCAACGAACGGCGATAGTCAAGTGGAGCCGGGTCGAGGCGCGTCAAGTCGAGCAGAATCAGGCGATGAAGAGTCGTGTCGAGAAAAGTTGTGTCTGGTCGACTCCAATGGTGACGAGTCCCGTCGAGGAATGTCGGGAGGAGTCGACCGAAGTGTTGTCAAGTTGAAAGTCGAGATGAGCTGAGTAGCGTCGAACGACGATGAGTCGAGTCGAGCCGGGTCGAGTTGAGCAGAATCAGGCGATGAAGCGTCGTGTCGTCAAAAGTTGTGTCTGGTCGACTCCAATGGTGACGAGTCCCGTCGAGGAATGTCGGGCGGAGTCGACCGGAGTGTTGTCAAGTTGAAAGTCGAGATAAGCTAAGTAGCGTCGAACGGCGATGAGTCGAGTGGAGTCGGGTCGAGGCGGGTCGAGTCGAGCAGAATCAGGCGATGAAGCGTTGTGTCGAGAAAAGTTGTGTCTTGTCGACTCCATTGGTGACGAGTCCCGTCGAGGAATGTCGGGCGGAGTCGACCAGAGTGTTGTCAAGTTGAAAGTCGAGATGAGCTGAGTAGCGTCGAACGGAGATGAGTCGAGTCGAGCCGGGTCAAGGCGGGTCGAGTCGAGCAGAATCAGGCGATGAAGCGTCGTCTCGAGAAAAGTTGTGTCTGGTGGACTCCAATGGTGACGAGTCCCGTCGAGGAATGTCAGGCGGAGTCGACCAGAGTGTTGTCAAGGTGAATGTCGAGATGAGCTGAGTAGCGTCGAACGACGATGAGTCGAGTCGAGCCGGGTCGAGGCGGGTCGAGTAGAGCAGAATCAGGCGATGAAGCGTCGTGTCGAGAAAAGTTGTGTCAGGTCGACTCCAATTATGACGAGTCCCGTCGAGGAATGTCGGGCGGAGTCGACCGAAGTGTTGTCAAGTTGAAAGTCGAGATGAGCTGAATAACGTCGAACGGCGATGACTCGAGTCGAGCCGGGTCGAGTCGAGCAGAATTAGGCAATGAAGCGTCGTGTCGAGAAAAGTTGTGTCTGGTCGACTCCAATGGTGATGAATCCCGTCGAGGAATGTCAGGCGGAGTCGACCGGAGTGTTGTCAAGTTGAATGTCGAGATGAGCTGAGTAGCGTCGAACGGCGATGAGGCGAGTGGCGTCAGGTCAAGTCGAGCAGAATCAGGCGATGAAGCGTTGTGTCGAGAAAAGTTGTGTCTGGTCGACTCCAATGGTGACGAGTCCCTTCGAGGAATGTAGGGCGGAGTCGACCGAAGTGTTGTCAAGTTGAAAGTCGAGATGAGCTGAGTAGGGTCGAACAGCGATGAGTCGAGTCGAGCCGGGTCGAGGCGGGTCGAGTCGAGCAGAATCAGGCGATGAAGCGTCGTGTCGAGAAAAGTTGTGTCTGGTGGACTCCAATGGTGACGAGTCCCGTCGAGGAATGTCGGGCGGAGTCGACCGGAGTGTTGTCAAGTTGAAAGTCGAGATAAGCTTAGTAGCGTCGAACGGCGATGAGTCGAGTGGAGTCGGGTCGAGGCGGGTCGAGTCGAGCAGAATCAGGCGATGAAGCGTTGTGTCGAGAAAAGTTGTGTCTTGTCGACTCCATTGGTGACGAGTCCCGTCGAGGAATGTCGGGCGGAGTCGACCAGAGTGTTGTCAAGTTGAAAGTCGAGATGAGCTGAGTAGCGTCGAACGGAGATGAGTCGAGTCGAGCCGGGTCAAGGCGGGTCGAGTCGAGCAGAATCAGGCGATGAAGCGTCGTCTCGAGAAAAGTTGTGTCTGGTGGACTCCAATGGTGACGAGTCCCGTCTAGGAATGTCAGGCGGAGTCGACCAGAGTGTTGTCAAGGTGAATGTCGAGATGAGCTGAGTAGCGTCGAACGACGATGAGTCGAGTCGAGCCGGGTCGAGGCGGGTCGAGTAGAGCAGAATCAGGCGATGAAGCGTCGTGTCGAGAAAAGTTGTGTCAGGTCGACTCCAATTATGACGAGTCCCGTCGAGGAATGTCGGGCGGAGTCGACCGAAGTGTTGTCAAGTTGAAAGTCGAGATGAGCTGAATAACGTCGAACGACGATGACTCGAGTCGAGCCGGGTCGAGTCGAGCAGAATTAGGCAATGAAGCGTCGTGTCGAGAAAAGTTGTGTCTGGTCGACTCCAATGGTGATGAATCCCGTCGAGGAATGTCAGGCGGAGTCGACCGGAGTGTTGTCAAGTTGAATGTCGAGATGAGCTGAGTAGCGTCGAACGGCGATGAGGCGAGTGGCGTCAGGTCAAGTCGAGCAGAATCAGGCGATGAAGCGTTGTGTCGAGAAAAGTTGTGTCTGGTCGACTCCAATGGTGACGAGTCCCTTCGAGGAATGTAGGGCGGAGTCGACCGAAGTGTTGTCAAGTTGAAAGTCGAGATGAGCTGAGTAGGGTCGAACAGCGATGAGTCGAGTCGAGCCGGGTCGAGGCGGGTCGAGTCGAGCAGAATCAGGCGATGAAGCGTCGTGTCGAGAAAAGTTGTGTCTGGTGGACTCCAATGGTGACGAGTCCCGTCTAGGAATGTCAGGCGGAGTCGACCAGAGTGTTGTCAAGGTGAATGTCGAGATGAGCTGAGTAGCGTCGAACGACGATGAGTCGAGTCGAGCCGGGTCGAGGCGGGTCGAGTAGAGCAGAATCAGGCGATGAAGCGTCGTGTCGAGAAAAGTTGTGTCAGGTCGACTCCAATTATGACGAGTCCCGTCGAGGAATGTCGGGCGGAGTCGACCGAAGTGTTGTCAAGTTGAAAGTCGAGATGAGCTGAATAACGTCGAACGGCGATGACTCGAGTCGAGCCGGGTCGAGTCGAGCAGAATTAGGCAATGAAGCGTCGTGTCGAGAAAAGTTGTGTCTGGTCGACTCCAATGGTGATGAATCCCGTCGAGGAATGTCAGGCGGAGTCGACCGGAGTGTTGTCAAGTTGAATGTCGAGATGAGCTGAGTAGCGTCGAACGGCGATGAGGCGAGTGGCGTCAGGTCAAGTCGAGCAGAATCAGGCGATGAAGCGTTGTGTCGAGAAAAGTTGTGTCTGGTCGACTCCAATGGTGACGAGTCCCTTCGAGGAATGTAGGGCGGAGTCGACCGAAGTGTTGTCAAGTTGAAAGTCGAGATGAGCTGAGTAGGGTCGAACAGCGATGAGTCGAGTCGAGCCGGGTCGAGGCGGGTCGAGTCGAGCAGAATCAGGCGATGAAGCGTCGTGTTGAGAAAAGTTGTGTCTGGTGGACTCCAATGGTGACGAGTCCCGTCGAGGAATGTCGGGCGGAGTCGACCGGAGTGTTGTCAAGTTGAAAGTCGAGATGAGCTGAGTAGCGTCGAACGGAGATGAGTCGAGTCGAGCCCGGTCGAGGCGGGTCGAGTCGAGCAGAATCAGGCGATGAAGCGTCGTGTCGAGAAAAGTTGTGTCTGGTCGACTGCAATGGTGACGAGTCCCGTCGAGGAATGTCGGGCGGAGTCGATTGAAGTGTTGTCAAGTTGAAAGTCGAGATGAGCTGAGTAGCGTCGAACGGCGATGATTCGAGTCGAGGCGGGTCGAGGCGGGTCGAGTCGAGGAGAATCAGGCGATGAAGCGCCGTGTCGAGGAAAGTTGTGTCTGGTTGACTCCAATGGTGACGATTTCCGTCGAGGACTCTCGGGCGAAATTGACCGGAGTGTTGTGAAGTTGAAAGTCGAGATGAGCTGAGTAGCGTCGAACGACGATGATTCGAGTCGAGCCGGGTCGAGGCGGGTCGAGTCGAGCAGAATCAGGCGATGAAGCGTCTTGTCGAGAAAAGTTGTGTCGGGTGGACTCCCATGGTGACGAGTCCCGTCGACGAATGTCGGGCGGAGTCGACCAGAGTATTGTCAAGTTGAATGTCGAGATGAGCTGAGTAGCGTCGAACGGCGATGAGTCGAGTGGAGCCGGGTCGAGGCGGGTCGAGTCGAGCAGAATCAGGCGATGAAGAGTCGTGTCGAGAAAAGTTGTGTCTGGTCGACTCCAATGGTGACGAGTCCCGTCGAGGAATGTCGGGCGGAGTCGACCGAAGTGTTGTCAAGTTGCAAGTCGAGATGAGCTGAGTAGCGTCGAACGACGATGAGTCGAGTCGAGCCGGGTCGAGTCGAGCAGAATTAGGCAATGAAGAGTCGTGTCGAGAAAAGTTGTGTCTGGTCGACTCCAATGGTGACGAATCCTGTCGAGGAATGTCGGGCGGAGTCGACCGGAGTGTTGTCAAGTTGAAAGTCGAGATGAGCTGAGTAGCGTCGAACGGCGATGAGTCGAGTGGCGTCGGGTCGAGTCGAGCAGAATCAGGCGATGAAGCGTTGTGTCGTGAAAAGTTGTGTCTGGTCGACTCCAATGGTGACGAGTCCGGTCGAGGAATGTCGAGCGAAGTCGACCGAAGTGTTGTCAAGTTGAAAGTCGAGATGAGCTGAGTAGCGTCGAACGACGATGATTCGAGTCGAGCCGGGTCGAGGCGGGTCGAGTCGAGCAGAATCAGGCGATGAAGCGTCTTGTCGAGAAAAGTTGTGTCTGGTGGACTCCCATGGTGACGAGTCCCGTCGACGAATGTCGGGCGGAGTCGACCAGAGTATTGTCAAGTTGAATGTCGAGATGAGCTGAGTAGCGTCGAATGGCGGTGAGTCGAGTGGAGCCGGGTCGAGGCGGGTCGAGTCGAGCAGAATTAGGCGATGAAGAGTCGTGTCGAGAAAAGTTGTGTCTGGTCGACTCCAATGGTGACGAGTCCCGTCGAGGAATGTCGGGCGGAGTCGACCGAAGTGTTGTCAAGTTGAAAGTCGAGATGAGCTGAGTAGCGTCGAACGACGATGAGTCGAGTCGAGCCGGGTCGAGTTGAGCAGAATCAGGCGATGAAGCGTCGTGTCGAGAAAAGTTGTGTCTGGTCGACTCCAATGGTGACGAATCCTGTCGAGGAATGTCGGGCGGAGTCGACTGGAGTGTTGTCAAGTTGAAAGTCGAGATGAGCTGAGTAGCGTCGAACGGCGATGACTCGAGTCGAGCCGGGTCGAGTCGAGTAGAATTAGGCAGAGAAGCGTCGTGTCGAGAAAAGTTGTGTCTGGTCGACTCCAATGGTGACGAATCCTGTCGAGGAATGTCGGGCGGAGTCGACCGGAGTGTTGTCAAGTTGAAAGTCGAGATGAGCTGAGTAGCGTCGAACGGCGATGAGTAGAGTGGAGTCGGGTCGAGTCGAGCAGAATCAGGCGATGAAGCGTTGTGTCGAGAAAAGTTGTGTCTGGTCGACTCCAATGGTGATGAGTCCGGTCGAGGATTGTCGGGCGGAGTCGACCGAAGTGTTGTCAAGTTGAAAGTCGAGATGAGCTGAGTAGCGTCGAACGGCGATGAGTCGAGTCGAGCCGGGTCGAGGCGGGTCGAGTCGAGCAGAATCAGGCGATGAAGCGTCTTGTCGAGAAAAGTTGTGTCCGGTGGACTCCAATGGTGACGAGTCCTGTCGAGGAATGTCGGGCGGAGTCGACCAGAGTGTTGTCAAGTTGAATGTCGAGATGAGCTGAGTAGCGTCGAACGGCGATGAGTCGAGTGGAGCCGGGTCGAGGCGCGTCAAGTCGAGCAGAATCAGGCGATGAAGAGTCGTGTCGAGAAAAGTTGTGTCTGGTCGACTCCAATGGTGACGAGTCCCGTCGAGGAATGTCGGGCGGAGTCGACCGAAGTGTTGTCAAGTTGCAAGTCGAGATGAGCTGAGTAGCGTCGAACGACGATGAGTCGAGTCGAGCCGGGTCGAGTCGAGCAGAATCAGGCGATGAAGCGTTGTGTCGAGAAAAGTTGTGTCTGGTCGACTCCAATGGTGATGAGTCCGGTCGAGGATTGTCGGGCGGAGTCGACCGAAGTGTTGTCAAGTTGAAAGTCGAGATGAGCTGAGTAGCGTCGAACGGCGTTGAGTCGAGTCGAGCCGGGTCGAGGCGGGTCGAGTCGAGCAGAATCAGGCGATGAAGCGTCTTGTCGAGAAAAGTTGTGTCTGGTGGACTCCAATGGTGACGAGTCCTGTCGAGGAATGTCGGGCGGAGTCGACCAGAGTGTTGTCAAGTTGAATGTCGAGATGAGCTGAGTAGCAACGAACGGCGATGAGTCAAGTGGAGCCGGGTCGAGGCGCGTCAAGTCGAGCAGAATCAGGCGATGAAGAGTCGTGTCGAGAAAAGTTGTGTCTGGTCGACTCCAATGGTGACGAGTCCCGTCGAGGAATGTCGGGAGGAGTCGACCGAAGTGTTGTCAAGTTGAAAGTCGAGATGAGCTGAGTAGCGTCGAACGACGATGAGTCGAGTCGAGCCGGGTCGAGTTGAGCAGAATCAGGCGATGAAGCGTCGTGTCGTCAAAAGTTGTGTCTGGTCGACTCCAATGGTGACGAGTCCCGTCGAGGAATGTCGGGCGGAGTCGACCGGAGTGTTGTCAAGTTGAAAGTCGAGATAAGCTAAGTAGCGTCGAACGGCGATGAGTCGAGTGGAGTCGGGTCGAGGCGGGTCGAGTCGAGCAGAATCAGGCGATGAAGCGTTGTGTCGAGAAAAGTTGTGTCTTGTCGACTCCATTGGTGACGAGTCCCGTCGAGGAATGTCGGGCGGAGTCGACCAGAGTGTTGTCAAGTTGAAAGTCGAGATGAGCTGAGTAGCGTCGAACGGAGATGAGTCGAGTCGAGCCGGGTCAAGGCGGGTCGAGTCGAGCAGAATCAGGCGATGAAGCGTCGTCTCGAGAAAAGTTGTGTCTGGTGGACTCCAATGGTGACGAGTCCCGTCGAGGAATGTCAGGCGGAGTCGACCAGAGTGTTGTCAAGGTGAATGTCGAGATGAGCTGAGTAGCGTCGAACGACGATGAGTCGAGTCGAGCCGGGTCGAGGCGGGTCGAGTAGAGCAGAATCATGCGATGAAGCGTCGTGTCGAGAAAAGTTGTGTCAGGTCGACTCCAATTATGACGAGTCCCGTCGAGGAATGTCGGGCGGAGTCGACCGAAGTGTTGTCAAGTTGAAAGTCGAGATGAGCTGAATAACATCGAACGGCGATGACTCGAGTCGAGCCGGGTCGAGTCGAGCAGAATTAGGCAATGAAGCGTCGTGTCGAGAAAAGTTGTGTCTGGTCGACTCCAATGGTGATGAATCCCGTCGAGGAATGTCAGGCGGCGTCGACCGGAGTGTTGTCAAGTTGAATGTCGAGATGAGCTGAGTAGCGTCGAACGGCGATGAGGCGAGTGGCGTCAGGTCAAGTCGAGCAGAATCAGGCGATGAAGCGTTGTGTCGAGAAAAGTTGTGTCTGGTCGACTCGAATGGTGACGAGTCCCTTCGAGGAATGTAGGGCGGAGTCGACCGAAGTGTTGTCAAGTTGAAAGTCGAGATGAGCTGAGTAGGGTCGAACAGCGATGAGTCGAGTCGAGCCGGGTCGAGGCGGGTCGAGTCGAGCAGAATCAGGCGATGAAGCGTCGTGTCGAGAAAAGTTGTGTCTGGTGGACTCCAATGGTGACGAGTCCCGTCGAGGAATGTCGGGCGGAGTCGACCGGAGTGTTGTCAAGTTGAAAGTCGAGATGAGCTGAGTAGCGTCGAACGGAGATGAGTCGAGTCGAGCCCGGTCGAGGCGGGTCGAGTCGAGCAGAATCAGGCGATGAAGCGTCGTGTCGAGAAAAGTTGTGTCTGGTCGACTGCAATGGTGACGAGTCCCGTCGAGGAATGTCGGGCGGAGTCGACCGAAGTGTTGTCAAGTTGAAAGTCGAGATGAGCTGAGTAGCGTCGAACGGCGATGATTCGAGTCGAGGCGGGTCGAGGCGGGTCGAGTCGAGGAGAATCAGGCGATGAAGCGCCGTGTCGAGGAAAGTTGTGTCTGGTTGACTCCAATGGTGACGATTTCCGTCGAGGACTCTCGGGCGAAATTGACCGGAGTGTTGTGAAGTTGAAAGTCGAGATGAGCTGAGTAGCGTCGAACGGCGACGAGTCGAGTCGAGCCGGGTCGAGGCGGGTTGAGACGAGCAGAATCAGGCGATGAAGTGTCGTGTCGAGAAAAGGTGTGTCTGGTCGACTCCAATGGTGACGAGTCCGGTCGAGGAATGTCGGGCGGAGTCGACTAGAGTGTTGTCAAGTTGAATGTCGAGATGATCTGAGTAGCGTCGAACGGCGATGAGTCGAGTGGAGCCGGGTCGAGGCGGGTCGAGTCGAGTAGAATCAGGCGATGAAGAGTCGTGTCGAGAAAAGTTGTGTCTGGTCGACTCCAATGGTGACGAGTCCCGTCGAGGAATGTCGGGCGGAGTCGACCGAAGTGTTGTCAAGTTGAAAGTCGAGATGAGCTGAGTAGCGTCGAACGGCGATGAGTCGAGTTGAGCCGGGTCGAGTTGAGCAGATTCAGGCGATGAAGCGTCGTGTCGTCAAAAGTTGTGTCTCGTCGACTCCAATGGTGACGAGTCCCGTCGAGGAATGTCGAGCGGAGTCGACCGAAGTGTTGTCAAGTTGGAAGTCGAGATGAGCTGAGTAGCGTCGAACGACGATGAGTCGAGTCGAGCCGGGTCGAGTTGAGCAGAATCAGGCGATGAAGCGTCGTGTCGTCAAAAGTTGTGTCTGGTCGACTCCAATGGTGACGAGTCCCGTCGAGGAATGTCGGGCGGAGTCGACCGGAGTGTTGTCAAGTTGAAAGTCGAGATAAGCTAAGTAGCGTCGAACGACGATGAGTCGAGTGGAGTCGGGTCGAGGCGGGTCGAGTCGAGCAGAATCAGGCGATGAAGCGTTGTGTCGAGAAAAGTTGTGTCTGGTCGACTCCATTGGTGACGAGTCCCGTCGAGGAATGTCGAGCGGAGTCGACCAGAGTGTTGTCAAGTTGAAAGTAGAGATGAGCTGAGTAGCGTCGAACGGAGATGAGTCGAGTCGAGCCGGGTCACGGCGGGTCGAGTCGAGCAGAATCAAGCGATGAAGCGTCGTGTCGAGAAAAGTTCGTATGGTCGACTCCAATGGTGACGAGTCCCGTCGAGGAATGTCGGGCGGAGTCGACCGGAGTGTTGTCAAGTTGAAAGTCGAGATGAGCTGAGTAGCGTCGAACGGAGATGAGTCGAGTCGAGCCGGGTCGAGGCGGGTCGAGTCGAGCAGAATCAGACGATGAAGAGTCGTGTCGAGAAAAGTTGTGTCTGGTCGACTCCAATGGTGACGAGTCCCGTCAAGGAATGTCGGGCGGAGTCGACCAGAGTGTTGTCAAGTTGAATGTCGAGACGAGCTGAGTAGCATGGAACGACGATGAGTCGAGTGGAGCCGGGTCGAGGCGGGTCGATTCGAGCAGAATCAAGCGATGAAGCGTCGTGTCGAGAAAAGTTCGTATGGTCGACTCCAATGGTGACGAGTCCCGTCGAGGAATGTCGGGCGGAGTCGACCGGAGTGTTGTCAAGTTGAAAGTCGAGATGAGCTGAGTAGCGTCGAAAGGAGATGAGTCGAGTCGAGCCAGGTCGAGGCGGGTCGAGTCGAGCAGAATCAGACGATGAAGAGTCGTGTCGAGAAAAGTTGTGTCTGGTCGACTCCAATGGTGACGAGTCCCGTCGAGGAATGTCGGGCGAGTCGACCGAAGTGTTGTCAAGTTGAAAGTCGAGATGAGCTGAGTAGCGTCGAACGGCGATGAGTCGAGTCGAGCCGGGTCGAGTTGAGCAGAATCAGGCGATGAAGCGTCGTGTCGTCAAAAGTTTTGTCTGGTCGACTCCAATGGTCACGAGTCCCGTCGAGGAATGTCGGGCGGAGTCGACCGGAGTGTTGTCAAGTTGAAAGTCGAGATGAGCTAAGTAGCGTCGAACGGCGATGAGTCGAGTGGAGTCGGGTCGAGGCTGGTCGAGTCGAGCAGAATCAGGCGATGAAGCGTCGTGTCGAGAAAAGTTGTGTCTGGTCGACTCCAATGGTGCCGAGTCCCGTCGAGGAATGTCGGGCGGAGTCGACCGGAGTGTTGTCAAGTTGAAAGTCGAGATGAGCTGAATAACGTCGAACGGCGATGACTCGAGTCGAGCCGGGTCGAGTCGAGCAGAATTAGGCAATGAAGCGTCGTGTCGAGAAAAGTTGTGTCTGGTCGACTCCAATGGTGATGAATCCCGTCGAGGAATGTCGGGCGGAGTCGACCGGAGTGTTGTCAAGTTGAAAGTCGAGATGAGCTGAGTAGCGTCGAACGGCGATGAGTCGAGTGGCGTCGGGTCAAGTCGAGCAGAATCAGGCGATGAAGCGTTGTGTCGAGAAAAGTTGTGTCTCGTCGACTCCAATGGTGACGAGTCCCTTCGAGGAATGTAGGGCGGAGTCGACCGAAGTGTTGTCAAGTTCAAAGTCGAGATGAGCTGAGTAGCGTCGAACGGCGATGAGTCGAGTCGAGCCGGGTCGAGGCGGGTCGAGTCGAGCAGAATCAGGCGATGAAGCGTCGTGTCGAGAAAAGTTGTGTCTGGTGGACTCCAATGGTGACGAGTCCCGTCGAGGAATGTCGGGCGGAGTCGACCAGAGTGTTGTCAAGTTGAATGTCGAGACGAGCTAGTAGCATGGAACGGCGATGAGTCGAGTGGAGCCGGGTCGAGGCGGGTCGATTCGAGCAGAATCAGGCGATGAAGCGTCCTGTCGAGAAAAGTTCGTATGGTCGACTCCAATGGTGACGAGTCCCGTCGAGGAATGTCGGCCGGAGTCGACCGGAGTGTTGTCAAGTTGAAAGTCGAGATGAGCTGAGTGGCGTCGAACGGAGATGAGTCGAGTCGAGCCGGGTCGAGGCGGGTCGAGTCGAGCAGAATCATGCGATGAAGCGTCGTGTCGAGAAAAGTTGTGTCTGGTCGACTCCAATGGTGACGAGTCCCGTCGAGGAAGGTCGGGCGGAGTCGACCAGAGTGTTGTCAAGTTGAATGTCGAGATGAGCTGAGTAGCGTCGAACGGCGATGAGTCGAGTGGAGCCGGGTCGAGGCGGATCGAGTCGAGCAGAATCAGGCGATGAAGAGTCGTGTCGAGAAAAGTTGTGTCTGGTCGACTCCAATGGTGACGAGTCCCGTCGAGGAATGTCGGGCGGAGTCGACCGGAGTGTTGTCAAGTTGAAAGTCGAGATGAGCTAAGTAGCGTCGAACGGCGATGAGTCGAGTGGAGTCGGGTCGAGGCGGGTCGAGTCGAGCAGAATCAGGCGATGAAGCGTCGTGTCGAGAAAAGTTGTGTCTGGTCGACTCCAATGTTGACGAGTCCCGTCGAGGAATGTCGGGCGGAGTCGACCGGAGTGTTGTCAAGTTGAAAGTCGAGATGAGCTGAATAACGTCGAACGGCGATGACTCGAGTCGAGCCGGGTCGAGTCGAGCAGAATTAGGCAATGAAGCGTCGTGTCGAGAAAAGTTGTGTCTGGTCGACTCCAATGGTGATGAATCCCGTCGAGGAATGTCGGGCGGAGTCGACCGGAGTGTTGTCAAGTTGAAAGTCGAGATGAGGTGAGTAGCGTCGAACGGGGATGAGTCGAGTGGCGTCGGGTCAAGTCGAGCAGAATCAGGCGATGAAGCGTTGTGTCGAGAAAAGTTGTGTCTGGTCGACTCCAATGGTGACGAGTCCCTTCGAGGAATGTCGGGCGGAGTCGACCGAAGTGTTGTCAAGTTCAAAGTCGAGATGAGCTGAGTAGCGTCGAACGGCGATGAGTCGAGTGGAGCCGGGTCGAGGCGGATCGAGTCGAGCAGAATCAGGCGATGAAGCGTCGTGTCGAGAAAAGTTGTGTCTGGTCGACTCCAATGGTGACGAGTCCCGTCGAGGAAGGTCGGGCGGAGTCGACCAGAGTGTTGTCAAGTTGAATGTCGAGATGAGCTGAGTAGCGTCGAACGGCGATGAGTCTAGTGGAGCCGGGTCGAGGCGGATCGAGTCGAGCAGAATCAGGCGATGAAGAGTCGTGTCGAGAAAAGTTGTGTCTGGTCGACTCCAATGGTGACGAGTCCCGTCGAGGAAGGTCGGGCGGAGTCGACCAGAGTGTTGTCAAGTTGAATGTCGAGATGAGCTGAGTAGCGTCGAACGGCGATGAGTCGAGTGGAGCCGGGTCGAGGCGGATCGAGTCGAGCAGAATCAGGCGATGAAGAGTCGTGTCGAGAAAAGTTGTGTCTGGTCGACTCCAATGGTGACGAGTCCCGTCGAGGAATGTCGGGCGGAGTCGACCGGAGTGTTGTCAAGTTGAAAGTCGAGATGAGCTAAGTAGCGTCGAACGGCGATGAGTCGAGTGGAGTCGGGTCGAGGCGGGTCGAGTCGAGCAGAGTCAGGCGATGAAGCGTCGTGTCGAGAAAAGTTGTGTCTGGTCGACTCCAATGTTGACGAGTCCCGTCGAGGAATGTCGGGCGGAGTCGACCGGAGTGTTGTCAAGTTGAAAGTCGAGATGAGCTGAATAACGTCGAACGGCGATGACTCGAGTCGAGCCGGGTCGAGTCGAGCAGAATTAGGCAATGAAGCGTCGTGTCGAGAAAAGTTGTGTCTGGTCGACTCCAATGGTGATGAATCCCGTCGAGGAATGTCGGGCGGAGTCGACCGGAGTGTTGTCAAGTTGAAAGTCGAGATGAGGTGAGTAGCGTCGAACGGGGATGAGTCGAGTGGCGTCGGGTCAAGTCGAGCAGAATCAGGCGATGAAGCGTTGTGTCGAGAAAAGTTGTGTCTGGTCGACTCCAATGGTGACGAGTCTCTTCGAGGAATGTAGGGCGGAGTCGACCGAAGTGTTGTCAAGTTGAAAGTCGAGATGAGCTGAGTAGCGTCGAACGGCGATGAGTCGAGCAGAATCAGGCGATAAAGCGTCGTGTCGAGAAAAGTTGTGTCTGGTGGACTCCAATGGTGACGAGTCCCGTCGAGGAATGTCGGGCGGAGTCGACCAGAGTGTTGTCAAGTTGAATGTCGAGACGAGCTGAGTAGCATGGAACGGCGATGAGTCGAGTGGAGCCGGGTCGAGGCGGGTCGATTCGAACAGAATCAGGCGATGAAGCGTCGTGTCGAGAAAAGTTCTTATGGTCGACTCCAATGGTGACGAGTCCCGTCGAGGAATGTCGGCCGGAGTCGACCGGAGTGTTGTCAAGTTGAAAGTCGAGATGAGCTGAGTAGCGTCGAACGGAGATGAGTCGAGTCGAGCCGGGTCGAGGCGGGTCGAGTCGAGCAGAATCATGCGATGAAGCGTCGTGTCGAGAAAAGTTGTGTCTGGTCGACTCCAATGGTGACGAGTCCCGTCGAGGAATGTCAGGCGGAGTCGACCGAAGTGTTGTCAAGTTGAAAGTCGAGATGAGCTGAGTAGCGTCGAACGACGATGAGTCGAGTCGAGCCGGGTCGAGGCGGGTCGAGTCGAGCAGAATCAGGCGATGAAGCGCCGTGTCGAGAAAAGTTGTGTCTGGTCGACTCCAATGGTGACGATTTCCGTCGAGGAATGTCGGGCGGAGTCGACCAGAGTGTTGTCAAGTTGAATGTCGAGATGAGCTGAGTAGCGTCGAACGGCGATGAGTCGAGTGAAGCCGGGTCGAGGCGGGTCGAGTCGAGAAGAATCAGGCGATGAAGCGTCGTGTCGAGAAAAGTTGTGTCTGGTCGACTCCAATGGTGACGAGTCCCGTCAAGGAATGTCGGGCGGAATTGACTGGAGTGTTGTCAAGTTGAAAGTCGAGATGAGCTGAGTAGCGTCGAATGGCGATGAGTCGAGTCGAGTCGGGTCGAGGCGGGTTGAGACGAGCAGAATCGGGCGATGAAGTGTCGTGTCGAGAAAAGCTGTGTTTGGTCGACTCCAATGGTGACGAGTCCCGTCGAGGGAAGTCGGGCGGAGTCGATCGGAGTTTAGTGAAGTTCAAAGTCGAGCTGAGCAGAGTAGCATCGAACTGGGATAAGTCGAGTCGAGCCGGGTCAAGTTGGGTTGAGTAGAGCAGAATCAGGCGATGAAGCGTCGTGTCGAGAAAAGTTGTGTCTGGTCGACTCCAATGGTGACGAGTCCCGTCGAGGAAGGTCGGGCGGAGTCGACCAGAGTGTTGTCAAGTTGAATGTCGAGATGAGCTGAGTAGCGTCGAACGGCGATGAGTCGAGTGGAGCCGGGTCGAGGCGGATCGAGTCGAGCAGAATCAGGCGATGAAGAGTCGTGTCGAGAAAAGTTGTGTCTGGTCGACTCCAATGGTGACGAGTCCCGTCGAGGAATGTCGGGCGGAGTCGACCGGAGTGTTGTCAAGTTGAATTTCGAGACGAGCTGAGTAGCATCGAACGGCGATGAGTCGAGTGGAGCCGGGTCGAGGGTGGTCGATTCGAGCAGAATCAGACGATGAAGCGTCGTGTCGAGAAAAGTTCGTATGGTCGACTCCAATGGTGACGAGTCCCGTCGAGGAATGTCGGCCGGAGTCGACCGGAGTGTTGTCAAGTTGAAAGTCGAGATGAGCTGAGTAGCGTCGAACGGAGATGAGTCGAGTCGAGCCGGTTCGAGGCGGGTCGAGTCGAGCAGAATCATGCGATGAAGCGTCGTGTCGAGAAAAGTTGTGTCTGGTCGACTCCAATGGTGACGAGTCCCGTCGAGGAATGTCAGGCGGAGTCGACCGAAGTGTTGTCAAGTTGAAAGTCGAGATGAGCTGAGTAGCGTCGAACGGCGATGAGTCGAGTCGAGCCGTGTCGAGGCGGGTCGAGTCGAGTATAATCAGGTGATGAATCGCCGTGTCGAGAAAAGTTGTGTCTGGTCGACTCCAATGGTGACGAGTTCCGTTGAGGAATGTCGGGCGGAGTCGACCAGAGTGTTGTCAAGTTGAATGTCGAGATGAGCTTAGTAGCGTCGAACGGCGATGAGTCGAGTGGAGTCGGGTCGAGGCGGGTCGAGTCGAGCAGAATCAGGCGATGAAGTGTCGTGTCGAGAAAAGCTGTGTCTGGTCGACTCCAATGGTGACGAGTCCCGTCGAGGAAAGTCGGGCGGAGTCGATCGGAGTTTCGTGTAGTTGAAAGTCGAGCTGAGCAGAGTAGCATCGAACTGGGATAAGTCCAGTCGAGCCGGGTCAAGTAGGGTCGAGTAGAGCAGAATCAGGCGATGAAGCGTCGTGTCGAGAACGTTGTGTCTGGTCGACTCCAATGGTGACGAGTCCCGTCGAGGAATGTCGGGCGGAGTCGACCAGAGTGTTGTCAAGTTGAATGTCAGGATGAGCTGAGTAGCGTCGAACGGCGATGAGTCGAGTGGAGCCGGGTCAATGCGGGTCGAGTCGAGCAGAATCAGGCGATGAAGCGTCGTGTCGAGAAAAGTTTTGTCTGGTCGACTCCAATGGTGACGAGTCCCGTCGAGGAATGTCGGGCGGAGTCGACTGGAGTGTTGTCAAGTTGAAAGTCGAGATGAGCTGAGTAGCGTCGAACGGTGATGACTCGAGTCGAGCCGGGTCGAGTCGAGCAGAATTAGGCAATGAAGCGTCGTGTCGAGAAAAGTTGTGTCTGGTCGACTCCAATGGTGACGAATTCCGTCGAGGAATGCCGGGCGGAGTCGACCGGAGTGTTGTCAAGTTGAAAGTCGAGATGAGCTGAGTAGCGTCGAACGACGATGAGTGAGTGGAGTCGGGTCGAGTCGAGCAAAATCAGGCGATGAAGCGTTGTGTCTGGTCGACTCCAATGGTGACGAGTCCCCCGTCAAGGAATGTCGGGCGGAGTCGACCGAGGTGTTGTCACGTTGAAAGTCGAGATGAACTGAGTACCGTCGAACAACGATGAGTCGAGTCGAGCCGGGTCGAGGCGGGTCGAGTCGAGAAGAATCAGGCGATGAAGCGCCGTGTCGAGAAAAGTTGTGTCTGGTCGACTCCAATGGTGACAATTTCCGTCGAGGAATGTCGGGCGGAGTCGACCAGAGTGTTGTCAAGTTGAATGTCCAGATGAGCTGAGTAGCGTCGAACGACGATGAGTCGAGTGGAGCCGGGTCGAGGCGGGTCGAGTCGAGAAGAATCAGGCGATGAAGCGTCGTCTCGAGAAAAGTTGTGTCTGGTCAACTCCAATGGTGACGAGTCCCGTCGAGGAATGTCAGGCGGAATTGACCGGAGTGTTGTCAAGTTGAAAGTCGAGATGAGCTGAGTAGCGTCGAAAGGCGACGAGTCGAGTCGAGCCGGGTTCAGGCAAGTTGAGACGAGCAGAATCAGGCGATGAAGTGTCGTGTCGAGAAAAGTTGTGTCTGGTCGACTCCAATGGTGACGAGTCCCGCCGAGGGAAGTCGGGCGAAGTCGATCGGAGTTTAGTGAAGTTGAAAGTCGAGCTGAGCAGAGTAGCATCGAACTGGGATAAGTCGAGTCGAGCCGGGTCAAGTTGGGTCGAGTAGAGCAGAATCAGGCGATGAAGCGTCGTTTCGAGAAAAGTTGTGTCTGGTCGACTCCAATGGTGACGAGTCCCGTCGAGGAATGTCGGGCGGAGTCGACCAGAGTGTTGTCAAGTTGAATGTCGAGATGAGCTGAGTAGCGTCGAACGGCGATGAGTCGAGTGGAGCCGGGTCGAGGCGGGTCGAGGCGGGTCGAGTCGAGCAGAATCAGGCGATGAAGCGTCTCGTCGAGAAAAGTTGTGTCTGGTCGACTCCAATGGTGACGAGTCCCGTCGAGGAATGTCGGGCGGAGTCGACCGGAGTGTTGTCAAGTTGAAAGTCGAGATGAGCTGAATAACGTCGAACGGCGATGACTCGAGTCGAGCCGGGTCGAGTCGAGCAGAATTAGGCAATGAAGCGTCGTGTCGAGAAAAGTTGTGTCTGGTCGACTCCGATGGTGATGAATCCCGTAGAGGAATGTCGGGCGGAGTCGACCGGAGTGTTCTCAAGTTGAAAGTCGAGATGAGCTGAGTAGCGTCGAACGGCGATGAGTCAAGTGGCGTCGGGTAAAGTCGAGCAGATCAGGCGATGAAGCGTTGTGTCGAGAAAAGTTGTGTCTGGTCGACTCCAATGGTGACGAGTCCCTTCAAGGAATGTAGGGCGGAGTCGACCGAAGTGTTGTCAAATTGAAAGTCGAGATGAGCTGAGTAGCGTCGAATGGCGATGAGTCGAGTCGAGCCGGGTCGAGGCGGGTCGAGTCGAGCAGAATCAGGCGATGAAGCGTCATGTCAAGAAAAGTATTGTCTGGTGGACTCCAATGGTGACGAGTCCCGTCGAGGAATGTCGGGCGGAGTCGACCAGAGTGTTGTCAAGTTGAATGTCGAGACGAGCTGAGTAGCATCGAACGGCGATGAGTCGAGTGGAGCCGGGTCGAGGCGGGTCGATTCGAGCAGAATCAGGCGATGAAGCGTCGTGTCGAGAAAAGTTCGTATGGTCGACTCCAATGGTGACGAGTCTCGTCAAGGAATGTCGGCCGGAGTCGACCGGAGTGTTGTCAAGTTGAAAGTCGAGATGAGCTGAGTAGCGTCGAACGGAGATGAGTCGAGTCGAGCCGGGTCGAGGCGGGTCGAGTCGAGCAGAATCATGCGATGAAGCGTCGTGTCGAGAAAAGTTGTGTCTGGTCGACTCCAATGGTGACGAGTCCCGTCGAGGAATGTCAGGCGGAGTCGACTGAAGTGTTGTCAAGTTGAAAGTCGAGATGAGCTGAGTAGCGTCGAACGACGATGAGTCGAGTCGAGCCGGGTCGAGGCGGGTCGAGTCGAGTATAATCAGGCGATGAATCGCCGTATCGAGAAAAGTTGTGTCTGGTCGACTCCAATGGTGACGAGTCCCGTCGAGGAATGTCGGGAGGAGTCGACCAGAGTGTTGTCAAGTTGAATGTCGAGATGAGCTGAGTAGCGTCGAACGGCGATGAGTCGAGTGGAGTCGGGTCGAGGGGGGTCGAGTCGAGCAGAATCAGGCGATGAAGCGTCGTGTCGAGAAAAGTTGTGTCTGGTCGACTCCAATGGTGACGAGTCCCGTCGACGAATGTCGGGCGGGGTCGACCGAAGTGTTGTCAAGTTGAAAGTCGAGATGAGCTGAGTAGCGTCGAACGGCGATGAGTCGAGTCGAGTCGGGTCGAGGCGGGTCAAGTCGAGTAGAATCAGGCGATGAAGCGTCGTGTCGAGAAAAGTTGTGTCTGGTCGACTCGAATGGTGACGAGTTCCGTCGAGGAATGTCGGGCGGAGTCGACCAGAGTGTTATCAAGTTGAATGTCGAGATGAGCTGAGTAGCGTCGA
The DNA here is from genome assembly GCA_037954105.1 of Canavalia gladiata. Lineage (NCBI taxonomy): Eukaryota > Viridiplantae > Streptophyta > Magnoliopsida > Fabales > Fabaceae > Canavalia > Canavalia gladiata. The sequence goes on along the minus strand of CM075661.1, from coordinate 26,415,065 downwards.
ACAATGATGAGTCGAGTGGAGCCGGGTCGAGGCGGGTCGAGTCGAGCAGAATCAGGCGATGATGCGTCGTGTCGAGAAAAGTTGTGTCTGGTCGACTCCAATGGTGACGAGTCCCGTCGAGGAATGTCGGGCGGAATTGACCGGAGTGTTGTCAAGTTGAAAGTCAAGATGAGTTGAGTAGCGTCGAACGGCGACGAGTCGAGTCGAGCCGGGTCGACGCGGGTTGAGACGAGCAGAATCAGGCGATGAAGTGTCGTGTCGAGAAAAGCTGTGTCTGGTCGACTCCAATGGTGACGAGTCCCGTCGAGGAAAGTCGGGCGGAGTCGATCGGAGTTTAGTGAAGTTGAAAGTCGAGTTGAGCAGAGTAGCATCGAACTAGGATAAGTCGAGTCGAGCCGGGTCAAGTTGGGTCGAGTAGAGAAAAATCAGGCGATGAAGCGTCGTGTCGAGAAAAGTTGTGTCTGGTCGACTCCAATGGTGACGAGTCCCGTCGAGGAATGTCGGGCGGAGTCGACCAGAGTGTTGTCAAGTTGAATGTCGAGATGAGCTGAGTAGCGTCGAACGGCGATGAGTCGAGTGGAGCCGGGTCGAGGCGGGTCGAGTCGAGCAGAATCAGGCGATGAAGCGTCGTGTCGAGAAAAGTTGTGTCTGGTCGACTCCAATGGTGACGAGTTCCGTCGAGGAATGTCGGGCGGAGTCGACTGGAGTGTTGTCAAGTTGAAAGTCGAGATGAGCTGAGTAGCGTCGAACGGCGATGACTCGAGTCGAGCTGGGTCGAGTCGAGCAGAATTAGGCAATGAAGCGTCGTGTCGAGAAAAGTTGTGTCTGGTCGACTCCAATTGTGACGAATCCCGTCGAGGAATGTCGGGCGGAGTCGACCGGAGTGTTGTCAAGTTGAAAGTCGAGATGAGCTGAGTAGCGTCGAACGGCGATGAGTCGAGTCGAGCCGGATCGAGTTGAGCAGAATCAGGCGATGAAGCGTCGTGTCGAGAAAAGTTGTGTCTGGTCGACTCCAATGGTGACGAATCCCGTCGAGGAAAGTCAGGCGGAGTCGACCGGAGTGTTGTCAAGTTGAAAGTCCAGATGAGCTGAGTAGCGTCGAACGGTGATGAGTCGAGTGGAGTCGGGTCGAGTCGAGCAGAATCAGGCCATGAAGCGTTGTGTCAAGAAAAGTTGTGTCTGGTCGACTCCAATGGTGACGAGTCCGGTCCAGGAATGTCGGGCGGAGTCGACCGAAGTGTTGTCAAGTTGAAAGTCGAGATGAGCTGCGTAGCGTCGAACGGCGATGAGTCGAGTCGAGGCGGGTCGAGTCGAGCAGAATCAGGCGATGAAGCGTCTTGTCGAGAAAAGTTGTGTCTGGTGGACTCCAATGGTGACGAGTCCCGTCGTGGAATGTCGGGCGGAGTCGACCGGAGTGTTGTCAAGTTGAAAGTCGAGATGAGCTGAGTAGCGTCGAACGACTATGAGTCGAGTGGAGTCGGGTCGAGTCGAGCAGAATCAGGCGATGAATCGTTGTGTCGAGAAAAGTTGTGTCTGGTCGACTCCAATGGTGACGACTCCCGTCAAGGAATGTCGGGCGGAGTCGACCGAAGTGTTGTCACGTTGAAAGTCGAGATGAGCTGAGTACCGTCGAACGACGATGAGTCGAAACGAGTCGGGTCGAGGCGGGTCGAGTCGAGCAGAATCAGGCGATGAAGCGTCGTGTCGAGAAAAGTTGTGTCTGGTGGACTCCAATGGTGACGAGTCCCGTCGAGGAATGTCGGGCGGAGTCGACCGAAGTGTTGTCAAGTTGAAAGTCGAGATGAGCTGCGTAGCGTCGAACGGCGATGAGTCGAGTCGAGGCGGGTCGAGGCGGGTCGAGTCGAGCAGAATCAGGCGATGAAGCGTCTTGTCGAGAAAAGTTGTGTCTGGTAGACTCCAATGGTGACGAGTCCCGTCGAGGAATGTCGGGCGGAGTCGACCAGAGTGTTGTCAAGTTGAATGTCGAGATGAGCTGAGTAGCGTCGAACGGCGATGAGTCGAGTGGAGCCGGGTCGAGGGGGGTCGAGTCGAGCAGAATCAGGCGATGAAGAGTCGTGTCGAGAAAAGTTGAGTCTGGTCGACTCCAATGGTGACGAGTCTCGTCGAGGAATGTCGGGCGGAGTCGACCGTAGTGTTGTCAAGTTGAAAGTCGAGATGAGCTGAGTAGCGTCGAACGGCGATGAGTCGAGTGGAGCCGGGTCGAGGCGGGTCGAGTCGAGCAGAATCAGGCGATGAAGCGTCGTGTCGAGAAAAGTTGTGTCTGGTCGACTCCAATGGTGACGAGTCCCGTCGAGGAATGTCGGGCGGAGTCGACCGGAGTGTTGTCAAGTTGAAAGTCGAGATGAGCTGAATAACGTCGAACGGCGATGACTCGAGTCGAGCCGGCTCGAGTCGAGCAGAATTAGGCAATGAAGCGTCGTGTGGAGAAAAGTTGTGTCTGGTCGACTCCAATGGTGACGAATCCTGTCGAGGAATGTCGGGCGGAGTCGACCGGAGTGTTGTCAAGTTGAAAGTCGAGAAGAGCTGAGTAGCGTCGAACGGCGATGAGTCGAGTGGAGTCGGGTCGAGTCGAGCAGAATCAGGCGATGAAGCGTTGTGTCGAGAAAAGTTGTGTCTGGTCGACTTCAATGGTGACGACTCCCGTCAAGGAATGTCGGGCGGAGTCGACCGAAGTGTTGTCACGTTGAAAGTCGAGATGAGCTGAGTACCGTCGAACGACGATGAGTCGAAACGAGCCGGGTCGAGGCGGGTCGAGTCGAGCAGAATCAGGCGATTAAGCGTCGTGTCGAGAAAAGTTGTGTCTGGTGGACTCCAATGGTGACGAGTCCCGTCGAGGAATGTCGGGCGGAGTCGACCGAAGTGTTGTCAAGTTGAAAGTCGAGATGAGCTGAGTAGCGTCGAACGGCGATGAGTCGAGTGGAGCCGGGTCGAGGGGGGTCGAGTCGAGCTGAATCAGGCGATGAAGCGTCGTGTCGAGAAAAGTTGTGGCTGGTCGACTCCAATGGTGACGAGTCCCGTCGAGGAATGTCGGGCGGAGTCGACCAGAGTGTTGTCAAGTTGAAAGTCGAGATGAGCTGAGTAGCGTCGAACGGAGATGAGTCGAGTCAAGCCGGGTCGAAGCGGGTCGAGTCGAGCAGAATCAGGCGATGAAGCGTCGTGTCGAGAAAAGTTGTGTCTGGTCGACTCCAATGGTGACGAGTCCTGTCGAGGAATGTTGGGCGGAATTGACCGGAGTGTTGTCAAGTTGAAAGTCAAGATGAGTTGAGTAGCGTCGAACGGCGACGAGTTGAGTCGAGCCGGGTCGAGGCGGGTTGAGACGAGCAGAATCAGGCGATGAAGTGTCGTGTCGAGAAAAGCTGTGTCTGGTCGACTCCAATGGTGACGAGTCCCGTCGAGGAAAGTCGGGCGGAGTCGATCGGAGTTTAGTGAAGTTGAAAGTCGAGCTGAGCAGAGTAGCATCGAACTAGGATAAGTCGAGTCGAGCCGGGTCAAGTTGGGTCGAGTAGAGAAAAATCAGGCGATGAAGCGTCGTGTCGAGAAAAGTTGTGTCTGGTCGACTCCAATGGTGACGAGTCCCGTCGAGGAATGTCGGGCGGAGTCGACCAGAGTGTTGTCAAGTTGAATGTCGAGATGAGCTGAGTAGCGTCGAACGGCGATGAGTCGAGTGGAGCCGGGTCGAGGCGGGTCGAGTCGAGCAGAATCAAGCGATGAAGCGTCGTGTCGAGAAAAGTTGTGTCTGGTCGACTCCAATGGTGACGAGTTCCGTCGAGGAATGTCGGGCGGAGTCGATTGGAGTGTTGTCAAGTTGAAAGTCGAGATGAGCTGAGTAGCGTCGAACGGCGATGACTCGAGTCGAGCTGGGTCGAGTCGAGCAGAATTAGGCAATGAAGCGTCGTGTCGAGAAAAGTTGTGTCTGGTCGACTCCAATGGTGACGAATCCCGTCGAGGAAAGTCAGGCAGAGTCGACCGGAGTGTTGTCAAGTTGAAAGTCCAGATGAGCTGAGTAGCGTCGAACGGTGATGAGTCGAGTGGAGTCGGGTCGAGTCGAGCAGAATCAGGCCATGAAGCGTTGTGTCGAGAAAAGTTGTGTCTGGTCGACTCCAATGGTGACGAGTCCGGTCCAGGAATGTCGGGCGGAGTCGACCGAAGTGTTGTCAAGTTGAAAGTCGAGATGAGCTGCGTAACGTCAAACGGCGATGAGTCGAGTCGAGCCGGGTCGAGGCGGGTCGAGTCGAGCAGAATCAGGCGATGAAGCGTCTTGTCGAGAAAAGTTGTGTCTGGTGGACTCCAATGGTGACGAGTCCCGTCGAGGAATGTCGGGCGGAGTCGACCGAAGTGTTCTCAAGTTGAAAGTCGAGATGAGCTGAGTAGCGTCGAACGGCGATGAGTCGAGTCGAGCCGGGTCGAGTTGAGCAGAATCAGGCGATGAAGCATCGTGTCGAGAAAAGTTGTGTCAGGTCGACTCCAATGGTGACGAGTCCCGTCGAGGAATGTCGGGCGGAGTCGACCGGAGTGTTGTCAAGTTGAAAGTCGAGATGAGCTAAGTAGCGTCCAACGGCGATGAGTCGAGTGGAGTCGGGTCGAGGCGGGTCGAGTCGAGCAGAATCAGGCGATGAAGCGTTGTGTCGAGAAAAGTTGTGTCTGGTCGACTCCATTGGTGACGAGTCCCGTCGAGGAATGTCAGGCGGAGTCGACCACAGTGTTGTCAAGTTGAATATCGAGATGAGCTGAGTAGCGTCGAACGGCGATGAGTCGAGTCGAGGCGGGTCGAGGCGGGTCGAGTAGAGCAGAATCAGGCGATGAAGCGTCGTGTCGAGAAAAGTTGTGTCTGGTCGACTCCAATTATGACGAGTCCCGTCAAGGAATGTCGGGCGGAGTCGACCAGAGTGTTGTCAAGTTGAATGTCGAGATGAGCTGAGTAGCGTCGAACGGCGATGAGTCGAGTGGAGCCGGGTCGAGTCGAGCAGAATCAGGCGATGAAGCGTTGTGTCGAGAAAAGTTGTGTCTGGTCGACTCCATTGGTGACGAGTCCCGTCGAGGAATGTCAGGCGGAGTCGACCACCGTGTTGTCAAGTTGAATATCGAGATGAGCTGAGTAGCGTCGAACGGCGATGAGTCGAGTCGAGCCGGGTCGAGGCGGGTCGAGTAGAGCAGAATCAGGCGATGAAGCGTCGTGTCGAGAAAAGTTGTGTCTGGTCGACTCCAATGGTGACGAGTCCCGTCGAGGAATGTCGGGCGGAGTCGACCGGAGTGTTGTCAAGTTGAAAGTCGAGATGAGCTGAATAACGTCGAACGACGATGACTCGAGTCGAGCCGGCTCGAGTCGAGCAAAATTAGGCAATGAAGCGTCGTGTCGAGAAAAGTTGTGTCTGGTCGACTCCAATGGTGACGAATCCTGTCGAGGAATGTCGGGCGGAGTCGACCGGAGTGTTGTCAAGTTGAAAGTCGAGATGAGCTGAGTAGCGTCGAACGACGATGAGTCGAGTGGAGTCGGGTCGAGTCGAGCAGAATCAGGCGATGAATCGTTGTGTCGAGAAAAGTTGTGTCTGGTCGACTCCAATGGTGACGACTCCCGTCAAGGAATGTCGGGCGGAGTCGACCGAAGTGTTGTCACGTTGAAAGTCGAGATGAGCTGAGTACCGTCGAACGACGATGAGTCGAAACGAGCCGGGTCGAGGCGGGTCGAGTCGAGCAGAATCAGGCGATGAAGCGTCGTGTCGAGAAAAGTTGTGTCTGGTGGACTCCAATGGTGACGAGTCCCGTCGAGGAATGTCGGGCGGAGTCGACCGAAGTGTTGTCAAGTTGAAAGTCGAGATGAGCTGCGTAGCGTCGAACGGCGATGAGTCGAGTCGAGGCGGGTCGAGGCGGGTCGAGTCGAGCAGAATCAGGCGATGAAGCGTCTTGTCGAGAAAAGTTGTGTCTGGTAGACTCCAATGGTGACGAGTCCCGTCGAGGAATGTCGGGCGGAGTCGACCAGAGTGTTGTCAAGTTGAATGTCGAGATGAGCTGAGTAGCGTCGAACGGCGATGAGTCGAGTGGAGCCGGGTCGAGGGGGGTCGAGTCGAGCAGAATCAGGCGATGAAGAGTCGTGTCGAGAAAAGTTGAGTCTGGTCGACTCCAATGGTGACGAGTCCCGTCGAGGAATGTCGGGCGGAGTCGACCGTAGTGTTGTCAAGTTGAAAGTCGAGATGAGCTGAGTAGCGTCGAACGGCGATGAGTCGAGTGGAGCCGGGTCGAGGCGGGTCGAGTCGAGCAGAATCAGGCGATGAAGAGTCGTGTCGAGAAAAGTTGAGTCTGGTCGACACCAATGGTAACGAGTCCCGTCGAGGAATGTCGGGCGGAGTCGACCGTATTGTTGTCAAGTTGAAAGTCGAGATGAGCTGAGTAGCGTCGAACGGCGATGAGTCGAGTGGAGCCGGGTCGAGGCGGGTCGAGTCGAGCAGAATCAGGCGATGAAGCGTCGTGTCGAGAAAAGTTGTGTCTGGTCGACTCCAATGGTGACGAGTCCCGTCGAGGAATGTCGGGCGGAGTCGACCGGAGTGTTGTCAAGTTGAAAGTCGAGATGAGCTGAATAACGTCGAACGGCAATGACTCGAGTCGAACCGGCTCGAGTCGAGCAGAATTAGGCAATGGAGCGTCGTGTCGAGAAAAGTTGTGTCTGGTCGACTCCAATGGTGACGAATCCTGTCAAGGAATGTCGGGCGGAGTCGACCGGAGTGTTGTCAAGTTGAAAGTCGAGATGAGCTGAGTAGCGTCGAACGGCGATGAGTCGAGTGGAGTCGGGTCGAGTCGAGCAGAATCAGGCGATGAAGCGTCGTGTCGAGAAAAGTTGTGTCTGGTGGACTCCAATGGTGACGAGTCCCGTCGAGGAATGTCGGGCGGAGTCGACCGAAGTGTTGTCAAGTTGAAAGTCGAGATGAGCTGAGTAGCGTCGAACGGCGATGAGTCGAGTGGAGCCGGGTCGAGGGGGGTCGAGTCGAGCAGAATCAGGCGATGAAGCGTCGTGTCGAGAAAAGTTGTGGCTGGTCGACTCCAATGGTGACGAGTCCCGTCGAGGAATGTCGGGCGGAGTCGACCGGAGTGTTGTCAAGTTGAAAGTCGAGATGAGCTGAGTAGCGTCGAACGGAGATGAGTCGAGTCGAGCCGGGTCGAGGCGGGTCGAGTCGAGCAGAATCAGGCGATGAGGCGTCCTGTCGAGAAAAGTTGTGTTTGGTCGACTCCAATGGTGACGAGTCCCGTCGAGGAATGTCGGGCGGAGTCGACCGGAGTGTTGTCAAGTTGAAAGTCGAGATGAGCTGAATAACGTCGAACGGCGATGACTCGAGTCGAGCCGGGTCGAGTCGAGCAGAATTAGGCAATGAAGCGTCGTGTCGAGAAAAGTTGTGTCTGGTCGACTCCAATGGTGACGAATCCTGTCGAGGAATGTCGGGCGGAGTCGACCGGAGTGTTGTCAAGTTGAAAGTCGAGATGAGCTGAGTAGCGTCGAACGGCGATGAGTCGAGTGCAGTCGGGTCGAGTCGAGCAGAATCAGGCGATGAAGCGTTGTGTCGAGAAAAGTTGTGTCTGGTCGACTCCAATGGTGACGACTCCCGTCAAGGAATGTCGGGCGGAGTCGACCGAAGTGTTGTCACGTTGAAAGTCGAGATGAGCTGAGTACCGTCGAACGACGATGAGTCGAAACGAGCCGGGTCGAGGCGGGTCGAGTCGAGCACAATCAGGCGATGAAGCGTCGTGTCGAGAAAAGTTGTGTCTGGTGGACTCCAATGGTGACGAGTCCCGTCGAGGAATGTCGGGCGGAGTCGACCGAAGGGTTGTCAAGTTGAAAGTCGAGATGAGCTGAGTAGCGTCGAACGGCGATGAGTCGAGTGGAGCCGGGTCGAGGGGGGTCGAGTCGAGCAGAATCAGGCGATGAAGCGTCGTGTCGAGAAAAGTTGTGGCTGGTGGACTCCAATGGTGACGAGTCCCGTCGAGGAATGTCGGGCGGAGTCGACCGGAGTGTTGTCAAGTTGAAAGTCGAGATGAGCTGAGTAGCGTCGAACGGAGATGAGTCGAGTCGAGCCGGGTCGAGGCGGGTCGAGTCGAGCAGAATCAGGCGATGAAGCGTCGTGTCGAGAAAAGTTGTGTCTGGTCGACTCCAATGGTGACGAGTCCCGTCGAGGAATGTCGGGCGGAGTCGACCGGAGTGTTGTCAAGTTGAAAGTCGAGATGAGCTGAATAACGTCGAACGGCGATGACTCGAGTCTAGCCGGGTCGAGTCGAGCAGAATTAGGCAATGAAGCGTCGTGTCGAGAAAAGTTGTGTCTGGTCGACTCCAATGGTGACGAATCCTGTCGAGGAATGTCGGGCGGAGTCGACCGGAGTGTTGTCAAGTTGAAAGTCGAGATGAGCTGAGTAGCGTCGAACGGCGATGAGTCGAGTGGAGTCGGGTCGAGTCGAGCAGAATCAGGCGATGAAGCGTTGTGTCGAGAAAAGTTGTGTCTGGTCGACTCCAATGGTGACGAGTCCCGTCGAGGAGTGTCGGGCAGAGTCGACCGGAGTGTTGTCAAGTTGAAAGTCGAGATGAGCTGAGTAGCGTCGAACGACGATGAGTCGAGTCGAGCCGGGTCGAGCCGGGTCAAGTCGAGCAGAATCAGGCGATGAAGCGTCGTGTCGAGAAAAGTTGTGTCTGGTCGACTCCAATGGTGACGAATCCTGTCGAGGAATGTCGGGCGGAGTCGACCGGAGTGTTGTCAAGTTGAAAGTCGAGATGAGCTGAGTAGCGTCGAACGGCGATGAGTCGAGTGGAGTCGGGTCGAGTCGAGCAGAATCAGGCGATGAAGCGTTGTGTCGAGAAAAGTTGTGTCTGGTCGACTCCAATGGTGACGACTCCCGTCAAGGAATGTCGGGCGGAGTCGACCGAAGTGTTGTCACGTTGAAAGTCGAGATGAGCTGAGTACCGTCGAACGACGATGAGTCGAAACGAGCCGGGTCGAGGCTTGTCGAGTCGAGCAGAATCAGGCGATGAAGCATCGTGTCGAGAAAAGTTGTGTCTGGTGGACTCCAATGGTGACGAGTCCCGTCGAGGAATGTCGGGCGGAGTCGACCGAAGTGTTGTCAAGTTGAAAGTCGAGATGAGCTGAGTAGCGTCGAACGGCGATGAGTCGAGTGGAGCCGGGTCGAGGGGGGTCGAGTCGAGCAGAATCAGGCGATGAAGCGTCGTGTCGAGAAAAGTTGTGGCTAGTCGACTCCAATGGTGACGAGTCCCGTCGAGGAATGTCGGGTGGAGTCGACCGGAGTGTTGTCAAGTTGAATGTCGAGATGAGCTGAGTAGCGTCGAACGGCGATGAGTCGAGTGGAGTCGGGTCGAGTCGAGCAGAATCAGGCGATGAAGCGTTGTGTCGAGAAAAGTTGTGTCTGGTCGACTCCAATGGTGACGACTCCCGTCAAGGAATGTCGGGCGGAGTCGACCGAAGTGTTGTCACGTTGAAAGTCGAGATGAGCTGAGTACCGTCGAACGACGATGAGTCGAAACGAGCCGGGTCGAGGCTTGTCGAGTCGAGCAGAATCAGGCGATGAAGCGTCGTGTCGAGAAAAGTTGTGTCTGGTGGACTCCAATGGTGACGAGTCCCGTCGAGGAATGTCGGGCGGAGTCGACCGAAGTGTTGTCAAGTTGAAAGTCGAGATGAGCTGAGTAGCGTCGAACGGCGATGAGTCGAGTGGAGCCGGGTCGAGGGGGGTCGAGTCGAGCAGAATCAGGCGATGAAGCGTCGTGTCGAGAAAAGTTGTGGCTAGTCGACTCCAATGGTGACGAGTCCCGTCGAGGAATGTCGGGTGGAGTCGACCGGAGTGTTGTCAAGTTGAAAGTCGAGATGAGCTGAGTAGCGTCGAACGGCGATGAGTCGAGTGGAGTCGGGTCGAGTCGAGCAGAATCAGGCGATGAAGCGTTGTGTCGAGAAAAGTTGTGTCTGGTCGACTCCAATGGTGACGACTCCCGTCAAGGAATGTCGGGCGGAGTCGACCGAAGTGTTGTCACGTTGAAAGTCGAGATGAGCTGAGTACCGTCGAACGACGATGAGTCGAAACGAGCCGGGTCGAGGCGGGTCGAGTCGATCAGAATCAGGCGATGAAGCGTTGTGTCGAGAAAAGTTGTGTCTGGTCGACTCCAATGGTGACGAGTCCCATCGAGGAATGTCGGGCGGAGTCGACCGGAGTGTTGTCAAGTTGAAAGTCGAGATGAGCTGAATAACGTCGAACGGCGATGACTCGAGTCGAGCCGGGTCGAGTCGAGCAGAATTAGGCAATGAAGCGTCGTGTCGAGAAAAGTTGTGTCTGGTCTACTCCAATGGTGACGAATCCTGTCGAGGAATGTCGGGCGGACTCGACCAGAGTGTTGTCAAGTTGAAAGTCGAGATGAGCTGAGTAGCGTCGAACGGCGATGAGTCGAGTGGAGTCGGGTCGAGTCGAGAAGAATCAGGCGATGAAGCGTTGTGTCGAGAAAAGTTGTGTCTGGTCGACTCCAATGGTGACGACTCCCGTCAAGGAATGTCGGGCGGAGTCGACCGAAGTGTTGTCACGTTGAAAGTCGAGATGAGCTGAGTACCGTCGAACGACGATGAGTCGAAACGAGCCGGGTCGAGGCTGGTCGAGTCGAGCAGAATCAGGCGATGAAGCGTCGTGTCGAGAAAAGTTGTGTCTGGTGGACTCCAATGGTGACGAGTCCCGTCGAGGAATGTCGGGCGGAGTCGACCAGAGTGTTGTCAAGTTGAATGTCGAGATGAGCTGAGTAGCGTCGAACAGCGATGAGTCGAGTGGAGCCGGGTCGAGGGGGGTCGAGTCGAGGAGAATCAGGCGATGAAGCGTCGTGTCGAGAAAAGTTGTGTCTGGTCGACTCCAATGGTGACGTGTCCCGTCGAGGAATGTCGGGCGGAGTCGACCGGAGTGTTGTCAAGTTGAAAGTCGAGATGAGCTGAGTAGCGTCGAACGGAGATGAGTCGAGTCGAGCCGGGTCGAGGCGGGTCGAGTCGAGCAGAATCAGGCGATGAAGCGTCGTGTCGAGAAAAGTTGTGTCTGGTCGACTCCAATGGTGACGAGTCCCGTCGAGGAATGTCGGGCGGAGTCGACCGAAGTGTTCTCAAGTTGAAAGTCGAGATGAGCTGAGCAGCGTCGAACAGCGATGAGTCGAGTCGAGCCGGGTCGAGTCGAGCAGAATCAGGCGATTAAGCGTCGTGTCGAGAAAAGTTGTGTCTGGTCGACTCCAATGGTGACGAGTCCCATCGAGGAATGTCGGGCGGAGTCGACCGGAGTGTTGTCAAGTTGAAAGTCGAGATGAGCTGAATAACGTCGAACGGCGATGACTCGAGTCGAGCCGGGTCGAGTCGAGCAGAATTAGGCAATGAAGCGTCGTGTCGAGAAAAGTTGTGTCTGGTCTACTCCAATGGTGACGAATCCTGTCGAGGAATGTCGGGCGGACTCGACCAGAGTGTTGTCAAGTTGAAAGTCGAGATGAGCTGAGTAGCGTCGAACGGCGATGAGTCGAGTGGAGTCGGGTCGAGTCGAGAAGAATCAGGCGATGAAGCGTTGTGTCGAGAAAAGTTGTGTCTGGTCGACTCCAATGGTGACGACTCCCGTCAAGGAATGTCGGGCGGAGTCGACCGAAGTGTTGTCACGTTGAAAGTCGAGATGAGCTGAGTACCGTCGAACGACGATGAGTCGAAACGAGCCGGGTCGAGGCGGGTCGAGTCGAGCAGAATCAGGCGATGAAGCGTCGTGTCGAGAAAAGTTGTGTCTGGTGGACTCCAATGGTGACGAGTCCCGTCGAGGAATGTCGGGCGGAGTCGACCAGAGTGTTGTCAAGTTGAATGTCGAGATGAGCTGAGTAGCGTCGAACAGCGATGAGTCGAGTGGAGCCGGGTCGAGGGGGGTCGAGTCGAGGAGAATCAGGCGATGAAGCGTCGTGTCGAGAAAAGTTGTGTCTGGTCGATTCCAATGGTGACGTGTCCCGTCGAGGAATGTCGGGCGGAGTCGACCGGAGTGTTGTCAAGTTGAAAGTCGAGATGAGCTGAGTAGCGTCGAACGGAGATGAGTCGAGTCGAGCCGGGTCGAGGCGGGTCGAGTCGAGCAGAATCAGGCGATGAAGCGTCGTGTCGAGAAAAGTTGTGTCTGGTCGACTCCAATGGTGACGAGTCCCGTCGAGGAATGTCGGGCGGAGTCGACCGAAGTGTTCTCAAGTTGAAAGTCGAGATGAGCTGAGCAGCGTCGAACAGCGATGAGTCGAGTCGAGCCGGGTCGAGTCGAGCAGAATCAGGCGATTAAGCGTCGTGTCGAGAAAAGTTGTGTCTGGTCGACTCCAATGGTGACGAGTCCCGTCGAGGAATGTCGGGGGGAGTCGACCAGAGTGTTGTCAAGTTGAATGTCGAGATGAGCTGAGTAGCGTCGAACGGCGATGAGTCGAGTGGTGCCGGGTCGAGGCGGGTCGAGTCGAGCAGAATCAGGCGATGAAGCGTCGTGTCGAGAAAAGTTGTGTCTGGTGGACTCCAATGGTGACGAGTCCCGTCGAGGAATGTCGGGCGGAGTCGACCGAAGTGTTATCAAGTTGAAAGTCGAGATTAGCTGCGTAGCGTCGAACGGCGATGAGTCGAGTCGAGGCGGGTCGAGGCGGGTCGAGTCGAGCAGAATCAGGCGATGAAGCGTCTTGTCGAGAAAAGTTGTGTCTGGTAGACTCCAATGGTGACGAGTCCCGTCGAGGAATGTCGGGCGGAGTCGAACAGAGTGTTGTCAAGTTGAATGTCGAGATGAGCTGAGTAGCGTCGAACGGCGATGAGTCGAGTGGAGCCGGGTCGAGGGGGGGCGAGTCGAGCAGAATCAGGCGATGAAGAGTCGTGTCGAGAAAAGTTGAGTCTGGTCGACTCCAATGGTGACGAGTCCCGTCGAGGAATGTCGGGCGGAGTCGACCGTAGTGTTGTCAAGTTGAAAGTCGAGATGAGCTGAGTAGCGTCGAACGGCGATGAGTCGAGTGGAGCCGGGTCGAGGCGGGTCGAGTCGAGCAGAATCAGGCGATGAAGAGTCGTGTCGAGAAAAGTTGAGTCTGGTCGACTCCAATGGTGACGAGTCCCGTCGAGGAATGTCGGGCGGAGTCGACCGTAGTGTTGTCAAGTTGAAAGTCGAGATGAGCTGAGTAGCGTCGAACGGCGATGAGTCGAGTGGAGCCGGGTCGAGGCGGGTCGAGTCGAGCAGAATCAGGCGATGAAGCGTCGTGTCGAGAAAAGTTGTGTCTGGTCGACTCCAATGGTGACGAGTCCCGTCGAGGAATGTCGGGCGGAGTCGACCGGAGTGTTGTCAAGTTGAAAGTCGAGATGAGCTGAATAACGTCGAACGGCAATGACTCGAGTCGAGCCGGCTCCAGTCGAGCAGAATTAGGCAATGAAGCGTCGTGTCGAGAAAAGTTGTGTCTGGTCGACTCCAATGGTGACGAATCCTGTCGAGGAATGTCGGGCGGAGTCGACCGGAGTGTTGTCAAGTTGAAAGTCGAGATGAGCTGAGTAGCGTCGAACGGCGATGAGTCGAGTGGAGTCGGGTCGAGTCGAGCAGAATCAGGCGATGAAGCGTTGTGTCGAGAAAAGTTGTGTCTGGTCGACTCCAATGGTGACGACTCCCGTCAAGGAATGTCGGGCGGAGTCGACCGAAGTGTTGTCACGTTGAAAGTCGAGATGAGCTGAGTACCGTCGAACGACGATGAGTCGAAACGAGCCGGGTCGAGGCGGGTCGAGTCGAGCAGAATCAGGCGATGAAGCGTCGTGTCGAGAAAAGTTATGTCTGGTGGACTCCAATGGTGACGAGTCCCGTCGAGGAATGTCGGGCGGAGTCGACCGAAGTGTTGTCAAGTTGAAAGTCGAGATGAGCTGAGTAGCGTCGAACGGCGATGAGTCGAGTGGAGCCGGGTCGAGGGGGGTCGAGTCGAGCAGAATCAGGCGATGAAGCGTCGTGTCGAGAAAAGTTGTGGCTGGTCGACTCCAATGGTGACGAGTCTCGTCGAGGAATGTCGGGCGGAGTCGACCGGAGTGTTGTCAAGTTGAAAGTCGAGATGAGCTGAGTAGCGTCGAACGGAGATGAGTCGAGTCGAGCCGGGTCGAGGCGGGTCGAGTCGAGCAGAATCAGGCGATGAAGCGTCGTGTCGAGAAAAGTTGTGTCTGGTCGACTCCAATGGTGACGAATCCTGTCGAGGAATGTCGGGCGGAGTCGACCGGAGTGTTGTCAAGTTGAAAGTCGAGATGAGCTGAGTAGCGTCGAACGGCGATGAGTCGAGTGGAGTCGGGTCGAGTCGAGCAGAATCAGGCGATGAAGCGTTGTGTCGAGAAAAGTTGTGTCTGGTCGACTCCAATGGTGACGACTCCCGTCAAGGAATGTCGGGCGGAGTCGACCGAAGTGTTGTCACGTTGAAAGTCGAGATGAGCTTAGTACTGTCGAACGACGATGAGTCGAAACGAGCCGGGTCGAGGCGGGTCGAGTCGAGCAGAATCAGGCGATGAAGCGTCGTGTCGAGAAAAGTTATGTCTGGTGGACTCCAATGGTGACGAGTCCCGTCGAGGAATGTCGGGCGGAGTCGACCGAAGTGTTGTCAAGTTGAAAGTCGAGATGAGCTGAGTAGCGTCGAACGGCGATGAGTCGAGTGGAGTCGGGTCGAGTCGAGCAGAATCAGGCGATGAAGCGTTGTGTCGAGAAAAGTTGTGTCTGGTCGACTCCAATGGTGACGAGTCCCGTCGAGGAATGTCGGGCGGAGTCGACCGAAGTGTTCTCAAGTTGAAAGTCGAGATGAGCTGAGCAGCGTCGAACAGCGATGAGTCGAGTCGAGCCGGGTCGAGTCGAGCAGAATCAGGCGATTAAGCGTCGTGTCGAGAAAAGTTGTGTCTGGTCGACTCCAATGGTGACGAGTCCCGTCGAGGAATGTCGGGGGGAGTCGACCAGAGTGTTGTCAAGTTGAATGTCGAGATGAGCTGAGTAGCGTCGAACGGCGATGAGTCGAGTGGTGCCGGGTCGAGGCGGGTCGAGTCGAGCAGAATCAGGCGATGAAGCGTCGTGTCGAGAAAAGTTGTGTCTGGTGGACTCCAATGGTGACGAGTCCCGTCGAGGAATGTCGGGCGGAGTCGACCGAAGTGTTATCAAGTTGAAAGTCGAGATTAGCTGCGTAGCGTCGAACGGCGATGAGTCGAGTCGAGGCTGGTCGAGGCGGGTCGAGTCGAGCAGAATCAGGCGATGAAGCGTCTTGTCGAGAAAAGTTGTGTCTGGTAGACTCCAATGGTGACGAGTCCCGTCGAGGAATGTCGGGCGGAGTCGAACAGAGTGTTGTCAAGTTGAATGTCGAGATGAGCTGAGTAGCGTCGAACGGCGATGAGTCGAGTGGAGCCGGGTCGAGGGGGGGCGAGTCGAGCAGAATCAGGCGATGAAGAGTCGTGTTGAGAAAAGTTGAGTCTGGTCGACTCCAATGGTGACGAGTCCCGTCGAGGAATGTCGGGCGGAGTCGACCGTAGTGTTGTCAAGTTGAAAGTCGAGATGAGCTGAGTAGCGTCGAACGGCGATGAGTCGAGTGGAGCCGGGTCGAGGCGGGTCGAGTCGAGCAGAATCAGGCGATGAAGAGTCGTGTCGAGAAAAGTTGAGTCTGGTCGACTCCAATGGTGACGAGTCCCGTCGAGGAATGTCGGGCGGAGTCGACCGTAGTGTTGTCAAGTTGAAAGTCGAGATGAGCTGAGTAGCGTCGAACGGCGATGAGTCGAGTGGAGCCGGGTCGAGGCGGGTCGAGTCGAGCAGAATCAGGCGATGAAGCGTCGTGTCGAGAAAAGTTGTGTCTGGTCGACTCCAATGGTGACGAGTCCCGTCGAGGAATGTCGGGCGGAGTCGACCGGAGTGTTGTCAAGTTGAAAGTCGAGATGAGCTGAATAACGTCGAACGGCAATGACTCGAGTCGAGCCGGCTCCAGTCGAGCAGAATTAGGCAATGAAGCGTCGTGTCGAGAAAAGTTGTGTCTGGTCGACTCCAATGGTGACGAATCCTGTCGAGGAATGTCGGGCGGAGTCGACCGGAGTGTTGTCAAGTTGAAAGTCGAGATGAGCTGAGTAGCGTCGAACGGCGATGAGTCGAGTGGAGTCGGGTCGAGTCGAGCAGAATCAGGCGATGAAGCGTTGTGTCGAGAAAAGTTGTGTCTGGTCGACTCCAATGGTGACGACTCCCGTCAAGGAATGTCGGGCGGAGTCGACCGAAGTGTTGTCACGTTGAAAGTCGAGATGAGCTGAGTACCGTCGAACGACGATGAGTCGAAACGAGCCGGGTCGAGGCGGGTCGAGTCGAGCAGAATCAGGCGATGAAGCGTCGTGTCGAGAAAAGTTATGTCTGGTGGACTCCAATGGTGACGAGTCCCGTCGAGGAATGTCGGGCGGAGTCGACCGAAGTGTTGTCAAGTTGAAAGTCGAGATGAGCTGAGTAGCGTCGAACGGCGATGAGTCGAGTGGAGCCGGGTCGAGGGGGGTCGAGTCGAGCAGAATCAGGCGATGAAGCGTCGTGTCGAGAAAAGTTGTGGCTGGTCGACTCCAATGGTGACGAGTCCCGTCGAGGAATGTCGGGCGGAGTCGACCGGAGTGTTGTCAAGTTGAAAGTCGAGATGAGCTGAGTAGCGTCGAACGGAGATGAGTCGAGTCGAGCCGGGTCGAGGCGGGTCGAGTCGAGCAGAATCAGGCGATGAAGCGTCGTGTCGAGAAAAGTTGTGTCTGGTCGACTCCAATGGTGACGAATCCTGTCGAGGAATGTCGGGCGGAGTCGACCGGAGTGTTGTCAAGTTGAAAGTCGAGATGAGCTGAGTAGCGTCGAACGGCGATGAGTCGAGTGGAGTCGGGTCGAGTCGAGCAGAATCAGGCGATGAAGCGTTGTGTCGAGAAAAGTTGTGTCTGGTCGACTCCAATGGTGACGACTCCCGTCAAGGAATGTCGGGCGGAGTCGACCGAAGTGTTGTCACGTTGAAAGTCGAGATGAGCTTAGTACCGTCGAACGACGATGAGTCGAAACGAGCCGGGTCGAGGCGGGTCGAGTCGAGCAGAATCAGGCGATGAAGCGTCGTGTCGAGAAAAGTTATGTCTGGTGGACTCCAATGGTGACGAGTCCCGTCGAGGAATGTCGGGCGGAGTCGACCGAAGTGTTGTCAAGTTGAAAGTCGAGATGAGCTGAGTAGCGTCGAACGGCGATGAGTCGAGTGGAGTCGGGTCGAGTCGAGCAGAATCAGGCGATGAAGCGTTGTGTCGAGAAAAGTTGTGTCTGGTCGACTCCAATGGTGACGAGTCCCGTCGAGGAGTGTCGGGCAGAGTCGACCGGAGTGTTGTCAAGTTGAAAGTCGAGATGAGCTGAGTAGCGTCGAACGGAGATGAGTCGAGTCGAGCCGGGTCGAGGCGGGTCGAGTCGAGCAGAATCAGGCGATGAGGCGTCCTGTCGAGAAAAGTTGTGTCTGGTCGACTCCAATGGTGACGAGTCCCGTCGAGGAATGTCGGGCGGAGTCGACCGGAGTGTTGTCAAGTTGAAAGTCGAGATGAGCTGAATAACGTCGAACGGCGATGACTCGAGTCGAGCCGGGTCGAGTCGAGCAGAATTAGGCAATGAAGCGTCGTGTCGAGAAAAGTTGTGTCTGGTCGACTCCAATGGTGACGAATCCTGTCGAGGAATGTCGGGCGGAGTCGACCGGAGTGTTGTCAAGTTGAAAGTCGAGATGAGCTGAGTAGCGTCGAACGGCGATGAGTCGAGTGGAGTCGGGTCGAGTCGAGCAGAATCAGGCGATGAAGCGTTGTGTCGAGAAAAGTTGTGTCTGGTCGACTCCAATGGTGACGAGTCCCGTCGAGGAGTGTCGGGCAGAGTCGACCGGAGTGTTGTCAAGTTGAAAGTCGAGATGAGCTGAGTAGCATCGAACGACGATGAGTCGAGTCGAGCCGGGTCGAGCCGGGTCAAGTCGAGCAGAATCAGGCGATGAAGCGTCGTGTCGAGAAAAGTTGTGTCTGGTCGACTCCAATGGTGACGAATCCTGTCGAGGAATGTCGGGCGGAGTCGACCGGAGTGTTGTCAAGTTGAAAGTCGAGATGAGCTGAGTAGCGTCGAACGGCGATGAGTCGAGTGGAGTCGGGTCGAGTCGAGCAGAATCAGGCGATGAAGCGTTGTGTCGAGAAAAGTTGTGTCTGGTCGACTCCAATGGTGACGACTCCCGTCAAGGAATGTCGGGCGGAGTCGACCGAAGTGTTGTCACGTTGAAAGTCGAGATGAGCTGAGTACCGTTGAACGACGATGAGTCGAAACGAGCCGGGTCGAGGCTTGTCGAGTCGAGCAGAATCAGGCGATGAAGCGTCGTGTCGAGAAAAGTTGTGTCTGGTGGACTCCAATGGTGACGAGTCCCATCGAGGAATGTCGGGCGGAGTCGACCGGAGTGTTGTCAAGTTGAAAGTCGAGATGAGCTGAGTAGCGTCGAACGGAGATGAGTCGAGTCGAGCCGGGTCGAGGGGGGTCGAGTCGAGCAGAATCAGGCGATGAAGCGTCGTGTCGAGAAAAGTTGTGGCTAGTCGACTCCAATGGTGACGAGTCCCGTCGAGGAATGTCGGGCGGAGTCGACCGAAGTGTTCTCAAGTTGAAAGTCGAGATGAGCTGAGCAGCGTCGAACAGCGATGAGTCGAGTCGAGCCGGGTCGAGTCGAGCAGAATCAGGCGATTAAGCGTCGTGTCGAGAAAAGTTGTGTCTGGTCGACTCCAATGGTGACGAGTCCCGTCGAGGAATGTCGGGGGGAGTCGACCAGAGTGTTGTCAAGTTGAATGTCGAGATGAGCTGAGTAGCGTCGAACGGCGATGAGTCGAGTGGTGCCGGGTCGAGGCGGGTCGAGTCGAGCAGAATCAGGCGATGAAGCGTCGTGTCGAGAAAAGTTGTGTCTGGTGGACTCCAATGGTGACGAGTCCCGTCGAGGAATGTCGGGCGGAGTCGACCGAAGTGTTATCAAGTTGAAAGTCGAGATTAGCTGCGTAGCGTCGAACGGCGATGAGTCGAGTCGAGGCGGGTCGAGGCGGGTCGAGTCGAGCAGAATCAGGCGATGAAGCGTCTTGTCGAGAAAAGTTGTGTCTGGTAGACTCCAATGGTGACGAGTCCCGTCGAGGAATGTCGGGCGGAGTCGAACAGAGTGTTGTCAAGTTGAATGTCGAGATGAGCTGAGTAGCGTCGAACGGCGATGAGTCGAGTGGAGCCGGGTCGAGGGGGGTCGAGTCGAGCAGAATCAGGCGATGAAGAGTCGTGTCGAGAAAAGTTGAGTCTGGTCGACTCCAATGGTGACGAGTCCCGTCGAGGAATGTCGGGCGGAGTCGACCGTAGTGTTGTCAAGTTGAAAGTCGAGATGAGCTGAGTAGCGTCGAACGGCGATGAGTCGAGTGGAGCCGGGTCGAGGCGGGTCGAGTCGAGCAGAATCAGGCGATGAAGAGTCGTGTCGAGAAAAGTTGAGTCTGGTCGACTCCAATGGTGACGAGTCCCGTCGAGGAATGTCGGGCGGAGTCGACCGTAGTGTTGTCAAGTTGAAAGTCGAGATGAGCTGAGTAGCGTCGAACGGCGATGAGTCGAGTGGAGCCGGGTCGAGGCGGGTCGAGTCGAGCAGAATCAGGCGATGAAGCGTCGTGTCGAGAAAAGTTGTGTCTGGTCGACTCCAATGGTGACGAGTCCCGTCGAGGAATGTCGGGCGGAGTCGACCGGAGTGTTGTCAAGTTGAAAGTCGAGATGAGCTGAATAACGTCGAACGGCAATGACTCGAGTCGAGCCGGCTCCAGTCGAGCAGAATTAGGCAATGAAGCGTCGTGTCGAGAAAAGTTGTGTCTGGTCGACTCCAATGGTGACGAATCCTGTCGAGGAATGTCGGGCGGAGTCGACCGGAGTGTTGTCAAGTTGAAAGTCGAGATGAGCTGAGTAGCGTCGAACGGCGATGAGTCGAGTGGAGTCGGGTCGAGTCGAGCAGAATCAGGCGATGAAGCGTTGTGTCGAGAAAAGTTGTGTCTGGTCGACTCCAATGGTGACGACTCCCGTCAAGGAATGTCGGGCGGAGTCGACCGAAGTGTTGTCACGTTGAAAGTCGAGATGAGCTGAGTACCGTCGAACGACGATGAGTCGAAACGAGCCGGGTCGAGGCGGGTCGAGTCGAGCAGAATCAGGCGATGAAGCGTCGTGTCGAGAAAAGTTATGTCTGGTGGACTCCAATGGTGACGAGTCCCGTCGAGGAATGTCGGGCGGAGTCGACCGAAGTGTTGTCAAGTTGAAAGTCGAGATGAGCTGAGTAGCGTCGAACGGCGATGAGTTGAGTGGAGCCGGGTCGAGGGGGGTCGAGTCGAGCAGAATCAGGCGATGAAGCGTCGTGTCGAGAAAAGTTGTGGCTGGTCGACTCCAATGGTGACGAGTCCCGTCGAGGAATGTCGGGCGGAGTCGACCGGAGTGTTGTCAAGTTGAAAGTCGAGATGAGCTGAGTAGCGTCGAACGGAGATGAGTCGAGTCGAGCCGGGTCGAGGCGGGTCGAGTCGAGCAGAATCAGGCGATGAAGCGTCGTGTCGAGAAAAGTTGTGTCTGGTCGACTCCAATGGTGACGAGTCCCGTCGAGGAATGTCGGGCGGAGTCGACCGGAGTGTTGTCAAGTTGAAAGTCGAGATGAGCTGAGTAGCGTCGAACGGAGATGAGTCGAGTCGAGCCCGGTCGAGGCGGGTCGAGTCGAGCAGAATCAGGCGATGAAGCGTCGTGTCGAGAAAAGTTGTGTCTGGTCGACTCCAATGGTGACGAGTCCCGTCGAGGAATGTCGGGCGGAGTCGACCGAAGTGTTGTCAAGTTGAAAGTCGAGATGAGCTGAGTAGCGTCGAACGGCGATGATTCGAGTCGAGGCGGGTCGAGGCGGGTCGAGTCGAGGAGAATCAGGCGATGAAGCGCCGTGTCGAGGAAAGTTGTGTCTGGTCGACTCCAATGGTGACGAGTCCCGTAGAGGAATGTCGGGCGGAGTCGACCGGAGTGTTGTCAAGTTGAAAGTCGAGATGAGCTGAATAACGTCGAACGGCGATGACTCGAGTCGAGCCGGGTCGAGTCGAGCAGAATTAGGCAATGAAGCGTCGTGTCGAGAAAAGTTGTGTCTGGTCGACTCCAATGGTGACGAATCCTGTCGAGGAATGTCGGGCGGAGTCGACCGGAGTGTTGTCAAGTTGAAAGTCGAGATGAGCTGAGTAGCGTCGAACGGCGATGAGTCGAGTGGAGTCGGGTCGAGTCGAGCAGAATCAGGCGATGAAGCGTTGTGTCGAGAAAAGTTGTGTCTGGTCGACTCCAATGGTGACGACTCCCGTCAAGGAATGTCGAGCGGAGTCGACCGAAGTGTTGTCACGTTGAAAGTCGAGATGAGCTGAGTACCGTCGAACGACGATGAGTCGAAACGAGCCGGGTCGAGGCGGGTCGAGTCGAGCAGAATCAGGCGATGAAGCGTCGTGTCGAGAAAAGTTGTGTCTGGTGGACTCCAATGGTGACGAGTCCCGTCGAGGAATGTCGGGCGGAGTCGACCGAAGTGTTGTCAATTTGAAAGTCGAGATGAGCTGAGTAGCGTCGAACGGCGATGAGTCGAGTGGAGCCGGGTCGAGGGGGGTCGAGTCGAGCAGAATCAGGCGATGAAGCGTCGTGTCGAGAAAAGTTGTGGCTGGTCGACTCCAATGGTGACGACTCCCGTCAAGGAATGTCGGGCGGAGTCGACCGAAGTGTTGTCACGTTGAAAGTCGAGATGAGCTGAGTACCGTCGAACGACGATGAGTCGAAACGAGCCGGGTCGAGGCTTGTCGAGTCGAGCAGAATCAGGCGATGAAGCGTCGTGTCGAGAAAAGTTGTGTCTGGTGGACTCCAATGGTGACGAGTCCCGTCGAGGAATGTCGGGCGGAGTCGACCGGAGTGTTGTCAAGTTGAAAGTCGAGATGAGCTGAGTAGCGTCGAACGGAGATGAGTCGAGTCGAGCCGGGTCGAGGCGGGTCGAGTCGAGCAGAATCAGGCGATGAAGAGTCGTGTCGAGAAAAGTTGTGTCTGGTCGACTCCAATGGTGACGAGTCCCGTCGAGGAATGTCGGGCGGAGTCGACCGGAATGTTGTCAAGTTGAAAGTCGAGATGAGCTGAATAACGTCGAACGGCGATGACTCGAGTCGAGCCGGGTCGAGTCGAGCAGAATTAGGCAATGAAGCGTCGTGTCGAGAAAAGTTGTGTCTGGTCGACTCCAATGGTGACGAATCCTGTCGAGGAATGTCGGGCGGAGTCGACCGGAGTGTTGTCAAGTTGAAAGTCGAGATGAGCTGAGTAGCGTCGAACGGCGATGAGTCGAGTGGAGTCGGGTCGAGTCGAGCAGAATCAGGCGATGAAGCGTTGTGTCGAGAAAAGTTGTGTCTGGTCGACTAGAATGGTGACGAGTCCTGTCGAGGAGTGTCGGGCAGAGTCGACCGGAGTGTTGTCAAGTTGAAAGTCGAGATGAGCTGAGTAGCGTCGAACGACGATGAGTCGAGTCGAGCCGGGTCGAGCCGGGTCAAGTCGAGCAGAATCAGGCGATGAAGCGTCGTGTCGAGAAAAGTTGTGTCTGGTCGACTCCAATGGTGACGAATCCTGTCGAGGAATGTCGGGCGGAGTCGACCGTAGTGTTGTCAAGTTGAAAGTCGAGATGAGCTGAGTAGCGTCGAACGGCGATGAGTCGAGTGGAGTCGGGTCGAGTCGAGCAGAATCAGGCGATGAAGCGTTGTGTCGAGAAAAGTTGTGTCTGGTCGACTCCAATGGTGACGACTCCCGTCAAGGAATGTCGGGCGGAGTCGACCGAAGTGTTGTCACGTTGAAAGTCGAGATGAGCTGAGTACCGTCGAACGACGATGAGTCGAAACGAGCCGGGTCGAGGCTTGTCGAGTCGAGCAGAATCAGGCGATGAAGCGTTGTGTCGAGAAAAGTTGTGTCTGGTGGACTCCAATGGTGACGAGTCCCGTCGAGGAATGTCGGGCGGAGTCGACCGGAGTGTTGTCAAGTTGAAAGTCGAGATGAGCTGAGTAGCGTCGAACGGAGATGAGTCGAGTCGAGCCGGGTCGAGGCGGGTCGAGTCGAGCAGAATCAGGCGATGAAGAGTCGTGTCGAGAAAAGTTGTGTCTGGTCGACTCCAATGGTGACGAGTCCCGTCGAGGAATGTCGGGCGGAGTCGACCGGAGTGTTGTCAAGTTGAAAGTCGAGATGAGCTGAATAACGTCGAACGGCGATGACTCGAGTCGAGCCGGGTCGAGTCGAGCAGAATTAGGCAATGAAGCGTCGTGTCGAGAAAAGTTGTGTCTGGTCGACTCCAATGGTGACGAATCCTGTCGAGGAATGTCGGGCGGAGTCGACCGGAGTGTTGTCAAGTTGAAAGTCGAGATGAGCTGAGTAGCGTCGAACGGCGATGAGTCGAGTGGAGTCGGGTCGAGTCGAGCAGAATCAGGCGATGAAGCGTTGTGTCGAGAAAAGTTGTGTCTGGTCGACTCCAATGGTGACGAGTCCCGTCGAGGAGTGTCGGGCAGAGTCGACCGGAGTGTTGTCAAGTTGAAAGTCGAGATGAGCTGAGTAGCGTCGAACGGCGATGAGTCGAGTGGAGCCGGGTCGAGGCGGGTCGAGTCGAGCAGAATCAGGCGATGAAGCGTCGTGTCGAGAAAAGTTGTGTCTGGTCGACTCCAATGGTGACGAGTCCCGTCGAGGAATGTCGGGCGGAGTCGACCGGAGTGTTGTCAAGTTGAAAGTCGAGATGAGCTGAATAACGTCGAACGGCAATGACTCGAGTCGAGCCGGCTCCAGTCGAGCAGAATTAGGCAATGAAGCGTCGTGTCGAGAAAAGTTGTGTCTGGTCGACTCCAATGGTGACGAATCCTGTCGAGGAATGTCGGGCGGAGTCGACCGGAGTGTTGTCAAGTTGAAAGTCGAGATGAGCTGAGTAGCGTCGAACGGCGATGAGTCGAGTGGAGTCGGGTCGAGTCGAGCAGAATCAGGCGATGAAGCGTTGTGTCGAGAAAAGTTGTGTCTGGTCGACTCCAATGGTGACGACTCCCGTCAAGGAATGTCGGGCGGAGTCGACCGAAGTGTTGTCACGTTGAAAGTCGAGATGAGCTGAGTACCGTCGAACGACGATGAGTCGAAACGAGCCGGGTCGAGGCGGGTCGAGTCGAGCAGAATCAGGCGATGAAGCGTCGTGTCGAGAAAAGTTATGTCTGGTGGACTCCAATGGTGACGAGTCCCGTCGAGGAATGTCGGGCGGAGTCGACCGAAGTGTTGTCAAGTTGAAAGTCGAGATGAGCTGAGTAGCGTCGAACGGCGATGAGTTGAGTGGAGCCGGGTCGAGGGGGGTCGAGTCGAGCAGAATCAGGCGATGAAGCGTCGTGTCGAGAAAAGTTGTGGCTGGTCGACTCCAATGGTGACGAGTCCCGTCGAGGAATGTCGGGCGGAGTCGACCGGAGTGTTGTCAAGTTGAAAGTCGAGATGAGCTGAGTAGCGTCGAACGGAGATGAGTCGAGTCGAGCCGGGTCGAGGCGGGTCGAGTCGAGCAGAATCAGGCGATGAAGCGTCGTGTCGAGAAAAGTTGTGTCTGGTCGACTCCAATGGTGACGAGTCCCGTCGAGGAATGTCGGGCGGAGTCGACCGGAGTGTTGTCAAGTTGAAAGTCGAGATGAGCTGAGTAGCGTCGAACGGAGATGAGTCGAGTCGAGCCCGGTCGAGGCGGGTCGAGTCGAGCAGAATCAGGCGATGAAGCGTCGTGTCGAGAAAAGTTGTGTCTGGTCGACTCCAATGGTGACGAGTCCCGTCGAGGAATGTCGGGCGGAGTCGACCGAAGTGTTGTCAAGTTGAAAGTCGAGATGAGCTGAGTAGCGTCGAACGGCGATGATTCGAGTCGAGGCGGGTCGAGGCGGGTCGAGTCGAGGAGAATCAGGCGATGAAGCGCCGTGTCGAGGAAAGTTGTGTCTGGTCGACTCCAATGGTGACGAGTCCCGTAGAGGAATGTCGGGCGGAGTCGACCGGAGTGTTGTCAAGTTGAAAGTCGAGATGAGCTGAATAACGTCGAACGGCGATGACTCGAGTCGAGCCGGGTCGAGTCGAGCAGAATTAGGCAATGAAGCGTCGTGTCGAGAAAAGTTGTGTCTGGTCGACTCCAATGGTGACGAATCCTGTCGAGGAATGTCGGGCGGAGTCGACCGGAGTGTTGTCAAGTTGAAAGTCGAGATGAGCTGAGTAGCGTCGAACGGCGATGAGTCGAGTGGAGTCGGGTCGAGTCGAGCAGAATCAGGCGATGAAGCGTTGTGTCGAGAAAAGTTGTGTCTGGTCGACTCCAATGGTGACGACTCCCGTCAAGGAATGTCGAGCGGAGTCGACCGAAGTGTTGTCACGTTGAAAGTCGAGATGAGCTGAGTACCGTCGAACGACGATGAGTCGAAACGAGCCGGGTCGAGGCGGGTCGAGTCGAGCAGAATCAGGCGATGAAGCGTCGTGTCGAGAAAAGTTGTGTCTGGTGGACTCCAATGGTGACGAGTCCCGTCGAGGAATGTCGGGCGGAGTCGACCGAAGTGTTGTCAATTTGAAAGTCGAGATGAGCTGAGTAGCGTCGAACGGCGATGAGTCGAGTGGAGCCGGGTCGAGGGGGGTCGAGTCGAGCAGAATCAGGCGATGAAGCGTCGTGTCGAGAAAAGTTGTGGCTGGTCGACTCCAATGGTGACGACTCCCGTCAAGGAATGTCGGGCGGAGTCGACCGAAGTGTTGTCACGTTGAAAGTCGAGATGAGCTGAGTACCGTCGAACGACGATGAGTCGAAACGAGCCGGGTCGAGGCTTGTCGAGTCGAGCAGAATCAGGCGATGAAGCGTCGTGTCGAGAAAAGTTGTGTCTGGTGGACTCCAATGGTGACGAGTCCCGTCGAGGAATGTCGGGCGGAGTCGACCGGAGTGTTGTCAAGTTGAAAGTCGAGATGAGCTGAGTAGCGTCGAACGGAGATGAGTCGAGTCGAGCCGGGTCGAGGCGGGTCGAGTCGAGCAGAATCAGGCGATGAAGAGTCGTGTCGAGAAAAGTTGTGTCTGGTCGACTCCAATGGTGACGAGTCCCGTCGAGGAATGTCGGGCGGAGTCGACCGGAATGTTGTCAAGTTGAAAGTCGAGATGAGCTGAATAACGTCGAACGGCGATGACTCGAGTCGAGCCGGGTCGAGTCGAGCAGAATTAGGCAATGAAGCGTCGTGTCGAGAAAAGTTGTGTCTGGTCGACTCCAATGGTGACGAATCCTGTCGAGGAATGTCGGGCGGAGTCGACCGGAGTGTTGTCAAGTTGAAAGTCGAGATGAGCTGAGTAGCGTCGAACGGCGATGAGTCGAGTGGAGTCGGGTCGAGTCGAGCAGAATCAGGCGATGAAGCGTTGTGTCGAGAAAAGTTGTGTCTGGTCGACTAGAATGGTGACGAGTCCTGTCGAGGAGTGTCGGGCAGAGTCGACCGGAGTGTTGTCAAGTTGAAAGTCGAGATGAGCTGAGTAGCGTCGAACGACGATGAGTCGAGTCGAGCCGGGTCGAGCCGGGTCAAGTCGAGCAGAATCAGGCGATGAAGCGTCGTGTCGAGAAAAGTTGTGTCTGGTCGACTCCAATGGTGACGAATCCTGTCGAGGAATGTCGGGCGGAGTCGACCGTAGTGTTGTCAAGTTGAAAGTCGAGATGAGCTGAGTAGCGTCGAACGGCGATGAGTCGAGTGGAGTCGGGTCGAGTCGAGCAGAATCAGGCGATGAAGCGTTGTGTCGAGAAAAGTTGTGTCTGGTCGACTCCAATGGTGACGACTCCCGTCAAGGAATGTCGGGCGGAGTCGACCGAAGTGTTGTCACGTTGAAAGTCGAGATGAGCTGAGTACCGTCGAACGACGATGAGTCGAAACGAGCCGGGTCGAGGCTTGTCGAGTCGAGCAGAATCAGGCGATGAAGCGTTGTGTCGAGAAAAGTTGTGTCTGGTGGACTCCAATGGTGACGAGTCCCGTCGAGGAATGTCGGGCGGAGTCGACCGGAGTGTTGTCAAGTTGAAAGTCGAGATGAGCTGAGTAGCGTCGAACGGAGATGAGTCGAGTCGAGCCGGGTCGAGGCGGGTCGAGTCGAGCAGAATCAGGCGATGAAGAGTCGTGTCGAGAAAAGTTGTGTCTGGTCGACTCCAATGGTGACGAGTCCCGTCGAGGAATGTCGGGCGGAGTCGACCGGAGTGTTGTCAAGTTGAAAGTCGAGATGAGCTGAATAACGTCGAACGGCGATGACTCGAGTCGAGCCGGGTCGAGTC
Source organism: Canavalia gladiata (assembly GCA_037954105.1). Lineage (NCBI taxonomy): Eukaryota > Viridiplantae > Streptophyta > Magnoliopsida > Fabales > Fabaceae > Canavalia > Canavalia gladiata. Next base: position 26,387,739 of record CM075661.1, on the reverse strand, counting down.
GAGCAGAATTAGGCAATGAAGCGTCGTGTCGAGAAAAGTTGTGTCTGGTCGACTCCAATGGTGACGAATCCTGTCGAGGAATGTCGGGCGGAGTCGACCGGAGTGTTGTCAAGTTGAAAGTCGAGATGAGCTGAGTAGCGTCGAACGGCGATGAGTCGAGTGGAGTCGGGTCGAGTCGAGCAGAATCAGGCGATGAAGCGTTGTGTCGAGAAAAGTTGTGTCTGGTCGACTCCAATGGTGACGAGTCCCGTCGAGGAGTGTCGGGCAGAGTCGACCGGAGTGTTGTCAAGTTGAAAGTCGAGATGAGCTGAGTAGCGTCGAACGACGATGAGTCGAGTCGAGCCGGGTCGAGCCGGGTCAAGTCGAGCAGAATCAGGCGATGAAGCGTCGTGTCGAGAAAAGTTGTGTCTGGTCGACTCCAATGGTGACGAATCCTGTCGAGGAATGTCGGGCGGAGTCGACCGGAGTGTTGTCAAGTTGAAAGTCGAGATGAGCTGAGTAGCGTCGAACGGCGATGAGTCGAGTGGAGTCGGGTCGAGTCGAGCAGAATCAGGCGATGAAGCGTTGTGTCGAGAAAAGTTGTGTCTGGTCGACTCCAATGGTGACGACTCCCGTCAAGGAATGTCGGGCGGAGTCGACCGAAGTGTTGTCACGTTGAAAGTCGAGATGAGCTGAGTACCGTCGAACGACGATGAGTCGAAACGAGCCGGGTCGAGGCTTGTCGAGTCGAGCAGAATCAGGCGATGAAGCGTCGTGTCGAGAAAAGTTGTGTCTGGTGGACTCCAATGGTGACGAGTCCCGTCGAGGAATGTCGGGCGGAGTCGACCGAAGTGTTGTCAAGTTGAAAGTCGAGATGAGCTGAGTAGCGTCGAACGGCGATGAGTCGAGTGGAGCCGGGTCGAGGGGGGTCGAGTCGAGCAGAATCAGGCGATGAAGCGTCGTGTCGAGAAAAGTTGTGGCTAGTCGACTCCAATGGTGACGAGTGCCGTCGAGGAATGTCGGGTGGAGTCGACCGGAGTGTTGTCAAGTTGAAAGTCGAGATGAGCTGAGTAGCGTCGAACGGCGATGAGTCGAGTGGAGTCGGGTCGAGTCGAGCAGAATCAGGCGATGAAGCGTTGTGTCGAGAAAAGTTGTGTCTGGTCGACTCCAATGGTGACGACTCCCGTCAAGGAATGTCGGGCGGAGTCGACCGAAGTGTTGTCACGTTGAAAGTCGAGATGAGCTGAGTACCGTCGAACGACGATGAGTCGAAACGAGCCGGGTCGAGGCGGGTCGAGTCGAGCAGAATCAGGCGATGAAGCGTCGTGTCGAGAAAAGTTGTGTCTGGTCGACTCCAATGGTGACGAGTCCCGTCGAGGAATGTCGGGCGGAGTCGACCGGAGTGTTGTCAAGTTGAAAGTCGAGATGAGCTGAATAACGTCGAACGGCGATGACTCGAGTCGAGCCGGGTCGAGTCGAGCAGAATTAGGCAATGAAGCGTCGTGTCGAGAAAAGTTGTGTCTGGTCGACTCCAATGGTGACGAATCCTGTCGAGGAATGTCGGGCGGAGTCGACCAGAGTGTTGTCAAGTTGAAAGTCGAGATGAGCTGAGTAGCGTCGAACGGCGATGAGTCGAGTGGAGTCGGGTCGAGTCGAGAAGAATCAGGCGATGAAGCGTTGTGTCGAGAAAAGTTGTGTCTGGTCGACTCCAATGGTGACGACTACTGTCAAGGAATGTCGGGCGGAGTCGACCGAAGTGTTGTCACGTTGAAAGTCGAGATGAGCTGAGTACCGTCGAACGACGATGAGTCGAAACGAGCCGGGTCGAGGCGGGTCGAGTCGAGCAGAATCAGGCGATGAAGCGTCGTGTCGAGAAAAGTTGTGTCTGGTGGACTCCAATGGTGACGAGTCCCGTCGAGGAATGTCGGGCGGAGTCGACCAGAGTGTTGTCAAGTTGAATGTCGAGATGAGCTGAGTAGCGTCGAACAGCGATGAGTCGAGTGGAGCCGGGTCGAGGGGGGTCGAGTCGAGTAGAATCAGGCGATGAAGCGTCGTGTCGAGAAAAGTTGTGTCTGGTCGACTCCAATGGTGACGAGTCCCGTCGAGGAATGTCGGGTGGAGTCGACCGGAGTGTTGTCAAGTTGAAAGTCGAGTTGAGCTGAGTAGCGTCGAACAGAGATGAGTCGAGTCGAGCCGGGTCGAGGCGGGTCGAGTCGAGCAGAATCAGGCGATGAAGCGTCGTGTCGAGAAAAGTTGTGTCTGGTCGACTCCAATGGTGACGAGTCCCGTCGAGGAATGTCGGGCGGAGTCGACCGGAGTGTTGTCAAGTTGAATGTCGAGATGAGCTGAGTAGCGTCGAACGGAGATGAGTCGAGTCGAGCCGGGTCGAGGCGGGTCGAGTCGAGCAGAATCAGGCGATGAAGCGTCGTGTCGAGAAAAGTTGTGTCTGGTCGACTTCAATGGTGACGAGTCCCGTCGAGGAATGTCAGGCGGAGTCGACCGGAGTGTTTTCAAGTTGAAAGTCGAGATGAGCTGAGTAGCGTCGAACAGCGATGAGTCGAGTCGAGCCGGGTCGAGTCGAGCAGAATCAGGCGATTAAGCGTCGTGTCGAGAAAAGTTGTGTCTGGTCGACTCCAATGGTGACGAGTCCCGTCGAGGAATGTCGGGGGGAGTCGACCAGAGTGGTGTCAAGTTGAATGTCGAGATGAGCTGAGTAGCGTCGAACGACGATGAGTCGAGTGGTGCCGGGTCGAGGCGGGTCGAGTCGAGCAGAATCAGGCGATGAAGACTCGTGTCGAGAAAAGTAGTGTCTGGTCGACTCCAACGGTGACGAGTCCCGTCGAGGAATGTCGGGCGGAGTCGACCGAAGTGTTGTCAAGTTGAAAGTCGAGATGAGCTGAGTAGCGTCGAACGGCGATGAGTCGAGTCGAGCCGGGTCGAGTTGAGCAGAATCAGGCGATCAAGCGTCGTGTCGAGAAAAGTTGTGTCTGGTCGACTCCAATGGTGACGAGTCCCGTCGAGGAATGTCGGGCGGATTCGACCGGAGTGTTGTCAAGTTGAAAGTCGAGATGAGCTGAGTAGCGTCGAACGGAGATGAGTCGAGTCGAGCCGGGTCGAGGCGGGTCGAGTAGAGCAGAATCAGGCGATGAAGCGTCGTCTCGAGAAAAGTATTGTCTGGTGGACTCCAATGGTGACGAGTCCCGTCGAGGAATGTCAGGCGGAGTCGGCCAGAGTGTTGTCAAGTTGAATATCGAGATGAGCTGAGTAGCGTCGAACGGCGATGAGTCGAGTCGAGCCGGGTCGAGGCGGGTCGAGTAGAGCAGAATCAGGCGATGAAGCGTCGTGTCGAGAAAAGTTGTGTCTGGTCGACTCCAATTATGACGAGTCCCGTCGAGAAATGTCGGGCGGAGTCGACCAGAGTGTTGTCAAGTTGAATGTTGAGATGAGCTGAGTAGCGTCGAACGGCGATGAGTCGAGTGGACCCGGGTCGAGGCGGGTCGAGTCGAGCAGAATCAGGCGATGAAGCGTCGTGTCGAGAAAAGTTGTGTCTGGTCGACTCCAATGGTGACGAGTCCCGTCGAGGAATGTCGGACGGAGTCGACCGGAGTGTTGTCAAGTTGAAAGTCGAGATGAGCTGAATAACGTCGAACGGCGATGACTCGAGTCGAGCCGGGTCGAGTCGAGCAGAATTAGGCAATGAAGCGTCGTGTCGAGAAAAGTTGTGTCTGGTCGACTCCAATGGTGATGAATCCCGTCGAGGAATGTCGGGCGGAGTCGACCGGAGTGTTGTCAAGTTGAAAGTCGAGATGAGCTGAGTAGCGTCGAACGGCGATGAGTCGAGTCGAGCCGGGTCGAGGCGGGTCGAGTCGAGGAGAATCAGGCGATGAAGCGTCGTGTCGAGAAAAGTTGTGTCTGGTGGACTCCAATGGTGACGAGTCCCGTCGAGGAATGTCGGGCGGAGTCGACCAGAGTGATGTCAAGTTGAATGTCGAGACGAGCTGAGTAGCATCGAACGACGATGAGTCGAGTAGAGCCGGGTCGAGGCAGGTCGATTCGAGCAGAATCAGGCGATGAAGCGTCGTATCGAGAAAAGTTTGTATGGTCGACTCCAATGGTGACGAGTCCCGTCGAGGAATGTCGGGCGGAGTCGACCGGAGTGTTGTCAAGTTGAAAGTCGAGATGAGCTGAGTAGCGTCGAGCGGCGATGAGTCGAGTGGAGTCGGGTCGAGTCGAGCAGAATCAGGCGATGAAGACTCGTGTCGAGAAAAGTGGTGTCTGGTCGACTCCAACGGTGACGAGTCCCGTCGAGGAATGTCGGGCGGAGTCGACCGAAGTGTGGTCAAGTTGAAAGTCGAGATGAGCTGAGTAGCGTCGAACGGCGATGAGTCGAGTCGAGCCGGGTCGAGTTGAGCAGAATCAGGCGATGAAGCGTCGTGTCGAGAAAAGTTGTGTCTGGTCGACTCCAATGGTGACGAGTCCCGTCGAGGAATGTCGGGCGGATTCGACCGGAGTGTTGTCAAGTTGAAAGTCGAGATGAGCTAAGTAGCATCGAACGGCGATGAGTCGAGTGGAGTCGGGTCGAGGCGGGTCGAGTCGAGCAGAATCAGGCGATGAAGCGTTGTGTCGAGATAGTTGTGTCTGGTCGACTCCATTGGTGACGAGTCCCGTCGAGGAATGTCGGGCGGAGTCGACCAGAGTGTTGTCAAGTTGAAAGTCGAGATGAGCTGAGTAGCGTCGAACGGAGATGAGTCGAGTCGAGGCGGGTCGAGGCGGATCGAGTAGAGCAGAATCAGGCGATGAAGCGTCGTCTCGAGAAAAGTTGTGTCTGGTGGACTCCAATGGTGACGAGTCCCGTCGAGGAATGTCAGGCGGAGTCGGCCAGAGTGTTGTCAAGTTGAATATCGAGATGAGCTGAGTAGCGTCGAACGGCGATGAGTCGAGTCGAGCCGGGTCGAGGCGGGTCGAGTAGAGCAGAATCAGGCGATGAAGCGTCGTGTCGAGAAAAGTTGTGTCTGGTCGACTCCAATTATGACGAGTCCCGTCGAGGAATGTCGGGCGGAGTCGACCAGAGTGTTGTCAAGTTGAATGTCGAGATGAGCTGAGTAGCGTCGAACGGCGATGAGTCGAGTGGACCCGGGTCGAGGCGGGTCGAGTCGAGCAGAATCAGGCGATGAAGCGTCGTGTCGAGAAAAGTTGTGTCTGGTCGACTCCAATGGTGACGAGTCCCGTCGAGGAATGTCGGGCGGAGTCGACCGGAGTGTTGTCAAGTTGAAAGTCGAGATGAGCTGAATAACGTCGAACGGCGATGACTCGAGTCGAGCCGGGTCGAGTCGAGCAGAATTAGGCAATGAAGCGTCGTGTCGAGAAAAGTTGTGTCTGGTCGACTCCAATGGTGATGAATCACGTCGAGGAATGTCGGGCGGAGTCGACCGGAGTGTTGTCAAGTTGAAAGTAGAGATGAGCTGAGTAGCGTCGAACGGCGATGAGTCGAGTCGAGCCGGGTCGAGGCGGGTCGAGTCGAGGAGAATCAGGCGATGAAGCGTCGTGTCGAGAAAAGTTGTGTCTGGTGGACTCCAATGGTGACGAGTCCCGTCGAGGAATGTCGGGCGGAGTCGACCAGAGTGTTGTCAAGTTGAATGTCGAGACGAGCTGAGTAGCATCGAACGACGATGAGTCGAGTGGAGCCGGGTCGACGCAGGTCGATTCGAGCAGAATCAGGCGATGAAGCGTCGTATCGAGAAAAGTTTGTATGGTCGACTCCAATGGTGACGAGTCCCGTCGAGGAATGTCGGGCGGAGTCGACCGGAGTGTTGTCAAGTTGAAAGTCGAGATGAGCTGAGTAGCGTCGAGCGGCAATGAGTCGAGTGGAGTCGGGTCGAGTCGAGCAGAATAAGGCGATGAAGACTCGTGTCGAGAAAAGTGGTGTCTGGTCGACTCCAACGGTGACGAGTACCGTCGAGGAATGTCGGGCGGAGTCGACCAAAGTGTTGTCAAGTTGAAAGTCGAGATGAGCTGAGTAGCGTCGAACGGCGATGAGTCGAGTCGAGCCGGGTCGAGTTGAGCAGAATCAGGCGATGAAGCGTCGTGTCGAGAAAAGTTGTGTCTGGTGGACTCCAATGGTGACGAGTCCCGTCGAGGAATGTCGGGCGGAGTCGACCGGAGTGTTGTCAAGTTGAAAGTCGAGATGAGCTGAATAACGTCGAACGGCGATGACTCGAGTCGAGCCGGGTCGAGTCGAGCAGAATTAGGCAATGAAGCGTCGTGTCGAGAAAAGTTGTGTCTGGTCGACTCCAATGGTGATGAATCCCGTCGAGGAATGTCGGGCGGAGTCGACCGGAGTGTTGTCAAGTTGAAAGTCGAGATGAGCTGAGTAGCGTCGAACGGCGATGAGTCGAGTCGAGCCGGGTCGAGGCGGGTCGAGTCGAGGAGAATCAGGCGATGAAGCGTCGTGTCGAGAAAAGTTGTGTCTGGTGGACTCCAATGGTGACGAGTCCCGTCGAGGAATGTCGGGCGGAGTCGACCAGAGTGTTGTCAAGCTGAATGTCGAGACGAGCTGAGTAGCATCGGACGATGAGTCGAGTGGAGCCGGGTCGAGGCGGGTCGATTCGAGCAGAATCAGGCGATGAAGCGTCGTATCGAGAAAAGTTTGTATGGTCGACTCCAATGGTGACGAGTCCCGTCGAGGAATGTCGGGCGGAGTCGACCGGAGTGTTGTCAAGTTGAAAGTCGAGATGAGCTGAGTAGCGTCGAGCGGCGATGAGTCGAGTCGAGCAGAATCAGGCGATGAAGCGTTGTGTGGAGAAAAGTTGTGTCTGGTCGACTCCAATGGTGACCAGTCCCGTCAAGGAATGTCGGGCGGAGTCGACCGAAGTGTTGTCACGTTGAAAGTCGAGATGAGCTGAGTACCGTCGAACGACGATGAGTCGAGTCGAGGCGGGTCGAGGCGGGTCGAGGCGGGTCGAGGCGGGTCGAGTCGAGCAGAATCAGGCGATGAAGCGTCGTGTCGAGAAAAGTTGTGTCTAGTGGACTCCAATGGTTACGAGTCCCGTCGAGGAATGTCGGGCGGAGTCGACCAGAGTGTGGTCAAGTTGAATGTCGAGATGAGCTGAGTAGCATCGAACGGCGATGAGTAGAGTGGAGCCGGGTCGAGGCTGGTCGATTCGAGCAGAATCAGGCGATGAAGCGTCGTGTCGAGAAAAGTTGTGTCTGGTCGACTCCAATAGTGACGAGTCCTGTCGAGGAATGTCGGGCGGAGTCGCCCGGAGGGTTGTCAAGTTGAAAGTCGAGATGAGCTGAGTAGCGTCGAACGGAGATGAGTCGAGTCGAGGCGGGTCGAGGCGGGTCGAGTCGAGCAGAATCAGGCGATGAAGCGTCGTGTCGAGAAAAGTTGTGTCTGGTCGACTCCAATGGTGACGAGTCCCGTCGAGGAATGTCGGGCGGAGTCGACTGGAGTGTTTTCAAGCTGAAAGTCGAGATGAGCTGAGCAGCGTCGAACGGCGATGAGTCGAGTCGAGCCGGGTCGAGGCGGGTCGAGTCGAGCAGAATCAGGCGATTAAGCGTCGTGTCGAGAAAAGTTGTGTCTGGTCGACTCCAATGGTGACGAGTCCCGTTGAGGAATGTCGGGCGGAGTCGACCAGAGTGTTGTCAAGTTGAATGTCGAGATGAGCTGAGTAGCGTCGAACAACGATGAGTCGAGTGGAGCCGGGTCGAGGCGGGTCGAGTCGAGCAGAATCAGGCAATGAAGCGTCGTGTCGAGAAAAGTTGTGTCTGGTCGACTCCATTGGTGACGAGTCCCGTCGAGGACTGTCGGGCGGAGTCGACCGGAGTGTTGTCAAGTTGAAAGTCGAGATGAGCTAAGTAGCGTCGAACGGCGATGAGTCGAGTCGAGCCGGGTCGAGTCGAGCAGAATTAGGCAATGGAGCGTCGTGTCGAGAAAAGTTGTGTCTGGTCGACTCATATGGTGACGAATCCCGTCGAGGAATGTCGGGCAGAGTCGACCGGAGTGTTGTCAAGTTGAAAGTCGAGATGAGGTGAGTAGCGTCGAACGGCGATGAGTCGAGTGGAGTCGGGTCGAGTCGAGCAGAATTAGGCGATGAAGCGTTGTGTCGAGAAAAGTTGTGTCTGGTCGACTCCAATGGTGACTAGTCCCGTCGAGGAATGTCGGGCGGAGTCGACCAGAGTGTTGTCAAGTTGAATGTCGAGACTAGCTGAGTAGCGTCGAACGGCGATGAGTCGAGTGGAGCCGGGTCGAGGGGGGTCGAGTCGAGCAGAATCAGGCGATGAAGCGTCGTGTCGAGAAAAGTTGTGTCTGGTCGACTCCAATGGTGACGAGTCCCGTCGAGGAATGTCGGGCGGAATCGACCGGAGTGTTGTCAAGTTGAAAGCCGAGATGAGCTGAGTAGCGTCGAACGGCGATGAGTCGAGTCGAGCCGGGTCGAGGAGGGTCGAGTCGAGAAGAATCAGGCGATGAAGCGTCGTGTCGAGAAAAGTTGTGTCTGGTGGACTCCAATGGTGACAAGTCCCGTCGAGGAATGTCGGGCGGAGTCGACCAGAGTGTTGTCAAGTTGAATGTCGAGATGAGCTGAGTAGCGTCGAACGGCGATGAGTCGAGTGGAGCCGGGACGAGGCTGGTCGAGTCGAGCAGAATCAGGCGATGAACCGTCGTATCGAGAAAAGTTGTGTCTGGTCGACTCCAATGGTAACGAGTCCCGTCGAGGAATGTCGGGCGGAGTCGACCAGAGTGTTGTCAAGTTGAAGGTCGAGATGAGCTGAGTAGTGTCGAACGGCGATGAGTCGAGTGGAGCCGGGTCGAGGCGGGTCAATTCGAGCAGAATCAGGCAATGAAGCGTCGTGTCGAGAAAAGTTCTGTCTGGTCGACTCCAATGGTGACGAGTCCCGTCGAGGAATGTCGGGGGGAGTCGACCGGAGTGTTGTCAAGTTGAAAGTCGAGATGAGCTGAGTAGCGTCGAACAGCGATGAGTCGAGTCGAGCCGGGTCGAGTCGAGCAGAATTAGGCAATGAAGCGTCGTGTCGAGAAATGTTTTGTCTGGTCGACTCCAATGGTGACGAATCCCGTCGTGGAATATCGGGCGGAGTCGACCGGAGTGTTGTCAAGTTGAAAGTCGAGATGAGCTGAGTAGCGTCGAACGGCGATGAGTCGAGTGGAGTCGGGTCGAGTCGAGCAGAATCAGGCGATGAAGCGTTGTGTCGAGAAAAGTTGTGTCTGGTCGACTCCAATGGTGACGAGTCCCGTCGAGGAATGTCGGGCGGAGTCGACCGAAGTGTTGTCAAGTTGAAAGTCGAGATGAGCTGAGTAGCGTCGAACGGCGATGAGTCGAGTAGAGTCGGGCCGAGGCGGGTCGAGTTGAGCAGAATCAGGCGATGAAGCGTTGTGTTGAGAAAAGTTGTGTCTGGTCGACTCCAATGGTGACGAGTCCCGTCGAGGAATGTCGGGCGGAGTCGACCGGAGTGTTGTCAAGTTGAAAGTCGAGATGAGCTAAGTAGCGTCGAACGGCGACGAGTCGAGTCGAGCCGGGTCGAGGCGGGTTGAGACGAGTAGAATCAGGCGATGAAGTGTCATGTCGAGAAAAGTTGTGTCTGGTCGACTCCAATGGTGACGAGTCCCGTCATGGAAAGTCGGGCGGAGTCGACCGGAGTTTAGTGAAGTAGAAAGTCGAGCTGAGCAGAGTAGCATCGAACTGTGATAAGTCGAGTCGAGGCGGGTCAAGTTGGGTCGAGTAGAGCAGAATCAGGCGATGAAGCGTCGTATCGAGAAAAGTTGTGTCTAGTCGACTCCAATGGTGACGAGTCCTGTCGAGGAATGTCGGGCGGAGTCGACCAGAGTGTTGCCAAGTTGAATGTCGAGATGAGCTGAGTAGAGTCGAACGGCGATGAGTCGAGTGGAGCCCGGTCGAGGCGGGTCGAGTCGAGCAGAATCAGGCAATGAAGAGTCGTGTCGAGAAAAGTCGTGCGTGGTCGACTCCAATGGTGACGAGTCCCGTCGAGGAATGTCGGGCGGAGTCGACCGGAGTGTTGTCATGTTGAAAGTCGAGATGAGCTGAGTAGTGTCGAACGGCGATGAGTTGAGTCGGGCCGGGTCGAGTCGAGCAGAATTAGGCAATGAAGCGTCGTGTCGAGAAAAGTTGTGTGTGGTCGACTCCAATGGTGACGAGTCCCGTCGAGGAATGTCGGGCGGAGTCGACCGGAGTGTTTTCAAGCTGAAAGTCGAGATGAGCTGAGTAGCGTCAAACAGCGATGAGTCGAGTCGAGCCGGGTCGAGGCGGGTCGAGTCGAGCAGAATCAGGCGATTAAGCGTCGTGTCGAGAAAAGTTGTGTCTGGTCGACTCCAATGGTGACGAGTCCCGTCGAGGAATGTCGGGCGGAGTCGACCAGAGTGTTGTCAAGTTGAATGTCGAGATGAGCTGAGTAGCGTCGAACAACGATGAGTCGAGTGGAGCCGGGTCGAGGCGGGTCGAGTCGAGCAGAATCAGGAAATGAAGCGTCGTGTCGAGAAAAGTTGTGTCTGGTCGACTCCAATGGTGACGAGTCCCGTCGAGGACTGTCGGGCGGAGTCGACCGGAGTGTTGTCAAGTTGAAAGTCGAGATGAGCTGAGTAGCGTCGAACGGCGATGAGTCGAGTCGAGCCGGGTCTAGTCGAGCAGAATTAGGCAATGGAGCGTCGTGTCGAGAAAAGTTGTGTCTGGTCGACCCCAATGGTGACGAATCCCGTCGAGGAATGTCGGGCGGAGTCGACCGGAGTGTTGTCAAGTTGAAAGTCGAGATGAGGTGAGTAGCGTCGAACGGCGATGAGTCGAGTGGAGTCGGGTCGAGTCGAGCAGAATCAGGCGATGAAGCGTTGTGTCGAGAAAAGTTGTGTCTGGTCGACTCCAATGGTGACGAGTCCCGTCGAGGAATGTCGGGCGGAGTCGACCAGAGTGTTGTCAAGTTGAATGTCGAGATGAGCTGAGTAGCGTCGAACAACGATGAGTCGAGTGGAGCCGGGTCGAGGCGGGTCGAGTCGAACAGAATCAGGCAATGAAGCGTCGTGTCGAGAAAAGTTGTGTCTGGTCGACTCCATTGGTGACGAGTCCCGTCGAGGACTGTCGGGCTGAGTCGACCGGAGTGTTGTCAAGTTGAAAGTCGAGATGAGCTGAGTAGCGTCGAACGGCGATGAGTCGAGTCGAGCCGGGTCGGGTCGAGCAGAATTAGGCAATGGAGCGTCGTGTCGAAAAAAGTTGTGTCTGGTCGACTCATATGGTGACGAATCCCGTCGAGGAATGTCGGGCGGAGTCGACCGGAGTGTTGTCAAGTTGAAAGTCGAGATGAGGTGAGTAGCGTCGAACGGCGATGAGTCGAGTGGAGTCGGGTCGAGTCGAGCAGAATTAGGCGATGAAGCGTTGTGTCGAGAAAAGTTGTGTCTGGTCGACTCCAATGGTGACTAGTCCCGTCGAGGAATGTCGGGCGGAGTCGACCAGAGTGTTGTCAAGTTGAATGTCGAGACTAGCTGAGTAGCGTCGAACGGCGATCAGTCGAGTGGAGCCGGGTCGAGGGGGGTCGAGTCGAGCAGAATCAGGCGATGAAGCGTCGTGTCGAGAAAAGTTGTGTCTGGTCGACTCCAATGGTGACGAGTCCCGTCGAGGAATGTCGGGCGGAATCGACCGGAGTGTTGTCAAGTTGAAAGCCGAGATGAGCTGAGTAGCGTCGAACGGCGATGAGTCGAGTCGAGCCGGGTCGAGGAGGGTCGAGTCGAGAAGAATAAGGCGATGAAGCGTCGTGTCGAGAAAAGTTGTGTCTGGTGGACTCCAATGGTGACAAGTCCCGTCGAGGAATGTCGGGCGGAGTCGACCAGAGTGTTGTCGAGTTGAATGTCGAGATGAGCTGAGTAGCGTCGAACGGCGATGAGTCGAGTGGAGCCGGGACGAGGCTGGTCGAGTCGAGCAGAATCAGGCGATGAACCGTCGTCTCGAGAAAAGTTGTGTCTGGTCGACTCCAATGGTGACAAATCCCGTCGAGGAATGTCGGGCGGAGTCGACCAGAGTGTTGTCAAGTTGAATGTCGAGATGAGCTGAGTAGCGTCGAACGGCGATGAGTCGAGTGGAGTCGGGTCGACTCGAGCAGAATCAGGAGATGAAGCGTCGTGTCGAGAAAAGTGGTGTCTGGTCGACTCCAATGGTGACGAGTCCCGTAGAGGAATGTCGGGCGGAGTCGACTGGAGTTTAGTGAAGTTGAAAGTCGAGCTGAGCAGAGTAGCATCGAACTGTGATAAGTCGAGTCGAGCCGGGTCAAGTTGGGTCGAGTAGAGCAGAATCAGGCGATGAAGCGTCGTATCGAGAAAAGTTGTGTCTGGTCGACTCCAATGGTAACGAGTCCCGTCGAGGAATGTCGGGTGGAGTCGACCAGAGTGTTGTCAAGTTGAATGTCGAGATGAGCTGAGTAGTGTCGAACGGCGATGAGTCGAGTGGAGCCGGGTCGAGGCGGGTCGATTCGAGCAGAATCAGGCAATGAAGCGTCGTGTCGAGAAAAGTTCTGTCTGGTCGACTCCAATGGTGACGAGTCCCGTCGAGGAATGTCGGGTGGAGTCGACCGGAGTGTTGTCAAGTTGAAAGTCGAGATGAGCTGAGTAGCGTCGAACAGCGATGAGTCGAGTCGAGCCGGGTCGAGTCGAGCAGAATTAGGCAATGAAGCGTCGTGTGGAGAAATGTTTTGTCTGGTCGACTCCAATGGTGACGAATCCCGTCATGGAATATCGGGCGGAGTCGACCGGAGTATTGTCAAGTTGAAAGTCGAGATGAGCTGAGTAGCGTCGAACGGCGATGAGTCGAGTCGAGCCGGGTCGAGGAGGGTCGAGTCGAGAAGAATCAGGCGATGAAGCGTCGTGTCGAGAAAAGTTGTGTCTGGTGGACTCCAATGGTGACAAGTCCCGTCGAGGAATGTCGGGCGGAGTCGACCAGAGTGTTGTCAAGTTGAATGTCGAGATGAGCTGAGTAGCGTCGAACGGCGATGAGTCGAGTGGAGCCGGGACGAGGCTGGTCGAGTCGAGCAGAATCAGGCGATGAACCGTCGCCTCGAGAAAAGTTGTGTCTGGTCGACTCCAATGGTGACAAATCCCGTCGAGGAATGTCGGGCGGAGTCGACCAGAGTGTTGTCAAGTTGAATGTCGAGATGAGCTGAGTAGCGTCGAACGGCGATGAGTCGAGTGGAGTCGGGTCGAGTCGAGCAGAATCAGGAGATGAAGCGTCGTGTCGAGAAAAGTGGTGTCTGGTCGACTCCAATGGTGACGAGTCCCGTAGAGGAATGTCGGGCGGAGTCGACTGGAGTTTAGTGAAGTTGAAAGTCGAGCTGAGCAGAGTAGCATCGAACTGTCATAAGTCGAGTCGAGCCGGGTCAAGTTGGGTCGAGTAGAGCAGAATCAGGCGATAAAGCGTCGTATCGAGAAAAGTTGTGTCTGGTCGACTCCAATGGTAACGAGTCCCGTCGAGGAATGTCGGGCGGAGTCGACCAGAGTGTTGTCAAGTTGAATGTCGAGATGAGCTGAGTAGTGTCGAACGGCGATGAGTCGAGTGGAGCCGGGTCGAGGCGGGTCGATTCGAGCAGAATCAGGCAATGAAGCGTCGTGTCGAGAAAAGTTCTGTCTGGTCGACTCCAATGGTGACGAGTCCCGTCGAGGAATGTCGGGTGGAGTCGACCGGAGTGTTGTCAAGTTGAAAGTCGAGATGAGCTGAGTAGCGTCGAACAGCGATGAGTCGAGTCGAGCCGGGTCGAGTCGAGCAGAATTAGGCAATGAAGCGTCGTGTCGAGAAATGTTTTGTCTGGTCGACTCCAATGGTGACGAATCCCGTCGTGGAATATCGGGCGGAGTCGACCGGAGTGTTGTCAAGTTGAAAGTCGAGATGAGCTGAGTAGCGTCGAACGGCGATGAGTCGAGTGGAGTCGGGTCGAGTCGAGCAGAATCAGGCGATGAAGCGTTGTGTCGAGAAAAGTTGTGTCTGGTCGACTCCAATGGTGACGAGTCCCGTCGAGGAATGTCGGGCGGAGTCGACCGAAGTGTTGTCAAGTTGAAAGTCGAGATGAGCTGAGTAGCGTCGAACGGCGATGAGTCGAGTAGAGCCGGGTCGAGGCGGGTCGAGTCGAGCAGAATCAGGCGATGAAGCGTTGTGTCGAGAAAAGTTGTGTCTGGTCGACTCCAATGGTGACGAGTCCCGTCGAGGAATGTCGGGCGGAGTCGACCGGAGTGTTGTCAAGTTGAAAGTCGAGATGAGCTAAGTAGCGTCGAACGGCGACGAGTCGAGTCGAGCCGGGTCGAGGCGGGTTGAGACGAGTAGAATCAGGCGATGAAGTGTCATGTCGAGAAAAGTTGTGTCTGGTCGACTCCAATGGTGACGAGTCCCGTCATGGAAAGTCGGGCGGAGTCGACCGGAGTTTAGTGAAGTAGAAAGTCGAGCTGAGCAAAGTAGCATCGAACTGTGATAAGTCGAGTCGAGGCGGGTCAAGTTGGGTCGAGTAGAGCAGAATCAGGCGATGAAGCGTCGTATCGAGAAAAGTTGTGTCTAGTCGACTCCAATGGTGACGAGTCCTGTCGAGGAATGTCGGGCGGAGTCGACCAGAGTGTTGCCAAGTTGAATGTCGAGATGAGCTGAGTAGAGTCGAACGGCGATGAGTCGAGTGGAGCCCGGTCGAGGCGGGTCGAGTCTAGCAGAATCAGGCAATGAAGAGTCGTGTCGAGAAAAGTTGTGCCTGGTCGACTCCAATGGTGACGAGTCCCGTCGAGGAATGTCGGGCGGAGTCGACCGGAGTGTTGTCATGTTGAAAGTCGAGATGAGCTGAGTAGTGTCGAACGGCGATGAGTTGAGTCGGGCCGGGTCGAGTCGAGCAGAATTAGGCAATGAAGCGTCGTGTCGAGAAAAGTTGTGTGTGGTCGACTCCAATGGTGACGAGTCCCGTCGAGGAATGTCGGGCGGAGTCGACCGGAGTGTTTTCAAGCTGAAAGTCGAGATGAGCTGAGTAGCGTCAAACAGCGATGAGTCGAGTCGAGCCGGGTCGAGGCGGGTCGAGTCGAGCAGAATCAGGCGATTAAGCGTCGTGTCGAGAAAAGTTGTGTCTGGTCGACTCCAATGGTGACGAGTCCCGTCGAGGAATGTCGGGCGGAGTCGACCAGAGTGTTGTCAAGTTGAATGTCGAGATGAGCTGAGTAGCGTCGAAAAACGATGAGTCGAGTGGAGCCGGGTCGAGGCGGGTCGAGTCGAGCAGAATCAGGAAATGAAGCGTCGTGTCGAGAAAAGTTGTGTCTGGTCGACTCCAATGGTGACGAGTCCCGTCGAGGACTGTCGGGCGGAGTCGACCGGAGTGTTGTCAAGTTGAAAGTCGAGATGAGCTGAGTAGCGTCGAACGGCGATGAGTCGAGTCGAGCCGGGTCTAGTCGAGCAGAATTAGGCAATGGAGCGTCGTGTCGAGAAAAGTTGTGTCTGGTCGACTCCAATGGTGACGAATCCCGTCGAGGAATGTCGGGCGGAGTCGACCGGAGTGTTGTCAAGTTGAAAGTCGAGATGAGGTGAGTAGCGTCGAACGGCGATGAGTCGAGTGGAGTCGGGTCGAGTCGAGCAGAATCAGGCGATGAAGCGTTGTGTCGAGAAAAGTTGTGTCTGGTCGACTCCAATGGTGACGAGTCCCGTCGAGGAATGTCGGGCGGAGTCGACCAGAGTGTTGTCAAGTTGAATGTCGAGATGAGCTGAGTAGCGTCGAACAACGATGAGTCGAGTGGAGCCGGGTCGAGGCGGGTCGAGTCGAGCAGAATCAGGCAATGAAGCGTCGTGTTGAGAAAAGTTGTGTCTGGTCGACTCCATTGGTGACGAGTCCCGTCGAGGACTGTCGGGCGGAGTCGACCGGAGTGTTGTCAAGTTGAAAGTCGAGATGAGCTGAGTAGCGTCGAACGGCGATGAGTCGAGTCGAGCCGGGTCGAGTCGAGCAGAATTAGGCAATGGAGCGTCGTGTCGAGAAAAGTTGTGTCTGGTCGACTCATATGGTGACGAATCCCGTCGAGGAATGTCGGGCGGAGTCGACCGGAGTGTTGTCAAGTTGAAAGTCGAGATGAGGTGAGTAGCGTCGAACGGCGATGAGTCGAGTGGAGTCGGGTCGAGTCGAGCAGAATTAGGCGATGAAGCGTTGTGTCGAGAAAAGTTGTGTCTGGTCGACTCCAATGGTGACTAGTCCCGTCGAGGAATGTCGGGCGGAGTCGACCAGAGTGTTGTCAAGTTGAATGTCGAGACTAGCTGAGTAGCGTCGAACGGCGATGAGTCGAGTGGAGCCGGGTCGAGGGGGGTCGAGTCGAGCAGAATCAGGCGATGAAGCGTCGTGTCGAGAAAAGTTGTGTCTGGTCGACTCCAATGGTGACGAGTCCCGTCGAGGAATGTCGGGCGGAATCGACCGGAGTGTTGTCAAGTTGAAAGCCGAGATGAGCTGAGTAGCGTCGAACGGCGATGAGTCGAGTCGAGCCGGGTCGAGGAGGGTCGAGTCGAGAAGAATCAGGCGATGAAGCGTCGTGTCGAGAAAAGTTGTGTCTGGTGGACTCCAATGGTGACAAGTCCCGTCGAGGAATGTCGGGCGGAGTCGACCAGAGTGTTGTCAAGTTGAATGTCGAGATGAGCTGAGTAGCGTCGAACGGCGATGAGTCGAGTGGAGCCGGGACGAGGCTGGTCGAGTTGAGCAGAATCAGGCGATGAACCGTCGTCTCGAGAAAAGTTGTGTCTGGTCGACTCCAATGGTGACAAATCCCGTCGAGGAATGTCGGGCGGAGTCGACCAGAGTGTTGTCAAGTTGAATGTCGAGATGAGCTGAGTAGTGTCGAACGGCGATGAGTCGAGTAGAGCCGGGTCGAGGCGGGTCGATTCGAGCAGAATCAGGCAATGAAGCGTCGTGTCGAGAAAAGTTCTGTCTGGTCGACTCCAATGGTGACGAGTCCCGTCGAGGAATGTCGGGTGGAGTCGACCGGAGTGTTGTCAAGTTGAAAGTCGAGATGAGCTGAGTAGCGTCGAACAGCGATGAGTCGAGTCGAGCCGGGTCGAGTCGAGCAGAATTAGGCAATGAAGCGTCGTGTCGAGAAATGTTTTGTCTGGTCGACTCCAATGGTGACGAATCCCGTCGTGGAATGTCGGGCGGAGTCGACCGGAGTGTTGTCAAGTTGAAAGTCGAGATGAGCTAAGTAGCGTCGAACGGCGACGAGTCGAGTCGAGCCGGGTCGAGGCGGGTTGAGACGAGTAGAATCAGGCGATGAAGTGTCATGTCGAGAAAAGTTTTGTCTGGTCGACTCCAATGGTGACGAGTCCCGTCATGGAAAGTCGGGCGGAGTCGACCGGAGTTTAGTGAAGTAGAAAGTCGAGCTGAGCAGAGTAGCATCGAACTGTGATAAGTCGAGTCGAGGCGGGTCAAGTTGGGTCGAGTAGAGCAGAATCAGGCGATGAAGCGTCGTATCGAGAAAAGTTGTGTCTAGTCGACTCCAATGGTGACGAGTCCTGTCGAGGAATGTCGGGCGGAGTCGACCAGAGTGTTGCCATGTTGAATGTCGAGATGAGCTGAGTAGAGTCGAACGGCGATGAGTCGAGTGGAGCCCGGTCGAGGCGGGTCGAGTCGAGCAGAATCAGGCAATGAAGAGTCGTGTCGAGAAAAGTTGTGCCTGGTCGACTCCAATGGTGACGAGTCCCGTCGAGGAATGTCGGGCGGAGTCGACCGGAGTGTTGTCATGTTGAAAGTCGAGATGAGCTGAGTAGTGTCGAACGGCGATGAGTTGAGTCGGGCCGGGTCGAGTCGAGCAGAATTAGGCAATGAAGCGTCGTGTCGAGAAAAGTTGTGTGTGGTCGACTCCAATGGTGACGAGTCCCGTCGAGGAATGTCGGGCGGAGTCGACCGGAGTGTTTTCAAGCTGAAAGTCGAGATGAGCTGAGTAGCGTCAAACAGCGATGAGTCGAGTCGAGCCGGGTCGAGGCGGGTCGAGTCGAGCAGAATCAGGCGATTAAGCGTCGTGTCGAGAAAAGTTGTGTCTGGTCGACTCCAATGGTGACGAGTCCCGTCGAGGAATGTCGGGCGGAGTCGACCAGAGTGTTGTCAAGTTGAATGTCGAGATGAGCTGAGTAGCGTCGAACAACGATGAGTCGAGTCGAGCCGGGTCGAGGCGGGTCGAGTCGAGCAGAATCAGGAAATGAAGCGTCGTGTCGAGAAAAGTTGTGTCTGGTCGACTCCAATGGTGACGAGTCCCGTCGAGGACTGTCGGGCGGAGTCGACCGGAGTGTTGTCAAGTTGAAAGTCGAGATGAGCTGAGTAGCGTCGAACGGCGATGAGTCGAGTCGAGCCGGGTCTAGTCGAGCAGAATTAGGCAATGGAGCGTCGTGTCGAGAAAAGTTGTGTCTGGTCGACTCCAATGGTGACGAATCCCGTCGAGGAATGTCGGGCGGAGTCGACCGGAGTGTTGTCAAGTTGAAAGTCGAGATGAGGTGAGTAGCGTCGAATGGCGATGAGTCGAGTGGAGTAGGGTCGAGTCGAGCAGAATCAGGCGATGAAGCGTTGTGTCGAGAAAAGTTGTGTCTGGTCGACTCCAATGGTGACGAGTCCCGTCGAGGAATGTCGGGCGGAGTCGACCAGAGTGTTGTCAAGTTGAATGTCGAGATGAGCTGAGTAGCGTCGAACGGCGATGAGTCGAGTGGAGCCGGGTCGAGGGGGGTCGAGTCGAGCAGAATCAGGCGATGAAGCGTCGTGTCGAGAAAAGTTGTGTCTGGTCGACTCCAATGGTGACGAGTCCCGTCGAGGAATGTCGGGCGGAGTCGACCGGAGTGTTGTCAAGTTGAAAGCCGAGATGAGCTGAGTAGCGTCGAACGGCGATGAGTCGAGTCGAGCCGGGTCGAGGAGGGTCGAGTCGAGAAGAATCAGGCGATGAAGCGTCGTGTCGAGAAAAGATGTGTCTGGTGGACTCCAATGGTGACGAGTCCCGTCGAGGAATGTCGGGCGGAGTCGACCAGAGTGTTGTCAAGTTGAATGTCGAGATGAGCTGAGTAGCGTCGAACGGCGATGAGTCGAGTGGAGCCGGGACGAGGCTGGTCGAGTCGAGCAGAATCAGGCGATGAACTGTCGTCTCGAGAAAAGTTGTGTCTGGTCGACTCCAATGGTGACGAGTCCCGTCGAGGAATGTCGGGCAAGGTCGACCGGAGTGTTGTCAAGTTGAAAGTCGAGATGAGCTGAGTAGCGTCGAACGACGATGAGTCGAGTCGAGCCGGGTCGAGCCGGGTCAAGTCGAGCAGAATCAGGCGATGAAGCGTCGTGTCTAGAAAAGTTGTGTCTGGTCGACTCCAATGGTGACAAATCCCGTCGAGGAATGTCGGGCGGAGTCGACCGGAGTGTTGTCAAGTTGAAAGTCGAGATGAGCTGAGTAGCGTCGAACAACGATGAGTCGAGTGGAGTCGGGTCGAGTCGAGCAGAATCAGGAGATGAAGCGTCGTGTCGAGAAAAGTGGTGTCTGGTCGACTCCAATGGTGACGAGTCCCGTAGAGGAATGTCGGGCGGAGTCGACTGGAGTTTAGTGAAGTTGAAAGTCGAGCTGAGCAGAGTAGCATCGAACTGTGATAAGTCGAGTCGAGCCGGGTCAAGTTGGGTCGAGTAGAGCAGAATCAGGCGATGAAGCGTCGTATCGAGAAAAGTTGTGTCTGGTCGACTCCAATGGTAACGAGTCCCGTCGAGGAATGTCGGGCGGAGTCGACCAGAGTGTTGTCAAGTTGAATGTCGAGATGAGCTGAGTAGTGTCGAACGGCGATGAGTCGAGTGGAGCCGGGTCGAGGCGGGTCGATTCGAGCAGAATCAGGCGATGAAGCGTTGTGTCGAGAAAAGTTGTGTCTGGTCGACTCCAATGGTGACGAGTCCCGTCGAGGAATGTCGGGCGGAGTCGACCGGAGTGTTGTCAAGTTGAAAGTCGAGATGAGCTAAGTAGCGTCGAACGGCGACGAGTCGAGTCGAGCCGGGTCGAGGCGGGTTGAGACGAGTAGAATCAGGCGATGAAGTGTCATGTCGAGAAAAGTTGTGTCTGGTCGACTCCAATGGTGACGAGTCCCGTCATGGAAAGTCGGGCGGAGTCGACCGGAGTTTAGTGAAGTAGAAAGTCGAGCTGAGCAGAGTAGCATCGAACTGTGATAAGTCGAGTCGAGGCGGGTCAAGTTGGGTCGAGTAGAGCAGAATCAGGCGATGAAGCGTCGTATCGAGAAAAGTTGTGTCTAGTCGACTCCAATGGTGACGAGTCCCGTTGAGGAATGTCGGGCGGAGTCGACCAGAGTGTTGCCAAGTTGAATGTCGAGATGAGCTGAGTAGAGTCGAACGGCGATGAGTCGAGTGGAGCCCGGTCGCGGCGGGTCGAGTCGAGCAGAATCAGGCAATGAAGAGTCGTGTTGAGAAAAGTTGTGCCTGGTCGACTCCAATGGTGACGAGTCCCGTCGAGGAATGTCGGGCGGAGTCGACCGGAGTGTTGTCATGTTGAAAGTCGAGATGAGCTGAGTAGTGTCGAACGGCGATGAGTTGAGTCGGGCCGGGTCGAGTCGAGCAGAATTAGGCAATGAAGCGTCGTGTCGAGAAAAGTTGTGTGTGGTCGACTCCAATGGTGACGAGTCCCGTCGAGGAATGTCGGGCGGAGTCGACCGGAGTGTTTTCAAGCTGAAAGTCGAGATGAGCTGAGTAGCGTCAAACAGCGATGAGTCGAGTCGAGCCGGGTCGAGGCGGGTCGAGTCGAGCAGAATCAGGCGATTAAGCGTCGTGTCGAGAAAAGTTGTGTCTGGTCGACTCCAATGGTGACGAGTCCCGTCGAGGAATGTCGGGCCGAGTCGACCAGAGTGTTGTCAAGTTGAATGTCGAGATGAGCTGAGTAGCGTCGAACAACGATGAGTCGAGTGGAGCCGGGTCGAGGCGGGTCGAGTCGAGCAGAATCAGGAAATGAAGCGTCGTGTCGAGAAAAGTTGTGTCTGGTCGACTCCAATGGTGACGAGTCCCGTCGAGGACTGTCGGGCGGAGTCGACCGGAGTGTTGTCAAGTTGAAAGTCGAGATGAGCTGAGTAGCGTCGAACGGCGATGAGTCGAGTCGAGTCGGGTCTAGTCGAGCAGAATTAGGCAATGGAGCGTCGTGTCGAGAAAAGTTGTGTCTGGTCGACTCCAATGGTGACGAATCCCGTCGAGGAATGTCGGGCGGAGTCGACCGGAGTGTTGTCAAGTTGAAAGTCGAGATGAGGTGAGTAGCGTCGAACGGCGATGAGTCGAGTGGAGTCGGGTCGAGTCGAGCAGAATCAGGCGATGAAGCGTTGTGTCGAGAAAAGTTGTGTCTGGTCGACTCCAATGGTGACGAGTCCCGTCGAGGAATGTCGGGCGGAGTCGACCAGAGTGTTGTCAAGTTGAATGTCGAGATGAGCTGAGTAGCGTCGAACGGCGATGAGTCGAGTGGAGCCGGGTCGAGGGGGGTCGAGTCGAGCAGAATCAGGCGATGAAGCGTCGTGTCGAGAAAAGTTGTGTCTGGTCGACTCCAATGGTGACGAGTCCCGTCGAGGAATGTCGGGCGGAGTCGACAGGAGTGTTGTCAAGTTGAAAGCCGAGATGAGCTGAGTAGCGTCGAACGGTGATGAGTCGAGTCGAGCCGGGTCGAGGAGGGTCGAGTCGAGAAGAATCAGGCGATGAAGCGTCGTGTCGAGAAAAGATGTGTCTGGTGGACTCCAATGGTGACGAGTCCCGTCGAGGAATGTCGGGCGGAGTCGACCAGAGTGTTGTCAAGTTGAATGTCGAGATGAGCTGAGTAGCGTCGAACGACGATGAGTCGAGTGGAGCCGGGACGAGGCTGGTCGAGTCGAGCAGAATCAGGCGATGAACCGTCGTCTCGAGAAAAGTTGTGTCTGGTGGACTCCAATGGTGACGAGTCCCGTCGAGGAATGTCGGGCAGAGTCGACCGGAGTGTTGTCAAGTTGAAAGTCGAGATGAGCTGAGTAGCGTCGAACGACGATGAGTCGAGTCGAGCCGGGTCGAGCCGGGTCAAGTCGAGCAGAATCAGGCGATGAAGCGTCGTGTCTAGAAAAGTTGTGTCTGGTCGACTCCAATGGTGACAAATCCCGTCGAGGAATGTCGGGCGGAGTCGACCGGAGTGTTGTCAAGTTGAAAGTCGAGATGAGCTGAGTAGCGTCGAACGGCGATGAGTCGAGTCGAGCCGGGTCGAGTCGAGCAGAATTAGGCAATGAAGCGTCGTGTCGAGAAATGTTTTGTCTGGTCGACTCCAATGGTGACGAATCCCGTCGTGGAATATCGGGCGAAGTCGACCGGAGTGTTGTCAAGTTGAAAGTCGAGATGAGCTGAGTAGCGTCGAACGGCGATGAGTCGAGTGGAGTCGGGTCGAGTCGAGAAAAATCAGGCGATGAAGCGTTGTGTCGAGAAAAGTTGTGTCTGGTCGACTCCAATGGTGACGAGTCCCGTCGAGGAATGTCGGGCGGAGTCGACCGAAGTGTTGTCAAGTTGAAAGTCGAGATGAGCTGAGTAGCGTCGAACGGCGATGAGTCGAGTAGAGTCGGGTCGAGGCGGGTCGAGTCGAGCAGAATCAGGCGATGAATCGTTGTGTCGAGAAAAGTTGTGTCTGGTCGACTCCAATGGTGACGAGTCCCGTCGAGGAATGTCGGGCGGAGTCGACCGGAGTGTTGTCAAGTTGAAAGTCGAGATGAGCTAAGTAGCGTCGAACGGCGACGAGTCGAGTCGAGCCGGGTCGAGGCGGGTTGAGACGAGTAGAATCAGGCGATGAAGTGTCATGTCGAGAAAAGTTTTGTCTGGTCGACTCCAATGGTGACGAGTCCCGTCATGGAAAGTTGGGCGGAGTCGACCGGAGTTTAGTGAAGTAGAAAGTCGAGCTGAGCAGAGTAGCATCGAACTGTGATAAGTCGAGTCGAGGCGGGTCAAGTTGGGTCGAGTAGAGCAGAATCAGGCGATGAAGCGTCGTATCGAGAAAAGTTGTGTCTAGTCGACTCCAATGGTGACGAGTCCTGTCGAGGAATGTCGGGCGGAGTCGACCAGAGTGTTGCCATGTTGAATGTCGAGATGAGCTGAGTAGAGTCGAACGGCGATGAGTCGAGTGGAGCCCGGTCGAGGCGGGTCGAGTCGAGCAGAATCAGGCAATGAAGAGTCGTGTCGAGAAAAGTTGTGCCTGGTCGACTCCAATGGTGACGAGTCCCGTCGAGGAATGTCGGGCGGAGTCGACCGGAGTGTTGTCATGTTGAAAGTCGAGATGAGCTGAGTAGTGTCGAACGGCGATGAGTTGAGTCGGGCCGGGTCGAGTCGAGCAGAATTAGGCAATGAAGCGTCGTGTCGAGAAAAGTTGTGTGTGGTCGACTCCAATGGTGACGAGTCCCGTCGAGGAATGTCGGGCGGAGTCGACCGGAGTGTTTTCAAGCTGAAAGTCGAGATGAGCTGAGTAGCGTCAAACAGCGATGAGTCGAGTCGAGCCGGGTCGAGGCGGGTCGAGTCGAGCAGAATCAGGCGATTAAGCGTCGTGTCGAGAAAAGTTGTGTCTGGTCGACTCCAATGGTGACGAGTCCCGTCGAGGAATGTCGGGCGGAGTCGACCAGAGTGTTGTCAAGTTGAATGTCGAGATGAGCTGAGTAGCGTCGAACAACGATGAGTCGAGTGGAGCCGGGTCGAGGCGGGTCGAGTCGAGCAGAATCAGGAAATGAAGCGTCGTGTCGAGAAAAGTTGTGTCTGGTCGACTCCAATGGTGACGAGTCCCGTCGAGGACTGTCGGGCGGAGTCGACCGGAGTGTTGTCAAGTTGAAAGTCGAGATGAGCTGAGTAGCGTCGAACGGCGATGAGTCGAGTCGAGCCGGGTCTAGTCGAGCAGAATTAGGCAATGGAGCGTCGTGTCGAGAAAAGTTGTGTCTGGTCGACTCCAATGGTGACGAATCCCGTCGAGGAATGTCGGGCGGAGTCGACCGGAGTGTTGTCAAGTTGAAAGTCGAGATGAGGTGAGTAGCGTCGAATGGCGATGAGTCGAGTGGAGTCGGGTCGAGTCGAGCAGAATCAGGCGATGAAGCGTTGTGTCGAGAAAAGTTGTGTCTGGTCGACTCCAATGGTGACGAGTCCCGTCGAGGAATGTCGGGCGGAGTCGACCAGAGTGTTGTCAAGTTGAATGTCGAGATGAGCTGAGTAGCGTCGAACGGCGATGAGTCGAATGGAGCCGGGTCGAGGGGGGTCGAGTCGAGCAGAATCAGGCGATGAAGCGTCGTGTCGAGAAAAGTTGTGTCTGGTCGACTCCAATGGTGACGAGTCCCGTCGAGGAATGTCGGGCGGAGTCGACCGGAGTGTTGTCAAGTTGAAAGCCGAGATGAGCTGAGTAGCGTCGAACGGCGATGAGTCGAGTCGAGCCGGGTCGAGGAGGGTCGAGTCGAGAAGAATCAGGCGATGAAGCGTCGTGTCGAGAAAAGATGTGTCTGGTGGACTCCAATGGTGACGAGTCCCGTCGAGGAATGTCGGGCGGAGTCGACCAGAGTGTTGTCAAGTTGAATGTCGAGATGAGCTGAGTAGCGTCGAACGGCGATGAGTCGAGTGGAGCCGGGACGAGGCTGGTCGAGTCGAGCAGAATCAGGCGATGAACTGTCGTCTCGAGAAAAGTTGTGTCTGGTCGACTCCAATGGTGACGAGTCCCGTCGAGGAATGTCGGGCAAGGTCGACCAGAGTGTTGTCAAGTTGAAAGTCGAGATGAGCTGAGTAGCGTCGAACGACGATGAGTCGAGTCGAGCCGGGTCGAGCCGGGTCAAGTCGAGCAGAATCAGGCGATGAAGCGTCGTGTCTAGAAAAGTTGTGTCTGGTCGACTCCAATGGTGACAAATCCCGTCGAGGAATGTCGGGCGGAGTCGACCGGAGTGTTGTCAAGTTGAAAGTCGAGATGAGCTGAGTAGCGTCGAACAACGATGAGTCGAGTGGAGTCGGGTCGAGTCGAGCAGAATCAGGAGATGAAGCGTCGTGTCGAGAAAAGTGGTGTCTGGTCGACTCCAATGGTGACGAGTCCCGTAGAGGAATGTCGGGTGGAGTCGACTGGAGTTTAGTGAAGTTGAAAGTCGAGCTGAGCAGAGTAGCATCGAACTGTGATAAGTCGAGTCGAGCCGGGTCAAGTTGGGTCGAGTAGAGCAGAATCAGGCGATGAAGCGTCGTATCGAGAAAAGTTGTGTCTGGTCGACTCCAATGGTAACGAGTCCCGTCGAGGAATGTCGGGTGGAGTCGACCAGAGTGTTGTCAAGTTGAATGTCGAGATGAGCTGAGTAGTGTCGAACGGCGATGAGTCGAGTGGAGCCGGGTCGAGGCGGGTCGATTCGAGCAGAATCAGGCGATGAAGCGTTGTGTCGAGAAAAGTTGTGTCTGGTCGACTCCAATGGTGACGAGTCCCGTCGAGGAATGTCGGGCGGAGTCGACCGGAGTGTTGTCAAGTTGAAAGTCGAGATGAGCTAAGTAGCGTCGAACGGCGACGAGTCGAGTCGAGGCGGGTTGAGACGAGTAGAATCAGGCGATGAAGTGTCATGTCGAGAAAAGTTGTGTCTGGTCGACTCCAATGGTGACGAGTCCCGTCATGGAAAGTCGGGCGGAGTCGACCGGAGTTTAGTGAAGTAGAAAGTCGAGCTGAGCAGAGTAGCATCGAACTGTGATAAGTCGAGTCGAGGCGGGTCAAGTTGGGTCGAGTAGAGCAGAATCAGGCGATGAAGCGTCGTATCGAGAAAAGTTGTGTCTAGTCGACTCCAATGGTGACGAGTCCCGTTGAGGAATGTCGGGCGGAGTCGACCAGAGTGTTGCCAAGTTGAATGTCGAGATGAGCTGAGTAGAGTCGAACGGCGATGAGTCGAGTGGAGCCCGGTCGCGGCGGGTCGAGTCGAGCAGAATCAGGCAATGAAGAGTCGTGTTGAGAAAAGTTGTGCCTGGTCGACTCCAATGGTGACGAGTCCCGTCGAGGAATGTCGGGCGGAGTCGACCGGAGTGTTGTCATGTTGAAAGTCGAGATGAGCTGAGTAGTGTCGAACGGCGATGAGTTGAGTCGGGCCGGGTCGAGTCGAGCAGAATTAGGCAATGAAGCGTCGTGTCGAGAAAAGTTGTGTGTGGTCGACTCCAATGGTGACGAGTCCCGTCGAGGAATGTCGGGCGGAGTCGACCGGAGTGTTTTCAAGCTGAAAGTCGAGATGAGCTGAGTAGCGTCAAACAGCGATGAGTCGAGTCGAGCCGGGTCGAGGCGGGTCGAGTCGAGCAGAATCAGGCGATTAAGCGTCGTGTCGAGAAAAGTTGTGTCTGGTCGACTCCAATGGTGACGAGTCCCGTCGAGGAATGTCGGGCGGAGTCGACCAGAGTGTTGTCAAGTTGAATGTCGAGATGAGCTGAGTAGCGTCGAACAACGATGAGTCGAGTGGAGCCGGGTCGAGGCGGGTCGAGTCGAGCAGAATCAGGAAATGAAGCGTCGTGTCGAGAAAAGTTGTGTCTGGTCGACTCCAATGGTGACGAGTCCCGTCGAGGACTGTCGGGCGGAGTCGACCGGAGTGTTGTCAAGTTGAAAGTCGAGATGAGCTGAGTAGCGTCGAACGGCGATGAGTCGAGTCGAGCCGGGTCTAGTCGAGCAGAATTAGGCAATGGAGCGTCGTGTCGAGAAAAGTTGTGTCTGGTCGACTCCAATGGTGACGAATCCCGTCGAGGAATGTCGGGCGGAGTCGACCGGAGTGTTGTCAAGTTGAAAGTCGAGATGAGGTGAGTAGCGTCGAACGGCGATGAGTCGAGTGGAGTCGGGTCGAGTCGAGCAGAATCAGGCGATGAAGCGTTGTGTCGAGAAAAGTTGTGTCTGGTCGACTCCAATGGTGACGAGTCCCGTCGAGGAATGTCGGGCGGAGTCGACCAGAGTGTTGTCAAGTTGAAAGTCGAGATGAGGTGAGTAGCGTCGAACGGCGATGAGTCGAGTGGAGTCGGGTCGAGTCGAGCAGAATCAGGCGATGAAGCGTTGTGTCGAGAAAAGTTGTGTCTGGTCGACTCCAATGGTGACGAGTCCCGTCGAGGAATGTCGGGCGGAGTCGACAGGAGTGTTGTCAAGTTGAAAGCCGAGATGAGCTGAGTAGCGTCGAACGGCGATGAGTCGAGTCGAGCCGGGTCGAGGAGGGTCGAGTCGAGAAGAATCAGGCGATGAAGCGTCGTGTCGAGAAAAGATGTGTCTGGTGGACTCCAATGGTGACGAGTCCCGTCGAGGAATGTCGGGCGGAGTCGACCAGAGTGTTGTCAAGTTGAATGTCGAGATGAGCTGAGTAGCGTCGAACGACGATGAGTCGAGTGGAGCCGGGACGAGGCTGGTCGAGTCGAGCAGAATCAGGCGATGAACCGTCGTCTCGAGAAAAGTTGTGTCTGGTCGACTCCAATGGTGACGAGTCCCGTCGAGGAATGTCGGGCAGAGTCGACCGGAGTGTTGTCAAGTTGAAAGTCGAGATGAGCTGAGTAGCGTCGAACGACGATGAGTCGAGTCGAGCCGGGTCGAGCCGGGTCAAGTCGAGCAGAATCAGGCGATGAAGCGTCGTGTCTAGAAAAGTTGTGTCTGGTCGACTCCAATGGTGACAAATCCCGTCGAGGAATGTCGGGCGGAGTCGACCGGAGTGTTGTCAAGTTGAAAGTCGAGATGAGCTGAGTAGCGTCGAACGGCGATGAGTCGAGTGGAGTCGGGTCGAGTCGAGCAGAATCAGGAGATGAAGCGTCGTGTCGAGAAAAGTGGTGTCTGGTCGACTCCAATGGTGACGAGTCCCGTAGAGGAATGTCGGGCGGAGTCGACTGGAGTTTAGTGAAGTTGAAAGTCGAGCTGAGCAGAGTAGCATCGAACTGTGATAAGTCGAGTCGAGCCGGGTCAAGGTGGGTCGAGTAGAGCAGAATCAGGCGATGAAGCGTCGTATCGAGAAAAGTTGTGTCTGGTCGACTCCAATGGTAACCAGTCCCGTCGAGGAATGTCGGGCGGAGTCGACCAGAGTGTTGTCAAGTTGAATGTCGAGATGAGCTGAGTAGTGTCGAACGGCGATGAGTCGAGTGGAGCCGGGTCGAGCCGGGTCGATTCGAGCAGAATCAGGCAATGAAGCGTCGTGTCGAGAAAAGTTCTGTCTGGTCGACTCCAATGGTGACGAGTCCCGTCGAGGAATGTCGGGTGGAGTCGACTGGAGTGTTGTCAAGTTGAAAGTCGAGATGAGCTGAGTAGCGTCGAACAGCGATGAGTCGAGTCGAGCCGGGTCGAGTCGAGCAGAATTAGGCAATGAAGCGTCGTGTCGAGAAAAGTTTTGTCTGGTCGACTCCAATGGTGACGAATCCCGTCGAGGAATGTCGGGCGGAGTCGACCAGAGTGTTGCCAAGTTGAATGTCGAGATGAGCTGAGTAGCGTCGAACGGCGATGAGTCGAGTGGAGCCGGGTCGAGGGGGGTCGAGTCGAGCAGAATCAGGCGATGAAGCGTCGTGTCGAGAAAAGTTGTGTCTGGTCGACTCCAATGGTGACGAGTCCCGTCGAGGAATGTCGGGCGGAGTCGACCGGAGTGTTGTCAAGTTGAAAGCCGAGATGAGCTGAGTAGCGTCGAACGGCGATGAGTCGAGTCGAGCCGGGTCGAGGAGGGTCGAGTCGAGAAGAATCAGGCGATGAAGCGTCGTGTCGAGAAAAGATGTGTCTGGTGGACTCCAATGGTGACGAGTCCCGTCGAGGAATGTCGGGCGGAGTCGACCGGAGTGTTGTCAAGTTGAAAGTCGAGATGAGCTGAGTAGCGTCGAACGGCGATGAGTCGAGTGGAGTCGGGTCGAGTCGAGCAGAATCAGGCGATGAAGCGTTGTGTCGAGAAAAGTTGTGTCTGGTCGACTCCAATGGTGACGAGTCCCGTCGAGGAATGTCGGGCGGAGTCGACCGAAGTGTTGTCAAGTTGAAAGTCGAGATGAGCTGACTAGCGTCGAACGGCGATGAGTCGAGTCGAGTCGGGTCGAGTCGAGCAGAATTAGGCAATGAAGCGTCGTGTCGAGAAAAGTTTTGTCTGGTCGACTCCAATGGTGACGAATCCCGTCGAGGAATGTCGGGCGGAGTCGACCGGAGTGTTGTCAAGTTGAAAGTCGAGATGAGCTGAGTAGCGTCGAACGGCGATGAGTCGAGTGGAGTCGGGTCGAGTCGAGCAGAATCAGGCGATGAAGCGTTGTGTCGAGAAAAGTTGTGTCTGGTCGACTCCAATGGTGACGAGTCCCGTCGAGGAATGTCGGGCGGAGTCGACCGAAGTGTTGTCAAGTTGAAAGTCGAGATGAGCTGAGTAGCGTCGAACGGCGATGAGTCGAGTAGAGTCGGGTCGAGGCGGGTCGAGTCGAGCAGAATCAGGCGATGAAGCGTTGTGTCGAGAAAAGTTGTGTGTGGTCGACTCCAATGGTGACGAGTCCCGTCGAGGAATGTCGGGCGGAGTCGACCGGAGTGTTTTCAAGCTGAAAGTCGAGATGAGCTGAGTAGCGTCAAACAGCGATGAGTCGAGTCGAGCCGGGTCGAGGCGGGTCGAGTCGAGCAGAATCAGGCGATTAAGCGTCGTGTCGAGAAAAGTTGTGTCTGGTCGACTCCAATGGTGACAAGTCCCGTCGAGGAATGTCGGGCGGAGTCGACTGGAGTTTAGTGAAGTTGAAAGTCGAGCTGAGCAGAGTAGCATCGAACTGTGATAAGTCGAGTCGAGCCGGGTCAAGGTGGGTCGAGTAGAGCAGAATCAGGCGATGAAGCGTCGTATCGAGAAAAGTTGTGTCTGGTCGACTCCAATGGTAACCAGTCCCGTCGAGGAATGTCGGGCGGAGTCGACCAGAGTGTTGTCAAGTTGAATGTCGAGATGAGCTGAGTAGCGTCGAACAACGATGAGTCGAGTGGAGCCGGGTCGAGGCGGGTCGAGTCGAGCAGAATCAGGAAATGAAGCGTCGTGTCGAGAAAAGTTGTGTCTGGTCGACTCCAATGGTGACGAGTCCCGTCGAGGACTGTCGGGCGGAGTCGACCGGAGTGTTGTCAAGTTGAAAGTCGAGATGAGCTGAGTAGCGTCGAACGGCGATGAGTCGAGTCGAGCCGGGTCTAGTCGAGCAGAATTAGGCAATGGAGCGTCGTGTCGAGAAAAGTTGTGTCTGGTCGACTCCAATGGTGACGAATCCCGTCGAGGAATGTCGGGCGGAGTCGACCGGAGTGTTGTCAAGTTGAAAGTCGAGATGAGGTGAGTAGCGTCGAACGGCGATGAGTCGAGTGGAGTCGGGTCGAGTCGAGCAGAATCAGGCGATGAAGCGTCGTGTCGAGAAAAGATGTGTCTGGTGGACTCCAATGGTGACGAGTCCCGTCGAGGAATGTCGGGCGGAGTCGACCAGAGTGTGCTCAAGTTGAATGTCGAGATGAGCTGAGTAGCGTCGAACGCCGATGAGTCGAGTGGAGCCGGGACGAGGCTGGTCGAGTCGAGCAGAATCAGGCGATGAACCGTCGTCTCGAGAAAACTTGTGTCTGGTCGACTCCAATGGTGACGAGTCCCGTCGAGGAATGTCGGGCAGAGTCGACCGGAGTGTTGTCAAGTTGAAAGTCGAGATGAGCTGAGTAGCGTCGAACAACGATGAGTCGAGTGGAGTCGGGTCGAGTCGAGCAGAATCAGGAGATGAAGCGTCGTGTCGAGAAAAGTGGTGTCTGGTCGACTCCAATGGTGACGAGTCCCGTAGAGGAATGTCGGGCGGAGTCGACTGGAGTTTAGTGAAGTTGAAAGTCGAGCTGAGCAGAGTAGCATCGAACTGTGATAAGTCGAGTCGAGCCGGGTCAAGTTGGGTCGAGTAGAGCAGAATCAGGCGATGAAGCGTCATATCGAGAAAAGTTGTGTCTGGTCGACTCCAATGGTAACGAGTCCCGTCGAGGAATGTCGGGCGGAGTCGACCAGAGTGTTGTCAAGTTGAATGTCGAGATGAGCTGAGTAGTGTCGAACGGCGATGAGTCGAGTGGAGCCGGGTCGAGGCGGGTCGATTCGAGCAGAATCAGGCGATGAAGCGTTGTGTCGAGAAAAGTTGTGTCTGGTCGACTCCAATGGTGACGAGTACCGTCGAGGAATGTCGGGCGGAGTCGACCGGAGTGTTGTCAAGTTGAAAGTCGAGATGAGCTAAGTAGCGTCGAACGGCGACGAGTCGAGTCGAGCCGGGTCGAGGCGGGTTGAGACGAGTAGAATCAGGCGATGAAGTGTCATGTCGAGAAAAGTTGTGTCTGGTCGACTCCAATGGTGACGAGTCCCGTCATGGAAAGTCGGGCGGAGTCGACCGGAGTTTAGTGAAGTAGAAAGTCGAGCTGAGCAGAGTAGCATCGAACTGTGATAAGTCGAGTCGAGGCGGGTCAAGTTGGGTCGAGTAGAGCAGAATCAGGCGATGAAGCGTCGTATCGAGAAAAGTTGTGTCTAGTCGACTCCAATGGTGACGAGTCCCGTCGAGGAATGTCGGGCGGAGTCGACCAGAGTGTTGCCAAGTTGAATGTCGAGATGAGCTGAGTAGAGTCGAACGGCGATGAGTCGAGTGGAGCCCGGTCGAGGCGGGTCGAGTCGAGCAGAATCAGGCAATGAAGAGTCGTGTCGAGAAAAGTTGTGCCTGGTCGACTCCAATGGTGACGAGTCCCGTCGAGGAATGTCGGGCGGAGTCGACCGGAGTGTTGTCATGTTGAAAGTCGAGATGAGCTGAGTAGTGTCGAACGGCGATGAGTTGAGTCGGGTCGGGTCGAGTCGAGCAGAATTAGGCAATGAAGCGTCGTGTCGAGAAAAGTTGTCTGTGGTCGACTCCAATGGTGACGAGTCCCGTCGAGGAATGTCGGGCGGAGTCGACCGGAGTGTTTTCAAGCTGAAAGTCGAGATGAGCTGAGTAGCGTCAAACAGCGATGAGTCGAGTCGAGCCGGGTCGAGGCGGGTCGAGTCGAGCAGAATCAGGCGATTAAGCGTCGTGTCGAGAAAAGTTTTGTCTGGTCGACTCCAATGGTGACGAGTCCCGTCGAGGAATGTCGGGCGGAGTCGACCAGAGTGTTGTCAAGTTGAATGTCGAGATGAGCTGAGTAGCGTCGAACAACGATGAGTCGAGTGGAGCCGGGTCGAGGCGGGTCGAGTCGAGCAGAATCAGGAAATGAAGCGTCGTGTCGAGAAAAGTTGTGTCTGGTCGACTCCAATGGTGACGAGTCCCGTCGAGGACTGTCGGGCGGAGTCGACCGGAGTGTTGTCAAGTTGAAAGTCGAGATGAGCTGAGTAGCGTCGAACGGCGATGAGTCGAGTCGAGCCGGGTCTAGTCGAGCAGAATTAGGCAATGGAGCGTCGTGTCGAGAAAAGTTGTGTCTGGTCGACTCCAATGGTGACGAATCCCGTCGAGGAATGTCGGGCGGAGTCGACCGGAGTGTTGTCAAGTTGAAAGTCGAGATGAGGTGAGTAGCGTCGAACGGCGATGAGTCGAGTGGAGTCGGGTCGAGTCGAGCAGAATCAGGCGATGAAGCGTTGTGTCGAGAAAAGTTGTGTCTGGTCGACTCCAATGGTGACGAGTCCCGTCGAGGAATGTCGGGCGGAGTCGACCAGAGTGTTGTCAAGTTGAATGTCGAGATGAGCTGAGTAGCGTCGAACGGCGATGAGTCGAGTGGAGCCGGGTCGAGGGGGGTCGAGTCGAGCAGAATCAGGCGATGAAGCGTCGTGTCGAGAAAAGTTGTGTCTGGTCGACTCCAATGGTGACGAGTCCCGTCGAGGAATGTCGGGCGGAGTCGACCGGAGTGTTGTCAAGTTGAAAACCGAGATGAGCTGAGTAGCGTCGAACGGCGATGAGTCGAGTCGAGCCGGGTCGAGGAGGGTCGAGTCGAGAAGAATCAGGCGATGAAGCGTCGTGTCGAGAAAAGATGTGTCTGGTGGACTCCAATGGTGACGAGTCCCGTCGAGGAATGTCGGGCGGAGTCGACCAGAGTGTTGTCAAGTTGAATGTCGAGATGAGCTGAGTAGCGTCGAACGGCGATGAGTCGAGTGGAGCCGGGACGAGGCTGGTCGAGTCGAGCAGAATCAGGCGATGAACCGTCGTCTCGAGAAAAGTTGTGTCTGGTCGACTCCAACGGTGACGAGTCCCGTCGAGGAATGTCGGGCAGAGTCGACCGGAGTGTTGTCAAGTTGAAAGTCGAGATGAGCTGAGTAGCGTCGAACGACGATGAGTCGAGTCGAGCCGGGTCGAGCCGGGTCAAGTCGAGCAGAATCAGGCGATGAAGGGTCGTGTCTAGAAAAGTTGTGTCTGGTCGACTCCAATGGTGACAAATCCCGTCGAGGAATGTCGGGCGGAGTCGACCGGAGTGTTGTCAAGTTGAAAGTCGAGATGAGCTGAGTAGCGTCGAACGGCGATGAGTCGAGTGGAGTCGGGTCGAGTCGAGCAGAATCAGGAGATGAAGCGTCGTGTCGAGAAAAGTGGTGTCTGGTCGACTCCAATGGTGACGAGTCCCGTCGAGGAATGTCGGGCGGAGTCGACCAGAGTGTTGTCAAGTTGAATGTCGAGATGAGCTGAGTAGCGTCGAACGGCGATGAGTCGAGTGGAGCCGGGTCGAGGGGGGTCGAGTCGAGCAGAATCAGGCGATGAAGCGTCGTGTCGAGAAAAGTTGTGTCTGGTCGACTCCAATGGTGACGAGTCCCGTCGAGGAATGTCGGGCGGAGTCGACCGGAGTGTTGTCAAGTTGAAAACCGAGATGAGCTGAGTAGCGTCGAACGGCGATGAGTCGAGTCGAGCCGGGTCGAGGAGGGTCGAGTCGAGAAGAATCAGGCGATGAAGCGTCGTGTCGAGAAAAGATGTGTCTGGTGGACTCCAATGGTGACGAGTCCCGTCGAGGAATGTCGGGCGGAGTCGACCAGAGTGTTGTCAAGTTGAATGTCGAGATGAGCTGAGTAGCGTCGAACGGCGATGAGTCGAGTGGAGCCGGGACGAGGCTGGTCGAGTCGAGCAGAATCAGGCGATGAACCGTCGTCTCGAGAAAAGTTGTGTCTGGTCGACTCCAACGGTGACGAGTCCCGTCGAGGAATGTCGGGCAGAGTCGACCGGAGTGTTGTCAAGTTGAAAGTCGAGATGAGCTGAGTAGCGTCGAACGACGATGAGTCGAGTCGAGCCGGGTCGAGCCGGGTCAAGTCGAGCAGAATCAGGCGATGAAGGGTCGTGTCTAGAAAAGTTGTGTCTGGTCGACTCCAATGGTGACAAATCCCGTCGAGGAATGTCGGGCGGAGTCGACCGGAGTGTTGTCAAGTTGAAAGTCGAGATGAGCTGAGTAGCGTCGAACGGCGATGAGTCGAGTGGAGTCGGGTCGAGTCGAGCAGAATCAGGAGATGAAGCGTCGTGTCGAGAAAAGTGGTGTCTGGTCGACTCCAATGGTGACGAGTCCCGTAGAGGAATGTCGGGCGGAGTCGACTGGAGTTTAGTGAAGTTGAAAGTCGAGCTGAGCAGAGTAGCATCGAACTGTGATAAGTCGAGTCGAGCCGGGTCAAGTTGGGTCGAGTAGAGCAGAATCAGGCGATGAAGCGTCGTATCGAGAAAAGTTGTGTCTGGTCGACTCCAATGGTAACGAGTCCCGTCGAGGAATGTCGGGCGGAGTCGACCAGAGTGTTGTCAAGTTGAATGTCGAGATGAGCTGAGTAGTGTCGAACGGCGATGAGTCGAGTGGAGCCGGGTCGAGCCGGGTCGATTCGAGCAGAATCAGGCAATGAAGCGTCGTGTCGAGAAAAGTTCTGTCTGGTCGACTCCAATGGTGACGAGTCCCGTCGAGGAATGTCGGGCGGAGTCGACCGGAGTGTTGTCAAGTTGAAAGTCGAGATGAGCTAAGTAGCGTCGAACGGCGACGAGTCGAGTCGAGCCGGGTCGAGGCGGGTTGAGACGAGTAGAATCAGGCGATGAAGTGTCATGTCGAGAAAAGTTGTGTCTGGTCGACTCCAATGGTGACGAGTCCCGTCATGGAAAGTCGGGCGGAGTCGACCGGAGTTTAGTGAAGTAGAAAGTCGAGCTGAGCAGAGTAGCATCGAACTGTGATAAGTCGAGTCGAGGCGGGTCAAGTTGGGTCGAGTAGAGCAGAATCAGGCGATGAAGCGTCGTATCGAGAAAAGTTGTGTCTAGTCGACTCCAATGGTGACGAGTCCCGTCGAGGAATGTCGGGCGGAGTCGACCAGAGTGTTGCCAAGTTGAATGTCGAGATGAGCTGAGTAGAGTCGAACGGCGATGAGTCGAGTGGAGCCCGGTCGAGGCGGGTCGAGTCGAGCAGAATCAGGCAATGAAGAGTCGTGTCGAGAAAAGTTGTGCCTGGTCGACTCCAATGGTGACGAGTCCCGTCGAGGAATGTCGGGCGGAGTCGACCGGAGTGTTGTCATGTTGAAAGTCGAGATGAGCTGAGTAGTGTCGAACGGCGATGAGTTGATTCGGGCCGGGTCGAGTCGAGCAGAATTAGGCAATGAAGCGTCGTGTCGAGAAAAGTTGTGTGTGGTCGACTCCAATGGTGACGAGTCCCGTCGAGGAATGTCGGGCGGAGTCGACCGGAGTGTTTTCAAGCTTAAAGTCGAGATGAGCTGAGTAGCGTCAAACAGCGATGAGTCGAGTCGAGCCGGGTCGAGGCGGGTCGAGTCGAGCAGAATCAGGCGATTAAGCGTCGTGTCGAGAAAAGTTGTGTCTGGTCGACTCCAATGGTGACGAGTCCCGTCGAGGAATGTCGGGCGGAGTCGACCAGAGTGTTGTCAAGTTGAATGTCGAGATGAGCTGAGTAGCGTCGAACAACGATGAGTCGAGTGGAGCCGGGTCGAGGCGGGTCGAGTCGAGCAGAATCAGGAAATGAAGCGTCGTGTCGAGAAAAGTTGTGTCTGGTCGACTCCAATGGTGACGAGTCCCGTCGAGGACTGTCGGGCGGAGTCGACCGGAGTGTTGTCAAGTTGAAAGTCGAGATGAGCTGAGTAGCGTCGAACGGCGATGAGTCGAGTCGAGCAGGGTCTAGTCGAGCAGAATTAGGCAATGGAGCGTCGTGTCGAGAAAAGTTGTGTCTGGTCGACTCCAATGGTGACGAATCCCGTCGAGGAATGTCGGGCGGAGTCGACCGGAGTGTTGTCAAGTTGAAAGTCGAGATGAGGTGAGTAGCGTCGAACGGCGATGAGTCGAGTGGAGTCGGGTCGAGTCGAGCAGAATCAGGCGATGAAGCGTTGTGTCGAGAAAAGTTGTGTCTGGTCGACTCCAATGGTGACGAGTCCCGTCGAGGAATGTCGGGCGGAGTCGACCAGAGTGTTGTCAAGTTGAATGTCGAGATGAGCTAAGTAGCGTCGAACGGCGATGAGTCGAGTGGAGCCGGGTCGAGGGGGGTCGAGTCGAGCAGAATCAGGCGATGAAGCGTCGTGTCGAGAAAAGTTGTGTCTGGTCGACTCCAATGGTGACGAGTCCCGTCGAGGAATGTCGGGCGGAGTCGACAGGAGTGTTGTCAAGTTGAAAGCCGAGATGAGCTGAGTAGCGTCGAACGGCGATGAGTCGAGTCGAGCCGGGTCGAGGAGGGTCGAGTCGAGAAGAATCAGGCTATGAAGCGTCGTGTCGAGAAAAGATGTGTCTGGTGGACTCCAATGGTGGCGAGTCCCGTCGAGGAATGTCGGGCGGAGTCGACCAGAGTGTTGTCAAGTTGAATGTCGAGATGAGCTGAGTAGCGTCGAACGGCGATGAGTCGAGTGGAGCCGGGACGAGGCTGGTCGAGTCGAGCAGAATCAGGCGATGAACCGTCGTCTCGAGAAAAGTTGTGTCTGGTCGACTCCAATGGTGACGAGTCCCGTCGAGGAATGTCGGACAGAGTCGACCGGAGTGTTGTCAAGTTGAAAGTCGAGATGAGCTGAGTAGCGTCGAACGACGATGAGTCGAGTCGAGCCGGGTCGAGCCGGGTCAAGTCGAGCAGAATCAGGCGATGAAGCGTCGTGTCTAGAAAAGTTGAGTCTGGTCGACTCCAATGGTGACAAATCCCGTCGAGGAATGTCGGGCGGAGTCGACCGGAGTGTTGTCAAGTTGAAAGTCGAGATGAGCTGAGTAGCGTCGAACGGCGATGAGTCGAGTGGAGTCGGGTCGAGTCGAGCAGAATCAGGAGATGAAGCGTCGTGTCGAGAAAAGTGGTGTCTGGTCGACTCCAATGGTGACGAGTCCCGTAGAGGAATGTCGGGCGGAGTCGACTGGAGTTTAGTGAAGTTGAAAGTCGAGCTGAGCAGAGTAGCATCGAACTGTGATAAGTCGAGTCGAGCCGGGTCAAGTTGGGTCGAGTAGAGCAGAATCAGGCGATGAAGCGTCGTATCGAGAAAAGTTGTGTCTGGTCGACTCCAATGGTAACCAGTCCCGTCGAGGAATGTCGGGCGGAGTCGACCAGAGTGTTGTCAAGTTGAATGTCGAGATGAGCTGAGTAGTGTCGAACGGCGATGAGTCGAGTGGAGCCGGGTCGAGCCGGGTCGATTCGAGCAGAATCAGGCAATGAAGCGTCGTGTCGAGAAAAGTTCTGTCTGGTCGACTCCAATGGTGACGAGTCCCGTCGAGGAATGTCGGGCGGAGTCGACCGGAGTGTTGTCAAGTTGAAAGTCGAGATGAGCTAAGTAGCGTCGAACGGCGACGAGTCGAGTCGAGCCGGGTCGAGGCGGGTTGAGACGAGTAGAATCAGGCGATGAAGTGTCATGTCGAGAAAAGTTGTGTCTGGTCGACTCCAATGGTGACGAGTCCCGTCATGGAAAGTCGGGCGGAGTCGACCGGAGTTTAGTGAAGTAGAAAGTCGAGCTGAGCAGAGTAGCATCGAACTGTGATAAGTCGAGTCGAGGCGGGTCAAGTTGGGTCGAGTAGAGCAGAATCAGGCGATGAAGCGTCGTATCGAGAAAAGTTGTGTCTAGTCGACTCCAATGGTGACGAGTCCCGTCGAGGAATGTCGGGCGGAGTCGACCAGAGTGTTGCCAAGTTGAATGTCGAGATGAGCTGAGTAGAGTCGAACGGCGATGAGTCGAGTGGAGCCCGGTCGAGGCGGGTCGAGTCGAGCAGAATCAGGCAATGAAGAGTCGTGTCGAGAAAAGTTGTGCCTGGTCGACTCCAATGGTGACGAGTCCCGTCGAGGAATGTCGGGCGGAGTCGACCGGAGTGTTGTCATGTTGAAAGTCGAGATGAGCTGAGTAGTGTCGAACGGCGATGAGTTGATTCGGGCCGGGTCGAGTCGAGCAGAATTAGGCAATGAAGCGTCGTGTCGAGAAAAGTTGTGTGTGGTCGACTCCAATGGTGACGAGTCCCGTCGAGGAATGTCGGGCGGAGTCGACCGGAGTGTTTTCAAGCTGAAAGTCGAGATGAGCTGAGTAGCGTCAAACAGCGATGAGTCGAGTCGAGCCGGGTCGAGGCGGGTCGAGTCGAGCAGAATCAGGCGATTAAGCGTCGTGTCGAGAAAAGTTGTGTCTGGTCGACTCCAATGGTGACGAGTCCCGTCGAGGAATGTCGGGCGGAGTCGACCAGAGTGTTGTCAAGTTGAATGTCGAGATGAGCTGAGTAGCGTCGAACAACGATGAGTCGAGTGGAGCCGGGTCGAGGCGGGTCGAGTCGAGCAGAATCAGGAAATGAAGCGTCGTGTCGAGAAAAGTTGTGTCTGGTCGACTCCAATGGTGACGAGTCCCGTCGAGGACTGTCGGGCGGAGTCGACCGGAGTGTTGTCAAGTTGAAAGTCGAGATGAGCTGAGTAGCGTCGAACGGCAATGAGTCGAGTCGAGCAGGGTCTAGTCGAGCAGAATTAGGCAATGGAGCGTCGTGTCGAGAAAAGTTGTGTCTGGTCGACTCCAATGGTGACGAATCCCGTCGAGGAATGTCGGGCGGAGTCGACCGGAGTGTTGTCAAGTTGAAAGTCGAGATGAGGTGAGTAGCGTCGAACGGCGATGAGTCGAGTGGAGTCGGGTCGAGTCGAGCAGAATCAGGCGATGAAGCGTTGTGTCGAGAAAAGTTGTGTCTGGTCGACTCCAATGGTGACGAGTCCCGTCGAGGAATGTCGGGCGGAGTCGACCAGAGTGTTGTCAAGTTGAATGTCGAGATGAGCTAAGTAGCGTCGAACGGCGATGAGTCGAGTGGAGCCGGGTCGAGGGGGGTCGAGTCGAGCAGAATCAGGCGATGAAGCGTCGTGTCGAGAAAAGTTGTGTCTGGTCGACTCCAATGGTGACGAGTCCCGTCGAGGAATGTCGGGCGGAGTCGACAGGAGTGTTGTCAAGTTGAAAGCCGAGATGAGCTGAGTAGCGTCGAACGGCGATGAGTCG
This sequence comes from Canavalia gladiata, assembly GCA_037954105.1. Lineage (NCBI taxonomy): Eukaryota > Viridiplantae > Streptophyta > Magnoliopsida > Fabales > Fabaceae > Canavalia > Canavalia gladiata. The sequence continues at coordinate 26,348,482 of CM075661.1, read as the reverse complement.
AGTCGAGCCGGGTCGAGGAGGGTCGAGTCGAGAAGAATCAGGCTATGAAGCGTCGTGTCGAGAAAAGATGTGTCTGGTGGACTCCAATGGTGGCGAGTCCCGTCGAGGAATGTCGGGCGGAGTCGACCAGAGTGTTGTCAAGTTGAATGTCGAGATGAGCTGAGTAGCGTCGAACGACGATGAGTCGAGTGGAGCCGGGACGAGGCTGGTCGAGTCGAGCAGAATCAGGCGATGAACCGTCGTCTCGAGAAAAGTTGTGTCTGGTCGACTCCAATGGTGACGAGTCCCGTCGAGGAATGTCGGGCAGAGTCGACCGGAGTGTTGTCAAGTTGAAAGTCGAGATGAGCTGAGTAGCGTCGAACGACGATGAGTCGAGTCGAGCCGGGTCGAGCCGGGTCAAGTCGAGCAGAATCAGGCGATGAAGCGTCGTGTCTAGAAAAGTTGAGTCTGGTCGACTCCAATGGTGACAAATCCCGTCGAGGAATGTCGGGCGGAGTCGACCGGAGTGTTGTCAAGTTGAAAGTCGAGATGAGCTGAGTAGCGTCGAACGGCGATGAGTCGAGTGGAGTCGGGTCGAGTCGAGCAGAATCAGGAGATGAAGCGTCGTGTCGAGAAAAGTGGTGTCTGGTCGACTCCAATGGTGACGAGTCCCGTAGAGGAATGTCGGGCGGAGTCGACTGGAGTTTAGTGAAGTTGAAAGTCGAGCTGAGCAGAGTAGCATCGAACTGTGATAAGTCGAGTCGAGCCGGGTCAAGTTGGGTCGAGTAGAGCAGAATCAGGCGATGAAGCGTCGTATCGAGAAAAGTTGTGTCTGGTCGACTCCAATGGTAACCAGTCCCGTCGAGGAATGTCGGGCGGAGTCGACCAGAGTGTTGTCAAGTTGAATGTCGAGATGAGCTGAGTAGTGTCGAACGGCGATGAGTCGAGTGGAGCCGGGTCGAGCCGGGTCGATTCGAGCAGAATCAGGCAATGAAGCGTCGTGTCGAGAAAAGTTCTGTCTGGTCGACTCCAATGGTGACGAGTCCCGTCGAGGAATGTCGGGCGGAGTCGACCGGAGTGTTGTCAAGTTGAAAGTCGAGATGAGCTAAGTAGCGTCGAACGGCGACGAGTCGAGTCGAGCCGGGTCGAGGCGGGTTGAGACGAGTAGAATCAGGCGATGAAGTGTCATGTCGAGAAAAGTTGTGTCTGGTCGACTCCAATGGTGACGAGTCCCGTCATGGAAAGTCGGGCGGAGTCGACCGGAGTTTAGTGAAGTAGAAAGTCGAGCTGAGCAGAGTAGCATCGAACTGTGATAAGTCGAGTCGAGGCGGGTCAAGTTGGGTCGAGTAGAGCAGAATCAGGCGATGAAGCGTCGTATCGAGAAAAGTTGTGTCTAGTCGACTCCAATGGTGACGAGTCCCGTCGAGGAATGTCGGGCGGAGTCGACCAGAGTGTTGCCAAGTTGAATGTCGAGATGAGCTGAGTAGAGTCGAACGGCGATGAGTCGAGTGGAGCCCGGTCGAGGCGGGTCGAGTCGAGCAGAATCAGGCAATGAAGAGTCGTGTCGAGAAAAGTTGTGCCTGGTCGACTCCAATGGTGACGAGTCCCGTCGAGGAATGTCGGGCGGAGTCGACCGGAGTGTTGTCATGTTGAAAGTCGAGATGAGCTGAGTAGTGTCGAACGGCGATGAGTTGATTCGGGCCGGGTCGAGTCGAGCAGAATTAGGCAATGAAGCGTCGTGTCGAGAAAAGTTGTGTGTGGTCGACTCCAATGGTGACGAGTCCCGTCGAGGAATGTCGGGCGGAGTCGACCGGAGTGTTTTCAAGCTGAAAGTCGAGATGAGCTGAGTAGCGTCAAACAGCGATGAGTCGAGTCGAGCCGGGTCGAGGCGGGTCGAGTCGAGCAGAATCAGGCGATTAAGCGTCGTGTCGAGAAAAGTTGTGTCTGGTCGACTCCAATGGTGACGAGTCCCGTCGAGGAATGTCGGGCGGAGTCGACCAGAGTGTTGTCAAGTTGAATGTCGAGATGAGCTGAGTAGCGTCGAACAACGATGAGTCGAGTGGAGCCGGGTCGAGGCGGGTCGAGTCGAGCAGAATCAGGAAATGAAGCGTCGTGTCGAGAAAAGTTGTGTCTGGTCGACTCCAATGGTGACGAGTCCCGTCGAGGACTGTCGGGCGGAGTCGACCGGAGTGTTGTCAAGTTGAAAGTCGAGATGAGCTGAGTAGCGTCGAACGGCGATGAGTCGAGTCGAGCAGGGTCTAGTCGAGCAGAATTAGGCAATGGAGCGTCGTGTCGAGAAAAGTTGTGTCTGGTCGACTCCAATGGTGACGAATCCCGTCGAGGAATGTCGGGCGGAGTCGACCGGAGTGTTGTCAAGTTGAAAGTCGAGATGAGGTGAGTAGCGTCGAACGGCGATGAGTCGAGTGGAGTCGGGTCGAGTCGAGCAGAATCAGGCGATGAAGCGTTGTGTCGAGAAAAGTTGTGTCTGGTCGACTCCAATGGTGACGAGTCCCGTCGAGGAATGTCGGGCGGAGTCGACCAGAGTGTTGTCAAGTTGAATGTCGAGATGAGCTAAGTAGCGTCGAACGGCGATGAGTCGAGTGGAGCCGGGTCGAGGGGGGTCGAGTCGAGCAGAATCAGGCGATGAAGCGTCGTGTCGAGAAAAGTTGTGTCTGGTCGACTCCAATGGTGACGAGTCCCGTCGAGGAATGTCGGGCGGAGTCGACAGGAGTGTTGTCAAGTTGAAAGCCGAGATGAGCTGAGTAGCGTCGAACGGCGATGAGTCGAGTCGAGCCGGGTCGAGGAGGGTCGAGTCGAGAAGAATCAGGCTATGAAGCGTCGTGTCGAGAAAAGATGTGTCTGGTGGACTCCAATGGTGGCGAGTCCCGTCGAGGAATGTCGGGCGGAGTCGACCAGAGTGTTGTCAAGTTGAATGTCGAGATGAGCTGAGTAGCGTCGAACGGCGATGAGTCGAGTGGAGCCGGGACGAGGCTGGTCGAGTCGAGCAGAATCAGGCGATGAACCGTCGTCTCGAGAAAAGTTGTGTCTGGTCGACTCCAATGGTGACGAGTCCCGTCGAGGAATGTCGGGCAGAGTCGACCGGAGTGTTGTCAAGTTGAAAGTCGAGATGAGCTGAGTAGCGTCGAACGACGATGAGTCGAGTCGAGCCGGGTCGAGCCGGGTCAAGTCGAGCAGAATCAGGCGATGAAGCGTCGTGTCTAGAAAAGTTGAGTCTGGTCGACTCCAATGGTGACAAATCCCGTCGAGGAATGTCGGGCGGAGTCGACCGGAGTGTTGTCAAGTTGAAAGTCGAGATGAGCTGAGTAGCGTCGAACGGCGATGAGTCGAGTGGAGTCGGGTCGAGTCGAGCAGAATCAGGAGATGAAGCGTCGTGTCGAGAAAAGTGGTGTCTGGTCGACTCCAATGGTGACGAGTCCCGTAGAGGAATGTCGGGCGGAGTCGACTGGAGTTTAGTGAAGTTGAAAGTCGAGCTGAGCAGAGTAGCATCGAACTGTGATAAGTCGAGTCGAGCCGGGTCAAGTTGGGTCGAGTAGAGCAGAATCAGGCGATGAAGCGTCGTATCGAGAAAAGTTGTGTCTGGTCGACTCCAATGGTAACCAGTCCCGTCGAGGAATGTCGGGCGGAGTCGACCAGAGTGTTGTCAAGTTGAATGTCGAGATGAGCTGAGTAGTGTCGAACGGCGATGAGTCGAGTGGAGCCGGGTCGAGCCGGGTCGATTCGAGCAGAATCAGGCAATGAAGCGTCGTGTCGAGAAAAGTTCTGTCTGGTCGCCTCCAATGGTGACGAGTCCCGTCGAGGAATGTCGGGCGGAGTCGACCGGAGTGTTGTCAAGTTGAAAGTCGAGATGAGCTAAGTAGCGTCGAACGGCGACGAGTCGAGTCGAGCCGGGTCGAGGCGGGTTGAGACGAGTAGAATCAGGCGATGAAGTGTCATGTCGAGAAAAGTTGTGTCTGGTCGACTCCAATGGTGACGAGTCCCGTCATGGAAAGTCGGGCGGAGTCGACCGGAGTTTAGTGAAGTAGAAAGTCGAGCTGAGCAGAGTAGCATCGAACTGTGATAAGTCGAGTCGAGGCGGGTCAAGTTGGGTCGAGTAGAGCAGAATCAGGCGATGAAGCGTCGTATCGAGAAAAGTTGTGTCTAGTCGACTCCAATGGTGACGAGTCCCGTCGAGGAATGTCGGGCGGAGTCGACCAGAGTGTTGCCAAGTTGAATGTCGAGATGAGCTGAGTAGAGTCGAACGGCGATGAGTCGAGTGGAGCCCGGTCGAGGCGGGTCGAGTCGAGCAGAATCAGGCAATGAAGAGTCGTGTCGAGAAAAGTTGTGCCTGGTCGACTCCAATGGTGACGAGTCCCGTCGAGGAATGTCGGGCGGAGTCGACCGGAGTGTTGTCATGTTGAAAGTCGAGATGAGCTGAGTAGTGTCGAACGGCGATGAGTTGATTCGGGCCGGGTCGAGTCGAGCAGAATTAGGCAATGAAGCGTCGTGTCGAGAAAAGTTGTGTGTGGTCGACTCCAATGGTGACGAGTCCCGTCGAGGAATGTCGGGCGGAGTCGACCGGAGTGTTTTCAAGCTGAAAGTCGAGATGAGCTGAGTAGCGTCAAACAGCGATGAGTCGAGTCGAGCCGGGTCGAGGCGGGTCGAGTCGAGCAGAATCAGGCGATTAAGCGTCGTGTCGAGAAAAGTTGTGTCTGGTCGACTCCAATGGTGACGAGTCCCGTCGAGGAATGTCGGGCGGAGTCGACCAGAGTGTTGTCAAGTTGAATGTCGAGATGAGCTGAGTAGCGTCGAACAACGATGAGTCGAGTGGAGCCGGGTCGAGGCGGGTCGAGTCGAGCAGAATCAGGAAATGAAGCGTCGTGTCGAGAAAAGTTGTGTCTGGTCGACTCCAATGGTGACGAGTCCCGTCGAGGACTGTCGGGCGGAGTCGACCGGAGTGTTGTCAAGTTGAAAGTCGAGATGAGCTGAGTAGCGTCGAACGGCGATGAGTCGAGTCGAGCAGGGTCTAGTCGAGCAGAATTAGGCAATGGAGCGTCGTGTCGAGAAAAGTTGTGTCTGGTCGACTCCAATGGTGACGAATCCCGTCGAGGAATGTCGGGCGGAGTCGACCGGAGTGTTGTCAAGTTGAAAGTCGAGATGAGGTGAGTAGCGTCGAACGGCGATGAGTCGAGTGGAGTCGGGTCGAGTCGAGCAGAATCAGGCGATGAAGCGTTGTGTCGAGAAAAGTTGTGTCTGGTCGACTCCAATGGTGACGAGTCCCGTCGAGGAATGTCGGGCGGAGTCGACCAGAGTGTTGTCAAGTTGAATGTCGAGATGAGCTAAGTAGCGTCGAACGGCGATGAGTCGAGTGGAGCCGGGTCGAGGGGGGTCGAGTCGAGCAGAATCAGGCGATGAAGCGTCGTGTCGAGAAAAGTTGTGTCTGGTCGACTCCAATGGTGACGAGTCCCGTCGAGGAATGTCGGGCGGAGTCGACAGGAGTGTTGTCAAGTTGAAAGCCGAGATGAGCTGAGTAGCGTCGAACGGCGATGAGTCGAGTCGAGCCGGGTCGAGGAGGGTCGAGTCGAGAAGAATCAGGCTATGAAGCGTCGTGTCGAGAAAAGATGTCTCTGGTGGACTCCAATGGTGGCGAGTCCCGTCGAGGAATGTCGGGCGGAGTCGACCAGAGTGTTGTCAAGTTGAATGTCGAGATGAGCTGAGTAGCGTCGAACGGCGATGAGTCGAGTGGAGCCGGGACGAGGCTGGTCGAGTCGAGCAGAATCAGGCGATGAACCGTCGTCTCGAGAAAAGTTGTGTCTGGTCGACTCCAATGGTGACGAGTCCCGTCGAGGAATGTCGGGCAGAGTCGACCGGAGTGTTGTCAAGTTGAAAGTCGAGATGAGCTGAGTAGCGTCGAACGACGATGAGTCGAGTCGAGCCGGGTCGAGCCGGGTCAAGTCGAGCAGAATCAGGCGATGAAGCGTCGTGTCTAGAAAAGTTGAGTCTGGTCGACTCCAATGGTGACAAATCCCGTCGAGGAATGTCGGGCGGAGTCGACCGGAGTGTTGTCAAGTTGAAAGTCGAGATGAGCTGAGTAGCGTCGAACGGCGATGAGTCGAGTGGAGTCGGGTCGAGTCGAGCAGAATCAGGAGATGAAGCGTCGTGTCGAGAAAAGTGGTGTCTGGTCGACTCCAATGGTGACGAGTCCCGTAGAGGAATGTCGGGCGGAGTCGACTGGAGTTTAGTGAAGTTGAAAGTCGAGCTGAGCAGAGTAGCATCGAACTGTGATAAGTCGAGTCGAGCCGGGTCAAGTTGGGTCGAGTAGAGCAGAATCAGGCGATGAAGCGTCGTATCGAGAAAAGTTGTGTCTGGTCGACTCCAATGGTAACCAGTCCCGTCGAGGAATGTCGGGCGGAGTCGACCAGAGTGTTGTCAAGTTGAATGTCGAGATGAGCTGAGTAGTGTCGAACGACGATGAGTCGAGTGGAGCCGGGTCGAGCCGGGTCGATTCGAGCAGAATCAGGCAATGAAGCGTCGTGTCGAGAAAAGTTCTGTCTGGTCGACTCCAATGGTGACGAGTCCCGTCGAGGAATGTCGGGCGGAGTCGACCGGAGTGTTGTCAAGTTGAAAGTCGAGATGAGCTAAGTAGCGTCGAACGGCGACGAGTCGAGTCGAGCCGGGTCGAGGCGGGTTGAGACGAGTAGAATCAGGCGATGAAGTGTCATGTCGAGAAAAGTTGTGTCTGGTCGACTCCAATGGTGACGAGTCCCGTCATGGAAAGTCGGGCGGAGTCGACCGGAGTTTAGTGAAGTAGAAAGTCGAGCTGAGCAGAGTAGCATCGAACTGTGATAAGTCGAGTCGAGGCGGGTCAAGTTGGGTCGAGTAGAGCAGAATCAGGCGATGAAGCGTCGTATCGAGAAAAGTTGTGTCTAGTCGACTCCAATGGTGACGAGTCCCGTCGAGGAATGTCGGGCGGAGTCGACCAGAGTGTTGCCATGTTGAATGTCGAGATGAGCTGAGTAGAGTCGAACGGCGATGAGTCGAGTGGAGCCCGGTCGAGGCGGATCGAGTCGAGCAGAATCAGGCAATGAAGAGTCGTGTCGAGAAAAGTTGTGCCTGGTCGACTCCAATGGTGACGAGTCCCGTCGAGGAATGTCGGGCGGAGTCGACCGGAGTGTTGTCATGTTGAAAGTCGAGATGAGCTGAGTAGTGTCGAACGGCGATGAGTTGATTCGGGCCGGGTCGAGTCGAGCAGAATTAGGCAATGAAGCGTCGTGTCGAGAAAAGTTGTGTGTGGTCGACTCCAATGGTGACGAGTCCCGTCGAGGAATGTCGGGCGGAGTCGACCGGAGTGTTTTCAAGCTGAAAGTCGAGATGAGCTGAGTAGCGTCAAACAGCGATGAGTCGAGTCGAGCCGGGTCGAGGCGGGTCGAGTCGAGCAGAATCAGGCGATTAAGCGTCGTGTCGAGAAAAGTTGTGTCTGGTCGACTCCAATGGTGACGAGTCCCGTCGAGGAATGTCGGGCGGAGTCGACCAGAGTGTTGTCAAGTTGAATGTCGAGATGAGCTGAGTAGCGTCGAACAACGATGAGTCGAGTGGAGCCGGGTCGAGGCGGGTCGAGTCGAGCAGAATCTGGAAATGAAGCGTCGTGTCGAGAAAAGTTGTGTCTGGTCGACTCCAATGGTGACGAGTCCCGTCGAGGACTGTCGGGCGGAGTCGACCGGAGTGTTGTCAAGTTGAAAGTCGAGATGAGCTGAGTAGCGTCGAACGGCGATGAGTCGAGTCGAGCAGGGTCTAGTCGAGCAGAATTAGGCAATGGAGCGTCGTGTCGAGAAAAGTTGTGTCTGGTCGACTCCAATGGTGACGAATCCCGTCGAGGAATGTCGGGCGGAGTCGACCGGAGTGTTGTCAAGTTGAAAGTCGAGATGAGGTGAGTAGCGTCGAACGGCGATGAGTCGAGTGGAGTCGGGTCGAGTCGAGCAGAATCAGGCGATGAAGCGTTGTGTCGAGAAAAGTTGTGTCTGGTCGACTCCAATGGTGACGAGTCCCGTCGAGGAATGTCGGGCGGAGTCGACCAGAGTGTTGTCAAGTTGAATGTCGAGATGAGCTAAGTAGCGTCGAACGGCGATGAGTCGAGTGGAGCCGGGTCGAGGGGGGTCGAGTCGAGCAGAATCAGGCGATGAAGCGTCGTGTCGAGAAAAGTTGTGTCTGGTCGACTCCAATGGTGACGAGTCCCGTCGAGGAATGTCGGGCGGAGTCGACAGGAGTGTTGTCAAGTTGAAAGCCGAGATGAGCTGAGTAGCGTCGAGCGGCGATGAGTCGAGTCGAGCCGGGTCGAGGAGGGTCGAGTCGAGAAGAATCAGGCTATGAAGCGTCGTGTTGAGAAAAGATGTGTCTGGTGGACTCCAATGGTGGCGAGTCCCGTCGAGGAATGTCGGGCGGAGTCGACCAGAGTGTTGTCAAGTTGAATGTCGAGATGAGCTGAGTAGCGTCGAACGGCGATGAGTCGAGTGGAGCCGGGACGAGGCTGGTCGAGTCGAGCAGAATCAGGCAATGAACCGTCGTCTCGAGAAAAGTTGTGTCTGGTCGACTCCAATGGTGACGAGTCCCGTCGAGGAATGTCGGGCAGAGTCGACCGGAGTGTTGTCAAGTTGAAAGTCGAGATGAGCTGAGTAGCGTCGAACGACGATGAGTCAAGTCGAGCCGGGTCGAGCCGGGTCAAGTCGAGCAGAATCAGGCGATGAAGCGTCGTGTCTAGAAAAGTTGAGTCTGGTCGACTCCAATGGTGACAAATCCCGTCGAGGAATGTCGGGCGGAGTCGACCGGAGTGTTGTCAAGTTGAAAGTCGAGATGAGCTGAGTAGCGTCGAACGGCGATGAGTCGAGTGGAGTCGGGTCGAGTCGAGCAGAATCAGGAGATGAAGCGTCGTGTCGAGAAAAGTGGTGTCTGGTCGACTCCAATGGTGACGAGTCCCGTAGAGGAATGTCGGGCGGAGTCGACTGGAGTTTAGTGAAGTTGAAAGTCGAGCTGAGCAGAGTAGCATCGAACTGTGATAAGTCGAGTCGAGCCGGGTCAAGTTGGGTCGAGTAGAGCAGAATCAGGCGATGAAGCGTCGTATCGAGAAAAGTTGTGTCTGGTCGACTCCAATGGTAACCAGTCCCGTCGAGGAATGTCGGGCGGAGTCGACCAGAGTGTTGTCAAGTTGAATGTCGAGATGAGCTGAGTAGTGTCGAACGGCGATGAGTCGAGTGGAGCCGGGTCGAGCCGGGTCGATTCGAGCAGAATCAGGCAATGAAGCGTCGTGTCGAGAAAAGTTCTGTCTGGTCGACTCCAATGGTGACGAGTCCCGTCGAGGAATGTCGGGCGGAGTCGACCGGAGTGTTGTCAAGTTGAAAGTCGAGATGAGCTAAGTAGCGTCGAACGGCGACGAGTCGAGTCGAGCCGGGTCGAGGCGGGTTGAGACGAGTAGAATCAGGCGATGAAGTGTCATGTCGAGAAAAGTTGTGTCTGGTCGACTCCAATGGTGACGAGTCCCGTCATGGAAAGTCGGGCGGAGTCGACCGGAGTTTAGTGAAGTAGAAAGTCGAGCTGAGCAGAGTAGCATCGAACTGTGATAAGTCGAGTCGAGGCGGGTCAAGTTGGGTCGAGTAGAGCAGAATCAGGCGATGAAGCGTCGTATCGAGAAAAGTTGTGTCTAGTCGACTCCAATGGTGACGAGTCCCGTCGAGGAATGTCGGGCGGAGTCGACCAGAGTGTTGCCAAGTTGAATGTCGAGATGAGCTGAGTAGAGTCGAACGGCGATGAGTCGAGTGGAGCCCGGTCGAGGCGGGTCGAGTCGAGCAGAATCAGGCAATGAAGAGTCGTGTCGAGAAAAGTTGTGCCTGGTCGACTCCAATGGTGACGAGTCCCGTCGAGGAATGTCGGGCGGAGTCGACCGGAGTGTTGTCATGTTGAAAGTCGAGATGAGCTGAGTAGTGTCGAACGGCGATGAGTTGATTCGGGCCGGGTCGAGTCGAGCAGAATTAGGCAATGAAGCGTCGTGTCGAGAAAAGTTGTGTGTGGTCGACTCCAATGGTGACGAGTCCCGTCGAGGAATGTCGGGCGGAGTCGACCGGAGTGTTTTCAAGCTGAAAGTCGAGATGAGCTGAGTAGCGTCAAACAGCGATGAGTCGAGTCGAGCCGGGTCGAGGCGGGTCGAGTCGAGCAGAATCAGGCGATTAAGCGTCGTGTCGAGAAAAGTTGTGTCTGGTCGACTCCAATGGTGACGAGTCCCGTCGAGGAATGTCGGGCGGAGTCGACCAGAGTGTTGTCAAGTTGAATGTCGAGATGAGCTGAGTAGCGTCGAACAACGATGAGTCGAGTGGAGCCGGGTCGAGGCGGGTCGAGTCGAGCAGAATCAGGAAATGAAGCGTCGTGTCGAGAAAAGTTGTGTCTGGTCGACTCCAATGGTGACGAGTCCCGTCGAGGACTGTCGGGCGGAGTCGACCGGAGTGTTGTCAAGTTGAAAGTCGAGATGAGCTGAGTAGCGTCGAACGGCGATGAGTCGAGTCGAGCAGGGTCTAGTCGAGCAGAATTAGGCAATGGAGCGTCGTGTCGAGAAAAGTTGTGTCTGGTCGACTCCAATGGTGACGAATCCCGTCGAGGAATGTCGGGCGGAGTCGACCGGAGTGTTGTCAAGTTGAAAGTCGAGATGAGGTGAGTAGCGTCGAACGGCGATGAGTCGAGTGGAGTCGGGTCGAGTCGAGCAGAATCAGGCGATGAAGCGTTGTGTCGAGAAAAGTTGTGTCTGGTCGACTCCAATGGTGACGAGTCCCGTCGAGGAATGTCGGGCGGAGTCGACCAGAGTGTTGTCAAGTTGAATGTCGAGATGAGCTAAGTAGCGTCGAACGGCGATGAGTCGAGTGGAGCCGGGTCGAGGGGGGTCGAGTCGAGCAGAATCAGGCGATGAAGCGTCGTGTCGAGAAAAGTTGTGTCTGGTCGACTCCAATGGTGACGAGTCCCGTCGAGGAATGTCGGGCGGAGTCGACAGGAGTGTTGTCAAGTTGAAAGCCGAGATGAGCTGAGTAGCGTCGAACGGCGATGAGTCGAGTCGAGCCGGGTTGAGGAGGGTCGAGTCGAGAAGAATCAGGCTATGAAGCGTCGTGTCGAGAAAAGATGTGTCTGGTGGACTCCAATGGTGGCGAGTCCCGTCGAGGAATGTCGGGCGGAGTCGACCAGAGTGTTGTCAAGTTGAATGTCGAGATGAGCTGAGTAGCGTCGAACGGCGATGAGTCGAGTGGAGCCGGGACGAGGCTGGTCGAGTCGAGCAGAATCAGGCGATGAACCGTCGTCTCGAGAAAAGTTGTGTCTGGTCGACTCCAATGGTGACGAGTCCCGTCGAGGAATGTCGGGCAGAGTCGACCGGAGTGTTGTCAAGTTGAAAGTCGAGATGAGCTGAGTAGCGTCGAACGACGATGAGTCGAGTCGAGCCGGGTCGAGCCGGGTCAAGTCGAGCAGAATCAGGCGATGAAGCGTCGTGTCTAGAAAAGTTGAGTCTGGTCGACTCCAATGGTGACAAATCCCGTCGAGGAATGTCGGGCGGAGTCGACCGGAGTGTTGTCAAGTTGAAAGTCGAGATGAGCTGAGTAGCGTCGAACGGCGATGAGTCGAGTGGAGTCGGGTCGAGTCGAGCAGAATCAGGAGATGAAGCGTCGTGTCGAGAAAAGTGGTGTCTGGTCGACTCCAATGGTGACGAGTCCCGTAGAGGAATGTCGGGCGGAGTCGACTGGAGTTTAGTGAAGTTGAAAGTCGAGCTGAGCAGAGTAGCATCGAACTGTGATAAGTCGAGTCGAGCCGGGTCAAGTTGGGTCGAGTAGAGCAGAATCAGGCGATGAAGCGTCGTATCGAGAAAAGTTGTGTCTGGTCGACTCCAATGGTAACCAGTCCCGTCGAGGAATGTCGGGCGGAGTCGACCAGAGTGTTGTCAAGTTGAATGTCGAGATGAGCTGAGTAGTGTCGAACGGCGATGAGTCGAGTGGAGCCGGGTCGAGCCGGGTCGATTCGAGCAGAATCAGGCAATGAAGCGTCGTGTCGAGAAAAGTTCTGTCTGGTCGACTCCAATGGTGACGAGTCCCGTCGAGGAATGTCGGGCGGAGTCGACCGGAGTGTTGTCAAGTTGAAAGTCGAGATGAGCTAAGTAGCGTCGAACGGCGACGAGTCGAGTCGAGCCGGGTCGAGGCGGATTGAGACGAGTAGAATCAGGCGATGAAGTGTCATGTCGAGAAAAGTTGTGTCAAGTCGACTCCAATGGTGACGAATCCCGTCGAGGAATGTCGGGCGGAGTCGACCGGAGTGTTGTCAAGTTGAAAGTCGAGATGAGGTGAGTAGCGTCGAACGGCGATGAGTCGAGTGGAGTCGGGTCGAGTCGAGCAGAATCAGGCGATGAAGCGTTGTGTCGAGAAAAGTTGTGTCTGGTCGACTCCAATGGTGACGAGTCCCGTCGAGGAATGTCGGGCGGAGTCGACCAGAGTGTTGTCAAGTTGAATGTCGAGATGAGCTAAGTAGCGTCGAACGGCGATGAGTCGAGTGGAGCCGGGTCGAGGGGGGTCGAGTCGAGCAGAATCAGGCGATGAAGCGTCGTGTCGAGAAAAGTTGTGTCTGGTCGACTCCAATGGTGACGAGTCCCGTCGAGGAATGTCGGGCGGAGTCGACAGGAGTGTTGTCAAGTTGAAAGCCGAGATGAGCTGAGTAGCGTCGAACGGCGATGAGTCGAGTCGAGCCGGGTCGAGGAGGGTCGAGTCGAGAAGAATCAGGCTATGAAGCGTCGTGTCGAGAAAAGATGTGTCTGGTGGACTCCAATGGTGGCGAGTCCCGTCGAGGAATGTCGGGCGGAGTCGACCAGAGTGTTGTCAAGTTGAATGTCGAGATGAGCTGAGTAGCGTCGAACGGCGATGAGTCGAGTGGAGCCGGGACGAGGCTGGTCGAGTCGAGCAGAATCAGGCGATGAATCGTCGTCTCGAGAAAAGTTGTGTCTGGTCGACTCCAATGGTGACGAGTCCCGTCGAGGAATGTCGGGCAGAGTCGACCGGAGTGTTGTCAAGTTGAAAGTCGAGATGAGCTGAGTAGCGTCGAACGACGATGAGTCGAGTCGAGCCGGGTCGAGCCGGGTCAAGTCGAGCAGAATCAGGCGATGAAGCGTCGTGTCTAGAAAAGTTGTGTCTGGTCGACTCCAATGGTGACAAATCCCGTCGAGGAATGTCGGGCGGAGTCGACCGGAGTGTTGTCAAGTTGAAAGTCGAGATGAGCTGAGTAGCGTCGAACGGCGATGAGTCGAGTGGAGTCGGGTCGAGTCGAGCAGAATCAGGAGATGAAGCGTCGTGTCGAGAAAAGTGGTGTCTGGTCGACTCCAATGGTGACGAGTCCCGTAGAGGAATGTCGGGCGGAGTCGACTGGAGTTTAGTGAAGTTGAAAGTCGAGCTGAGCAGAGTAGCATCGAACTGTGATAAGTCGAGTCGAGCCGGGTCAAGTTGGGTCGAGTAGAGCAGAATCAGGCGATGAAGCGTCGTATCGAGAAAAGTTGTGTCTGGTCGACTCCAATGGTAACCAGTCCCGTCGAGGAATGTCGGGCGGAGTCGACCAGAGTGTTGTCAAGTTGAATGTCGAGATGAGCTGAGTAGTGTCGAACGGCGATGAGTCGAGTGGAGCCGGGTCGAGCCGGGTCGATTCGAGCAGAATCAGGCAATGAAGCGTCGTGTCGAGAAAAGTTCTGTCTGGTCGACTCCAATGGTGACGAGTCCCGTCGAGGAATGTCGGGCGGAGTCGACCGGAGTGTTGTCAAGTTGAAAGTCGAGATGAGCTAAGTAGCGTCGAACGACGACGAGTCGAGTCGAGCCGGGTCGAGGCGGGTTGAGACGAGTAGAATCAGGCGATGAAGTGTCATGTCGAGAAAAGTTGTGTCTGGTCGACTCCAATGGTGACGAGTCCCGTCATGGAAAGTCGGGCGGAGTCGACCGGAGTTTAGTGAAGTAGAAAGTCGAGCTGAGCAGAGTAGCATCGAACTGTGATAAGTCGAGTCGAGGCGGGTCAAGTTGGGTCGAGTAGAGCAGAATCAGGCGATGAAGCGTCGTATCGAGAAAAGTTGTGTCTAGTCGACTCCAATGGTGACGAGTCCCGTCGAGGAATGTCGGGCGGAGTCGACCAGAGTGTTGCCAAGTTGAATGTCGAGATGAGCTGAGTAGAGTCGAACGGCGATGAGTCGAGTGGAGCCCGGTCGAGGCGGGTCGAGTCGAGCAGAATCAGGCAATGAAGAGTCGTGTCGAGAAAAGTTGTGCCTGGTCGACTCCAATGGTGACGAGTCCCGTCGAGGAATGTCGGGCGGAGTCGACCGGAGTGTTGTCATGTTGAAAGTCGAGATGAGCTGAGTAGTGTCGAACGGCGATGAGTTGAGTCGGGCCGGGTCGAGTCGAGCAGAATTAGGCAATGAAGCGTCGTGTCGAGAAAAGTTGTGTGTGGTCGACTCCAATGGTGACGAGTCCCGTCGAGGAATGTCGGGCGGAGTCGACCGGAGTGTTTTCAAGCTGAAAGTCGAGATGAGCTGAGTAGCGTTAAACAGCGATGAGTCGAGTCGAGCCGGGTCGAGGCGGGTCGAGTCGAGCAGAATCAGGCGATTAAGCGTCGTGTCGAGAAAAGTTGTGTCTGGTCGACTCCAATGGTGACGAGTCCCGTCGAGGAATGTCGGGCGGAGTCGACCAGAGTGTTGTCAAGTTGAATGTCGAGATGAGCTGAGTAGCGTCGAACAACGATGAGTCGAGTGGAGCCGGGTCGAGGCGGGTCGAGTCGAGCAGAATCAGGAAATGAAGCGTCGTGTCGAGAAAAGTTGTGTCTGGTCGACTCCAATGGTGACGAGTCCCGTCGAGGACTGTCGGGCGGAGTCGACCGGAGTGTTGTCAAGTTGAAAGTCGAGATGAGCTGAGTAGCGTCGAACGGCGATGAGTCGAGTCGAGCAGGGTCTAGTCGAGCAGAATTAGGCAATGGAGCGTCGTGTCGAGAAAAGTTGTGTCTGGTCGACTCCAATGGTGACGAATCCCGTCGAGGAATGTCGGGCGGAATCGACCGGAGTGTTGTCAAGTTGAAAGTCGAGATGAGGTGAGTAGCGTCGAACGGCGATGAGTCGAGTGGAGTCGGGTCGAGTCGAGCAGAATCAGGCGATGAAGCGTTGTGTCGAGAAAAGTTGTGTCTGGTCGACTCCAATGGTAACCAGTCCCGTCGAGGAATGTCGGGCGGAGTCGACCAGAGTGTTGCCAAGTTGAATGTCGAGATGAGCTGAGTAGAGTCGAACGGCGATGAGTCGAGTGGAGCCCGGTCGAGGCGGGTCGAGTCGAGCAGAATCAGGCAATGAAGAGTCGTGTCGAGAAAAGTTGTGCCTGGTCGACTCCAATGGTGACGAGTCCCGTCGAGGAATGTCGGGCGGAGTCGACCGGAGTGTTGTCATGTTGAAAGTCGAGATGAGCTGAGTAGTGTCGAACGGCGATGAGTTGAGTCGGGCCGGGTCGAGTCGAGCAGAATTAGGCAATGAAGCGTCGTGTCGAGAAAAGTTGTGTGTGGTCGACTCCAATGGTGACGAGTCCCGTCGAGGAATGTCGGGCGGAGTCGACCGGAGTGTTTTCAAGCTGAAAGTCGAGATGAGCTGAGTAGCGTCAAACAGCGATGAGTCGAGTCGAGCCGGGTCGAGGCGGGTCGAGTCGAGAAAAGTTGTGTCTGGTCGACTCCAATGGTGACGAGTCCCGTAGAGGAATGTCGGGCGGAGTCGACTGGAGTTTAGTGAAGTTGAAAGTCGAGCTGAGCAGAGTAGCATCGAACTGTGATAAGTCGAGTCGAGCCGGGTCAAGTTGGGTCGAGTAGAGCAGAATCAGGCGATGAAGCGTCGTATCGAGAAAAGTTGTGTCTGGTCGACTCCAATGGTAACCAGTCCCGTCGAGGAATGTCGGGCGGAGTCGACCAGAGTGTTGTCAAGTTGAATGTCGAGATGAGCTGAGTAGTGTCGAACGGCGATGAGTCGAGTGGAGCCGGGTCGAGCCGGGTCGATTCGAGCAGAATCAGGCAATGAAGCGTCGTGTCGAGAAAAGTTCTGTCTGGTCGACTCCAATGGTGACGAGTCCCGTCGAGGAATGTCGGGCGGAGTCGACCGGAGTGTTGTCAAGTTGAAAGTCGAGATGAGCTAAGTAGCGTCGAACGGCGACGAGTCGAGTCGAGCCGGGTCGAGGCGGGTTGAGACGAGTAGAATCAGGCGATGAAGTGTCATGTCGAGAAAAGTTGTGTCTGGTCGACTCCAATGGTGACGAGTCCCGTCATGGAAAGTCGGGCGGAGTCGACCGGAGTTTAGTGAAGTAGAAAGTCGAGCTGAGCAGAGTAGCATCGAACTGTGATAAGTCGAGTCGAGGCGGGTCAAGTTGGGTCGAGTAGAGCAGAATCAGGCGATGAAGCGTCGTATCGAGAAAAGTTGTGTCTAGTCGACTCCAATGGTGACGAGTCCCGTCGAGGAATGTCGGGCGGAGTCGACCAGAGTGTTGCCAAGTTGAATGTCGAGATGAGCTGAGTAGAGTCGAACGGCGATGAGTCGAGTGGAGCCCGGTCGAGGCGGGTCGAGTCGAGCAGAATCAGGCAATGAAGAGTCGTGTCGAGAAAAGTTGTGCCTGGTCGACTCCAATGGTGACGAGTCCCGTCGAGGAATGTCGGGCGGAGTCGACCGGAGTGTTGTCATGTTGAAAGTCGAGATGAGCTGAGTAGTGTCGAACGACGATGAGTTGAGTCGGGCCGGGTCGAGTCGAGCAGAATTAGGCAATGAAGCGTCGTGTCGAGAAAAGTTGTGTGTGGTCGACTCCAATGGTGACGAGTCCCGTCGAGGAATGTCGGGCGGAGTCGACCGGAGTGTTTTCAAGCTGAAAGTCGAGATGAGCTGAGTAGCGTCAAACAGCGATGAGTCGAGTCGAGCCGGGTCGAGGCGGGTCGAGTCGAGCAGAATCAGGCGATTAAGCGTCGTGTCGAGAAAAGTTGTGTCTGGTCGACTCCAATGGTGACGAATCCCGTCGAGGAATGTCGGGCGGAGTCGACCGGAGTGTTGTCAAGTTGAAAGTCGAGATGAGGTGAGTAGCGTCGAACGGCGATGAGTCGAGTGGAGTCGGGTCGAGTCGAGCAGAATCAGGCGATGAAGCGTTGTGTCGAGAAAAGTTGTGTCTGGTCGACTCCAATGGTGACGAGTCCCGTCGAGGAATGTCGGGCGGAGTCGACCAGAGTGTTGTCAAGTTGAATGTCGAGATGAGCTGAGTAGCGTCGAACGGCGATGAGTCGAGTGGAGCCGGGTCGAGGGGGGTCGAGTCGAGCAGAATCAGGCGATGAAGCGTCGTGTCGAGAAAAGTTGTGTCTGGTCGACTCCAATGGTGACGAGTCCCGTCGAGGAATGTCGGGCGGAGTCGACAGGAGTGTTGTCAAGTTGAAAGCCGAGATGAGCTGAGTAGCGTCGAACGGCGATGAGTCGAGTCGAGCCGGGTCGAGGAGGGTCGAGTCGAGAAGAATCAGGCGATGAAGCGTCGTGTCGAGAAAAGATGTGTCCGGTGGACTCCAATGGTGGCGAGTCCCGTCGAGGAATGTCGGGCGGAGTCGACCAGAGTGTTGTCAAGTTGAATGTCGAGATGAGCTGAGTAGCGTCGAACGGCGATGAGTCGAGTGGAGCCGGGACGAGGCTGGTCGAGTCGAGCAGAATCAGGCGATGAACCGTCGTCTCGAGAAAAGTTGTGTCTGGTCGACTCCAATGGTGACGAGTCCCGTCGAGGAATGTCGGGCAGAGTCGACCGGAGTGTTGTCAAGTTGAAAGTCGAGATGAGCTGAGTAGCGTCGAACGACGATGAGTCGAGTCGAGCCGGGTCGAGCCGGGTCAAGTCGAGCAGAATCAGGCGATGAAGCGTCGTGTCTAGAAAAGTTGTGTCTGGTCGACTCCAATGGTGACAAATCCCGTCGAGGAATGTCGGGCGGAGTCGACCGGAGTGTTGTCAAGTTGAAAGTCGAGATGAGCTGAGTAGCGTCGAACGGCGATGAGTCGAGTGGAGTCGGGTCGAGTCGAGCAGAATCAGGCGATGAAGCGTCGTGTCGAGAAAAGTAGTGTCTGGTCGACTCCAATGGTGACGAGTCCCGTAGAGGAATGTCGGGCGGAGTCGACTGGAGTTTAGTGAAGTTGAAAGTCGAGCTGAGCAGAGTAGCATCGAACTGTGATAAGTCGAGTCGAGCCGGGTCAAGTTGGGTCGAGTAGAGCAGAATCAGGCGATGAAGCGTCGTATCGAGAAAAGTTGTGTCTGGTCGACTCCAATGGTAACCAGTCCCGTCGAGGAATGTCGGGCGGAGTCGACCAGAGTGTTGTCAAGTTGAATGTCGAGATGAGCTGAGTAGTGTCGAACGGCGATGAGTCGAGTGGAGCCGGGTCGAGCCGGGTCGATTCGAGCAGAATCAGGCAATGAAGCGTCGTGTCGAGAAAAGTTGTGTCTGGTCGACTCCAATGGTGACGAGTCCCGTCGAGGACTGTCGGGCGGAGTCGACCGGAGTGTTGTCAAGTTGAAAGTCGAGATGAGCTGAGTAGCGTCGAACGGCGATGAGTCGAGTCGAGCCGGGTCTAGTCGAGCAGAATTAGGCAATGGAGCGTCGTGTCGAGAAAAGTTGTGTCTGGTCGACTCCAATGGTGACGAATCCCGTCGAGGAATGTCGGGCGGAGTCGACCGGAGTGTTGTCAAGTTGAAAGTCGAGATGAGGTGAGTAGCGTCGAACGGCGATGAGTCGAGTGGAGTCGGGTCGAGTCGAGCAGAATCAGGCGATGAAGCGTTGTGTCGAGAAAAGTTGTGTCTGGTCGACTCCAATGGTGACGAGTCCCGTCGAGGAATGTCGGGCGGAGTCGACCAGAGTGTTGTCAAGTTGAATGTCGAGATGAGCTGAGTAGCGTCGAACGGCGATGAGTCGAGTGGAGCCGGGTCGAGGGGGGTCGAGTCGAGCAGAATCAGGCGATGAAGCGTCGTGTCGAGAAAAGTTGTGTCTGGTCGACTCCAATGGTGACGAGTCCCGTCGAGGAATGTCGGGCGGAGTCGACCGGAGTGTTGTCAAGTTGAAAGCCGAGATGAGCTGAGTAGCGTCGAACGACGATGAGTCGAGTCGAGCCGGGTCGAGGAGGGTCGAGTCGAGAAGAATCAGGCGATGAAGCGTCGTGTCGAGAAAAGATGTGTCTGGTGGACTCCAATGGTGACGAGTCCCGTCGAGGAATGTCGGGCGGAGTCGACCGGAGTGTTGTCAAGTTGAAAGTCGAGATGAGCTGAGTAGCGTCGAACGGCGATGAGTTGAGTTGAGCCGGGTCGAGTCGAGCAGAATTAGGCAATGAAGCGTCATGTCGAGAAAAGTTTTGTCTGGTCGACTCCAATGGTGACGAATCCCGTCGAGGAATGTCGGGCGGAGTCGACCGGAGTGTTGTCAAGTTGAAAGTCGAGATGAGCTGAGTAGCGTCGAACGGCGATGAGTCGAGTGGAGTCGGGTCGAGTCGAGTAGAATCAGGCGATGAAGCGTTGTGTCGAGAAAAGTTGTGTCTGGTCGACTCCAATGGTGACGAGTCCCGTCGAGGAATGTCGGGCGGAGTCGACCGAAGTGTTGTCAAGTTGAAAGTCGAGATGAGCTGAGTAGCGTCGAACGGCGATGAGTCGAGTAGAGTCGGGTCGAGGCGGGTCGAGTCGAGCAGAATCAGGCGATGAAGCGTTGTGTCGAGAAAAGTTGTGTCTGGTCGACTCCAATGGTGACGAGTCCCGTCGAGGAATGTCGGGCGGAGTCGACCGGAGTGTTGTCAAGTTGAAAGTCGAGATGAGCTAAGTAGCGTCGAACGGCGACGAGTCGAGTCGAGCCGGGTCGAGGCGGGTTGAGACGAGTAGAATCAGGCGATGAAGTGTCAAGTCGAGAAAAGTTGTGTCTGGTCGACTCCAATGGTGACGAGTCCCGTCATGGAAAGTCGGGCGGAGTCGACCGGAGTTTAGTGAAGTAGAAAGTCGAGCTGAGCAGAGTAGCATCGAACTGTGATAAGTCGAGTCGAGGCGGGTCAAGTTGGGTCGAGTAGAGCAGAATTAGGCGATGAAGCGTCGTATCGAGAAAAGTTGTGTCTAGTCGACTCCAATGGTGACGAGTCCCGTCGAGGAATGTCGGGCGGAGTCGACCAGAGTGTTGCCAAGTTGAATGTCGAGATGAGCTGAGTAGAGTCGAACGGCGATGAGTCGAGTGGAGCCCGGTCGAGGCGGGTCGAGTCGAGCAGAATCAGGCAATGAAGAGTCGTGTCGAGAAAAGTTGTGCCTGGTCGACTCCAATGGGGACGAGTCCCGTCGAGGAATGTCGGGCGGAGTCGACCGGAGTGTTGTCAAGTTGAAAGTCGAGATGAGCTGAGTAGTGTCGAACGGCGATGAGTTGAGTCGGGCCGGGTCGAGTCGAGCAGAATTAGGCAATGAAGCGTCGTGTCGAGAAAAGTTGTGTGTGGTCGACTCCAATGGTGACGAATCCCGTCGAGGAATGTCGGGCGGAGTCGACCGGAGTGTTTTCAAGCTGAAAGTCGAGATGAGCTGAGTAGCGTCGAACGGCGATGAGTCGAGTCGAGCCGGGTCGAGGCGGGTCGAGTCGAGCAGAATCAGGCGATTAAGCGTCGTGTCGAGAAAAGTTGTCTCTGGTCGACTCCAATGGTGACGAGTCCCGTCGAGGAATGTCGGGCGGAGTCGACCAGAGTGTTGTCAAGTTGAATGTCGAGATGAGCTGAGTAGCGTCGAACAACGATGAGTCGAGTGGAGCCGGGTCGAGGCGGGTCGAGTCGAGCAGAATCAGGCAATAAAGCGTCGTGTCGAGAAAAGTTGTGTCTGGTCGACTCCAATGGTGACGAGTCCCGTCGAGGACTGTCGGGCGGAGTCGACTGGAGTGTTGTCAAGTTGAAAGTCGAGATGAGCTGAGTAGCGTCGAACGGCGATGAGTCGAGTCGAGCCGGGTCGAGTCGAGCAGAATTAGGCAATGGAGCGTCGTGTCGAGAAAAGTTGTGTCTGGTCGACTCCAATGGTGACGAATCCCGTCGAGGAATGTCGGGCGGAGTCGACCGGAGTGTTTTCAAGCTGAAAGTCGAGATGAGCTGAGTAGCGTCAAACGGCGATTAGTCGAGTCGAGCCGGGTCGAGGCGGGTCGAGTCGAGCAGAATCAGGCGATTAAGCGTCGTGTCGAGAAAAGTTCTGTCTGGTCGACTCCAATGGTGACGAGTCCCGTCGAGGAATGTCGGGCGGAGTCGACCAGAGTGTTGTCAAGTTGAATGTCGAGATGAGCTGAGTAGCGTCGAACAACGATGAGTCGAGTGGAGCCGGGTCGAGGCGGGTCGAGTCGAGCAGAATCAGGCAATGAAGCGTCGTGTCGAGAAAAGTTGTGTCTGGTCGACTCCAATGGTGACGAGTCCCGGTGAGGACTGTCGGGCGGAGTCGACCAGAGTGTTGTCAAGTTGAAAGTCGAGATGAGCTGAGTAGCGTCGAACGGCGATGAGTCGAGTCGAGCCGGGTCGAGTCGAGCAGAATTAGGCAATGAAGCGTCGTGTCGAGAAAAGTTGTGTCTGGTCGACTCCAATGGTGACGAGTCCCGTCGAGGAATGTCGGGCAGAGTCGACCGGAGTGTTGTCAAGTTGAAAGTCGAGATGAGGTGAGTAGCGTCGAACGACGATGAGTCGAGTGGAGTCGGGTCGAGTCGAGCAGAATCAGGCAATGAAGCGTTGTGTCGAGAAAAGTTGTGTCTGGTCGACTCTAATGGTGACGAGTCCCGTCGAGGAATGTCGGGCGGAGTCGACCAGAGTGTTGTCAAGTTGAATGTCGAGATGAGCTGAGTAGCGTCGAACGGCGATGAGTCGAGTGGAGCCGGGTCGAGGGGGGTCGAGTCGAGCAGAATCAGGCGATGAAGCGTCGTGTCGAGAAAAGTTGTGTCTGGTCGACTCCAATGGTGACGAGTCCCGTCGAGGAATGTCGGGCGGAGTCGACCGGAGTGTTGTCAAGTTGAAAGCCGAGATGAGCTGAGTAGCGTCGAACGACGATGAGTCGAGTCGAGCCGGGTCGAGCCGGGTCAAGTCGAGCAGAATCAGGCGATGAAGCGTCGTGTCTAGAAAAGTTGTGTCTGGTCGACTCCAATGGTGAGAAATCCCGTCGAGGAATGTCGGGCGGAGTCGACCGGAGTGTTGTCAAGTTGAAAGTCGAGATGAGCTGAGTAGCGTCGAACGGCGATGAGTCGAGTGGAGTCGGGTCGAGTCGAGCAGAATCAGGAGATGAAGCGTCGTGTCGAGAAAAGTGGTGTCTGGTCGACTCCAATGGTGACGAGTCCCGTAGAGGAATGTCGGGCGGAGTCGACTGGAGTTTTGTGAAGTTGAAAGTCGAGCTGAGCAGAGTAGCATCGAACTGTGATAAGTCGAGTCGAGCCGGGTGAAGTTGGGTCGAGTAGAGCAGAATCAGGCGATGAAGCGTCGTATCGAGAAAAGTTGTGTCTAGTCAACTCCAATGGTGACGAGTCCCGTCGAGGAATGTCTTGTCTGGTCGACTCCAATGGTGACGAGTCCCGTCGAGGAATGTCGGGCGGAGTAGACCGGAGTGTTGTCAAGTTGAAAGTCGAGATGAGCTGAGTAGTGTCGAACGGCGATGAGTTGAGTCGGGCCGGGTCGAGTCGAGCAGAATTAGGCAATGAAGCGTCGTGTCGAGAAAAGTTGTGTGTGGTCGACTCCAATGGTGACGAATCCCGTCGAGGAATGTCGGGCGGAGTCGACCGGAGTGTTGTCAAGTTGAAAGTCGAGATGAGGTGAGTAGCGTCGAACGGCGATGAGTCGAGCGGAGTCGGGTCGACTCGAGCAGAATCAGGCGATGAAGCGTTGTGTCGAGAAAAGTTGTGTCTGGTGGACTCCAATGGTGACGAGTCCCGTCGAGGAATGTCGGGCGGAGTCGACCATAGTGTTGTCAAGTTGAATGTCGAGATGAGCTGAGTAGCGACGAACGGCGATGGGTCGAGTGGAGCCGGGTCGAGGGGGGTCGAGTCGAGCAGAATCAGGCGATGAAGCGTCGTGTCGAGAAAAGTTGTGTCTGGTCGACTCCAATGGTGACGAGTCCCGTCGAGGAATGTCGGGCGGAGTCGACCGGAGTGTTGTCAAGTTGAAAGCCGAGATGAGCTGAGTAGCGTCGAACGACGATGAGTCGGGTCGAGCCGGGTCGAGCCGGGTCAAGTCGAGCAGAATCAGGCGATGAAGCGTCGTGTCTAGAAAAGTTGTGTCTGGTCGACTCCAATGGTGAGAAATTCCGTCGAGGAATGTCGGGCGGAGTCGACCGGAGTGTTGTCAAGTTGAAAGTCGAGATGAGCTGAGTAGCGTCGAACGGCGATGAGTCGAGTGGAGTCGGGTCGAGTCGAGCAGAATCAGGAGATGAAGCGTCGTGTCGAGAAAAGTGGTGTCTGGTCGACTCCAATGGTGACGAGTCCCGTAGAGGAATGTCGGGCGGAGTCGACTGGAGTTTAGTGAAGTTGAAAGTCGAGCTGAGCAGAGTAGCATCGAACTGTGATAAGTCGAGTCGAGCCGGGTCAAGTTGGGTCGAGTAGAGCAGAATCAGGCGATGAAGCGTCGTATCGAGAAAAGTTGTGTCTGGTCGACTCCAATGGTAACGAGTCCCGTCGAGGAATGTCGGGCGGAGTCGACCAGAGTGTTTTCAAGTTGAATGTCGAGATGAGCTGAGTAGTGTCGAACGGCGATGAGTCGAGTGGAGACGGGTCGAGGCGGGTCGATTCGAGCAGAATCAGGCAATGAAGCGTCGTGTCGAGAAAAGTTCTGTCTGGTCGACTCCAATGGTGACGAGTCCCGTCGAGGAATGTCGGGTGGAGTCGACCGGAGTGTTGTCAAGTTGAAAGTCGAGATGAGCTGAGTAGCGTCGAACGGCGATGAGTCGAGTGGAGTCGGGTCGAGTCGAGCAGAATCAGGAGATGAAGCGTCGTGTCGAGAAAAGTTGTGTCTGGTCGACTCCAATGGTGACGAGTCCCGTCGAGGAATGTCGGGCGGAGTCGACCAGAGTGTTGTCAAGTTGAATGTCGAGATGAGCTGAGTAGCGTCGAACGGCGATGAGTCGAGTGGAGCCGGGTCCAGGCGGGTCGAGTCGAGCACAATCAGGCGATGAAGCGTCGTGTCGAGAAAAGTTGTGTTTGGTCGACTCCAATGGTGACGAGTCCCGTCGAGGAATGTCGGGCGGAGTCGACCGGAGTGTTGTCAAGTTGAAAGCCGAGATGAGCTAAGTAGCGTCGAACCGCGATGAGTCGAGTCGAGCCGGGTCGAGGAGGGTCGAGTCGAGAAGAATCAGGCGATGAAGCGTCGTGTCGAGAAAAGTTGTGTCTGGTGGACTCCAATGGTGACGAGTCCCGTCGAGGAATGTCGGGCGGAGTCGACCAGAGTGTTGTCAAGTTGAATGTCGAGATGAGCTGAGTAGCGTCGAACGGCGTTGAGTCGAGTGGAGCCGGGTCGAGGCTGGTTGAGTCGAGCAGAATCAGGCGATGAACCGTCGTGTCGAGAAAAGTTGTGTCTGGTCCACTCCAACGGTGACGAGTCCCGTCGAGGAATGTCGGGCAGAGTCGACCAGAGTGTTGTCAAATTGAAAGTCGAGATGAGCTGAGCAGCGTCGAACGGCGATGAGTCGAGTGGAGTCAGGTCGAGGTGGATCGAGTCGAGCAGAATCAGGCGATGAAGCGTCGTGTCGAGAAAAGTTGTGTCTGGTCGACTCCAATGGTGACGAGTCCCGCCGAGGAATGTCGGGCGGAGTCGACCGGAGTGTTGTCAAGTTGAAAGTCGAGATGAGCTGAGTAGCATCGAACTGTGATAAGTCGAGTCGAGCCGGGTCAAGTTGGGTCGAGTAGAGCAGAATCAGACGATGAAGCGTCGTATCGAGAAAAGTTGTGTCTGGTCGACTCCAATGGTGACGAGTCCCGTTGAGGAATGTCGGGCGGAGTCGACCAGAGTGTTGTCAAGTTGAATGTCGAGATGAGCTGAGTAGCGTCGAACGGCGATGAGTCTAGTGGAGCCGGGTCGATTCGAGCAGAATCAGGCAATGAAGCGTCGTGTCGAGAAAAGTTCTGTCTGGTCGACTCCAATGGTGACGAGTCCCGTCGAGGAATGTCGGGTGGAGTCGACCGGAGTGTTGTCAAGTTGAAAGTCGAGATGAGCTGAGTAGCGTCGAACGGCGATGAGTCGAGTCGATCCGGGTCGAGACGAGCAGAATTAGGCAATGAAGCGTCGTGTCGAGAAAATTGTTGTCTGGTCGACTCCAATGGTGACGAATCCCGTCGAGGAATGTCGGGCGGAGTCGACCGGAGTGTTGTCAAGTTGAAAGTCGAGATGAGCTGAGTAGCGTCGAACGGCGATGAGTCGAGCGGAGTCGGGTCGAGTCGAGCAGAATCAGGCGATGAAGCGTTGTGTCGAGAAAAGTTGTGTCTGGTCGACTCCAATGGTGACGAGTCCCGTCGAGGAATGTCGGGCGGAGTCGACCGAAGTGTTGTCAAGTTGAAAGTCGAGATGAGCTGAGTAGCGTCGAACGGCGATGGGTCGAGTGGAGTCGGGTCGAGGCGGGTCGAGTCGAGCAGAATCAGGCGATGAAGCGTTGTTTCGAGAAAATTTGTGTCTGGTCGACTCCAATGGTGACGAGTCCCGTCGAGGAATGTCGGGCGGAGTCGACCGGAGTGTTGTCAAGTTGAAAGTCGAGCTGAGCTAGGTAGCG
This sequence comes from Canavalia gladiata, assembly GCA_037954105.1. NCBI lineage: Eukaryota > Viridiplantae > Streptophyta > Magnoliopsida > Fabales > Fabaceae > Canavalia > Canavalia gladiata. Next base: position 26,322,725 of record CM075661.1, on the reverse strand, counting down.
TCGAACGGCGACGAGTCGAGTCGAGCCGGGTCGAGGCGGGTTGAGACGAGTAGAATCAGGCGATGAAGTGTCATGTCAAGAAAAGTTGTGTCTGGTCGACTCCAATGGTGACGAGTCCCGTCATGGAAAGTCGGGCGGAGTCGACCGGAGTTTAGTGAAGTAGAAAGTCGAGCTGAGCAGAGTAGCATCGAACTGTGATGAGTCGAGTCGAGGCGGGTCAAGTTGGGTCGAGTAGAGCAGAATCAGGCGATGAAGCGTCGCATCGAGAAAAGTTGTGTCTAGTCGACTCCAATGGTGACGAGTCCCGTCGAGGAATGTCGGGCGGAGTCGACCAGAGTGTTGCCAAGTTGAATGTCGAGATGAGCTGAGTAGAGTCGAACGGCGATGAGTCGAGTGGAGCCCGGTCGAGGCGGGTCGAGTCGAGCAGAATCAGGCAATGAAGCGTCGTGTCGAGAAAAGTTGTGTCTGGTCGACTCCAATGGTGACGAGTCCCGTCGAGGAATGTCGGGCGGAGTCGACCGGAGTGTTATCAAGTTGAAAGTCGAGATGAGGTGAGTAGCGTCGAACGGCGATGAGTCGAGTGGAGTCGGGTCGAGTCGAGCAGAATAAGGCGATGAAGCGTTGTGTCGAGAAAAGTTGTGTCTGGTCGACTCCAATGGTGACGAGTCCCGTCGAGGAATGTCGGGCGGAGTCGACCAGAGTTTTGTCAAGTTGAATGTCGAGATGAGGTGAGTAGCATCGAACGGCGATGAGTCGAGTGGAGTCGGGTCGAGTCGAGCAGAATCAGGCGATGAAGCGTTGTGTCGAGAAAAGTTGTGTCTGGTCGACTCCAATGGTGACAAGTCCCGTCGAGGAATGTCGGGCGGAGTCGACCAGAGTTTTGTCAAGTTGAATGTCGAGATGAGCTGAGTAGCGTCGAACGGCGATGAGTCGAGTGGAGCCGGGTCGAGGGGGGTCGAGTCGAGCAGAATCAGGCGATGAAGCGTCGTGTCGAGAAAAGTTGTGTCTGGTCGACTCCAATGGTGACGAGTCCCGTCGAGGAATGTCGGGCGGAGTCGACCGGAGTGTTGTCAAGTTGAAAGACGAGATGAGCTGAGTAGCGTCGAACGGCGATGAGTCGAGTCGAGCCCGGTCGAGGAGGGTCGAGTCGAGAAGAACCGGCGATGAAGCGTCGTGTCGAGAAAAGTTGTGTCTGGTGGACTCCAATGGTGACGAGTCCCGTCGAGGAATGTCGGGCGGAGTCGACCAGAGTGTTGTCAAGTTGAATGTCGAGATGAGCTGAGTAGCGTCGAACGGCGATGAGTCGAGTGGAGCCGGGTCGAGGCTGGTCGAGTCGAGCAGAATCAGCCGATGAACCGTCGTCTCGAGAAAAGTTGTGTCTGGTCGACTCCAACGGTGACGAGTCCCGTCGAGGAATGTCGGGCAGAGGCGACCGGAGTGTTGTCAAGTTGACAGTCGAGATGAGCTGAGTAGCGTCGAACGACGATGAGTCGAGTCGAGCCGGGTCGAGGCGGGTCAAGTCGAGCAGAATCAGGCGATGAAGCGTCGTGTCTAGAAAAGTTGTGTCTGGTCGACTCCAATGGGGACAAATCCCGTCGAGGAATGTCGGGCGGAGTCGACCGGAGTGTTGTCAAGTTGAAAGTCGAGATGAGCTGAGTAGCGTCGAACGGCGATGAGTCGAGTGGAGTCGGGTCGAGTCGACAGAATCAGGAGATGAAGCGTCGTGTCGAGAAAAGTTGTGTCTGGTCGACTCCAATGGTGACGAGTCCCGTCGAGGAATGTCGGGCGGAGTCGACCAGAGTGTTGTCAAGTTGAATGTCGAGATGAGCTGAGTAGCGTCGAACGGCGATGAGTCGAGTGGAGCCGGGTTGAGGCGGGTCGAGTCGAGCACAATCAGGCGATGAAGCGTCGTGTCGAGAAAAGTTGTGTCTGGTCGACTCCAATGGTGACGAGTCCCGTCGAGGAATGTCGGGCGGAGTCGACCGGAGTGTTGTCAAGTTGAAAGCCGAGATGAGCTAAGTAGTGTCGAACCGCGATGAGTCGAGTCGAGCCGGGTCGAGGAGGGTCGAGTCGAGAAGAATCAGGCGATGAAGCGTCGTGTCGAGAAAAGTTGTGTCTGGTGGACTCCAATGGTGACGAGTCCCGTCGAGGAATGTCGGGCGGAGTCGACCAGAGTGTTGTCAAGTTGAATGTCGAGATGAGCTGAGTAACGTCGAACGACGATGAGTCGAGTGGAGCCGGGTCGAGGCTGGTCGAGTCGAGCAGAATCAGGCGATGAACCGTCGTGTCGAGAAAAGTTGTGTCTGGTCCACTCCAACGGTGACGAGTCCCGTCGAGGAATGTCGGGCAGAGTCGACCAGAGTGTTGTCAAATTGAAAGTCGAGATGAGCTGAGCAGCGTCGAACGGCGATGAGTCGAGTGGAGTCAGGTCGAGGTGGGTCGAGTCGAGCAGAATCAGGCGATGAAGCGTCGTGTCGAGAAAAGTTGTGTCTGGTCGACTCCAGTGGTGACGAGTCCCGTCGAGGAATGTCGGGCGGAGTCGACCGGAGTGTTGTCAAGTTGAAAGTCGAGATGAGCTGAGTAGCATCGAACTGTGATAAGTCGAGTCGAGCCGGGTCAAGTTGGGTCGAGTAGAGCAGAATCAGACGATGAAGCGTCGTATCGAGAAAAGTTGTGTCTGGTCGACTCCGATGGTGACGAGTCCCGTTGAGGAATGTCGGGCGGAGTCGACCAGAGTGTTGTCAAGTTGAATGTCGAGATGAGCTGAGTAGCGTCGAATGGCGATGAGTCGAGTGGAGCCCGGTCGAGGCGGGTCGATTCGAGCAGAATCAGGCAATGAAGCGTCGTGTCGAGAAAAGTTCTGTCTGGTCGACTCCAATGGTGACGAGTCCCGTCGAGGTATGTCGGGTGGAGTCGACCGGAGTGTTGTCAAGTTGAAAGTCGAGATGAGCTGAGTAGCGTCGAACGGCGATGAGTCGAGTCGAGCCGGGTCGAGTCGAGCAGAATTAGGCAATGAAGCGTCGTGTCGAGAAAAGTTTTGTCTGGTCGACTCCAATGGTGACGAATCCCGTCGAGGAATGTCGGGCGGAGTCGACCGGAGTGTTGTCAAGTTGAAAGTCGAGATGAGCTGAGTAGCGTCGAAAGGCGATGAGTCGACTGGAGTCGAGTCGAGTCGAGCAGAATCAGGCGATGAAGCGTTGTGTCGAGAGAAGTTGTGTCTGGTCGACTCCAATGGTGACGAGTCCCGTCGAGGAATGTCGGGCTGAGTCGACCGAAGTGTTGTCAAGTTGAAAGTCGAGATGAGCTGAGTAGCGTCGAACGGCGATGGGTCGAGTAGAGTCGGGTCGAGGCGGGTCGAGTCGAGCAGAACCAGGCGATGAAGCGTTGTGTCGAGAAAAGTTGTGTCTGGTCGACTCCAATGGTGACGAGTCCCGTCGAGGAATGTCGGGCGGAGTCGACCGGAGTGTTGTCAAGTTGAAAGCCGAGATGAGCTGAGTAGCGTCGAACGGCGATGAGTCGAGTCGAGCCGGGTCGAGGAGGGTCGAGTCGAGAAGAATCAGGCGATGAAGCGTCGTGTCGAGAAAATTTGTGTCTGGTGGACTCCAATGGTGACGAGTCCCGTCGAGGAATGTCGGGCGAAGTCGACCAGAGTGTTGTCAAGTTGAATGTCGAGATGAGCTGAGTAGCGTCGAACGGCGATGAGTCGAGTGGAGCCAGGTCGAGGTGGGTCGAGTCGAGCACAATCAGGCGATGAAGCGTCGTGTCGAGAAAAGTTGTGTCTGGTCGACTCCAACGGTGACGAGTCCCGTCGAGGAATGTCGGGCAGAGTCGACCGGAGTGTTGTCAAGTTGAAAGTCGAGATGAGCTGAGTAGCGTCGAACGACGATGAGTCGAGTCGAGCCGGGTCGAGGCGGGTCAAGTCGTGCAGAATCAGGCGATGAAGCGTCGTGTCTAGAAAAGTTGTGTCTGGTCGACTCCAATGGTGACAAATCCCGTCGAGGAATGTCGGGCGGAGTCGACCGGAGTGTTGTCAAGTTGAAAGTCGAGATGAGCTGAGTAGCGTCGAACGGCGATGAGTCGAGTGGAGTCGGGTCGAGTCGACAGAATCAGGAGATGAAGCGTCGTGTCGAGAAAAGTTGTGTCTGGTCGACTCCAATGGTGACAAGTCCCGTCGAGGAATGTCGGGCGGAGTCGACCAGAGTGTTGTCAAGTTGAATGTCGAGATGAGCTGAGTAGCGTCGAACGGCGATGAGTCGAGTGGAGCCGGGTCGAGGCGGGTCGAGTCGAGCACAATCAGGCGATGAAGCGTCGTGTCGAGAAAAGTTGTGTCTGGTCGACTCCAATGGTGACGAGTCCCGTCGAGGAATGTCGGGCGGAGTCGACCGGAGTGTTGTCAAGTTGAAAGCCGAGATGAGCTAAGTAGTGTTGAACCGCGATGAGTCGAGTCGAGCCGGGTCGAGGAGGGTCGAGTCGAGAAGAATCAGGCGATGAAGCGTCGTGTCGAGAAAAGTTGTGTCTGGTGGACTCCAATGGTGACGAGTCCCGTCGAGGAATGTCGGGCGGAGTCGACCAGAGTGTTGTCAAGTTGAATGTCGAGATGAGCTGAGTAGCGTCGAACGGCGATGAGTCGAGTGGAGCCAGGTCGAGGTGGGTCGAGTCGAGCACAATCAGGCGATGAAGCGTCGTGTCGAGAAAAGTTGTGTCTGGTCGACTCCAACGGTGACGAGTCTCGTCGAGGAATGTCGGGCAGAGTCGACCGGAGTGTTGTCAAGTTGAAAGTCGAGATGAGCTGAGTAGCGTCGAACGACGATGAGTCGAGTCGAGCCGGGTCGAGGCGGGTCAAGTCGTGCAGAATCAGGCGATGAAGCGTCGTGTCTAGAAAAGTTGTGTCTGGTCGACTCCAATGGTGACAAATCCCGTCGAGGAATGTCGGGCGGAGTCGACCGGAGTGTTGTCAAGTTGAAAGTCGAGATGAGCTGAGTAGCGTCGAACGACGATGAGTCGAGTCGAGCCGGGTCGAGGCGGGTCAAGTCGTGCAGAATCAGGCGATGAAGCGTCGTGTCTAGAAATGTTGTGTCTGGTCGACTCCAATGGTGACAAATCCCGTCGAGGAATGTCGGGCGGAGTCGACCGGAGTGTTGTCAAGTTGAAAGTCGAGATGAGCTGAGTAGCGTCGAACGGCGATGAGTCGAGTGGAGTCGGGTCGAGTCGACAGAATCAGGAGATGAAGCGTCGTGTCGAGAAAAGTTGTGTCTGGTCGACTCCAATGGTGACGAGTCCCGTCGAGGAATGTCGGGCGGAGTCGACCAGAGTGTTGTCAAGTTGAATGTCGAGATGAGCTGAGTAGCGTCGAACGGCGATGAGTCGAGTGGAGCCGGGTCGAGGCGGGTCGAGTCGAGCACAATCAGGCGATGAAGCGTCGTGTCGAGAAAAGTTGTGTCTGGTCGACTCCAATGGTGACGAGTCCCGTCGAGGAATGTCGGGCGGAGTCGACCGGAGTGTTGTCAAGTTGAAAGCCGAGATGAGCTAAGTAGTGTCGAACCGCGATGAGTCGAGTCGAGCCGGGTCGAGGAGGGTCGAGTCGAGAAGAATCAGGCGATGAAGCGTCGTGTCGAGAAAAGTTGTGTCTGGTGGACTCCAATGGTGACGAGTCCCGTCGAGGAATGTCGGGCGGAGTCGACCAGAGTGTTGTCAAGTTGAATGTCGAGATGAGCTGAGTAACGTCGAACGACGATGAGTCGAGTGGAGCCGGGTCGAGGCTGGTCGAGTCGAGCAGAATCAGGCGATGAACCGTCGTGTCGAGAAAAGTTGTGTCTGGTCCACTCCAACATTTACGAGTCCCGTCGAGGAATGCCGGGCAGAGTCGACCAGAGTGTTGTCAAATTGAAAGTCGAGATGAGCTGAGCAGCGTCGAACGGCAATGAGTCGAGTGGAGTCAGGTCGAGGAGGGTCGAGTCGAGCAGAATCAGGCGATGAAGCGTCGTGTCGAGAAAAGTTGTGTCTGGTCGACTCCAATGGTGACGAGTCCCGTCGAGGAATGTCGGGCGGAGTCGACCGGAGTGTTGTCAAGTTGAAAGTCGAGATGAGCTGAGTAGCATCGAACTGTGATAAGTCGAGTCGAGCCGGGTCAAGTTGGGTCGAGTAGAGCAGAATCAGACGATGAAGCGTCGTATCGAGAAAAGTTGTGTCTGGTCGACTCCAATGGTGACGAGTCCCGTTGAGGAATGTCGGGCGGAGTCGACCAGAGTGTTGTCAAGTTGAATGTCGAGATGAGCTGAGTAGCGTCGAACGGCGATGAGTCGAGTGGAGCCCGGTCGAGGCGGGTCGATTCGAGCAGAATCAGGCAATGAAGCGTCGTGTCGAGAAAAGTTCTGTCTGGTCGACTCCAATGGTGACGAGTCCCGTCGAGGAATGTCGGGTGGAGTCGACCGGAGTGTTGTCAAGTTGAAAGTCGAGATGAGCTGAGTAGCGTCGAACGACGATGAGTCGAGTCGAGCCGGGTCGAGTCGAGCAGAATTAGGCAATGAAGCGTCGTGTCGAGAAAAGTTTTGTCTGGTCGACTCCAATGGTGACGAATCCCGTCGAGGAATGTCGGGCGGAGTCGACCGGAGTGTTGTCAAGTTGAAAGTCGAGATGAGCTGAGTAGCGTCGAACGGCGATGAGTCGAGTCGAGCCGGGTCGAGTCGAGCAGAATTAGGCAATGAAGCGTCGTGTCGAGAAAAGTTTTGTCTGGTCGACTCCAATGGTGACGAATCCCGTCGAGGAATGTCGGGCGGAGTCGACCGGAGTGTTGTCAAGTTGAAAGTCGAGATGAGGTGGGTAGCGTCGAACGGCGATGAGTCGAGTGGAGTCGGGTCGAGTCGAGCAGAATCAGGCGATGAAGCGTTGTGTCGAGAGAAGTTGTGTCTGGTTGACTCCAATGGTGACGAGTCCCGTCGAGCAATGTCGGGCGGAGTCGACCGAAGTGTTGTCAAGTTGAAAGTCGAGATGAGCTGAGTAGCGTCGAACGGCGATGGGTCGAGTAGAGTCGGGTCGAGGCGGGTCGAGTCGAGCAGAACCAGGCGATGAAGCGTTGTGTCGAGAAAAGTTGTGTCTGGTCGACTCCAATGGTGACGAGTCCCGTCGAGGAATGTCGGGCGGAGTCGACCGGAGTGTTGTCAAGTTGAAAGCCGAGATGAGCTATGTAGCGTCGAACCGCGATGAGTCGAGTCGAGCCGGGTCGAGGAGGGTCGAGTCGAGAAGAATCAGGCGATGAAGCGTCGTGTCGAGAAAAGTTGTGTCTGGTGGACTCCAATGGTGACGAGTCCTGTCGAGGAATGTCGGGCGGAGTCGACCAGAGTGTTGTCAAGTTGAATGTCGAGATGAGCTGAGTAACGTCGAACGGCGATGAGTCGAGTGGAGCCGGGTCGAGGCTGGTCGAGTCGAGCAGAATCAGGCGATGAACCGTCGTGTCGAGAAAAGTTGTGTCTGGTCCACTCCAACGGTGACGAGTCCCGTCGAGGAATGTTGGGCGGAGTCGACCGGAGTGTTCTCAAGTTGAAAGTCGAGATGAGCTGAGTAGCATCGAACTGTGATAAGTCGAGTCGAGCCGGGTCAAGTTGGGTCGAGTAGAGCAGAATCAGGCGATGAAGCGTCGTATCGAGAAAAGTTGTGTCTGGTCGACTCCAATGGTGACGAGTCCCGTTGAGGAATGTCGGGCGGAGTCGACCTGAGTGTTGTCAAGTTGAATGTCGAGATGAGCTGAGTAGCGTCGAACGGCGATGAGTCGAGCGGAGCCGGGTCGAGGCGGGTCGAGTCGAGTAGAATCAGGCGATGAAGCGTCGTGTCGAGAAAAGTTGTGTCTGGTCGAATCCAATGGTGACGAGTCCCGTCGAGGAATGTCGGGCGGAGTCGACCGGAGTGTTGTCAAGTTGAAAGTCGAGATGAGCTGAGTAGCGTCGAACGGCGATGAGTCGAGTCGAGCCGGGTCGAGTCGAGCAGAATTAGGCAATGAAGCGTCGTGTCGAGAAAAGTTGTGACTGGTCGACTCCAATGGTGACGAATCCCGTCGAGGAATGTAGGGCGGAGTCGACCGGAGTGTTGTCAAGTTGAAAGTCGAGATGAGCTGAGAAGTGTCGAACGGCGATGAGTTGAGTCGGGTCGAGTCGAGCAGAATTAGGCAATGAAGCGTCGTGTCGAGAAGAGTTGTGTGTGGTCGACTCCAATGGTGACGAATCCCGTCGAGGAATGTCGGGCGGAGTCGACCGGACTGTTGTCAAGTTGAAAGTCGAGATGAGCTGAGTAGCGTCGAACGACGATGAGTCGAGTGGAGTCGGGTCGAGTCGAGCAGAATCAGGAGATGAAGCGTCGTGTCGAGAAAAGTTGTGTCTGGTCGACTCCAATGGTGACGAGTCCCGTCGAGGAATGTCGGGCGGAGTCGACCAGAGTGTTGTCAAGTTGAATGTCGAGATGAGCTGAGTAGCGTCGAACGGCGATGAGACGAGTGGAGCCGGGTCGAGGTGGGTCGAGTCGAGCACAATCAGGCGATGAAGCGTCGTGTCGAGAAAAGTTGTGTCTGGTCGACTCCAACGGTGACGAGTCCCGTCGAGGAATGTCGGGCAGAGTCGACCGGAGTGTTGTCAAGTTGAAAGTCGAGATGAGCTGAGTAGCGTCGAACGACGATGAGTCGAGTCGAGCCGGGTCGAGGCGGGTCAAGTCGAGCAGAATCAGGCGATGAAGCGTCGTGTCTAGAAAAGTTGTGTCTGGTCGACTCCAATGGTGACAAATCCCGTCGAGGAATGTCGGGCGGAGTCGACCGGAGTGTTGTCAAGTTGAAAGTCGAGATGAGCTGAGTAGCGTCGAACGGCGATGAGTCGAGTGGAGTCGGGTCGAGTCGAGCAGAATCAGGAGATGAAGCGTCGTGTCGAGAAAAGTTGTGTCTGGTGGACTCCAATGGTGACGAGTCCCGTCGAGGAATGTCGGGCGGAGTCGACCAGAGTGTTGTCAAGTTGAATGTAGAGATGAGCTGAGTAACGTCGAACGGCGATGAGTCGAGTGGAGCCGGGTGGAGGCTGGTCGAGTCGAGCAGAATCAGGCGATGAACCGTCGTGTCGAGAAAAGTTGTGTCTGGTCCACTCCAACGGTGACGAGTCCCGTCGAGGAATGTCGAGCAGAGTCGACCAGAGTGTTGTCAAATTGAAAGTCGAGATGAGCTGAGCAGCGTCGAACGGCGATGAGTCGAGTGGAGTCAGGTCGAGGTGGGTCGAGTCGACCAGAATCAGGCGATGAAGCGTCGTGTCGAGAAAAGTTGTGTCTGGTCGACTCCAATGGTGACGAGTCCCGTCGAGGAATGTCGGGCGGAGTCGACCGGAGTGTTGTCAAGTTGAAAGTCGAGATAAGCTGAGTAGCATCGAACTGTGATAAGTCGAGTCGAGCCGGGTCAAGTTGGGTCGAGTAGAGCAGAATCAGGCGATGAAGCGTCGTATCGAGAAAAGTTGTGTCTGGTCGACTCCAATGGTGACGAGTCCCGTTGAGGAATGTCGGGCGGATTCGACCAGAGTGTTGTCAAGTTGAATGTCGAGATGAGCTGAGTAGCGTCGAACGGCGATGAGTCAAGTGGAGCCGGGTCGAGGCGGGTCGAGTCGAGCAGAATCAGGCGATGAAGGGTCGTGTCGAGAAAAGTTGTGTCTGGTCGAATCCAATGGTGACGAGTCCCGTCGAGGAATGTCGGGCGGAGTCGACCAGAGTGTTGTCAAGTTGAATGTCGAGATGAGCTGAGTAACGTCGAACGGCGATGAGTCGAGTGGAGCCGGGTCGAGGCTGGTCGAGTCGAGCAGAATCAGGCGATGAACCGTCGTGTCGAGAAAAGTTGTGTCTGGTCCACTCCAACGGTGACGAGTCCCGTCGTGGAATGTCGGGCAGAGTCGACCAGAGTGTTGTCAAATTGAAAGTCGAGATGAGCTGAGCAGCGTCGAATGGCGATGAGTCGAGTGGAGTCAGGTCGAGGTGGGTCGAGTCGAGCAGAATCAGGCGATGAAGCGTCGTGTCGAGAAAAGTTGTGTCTGGTCGACTCCAATGGTGACGAGTCCCGTCGAGGAATGTCGGGCGGAGTCGACCGGAGTGTTGTCAAGTTGAAAGTCGAGATGAGCTGAGTAGCATCGAACTGTGATAAGTCGAGTCGAGCCGGGTCAAGTTGGGTCGAGTAGAGCAGAATCAGGCGATGAAGCGTCGTATCGAGAAAAGTTGTGTCTGGTCGACTCCAATGGTGACGAGTCCCGTTGAGGAATGTCGGGCGGAGTCGACCAGAGTGTTGTCAAGTTGAATGTCGAGATGAGCTGAGTAGCGTCGAACGGCGATGAGTCGAGTGGAGCCGGGTCGAGGCGGGTCGAGTCGAGCAGAATCAGGCGATGAAGCGTTGTGTCGAGAAAAGTTGTGTCTGGTCGAATCCAATGGTGACGAGTCCCGTCGAGGAATGTCGGGCGGAGTCGACCGGAGTGTTGTCAAGTTGAAAGTCGAGATGAGCTGAGTAGCGTCGAACGACGATGAGTCGAGTCGAGCCGGGTCGAGTCGAGCAGAATTAGGCAATGAAGCGTCGTGTCGAGAAAAGTTTTGACTGGTCGACTCCAATGGTGACGAATCCCGTCGAGGAATGTGGGGCGGAGTCGACCGGAGTGTTGTCAAGTTGAAAGTCGAGATGAGCTGTGTAGTGTCGAACGGCGATGAGTTGAGTCGGGTCGAGTCGAGCAGAATTAGGCAATGAAGCGTCTTGTCGAGAAAAGTTGTGTGTGGTCGACTCCAATGGTGACGAATCCCGTCGAGGAATGTCGGGCGGAGTCGACCGGAGTGTTGTCAAGTTGAAAGTCGAGATGAGCTGAGTAGCGTCCAACGACGATGAGTCGAGTGGAGTCGGGTCGAGTCGAGCAGAATCAGGAGATGAAGCGTCGTGTCGAGAAAAGTTGTGTCTGGTCGACTCCAATGGTGACGAGTCCCGTCGAGGAATGTCGGGCGGAGTCGACCAGAGTGTTGTCAAGTTGAATGTCGAGATGAGCTGAGTAGCGTCGAACAGCGATGAGTCGAGTGGAGCCGGGTCGAGGTGGGTCGAGTCGAGCACAATCAGGCGATGAAGCGTCGTGTCGAGAAAAGTTGTGTCTGGTCGACTCCAACGGTGACGAGTCCCGTCGAGGAATGTCGGGCAGAGTCGACCGGAGTGTTGTCAAGTTGAAAGTCGAGATGAGCTGAGTAGCGTCGAACGACGATGAGTCGAGTCGAGCCGGGTCGAGGCGGGTCAAGTCGAGCAGAATCAGGCGATGAAGCGTCGTGTCTAGAAAAGTTGTGTCTGGTCGACTCCAATGGTGAAAAATCCCGTCGAGGAATGTCGGGCGGAGTCGACCGGAGTGTTGTCAAGTTGAAAGTCGAGATGAGCTGAGTAGCGTCGAATGGCGATGAGTCGAGTGGAGTCGGGTCAAGTCGAGCAGAATCAGGAGATGAAGCGTCGTGTCGAGAAAAGTTGTGTCTGGTCGACTCCAATGGTGACGAGTCCTGTCGAGGAATGTCGGGCGGAGTCGACCAGAGTGTTGTCAAGTTGAATGTCGAGATGAGCTGAGTAGCGTCGAACGGCGATGACTCGAGTGGAGCCGGGTCGAGGCGGGTCGAGTCGAGCACAATCAGGCGATGAAGCGTCGTGTCGAGAAAAGTTGTGTCTGGTCGACTCCAATGGTGACGAGTCCCGTCGAGGAATGTCGGGCGGAGTCGACCGGAGTGTTGTCAAGTTGAAAGCCGAGATGAGCTAAGTAGCGTCGAACCGCGATGAGTCGAGTCGAGCCGGGTCGAGGAGGGTCGAGTCGAGAAGAATTAGGCGATGAAGCGTCGTGTCGAGAAAAGTTGTGTCTGGTGGACTCCAATGGTGACGAGTCCCGTCGAGGAATGTCGGGCGGAGTCGACCAGAGTGTTGTCAAGTTGAATGTCGAGATGAGCTGAGTAACGTCGAACGGCGATGAGTCGAGTGGAGCCGGGTGGAGGCTGGTCGAGTCGAGCAGAATCGGGCGATGAACCGTCGTGTCGAGAAAAGTTGTGTCTGGTCCACTCCAACGGTGACGAGTCCCGTCGAGGAATGTCGGGCAGAGTCGACCAGAGTGTTGTCAAATTGAAAGTCGAGATGAGCTGAGCAGCGTCGAACGGCGATGAGTCGAGTGGAGTCAGGTCGAGGTGGGTCGAGTCGACCAGAATCAGGCGATGAAGCGTCGTGTCGAGAAAAGTTGTGTCTGGTCGACTCCAATGGTGACGAGTCCCGTCGAGGAATGTCGGGCGGAGTCGACCGAAGTGTTGTCAAGTTGAAAGTCGAGATAAGCTGAGTAGCATCGAACTGTCATAAGTCGAGTCGAGCCGGGTCAAGTTGGGTCGAGTAGAGCAGAATCAGGCGATGAAGCGTCGTATCGAGAAAAGTTGTGTGTGGTCGACTCCAATGGTGACGAGTCCCGTTGAGGAATGTCGGGCGGATTCGACCAGAGTGTTGTCAAGTTGAATGTCGAGATGAGCTGAGTAGCGTCGAACGGCGATGAGTCGAGTGGAGCCGGGTCGAGGCGGGTCGAGTCGAGCAGAATCAGGCGATGAAGGGTCGTGTCGAGAAAAGTTGTGTCTGGTCGAATCCAATGGTGACGAGTCCCGTCGAGGAATGTCGGGCGGAGTCGACCAGAGTGTTGTCAAGTTGAATGTCGAGATGAGCTGAGTAACGTCGAACGGCGATGAGTCGAGTGGAGCCGGGTCGAGGCTGGTCGAGTCGAGCAGAATCAGGCGATGAACCGTCGTGTCGAGAAAAGTTGTGTCTGGTCCACTCCAACGGTGACGAGTCCCGTCGTGGAATGTCGGGCAGAGTCGACCAGAGTGTTGTCAAATTGAAAGTCGAGATGAGCTGAGCAGCGTCGAATGGCGATGAGTCGAGTGGAGTCAGGTCGAGGTGGGTCGAGTCGAGCAGAATCAGGCGATGAAGCGTCGTGTCGAGAAAAGTTGTGTCTGGTCGACTCCAATGGTGACGAGTCCCGTCGAGGAATGTCGGGCGGAGTCGACCGGAGTGTTGTCAAGTTGAAAGTCGAGATGAGCTGAGTAGCATCGAACTGTGATAAGTCGAGTCGAGCCGGGTCAAGTTGGGTCGAGTAGAGCAGAATCAGGCGATGAAGCGTCGTATCGAGAAAAGTTGTGTCTGGTCGACTCCAATGGTGACGAGTCCCGTTGAGGAATGTCGGGCGGAGTCGACCAGAGTGTTGTCAAGTTGAATGTCGAGATGAGCTGAGTAGCGTCGAACGGCGATGAGTCGAGTGGAGCCGGGTCGAGGCGGGTCGAGTCGAGCAGAATCAGGCGATGAAGCGTCGTGTCGAGAAAAGTTGTGTCTGGTCGAATCCAATGGTGACGAGTCCCGTCGAGGAATTTCGGGCGGAGTCGACCGGAGTGTTGTCAAGTTGAAAGTCGAGATGAGCTGAGTAGCGTCGAACGGCGATGAGTCGAGTCGAGCCGGGTCGAGTCGAGCAGAATTAGGCAATGAAGCGTCGTGTCGAGAAAAGTTTTGACTGGTCGACTCCAATGGTGATGAATCCCGTCGAGGAATGTGGGGCGGAGTCGACCGGATTGTTGTCAAGTTGAAAGTCGAGATGAGCTGAGTAGTGTCGAACGGCGATGAGTTGAGTCGGGTCGAGTCGAGCAGAATTAGGCAATCAAGCGTCGTGTCGAGAAAAGTTGTGTGTGGTCGACTCCAATGGTGACGAATCCCGTCGAGGAATGTCGGGCGGAGTCGATCGGAGTGTTGTCAAGTTGAAAGTCGAGATGAGCTGAGTAGCGTCGAACGACGATGAGTCGAGTGGAGTCGGGTCGGGTCGAGCAGAATCAGGAGATGAAGCGTCGTGTCGAGAAAAGTTGTGTCTGGTCGACTCCAATGGTGACGAGTCCCGTCGAGGAATGTCGGGCGGAGTCGACCAGAGTGTTGTCAAGTTGAATGTCGAGATGAGCTGAGTAGCGTCGAACGGCGATGAGTCGAGTGGAGCCGGGTCGAGGTGGGTCGAGTCGAGCACAATCAGGCGATGAAGCGTCGTGTCGAGAAAAGTTGTGTCTGGTCGACTCCAACGGTGACGAGTCCCGTCGAGGAATGTCGGGCAGAGTCGACCGGAGTGTTGTCAAGTTGAAAGTCGAGATGAGCTGAGTAGCGTCGAACGACGATGAGTCGAGTCGAGCCGGGTCGAGGCGGGTCAAGTCGAGCAGAATCAGGCGATGAAGCGTCGTGTCTAGAAAAGTTGTGTCTGGTCGACTCCAATGGTGACAAATCCCGTCGAGGAATGTCGGGCGGAGTCGACCGGAGTGTTGTCAAGTTGAAAGTCGAGATGAGCTGAGTAGCGTCGAACGGCGATGAGTCGAGTGGAGTCGGGTCGAGTCGAGCAGAATCAGGAGATGAAGCGTCGTGTCGAGAAAAGTTGTGTCTGGTCGACTCCAATGGTGACGAGTCCCGTCGAGGAATGTCGGGCGGAGTCGACCAGAGTGTTGTCAAGTTGAATGTCGAGATGAGCTGAGTAGCGTCGAACGGCGATGAGTCGAGTGGAGCCGGGTCGAGGCGGGTCGAGTCGAGCACAATCAGGCGATGAAGCGTCGTGTCGAGAAAAGTTGTGTCTGGTCGACTCCAATGGTGACGAGTCCCGTCGAGGAATGTCGGGCGGAGTCGACCGGAGTGTTGTCAAGTTGAAAGCCGAGATGAGCTAAGTAGCGTCGAACCGCGATGAGTCGAGTCGAGCCGGGTCGAGGAGGGTCGAGTCGAGAAGAATTAGGCGATGAAGCGTCGTGTCGAGAAAAGTTGTGTCTGGTGGACTCCAATGGTGACGAGTCCCGTCGAGGAATGTCGGGCGGAGTCGACCAGAGTGTTGTCAAGTTGAATGTCGAGATGAGCTGAGTAACGTCGAACGGCGATGAGTCGAGTGGAGCCGGGTGGAGGCTGGTCGAGTCGAGCAGAATCAGGCGATGAACCGTCGTGTCGAGAAAAGTTGTGTCTGGTCCACTCCAACGGTGACGAGTCCCGTCGAGGAATGTCGGGCAGAGTCGACCAGAGTGTTGTCAAATTGAAAGTCGAGATGAGCTGAGCAGCGTCGAACGGCGATGAGTCGAGTGGAGTCAGGTCGAGGTGGGTCGAGTCGACCAGAATCAGGCGATGAAGCGTCGTGTCGAGAAAAGTTGTGTCTGGTCGACTCCAATGGTGACGAGTCCCGTCGAGGAATGTCGGGCGGAGTCGACCGGAGTGTTGTCAAGTTGAATGTCGAGATAAGCTGAGTAGCATCGAACTGTGATAAGTCGAGTCGAGCCGGGTCAAGTTGGGTCGAGTAGAGCAGAATCAGGCGATGAAGCGTCGTATCGAGAAAAGTTGTGTCTCGTCGAATCCAATGGTGACGAGTCCCGTCGAGGAATGTCGGGCGGAGTCGACCAGAGTGTTGTCAAGTTGAATGTCGAGATGAGCTGAGTAACGTCGAACGGCGATGAGTCGAGTGGAGCCGGGTCGAGGCTGGTCGAGTCGAGCAGAATCAGGCGATGAACCGTCGTGTCGAGAAAAGTTGTGTCTGGTCGACTCCAATGGTGACGAGTCCCGTCGAGGAATGTCGGGCGGAGTCGACCGGAGTGTTGTCAAGTTGAAAGTCGAGATGAGCTGAGTAGCATCGAACTGTGATAAGTCGAGTCGAGCCGGGTCAAGTTGGGTCGAGTAGAGCAGAATCAGGCGATGAAGCGTCGTATCGAGAAAAGTTGTGTCTGGTCGACTCCAATGGTGACGAGTCCCGTTGAGGAATGTCGGGCGGAGTCGACCAGAGTGTTGTCAAGTTGAATGTCGAGATGAGCTGAGTAGCGTCGAACGGCGATGAGTCGAGTGGAGCCGGGTCGACGCGGGTCGAGTCGAGCAGAATCAGGCGATGAAGCGTCGTGTCGAGAAAAGTTGTGTCTGGTCGAATCCAATGGTGACGAGTCCCGTCGAGGAATTTCGGGCGGAGTCGACCGGAGTGTTGTCAAGTTGAAAGTCGAGATGAGCTGAGTAGCGTCGAACGGCGATGAGTCGAGTCGAGCCGGGTCGAGTCGAGCAGAATTAGGCAATGAAGCGTCGTGTCGAGAAAAGTTTTGACTGGTCGACTCCAATGGTGACGAATCCCGTCGAGGAATGTGGGGCGGAGTCGACCGGAGTGTTGTCAAGTTGAAAGTCGAGATGAGCTGAGTAGTGTCGAACGGCGATGAGTTGAGTCGGGTCGAGTCGAGCAGAATTAGGCAATGAAGCGTCGTGTCGAGAAAAGTTGTGTGTGGTCGACTCCAATGGTGACGAATCCCGTCGAGGAATGTCGGGCGGAGTCGACCGGAGTGTTGTCAAGTTGAAAGTCGAGATGAGCTGAGTAGCGTCGAACGACGATGAGTCGAGTGGAGTCGGGTCGAGTCGAGCAGAATCAGGAGATGAAGCGTCGTGTCGAGAAAAGTTGTGTCTGGTCGACTCCAATGGTGACGAGTCCCGTCGAGGAATGTCGGGCGGAGTCGACCCGAGTGTTGTCAAGTTGAATGTCGAGATGAGCTGAGTAGCGTCGAACGGCGATGAGTCGAGTGGAGCCGGGTCGAGGTGGGTCGAGTCGAGCACAATCAGGCGATGAAGCGTCGTGTCGAGAAAAGTTGTGTCTGGTCGACTCCAACGGTGACGAGTCCCGTCGAGGAATGTCGGGCAGAGTCGACCGGAGTGTTGTCAAGTTGAAAGTCGAGATGAGCTGAGTAGCGTCGAACGACGATGAGTCGAGTCGAGCCGGGTCGAGGCGGGTCAAGTCGAGCAGAATCAGGCGATGAAGCGTCGTGTCTAGAAAAGTTGTGTCTGGTCGACTCCAATGGTGACAAATCCCGTCGAGGAATGTCGGGCGGAGTCGACCGGAGTGTTGTCAAGTTGAAAGTCGAGATGAGCTAAGTAGCGTCGAACGGCGATGAGTCGAGTGGAGTCGGGTCGAGTCGAGCAGAATCAGGAGATGAAGCGTCGTGTCGAGAAAAGTTTTGTCTGGTCGACTCCAATGGTGACGAGTCCCGTCGAGGAATGTCGGGCGGAGTCGACCGGAGTGTTGTCAAGTTGAAAGTCGAGATGAGCTGAGTAGCGTCGAACGGCGATGAGTCGAGTGGAGCCGGGTCGAGGCGGGTCGAGTCGAGCACAATCAGGCGATGAAGCGTCGTGTCGAGAAAAGTTGTGTCTGGTCGACTCCAATGGTGACGAGTCCCGTCGAGGAATGTCGGGCGGAGTCGACCGGAGTGTTGTCAAGTTGAAAGCCGAGATGAGCTAAGTAGCGTCGAACCGCGATGAGTCGAGTCGAGCCGGGTCGAGGAGGGTCGAGTCGAGAAGAATTAGGCGATGAAGCGTCGTGTCGAGAAAAGTTGTGTCTGGTGGACTCCAATGGTGACGAGTCCCGTCGAGGAATGTCGGGCGGAGTCGACCAGAGTGTTGTCAAGTTGAATGTCGAGATGAGCTGAGTAACGTCGAACGGCGATGAGTCGAGTGGAGCCGGGTCGAGGCTGGTCGAGTCGAGCAGAATCAGGCGATGAACCGTCGTGTCGAGAAAAGTTGTGTCTGGTCCACTCCAACGGTGACGAGTCCCGTCGAGGAATGTCGGGCAGAGTCGACCAGAGTGTTGTCAAATTGAAAGTCGAGATGAGCTGAGCAGCGTCGAACGGCGATGAGTCGAGTGGAGTCAGGTCGAGGTGGGTCGAGTCGAACAGAATTAGGCGATGAAGCGTCGTGTCGAGAAAAGTTGTATCTGGTCGACTCCAATGGTGACGAGTCCCGTCGAGGAATGTCGGGCGGAGTCGACCAGAGTGTTGTCAAGTTGAAAGTCGAGATAAGCTGAGTAGCATCGAACTGTGATAAGTCGAGTCGAGCCGGGTCAAGTTGGGTCGAGTAGAGCACAATCAGGTGATGAAGCGTCGTGTCGAGAAAAGTTGTGTCTGGTCGACTCCAATGGTGACGAGTCCCGTTGAGGAATGTCGGGCGGAGTCGACCAGAGTGTTGTCAAGTTGAATGTCGAGATGAGCTGAGTAACGTCGAACGGCGATGAGTCGAGTGGAGCCGGGTCGAGGCTGGTCGAGTCGAGCAGAATCAGGCGATGAAGCGTCGTATCGAGAAAAGTTGTGTCTGGTTGACTCCAATGGTGACGAGTCCCGTTGAGGAATGTCGGGCGGAGTCGACCATAGTGTTGTCAAGTTGAATGTCGAGATGAGCTGAGTAACGTCGAACGGCGATGAGTCGAGTGGAGCCGGGTCGAGGCGGGTCGAGTCGAGCAGAATCAGGCAATGAAGCGTCGTGTCGAGAAAAGTTGTGTCTGGTCGAATCCAATGGTGACGAGTCCCGTCGAGGAATGTCGGACGGAGTCGACCGGAGTGTTGTCAAGTTGAAAGTCGAGATGAGCTGAGTATCGTCGAACGGCGATGAGTCGAGTCGAGCCGGGTCGAGTCGAGCAGAATTAGGCAATGAAGCGTCGTGTCGAGAAAAGTTGTGACTGGTCGACTCCAATGGTGACGAATCCCGTCGAGGAATGTGGGGCGGAGTCGACCGGAGTGTTGTCAAGTTGAAAGTCGAGATGAGCTGAGTAGCGTCGAACAGCGATGAGTCGAGTGGAGTCGGGTCGAGTCGAGCAGAATCAGGTGATGAAGCGTCGTGTCGAGAAAAGTTGTGTCTGGTGGACTCCAACGGTGACGAGTCCCGTCGAGGAATGTCGGGCGGAGTCGACCAGAGTGTTGTCATGTTGAATGTCGAGATGAGCTGAGTAGCATCGAACGGCGATGAGTCGAGGGGAGCCGGGTCGAGGCGGATCGATTCGAGCAGAATCAGGCGATGAAACGTTGTGTCGAGAAAAGTTGTGTCTGGTCGACTCCAACGGTGACGTGTCCCGTCGAGGAATGTCGGGCGGAGTCGACCGGAGTGTTGTCAAGTTGAAAGTCGAGATGAGCTGAGTAGCGTCGAACGACGATGAGTCGAGTCGAGCCGGGTCGAGGCGGGTCGAGTCGAGCAGAATCAGGCGATGAAGCGTCGTGTTGAGAAAAGTTGTGTCTGGTCGACTCCAACGGTGACGAGTCCTGTCAAGGAATGTCGGGCGGAGTCGACCGGTGTGTTGTCAAGTTGAAAGTCGAGATGAGCTGAGTAGCGTCGAACGGCGATGAGTCGAGTGGAGTCGGGGCGAGGCGGGTCGAGTCGAGCCGAATCAGGCGATGAAGCGTCGTGTCGAGAAAAGTGTTGTCTGGTCGACTCGAATGGTGACGAGTCCCGTCGAGGAATCTCGGGCGGAGTCGACCGGAGTGTTGTCAAGTTGAAAGTCGAGATCAGCTAAGTGGCGTCGAACGGCGACGAGTCGAGTCGAGCCGGGTCGAGGCGGGTTGAGACGAGCAGAATCAGGCAATGAAGTCTCGTGTCGAGAAAAGTTGTGTCTGGTCGACTCCAATGGTGACGAGTCCCGTCCAGGAAAGTCGGGCGGAGTCGACCGGAGTTTAGTGAAGTTGAAAGTCGAGCTGAGCAGAGTAGCATCGAATTGTGATAAGTCGAGTCGAGCCGGGTCAAGTTGGGTCGAGTAGAGCAGAATCAGGCGATGAAGCGTCGTGTCGAGAAAAGTTGTGTCTGGTCGACTCCAATGGTGACGAGTCCCGTCGCGGAATGTCGGGCGGAGTCGACCAGAGTGTTGTCAAGTTGAATGTCGAGATGAGCTGAGTAGCGTCGAACGGCGATGAGTCGAGTGGAGTCGGGTCGAGGCGGGTCGAGTCGAGCAGAATCAGGCAATGAAGCGTCGTGTCGAGAAAAGTTGTGTCTGGTCGACTCCAATGGTGACGAGTCCCGTCGAGGAATGTCGGGCGGAGTCGACCGAAGTGTTGTCAAGTTGAAAGTCGAGATGAGCTGAGTAGCGTCGAACGGCGATGAGTAGAGTCGAGCCGGGTCGAGTCGTGCAGAATCAGGCGATGAAGCGTCGTGTCGAGAAAAGTTGTGTCTGGTGGACTCCAATGGTGACTAGTCCCGTCGAGGAATGTCGGGCGGAGTCGACCAGAGTGTTGTCAAGTTGAATGTCGAGATGAGCTGAGTAGCGTCGAACGATGATGAGTCGAGTGGAGCCGGGTCGAGGCTGGTCGAGTCGAGCAGAATCAGGCGATGAACCGTCGTGTCGAGAAAAGTTGTGTCTGGTCGACTCCAATGGTGACGAGTCCCGTCGAGGAATGTCGGGCAGAGTCGACCGGAGTGTTGTCAAGTTGCAAGTCGAGATGAGCTGAGTATCGTCGAACGGCGATGAGTCGAGTGGAGTCGGGTCGAGGAGGGTCCAGTCGAGCAGAATCAGGCGATGAAGCGTTGTGTCGAGAAAAGTTGTGTCTGGTCGACTCCAATGGTGACGACTCCCGTCGAGGATTGTCGGGCGGAGTCGACCGGAGTGTGGTCAAGTTGAAAGTCGAGATGAGCTGAGTAGCGTCGAACGGAGATGAGTCAAGTCGAGCCGGGTCGAGGCGGATCGAGTCGAGCAGAATCAGGCGATGAAGCGTCGTGTCGAGAAAAGTTGTGTCTGGTGGACTCCAATGGTGACGAGTCCCGTCGAAGAATGTCGGGCGGAGTCGACCAGAGTGTTGTAAAGTTGAATGTCGAGATGAGCTGAGTAGCGTCCAACGGCGACGAGTCGTGTCGAGCCGGGTCGAGTAGAGCAGAATCAGGCGATGAAGCGTCGTGTCGAGAAAAGTTGTGTCTGGTCGACTCCAATGGTGACGAGTCCCGTCGCGGAATGTCGGGCGGAGTCGACCAGAGTGTTGTCAAGTTGAATGTCGAGATGAGCTGAGTAGCGTCCAACGGCGACGAGTCGTGTCGAGCCGGGTCGAGGCGGATTGAGACGAGCAGAATCAGGCGATGAAGCGTCGTGTCGAGAAAAGTTGTGTCTGGTCCACTCCAATGGTGACGAGTCCCGTCGAGGAAAGTCGGGCGGAGTCGACCGGAGTTTAGTGAAGTTGAAAGTCGAGTGGAGCAGAGTAGCATCGAACTGTGATAAGTCGAGTCGAGCCGTGTCAAGTTGGGTCGAGTAGAGAAGAATCAGGCGATGAAGCGTCGTGTCGAGAAAAGTTGTGTCTGGTCGACTCAATTGGTCACGAGTCCCGTGGAGGAATATCGGGCGGAGTTGACCGGAGTGTTGTCAACTTGAAAGTCGAGATGAGCTGAGTAGCGTCGAACGGCGATGAGTCGAGTGGAGTCGGGTCGAGGCGGGTCGAGTCGAGCAGAATCAGGCGATGAAGCGTTGTGTCGAGAAAAGTTGTGTCTGGTCGACTCCAATGGTGACGAGTCCCGTCGAGGAATGTCGGGCGGAGTCGACCGAAGTGTTGTCAAGTTGAAAGTCGGGATGAGCTGAGTAGCGTCGAACGGCGATGAGTAGAGTCGAGCCGGGTCGAGTAGAGCAGAATCAGGCGATGAAGCGTCGTGTCGAGAAAAGTTGTGTCTGGTCGACTCCAATGGTGACGAGTCCCGTCGCGGAATGTCGGGCGGAGTCGACCAGAGTTTTGTCAAGTTGAATGTCGAGATGAGCTGAGTAGCGTCCAACGGCGACGAGTCGTGTCGAGCCGGGTCGAGGCGGGTTGAGACGAGCAGAATCAGGCGATGAAGCGTCGTGTCGAGAAAAGTTGTGTCTGGTCCACTCCAATGGTGACGAGTCTCGTCCAGGAAAGTCGGGCGGACTCGACCGGAGTTTAGTGATGTTGAAAGTCGAGCCGAGCAGAGTAGCATCGAATTGTGATAAGTCGAGTCGAGCCGGGTCAAGTTGAGTCGAGTAGAGCAGAATCAGGCGATGAAGCGTCGTGTCGAGAAAAGTTGTGTCTGGTTGACTCCAATGGTGACGACTCCCGTCGCGGAATGTCGGGCGGAGTCGACCAGAGTGTTGTCAAGTTGAATGTCGAGATGAGCTGAGTAGCGTCGAACGGCGATGAGTCGAGTGGAGTCGGGTCGAGGCGGGTCGAGTAGAGCAGAATCAGGCGATGAAGCGTTGTGTCGAGAAAAGTTGTGTCTGGTCGACTCCAATGGTGACGAGTCCCGTCGAGGAATGTCGGGCGGAGTCGACCGAAGTGTTGTCAAGTTGAAAGTCGAGATGAGCTGAGTAGCGTCGAACGGCGATGAGTAGAGTCGAGCCGGGTCGAGTCGAGCAGAATCAGGCGATGAAGCGTCGTGTCGAGAAAAGTTGTGTCTGGTGGACTCCAATGGTGACGAGTCCCGTCGAGGAATGTCGGGCGGAGTCGACCAGAGTGTTGTCAAGTTGAATGTCGAGATGAGCTGAGTAGCGTCGAACGGCGATGAGTCGAGTGGAGCCGGGTCGAGGCTGGTCGAGTCGAGCAGAATCAGGCGATGAACCCTCGTGTCGAGAAAAGTTGTGTCTGGTCGACTCCAATGGTGACGAGTCCCGTCGAGGAATGTCGGGCAGAGTCGACCGGAGTGTTGTCAAGTTGAAAGTCGAGATGAGCTGAGTAGCGTCGAACGGGGATGAGTCGAGTGGAGTCGGGTCGAGGAGGGTCCAGTCGAGCAGAATCAGGCGATGAAGCGTTGTGTCGAGAAAAGTTGTGTCTGGTCGACTCCAATGGTGACGACTCCCGTCGAGGAATGTCGGGCGGAGTCAACCGGAGTGTTGTCAAGTTGAAAGTCGAGATGAGCTAAGTAGCGTCGAACGGAGATGAGTCAAGTCGAGCCGGGTCGAGGCGGATCGAGTCGAGCAGAATCAGGCGATGAAGCGTCGTGTCGAGAAAAGTTGTGTCTGGTGGACTCCAATGGTGACGAGTCCCGTCGAAGAATGTCGGGCGGAGTCGACCAGAGTGTTGTAAAGTTGAATGTCGAGATGAGCTGAGTAGCGTCCAACGGCGACGAGTCGTGTCGAGCCGGGTCGAGGCGGGTTGAGACGAGCAGAATCAGGCGATGAAGCGTCGTGTCGAGAAAAGTTGTGTCTGGTCGACTCCAATGGTGACGAGTCCCGTCGCGGAATGTCGGGCGGAGTCGACCGAAGTGTTGTCAAGTTGAAAGTCGAGATGAGCTGAGTAGCGTCGAACGGCGATGAGTAGAGTCGAGCCGGGTCGAGTAGAGCAGAATCAGGCGATGAAGCGTCGTGTCGAGAAAAGTTGTGTCTGGTCGACTCCAATGGTGACGAGTCCCGTCGCGGAATGTCGGGCGGAGTCGACCAGAGTGTTGTCAAGTTGAATGTCGAGATGAGCTGAGTAGCGTCCAACGGCGACGAGTCGTGTCGAGCCGGGTCGAGGCGGGTTGAGACGAGCAGAATCAGGCGATGAAGCGTCGTGTCGAGAAAAGTTGTGTCTGGTCCACTCCAATGGTGACGAGTCCCGTCGAGGAAAGTCGGGCGGAGTCGACCGGAGTTTAGTGAAGTTGAAAGTCGAGTTGAGCAGAGTAGCATCGAACTGTGATAAGTCGAGTCGAGCCGTGTCAAGTTGGGTCGAGTAGAGAAGAATCAGGCGATGAAGCGTCGTGTCGAGAAAAGTTGTGTCTGGTCGACTCAATTGGTCACGAGTCCCGTGGAGGAATATCGGGCGGAGTTGACCGGAGTGTTGTCAACTTGAAAGTCGAGATGAGCTGAGTAGCGTCGAACGGCGATGAGTCGAGTGGAGTCCGGTCGAGGCGGGTCGAGTCGAGCAGAATCAGGCGATGAAGCGTTGTGTCGAGAAAAGTTGTGTCTGGTCGACTCCAATGGTGACGAGTCCCGTAGAGGAATGTCGGGCGGAGTCGACCGAAGTGTTGTCAAGTTGAAAGTCGAGATGAGCTGAGTAGCGTCGAACGGCGATGAGTAGAGTCGAGCCGGGTCGAGTAGAGCAGAATCAGGCGATGAAGCGTCGTGTCGAGAAAAGTTGTGTCTGGTCGACTCCAATGGTGACGAGTCCCGTCGCGGAATGTCGGGCGGAGTCGACCAGAGTTTTGTCAAGTTGAATGTCGAGATGAGCTGAGTAGCGTCCAACGGCGACGAGTCGTGTCGAGCCGGGTCGAGGCGGGTTGAGACGAGCAGAATCAGGCGATGAAGCGTCGTGTCGAGAAAAGTTGTGTCTGGTCCACTCCAATGGTGACGAGTCTCGTCCAGGAAAGTCGGGCGGACTCGACCGGAGTTTAGTGAAGTTGAAAGTCGAGCCTAGCAGAGTAGCATCGAATTGTGATAAGTCGAGTCGAGCCGGGTCAAGTTGAGTCGAGTAGAGCAGAATCAGGCGATGAAGCGTCGTGTCGAGAAAAGTTGTGTCTGGTTGACTCCAATGGTGACGACTCCCGTCGCGGAATGTCGGGCGGAGTCGACCAGAGTGTTGTCAAGTTGAATGTCGAGATGAGCTGAGTAGCGTCGAACGGCGATGAGTCGAGTGGAGTCGGGTCGAGGCGGGTCGAGTCGAGCAGAATCAGGCGATGAAGCGTTGTGTCGAGAAAAGTTGTGTCTGGTCGACTCCAATGGTGACGAGTCCCGTCGAGGAATGTCGGGCGGAGTTGACCGAAGTGTTGTCAAGTTGAAAGTCGAGATGAGCTGAGTAGCGTCGAACGGCGATGAGTAGAGTCGAGCCGGGTCGAGTCGAGCAGAATCAGGCGATGAAGCGTCGTGTCGAGAAAAGTTGTGTCTGGTGGACTCCAATGGTGACGAGTCCCGTCGAGGAATGTCGGGCGGAGTCGACCAGAGTGTTGTCAAGTTGAATGTCGAGATGAGCTGAGTAGCGTCGAACGGCGATGAGTCGAGTGGAGCCGGGTCGAGGCTGGTCGAGTCGAGCAGAATCAGGCGATGAACCGTCGTGTCGAGAAAAGTTGTGTCTGGTCGACTCCAATGGTGACGAGTCCCGTCGAGGAATGTCGGGCAGAGTCGACCGGAGTGTTGTCAAGTTGAAAGTCGAGATGAGCTGAGTAGCGTCGAACGGGGATGAGTCGAGTGGAGTCGGGTCGAGGAGGGTCCAGTCGAGCAGAATCAGGCGATGAAGCGTTGTGTCGAGAAAAGTTGTGTCTGGTCGACTCCAATGGTGACGACTCCCGTCGAGGAATGTCGGGCGGAGTCAACCGGAGTGTTGTCAAGTTGAAAGTCGAGATGAGCTGAGTAGCGTCGAACGGAGATGAGTCATGTCGAGCCGGGTCGAGGCGGATGGAGTCGAGCAGAATCAGGCGATGAAGCGTCGTGTCGAGAAAAGTTGTGTTTGGTGGACTCCAATGGTGACGAGTCCCGTCGAGGAATGTCGGGCGGAGTCGACCAGAGTGTTGTAAAGTTGAATGTCGAGATGAGCTGAGTAGCGTCCAACGGCGACGAGTCGTGTCGAGCCGGGTCGAGGCGGGTTGAGACGAGCAGAATCAGGCGATGAAGCGTCGTGTCGAGAAAAGTTGTGTCTGGTCCACTCCAATGGTGACGAGTCCCGTCGAGGAAAGTCGGGCAGAGTCGACCGGAGTTTAGTGAAGTTGAAAGTCGAGCGGAGCAGAGTAGCATCGAACTGTGATAAGTCGAGTCGAGCCGTGTCAAGTTGGGTCGAGTAGAGAAGAATCAGGCGATGAAGCGTCGTGTCGAGAAAAGTTGTGTCTGGTCGACTCAATTGGTCACGAGTCCCGTGGAGGAATATCGGGCGGCGTTGACCAGAGTGTTGTCAACTTGAAAGTTGAGATGAGCTGAGTAGCGTCGAACGGCGATGAGTCGAGTGGAGTCGGGTCGAGGCGGGTCGAGTCGAGCAGAATCAGGCGATGAAGCGTTGTGTCGAGAAAAGTTGTGTCTGGTCGACTCCAATGGTGACGAGTCCCGTCGAGGAATGTCGGGCGGAGTCGACCGAAGTGTTGTCAGGTTGAAAGTCGAGATGAGCTGAGTAGCGTCGAACGGCGATGAGTAGAGTCGAGCCGGGTCGAGTCGAGCAGAATCAGGCGATGAAGCGTCGTGTCGAGAAAAGTTGTGTCTGGTGGACTCCAATGGTGACGAGTCCCGTCGAGGAATGTCCGGCGGAGTCGACCAGAGTGTTGTCAAGTTGAATGTCGAGATGAGCTGAGTAGCGTCGAACGGCGATGAGTCGAGTCGAGCCGGGTCGAGGCGGGTCGAGTCGAGCAGAATCAGCCGATGAAGCGTCGTGTCGAGAAAAGCTGTGTCTGGTCGACTCTAATGGTGACGTGCCTCGTCAAGGAATGTTTGGCGGAGTCGACCAGAGTGTTGTGAAGTTGAATGTCGAGATGAGCTGAGTAGCGTCGAACGGCGATGAGTCGAGTGGAGCCGGGTCGAGGCGGGTCGAGTCGAGCAGAATCAGGCGATGAACCGTCGTGTCGAGAAAAGTTGTGTCTGGTCGACTCCAATGGTGACGAGTCCCGTCGAGGAATGTCGAGCGGAGTCGACCGAAGTGTTGTCAAGTCTAAAGTCGAGATGAGCTGAGTAGCGTCGAATGACGATGAGTCGAGTCGAGCTGGGTCGAGGCGGGTTGAGACGAGCAGAATCAGGCGATGAAGCGTCGAGTCGAGAAAAGTTGTGTATGGTCGACTCCAATGGTGGCGAGTCCCGTCGAGGATAGTCGGGGGGAGTCGACCGGAGTTTAGTGAAGTTGAAAGTCGAGCTGAGCAGAGTAGCGTCGAATTGTGATGAGTCGAGTCGACCCGGGTAGAGTCAGGTCGACTCGAGCTGAATCAGGCGATGAAGCGTCGTGTCGAGAAAAGTTATGTCTGGTCGACTCCAATGGTGACGAGTCCCGTCGAGGAATGTCGGGCGGAGTCGACCGGAGTGTTGTCAAGTTGAAAGTCGAGATGAGCTGAGTAGCGTCGAACGGCGATGAGTCGAGTCGAGCCGGGTCGAGGCGGCTTGAGTCGAGCAGAATCAGGCGATGAAGCGTCGTGTCGACAAAAGTTGTGTCTGGTCCACTCCAATGGTGACGAGTCCCGTCGAGGAATGTCGGGCGGAGTCGACCGGAGTGTTGTCAAGTTGAA
Source organism: Canavalia gladiata (assembly GCA_037954105.1). NCBI lineage: Eukaryota > Viridiplantae > Streptophyta > Magnoliopsida > Fabales > Fabaceae > Canavalia > Canavalia gladiata. The sequence goes on along the minus strand of CM075661.1, from coordinate 26,295,829 downwards.
AGTCGAGATGAGCTGCGTAGCGTCGAACGACGATGAGTCGAGTGGAGTCGGGTCGAGGCGGGTCGAGTCGAGCAAAATCAGGCGATGAAGCGTTGAGATGAGAAAAGTTGTGTCTGGTCGACTCCAAGGGTGACGAGTCCCGTCGAGGAATGTCGGGCGGAGTCGACCGGAGTGTTGTCAAGTTGAAAGTCGAGATGAGCTAAGTAGCGTCGAACGGCGATGAGTCGAGTGGAGCCGGGTCGAGGCGGGTCGAGTCGAGCAGAATCAGGCGATGAACCGTCGTGTCGAGAAAAGTTGTGTCTGGTCGACTCCAATGGTGACGAGTCCTGTCAAGGAATGTCGAGCGGAGTCGACCGAAGTGTTGTCAAGTCTAAAGTCGAGATGAGCTGAGTAGCGTCGAATGACGATGAGTCGAGTCGAGCTGGGTCGAGGCGGGTTGAGACGAGCAGAATCAGGCGATGAAGCGTCGAGTCGAGAAAAGTTGTGTATGGTCGACTCCAATGGTGGCGAGTCCCGTCGAGGATAGTCGGGGGGAGTCGACCGGAGTTTAGTGAAGTTGAAAGTCGAGCTGAGCAGAGTAGCGTCGAATTGTGATGAGTCGAGTCGACCCGGGTCGAGTCAGGTCGACTCGAGCTGAATCAGGCGATGAAGCGTCGTGTCGAGAAAAGTTATGTCTGGTCGACTCCAATGGTGACGAGTCCCGTCGAGGAATGTCGGGCGGAGTCGACCGGAGTGTTGTCAAGTTGAAAGTCGAGATGAGCTGAGTAGCGTCGAACGGCGATGAGTCGAGTCGAGCCGGGGCGAGGCGGGTCGAGTCGAGTAGAATCAGGCGATGAAGCGTCGTGTCGAGAAAAGTTGTGTCTGGTCGACTCCAATGGTGACGAGTCCCGTCAAGGAATATCGGGCGGAGTCAACCGGAGTGTTGTCAAGTTGAAAGTCGAGATGAGCTGAGTAGCGTCGAATGGCGACGAGTCGAGTCGAGCCGGGTCGAGGCGGGTTGAGACGAGCAGAATCAGGCGATGAAGCGTCGTGTCGAGAAAAGTTGTGTCTGGTCCACTCCAATGATGACGAGTCCCGTCGAGGAATGTCGGGCGGAGTCGATCGGTGTGTTGTTAAGTTGAAAGTCGAGATGAGCTGAGTAGCGTCGAACGGCGATGAGTCGAGTGGAGCCTGGTCGAGGTGGGTCGAGTCGAGCAGAATCAGTCGATGAACCGTCGTGTCGAGAAAAGTTGTGTCTGGTCGACTCCAATGGTGACGAGTCCCGTCGAGGAATGTCAGGCGGAGTCGACCGGAGTGTTGTCAAGTCTAAACTCGAGATGAGCTTAGTAGCGTCGAACGACGATGAGTCGAGTCGAGCTGGGTCGAGGCGGGTTGAGACGAGCAGAATCAGGCGATGAAGCGTCGTGTAGAGAAAAGTTGTGTATGGTCGACTCCAATGGTGACGAGTCCCGTCGAGGAAAGTCGGGGGGAGTTGACCGGAGTTTAGTGAAGTTGAAAGTCGAGCTGAGCAGAGTAGCGTCGAACTGCGATGAGTCGAGTCGACCCGGGTCGAGTCAGGTCGACTCGAGCTGAATCAGGCGATGAAGCGTCGTGGCGAGAAAAGTTATGTCTGGTCGACTCCAACGGTGACGAGTCCCGTCGAGGAATGTCGGGCGGAGTCGACCGGAGTGTTGTCAAGTTGAAAGTCGAGATGAGCTGAGTAGCGTCGAACGGCGATGAGTCGAGTGGAGTCGGGTCGAGGCGGGTCGAGTCGAGCAAAATCAGGCACTGAAGCGTTGAGTTGAGAAAAGTTGTGTCTGGTCGACTCGAAGGGTGACGAGTCCCGTCGAGGATTGTCGGGCGGAGTCGACCGGAGTGTTGTCAAGTTGAAAGTCGAGATGAGCTGAGTAGCGTCGAACGGCGATGAGTCGAGTCGAGCCGGGGCGAGGCGGGTCAAGTCGAGTAGAATCAGGCGATGAAGCGTCGTGTCGAGAAAAGTTGTGTCTGGTCGACTCCAATGGTGACGAGTCCCGTCGAGGAATGTCGGGCGGAGTCGACCGGAGTGTTGTAAAGTTGAAAGTCGAGATGAGCTGAGTAGCGTCGAACGGCCATGAGTCGAGTGGAGTCGGGTCAAGGCGTGTCGAGCCGAGCAAATTCAGGCGCTGAAGCGTTGAGTTGAGAAAAGTTGTGTCTGGTCGACTCGAAGGGTGACGAGTCCCGTCGAGGAATGTCGGGCGGAGTCGACCGGAGTGTAGTGAAGTTGAAAGTCGAGCTGAGCGGAGTACCGTCGAACTGCGATAAGTCGAGTCGAGAAGGGTCAAGTTGGGTCGAGTCGAGCAGAATCAGGCGATCAAGCGCCGTGTAGAGAAAAGTTGTGTCTGGTCGACTCCAATGGTGACGAGTCCCGTCGAGGAATGTCGGGCGGAGTCGACCGGAGTGTTGTCAAGTTGAAAGTCGAGATGAGCTGAGTAGCGTCGAACGGCGATGAGTCGAGTGGAGTCGGGTCGAGGCGGGTCGAGTCGAGCAAAATCAGGCGATGAAGCGTTGAGTCGAGAAAAGTTGTGTCTGGTCGACTCCAAGGGTGACGAGTCCTGTCGAGGAATGTCGGGCAGAGTCGACCGGAGTGTTGTCAAGTTGAAAGTCGAGATGAGCTGAGTAGCGTCGAGCGGCGATGAGTCGAGTCGAGCCGGGGCGAGGCGGGTCGAGTCGAGTAGAATCAGGCGATGAAGCGTCGTGTCGAGAAAAGTTGTGTCTGGTCGACTCCAATGGTGACGAGTCCCGTCAAGGAATATCGGGCGGAGTCAACCGGAGTGTTGTCAAGTTGAAAGTCGAGATGAGCTGAGTAGCGTCGAATGGCGACGAGTCGAGTCGAGCCGGGTCGAGGCGGGTTGAGACGAGCAGAATCAGGCGATGAAGCGTCGTGTCGAGAAAAGTTGTGTCTGGTCCACTCCAATGATGACGAGTCCCGTCGAGGAATGTCGGGCGGAGTCGATCGGTGTGTTGTTAAGTTGAAAGTCGAGATGAGCTGAGTAGCGTCGAACGGCGATGAGTCGAGTGGAGCCTGGTCGAGGTGGGTCGAGTCGAGCAGAATCAGTCGATGAACCGTCGTGTCGAGAAAAGTTGTGTCTGGTCGACTCCAATGGTGACGAGTCCCGTCGAGGAATGTCAGGCGGAGTCGACCGGAGTGTTGTCAAGTCTAAACTCGAGATGAGCTTAGTAGCGTCGAACGACGATGAGTCGAGTCGAGCTGGGTCGAGGCGGGTTGAGACGAGCAGAATCAGGCGATGAAGCGTCGTGTAGAGAAAAGTTGTGTATGGTCGACTCCAATGGTGACGAGTCCCGTCGAGGAATGTTGGGCGGAGTCCACCGGAGTGTTTTCAAGTTGAAAGTCGAGATGAGCAGAGTAGCGTCGAAAGGCGATGAGTCGAGTCGACCCGGGTCGAGGCGGGTCGAGTCGAGCAGAATCAGGCGATGAAGCGTCGTGTCGAGAAAAGTTGTGTCTGGTCGACTCCAATAGTGACGAGTCCCGTCGAGGATTGTCGGGCGGAGTCGACCGGAGTGTTGTCAAGTTGAAAGTCGAGATGAGCTGCGTAGCGTCGAACGACGATGAGTCGAGTTGAGCCGGGTCGAGGCGGGTCGAGTCGAGGAGAATCAGGCGATGAACCGTCGTGTCGAGAAAAGTTGTGTCTGGTCGACTCCAACGATGATGAGTCCGGTCGAGGAATGTCGGGCAGAGTCGACCGAGTGTTGTCAAGTTGAAAGTCGAGATGAGCTGAGTAGCGTCGAACGACGATGAGTCGAGTCGAGCCGGGTCGAGGCGGGTCGAGTCGAGCAGAATCAGGCGATGAAGCGTCGTGTCGAGAAAAGTTGTGTCTGGTCGACTCCAATGGTGACGAGTCCCGTCGAGGAATGTCGGGCGGAGTCGACCAGAGTGTTGTCAAGTTGAATGTCGAGATGAGCTGAGTAGCGTCGAACGGCGATGAGTCGAGTGGAGCTGGGTCGAGGCTGGTCGAGTCGAGCAGAATCAGGCGATGAACCGTCGTGTCGAGAAAAGTTGTGTCTGGTCGACTCCAACGGTGACGAGTCCTGTCGAGGAATGTCGGGCAGAGTCGACCGGAGTGTTGTCAAGTTGAAAGTCGAGATGAGCTGATTAGCGTCGAACGACGATGAGTCGAGTCGAGCCGGGTCGAGGCGGGTCGAGTCGAGCAGAATCAGGCGATGAAGCATCGTGTCGAGATAAGTTGTGTCTGGTCGACTCCAATGGTGACGAGTCCCGTCGAGGAATGTCGGGCAGAGTCGACCAGAGTGTTGTCAAGTTGAATGTCGAGATGAGCTGAGTAGCGTCGAACGACGATGAGTCGAGTGGAGCCGGGTCGAGGCTGGTTCGAGTCGAGGAGAAGCAGGCGATGAACCGTCGTGTCGAGAAAAGTTGTGTCTGGTCGACTCCAACGGTGATCAGTCCGGTCGAGGAATGTCGGACATAGTCGACCGGAGTGTTGTCAAGTTGAAAGTCGAGATGAGCTGAGTAGCGTCGAACGACGATGAGTCGAGTCGAGCCAGGTCGAGGCGGGTCGAGTCGAGCAGAATCAGGCGATGAAGCGTCGTGTCGAGAAAAGTTGTGTCTGGTCGACTCCAATAGTGACGAGTCCCTCGAGGATTGTCGGGCGGAGTCGACCGGAGTGTTGTCAAGTTGAAAGTCGAGATGAGCTGAGTAGCGTCGAACGGCGATGAGTCGAGTTGAGCCGGGTCGAAGCGGGTCGAGTCGAGCAGAATCAGGCGATGCAGCGTCGTGTCGAGAAAAGTTGTGTCTGGTCGACTCCAATGGTGACGAGTCCCGTCGAGGAATGTCGGGCGGAGTCGACCAGAGTGTTGTCAAGTTGAGTGTCGAGATGAGCTGAGTAGCGTCGAACGGCGATGAGTCGAGTGGAGCCGGGTCGAGGCGGGTCGAGTCGAGCAGAATCAGGCGATGAAGCGTCGTGTCGAGAAAAGTTCTGTCTGGTCAACTCCAATAGTGACGAGTACAGTCGAGGAAGGTCGGGCGGAGTTGACCGGAGTGTTGTCAAGTTGAAAGCCGAGATGAGCTGAGTAGCGTCGAACGACGATGAGTCGAGTCGAGCCGGGTCGAGGCGGGTCGAGTCGAGAAGAATCAGGCGATGAAGCGTCGTGTCGAGAAAAGTTGTGTCTGGTCGACTCCAATGGTGACGAGTCCCGCCGAGGAATGTCGGGCGGAGTCGACCAGAGTGTTGTCAAGTTGAATGTCGAGATGAGCTCAGTAGCGTCGAACGGCGATGAGTCGAGTCGAGCCGGGTCGAGTCGAGCAGAATCAGGCGATGAAGCGTCGTGTCGAGAAAAGTTGTGTCTGGTCGACTCCAATGGTGACGCGTCCCGTCGAGGAATGTCGGGCGGATTCGACCAGAGTGTTGTCAAGTTGAAAGTCGAGATGAGCTGAGTAGTGTCGAACGACGATGAGTCGAGTCGAGCCGGGTCGAGTCGAGCAGAATCAGGCGATGAAGCGTCGTGTCGAGAAAAGTTGTGTCTGGTCGACTCCAATGGTGACGAGTCCCGTCGAGGAATGTCGGGCAGAGTCGACCAGAGTGTTGTCAAGTTGAATGTCGAGATGAGCTGAGTAGCGTCGAACGACGATGAGTCGAGTGGAGCCGGGTAAAGGCTGGTCGAGTCGAGGAGAATCAGGCGATGAACCGTCGTGTCGAGAAAAGTTGTGTCTGGTCGACTCAAACGGTGACGAGTCCTGTCGAGGAATGTCGGGCAGAGTCGACCGGAGTGTTGTCAAGTTGAAAGTCGAGATGAGCTGAGTAGCATCGAACGACGATGAGTCGAGTCGAGCTGGGTCGAGGCGGGTCGAGTCGAGCTGAATCAGGCGATGAAGCGTCGTGTCGAGAAAAGTTGTGTCTGGTCGACTCCAATGGTGACGAGTCCCGTCGAGGAATGTCGGGCGGAGTCGACCAGAGTGTTGTCAAGTTGAATGTCGAGATGAGCTGAGTAGCGTCGAACGACGATGAGTCGAGTGGAGCCGGGTCGAGGCTGGTCGAGGCGAGCAGAATCAAGCGATGAACCGTCGTGCCGAGAAAGTTGTGTCTGGTCGACTCCAACGGTGACGAGTCCTGTCGAGGAATGTCGGGTAGAGTCGACCGGAGTGTTGTCAAGTTGAAAGTCGAGATGAGCTGAGTAGCGTCGAACGACGATGAGTCGAGTCGAGCCGGGTCGAGGCGGGTCGAGTCGAGCAGAATCAGGCGATGAAGCGTCGTGTCGAGAAAAGTTGTGTCTGGTCGACTCCAATGGTGACGAGTCCCGTCGAGGAATGTCGGGCGGAGTCGACCAGAGTGTTGTCAAGTTGAATGTCGAGATGAGCTGAGTAGCGTCGAACGACGATGAGTCGAGTGGAGCCGGGTCGAGGCTGGTCGAGGCGAGCAGAATCAAGCGATGAACCGTCGTGCCGAGAAAGTTGTGTCTGGTCGACTCCAACGGTGACGAGTCCTGTCGAGGAATGTCGGGTAGAGTCGACCGGAGTGTTGTCAAGTTGAAAGTCGAGATGAGCTGAGTAGCGTCGAACGACGATGAGTCGAGTCGAGCCGGGTCGAGGCGGGTCGAGTCGAGCAGAATCAGGCGATGAAGCGTCGTGTCGAGAAAAGTTGTGTCTGGTCGACTCCAATGGTGACGAGTCCCGTCGAGGAATGTCGGGTGGAGTCGACCAGAGTGTTGTCAAGTTGAATGTCGAGATGAGCTGAGTAGCGTCGAACGACTATGAGTCGAGTGGAGCCAGGTAGAGGCTGGTCGAGTCGAGGAGAATCAGGCGATGAACCGTCGTGTCGAGAAAAGTTGTGTCTGGTCGACTCCAACGGTGATGAGTCCTGTCGAGGAATGTCGGGCAGAGTCGACCGGAGTGTTGTCAAGTTGAAAGTCGAGATGAGCTGAGTAGCGTCGAACGACGATGAGTCGAGTCGAGCCGGGTCGAGGCGGGTCGAGTCGAGAAGAATCAGGCGATGAAGCGTCGTGTCGAGAAAAGTTGTGTCTGGTCGACTCCAATGGTGACGAGTCCCGTCGAGGAATGTCGGGCGGAGTCGACCAGAGTGTTGTCAAGTTGAATCTCGAGATGAGCTGAGTAGCGTCGAACGGCGATGAGTCGAGTCGAGGAGAATCAGGCGATGAACCGTCGTGTCGAGAAAAGTTGTGTCTGGTCGACTCAAACGGTGACGAGTCCTGTCGAGGAATGTCGGGCAGAGTCGACCGGAGTGTTGTCAAGTTGAAAGTCGAGATGAGCTGAGTAGCATCGAACGACGATGAGTCGAGTCGAGCTGGGTCGAGGCGGGTCGAGTCGAGCAGAATCAGGCGATGAAGCGTCGTGTCGAGAAAAGTTTTGTCTGGTCGACTCCAATGGTGACGAGTCCCGTCGAGGAGTGTCGGGCGGAGTCGACCAGAGTGTTGTCAAGTTGAATGTCGAGATGAGCTGAGTAGCGTCGAACGACGATGAGTCGAGTGGAGCCGGGTCGAGGCTGGTCGAGTCGAGGAGAATCAGGCGATGAACCGTCGTGTTGAGAAAAATTGTGTTTGGTCGACTCCAACGGTGACGAGTCCCGTCGAGGAATGTCGGGCAGAGTCGACCGGAGTGTTGTCAAGTTGAAAGTCGAGATGAGCGGAGTAGCGTCGAACGACGATGAGTCGAGTCAAGCCGGGTCGAGGCGGGTCGAGTCGAGCAGAATCAGGCGATGAAGCGTCGTGTCGAGAAAAGTTGTGTCTGGTCGACTCCAATGGTGACGCGTCCCGTCGAGGAATGTCGGGCGGATTCGACCAGAGTGTTGTCAAGTTGAAAGTCGAGATGAGCTGAGTAGTGTCGAACGACGATGAGTCGAGTCGAGCCGGGTCGAGTCGAGCAGAATCAGGCGATGAAGCGTCGTGTCGAGAAAAGTTGTGTCTGGTCGACTCCAATGGTGACGAGTCCCGTCGAGGAATGTCGGGCAGAGTCGACCAGAGTGTTGTCAAGTTGAATGTCGAGATGAGCTGAGTAGCGTCGAACGACGATGAGTCGAGTGGAGCCGGGTCGAGGCTGGTCGAGTCGAGGAGAATCAGGCGATGAACCGTCGTGTCGAGAAAAGTTGTGTCTGGTCGACTCAAACGGTGACGAGTCCTGTCGAGGAATGTCGGGCAGAGTCGACCGGAGTGTTGTCAAGTTGAAAGTCGAGATGAGCTGAGTAGCATCGAACGACGATGAGTCGAGTCGAGCTGGGTCGAGGCGGGTCGAGTCGAGCAGAATCAGGCGATGAAGCGTCGTGTCGAGAAAAGTTTTGTCTGGTCGACTCCAATGGTGACGAGTCCCGTCGAGGAGTGTCGGGCGGAGTCGACCAGAGTGTTGTCAAGTTGAATGTCGAGATGAGCTGAGTAGCGTCGAACGACGATGAGTCGAGTGGAGCCGGGTCGAGGCTGGTCGAGTCGAGGAGAATCAGGCGATGAACCGTCGTGTCGAGAAAAGTTGTGTCTGGTCGACTCAAACGGTGACGAGTCCTGTCGAGGAATGTCGGGCAGAGTCGACCGGAGTGTTGTCAAGTTGAAAGTCGAGATGAGCTGAGTAGCATCGAACGACGATGAGTCGAGTCGAGCTGGGTCGAGGCGGGTCGAGTCGAGCAGAATCAGGCGATGAAGCGTCGTGTCGAGAAAAGTTGTGTCTGGTCGACTCCAATGGTGACGAGTCCCGTCGAGGAATGTCGGGCGGAGTCGACCAGAGTGTTGTCAAGTTGAATGTCGAGATGAGCTGAGTAGCGTCGAACGACGATGAGTCGAGTGGAGCCGGGTCGAGGCTGGTCGAGGCGAGCAGAATCAGGCGATGAACCGTCGTGCCGAGAAAGTTGTGTCTGGTCGACTCCAACGGTGACGAGTCCTGTCGAGGAATGTCGGGCAGAGTCGACCGGAGTGTTGTCAAGTTGAAAGTCGAGATGAGCTGAGTAGCGTCGAACGACGATGAGTCGAGTCGAGCCGGGTCGAGGCGGGTCGAGTCGAGCAGAATCATGCGATGAAGCGTCGTGTCGAGAAAAGTTGTGTCTGGTCGACTCCAATGGTGACGAGTCCCGTCGAGGAATGTCGGGCGGAGTCGACCAGAGTGTTGTCAAGTTGAATGTCGAGATGAGCTGAGTAGCGTCGAACGGCGATGAGTCGAGTGGAGCCAGGTCGAGGCTGGTCGAGTCGAGGAGAATCAGGCGATGAACCGTCGTGTCGAGAAAAGTTGTGTCTGGTCGACTCCAACGGTGATGAGTCCTGTCGAGGAATGTCGGGCAGAGTCGACCGGAGTGTTGTCAAGTTGAAAGTCGAGATGAGCTGAGTAGCGTCGAACGACGATGAGTCGAGTCGAGCCGGGTCGAGGCGGGTCGAGTCGAGAAGAATCAGGCGATGAAGCGTCGTGTCGAGAAAAGTTGTGTCTGGTCGACTCCAATGGTGACGAGTCCCGTCGAGGAATGTCGGGCGGAGTCGACCAGAGTGTTGTCAAGTTGAATCTCGAGATGAGGTGAGTAGCGTCGAACGGCGATGAGGCGAGTCGAGCTGGGTCGAGGCGGGTCGAGTCGAGGAGAATCAGGCGATGAAGCGTCGTGTCGAGAAAAGTTGTGTCTGGTCGACTCCAATGGTGACGAGTCCCGTCGAGGAATGTCGGGCGGAGTCGACCAGAGTGTTGTCAAGTTGAATGTCGAGATGAGCTGAGTAGCGTCGAACGACGATGAGTCGAGTGGAGCCGGGTCGAGGCTGGTCGAGTCGAGGAGAATCAGGCGATGAACCGTCGTGTCGAGAAAAATTGTGTTTGGTCGACTCCAACGGTGACGAGTCCTGTCGAGGAATGTCGGGCAGAGTCGACCGGAGTGTTGTCAAGTTGAAAGTCGAGATGAGCTGAGTAGCGTCGAACGACGATGAGTCGAGTCGAGCCGGGTCGAGGCGGGTCGAGTCGAGAAGAATCAGGCGATGAAGCGTCGTGTCGAGAAAAGTTGTGTCTGGTCGACTCCAATGGTGACGAGTCCCGTCGAGGAATGTCGGGCGGAGTCGACCAGAGTGTTGTCAAGTTGAATCTCGAGATGAGGTGAGTAGCGTCGAACGGCGATGAGTCGAGTCGAGCTGGGTCGAGGCGGGTCGAGTCGAGCAGAATCAGGCGATGAAGCGTCGTGACGAGAAAAGTTGTGTCTGGTCGACTTCAACGGTGACGAGTCCCGTCGAGGAATGTCGGGCGGAGTCGACCAGAGTGTTGTCAAGTTGAATGTCAAGATGAGCTGAGTAGCGTCGAACAACGATGAGTCGAGTGGAGCCGGGTCGAGGCTGGTCGAGTCGAGCAGAATCAGGCGATGAACCGTCGTGCCGAGAAAGTTGTGTCTGGTCGACTCCAACGGTGACGAGTCCTGTCGAGGAATGTCGGGCAGAGTCGACCGGAGTGTTGTCAAGTTGAAAGTCAAGATGAGCTGAGTAGCGTCGAACGACGATGAGTCGAGTCGAGGCGGGTCGAGTCGAGCAGAATCAGGCGATGAAGCGTCGTGTCGAGAAAAGTTGTGTCTGGTCGACTCCAATGGTGACGAGTCCCGTCGAGGAATGTCGGGCGGAGTCGACCAGAGTGTTGTCAAGTTGAATGTCGAGATGAGCTGAGTAGCGTCGAACGACGATGAGTCGAGTGGAGCCGGGTCGAGGCTGGTCGAGTCGAGGAGAATCAGGCGATGAACCGTCGTGTCGAGAAAAATTGTGTTTGGTCGACTCCAACGGTGACGAGTCCTGTCGAGGAATGTCGGGCAGAGTCGACCGGAGTGTTGTCAAGATGAAAGTCGAGATGAGCGGAGTAGCGTCGAACGACGATGAGTCGAGTCAAGCCGGGTCGAGGCGGGTCGAGTCGAGCAGAATCAGGCGATGAAGCGTCGTGTCGAGAAAAGTTGTGTCTGGTCGACTCCAATGGTGACGCGTCCCGTCGAGGAATGTCGGGCGGATTCGACCAGAGTGTTGTCAAGTTGAAAGTCGAGATGAGCTGAGTAGTGTCGAACGACGATGAGTCGAGTCGAGCCGGGTCGAGTCGAGCAGAATCAGGCGATGAAGCGTCGTGTCGAGAAAAGTTGTGTCTGGTCGACTCCAATGGTGACGAGTCCCGTCGAGGAATGTCGGGCGGAGTCGACCAGAGTGTTGTCAAGTTGAATGTCGAGATGAGCTGAGTAGCGTCGAACGACGATGAGTCGAGTCGAGGCGGGTCGAGTCGAGCAGAATCAGGCGATGAACCGTCGTGCCGAGAAAGTTGTGTCTGGTCGACTCCAACGGTGACGAGTCCTGTCGAGGAATGTCGGGCAGAGTCGACCGGAGTGTTGTCAAGTTGAAAGTCGAGATGAGCTGAGTAGCGTCGAACGACGATGAGTCGAGTCGAGCCGGGTCGAGGCGGGTCGAGTCGAGCAGAATCAGGCGATGAAGCGTCGTGTCGAGAAAAGTTGTGTCTGGTCGACTCCAATGGTGACGAGTCCCGTCGAGGAATGTCGGGTGGAGTCGACCAGATTGTTGTCAAGTTGAATGTCGAGATGAGCTGAGTAGCGTCGAACGACGATGAGTCGAGTGGAGCCAGGTCGAGGCTGGTCGAGTCGAGGAGAATCAGGCGATGAACCGTCGTGTCGAGAAAAGTTGTGTCTGGTCGACTCCAACAGTGATGAGTCCTGTCGAGGAATGTCGGGCAGAGTCGACCGGAGTGTTGTCAAGTTGAAAGTCGAGATGAGCTGAGTAGCGTCGAACGACGATGAGTCGAGTCGAGCCGGGTCGAGGCGGGTCGAGTCGAGAAGAATCCGGCGATGAAGCGTCGTGTCGAGAAAAGTTGTGTCTGGTCGACTCCAATGGTGACGAGTCCCGTCGAAGAATGTCGGGCGGAGTCGACCAGAGTGTTGTCAAGTTGAATCTCGAGATGAGGTGAGTAGCGTCGAACGGCGATGAGTCGAGTCGAGCTGGGTCGAGGCGGGTCGAGTCGAGCAGAATCAGGCGATGAAGCGTCGTGTCGAGAAAAGTTGTGTTTGGTCGACTCCAATGGTGACGAGTCCCGTCGAGGAACGTCGGGCGGAGTCGACCAGAGTGTTGTCAAGTTGAATGTCAAGATGAGCTGAGTAGCGTCGAACAACGATGAGTCGAGTGGAGCCGGGTCGAGGCTGGTCGAGTCGAGCAGAATCAGGCGATGAACCGTCGTGCCGAGAAAGTTGTGTCTGGTCGACTCCAACGGTGACGAGTCCTGTCGAGGAATGTCGGGCAGAGTCGACCGGAGTGTTGTCAAGTTGAAAGTCAAGATGAGCTGAGTAGCGTCGAACGACGATGAGTCGAGTCGAGCCGGGTCGAGGCGGGTCGAGTCGAGCAGAATCAGGCGATGAAGCGTCGTGTCGAGAAAAGTTGTGTCTGGTCGACTCCAATGGTGACGAGTCCCGTCGAGGAATGTCGGGCAGAGTCGACCAGAGTGTTGTCAAGTTGAATGTCGAGATGAGCTGAGTAGCGTCGAACGACGATGAGTCGAGTGGAGCCGGGTCGAGGCTGGTCGAGTCGAGGAGAATCAGGCGATGAACCGTCGTGTCGAGAAAAATTGTGTTTGGTCGACTCCAACGGTGACGAGTCCTGTCGAGGAATGTCGGGCAGAGTCGACCGGAGTGTTGTCAAGATGAAAGTCGAGATGAGCGGAGTAGCGTCGAACGACGATGAGTCGAGTCAAGCCGGGTCGAGGCGGGTCGAGTCGAGCAGAATCAGGCGATGAAGCGTCGTGTCGAGAAAAGTTGTGTCTGGTCGACTCCAATGGTGACGCGTCCCGTCGAGGAATGTCGGGCGGATTCGACCAGAGTGTTGTCAAGTTGAAAGTCGAGATGAGCTGAGTAGTGTCGAACGACGATGAGTCGAGTCGAGCCGGGTCGAGTCGAGCAGAATCAGGCGATGAAGCGTCGTGTCGAGAAAAGTTGTGTCTGGTCGACTCCAATGGTGACGAGTCCCGTCGAGGAATGTCGGGCGGAGTCGACCAGAGTGTTGTCAAGTTGAATGTCGAGATGAGCTGAGTAGCGTCGAACGACGATGAGTCGAGTGGAGCCGGGTCGAGGCTGGTCGAGGCGAGCAGAATCAGGCGATGAACCGTCGTGCCGAGAAAGTTGTGTCTGGTCGACTCCAACGGTGACGAGTCCTGTCGAGGAATGTCGGGCAGAGTCGACCGGAGTGTTGTCAAGTTGAAAGTCGAGATGAGCTGAGTAGCGTCGAACGACGATGAGTCGAGTCGAGCCGGGTCGAGGCGGGTCGAGTCGAGCAGAATCAGGCGATGAAGCGTCGTGTCGAGAAAAGTTGTGTCTGGTCGACTCCAATGGTGACGAGTCCCGTCGAGGAATGTCGGGTGGAGTCGACCAGAGTGTTGTCAAGTTGAATGTCGAGATGAGCTGAGTAGCGTCGAACGACGATGAGTCGAGTGGAGCCAGGTCGAGGCTGGTCGAGTCGAGGAGAATCAGGCGATGAACCGTCGTGTCGAGAAAAGTTGTGTCTGGTCGACTCCAACAGTGATGAGTCCTGTCGAGGAATGTCGGGCAGAGTCGACCGGAGTGTTGTCAAGTTGAAAGTCGAGATGAGCTGAGTAGCGTCGAACGACGATGAGTCGAGTCGAGCCGGGTCGAGGCGGGTCGAGTCGAGAAGAATCAGGCGATGAAGCGTCGTGTCGAGAAAAGTTGTGTCTGGTCGACTCCAATGGTGACGAGTCCCGTCGAGGAATGTCGGGCGGAGTCGACCAGAGTGTTGTCAAGTTGAATCTCGAGATGAGGTGAGTAGCGTCGAACGGCGATGAGTCGAGTCGAGCTGGGTCGAGGCGGGTCGAGTCGAGCAGAATCAGGCGATGAAGCGTCGTGTCGAGAAAAGTTGTGTCTGGTCGACTCCAATGGTGACGAGTCCCGTCGAGGAATGTCGGGCGGAGTCGACCAGAGTGTTGTCAAGTTGAATGTCAAGATGAGCTGAGTAGCGTCGAACAACGATGAGTCGAGTGGAGCCGGGTCGAGGCTGGTCGAGTCGAGCAGAATCAGGCGATGAACCGTCGTGCCGAGAAAGTTGTGTCTGGTCGACTCCAACGGTGACGAGTCCTGTCGAGGAATGTCGGGCAGAGTCGACCGGAGTGTTGTCAAGTTGAAAGTCAAGATGAGCTGAGTAGCGTCGAACGACGATGAGTCGAGTCGAGCCGGGTCGAGGCGGGTCGAGTCGAGCAGAATCAGGCGATGAAGCGTCGTGTCGAGAAAAGTTGTGTCTGGTCGACTCCAATGGTGACGAGTCCCGTCGAGGAATGTCGGGCGGAGTCGACCAGAGTGTTGTCAAGTTGAATGTCGAGATGAGCTGAGTAGCGTCGAACGACGATGAGTCGAGTGGAGCCGGGTCGAGGCTGGTCGAGTCGAGGAGAATCAGGCGATGAACCGTCGTGTCGAGAAAAATTGTGTTTGGTCGACTCCAACGGTGACGAGTCCTGTCGAGGAATGTCGGGCAGAGTCGACCGGAGTTTTGTCAAGTTGAAAGTCGAGATGAGCGGAGTAGCGTCGAACGACGATGAGTCGAGTCAAGCCGGGTCGAGGCGGGTCGAGTCGAGCAGAATCAGGCGATGAAGCGTCGTGTCGAGAAAAGTTGTGTCTGGTCGACTCCAATGGTGACGCGTCCCGTCGAGGAATGTCGGGCGGATTCGACCAGAGTGTTGTCAAGTTGAAAGTCGAGATGAGCTGAGTAGTGTCGAACGACGATGAGTCGAGTCGAGCCGGGTCGAGTCGAGCAGAATCAGGCGATGAAGCGTCGTGTCGAGAAAAGTTGTGTCTGGTCGACTCCAATGGTGACGAGTCCCGTCGAGGAATGTCGGGCGGAGTCGACCAGAGTGTTGTCAAGTTGAATCTCGAGATGAGCTGAGTAGCGTCGAACGGCGATGAGTCGAGTCGAGCTGGGTCGAGGCGGGTCGAGTCGAGAAGAATCAGGCGATGAAGCGTCGTGTCGAGAAAAGTTGTGTCTGGTCGACTCCAATGGTGACGAGTCCCGTCGAGGAATGTCGGGCGGAGTCGACCAGAGTGTTGTCAAGTTGAATGTCAAGATGAGCTGAGTAGCGTCGAACAACGATAAGTCGAGTGGAGCCGGGTCGAGGCTGGTCGAGTCGAGCAGAATCAGGCGATGAACCGTCGTGCCGAGAAAGTTGTGTCTGGTCGACTCCAACGGTGACGAGTCCTGTCGAGGAATGTCGGGCAGAGTCGACCGGAGTGTTGTCAAGTTGAAAGTCAAGATGAGCTGAGTAGCGTCGAACGACGATGAGTCGAGTCGAGCCGGGTCGAGGCGGGTCGAGTCGAGCAGAATCAGGCGATGAAGCGTCGTGTCGAGAAAAGTTGTGTCTGGTCGACTCCAATGGTGACGAGTCCCGTCGAGGAATGCCGGGCGGAGTCGAGCAGAGTGTTGTCAAGTTGAATGTCGAGATGAGCTGAGTAGCGTCGAACGACGATGAGTCGAGTGGAGCCGGGTCGAGGCTGGTCGAGTCGAGGAGAATCAGGCGATGAACCGTCGTGTCGAGAAAAGTTGTGTCTGGTCGACTCCAACGGTGACGAGTCCCGTCGAGGAATGTCGAACAGAGTCGACCGGAGTGTTGTCAAGTTGAAAGACGAGATGAGCTGAGTAGCATCGAACGACGATGAGTCGAGTCGAGCTGGGTCGAGGCGGGTCGAGTCGAGCAGAATCAGGCGATGAACCGTCGTGTCGAGAAAAGTTGTGTCTGCTCGACTCCAATGGTGACGAGTCCCGTCGAGGAATGCCAGGCGGAGTCGACCAGAGTGTTGTCAAGTTGAATGTCGAGATGAGCTGAGTAGCGTCGAACGACGATGAGTCGAGTGGAGCCGGGTCGAGGCTGGTCGAGTCGAGGAGAATCAGGCGATGAACCGTCGTGTCGAGAAAAATTGTGTTTGGTCGACTCCAACGGTGACGACTCCTGTCGAGGAATGTCGGGCAGAGTCGACCGGAGTGTTGTCAAGTTCAAAGTCGAGATGAGCGGAGTAGCGTCGAACGACGATGAGTCGAGTCAAGCCGGGTCGAGGCGGGTCGAGTCGAGCAGAATCAGGCGATGAAGCGTCGTGTCGAGAAAAGTTGTGTCTGGTCGACTCCAATGGTGAGGAGTCCCGTCGAGGAATGTCGGGCAGAGTCGACCGGAGTGTTGTCAAGTTGAAAGTCGAGATGAGCTGAGTAGCGTCGAACGACGATGAGTCGAGTCGAGCCGGGTCGAGGCGGGTCGAGTCGAGAAGAATCAGGCGATGAAGCGTCGTGTCGAGAAAAGTTGTGTCTGGTCGACTCCAATGGTGACGAGTCCCGTCGAGGAATGTCGGGCGGAGTCGACCAGAGTGTTGTCAAGTTGAATCTCGAGATGAGCTGAGTAGCGTCGAACGGCGATGAGTCGAGTCGAGCTGGGTCGAGGCGGGTCGAGTCGAGCAGAATCAGGCGATGAAGCGTCGTGTCGAGAAAAGTTGTGTCTGGTCGACTCCAATGGTGACGAGTCCCGTCGAGGAATGTCGGGCGGAGTCGACCAGAGTGTTGTCAAGTTGAATGTCAAGATGAGCTGAGTAGCGTCGAACAACGATGAGTCGAGTGGAGCCGGGTCGAGGCTGGTCGAGTCGAGCAGAATCAGGCGATGAACCGTCGTGCCGACAAAGTTGTGTCTGGTCGACTCCAACGTTGACGAGTCCTGTCGAGGAATGTCGGGCAGAGTCGACCGGAGTGTTGTCAAGTTGAAAGTCAAGATGAGCTGAGTAGCGTCGAACGACGATGAGTCGAGTCGAGCCGGGTCGAGGCGGGTCGAGTCGAGCAGAATCAGGCGATGAAGCGTCGTGTCGAGAAAAGTTGTGTCTGGTCGACTCCAATGGTGACGAGTCCCGTCGAGGAATGTCGGGCGGAGTCGACCAGAGTGTTGTCAAGTTGAATGTCGAGATGAGCTGAGTAGCGTCGAACGACGATGAGTCGAGTGGAGCCGGGTCGAGGCTGGTCGAGTCGAGGAGAATCAGGCGATGAACCGTCGTGTCGAGAAAAATTGTGTTTGGTCGACTCCAACGGTGACGAGTCCTGTCGAGGAATGTCGGGCAGAGTCGACCGGAGTGTTGTCAAGTTGAAAGTCGAGATGAGCGGAGTAGCGTCGAACGACGATGAGTCGAGTCAAGCCGGGTCGAGGCGGGTCGAGTCGAGCAGAATCAGGCGATGAAGCGTCGTGTCGAGAAAAGTTGTGTCTGGTCGACTCCAATGGTGACGAGTCCCGTCGAGGAATGTCGGGCGGAGTCGACCGGAGTGTTGTCAAGTTGAAAGTCGAGATGAGCTGAGTAGCGTCGAACAGCGATGAGTCGAGTGGAGTCAGGTCGAGGCGGGTCGAGTCGAGCAGAATCAGACGATGAAGCTTCGTGTCGAGAAAAGTTGTGTCTGGTCGACTCCAATGCTAAAGAGTCCCGTCGAGGAATGTCGGGCGGAGTCGACCGGAGTGTTGTCAAGTTGAAAGTCGAGATGAGCTGAGTAGCGTCGAACGACGATGAGTCGAGTGGACTCGGGATGAGGCGGGTCGAGTCGAGCAGAATCAGGCGATGAAGCGTCGTGTCAAGAAAAGTTGTGTCTGGTCGAATCCAATGGTGACGAGTCCCGTCGAGGAATGTTGGGCGAAGTCCACCGGAGTGTTTTCAAGTTGAAAGTCGAGATGAGCAGAGTAGCGTCGAACGGCGATGAGTCGAGTCGAGCCGGGTCGAGGCGGGTCGAGTCGAGCAGAATCAGGCGATGAAGCGTCGTGTCGCGAAAAGTTGTGTCTGGTCGACTCCAATGGTGAGGAGTCCCGTCGAGGAATGTCGGGCGGAGTCGACCAGAGTGTTGTCAAGTTGAATGTCGAGATGAGCTGAGTAGCGTCGAACGACGATGAGTCGAGTCTAGCCGGGTCGAGGCTGGTCGAGTCGAGCAGAATCAGGCGATGAACCGTCGTGCCGAGAAAGTTGTGTCTGGTCGACTCCAACGGTGACGAGTCCTGTCGAGGAATGTCGGGCAGAGTCGACCGGAGTGTTGTCAAGTTGAAAGTCGAGATGAGCTGAGTAGCGTCGAACGACGATGAGTCGAGTCGAGCCGGGTGGAGGCGGGTCGAGTCGAGCAGAATCAGGCGATGAAGCGTCGTGTCGAGAAAAGTTGTGTCTGGTCGACTCCAATGGTGACGAGTCCCGTCGAGGAATGTCGGGCGGAGTCGACCGGAGTGTTGTCAAGTTGAAAGTCGAGATGAGTTGAGTAGCATCGAACGACGATGAGTCGAGTCGAGCTGGGTCGAGTCGAGCAGAATCAGGCGATGAAGCATCGTGTCGAGAAAAGTTGTGTCTGGTCGACTCCAATGGTGACGAGTCCCGTCGAGGAATGTCGGGCGGAGTCGACCAGAGTGTTGTCAAGTTGAATGTCGAGATGAGCTGAGTAGCGTCGAACGACGATGAGTCGAGTGGAGCCGGGTCGAGGCTGGTCGAGTCGAGGAGAATCAGGCGATGAACCGTCGTGTCGAGAAAAGTTGTGTCTGGTCGACTCCAACGGTGACGAGTCCCGTCGAGGAATGTCGAGCAGAGTCGACCGGAGTGTTGTCAAGTTGAAAGACGAGATGAGCTGAGTAGCATCGAACGACGATGAGTCGAGTCGAGCTGGGTCGAGGCGGGTCGAGTCGAGCAGAATCAGGCGATGAAGCGTCGTGTCGAGAAAAGTTGTGTCTGCTCGACTCCAATGGTGACGAGTCCCGTCGAGGAATGCCAGGCGGATTCGACCAGAGTGTTGTCAAGTTGAATGTCGAGATGAGCTGAGTAGCGTCGAACGACGATGAGTGTAGTGGAGCCGGGTCGAGGCTGGTCGAGTCGAGGAGAATCAGGCGATGAACCGTCGTGTCGAGAAAAATTGTGTTTGGTCGACTCCAACGGTGACGACTCCTGTCGAGGAATGTCGGGCAGAGTCGACCGGAGTGTTGTCAAGTTCAAAGTCGAGATGAGCGGAGTAGCGTCGAACGACGATGAGTCGAGTCAAGCCGGGTCGAGGCGGGTCGAGTCGAGCAGAATCAGGCGATGAAGCGTCGTGTCGAGAAAAGTTGTGTCTGGTCGACTCCAATGGTGAGGAGTCCCGTCGAGGAATGTCGGGCAGAGTCGACCGGAGTGTTGTCAAGTTGAAAGTCGAGATGAGCTGAGTAGCGTCGAACGACGATGAGTCGAGTCGAGCCGGGTCGAGGCGGGTCGAGTCGAGAAGAATCAGGCGATGAAGCGTCGTGTCGAGAAAAGTTGTGTCTGGTCGACTCCAATGGTGACGAGTCCCGTCGAGGAATGTCGGGCGGAGTCGACCAGAGTGTTGTCAAGTTGAATCTCGAGATGAGCTGAGTAGCGTCGAACGGCGATGAGTCGAGTCGAGCTGGGTCGAGGCGGGTCGAGTCGAGCAGAATCAGGCGATGAAGCGTCGTGTCGAGAAAAGTTGTGTCTGGTCGACTCCAATGGTGACGAGTCCCGTCGAGGAATGTCGGGCGGAGTCGACCAGAGTGTTGTCAAGTTGAATGTCAAGATGAGCTGAGTAGCGTCGAACAACGATGAGTCGAGTGGAGCCGGGTCGAGGCTGGTCGAGTCGAGCAGAATCAGGCGATGAACCGTCGTGCCGACAAAGTTGTGTCTGGTCGACTCCAACGTTGACGAGTCCTGTCGAGGAATGTCGGGCAGAGTCGACCGGAGTGTTGTCAAGTTGAAAGTCAAGATGAGCTGAGTAGCGTCGAACGACGATTTGTCGAGTCGAGCCGGGTCGAGGCGGGTCGAGTCGAGCAGAATCAGGCGATGAAGCGTCGTGTCGAGAAAAGTTGTGTCTGGTCGACTCCAATGGTGACGAGTCCCGTCGAGGAATGTCGGGCGGAGTCGACCAGAGTGTTGTCAAGTTGAATGTCGAGATGAGCTGAGTAGCGTCGAACGACGATGAGTCAAGTGGAGCCGGGTCGAGGCTGGTCGAGTCGAGGAGAATCAGGCGATGAACCGTCGTGTCGAGAAAAATTGTGTTTGGTCGACTCCAACGGTGACGAGTCCTGTCGAGGAATGTCGGGCAGAGTCGACCGGAGTGTTGTCAAGTTGAAAGTCGAGATGAGCGGAGTAGCGTCGAACGACGATGAGTCGAGTCAAGCCGGGTCGAGGCGGGTCGAGTCGAGCAGAATCAGGCGATGAAGCGTCGTGTCGAGAAAAGTTGTGTCTGGTCGACTCCAATGGTGACGAGTCCCGTCGAGGAATGTCGGGCGGAGTCGACCGGAGTGTTGTCAAGTTGAAAGTCGAGATGAGCTGAGTAGCGTCGAACAGCGATGAGTCGAGTGGAGTCAGGTCGAGGCGGGTCGAGTCGAGCAGAATCAGACGATGAAGCTTCGTGTCGAGAAAAGTTGTGTCTGGTCGACTCCAATGCTAAAGAGTCCCGTCGAGGAATATCGGGCGGAGTCGACCGGAGTGTTGTCAAGTTGAAAGTCGAGATGAGCTGAGTAGCGTCGAACGACGATGAGTCGAGTGGAGTCGGGATGAGGCGGGTCGAGTCGAGCAGAATCAGGCGATGAAGCGTCGTGTCAAGAAAAGTTGTGTCTGGTCGAATCCAATGGTGACGAGTCCCGTCGAGGAATGTTGGGCGGAGTCCACCGGAGTGTTTTCAAGTTGAAAGTCGAGATGAGCAGAGTAGCGTCGAACGGCGATGAGTCGAGTCGAGCCGGGTCGAGGCGGGTCGAGTCGAGCAGAATCAGGCGATGAAGCGTCGTGTCGCGAAAAGTTGTGTCTGGTCGACTCCAATGGTGAGGAGTCCTGTCGAGGAATGTCGGGCGGAGTCGACCAGAGTGTTGTCAAGTTGAATGTCGAGATGAGCTGAGTAGCGTCGAACGACGATGAGTCGAGTGGAGCCGGGTCGAGGCTGGTCGAGTCGAGGAGAATCAGGCGATGAACCGTCGTGTCGAGAAATGTTGTGTCTGGTCGACTCCAACGGTGACGAGTCCCGTCGAGGAATGTCGAGCAGAGTCGACCGGAGTGTTGTCAAGTTGAAAGACGAGATGAGCTGAGTAGCATCGAACGACGATGAGTCGAGTCGAGCTGGGTCAAGGCGGGTCGAGTCGAGCAGAATCAGGTGATGAAGCGTCGTGTCGAGAAAAGTTGTGTCCGCTCGACTCCAATGGTGACGAGTCCCGTGGAGGAATGTCGGGCGGAGTCGACCGGAGTGTTGTCAAGTTGAAAGTCGAGATGAGCTGAGTAGCGTCGAACAGCGATGAGTCGAGTGGAGTCAGGTCGAGGCGGGTCGAGTCGAGCAGAATCAGACGATGAAGCTTCGTGTCGAGAAAAGTTGTGTCTGGTCGACTCCAATGCTAAAGAGTCCCGTCGAGGAATGTCGGGCGGAGTCGACCGGAGTGTTGTCAAGTTGAAAGTCGAGATGAGCTGAGTAGCGTCGAACGACGATGAGTCGAGTGGAGTCGGGATGAGGCGGGTCGAGTCGAGCAGAATCAGGCGATGAAGCGTCGTGTCAAGAAAAGTTGTGTCTGGTCGAATCCAATGGTGACGAGTCCCGTCGAGGAATGTTGGGCGGAGTCCACCGGAGTGTTTTCAAGTTGAAAGTCGAGATGAGCAGAGTAGCGTCGAACGGCGATGAGTCGAGTCGAGCCGGGTCGAGGCGGGTCGAGTCGAGCAGAATCAGGCGATGAAGCGTCGTGTCGCGAAAAGTTGTGTCTGGTCGACTCCAACGGTGAGGAGTCCCGTCGAGGAATGTCGGGCGGAGTCGACCAGAGTGTTGTCAAGTTGAATGTCGAGATGAGCTGAGTAGCGTCGAACGACGATGAGTCGAGTCGAGCCGGGTCGAGGCTGGTCGAGTCGAGCAGAATCAGGCGATGAACCGTCGTGCCGAGAAAGTTGTGTCTGGTCGACTCCAACGGTGACGAGTCCTGTCGAGGAATGTCGGGCAGAGTCGACCGGAGTGTTGTCAAGTTGAAAGTCGAGATGAGCTGAGTAGCGTCGAACGACGATGAGTCGAGTCGAGCCGGGTGGAGGCGGGTCGAGTCGAGCAGAATCAGGCGATGAAGCGTCGTGTCGAGAAAAGTTGTGTCTGGTCGACTCCAATGGTGACGAGTCCCGTCGAGGAATGTCGGGCGGAGTCGACCGGAGTGTTGTCAAGTTGAAAGTCGAGATGAGTTGAGTAGCATCGAACGACGATGAGTCGAGTCGAGCTGGGTCGAGTCGAGCAGAATCAGGCGATGAAGCATCGTGTCGAGAAAAGTTGTGTCTGGTCGACTCCAATGGTGACGAGTCCCGTCGAGGAATGTCGGGCGGAGTCGACCAGAGTGTTGTCAAGTTGAATGTCGAGATGAGCTGAGTAGCGTCGAACGACGATGAGTCGAGTGGAGCCGGGTCGAGGCTGGTCGAGTCGAGGAGAATCAGGCGATGAACCGTCGTGTCAAGAAAAGTTGTGTCTGGTCGACTCCAACGGTGACGAGTCCCGTCGAGGAATGTCGAGCAGAGTCGACCGGAGTGTTGTCAAGTTGAAAGACGAGATGAGCTGAGTAGCATCGAACGACGATGAGTCGAGTCGAGCTGGGTCAAGGCGGGTCGAGTCGAGCAGAATCAGGCGATGAAGCGTCGTGTCGAGAAAAGTTGTGTCTGCTCGACTCCAATGGTGACGAGTCCCGTGGAGGAATGTCGGGCGGAGTCGACCGGAGTGTTGTCAAGTTGAAAGTCGAGATGAGCTGAGTAGCGTCGAACAGCGATGAGTCGAGTGGAGTCAGGTCGAGGCGGGTCGAGTCGAGCAGAATCAGACGATGAAGCTTCGTGTCGAGAAAAGTTGTGTCTGGTCGACTCCAATGCTAAAGAGTCCCGTCGAGGAATGTCGGGCGGAGTCGACCGGAGTGTTGTCAAGTTGAAAGTCGAGATGAGCTGAGTAGCGTCGAACGACGATGAGTCGAGTGGAGTCGGGATGAGGCGGGTCGAGTCGAGCAGAATCAGGCGATGAAGCGTCGTGTCAAGAAAAGTTGTGTCTGGTCGAATCCAATGGTGACGAGTCCCGTCGAGGAATGTTGGGCGGAGTCCACCGGAGTGTTTTCAAGTTGAAAGTCGAGATGAGCAGAGTAGCGTCGAACGGCGATGAGTCGAGTCGAGCCGGGTCGAGGCGGGTCGAGTCGAGCAGAATCAGGCGATGAAGCGTCGTGTCGCGAAAAGTTGTGTCTGGTCGACTCCAACGGTGAGGAGTCCCGTCGAGGAATGTCGGGCGGAGTCGACCAGAGTGTTGTCAAGTTGAATGTCGAGATGAGCTGAGTAGCGTCGAACGACGATGAGTCGAGTCGAGCCGGGTCGAGGCTGGTCGAGTCGAGCAGAATCAGGCGATGAACCGTCGTGCCGAGAAAGTTGTGTCTGGTCGACTCCAACGGTGACGAGTCCTGTCGAGGAATGTCGGGCAGAGTCGACCGGAGTGTTGTCAAGTTGAAAGTCGAGATGAGCTGAGTAGCGTCGAACGACGATGAGTCGAGTCGAGCCGGGTGGAGGCGGGTCGAGTCGAGCAGAATCAGGCGATGAAGCGTCGTGTCGAGAAAAGTTGTGTCTGGTCGACTCCAATGGTGACGAGTCCCGTCGAGGAATGTCGGGCGGAGTCGACCGGAGTGTTGTCAAGTTGAAAGTCGAGATGAGTTGAGTAGCATCGAACGACGATGAGTCGAGTCGAGCTGGGTCGAGTCGAGCAGAATCAGGCGATGAAGCATCGTGTCGAGAAAAGTTGTGTCTGGTCGACTCCAATGGTGACGAGTCCCGTCGAGGAATGTCGGGCGGAGTC
This sequence comes from Canavalia gladiata, assembly GCA_037954105.1. Lineage (NCBI taxonomy): Eukaryota > Viridiplantae > Streptophyta > Magnoliopsida > Fabales > Fabaceae > Canavalia > Canavalia gladiata. The sequence continues at coordinate 26,272,066 of CM075661.1, read as the reverse complement.
GACCAGAGTGTTGTCAAGTTGAATGTCGAGATGAGCTGAGTAGCGTCGAACGACGATGAGTCGAGTGGAGCCGGGTCGAGGCTGGTCGAGTCGAGGAGAATCAGGCGATGAACCGTCGTGTCAAGAAAAGTTGTGTCTGGTCGACTCCAACGGTGACGAGTCCCGTCGAGGAATGTCGAGCAGAGTCGACCGGAGTGTTGTCAAGTTGAAAGACGAGATGAGCTGAGTAGCATCGAACGACGATGAGTCGAGTCGAGCTGGGTCGAGGCGGGTCGAGTCGAGCAGAATCAGGCGATGAAGCGTCGTGTCGAGAAAAGTTGTGTCTGCTCGACTCCAATGGTGACGAGTCCCGTCGAGGAATGTCGGGCGGAGTCGACCAGAGTGTTGTCAAGTTGAATGTCGAGATGAGCTGAGTAGCGTCGAACAACGATGAGTCGAGTGGAGCCGGGTCGAGGCTGGTCGAGTCGAGCAGAATCAGGCGATGAACCGTCGTGCCGAGAAATTTGTGTCTGGTCGACTCCAACAGTGACGAGTCCTGTCGAGGAATGTCGGGCAGAGTCGACCGGAGTGTTGTCAAGTTGAATGTCGAGATAAGCTGAGTAGCGTCGAACGACGATGAGTCGAGTCGAGCCGGGTCGAGTCGAGCAGAATCAGGCGATGAAGCGTCGTGTCGAGAAAAGTTGTGTCTGGTCGACTCCAATGGTGACGAGTCCCGTCGAGGAATGTCTGGCGGAGTCGACCAGAGTGTTGTCAAGTTGAATGTCGAGATGAGCTAAGTAGCGTCGAACGACGATGAGTCGAGTGGAGCCGGGTCGAGGCTGGTCGAGTCGAGGAGAATCAGGCGATGAACCGTCGTGTCGAGAAAAGTTGTGTCTGGTCGACTCCAACGGTGATGAGTCCTGTCGAGGAATGTCGGGCAGAGTCGACCGGAGTGTTGTCAAGTTGAAAGTCGAGATGAGCTGAGTAGCGTCGAACGACGATGAGTCGAGTCGAGCCGGGTCGAGGCGGGTCGAGTCGAGCAAAATCAGGCGATGAAGCGTCGTGTCGAGAAAAGTTGTGTCTGGTCGACTCCAATGGTGACGAGTCCCGTCGAGGAATGTCGGGCAGAGTCGACCGGAGTGTTGTCAAGTTGAAAGTCGAGATGAGCTGAGTAGCATCGAACGACGATGAGTCGAGTCTAGCTGGGTCGAGTCGAGCAGAATCAGGCGATGAAGCATCGTGTCGAGAAAAGTTGTGTCTGGTCGACTCCAATGGTGACGAGTCCCGTCGAGGAATGTCGGGCGGAGTCGACCAGAGTGTTGTCAAGTTGAATGTCGAGATGAGCTGAGTAGCGTCGAACGACGATGAGTCGAGTGGAGCCGGGTCGAGGCTGGTCGAGTCGAGGAGAATCAGGCGATGAACCGTCGTGTCGAGAAAAGTTGTGTCTGGTCGACTCCAATGGTGACGAGTCCCGTCGAGGAATGTCGGGCGGAGTCGACCAGAGTGTTGTCAAGTTGAATGTCGAGATGAGCTGAGTAGCGTCGAACGGTGATGAGTCGAGTGGAGCTGGGTCGAGGCTGGTCGAGTCGAGCAGAATCAGGCGATGAACCGTCGTGTCGAGAAAAGTTGTGTCTGGTCGACTCCAACGGTGACGAGTCCTGTCGAGGAATGTCGGGCAGAGTCGACCGGAGTGTTGTCAAGTTTAAAGTCGAGATGAGCTGATTAGCGTCGAACGACGATGAGTCGAGTCGAGCCGGGTCGAGGCGGGTCGAGTCGAGCAGAATCAGGCGATGAAGCGTCGTGTCGAGATAAGTTGTGTCTGGTCGACTCGAATGGTGACGAGTCCCGTCGAGGAATGTCGGGCAGAGTCGACCGGAGTGTTGTCAAGTTGAAAGTCGAGATGAGCTGAGTAGCATCGAACGACGATGAGTCGAGTCTAGCTGGGTCGAGTCGAGCAGAATCAGGCGATGAAGCGTCGTGTCGAGAAAAGTTGTGTCTGGTCGACTCCAATGGTGACGAGTCCCGTCGAGGAATGTCGGGCGGAGTGGACCAGAGTGTTGTCAAGTTGAATGTCGAGATGAGCTGAGTAGCGTCGAACAACGATGAGTCGAGTGGAGCCGGGTCGAGGCTGGTCGAGTCGAGCAGAATCAGGCGATGAACCGTCGTGTCGAGAAAAGTTGTGTCTGGTCGACTCCAACGGTGACGAGTCCCGTCGAGGAATGTCGAGCAGAGTCGACCGGAGTGTTGTGAAGTTGAAAGTCGAGATGAGCTGAGTAGCATCGAACGACGATGAGTCGAGTCGAGCTGGGTCGAGTCGAGCAGAATCAGGCGATGAAGCATCGTGTCGAGAAAAGTTGTGTCTGGTCGACTCCAATGGTGACGAGTCCCGTCGAGGAATGTCGGGCGGAGTCGACCAGAGTGTTGTCAAGTTGAATGTCGAGATGAGCTGAGTAGCGTCGAACGACGATGAGTCGAGTGGAGCCGGGTCGAGGCTGGTCGAGTCGAGGAGAATCAGGCGATGAACCGTCGTGTCAAGAAAAGTTGTGTCTGGTCGACTCCAACGGTGACGAGTCCCGTCGAGGAATGTCGAGCAGAGTCGACCGGAGTGTTGTCAAGTTGAAAGACGAGATGAGCTGAGTAGCATCGAACGACGATGAGTCGAGTCGAGCTGGGTCGAGGCGGGTCGAGTCGAGCAGAATCAGGCGATGAAGCGTCGTGTCGAGAAAAGTTGTGTCTGCTCGGCTCCAATGGTGACGAGTCCCGTCGAGGAATGTCGGGCGGAGTCGACCAGAGTGTTGTCAAGTTGAATGTCGAGATGAGCTGAGTAACGTCGAACAACGATGAGTCGAGTGGAGCCGGGTCGAGGCTGGTCGAGTCGAGAAGAATCAGGCGATGAACCGTCGTGCCGAGAAATTTGTGTCTGGTCGACTCCAACGGTGACGAGTCCTGTCGAGGAATGTCGGGCAGAGTCGACCGGAGTGTTGTCAAGTTGAAAGTCGAGATGAGCTGAGTAGCGTGGAACGACGATGAGTCGAGTCGAGCCGGGTCGAGGCAGGTCGAGTCGAGCAGAATCAGGCGATGAAGCGTCGTGTCGAGAAAAGTTGTGTCTGGTCGACTCCAATGGTGACGAGTCCCGTCGAGGAATGTCGGGCGGAGTCGACCAGAGTGTTGTCAAGTTGAATGTCGAGATGAGCTGAGTAGCGTCGAACAACGATGAGTCGAGTGGAGCCGGGTCGAGGCTGGTCGAGTCGAGGAGAATCAGGCGATGAACCGTTGTGTCGAGAAAAGTTGTGTCTGGTCGACTCCAACGGTGATGAGTCCTGTCGAGGAATGTCGGGAAGAGTCGACCGGAGTGTTGTCAAGTTGAAAGTCGAGATGAGCTGAGTAGCGTCGAACGACGATGAGTCGAGTCGAGCCGGGTCGAGGCGGGTCGAGTCGAGCAGAATCAGGCGATGAAGCGTCGTGTCGAGAAAAGTTGTGTCTGGTCGACTCCAATGGTGACGAGTCCCGTCGAGGAATGTCGGGCGGAGTCGACCAAAGTGTTGTCAAGTTGAAAGTCGAGATGAGCTGAGTAGCATCGAACGACGATGAGTCGAGTCTAGCTGGGTCGAGTCGAGCAGAATCAGGCGATGAAGCATCGTGTCGAGAAAAGTTGTGTCTGGTCGACTCCAATGGTGACGAGTCCCGTCGAGGAATGTCGGGCGAAGTCGACCAGAGTGTTGTCAAGTTGAATGTCGAGATGAGCTGATTAGCGTCGAACGACGATGAGTCGAGCCGAGCCGGGTCGAGGCGGGTCGAGTCGAGCAGAATCAGGCGATGAAGCGTCGTGTCGAGATAAGTTGTGTCTGGTCGACTCCAATGGTGACGAGTCCCGTCGAGGAATGTCGGGCAGAGTCGACCGGAGTGTTGTCAAGTTGAAAGTCGAGATGAGCTGAGTAGCATCGAACGACGATGAGTCGAGTCTAGCTGGGTCGAGTCGAGCAGAATCAGGCGATGAAGCATCGTGTCGAGAAAAGTTGTGTCTGGTCGACTCCAATGGTGACGAGTCCCGTCGAGGAATGTCGGGCGGAGTCGACCAGAGTGTTGTCAAGTTGAATGTCGAGATGAGCTGAGTAACGTCGAACAACGATGAGTCGAGTGGAGCCGGGTCGAGGCTGGTCGAGTCGAGCAGAATCAGGCGATGAACCGTCGTGCCGAGAAATTTGTGTCTGGTCGACTCCAACGGTGACGAGTCCTGTCGAGGAATGTCGGGCAGAGTCGACCGGAGTGTTGTCAAGTTGAAAGTCGAGATGAGCTGAGTAGCGTGGAACGACGATGAGTCGAGTCGAGCCGGGTCGAGGCAGGTCGAGTCGAGCAGAATCAGGCGATGAAGCGTCGTGTCGAGAAAAGTTGTGTCTGGTCGACTCCAATGGTGACGAGTCCCGTCGAGGAATGTCGGGCGGAGTCGACCAGAGTGTTGTCAAGTTGAATGTCGAGATGAGCTGAGTGGCGTCGAACAACGATGAGTCGAGTGGAGCCGGGTCGAGGCTGGTCGAGTCGAGGAGAATCAGGCGATGAACCGTTGTGTCGAGAAAAGTTGTGTCTGGTCGACTGCAACGGTGATGAGTCCTGTCGAGGAATGTCGGGAAGAGTCGACCGGAGTGTTTTCAAGTTGAAAGTCGAGATGAGCTGAGTAGCGTCGAACGACGATGAGTCGAGTCGAGCCGGGTCGAGGCGGGTCGAGTCGAGCAGAATCAGGCGATGAAGCGTCGTGTCGAGAAAAGTTGTGTCTGGTCGACTCCAATGGTGACGAGTCCCGTCGAGGAATGTCGGGCGGAGTCGACCAAAGTGTTGTCAAGTTGAAAGTCGAGATGAGCTGAGTAGCATCGAACGACGATGAGTCGAGTCTAGCTGGGTCGAGTCGAGCAGAATCAGGCGATGAAGCATCGTGTCGAGAAAAGTTGTGTCTGGTCGACTCCAATGGTGACGAGTCCCGTCGAGGAATGTCGGGCGGAGTCGACCAGAGTGTTGTCAAGTTGAATGTCGAGATGAGCTGATTAGCGTCGAACGACGATGAGTCGAGCCGAGCCGGGTCGAGGCGGGTCGAGTCGAGCAGAATCAGGCGATGAAGCGTCGTGTCGAGATAAGTTGTGTCTGGTCGACTCCAATGGTGACGAGTCCCGTCGAGGAATGTCGGGCAGAGTCGACCGGAGTGTTGTCAAGTTGAAAGTCGAGATGAGCTGAGTAGCATCGAACGACGATGAGTCGAGTCTAGCTGGGTCGAGTCGAGCAGAATCAGGCGATGAAGCATCGTGTCGAGAAAAGTTGTGTCTGGTCGACTCCAATGGTGACGAGTCCCGTCGAGGAATGTCGGGCGGAGTCGACCAGAGTGTTGTCAAGTTGAATGTCGAGATGAGCTGAGTAGCGTCGAACGACGATGAGTCGAGTGGAGCCGGGTCGAGGCTGGTCGAGTCGAGGAGAATCAGGCGATGAACCGTCGTGTCGAGAAAAGTTGTGTCTGGTCGACTCCAATGGTGACGAGTCCCGTCGAGGAATGTCGGGCGGAGTCGACCAGAGTGTTGTCAAGTTGAATGTCGAGATGAGCTGAGTAGCGTCGAACGGTGATGAGTCGAGTGGAGCTGGGTCGAGGCTGGTTGAGTCGAGCAGAATCAGGCGATGAACCGTCGTGTCGAGAAAAGTTGTGTCTGGTCGACTCCAACGGTGACGAGTCCTGTCGAGGAATGTCGGGCAGAGTCGACCGGAGTGTTGTCAAGTTGAAAGTCGAGATGAGCTGATTAGCGTCGAACGACGATGAGTCGAGTCAAGCCGGGTCGAGGCGGGTCGAGTCGAGCAGAATCAGGCGATGAAGCGTCGTGTCGAGATAAGTTGTGTCTGGTCGACTCCAATGGTGACGAGTCCCGTCGAGGAATGTCGGGCAGAGTCGACCGGAGTGTTGTCAAGTTGAAAGTCGAGATGAGCTGAGTAGCATCGAACGACGATGAGTCGAGTCTCGCTGGGTCGAGTCGAGCAGAATCAGGCGATGAAGCGTCGTGTCGAGAAAAGTTGTGTCTGGTCGACTCCAATGGTGACGAGTCCCGTCGAGGAATGTCGGGCGGAGTCGACCAGAGTGTTGTCAAGTTGAATGTCGAGATGAGCTGAGTAGCGTCGAACAACGATGAGTCGAGTGGAGCCGGGTCGAGGCTGGTCGAGTCGAGCAGAATCAGGCGATGAACCGTCGTGTCGAGAAAAGTTGTGTCTGGTCGACTCCAACGGTGACGAGTACCGTCGAGGAATGTCGAGCAGAGTCGACCGGAGTGTTGTGAAGTTGAAAGTCGAGATGAGCTGAGTAGCATCGAACGACGATGAGTCGAGTCGAGCTGGGTCGAGTCGAGCAGAATCAGGCGATGAAGCATCGTGTCGAGAAAAGTTGTGTCTGGTCGACTCCAATGGTGACGAGTCCCGTCGAGGAATGTCGGGCGGAGTCGACCAGAGTGTTGTCAAGTTGAATGTCGAGATGAGCTGAGTAGCGTCGAACGACGATGAGTCGAGTGGAGCCGGGTCGAGGCTGGTCGAGTCGAGGAGAATCAGGCGATGAACCGTCGTGTCAAGAAAAGTTGTGTCTGGTCGACTCCAACGGTGACGAGTCCCGTCGAGGAATGTCGAGCAGAGTCGACCGGAGTGTTGTCAAGTTGAAAGACGAGATGAGCTGAGTAGCATCGAACGACGATGAGTCGAGTCGAGCTGGGTCGAGGCGGGTCGAGTCGAGCAGAATCAGGCGATGAAGCGTCGTGTCGAGAAAAGTTGTGTCTGCTCGGCTCCAATGGTGACGAGTCCCGTCGAGGAATGTCGGGCGGAGTCGACCAGAGTGTTGTCAAGTTGAATGTCGAGATGAGCTGAGTAACGTCGAACAACGATGAGTCGAGTGGAGCCGGGTCGAGGCTGGTCGAGTCGAGCAGAATCAGGCGATGAACCGTCGTGCCGAGAAATTTGTGTCTGGTCGACTCCAACGGTGACGAGTCCTGTCGAGGAATGTCGGGCAGAGTCGACCGGAGTGTTGTCAAGTTGAAAGTCGAGATGAGCTGAGTAGCGTCGAACGACGATGAGTCGAGTCGAGCCGGGTCGAGGCAGGTCGAGTCGAGCAGAATCAGGCGATGAAGCGTCGTGTCGAGAAAAGTTGTGTCTGGTCGACTCCAATGGTGACGAGTCCCGTCGAGGAATGTCGGGCGGAGTCGACCAGAGTGTTGTCAAGTTGAATGTCGAGATGAGCTGAGTAGCGTCGAACAACGATGAGTCGAGTGGAGCCGGGTCGAGGCTGGTCGAGTCGAGGAGAATCAGGCGATGAACCATTGTGTCGAGAAAAGTTGTGTCTGGTCGACTCCAACGGTGATGAGTCCTGTCGAGGAATGTCGGGAAGAGTCGACCGGAGTGTTGTCAAGTTGAAAGTCGAGATGAGCTGAGTAGCGTCGAACGACGATGAGTCGAGTCGAGCCGGGTCGAGGCGGGTCGAGTCGAGCAGAATCAGGCGATGAAGCGTCGTGTCGAGAAAAGTTGTGTCTGGTCGACTCCAATGGTGACGAGTCCCGTCGAGGAATGTCGGGCGGAGTCGACCAAAGTGTTGTCAAGTTGAAAGTCGAGATGAGCTGAGTAGCATCGAACGACGATGAGTCGAGTCTAGCTAGGTCGAGTCGAGCAGAATCAGGCGATGAAGCATCGTGTCGAGAAAAGTTGTGTCTGGTCGACTCCAATGGTGACGAGTCCCGTCGAGGAATGTCGGGCGGAGTCGACCAGAGTGTTGTCAAGTTGAATGTCGAGATGAGCTGAGTAGTGTCGAACGACGATGAGTCGAGTGGAGCCGGGTCGAGGCTGGTCGAGTCGAGGAGAATCAGGCGATGAACCGTCGTGTCGAGAAAAGTTGTGTCTGGTCGACTCCAATGGTGACGAGTCCCGTCGAGGAATGTCGGGCGGAGTCGACCAGAGTGTTGTCAAGTTGAATGTCGAGATGAGCTGAGTAGCGTCGAACGACGATGAGTCGAGTGGAGCCGGGTCGAGGCTGGTCGAGTCGAGGAGAATCAGGCGATGAACCGTCGTGTCAAGAAAAGTTGTGTCTGGTCGACTCCAACGGTGACGAGTCCCATCGAGGAATGTCGAGCAGAGTCGACCGGAGTGTTGTCAAGTTGAAAGACGAGATGAGCTGAGTAGCATCGAACGACGATGAGTCGAGTCGAGCTGGGTCGAGGCGGGTCGAGTCGAGCAGAATCAGGCGATGAAGCGTCGTGTCGAGAAAAGTTGTGTCTGCTCGACTCCAATGGTGACGAGTCCCGTCGAGGAATGTCGGGCGGAGTCGACCAGAGTGTTGTCAAGTTGAATGTTGAGATGAGCTGAGTAACGTCGAACAACGATGAGTCGAGTGGAGCCGGGTCGAGGCTGGTCGAGTCGAGCAGAATCAGGCGATGAACCGTCGTGCCGAGAAATTTGTGTCTGGTCGACTCCAACGGTGACGAGTCCTGTCGAGGAATGTCGGGCAGAGTCGACCGGAGTGTTGTCAAGTTGAAAGTCGAGATGAGCTGAGTAGCGTCGAACGACGATGAGTCGAGTCGAGCCGGGTCGAGGCAGGTCGAGTCGAGCAGAATCAGGCGATGAAGCGTCGTGTCGAGAAAAGTTGTGTCTGGTCGACTCCAATGGTGACGAGTCCCGTCGAGGAATGTCGGGCGGAGTCGACCAGAGTGTTGTCAAGTTGAATGTCGAGATGAGCTGAGTAGCGTCGAACGACGATGAGTCGAGTGGAGCCGGGTCGAGGCTGGTCGAGTCGAGGAGAATCAGGCGATGAACCGTCGTGTCGAGAAAAGTTGTGTCTGGTCGACTCCAACGGTGATGAGTCCTGTCGAGGAATGTCGGGAAGAGTCGACCGGAGTGTTGTCAAGTTGAAAGTCGAGATGAGCTGAGTAGCGTCGAACGACGATGAGTCGAGTCGAGCCGGGTCGAGGCGGGTCGAGTCGAGCAGAATCAGGCGATGAAGCGTCGTGTCGAGAAAAGTTGTGTCTGGTCGACTCCAATGGTGACGAGTCCCGTCGAGGAATGTCGGGCGGAGTCGACCAAAGTGTTGTCAAGTTGACAGTCGAGATGAGCTGAGTAGCATCGAACGACGATGAGTCGAGTCGAGCAGAATCAGGCGATGAAGCGTCGTGTCGAGAAAAGTTGTGTCTGGTCGACTCCAATGGTGACGAGTCCCGTCGAGGAATGTCGGGCGGAGTCGACCAGAGTGTTGTCAAGTTGAATGTCGAGATGAGCTGAGTAGCGTCGAACGACGATGAGTCGAGTGGAGCCGGGTCGAGGCTGGTCGAGTCAAGGAGAATCAGGCGATGAACCGTCGTGTCAAGAAAAGTTGTGTCTGGTCGACTCCAACGGTGACGAGTCCCATCGAGGAATGTCGAGCAGAGTCGACCGGAGTGTTGTCAAGTTGAAAGACGAGATGAGCTGAGTAGCATCGAACGACGATGAGTCGAGTCGAGCTGGGTCGAGGCGGGTCGAGTCGAGCAGAATCAGGCGATGAAGCGTCGTGTCGAGAAAAGTTGTGTCTGCTCGACTCCAATGGTGACGAGTCCCGTCGAGGAATGTCGGGCGGAGTCGACCAGAGTGTTGTCAAGTTGAATGTCGAGATGAGCTGAGTAGCGTCGAACAACGATGAGTCGAGTGGAGCCGGGTCGAGGCTGGTCGAGTCGAGGAGAATCAGGCGATGAACCATTGTGTCGAGAAAAGTTGTGTCTGGTCGACTCCAACGGTGATGAGTCCTGTCGAGGAATGTCGGGAAGAGTCGACCGGAGTGTTGTCAAGTTGAAAGTCGAGATGAGCTGAGTAGCGTCGAACGACGATGAGTCGAGTCGAGCCGGGTCGAGGCGGGTCGAGTCGAGCAGAATCAGGCGATGAAGCGTCGTGTCGAGAAAAGTTGTGTCTGGTCGACTCCAATGGTGACGAGTCCCGTCGAGGAATGTCGGGCGGAGTCGACCAAAGTGTTGTCAAGTTGAAAGTCGAGATGAGCTGAGTAGCATCGAACGACGATGAGTCGAGTCTAGCTAGGTCGAGTCGAGCAGAATCAGGCGATGAAGCATCGTGTCGAGAAAAGTTGTGTCTGGTCGACTCCAATGGTGACGAGTCCCGTCGAGGAATGTCGGGCGGAGTCGACCAGAGTGTTGTCAAGTTGAATGTCGAGATGAGCTGAGTAGCGTCGAACGACGATGAGTCGAGTGGAGCCGGGTCGAGGCTGGTCGAGTCGAGGAGAATCAGGCGATGAACCGTCGTGTCGAGAAAAGTTGTGTCTGGTCGACTCCAATGGTGACGAGTCCCGTCGAGGAATGTCGGGCGGAGTCGACCAGAGTGTTGTCAAGTTGAATGTCGAGATGAGCTGAGTAGCGTCGAACGACGATGAGTCGAGTGGAGCCGGGTCGAGGCTGGTCGAGTCGAGGAGAATCAAGCGATGAACCGTCGTGTCAAGAAAAGTTGTGTCTGGTCGACTCCAACGGTGACGAGTCCCATCGAGGAATGTCGAGCAGAGTCGACCGGAGTGTTGTCAAGTTGAAAGACGAGATGAGCTGAGTAGCATCGAACGACGATGAGTCGAGTCGAGCTGGGTCGAGGCGGGTCGAGTCGAGCAGAATCAGGCGATGAAGCGTCGTGTCGAGAAAAGTTGTGTCTGCTCGACTCCAATGGTGACGAGTCCCGTCGAGGAATGTCGGGCGGAGTCGACCAGAGTGTTGTCAAGTTGAATGTTGAGATGAGCTGAGTAACGTCGAACAACGATGAGTCGAGTGGAGCCGGGTCGAGGCTGGTCGAGTCGAGCAGAATCAGGCGATGAACCGTCGTGCCGAGAAATTTGTGTCTGGTCGACTCCAACGGTGACGAGTCCTGTCGAGGAATGTCGGGCAGAGTCGACCGGAGTGTTGTCAAGTTGAAAGTCGAGATGAGCTGAGTAGCGTCGAACGACGATGAGTCGAGTCGAGCCGGGTCGAGGCAGGTCGAGTCGAGCAGAATCAGGCGATGAAGCGTCGTGTCGAGAAAAGTTGTGTCTGGTCGACTCCAATGGTGACGAGTCCCGTCGAGGAATGTCGGGCGGAGTCGACCACAGTGTTGTCAAGTTGACAGTCGAGATGAGCTGAGTAGCATCGAACGACGATGAGTCGAGTCGAGCAGAATCAGGCGATGAAGCGTCGTGTCGAGAAAAGTTGTGTCTGGTCGACTCCAATGGTGACGAGTCCCGTCGAGGAATGTCGGGCGGAGTCGACCAGAGTGTTGTCAAGTTGAATGTCGAGATGAGCTGAGTAGCGTCGAACGACGATGAGTCGAGTGGAGCCGGGTCGAGGCTGGTCGAGTCAAGGAGAATCAGGCGATGAACCGTCGTGTCAAGAAAAGTTGTGTCTGGTCGACTCCAACGGTGACGAGTCCCATCGAGGAATGTCGAGCAGAGTCGACCGGAGTGTTGTCAAGTTGAAAGACGAGATGAGCTGAGTAGCATCGAACGACGATGAGTCGAGTCGAGCTGGGTCGAGGCGGGTCGAGTCGAGCAGAATCAGGCGATGAAGCGTCGTGTCGAGAAAAGTTGTGTCTGCTCGACTCCAATGGTGACGAGTCCCGTCGAGGAATGTCGGGCGGAGTCGACCAGAGTGTTGTCAAGTTGAATGTCGAGATGAGCTGAGTAGCGTCGAACAACGATGAGTCGAGTGGAGCCGGGTCGAGGCTGGTCGAGTCGAGGAGAATCAGGCGATGAACCATTGTGTCGAGAAAAGTTGTGTCTGGTCGACTCCAACGGTGATGAGTCCTGTCGAGGAATGTCGGGAAGAGTCGACCGGAGTGTTGTCAAGTTGAAAGTCGAGATGAGCTGAGTAGCGTCGAACGACGATGAGTCGAGTCGAGCCGGGTCGAGGCGGGTCGAGTCGAGCAGAATCAGGCGATGAAGCGTCGTGTCGAGAAAAGTTGTGTCTGGTCGACTCCAATGGTGACGAGTCCCGTCGAGGAATGTCGGGCGGAGTCGACCAAAGTGTTGTCAAGTTGAAAGTCGAGATGAGCTGAGTAGCATCGAACGACGATGAGTCGAGTCTAGCTAGGTCGAGTCGAGCAGAATCAGGCGATGAAGCATCGTGTCGAGAAAAGTTGTGTCTGGTCGACTCCAATGGTGACGAGTCCCGTCGAGGAATGTCGGGCGGAGTCGACCAGAGTGTTGTCAAGTTGAATGTCGAGATGAGCTGAGTAGCGTCGAACGACGATGAGTCGAGTGGAGCCGGGTCGAGGCTGGTCGAGTCGAGGAGAATCAGGCGATGAACCGTCGTGTCGAGAAAAGTTGTGTCTGGTCGACTCCAATGGTGACGAGTCCCGTCGAGGAATGTCGGGCGGAGTCGACCAGAGTGTTGTCAAGTTGAATGTCGAGATGAGCTGAGTAGCGTCGAACGACGATGAGTCGAGTGGAGCCGGGTCGAGGCTGGTCGAGTCGAGGAGAATCAAGCGATGAACCGTCGTGTCAAGAAAAGTTGTGTCTGGTCGACTCCAACGGTGACGAGTCCCATCGAGGAATGTCGAGCAGAGTCGACCGGAGTGTTGTCAAGTTGAAAGACGAGATGAGCTGAGTAGCATCGAACGACGATGAGTCGAGTCGAGCTGGGTCGAGGCGGGTCGAGTCGAGCAGAATCAGGCGATGAAGCGTCGTGTCGAGAAAAGTTGTGTCTGCTCGACTCCAATGGTGACGAGTCCCGTCGAGGAATGTCGGGCGGAGTCGACCAGAGTGTTGTCAAGTTGAATGTTGAGATGAGCTGAGTAACGTCGAACAACGATGAGTCGAGTGGAGCCGGGTCGAGGCTGGTCGAGTCGAGCAGAATCAGGCGATGAACCGTCGTGCCGAGAAATTTGTGTCTGGTCGACTCCAACGGTGACGAGTCCTGTCGAGGAATGTCGGGCAGAGTCGACCGGAGTGTTGTCAAGTTGAAAGTCGAGATGAGCTGAGTAGCGTCGAACGACGATGAGTCGAGTCGAGCCGGGTCGAGGCAGGTCGAGTCGAGCAGAATCAGGCGATGAAGCGTCGTGTCGAGAAAAGTTGTGTCTGGTCGACTCCAATGGTGACGAGTCCCGTCGAGGAATGTCGGGCGGAGTCGACCAGAGTGTTGTCAAGTTGAATGTCGAGATGAGCTGAGTAGCGTCGAACGACGATGAGTCGAGTGGAGCCGGGTCGAGGCTGGTCGAGTCGAGGAGAATCAGGCGATGAACCGTCGTGTCGAGAAAAGTTGTGTCTGGTCGACTCCAACGGTGATGAGTCCTGTCGAGGAATGTCGGGAAGAGTCGACCGGAGTGTTGTCAAGTTGAAAGTCGAGATGAGCTGAGTAGCGTCGAACGACGATGAGTCGAGTCGAGCCGGGTCGAGGCGGGTCGAGTCGAGCAGAATCAGGCGATGAAGCGTCGTGTCGAGAAAAGTTGTGTCTGGTCGACTCCAATGGTGACGAGTCCCGTCGAGGAATGTCGGGCGGAGTCGACCAAAGTGTTGTCAAGTTGACAGTCGAGATGAGCTGAGTAGCATCGAACGACGATGAGTCGAGTCGAGCAGAATCAGGCGATGAAGCGTCGTGTCGAGAAAAGTTGTGTCTGGTCGACTCCAATGGTGACGAGTCCCGTCGAGGAATGTCGGGCGGAGTCGACCAGAGTGTTGTCAAGTTGAATGTCGAGATGAGCTGAGTAGCGTCGAACGACGATGAGTCGAGTGGAGCCGGGTCGAGGCTGGTCGAGTCAAGGAGAATCAGGCGATGAACCGTCGTGTCAAGAAAAGTTGTGTCTGGTCGACTCCAACGGTGACGAGTCCCATCGAGGAATGTCGAGCAGAGTCGACCGGAGTGTTGTCAAGTTGAAAGACGAGATGAGCTGAGTAGCATCGAACGACGATGAGTCGAGTCGAGCTGGGTCGAGGCGGGTCGAGTCGAGCAGAATCAGGCGATGAAGCGTCGTGTCGAGAAAAGTTGTGTCTGCTCGACTCCAATGGTGACGAGTCCCGTCGAGGAATGTCGGGCGGAGTCGACCAGAGTGTTGTCAAGTTGAATGTCGAGATGAGCTGAGTAGCGTCGAACAACGATGAGTCGAGTGGAGCCGGGTCGAGGCTGGTCGAGTCGAGCAGAATCAGGCGATGAACCGTCGTGCCGAGAAATTTGTGTCTGGTCGACTCCAACGGTGACGAGTCCTGTCGAGGAATGTCGGGCATAGTCGACCGGAGTGTTGTTAAGTTGAAAGTCGAGATGAGCTAAGTAGCGTCGAACGACGATGAGTCGAGTCGAGCCGGGTCGAGGCGGGTCGAGTCGAGCAGAATCAGGCGATGAAGCGTCGTGTCGAGAAAAGTTGTGTCTGGTCGACTCCAATGGTGACGAGTCCCGTCGAGGAATGTCGGGCGGAGTCGACCAGAGTGTTGTCAAGTTGAATGTCGAGATGAGCTGACTAGCGTCGAACGACGATGAGTCGAGTGGAGCCGGGTCGAGGCTGGTCGAGTCGAGGAGAATCAGGCGATGAACCGTCGTGTCGAGAAAAGTTGTGTCTGGTCGACTCCAACGGTGATGAGTCCTGTCGAGGAATGTCAGGCAGAGTCGACCGGAGTGTTGTCAAGTTGAAAGTCGAGATGAGCTGAGTAGCGTCGAACGACGATGAGTCGAGTCGAGCCGGGTCGAGGCGGGTCGAGTCGAGCAGAATCAGGCGATGAAGCGTCGTGTCGAGAAAAGTTGTGTCTGGTCGACTCCAATGGTGACGAGTCCCGTCGAGGAATGTCGGGCGGAGTCGACCAAAGTGTTCTCAAGTTGAATGTCTAGATGAGCTGAGTAGCGTCGAACGGCGATGAGTCGAGTGGAGCTGGGTCGAGGCTGGTCGAGTCGAGCAGAATCAGGCGATGAACCGTCGTGTCGAGAAAAGTTGTGTCTGGTCGACTCCAACGGTGATGAGTCCGGTCGAGGAATGTCGGGCAAAGTCGACCGGAGTGTTGTCAAGTTGAAAGTCGAGATGAGCTTAGTAGCGTCGAACGACGATGAGTCGAGTCGAGCCGGGTCGAGGCGGGTCGAGTCGAGCAGAATCAGGCGATGAAGCGTCGTGTCGAGAAAAGTTGTGTCTGGTCGACTCCAATGGTGACGAGTCCCGTCGAGGAATGTCGGGCAGAGTCGACCGGAGTGTTGTCAAGTTGAAAGTCGAGATGAGCTGAGTAGCATCGAACGACGATGAGTCGAGTCGAGCTGGGTCGAGGCGGGTCGAGTCGAGCAGAATCAGGCGATGAAGCGTCGTGTCGAGAAAAGTTGTGTCTGGTCGACTCCAATGGTGACGAGTCCCGTCGAGGAATGTCGGGCGGAGTCGACCAGAGTGTTGTCAAGTTTAATGTCGAGATGAGCTGAGTAGCGTCGAACGACGATGAGTCGAGTGGAGCCGGGTCGAGGCTGGTCAAGTCGAGGAGAATCAGGCGATGAACCGTCGTGTCAAGAAAAGTTGTGTCTAGTCGACTCCAACGGTGACGAGTCCCATCGAGGAATGTCGAGCAGAGTCGACCGGAGTGTTGTCAAGTTGAAAGACGAGATGAGCTGAGTAGCATCGAACGACGATGAGTCGAGTCGAGCTGGGTCGAGGCGGGTCGAGTCGAGCAGAATCAGGCGATGAAGCGTCGTGTCGAGAAAAGTTGTGTCTGCTCAACTCCAATGGTGACGAGTCCCGTCGAGGAATGTCGGGCGGAGTCGACCAGAGTGTTGTCAAGTTGAATGTCGAGATGAGCTGAGTAGCGTCGAACAACGATGAGTCGAGTGGAGCCGGGTCGAGGCTGGTCAAGTCGAGCAGAATCAGGCGATGAACCGTCGTGCCGAGAAATTTGTGTCTGGTCGACTCCAACGGTGACGAGTCCTGTCGAGGAATGTCGGGCATAGTCGACCGGAGTGTTGTTAAGTTGAAAGTCGAGATGAGCTAAGTAGCGTCGAACGACGATGAGTCGAGTCGAGCCGGGTCGAGGCGGGTCGAGTCGAGCAGAATCAGGCGATGAAGCGTCGTGTCAAGAAAAGTTGTGTCTGGTCGACTCCAATGGTGACGAGTCCCGTCGAGGAATGTCGGGCGGAGTCGACCAGAGTGTTGTCAAGTTGAATGTCGAGATGAGCTGACTAGCGTCGAACGACGATGAGTCGAGTGGAGCCGGGTCGAGGCTGGTCGAGTCGAGGAGAATCAGGCGATGAACCGTCGTGTCGAGAAAAGTTGTGTCTGGTCGACTCCAACGGTGATGAGTCCTGTCGAGGAATGTCGGGCAGAGTCGACCGGAGTGTTGTCAAGTTGAAAGTCGAGATGAGCTGAGTAGCGTCGAACGACGATGAGTCGAGTCGAGCCGGGTCGAGGAGGGTCGAGTCGAGCAGAATCAGGCGATGAAGCGTCGTGTCGAGAAAAGTTGTGTCTGGTCGACTCCAATGGTGACGAGTCCCGTCGAGGAATGTCGGGCGGAGTCGACCAAAGTGTTCTCAAGTTGAATGTCGAGATGAGCTGAGTAGCGTCGAACGGCGATGAGTCGAGTGGAGCTGGGTCGAGGCTGGTCGAGTCGAGCAGAATCAGGCGATGAACCGTCGTGTCGAGAAAAGTTGTGTCTGGTCGACTCCAACGGTGATGAGTCCGGTCGAGGAATGTCGGGCAAAGTCGACCGGAGTGTTGTCAAGTTGAAAGTCGAGATGAGCTTAGTAGCGTCGAACGACGATGAGTCGAGTCGAGCCGGGTCGAGGCGGGTCGAGTCGAGCAGAATCAGGCGATGAAGCGTCGTGTCGAGAAAAGTTGTGTTTGGTCGACTCCAATGGTGACGAGTCCCGTCGAGGAATGTCGGGCAGAGTCGACCGGAGTGTTGTCAAGTTGAAAGTCGAGATGAGCTGAGTAGCATCGAACGACGATGAGTCGAGTCGAGCTGGGTCGAGTCGAGCAGAATCAGGCGATGAAGCATCGTGTCGAGAAAAGTTGTGTCTGGTCGACTCCAATGGTGACGAGTCCCGTCGAGGAATGTCGGGCGGAGTCGACCAGAGTGTTGTCAAGTTGAATGTCGAGATGAGCTGAGTAGCGTCGAACGACGATGAGTCGAGTGGAGCCGGGTCGAGGCTGGTCGAGTCGAGGAGAATCAGGCGATGAACCGTCGTGTCGAGAAAAGTTGTGTCTGGTCGTCTCCAACGGTGACGAGTCCCGTCGAGGAATGTCGAGCAGAGTCGACCGGAGTGTTGTCAAGTTGAAAGTCGAGATGAGCTGAGTAGCATCGAACGACGATGAGTCGAGTCGAGCTGGGTCGAGGCGGGTCGAGTCGAGCAGAATCAGGCGATGAAGCGTCGTGTCGAGAAAAGTTGTGTCTGGTCGACTCCAATGGTGACGAGTCCCGTCGAGGAATGTCGGGCGGAGTCGACCAGAGTGTTGTCAAGTTGAATGTCGAGATGAGCTGAGTAGCGTCGAACAACGATGAGTCGAGTGGAGCCGGGTCGAGGCTGGTCGAGTCGAGGAGAATCAGGCGATGAACCGTCGTGTCGAGAAAAGTTGTGTCTGGTCGACTCCAACGGTGATGAGTCCTGTCGAGGAATGTCGGGCAGAGTCGACCGGAGTGTTGTCAAGTTGAAAGTCGAGATGAGCTGAGTAGCGTCGAACGACGATGAGTCGAGTCGAGGCGGGTCGAGTCGAGCAGAATCAGGCGATGAAGCGTCGTGTCGAGAAAAGTTGTGTCTGGTCGACTCCAATGGTGACGAGTCCCGTCGAGGAATGTCGGGCGGAGTCGACCAGAGTGTTGTCAAGTTGAATGTCGAGATGAGCTGAGTAGAGTCGAACGGCGATGAGTCGAGTGGAGCTGGGTCGAGGCTGGTCGAGTCGAGCAGAATCAGGCGATGAACCGTCGTGTCGAGAAAAGTTGTGTCTGGTCGACTCCAACGGTGACGAGTCCTGTCGAGGAATGTCGGGCAGAGTCGACCGGAGTGTTGTCAAGTTGAAAGTCGAGATGAGCTGATTAGCGTCGAACGACGATGAGTCGAGTCGAGCCGGGTCGAGGCGGGTCGAGTCGAGCAGAATCAGGCGATGAAGCGTCGTGTCGAGATAAGTTGTGTCTGGTCGACTCCAATGGTGACGAGTCCCGTCGAGGAATGTCGGGCAGAGTCGACCGGAGTGTTGTCAAGTTGAAAGTCGAGATGAGCTGAGTAGCATCGAACGACGATGAGTCGAGTCGAGCTGGGTCGAGTGGAGCAGAATCAGGCGATGAAGCGTCGTGTCGAGAAAAGTTGTGTCTGGTCGACTCCAATGGTGACGAGTCCCGTCGAGGAATGTCGGGCGGAGTCGACCAGAGTGTTGTCAAGTTGAATGTCGAGATGAGCTGAGTAGCGTCGAAAAACGATGAGTTGAGTGGACCCGGGTCGAGGCTGGTCGAGTCGAGCAGAATCAGGCGATGAACCGTCGTGTCGAGAAAAGTTGTGTCTGGTCGACTCCAACGGTGACGAGTCCTGTCGAGGAATGTCGGGCAGAGTCGACCGGAGTGTTGTCAAGTTGAAAGTCAAGATGAGCTGAGTAGCGTCGAACGACGATGAGTCGAGTCGAGCCGGGTCGAGGCGGGTCGAGTCGAGCAGAATCAGGCGATGAAGCGTCGTGTCGAGAAAAGTTTTGTTTGGTCAACTCCAATGGTGACGAGTCCCGTCGAGGAAGGTCGGGCGGAGTCGACCAGAGTGTTGTCAAGTTGATTGTCGAGATGAGCTGAGTAGCGTCGAACGACGATGAGTCGAGCGGAGCCGGGTCGAGGCTGGTCGAGTCGAGGAGAATCAGGCGATGAACCGTCGTGTCGAGAAAAGTTGTGTTTGGTCGACTCCAACGGTGACGAGTCCTTTCGAGGAATGTCGGGCAGAGCCGACCGGAGTGTTGTCAAGTTGAAAGTCGAGATGAGCTGAGTAGCGTCAAAGGACGATGAGTCGAGTCGGGCCGGGTCGAGGCGGATCGAGTCGAGAAGAATCAGGCGATGAAGCGTCGTGTCGAGAAACGTTGTGTCTGGTCGACTCCAATGGTGACGAGTCCCGTCGAGGAATGTCGGGCGGAGTCGACCGGAGTGTTGTCAAGTTGAAAGTCGAGATGAGCTGAGTAGCGTCGAACAGCGATGAGTCGAGTGGAGTCAGGTCGAGGCGGGTCGAGTCGAGCAGAATCAGACGATGAAGCGTCGTGTCGAGAAAAGTTGTGTCTGGTCGACTCCAATGGTAAAGAGTCCCGTCGAGGAATGTCGGGCGGAGTCGACCAGAGTGTTGTCAAGTTGAATTTCGAGATGAGCTGAGTAGCGTCGAACGGCGATGAGTCGAGTGGAGCTGGGTCGAGGCTGGTCGAGTCGAGCAGAATCAGGCGATGCACCGTCGTGTCGAGAAAAGTTGTGTCTGGTCGACTCCAACGGTGACAAGTCCCGTCGAGGAATGTCGGGCAGAGTCGACCTGAGTGTTGTCAAGTTGCAAGTCTAGATGAGCTGAGTAGCGTCAAACGACGATGAGTCGGGTCGAGCCGGGTCGAGGCGGCTCGAGTCGAGCAGAATCAGGCGATGAAGCGTCGTGTCGAGAAAAGTTGTGTCTGGTCGACTCCAATGGTGACGAGTCCCGTCGAGGAATGTCGGGCGGGGTCGACCGGAGTGTTGTCAAGTTGAAAGTCGAGATGAGCTGAGTAGCGTCGAACGGCGATGAGTCGAGTCGAGCCGGGTCGAGGCGGGTCGAGTCGAGCAGAATCAGGCGATGAAGCGTCGTGTCGAGAAAAGTTGTGTCTGGTCGATTCCAATGGTGACGAGTCCCGTCGAGGAATGTCGGGCGGAGTCGACCAGAGTGTTGTCAAGTTGAATGTTGAGATGAGCTGAGTAGCGTCGAACGACGATGAGTCGAGTGGAGCCGGGTCGAGGCTGGTCGAGTCGAGGAGAATCAGGCGATGAACCGTCGTGTCGAGAAAATTTGTGTTTGGTCGACTCCAACGATGACGAGTCCTGTCGAGGAATGTCGGGCAGAGTCGACCGGAGTGTTGTCAAGTTGAAAGTCGAGATGAGTTGAGTAGCGTCAAACGACGATGAGTCTAGTCGAGCCGGGTCGAGGCGGGTCGAGTCGAGCAGAATCAGGCGATGAAGCGTCGTGTCGAGAAAAGTTGTGTCTGGTCGACTCCAATGGTAAAGAGTCCCGTCGAGGAATTTCGGGCGGAGTCGACCAGAGTTGTCAAGTTGAATTTCGAGATGAGCTGAGTAGCGTCGAACGGCGAAGAGTCGAGTGGAGCTGGGTCGAGGCTGGCCGGGTCGAGCAGAATCAGGCGATGAACCGTCGTGTCGAGAAAAGTTGTGTCTGGTCGACTCCAACGGTGACAAGTCCCGTCGAGGAATGTCGGGCAGAGTCGACCGGAGTGTTGTCAAGTTGAAAGTCGAGATGAGCTGAGTAGCGTCGAACGACGATGAGTCGAGTCGAGCCGGGTCGAGGCAGGTCGAGTCGAGCAGAATCAGGCGATGCAGCGTCGTGTCGAGAAAAGTTGTGTCTGGTCGACGCCAATAGTGACGAGTCCCGTCGGAGATTGTCGGGCGGAGTCGACCGGAGTGTTGTCAAGTTGAAAGTCGAGATGAGCTGAGTAGCGACGAACGGCGATTAGTCGAATTGAGCCGGGTCGAGCCGGGTCGAGTCGAGCAGAATCAGGCGATGCAGCGTCGTGTCGAGAAAAGTTGTGTCTGGTCGACTCCAATGGTGACGAGTCCCGTCGAGGAATGTCGGGCGGAGTCGACCAGAGTGTTGTCAAGTTGAGTGTCGAGATGAGCTGAGTAGCGTCAAACGACGATGAGTCGAGTGGAGCCGGGTCGAGGCGGGTCGAGTCGAGCAGAATCAGGCGATGAAGCGTCGTGTCAAGAAAAGTTGTGTCTGGTCAACTCCAATAGTGACGAGTACAGTCGAGGAATGTCGGGCGGAGTTGACCGGAGTGTTGTCAAGTTGAAAGCTGAGATGAGCTGAGTAGCGTCGAACGACGACGAGTCGAGTCGAGCCGGGTCGAGGCGGGTCGAGTCGAGAAGAATCAGGCGATGAAGCGTCGTGTCGAGAAAAGTTGTGTCTGGTCGACTCAAATGGTGACGAGTCCCGTCGAGGAATGTCGGGCGAAGTCGACCAGAGTGTTGTCAAGTTGAATGTCGAGATGAGCTGAGTAGCGTCGAACGGCGATGAGTCGAGTGGAACCGGGTCGAGGCTAGTCGAGTCGAGCAGAATCAGGCGATGAACCGTCGTGTCGAGAAAAGTTGTCTCTGGTCGAGTCCAACGGTGACGAGTCCCGTCGAGGAATGTCGGGCAGAGTCGACCGGAGTGTTGTCCAGTTGAAAGTCGAGATGAGCTGAGTAGCGTCGAACGACGATGAGTCGAGTCGAGCCGGGTCGAGGCGGGTCGAGTCTCGGAGAATCAGGCGATGAAGCGTCGTGTCGAGAGAAGTTGTGTCTGGTCGACTCCAACGGTGACGAGTCCCGTCGAGGAATGTCGGGCAGAGTCGACCGGAGTGTTGTCAAGTTGAAAGTCGAGATGAGCTGAGTAGCGTCGAACGACGATGAGTCGAGTGGAGCCGGGTCGAGGCAAGTCGAGTCGAGCAGAATTAGGCGATTAAGCGTCGTGTCGAGAAAAGTTGTGTCTCGTCGACTCCAATGGGGACGAGTCCCGTCGAGGAATGTCGGACGGAGTCGACCGGAGTGTTTTCAAGTTGAAGGTCGAGATGAGCAGAGTAGCGTCGAACAACGATCAGTCGAGTGGAGCCGGGTCGAGCCGGGTCGAGTCGAGCACAATCAGGCGATGAAGCGTCGTGTCGAGAAAAGTTGTGTTTGGTCGACTCCAATGGTGACGAGTCCCGTCGAGGAATGTCGGGCGGAGTTGACCGGAGTGTTTTCAAGTTGAAAGTCGAGATGAGCTGAGTAACATCGAACGGCGATGAGTCGAGTCGAGCCGGGTCGAGGCGGGTCGAGTCGAGCAGAATCAGGCGATGCAGCGTCGTGTCGAGAAAAGTTGTGTTTGGTCGACTCCAATGGTGACGAGTCCCGTCGAGGAATGTCGGGCGGAGTCGACCAGAGTGTTGTCAAGTTGAATGTCGAGATGAGGTGAGTAGCGTCGAACGGCGATGAGTCGAGTGGAGCCGGGTCGAGGCGGGTCGAGTCGAGCAGAATCAGGCGATGAAGCGTCGTGTCGAGAAACGTTGTGTCTGGTCGACTCCAATGGTGACGAGTCCCGTCGAGGAATGTCGGGCGGAGTCGACCGGAGTGTTGTCAAGTTGAAAGTCGAGATGAGCTGAGTAGCGTCGAACAGCGATGAGTCGAGTGGAGTCAGGTCGAGGCGGGTCGAGTCGAGCAGAATCAGACGATGAAGCGTCGTGTCGAGAAAAGTTGTGTCTGGTCGACTCCAATGGTAAAGAGTCCCGTCGAGGAATGTCGGGCGGAGTCGACCAGAGTGTTGTCAAGTTGAATTTCGAGATGAGCTGAGTAGCGTCGAACGGCGATGAGTCGAGTGGAGCTGGGTCGAGGCTGGTCGAGTCGAGCAGAATCAGGCGATGCACCGTCGTGTCGAGAAAAGTTGTGTCTGGTCGACTCCAACGGTGACAAGTCCCGTCGAGGAATGTCGGGCAGAGTCGACCTGAGTGTTGTCAAGTTGCAAGTCTAGATGAGCTGAGTAGCGTCAAACGACGATGAGTCGGGTCGAGCCGGGTCGAGGCGGCTCGAGTCGAGCAGAATCAGGCGATGAAGCGTCGTGTCGAGAAAAGTTGTGTCTGGTCGACTCCAATGGTGACGAGTCCCGTCGAGGAATGTCGGGCGGGGTCGACCGGAGTGTTGTCAAGTTGAAAGTCGAGATGAGCTGAGTAGCGTCGAACGGCGATGAGTCGAGTCGAGCCGGGTCGAGGCGGGTCGAGTCGAGCAGAATCAGGCGATGAAGCGTCGTGTCGAGAAAAGTTGTGTCTGGTCGATTCCAATGGTGACGAGTCCCGTCGAGGAATGTCGGGCGGAGTCGACCAGAGTGTTGTCAAGTTGAATGTTGAGATGAGCTGAGTAGCGTCGAACGACGATGAGTCGAGTGGAGCCGGGTCGAGGCTGGTCGAGTCGAGGAGAATCAGGCGATGAACCGTCGTGTCGAGAAAATTTGTGTTTGGTCGACTCCAACGATGACGAGTCCTGTCGAGGAATGTCGGGCAGAGTCGACCGGAGTGTTGTCAAGTTGAAAGTCGAGATGAGTTGAGTAGCGTCAAACGACGATGAGTCTAGTCGAGCCGGGTCGAGGCGGGTCGAGTCGAGCAGAATCAGGCGATGAAGCGTCGTGTCGAGAAAAGTTGTGTCTGGTCGACTCCAATGGTAAAGAGTCCCGTCGAGGAATTTCGGGCGGAGTCGACCAGAGTTGTCAAGTTGAATTTCGAGATGAGCTGAGTAGCGTCGAACGGCGAAGAGTCGAGTGGAGCTGGGTCGAGGCTGGCCGGGTCGAGCAGAATCAGGCGATGAACCGTCGTGTCGAGAAAAGTTGTGTCTGGTCGACTCCAACGGTGACAAGTCCCGTCGAGGAATGTCGGGCAGAGTCGACCGGAGTGTTGTCAAGTTGAAAGTCGAGATGAGCTGAGTAGCGTCGAACGACGATGAGTCGAGTCGAGCCGGGTCGAGGCAGGTCGAGTCGAGCAGAATCAGGCGATGCAGCGTCGTGTCGAGAAAAGTTGTGTCTGGTCGACTCCAATAGTGACGAGTCCCGTCGGAGATTGTCGGGCGGAGTCGACCGGAGTGTTGTCAAGTTGAAAGTCGAGATGAGCTGAGTAGCGTCGAACGGCGATTAGTCGAATTGAGCCGGGTCGAGCCGGGTCGAGTCGAGCAGAATCAGGCGATGCAGCGTCGTGTCGAGAAAAGTTGTGTCTGGTCGACTCCAATGGTGACGAGTCCCGTCGAGGAATGTCGGGCGGAGTCGACCAGAGTGTTGTCAAGTTGAGTGTCGAGATGAGCTGAGTAGCGTCAAACGACGATGAGTCGAGTGGAGCCGGGTCGAGGCGGGTCGAGTCGAGCAGAATCAGGCGATGAAGCGTCGTGTCAAGAAAAGTTGTGTCTGGTCAACTCCAATAGTGACGAGTACAGTCGAGGAATGTCGGGCGGAGTTGACCGGAGTGTTGTCAAGTTGAAAGCCGAGATGAGCTGAGTAGCGTCGAACGACGACGAGTCGAGTCGAGCCGGGTCGAGGCGGGTCGAGTCGAGAAGAATCAGGCGATGAAGCGTCGTGTCGAGAAAAGTTGTGTCTGGTCGACTCAAATGGTGACGAGTCCCGTCGAGGAATGTCGGGCGAAGTCGACCAGAGTGTTGTCAAGTTGAATGTCGAGATGAGCTGAGTAGCGTCGAACGGCGATGAGTCGAGTGGAACCGGGTCGAGGCTAGTCGAGTCGAGCAGAATCAGGCGATGAACCGTCGTGTCGAGAAAAGTTGTCTCTGGTCGAGTCCAACGGTGACGAGTCCCGTCGAGGAATGTCGGGCAGAGTCGACCGGAGTGTTGTCCAGTTGAAAGTCGAGATGAGCTGAGTAGCGTCGAACGACGATGAGTCGAGTCGAGCCGGGTCGAGGCGGGTCGAGTCTCGGAGAATCAGGCGATGAAGCGTCGTGTCGAGAGAAGTTGTGTCTGGTCGACTCCAACGGTGACGAGTCCCGTCGAGGAATGTCGGGCAGAGTCGACCGGAGTGTTGTCAAGTTGAAAGTCGAGATGAGCTGAGTAGCGTCGAACGACGATGAGTCGAGTGGAGCCGGGTCGAGGCAAGTCGAGTCGAGCAGAATTAGGCGATTAAGCGTCGTGTCGAGAAAAGTTGTGTCTCGTCGACTCCAATGGGGACGAGTCCCGTCGAGGAATGTCGGACGGAGTCGACCGGAGTGTTTTCAAGTTGAAGGTCGAGATGAGCAGAGTAGCGTCGAACAACGATCAGTCGAGTGGAGCCGGGTCGAGCCGGGTCGAGTCGAGCACAATCAGGCGATGAAGCGTCGTGTCGAGAAAAGTTGTGTTTGGTCGACTCCAATGGTGACGAGTCCCGTCGAGGAATGTCGGGCGGAGTTGACCGGAGTGTTTTCAAGTTGAAAGTCGAGATGAGCTGAGTAACATCGAACGGCGATGAGTCGAGTCGAGCCGGGTCGAGGCGGGTCGAGTCGAGCAGAATCAGGCGATGCAGCGTCGTGTCGAGAAAAGTTGTGTTTGGTCGACTCCAATGGTGACGAGTCCCGTCGAGGAATGTCGGGCGGAGTCGACCAGAGTGTTGTCAAGTTGAATGTCGAGATGAGGTGAGTAGCGTCGAACGGCGATGAGTCGAGTGGAGCCGGGTCGAGGCGGGTCGAGTCGAGCAGAATCAGGCGATCAAGCGTCGTGTCGAGAAAAGTTGTGTCTGGTCGACTCCAATGGTGACGAGTACCGTCGAGGAATATCGGGGGGAGTCGACCGCAGTGTTATCAAGTTGAAAGTCGAGATGAGCTGAGTAGTGTCGAACGGCGATGAGTCGAGTGGAGCCTGGTCGAGGCGGGTCGAGTCGAGAAGAATCAGGCGATGAAGCGTCGTGTCGAGAAAAGTTCTGTCTGGTCGACTCTAATGGTGACGAGTCCCGCCGAGGATTGTCGGGCGGAGTCGACCGGAGTGTTGTCAAGGTTAAAGTCGAGAAGAGCTGAGTAGCGTCGAACGACGATGAGTCAAGTGGAGCCGGAACGAGGCTGGTCGAGTCAAGCAGAATCAGGCGATGAAGCGTCGTGTCGAGAAAAGTTGTGTCTGGTCGACTCCAATGGTGACGAGTCCCGTCGAGGAATGTCGGGCGGAGACGACTGGAGTGTTTTCAAGTTGAAAGTCGAGATGAGCTGAGTAGCGTCGAACAAAAATTGAGTCGAGTGGAGCCGGGTCGAGGCAGGTCGAGTCGAGTAGATTCAGGCGATGAAGCGTCGTGTCGAGAAAAGTTGTGTCTGGTCGACTCCAATGGTGACGAGTCCCGTCGAGGAATGTCGGGCGGAGTCGACCGGAGTGTTTTCAAGTTGAAAGTCGAAATGAGCTGAGTAGCGTCGAAAGGCGATGAGTCGAGTCGAGCTGGGTCGAGGCGGGTCGAGTCGAGCAGAATCAGGCGATGAAGCGTCGTGTCGAGAAAAGTTGTGTCTGGTCGACTCCAATGGTGACGAGTCCCGTCGAGGAATGTCGGGCGGAGTCGACCAGAGTGTTGTCAAGTTGAATGTCGAGATGAGCTGAGTAGCGTCGAACGGTGATGAGTCGAGTGGAGCCGAGTCGAGGCGGGTCGAGTCGAGCAGCATCAGGCGATGAAGCGTCGTGTCGAGAAAAGTTGTGTCTGGTCGACTCCAATGGTGATGAGTCCCGTCGAGGAATGTCGGGCGGAGTCGACCAGAGTGTTGTCAAGTTAAATGTCGAGATGAGCTGAGTAGCGTCGAACGGCGATGAGTCGAGTGGAGCCGGAACGAGGCTGGTCGAGTCAAGCAGAATCAGGCGATGAAGCGTCGTGTCGAGAAAAGTTGTGTATGGTCGACTCCAATGGTGACGAGTCCCGTCGAGGAATGTCGGGCGGAGACGACCGGAGTGTTTTCAAGTTGAAAGTCGAGACGAGCTGAGTAGCGTCGAACGGCGATGAGTCGAGTCGAGCCGGGTTGAGGCGGGTCGAGTTGAGGAGAATCAGGCGATGAAGCGTCGTGTTGAGAAAAGTTGTGTCTAGTCGCCTCCAATGGTGACGAGTCCCGTCGAGGATTGTCGGGCGGAGTCGACTGGAGTGTTGTCAAGTTGAAAGTCGAGATGAGCTGAGTAGCGTCGAACGACGTTGAGTCGAGTTGAGCCGGGTCGAGGCGGGTCGAGTCGAGCAGAAACAGGCGATGCAGCGTCGTGTCGAGAAAAGTTGTGTCTGGTCGACTCCAATGGTGACGAGTCCCGTCGAGGAATGTCGGGCGGAGTCGACCGGAGTGTTGTCCAGTTGAAAGTCGAGATGAGCTGAGTAGCGTCGAACGACGATGAGTCGAGTCGAGCCGGGTCGAGGCGGGTCGAGTCGAGCAGAATCAGGCGATGAAGCGTCGTGTCGAGAGAAGTTGTGTCTGGTCGACTCCAACGGTGACGAGTCCCGTCGAGGAATGTCGGGTAGAGTCAACCGGAGTGTTGTCAAGTTGAAAGTCGAGATGAGCTGAGTAGCGTCGAACGACGATGAGTCGAGTCGAGCCGGGTCGAGGCGGGTCGAGTCGAGCAGAATTAGGCGATGAAGCGTCGTGTCGAGAAAAGTGGTGTCTGGTCGACTCCAATGGTGACGAGTCCCGTCGAGGAATGTCGGGCGGAGTCGACCAGAGTGTTGTCAAGTTGAATGTCGAGATGAGCTGAGTAGCGTCGAACGGCGATGCGTCGAGTGGAGCCGGGTCGAGGCGGGTCGAGTCGAGCAGAATCAGGCGGTGAAGCGTCGTGTCGAGAAAAGTTGTGTCTGGTCAACTCCAATGGTGACGAGTATCGTCGAGGAATGTCGGGCGGGGTTGACCGGAGTGTTGTCAAGTTGAAAGCCGAGATGAGTTGAGTAGCGTCGAACGGCGATGAGTCGAGTCGAGCCGGGTCGAGGCGGGTCGAGTCGAGAAGAATCAGGCGACTAAGCGTCGTGTCGAGAAAAGTTGTGTCTTGTCGACTCCAATGGTGACGAGTCCCGTCGAGGAATGTCGGGCGGAGTCGACCAGTGTGTTGTCAAGTTGAATGTCGAGATGAGCTGAGTAGCGTCGAACGGCGATGAGTCGAGTGGAACCGGGTCGAGGATAGTCGAGTCGAGCAGAATCAGGCGATGAACCGTCGTGTCGAGAAAAGTTGTGTCTGGTCGACTCCAACGGTGACGAGTCCCGTCGAGGAATGTCGGGCAGAGTCGACCAGAGTGTTGTCAAGTTGAAAGTCGAGATGAGCTGAGTAGCGTCGAACGACGATGAGTTGAGTCGAGCAGAATCAGGCGATGAAGCGTCGTGTCGGGAAAAGTTGTGTCTGGTCGACTCCAATGGTGACGAGTCCTGTCGAGGAATGTCGGGCGGAGTCGACCAGAGTGTTTTCAAGTTGAAAGTCGAAATGAGCTGAGTAGCGTCGAAAGGCGATGAGTCGAGTCGAGCTGGGTCGAGGCGGGTCGAGTCGAGCAGAATCAGGCGATGAAGCGTCGTGTCGAGAAAAGTTGTGTCTGGTCGACTCCAATGGTGACGAGTCCCGTCGAGGAATGTCGGGCGGAGTCGACCTGAGTGTTGTCAAGTTGAATGTCGAGATGAGCTGAGTAGCATCGAACGGTGATGAGTCGAGTGGAGCCGGGTCGAGGCGGGTCGAGTCGAGCAGCATCAGGCGATGAAGCGTCATGTCGAGAAAAGTTGTGTCTGGTCGACTCCAATGGTGACGAGTCCCGTCGAGGAATGTCAGGCGGAGTCGACCAGAGTGTTGTCAAGTTAAATGTCGAGATGAGCTGAGTAGCGTCGAACGGCGATGAGTCGAGTGGAGCCGGAACGAGGCTGGTCGAGTCAAGCAGAATCAGGCAATGAAGCGTCGTGTCGAGAAAAGTTGTGTCTGGTCGACTCCAATGGTGACGAGTCCCGTCGAGGAATGTCGGGCTGAGACGACCGGAGTGTTTTCAAGTTGAAAGTCGAGATGAGCTGAGTAGCGTCGAACGGCGATGAGTCGAGTCGAGCCGGGTCGAGGCGGGTCGAGTCGAGCAGAATCCGGCGATGAAGCGTCGTGTCGAGAAAAGTTGTGTCTAGTCGACTCCAATGGTGACGAGTCCCGTCGAGGATTTTAGGGCGGAGTCGACCGGAGTGTTGTCAAGTTGAAAGTCGAGATGAGCTGAGTAGCGTCGAACGGCGATGAGTCGAGTTGAGCCGGGTCGAGGCGGGTCGAGTCGAGTTGAATAAGGCGATGCAGCGTCGTGTCGAGAAAAGTTGTGTCTGGTCGACTCCATTGGTGACGAGTCCCGTCGAGGAATGTCGGGCGGAGTCGACCAGAGTGTTGTCAAGTTAAATGTCGAGATGAGCTGAGTAGCGTCGAACAGCAATGAGTCGAGTGGAGCCGAAACGAGGCTGGTCGAGTCAAGCAGAATCAGGCAATGAAGCGTCGTGTCGAGAAAAGTTGTGTCTGGTCGACTCCAATGGTGACGAGTCCCGTCGAGGAATGTCGGGCTGAGACGACCGGAGTGTTTTCAAGTTGAAAGTCGAGATGAGCTGAGTAGCGTCGAACGGTGATGAGTCGAGTGGAGCCGAGTCGAGGCGGGTCGAGTCGAGCAGCATCAGGCGATGAAGCATCGTGTCGAGAAAAGTTGTGTCTGGTCGACTCCAATGGTGATGAGTCCCGTCGAGGAATGTCGGGCGGAGTCGACCAGAGTGTTGTCAAGTTAAATGTCGAGATGAGCTGAGTAGCGTCGAACGGCGATGAGTCGAGTGGAGCCGGAACGAGGCTGGTCGAGTCAAGCAGAATCAGGCGATGAAGCGTCGTGTCGAGAAAAGTTGTGTATGGTCGACTCCAATGGTGACGAGTCCCGTCGAGGAATGTCGGGCGGAGACGACCGGAGTGTTTTCAAGTTGAAAGTCGAGACGAGCTGAGTAGCGTCGAACGGCGATGAGTCGAGTCGAGCCGGGTTGAGGCGGGTCGAGTTGAGCAGAATCAGGCGATGAAGCGTCGTGTTGAGAAAAGTTGTGTCTAGTCGCCTCCAATGGTGACGAGTCCCGTCGAGGATTGTCGGGCGGAGTCGACTGGAGTGTTGTCAAGTTGAAAGTCGAGATGAGCTGAGTAGCGTCGAACGACGTTGAGTCGAGTTGAGCCGGGTCGAGGCGGGTCGAGTCGAGCAGAAACAGGCGATGCAGCGTCGTGTCGAGAAAAGTTGTGTCTGGTCGACTCCAATGGTGACGAGTCCCGTCGAGGAATGTCGGGCGGAGTCGACCGGAGTGTTGTCCAGTTGAAAGTCGAGATGAGCTGAGTAGCGTCGAACGACGATGAGTCGAGTCGAGCCGGGTCGAGTCGAGCAGAATCAGGCGATGAAGCGTCGTGTCGAGAGAAGTTGTGTCTGGTCGACTCCAACGGTGACGAGTCCCGTCGAGGAATGTCGGGTAGAGTCAACCGGAGTGTTGTCAAGTTGAAAGTCGAGATGAGCTGAGTAGCGTCGAACGACGATGAGTCGAGTCGAGCCGGGTCGAGGCGGGTCGAGTCGAGCAGAATTAGGCGATGAAGCGTCGTGTCGAGAAAAGTGGTGTCTGGTCGACTCCAATGGTGACGAGTCCCGTCGAGGAATGTCGGGCGGAGTCGACCAGAGTGTTGTCAAGTTGAATGTCGAGATGAGCTGAGTAGCGTCGAACGGCGATGCGTCGAGTGGAGCCGGGTCGAGGCGGGTCGAGTCGAGCAGAATCAGGCGGTGAAGCGTCGTGTCGAGAAAAGTTGTGTCTGGTCAACTCCAATGGTGACGAGTATCGTCGAGGAATGTCGGGCGGAGTTGACCGGAGTGTTGTCAAGTTGAAAGCCGAGATGAGTTGAGTAGCGTCGAACGGCGATGAGTCGAGTCGAGCCGGGTCGAGGCGGGTCGAGTCGAGAAGAATCAGGCGACTAAGCGTCGTGTCGAGAAAAGTTGTGTCTTGTCGACTCCAATGGTGACGAGTCCCGTCGAGGAATGTCGGGCGGAGTCGACCAGTGTGTTGTCAAGTTGAATGTCGAGATGAGCTGAGTAGCGTCGAACGGCGATGAGTCGAGTGGAACCGGGTCGAGGATAGTCGAGTCGAGCAGAATCAGGCGATGAACCGTCGTGTCGAGAAAAGTTGTGTCTGGTCGACTCCAACGGTGACGAGTCCCGTCGAGGAATGTCGGGCAGAGTCGACCAGAGTGTTGTCAAGTTGAAAGTCGAGATGAGCTGAGTAGCGTCGAACGACGATGAGTTGAGTCGAGCAGAATCAGGCGATGAAGCGTCGTGTCGGGAAAAGTTGTGTCTGGTCGACTCCAATGGTGACGAGTCCTGTCGAGGAATGTCGGGCGGAGTCGACCAGAGTGTTTTCAAGTTGAAAGTCGAAATGAGCTGAGTAGCGTCGAAAGGCGATGAGTCGAGTCGAGCTGGGTCGAGGCGGGTCGAGTCGAGCAGAATCAGGCGATGAAGCGTCGTGTCGAGAAAAGTTGTGTCTGGTCGACTCCAATGGTGACGAGTCCCGTCGAGGAATGTCGGGCGGAGTCGACCTGAGTGTTGTCAAGTTGAATGTCGAGATGAGCTGAGTAGCATCGAACGGTGATGAGTCGAGTGGAGCCGGGTCAAGGCGGGTCGAGTCGAGCAGCATCAGGCGATGAAGCGTCATGTCGAGAAAAGTTGTGTCTGGTCGACTCCAATGGTGACGAGTCCCGTCGAGGAATGTCGGGCGGAGTCGACCAGAGTGTTGTCAAGTTAAATGTCGAGATGAGCTGAGTAGCGTCGAACGGCGATGAGTCGAGTGGAGCCGGAACGAGGCTGGTCGAGTCAAGCAGAATCAGGCAATGAAGCGTCGTGTCGAGAAAAGTTGTGTCTGGTCGACTCCAATGGTGACGAGTCCCGTCGAGGAATGTCGGGCTGAGACGACCGGAGTGTTTTCAAGTTGAAAGTCGAGATGAGCTGAGTAGCGTCGAACGGCGATGAGTCGAGTCGAGCCGGGTCGAGGCGGGTCGAGTCGAGCAGAATCCGGCGATGAAGCGTCGTGTCGAGAAAAGTTGTGTCTAGTCGACTCCAATGGTGACGAGTCCCGTCGAGGATTTTAGGGCGGAGTCGACCGGAGTGTTGTCAAGTTGAAAGTCGAGATGAGCTGAGTAGCGTCGAACGGCGATGAGTCGAGTTGAGCCGGGTCGAGGCGGGTCGAGTCGAGTTGAATAAGGCGATGCAGCGTCGTGTCGAGAAAAGTTGTGTCTGGTCGACTCCATTGGTGACGAGTCCCGTCGAGGAATGTCGGGCGGAGTCGACCAGAGTGTTGTCAAGTTAAATGTCGAGATGAGCTGAGTAGCGTCGAACAGCAATGAGTCGAGTGGAGCCGAAACGAGGCTGGTCGAGTCAAGCAGAATCAGGCAATGAAGCGTCGTGTCGAGAAAAGTTGTGTCTGGTCGACTCCAATGGTGACGAGTCCCGTCGAGGAATGTCGGGCTGAGACGACCGGAGTGTTTTCAAGTTGAAAGTCGAGATGAGCTGAGTAGCGTCGAAAGGCGATGAGTCGAGTCGAGCCGGGTCGAGGCGGGTCGAGTCGAGCAGAATCCGGCGATGAAGCGTCGTGTCGAGAAAAGTTGTGTCTAGTCGACTCCAATGGTGACGAGTCCCGTCGAGGATTTTCGGGCGGAGTCGACCGGAGTGTTGTCAAGTTGAAAGTCGAGATGAGCTGAGTAGCGTCGAACGGCGATGAGTCGAGTTGAATAAGGCGATGCAGCGTCGTGTCGAGAAAAGTTGTGTCTGGTCGACTCCATTGGTGACGAGTCCCGTCGAGGAATGTCGGGCGGAGTCGACTAGAGTGTTGTCAAGTTGAATGTCGAGATGAGCTGAGTAGCGTCGAACGGCGATGCGTCGAGTGGAGCCGGGTCGAGGCGGGTCGAGTCGAGCAGAATCAGGCGGTGAAGCGTCGTGTCGAGAAAAGTTGTGTCTGGTCAACTCCAATGGTGACGAGTATCGTCGAGGAATGTCGGGCGGAGTTGACCGGAGTGTTGTCAATTTGAAAGCCGAGATGAGTTGAGTAGCGTCGAACGGCGATGAGTCGAGTCGAGCCGGGTCGAGGCGGGTCGAGTCGAGAAGAATCAGGCGACTAAGCGTCGTGTCGAGAAAAGTTGTGTCTTGTCGACTCCAATGGTGACGAGTCCCGTCGAGGAATGTCGGGCGGAGTCGACCAGTGTGTTGTCAAGTTGAATGTCGAGATGAGCTGAGTAGCGTCGAACGGCGATGAGTCGAGTGGAACCGGGTCGAGGATAGTCGAGTCGAGCAGAATCAGGCGATGAACCGTCGTGTCGAGAAAAGTTGTGTCTGGTCGACTCCAACGGTGACGAGTCCCGTCGAGGAATGTCGGGCAGAGTCGACCAGAGTGTTGTCAAGTTGAAAGTCGAGATGAGCTGAGTAGCGTCGAACGACGATGAGTTGAGTCGAGCAGAATCAGGCGATGAAGCGTCGTGTCGGGAAAAGTTGTGTCTGGTCGACTCCAATGGTGACGAGTCCTGTCGAGGAATGTCGGGCGGAGTCGACCAGAGTGTTTTCAAGTTGAAAGTCGAAATGAGCTGAGTAGCGTCGAAAGGCGATGAGTCGAGTCGAGCTGGGTCGAGGCGGGTCGAGTCGAGCAGAATCAGGCGATGAAGCGTCGTGTCGAGAAAAGTTGTGTCTGGTCGACTCCAATGGTGACGAGTCCCGTCGAGGAATGTCGGGCGGAGTCGACCAGAGTGTTGTCAAGTTGAATGTCGAGATGAGCTGAGTAGCGTCGAACGGTGATGAGTCGAGTGGAGCCGGGTCGAGGCGGGTCGAGTCGAGCAGCATCAGGCGATGAAGCGTCGTGTCGAGAAAAGTTGTGTCTGGTCGACTCCAATGGTGATGAGTCCCGTCGAGGAATGTCGGGCGGAGTCGACCAGAGTGTTGTCAAGTTAAATGTCGAGATGAGCTGAGTAGCGTCGAACGGCGATGAGTCGAGTGGAGCCGGAACGAGGCTGGTCGAGTCAAGCAGAATCAGGCGATGAAGCGTCGTGTCGAGAAAAGTTGTGTATGGTCGAC
Organism: Canavalia gladiata; assembly: GCA_037954105.1. Lineage (NCBI taxonomy): Eukaryota > Viridiplantae > Streptophyta > Magnoliopsida > Fabales > Fabaceae > Canavalia > Canavalia gladiata. The sequence continues at coordinate 26,238,436 of CM075661.1, read as the reverse complement.
TCCAATGGTGACGAGTCCCGTCGAGGAATGTCGGGCGGAGACGACCGGAGTGTTTTCAAGTTGAAAGTCGAGACGAGCTGAGTAGCGTCGAACGGCGATGAGTCGAGTCGAGCCGGGTTGAGGCGGGTCGAGTTGAGGAGAATCAGGCGATGAAGCGTCGTGTTGAGAAAAGTTGTGTCTAGTCGCCTCCAATGGTGACGAGTCCCGTCGAGGATTGTCGGGCGGAGTCGACTGGAGTGTTGTCAAGTTGAAAGTCGAGATGAGCTGAGTAGCGTCGAACGACGTTGAGTCGAGTTGAGCCGGGTCGAGGCGGGTCGAGTCGAGCAGAAACAGGCGATGCAGCGTCGTGTCGAGAAAAGTTGTGTCTGGTCGACTCCAATGGTGACGAGTCCCGTCGAGGAATGTCGGGCGGAGTCGACCGGAGTGTTGTCCAGTTGAAAGTCGAGATGAGCTGAGTAGCGTCGAACGACGATGAGTCGAGTCGAGCCGGGTCGAGGCGGGTCGAGTCGAGCAGAATCAGGCGATGAAGCGTCGTGTCGAGAGAAGTTGTGTCTGGTCGACTCCAACGGTGACGAGTCCCGTCGAGGAATGTCGGGTAGAGTCAACCGGAGTGTTGTCAAGTTGAAAGTCGAGATGAGCTGAGTAGCGTCGAACGACGATGAGTCGAGTCGAGCCGGGTCGAGGCGGGTCGAGTCGAGCAGAATTAGGCGATGAAGCGTCGTGTCGAGAAAAGTGGTGTCTGGTCGACTCCAATGGTGACGAGTCCCGTCGAGGAATGTCGGGCGGAGTCGACCAGAGTGTTGTCAAGTTGAATGTCGAGATGAGCTGAGTAGCGTCGAACGGCGATGCGTCGAGTGGAGCCGGGTCGAGGCGGGTCGAGTCGAGCAGAATCAGGCGGTGAAGCGTCGTGTCGAGAAAAGTTGTGTCTGGTCAACTCCAATGGTGACGAGTATCGTCGAGGAATGTCGGGCGGAGTTGACCGGAGTGTTGTCAAGTTGAAAGCCGAGATGAGTTGAGTAGCGTCGAACGGCGATGAGTCGAGTCGAGCCGGGTCGAGGCGGGTCGAGTCGAGAAGAATCAGGCGACTAAGCGTCGTGTCGAGAAAAGTTGTGTCTTGTCGACTCCAATGGTGACGAGTCCCGTCGAGGAATGTCGGGCGGAGTCGACCAGTGTGTTGTCAAGTTGAATGTCGAGATGAGCTGAGTAGCGTCGAACGGCGATGAGTCGAGTGGAACCGGGTCGAGGATAGTCGAGTCGAGCAGAATCAGGCGATGAACCGTCGTGTCGAGAAAAGTTGTGTCTGGTCGACTCCAACGGTGACGAGTCCCGTCGAGGAATGTCGGGCAGAGTCGACCAGAGTGTTGTCAAGTTGAAAGTCGAGATGAGCTGAGTAGCGTCGAACGACGATGAGTTGAGTCGAGCAGAATCAGGCGATGAAGCGTCGTGTCGGGAAAAGTTGTGTCTGGTCGACTCCAATGGTGACGAGTCCTGTCGAGGAATGTCGGGCGGAGTCGACCAGAGTGTTTTCAAGTTGAAAGTCGAAATGAGCTGAGTAGCGTCGAAAGGCGATGAGTCGAGTCGAGCTGGGTCGAGGCGGGTCGAGTCGAGCAGAATCAGGCGATGAAGCGTCGTGTCGAGAAAAGTTGTGTCTGGTCGACTCCAATGGTGACGAGTCCCGTCGAGGAATGTCGGGCGGAGTCGACCTGAGTGTTGTCAAGTTGAATGTCGAGATGAGCTGAGTAGCATCGAACGGTGATGAGTCGAGTGGAGCCGGGTCGAGGCGGGTCGAGTCGAGCAGCATCAGGCGATGAAGCGTCATGTCGAGAAAAGTTGTGTCTGGTCGACTCCAATGGTGACGAGTCCCGTCGAGGAATGTCGGGCGGAGTCGACCAGAGTGTTGTCAACTTAAATGTCGAGATGAGCTGAGTAGCGTCGAACGGCGATGAGTCGAGTGGAGCCGGAACGAGGCTGGTCGAGTCAAGCAGAATCAGGCAATGAAGCGTCGTGTCGAGAAAAGTTGTGTCTGGTCGACTCCAATGGTGACGAGTCCCGTCGAGGAATGTCGGGCTGAGACGACCGGAGTGTTTTCAAGTTGAAAGTCGAGATGAGCTGAGTAGCGTCGAACGACGATGAGTCGAGTCGAGCCGGGTCGAGGCGGGTCGAGTCGAGCAGAATCCGGCGATGAAGCGTCGTGTCGAGAAAAGTTGTGTCTAGTCGACTCCAATGGTGACGAGTCCCGTCGAGGATTTTCGGGCGGAGTCGACCGGAGTGTTGTCAAGTTGAAAGTCGAGATGAGCTGAGTAGCGTCGAACGGCGATGAGTCGAGTTGAGCCGGGTCGAGGCGGGTCGAGTCGAGTTGAATAAGGCGATGCAGCGTCGTGTCGAGAAAAGTTGTGTCTGGTCGACTCCATTGGTGACGAGTCCCGTCGAGGAATGTCGGGCGGAGTCGACCAGAGTGTTGTCAAGTTAAATGTCGAGATGAGCTGAGTAGCGTCGAACAGCAATGAGTCGAGTGGAGCCGAAACGAGGCTGGTCGAGTCAAGCAGAATCAGGCAATGAAGCGTCGTGTCGAGAAAAGTTGTGTCTGGTCGACTCCAATGGTGACGAGTCCCGTCGAGGAATGTCGGGCTGAGACGACCGGAGTGTTTTCAAGTTGAAAGTCGAGATGAGCTGAGTAGCGTCGAACGGCGATGAGTCGAGTCGAGCCGGGTCGAGGCGGGTCGAGTCGAGCAGAATCCGGCGATGAAGCGTCGTGTCGAGAAAAGTTGTGTCTAGTCGACTCCAATGGTGACGAGTCCCGTCGAGGATTTTCGGGCGGAGTCGACCGGAGTGTTGTCAAGTTGAAAGTCGAGATGAGCTGAGTAGCGTCGAACGGCGATGAGTCGAGTTGAGCCGGGTCGAGGCGGGTCGAGTCGAGTTGAATAAGGCGATGCAGCGTCGTGTCGAGAAAAGTTGTGTCTGGTCGACTCCATTGGTGACGAGTCCCGTCGAGGAATGTCGGGCGGAGTCGACTAGAGTGTTGTCAAGTTGAATGTCGAGATGAGCTGAGTAGCGTCGAACGGCGATGCGTCGAGTGGAGCCGGGTCGAGGCGGGTCGAGTCGAGCAGAATCAGGCGGTGAAGCGTCGTGTCGAGAAAAGTTGTGTCTGGTCAACTCCAATGGTGACGAGTATCGTCGAGGAATGTCGGGCGGAGTTGACCGGAGTGTTGTCAAGTTGAAAGCCGAGATGAGTTGAGTAGCGTCGAACGGCGATGAGTCGAGTCGAGCCGGGTCGAGGCGGGTCGAGTCGAGAAGAATCAGGCGACTAAGCGTCGTGTCGAGAAAAGTTGTGTCTTGTCGACTCCAATGGTGACGAGTCCCGTCGAGGAATGTCGGGCGGAGTCGACCAGTGTGTTGTCAAGTTGAATGTCGAGATGAGCTGAGTAGCGTCGAACGGCGATGAGTCGAGTGGAACCGGGTCGAGGATAGTCGAGTCGAGCAGAATCAGGCGATGAACTGTCGTGTCGAGAAAAGTTGTGTCTGGTCGACTCCAACGGTGACGAGTCCCGTCGAGGAATGTCGGGCAGAGTCGACCAGAGTGTTGTCAAGTTGAAAGTCGAGATGAGCTGAGTAGCGTCGAACGACGATGAGTTGAGTCGAGCAGAATCAGGCGATGAAGCGTCGTGTCGGGAAAAGTTGTGTCTGGTCGACTCCAATGGTGACGAGTCCTGTCGAGGAATGTCGGGCGGAGTCGACCAGAGTGTTTTCAAGTTGAAAGTCGAAATGAGCTGAGTAGCGTCGAAAGGCGATGAGTCGAGTCGAGCTGGGTCGAGGCGGGTCGAGTCGAGCAGAATCAGGCGATGAAGCGTCGTGTCGAGAAAAGTTGTGTCTGGCGACTCCAATGGTGACGAGTCCCGTCGAGGAATGTCGGGCGGAGTCGACCTGAGTGTTGTCAAGTTGAATGTCGAGATGAGCTGAGTAGCATCGAACGGTGATGAGTCGAGTGGAGCCGGGTCGAGGCGGGTCGAGTCGAGCAGCATCAGGCGATGAAGCGTCATGTCGAGAAAAGTTGTGTCTGGTCGACTCCAATGGTGACGAGTCCCGTCGAGGAATGTCGGGCGGAGTCGACCAGAGTGTTGTCAAGTTAAATGTCGAGATGAGCTGAGTAGCGTCGAACGGCGATGAGTCGAGTGGAGCCGGAACGAGGCTGGTCGAGTCAAGCAGAATCAGGCAATGAAGCGTCGTGTCGAGAAAAGTTGTGTCTGGTCGACTCCAATGGTGACGAGTCCCGTCGAGGAATGTCGGGCTGAGACGACCGGAGTGTTTTCAAGTTGAAAGTCGAGATGAGCTGAGTAGCGTCGAACGGCGATGAGTCGAGTCGAGCCGGGTCGAGGCGGGTCGAGTCGAGCAGAATCCGGCGATGAAGCGTCGTGTCGAGAAAAGTTGTGTCTAGTCGACTCCAATGGTGACGAGTCCCGTCGAGGATTTTCGGGCGGAGTCGACCGGAGTGTTGTCAAGTTGAAAGTCGAGATGAGCTGAGTAGCGTCGAACGGCGATGAGTCGAGTTGAGCCGGGTCGAGGCGGGTCGAGTCGAGTTGAATAAGGCGATGCAGCGTCGTGTCGAGAAAAGTTGTGTCTGGTCGACTCCATTGGTGACGAGTCCCGTCGAGGAATGTCGGGCGGAGTCGACTAGAGTGTTGTCAAGTTGAATGTCGAGATGAGCTGAGTAGCGTCGAACGGCGATGCGTCGAGTGGAGCCGGGTCGAGGCGGGTCGAGTCGAGCAGAATCAGGCGGTGAAGCGTCGTGTCGAGAAAAGTTGTGTCTGGTCAACTCCAATGGTGACGAGTATCGTCGAGGAATGTCGGGCGGAGTTGACCGGAGTGTTGTCAAGTTGAAAGCCGAGATGAGTTGAGTAGCGTCGAACGGCGATGAGTCGAGTCGAGCCGGGTCGAGGCGGGTCGAGTCGAGAAGAATCAGGCGACTAAGCGTCGTGTCGAGAAAAGTTGTGTCTTGTCGACTCCAATGGTGACGAGTCCCGTCGAGGAATGTCGGGCGGAGTCGACCAGTGTGTTGTCAAGTTGAATGTCGAGATGAGCTGAGTAGCGTCGAACGGCGATGAGTCGAGTGGAACCGGGTTGAGGATAGTCGAGTCGAGCAGAAGCAGGCGATGAACTGTCGTGTCGAGAAAAGTTGTGTCTGGTCGACTCCAACGGTGACGAGTCCCGTCGAGGAATGTCGGGCAGAGTCGACCAGAGTGTTGTCAAGTTGAAAGTCGAGATGAGCTGAGTAGCGTCGAACGACGATGAGTTGAGTCGAGCAGAATCAGGCGATGAAGCGTCGTGTCGGGAAAAGTTGTGTCTGGTCGACTCCAATGGTGACGAGTCCTGTCGAGGAATGTCGGGCGGAGTCGACCAGAGTGTTTTCAAGTTGAAAGTCGAAATGAGCTGAGTAGCGTCGAAAGGCGATGAGTCGAGTCGAGCTGGGTCGAGGCGGGTCGAGTCGAGCAGAATCAGGCGATGAAGCGTCGTGTCGAGAAAAGTTGTGTCTGGCGACTCCAATGGTGACGAGTCCCGTCGAGGAATGTCGGGCGGAGTCGACCTGAGTGTTGTCAAGTTGAATGTCGAGATGAGCTGAGTAGCATCGAACGGTGATGAGTCGAGTGGAGCCGGGTCGAGGCGGGTCGAGTCGAGCAGCATCAGGCGATGAAGCGTCATGTCGAGAAAAGTTGTGTCTCGTCGACTCCAATGGTGACGAGTCCCGTCGAGGAATGTCGGGCGGAGTCGACCAGAGTGTTGTCAAGTTAAATGTCGAGATGAGCTGAGTAGCGTCGAACGGCGATGAGTCGAGTGGAGCCGGAACGAGGCTGGTCGAGTCAAGCAGAATCAGGCAATGAAGCGTCGTGTCGAGAAAAGTTGTGTCTGGTCGACTCCAATGGTGACGAGTCCCGTCGAGGAATGTCGGGCTGAGACGACCGGAGTGTTTTCAAGTTGAAAGTCGAGATGAGCTGAGTAGCGTCGAACGGCGATGAGTCGAGTCGAGCCGGGTCGAGGCGGGTCGAGTCGAGCAGAATCCGGCGATGAAGCGTCGTGTCGAGAAAAGTTGTGTCTAGTCGACTCCAATGGTGACGAGTCCCGTCGAGGATTTTCGGGCGGAGTCGACCGGAGTGTTGTCAAGTTGAAAGTCGAGATGAGCTGAGTAGCGTCGAACGGCGATGAGTCGAGTTGAGCCGGGTCGAGGCGGGTCGAGTCGAGTTGAATAAGGCGATGCAGCGTCGTGTCGAGAAAAGTTGTGTCTGGTCGACTCCATTGGTGACGAGTCCCGTCGAGGAATGTCGGGCGGAGTCGACTAGAGTGTTGTCAAGTTGAATGTCGAGATGAGCTGAGTAGCGTCGAACGGCGATGAGTCGAGTGGAGCCGGGTCGAGGCGGGTCGAGTCGAGAAGAATCAGGCGGTGAAGCGTCGTGTCGAGAAAAGTTGTGTCCGGTCAACTCCAATAGTGACGAGTATCGTCGAGGAATGTCGGGCGGAGTTGACCGGAGTGTTGTCAAGTTGAAAGCCGAGATGAGCTGAGTAGCGTCGAACGGCGATGAGTCGAGTCGAGCCGGGTCGAGGCGGGTCGAGTCGAGAAGAATCAGGCGATTAAGCGTCGTGTCGAGAAAACTTGTGTCTTGTCGACTCCAATGGTGACGAGTCCCGTCGAGGAATGTCGGGCGGAGTCGACCAGAGTGTTGTCAAGCTGAATGTCGAGATGAGCTGAGTAGCGTCGAACGGCGATGAGTCGAGTGGAACCGGGTCGAGGCTAGTCGAGTTGAGCAGAATCAAGCGATGAAATGTCGTGTCGAGAAAAGTTGTGTGTGGTCGACTCCAATGGTAACGAGTCCCGTCGAGGAATGTCGGGCGGAGTCGACCGGAGTGTTTTCAAGTTGTAAGTTGAGATGAGCAGAGTAGCGTCGAACGGCGATGAGTCGAGTCGAGCCGGGTCGAGGCGGGTCGAGTCGAGCAGAATCAGGCGATGAAGCGTCGTGTCGAGAAAAGTTGTGTCTGGTCAACTCCAACGGTGACGAGTCCCGCCGAGAATTGTCGGGCGGAGTCGACCGGAGTGTTGTCAAGTTGACAGTCGAGATGAGCTGAGTAGCGTCGAACGGCGATGAGTCGAGTCGAGCCAGGTCGAGGCAGGTCGTGTCGAGCAGAATCAGGCGATGAAGCGTCGTGTCGAGAAAAGTTGTGTTTGGTCGACTCCAATGGTGACGAGTCCCGTCGAGGAATGTCGGACGGAGTCGACCGGAGTGTTTTCAAGTTGAAAGTCGAGATGAGCTGAGTAGCGTCGAACGGCGATGAGTCGAGTCGAGCCGGGTCGAGGTGGGTCGAGTCGAGCAGAATCAGGCGATGAAGCGTCGTGTCGAGAAAACTTGTGTCTGGTCGACTCCAATGGTGACGAGTCCCGTCGAGGAATGTCGGGCGGAGTCGACCAGAGTGTTGTCAAGTTGAATGTCGAGATGAGCTGAGTAGCGTCAAACGGCGATGAGTCGAGTGGAGCCGGGTCGAGGCTGGTCGAGTCGAGCAGAATCAGGCGATGAACCGTCGTGTCGAGAAAAGTTGTGTCTGGTCGACTCCAACGAAGACGAGTCCCGTCGGGCAGAGTCGACCGGAGTGTTGTCAAGTTGACAGTCGAGATGAGCTGAGTAGCGTCGAACGACGATGAGTCGAGTCGTGCCGGGTCGAGGCGGGTCGAGTCGAGCAGAATCAGGCGATGAAGCGTCGTGTCGAGAAAAGTTGTGTCTGGTCGACTCCAACGGTGACGAGTCCCGTCGAGGAATGTCGGCCAGAGTCGACCGGAGTGTTGTCAAGTTGAAAGTCGAGATGAGCTGAGTAGCGTCGAACGACGATGAGTCGAGTCGAGCCGGGTCGAGGCGGGTCGAGTCGAGAAGAATCAGGCGATGAAGCGTCGTGTCGAGAAAACTTGTGTCTGGTCGACTCCAATGGTGATGAGTCCCGTCGAGGAATGTCGGGCGGAGTCGACCAGAGTGTTGTGAAATGGAATGTCGATATGAGCTAAGTAGCGTCGAACGGCGATGAGTCGAGTGGAGCCGGGTCGAGGCTGGTCGAGTCGAGAAGAATCAGGCGATGAACCGTCGTGTCGAGAAAAGTTGTGTCTGGTAGACTCCAATGAGGACGAGTCCCGTCGGGCAGAGTCGACCGGAGTGTTGTCAAGTTGACAGTCGAGATGAGCTGAGTAGCGTGGAACGACGATGAGTCGAGTCGAGCCGGGTCGAGGCGGGTCGAGTCGAGCAGAATCAGGCGATGAAGTGTCGTGTCGAGAAAAGTTGTGTCTGGTCGACTCCAATGGTAACGAGTCCCGTCGAGGAATGTCGGGCGGAGTCGACCGGAGTGTTTTCAAGTTGAAAGTCGAGATGAGCAGAGTAGCGTCGAACGGCGATGAGTCGAGTGGAGCCGGGTCGAGGCAGGTCGAGTCGAGCAGAATCAGGCGATGAAGCGTCGTGTCAAGAAAAGTTGTGTCTGGTCGACTCCAATGGTGACGAGTCCCGTCGAGGAATGTCGGGCGGAGTCGACCGGGGTGTTGTCAAGTTGAAAGTCGAGATGAGCTGAGTAGCGTCGAACGACGATGAGTCAAGTGGAGCCGGAACGAGGCTGGTCAAGTCGAGCAGAATCAGGCGATGAAGCGTCGTGTCGAGAAAAGTTGTGTCTGGTCGACTCCAATGGTGACGAGTCCCGTCGAGGAATGCCGGGCGGAGACGACCAGAGTGTTTTCAAGTTGAAAGTCGAGATGAGCTGAGTAGCGTCGAACAACGATGAGTCGAGTGAAGCCGGGTCGAGGCAGGTCGAGTCGAGTAGATTCAGGCGATGAAGCGTCGTGTCGAGAAAAGTTGTGTCTGGTCGACTCCAATGGTGACGAGTCCCGTCGAGGAATGTCGGGCGGAGTCGACCAGAGTGTTTTCAAGTTGAAAGTCGAAATGAGCTGAGTAGCGTCGAAAGGCGATGAGTCGAGTCGAGCTGGGTCGAGGCGGGTCGAGTCGAGCAGAATCAGGCGATGAAGCGTCGTGTCGAGAAAAGTTGTGTCTGGTCGACTCCAATGGTGATGAGTCCCGTCGAGGAATGTCGGGCGGAGTCGACCAGAGTGTTGTCAAGTTAAATGTCGAGATGAGCTGAGTAGCGTCGAACGGTGATGAGTCGAGTGGAGCCGGGTCGAGGCGGGTCGAGTCGAGCAGCATCAGGCGATGAAGCGTCGTGTCGAGAAAAGTTGTGTCTGGTCGACTCCAATGGTGATGAGTCCCGTCGAGGAATGTCGGGCGGAGTCGACCAGAGTGTTGTCAAGTTAAATGTCGAGATGAGCTGAGTAGCGTCGAACGGCGATGAGTCGAGTGGAGCCGGAACGAGGCTGGTCGAGTCAAGCAGAATCAGGCGATGAAGCGTCGTGTCGAGAAAAGTTGTGTATGGTCGACTCCAATGGTGACGAGTCCCGTCGAGGAATGTCGGGCGGAGACGACCGGAGTGTTTTCAAGTTGAAAGTCGAGACGAGCTGAGTAGCGTCGAACGGCGATGAGTCGAGTCGAGCCGGGTTGAGGCGGGTCGAGTCGAGCAGAATCAGGCGATGAAGCGTCGTGTTGAGAAAAGTTGTGTCTAGTCGACTCCAATGGTGACGAGTCCCGTCGAGGATTTTCGGGCGGAGTCGACCGGAGTGTTGTCAAGTTGAAAGTCGAGATGAGCTGAGTAGCGTCGAACGGCGATGAGTCGAGTTGAGCCGGGTCGAGGCGGGTCGAGTCGAGTTGAATAAGGCGATGCAGCGTCGTGTCGAGAAAAGTTGTGTCTGGTCGACTCCATTGGTGACGAGTCCCGTCGAGGAATGTCGGGCGGAGTCGACTAGAGTGTTGTCAAGTTGAATGTCGAGATGAGCTGAGTAGCGTCGAACGGCGATGAGTCGAGTGGAGCCGGGTCGAGGCGGGTCGAGTCGAGAAGAATCAGGCGGTGAAGCGTCGTGTCGAGAAAAGTTGTGTCCGGTCAACTCCAATAGTGACGAGTATCGTCGAGGAATGTCGGGCGGAGTTGACCGGAGTGTTGTCAAGTTGAAAGCCGAGATGAGCTGAGTAGCGTCGAACGGCGATGAGTCGAGTCGAGCCAGGTCGAGGCAGGTCGTGTCGAGCAGAATTAGGCGATGAAGCGTCGTGTCGAGAAAAGTGGTGTCTGGTCGACTCCAATGGTGACGAGTCCCGTCGAGGAATGTCGGGCGGAGTCGACCAGAGTGTTGTCAAGTTGAATGTCGAGATGAGCTGAGTAGCGTCGAACGGCGATGCGTCGAGTGGAGCCGGGTCGAGGCGGGTCGAGTCGAGCAGAATCAGGCGGTGAAGCGTCGTGTCGAGAAAAGTTGTGTCTGGTCAACTCCAATGGTGACGAGTATCGTCGAGGAATGTCGGGCGGAGTTGACCGGAGTGTTGTCAAGTTGAAAGCCGAGATGAGTTCGATGAGTCGAGTCGAGCCGGGTCGAGGCGGGTCGAGTCGAGAAGAATCAGGCGACTAAGCGTCGTGTCGAGAAAAGTTGTGTCTTGTCGACTCCAATGGTGACGAGTCCCGTCGAGGAATGTCGGGCGGAGTCGACCAGTGTGTTGTCAAGTTGAATGTCGAGATGAGCTGAGTAGCGTCGAACGGCGATGAGTCGAGTGGAACCGGGTCGAGGATAGTCGAGTCGAGCAGAATCAGGCGATGAACCGTCGTGTCGAGAAAAGTTGTGTCTGGTCGACTCCAACGGTGACGAGTCCCGTCGAGGAATGTCGGGCAGAGTCGACCAGAGTGTTGTCAAGTTGAAAGTCGAGATGAGCTGAGTAGCGTCGAACGACGATGAGTTGAGTCGAGCAGAATCAGGCGATGAAGCGTCGTGTCGGGAAAAGTTGTGTCTGGTCGACTCCAATGGTGACGAGTCCTGTCGAGGAATGTCGGGCGGAGTCGACCAGAGTGTTTTCAAGTTGAAAGTCGAAATGAGCTGAGTAGCGTCGAAAGGCGATGAGTCGAGTCGAGCTGGGTCGAGGCGGGTCGAGTCGAGCAGAATCAGGCGATGAAGCGTCGTGTCGAGAAAAGTTGTGTCTGGTCGACTCCAATGGTGACGAGTCCCGTCGAGGAATGTCGGGCGGAGTCGACCTGAGTGTTGTCAAGTTGAATGTCGAGATGAGCTGAGTAGCATCGAACGGTGATGAGTCGAGTGGAGCCGGGTCGAGGCGGGTCGAGTCGAGCAGCATCAGGCGATGAAGCGTCATGTCGAGAAAAGTTGTGTCTGGTCGACTCCAATGGTGACGAGTCCCGTCGAGGAATGTCGGGCGGAGTCGGCCAGAGTGTTGTCAAGTTAAATGTCGAGATGAGCTGAGTAGCGTCGAACGGCGATGAGTCGAGTGGAGCCGGAACGAGGCTGGTCGAGTCAAGCAGAATCAGGCAATGAAGCGTCGTGTCGAGAAAAGTTGTGTCTGGTCGACTCCAATGGTGACGAGTCCCGTCGAGGAATGTCGGGCTGAGACGACCGGAGTGTTTTCAAGTTGAAAGTCGAGATGAGCTGAGTAGCGTCGAACGGCGATGAGTCGAGTCGAGCTGGGTCGAGGCGGGTCGAGTCGAGCAGAATCCGGCGATGAAGCGTCGTGTCGAGAAAAGTTGTGTCTAGTCGACTCCAATGGTGACGAGTCCCGTCGAGGATTTTCGGGCGGAGTCGACCGGAGTGTTGTCAAGTTGAAAGTCGAGATGAGCTGAGTAGCGTCGAACGGCGATGAGTCGAGTTGAGCCGGGTCGAGGCGGGTCGAGTCGAGTTGAATAAGGCGATGCAGCGTCGTGTCGAGAAAAGTTGTGTCTGGTCGACTCCATTGGTGACGAGTCCCGTCGAGGAATGTCGGGCGGAGTCGACCAGAGTGTTGTCAAGTTAAATGTCGAGATGAGCTGAGTAGCGTCGAACAGCAATGAGTCGAGTGGAGCCGGAACGAGGCTGGTCGAGTCAAGCAGAATCAGGCAATGAAGCGTCGTGTCGAGAAAAGTTGTGTCTGGTCGACTCCAATGGTGACGAGTCCCGTCGAGGAATGTCGGGCTGAGACGACCGGAGTGTTTTCAAGTTGAAAGTCGAGATGAGCTGAGTAGCGTCGAACGGCGATGAGTCGAGTCGAGCCGGGTCGAGGCGGGTCGAGTCGAGTTGAATAAGGCGATGCAGCGTCGTGTCGAGAAAAGTTGTGTCTGGTCGACTCCATTGGTGACGAGTCCCGTCGAGGAATGTCGGGCGGAGTCGACTAGAGTGTTGTCAAGTTGAATGTCGAGATGAGCTGAGTAGCGTCGAACGGCGATGAGTCGAGTGGAGCCGGATCGAGGCGGGTCGAGTCGAGAAGAATCAGGCGGTGAAGCGTCGTGTCGAGAAAAGTTGTGTCTGGTCGACTCCATTGGTGACGAGTCCCGTCGAGGAATGTCGGGCGGAGTCGACTAGAGTGTTGTCAAGTTGAATGTCGATATGAGCTGAGTAGCGTCGAACGGCGATGAGTCGAGTGGAGCCGGGTCGAGGCGGGTCGAGTCGAGAAGAATCAGGCGGTGAAGCGTCGTGTCGAGAAAATTTGTGTCCGGTCAACTCCAATAGTGACGAGTATCGTCGAGGAATGTCGGGCGGAGTTGACCGGAGTGTTGTCAAGTTGAAAGCCGAGATGAGCTGAGTAGCGTCGAACGGCGATGAGTCGAGTCGAGCCGGGTCGAGGCGGGTCGAGTCGAGAAGAATCAGGCGATTAAGCGTCGTGTCGAGAAAACTTGTGTCTTGTCGACTCCAATGGTGACGAGTACCGTCGAGGAATGTCGGGCGGAGTCGACCAGAGTGTTGTCAAGCTGAATGTCGAGATGAGCTGAGTAGCGTCGAACGGCGATGAGTCGAGTGGAACCAGGTCGAGGCTAGTCGAGTTGAGCAGAATCAAGCGATGAAATGTCGTGTCGAGAAAAGTTGTGTGTGGTCGACTCCAATGGTAACGAGTCCCGTCGAGGAATGTCGGGCGGAGTCGACCGAAGTGTTTTCAAGTTGTAAGTTGAGATGAGCAGAGTAGCGTCGAACGGCGATGAGTCGAGTCGAGCCGGGTCGAGGCGGGTCGAGTCGAGCAGAATCAGGCGATGAAGCGTCGTGTCGAGAAAAGTTGTGTCTGGTCAACTCCAACGGTGACGAGTCCCGCCGAGAATTGTCGGGCGGAGTCGACCGGAGTGTTGTCAAGTTGACAGTCGAGATGAGCTGAGTAGCGTCGAACGGCGATGAGTCGAGTCGAGCCAGGTCGAGGCAGGTCGTGTCGAGCAGAATCAGGCGATGAAGCGTCGTGTCGAGAAAAGTTGTGTTTGGTCGACTCCAATGGTGACGAGTCCCGTCGAGGAATGTCGGACGGAGTCGACCGGAGTGTTTTCAAGTTGAAAGTCGAGATGAGCTGAGTAGCGTCGAACGGCGATGAGTCGAGTCGAGCCGGGTCGAGGCGGGTCGAGTCGAGCAGAATCAGGCGATGAAGCGTCGTGTCGAGAAAACTTGTGTCTGGTCGACTCCAATGGTGACGAGTCCCGTCGAGGAATGTCGGGCGGAGTCGACCAGAGTGTTGTCAAGTTGAATGTCGAGATGAGCTGAGTAGCGTCAAACGGCGATGAGTCGAGTGGAGCCGGGTCGAGGCTGGTCGAGTCGAGCAGAATCAGGCGATGAACCGTCGTGTCGAGAAAAGTTGTGTCTGGTCGACTCCAACGAAGACGAGTCCCGTCGGGCAGAGTCGACCGGAGTGTTGTCAAGTTGACAGTCGAGATGAGCTGAGTAGCGTCGAACGACGATGAGTCGAGTCGTGCCGGGTCGAGGCGGGTCGAGTCGAGCAGAATCAGGCGATGAAGCGTCGTGTCGAGAAAAGTTGTGTCTGGTCGACTCCAATGGTGACGAGTCCCGTCGAGGAATTTCGGGCGGAGTCGACCAGAGTGTTGTCAAGTTGACAGTCGAGATGAGCTGAGTAGCGTCGAACGGCGATGAGTCGAGTCGAGCCAGGTCGAGGCAGGTCGTGTCGAGCAGAATCAGGCGATGAAGCGTCGTGTCGAGAAAAGTTGTGTTTGGTCGACTCCAATGGTGACGAGTCCCGTCGAGGAATGTCGGACGGAGTCGACCGGAGTGTTTTCAAGTTGAAAGTCGAGATGAGCTGAGTAGCGTCGAACGGCGATGAGTCGAGTCGAGCCGGGTCGAGGCGGGTCGAGTCGAGCAGAATCAGGCGATGAAGCGTCGTGTCGAGAAAACTTGTGTCTGGTCGACTCCAATGGTGACGAGTCCCGTCGAGGAATGTCGGGCGGAGTCGACCAGAGTGTTGTCAAGTTGAATGTCGAGATGAGCTGAGTAGCGTCAAACGGCGATGAGTCGAGTGGAGCCGGGTCGAGGCTGGTCGAGTCGAGCAGAATCAGGCGATGAACCGTCGTGTCGAGAAAAGTTGTGTCTGGTCGACTCCAACGAAGACGAGTCCCGTCGGGCAGAGTCGACCGGAGTGTTGTCAAGTTGACAGTCGAGATGAGCTGAGTAGCGTCGAACGACGATGAGTCGAGTCGTGCCGGGTCGAGGCGGGTCGAGTCGAGCAGAATCAGGCGATGAAGCGTCGTGTCGAGAAAAGTTGTGTCTGGTCGACTCCAACGGTGACGAGTCCCGTCGAGGAATGTCGGCCAGAGTCGACCGGAGTGTTGTCAAGTTGAAAGTCGAGATGAGCTGAGTAGCGTCGAACGACGATGAGTCGAGTCGAGCCGGGTCGAGGCGGGTCGAGTCGAGCAGAATCAGGCGATGAAGCGACGTGTCGAGAAAACTTGTGTCTGGTCGACTCCAATGGTGATGAGTCCCGTCGAGGAATGTCGGGCGGAGTCGACCAGAGTGTTGTGAAATGGAATGTCGATATGAGCTAAGTAGCGTCGAACGGCGATGAGTCGAGTGGAGCCGGGTCGAGGCAGGTCGAGTCGAGCAGAATCAGGCGATGAAGGGTCGTGTCAAGAAAAGTTGTGTCTGGTCGACTCCAATGGTGACGAGTCCCGTCGAGGAATGTCGGGCGGAGTCGACCGGGGTGTTGTCAAGTTGAATGTCGAGATGAGCTGAGTAGCGTCGAACGACGATGAGTCAAGTGGAGCCGGAACGAGGCTAGTCAAGTCGAGCAGAATCAGGCGATGAAGCGTCGTGTCGAGAAAAGTTGTGTCTGGTCGACTCCAATGGTGACGAGTCCCGTCGAGGAATGCCGGGCGGAGACGACCGGAGTGTTTTCAAGTTGAAAGTCGAGATGAGCTGAGTAGCGTCGAACAACGATGAGTCGAGTGGAGCCGGGTCGAGGCAGGTCGAGTCGAGTAGATTCAGGCGATGAAGCGTCGTGTCGAGAAAAGTTGTGTCTGGTCGACTCCAATGGTGACGAGTCCCGTCGAGGAATGTCGGGCGGAGTCGACCAGAGTGTTTTCAAGTTGAAAGTCGAAATGACCTGAGTAGCGTCGAAAGGCGATGAGTCGAGTCGAGCTGGGTCGAGGCGGGTCGAGTCGAGCAGAATCAGGCGATGAAGCGTCGTGTCGAGAAAAGTTGTGTCTGGTCGACTCCAATGGTGACGAGTCCCGTCGAGGAATGTCGGGCGGAGTCGACCAGAGTGTTGTCTAGTTGAATGTCGAGATGAGCTGAGTAGTGTCGAACGGTGATGAGTTGAGTGGAGCCGGGTCGAGGCGGGTCGAGTCGAGCAGCATCAGGCGATGAAGCGTCGTGTCCAGAAAAGTTGTGTCTGGTCGACTCCAATAGTGACGAGTCCCGTCGAGGAATGTCGGGGGGAGTCGACCAGAGTGTTGTCAAGTTAAATGTCGAGATGAGCTGAGTAGCGTCGAACGGCGATGAGTCGAGTGGAGCCGGAACGAGGCTGGTCGAGTCAAGCAGAATCAGGCGATGAAGCGTCGTGTCGAGAAAAGTTGTGTCTGGTCGACTCCAATTGTGACGAGTCCCGTTGAGGAATGTCGGGCGGAGACGACCAGAGTGTTTTCAAGTTGAAAGTCGAGATGAGCTGAGTAGCGTCGAACGGCGATGAGTCGAGTCGAGCCGGATCGAGGCGGGTCGAGTCGAGCAGAATCAGGCGATGAAGCGTCGTGTCGAGAAAAGTTGTGTCTAGTCGACTCCAATGGTGACGAGTCCCGTCGAGGATTGTCGGGCGGAGTCGACCGGAGTGTTGTCTAGTTGAATGTCGAGATGAGCTGAGTAGCGTCAGACGGCGATGAGTCGAGTGGAGCCGGGTCGAGGCTGGTCGAGTCGAGCAGAATCAGGCGATGAACCGTCGTGTCGAGAAAAGTTGTGTCTGGTCGACTCCAACGAAGACGAGTCCCGTCGGGCAGAGTCGACCGGAGTGTTGTCAAGTTGACAGTCGAGATGAGCTGAGTAGCGTCGAACGACGATGAGTCGAGTCGAGCAGAATCAGGCGATGAAGCGTCGTGTCGAGAAAAGTTGTGTCTGGTCGACTCCAACGGTGACAAGTCCCGTCGAGGAATGTCGGCTAGAGTCGACCGGAGTGTTGTCAAGTTGAAAGTCGAGATGAGCTGAGTAGCGTCGAACGACGATGAGTCGAGTCGAGCCGGGTCGAGGCGGGTCGAGTCGAGCAGAATCAGGCGATGAAGCGTCGTGTCGAGAAAAGTTGTGTCTGGTCGACTCCAATGGTGACGAGTCCCGTCGAGGAATGTCGGGCGGAGTCGACCAGAGTGTTGTCAAGTTGAATGTCGAGATGAGCTGAGTAGCGTCGAACGACGATAAGTCGAGTGGAGCCGGGTCGAGGCAGGTCGAGTCGAGCAGAATCAGGCGATGAAGCATCGTGTCGAGAAAAGTTGTGTCTGGTCGACTCCAATGGTGACGAGTCCCGTCGAGGAATGTCGGGCGGAGTCGACCGGAGTGTTGTCAAGTTGAAAGTCGAGATGAGCTGAGTTGCGTCGAACGACGATGAGTCAAGTGGAGCCGAAACGAGGCTGGTCGAGTCGAGCAGAATCAGGCGATGAAGCGTCGTGTCGAGAAAAGTTGTGTCTGGTCGACTCCAATGGTGACGAGTCCCGTCGAGGAATGTCGGACGGAGTCGACCGGAGTGTTTTCAAGTTGAAAGTCGAGATGAGCTGAGTAGCGTCGAACGGCGATGAGTCGAGTCGAGCCGGGTCGAGGCGGGTCGAGTCGAGCAGAATCAGGCGATGAAGCGTCGTGTCGAGAAAAGTTGTGTCTGGTCGACTCCAATGGTGACGAGTCCCGTCGAGGAATGTCGGGCGGAGTCGACCAGAGTGTTGTCAAGTTGAATGTCGAGATGAGCTGAGTAGCGTCGAACGACGATAAGTCGAGTGGAGCCGGGTCGAGGCAGGTCGAGTCGAGCAGAATCAGGCGATGAAGCATCGTGTCGAGAAAAGTTGTGTCTGGTCGACTCCAATGGTGACGAGTCCCGTCGAGGAATGTCGGGCGGAGTCGACCGGAGTGTTGTCAAGTTGAAAGTCGAGATGAGCTGAGTTGCGTCGAACGACGATGAGTCAAGTGGAGCCGAAACGAGGCTGGTCGAGTCGAGCAGAATCAGGCGATGAAGCGTCGTGTCGAGAAAAGTTGTGTCTGGTCGACTCCAATGGTGACGAGTCCCGTCGAGGAATGTCGGACGGAGTCGACCGGAGTGTTTTCAAGTTGAAAGTCGAGATGAGCTGAGTAGCGTCGAACGGCGATGAGTCGAGTCGAGCCGGGTCGAGGCGGGTCGAGTCGAGCAGAATCAGGCGATGAAGCGTCGTGTCGAGAAAAGTTGTGTCTGGTCGACTCCAATGGTGACGAGTCCCGCCGAGAATTGTCGGGCGGAGTCGACCGGAGTGTTGGCAAGTTGACAGTCGAGATGATCTGAGTAGCGTCGAACGGCGATGAGTCAAGTCGAGCCGGGTCGAGTCGAGCAGAATCAGGCGATGAAGCGTCGTGTCGAGAAAAGTTGTGTCTGGTCGACTCCAATGGTGACGAGTCCCGTCGAGGAATGTCGGACGGAGTCGACCGGAGTGTTTTCAAGTTGAAAGTCGAGATGAGCTGCGTAGCGTCGAACGGCGATGAGTCGAGTCGAGCCGGGTCGAGGCGGGTCGAGTCGAGAAGAATCAGGCGGTGAAGCGTCGTGTCGAGAAAAGTTGTGTCTGGTCAACTCCAATGGTGACGAGTATCGTCGAGGAATGTCGGGCGGAGTTGACCGGAGTGTTGTCAAGTTGAAAGCCGACATGAGCTGAGTAGCGTCGAACGGCGATGAGTCGAGTCGAGCCGGGTCGAGTCGAGCAGAATCAGGCGATGAAGCGTCGTGTCGAGAAAAGTTGTGTCTGGTAGACTCCAATGGTGACGAGTCCCGTCGAGGAATGTCGGACGGAGTCGACCGGAGTGTTCTCAAGTTGAAAGTCGAGATGAGCTGAGTAGCGTCGAACGGCGATGAGTCGAGTCGAGCCGGGTCGAGGCGGGTCGAGTCGAGCAGAATCAGGCGGTGAAGCGTCGTGTCGAGAAAAGTTGTGTCTGGTCAACTCCAATGGTGACGAGTATCGTCGAGGAATGTCGGGCGGAGTTGACCGGAGTGTTGTCAAGTTGAAAGCCGACATGAGCTGAGTAGCGTCGAACGGCGATGAGTCGAGTCGAGCCGGGTCGAGGCGGGTCGAGTCGAGAAGAATCAGGCGATTAAGCGTCGTGTCGAGAAAAGTTGTGTCTTGTCGACTCCAATGGTGACGAGTCCCGTCGAGGAATGTCGGGCGGAGTCGACTTGAGTGTTGTCAAGTTGAATGTCGAGATGAGCTGAGTAGCGTCGAACGTCGATGAGTCGAGTGGAACCGGGTCGAGGCTAGTGGAGTCGAGCAGAATCAGGCGATGACCGTCGTGTCGAGAAAAGTTGTGTCTGGTCGACTCCAACGGTGACGAGTCCCGTCGAGGAATGTCGGGCAGAGTCGACCGGAGTGTTTTCAAGTTGTAAGTTGAGATGAGCAGAGTAGCGTCGAACGGCGATGAGTCGAGTCGAGCCGGGTCGAGGCGGGTCGAGTCGAGCAGAATCAGGCGATGAAGCGTCGTGTCGAGAAAAGTTGTGTCTGGTCGACTCCAATGGTGACGAGTCCCGTCGAGGAATGTCGGGCGGAGTCTACCGGAGTGTTTTCAAGTTGTAAGTTGAGATGAGCAGAGTAGCGTCGAACGGCGATGAGTCGAGTCGAGCCGGGTCGAGGCGGGTTGAGTCGAGCAGAATCAGGCGATGAAGCGTCGTGTCGAGAAAAGTTTTCGGGCGGAGTCGACCGGAGTGTTGTCAAGTTGACAGTCGAGATGAGCTGAGTAGCGTCGAACGGCGATGAGTCGAGTTGAGCCGGGTCGAGTCGAGAAGAATCAGGCGATGAAGCGTCGTGTCGAGAAAAGTTGTGTCTGGTCGACTCCAATGGTGACGAGTCCCGTCGAGGAATGTCGGACGGAGTAGACCGGAGTGTTTTCAAGTTGAAAGTCGAGATGAGCTGAGTAGCGTCGAACGACGATGAGTCGAGTCGAGCCGGGTCGAGGCGGGTCGAGTCGAGCAGAATCAGGCGATGAAGCGTCGTGTCGAGAAAAGTTGTGTCTGGTCGACTCCAATGGTGACGAGTCCCGTCGAGGAATGTCGGGCGGAGTCGACCGGAGTGTTGTCAAGTTGAATGTCGAGATGAGCTGAGTAGCATCGAACGACGATGAGTCGAGTCGAGCCGGGTCGAGGCGGGTCGAGTCGAGCATAATCAGGCGATGAAGCGTCGTGTCGAGAAAAGTTGTGTCTGGTCAACTCCAATGGTGACGAGTATCGTCGAGGAATGTCGGGCGGAGTTGACCGGAGTGTTGTCAAGTTGAAAGCCGACATGAGCTGAGTAGCGTCGAACGACGATGAGTCGAGTCGAGCCGGGTCGAGGCGGGTCGAGTCGAGAAGAATCAGGCGATTAAGCGTCGTGGCGAGAAAAGTTGTGTCTTGTCGACTCCAATGGTGACGAGTCCCGTCGAGGAATGTCGGGCGGAGTCGACCAGAGTGTTGTCAAGTTGAATGTCGAGATGAGCTGAGTAGCGTCGAACGGCGATGAGTCGAGTGGAACCGGGTCGAGGCTAGTCGAGTCGAGCAGGATCAGGCGATGAACCGTCGTGTCGAGAAAAGTTGTGTCTGGTCGACTCCAATGGTGACGAGTCCCGTCGAGGAATGTCGGGCGGAGTCTACCGGAGTGTTTTCAAGTTGTAAGTTGAGATGAGCAGAGTAGCGTCGAACGGCGATGAGTCGAGTCGAGCCGGGTCGAGGCGGGTCCAGTCGAGCAGAATCAGGCGATGAAGCGTCGAGTCGAGAAAAGTTGTGTCTGGTCAACTCCAATGGTGACGAGTCCCGCCGAGAATTGTCGGGCGGAGTCGACCGGAGTGTTGTCAAGTTGACAGTCGAGATGAGCTGAGTAGCGTCGAACGGCGATGAGTCGAGTCGAGCCGGGTCGAGTCGAGCAGAATCAGGCGATGAAGCGTCGTGTCGAGAAAAGTTGTGTCTGGTCGACTCCAATGGTGACGAGTCCCGTCCAGGAATGTCGGACGGAGTCGACCGGAGTGTTTTCAAGTTGAAAGTCGAGATGAGCTGAGTAGCGTCGAACGGCGATGAGTCGAGTCGAGCCGGGTCGAGGCGGGTCGAGTCGAGCAGAATCAGACGATGAAGCGTCGTGTCGAGAAAAGTTGTGTCTGGTCGACTCCAATGGTGACGAGTCCCGTCGAGGAATGTCGGGCGGAGTCGACCGGAGTGTTCTCAAGTTGAAAGTCGAGATGAGATGAGTAGCGTCGAACGACGATGAGTCGAGTCGAGCCGGGTCGAGGCGGGTCGAGTCGAGCAGAATCAGGCGATGAAGCGTCGTGTCGAGAAAAGTTGTGTCTGGTCGACTCCAATGGTGACGAGTCCCGTCGAGGAATGTCGGGCGGAGTCGACCAGAGTATTGTCAAGTTGAATGTCGAGATGAGCTGAGTAGCGTCAGACGGCGATGAGTCGAGTGGAGCCGGGTCGAGGCTGGTCGAGTCGAGCAGAATCAGGCGATGAACCGTCGTGTCGAGAAAAGTTGTGTCTGGTCGACTCCAATGGTGACGAGTCCCGTCGAGGAATGTCGGGCGGAGTCGACCAGAGTGTTGTCAAGTTGAATGTCGAGATGAGCTGAGTAGCGTCGAA
The DNA here is from genome assembly GCA_037954105.1 of Canavalia gladiata. Lineage (NCBI taxonomy): Eukaryota > Viridiplantae > Streptophyta > Magnoliopsida > Fabales > Fabaceae > Canavalia > Canavalia gladiata. Next base: position 26,217,302 of record CM075661.1, on the reverse strand, counting down.
CGGCGATGAGTCGAGTGGAACCGGGTCGAGGCTAGTCGAGTCGAGCAGGATCAGGCGATGAACCGTCGTGTCGAGAAAAGTTGTGTCTGGTCGACTCCAATGGTGACGAGTCCCGTCGAGGAATGTCGGGCGGAGTCTACCGGAGTGTTTTCAAGTTGTAAGTTGAGATGAGCAGAGTAGCGTCGAACGGCGATGAGTCGAGTCGAGCCGGGTCGAGGCGGGTCCAGTCGAGCAGAATCAGGCGATGAAGCGTCGAGTCGAGAAAAGTTGTGTCTGGTCAACTCCAATGGTGACGAGTCCCGCCGAGAATTGTCGGGCGGAGTCGACCGGAGTGTTGTCAAGTTGACAGTCGAGATGAGCTGAGTAGCGTCGAACGGCGATGAGTCGAGTCGAGCCGGGTCGAGTCGAGCAGAATCAGGCGATGAAGCGTCGTGTCGAGAAAAGTTGTGTCTGGTCGACTCCAATGGTGACGAGTCCCGTCCAGGAATGTCGGACGGAGTCGACCGGAGTGTTTTCAAGTTGAAAGTCGAGATGAGCTGAGTAGCGTCGAACGGCGATGAGTCGAGTCGAGCCGGGTCGAGGCGGGTCGAGTCGAGCAGAATCAGACGATGAAGCGTCGTGTCGAGAAAAGTTGTGTCTGGTCGACTCCAATGGTGACGAGTCCCGTCGAGGAATGTCGGGCGGAGTCGACCGGAGTGTTCTCAAGTTGAAAGTCGAGATGAGATGAGTAGCGTCGAACGACGATGAGTCGAGTCGAGCCGGGTCGAGGCGGGTCGAGTCGAGCAGAATCAGGCGATGAAGCGTCGTGTCGAGAAAAGTTGTGTCTGGTCGACTCCAATGGTGACGAGTCCCGTCGAGGAATGTCGGGCGGAGTCGACCAGAGTATTGTCAAGTTGAATGTCGAGATGAGCTGAGTAGCGTCAGACGGCGATGAGTCGAGTGGAGCCGGGTCGAGGCTGGTCGAGTCGAGCAGAATCAGGCGATGAACCGTCGTGTCGAGAAAAGTTGTGTCTGGTCGACTCCAACGAAGACGAGTCCCGTCGGGCAGAGTCGACCGGAGTGTTGTCAAGTTGACAGTCGAGATGAGCTGAGTAGCGTCGAACGACGATGAGTCGAGTCGAGCAGAATCAGGCGATGAAGCGTCGTGTCGAGAAAAGTTGTGTCTGGTCGACTCCAACGGTGACAAGTCCCGTCGAGGAATGTCGGCCAGAGTCGACCGGAGTGTTGTCAAGTTGAAAGTCGAGATGAGCTGAGTAGCGTCGAACGACGATGAGTCGAGTCGAGCCGGGTCGAGGCGGGTCGAGTCGAGCAGAATCAGGCGATGAAGCGTCGTGTCGAGAAAAGTTGTGTCTGGTCGACTCCAATGGTGACGAGTCCCGTCGAGGAATGTCGGGCGGAGTCGACCAGAGTGTTGTCAAGTTGAATGTCGAGATGAGCTGAGTAGCGTCGAACGACGATAAGTCGAGTGGAGCCGGGTCGAGGCAGGTCGAGTCGAGCAGAATCAGGCGATGAAGCATCGTGTCGAGAAAAGTTGTGTCTGGTCGACTCCAATGGTGACGAGTCCCGTCGAGGAATGTCGGGCGGAGTCGACCGGAGTGTTGTCAAGTTGAAAGTCGAGATGAGCTGAGTTGCGTCGAACGACGATGAGTCAAGTGGAGCCGAAACGAGGCTGGTCGAGTCGAGCAGAATCAGGCGATGAAGCGTCGTGTCGAGAAAAGTTGTGTCTGGTCGACTCCAATGGTGACGAGTCCCGTCGAGGAATGTCGGGCGGAGACGACCGGAGTGTTTTCAAGTTGAAAGTCGAGATGAGCTGAGTAGCGTCGAACAACGATGAGTCGAGTGGAGCCGGGTCGAGGCAGGTCGAGTCGAGTAGATCCAGGCGATGAAGCGTCGTGTCGAGAAAAGTTGTGTCTGGTCGACTCCAATGGTGACGAGTCCCGTCGAGGAATGTCGGGCGGAGTCGACCAGAGTGTTTTCAAGTTGAAAGTCGAAATGAGCTGAGTAGCGTCGAAAGGCGATGAGTCGAGTCGAGCTGGGTCGAGGCGGGTCGAGTCGAGCAGAATCAGGCGATGAAGCGTCGTGTCGAGAAAAGTTGTGTCTGGTCGACTCCAATGGTGACGAGTCCCGTCGAGGAATGTCGGGCGGAGTCGACCGGAGTGTTGTCAAGTTGAAAGTCGAGATGAGCTGAGTTGCGTCGAACGACGATGAGTCAAGTGGAGCCGAAACGAGGCTGGTCGAGTCGAGCAGAATCAGGCGATGAAGCGTCATGTCGAGAAAAGTTGTGTCTGGTCGACTCCAATGGTGACGAGTCCCGTCGAGGAATGTCGGGCGGAGACGACCGGAGTGTTTTCAAGTTGAAAGTCGAGATGAGCTGAGTAGCGTCGAACAACGATGAGTCGAGTGGAGCCGGGTCGAGGCAGGTCGAGTCGAGTAGATTCAGGCGATGAAGCGTCGTGTCGAGAAAAGTTGTTTCTGGTCGACTCCAATGGTGACGAGTCCCGTCGAGGAATGTCGGGCGGAGTCGACCAGAGTGTTTTCAAGTTGAAAGTCGAAATGAGCTGAGTAGCGTCGAAAGGCGATGAGTCGAGTCGAGCTGGGTCGAGGCGGGTCGACTCGAGCAGAATCAGGCGATGAAGCGTCGTGTCGAGAAAAGTTGTGTCTGGTCGACTCCAATGGTGACGAGTCCCGTCGAGGAATGTCGGGAGGAGTCGACCAGAGTGTTGTGAAATGGAATGTCGATATGAGCTAAGTAGCGTCGAACGGCGATGAGTCGAGTGGAGCCGGGTCGAGGCTGGTCGAGTCGAGCAGAATCAGGCGATGAACCGTCGTGTCGAGAAAAGTTGTGTCTGGTCGACTCCAATGAAGACGAGTCCCGTCGGGCAGAGTCGACCGGAGTGTTGTCAAGTTGACAGTCGAGATGAGCTGAGTAGCGTCGAACGACGATGAGTCGAGTCGAGCCGGGTCGAGGCGGGTCGAGTCGAGGAGAATCAGGCGATGAAGCATCGTGTCGAGAAAAGTTGTGTCTGGTCGACTCCAATGGTGACGAGTCCCGTCGAGGAATGTCGGGCGGAGTCGACCAGAGTGTTGTCAAGTTGAATGTCGAGATGAGCTGAGTAGCGTCGAACGGCGATGAGTCGAGTGGACCCGGGTCGAGGCTGGTCGAGTCGAGCAGAATCAGGCGATGAACCGTCGTGTCGAGAAAAGTTGTGTCTGGTCGACTCCAACGGTGACGAGTATCGTCGAGGATTGTCGGGCGGAGTCGACCGGAGTGTTGTCAAGTTGAAAGTCTAGATGAGATGAGTAGCGTCGAACGGCGATGAGTCGAGTTGAGCCGGTCGAGGCGGGTCGAGTCGAGCAGAATCAGGCGATGCAGCGTCGTGTCGAGAAAAGTTGTGTATGGTCGACTCCAATGGTGACGAGTCCCGTCGAGGAACGTCGGGCGGAGTCGACCAGAGTGTTGTCAAGTTGAATTTCGAGATGAGCTCAGTAGCGTCGAACGGCGATGAGTCGAGTGGAGCCGGGTCGAGGCGGGTCGAGTGGAGCAGAATCAGGCGGTGAAGCGTCGTGTCGAGAAAAGTTGTGTCTGGTCAACTCCAATGGTGACGAGTATCGTCGAGGAATGTCGGGCGGAGTTGACCGGAGTGTTGTCAAGTTGAAAGCCGACATGAGCTGAGTAGCGTCGAACGGCGATGAGTCGAGTCGAGCCGGGTCGAGGCGGGTCGAGTCGAGAAAAATCAGGCGATTAAGCGTCGTGTCGAGAAAAGTTGTGTCTTGTCGACTCCAATGGTGACGAGTCCCGTCGAGGAATGTCGGGCGGAGTCGACCAGAGTGTTGTCAAGTTGAATGTCGAGATGAGCTGAGTAGCGTCGAACGGCGATGAGTCGAGTGGAACCGGGTCGAGGCTAGTCGAGTCGAGCAGAATCAGGCGATGAACCGTCGTGTCGAGAAAAGTTGTGTCTGGTCGACTCCAACGGTGACGAGTCCCGTCGAGGAATGTCGGGCAGAGTCGACCGGAGTGTTGTCAAGTTGAATGTCGAGATGAGCTGAGTAGCGTCGAACGACGATGAGTCGAGTCGAGCAGGGTCGAGGCGGGTCGAGTCGAGCAGAATCAGGCGATGAAGCGTCGTGTCAAGAAAAGTTGTGTCTGGTCGACTCCAATGGTAACGAGTCCGGTCGAGGAATGTCGGGCGGAGTCGACCGGAGTGTTTTCAAGTTGTAAGTTGAGATGAGCAGAGTAGCGTCGAACGGCGATGAGTTGAGTCGAGCCGGGTCGAGGCGGGTCGAGTCGAGCAGAATCAGGCGATGAAGCGTCGTGTCGAGAAAAGTTGTGTCTCGTCAACTCCAATGGTGACGAGTCCCGCCGAGAATTGTCGGGCGGAGTCGACCGGAGTGTTGTCAAGTTGACAGTCCAGATGAGCTGAGTAGCGTCGAACGGCGATGAGTCGAGTCGAGCCGGGTCGAGTCGAGCAGAATCAGGCGATGAAGCGTCGTGTCGAGAAAAGTTGTGTCTGGTCGACTCCAATGGTGACGAGTCCCGTCGAGGAATGTCGGACGGAGTCGACCGGAGTGTTGTCAAGTTGAAAGTCGAGATGAGCTGAGTAACGTCGAACGACGATGAGTCGAGTCGAGCCGGGTCGAGGCGGGTCGAGTCGAGCAGAATCAGGCGATGAAGCGTCGTGTCGAGAAAACTTGTGTCTGGTCGACTCCAATGGTGATGAGTCCCGTCGAGGAATGTCGGGCGGAGTCGACCAGAGTGTTGTGAAATGGAATGTCGATATGAGCTAAGTAGCGTCGAACGGCGATGAGTCGAGTGGAGCCGGGTCGAGGCTGGTCGAGTCGAGCAGAATCAGGCGATGAACCGTCGTGTCGAGAAAAGTTGTGTCTGGTCGACTCCAATGAAGACGAGTCCCGTCGGGCAGAGTCGACCGGAGTGTTGTCAAGTTGACAGTCGAGATGAGCTGAGTAGCGTCGAACGACGATGAGTCGAGTCGAGCCGGGTCGAGGCGGGTCGAGTCGAGGAGAATCAGGCGATGAAGCGTCGTGTCGAGAAAAGTTGTGTCTGGTCGACTCCAATGGTGACGAGTCCCGTCGAGGAATGTCGGGCGGAGTCGACCAGAGTGTTGTCAAGTTGAATGTCGAGATGAGCTGAGTAGCGTCGAACGGCGATGAGTCGAGTGGAGCCGGGTCGAGGCTGGTCGAGTCGAGCAGAATCAGGCGATGAACCGTCGTGTCGAGAAAAGTTGTGTCTGGTCGACTCCAATGAAGACGAGTCCCGTCGGGCAGAGTCGACCGGAGTGTTGTCAAGTTGACAGTCGAGATGAGCTGAGTAGCGTCGAACGACGATGAGTCGAGTCGAGCCGGGTCGAGGCGGGTCGAGTCGAGGAGAATCAGGCGATGAAGCGTCGTGTCGAGAAAAGTTGTGTCTGGTCAACTCCAATGGTGACGAGTATCGTCGAGGAATGTCGGGCGGAGTTGACCGGAGTGTTGTCAAGTTGAAAGCCGACATGAGCTGAGTAGCGTCGAACGGCGATGAGTCGAGTCGAGCCGGGTCGAGGCGGGTCGAGTCGAGAAGAATCAGGCGATTAAGCGTCGTGTCGAGAAAAGTTGTGTCTTGTCGACTCCAATGGTGACGAGTCCCGTCGAGGAATGTCGGGCGGAGTCGACCAGAGTGTTGTCAAGTTGAATGTCGAGATGAGCTGAGTAGCGTCGAACGGCGATGAGTCGAGTGGAACCGGGTCGAGGCTAGTCGAGTCGAGCAGAATCAGGCGATGAACCGTCGTGTCGAGAAAAGTTGTGTCTGGTCGACTCCAACGGTGACGAGTCCCGTCGAGGAATGTCGGGCAGAGTCGACCGGAGTGTTGTCAAGTTGAAAGTCGAGATGAGCTGAGTAGCGTCGAACGACGATGAGTCGAGTCGAGCAGGGTCGAGGCGGGTCGAGTCGAGCAGAATCAGGCGATGAAGCGTCGTGTCGAGAAAAGTTGTGTCTGGTCGACTCCAATGGTAACGAGTCCGGTCGAGGAATGTCGGGCGGAGTCGACCGGAGTGTTTTCAAGTTGTAAGTTGAGATTAGCAGAGTAGCGTCGAACGGCGATGAGTTGAGTCGAGCCGGGTCGAGTCGAGCAGAATCAGGCGATGAAGCGTCGTGTCGAGAAAAGTTGTGTCTCGTCAACTCCAATGGTGACGAGTCCCGCCGAGAATTGTCGGGCGGAGTCGACCGGAGTGTTGTCAAGTTGACAGTCCAGATGAGCTGAGTAGCGTCGAACGGCGATGAGTCGAGTCGAGCCGGGTCGAGTCGAGCAGAATCAGGCGATGAAGCGTCGTGTCGAGAAAAGTTGTGTCTGGTCGACTCCAATGGTGACGAGTCCCGTCGAGGAATGTCGGACGGAGTCGACCGGAGTGTTGTCAAGTTGAAAGTCGAGATGAGCTGAGTAGCGTCGAACGACGATGAGTCGAGTCGAGCCGGGTCGAGGCGGGTCGAGTCGAGCAGAATCAGGCGATGAAGCGTCGTGTCGAGAAAACTTGTGTCTGGTCGACTCCAATGGTGATGAGTCCCGTCGAGGAATGTCGGGCGGAGTCGACCAGAGTGTTGTGAAATGGAATGTCGATATGAGCTAAGTAGCGTCGAACGGCGATGAGTCGAGTGGAGCCGGGTCGAGGCTGGTCGAGTCGAGCAGAATCAGGCGATGAACCGTCGTGTCGAGAAAAGTTGTGTCTGGTCGACTCCAATGAAGACGAGTCCCGTCGGGCAGAGTCGACCGGAGTGTTGTCAAGTTGACAGTCGAGATGAGCTGAGTAGCGTCGAACGACGATGAGTCGAGTCGAGCCGGGTCGAGGCGGGTCGAGTCGAGGAGAATCAGGCGATGAAGCATCGTGTCGAGAAAAGTTGTGTCTGGTCGACTCCAATGGTGACGAGTCCCGTCGAGGAATGTCGGGCGGAGTCGACCAGAGTGTTGTCAAGTTGAATGTCGAGATGAGCTGAGTAGCGTCGAACGGCGATGAGTCGAGTGGACCCGGGTCGAGGCTGGTCGAGTCGAGCAGAATCAGGCGATGAACCGTCGTGTCGAGAAAAGTTGTGTCTGGTCGACTCCAACGGTGACGAGTATCGTCGAGGATTGTCGGGCGGAGTCGACCGGAGTGTTGTCAAGTTGAAAGTCTAGATGAGATGAGTAGCGTCGAACGGCGATGAGTCGAGTTGAGCCGGTCGAGGCGGGTCGAGTCGAGCAGAATCAGGCGATGCAGCGTCGTGTCGAGAAAAGTTGTGTATGGTCGACTCCAATGGTGACGAGTCCCGTCGAGGAACGTCGGGCGGAGTCGACCAGAGTGTTGTCAAGTTGAATTTCGAGATGAGCTCAGTAGCGTCGAACGGCGATGAGTCGAGTGGAGCCGGGTCGAGGCGGGTCGAGTGGAGCAGAATCAGGCGGTGAAGCGTCGTGTCGAGAAAAGTTGTGTCTGGTCAACTCCAATGGTGACGAGTATCGTCGAGGAATGTCGGGCGGAGTTGACCGGAGTGTTGTCAAGTTGAAAGCCGACATGAGCTGAGTAGCGTCGAACGGCGATGAGTCGAGTCGAGCCGGGTCGAGGCGGGTCGAGTCGAGAAGAATCAGGCGATTAAGCGTCGTGTCGAGAAAAGTTGTGTCTTGTCGACTCCAATGGTGACGAGTCCCGTCGAGGAATGTCGGGCGGAGTCGACCAGAGTGTTGTCAAGTTGAATGTCGAGATGAGCTGAGTAGCGTCGAACGGCGATGAGTCGAGTGGAACCGGGTCGAGGCTAGTCGAGTCGAGCAGAATCAGGCGATGAACCGTCGTGTCGAGAAAAGTTGTGTCTGGTCGACTCCAACGGTGACGAGTCCCGTCGAGGAATGTCGGGCAGAGTCGACCGGAGTGTTGTCAAGTTGAAAGTCGAGATGAGCTGAGTAGCGTCGAACGACGATGAGTCGAGTCGAGCAGGGTCGAGGCGGGTCGAGTCGAGCAGAATCAGGCGATGAAGCGTCGTGTCAAGAAAAGTTGTGTCTGGTCGACTCCAATGGTAACGAGTCCGGTCGAGGAATGTCGGGCGGAGTCGACCGGAGTGTTTTCAAGTTGTAAGTTGAGATGAGCAGAGTAGCGTCGAACGGCGATGAGTTGAGTCGAGCCGGGTCGAGGCGGGTCGAGTCGAGCAGAATCAGGCGATGAAGCGTCGTGTCGAGAAAAGTTGTGTCTCGTCAACTCCAATGGTGACGAGTCCCGCCGAGAATTGTCGGGCGGAGTCGACCGGAGTGTTGTCAAGTTGACAGTCCAGATGAGCTGAGTAGCGTCGAACGGCGATGAGTCGAGTCGAGCCGGGTCGAGTCGAGCAGAATCAGGCGATGAAGCGTCGTGTCGAGAAAAGTTGTGTCTGGTCGACTCCAATGGTGACGAGTCCCGTCGAGGAATGTCGGACGGAGTCGACCGGAGTGTTGTCAAGTTGAAAGTCGAGATGAGCTGAGTAGCGTCGAACGACGATGAGTCGAGTCGAGCCGGGTCGAGGCGGGTCGAGTCGAGCAGAATCAGGCGATGAAGCGTCGTGTCGAGAAAACTTGTGTCTGGTCGACTCCAATGGTGATGAGTCCCGTCGAGGAATGTCGGGCGGAGTCGACCAGAGTGTTGTGAAATGGAATGTCGATATGAGCTAAGTAGCGTCGAACGGCGATGAGTCGAGTGGAGCCGGGTCGAGGCTGGTCGAGTCGAGCAGAATCAGGCGATGAACCGTCGTGTCGAGAAAAGTTGTGTCTGGTCGACTCCAATGAAGACGAGTCCCGTCGGGCAGAGTCGACCGGAGTGTTGTCAAGTTGACAGTCGAGATGAGCTGAGTAGCGTCGAACGACGATGAGTCGAGTCGAGCCGGGTCGAGGCGGGTCGAGTCGAGGAGAATAAGGCGATGAAGCGTCGTGTCGAGAAAAGTTGTGTCTGGTCGACTCCAATGGTGACGAGTCCCGTCGAGGAATGTCGGGCGGAGTCGACCAGAGTGTTGTCAAGTTGAATGTCGAGATGAGCTGAGTAGCGTCGAACGGCGATGAGTCGAGTGGAGCCGGGTCGAGGCTGGTCGAGTCGAGCAGAATCAGGCGATGAACCGTCGTGTCGAGAAAAGTTGTGTCTGGTCGACTCCAATGAAGACGAGTCCCGTCGGGCAGAGTCGACCGGAGTGTTGTCAAGTTGACAGTCGAGATGAGCTGAGTAGCGTCGAACGACGATGAGTCGAGTCGAGCCGGGTCGAGGCGGGTCGAGTCGAGGAGAATCAGGCGATGAAGCGTCGTGTCGAGAAAAGTTGTGTCTGGTCAACTCCAATGGTGACGAGTATCGTCGAGGAATGTCGGGCGGAGTTGACCGGAGTGTTGTCAAGTTGAAAGCCGACATGAGCTGAGTAGCGTCGAACGGCGATGAGTCGAGTCGAGCCGGGTCGAGGCGGGTCGAGTCGAGAAGAATCAGGCGATTAAGCGTCGTGTCGAGAAAAGTTGTGTCTTGTCGACTCCAATGGTGACGAGTCCCGTCGAGGAATGTCGGGCGGAGTCGACCAGAGTGTTGTCAAGTTGAATGTCGAGATGAGCTGAGTAGCGTCGAACGGCGATGAGTCGAGTGGAACCGGGTCGAGGCTAGTCGAGTCGAGCAGAATCAGGCGATGAACCGTCGTGTCGAGAAAAGTTGTGTCTGGTCGACTCCAACGGTGACGAGTCCCGTCGAGGAATGTCGGGCAGAGTCGACCGGAGTGTTGTCAAGTTGAAAGTCGAGATGAGCTGAGTAGCGTCGAACGACGATGAGTCGAGTCGAGCAGGGTCGAGGCGGGTCGAGTCGAGCAGAATCAGGCGATGAAGCGTCGTGTCGAGAAAAGTTGTGTCTGGTCGACTCCAATGGTAACGAGTCCGGTCGAGGAATGTCGGGCGGAGTCGACCGGAGTGTTTTCAAGTTGTAAGTTGAGATTAGCAGAGTAGCGTCGAACGGCGATGAGTTGAGTCGAGCCGGGTCGAGGCGGGTCGAGTCGAGCAGAATCAGGCGATGAAGCGTCGTGTCGAGAAAAGTTGTGTCTCGTCAACTCCAATGGTGACGAGTCCCGCCGAGAATTGTCGGGCGGAGTCGACCGGAGTGTTGTCAAGTTGACAGTCCAGATGAGCTGAGTAGCGTCGAACGGCGATGAGTCGAGTCGAGCCGGGTCGAGTCGAGCAGAATCAGGCGATGAAGCGTCGTGTCGAGAAAAGTTGTGTCTGGTCGACTCCAATGGTGACGAGTCCCGTCGAGGAATGTCGGACGGAGTCGACCGGAGTGTTGTCAAGTTGAAAGTCGAGATGAGCTGAGTAGCGTCGAACGACGATGAGTCGAGTCGAGCCGGGTCGAGGCGGGTCGAGTCGAGCAGAATCAGGCGATGAAGCGTCGTGTCGAGAAAACTTGTGTCTGGTCGACTCCAATGGTGATGAGTCCCGTCGAGGAATGTCGGGCGGAGTCGACCAGAGTGTTGTGAAATGGAATGTCGATATGAGCTAAGTAGCGTCGAACGGCGATGAGTCGAGTGGAGCCGGGTCGAGGCTGGTCGAGTCGAGCAGAATCAGGCGATGAACCGTCGTGTCGAGAAAAGTTGTGTCTGGTCGACTCCAATGAAGACGAGTCCCGTCGGGCAGAGTCGACCGGAGTGTTGTCAAGTTGACAGTCGAGATGAGCTGAGTAGCGTCGAACGACGATGAGTCGAGTCGAGCCGGGTCGAGGCGGGTCGAGTCGAGGAGAATCAGGCGATGAAGCGTCGTGTCGAGAAAAGTTGTGTCTGGTCAACTCCAATGGTGACGAGTATCGTCGAGGAATGTCGGGCGGAGTTGACCGGAGTGTTGTCAAGTTGAAAGCCGACATAAGCTGAGTAGCGTCGAACGGCGATGAGTCGAGTCGAGCCGGGTCGAGGCGGGTCGAGTCGAGAAGAATCAGGCGATGAAGCGTCGTGTCGAGAAAAGTTGTGTCTTGTCGACTCCAATGGTGACGAGTCCCGTCGAGGAATGTCGGGCGGAGTCGACCAGAGTGTTGTCAAGTTGAATGTCGAGATGAGCTGAGTAGCGTCGAACGGCGATGAGTCGAGTGGAACCGGGTCGAGGCTAGTCGAGTCGAGCAGAATCAGGCGATGAACCGTCGTGTCGAGAAAAGTTGTGTCTGGTCGACTCCAACGGTGACGAGTCCCGTCGAGGAATGTCGGGCAGAGTCGACCGGAGTGTTGTCAAGTTGAAAGTCGAGATGAGCTGAGTAGCGTCGAACGACGATGAGTCGAGTCGAGCAGGGTCGAGGCGGGTCGAGTCGAGCAGAATCAGGCGATGAAGCGTCGTGTCGAGAAAAGTTGTGTCTGGTCGACTCCAATGGTAACGAGTCCGGTCGAGGAATGTCGGGCGGAGTCGACCGGAGTGTTTTCAAGTTGTAAGTTGAGATGAGCAGAGTAGCGTCGAACGACGATGAGTTGAGTCGAGCCGGGTCGAGGCGGGTCGAGTCGAGCAGAATCAGGCGATGAAGCGTCGTGTCGAGAAAAGTTGTGTCTCGTCAACTCCAATGGTGACGAGTCCCGCCGAGAATTGTCGGGCGGAGTCGACCGGAGTGTTGTCAAGTTGACAGTCCAGATGAGCTGAGTAGCGTCGAACGGCGATGAGTCGAGTCGAGCCGGGTCGAGTCGAGCAGAATCAGGCGATGAAGCGTCGTGTCGAGAAAAGTTGTGTCTGGTCGACTCCAATGGTGACGAGTCCCGTCGAGGAATGTCGGACGGAGTCGACCGGAGTGTTGTCAAGTTGAAAGTCGAGATGAGCTGAGTAGCGTCGAACGACGATGAGTCGAGTCGAGCCGGGTCGAGGCGGGTCGAGTCGAGCAGAATCAGGCGATGAAGCGTCGTGTCGAGAAAACTTGTGTCTGGTCGACTCCAATGGTGATGAGTCCCGTCGAGGAATGTCGGGCGGAGTCGACCAGAGTGTTGTGAAATGGAATGTCGATATGAGCTAAGTAGCGTCGAACGGCGATGAGTCGAGTGGAGCCGGGTCGAGGCTGGTCGAGTCGAGCAGAATCAGGCGATGAACCGTCGTGTCGAGAAAAGTTGTGTCTGGTCGACTCCAATGAAGACGAGTCCCGTCGAGCAGAGTCGACCGGAGTGTTGTCAAGTTGACAGTCGAGATGAGCTGAGTAGCGTCGAACGACGATGAGTCGAGTCGAGCCGGGTCGAGGCGGGTCGAGTCGAGGAGAATCAGGCGATGAAGCGTCGTGTCGAGAAAAGTTGTGTCTGGTCGACTCCAATGGTGACGAGTCCCGTCGAGGAATTTCGGGCGGAGTCGACCAGAGTGTTGTCAAGTTGAATGTCGAGATGAGCTGAGTAGCGTCGAACGGCGATGAGTCGAGTGGAGCCGGGTCGAGGCTGGTCGAGTCGAGCAGAATCAGGCGATGAACCGTCGTGTCGAGAAAAGTTGTGTCTGGTCGACTCCAATGAAGACGAGTCCCGTCGGGCAGAGTCGACCGGAGTGTTGTCAAGTTGACAGTCGAGATGAGCTGAGTAGCGTCGAACGACGATGAGTCGAGTCGAGCCGGGTCGAGGCGGGTCGAGTCGAGGAGAATCAGGCGATGAAGCGTCGTGTCGAGAAAAGTTGTGTCTGGTCAACTCCAATGGTGACGAGTATCGTCGAGGAATGTCGGGCGGAGTTGACCGGAGTGTTGTCAAGTTGAAAGCCGACATGAGCTGAGTAGCGTCGAACGGCGATGAGTCGAGTCGAGCCGGGTCGAGGCGGGTCGAGTCGAGAAGAATCAGGCGATTAAGCGTCGTGTCGAGAAAAGTTGTGTCTTGTCGACTCCAATGGTGACGAGTCCCGTCGAGGAATGTCGGGCGGAGTCGACCAGAGTGTTGTCAAGTTGAATGTCGAGATGAGCTGAGTAGCGTCGAACGGCGATGAGTCGAGTGGAACCGGGTCGAGGCTAGTCGAGTCGAGCAGAATCAGGCGATGAACCGTCGTGTCGAGAAAAGTTGTGTCTGGTCGACTCCAACGGTGACGAGTCCCGTCGAGGAATGTCGGGCAGAGTCGACCGGAGTGTTGTCAAGTTGAAAGTCGAGATGAGCTGAGTAGCGTCGAACGACGATGAGTCGAGTCGAGCAGGGTCGAGGCGGGTCGAGTCGAGCAGAATCAGGCGATGAAGCGTCGTGTCGAGAAAAGTTGTGTCTGGTCGACTCCAATGGTAACGAGTCCGGTCGAGGAATGTCGGGCGGAGTCGACCGGAGTGTTTTCAAGTTGTAAGTTGAGATGAGCAGAGTAGCGTCGAACGGCGATGAGTTGAGTCGAGCCGGGTCGAGGCGGGTCGAGTCGAGCAGAATCAGGCGATGAAGCGTCGTGTCGAGAAAAGTTGTGTCTCGTCAACTCCAATGGTGACGAGTCCCGCCGAGAATTGTCGGGCGGAGTCGACCGGAGTGTTGTCAAGTTGACAGTCCAGATGAGCTGAGTAGCGTCGAACGGCGATGAGTCGAGTCGAGCCGGGTCGAGTCGAGCAGAATCAGGCGATGAAGCGTCGTGTCGAGAAAAGTTGTGTCTGGTCGACTCCAATGGTGACGAGTCCCGTCGAGGAATGTCGGACGGAGTCGACCGGAGTGTTGTCAAGTTGAAAGTCGAGATGAGCTGAGTAGCGTCGAACGACGATGAGTCGAGTCGAGCCGGGTCGAGGCGGGTCGAGTCGAGCAGAATCAGGCGATGAAGCGTCGTGTCGAGAAAACTTGTGTCTGGTCGACTCCAATGGTGATGAGTCCCGTCGAGGAATGTCGGGCGGAGTCGACCAGAGTGTTGTGAAATGGAATGTCGATATGAGCTAAGTAGCGTCGAACGGCGATGAGTCGAGTGGAGCCGGGTCGAGGCTGGTCGAGTCGAGCAGAATCAGGCGATGAACCGTCGTGTCGAGAAAAGTTGTGTCTGGTCGACTCCAATGAAGACGAGTCCCGTCGGGCAGAGTCGACCGGAGTGTTGTCAAGTTGACAGTCGAGATGAGCTGAGTAGCGTCGAACGACAATGAGTCGAGTCGAGCCGGGTCGAGGCGGGTCGAGTCGAGGAGAATCAGGCGATGAAGCATCGTGTCGAGAAAAGTTGTGTCTGGTCGACTCCAATGGTGACGAGTCCCGTCGAGGAATGTCGGGCGGAGTCGACCAGAGTGTTGTCAAGTTGAATGTCGAGATGAGCTGAGTAGCGTCGAACGGCGATGAGTCGAGTGGACCCGGGTCGAGGCTGGTCGAGTCGAGCAGAATCAGGCGATGAACCGTCGTGTCGAGAAAAGTTGTGTCTGGTCGACTCCAACGGTGACGAGTATCGTCGAGGATTGTCGGGCGGAGTCGACCGGAGTGTTGTCAAGTTGAAAGTCTAGATGAGATGAGTAGCGTCGAACGGCGATGAGTCGAGTTGAGCCGGTCGAGGCGGGTCGAGTCGAGCAGAATCAGGCGATGCAGCGTCGTGTCGAGAAAAGTTGTGTATGGTCGACTCCAATGGTGACGAGTCCCGTCGAGGAACGTCGGGCGGAGTCGACCAGAGTGTTGTCAAGTTGAATTTCGAGATGAGCTCAGTAGCGTCGAACGGCGATGAGTCGAGTGGAGCCGGGTCGAGGCGGGTCGAGTGGAGCAGAATCAGGCGGTGAAGCGTCGTGTCGAGAAAAGTTGTGTCTGGTCAACTCCAATGGTGACGAGTATCGTCGAGGAATGTCGGGCGGAGTTGACCGGAGTGTTGTCAAGTTGAAAGCCGACATGAGCTGAGTAGTGTCGAACGGCGATGAGTCGAGTCGAGCCGGGTCGAGGCGGGTCGAGTCGAGAAGAATCAGGCGATTAAGCGTCGTGTCGAGAAAAGTTGTGTCTTGTCGACTCCAATGGTGACGAGTCCCGTCGAGGAATGTCGGGCGGAGTCGACCAGAGTGTTGTCAAGTTGAATGTCGAGATGAGCTGAGTAGCGTCGAACGGCGATGAGTCGAGTAGAACCGGGTCGAGGCTAGTCGAGTCGAGCAGAATCAGGCGATGAACCGTCGTGTCGAGAAAAGTTGTGTCTGGTCGACTCCAACGGTGACGAGTCCCGTCGAGGAATGTCGGGCAGAGTCGACCGGAGTGTTGTCAAGTTGAAAGTCGAGATGAGCTGAGTAGCGTCGAACGACGATGAGTCGAGTCGAGCAGGGTCGAGGCGGGTCGAGTCGAGCAGAATCAGGCGATGAAGCGTCGTGTCGAGAAAAGTTGTGTCTGGTCGACTCCAATGGTAACGATTCCGGTCGAGGAATGTCGGGCGGAGTCGACCGGAGTGTTTTCAAGTTGTAAGTTGAGATGAGCAGAGTAGCGTCGAACGGCGATGAGTTGAGTCGAGCCGGGTCGAGGCGGGTCGAGTCGAGCAGAATCAGGCGATGAAGCGTCGTGTCGAGAAAAGTTGTGTCTCGTCAACTCCAATGGTGACGAGTCCCGCCGAGAATTGTCGGGCGGAGTCGACCGGAGTGTTGTCAAGTTGACAGTCCAGATGAACTGAGTAGCGTCGAACGGCGATGAGTCGAGTCGAGCCGGGTCGAGTCGAGCAGAATCAGGCGATGAAGCGTCGTGTCGAGAAAAGTTGTGTCTGGTCGACTCCAATGGTGACGAGTCCCGTCGAGGAATGTCGGACGGAGTCGACCGGAGTGTTGTCAAGTTGAAAGTCGAGATGAGCTGAGTAGCGTCGAACGACGATGAGTCGAGTCGAGCCGGGTCGAGGCGGGTCGAGTCGAGCAGAATCAGGCGATGAAGCGTCGTGTCGAGAAAACTTGTGTCTGGTCGACTCCAATGGTGATGAGTCCCGTCGAGGAATGTCGGGCGGAGTCGACCAGAGTGTTGTGAAATGGAATGTCGATATGAGCTAAGTAGCGTCGAACGGCGATGAGTCGAGTGGAGCCGGGTCGAGGCTGGTCGAGTCGAGCAGAATCAGGCGATGAACCGTCGTGTCGAGAAAAGTTGTGTCTGGTCGACTCCAATGAAGACGAGTCCCGTCGGGCAGAGTCGACCGGAGTGTTGTCAAGTTGACAGTCGAGATGAGCTGAGTAGCGTCGAACGACGATGAGTCGAGTCGAGCCGGGTCGAGGCGGGTCGAGTCGAGGAGAATAAGGCGATGAAGCGTCGTGTCGAGAAAAGTTGTGTCTGGTCGACTCCAATGGTGACGAGTCCCGTCGAGGAATGTCGGGCGGAGTCGACCAGAGTGTTGTCAAGTTGAATGTCGAGATGAGCTGAGTAGCGTCGAACGGCGATGAGTCGAGTGGAACCGGGTCGAGGCTAGTCGAGTCGAGCAGAATCAGGCGATGAACCGTCGTGTCGAGAAAAGTTGTGTCTGGTCGACTCCAACGGTGACGAGTCCCGTCGAGGAATGTCGGGCAGAGTCGACCGGAGTGTTGTCAAGTTGAAAGTCGAGATGAGCTGAGTAGCGTCGAACGACGATGAGTCGAGTCGAGCAGGGTCGAGGCGGGTCGAGTCGAGCAGAATCAGGCGATGAAGCGTCGTGTCGAGAAAAGTTGTGTCTGGTCGACTCCAATGGTAACGATTCCGGTCGAGGAATGTCGGGCGGAGTCGACCGGAGTGTTTTCAAGTTGTAAGTTGAGATGAGCAGAGTAGCGTCGAACGGCGATGAGTTGAGTCGAGCCGGGTCGAGGCGGGTCGAGTCGAGCAGAATCAGGCGATGAAGCGTCGTGTCGAGAAAAGTTGTGTCTCGTCAACTCCAATGGTGATGAGTCCCGCCGAGAATTGTCGGGCGGAGTCGACCGGAGTGTTGTCAAGTTGACAGTCCAGATGAGCTGAGTAGCGTCGAACGGCGATGAGTCGAGTCGAGCCGGGTCGAGTCGAGCAGAATCAGGCGATGAAGCGTCGTGTCGAGAAAAGTTGTGTCTGGTCGACTCCAATGGTGACGAGTCCCGTCGAGGAATGTCGGACGGAGTCGACCGGAGTGTTGTCAAGTTGAAAGTCGAGATGAGCTGAGTAGCGTCGAACGACGATGAGTCGAGTCGAGCCGGGTCGAGGCGGGTCGAGTCGAGCAGAATCAGGCGATGAAGCGTCGTGTCGAGAAAACTTGTGTCTGGTCGACTCCAATGGTGATGAGTCCCGTCGAGGAATGTCGGGCGGAGTCGACCAGAGTGTTGTGAAATGGAATGTCGATATGAGCTAAGTAGCGTCGAACGGCGATGAGTCGAGTGGAGCCGGGTCGAGGCTGGTCGAGTCGAGCAGAATCAGGCGATGAACCGTCGTGTCGAGAAAAGTTGTGTCTGGTCGACTCCAATGAAGACGAGTCCCGTCGGGCAGAGTCGACCGGAGTGTTGTCAAGTTGACAGTCGAGATGAGCTGAGTAGCGTCGAACGACGATGAGTCGAGTCGAGCCGGGTCGAGGCGGGTCGAGTCGAGGAGAATAAGGCGATGAAGCGTCGTGTCGAGAAAAGTTGTGTCTGGTCGACTCCAATGGTGACGAGTCCCGTCGAGGAATGTCGGGCGGAGTCGACCAGAGTGTTGTCAAGTTGAATGTCGAGATGAGCTGAGTAGCGTCGAACGGCGATGATTCGAGTGGACCCGGGTCGAGGCTGGTCGAGTCGAGCAGAATCAGGCGATGAACCGTCGTGTCGAGAAAAGTTGTGTCTGGTCGACTCCAACGGTGACGAGTCCCGTCGAGGAATGTCTGCCAGAGTCGACCGGAGTGTTTTCAAGTTGAAAGTCGAGATGAGCAGAGTAGCGTCGAACGACGATGAGTCGAGTCGAGCCGGGTCGAGGCGGGTCGAGTCGAGCAGAATCAGGCGATGAAGCGTCGTGTCGAGAAAAGTTGTGTCTGGTCGACTCCAATGGTGACGAGTCCCGTCGAGGAGTGTCGGGCGGAGTCGACCAGAGTGTTGTCAAGTTGAATGTCGAGATGAGCTGAGTAGCGTCGAACGACGATGAGTCGAGTGGAGCCGGAACGAGGCTGGTCGAGTCGAGCAGAATCAGGCGATGAAGCGTCGTGTCGAGAAAAGTTGTGTCTGGTCGACTCCAATTGTGACGAGTCCCGTCGAGGAGTGTCGGGCGGAGTCAACCGGAGTGTTGTCAAGTTGAAAGTCGAGATGACCTGAGTAGCGTCGAACGGCGATGAGTCGAGTGGAGTCGAGTCGAGGCGGGTCGAGTCGAGCTGAATCAGGCGATAAAGCGTCGTGTCGAGAAAAGTTGTGTCTGGTCGACTCCAATGGTAACGAGTCCCGTCGAGGAATGTCGGGCGGAGTGGACCGGAGTGTTTTCAAGTTGAAAGTCGAGATGAGCAGAGTAGCGTCGAACGGCGATGAGTCGAGTCGAGCCGGGTCGAGGCTGGTCGAGTCGAGCAGAATCAGGCGATGAAGCGTCGTGTCGAGAATAGTTCTGTCTGGTCGACTCCAATGGTGACGAGTCCCGCCGAGGAATGTCGGGCGGAGTCGACCGGAGTGTTTTCAAGTTGAAAGTCGAAATGAGCTTAGTAGCGTCGAACGGCGATGAGTCGAGTCGAGGCGGGTCGAGTCGAGCAGAATCAAGCGATGAAGCGTCGTGTCGAGAAAAGTTGTGTCTGGTCGACTCCAATGGTGACGAGTCCCGTCGAGGAATGTCGGGCGGAGTCGACCAGAGTGTTGTCAAGTTGAATGTCGAGATGAGCTGAGTAGCGTCGATTGGCGATGAGTCGAGTGGAGTCGGAACGAGGCTGGTCGAGTCGAGCAGAATCAGGCGATGAAGCGTCGTGTCGAGAAAAGTTGTGTCTGGTCGACTCCAATGGTGACGAGTCCCGTCGTGGAATGTCGGGCGGAGACGACCGGAGTGTTTTCAAGTTGAAAGTCGAGATGAGCTGAGTAGCGTCGAACAACGATCAGTCGAGTGGAGCCGGGTCGAGGTGGGTCAAGTCGAGTAGATTCAGGCGATGAAGCGTCGTGTCGAGAAAAGTTGTGTCTGGTCGACTCCAAAGGTGACGAGTCCCGTCGAGGAATGTCGGGCGGAGTAGACCGGAGTGTTTTCAAGTTGAAAGTCGAAATGAGCTGAGTAGCGTCGAACAGCGATGAGTCGAGTGGAGGCGGGTCGAGTCGAGATGAATCAGGCGATGAAGCGTCGTGTCGAGAAAAGTTGTGTCTGGTCGACTCCAATGGTGACGAGTCCCGTCGAGGAGTGTCGGGCGGAGTCGACCAGAGTGTTGTCAAGTTGAATGTGGAGATGAGCTGAGTAGCGTCGAACGGCGATGAGTCGAGTGGAGTCGGAACGAGGCTGGTCGAGTCGAGCAGAATCAGGCGATGAAGCGTCGTGTCGAGAAAAGTTGTGTCTGGTCGACTCCAATGGTGACGAGTCCCGTCGTGGAATGTCGGGCGGAGACGACCGGAGTGTTTTCAAGTTGAAAGTCGAGATGAGCTGAGTAGCGTCGAACAACGATGAGTCGAGTCGAGGCGGGTCGAGTCGAGCAGAATCAGGCGATGAAGCGTCGTGTCGAGGAAAGTTGTGTCTGGTCGACTCCAATGGTAACGAGTCCTGTCGAGGAATGTCGAGCGGAGTCGACCGGAGTGTTTTCAAGTTGAAAGTCAAGATAAGCAGAGAAGCGTCGAACGGCAATGAGTCGAGTCGAGCCGGGTCGAGGCTGGTCGAGTCGAGCAGAATCAGGCGATGAAGCGTCGTGTCGAGAAAAGTTCTGTCTGGTCGACTCCAATGGTGACGAGTCCCGCCGAGGATTGTCGGGCGGAGTCAACCGGAGTGTTGTCAAGTTGAAAGTCGAGATGAGCTGAGTAGCGTCGAACGGCGATTAGTCGAGTGGAGCCGGAACGAGGCTGGTCGAGTCGAGCAGAATCAGGCGATGAAGCGTCGTGTCGAGAAAAGTTTTGTCTGGTCGAGTCCAATGGTGACGAGTCCCGTCGAGGAATGTCGGGCGGAGTCGACCGGAGTGTTTTCAAGTTGAAAGTCGAAATAAGCTGAGTAGCGTCGAACGGCGATAAGTCGAGTCGAGCCGGGTCGAGGCGGGTCGAGTCGAGCAGAATCAGGCGATGAAGTGTCAGGTCGATAAAGCTTGTGTCTGGTCGACTCCAATGGTGACGAGTCCCGTCAAGGAATGTCGGGCGGAGTCGACCAGAGTGTTGTCAAGTTGAAAGTCGAGATGAGCTGAGTAGCGTCGAACGGCGATGAGTCGAGTGGAGTCGAGTCGAGGCGGGTCTCGTCGAGAAGAATCAGGCGATGAAGCGTCGTGTCGAGAAAAGTTGTGTCTGGTCGACTCCTATGGTAACGAGTCCCGTCGAGGAATGTCGGGCGGAGTCGACCGGAGTGTTTTCAAGTTGAAAGTCGAGATGAGCAGAGTAGCGTCGAACGACGATGAGTCAAGTCGAGCCGGGTCGAGGCGGGTCGAGTCGAGCAGAATCAGGCGATGAAGCGTCGTGTCGAGAAAAGTTGTGTCTGGTCGACTCCAATGGTGACGAGTCCCGTCGAGGAGTGTCGGGCGGAGTCGACCAGAGTGTTGTCAAGTTGAATGTCGAGATGAGCTGAGTAGCGTCGAACGACGATGAGTCGAGTGGAGCCGGAACGAGGCTGGTCGAGTCGAGCAGAATCAGGCGATGAAGCGTCGTGTCGAGAAAAGTTGTGTCTGGTCGACTCCGATTGTGACGAGTCCCGTCGAGGAGTGTCGGGCGGAGTCAACCGGAGTGTTGTCAAGTTGAAAGTCGAGATGACCTGAGTACCGTCGAACGGCGATGAGTCGAGTGGAGTCGAGTCGAGGCGGGTCGAGTCGAGCTGAATCAGGCGATGAAGCGTCGTGTCGAGAAAAGTTGTGTCTGGTCGACTCCAATGGTAACGAGTCCCGTCGAGGAATGTCGGGCGGAGTGGACCAGAGTGTTTTCAAGTTGAAAGTCGAGATGAGCAGAGTAGCGTCGAACGGCGATGAGTCGAGTCAAGCCGGGTCGAGGCTGGTCGAGTCGAGCAGAATCAGGCGATGAAGCGTCGTGTCGAGAATAGTTCTGTCTGGTCGACTCCAATGGTGACGAGTCCCGCCGAGGAATGTCGAGCGGAGTCGACCGGAGTGTTTTCAAGTTGAAAGTCGAAATGAGCTTAGTAGCGTCGAACGGCGATGAGTCGAGTCGAGGCGGGTCGAGTCGAGCAGAATCAAGCGATGAAGCGTCGTGTCGAGAAAAGTTGTGTCTGGTCGACTCCAATGGTGACGAGTCCCGTCGAGGAATGTCGGGCGGAGTCGACCAGAGTGTTGTCAAGTTGAATGTCGAGATGAGCTGAGTAGCGTCGAACGGCGATGAGTCGAGTGGAGCCGGTCGAGGTGGGTCGAGTCGAGTAGATTCAGGCGATGAAGCGTCGTGTCGAGAAAAGTTGTGTCTGGTCGACTCCAATGGTGACGAGTACCGTCGAGGAATGTCGGACGGAGTCGACCGGAGTGTTGTCAAGTTGAAAGTCGAGATGAGCTGAGTAGCGTCGAACGACGATGAGTCGAGTCGAGCCGGGTCGAGGCGGGTCGAGTCGAGCAGAATCAGGCGATGAAGCGTCGTGTCGAGAAAACTTGTGTCTGGTCGACTCCAATGGTGACGAGTCCCGTCGAAGAATGTCGGGCGGAGTCGACCAGAGTGTTGTCAAGTTGAATGTCGAGATGAGCTGAGTAGCGTCGAACGGCGATGAGTCGAGTGGAGCCGGGTCGAGGCTGGTCGAGTCGAGCAGAATCAGGCGATGAACCGTCGTGTCGAGAAAAGTTGTGTCTGGTCGACTCCAACGGTGACGAGTCCCGTCGAGGAATGTCGGCCAGAGTCGACCGGAGTGTTGTCAAGTTGAAAGTCGAGATGAGCTAAGTAGCGTCGAACGACGATGAGTCGAGTCGAGCCGGGTCGTGGCGGGTCGAGTCGTGCAGAATCAGGCGATGAAGCGTCGTGTCGAGAAAAGTTGTGTCTGGTCGACTCCAATGGTGACGAGTCCCGTGGAGGAATGTCGGGCGGAGTCGACCAGAGTGTTGTCAAGTTGAATGTCGAGATGAGCTGAGTAGCGTCGAACGGCGATGAGTCGAGTGGAGCCGGGTCGAGGCTGGTCGAGTTGAGCAGAATCAGGCGATGAACCGTCGTGTCGAGAAAAGTTGTGTCTGGTCGCCGAGGATTGTCGGGCGGAGTCAGCCGGAGTGTTGTCAAGTTGAAAGTCGAGATGAGCTGAGTAGCGTCGATTGGCGATGAGTCGAGTGGAGTCGGAACGAGGCTGGTCGAGTCGAGCAGAATCAGGCGATGAAGCGTCGTGTCGAGAAAAGTTGTGTCTGGTCGACTCCAATGGTGACGACTCCCGTCGTGGAATGTCGGGCGGAGACGACCGGAGTGTTTTCAAGTTGAAAGTCGAGATGAGCTGAGTAGCGTCGAACAACGATCAGTCGAGTGGAGCCGGGTCGAGGTGGGTCAAGTCGAGTAGATTCAGGCGATGAAGCGTCGTGTCGAGAAAAGTTGTGTCTGGTTGACTCCAAAGGTGACGAGTCCCGTCGAGGAATGCCGGGCGGAGTAGACCGGAGTGTTTTCAAGTTGAAAGTCGAAATGAGCTGAGTAGCGTCGAACAGCGATGAGTCGAGTGGAGGCGGGTCGAGTCGAGATGAATCAGGCGATGAAGCGTCGTGTCGAGAAAAGTTGTGTCTGGTCGACTCCAATGGTGACGAGTCCCGTCGAGGAGTGTCGGGCGGAGTCGACCAGAGTGTTGTCAAGTTGAATGTGGAGATGAGCTGAGTAGCGTCGAACGGCGATGAGTCGAGTGGAGTCGGAACGAGGCTGGTCGAGTCGAGCAGAATCAGGCGATGAAGCGTCGTGTCGAGAAAAGTTGTGTCTGGTCGACTCCAATGGTGACGAGTCCCGTCGTGGAATGTCGGGCGGAGACGACCGGAGTGTTTTCAAGTAGAAAGTCGAGATGAGCTGAGTAGCGTCGAACAACGATGAGTCGAGTCGAGGCGGGTCGAGTCGAGCAGAATCAGGCGATGAAGCGTCGTGTCGAGGAAAGTTGTGTCTGGTCGACTCCAATGGTAACGAGTCCTGTCGAGGAATGTCGGGCGGAGTCGACCGGAGTGTTTTCAAGTTGAAAGTCAAGATGAGCAGAGAAGCGTCAAACGGCGATGAGTCGAGTCGAGCCGGGTCGAGGCTGGTCGAGTCGAGCAGAATCAGGCGATGAAGCGTCGTGTCGAGAAAAGTTCTGTCTGGTGGACTCCAATGGTGACGAGTCCCGCCGAGGATTGTCGGGCGGAGTCAACCGGAGTGTTGTCAAGTTGAAAGTCGAGATGAGCTGAGTAGCGTCGAACGACGATTAGTCGAGTGGAGCCGGAACGAGGCTGGTCGAGTCGAGCAGAATCAGGCGATGAAGCGTCGTGTCGAGAAAAGTTTTGTCTGGTCGAGTCCAATGGTGACGAGTCCCGTCGAGGAATGTCGGGCGGAGTCGACCGGAGTGTTTTCAAGTTGAAAGTCGAAATAAGCTGAGTAGCGTCGAACGGCGATGAGTCGAGTCGAGCCGGGTCGAGGCGGGTCGAGTCGAGCAGAATCAGGCGATGAAGTGTCGTGTCGATAAAGCTTGTGTCTGGTCGACTCCAATGGTGGTGAGTCCCGTCGAGGAATGTCGGGCGGAGTCGACCAGAGTGTTGTCAAGTTGAAAGTCGAGATGAGCTGAGTAGCGTCGAACGGCGATGAGTCGAGTGGAGTCGAGTCGAGGCGGGTCTCGTCGAGAAGAATCAGGCGATGAAGCGTCGTGTCGAGAAAAGTTGTGTCTGGTCGACTCCTATGGTAACGAGTCCCGTCGAGGAATGTCGGGCGGAGTCGACCGGAGTGTTTTCAAGTTGAAAGTCGAGATGAGCAGAGTAGCGTCGAACGACGATGAGTCGAGTCGAGGCGGGTCGAGGCGGGTCGAGTCGAGCAGAATCAGGCGATGAAGCGTCGTGTCGAGAAAAGTTGTGTCTGGTCGACTCCAATGGTGACGAGTCCCGTCGAGGAGTGTCGGGCGGAGTCGACCAGAGTGTTGTCAAGTTGAATGTCGAGATGAGCTGAGTAGCGTCGAACGACGATGAGTCGAGTGGAGCCGGAACGAGGCTGGTCGAGTCGAGCAGAATCAGGCGATGAAGCGTCGTGTGGAGAAAAGTTGTGTCTGGTCGACTCCAATTGTGACGAGTCCCGTCGAGGAGTGTCGGGCGGAGTCAACCGGAGTGTTGTCAAGTTGAAAGTCGAGATGACCTGAGTAGCGTCGAACGGCGATGAGTCGAGTGGAGTCGAGTCGAGGCGGGTTGAGTCGAGCTGAATCAGGCGATGAAGCGTCGTGTCGAGAAAAGTTGTGTCTGGTCGACTCCAATGGTAACGAGTCCCGTCGAGGAATGTCGGGCGGAGTGGACCGGAGTGTTTTCAAGTTGAAAGTCGAGATGAGCAGAGTAGCGTCGAACGGCGATGAGTCGAGTCGAGCCGGGTCGAGGCTGGTCGAGTCGAGCAGAATCAGGCGATGAAGCGTCGTGTCGAGAATAGTTCTGTCTGGTCGACTCCAATGGTGACGAGTCCCGCCGAGGAATGTCGTGCGGAGTCGACCGGAGTGTTTTCAAGTTGAAAGTCGAAATGAGCTTAGTAGCGTCGAACGGCGATGAGTCGAGTCGAGGCGGGTCCAGTCGAGCAGAATCAAGCGATGAAGCGTCGTGTCGAGAAAAGTTCTGTCTGGTCGACTCCAATGGTGACGAGTCCCGTCGAGGAATGTCGGGCGGAGTCGACCAAAGTGTTGTCAAGTTGAATGTCGAGATGAGCTGAGTAGCGTCGAACGGCGATGAGTCGAGTGGAGCCGGGTCGAGGCGGGTCGAGTCGAGTAGATTCAGGCGATGAAGCGTCGTGTCGAGAAAAGTTGTGTCTGGTCGACTCCAATGGTGACGAGTACCGTCGAGGAATGTCGGACGGAGTCGACCGGAGTGTTGTCAAGTTGAAAGTCGAGATGAGCTGAGTAGCGTCGAACGACGATGAGTCGAGTCGAGCCGGGTCGAGGCGGGTCGAGTCGAGCAGAATCAGGCGATGAAGCGTCGTGTCGAGAAAAGTTGTGTCTGGTCGACTCCAATGGTGACGAGTCCCGTCGAAGAATGTCGGGCGGAGTCGACCAGAGTGTTGTCAAGTTGAATGTCGAGATGAGCTGAGTAGCGTCGAACGGCGATGAGTCGAGTGGAGCCGGGTCGAGGCTGGTCGAGTCGAGCAGAATCAGGCGATGAACCGTCGTGTCGAGAAATGTTGTGTCTGGTCGACTCCAATGGTGACGAGTCCCGTCGAGGAATGTTGGGCAGAGTCGACCGGAGTGTTGTCAAGTGGAAAGTCGAGATGAGCTGAGTAGCGTCGAACGACGATCAGTCGAGTCGAGCCGGGTCGAGGCGGGTCGAGTCGAGCAGAATCAGGCGATGAAGCGTCGTGTCGAGAAAAGTTGTGTCTGGTCGACTCCAATGGTGACGAGTCCCGTCGAGGAATGTCGGGCGGAGTCGACCGGAGTGTTGTCAAGTTGAAAGTCGAGATGAGCTGAGCAGCGTCGAACGGCGATGAGTCGAGTAGAGTCGAGTCGAGGCGGGTCGAGTCGAGCAGAATCTGGCGATGAAGCGTCCTGTCGAGAAAATTTGTGTCTGGTCGACTCCAATGGTGACGAGTCCCGTCGAGGAATCTCGGGCGGAGTCGACTTGAGTGTTGTCAAGTTGAATGTCGAGATGAGCTGAGTACCGTCGAACGGCGATGAGTCGTGTGGAGCCGGGTCGAGGCTGGTCAAGTCGAGTTGAATCAGGCGATGAACCGTCGTGTCGAGAAAAGTTGTGTCTGGTCGACTCCAACGGTGACGAGTCCCGTCGAGGAATGTCGGGCAGAGTCGACCAGAGTGTTGTCAAGCTGAAAGTCGAGATGAGCTGAGTAGCGTCGAACGACGATGAGTCGAGTCGAGCCGGGTCGAGGCGGGTCGAGTCGAGCAGAATCAGGCGATGAAGCGTCGTGTCGAGAAAAGTTGTGTCTGGTCGACTCCAACGGTGACGAGTCCCGCCGAGGATTGTCGGGCGGAGTCGACCGGAGTGTTGTCATGTTGAAAGTCGAGATGAGCTGAGTAGCGTCGAACGGCGATGAGTCGAGTGGAGCCGGAACAAGGCTGGCGAGTCGAGCAGAATCAGGCGATGAAGCGTCGTGTTGAGAAAAGTTGTGTCTGGTCGACTCCAATGGTGACGAGTCCCGCCGAGGATTGTCGGGCGGAGTCAACCGGAGTGTTGTCAAGTTGAAAGTCGAGATGAGCTGAGTAGCGTCGAACGGCGATGAGTCGAGTGCAGCCGGAACGAGGCTGGTCGAGTCGAGCAGAATCAGGCGATGAAGCGTCGTGTCGAGAAAAGTTGTGTCTGGTCGACTCCAATGGTGACGAGTCCCGTCGAGGAATGTCGGGCGGAGTCGACCGGAGTGTTTTCAAGTTGAAAGTCCAAATGAGCTAAGTAGCGTCGAACGGCGATGAGTCGAGTCGAGGCGGGTCGAGGCGGGTCGAGTCGAGCAGAATCAGGCGATGAAGCGTCGTGTCGAGAAAAGTTGTGTCTGGTCGACTCCAATGGTGACGAGTCCCGTCGAGGAATGTCGGGCGGAGTCGACCAGAGTGTTGTCAAGTTGAATGTCGAGATGAGCTGAGTAGCGTCGAACGGCGATGAGTCGAGTGGAGCCGGGTCGAGGTTGGTCGAGTGGAGCAGAATCAGGCAATGAACCATCGTGTCGAGAAAAGTTGTGTCTGGTCGACTCCAACGGTGACGAGTCCCGTCGAGGAATGTCGGGCAGAGTCGACCGGAGTGTTGTGAAGTTGAAAGTCGAGATGAGCTGAGTAGCGTCGAACGACGATGAGTCGAGTCGAGCCGGGTCGAGGCGGGTCGAGTCGAGCAGAATCAGGCGATGAAGCGTCGTGTCGAGAAAAGTTGTGTCTGGTCGACTCCAATGGTGACGAGTCCCGTCGAGGAATGTCGGGTGGAGTCGACCAGAGTGTTGTCAAGTTGAATGTCGAGATGAGCTGAGTAGCGTCGAACGGCGATGAGTCGAGTGGAGCCGGGTCGAGGCTGGTCGAGTCGAGCAGAATCAGGCGATGAACCGTCGTGTCGAGAAAATTTGTGTCTGGTCGACTCCAATGGTGACGAGTCCCGTCGAGGAATGTCGGGTAGAGTCGACCGGAGTGTGTTCAAGTTGAAAGCCGAGATGAGCTGAGTAGGGTCGAACGACGATCAGTCGCGTCGAGCCGGGTCGAGGCGGGTCGAGTCGAGCAGAATCAGGCGATGAAGCGTCGTGTCGAGAAAAGTTGTGTCTGGTCGACTCCAATGGTGACGAGTCCCGTCGAGGAATGTCGAGCGGAGTCGATCGGAGTGTTTTCAAGTTGAAAGTCCAAATGAGCTGAGTAGCGTCGAACGGCGATGAGTCGAGTCGAGCCGGGTCGAGGCGGGTCAAGTCGAGCAGAATCAGGCGATGAAGCGTCGTGTCGAGAAAAGTTGTGTCTGGTCGACTCCAATGGTGACGAGTCCCGTCGTGGAATGTCGGGCGGAGACGACCGGAGTGTTTTCAAGTTGAAAGTCGAGATGAGCTGAGTAGCGTCGAACAACGATGAGTCGAGTCGAGGCGGGTCGAGTCGAGCAGAATCAGGCGATGAAGTGTCGTGTCGAGGAAAGTTGTGTCTGGTCGACTCCAATGGTAACGAGTCCTGTTGAGGAATGTCGGGCGGAGTCGACCGGAGTGTTTTCAAGTTGAAAGTCAAGATGAGCAGAGAAGCGTCAAACGGCGATGAGTCGAGTCGAGCCGGGTCGAGGCTGGTCGAGTCGAGCAGAATCAGGCGATGAAGCGTCGTGTCGAGAAAAGTTCTGTCTGGTCGACTCCAATGGTGACGAGTCCCGCCGAGGATTGTCGGGCGGAGTCAACCGGAGTGTTGTCAAGTTGAAAGTCGAGATGAGCTGAGTAGCGTCGAACGACGATTAGTCGAGTGGAGCCGGAACGAGGCTGGTCGAGTCGAGAAGAATCAGGCGATGAAGCGTCGTGTCGAGAAAAGTTTTGTCTGGTCGAGTCCAATGGTGACGAGTCCCGTCGAGGAATGTCGGGCGGAGTCGACCGGAGTGTTTTCAAGTTGAAAGTCGAAATAAGCTGAGTAGCGTCGAACGGCGATGAGTCGAGTCGAGCCGGGTCGAGGCGGGTCGAGTCGAGCAGAATCAGGCGATGAAGTGTCGTGTCGATAAAGCTTGTGTCTGGTCGACTCCAATGGTGACGAGTCCCGTCGAGGAATGTCGGGCGGAGTCGACCAGAGTGTTGTCAAGTTGAAAGTCGAGATGAGCTGAGTAGCGTCGAACGGCGATGAGTCGAGTGGAGTCGAGTCGAGGCGGGTCTCGTCGAGAAGAATCAGGCGATGAAGCGTCGTGTAGAGAAAAGTTGTGTCTGGTCGACTCCTATGGTAACGAGTCCCGTCGAGGAATGTCGGGCGGAGTCGACCGGAGTGTTTTCAAGTTGAAAGTCGAGATGAGCAGAGTAGCGTCGACCGACGATGAGTCGAGTCGAGCCGGGTCGAGGCGGGTCGAGTCGAGCAGAATCAGGCGATGAAGCGTCGTGTCGAGAAAAGTTGTGTCTGGTCGACTCCAATGGTGACGAGTCCCGTCGAGGAGTGTCGGGCGGAGTCGACCAGAGTGTTGTCAAGTTGAATGTCGAGATGAGCTGAGTAGCGTCGAACGACGATGAGTCGAGTGGAGCCGGAACGAGGCTGGTCGAGTCGAGCAGAATCAGGCGATGAAGCGTCGTGTGGAGAAAAGTTGTGTCTGGTCGACTCCAATTGTGACGATTCCGTCGAGGAGTGTCGGGCGGAGTCAACCGAAGTGTTGTCAAGTTGAAAGTCGAGATGACCTGAGTAGCGTCGAACGACAATGAGTCGAGTGGAGTCGAGTCGAGGCGGGTCGAGTCGAGCTGAATCAGGCGATGAAGCGTCGTGTCGAGAAAAGTTGTGTCTGGTCGACTCCAATGGTAACGAGTCCCGTCGAGGAATGTCGGGCGGAGTGGACCGGAGTGTTTTCAAGTTGAAAGTCGAGATGAGCAGAGTAGCGTCGAACGGCGATGAGTCGAGTCGAGCCGGGTCGAGGCTGGTCGAGTCGAGCAGAATCAGGCGATGAAGCGTCGTGTCGAGAATAGTTCTGTCTGGTCGACTCCAATGGTGACGAGTCCCGCCGAGGAATGTCGGGCGGAGTCGACCGGAGTGTTTTCAAGTTGAAAGTCGAAATGAACTTAGTAGCGTCGAACGGCGATGAGTCGAGTCGAGGCGGGTCGAGTCGAGCAGAATCAAGCGATGAAGCGTCGTGTCGAGAAAAGTTGTGTCTGGTCGACTCCAATGGTGACGAGTCCCGTCGAGGAATGTCGGGCGGAGTCGACCAGAGTGTTGTCAAGTTGAATGTCGAGATGAGCTGAGTAGCGTCGAACGACGATGAGTCGAGTGGAGCCGGGTCGAGGCGGGTCGAGTCGAGTAGATTCAGGCGATGAAGCGTCGTGTCGAGAAAAGTTGTGTCTGGTCGACTCCAATGGTGACGAGTACCGTCGAGGAATGTCGGACGGAGTCGACCGGAGTGTTGTCAAGTTGAAAGTCGAGATGAGCTGAGTAGCGTCGAACGACGATGAGTCGAGTCGAGCTGGGTCGAGGCGGGTCGAGTCGAGCAGAATCAGGCGATGAAGCGTCGTGTCGAGAAAAGTTGTGTCTGGTCGACTCCAATGGTGACGAGTCCCGTCGAAGAATGTCGGGCGGAGTCGACCAGAGTGTTGTCAAGTTGAATGTCGAGATGAGCTGAGTAGCGTCGAACGGCGATGAGTCGAGTGGAGCCGGGTCGAGGCTGGTCGAGTCGAGCAGAATCAGGCGATGAACCGTCGTGTCGAGAAATGTTGTGTCTGGTCGACTCCAATGGTGACGAGTCCCGTCGAGGAATGTTGGGCAGAGTCGACCGGAGTGTTGTCAAGTGGAAAGTCGAGATGAGCTGAGTAGCGTCGAACGACGATCAGTCGAGTCGAGCCGGGTCGAGGCGGGTCGAGTCGAGCAGAATCAGGCGATGAAGCGTCGTGTCGAGAAAAGTTGTGTCTGGTCGACTCCAATGGTGACGAGTCCCGTCGAGGAATGTCGGGCGGAGTCGACCGGAGTGTTGTCAAGTTGAAAGTCGAGATGAGCTGAGCAGCGTCGAACGGCGATGAGTCGAGTAGAGTCGAGTCGAGGCGGGTCGAGTCGAGCAGAATCAGGCGATGAAGCGTCCTGTCGAGAAAATTTGTGTCTGGTCGACTCCAATGGTGACGAGTCCCGTCGAGGAATCTCGGGCGGAGTCGACTTGAGTGTTGTCAAGTTGAATGTCGAGATGAGCTGAGTACCGTCGAACGGCGATGAGTCGTGTGGAGCCGGGTCGAGGCTGGTCAAGTCGAGTTGAATCAGGCGATGAACCGTCGTGTCGAGAAAAGTTGTGTCTGGTCGACTCCAACGGTGACGAGTCCCGTCGAGGAATGTCGGGCAGAGTCGACCAGAGTGTTGTCAAGCTGAAAGTCGAGATGAGCTGAGTAGCGTCGAACGACGATGAGTCGAGTCGAGCCGGGTCGAGGCGGGCCGAGTCGAGCAGAATCAGGCGATGAAGCGTCGTGTCGAGAAAAGTTGTGTCTGGTCGACTCCAACGGTGACGAGTCCCGCCGAGGATTGTCGGGCGGAGTCGACCGGAGTGTTGTCATGTTGAAAGTCGAGATGAGCTGAGTAGCGTCGAACGGCGATGAGTCGAGTGGAGCCGGAACAAGGCTGGTCGAGTCGAGCAGAATCAGGCGATGAAGCGTCGTGTCGAGAAAAGTTGTGTCTGGTCGACTCCAATGGTGACGAGTCCCGCCGAGGATTGTCGGGCGGAGTCAACCGGAGTGTTGTCAAGTTGAAAGTCGAGATGAGCTGAGTAGCGTCGAACGGCGATGAGTCGAGTGCAGCCGGAACGAGGCTGGTCGAGTCGAGCAGAATCAGGCGATGAAGCGTCGTGTCGAGAAAAGTTGTGTCTGGTCGACTCCAATGGTGACGAGTCCCGTCGAGGAATGTCGGGCGGAGTCGACCGGAGTGTTTTCAAGTTGAAAGTCCAAATGTGCTAAGTAGCGTCGAACGGCGATGAGTCGAGTCGAGGCGGGTCGAGGCGGGTCGAGTCGAGCAGAATCAGGCGATGAAGCGTCGTGTCGAGAAAAGTTGTGTCTGGTCGACTCCAATGGTGACGAGTCCCGTCGAGGAATGTCGGGCGGAGTCGACCAGAGTGTTGTCAAGTTGAATGTCGAGATGAGCTGAGTAGCGTCGAACGACGATGAGTCGAGTGGAGCCGGGTCGAGGTTGGTCGAGTGGAGCAGAATCAGGCAATGAACCATCGTGTCGAGAAAAGTTGTGTCTGGTCGACTCCAACGGTGACGAGTCCCGTCGAGGAATGTCGGGCAGAGTCGACCGGAGTGTTGTCAAGTTGAAAGTCGAGATGAGCTGAGTAGCGTCGAACGACGATGAGTCGAGTCGAGCCGGGTCGAGGCGGGTCGAGTCGAGCAGAATCAGGCGATGAAGCGTCGTGTCGAGAAAAGTTGTGTCTGGTCGACTCCAATGGTGACGAGTCCCGTCGAGGAATGTCGGGTGGAGTCGACCAGAGTGTTGTCAAGTTGAATGTCGAGATGAGCTGAGTAGCGTCGAACGGCGATGAGTCGAGTGGAGCCGGGTCGAGGCTGGTCGAGTCGAGCAGAATCAGGCGATGAAGCGTCGTGTCGAGAAAAGTTGTGTCTGGTCGACTCCAATGGTGACGAGTCCCGTCGAGGAATGTCGGGCGGAGTCGACCGGAGTGTTGTCAAGTTGAAAGTCGAGATGAGCTGAGCAGCGTCGAACGGCGATGAGTCGAGTAGAGTCGAGTCGAGGCGGGTCGAGTCGAGCAGAATCAGGCGATGAAGCGTCCTGTCGAGAAAATTTGTGTCTGGTCGACTCCAATGGTGACGAGTCCCGTCGAGGAATGTCGGGCGGAGTCGACTTGAGTGTTGTCAAGTTGAATGTCGAGATGAGCTGAGTACCGTCGAACGGCGATGAGTCGTGTGGAGCCGGGTCGAGGCTGGTCAAGTCGAGTTGAATCAGGCGATGAACCGTCGTGTCGAGAAAAGTTGTGTCTGGTCGACTCCAACGGTGACGAGTCCCGTCGAGGAATGTCGGGCAGAGTCGACCAGAGTGTTGTCAAGCTGAAAGTCGAGATGAGCTGAGTAGCGTCGAACGACGATGAGTCGAGTCGAGCCGGGTCGAGGCGGGTCGAGTCGAGCAGAATCAGGCGATGAAGCGTCGTGTCGAGAAAAGTTGTGTCTGGTCGACTCCAACGGTGACGAGTCCCGCCGAGGATTGTCGGGCGGAGTCGACCGGAGTGTTGTCATGTTGAAAGTCGAGATGAGCTGAGTAGCGTCGAACGGCGATGAGTCGAGTGGAGCCGGAACAAGGCTGGTCGAGTCGAGCAGAATCAGGCGATGAAGCGTCGTGTCGAGAAAAGTTGTGTCTGGTCGACTCCAATGGTGACGAGTCCCGCCGAGGATTGTCGGGCGGAGTCAACCGGAGTGTTGTCAAGTTGAAAGTCGAGATGAGCTGAGTAGCGTCGAACGGCGATGAGTCGAGTGCAGCCGGAACGAGGCTGGTCGAGTCAAGCAGAATCAGGCGATGAAGCGTCGTGTCGAGAAAAGTTGTGTCTGGTCGACTCCAATGGTGACGAGTCCCGTCGAGGAATGTCGGGCGGAGTCGACCGGAGTGTTTTCAAGTTGAAAGTCCAAATGAGCTAAGTAGCGTCGAACGGCGATGAGTCGAGTCGAGGCGGGTCGAGGCGGGTCGAGTCGAGCAGAATCAGGCGATGAAGCGTCGTGTCGAGAAAAGTTGTGTCTGGTCGACTCCAATGGTGACGAGTCCCATCGAGGAATGTCGGGCGGAGTCGACCAGAGTGTTGTCAAGTTGAATGTCGAGATGAGCTGAGTAGCGTCGAACGACGATGAGTCGAGTGGAGCCGGGTCGAGGTTGGTCGAGTGGAGCAGAATCAGGCAATGAACCATCGTGTCGAGAAAAGTTGTGTCTGGTCGACTCCAACGGTGACGAGTCCCGTCGAGGAATGTCGGGCAGAGTCGACCGGAGTGTTGTCAAGTTGAAAGTCGAGATGAGCTGAGTAGCGTCGAACGACGATGAGTCGAGTCGAGCCGGGTCGAGGCGGGTCGAGTCGAGCAGAATCAGGCGATGAAGCGTCGTGTCGAGAAAAGTTGTGTCTGGTCGACTCCAATGGTGACGAGTCCCGTCGAGGAATGTCGGGTGGAGTCGACCAGAGTGTTGTCAAGTTGAATGTCGAGATGAGCTGAGTAGCGTCGAACGACGATGAGTCGAGTGGAGCCGGGTCGAGGCTGGTCGAGTCGAGCAGAATCAGGCGATGAACCGTCGTGTCGAGAAAATTTGTGTCTGGTCGACTCCAATGGTGACGAGTCCCGTCGAGGAATGTCGGGTAGAGTCGACCGGAGTGTGTTCAAGTTGAAAGCCGAGATGAGCTGAGTAGGGTCGAACGACGATCAGTCGCGTCGAGCCGGGTCGAGGCGGGTCGAGTCGAGCAGAATCAGGCGATGAAGCGTCGTGTCGAGAAAAGTTGTGTCTGGTCGACTCCAATGGTGACGAGTCCCGTCGAGGAATGTCGGGCGGAGTCGATCGGAGTGTTTTCAAGTTGAAAGTCCAAATGAGCTGAGTAGCGTCGAACGGCGATGAGTCGAGTCGAGCCGGGTCGAGGCGGGTCGAGTCGAGCAGAATCAGGCGATGAAGCGTCGTGTCGAGAAAAGTTGTGTCGGGTCGACTCCAATGGTGACGAGTCCCGTCGAGGAATGTCGGGCGGAGTCGACCGGAGTGTTGTCAAGTTGAATGTCGAGATGAGCTGAGTAGCGTCGAACGGCGATGAGTCGAGTGGAGCCGGGTCGAGGTTGGTCGAGTCGAGCAGAATCAGGCAATGAACCATCGTGTCGAGAAAAGTTGTGTCTGGTCGACTCCAACGGTGACGAGCCCCGTCGAGGAATGTCGGGCGGAGTCGACCAGAGTCTTTTCAAGTTGAAAGTCGAAATAAGCTGAGTAGCGTCGAACGGCGATGAGTCGAGTCGAGCCGGGTCGAGGCGGGTCGAGTCGAGCAGAATCAGGCGATGAAGTGTCGTGTCGATAAAGCTTGTGTCTGGTCGACTCCAATGGTGACGAGTCCCGTCGAGGAATGTCGGGCGGAGTCGACCAGAGTGTTGTCAAGTTGAAAGTCGAGATGAGCTGAGTAGCGTCGAACGGCGATGAGTCGAGTGGAGTCGAGTCGAGGCGGGTCTCGTCGAGAAGAATCAGGCGATGAAGCGTCGTGTCGAGAAAAGTTGTGTCTGGTCGACTCCTATGGTAACGAGTCCCGTCGAGGAATGTCGGGCGGAGTCGACCGGAGTGTTTTCAAGTTGAAAGTCGAGATGAGCAGAGTAGCGTCGAACGACGATGAGTCGAGTCGAGCCGGGTCGAGGCTGGTCGAGTCGAGCAGAATCAGGCGATGAAGCGTCGTGTCGAGAAAAGTTGTGTCTGGTCGACTCCAATGGTGACGAGTCCCGTCGAGGAGTGTCGGGCGGAGTCGACCAGAGTGTTGTCAAGTTGAATGTCGAGATGAGCTGAGTAGCGTCGAACGACGATGAGTCGAGTGGAGCCGGAACGAGGCTGGTCGAGTCGAGCAGAATCAGGCGATGAAGCGTCGTGTCGAGAAAAGTTGTGTCTGGTCGACTCCAATTGTGACGAGTCCCGTCGAGGAGTGTCGGGCGGAGTCAACCGGAGTGTTGTCAAGTTGAAAGTCGAGATGACCTGAGTAGCGTCGAACGGCGATGAGTCGAGTGGAGTCGAGTCGAGGCGGGTCGAGTCGAGCTGAATCAGGCGATGAAGCGTCGTGTCGAGAAAAGTTGTGTCTGGTCGACTCCAATGGTAACGAGTCCCGTCGAGGAATGTCGGGCGGAGTCGACCGGAGTGTTTTCAAGTTGAAAGTCGAGATGAGCAGAGTAGCGTCGAACGGCGATGAGTCGAGTCGAGCCGGGTCGAGGCTGGTCGAGTCGAGCAGAATCAGGCGATGAAGCGTCGTGTCGAGAATAGTTCTGTCTGGTCGACTCCAATGGTGACGAGTCCCGCCGAGGATTGTCGGGCGGAGTCAACCGGAGTGTTGTCAAGTCGAAAGTCGAGATGACCTGAGTAGCGTCGAACGGCGATGAGTCGAGTGGAGCCGGAACGAGGCTGGTCGAGTCTAGCAGAATCAGGCGATGAAGCATCGTGTCGAGAAAAGTTGTGTCTGGTCGACTCCAATGGTGACGAGTCCCGTCGAGGAATGTCGGGCGGAGTCGACCGGAGTGTTTTCAAGTTGAAAGTCGAAATGAGCTTAGTAGCGTCGAACGGCGATGAGTCGAGTCGAGCCGGGTCGAGGCGGGTCGAGTCGAGCAGAATCAAGCGATGAAGCGTCGTGTCGAGAAAAGTTGTGTCTGGTCGACTCCAATGGTGACGAGTCCCGTCGAGGAATGTCGGGCGGAGTCGACCATAGTGTTGTCAAGTTGAATGTCGAGATGAGCTGAGTAGCGTCGAACGGCGATGAGTCGAGTGGAGCCGGGTCGAGGCGGGTCGAGTCGAGTAGATTCAGGCGATGAATCGTCGTGTCGAGAAAAGTTGTGTCTGGTCGACTCCAATGGTGACGAGTACCGTCGAGGAATGTCGGACGGAGTCGACCGGAGTGTTGTCAAGTTGAAAGTCGAGATGAGCTGAGTAGCGTCGAACGACGATGAGTCGAGTCGAGCCGGGTCGAGGCGGGTCGAGTCGAGCAGAATCAGGCGATGAAGCGTCGTGTCGAGAAAAGTTGTGTCTGGTCGACTCCAATGGTGACGAGTCCCGTCGAAGAATGTCGGGCGGAGTCGCCAGAGTGTTGTCAAGTTGAATGTCGAGATGAGCTGAGTAGCGTCGAACGGCGATGAGTCGAGTGGAGCCGGGTCGAGGCTGGTCGAGTCGAGCAGAATCAGCCGATGAACCGTCGTGTCGAGAAATGTTGTGTCTGGTCGACTCCAATGGTGACGAGTCCCGTCGAGGAATGTTGGGCAGAGTCGACCGGAGTGTTGTCAAGTTGAAAGTCGAGATGAGCTGAGTAGCGTCGAACGACGATCAGTCGAGTCGAGCCGGCTCGAGGCGGGTCGAGTCGAGCAGAATCAGGCGATGAAGCGTCGTGTCGAGAAAAGTTGTGTCTGGTCGACTCCAATGGTGACGAGTCCCGTCGAGGAATGTCGGGCGGAGTCGACCGGAGTGTTGTCAAGTTGAAAGTCGAGATGAGCTGAGCAGCGTCGAACGGCGATGAGTCGAGTAGAGTCGAGTCGAGGCGGGTCGAGTCGAGCAGAATCAGGCGATGAAGCGTCCTGTCGAGAAAAGTTGTGTCTGGTCGACTCCAATGGTGACGAGTCCCGTCGAGGAATCTCGGGCGGAGTCGACTTGAGTGTTGTCAAGTTGAATGTCGAGATGAGCTGAGTACCGTCGAACGGCGATGAGTCGTGTGGAGCCGGGTCGAGGCTGGTCAAGTCGAGTTGAATCAGGCGATGAACCGTCGTGTCGAGAAAAGTTGTGTCTGGTCGACTCCAACGGTGACGAGTCCCGTCGAGGAATGTCGGGCAGAGTCGACCAGAGTGTTGTCAAGCTGAAAGTCGAGATGAGCTGAGTAGCGTCGAACGACGATGAGTCGAGTCGAGCCGGGTCGAGGCGGGTCGAGTCGAGCAGAATCAGGCGATGAAGCGTCGTGTCGAGAAAAGTTGTGTCTGGTCGACTCCAATGGTGACAAGTCCCGCCGAGGATTGTCGGGCGGAGTCAACCGGAGTGTTGTCAAGTTGAAAGTCGAGATGAGCTGAGTAGCGTCGAACGGCGATGAGTCGAGTGCAGCCGGAACGAGGCTGGTCGAGTCGAGCAGAATCAGGCGATGAAGCGTCGTGTCGAGAAAAGTTGTGTCTGGTCGACTCCAATGGTGACGAGTCCCGTCGAGGAATGTCGGGCGGAGTCGACCGGAGTGTTTTCAAGTTGAAAGTCCAAATGAGCTGAGTAGCGTCGAACGGCGATGAGTCGAGTCGAGCCGGGTCGAGGCGGGTCGAGTCGAGCAGAATCAGGCGATGAAGCGTCGTGTCGAGAAAAGTTGTGTCTGGTCGACTCCAATGGTGACGAGTCCCGTCGAAGAATGTCGGGCGGAGTCGCCAGAGTGTTGTCAAGTTGAATGTCGAGATGAGCTGAGTAGCGTCGAACGGCGATGAGTCGAGTGGAGCCGGGTCGAGGCTGGTCGAGTCGAGCAGAATCAGCCGATGAACCGTCGTGTCGAGAAATGTTGTGTCTGGTCGACTCCAATGGTGACGAGTCCCGTCGAGGAATGTTGGGCAGAGTCGACCGGAGTGTTGTCAAGTTGAAAGTCGAGATGAGCTGAGTAGCGTCGAACGACGATCAGTCGAGTCGAGCCGGCTCGAGGCGGGTCGAGTCGAGCAGAATCAGGCGATGAAGCGTCGTGTCGAGAAAAGTTGTGTCTGGTCGACTCCAATGGTGACGAGTCCCGTCGAGGAATGTCGGGCGGAGTCGACCGGAGTGTTGTCAAGTTGAAAGTCGAGATGAGCTGAGCAGCGTCGAACGGCGATGAGTCGAGTAGAGTCGAGTCGAGGCGGGTCGAGTCGAGCAGAATCAGGCGATGAAGCGTCCTGTCGAGAAAAGTTGTGTCTGGTCGACTCCAATGGTGACGAGTCCCGTCGAGGAATCTCGGGCGGAGTCGACTTGAGTGTTGTCAAGTTGAATGTCGAGATGAGCTGAGTACCGTCGAACGGCGATGAGTCGTGTGGAGCCGGGTCGAGGCTGGTCAAGTCGAGTTGAATCAGGCGATGAACCGTCGTGTCGAGAAAAGTTGTGTCTGGTCGACTCCAACGGTGACGAGTCCCGTCGAGGAATGTCGGGCAGAGTCGACCAGAGTGTTGTCAAGCTGAAAGTCGAGATGAGCTGAGTAGCGTCGAACGACGATGAGTCGAGTCGAGCCGGGTCGAGGCGGGTCGAGTCGAGCAGAATCAGGCGATGAAGCGTTGTGTCGAGAAAAGTTGTGTCTGGTCGACTCCAATGGTGACAAGTCCCGCCGAGGATTGTCGGGCGGAGTCAACCGGAGTGTTGTCAAGTTGAAAGTCGAGATGAGCTGAGTAGCGTCGAACGGCGATGAGTCGAGTGCAGCCGGAACGAGGCTGGTCGAGTCGAGCAGAATCAGGCGATGAAGCGTCGTGTCGAGAAAAGTTGTGTCTGGTCGACTCCAATGGTGACGAGTCCCGTCGAGGAATGTCGGGCGGAGTCGACCGGAGTGTTTTCAAGTTGAAAGTCCAAATGAGCTGAGTAGCGTCGAACGGCGATGAGTCGAGTCGAGCCGGGTCGAGGCGGGTCGAGTCGAGCAGAATCAGGCGATGAAGCGTCGTGTCGAGAAAAGTTGTGTCTGGTCGACTCCAATGGTGACGAGTCCCGTCGAGGAATGTCGGGCGGAGTCGACCAGAGTGTTGTCAAGTTGAATGTCGAGATGAGCTGAGTAGCGTCGAACGGCGATGAGTCGAGTGGAGCCGGGTCGAGGTTGGTCGAGTCGAGCAGAATCAGGCAATGAACCATCGTGTCGAGAAAAGTTGTGTCTGGTCGACTCCAACGGTGACGAGTCCCGTCGAGGAATGTCGGGCAGAGTCGACCGGAGTGTTGTCAAGTTGAAAGTCGAGATGAGCTGAGTAGCGTCGAACGACGATGAGTCGAGTCGAGCCGGGTCGAGGCGGGTCGAGTCGAGCAGAATCAGGCGATGAAGCGTCGTGTCGAGAAAAGTTGTGTCTGGTCGACTCCAATGGTGACGAGTCCCGTCGAGGAATGTCGGGTGGAGTCGACCAGAGTGTTGTCAAGTTGAATGTCGAGATGAGCTGAGTAGCGTCGAACGGCGATGAGTCGAGTGGAGCCGGGTCGAGGCTGGTCGAGTCGAGCAGAATCAGGCAATGAACCGTCGTGTCGAGAAAAGTTGTGTCTGGTCGACTCCAATGGTGACGAGTCCCGTCGAGGAATGTCGGGTAGAGTCGACCGGAGTGTGTTCAAGTTGAAAGCCGAGATGAGCTGAGTAGGGTCGAACGACGATCAGTCGCGTCGAGCCGGGTCGAGGCGGGTCGAGTCGAGCAGAATCAGGCGATGAAGCGTCGTGTCGAGAAAAGTTGTGTCTGGTCGACTCCAATGGTGACGAGTCCCGTCGAGGAATGTCGGGCGGAGTCGACCGGAGTGTTTTCAGGTTGAAAGTCCAAATGAGCTGAGTAGCGTCGAACGGCGATGAGTCGAGTCGAGCCGGGTCGAGGCGGGTCGAGTCGAGCAGAATCAGGCGATGAAGCGTCGTGTCGAGAAAAGTTGTGTCTGGTCGACTCCAATGGTGACGAGTCCCGTCGAGGAATGTCGGGCGGAGTCGACCGGAGTGTTGTCAAGTTGAATGTCGAGATGAGCTGAGTAGCGTCGAACGGCGATGAGTCGAGTGGAGCCGGGTCGAGGTTGGTCGAGTCGAGCAGAATCAGGCAATGAACCATCGTGTCGAGAAAAGTTGTGTCTGGTCGACTCCAACGGTGACGAGTCCCGTCGAGGAATGTCGGGCAGAGTCGACCGGAGTGTTGTCAAGTTGAAAGTCGAGATGAGCTGAGTAGCGTCGAACGACGATGAGTCGAGTCGAGCCGGGTCGAGGCGGGTCGAGTCGAGCAGAATCAGGCGATGAAGCGTCGTGTCGAGAAAAGTTGTGTCTGGTCGACTCCAATGGTGACGAGTCCCGTCGAGGAATGTCGGGTGGAGTCGACCAGAGTGTTGTCAAGTTGAATGTCGAGATGAGCTGAGTAGCGTCGAACGGCGATGAGTCGAGTGGAGCCGGGTCAAGGCTGGTCGAGTCGAGCAGAATCAGGCGATGAACCGTCGTGTCGAGAAAAGTTGTGTCTGGTCGACTCCAATGGTGACGAGTCCCGTCGAGGAATGTCGGGTAG
Source organism: Canavalia gladiata (assembly GCA_037954105.1). Classification (NCBI taxonomy): domain Eukaryota; kingdom Viridiplantae; phylum Streptophyta; class Magnoliopsida; order Fabales; family Fabaceae; genus Canavalia; species Canavalia gladiata. The sequence goes on along the minus strand of CM075661.1, from coordinate 26,177,339 downwards.
AGTCGACTGGAGTGTGTTCAAGTTGAAAGCCGAGATGAGCTGAGTAGGGTCGAACGACGATCAGTCGCGTCGAGCCGGGTCGAGGCGGGTCGAGTCGAGCAGAATCAGGCGATGAAGCGTCGTGTCGAGAAAAGTTGTGTCTGGTCGACTCCAATGGTGACGAGTCCCGTCGAGGAATGTCGGGCGGAGTCGACCGGAGTGTTTTCAAGTTGAAAGTCCAAATGAGCTGAGTAGCGTCGAACGGCGATGAGTCGAGTCGAGCCGGGTCGAGGCGGGTCTAGTCGAGCAGAATCAGGCGATGAAGCGTCGTGTCGAGAAAAGTTGTGTCTGGTCGACTCCAATGGTGACGAGTCCCGTCGAGGAATGCTGGGCGGAGTCGACCGGAGTGTTGTCAAGTTGAATGTCGAGATGAGCTGAGTAGCGTCGAACGGCGATGAGTCGAGTGGAGCCGGGTCGAGGTTGGTCGAGTCGAGCAGAATCAGGCAATGAACCATCGTGTCGAGAAAAGTTGTGTCTGGTCGACTCCAACGGTGACGAGTCCCGTCGAGGAATGTCGGGCAGAGTAGACCGGAGTGTTGTCAAGTTGAAAGTCGAGATGAGCTGAGTAGCGTCGAACGACGATGAGTCGAGTCGAGGCGGGTCGAGTCGAGCAGAATCAGGCGATGAAGCGTCGTGTCGGGAAAAGTTGTGTCTGGTCGACTCCAATGGTGACGAGTCCCGTCGAGGAATGTCGGGTGGAGTCGACCAGAGTGTTGTCAAGTTGAATGTCGAGATTAGCTGAGTAGCGTCGAACGGCGATGAGTCGAGTGGAGCCGGGACGAGGCTGGTCGAGTCGAGCAGAATCAGGCGAAGAACCGTCGTGTCGAGAAAAGTTGTGTCTGGTCGACTCCAATGGGGACGAGTCCCGTCGAGGAATGTCGGGCGGTGTCGACCGGAGTGTTGTCAAGTTGAAAGTCGAGATGAGCTGAGTAGCGTCGAACAGCGATGAGTCGAGTGGAGTCGGGTCGAGGCGGGTCTAGTCGAGCAAAATCAGGCGATGAAGCATCGTGTCGAGAAAAGTTGTGTCTGGTCGACTCCAACGGTGACGAGTCCCGCCGAGGATTGTCGGGCGGAGTCGACCGGAGTGTTGTCATGTTGAAAGTCGAGATGAGCTGAGTAGCGTCGAACGGCGATGAGTCGAGTGGAGCCGGAACGAGGCTGGTCGAGTCGAGCAGAATCAGGCGATGAAGCGTCGTGTCGAGAAAAGTTGTGTCTGGTCGACTCCAATGGTGACGAGTCCCGCCGAGGATTGTCGGGCGGAGTCAACCGGAGTGTTGTCAAGTTGAAAGTCGAGATGAGCTGAGTAGCGTCGAACGGCGATGAGTCGAGTGGAGCCGGAACAAGGCTGGTCGAGTCGAGCAGAATCAGGCGATGAAGCGTCGTGTCGAGAAAAGTTGTGTCTGGTCGACTCCAATGGTGACGAGTCCCGCCGAGGATTGTCGGGCGGAGTCAACCGGAGTGTTGTCAAGTTGAAAGTCGAGATGAGCTGAGTAGCGTCGAACGGCGATGAGTCGAGTGGAGCCGGAACGAGGCTGGTCGAGTCGAGCAGAATCAGGCGATGAAGCGTCGTGTCGAGAAAAGTTGTGTCTGGTCGACTCCAATGGTGACGAGTCCCGTCGAGGAATGTCGGGCGGAGTCGACCGGAGTGTTTTCAAGTTGAAAGTCGAGATGAGCTGAGTAGCGTCGAACCGCGATAAGTCGAGTCGAGCCAGGTCGAGGCTGGTCGAGTCGAGCAGAATCAGGCGATGAAGGGTCGTGTCGAGAAAAGTTCTGTCTGGTCGACTCCAATGGTGACGAGTCCCGCCGAGGATTGTCGGGCGGAGTGAACCGGAGTGTTGTCAAGTTGAAAGTCGAGATGACCTGAGTAGCGTCGAACGGCGATGAGTCGAGTCGAGCCGGAACGAGGCTGGTCGAGTCGAGCAAAATCAGGCGATGAAGCGTCGTGTCGATAAAAGTTGTGTCTGGTCGACTCCAACGGTGACGAGTCCCGTCGAGGAATGTCGGGCGGAGACGACCGGAGTGTTTTCAAGTTGAAAGTCGAAATGAGCTGAGTAGCGTCGAACGGCGATGAGTCGAGTCGAGGCGTGTCGAGGCGGGTCGAGTCGAGCAGAATCAGGCGATGAAGCGTCGTGTCGAGAAAAGTTGTGTCTGGTCGACTCCAATGGTGACGAGTCCCGCCGAGGATTGTCGGGCGGAGTCGACCGGAGTGTTGTCAAGTTGAAAGTCGAGATGAGCTGAGTAGCGTCGAACCGCGATAAGTCGAGTCGAGCCAGGTCGAGGCTGGTCGAGTCGAGCAGAATCAGGCGATGAAGGGTCGTGTCGAGAAAAGTTCTGTCAGGTCGACTCCAATGGTGACGAGTCCCGCCGAGGATTGTCGGGCGGAGTCGACCGGAGTGTTGTCATGTTGAAAGTCGAGATGAGCTGAGTAGCGTCGAACGGCGATGAGTCGAGTGGAGCCGGAACAAGGCTGGTCGAGTCGAGCAGAATCAGGCGATGAAGCGTCGTGTCGAGAAAAGTTGTGTCTGGTCGACTCCAATGGTGACGAGTCCCGCCGAGGATTGTCGGGCGGAGTCAACCGGAGTGTTGTCAAGTTGAAAGTCGAGATGAGCTGAGTAGCGTCGAACGGCGATGAGTCGAGTGCAGCCGGAACGAGGCTGGTCGAGTCGAGCAGAATCAGGCGATGAAGCGTCGTGTCGAGAAAAGTTGTGTCTGGTCGACTCCAATGGTGACGAGTCCCGTCGAGGAATGTCGGGCGGAGTCGCCCGGAGTGTTTTCAAGTTGAAAGTCCAAATGAGCTGAGTAGCGTCGAACGGCGATGAGTCGAGTCGAGCCGGGTCGAGGCGGGTCGAGTCGAGCAGAATCAGGCGATGAAGCGTCGTGTCGAGAAAAGTTGTGTCTGGTCGACTCCAATGGTGACGAGTCCCGTCGAGGAATGTCAGGCGGAGTCGACCGGAGTGTTGTCAAGTTGAATGTCGAGATGAGCTGAGTAGCGTCGAACGGCGATGAGTCGAGTGGAGCCCGGTCGAGGTTGGTCGAGTCGAGCAGAATCAGGCAATGAACCATCGTGTCGAGAAAAGTTGTGTCTGGTCGACTCCAACGGTGACGAGTCCCGTCGAGGAATGTCGGGCAGAGTCGACCGGAGTGTTGTCAAGTTGAAAGTCGAGATGAGCTGAGTAGTGTCGAACGACGATGAGTCGAGTCGAGGCGGGTCGAGTCGAGCAGAATCAGGCGATGAAGCGTCGTGTCGGGAAAAGTTGTGTCTGGTCGACTCCAATGGTGACGAGTCCCGTCGAGGAATGTCGGGTGGAGCCGACCAGAGTGTTGTCAAGTTGAATGTCGAGATTAGCTGAGTAGCGTCGAACGGCGATGAGTCGAGTGGAGCCGGGTCGAGGCTGGTCGAGTCGAGCAGAATCAGGCGATGAACCGTCGTGTCGAGAAAAGTTGTGTCTGGTCGACTCCAATGGGGACGAGTCCCGTCGAGGAATGTCGGGCGGTGTCGACCGGAGTGTTGTCAAGTTGAAAGTCGAGATGAGCTGAGTAGCGTCGAACAGCGATGAGTCGAGTGGAGTCGGGTCGAGGCGGGTCTAGTCGAGCAAAATCAGGCGATGAAGCATCGTGTCGAGAAAAGTTGTGTCTGGTCGACTCCAACGGTGACGAGTCCCGCCGAGGATTGTCGGGCGGAGTCGACCGGAGTGTTGTCATGTTGAAAGTCGAGATGAGCTGAGTAGCGTCGAACGGCGATGAGTCGAGTGGAGCCGGAACGAGGCTGGTCGAGTCGAGCAGAATCAGGCGATGAAGCGTCGTGTCGAGAAAAGTTGTGTCTGGTCGACTCCAATGGTGACGAGTCCCGCCGAGGATTGTCGGGCGGAGTCAACCGGAGTGTTGTCAAGTTGAAAGTCGAGATGAGCTGAGTAGCGTCGAACGGCGATGAGTCGAGTGGAGCCGGAACAAGGCTGGTCGAGTCGAGCAGAATCAGGCGATGAAGCGTCGTGTCGAGAAAAGTTGTGTCTGGTCGACTCCAATGGTGACGAGTCCCGCCGAGGATTGTCGGGCGGAGTCAACCGGAGTGTTGTCAAGTTGAAAGTCGAGATGAGCTGAGTAGCGTCGAACGGCGATGAGTCGAGTGGAGCCGGAACGAGGCTGGTCGAGTCGAGCAGAATCAGGCGATGAAGCGTCGTGTCGAGAAAAATTGTGTCTGGTCGACTCCAATGGTGACGAGTCCCGTCGAGGAATGTCGGGCGGAGTCGACCGGAGTGTTTTCAAGTTGAAAGTCGAGATGAGCTGAGTAGCGTCGAACCGCGATAAGCCGAGTCGAGCCAGGTCGAGGCTGGTCGAGTCGAGCAGAATCAGGCGATGAAGGGTCGTGTCGAGAAAAGTTCTGTCTGGTCGACTCCAATGGTGACGAGTCCCGCCGAGGATTGTCGGGCGGAGTCAACCGGAGTGTTGTCAAGTTGAAAGTCGAGATGACCTGAGTAGCGTCGAACGGCGATGAGTCGAGTCGAGCCGGAACGAGGCTGGTCGAGTCGAGCAAAATCAGGCGATGAAGCGTCGTGTCGATAAAAGTTGTGTCTGGTCGACTCCAACGGTGACAAGTCCCGTCGAGGAATGTCGGGCGGAGACGACCGGAGTGTTTTCAAGTTGAAAGTCGAAATGAGCTGAGTAGCGTCGAACGGCGATGAGTCGAGTCGAGGCGGGTCGAGGCGGGTCGAGTCGAGCAGAATCAGGCGATGAAGCGTCGTGTCGAGAAAAGTTGTGTCTGGTCGACTCCAATGGTGACGAGTCCCGCCGAGGATTGTCGGGCGGAGTCGACCGGAGTGTTGTCAAGTTGAAAGTCGAGATGAGCTGAGTAGCGTCGAACCGCGATAAGTCGAGTCGAGCCAGGTCGAGGCTGGTCGAGTCGAGCAGAATCAGGCGATGAAGGGTCGTGTCGAGAAAAGTTCTGTCTGGTCGACTCCAATGGTGACGAGTCCCGCCGAGGATTGTCGGGCGGAGTCGACCGGAGTGTTGTCATGTTGAAAGTCGAGATGAGCTGAGTAGCGTCGAACGGCGATGAGTCGAGTGGAGCCGGAACAAGGCTGGTCGAGTCGAGCAGAATCAGGCGATGAAGCGTCGTGTCGAGAAAAGTTGTGTCTGGTCGACTCCAATGGTGACGAGTCCCGCCGAGGATTGTCGGGCGGAGTCAACCGGAGTGTTGTCAGGTTGAAAGTCGAGATGAGCTGAGTAGCGTCGAACGGCGATGAGTCGAGTGCAGCCGGAACGAGGCTGGTCGAGTCGAGCAGAATCAGGCGATGAAGCGTCGTGTCGAGAAAAGTTGTGTCTGGTCGACTCCAATGGTGACGAGTCCCGTCGAGGAATGTCGGGCGGAGTCGACCGGAGTGTTTTCAAGTTGAAAGTCCAAATGAGCTGAGTAGCGTCGAACGGCGATGAGTCGAGTCGAGCCGGGTCGAGGCGGGTCGAGTCGAGCAGAATCAGGCGATGAAGCGTCGTGTCGAGAAAAGTTGTGTCTGGTCGACTCCAATGGTGACGAGTCCCGTCGAGGAATGTCGGGCGGAGTCGACCAGAGTGTTGTCAAGTTGAATGTCGAGATGAGCTGAGTAGCGTCGAACGGCGATGAGTCGAGTGGAGCCGGGTCGAGGTTGGTCGAGTCGAGCAGAATCAGGCAATGAACCATCGTGTCGAGAAAAGTTGTGTCTGGTCGACTCCAACGGTGACGAGTCCCGTCGAGGAATGTCGGGTGGAGTCGACCGGAGTGTTGTCAAGTTGAAAGTCGAGATGAGCTGAGTAGCGTCGAACGACGATGAGTCGAGTCGAGCCGGGTCGAGGCGGGTCGAGTCGAGCAGAATCAGGCGATGAAGCGTCGTGTCGAGAAAAGTTGTGTCTGGTCGACTCCAATGGTGACGAGTCCCGTCGAGGAATGTCGGGTGGAGTCGACCAGAGTGTTGTCAAGTTGAATGTCGAGATGAGCTGAGTAGCGTCGAACGGCGATGAGTCGAGTGGAGCCGGGTCGAGGCTGGTCGAGTCGAGCAGAATCAGGCGATGAACCGTCGTGTCGAGAAAAGTTGTGTCTGGTCGACTCCAATGGTGACGAGTCCCGTCGAGGAATGTCGGGTAGAGTCGACTGGAGTGTGTTCAAGTTGAAAGCCGAGATGAGCTGAGTAGGGTCGAACGACGATCAGTCGCGTCGAGCCGGGTCGAGGCGGGTCGAGTCGAGCAGAATCAGGCGATGAAGCGTCGTGTCGAGAAAAGTTGTGTCTGGTCGACTCCAATGGTGACGAGTCCCGTCGAGGAATGTCGGGCGGAGTCGACCGGAGTGTTTTCAAGTTGAAAGTCCAAATGAGCTGAGTAGCGTCGAACGGCGATGAGTCGAGTCGAGCCGGGTCGAGGCGGGTCGAGTCGAGCAGAATCACGCGATGAAGCGTCGTGTCGAGAAAAGTTGTGTCTGGTCGACTCCAATGGTGACGAGTCCCGTCGAGGAATGTCGGGCGGAGTCGACCGGAGTGTTGTCAAGTTGAATGTCGAGATGAGCTGAGTAGCGTCGAACGGCGATGAGTCGAGTGGAGCCGGGTCGAGGTTGGTCGAGTCGAGCAGAATCAAGCAATGAACCATCGTGTCGAGAAAAGTTGTGTCTGGTCGACTCCAACGGTGACGAGTCCCGTCGAGGAATGTCGGGCAGAGTCGACCGGAGTGTTGTCAAGTTGAAAGTCGAGATGAGCTGAGTAGCGTCGAACGACGATGAGTCGAGTCGAGCCGGGTCGAGGCGGGTCGAGTCGAGCAGAATCAGGGGATGAAGCGTCGTGTCGGGAAAAGTTGTGTCTGGTCGACTCCAATGGTGATGAGTCCCGTCGAGGAATGTCGGGTGGAGTCGACCAGAGTGTTGTCAAGTTGAATGTCGAGATGAGCTGAGTAGCGTCGAACGGCGATGAGTCGAGTGGAGCCGGGTCGAGGCTGGTCGAGTCGAGCAGAATCAGGCGATGAACCGTCGTGTCGAGAAAAGTTGTGTCTGGTCGACTCCAATGGTGACGAGTCCCGTCGAGGAATGTCGGGTAGAGTCGACTGGAGTGTGTTCAAGTTGAAAGCCGAGATGAGTTGAGTAGGGTCGAACGACGATCAGTCGCGTCGAGCCGGGTCGAGTCGAGCAGAATCAGGCGATGAAGCGTCGTGTCGAGAAAAGTTGTGTCTGGTCGACTCCAATGGTGACGAGTCCCGTCGAGGAATGTCGGGCGGAGTCGACCGGAGTGTTTTCAAGTTGAAAGTCCAAATGAGCTGAGTAGCGTCGAACGGCGATGAGTCGAGTCGAGCCGGGTCGAGGCGGGTCGAGTCGAGCAGAATCAGGCGATGAAGCGTCGTGTCGAGGAAAGTTGTGTCTGGTCGACTCCAATGGTGACGAGTCCCGTCGAGGAATGTCGGGCGGAGTCGACCGGAGTGTTGTCAAGTTGAATGTCGAGATGAGCTGAGTAGCGTCGAACGGCGATGAGTCGAGTGGAGCCGGGTCGAGGTTGGTCGAGTCGAGCAGAATCAGGCAATGAACCATCGTGTCGAGAAAAGTTGTGTCTGGTCGACTCCAACGGTGACGAGTCCCGTCGAGGAATGTCGGGCAGAGTCGACCGGAGTGTTGTCAAGTTGAAAGTCGAGATGAGCTGAGTAGCCTCGAACGACGATGAGTCGAGTCGAGCCGGGTCGAGGCGGGTCGAGTCGAGCAGAATCAGGGGATGAAGCGTCGTGTCGGGAAAAGTTGTGTCTGGTCGACTCCAATGGTGACGAGTCCCGTCGAGGAATGTCGGGTGGAGTCGACCAGAGTGTTGTCAAGTTGAATGTCGAGATTAGCTGAGTAGCGTCGAACGGCGATGAGTCGAGTGGAGCCGGGTCGAGGCTGGTCGAGTCGAGCAGAATCAGGCGATGAACCGTCGTGTCGAGAAAAGTTGTGTCTGGTCGACTCCAATGGGGACGAGTCCCGTCGAGGAATGTCGGGCGGTGTCGACCGGAGTGTTGTCAAGTTGAAAGTCGAGATGAGCTGAGTAGCGTCGAACGGCGATGAGTCGAGTGGAGCCGGAACGAGGCTGGTCGAGTCGAGCAGAATCAGGCGATGAAGCGTTGTGTCGAGAAAAGTTGTGTCTGGTCGACTCCAATGGTGACGAGTCCCGCCGAGGATTGTCGGGCGGAGTCAACCGGAGTGTTGTCAAGTTGAAAGTCGAGATGAGCTGAGTAGCGTCGAACGGCGATGAGTCGAGTGGAGCCGGAACGAGGCTGGTCGAGTCGAGCAGAATCAGGCGATGAAGCGTCGTGTCGAGAAAAGTTGTGTCTGGTCGACTCCAATGGTGACGAGTCCCGTCGAGGAATGTCGGGCGGAGTCGACCGGAGTGTTTTCAAGTTGAAAGTCGAAATGAGCTGAGTAGCGTCGAACGGCGATGAGTCGAGTCGAGCCGGGTCGAGGCGGGTCGAGTCGAGCAGAATCAGGCGATGAAGCGTCGTGTCGAGAAAGCTTGTGTCTGGTCGACTCCAATGGTGACGAGTCCGGACGAGGAATGTCGGGCGGAGTCGACCAGAGTGTTGTCAAGTTGAAAGTCGAGATGAGCTGAGTAGCGTCGAACGGCGATGAGTCGAGTGGAGCCGGGTCGAGGTTGGTCGAGTCGAGCAGAATCCGGCAATGAACCATCGTGTCGAGAAAAGTTGTGTCTGGTCGACTCCAACGGTGACGAGTCCCGTCGAGGAATGTCGGGCGGAGTCGACCGGAGTGTTGTCAAGTTGAAAGTCGAGATGAGCTGAGTAGCGTCGAACCGCGATAAGTCGAGTCGAGCCAGGTCGAGGCTGGTCGAGTCGAGCAGAATCAGGCGATGAAGGGTCGTGTCGAGAAAAGTTCTGTCTGGTCGACTCCAATGGTGACGAGTCCCGCCGAGGATTGTCGGGCGGAGTCAACCGGAGTGTTGTCAAGTTGAAAGTCGAGATGACCTGAGTAGCGTCGAACGGCGATGAGTCGAGTCGAGCCGGAACGAGGCTGGTCGAGTCGAGCAAAATCAGGCGATGAAGCGTCGTGTCGATAAAAGTTGTGTCTGGTCGACTCCAACGGTGACGAGTCCCGTCGAGGAATGTCGGGCGGAGACGACCGGAGTGTTTTCAAGTTGAAAGTCGAAATGAGCTGAGTAGCGTCGAACGGTGATGAGTCGAGTCGAGGCGGGTCGAGGCGGGTCGAGTCGAGCAGAATCAGGCGATGAAGTGTCGTGTCGAGAAAAGTTGTGTCTGGTCGACTCCAATGGTAACGAGTCCCGTCGAGGAATGTCGGGCGGAGTCGACCGGAGTGTTTTCAAGTTGAAAGTCGAGATGAGCAGAGTAGCGTCGAACGGCGCTGAGTGGAGTCGAGTCGGGTCGAGGCTGGTCGAGTCGAGCAGAATCAGGCGATGAAGCGTCGTGTCGAGAAAAGTTCTGTCTGGTCGACTCCAATGGTGACGAGTCCCGACGAGGATTGTCGGGCGGAGTCAACCGGAGTGTTGTGAAATTGAAAGTCGAGATGAGCTGAGTAGCTTCGAACGGCGATGAGTCGAGTGGAGTCGGAACGAGGCTGGTCGTGTCGAGCAGAATCAGGCGATGAAGCGTCGTGTCGAGAAAAGTTGTGTCTGTTCGACTCAAATGGTGACGAGTCCCGTCGTGGAATGTCGGGCGGAGACGACCGGAGTGTTTTCAAGTTGAAAGTCGAGATGAGCTGAGTAGCGTCGAACAACGATCAGTCGAGTGGAGCCGGGTCGAGGCGGGTCAAGTCGAGTAGATGCAAGCGATGAAGCATCGTGTCGAGAAAAGTTGTGTCTGGTCGACTCCAATGGTGACGAGTCCCGTCGAGGAATGTCGGGCGGAGTAGACCGGAGTTTTTTCAAGTTGAAAGTCGAAATGAGCTGAGTAGCGTCGAACGACGATGAGTCGAGTCGAGGCGGGTCGAGTCGAGCAGAATCAGGCGATGAAGCGTCGTGTCGATAAAAGTTGTGTCTGGTCGACTCCAACGGTGACGAGTCCCGTCGAGGAATGTCGGGCGGAGACGACCGGAGTGTTTTCAAGTTGAAAGTCGAGATGAGCTGAGTAGCGTCGAACGACGATGAGTCAAGTCGAGGCGGGTCGAGGCGGGTCGAGTCGAGCAGAATCGGGCGATGAAGCGTCGTGTCGAGAAAAGTTCTGTCTGGTCGACTCCAATGGTGACGAGTCCCGTCGAGGATTGTCGGGCGGAGTCGACCGTAGTGTTGTCAAGTTGAAAGTCGAGATGAGCTGAGTAGCGTCGAACGGCGATGAGTCGAGTGGAGTCGAGTCGAGGCGGGTCGAGTCGAGCAGAATCAGGCGATGAAGCGTCGTGTCGAGAAAAGTTCTGTCTGGTCGACTCCAATGGTGACGAGTCCCGCCTAGGATTGTCGGGCGGAGTCAACCGGAGTGTTGTCAAGTTGAAAGTCGAGATGAGCTGAGTAGGGTCGAACGGCGATGAGTCGAGTGGAGCCGGAACGAGGCTGGTCGAGTCGAGCAGAATCAGGCGACGAAGCGTCGTGTCGAGAAAAGTTGTGTCTGGTCGACTACAATGGTGACGAGTCCCGTCGAGGAATGTCGGGCGGAGTCGACCGGTGTGTTTTCAAGTTGAAAGTCGAAATGAGCTGAGTAGCGTCGAACGGCAATGAGTCGAGTCGAGCCAGGTCGAGGCGGGTCGAGTCGAGCAGAATCAGGCGATGAAGCGTCGTGTCGAGAAAAGTTGTGTCTGGTCGACTCCAATGGTGACGAGTCCCGCCGAGGATTGTCGGGCGGAGTCGACCGGAGTGTTGTCAAGTTGAAAGTCGAGATGAGCTGTGTAGCGTCGAACCGCGATAAGTCGAGTCGAGCCAGGTCGAGGCTGGTCGAGTCCAGCAGAATCAGGCGATGAAGGGTCGTGTCGAGAAAAGTTCTGTCTGGTCGACTCCAATGGTGACGAGTCCCGCCGAGGATTGTCGGGCGGAGTCGATCGGAGTGTTGTCATGTTGAAAGTCGAGATGAGCTGAGTAGCGTCGAACGGCGATGAGTCGAGTGGAGCCGGAACAAGGCTGGTCGAGTCGAGCAGAATCAGGCGATGAAGCGTCGTGTCGAGAAAAGTTGTGTCTGGTCGACTCCAATGGTGACGAGTCCCGCCGAGGATTGTCGGGCGGAGTCAACCGGAGTGTTGTCAAGTTGAAAGTCGAGATGAGCTGAGTAGCGTCGAACGGCGATGAGTCGAGTGCAGCCGGAACGAGGCTGGTCGAGTCGAGCAGAATCAGGCGATGAAGCGTCGTGTCGAGAAAAGTTGTGTCTGGTCGACTCCAATGGTGACGAGTCCCGTCGAGGAATGTCGGGCGGAGTCGACCGGAGTGTTTTCAAGTTGAAAGTCCAAATGAGCTGAGTAGCGTCGAACGGCGATGAGTCGAGTCGAGGCGGGTCGAGGCGGGTCGAGTCGAGCAGAATCAGGCGATGAAGCGTCGTGTCGAGAAAAGTTGTGTCTGGTCGACTCCAATGGTGACGAGTCCCGTCGAGGAATGTCGGGCGGAGTCGACCAGAGTGTTGTCAAGTTGAATGTCGAGATGAGCTGAGTAGCGTCGAACGGCGATGAGTCGAGTGGAGCCGGGTCGAGGTTGGTCGAGTCGAGCAGAATCAGGCAATGAACCATCGTGTCGAGAAAAGTTGTGTCTGGTCGACTCCAACGGTGACGAGTCCCGTCGAGGAATGTCGGGCAGAGTCGACCGGAGTGTTGTCAAGTTGAAAGTCGAGATGAGCTGAGTAGCGTCGAACGACGATGAGTCGAGTCGAGCCGGGTCGAGGCGGGTCGAGTCGAGCAGAATCAGGCGATGAAGCGTCGTGTCGAGAAAAGTTGTGTCTGGTCGACTCCAATGGTGACGAGTCCCGTCGAGGAATGTCGGGTGGAGTCGACCAGAGTATTGTCAAGTTGAATGTCGAGATGAGCTGAGTAGCGTCGAACGGCGATGAGTCGAGTGGAGCCGGGTCGAGGCTGGTCGAGTCGAGCAGAATCAGGTGATGAACCGTTGTGTCGAGAAAAGTTGTGTCTGGTCGACTCCAATGGTGACGAGTCCCGTCGAGGAATGTCGGGTAGAGTCGACTGGAGTGTGTTCAAGTTGAAAGCCGAGATGAGCTGAGTAGGGTCGAACGACGATCAGTCGCGTCGAGCCGGGTCGAGGCGGGTCGAGTCGAGCAGAATCAGGCGATGAAGCGTCGTGTCGAGAAAAGTTGTGTCTGGTCGACTCCAATGGTGACGAGTCCCGTCGAGGAATGTCGGGCGGAGTCGACCGGAGTGTTTTCAAGTTGAAAGTCCAAATGAGCTGAGTAGCGTCGAACGGCGATGAGTCGAGTCGAGCCGGGTCGAGGCGGGTCGAGTCGAGCAGAATCAGGCGATGAAGCGTCGTGTCGAGAAAAGTTGTGTCTGGTCGACTCCAATGGTGACGAGTCCCGTCGAGGAATGTCGGGCGGAGTCGACCGGAGTGTTGTCAAGTTGAATGTCGAGATGAGCTGAGTAGCGTCGAACGGCGATGAGTCGAGTGGAGCCGGGTCGAGGTTGGTCGAGTCGAGCAGAATCAGGCAATGAACCATCGTGTCGAGAAAAGTTGTGTCTGGTCGACTCCAACGGTGACGAGTCCCGTCTAGGAATGTCGGGCAGAGTCGACCGGAGTGTTGTCAAGTTGAAAGTCGAGATGAGCTGAGTAGCGTCGAACGACGATGAGTCGAGTCGAGCCGGGTCGAGGCGGGTCGAGTCGAGCAGAATCAGGGGATGAAGCGTCGTGTCGGGAAAAGTTGTGTCTGGTCGACTCCAATGGTGACGAGTCCCGTCGAGGAATGTCGGGTGGAGTCGACCAGAGTGTTGTCAAGTTGAATGTCGAGATGAGCTGAGTAGTGTCGAACGGCGATGAGTCGAGTGGAGCCGGGTCGAGGCTGGTCGAGTCGAGCAGAATCAGGCGATGAACCGTCGTGTCGAGAAAAGTTGTGTCTGGTCGACTCCAATGGTGACGAGTCCCGTCGAGGAATGTCGGGTAGAGTCGACTGGAGTGTGTTCAAGTTGAAAGCCGAGATGAGCTGAGTAGGGTCGAACGACGATCAGTCGCGTCGAGCCGGGTCGAGGCGGGTCGAGTCGAGCAGAATCAGGCGATGAAGCGTCGTGTCGAGAAAAGTTGTGTCTGGTCGACTCCAATGGTGACGAGTCCCGTCGAGGAATGTCGGGCGGAGTCGACCGGAGTGTTTTCAAGTTGAAAGTCCAAATGAGCTGAGTAGCGTCGAACGGCGATGAGTCGAGTCGAGCCGGGTCGAGGCGGGTCGAGTCGAGCAGAATCAGGCGATGAAGCGTCGTGTCGAGAAAAGTTGTGTCTGGTCGACTCCAATGGTGACGAGTCCCGTCGAGGAATGTCGGGCGGAGTCGACCGGAGTGTTGTCAAGTTGAATGTCGAGATGAGCTGAGTAGCGTCGAACGGCGATGAGTCGAGTGGAGCCGGGTCGAGGTTGGTCGAGTCGAGCAGAATCAGGCAATGAACCATCGTGTCGAGAAAAGTTGTGTCTGGTCGACTCCAACGGTGACGAGTCCCGTCGAGGAATGTCGGGCAGAGTCGACCGGAGTGTTGTCAAGTTGAAAGTCGAGATGAGCTGAGTAGCGTCGAACGACGATGAGTCGAGTCGAGCCGGGTCGAGGCGGGTCGAGTCGAGCAGAATCAGGGGATGAAGCGTCGTGTCGGGAAAAGTTGTGTCTGGTCGACTCCAATGGTGACGAGTCCCGTCGAGGAATGTCGGGTGGAGTCGACCAGAGTGTTGTCAAGTTGAATGTCGAGATTAGCTGAGTAGCGTCGAACGGCGATGAGTCGAGTGGAGCCGGGTCGAGGCTGGTCGAGTCGAGCAGAATCAGGCGATGAACCGTCGTGTCGAGAAAAGTTGTGTCTGGTCGACTCCAATGGGGACGAGTCCCGTCGAGGAATGTCGGGCGGTGTCGACCGGAGTGTTGTCAAGTTGAAAGTCGAGATGAGCTGAGTAGCGTCGAACTGCGATGAGTCGAGTGGAGTCGGGTCGAGGCGGGTCTAGTCGAGCTAAATCAGGCGATGAAGCATCGTGTCGAGAAAAGTTGTTTCTGGTCGACTCCAACGGTGACGAGTCCCGCCGAGGATTGTCAGGCGGAGTCGACCGGAGTGTTGTCATGTTGAAAGTCGAGATGAGCTGAGTAGCGTCGAACGGCGATGAGTCGAGTGGAGCCGGAACGAGGCTGGTCGAGTCGAGCAGAATCAGGCGATGAAGCGTCGTGTCGAGAAAAGTTGTGTCTGGTCGACTCCAATGGTGACGAGTCCCGCCGAGGATTGTCGGGCGGAGTCAACCGGAGTGTTGTCAAGTTGAAAGTCGAGATGAGCTGAGTAGCGTCGAACGGCGATGAGTCGAGTGGAGCCGGAACGAGGCTGGTCGAGTCGAGCAGAATCAGGCGATGAAGCGTCGTGTCGAGAAAAGTTGTGTCTGGTCGACTCCAATGGTGACGAGTCCCGTCGAGGAATGTCGGGCGGAGTCGACCGGAGTGTTTTCAAGTTGAAAGTCGAAATGAGCTGAGTAGCGTCGAACGGCGATGAGTCGAGTCGAGCCGGGTCGAGGCGGGTCGAGTCGAGCAGAATCAGGCGATGAAGCGTCGTGTCGAGAAAGCTTGTGTCTGGTCGACTCCAATGGTGACGAGTCCCGTCGAGGAGTATCGGGCGGAGTCGACCAGAGTGTTGTCAAGTTGAAAGTCGAGATGAGCTGAGTAGCGTCGAACGGCGATGAGTCGAGTGGAGTCGAGTCGAGGCGGGTCGAGTCGAGCAGAATCAGGCGATGAAGCGTCGTGTCGAGAAAAGTTGTGTCTGGTCGACTCCAATGGTAACGAGTCCCGTCGAGGAATGTCGGGCGGAGTCGACCGGAGTGTTTTCAAGTTGAAAGTCGAGATGAGCAGACTAGCGTCGAACGGCGATGAGTCGAGTCGAGCCGGGTCGAGGCTGGTCGTGTCGAGCAGAATCAGGCGATGAAGGGTCGTGTCGAGAAAAGTTCTGTCTGGTCGACTCCAATGGTGACGAGTCCCGCCGAGGATTGTCGGGCGGAGTCAACCGGAGTGTTGTCAAGTTGAAAGTCGAGATGACCTGAGTAGCGTCGAACGGCGATGAGTCGAGTGGAGCCGGAACGAGGCTGGTCGAGTCGAGCAGAATCAGGCGATGAAGCGTCGTGTCGAGAAAAGTTGTGTCTGGTCGACGCCAATGGTAATGAGTCCCGTCGAGGAATGTCGGGCGGAGTCGACCGGAGTGTTTTCAAGTTGAAAGTCGAGATGAGCAGAGAAGCGTCGAACGGCGATGAGTCGAGTCGAGCCGGGTCGAGGCTGGTCCAGTCGAGCAGAATCAGGCGATGAAGCGTCGTGTCGAGAAAAGTTCTGTCTGGTCGACTCCAATGGTGACGAGTCCCGCCTAGGATTGTCGGGCGGAGTCAACCGGAGTGTTGTCAAGTTGAAAGTCGAGATGAGCTGAGTAGGGTCGAACGGCGATGAGTCGAGTGGAGCCGGAACGAGGCTGGTCGAGTCGAGCAGAATCAGGCGATGAAGCGTCGTGTCGAGAAAAGTTGTGTCTGGTCGACTACAATGGTGACGAGTCCCGTCGAGGAATGTCGGGCGGAGTCGACCGGTGTGTTTTCAAGTTGAAAGTCGAAATGAGCTGAGTAGCGTCGAACGGCAATGAGTCGAGTCGAGCCGGGTCGAGGCGGGTCGAGTCGAGCAGAATCAGGCGATGAAGCGTCGTGTCAAGAAAGCTTGTGTCTGGTCGACTCCAATGGTGACGAGTCCCGTCGAGGAATGTCGGGCGGAGTCGACCAGAGTGTTGTCAAGTTGAAAGTCGAGATGAGCTGAGTAGCGTCGAACGGCGATGAGTCGAGTGGAGTCGAGTCGAGGCGGGTCGAGTCGAGCAGAATCAGGCGATGAAGCGTCGTGTCGAGAAAAGTTGTGTCTGGTCGACTCCAATGGTAACGAGTCCCGTCGAGGAATGTCGGGCGGAGTCGACCGGAGTGTTTTCAAGTTGAAAGTCGAGATGAGCAGACGAGCGTCGAACGGCGATGAGTCGAGTCGAGCCGGGTCGAGGCTGGTCGTGTCGAGCAGAATCAGGCGATGAAGGGTCGTGTCGAGAAAAGT
Source organism: Canavalia gladiata (assembly GCA_037954105.1). Lineage (NCBI taxonomy): Eukaryota > Viridiplantae > Streptophyta > Magnoliopsida > Fabales > Fabaceae > Canavalia > Canavalia gladiata. The sequence continues at coordinate 26,161,162 of CM075661.1, read as the reverse complement.
TCTGTCTGGTCGACTCCAATGGGGACGAGTCCCGCCGAGGATTGTCGGGCGGAGTGAACCGGAGTGTTGTCAAGTTGAAAGTCGAGATGACCTGAGTAGCGTCGAACGGCGATGAGTCGAGTGGAGCCGGAACGAGGCTGGTCGAGTCGAGCAGAATCAGGCGATGAAGCGTCGTGTCGAGAAAAGTTGTGTCTGGTCGACGCCAATGGTAATAAGTCCCGTCGAGGAATGTCGGGCGGAGTCGACCGGAGTGTTTTCAAGTTGAAAGTCGAGATGAGCAGAGAAGCGTCGAACGGCGATGAGTCGAGTCGAGCCGGGTCGAGGCTGGTCCAGTCGAGCAGAATCAGGCGATGAAGCGTCGTGTCGAGAAAAGTTCTGTCTGGTCGACTCCAATGGTGACGAGTCCCGCCTAGGATTGTCGGGCGGAGTCAACCGGAGTGTTGTCAAGTTGAAAGTCGAGATGAGCTGAGTAGGGTCGAACGGCGATGAGTCGAGTGGAGCCGGAACGAGGCTGGTCGAGTCGAGCAGAATCAGGCGATGAAGCGTCGTGTCGAGAAAAGTTGTGTCTGGTCGACTACAATGGTGACGAGTCCCGTCGAGGAATGTCGGGCGGAGTCGACCGGTGTGTTTTCAAGTTGAAAGTCGAAATGAGCTGAGTAGCGTCGAACGGCAATGAGTCGAGTCGAGCCGGGTCGAGGCGGGTCGAGTCGAGCAGAATCAGGCGATGAAGCGTCGTGTCAAGAAAGCTTGTGTCTGGTCGACTCCAATGGTGACGAGTCCCGTCGAGGAATGTCGGGCGGAGTCGACCAGAGTGTTGTCAAGTTGAAAGTCGAGATGAGCTGAGTAGCGTCGAACGGCGATGAGTCGAGTGGAGTCGAGTCGAGGCGGGTCGAGTCGAGCAGAATCAGGCGATGAAGCGTCGTGTCGAGAAAAGTTGTGTCTGGTCGACTCCAATGGTAACGAGTCCCGTCGAGGAATGTCGGGCGGAGTCGACCGGAGTGTTTTCAAGTTGAAAGTCGAGATGAGCAGACGAGCGTCGAACGGCGATGAGTCGAGTCGAGCCGGGTCGAGGCTGGTCGTGTCGAGCAGAATCAGGCGATGAAGGGTCGTGTCGAGAAAAGTTCTGTCTGGTCGACTCCAATGGGGACGAGTCCCGCCGAGGATTGTCGGGCGGAGTGAACCGGAGTGTTGTCAAGTTGAAAGTCGAGATGACCTGAGTAGCGTCGAACGGCGATGAGTCGAGTGGAGCCGGAACGAGGCTGGTCGAGTCGAGCAGAATCAGGCGATGAAGCGTCGTGTCGAGAAAAGTTGTGTCTGGTCGACGCCAATGGTAATAAGTCCCGTCGAGGAATGTCGGGCGGAGTCGACCGGAGTGTTTTCAAGTTGAAAGTCGAGATGAGCAGAGAAGCGTCGAACGGCGATGAGTCGAGTCGAGCCGGGTCGAGGCTGGTCCAGTCGAGCAGAATCAGGCGATGAAGCGTCGTGTCGAGAAAAGTTCTGTCTGGTCGACTCCAATGGTGACGAGTCCCGCCTAGGATTGTCCGGCGGAGTCAACTGGAGTGTTGTCAAGTTGAAAGTCGAGATGAGCTGAGTAGGGTCGGACGGCGATGAGTCGAGTGGAGCCGGAACGAGGCTGGTCGAGTCGAGCAGAATCAGGCGATGAAGCGTCGTGTCGAGAAAAGTTGTGTCTGGTCGACTCCAATGGTGACGAGTCCGGTCGAGGAATGTCGGGCGGAGTCGACCGGAGTGTTGTCAAGTTGAAAGTCGAGATGAGCTGAGTAGCGTCGAACGACGATCAGTCGAGTCGAGCCGGGTCGAGGCGGGTCGAGTCGAGCAGAATCAGGCGATGAAGCGTCGTGTCGAGAAAAGTTGTGTCTGGTCGACTCCAATGGTGACGAGTCCCGTCGAGGAATGTCGGGCGGAGTCGACCGGAGTGTTGTCAAGTTGAAAGTCGAGATGAGCTGAGCAGCGTCGAACGGCGATGAGTCGAGTGGAGTCGAGTCGAGGCGGGTCGAGTCGAGCAGAATCAGGCGATGAAGCGTCGTGTCAAGAAAAGTTGTGTCTGGTCGACTCCAATGGTGACGAGTCCCGTCGAGGAATGTCGGGCGGAGTCGACTTGAGTGTTGTCAAGTTGAATGTCGAGATAAGCTGAGTACCGTCGAACGGGAACGAGTCGAGTGGAGCCGGGTCGAGGCTGGTCAAGACGAGCAGAATCAGGCGATGAACCGTCGTGTCGAGAAAAGCTGTGTCTGGTCGACTCCAACGGTGACGAGTCCCGTCGAGGAATGTCGGGGCAGAGTCGACCGGAGTGTTGTCAAGTTGAAAGTCGAGATGAGCTGAGTATCGTCGAACGACGATGAGTCAAGTCGAGCCGGGTCGAGGCAGGTCGAGTCGAGCAGAATCAGGCGATGAACCATCGTGTCGAGAAAAGTTGTGTCTGGTCGACTCCAACGGTGACGAGTCCCGTCGAGGAATGTCGGGCAGAGTCGACCGGAGTGTTGTCAAGTTGAAAGTCGAGATGAGCTGAGTAGCGTCGAACGACGATGAGTCGAGTCGAGCCGGGTCGAGGCGGGTCGAGTCGAGCAGAATCAGGCGATGAAGCGTCGTGTCGAGAAAAGTTGTGTCTGGTCGACTCCAATGGTGACGAGTCCCGTCGAGGAATGTCGGGCGGAGTCGACTTAAGTGTTGTCAAGTTGAATGTCGAGATAAGCTGAGTACCGTCGAACGGCAACGAGTCGAGTGGAGGTGGGTCGAGGCTGGTCAAGTCGAGCAGAATCAGGCGATGAACCCTCGTGTCGAGAAAAGTTGTGTCTAGTCGACTCCAACGGTGACGAGTCCCGTCGAGGAATGTCGGGCAGAGTCGACCGGAGTGTTGTCAAGTTGAAAGTCGAGATGAGCTGAGTAGCGTCGAACGACGATGAGTCGAGTGGAGTCGAGTCGAGGCGGGTCGAGTCGAGCAGAATCAGGCGATGAAGCGTCGTGTCGAGAAAAGTTGTGTCTGGTCGACTCCAATGGTGACGAGTCCCGTCGAGGAATGTCGGGCGGAGTCGACTTAAGTGTTGTCAAGTTGAATGTCGAGATAAGCTGAGTACCGTCGAACGGCAACGAGTCGAGTGGAGCCGGGTCGAGGCTGGTCAAGTCGAGCAGAATCAGGCGATGAACCCTCGTGTCGAGAAAAGTTGTGTCTAGTCGACTCCAACGGTGACGAGTCCCGTCGAGGAATGTCGGGCAGAGTCGACCGGAGTGTTGTCAAGTTGAAAGTCGAGATGAGCTGAGTAGCGTCGAACGACGATGTGTCAAGTCGAGCCGGGTCGAGGCAGGTCGAGTCGAGCAGAATCAGGCGATGAACCGTCGTGTCGAGAAAAGTTGTGTCTGGTCGACTCCAACGGTGACGAGTCCCGTCGAGGAATGTCGGGCAGAGTCGACCGGAGTGTTGTCAAGTTGAAAGTCGAGATGAGCTGAGTAGCGTCGAACGACGATGAGTCGAGTCGAGGCGGGTCGAGGCGGGTCGAGTCGAGCAGAATCAGGCGATGAAGCGTCGTGTCGAGAAAAGTTGTCTCTGGTCGACCACAATGGTGACGAGTCGCGTCGAGGAATGTCGGGCGGAGTTGACCGGAGTGTTGTCAAGTTTCAAGTCGGGATGAGCTGAGTAGCGTCGAACGGCGATGAGTCGAGTGGAGTCGAGTCGAGGCGGGTCGAGTCGAGCAGAATCAGGCGATGAAGCGTCGTGTCGAGAAAAGTTGTGTCTGGTCGACTCCAATGGTGACGAGTCCCGTCGAGGAATGTCGGGCGGAGTCGACTTGAGTGTTGTCAAGTTGAATGTCGAGATAAGCTGAGTACCGTCGAACGGCAACGAGTCGAGTGGAGCCGGGTCGAGGCTGGTCAAGCCGAGCAGAATCAGGCGATGAACCGTCGTGTCGAGAAAAGTTGTGTCTGGTCGACTCCAACGGTGACGAGTCCCGTCGAGGAATTTCGGGGCAGAGTCGACCGGAGTGTTGTCAAGTTGAAAGTCGAGATGAGCTGAGTAGCGTCGAATGACGATGAGTCGAGTCGAGCCGGGTCGAGGCGGGTCGAGTCGAGCAGAATCAGGCGATGAAGCGTCGTGTCGAGAAAAGTTGTGTCTGGTCGACTCCAATGGTGACGAGTCCCGTCGAGGAATGTCGGGCGGAGTCGACCGGAGTGTTGTCAAGTTGCAAGTCGGGATGAGCTGAGTAGCGTCGAACGGCGATGAGTCGAGTGGAGTCGAGTCGAGGCGGGTCTAGTCGAGCAGAATCAGGCGATGAAGCGTCGTGTCGAGAAAAGTTGTGTCTGGTCGACTCCAACGGTGACGAGTCTCGTCGAGGAATGTCGGGCGGAGTCGACTTGAGTGTTGTCAAGTTGAATGTCGAGATATGCTGAGTACCGTCGAACGGCAACGAGTCGAGTGGAGCCGGGTCGAGGCTGGTCAAGTCGAGCAGAATCAGGCGATGAAGCGTCGTGCCGAGAAAAGTTGTGTCTGGTTGACTCCAACGGTGACGAGTCCCGTCGAGGAATGTCGGGCAGAGTCGACCGGAGTATTGTCAAGTTGAAAGTCGAGATGAGCTGAGTAGCGTCGAACGACGAAGAGTCGAGTCGAGCCGGGTCGAGGCGTGTCGAGTCGAGCAGAATCAGGCGATGAAGCGTCGTGTCGAGAAAAGTTGTGTCTGGTCGACTCCAATGGTGACGAGTCCCGTCGAGGAATGTCGGGCGGAGTCGACCGGAGTGTTGTCAAGTTGCAAGTCGGGATGAGCTGAGTAGCGTCGAACGGCGATGAGTCGAGTGGAGTCGAGTCGAGGCGGGTCGAGTCGAGCAGAATCAGGCGATGAAGCGTCGTGTCGAGAAAAGTTGTGTCTGGTCGACTCCAATGGTGACGAGTCCCGTCGAGGAGTGTCGGGCGGAGTCGACCAGAGTGTTGTCAAGTTGAATGTCGAGATGAGCTGAGTAGCGTCGAACGACGATGAGTCGAGTGGAGCCGGGTCGAGCAGAATCAGGCGATGAACCGTCGTGTCGAGAAAATTTGTGTCTGGTCGACTCCAACGGTGACGAGTCCCGTCGAGGAATGTCGGGGCAGAGTCGACCGGAGTGTTGTCAAGTTGAAAGTCGAGATGAGCTGAGTAGCGTCGAACGACGATGAGTCGAGTCGAGCCGGGTCGAGGCGGGTCGAGTCGAGCAGAATCAGGCGATGAAGCGTCGTGTCGAGAAAAGTTGTGTCTGGTCGACTCCAATGGTGACGAGTCCCGTCGAGGAATGTCGGGCGGAGTCGACCGGAGTGTTGTCAAGTTGCAAGTCGGGATGAGCTGAGTAGCGTCGAACGGCGATGAGTCGAGTGGAGTCGAGTCGAGGCGGGTCGAGTCGAGCAGAATCAGGCGATGAAGCGTCGTGTCGAGAAAAGTTGTGTCTGGTCGACTCCAATAGTGACGAGTCCCGTCGAGGAATGTCGGGCGGAGTCGACTTGAGTGTTGTCAAGTTGAATGTCGAGATATGCTGAGTACCGTCGAACGGCAACGAGTCGAGTGGAGCCGGGTCGAGGCTGGTCAAGTCGAGCAGAATCAGGCGATGAAGCGTCGTGTCGAGAAAAGTTGTGTCAGGTTGACTCCAACGGTGATGAGTCCCGTCGAGGAATGTCGGGCAGAGTCGACCGGAGTGTTGTCAAGTTGAAAGTCGAGATGAGCTGAGTAGCGTCGAACGACGATGAGTCGAGTCGAGCCGGGTCGAGGCGTGTCGAGTCGAGCAGAATCAGGCGATGAAGCGTCGTGTCGAGAAAAGTTGTGTCTGGTCGACTCCAATGGTGACGAGTCCCGTCGAGGAATGTCGGGCGGAGTCGACCGGAGTGTTGTCAAGTTGCAAGTCGGGATGAGCTGAGTAGCGTCGAACGGCGATGAGTCGAGTGGAGTCGAGTCGAGGCGGGTCGAGTCGAGCAGAATCAGGCGATGAAGCGTCGTGTCGAGAAAAGTTGTGTCTGGTCGACTCCAATGGTGACGAGTCCCGTCGAGGAGTGTCGGGCGGAGTCGACCAGAGTGTTGTCAAGTTGAATGTCGAGATGAGCTGAGTAGCGTCGAACGACGATGAGTCGAGTGGAGCCGGGTCGAGCAGAATCAGGCGATGAACCGTCGTGTCGAGAAAAGTTCTGTCTGGTCGACTCCAATGGTGACGAGTCCCGCCTAGGATTGTCGGGCGGAGGCAACCGGAGTGTTGTCAAGTTGAAAGTCGAGATGAGCTGAGTAGGGTCGAACGACGATGAGTCGAGTGGAGCCGGAACGAGGCTGGTCGAGTCGAGCAGAATCAGGCGATGAAGCGTCGTGTCGAGAAAAGTTGTGTCTGGTCGACTACAATGGTGACGAGTCCCGTCGAGGAATGTCGGGCGGAGTCGACCGGTGTGTTTTCAAGTTGAAAGTCGAAATGAGCTGAGTAGCGTCGAACGGCAATGAGTCGAGTCGAGCCGGGTCGAGGCGGGTCGAGTCGAGCAGAATCAGGCGATGAAGCGTCGTGTCGAGAAAGCTTGTGTCTGGTCGACTCCAATGGTGACGAGTCCCGTCGAGGAATGTCGGGCGGAGTCGACCAGAGTGTTGTCAAGTTGAAAGTCGAGATGAGCTGAGTAGCGTCGAACGGCGATGAGTCGAGTGGAGTCGAGTCGAGGCGGGTCGAGTCGAGCAGAATCAGGCGATGAAGCGTCGTGTCGAGAAAAGTTGTGTCTGGTCGACTCCAATGGTAACGAGTCCCGTCGAGGAATGTCGGGCGGAGTCGACCGGAGTGTTTTCAAGTTGAAAGTCGAGATGAGCAGACGAGCGTCGAACGGCGATGAGTCGAGTCGAGCCGGGTCGAGGCTGGTCGTGTCGAGCAGAATCAGGCGATGAAGGGTCGTGTCGAGAAAAGTTCTGTCTGGTCGACTCCAATGGGGACGAGTCCCGCCGAGGATTGTCGGGCGGAGTCAACCGGAGTGTTGTCAAGTTGAAAGTCGAGATGACCTGAGTAGCGTCGAACGGCGATGAGTCGAGTGGAGCCGGAACGAGGCTGGTCGAGTCGAGCAGAATCAGGCGATGAAGCGTCGTGTCGAGAAAAGTTGTGTCTGGTCGACGCCAATGGTAATGAGTCCCGTCGAGGAATGTCGGGCGGAGTCGACCGGAGTGTTTTCAAGTTGAAAGTCGAGATGAGCAGAGAAGCGTCGAACGGCGATGAGTCGAGTCGAGCCGGGTCGAGGCTGGTCCAGTCGAGCAGAATCAGGCGATGAAGCGTCGTGTCGAGAAAAGTTCTGTCTGGTCGACTCCAATGGTGACGAGTCCCGCCTAGGATTGTCCGGCGGAGTCAACTGGAGTGTTGTCAAGTTGAAAGTCGAGATGAGCTGAGTAGGGTCGGACGGCGATGAGTCGAGTGGAGCCGGAACGAGGCTGGTCGAGTCGAGCAGAATCAGGCGATGAAGCGTCGTGTCGAGAAAAGTTGTGTCTGGTCGACTCCAATGGTGACGAGTCCCGTCGAGGAATGTCGGGCGGAGTCGACCGGAGTGTTTTTAAGTTGAAAGTCGAAATGAGCTGAGTAGCGTCGAACGACAATGAGTCGAGTCGAGCCGGGTCGAGGCGGGTGGAGTCGAGCAGAATCAGGCGATGAAGCGTCGTGTCGAGAAAGCTTGTGTCTGGTCGACTCCAATGGTGACGAGTCCCGTCGAGGAATGTCGGGCGGAGTCGACCAGAGTGTTGTCAAGTTGAAAGTCGAGATGAGCTGAGTAGCGTCGAACAGCGATGAGTCGAGTGGAGTCGAGTCGAGGCGGGTCGAGTCGAGCAGAATCAGGCGATGAAGTGTCGTGTCGAGAAAAGTTGTGTCTGGTCGACTCCAATGGTAACGAGTCCCGTCGAGGAATGTCGGGCGGAGTCGACCGGAGTGTTTTCAAGTTGAATGTCGAGATGAGCAGACGAGCGTCGAACGGCGATGAGTCGAGTCGAGCCGGGTCGAGGCTGGTCGAGTCGAGCAGAATCAGGCGATGAAGCGTCGTGTCGAGAAAAGTTGTGTCTGGTCGACTCCAATGGTGACGAGTCCCGCCGAGGATTGTCGGGCGGAGTGAACCGGAGTGTTGTCAAGTTGAAAGTCGAGATGACCTGAGTAGCGTCGAACGGCGATGAGTCGAGTGGAGCCGGAACGAGGCTGGTCGAGTCGAGCAGAATCAGGCGATGAAGCGTCGTGTCGAGAAAAGTTGTGTCTGGTCGACTCCAATGGTGACGAGTCCCGTCGAGGAATGTCGGGCGGAGTCGACCGGAGTGTTGTCAAGTTGAAAGTCGAGATGAGCTGAGTAGCGTCGAACGACGATCAGTCGAGTCGAGCCGGGTCGAGGCGGGTCGAGTCGAGCAGAATCAGGCGATGAAGCGTCGTGTCGAGAAAAGTTGTGTCTGGTCGACTCCAATGGTGACGAGTCCCGTCGAGGAATGTCGGGCGGAGTCGACCGGAGTGTTGTCAAGTTGAAAGTCGAGATGAGCTGAGCAGCGTCGAACGGCGATGAGTCGAGTGGAGTCGAGTCGAGGCGGGTCGAGTCGAGCAGAATCAGGCGATGAAGTGTCGTGTCGAGAAAAGTTGTGTCTGGTCGACCACAATGGTGACGAGTCGCGTCGAGGAATGTCGGGCGGAGTCGACCGGAGTGTTGTCAAGTTTCAAGTCGGGATGAGCTGAGTAGCGTCGAACGGCGATGAGTCGAGTGGAGTCGAGTCGAGGCGGGTCGAGTCGAGCAGAATCAGGCGATGAAGCGTCGTGTCGAGAAAAGTTGTGTCTGGTCGACTCCAATGGTGACGAGTCCCGTCGAGGAATGTCGGGCGGAGTCGACTTGAGCGTTGTCAAGTTGAATGTCGAGATAAGCTGAGTACCGTCGAACGGGAACGAGTCGAGTGGAGCCGGGTCGAGGCTGGTCAAGACGAGCAGAATCAGGCGATGAACCGTCGTGTCGAGAAAAGCTGTGTCTGGTCGACTCCAACGGTGACGAGTCCCGTCGAGGAATGTCGGGGCAGAGTCGACCGGAGTGTTGTCAAGTTGAAAGTCGAGATGAGCTGAGTATCGTCGAACGACGATGAGTCAAGTCGAGCCGGGTCGAGGCAGGTCGAGTCGAGCAGAATCAGGCGATGAACCATCGTGTCGAGAAAAGTTGTGTCTGGTCGACTCCAACGGTGACGAGTCCCGTCGAGGAATGTCGGGCAGAGTCGACCGGAGTGTTGTCAAGTTGAAAGTCGAGATGAGCTGAGTAGCGTCGAACGACGATGAGTCGAGTCGAGCCGGGTCGAGGCGGGTCGAGTCGAGCAGAATCAGGCGATGAAGCGTCGTGTCGAGAAAAGTTGTGTCTGGTCGACTCCAATGGTGACGAGTCCCGTCGAGGAATGTCGGGCGGAGTCGACTTAAGTGTTGTCCAGTTGAATGTCGAGATAAGCTGAGTACCGTCGAACGGCAACGAGTCGAGTGGAGCCGGGTCGAGGCTGGTCAAGTCGAGCAGAATCAGGCGATGAACCCTCGTGTCGAGAAAAGTTGTGTCTAGTCGACTCCAACGGTGACGAGTCCCGTCGAGGAATGTCGGGCAGAGTCGACCGGAGTGTTGTCAAGTTGAAAGTCGAGATGAGCTGAGTAGCGTCGAACGACGATGAGTCGAGTGGAGTCGAGTCGAGGCGGGTCGAGTCGAGCAGAATCAGGCGATGAAGCGTCGTGTCGAGAAAAGTTGTGTCTGGTCGACTCCAATGGTGACGAGTCCCGTCGAGGAATGTCGGGCGGAGTCGACTTAAGTGTTGTCAAGTTGAATGTCGAGATAAGCTGAGTACCGTCGAACGGCAACGAGTCGAGTGGAGCCAGGTCGAGGCTGGTCAAGTCGAGCAGAATCAGGCGATGAACCCTCGTGTCGAGAAAAGTTGTGTCTAGTCGACTCCAACGGTGACGAGTCCCGTCGAGGAATGTCGGGCAGAGTCGACCGGAGTGTTGTCAAGTTGAAAGTCGAGATGAGCTGAGTAGCGTCGAACGACGATGTGTCAAGTCGAGCCGGGTCGAGGCAGGTCGAGTCGAGCAGAATCAGGCGATGAACCGTCGTGTCGAGAAAAGTTGTGTCTGGTCGACTCCAACGGTGACGAGTCCCGTCGAGGAATGTCGGGCAGAGTCGACCGGAGTGTTGTCAAGTTGAAAGTCGAGATGAGCTGAGTAGCGTCGAACGACGATGAGTCGAGTCGAGGCGGGTCGAGGCGGGTCGAGTCGAGCAGAATCAGGCGATGAAGCGTCGTGTCGACAAAAGTTGTCTCTGGTCGACCACAATGGTGACGAGTCGCGTCGAGGAATGTCGGGCGGAGTCGACCGGAGTGTTGTCAAGTTTCAAGTCGGGATGAGCTGAGTAGCGTCGAACGGCGATGAGTCGAGTGGAGTCGAGTCGAGGCGGGTCGAGTCGAGCAGAATCAGGCGATGAAGCGTCGTGTCGAGAAAAGTTGTGTCTGGTCGACTCCAATGGTGACGAGTCCCGTCGAGGAATGTCGGGCGGAGTCGACTTGAGTGTTGTCAAGTTGAATGTCGAGATAAGCTGAGTACCGTCGAACGGCAACGAGTCGAGTGGAGCCGGGTCGAGGCTGGTCAAGCCGAGCAGAATCAGGCGATGAACCGTCGTGTCGAGAAAAGTTGTGTCTGGTCGACTCCAACGGTGACGAGTCCCGTCGAGGAATGTCGGGGCAGAGTCGACCGGAGTGTTGTCAAGTTGAAAGTCGAGATGAGCTGAGTAGCGTCGAATGACGATGAGTCGAGTCGAGCCGGGTCGAGGCGGGTCGAGTCGAGCAGAATCAGGCGATGAAGCGTCGTGTCGAGAAAAGTTGTGTCTGGTCGACTCCAATGGTGACGAGTCCCGTCGAGGAATGTCGGGCGGAGTCGACCGGAGTGTTGTCAAGTTGCAAGTCGGGATGAGCTGAGTAGCGTCGAACGGCGATGAGTCGAGTGGAGTCGAGTCGAGGCGGGTCTAGTCGAGCAGAATCAGGCGATGAAGCGTCGTGTCGAGAAAAGTTGTGTCTGGTCGACTCCAACGGTGACGAGTCTCGTCGAGGAATGTCGGGCGGAGTCGACTTGAGTGTTGTCAAGTTGAATGTCGAGATATGCTGAGTACCGTCGAACGGCAACGAGTCGAGTGGAGCCGGGTCGAGGCTGGTCAAGTCGAGCAGAATCAGGCGATGAAGCGTCGTGCCGAGAAAAGTTGTGTCTGGTTGATTCCAACGGTGACGAGTCCCGTCGAGGAATGTCGGGCAGAGTCGACCGGAGTATTGTCAAGTTGAAAGTCGAGATGAGCTGAGTAGCGTCGAACGACGATGAGTCGAGTCGAGCCGGGTCGAGGCGTGTCGAGTCGAGCAGAATCAGGCGATGAAGCGTCGTGTCGAGAAAAGTTGTGTCTGGTCGACTCCAATGGTGACGAGTCCCGTCGAGGAATGTCGGGCGGAGTCGACCGGAGTGTTGTCAAGTTGAAAGTCGAGATGAGCTGAGTAGCGTCGAACGGCGATGAGTCGAGTGGAGCCGGAACGAGGCTGGTCGAGTCGAGCAGAATCAGGCGATGAAGCGTTGTGTCGAGAAAAGTTGTGTCTGGTCGACTCCAATGGTGACGAGTCCCGTCGAGGAATGTCGGGCGGAGTCGACTTAAGTGTTGTCAAGTTGAATGTCGAGATAAGCTGAGTACCGTCGAACGGCAACGAGTCGAGTGGAGCCAGGTCGAGGCTGGTCAAGTCGAGCAGAATCAGGCGATGAACCCTCGTGTCGAGAAAAGTTGTGTCTAGTCGACTCCAACGGTGACGAGTCCCGTCGAGGAATGTCGGGCAGAGTCGACCGGAGTGTTGTCAAGTTGAAAGTCGAGATGAGCTGAGTAGCGTCGAACGACGATGTGTCAAGTCGAGCCGGGTCGAGGCAGGTCGAGTCGAGCAGAATCAGGCGATGAACCGTCGTGTCGAGAAAAGTTGTGTCTGGTCGACTCCAACGGTGACGAGTCCCGTCGAGGAATGTCGGGCAGAGTCGACCGGAGTGTTGTCAAGTTGAAAGTCGAGATGAGCTGAGTAGCGTCGAACGACGATGAGTCGAGTCGAGGCGGGTCGAGGCGGGTCGAGTCGAGCAGAATCAGGCGATGAAGCGTCGTGTCGAGAAAAGTTGTCTCTGGTCGACCACAATGGTGACGAGTCGCGTCGAGGAATGTCGGGCGGAGTCGACCGGAGTGTTGTCAAGTTTCAAGTCGGGATGAGCTGAGTAGCGTCGAACGGCGATGAGTCGAGTGGAGTCGAGTCGAGGCGGGTCGAGTCGAGCAGAATCAGGCGATGAAGCGTCGTGTCGAGAAAAGTTGTGTCTGGTCGACTCCAATGGTGACGAGTCCCGTCGAGGAATGTCGGGCGGAGTCGACTTGAGTGTTGTCAAGTTGAATGTCGAGATAAGCTGAGTACCGTCGAACGGCAACGAGTCGAGTGGAGCCGGGTCGAGGCTGGTCAAGCCGAGCAGAATCAGGCGATGAACCGTCGTGTCGAGAAAAGTTGTGTCTGGTCGACTCCAACGGTGACGAGTCCCGTCGAGGAATGTCGGGGCAGAGTCGACCGGAGTGTTGTCAAGTTGAAAGTCGAGATGAGCTGAGTAGCGTCGAATGACGATGAGTCGAGTCGAGCCGGGTCGAGGCGGGTCGAGTCGAGCAGAATCAGGCGATGAAGCGTCGTGTCGAGAAAAGTTGTGTCTGGTCGACTCCAATGGTGACGAGTCCCGTCGAGGAATGTCGGGCGGAGTCGACCGGAGTGTTGTCAAGTTGCAAGTCGGGATGAGCTGAGTAGCGTCGAACGGCGATGAGTCGAGTGGAGTCGAGTCGAGGCGGGTCTAGTCGAGCAGAATCAGGCGATGAAGCGTCGTGTCGAGAAAAGTTGTGTCTGGTCGACTCCAACGGTGACGAGTCTCGTCGAGGAATGTCGGGCGGAGTCGACTTGAGTGTTGTCAAGTTGAATGTCGAGATATGCTGAGTACCGTCGAACGGCAACGAGTCGAGTGGAGCCGGGTCGAGGCTGGTCAAGTCGAGCAGAATCAGGCGATGAAGCGTCGTGCCGAGAAAAGTTGTGTCTGGTTGATTCCAACGGTGACGAGTCCCGTCGAGGAATGTCGGGCAGAGTCGACCGGAGTATTGTCAAGTTGAAAGTCGAGATGAGCTGAGTAGCGTCGAACGACGATGAGTCGAGTCGAGCCGGGTCGAGGCGTGTCGAGTCGAGCAGAATCAGGCGATGAAGCGTCGTGTCGAGAAAAGTTGTGTCTGGTCGACTCCAATGGTGACGAGTCCCGTCGAGGAATGTCGGGCGGAGTCGACCGGAGTGTTGTCAAGTTGAAAGTCGAGATGAGCTGAGTAGCGTCGAACGGCGATGAGTCGAGTGGAGCCGGAACGAGGCTGGTCGAGTCGAGCAGAATCAGGCGATGAAGCGTTGTGTCGAGAAAAGTTGTGTCTGGTCGACTCCAATGGTGACGAGTCCCGTCGAGGAATGTCGGGCGGAGTCGACTTGAGTGTTGTCAAGTTGAATGTCGAGATAAGCTGAGTACCGTCGAACGGCAACGAGTCGAGTGGAGCCGGGTCGAGGCTGGTCAAGCCGAGCAGAATCAGGCGATGAACCGTCGTGTCGAGAAAAGTTGTGTCTGGTCGACTCCAACGGTGACGAGTCCCGTCGAGGAATGTCGGGGCAGAGTCGACCGGAGTGTTGTCAAGTTGAAAGTCGAGATGAGCTGAGTAGCGTCGAATGACGATGAGTCGAGTCGAGCCGGGTCGAGGCGGGTCGAGTCGAGCAGAATCAGGCGATGAAGCGTCGTGTCGAGAAAAGTTGTGTCTGGTCGACTCCAATGGTGACGAGTCCCGTCGAGGAATGTCGGGCGGAGTCGACCGGAGTGTTGTCAAGTTGCAAGTCGGGATGAGCTGAGTAGCGTCGAACGGCGATGAGTCGAGTGGAGTCGAGTCGAGGCGGGTCTAGTCGAGCAGAATCAGGCGATGAAGCGTCGTGTCGAGAAAAGTTGTGTCTGGTCGACTCCAACGGTGACGAGTCTCGTCGAGGAATGTCGGGCGGAGTCGACTTGAGTGTTGTCAAGTTGAATGTCGAGATATGCTGAGTACCGTCGAACGGCAACGAGTCGAGTGGAGCCGGGTCGAGGCTGGTCAAGTCGAGCAGAATCAGGCGATGAAGCGTCGTGCCGAGAAAAGTTGTGTCTGGTTGATTCCAACGGTGACGAGTCCCGTCGAGGAATGTCGGGCAGAGTCGACCGGAGTATTGTCAAGTTGAAAGTCGAGATGAGCTGAGTAGCGTCGAACGACGATGAGTCGAGTCGAGCCGGGTCGAGGCGTGTCGAGTCGAGCAGAATCAGGCGATGAAGCGTCGTGTCGAGAAAAGTTGTGTCTGGTCGACTCCAATGGTGACGAGTCCCGTCGAGGAATGTCGGGCGGAGTCGACCGGAGTGTTGTCAAGTTGCAAGTCGGGATGAGCTGAGTAGCGTCGAACGGCGATGAGTCGAGTGGAGTCGGGTCGAGGCGGGTCGAGTCGAGCAGAATCAGGCGATGAAGCGTCGTGTCGAGAAAAGGTTTGTCTGGTCGACTCCAATGGTGACGAGTCCCGTCGAGGAGTGTCGGGCGGAGTCGACCAGAGTGTTGTCAAGTTGAATGTCGAGATGAGCTGAGTAGCGTCGAACGACGATGAGTCGAGTGGAGCCGGGTCGAGCAGAATCAGGCGATGAACCGTCGTGTCGAGAAAATTTGTGTCTGGTCGACTCCAACGGTGACGAGTCCCGTCGAGGAATGTCGGGGCAGAGTCGACCGGAGTGTTGTCAAGTTGAAAGTCGAGATGAGCTGAGTAGCGTCGAACGACGATGAGTCGAGTCGAGCCGGGTCGAGGCGGGTCGAGTCGAGCAGAATCAGGCGATGAAGCGTCGTGTCGAGAAAAGTTGTGTCTGGTCGACTCCAATGGTGACGAGTCCCGTCGAGGAATGTCGGGCGGAGTCGACCGGAGTGTTGTCAAGTTGCAAGTCGGGATGAGCTGAGTAGCGTCGAACGGCGATGAGTCGAGTGGAGTCGGGTCGAGGCGGGTCGAGTCGAGCAGAATCAGGCGATGAAGCGTCGTGTCGAGAAAAGGTTTGTCTGGTCGACTCCAATGGTGACGAGTCCCGTCGAGGAGTGTCGGGCGGAGTCGACCAGAGTGTTGTCAAGTTGAATGTCGAGATGAGCTGAGTAGCGTCGAACGACGATGAGTCGAGTGGAGCCGGGTCGAGCAGAATCAGGCGATGAACCGTCGTGTCGAGAAAATTTGTGTCTGGTCGACTCCAACGGTGACGAGTCCCGTCGAGGAATGTCGGGGCAGAGTCGACCGGAGTGTTGTCAAGTTGAAAGTCGAGATGAGCTGAGTAGCGTCGAACGACGATGAGTCGAGTCGAGCCGGGTCGAGGCGGGTCGAGTCGAGCAGAATCAGGCGATGAAGCGTCGTGTCGAGAAAAGTTGTGTCTGGTCGACTCCAATGGTGACGAGTCCCGTCGAGGAATGTCGGGCGGAGTCGACCGGAGTGTTGTCAAGTTGCAAGTCGGGATGAGCTGAGTAGCGTCGAACGGCGATGAGTCGAGTGGAGTCGAGTCGAGGCGGGTCGAGTCGAGCAGAATCAGGCGATGAAGCGTCGTGTCGAGAAAAGTTGTGTCTGGTCGACTCCAATAGTGACGAGTCCCGTCGAGGAATGTCGGGCGGAGTCGACTTGAGTGTTGTCAAGTTGAATGTCGAGATATGCTGAGTACCGTCGAACGGCAACGAGTCGAGTGGAGCCGGGTCGAGGCTGGTCAAATCGAGCAGAATCAGGCGATGAAGCGTCGTTTCGAGAAAAGTTGTGTCTGGTTGACTCCAACGGTGACGAGTCCCGTCGAGGAATGTCGGGCAGAGTCGACCGGAGTGTTGTCAAGTTGAAAGTCGAGATGAGCTGAGTAGCGTCGAACGACGATGAGTCGAGTCGAGCCGGGTCGAGGCGTGTCGAGTCGAGCAGAATCAGGCGATGAAGCGTCGTGTCGAGAAAAGTTGTGTCTGGTCGACTCCAATGGTGACGAGTCCCGTCGAGGAATGTCGGGCGGAGTCGACCGGAGTGTTGTCAAGTTGCAAGTCGGGATGAGCTGAGTAGCGTCGAACGGCGATGAGTCGAGTGGAGTCGAGTCGAGGCGGGTCGAGTCGAGCAGAATCAGGCGATGAAGCGTCGTGTCGAGAAAAGTTGTGTCTGGTCGACTCCAATGGTGACGAGTCCCGTCGAGGAGTGTCGGGCGGAGTCGACCAGAGTGTTGTCAAGTTGAATGTCGAGATGAGCTGAGTAGCGTCGAACGACGATGAGTCGAGTGGAGCCGGGTCGAGCAGAATCAGGCGATGAACCGTCGTGTCGAGAAAATTTGTGTCTGGTCGACTCCAACGGTGACGAGTCCCGTCGAGGAATGTGGGGCAGAGTCGACCGGAGTGTTGTCAAGTTGAAAGTCGAGATGAGCTGAGTAGCGTCGAACGACGATGAGTCGAGTCGAGGGGGGTCGAGGCGGGTCGAGTCGAGCAGAATCAGGCGATGAAGCGTCGTGTCGAGAAAAGTTGTGTCTGGTCGACTCCAATGGTGACGAGTCCCGTCGAGGAATGTCGGGCGGAGTCGACCGTAGTGTTGTCAAGTTGAAAGTCGAGATGAGCTGAGTAGCGTCGAACGGCGATGAGTCGAGTGGAGTCGAGTCGAGGCGGGTCGAGTCGAGCAGAATCAGGCGATGAAGCGTCATGTCGAGAAAAGTTGTGTCTGGTCGACTCCAATGGTAACGAGTCCCGTCAAGGAATGTCAGGCGGAGTCGACCGGAGTGTTTTCAAGTTGAAAGTCGAGATGAGCAGAGTAGCGTCCAACGACGATGAGTTGAGTCGAGCCGGGTCGAGGCTGGTCGAGTCGAGCAGAATCAGGCGATGAAACGTCGTGTCGAGAAAAGTTGTGTCTGGTCGACTCCAATGGTAACGAGTCCCGTCAAGGAATGTCGGGCGGAGTCGACCGGAGTGTTTTCAAGTTAAAAGTCGAGATGAGCAGAGTAGCGTCGAACGGCGATGAGTCGAGTCGAGCCGGGTCGAGGCTGGTCGAGTCGAGCAGAATCAGGCGATGAAGCGTCGTGTCGAGAAAAGTTCTGTCTGGTCGACTCCAATGGTGACGAGTCCCGCCGAGGATTGTCGGGCGGAGTCGACCGGAGTGTTGTCAAGTTGAAAGTCGAGATGAGCTGAGTAGCGTCGAACGACGATGAGTCGAGTGGAGCCGGAACGAGGCTTGTCGAGTCGAGCAGAATCAGGCGATGAAGCGTCGTGTCGAGAAAAGTTGTGTTCTGTCGACTCCAATGGTGACGAGTCCTGTCGTGGAATGTCGGGCGGAGACGACCGGATTGTTTTCAAGTTAAAAGTCGAGATGAGCTGAGTAGCGTCGAACAACGATCAGTCGAGTGGAGCCAGGTCGAGGCGGGTCAAGTCGAGTAGATTCAGGCGATGAAGCGTCGTGTCGAGAAAAGTTGTGTCTGGTCGACTCCAATGGTGACGAGTCCCGTCGAGGAATGTCGGGCGGAGTAGACCGGAGTGTTTTCAAGTTGAAAGTCGAAATGAGCTGAGTAGCGTCGAACGGCGATGAGTCGAGTCGTGGCGGGTCGAGTCGAGCAGAATCAGGCGATGAAGCGTCGTGTCGAGAAAAGTTGTGTCTGGTCGACTCCAATGGTGACGAGTCCCGTCGAGGAGTGTCGGGCGGAGTCGACCAGAGTGTTGTCAAGCTGAATGTCGAGATGAGCTGAGTAGCGTCGAACGGCGATGAGTAGAGTGGAGCCGGGTCGGGGCTGGTCGAGTCGAGCAGAATCAGGCGATGAACCGTCGTGTCGAGAAAAGTTGTGTCTGGTCGACTCCAATGGTGACGAGTCCCGTCGAGGAATGTCGGGCGGAGTCGACCGTAGTGTTGTCAAGTTGAAAGTCGAGATAAGCTGAGTAGCGTCGAACGGCGATGAGTCGAGTGGAGTCGAGTCGAGCAGAATCAGGCGATGAAGCGTCGTGTCGAGAAAAGTTGTGTCTGGTCGACTCCAATGGTGACGAGTCCCGTCGAGGAATGTCGGGCGGAGTCGACCGGAGTGTTGTCAAGTTGAAAGTCGAGATGAGCTGAGTAGCGTCGAACGGCGATGAGTCGAGTGGAGCCGGAACGAGGCTGGTCGAGTCGAGCAGAATCAGGCGATGAAGCGTTGTGTCGAGAAAAGTTGTGTCTGGTCGACTCCAATGGTGACGAGTCCCGTCGAGGAATGTCGGGCGGAGTCGACTTGAGTGTTGTCAAGTTGAATGTCGAGATAAGCTGAGTACCGTCGAACGGCAACGAGTCGAGTGGAGCCGGGTCGAGGCTGGTCAAGCCGAGCAGAATCAGGCGATGAACCGTCGTGTCGAGAAAAGTTGTGTCTGGTCGACTCCAACGGTGACGAGTCCCGTCGAGGAATGTCGGGGCAGAGTCGACCGGAGTGTTGTCAAGTTGAAAGTCGAGATGAGCTGAGTAGCGTCGAATGACGATGAGTCGAGTCGAGCCGGGTCGAGGCGGGTCGAGTCGAGCAGAATCAGGCGATGAAGCGTCGTGTCGAGAAAAGTTGTGTCTGGTCGACTCCAAT
Organism: Canavalia gladiata; assembly: GCA_037954105.1. Lineage (NCBI taxonomy): Eukaryota > Viridiplantae > Streptophyta > Magnoliopsida > Fabales > Fabaceae > Canavalia > Canavalia gladiata. The sequence goes on along the minus strand of CM075661.1, from coordinate 26,142,532 downwards.
GGTGACGAGTCCCGTCGAGGAATGTCGGGCGGAGTCGACCGGAGTGTTGTCAAGTTGCAAGTCGGGATGAGCTGAGTAGCGTCGAACGGCGATGAGTCGAGTGGAGTCGAGTCGAGGCGGGTCTAGTCGAGCAGAATCAGGCGATGAAGCGTCGTGTCGAGAAAAGTTGTGTCTGGTCGACTCCAACGGTGACGAGTCTCGTCGAGGAATGTCGGGCGGAGTCGACTTGAGTGTTGTCAAGTTGAATGTCGAGATATGCTGAGTACCGTCGAACGGCAACGAGTCGAGTGGAGCCGGGTCGAGGCTGGTCAAGTCGAGCAGAATCAGGCGATGAAGCGTCGTGCCGAGAAAAGTTGTGTCTGGTTGATTCCAACGGTGACGAGTCCCGTCGAGGAATGTCGGGCAGAGTCGACCGGAGTATTGTCAAGTTGAAAGTCGAGATGAGCTGAGTAGCGTCGAACGACGATGAGTCGAGTCGAGCCGGGTCGAGGCGTGTCGAGTCGAGCAGAATCAGGCGATGAAGCGTCGTGTCGAGAAAAGTTGTGTCTGGTCGACTCCAATGGTGACGAGTCCCGTCGAGGAATGTCGGGCGGAGTCGACCGGAGTGTTGTCAAGTTGCAAGTCGGGATGAGCTGAGTAGCGTCGAACGGCGATGAGTCGAGTGGAGTCGGGTCGAGGCGGGTCGAGTCGAGCAGAATCAGGCGATGAAGCGTCGTGTCGAGAAAAGTTGTGTCTGGTCGACTCCAATGGTGACGAGTCCCGTCGAGGAGTGTCGGGCGGAGTCGACCAGAGTGTTGTCAAGTTGAATGTCGAGATGAGCTGAGTAGCGTCGAACGACGATGAGTCGAGTGGAGCCGGGTCGAGCAGAATCAGGCGATGAACCGTCGTGTCGAGAAAATTTGTGTCTGGTCGACTCCAACGGTGACGAGTCCCGTCGAGGAATGTCGGGGCAGAGTCGACCGGAGTGTTGTCAAGTTGAAAGTCGAGATGAGCTGAGTAGCGTCGAACGACGATGAGTCGAGTCGAGCCGGGTCGAGGCGGGTCGAGTCGAGCAGAATCAGGCGATGAAGCGTCGTGTCGAGAAAAGTTGTGTCTGGTCGACTCCAATGGTGACGAGTCCCGTCGAGGAATGTCGGGCGGAGTCGACCGGAGTGTTGTCAAGTTGCAAGTCGGGATGAGCTGAGTAGCGTCGAACGGCGATGAGTCGAGTGGAGTCGAGTCGAGGCGGGTCGAGTCGAGCAGAATCAGGCGATGAAGCGTCGTGTCGAGAAAAGTTGTGTCTGGTCGACTCCAATAGTGACGAGTCCCGTCGAGGAATGTCGGGCGGAGTCGACTTGAGTGTTGTCAAGTTGAATGTCGAGATATGCTGAGTACCGTCGAACGGCAACGAGTCGAGTGGAGCCGGGTCGAGGCTGGTCAAATCGAGCAGAATCAGGCGATGAAGCGTCGTTTCGAGAAAAGTTGTGTCTGGTTGACTCCAACGGTGACGAGTCCCGTCGAGGAATGTCGGGCAGAGTCGACCGGAGTGTTGTCAAGTTGAAAGTCGAGATGAGCTGAGTAGCGTCGAACGACGATGAGTCGAGTCGAGCCGGGTCGAGGCGTGTCGAGTCGAGCAGAATCAGGCGATGAAGCGTCGTGTCGAGAAAAGTTGTGTCTGGTCGACTCCAATGGTGACGAGTCCCGTCGAGGAATGTCGGGCGGAGTCGACCGGAGTGTTGTCAAGTTGCAAGTCGGGATGAGCTGAGTAGCGTCGAACGGCGATGAGTCGAGTGGAGTCGAGTCGAGGCGGGTCGAGTCGAGCAGAATCAGGCGATGAAGCGTCGTGTCGAGAAAAGTTGTGTCTGGTCGACTCCAATGGTGACGAGTCCCGTCGAGGAGTGTCGGGCGGAGTCGACCAGAGTGTTGTCAAGTTGAATGTCGAGATGAGCTGAGTAGCGTCGAACGACGATGAGTCGAGTGGAGCCGGGTCGAGCAGAATCAGGCGATGAACCGTCGTGTCGAGAAAATTTGTGTCTGGTCGACTCCAACGGTGACGAGTCCCGTCGAGGAATGTCGGGGCAGAGTCGACCGGAGTGTTGTCAAGTTGAAAGTCGAGATGAGCTGAGTAGCGTCGAACGACGATGAGTCGAGTCGAGCCGGGTCGAGGCGGGTCGAGTCGAGCAGAATCAGGCGATGAAGCGTCGTGTCGAGAAAAGTTGTGTCTGGTCGACTCCAATGGTGACGAGTCCCGTCGAGGAATGTCGGGCGGAGTCGACCGGAGTGTTGTCAAGTTGCAAGTCGGGATGAGCTGAGTAGCGTCGAACGGCGATGAGTCGAGTGGAGGCGAGTCGAGGCGGGTCGAGTCGAGCAGAATCAGGCGATGAAGCGTCGTGTCGAGAAAAGTTGTGTCTGGTCGACTCCAATAGTGACGAGTCCCGTCGAGGAATGTCGGGCGGAGTCGACTTGAGTGTTGTCAAGTTGAATGTCGAGATATGCTGAGTACCGTCGAACGGCAACGAGTCGAGTGGAGCCGGGTCGAGGCTGGTCAAATCGAGCAGAATCAGGCGATGAAGCGTCGTTTCGAGAAAAGTTGTGTCTGGTTGACTCCAACGGTGACGAGTCCCGTCGAGGAATGTCGGGCAGAGTCGACCGGAGTGTTGTCAAGTTGAAAGTCGAGATGAGCTGAGTAGCGTCGAACGACGATGAGTCGAGTCGAGCCGGGTCGAGGCGTGTCGAGTCGAGCAGAATCAGGCGATGAAGCGTCGTGTCGAGAAAAGTTGTGTCTGGTCGACTCCAATGGTGACGAGTCCCGTCGAGGAATGTCGGGCGGAGTCGACCGGAGTGTTGTCAAGTTGCAAGTCGGGATGAGCTGAGTAGCGTCGAACGGCGATGAGTCGAGTGGAGTCGAGTCGAGGCGGGTCGAGTCGAGCAGAATCAGGCGATGAAGCGTCGTGTCGAGAAAAGTTGTGTCTGGTCGACTCCAATGGTGACGAGTCCCGTCGAGGAGTGTCGGGCGGAGTCGACCAGAGTGTTGTCAAGTTGAATGTCGAGATGAGCTGAGTAGCGTCGAACGACGATGAGTCGAGTGGAGCCGGGTCGAGCAGAATCAGGCGATGAACCGTCGTGTCGAGAAAATTTGTGTCTGGTCGACTCCAACGGTGACGAGTCCCGTCGAGGAATGTGGGGCAGAGTCGACCGGAGTGTTGTCAAGTTGAAAGTCGAGATGAGCTGAGTAGCGTCGAACGACGATGAGTCGAGTCGAGGGGGGTCGAGGCGGGTCGAGTCGAGCAGAATCAGGCGATGAAGCGTCGTGTCGAGAAAAGTTGTGTCTGGTCGACTCCAATGGTGACGAGTCCCGTCGAGGAATGTCGGGCGGAGTCGACCGTAGTGTTGTCAAGTTGAAAGTCGAGATGAGCTGAGTAGCGTCGAACGGCGATGAGTCGAGTGGAGTCGAGTCGAGGCGGGTCGAGTCGAGCAGAATCAGGCGATGAAGCGTCATGTCGAGAAAAGTTGTGTCTGGTCGACTCCAATGGTAACGAGTCCCGTCAAGGAATGTCAGGCGGAGTCGACCGGAGTGTTTTCAAGTTGAAAGTCGAGATGAGCAGAGTAGCGTCGAACGACGATGAGTCGAGTCGAGCCGGGTCGAGGCTGGTCGAGTCGAGCAGAATCAGGCGATGAAACGTCGTGTCGAGAAAAGTTGTGTCTGGTCGACTCCAATGGTAACGAGTCCCGTCAAGGAATGTCGGGCGGAGTCGACCGGAGTGTTTTCAAGTTAAAAGTCGAGATGAGCAGAGTAGCGTCGAACGGCGATGAGTCGAGTCGAGCCGGGTCGAGGCTGGTCGAGTCGAGCAGAATCAGGCGATGAAGCGTCGTGTCGAGAAAAGTTCTGTCTGGTCGACTCCAATGGTGACGAGTCCCGCCGAGGATTGTCGGGCGGAGTCGACCGGAGTGTTGTCAAGTTGAAAGTCGAGATGAGCTGAGTAGCGTCGAACGACGATGAGTCGAGTGGAGCCGGAACGAGGCTTGTCGAGTCGAGCAGAATCAGGCGATGAAGCGTCGTGTCGAGAAAAGTTGTGTTCTGTCGACTCCAATGGTGACGAGTCCTGTCGTGGAATGTCGGGCGGAGACGACCGGATTGTTTTCAAGTTAAAAGTCGAGATGAGCTGAGTAGCGTCGAACAACGATCAGTCGAGTGGAGCCAGGTCGAGGCGGGTCAAGTCGAGTAGATTCAGGCGATGAAGCGTCGTGTCGAGAAAAGTTGTGTCTGGTCGACTCCAATGGTGACGAGTCCCGTCGAGGAATGTCGGGCGGAGTAGACCGGAGTGTTTTCAAGTTGAAAGTCGAAATGAGCTGAGTAGCGTCGAACGGCGATGAGTCGAGTCGTGGCGGGTCGAGTCGAGCAGAATCAGGCGATGAAGCGTCGTGTCGAGAAAAGTTGTGTCTGGTCGACTCCAATGGTGACGAGTCCCGTCGAGGAGTGTCGGGCGGAGTCGACCAGAGTGTTGTCAAGCTGAATGTCGAGATGAGCTGAGTAGCGTCGAACGGCGATGAGTAGAGTGGAGCCGGGTCGGGGCTGGTCGAGTCGAGCAGAATCAGGCGATGAACCGTCGTGTCGAGAAAAGTTGTGTCTGGTCGACTCCAATGGTGACGAGTCCCGTCGAGGAATGTCGGGCGGAGTCGACCGTAGTGTTGTCAAGTTGAAAGTCGAGATAAGCTGAGTAGCGTCGAACGGCGATGAGTCGAGTGGAGTCGAGTCGAGCAGAATCAGGCGATGAAGCGTCGTGTCGAGAAAAGTTGTGTCTGGTCGACTCCCATGGTGACGAGTCCCGTCGAGGAATGTCGGGCGGAGTCGACCAGAGTGTTGTCAAGTTGAATGTCGAGATGAGCTGAGTAGCGTCGAACGGCGATGAGTCGAGTGGAGCCGGGTCGAGGTTGGTCGAGTCGTGCAGAATCAGGCAATGAACCGTCGTGTCGAGAAAAGTTGTGTCTGGTCGACTCCAACGGTGACGAGTCCCGTCGAGGAATGTCGGGCAGAGTCGACCGGAGTGTTGTCAAGTTGAAAGTCGAGATGAGCTGAGTAGCGTCGAACGACGATGAGTCGAGTCGAGGCGGGTCGAGGCGGGTCGAGTCGAGCAGAATCAGGCGATGAAGCGTCGTGTCGAGAAAAGTTGTGTCTGGTCGACTCCAATGGTGACGAGTCCCGTCGAGGAATGTCGGGCGGAGTCGACCCGGGTGTTGTCAAGTTGAATGTCGAGATCAGCTGAGTAGCGTCGAACGACGATGAGTCGAGTGGAGCCGGGTCGAGGCTGGTCGAGTCGAGCAGAATAAGGCGATGAACCGTCGTGTCGAGAAAAGTTGTGTCTGGTCGACTCCAACGGTGACGAGTCCTGTCGAGGAATGTCGGGCAGAGTCGACCGGAGTGTTGTCAAGTTGAAAGTCGAGATGAGCTGAGTAGCGTCGAACGACGATGAGTCGAGTCGAGGCGGGTCGAGTCGAGCAGAATCAGGCGATGAAGCGTCGTGTTGACAAAAGTTGTGTCTGGTCGACTTCAATGGTGACGAGTCCCGTCGAGGAATGTCGGGCGGAGTCGACTTGAGTGTTGTCAAGTTGAATGTCGAGATGAGCTGGGTAGCGTCGAACGGCGATGAGTCGAGTGGAGCCGGGTCGAGGCTGGTCAAGTCGAGCAGAATCAGGCGATGAACCGTCGTGTCGAGAAAAGTAGTGTCTGTTCGACTCCAACGGTGACGAGTCCCGTCGAGGAATGTCGGGCAGAGTCGACCGGAGTGTTGTCAAGTTGAAAGTCGAGATGAGCTGAGTAGCGTCGAACGACGATGAGTCGAGTCGAGCCTGGTCGAGGAGGGTCGAGTCGAGAAGAATCAGGCGATGAAGCGTCGTGTCGAGAAAAGTTGTGTCTGGTCGACACCAATGGGGACGAGTCCCGTCGAGGAATGTCGGGCGGAGTCGACCAGAGTGTTGTCAAGTTGAATGTCGAGATGAGCTGAGTAGCGTCGAACGGCGATGAGTCAAGTGGAGCCAGGTCGAGGCTGGTCGAGTCGAGCAGAATCAGGCGATGAACCGTCGTGTCGAGAAAAGTTGTGTCTGGTCGACTCCAACGGTGACGAGTCCCGTCGAGGAATGTCGGGCAGAGTCGACCGGAGTGTTGTCAAGTTGAAAGTCGAGATCAGCTGAGTAGCGTCGAACGACGATGAGTCGAGTCGAGCCGGGTCGAGGCGGGTCGAGTCGAGCAGAAACTGGCGATGAAGCGTCGTGTCGAGAAAAGTTGTGTCTGGTCGACTCCAATGGGGACGAGTCCCGTCGAGGAATGTCGGGCGGTGTCGACCGGAGTGTTGTCAAGTTCAAAGTCGAGATGAGCTGAGTAGCGTCGAACGGCGATGAGTCGAGTGGAGTCGAGTCGAGCAGAATCAGGCGATGAAGCGTCGTGTCGAGAAAAGTTGTGTCTGGTCGACTCCAATGGTAACGAGTCCCGTCAAGGAATATCGGGCGGAGTCGACCGGAGTGTTTTCAAGTTGAAAGTCGAAATGAGCTGAGTAGCGTCGAACGGCGATAAGTCGAGTCGAGCCGGGTCGAGGCGGGTCGAGTCGAGCAGAATCAGGCGATGAAGCGTCGTGTCGAGAAAAGTTGTGTCTGGTCGACTCCAATGGTGACGAGTCCCGTCGAGGAATGTCGGGCGGAGTCGACCAGAGTGTTGTCAAGTTGAATGTCGAGATCAGCTGAGTAGCGTCGAACGGCGATGAGTCGAGTGGAGCCAGGTCGAGGCTGGTCGAGTCAAGCAGAATCAGGTGATGAACCGTCGTGTCGAGAAAAGTTGTGTCTGGTCGACTCCAACGGTGACGAGTCCCGTCGAGGAATGTCGGGCAGAATCGACCGGAGTGTTGTCAAGTTGAAAGTCGAGATGAGCTGAGTAGCGTCGAACGACGATGAGTCGAGTCGAGCCGGGTCGAGGCGGGTCGAGTCGTGTAGAATCAGGCGATGAAGCGTCGTGTCGAGAAAAGTTGTGTCTGGTCGACTCCAATGGTGACGAGTCCCGTCGAGGAATGTCGGGTGGAGTCGACCAGAGTGTTGTCAAGTTGAATGTCGAGATCAGCTCAGTAGCGTCGAACGGCGATGAGTCGAGTGGAGCCGGGTCGAGGCTGGTCGAGTCGAGCAGAATCAGGCGATGAACCGTCGTATCGAGAAAAGTTGTGTCTGGTCGACTCCAACGGTGACGAGTCCCGTCGAGGAATGTCGGGCAGAGTCGACCGGAGTGTTGTCAAGTTGAAAGTCGAGATGAGCTGAGTAGCGTCGAACGACGATGAGTCGAGTCGAGCCGGGTCGAGTCGAGCAGAATCAGGCGATGAAGCGTCGTGTCGAGAAAAGTTGTGTCTGGTCGACTCCAATGGTGACGAGTCCCGTCGAGGAATGTCGGGGGAGTCGACTTGAGTGTTGTCAAGTTGAATGTCGAGATGAGCTGAGTAGCGTCGAACGGCGATGAGTCGAGTGGAGCCGGGTCGAGGCTGGTCAAGTCGAGCAGAATCAGGCGATGAACCGTCGTGTCGAGAAAAGTAGTGTCTGGTCGACTCCAACGGTGACGAGTCCCGTCGAGGAATGTCGGGCAGAGTCGACCGGAGTGTTGTCAAGTTGAAAGTCGAGATGAGCTGAGTAGCGTCGAACGACGATGAGTCGAGTCGAGCCAGGTCGAGGCGGGTCGAGTCGAGCAGAATCAGGCGATGAAGCGTCGTGTCGAGAAAAGTTGTGTCAGGTCGACACCAATGGGGACGAGTGCCGTCGAGGAATGTCGGGCGGAGTCGACCAGAGTGTTGTCAAGTTGAATGTCGAGATGAGCTGAGTAGCGTCGAACGGCGATGAGTCGAGTGGAGCCAGGTCGAGGCTGGTCGAGTCGAGCAGAATCAGGCGATGAACCGTCGTGTCGAGAAAAGTTGTGTCTGGTCGACTCCAACGGTGACGAGTCCCGTCGAGGAATGTCGGGCAGAGTCGACCGGAGTGTTGTCAAGTTGAAAGTCGAGATGAGCTGAGTAGCGTCGAACGACGATGAGTCGAGTCGAGCCGGGACGAGGCGGGTCGAGTCGACCAGAATCAGGCGATGAAGCGTCGTGTCGAGAAAAGTTGTGTCTGGTCGACTCCATTGGGGACGAGTCCCGTCGAGGAATGTCGGGCGGTGTCGACCGGAGTGTTGTCAAGTTCAAAGTCGAGATGAGCTGAGTAGCGTCGAACGGCGATGAGTCGAGTGGAGTCGAGTCGAGTAGAATCAGGCGATGAAGCGTTGTGTCGAGAAAAGTTGTGTCTGGTCGACTCCAATGGTAACGAGTCCCGTCAAGGAATGTCGGGCGGAGTCGACCGGAGTGTTTTCAAGTTGAAAGTCGAAATGAGCTGAGTAGCGTCGAACGGCGATGAGTCGAGTCGAGCCGGGTCGAGGCGGGTCGAGTCGAGCAGAATCAGGCGATGAAGCGTCGTGTCGAGAAAAGTTGTGTCTGGTCGACTCCAATGGTGACGAGTCCCGTCGAGGAATGTCGGGCGGAGTCGACCAGAGTGTTGTCAAGTTGAATGTCGAGATCAGCTGAGTAGCGTCGAACGGCGATGACTCGAGTGGAGCCGGGTCGAGGCTGGTCGAGTCAAGCAGAATCAGGCGATGAACCGCCGTGTCGAGAAAAGTTGTGTCTGGTCGACTCCAACGGTGACGAGTCCCGTCGAGGAATGTCGGGCAGAGTCGACCGGAGTGTTGTCAAGTTGAAAGTCGAGATGAGCTGAGTAGCGTCGAACGACGATGAGTCGAGTCGAGCCGGGTCGAGTCGAGCAGAATCAGGCGATGAAGCGTCGTGTCGAGAAAAGTTGTGTCTGGTCGACTCCAATGGTGACGAGTCCCGTCGAGGAATGTCGGGCGGAGTCGACCAGAGTGTTGTCAAGTTGAATGTCGAGATCAGCTGAGTAGCGTCGAACGGCGATGAGTCGAGTGGAGCCGGGTCGAGGCTGGTCGAGTCGAGCAGAATCAGGCGATGAACGGTCGTGTCGAGAAAAGTTGTGTCTGGTGGACTCCAACGGTGACGAGTCCCGTCGAGGAATGTCGGGCAGAGTCGACCGGAGTGTTGTCAAGTTGAAAGTCGAGATGAGCTGAGTAGCGTCGAACGACGATGAGTCGAGTCGAGCCGGGTCGAGTCGAGCAGAATCAGGCGATGAAGCGTCGTGTCGAGAAAAGTTGTGTCTGGTCGACACCAATGGGGACGAGTGCCGTCGAGGAATGTCGGGCGGAGTCGACCAGAGTGTTGTCAAGTTGAATGTCGAGATGAGCTGAGTAGCGTCGAACGGCGATGAGTCGAGTGGAGCCAGGTCGAGGCTGGTCGAGTCGAGCAGAATCAGGCGATGAACCGTCGTGTCGAGAAAAGTTGTGTCTGGTCGACTCCAACGGTGACGAGTCCCGTCGAGGAATGTCGGGCAGAGTCGACCGAAGTGTTGTCAAGTTGAAAGTCGAGATGAGCTGAGTAGCGTCGAACGACGATGAGTCGAGTCGAGCCGGGACGAGGCGGGTCGAGTCGACCAGAATCAGGCGATGAAGCGTCGTGTCGAGAAAAGTTGTGTCTGGTCGACTCCATTGGGGACGAGTCCCGTCGAGGAATGTCGGGCGGTGTCGACCGGAGTGTTGTCAAGTTCAAAGTCGAGATGAGCTGAGTAGCGTCGAACGGCGATGAGTCGAGTGGAGTCGAGTCGAGTAGAATCAGGCGATGAAGCGTTGTGTCGAGAAAAGTTGTGTCTGGTCGACTCCAATGGTAACGAGTCCCGTCAAGGAATGTCGGGCGGAGTCGACCGGAGTGTTTTCAAGTTGAAAGTCGAAATGAGCTGAGTAGCGTCGAACGGCGATGAGTCGAGTCGAGCCGGGTCGAGGCGGGTCGAGTCGAGCAGAATCAGGCGATGAAGCGTCGTGTCGAGAAAAGTTGTGTCTGGTCGACTCCAATGGTGACGAGTCCCGTCGAGGAATGTCGGGCGGAGTCGACCAGAGTGTTGTCAAGTTGAATGTCGAGATCAGCTGAGTAGCGTCGAACGGCGATGACTCGAGTGGAGCCGGGTCGAGGCTGGTCGAGTCAAGCAGAATCAGGCGATGAACCGCCGTGTCGAGAAAAGTTGTGTCTGGTCGACTCCAACGGTGACGAGTCCCGTCGAGGAATGTCGGGCAGAGTCGACCGGAGTGTTGTCAAGTTGAAAGTCGAGATGAGCTGAGTAGCGTCGAACGACGATGAGTCGAGTCGAGCCGGGTCGAGTCGAGCAGAATCAGGCGATGAAGCGTCGTGTCGAGAAAAGTTGTGTCTGGTCGACTCCAATGGTGACGAGTCCCGTCGAGGAATGTCGGGCGGAGTCGACCAGAGTGTTGTCAAGTTGAATGTCGAGATCAGCTGAGTAGCGTCGAACGGCGATGAGTCGAGTGGAGCCGGGTCGAGGCTGGTCGAGTCGAGCAGAATCAGGCGATGAACGGTCGTGTCGAGAAAAGTTGTGTCTGGTGGACTCCAACGGTGACGAGTCCCGTCGATGAATGTCGGGCAGAGTCGACCGGAGTGTTGTCAAGTTGAAAGTCGAGATGAGCTGAGTAGCGTCGAACGACGATGAGTCGAGTCGAGCCGGGTCGAGTCGAGCAGAATCAGGCGATGAAGCGTCGTGTCGAGAAAAGTTGTGTCTGGTCGACACCAATGGGGACGAGTGCCGTCGAGGAATGTCGGGCGGAGTCGACCAGAGTGTTGTCAAGTTGAATGTCGAGATGAGCTGAGTAGCGTCGAACGGCGATGAGTCGAGTGGAGCCAGGTCGAGGCTGGTCGAGTCGAGCAGAATCAGGCGATGAACCGTCGTGTCGAGAAAAGTTGTGTCTGGTCGACTCCAACGGTGACGAGTCCCGTCGAGGAATGTCGGGCAGAGTCGACCGAAGTGTTGTCAAGTTGAAAGTCGAGATGAGCTGAGTAGCGTCGAACGACGATGAGTCGAGTCGAGCCGGGACGAGGCGGGTCGAGTCGACCAGAATCAGGCGATGAAGCGTCGTGTCGAGAAAAGTTGTGTCTGGTCGAATCCATTGGGGACGAGTCCCGTCGAGGAATGTCGGGCGGTGTCGACCGGAGTGTTGTCAAGTTCAAAGTCGAGATGAGCTGAGTAGCGTCGAACGGCGATGAGTCGAGTGGAGTCAGGTCGAGGCGGGTCTAGTCGAGCAGAATCAGGCGATGAAGCGTCGTGTCGAGAAAAGTTGTGTCTGGTCGACCCCAATGGTGACGAGTCCCGTCGTGGAATGTCGGGGGGAGACCACCGGAGTGTTTTCAAGTTGAAAGTCGAGATGAGCTGAGTAGCGTCGAACAACGATCAGTCGAGTGGAGCCGGGTCGAGGTGGGTCAAGTCGAGTAGATTCAGGCGATGAAGCGTCGTGTCGAGAAAAGTTGTGTCTGGTCGACACCAATGGGGACGAGTCCCGTCGAGGAATGTCGGGCGGAGTCGACCAGAGTGTTGTCAAGTTGAATGTCGAGATGAGCTGAGTAGCGTCGAACGGCGATGAGTCGAGTGGAGCCAGGTCGAGGCTGGTCGAGTCGAGCAGAATCAGGCGATGAACCGTCGTGTCGAGAAAAGTTGTGTCTGGTCGACTCCAACGGTGACGAGTCCCGTCGAGGAATGTCGGGCGGAGACCACCGGAGTGTTTTCAAGTTGAAAGTCGAGATGAGCTGAGTAGCGTCGAACAACGATCAGTCGAGTGGAGCCAGTTCGAGGCTGGTCGAGTCGAGCAGAATCAGGCGATGAACCGTCGTGTCGAGAAAAGTTGTGTCTGGTCGACTCCAACGGTGACGAGTCCCGTCGAGGAATGTCGGGCAGAGTCGACCGGAGTGTTGTCAAGTTGAAAGTCGAGATGAGCTGAGTAGCGTCGAACGACGATGAGTCGAGTCGAGCCGGGACGAGGCGGGTCGAGTCGACCAGAATCAGGCGATGAAGCGTCGTGTCGAGAAAAGTTGTGTCTGGTCGACTCCATTGGGGACGAGTCCCGTCGAGGAATGTCGGGCGGTGTCGACCGGAGTGTTGTCAAGTTCAAAGTCGAGATGAGCTGAGTAGCGTCGAACGGCGATGAGTCGAGTGGAGTCGAGTCGAGTAGAATCCGGCGATGAAGCGTCGTGTCGAGAAAAGTTGTGTCTGGTCGACTCCAATGGTAACGAGTCCCGTCAAGGAATGTCGGGCAGAGTCGACCGGAGTGTTTTCAAGTTGAAAGTCGAAATGAGCTGAGTAGCGTCGAACGGCGATGAGTCGAGTCGAGCCGGGTCGAGGCGGGTCGAGTCGAGCAGAATCAGGCGATGAAGCGTCGTGTCGAGAAAAGTTGTGTCTGGTCGACTCCAATGGTGACGAGTCCCGTCGAGGAATGTCGGGCGGAGTCGACCAGAGTGTTGTCAAGTTGAATGTCGAGATCAGCTGAGTAGCGTCGAACGGCGATGAGTCGAGTGGAGCCGGGTCGAGGCTGGTCGAGTCAAGCAGAATCAGGCGATGAACCGTCGTGTCGAGAAAAGTTGTGTCTGGTCGACTCCAACGGTGACGAGGCCCGTCGAGGAATGTCGGGCAGAGTCGACCGGAGTGTTGTCAAGTTGAAAGTCGAGATGAGCTGAGTAGCGTCGAACGACGATGAGTCGAGTCGAGCCGGGTCGAGTCGAGCAGAATCAGGCGATGAAGCGTCGTGTCGAGAAAAGTTGTGTCTGGTCGACTCCAATGGTGACGAGTCCCGTCGAGGAATGTCGGGCGGAGTCGACCAGAGTGTTGTCAAGTTGAATGTCGAGATCAGCTGAGTAGCGTCGAACGGCGATGAGTCGAGTGGAGCCGGGTCGAGGCTGGTCGAGTCGAGCAGAATCAGGCGATGAACCGTCGTGTCGAGAAAAGTTGTGTCTGGTCGACTCCAACGGTGACGAGTCCCGTCGAGGAATGTCGGGCAGAGTCGACCGGAGTGTTGTCAAGTTGAAAGTCGAGATGAGCTGAGTAGCGTCGAACGACGATGAGTCGAGTCGGGCCGGATCGAGGCGGGTCGAGTCGAGCAGAATCAGGCGATGAAGCGTCGTGTCGAGAAAAGTTGTGTCTGGTCGACTTCAATGGTGACGAGTCCCGTCGAGGAATGTCGGGCGGAGTCGACCAGAGTGTTGTCAAGTTGAATGTCGAGATGAGCTGAGTAGCGTCGAACGGCGATGAGTCGAGTGGAGCCAGGTCGAGGCTGGTCGAGTCGAGCAGAATCAGGCGATGAACCGTCGTGTCGAGAAAAGTTGTGTCTGGTCGACTCCAACGGTGACGAGTCCCGTCGAGGAATGTCGGGCGGAGACCACCGGAGTGTTTTCAAGTTGAAAGTCGAGATGAGCTGAGTAGCGTCGAACAACGATCAGTCGAGTGGAGCCGGGTCGAGGCGGGTCAAGTCGAGTAGATTCAGGCGATGAAGCGTCGTGTCGAGAAAAGTTGTGTCTGGTCGACTCCAATGGGGACGAGTCACGTCGAGGAATGTCGGGCGGAGTTGACCGGAGTTTTTTCAAGTTGAAAGTCGAAATGAGCTGAGTAGCGTCGAACGACGATGAGTCGAGTCGAGCCGGGTCGAGTCGAGCCGAATCAGGCGATGAAGCGTCAAGTCGAGAAAAGTTGTGTCTGGTCGACTCCAACGGTGACGAGTCCCGTCGAGGAATGTCGGGTAGAGTCGACCGGAGTGTTGTCAAGTTGAAAGTCGAGATGAGCTGAGTAGCGTCGAACGACGATGAGTCGAGTCGAGCCGGGTCGAGGCGGGTCGAGTCGTGCAGAATCAGGCGATGAAGCGTCGTGTCGAGAAAAGTTGTGTCTGGTCGACTCCAATGGTGACGAGTCCCGTCGAGGAATGTCGGGTGGAGTCGACCAGAGTGTTGTCAAGTTGAATGTCGAGATCAGCTGAGTAGCGTCGAACGGCGATGAGTCGAGTGGAGTCGGGTCGAGGCTGGTCGAGTCGAGCAGAATCAGGCGATGAACCGTCGTGTCGAGAAAAGTTGTGTCTGGTCGACTCCAACGGTGACGAGTCCCGTCGAGGAATGTCGGGCAGAGTCGACCGGAGTGTTGTCAAGTTGAAAGTCGAGATGAGCTGAGTAGCGTCGAACGACGATGAGTCGAGTCGAGCCGGATCGAGGCGGGTCGAGTCGAGCAGAATCAGGCGATGAAGCGTCGTGTCGAGAAAAGTTGTGTCTGGTCGACTTCAATGGTGACGAGTCCCGTCGAGGAATGTCGGGGGAGTCGACTTGAGTGTTGTCAAGTTGAATGTCGAGATGAGCTGAGTAGCGTCGAACGGCGATGAGTCGAGTGGAGCCGGGTCGAGGCTGGTCAAGTCGAGCAGAATCAGGCGATGAACCGTCGTGTCGAGAAAAGTAGTGTCTGGTCGACTCCAACGGTGACGAGTCCCGTCGAGGAATGTCGGGCAGAGTCGACCGGAGTGTTGTCAAGTTGAAAGTCGAGATGAGCTGAGTAGCGTCGAACGACGATGAGTCGAGTCGAGCCAGGTCGAGGCGGGTCGAGTCGAGCAGAATCAGGCGATGAAGCGTCGTGTCGAGAAAAGTTGTGTCAGGTCGACACCAATGGGGACGAGTGCCGTCGAGGAATGTCGGGCGGAGTCGACCAGAGTGTTGTCAAGTTGAATGTCGAGATGAGCTGAGTAGCGTCGAACGGCGATGAGTCGAGTGGAGCCAGGTCGAGGCTGGTCGAGTCGAGCAGAATCAGGCGATGAACCGTCGTGTCGAGAAAAGTTGTGTCTGGTCGACTCCAACGGTGACGAGTCCCGTCGAGGAATGTCGGGCAGAGTCGACCGGAGTGTTGTCAAGTTGAAAGTCGAGATGAGCTGAGTAGCGTCGAACGACGATGAGTCGAGTCGAGCCGGGACGAGGCGGGTCGAGTCGACCAGAATCAGGCGATGAAGCGTCGTGTCGAGAAAAGTTGTGTCTGGTCGACTCCATTGGGGACGAGTCCCGTCGAGGAATGTCGGGCGGTGTCGACCGGAGTGTTGTCAAGTTCAAAGTCGAGATGAGCTGAGTAGCGTCGAACGGCGATGAGTCGAGTGGAGTCGAGTCGAGTAGAATCCGGCGATGAAGCGTCGTGTCGAGAAAAGTTGTGTCTGGTCGACTCCAATGGTAACGAGTCCCGTCAAGGAATGTCGGGCGGAGTCGACCGGAGTGTTTTCAAGTTGAAAGTCGAAATGAGCTGAGTAGCGTCGAACGGCGATGAGTCGAGTCGAGCCGGGTCGAGGCGGGTCGAGTCGAGCAGAATCAGGCGATGAAGCGTCGTGTCGAGAAAAGTTGTGTCTGGTCGACTCCAATGGTGACGAGTCCCGTCGAGGAATGTCGGGCGGAGTCGACCAGAGTGTTGTCAAGTTGAATGTCGAGATCAGCTGAGTAGCGTCGAACGGCGATGAGTCGAGTGGAGCCGGGTCGAGGCTGGTCGAGTCAAGCAGAATCAGGCGATGAACCGTCGTGTCGAGAAAAGTTGTGTCTGGTCGACTCCAACGGTGACGAGTCCCGTCGAGGAATGTCGGGCAGAGTCGACCGGAGTGTTGTCAAGTTGAAAGTCGAGATGAGCTGAGTAGCGTCGAACGACGATGAGTCGAGTCGAGCCGGGTCGAGTCGAGCAGAATCAGGCGATGAAGCGTCGTGTCGAGAAAAGTTGTGTCTGGTCGACTCCAATGGTGACGAGTCCCGTCGAGGAATGTCGGGCGGAGTCGACCAGAGTGTTGTCAAGTTGAATGTCGAGATCAGCTGAGTAGCGTCGAACGGCGATGAGTCGAGTGGAGCCGGGTCGAGGCTGGTCGAGTCGAGAAGAATCAGGCGATGAACCGTCGTGTCGAGAAAAGTTGTGTCTGGTCGACTCCAACGGTGACGAGTCCCGTCGAGGAATGTCGGGCAGAGTCGACCGGAGTGTTGTCAAGTTGAAAGTCGAGATGAGCTGAGTAGCGTCGAACGACGATGAGTCGAGTCGAGCCGGATCGAGGCGGGTCGAGTCGAGCAGAATCAGGCGATGAAGCGTCGTGTCGAGAAAAGTTGTGTCTGGTGGACTTCAATGGTGACGAGTCCCGTCGAGGAATGTCGGGCGGAGTCGACCAGAGTGTTGTCAAGTTGAATGTCGAGATGAGCTGAGTAGCGTCGAACGGCGATGAGTCGAGTGGAGCCAGGTCGAGGCTGGTCGAGTCGAGCAGAATCAGGCGATGAACCGTCGTGTCGAGAAAAGTTGTGTCTGGTCGACTCCAACGGTGACGAGTCCCGTCGAGGAATGTCGGGCGGAGACCACCGGAGTGTTTTCAAGTTGAAAGTCGAGATGAGCTGAGTAGCGTCGAACAACGATCAGTCGAGTGGAGCCGGGTCGAGGCGGGTCAAGTCGAGTAGATTCAGGCGATGAAGCGTCGTGTCGAGAAAAGTTGTGTCTGGTCGACTCCAATGGGGACGAGTCACGTCGAGGAATGTCGGGCGGAGTTGACCGGAGTTTTTTCAAGTTGAAAGTCGAAATGAGCTGAGTAGCGTCGAACGACGATGAGTCGAGTCGAGCCGGGTCGAGGCGGGTCGAGTCGTGCAGAATCAGGCGATGAAGCGTCGTGTCGAGAAAAGTTGTGTCTGGTCGACTCCAATGGTGACGAGTCCCGTCGAGGAATGTCGGGTGGAGTCGACCAGAGTGTTGTCAAGTTGAATGTCGAGATCAGCTGAGTAGCGTCGAACGGCGATGAGTCGAGTGGAGCCGGGTCGAGCAGAATCAGGCGATGAACCGTCGTGTCGAGAAAAGTTGTGTCTGGTCGACTCCAACGGTGACGAGTCCCGTCGAGGAATGTCGGGCAGAGTCGACCGGAGTGTTGTCAAGTTGAAAGTCGAGATGAGCTGAGTAGCGTCGAACGACGATGAGTCGAGTCGAGCCGGATCGAGGCGGGTCGAGTCGAGCAGAATCAGGCGATGAAGCGTCGTGTCGAGAAAAGTTGTGTCTGGTCGACTTCAATGGTGACGAGTCCCGTCGAGGAATGTCGGGGGAGTCGACTTGAGTGTTGTCAAGTTGAATGTCGAGATGAGCTGAGTAGCGTCGAACGACGATGAGTCGAGTGGAGCCGGGTCGAGGCTGGTCAAGTCGAGCAGAATCAGGCGATGAACCGTCGTGTCGAGAAAAGTAGTGTCTGGTCGACTCCAACGGTGACGAGTCCCGTCGAGGAATGTCGGGCAGAGTCGACCGGAGTGTTGTCAAGTTGAAAGTCGAGATGAGCTGAGTAGCGTCGAACGACGATGAGTCGAGTCGAGCCAGGTCGAGGCGGGTCGAGTCGAGCTGAATCAGGCGATGAAGCGTCGTGTCGAGAAAAGTTGTGTCAGGTCGACACCAATGGGGACGAGTGCCGTCGAGGAATGTCGGGCGGAGTCGACCAGAGTGTTGTCAAGTTGAATGTCGAGATGAGCTGAGTAGCGTCGAACGACGATGAGTCGAGTCGAGCCGGGACGAGGCGGGTCGAGTCGACCAGAATCAGGCGATGAAGCGTCGTGTCGAGAAAAGTTGTGTCTGGTCGACTCCATTGGGGACGAGTCCCGTCGAGGAATGTCGGGCGGTGTCGACCGGAGTGTTGTCAAGTTCAAAGTCGAGATGAGCTGAGTAGCGTCGAACGGCGATGAGTCGAGTGGAGTCGAGTCGAGTAGAATCCGGCGATGAAGCGTCGTGTCGAGAAAAGTTGTGTCTGGTCGACTCCAATGGTAACGAGTCCCGTCAAGGAATGTCGGGCGGAGTCGACCGGAGTGTTTTCAAGTTGAAAGTCGAAATGAGCTGAGTAGCGTCGAACGGCGATGAGTCGAGTCGAGCCGGGTCGAGGCGGGTCGAGTCGAGCAGAATCAGACGATGAACCGTCGTGTCGAGAAAAGTTGTGTCTGGTCGACTCCAACGGTGACGAGTCCCGTCGAGGAATGTCGGGCAGAGTCGACCGGAGTGTTGTCAAGTTGAAAGTCGAGATGAGCTGAGTAGCGTCGAACGACGATGAGTCGAGTCGAGCCGGGACGAGGCGGGTCGAGTCGACCAGAATCAGGCGATGAAGCGTCGTGTCGAGAAAAGTTGTGTCTGGTCGACTCCATTGGGGACGAGTCCCGTCGAGGAATGTCGGGCGGTGTCGACCGGAGTGTTGTCAAGTTCAAAGTCGAGATGAGCTGAGTAGCGTCGAACGGCGATGAGTCGAGTGGAGTCGAGTCGAGTAGAATCCGGCGATGAAGCGTCGTGTCGAGAAAAGTTGTGTCTGGTCGACTCCAATGGTAACGAGTCCCGTCAAGGAATGTCGGGCGGAGTCGACCGGAGTGTTTTCAAGTTGAAAGTCGAAATGAGCTGAGTAGCGTCGAACGGCGATGAGTCGAGTCGAGCCGGGTCGAGGCGGGTCGAGTCGAGCAGAATCAGGCGATGAAGCGTCGTGTCGAGAAAAGTTGTGTCTGGTCGACTCCAATGGTGACGAGTCCCGTCGAGGAATGTCGGGCGGAGTCGACCAGAGTGTTGTCAAGTTGAATGTCGACATCAGCTGAGTAGCGTCGAACGGCGATGAGTCGAGTGGAGCCGGGTCGAGGCTGGTCGAGTCAAGCAGAATCAGGCGATGAACCGTCGTGTCGAGAAAAGTTGTGTCTGGTCGACTCCAACGGTGACGAGTCCCGTCGAGGAATGTCGGGCAGAGTCGACCGGAGTGTTGTCAAGTTGAAAGTCGAGATGAGCTGAGTAGCGTCGAACGACGATGAGTCGAGTCGAGCCGGGTCGAGTCGAGCAGAATCAGGCGATGAAGCGTCGTGTCGAGAAAAGTTGTGTCTGGTCGACTCCAATGGTGACGAGTCCCGTCGAGGAATGTCGGGCGGAGTCGACCAGAGTGTTGTCAAGTTGAATGTCGAGATCAGCTGAGTAGCGTCGAACGGCGATGAGTCGAGTGGAGCCGGGTCGAGGCTGGTCGAGTCGAGCAGAATCAGGCGATGAACCGTCGTGTCGAGAAAAGTTGTGTCTGGTCGACTCCAACGGTGACGAGTCCCGTCGAGGAATGTCGGGCAGAGTCGACCGGAGTGTTGTCAAGTTGAAAGTCGAGATGAGCTGAGTAGCGTCGAACGACGATGAGTCGAGTCGAGCCGGATCGAGGCGGGTCGAGTCGAGCAGAATCAGGCGATGAAGCGTCGTGTCGAGAAAAGTTGTGTCTGGTCGACTTCAATGGTGACGAGTCCCGTCGAGGAATGTCGGGCGGAGTCGACTTGAGTGTTGTCAAGTTGAATGTCGAGATGAGCTGAGTAGCGTCGAACAGCGATGAGTCGAGTGGAGCCGGGTCGAGGCTGGTCAAGTCGAGCAGAATCAGGCGATGAACCGTCGTGTCGAGAAAAGTAGTGTCTGGTCGACTCCAACGGTGACGAGTCCCGTCGAGGAATGTCGGGCAGAGTCGACCGGAGTGTTGTCAAGTTGAAAGTCGAGATGAACTGAGTAGCGTCGAACGACGATGAGTCGAGTCGAGCCGGGTCGAGGCGGGTCGAGTCGAGCAGAATCAGGCGATGAAGCGTCGTGTCGAGAAAAGTTGTGTCTGGTCGACACCAATGGGGACGAGTGCCGTCGAGAAATGTCGGGCGGAGTCGACCAGAGTGTTGTCAAGTTGAATGTCGAGATGAGCTGAGTAGCGTCGAACGGCGATGAGTCGAGTGGAGCCAGGTCGAGGCTGGTCGAGTCGATCAGAATCAGGCGATGAACCGTCGTGTCGAGAAAAGTTGTGTCTGGTCGACTCCAACGGTGACGAGTCCCGTCGAGGAATGTCGGGCAGAGTCGACCGAAGTGTTGTCAAGTTGAAAGTCGAGATGAGCTGAGTAGCGTCGAACGACGATGAGTCGAGTCGAGCCGGGACGAGGCGGGTCGAGTCGACCAGAATCAGGCGATGAAGCGTCGTGTCGAGAAAAGTTGTGTCTGGTCGAATCCATTGGGGACGAGTCCCGTCGAGGAATGTCGGGCGGTGTCGACCGGAGTGTTGTCAAGTTCAAAGTCGAGATGAGCTGAGTAGCGTCGAACGGCGATGAGTCGAGTGGAGTCAGGTCGAGGCGGGTCTAGTCGAGCAGAATCAGGCGATGAAGCGTCGTGTCGAGAAAAGTTGTGTCTGGTCGACCCCAATGGTGACGAGTCCCGTCGTGGAATGTCGGGGGGAGACCACCGGAGTGTTTTCAAGTTGAAAGTCGAGATGAGCTGAGTAGCGTCGAACAACGATCAGTCGAGTGGAGCCGGGTCGAGGTGGGTCAAGTCGAGTAGATTCAGGCGATGAAGCGTCGTGTCGAGAAAAGTTGTGTCTGGTCGACACCAATGGGGACGAGTCCCGTCGAGGAATGTCGGGCGGAGTCGACCAGAGTGTTGTCAAGTTGAATGTCGAGATGAGCTGAGTAGCGTCGAACGGCGATGAGTCGAGTGGAGCCAGGTCGAGGCTGGTCGAGTCGAGCAGAATCAGGCGATGAACCGTCGTGTCGAGAAAAGTTGTGTCTGGTCGACTCCAACGGTGACGAGTCCCGTCGAGGAATGTCGGGCGGAGACCACCGGAGTGTTTTCAAGTTGAAAGTCGAGATGAGCTGAGTAGCGTCGAACAACGATCAGTCGAGTGGAGCCGGGTCGAGGCGGGTCAAGTTGACTAGATTCAGGCGATGAAGCGTCGTGTCGAGAAAAGTTGTGTCTGGTCGACTCCAATGGGGACGAGTCACGTCGAGGAATGTCGGGCGGAGTTGACCGGAGTTTTTTCAAGTTGAAAGTCGAAATGAGCTGAGTAGCGTCGAACGACGATGAGTCGAGTCGAGCCGGGTCGAGTCGAGCCGAATCAGGCGATGAAGCGTCGAGTCGAGAAAAGTTGTGTCTGGTCGACTCCAACGGTGACGAGTCCCGTCGAGGAATGTCGGGCAGAGTCGACCGGAGTGTTGTCAAGTTGAAAGTCGAGATGAGCTGAGTAGCGTCGAACGGCGATGAGTCGAGTCGAGCCGGGTCGAGGCGGGTGGAGTCGAGCAGAATCAGGCGATGAAGCGTCGTGTCGAGAAAAGTTGTATCTGGTCGACTCCAATGGTGACGAGTCCCGTCGAGGAATGTCGGGCGGAGTCAACCGTAGTGTTGTCAAGTTGAAAGTCGAGCTGAGCTGAGTAGCGTCGAACGGAGATTAGTCAAGTGGAGTCGAGTCGAGGCGGGTTGAGTCGAGCAGAATCAGGCGATGAAGCGTCGTGTCGGGAAAAGTTGTGTCTGGTCGACTCCAATGGTAACGAGTCCCGTCGAGGAATGTCGGGCGGAGTCGACCGGAGTGTTTTCAAGTTGAAAGTCGAGATGAGCAGAGGAGCGTTGAACGGCGATGAGTCGAGTCGAGCCGGGTCGAGGCTGGTCGAGTCGAGAAGAATCAGGCGATGAAGCGTCGTGTCGAGAAAAGTTCTGTCTGGTCGACTCCAATGGTGACGAGTCCCGCCGAGGATTGTCGGGCGGAGTCAACCGGAGTGTTGTCAAGTTGAAAGTCGAGATGTGCTGAGTAGCGTCGAACGGCGATGAGTCGAGTGGAGCCGGAACGAGGCTGGTCGAGTCGAGCAGAATCAGGCGATGAAGCGTCGTGTCGAGAAAAGTTGTGTCTGGTCGACTCCAATGGTGATGAGTCCCGTCGAGGAATGTCGGGCGGAGACGACCGGAGTGTTTTCAAGTTGAAAGTCGTGATGAGCTGAGTAGCGTCGAACAACGATCAGTCGAGTGGAGCCGGGTCGAGGCGGGTCGAGTCGAGTAGATTCAAGCGATGAAGCGTCGTGTCGAGAAAAGTTGTGTCTGGTCGACTCCAATGGTAACGAGTCCCGTCGAGCAATGTCGGGCGGAGTCGACCGGAGTGTTTTCAAGTTGAAAGTCGAGATGAGCAGAGTAGCGTCGAACTGCGATGAGTCGAGTCGAGCCAGGTCGAGGCTGGTCGAGTCGAGCAGAATCAGGCGATGAAGCGTCGTGTCGAGAAAAGTTCTGTCTGGTCGACTCCAATGGTGACGAGTCCCGCCGAGGATTGTCGGGCGGAGTCGACCGGAGTGTTGTCAAGTTGAAAGTCGAGATGAGCTGAGTAGCGTCGAACGACGATCAGTCGAGTCGAGCCGGGTCGAGGCGGGTCGAGTCGAGCAGAATCAGGCGACGAAGCGTCGTGCGAGAAAAGTTGTGTCTGGTCGACTCCAACGGTGACGAGTCCCGTCGAGGAATGTTGGGCGTAGACGACCGGAGTGTTTTCAGGTTGAAAGTCGAGATGAGCTGAGTAGCGTCGAACGACGATGAGTCGAGTCGAGCCGGGTCGAGGCGGGTCGAGTCGAGCAGAATCAGGCGATGAAGCGTCGTGTCGAGAAAAGTTGTGTCTGGTCGACTCCAATGGTGACGAGTCCCGTCGAGGAATGTCGGGCGGAGTCAACCGTAGTGTTGTCAAGTTGAAAGTCGAGCTGAGCTGAGTAGCGTCGAACGGAGATTAGTCAAGTGGAGTCGAGTCGAGGCGGGTTGAGTCGAGCAGAATCAGGCGATGAAGCGTCGTGTCGGGAAAAGTTGTGTCTGGTCGACTCCAATGGTAACGAGTCCCGTCGAGGAATGTCGGGCGGAGTCGACCGGAGTGTTTTCAAGTTGAAAGTCGAGATGAGCAGAGGAGCGTTGAACGGCGATGAGTCGAGTCGAGCCGGGTCGAGGCTGGTCGAGTCGAGAAGAATCAGGCGATGAAGCGTCGTGTCGAGAAAAGTTCTGTCTGGTCGACTCCAATGGTGACGAGTCCCGCCGAGGATTGTCGGGCGGAGTCAACCGGAGTGTTGTCAAGTTGAAAGTCGAGATGTGCTGAGTAGCGTCGAACGGCGATGAGTCGAGTGGAGCCGGAACGAGGCTGGTCGAGTCGAGCAGAATCAGGCGATGAAGCGTCGTGTCGAGAAAAGTTGTGTCTGGTCGACTCCAATGGTGATGAGTCCCGTCGAGGAATGTCGGGCGGAGACGACCGGAGTGTTTTCAAGTTGAAAGTCGTGATGAGCTGAGTAGCGTCGAACAACGATCAGTCGAGTGGAGCCGGGTCGAGGCGGGTCGAGTCGAGTAGATTCAGGCGATGAAGCGTCGTGTCGAGAAAAGTTGTGTCTGGTCGACTCCAATGGTAACGAGTCCCGTCGAGCAATGTCGGGCGGAGTCGACCGGAGTGTTTTCAAGTTGAAAGTCGAGATGAGCAGAGTAGCGTCGAACGGCGATGAGTCGAGTCGAGCCGGGTCGAGGCTGGTCGAGTCGAGCAGAATCAGGCGATGAAGCGTCGTGTCGAGAAAAGTTCTGTCTGGTCGACTCCAATGGTGACGAGTCCCGCCGAGGATTGTCGGGCGGAGTCGACCAGAGTGTTGTCAAGTTGAAAGTCGAGATGAGCTGAGTAGCGTCGAACGACGATCAGTCGAGTCGAGCCGGGTCGAGGCGGGTCGAGTCGAGCAGAATCAGGCGACGAAGCGTCGTGCGAGAAAAGTTGTGTCTGGTCGACTCCAACGGTGACGAGTCCCGTCGAGGAATGTTGGGCGTAGACGACCGGAGTGTTTTCAGGTTGAAAGTCGAGATGAGCTGAGTAGCGTCGAACGACGATGAGTCGAGTCGAGCCGGGTCGAGGCGGGTCGAGTCGAGCAGAATCAGGCGATGAAGCGTCGTGTCGAGAAAAGTTGTGTCTGGTCGACTCCAATGGTGACGAGTCCCGTCGAGGAATGTCGGGCAGAGTCGACCGGAGTGTTGTCAAGTTGAAAGTCGAGATGAGCTGAGTAGCGTCGAACGACGATGAGTCGAGTCGAGGCGGGTCGAGGCGGGTCTAGTCGAGTAGAATCAGGCGATGAAGCGTCGTGTCGAGAAAAGTTGTGTCTGGTCGACTCCATTGGGGACGAGTCCCGTCGAGGAATGTCGGAGGAGTCGATCAGAGTGTTGTCAAGTTGAATGTCGAGATGAGCTGAATAGCGTCGAACGGCGATGAGTCGAGTGGAGCTGGGTCGAGGCTGGTCGAGTCGAGCAGAATCAGGCAATGAACTGTCGTGTCGAGAAAAGTTGTGTCTGGTCGACTCCAACAGTGACGAGTCCCGTCGAGGAATGTCGGGCATAGTCGACCGGAGTGTTGTCAAGTTGAAAGTCGAGATGAGCTGAGTAGCGTCGAACGGCGATGAGTCTAGTCGAGCCAGGTCGAGGCGGGTGGAGTCGAGCAGAATCAGGCGATGAAGCGTCGTGTCGAGAAAAGTTGTATCTGGTCGACTCCAATGGTGACGAGTCCCGTCGAGGAATGTCGGGCGGAGTCGACCGTAGTGTTGTCAAGTTGAAAGTCGAGCTGAGCTGAGTAGCGTCGAACAACGATCAGTCGAGTGGAGCCGGGTCGAGGCTGGTCGAGTCGAGCAGAATCAGGCGATGAACCGTCGTGTCGAGAAAAGTTGTGTCTGGTCGACTCCAACGGTGACGAGTCCCGTCGAGGAATGTCGGGCGGAGACCACCGGAGTGTTTTCAACTTGAAAGTCGAGATGAGCTGAGTAGCGTCGAACAACGATCAGTCGAGTGGAGCCGGGTCGAGGCGGGTCAAGTCGAGTAGATTCAGGCGATGAAGCGTCGTGTCGAGAAAAGTTGTGTCTGGTCGACTCCAATGGGGACGAGTCCCGTCGAGGAATGTCGGGCGGAGTCGACCGGAGTTTTTTCAAGTTGAAAGTCGAAATGAGCTGAGTAGCGTCGAATGACGATGAGTCGAGTCGAGCCGGGTCGAGTCGAGCCGAATCAGGCGATGAAGCGTCGAGTCGAGAAAAGTTGTGTCTGGTCGACTCCAATGGTGACGAGTCCCGTCGAGGAATGTCGGAGGAGTCGATCAGAGTGTTGTCAAGTTGAATGTCGAGATGAGCTGAATAGCGTCGAACGGCGATGAGTCGAGTGGAGCTGGGTCGAGGCTGGTCGAGTCGAGCAGAATCAGGCAATGAACTGTCGTGTCGAGAAAAGTTGTGTCTGGTCGACTCCAACGGTGACGAGTCCCGTCGAGGAATGTCGGGCAGAGTCGACCGGAGTGTTGTCAAGTTGAATGTCGAGATGAGCTGAGTAGCGTCGAACGGCGATGAGTCGAGTCGAGCCGGGTCGAGGCGGGTGGAGTCGAGCAGAATCAGGCGATGAAGCGTCGTGTCGAGAAAAGTTGTATCTGGTCGACTCCAATGGTGACGAGTCCCGTCGAGGAATGTCGGGCGGAGTCGACCGTAGTGTTGTCAAGTTGAAAGTCGAGCTGAGCTGAGTAGCGTCGAACGGCGATGAGTCAAGTGGAGTCGAGTCGAGGCGGGTCGAGTCGAGCAGAATCAGGCGATGAAGCGTCGTGTCGGGAAAAGTTGTGTCTGGTCGACTCCAATGGTAACGAGTCCCGTCGAGGAATGTCGGGCGGAGTCGACCGGAGTGTTTTCAAGTTGAATGTCGAGATGAGCTGAGTAGCGTCGAACAACGATCAGTCGAGTGGAGCCGGGTCGAGGCGGGTCAAGTCGTTTAGATTCAGGCGATGAAGCGTCGTGTCGAGAAAAGTTGTGTCTGGTCGACTCCAATGGTGACGAGTTCCGTCGAGGAATGTCGGGCGGAGTCGACCGGAGTGTTTTCAAGTTGAAAGTCGAAATGAGCTGAGTAGCGTCGAACGGCGATGAGTCGAGTCGAGCCGGGTCGAGTCGAGCAGAATCAGGGGATGAAGTGTCGGGTCGAGAAAAGTTGTGTCTGGTCGACTCCAATGGTGACGAGTCACGTCGAGGAATGTCGGGCGGAGTCGACCAGAGTGTTGTCAAGTTGATTGTCGAGATGAGCTGAGTAGCGTCGAACGGCGATGAGTCGAGTGGAGCCGGGTCGAGGCTGGTCGAGTCGAGCAGAATCAGGCGATGAACCGTCGTGTCGAGAAAAGTTGTGTCTGGTCGACTCCAACGGTGACGAGTCCCGTCGAGGAATGTCGGGCGGAGACCACCGGAGTGTTTTCAAGTTGAAAGTCGAGATGAGCTGAGTAGCGTCGAACAACGATCAGTCGAGTGGAGCCGGGTCGAGGCGGGTCAAGTCGAGTAGATTCAGGCGATGAAGCGTCGTGTCGAGAAAAGTTGTGTCTGGTCGACTCCAATGGGGACGAGTCCCGTCGAGGAATGTCGGGCGGAGTCGACCGGAGTTTTTTCAAGTTGAAAGTCGAAATGAGCTGAGTAGCGTCGAACGACGATGAGTCGAGTCGAGCCGGGTCGAGTCGAGCCGAATCAGGCGATGAAGCGTCGAGTCGAGAAAAGTTGTGTCTGGTCGACTCCAATGGTGACGAGTCCCGTCGAGGAATGTCGGAGGAGTCGATCAGAGTGTTGTCAAGTTGAATGTCGAGATGAGCTGAATAGCGTCGAACGGCAATGAGTCGAGTGGAGCTGGGTCGAGGCTGGTCGAGTCGAGCAGAATCAGGCAATGAACTGTCGTGTCGAGAAAAGTTGTGTCTGGTCGACTCCAACGGTGACGAGTCCCGTCGAGGAATGTCGGGCGGTGTCGACCGGAGTGTTGTCAAGTTGAAAGTCGAGATGAGCTGAGTAGCGTCGAACGGCGATGAGTCGAGTGGAGTCGGGTCGAGGCGGGTCGAGTCGAGCAAAATCAGGCGATGAAGCGTCGTGTCGAGAAAAGTTGTGTCTGGTCGACTCCAATGGTGACGAGTCCCGTCGGGGAATGTCAGGCGGAGTCGACCGGAGTGTTGTCAAGTTGAAAGTCGAGATGAGCTGAGTAGCGTCGAACGGCGATGAGTCGAGTGGAGCCGGAACGAGGCTGGTCGAGTCGAGCAGAATCAGGCGATGAAGCGTCGTGTCGAGAAAAGTTGTGTCTGGTCGACTCCAATGGTGACGAGTCCCGTCGTGGAATGTCGGGCGGAGACGACCGGAGTGTTTTCATGTTGAAAGTCGAGATGAGCTGAGTAGCATCGAACAACGATCAGTCGAGTGGAGCCGGGTCGAGGCGGGTCAAGTCGTGTAGATTCAGGCGATGAAGCGTCGTGTCGAGAAAAGTTGTGTCTGGTCGACTCCAATGGTGACGAGTCCCGTCGAGGAATGTCGGGCGGAGTCGATCAGAGTGTTGTCAAGTTGAATGTCGAGATGAGCTGAATAGCGTCGAACGGCGATGAGTCGAGTGGAGCTGGGTCGAGGCTGGTCGAGTCGAGCAGAATCAGGCAATGAACTGTCGTGTCGAGAAAAGTTGTGTCTGGTCGACTCCAACGGTGACGAGTCCCGTCGAGGAATGTCGGGCAGAGTCGACCGGAGTGTTGTCAAGTTGAAAGTCGAGATGAGCTGAGTAGCGTCGAACGGCGATGAGTCGAGTCGAGCCGGGTCGAGGCGGGTGGAGTCGAGCAGAATCAGGCGATGAAGCGTCGTGTCGAGAAAAGGTTTATCTGGTCGACTCCAATGGTGACGAGTCCCGTCGAGGAATGTCGGGCGGAGTCGACCGTAGTGTTGTCAAGTTGAAAGTGGAGCTGAGCTGAGTAGCGTCGAACGGCGATGAGTCAAGTGGAGTCGAGTCGAGGCGGGTCGAGTCGAGCAGAATCAGGCGATGAAGCGTCGTGTCGGGAAAAGTTGTGTCTGGTCGACTCCAATGGTAACGAGTCCCGTCGAGGAAAGTCGGGCGGAGTCGACCGGAGTGTTTTCAAGTTGAAAGTCGAGATGAGCTGAGTAGCGTCGAACAACGATCAGTCGAGTGGAGCCAGGTCGAGGCGGGTCAAGTCGTTTAGATTCAGGCGATGAAGCGTCGTGTCGAGAAAAGTTGTGTCTGGTCGACTCCAATGGTGACGAGTCCCGTCGAGGAATGTCGGGCGGAGTCGACCGGAGTGTTTTCAAGTTGAAAGTCGAAATGAGCTGAGTAGCGTCGAACGGCGATGAGTCGAGTCGAGCCGGGTCGAGTCGAGCAGAATCAGGGGATGAAGTGTCAGGTCGAGAAAAGTTGTGTCTGGTCGACTCCAATGGTGACGAGTCACGTCGAGGAATGTCGGGCGGAGTCGACCAGAGTGTTGTCAAGTTGATTGTCGAGATGAGCTGAGTAGCGTCGAACGGCGATGAGTCGAGTGGAGCCGGGTCGAGGCTGGTCGAGTCGAGCAGAATCAGGCGATGAACCGTCGTGTCGAGAAAAGTAGTGTCTGGTCGACTCCAACGGTGACGAGTCCCGTCGAGGAATGTCGGGCGGAGACCACCGGAGTGTTTTCAAGTTGAAAGTCGACATGAGCTGAGTAGCGTCGAACAACGATCAGTCGAGTGGAGCCGGGTCGAGGCGGGTCAAGTCGAGTAGATTCAGGCGATGAAGCGTCGTGTCGAGAAAAGTTGTGTCTGGTCGACTCCAATGGGGACGAGTCCCGTCGAGGAATGTCGGGCGGAGTCGACCGGAGTTTTTTCAAGTTGAAAGTCGAAATGAGCTGAGTAGCGTCGAACGACGATGAGTCGAGTCGAGCTGGGTCGAGTCGAGCCGAATCAGGCGATGAAGCGTCGAGTCGAGAAAAGTTGTGTCTGGTCGACTCCAATGGTGACGAGTCCCGTCGAGGAATGTCGGAGGAGTCGATCAGAGTGTTGTCAAGTTGAATGTCGAGATGAGCTGAATAGCGTCGAACGGCGATGAGTCGAGTGGAGCTGGGTCGAGGCTGGTCGAGTCGAGCAGAATCAGGCAATGAACTGTCGTGTCGAGAAAAGTTGTGTCTGGTCGACTCCAACGGTGACGAGTCCCGTCGAGGAATGTCGGGCGGTGTCGACCGGAGTGTTGTCAAGTTGAAAGTCGAGATGAGCTGAGTAGCGTCGAACGGCGATGAGTCGAGTGGAGCCGGGTCGAGGCGGGTCGAGTCGAGCAAAATCAGGCGATGAAGCGTCGTGTCGAGAAAAGTTGTGTCTGGTCAACTCCAATGGTGACGAGTCCCGTCGGGGAATGTCAGGCGGAGTCGACCGGAGTGTTGTCAAGTTGAAAGTCGAGATGAGCTGAGTAGCGTCGAACGGCGATGAGTCGAGTGGAGCCGGAACGAGGCTGGTCGAGTCGGGATGAATCAGGCGATGAAGCGTCGTGTCGAGAAAAGTTGTGTCTGGTCGACTCCAATGGTGATGAGTCCCGTCGAGGAATGTCGGGCGGAGACGACCGGAGTGTTTTCAAGTTGAAAGTCGAGATGAGCTGAGTAGCGTCGAACAACGATCAGTCGAGTGGAGCCGGGTCGAGGCGGGTCGAGTCGAGTAGATTCAGGCGATGAAGCGTCGTGTCGAGAAAAGTTGTGTCTGGTCGACTCCAATGGTAACGAGTCCCGTCGAGCAATGTCGGGCGGAGTCGACCGGAGTGTTTTCAAGTTGAAAGTCGAGATGAGCAGAGTAGCGTCGAACGGCGATGAGTCGAGTCGAGCCGGGTCGAGGCTGGTCGAGTCGAGCAGAATCAGGCGATGAAGCGTCGTGTCGAGAAAAGTTCTGTCTGGTCGACTCCAATGGTGACGAGTCCCGCCGAGGATTGTCGGGCGGAGTCGACCGGAGTGGATTCAAGTTGAAAGTCGAGATGAGCTGAGTAGCGTCGAACGACGATCAGTCGAGTCGAGGCGGGTCTAGGCGGGTCGAGTCGAGCAGAATCAGGCGATGAAGCGTCGTGCGAGAAAAGTTGTGTCTGGTCGACTCCAACGGTGACGAGTCCCGTCGAGGAATGTCGGGCAGAGTCGACCGGAGTTTTTTCATGTTGAAAGTCGAAATGAGCTGAGTAGCGTCGAACGACGATGAGTCGAGTCGAGCCGGGTCGAGTCGAGCCGAATCAGGCGATGAAGCGTCGAGTCGAGAAAAGTTGTGTCTGGTCGACTCCAATGGTGACGAGTCCCGTCGAGGAATGTCGGAGGAGTCGATCAGAGTGTTGTCAAGTTGAATGTCGAGATGAGCTGAATAGCGTCGAACGGCGATGAGTCGAGTGGAGCTGGGTCGAGGCTGGTCGAGTCGAGCAGAATCAGGCAATGAACTGTCGTGTCGAGAAAAGTTGTGTCTGGTCGACTCCAACGGTGACGAGTCCCGTCGAGGAATGTCGGGCAGAGTCGACCGGAGTGTTGTCAAGTTGAAAGTCGAGATGAGCTGAGTAGCGTCGAACGGCGATGAGTCGAGTCGAGCCGGGTCGAGGCGGGGGGAGTCGAGCAGAATCAGGCGATGAAGCGTCGTGTCGAGAAAAGTTGTATCTGGTCGACTCCAATGGTGACGAGTCCCGTCGAGGAATGTCGGGCGGAGTCGACCGTAGTGTTGTCAAGTTGAAAGTCGAGCTGAGCTGAGTAGTGTCGAACGGCGATGAGTCAAGTGGAGTCGAGTCGAGGCAGGTCGAGTCGAGCAGAATCAGGCGATGAAGCGTCGTGTCGGGAAAAGTTGTGTGTGGTCGACTCCAATGGTAACGAGTCCCGTCGAGGAATGTCGGGCGGAGTCGACCGGAGTGTTTTCAAGTTGAAAGTCGAGATGAGCAGAGGAGCGTTGAACGGCGATGAGTCGAGTCGAGCCGGGTCGAGGCTGGTCGAGTCGAGAAGAATCAGGCGATGAAGCGTCGTGTCGAGAAAAGTTCTGTCTGGTCGACTCCAATGGTGACGAGTCCCGCCGAGGATTGTCGGGCGGAGTCAACAGGAGTGTTGTCAAGTTGAAAGTCGAGATGTGCTGAGTAGCGTCGAACGGCGATGAGTCGAGTGGAGCCGGAACGAGGCTGGTCGAGTCGAGCAGAATCAGGCGATGAAGCGTCGTGTCGAGAAAAGTTGTGTCTGGTCGACTCCAATGGTGATGAGTCCCGTCGAGGAATGTCGGGCGGAGACGACCGGAGTGTTTTCAAGTTGAAAGTCGAGATGAGCTGAGTAGCGTCGAACAACGATCAGTCGAGTGGAGCCGGGTCGAGGCGGGTCGAGTCGAGTAGATTCAGGCGATGAAGCGTCGTGTCGAGAAAAGTTGTGTCTGGTCGACTCCAATGGTAACGAGTCCCGTCGAGCAATGTCGGGCGGAGTCGACCGGAGTGTTTTCAAGTTGAAAGTCGAGATGAGCAGAGTAGCGTCGAACGACGATGAGTCGAGTCGAGCCGGGTCGAGGCTGGTCGAGTCGAGCAGAATCAGGCGATGAAGCGTCGTGTCGAGAAAAGTTCTGTCTGGTCGACTCCAATGGTGACGAGTCCCGCCGAGGATTGTCGGGCGGAGTCGACCGGAGTGTTGTCAAGTTGAAAGTCGAGATGAGCTGAGTAGCGTCGAACGGCGATGAGTCGAGTGGAGCCGGAACGAGGCTGGTCGAGTCGGGATGAATCAGGCGATGAAGCGTCGTGTCAAGAAAAGTTGTGTCTGGTCGACTCCAATGGTGATGAGTCCCGTCGAGGAATGTCGGGCGGAGACGACCGGAGTGTTTTCAAGTTGAAAGTCGAGATGAGCTGAGTAGCGTCGAACAACGATCAGTCGAGTGGAGCCGGGTCGAGGCGGGTCGAGTCGAGTAGATTCAGGCGATGAAGCGTCGTGTCGAGAAAAGTTGTGTCTGGTCGACTCCAATGGTAACGAGTCCCGTCGAGCAATGTCGGGCGGAGTCGACCGGAGTGTTTTCAAGTTGAAAGTCGAGATGAGCAGAGTAGCGTCGAACGGCGATGAGTCGAGTCGAGCCGGGTCGAGGCTGGTCGAGTCGAGCAGAATCAGGCGATGAAGCGTCGTGTCGAGAAAAGTTCTGTCTGGTCGACTCCAATGGTGACGAGTCCCGCCGAGGATTGTCGGGCGGAGTCGACCGGAGTGGATTCAAGTTGAAAGTCGAGATGAGCTGAGTAGCGTCGAACGACGATCAGTCGAGTCGAGGCGGGTCTAGGCGGGTCGAGTCGAGCAGAATCAGGCGATGAAGCGTCGTGCGAGAAAAGTTGTGTCTGGTCGACTCCAACGGTGACGAGTCCCGTCGAGGAATGTCGGGCAGAGTCGACCGGAGTTTTTTCATGTTGAAAGTCGAAATGAGCTGAGTAGCGTCGAACGACGATGAGTCGAGTCGAGCCGGGTCGAGTCGAGCCGAATCAGGCGATGAAGCGTCGAGTCGAGAAAAGTTGTGTCTGGTCGACTCCAATGGTGACGAGTCCCGTCGAGGAATGTCGGAGGAGTCGATCAGAGTGTTGTCAAGTTGAATGTCGAGATGAGCTGAATAGCGTCGAACGGCGATGAGTCGAGTGGAGCTGGGTCGAGGCTGGTCGAGTCGAGCAGAATCAGGCAATGAACTGTCGTGTCGAGAAAAGTTGTGTCTGGTCGACTCCAACGGTGACGAGTCCCGTCGAGGAATGTCGGGCAGAGTCGACCGGAGTGTTGTCAAGTTGAAAGTCGAGATGAGCTGAGTAGCGTCGAACGGCGATGAGTCGAGTCGAGCCGGGTCGAGGCGGGGGGAGTCGAGCAGAATCAGGCGATGAAGCGTCGTGTCGAGAAAAGTTGTATCTGGTCGACTCCAATGGTGACGAGTCCCGTCGAGGAATGTCGGGCGGAGTCGACCGTAGTGTTGTCAAGTTGAAATTCGAGCTGAGCTGAGTAGTGTCGAACGGCGATGAGTCAAGTGGAGTCGAGTCGAGGCAGGTCGAGTCGAGCAGAATCAGGCGATGAAGCGTCGTGTCGGGAAAAGTTGTGTGTGGTCGACTCCAATGGTAACGAGTCCCGTCGAGGAATGTCGGGCGGAGTCGACCGGAGTGTTTTCAAGTTGAAAGTCGAGATGAGCAGAGGAGCGTTGAACGGCGATGAGTCGAGTCGAGCCGGGTCGAGGCTGGTCGAGTCGAGAAGAATCAGGCGATGAAGCGTCGTGTCGAGAAAAGTTCTGTCTGGTCGACTCCAATGGTGACGAGTCCCGCCGAGGATTGTCGGGCGGAGTCAACAGGAGTGTTGTCAAGTTGAAAGTCGAGATGTGCTGAGTAGCGTCGAACGGCGATGAGTCGAGTGGAGCCGGAACGAGGCTGGTCGAGTCGAGCAGAATCAGGCGATGAAGCGTCGTGTCGAGAAAAGTTGTGTCTGGTCGACTCCAATGGTGATGAGTCCCGTCGAGGAATGTCGGGCGGAGACGACCGGAGTGTTTTCAAGTTGAAAGTCGAGATGAGCTGAGTAGCGTCGAACAACGATCAGTCGAGTGGAGCCGGGTCGAGGCGGGTCGAGTCGAGTAGATTCAGGCGATGAAGCGTCGTGTCGAGAAAAGTTGTGTCTGGTCGACTCCAATGGTAACGAGTCCCGTCGAGCAATGTCGGGCGGAGTCGACCGGAGTGTTTTCAAGTTGAAAGTCGAGATGAGCAGAGTAGCGTCGAACGACGATGAGTCGAGTCGAGCCGGGTCGAGGCTGGTCGAGTCGAGCAGAATCAGGCGATGAAGCGTCGTGTCGAGAAAAGTTCTGTCTGGTCGACTCCAATGGTGACGAGTCCCGCCGAGGATTGTCGGGCGGAGTCGACCGGAGTGTTGTCAAGTTGAAAGTCGAGATGAGCTGAGTAGCGTCGAACGACGATCAGTCGAGTCGAGCCGGGTCGAGGCGGGTCGAGTCGAGCAGAATCAGGCGATGAAGCGTCGTGCGAGAAAAGTTGTGTCTGGTCGACTCCAACGGTGACGAGTCCCGTCGAGGAATGTTGGGCGTAGACGACCGGAGTGTTTTCAGGTTGAAAGTCGAGATGAGCTGAGTAGCGTCGAACGACGATGAGTCGAGTCGAGCCGGGTCGAGGCGGGTCGAGTCGAGCAGAATCAGGCGATGAAGCGTCGTGTCGAGAAAAGTTGTGTCTGGTCGACTCCAATGGTGACGAGTCCCGTCGAGGAATGTCGGGCAGAGTCGACCGGAGTGTTGTCAAGTTGAAAGTCGAGATGAGCTGAGTAGCGTCGAACGACGATGAGTCGAGTCGAGGCGGGTCGAGGCGGGTCGAGTCGAGCAGAATCAGGCGATGAAGCGTCGTGTCGAGAAAAGTTGTGTCTGGTCGACTCCATTGGGGACGAGTCCCGTCGAGGAATGTCGGGCGGTGTCGACCGGAGTGTTGTCAAGTTGAAAGTCGAGATGAGCTGAGTAGCGTCGAACGGCGATGAGTCGAGTGGAGTCGGGTCGAGGCGGGTCGAGTCGAGCAAAATCAGGCGATGAAGCGTCGTGTCGAGAAAAGTTGTGTCTCGTCGACTCCAATGGTGACGAGTCCCGTCGGGGAAGGTCAGGCGGAGTCGACCGGAGTGTTGTCAAGTTGAAAGTCGAGATGAGCTGAGTAGCGTCGAACGGCGATGAGGCGAGTGGAGCCGGAACGAGGCTGGTCGAGTCGAGCAGAATCAGGCGATGAAGCGTCGTGTCGAGAAAAGTTGTGTCTGGTCGACTCCAATGGTGACGAGTCCCGTCGTGGAATGTCGGGCGGAGACGACCGGAGTGTTTTCATGTTGAAAGTCGAGAGGAGCTGAGTAGCGTCGAACAACGATCAGTCGAGTGGAGCCGGGTCGAGGCGGGTCAAGTCGTGTAGATTCAGGCGATGAAGCGTCGTGTCGAGAAAAGTTGTGTCTGGTCGACTCCAATGGTGACGAGTCCCGTCGAGGAATGTCGGGCGGAGTCGACCGGAGTGTTTTCAAGTTGAAAGTCGAAATGAGCTCAGTAGCGTCGAACGGCGATGAGTCGAGTCGAGCCGGGTCGAGTCGAGCAGAATAAGGGGATGAAGCGTCGGGTCGAGAAAAGTTGTGTCTGGTCGACTCCAATGGTGACGAGTCACGTCGAGGAATGTCGGGCGGAGTCGACCGTAGTGTTGTCAAGTTGAAAGTCGAGATGAGCTGAGTAGCGTCGAACGGCGATGAGTTGAGTGGAGTCGAGTCGAGGCGGGTCGAGTCGAGCAGAATCAGGCGATGAAGCGTCGTGTCGAGAAAAGTTGTGTCTGGTCGACTCCAACGGTGACGAGTCCCGCCGAGGAATGTCGGGCGGAGTCGACCGGAGTGTTTTCAAGTTGAAAGTCGAGATGAGCAGAGTAGCGTCGAACGGCGATGAGTCGAGTCGAGCCGGGTCGAGGCTGGTCGAGTCGAGCAGAATCAGGCGATGAAGCGTCGTGTCGAGAAAAGTTCTGTCTGGTCGACTCCAATGGTGACGAGTCCCGCCGGGGATTGTCGGGCGGAGTCAACCGGAGTGTTGTCAAGTTGAAAGTCGAGATGAGCTGAGTAGCGTCGAACGGCGATGAGTCGAGTGGAGCCGGAACGAGGCTGGTCGAGTCGAGCAGAATCAGGCAATGAAGCGTCGTGTCGAGAAAAGTTGTGTCTGGTCGACTCCAATGGTGACGAGTCCCGTCGAGGAATGTCGGGCAGAGACGACCGGAGTGTTTTCAAGTTGAAAGTCGAGATGAGCTGAGTAACGTCGAACAACGATCAGTCGAGTGGAGCCGGGTCGAGGCGGGTCGGGTCGAGAAGATTCAGGCGATGAAGCGTCGTGTCGAGAAAAGTTGTGTCTGGTCGACTCCAATGGTGACGAGTCCCGTCGAGGAATGTCGGGCGGAGTCGACCGGAGTGTTTTCAAGTTGAAAGTCGAGATGAGCAGAGTAGCGTTGAACGGCAATGAGTCGAGTCGAGCCGGGTCGAGGCTGGTCGAGTCGAGCAAAATCAGGCGATGAAGCGTCGTGTCGAGAAAAGTTCTGTCTGGTCGACTCCAATGGTGACGACTCCCGCCGAGGATTGTCGGGCGGAGTCGACCGGAGTGTTGTCAAGTTGAAAGTCGAGATGAGCTGAGTAGCGTCGAACGGCGATGAGTCGAGTGGAGCCGGAACGAGGCTGGCCGAGTCGAGCAGAATCAGGCGATGAAGCGTCGTGTCGGGAAAAGTTGTGTGTGGTCGACTCCAATGGTAACGAGTCCCGTCGAGGAATGTCGGGCGGAGTCGACCGGAGTGTTTTCAAGTTGAAAGTCGAGATGAGCAGAGGAGCGTTGAACGGCGATGAGTCGAGTCGAGCCGGGTCGAGGCTGGTCGAGTCGAGAAGAATCAGGCGATGAAGCGTCGTGTCGAGAAAAGTTCTGTCTGGTCGACTCCAATGGTGACGAGTCCCGTCGTGGAATGTCGGGCGGAGACGACCGGAGTGTTTTCAAGTTGAAAGTCGAGATGAGCTGAGTAGCGTCGAACAACGATCAGTCGAGTGGAGCCGGGTCGAGGCGGGTCGAGTCGAGTAGATTCAGGCGATGAAGCGTCGTGTCGAGAAAAGTTGTGTCTGGTCGACTCCAATGGTAACGAGTCCCGTCGAGCAATGTCGGGCGGAGTCGACCGGAGTGTTTTCAAGTTGAAAGTCGAGATGAGCAGAGTAGCGTCGAACGACGATGAGTCGAGTCGAGCCGGGTCGAGGCTGGTCGAGTCGAGCAGAATCAGGCGATGAAGCGTCGTGTCGAGAAAAGTTGTGTCTGGTCGACTCCAATGGTGACGAGTCCCGTCGAGGAATGTCGGGCGGAGTCGACCGGAGTGTTTTCAAGTTGAAAGTCGAGATGAGCAGAGTAGCGTTGAACGGCAATGAGTCGAGTCGAGCCGGGTCGAGGCTGGTCGAGTCGAGCAAAATCAGGCGATGAAGCGTCGTGTCGAGAAAAGTTCTGTCTGGTCGACTCCAATGGTGACGACTCCCGCCGAGGATTGTCGGGCGGAGTCGACCGGAGTGTTGTCAAGTTGAAAGTCGAGATGAGCTGAGTAGCGTCGAACGGCGATGAGTCGAGTGGAGCCGGAACGAGGCTGGCCGAGTCGAGCAGAATCAGGCGATGAAGCGTCGTGTCGGGAAAAGTTGTGTGTGGTCGACTCCAATGGTAACGAGTCCCGTCGAGGAATGTCGGGCGGAGTCGACCGGAGTGTTTTCAAGTTGAAAGTCGAGATGAGCAGAGGAGCGTTGAACGGCGATGAGTCGAGTCGAGCCGGGTCGAGGCTGGTCGAGTCGAGAAGAATCAGGCGATGAAGCGTCGTGTCGAGAAAAGTTCTGTCTGGTCGACTCCAATGGTGACGAGTCCCGTCGTGGAATGTCGGGCGGAGACGACCGGAGTGTTTTCAAGTTGAAAGTCGAGATGAGCTGAGTAGCGTCGAACAACGATCAGTCGAGTGGAGCCGGGTCGAGGCGGGTCGAGTCGAGTAGATTCAGGCGATGAAGCGTCGTGTCGAGAAAAGTTGTGTCTGGTCGACTCCAATGGTAACGAGTCCCGTCGAGCAATGTCGGGCGGAGTCGACCGGAGTGTTTTCAAGTTGAAAGTCGAGATGAGCAGAGTAGCGTCGAACGACGATGAGTCGAGTCGAGCCGGGTCGAGGCTGGTCGAGTCGAGCAGAATCAGGCGATGAAGCGTCGTGTCGAGAAAAGTTCTGTCTGGTCGACTCCAATGGTGACGAGTCCCGCCGAGGATTGTCGGGCGGAGTCGACCGGAGTGTTGTCAAGTTGAAAGTCGAGATGAGCTGAGTAGCGTCGAACGACGATCAGTCGAGTCGAGCCGGGTCGAGGCGGGTCGAGTCGAGCAGAATCAGGCGATGAAGCGTCGTGCGAGAAAAGTTGTGTCTGGTCGACTCCAATGGTGACGAGTCCCGTCGAGGAATGTCGGGCAGAGTCGACCGGAGTGTTGTCAAGTTGAAAGTCGAGATGAGCTGAGTAGCGTCGAACGACGATGAGTCGAGTCGAGGCGGGTCGAGGCGGGTCCAGTCGAGCAGAATCAGGCGATGAAGCGTCGTGTCGAGAAAAGTTGTGTCTGGTCGACTCCATTGGGGACGAGTCCCGTCGAGGAATGTCGGGCGGTGTCGACCGGAGTGTTGTCAAGTTGAAAGTCGAGATGAGCTGAGTAGCGTCGAACGGCGATGAGTCGAGTGGAGTCGGGTCGAGGCGGGTCGAGTCGAGCAAAATCAGGCGATGAAGCGTCGTGTCGAGAAAAGTTGTGTCTGGTCGACTCCAATGGTGACGAGTCCCGTCGGGGAAGGTCAGGCGGAGTCGACCGGAGTGTTGTCAAGTTGAAAGTCGAGATGAGCTGAGTAGCGTCGAACGGCGATGAGTCGAGTCGAGCCGGGTCGAGTCGAGCAGAATAAGGGGATGAAGCGTCGGGTCGAGAAAAGTTGTGTCTGGTCGACTCCAATGGTGACGAGTCACGTCGAGGAATGTCGGGCGGAGTCGACCAGAGTGTTGTCAAGTTGATTGTCGAGATGAGCTGAGTAGCGTCGAACGGCGATGAGTCGAGTGGAGCCGGGTCGAGGCTGGTCGAGTCGAGCAGAATCACCCGATGAACCGTCGTGTCGAGAAAAGTTGTGTCTGGTCGACTCCAACGGTGACGAGTCCCGTCGTGGAATGTCGGGCAGAGTCGACCGGAGTGTTTTCAAGTTGAAAGTCGAGATGAGCAGAGTAGCGTTGAACGGCAATGAGTCGAGTCGAGCCGGGTCGAGGCTGGTCGAGTCGAGCAGAATCAGGCGATGAAGCGTCGTGTCGAGAAAAGTTCTGTCTGGTCGACTCCAATGGTGACGACTCCCGCCGAGGATTGTCGGGCGGAGTCGACCGGAGTGTTGTCAAGTTGAAAGTCGAGATGAGCTGAGTAGCGTCGAACGGCGATGAGTCGAGTGGAGCCGGAACGAGGCTGGCCGAGTCGAGCAGAATCAGGCGATGAAGCGTCGTGTCGAGAAAAGTTGTGTCTGGTCGACTCCAACGGTGACGAGTCCCGTCGAGGAATGTCGGGCAGAGTCGACCGGAGTGTTGTCAAGTTGAAAGTCGGGATGAGCTCAGTAGCGTCGAACGGCGATGAGTCGAGTGGAGTCGGGTCGAGGCGGGTCTAGTCGAGCAGAATCAGGCGATGAAGCGTCGTGTCGAGAGAAGTTGTGTCTGGTCGACTCCAATGGTAACGAGTCCCGTCGAGGAATGTCGGGCGGTGTCGACCGGAGTGTTGTCAAGTTGAAAGTCGAGATGAGCTGAGTAGCGTCGAACGGCGATGAGTCGAGTGGAGTCGGGTCGAGGCGGGTCTAGTCGAGCAGAATCAGGCGATGAAGCGTCGTGTCAAGAGAAGTTGTGTCTGGTCGACTCCAATGGTAACGAGTCCCGTCGAGGAATGTCGGGCGGAGTCGACCGGAGTGTTTTCAAGTTGAAAGTCGAGATGAGCAGTGTAGCGTCGAACGGCGATGAGTCGAGTCAGGCCGGGTCGAGGCTGGTCGAGTCGAGCAGAATTAGGCGATGAAGCGTCGTGTCGAGAAAAGTTCTGTCTGGTCGACTCCAATGGTGACGAGTCCCGCCGAGGATTGTCGGGCGGAGTCGACCGGAGTGTTGTCAAGTTGAAAGTCGAGATGAGCTAAGTAGCGTCGAACGGGGATGAGTCGAGTGGAGCCGGAACGAGGCTGGTCGAGTCGAGCAGAATCAGGCGATGAAGCGTCGTGTCGAGAAAAGTTGTGTCTGGTCGACTCCAACGGTGACGAGTCCCGTCGAGGAATGTCGGGCAGAGTCGACCGGAGTGTTGTCAAGTTGAAAGTCGAGATGAGCTGAGTAGCGTCGAACGGCAATGAGTCGAGTGGAGTCGGGTCGAGGCGGGTCTAGTCGAGCAGAATCAGGCGATGAAGCGTCGTGTCGAGAGAAGTTGTGTCTGGTCGACTCCAATGGTAACGAGTCCCGTCGAGGAATGTCGGGCGGTGTCGACCGGAGTGTTGTCAAGTTGAAAGTCGAGATGAGCTGAGTAGCGTCAAACGGCGATGAGTCGAGTGGAGTCGGGTCGAGGCGGGTCTAGTCGAGCAGAATCAGGCGATGAAGCGTCGTGTCGAGAGAAGTTGTGTCTGGTCGACTCCAATGGTAACGAGTCCCGTCGAGGAATGTCGGGCGGAGTCGACCGGAGTGTTTTCAAGTTGAAAGTCGAGATGAGCAGAGTAGCGTCGAACGGCGATGAGTCGAGTCAGGCCGGGTCGAGGCTGGTCGAGTCGAGCAGAATTAGGCGATGAAGCGTCGTGTCGAGAAAAGTTCTGTCTGGTCGACTCCAATGGTGACGAGTCCCGCCGAGGATTGTCGGGCGGAGTCGACCGGAGTGTTGTCAAGTTGAAAGTCGAGATGAGCTAAGTAGCGTCGAACGGGGATGAGTCGAGTGGAGCCGGAACGAGGCTGGTCGAGTCGAGCAGAATCAGGCGATGAAGCGTCGTGTCGAGAAAAGTTGTGTCTGGTCGACTCCAACGGTGACGAGTCCCGTCGAGGAATGTCGGGCAGAGTCGACCGGAGTGTTGTCAAGTTGCAAGTCGAGATGAGCTGAGTAGCGTCGAACGACGATGAGTCGAGTCGAGCCGGGTCGAGGCGGGTTGATTCGAGCAGAATCAGGCGATGAAGCGTCGTGTCGAGAAAAGTTGTGTCTGGTCGACTCCAATGGGGACGAGTCCCGTCGAGGAATGTCGGGCGGTGTCGACCGGAGTGTTGTCAAGTTGAAAGTCGAGATGAGCTGAGTAGCGTCGAACGGCGATGAGTCGAGTGGAGTCGGGTCGAGGCGGGTCTAGTCGAGCAGAATCAGGCGATGAAGCGTCGTGTCGAGAAAAGTTGTGTCTGGTCGACTCCAATGGGGACGAGTCCCGTCGAGGAATGTTGGGCGGAGTCGACCGGAGTGTTTTCAAGTTGAAAGTCGAGATGAGCAGAGTAGCGTCGAACGGCGATGAGTCGAGTGGAGCCGGAACGAGGCTGGTCGAGTCGAGCAGAATCAGGCGATGAAGCGTCGTGTCGAGAAAAGTTGTGTCTGGTCGACTCCAACGGTGACGAGTCCCGTCGAGGACTGTCGGGCAGAGTCGACCGGAGTGTTGTCAAGTTGAAAGTCGAGATGAGCTGAGTAGCGTCGAACGACGATGAGTCGAGTGGAGCCGGGTCGAGGCGGGTCGAGTCGAGCAGAATCAGGCGATGAAGCGTCGTGTCGAGAAAAGTTGTGTCTGGTCGACTCCAATGGGGACGAGTCCCGTCGAGGAATGTCGGGCGGTGTCGACCGGAGTGTTGTCAAGTTGAAAGTCGAGATGAGCTGAGTAGCGTCGAACGGCGATGAGTCGAGTGGAGTCGGGTCGAGGCGGGTCTAGTCGAGCAGAATCAGGCGATGAAGCGTCGTGTCGAGAAAAGTTGTGTCTGGTCGACTCCAATGGGGACGAGTCCGGTCGAGGAATGTCGGGCGGAGTCGACCGGAGTGTTTTCAAGTTGAAAGTCGAGATGAGCAGAGTAGCGTCGAACGGCGATGAGTCGAGTGGAGCCGGAACGAGGCTGGTCGAGTCGAGCAGAATCAGGCGATGAAGCGTCGTGTCGAGAAAAGTTGTGTCTAGTCGACTCCAACGGTGACGAGTCCCGTCGAGGACTGTCGGGCAGAGTCGACCGGAGTGTTGTCAAGTTGAAAGTCGAGATGAGCTGAGTAGCGTCGAACGACGATGAGTCGAGTGGAGCCGGGTCGAGGCGGGTCGAGTCGAGCAGAATCAGGCGATGAAGCGTCGTGTCGAGAAAAGTTGTGTCTGGTCGACTCCAATGGGGACGAGTCCCGTCGAGGAATGTCGGGCGGTGTCGACCGGAGTGTTGTCAAGTTGAAAGTCGAGATGAGCTGAGTAGCGTCGAACGGCGATGAGTCGAGTGGAGTCGGGTCGAGGCGGGTCTAGTCGAGCAGAATCAGGCGATGAAGCGTCGTGTCGAGAAAAGTTGTGTCTGGTCGACTCCAATGGTAACGAGTCCCGTCGAGGAATGTCAGGCGGAGTCGACCGGAGTGTTTTCAAGTTGAAAGTCGAGATGAGCAGAGTAGCGTCGAACGGCGATGAGTCGAGTGGAGTCGGAACGAGGCTGGTCGAGTCGAGCAGAATCAGGCGATGAAATGTCGTGTCGAGAAAAGTTGTGTCTGGCCGACACCAATGGTGACGAGTCCCGTCGTGGAATGTCGGGCGGAGACGACCGGTGTGTTTTCAAGTTGAAAGTCGAGATGAGCTGAGTAGCGTCGAACAACGATCAGTCGAGTGGAGTCGGGTCGAGGCGGGTCAAGTCGAGTAGATTCAGGCGATGAAGCGTTGTGTCGAGAAAAGTTGTGTCTGGTCGACTCAAATGGGGACGAGTCCCGTCGACGAATGTCGGGCGGAGTCGACCGGAGTGTTTTCATGTTGAAAGTCGAAATGAGCTGAGTAGCGTCGAACGGCGATGAGTCAAGTGGAGCCGGGTCGAGGCTGGTCGAGCCGAGCAGAATCAGGCAATGAACCGTCGTGTCGAGAAAAGTTGTGTCTGGTCGACTCCAACGGTGACGAGTCCCGTCGAGGAATGTCGGGCAGAGTCGACTGGAGTTTTGTCAAGTTGAAAGTCGAGATGAGCTGAGTAGCGTCGAACCGCAATGAGTCGAGTCGAGGCGGGTCGAGTCGAGCAGAATCAGGCGATGAAGCGTCGTGTCGAGAAAAGTTGTGTCTGGTCGACTCCAATGGGGACGAGTCCCGTCGACGAATGTCGAGCGGAGTCGACCGGAGTGTTTTCATGTTGAAAGTCGAAATGAGCTGAGTAGCGTCGAACGGCGATGAGTCGAGTGGAGCCGGGTCGAGGCTGGTCGAGCCGAGCAGAATCAGGCGATGAACCGTCGTGTCGAGAAAAGTTGTGTCTGGTCGACTCCAACGGTGACGAGTCCCGTCGAGGACTGTCGGGCAGAGTCGACCGGAGTGTTGTCAAGTTGAAAGTCGAGATGAGCTGAGTAGCGTCGAACGACGATGAGTCGAGTGGAGCCGGGTCGAGGCGGGTCGAGTCGAGCAGAATCAGGCGATGAAGCGTCGTGTCGAGAAAAGTTGTGTCTGGTCGACTCCAATGGGGACGAGTCCCGTCGACGAATGTCGGGCGGAGTCGACCGGAGTGTTTTCATGTTGAAAGTCGAAATGAGCTAAGTAGCGTCGAACGGCGATGAGTCGAGTGGAGCCGGGTCGAGGCTGGTCGAGCCGAGCAGAATCAGGCGATGAACCGTCGTGTCGAGAAAAGTTGTGTCTGGTCGACTCCAACGGTGACGAGTCCCGTCGAGGACTGTCGGGCAGAGTCGACCGGAGTGTTGTCAAGTTGAAAGTCGAGATGAGCTGAGTAGCGTCGAACGACGATGAGTCGAGTGGAGCCGGGTCGAGGCGGGTCGAGTCGAGCAGAATCAGGCGATGAAGCGTCGTGTCGAGAAAAGTTGTGTCTGGTCGACTCCAATGGGGACGAGTCCCGTCGACGAATGTCGGGCGGAGTCGACCGGAGTGTTTTCATGTTGAAAGTCGAAATGAGCTGAGTAGCGTCGAACGGCGATGAGTCGAGTGGAGCCGGGTCGAGGCTGGTCGAGCCGAGCAGAATCAGGCAATGAACCGTCGTGTCGAGAAAAGTTGTGTCTGGTCGACTCCAACAGTGACGAGTCCCGTCGAGGAATGTCGGGCAGAGTCGACTGGAGTGTTGTCAAGTTGAAAGTCGAGATGAGCTGAGTAGCGTCGAACGACGATGAGTCGAGTGGAGCCGGGTCGAGCCGGGTCGAATCGAGCAGAATCAGGCGATGAAGCGTCGTGTCGAGAAAAGTTGTGTCTGGTCGACTCCAATGGGGACGAGTCCCGTCGAGGAATGTCGGGCGGTGTCGACCGAAGTGTTGTCAAGTTGAAAGTCGAGATGAGCTGAGTAGCGTCGAACGGCGTTGAGTCGAGTGGAGTCGGGTCGAGGCGGGTCTAGTCGAGCAGAATCAGGCGATGAAGCGTCGTGTCGAGAAAAGTTGTGTCTGGTCGACTCCAATGGGGACGAGTCCTGTCGAGGAATGTCCGGCGGGGTCGACCTGAGTGTTGTCAAGTTGAATGTCGAGATGAGCTGAGTAGCGTCGAACGGCGATGAGTCGAGTGGAGCCGGGTCGAGGCTGGTCGAGTCGAGCAGAATCAGGCGATGAAGCGTCGTGTCGAGAAAAGTTGTGTCTGGTCAACTCCAATGGTGACGAGTCCCGTCGAGGAATGTCGGGCGGAGTCGACCGGAGTGTTTTCAAGTTGAATGTCGAGATGAGCAGAGTAGCGTCGAACGGCGATGAGTCGAGTGGAGCCGGAACGAGGCTGGTCGAGTCGAGCAGAATCAGGCGATGAAGCGTCGTGTCGAGAAAAGTTGTGTCTAGTCGACTCCAACGGTGACGAGTCCCGTCGAGGACTGTCGGGCAGAGTCGACCGGAGTGTTGTCAAGTTGAAAGTCGAGATGAGCTGAGTAGCGTCGAACGACGATGAGTCGAGTGGAGCCGGGTCGAGGCGGGTCGAGTCGAGCAGAATCAGGCGATGAAGCGTCGTGTCGAGAAAAGTTGTGTCTGGTCGACTCCAATGGGGACGAGTCCCGTCGAGGAATGTCGGGCGGTGTCGACCGGAGTGTTGT
This sequence comes from Canavalia gladiata, assembly GCA_037954105.1. Classification (NCBI taxonomy): domain Eukaryota; kingdom Viridiplantae; phylum Streptophyta; class Magnoliopsida; order Fabales; family Fabaceae; genus Canavalia; species Canavalia gladiata. The sequence goes on along the minus strand of CM075661.1, from coordinate 26,098,389 downwards.
CAAGTTGAAAGTCGAGATGAGCTGAGTAGCGTCGAACGGCGATGAGTCGAGTGGAGTCGGGTCGAGGCGGGTCTAGTCGAGCAGAATCAGGCGATGAAGCGTCGTGTCGAGAAAAGTTGTGTCTGGTCGACTCCAATGGTAACGAGTCCCGTCGAGGAATGTCAGGCGGAGTCGACCGGAGTGTTTTCAAGTTGAAAGTCGAGATGAGCAGAGTAGCGTCGAACGACGATGAGTCGAGTGGAGTCGGAACGAGGCTGGTCGAGTCGAGCAGAATCAGGCGATGAAATGTCGTGTCGAGAAAAGTTGTGTCTGGCCGACACCAATGGTGACGAGTCCCGTCGTGGAATGTCGGGCGGAGACGACCGGTGTGTTTTCAAGTTGAAAGTCGAGATGAGCTGAGTAGCGTCGAACAACGATCAGTCGAGTGGAGTCGGGTCGAGGCGGGTCAAGTCGAGTAGATTCAGGCGATGAAGCGTTGTGTCGAGAAAAGTTGTGTCTGGTCGACTCCAATGGGGACGAGTCCCGTCGACGAATGTCGGGCGGAGTCGACCGGAGTGTTTTCATGTTGAAAGTCGAAATGAGCTGAGTAGCGTCGAACGGCGATGAGTCAAGTGGAGCCGGGTCGAGGCTGGTCGAGCCGAGCAGAATCAGGCAATGAACCGTCGTGTCGAGAAAAGTTGTGTCTGGTCGACTCCAACGGTGACGAGTCCCGTCGAGGAATGTCGGGCAGAGTCGACTGGAGTTTTGTCAAGTTGAAAGTCGAGATGAGCTGAGTAGCGTCGAACCGCAATGAGTCGAGTCGAGGCGGGTCGAGTCGAGCAGAATCAGGCGATGAAGCGTCGTGTCGAGAAAAGTTGTGTCTGGTCGACTCCAATGGGGACGAGTCCCGTTGACGAATGTCGGGCGGAGTCGACCGGAGTGTTTTCATGTTGAAAGTCGAAATGAGCTGAGTAGCGTCGAACGGCGATGAGTCGAGTGGAGCCGGGTCGAGGCTGGTCGAGCCGAGCAGAATCAGGCGATGAACCGTCGTCTCGAGAAAAGTTGTGTCTGGTCGACTCCAACGGTGACGAGTCCCGTCGAGGACTGTCGGGCAGAGTCGACCGGAGTGTTGTCATGTTGAAAGTCGAGATGAGCTGAGTAGCGTCGAACGACGATGAGTCGAGTGGAGCCGGGTCGAGGCGGGTCGAGTCGAGCAGAATCAGGCGATGAAGCGTCGTGTCGAGAAAAGTTGTGTCTGGTCGACTCCAATGGGGACGAGTCCCGTCGACGAATGTCGGGCGGAGTCGACCGGAGTGTTTTCATGTTGAAAGTCGAAATGAGCTAAGTAGCGTCGAACGGCGATGAGTCGAGTGGAGCCGGGTCGAGGCTGGTCGAGCCGAGCAGAATCAGGCGATGAACCGTCGTGTCGAGAAAAGTTGTGTCTGGTCGACTCCAACGGTGACGAGTCCCGTCGAGGACTGTCGGGCAGAGTCGACCGGAGTGTTGTCAAGTTGAAAGTCGAGATGAGCTGAGTAGCGTCGAACGACGATGAGTCGAGTGGAGCCGGGTCGAGGCGGGTCGAGTCGAGCAGAATCAGGCGATGAAGCGTCGTGTCGAGAAAAGTTGTGTCTGGTCGACTCCAATGGGGACGAGTCCCGTCGACGAATGTCGGGCGGAGTCGACCGGAGTGTTTTCATGTTGAAAGTCGAAATGAGCTGAGTAGCGTCGAACGGCGATGAGTCGAGTGGAGCCGGGTCGAGGCTGGTCGAGCCGAGCAGAATCAGGCAATGAACCGTCGTGTCGAGAAAAGTTGTGTCTGGTCGACTCCAACAGTGACGAGTCCCGTCGAGGAATGTCGGGCAGAGTCGACTGGAGTGTTGTCAAGTTGAAAGTCGAGATGAGCTGAGTAGCGTCGAACGACGATGAGTCGAGTGGAGCCGGGTCGAGCCGGGTCGAATCGAGCAGAATCAGGCGATGAAGCGTCGTGTCGAGAAAAGTTGTGTCTGGTCGACTCCAATGGGGACGAGTCCCGTCGAGGAATGTCGGGCGGTGTCGACCGAAGTGTTGTCAAGTTGAAAGTCGAGATGAGCTGAGTAGCGTCGAACGGCGTTGAGTCGAGTGGAGTCGGGTCGAGGCGGGTCTAGTCGAGCAGAATCAGGCGATGAAGCGTCGTGTCGAGAAAAGTTGTGTCTGGTCGACTCCAATGGGGACGAGTCCTGTCGAGGAATGTCCGGCGGGGTCGACCTGAGTGTTGTCAAGTTGAATGTCGAGATGAGCTGAGTAGCGTCGAACGGCGATGAGTCGAGTGGAGCCGGGTCGAGGCTGGTCGAGTCGAGCAGAATCAGGCGATGAAGCGTCGTGTCGAGAAAAGTTGTGTCTGGTCAACTCCAATGGTGACGAGTCCCGTCGAGGAATGTCGGGCGGAGTCGACCGGAGTGTTTTCAAGTTGAAAGTCGAGATGAGCAGAGTAGCGTCGAACGGCGATGAGTCGAGTGGACCCGGAACGAGGCTGGTCGAGTCGAGCAGAATCAGGCGATGAAGCGTCGTGTCGAGAAAAGTTGTGTCTAGTCGACTCCAACGGTGACGAGTCCCGTCGAGGACTGTCGGGCAGAGTCGACCGGAGTGTTGTCAAGTTGAATGTCGAGATGAGCTGAGTAGCGTCGAACGGCGATGAGTCGAGTGGAGCCGGGTCGAGGCTGGTCGAGTCGAGCAGAATCAGGCGATGAAGCGTCGTGTCGAGAAAAGTTGTGTCTGGTCAACTCCAATGGTGACGAGTCCCGTCGAGGAATGTCGGGCGGAGTCGACCGGAGTGTTTTCAAGTTGAATGTCGAGATGAGCAGAGTAGCGTCGAACGGCGATGAGTCGAGTGGAGCCGGAACGAGGCTGGTCGAGTCGAGCAGAATCAGGCGATGAAGCGTCGTGTCGAGAAAAGTTGTGTCTAGTCGACTCCAACGGTGACGAGTCCCGTCGAGGACTGTCGGGCAGAGTCGACCGGAGTGTTGTCAAGTTGAAAGTCGAGATGAGCTGAGTAGCGTCGAACGACGATGAGTCGAGTGGAGCCGGGTCGAGGCGGGTCGAGTCGAGCAGAATCAGGCGATGAAGCGTCGTGTCGAGAAAAGTTGTGTCTGGTCGACTCCAATGGGGACGAGTCCCGTCGAGGAATGTCGGGCGGTGTCGACCGGAGTGTTGTCAAGTTGAAAGTCGAGATGAGGAGTAGCGTCGAACGGCGATGAGTCGAGTGGAGTCGGGTCGAGGCGGGTCTAGTCGAGCAGAATCAGGCGATGAAGCGTCGTGTCGAGAAAAGTTGTGTCTGGTCGACTCCAATGGTAACGAGTCCCGTCGAGGAATGTCAGGCGGAGTCGACCGGAGTGTTTTCAAGTTGAAAGTCGAGATGAGCAGAGTAGCGTCGAACGACGATGAGTCGAGTGGAGTCGGAACGAGGCTGGTCGAGTCGAGCAGAATCAGGCGATGAAATGTCGTGTCGAGAAAAGTTGTGTCTGGCCGACACCAATGGTGACGAGTCCCGTCGTGGAATGTCGGGCGGAGACGACCGGTGTGTTTTCAAGTTGAAAGTCGAGATGAGCTGAGTAGCGTCGAACAACGATCAGTCGAGTGGAGTCGGGTCGAGGCGGGTCAAGTCGAGTAGATTCAGGCGATGAAGCGTTGTGTCGAGAAAAGTTGTGTCTGGTCGACTCCAATGGGGACGAGTCCCGTCGACGAATGTCGGGCGGAGTCGACCGGAGTGTTTTCATGTTGAAAGTCGAAATGAGCTGAGTAGCGTCGAACGGCGATGAGTCAAGTGGAGCCGGGTCGAGGCTGGTCGAGCCGAGCAGAATCAGGCAATGAACCGTCGTGTCGAGAAAAGTTGTGTCTGGTCGACTCCAACGGTGACGAGTCCCGTCGAGGAATGTCGGGCAGAGTCGACTGGAGTTTTGTCAAGTTGAAAGTCGAGATGAGCTGAGTAGCGTCGAACCGCAATGAGTCGAGTCGAGGCGGGTCGAGTCGAGCAGAATCAGGCGATGAAGCGTCGTGTCGAGAAAAGTTGTGTCTGGTCGACTCCAATGGGGACGAGTCCCGTTGACGAATGTCGGGCGGAGTCGACCGGAGTGTTTTCATGTTGAAAGTCGAAATGAGCTGAGTAGCGTCGAACGGCGATGAGTCGAGTGGAGCCGGGTCGAGGCTGGTCGAGCCGAGCAGAATCAGGCGATGAACCGTCGTCTCGAGAAAAGTTGTGTCTGGTCGACTCCAACGGTGACGAGTCCCGTCGAGGACTGTCGGGCAGAGTCGACCGGAGTGTTGTCATGTTGAAAGTCGAGATGAGCTGAGTAGCGTCGAACGACGATGAGTCGAGTGGAGCCGGGTCGAGGCGGGTCGAGTCGAGCAGAATCAGGCGATGAAGCGTCGTGTCGAGAAAAGTTGTGTCTGGTCGACTCCAATGGGGACGAGTCCCGTCGACGAATGTCGGGCGGAGTCGACCGGAGTGTTTTCATGTTGAAAGTCGAAATGAGCTAAGTAGCGTCGAACGGCGATGAGTCGAGTGGAGCCGGGTCGAGGCTGGTCGAGCCGAGCAGAATCAGGCGATGAACCGTCGTGTCGAGAAAAGTTGTGTCTGGTCGACTCCAACGGTGACGAGTCCCGTCGAGGACTGTCGGGCAGAGTCGACCGGAGTGTTGTCAAGTTGAAAGTCGAGATGAGCTGAGTAGCGTCGAACGACGATGAGTCGAGTGGAGCCGGGTCGAGGCGGGTCGAGTCGAGCAGAATCAGGCGATGAAGCGTCGTGTCGAGAAAAGTTGTGTCTGGTCGACTCCAATGGGGACGAGTCCCGTCGACGAATGTCGGGCGGAGTCGACCGGAGTGTTTTCATGTTGAAAGTCGAAATGAGCTGAGTAGCGTCGAACGGCGATGAGTCGAGTGGAGCCGGGTCGAGGCTGGTCGAGCCGAGCAGAATCAGGCAATGAACCGTCGTGTCGAGAAAAGTTGTGTCTGGTCGACTCCAACAGTGACGAGTCCCGTCGAGGAATGTCGGGCAGAGTCGACTGGAGTGTTGTCAAGTTGAAAGTCGAGATGAGCTGAGTAGCGTCGAACGACGATGAGTCGAGTGGAGCCGGGTCGAGCCGGGTCGAATCGAGCAGAATCAGGCGATGAAGCGTCGTGTCGAGAAAAGTTGTGTCTGGTCGACTCCAATGGGGACGAGTCCCGTCGAGGAATGTCGGGCGGTGTCGACCGAAGTGTTGTCAAGTTGAAAGTCGAGATGAGCTGAGTAGCGTCGAACGGCGTTGAGTCGAGTGGAGTCGGGTCGAGGCGGGTCTAGTCGAGCAGAATCAGGCGATGAAGCGTCGTGTCGAGAAAAGTTGTGTCTGGTCGACTCCAATGGGGACGAGTCCTGTCGAGGAATGTCCGGCGGGGTCGACCTGAGTGTTGTCAAGTTGAATGTCGAGATGAGCTGAGTAGCGTCGAACGGCGATGAGTCGAGTGGAGCCGGGTCGAGGCTGGTCGAGTCGAGCAGAATCAGGCGATGAAGCGTCGTGTCGAGAAAAGTTGTGTCTGGTCAACTCCAATGGTGACGAGTCCCGTCGAGGAATGTCGGGCGGAGTCGACCGGAGTGTTTTCAAGTTGAAAGTCGAGATGAGCAGAGTAGCGTCGAACGGCGATGAGTCGAGTGGAGCCGGAACGAGGCTGGTCGAGTCGAGCAGAATCAGGCGATGAAGCGTCGTGTCGAGAAAAGTTGTGTCTAGTCGACTCCAACGGTGACGAGTCCCGTCGAGGACTGTCGGGCAGAGTCGACCGGAGTGTTGTCAAGTTGAAAGTCGAGATGAGCTGAGTAGCGTCGAACGACGATGAGTCGAGTGGAGCCGGGTCGAGGCGGGTCGAGTCGAGCAGAATCAGGCGATGAAGCGTCGTGTCGAGAAAAGTTGTGTCTGGTCGACTCCAATGGGGACGAGTCCCGTCGAGGAATGTCGGGCGGTGTCGACCGGAGTGTTGTCAAGTTGAAAGTCGAGATGAGCTGAGTAGCGTCGAACGGCGATGAGTCGAGTGGAGTCGGGTCGAGGCGGGTCTAGTCGAGCAGAATCAGGCGATGAAGCGTCGTGTCGAGAAAAGTTGTGTCTGGTCGACTCCAATGGTAACGAGTCCCGTCGAGGAATGTCAGGCGGAGTCGACCGGAGTGTTTTCAAGTTGAAAGTCGAGATGAGCAGAGTAGCGTCGAACGGCGATGAGTCGAGTGGAGTCGGAACGAGGCTGGTCGAGTCGAGCAGAATCAGGCGATGAAATGTCGTGTCGAGAAAAGTTGTGTCTGGCCGACACCAATGGTGACGAGTCCCGTCGTGGAATGTCGGGCGGAGACGACCGGTGTGTTTTCAAGTTGAAAGTCGAGATGAGCTGAGTAGCGTCGAACAACGATCAGTCGAGTGGAGTCGGGTCGAGGCGGGTCAAGTCGAGTAGATTCAGGCGATGAAGCGTTGTGTCGAGAAAAGTTGTGTCTGGTCGACTCCAATGGGGACGAGTCCCGTCGACGAATGTCGGGCGGAGTCGACCGGAGTGTTTTCATGTTGAAAGTCGAAATGAGCTGAGTAGCGTCGAACGGCGATGAGTCAAGTGGAGCCGGGTCGAGGCTGGTCGAGCCGAGCAGAATCAGGCAATGAACCGTCGTGTCGAGAAAAGTTGTGTCTGGTCGACTCCAACGGTGACGAGTCCCGTCGAGGAATGTCGGGCAGAGTCGACTGGAGTTTTGTCAAGTTGAAAGTCGAGATGAGCTGAGTAGCGTCGAACCGCAATGAGTCGAGTCGAGGCGGGTCGAGTCGAGCAGAATCAGGCGATGAAGCGTCGTGTCGAGAAAAGTTGTGTCTGGTCGACTCCAATGGGGACGAGTCCCGTCGACGAATGTCGGGCGGAGTCGACCGGAGTGTTTTCATGTTGAAAGTCGAAATGAGCTGAGTAGCGTCGAACGGCGATGAGTCGAGTGGAGCCGGGTCGAGGCTGGTCGAGCCGAGCAGAATCAGGCGATGAACCGTCGTGTCGAGAAAAGTTGTGTCTGGTCGACTCCAACGGTGACGAGTCCCGTCGAGGACTGTCGGGCAGAGTCGACCGGAGTGTTGTCAAGTTGAAAGTCGAGATGAGCTGAGTAGCGTCGAACGACGATGAGTCGAGTGGAGCCGGGTCGAGGCGGGTCGAGTCGAGCAGAATCAGGCGATGAAGCGTCGTGTCGAGAAAAGTTGTGTCTGGTCGACTCCAATGGGGACGAGTCCCGTCGACGAATGTCGGGCGGAGTCGACCGGAGTGTTTTCATGTTGAAAGTCGAAATGAGCTGAGTAGCGTCGAACAGCGATGAGTCGAGTGGAGCCGGGTCGAGGCTGGTCGAGCCGAGCAGAATCAGGCAATGAACCGTCGTGTCGAGAAAAGTTGTGTCTGGTCGACTCCAACAGTGACGAGTCCCGTCGAGGAATGTCGGGCAGAGTCGACTGGAGTGTTGTCAAGTTGAAAGTCGAGATGAGCTGAGTAGCGTCGAACGACGATGAGTCGAGTGGAGCCGGGTCGAGCCGGGTCGAATCGAGCAGAATCAGGCGATGAAGCGTCGTGTCGAGAAAAGTTGTGTCTGGTCGACTCCAATGGGGACGAGTCCGGTCGAGGAATGTCGGGCGGTGTCGACCGAAGTGTTGTCAAGTTGAAAGTCGAGATGAGCTGAGTAGCGTCGAACGGCGTGGAGTCGAGTGGAGTCGGGTCGAGGCGGGTCTAGTCGAGCAGAATCAGGCGATAAAGCGTCGTGTCGAGAAAAGTTGTGTCTGGTCGACTCCAATGGGGACGAGTCCTGTCGAGGAATGTCCGGCGGGGTCGACCTGAGTGTTGTCAAGTTGAATGTCGAGATGAGCTGAGTAGCGTCGAACGGCGATGAGTCGAGTGGAGCCGGGTCGAGGCTGGTCGAGTCGAGCAGAATCAGGCGATGAAGCGTCGTGTCGAGAAAAGTTGTGTCTGGTCAACTCCAATGGTGACGAGTCCCGTCGAGGAATGTCGGGCGGAGTCGACCGGAGTGTTTTCAAGTTGAAAGTCGAGATGAGCAGAGTAGCGTCGAACGGCGATGAGTCGAGTGGAGCCGGAACGAGGCTGGTCGAGTCGAGCAGAATCAGGCGATGAAGCGTCGTGTCGAGAAAAGTTGTGTCTAGTCGACTCCAACGGTGACGAGTCCCGTCGAGGACTGTCGGGCAGAGTCGACCGGAGTGTTGTCAAGTTGAAAGTCGAGATGAGCTGAGTAGCGTCGAACGACGATGAGTCGAGTGGAGCCGGGTCGAGGCGGGTCGAGTCGAGCAGAATCAGGCGATGAAGCGTCGTGTCGAGAAAAGTTGTGTCTGGTCGACTCCAATGGGGACGAGTCCCGTCGAGGAATGTCGGGCGGTGTCGACCGGAGTGTTGTCAAGTTGAAAGTCGAGATGAGCTGAGTAGCGTCGAACGGCGATGAGTCGAGTGGAGTCGGGTCGAGGCGGGTCTAGTCGAGCAGAATCAGGCGATGAAGCGTCGTGTCGAGAAAAGTTGTGTCTGGTCGACTCCAATGGTAACGAGTCCCGTCGAGGAATGTCAGGCGGAGTCGACCGGAGTGTTTTCAAGTTGAAAGTCGAGATGAGCAGAGTAGCGTCGAACGGCGATGAGTCGAGTGGAGTCGGAACGAGGCTGGTCGAGTCGAGCAGAATCAGGCGATGAAATGTCGTGTCGAGAAAAGTTGTGTCTGGCCGACACCAATGGTGACGAGTCCCGTCGTGGAATGTCGGGCGGAGACGACCGGTGTGTTTTCAAGTTGAAAGTCGAGATGAGCTGAGTAGCGTCGAACAACGATCAGTCGAGTGGAGTCGGGTCGAGGCGGGTCAAGTCGAGTAGATTCAGGCGATGAAGCGTTGTGTCGAGAAAAGTTGTGTCTGGTCGACTCCAATGGGGACGAGTCCCGTCGACGAATGTCGGGCGGAGTCGACCGGAGTGTTTTCATGTTGAAAGTCGAAATGAGCTGAGTAGCGTCGAACGGCGATGAGTCGAGTGGAGCCGGGTCGAGGCTGGTCGAGTCGAGCAGAATCAGGCGATGAAGCGTCGTGTCGAGAAAAGTTGTGTCTGGTCAACTCCAATGGTCACGAGTCCCGTCGAGGAATGTCGGGCGGAGTCGACCGGAGTGTTGTCAAGTTGAAAGTCGAGATGAGCTGAGTAGCGTCGAACGGCGATGAGTCGAGTGGAGCCGGAACGAGGCTGGTCGAGTCGAGCAGAATCAGGCGATGAAGCGTCGTGTCGAGAAAAGTTGTGTCTGGTCGACTCCAATGGGGACGAGTCCCATCGAGGAATGTCGGGCGGAGTCGACCGGAGTGTTTTCAAGTTGAAAGTCGAAATGAGCTGAGTAGCGTCGAACGACGATGAGTCGAGTCGAGCCGGGTCGAGTCGAGCAGAATCAGGCGATGAAGCGTCGTGTCGAGAAAAGTTGTGTCTGGTCAACTCCAATGGTGACGAGTCCCGTCGAGGAATGTCGGGCGGAGTCGACCGGAGTGTTGTCAAGTTGAAAGTCGAGATGAGCTGAGTAGCGTCGAACGGCGATGAGTCGAGTGGAGCCGGGTCGAGCCGGGTCGAATCGAGCAGAATCAGGCGATGAAGCGTCGTGTCGAGAAAAGTTGTGTCTGGTCGACTCCAACAGTGACGAGTCCCGTCGAGGAATGTCGGGCGGAGTCGACTGGAGTGTTGTCAAGTTGAAAGTCGAGATGAGCTGAGTAGCGTCGAACGACGATGAGTCGAGTGGAGCCGGGTCGAGCCGGGTCGAATCGAGCAGAATCAGGCGATGAAGCGTCGTGTCGAGAAAAGTTGTGTCTGGTCGACTCCAATGGGGACGAGTCCGGTCGAGGAATGTCGGGCGGTGTCGACCGGAGTGTTGTCAAGTTGAAAGTCGAGATGAGCTGAGTAGCGTCGAACGGCGTTGAGTCGAGTGGAGTCGGGTCGAGGCGGGTCTAGTCGAGCAGAATCAGGCGATGAAGCGTCGTGTCGAGAAAAGTTGTGTCTGGTCAACTCCAATGGGGACGAGTCCCGTCGAGGAATGTCCGGCGGGGTCGACCTGAGTGTTGTCAAGTTGAATGTCGAGATGAGCTGAGTAGCGTCGAACGGCGATGAGTCGAGTGGAGCCGGGTCGAGGCTGGTCGAGTCGAGCAGAATCAGGCGATGAAGCGTCGTGTCGAGAAAAGTTGTGTCTGGTCAACTCCAATGGTGACGAGTCCCGTCGAGGAATGTCGGGCGGAGTCGACCGGAGTGTTGTCAAGTTGAAAGTCGAGATGAGCTGAGTAGCGTCGAACGGCGATGAGTCGAGTGGAGCCGGAACGAGGCTGGTCGAGTCGAGCAGAATCAGGCGATGAAGCGTCGTGTCGAGAAAAGTTGTGTCTGGTCGACTCCAATGGGGACGAGTCCCATCGAGGAATGTCGGGCGGAGTCGACCGGAGTGTTTTCAAGTTGAAAGTCGAAATGAGCTGAGTAGCGTCGAACGACGATGAGTCGAGTCGAGCCGGGTCGAGTCGAGCAGAATCAGGCGATGAAGCGTCGTGTCGAGAAAACTTGTGTCTGGTCAACTCCAATGGTGACGAGTCCCGTCGAGGAATGTCGGGCGGAGTCGACCGGAGTGTTGTCAAGTTGAAAGTCGAGATGAGCTGAGTAGCGTCGAACGGCGATGAGTCGAGTGGAGCCGGAACGAGGCTGGTCGAGTCGAGCAGAATCAGGCGATGAAGCGTCGTGTCGAGAAAAGTTGTGTCTGGTCGACTCCAATGGTGACGAGTCCCGTCGTGGAATGTTGGGCGGAGACGACTGGAGTGTTTTCATGTTGAAAGTCGAGATGAGCTGAGTAGCGTCGAAAAACGATCAGTCGAGTGGAGCCCGGTCGAGGCGGGTCAAGTCGAGTAGATTCAGGCGATGAAGCGTCGTGTCGAGAAAAGTTGTGTCTGGTCGACTCCAATGGTGACGAGTCCCGTCGAGGAATGTCGGGCGGAGTCGACCGGAGTGTTTTCAAGTTGAAAGTCGAAATGAGCTGAGTAGCGTCGAACGACGATGAGTCGAGTCGAGCCGGGTCGAGTCGAGCAGAATCAGGCGATGAAGCGTCGGTTCGAGAAAAGTTGTGTCTGGTCGACTCCAATGGTGACGAGTCCCGTCGAGGAATGTCGGGCGGAGTCGACCAGAGTGTTGTCAAGTTGATTGTCGAGATGAGCTGAGTAGCGTCACGGCGATGAGTCAAGTGGAGCCGGGTCGAGGCTGGTCGAGTCGAGTAGAATCAGGCGATGAACCGTCGTGTCGAGAAAAGTTGTGGCTGGTCGACTCCAACGGTGACGAGTCCCGTCGAGGAATGTCGGGCAGAGTCGATCGGAGTGTTGTCAAGTTGAAAGTCGAGATGAGCTGAGTAGCGTCGAACGACGATGAGTCGAGTCGAGCCGGGTCGAGGAGGGTCGAGTCGAGCAGAATCAGGCGATGAAGCGTCGTGTCGAGAAAAGTTATGTCTGGTCGACTCCAATGGTGACGAGTCCCGTCGAGGAATGTCGGGCGGAGTCGACCGTAGTGTTGTCAAGTTGAAAGTCGAGATGAGCTGAGTAGTGTCGAACGGCGATGAGTCGAGTGGAGTCGAGTCGAGGCGGGTCGAGTCGAGCAGAATCAGGCGATGAAGCGTCGTGTCGGGAAAAGTTGTGTCTGGTCGACTCCAACGGTGACGAGTCCCGCCGAGGAATGTCGGGCGGAGTCGACCGGAGTGTTTTCAAGTTGAAAGTCGAGATGAGCAGAGTAGCGTCGAACGGCGATGGGTCGAGTCGAGCCGGGTCGAGGCTGGTCGAGTCGAGCAGAATCAGGCGATGAAGCGTCGTGTCGAGAAAAGTTCTGTCTGGTCGACTCCAATGGTGACGAGTCCCGCCGGGGATTGTCGGGCGGAGTCAATCGGAGTGTTGTCAAGTTGAAAGTCGAGATGAGCTGAGTAGCGTCGAACGGCGATGAGTCGAGTGGAGCCGGAACGAGGCTGGTCGAGTCGAGCAGAATCAGGCGATGAAGCGTCGTGTCGAGAAAAGTTGTGTCTGGTCGACTCCAACGGTGACGAGTCCCGTCGAGGAATGTCGGGCAGAGTCGACCGGAGTGTTGTCAAGTTGCAAGTCGAGATGAGCTGAGTAGCGTCGAACGACGATGAGTCGAGTGGAGCCGGGTCGAGGCGGGTCGAGTCGAGCAGAATCAGGCGATGAAGCGTCGTGTCGAGAAAAGTTGTGTCTGGTCGACTCCAATGGGGACGAGTCCCGTCGAGAAATGTCGGGCGGTGTCGATCGGAGTGTTGTCAAGTTGAAAGTCGAGATGAGCTGAGTAGCGTCGAACGGCGATGAGTCGAGTGGAGTCAGGTCGAGGCGGGTCTAGTCGAGCAGAATCAGGCGATGAAGCGTCGTGTCCAGAAAAGTTGTGTCTGGTCGACTCCAATGGTAACGAGTCCCGTCGAGGAATGTCGGGCGGAGTCGACCGGAGTGTTTTCAAGTTGAAAGTCGAGATGAGCAGAGTAGCGTCGAACGGCGGTGAGTCGAGTGGAGCCGGAACGAGGCTGGTCGAGTCGAGCAGAATCAGGCGATGAAGCGTCGTGTCGAGAAAAGTTCTGTCTGGTCGACTCCAATGGTGACGAGTCCCGCCGGGGATTGTCGGGCGGAGTCAATCGGAGTGTTGTCAAGTTGAAAGTCGAGATGAGCTGAGTAGCGTCGAACGGCGATGAGTCGAGTGGAGCCGGAACGAGGCTGGTCGAGTCGAGCAGAATCAGGCGATGAAGCGTCGTGTCGAGAAAAGTTGTGTCTGGTCGACTCCAACGGTGACGAGTCCCGTCGAGGACTGTCGGGCAGAGTCCACCGGAGTGTTGTCAAGTTGAAAGTCGAGATGAGCTGAGTAGCGTCGAACGACGATGAGTCGAGTGGAGCCGGGTCGAGGCGGGTCGAGTCGAGCAGAATCAGGCGATGAAGCGTCGTGTCGAGAAAAGTTGTGTCTGGTCGACTCCAATGGGGACGAGTCCCGTCGAGAAATGTCGGGCGGTGTCGACCGGAGTGTTGTCAAGTTGAAAGTCGAGATGAGCTGAGTAGCGTCGAACGGCGATGAGTCGAGTGGAGTCGGGTCGAGGCGGGTCTAGTCGAGCAGAATCAGGCGATGAAGCGTCGTGTCCAGAAAAGTTGTGTCTGGTCGACTCCAATGGTAACGAGTCCCGTCGAGGAATGTCGGGCGGAGTCGACCGGAGTGTTCTCAAGTTGAAAGTCGAGATGAGCAGAGTAGCGTCGAACGGCGATGAGTCGAGTGGAGCCGGAACGAGGCTGGTCGACTCGAGCAGAATCAGGCGATGAAGCGTCGTGTCGAGAAAAGTTGTGTCTGGTCGACTCCAATGGGGACGAGTCCCGTCGAGGAATGTCGGGCGGTGTCGACCGGAGTGTTGTCAAGTTGAAAGTCGAGATGAGCTGAGTAGCGTCGAACGGCGATGAGTCGAGTGGAGTCGGGTCGAGGCGGGTCTAGTCGAGCAGAATCAGGCGATGAAGCGTCGTGTCGAGAAAAGTTGTGTCTGGTCGACTCCAATGGTAACGAGTCCCGTCGAGGAATGTCGGGCGGAGTCGACCGGAGTGTTTTCAAGTTGAAAGTCGAGATGAGCAGAGTAGCGTCGAACGGCGATGAGTCGAGTGGAGCCGGAACGAGGCTGGTCGAGTCGAGCAGAATCAGGCGATGAAGCGTCGTGTCGAGAAAAGTTGTGTCTGGTCGACTCCAATGGGGACGAGTCCCATCGAGGAATGTCGGGCGGAGTCGACCGGAGTGTTTTCAAGTTGAAAGTCGAAATGAGCTGAGTAGCGTCGAACGACGATGAGTCGAGTCGAGCCGGGTCGAGTCGAGCAGAATCAGGCGATGAAGCGTCGTGTCGAGAAAAGTTGTGTCTGGTCAACTCCAATGGTGACGAGTCCCGTCGAGGAATGTCGGGCGGAGTCGACCGGAGTGTTGTCAAGTTGAAAGTCGAGATGAGCTGAGTAGCGTCGAACGGCGATGAGTCGAGTGGAGCCGGAACGAGGCTGGTCGAGTCGAGCAGAATCAGGCGATGAAGCGTCGTGGCGAGAAAAGTTGTGTCTGGTCGACTCCAATGGTGACGAGTCCCGTCGTGGAATGTTGGGCGGAGACGACTGGAGTGTTTTCATGTTGAAAGTCGAGATGAGGTGAGTAGCGTCGAAAAACGATCAGTCGAGTGGAGCCGGGTCGAGGCGGGTCAAGTCGAGTAGATTCAGGCGATGAAGCGTCGTGTCGAGAAAAGTTGTGTCTGGTCGACTCCAATGGTGACGAGTCCCGTCGAGGAATGTCGGGCGGAGTCGACCGGAGTGTTTTCAAGTTGAAAGTCGAAATGAGCTGAGTAGCGTCGAACGACGATGAGTCGAGTCGAGCCGGGTCGAGTCGAGCAGAATCAGGCGATGAAGCGTCGGTTCGAGAAAAGTTGTGTCTGGTCGACTCCAATGGTGACGAGTCCCGTCGAGGAATGTCGGGCGGAGTCGACCAGAGTGTTGTCAAGTTGATTGTCGAGATGAGCTGAGTAGCGTCACGGCGATGAGTCGAGTGGAGCCGGGTCGAGGCTGGTCGAGTCGAGTAGAATCAGGCGATAAACCGTCGTGTCGAGAAAAGTTGTGGCTGGTCGACTCCAACGGTGACGAGTCCCGTCGAGGAATGTCGGGCAGAGTCGATCGGAGTGTTGTCAAGTTGAAAGTCGAGATGAGCTGAGTAGCGTCGAACGACGATGAGTCGAGTCGAGCCGGGTCGAGGCGGGTCGAGTCGAGCAGAATCAGGCGATGAAGCGTCGTGTCGAGAAAAGTTATGTCTGGTCGACTCCAATGGTGACGAGTCCCGTCGAGGAATGTCGGGCGGAGTCGACCGTAGTGTTGTCAAGTTGAAAGTCGAGATGAGCTGAGTAGCGTCGAACGGCGATGAGTCGAGTGGAGTCGAGTCGAGGCGGGTCGAGTCGAGCAGAATCAGGCGATGAAGCGTCGTGTCGGGAAAAGTTGTGTCTGGTCGACTCCAACGGTGACGAGTCCCGCCGAGGAATGTCGGGCGGAGTCGACCGGAGTGTTTTCAAGTTGAAAGTCGAGATGAGCAGAGTAGCGTCGAACGGCGATGAGTCGAGTCGAGCCGGGTCGAGGCTGGTCGAGTCGAGCAGAATCAGGCGATGAAGCGTCGTGTCGAGAAAAGTTCTGTCTGGTCGACTCCAATGGTGACGAGTCCCGCCGGGGATTGTCGGGCAGAGTCAATCGGAGTGTTGTCAAGTTGAAAGTCGAGATGAGCTGAGTAGCGTCGAACGGCGATGAGTCGAGTGGAGCCGGAACGAGGCTGGTCGAGTCGAGCAGAATAAGGCGATGAAGCGTCGTGTCGAGAAAAGTTGTGTCTGGTCGACTCCAACGGTGACGAGTCCCGTCGAGGAATGTCGGGCAGAGTCGACCGGAGTGTTGTCAAGTTGCAAGTCGAGATGAGCTGAGTAGCGTCGAACGACGATGAGTCGAGTCGAGCCGGGTCGAGGCGGGTCGATTCGAGCAGAATCAGGCGATGAAGCGTCGTGTCGAGAAAAGTTGTGTCTGGTCGACTCCAATGGGGACGAGTCCCGTCGAGGAATGTCGAGCGGAGTCGACCGGAGTGTTGTCAAGTTGAAAGTCGAGATGAGCTGAGTAGCGTCGAACGGCGATGAGTCGAGTGGAGCCGGAACGAGGCTGGTCGAGTCGAGCAGAATCAGGCGATGAAGCGTCTTGTCGAGAAAAGTTGTGTCTGGTCGACTCCAACGGTGACGAGTCCCGTCGAGGACTGTCGGGCAGAGTCCACCGGAGTGTTGTCAAGTTGAAAGTCGAGATGAGGTGAGTAGCGTCGAAAAACGATCAGTCGAGTGGAGCCGGGTCGAGGCGAGCAGAATCAGGCGATGAAGCGTCGTGTCGAGAAAAGTTGTGTCTGGTCGACTCCAATGGGGACGAGTCCCGTCGAGAAATGTCGGGCGGTGTCGACCGGAGTGTTGTCAAGTTGAAAGTCGAGATGAGCTGAGTAGCGTCGAACGGCGATGAGTCGAGTGGAGTCGGGTCGAGGCGGGTCTAGTCGAGCAGAATCAGGCAATGAAGCGTCGTGTCCAGAAAAGTTGTGTCTGGTCGACTCCAATGGTAACGAGTCCCGTCGAGGAATGTCGGGCGGAGTCGACCGGAGTGTTTTCAAGTTGAAAGTCGAGATGAGCAGAGTAGCGTCGAACGGCGATGAGTCGAGTGGAGCCGGAACGAGGCTGGTCGAGTCGAGCAGAATCAGGCGATGAAGCGTCGTGTCGAGAAAAGTTGTGTCTGGTCGACTCCAATGGGGACGAGTCCCGTCGAGGAATGTCGGGCGGTGTCGACCGGAGTGTTGTCAAGTTGAAAGTCGAGATGAGCTGAGTAGCGTCGAACGGCGATGAGTCGAGTGGAGTCGGGTCGAGGCGGGTCTAGTCGAGCAGAATCAGGCGATGAAGCAACGTGTCGAGAAAAGTTTTGTCTGGTCGACTCCAATGGTAACGAGTCCCGTCGAGGAATGTCGGGCGGAGTCGACCGGAGTGTTTTCAAGTTGAAAGTCGAGATGAGCAGAGTAGCGTCGAACGGCGATGAGTCGAGTGGAGCCGGAACGAGGCTGGTCGAGTCGAGCAGAATCAGGCGATGAAGCGTCGTGTCGAGAAAAGTTGTGTCTGGCCGACACCAATGGTGACGAGTCCCGTCGTGGAATGTCGGGCGGAGACGACCGGTGTGTTTTCAAGTTGAAAGTCGAGATGAGCTGAGTAGCGTCGAACAACGATCAGTCGAGTGGAGTCGGGTCGAGGCGGGTCAAGTCGAGTAGATTCAGGCGATGAAGCGTTGTGTCGAGAAAAGTTGTGTCTGGTCGACTCCAATGGGGACGAGTCCCGTCGACGAATGTCGGGCGGAGTCGACCGGAGTGTTTTCATGTTGAAAGTCGAAATGAGCTGAGTAGCGTCGAACGGCGATGAGTCAAGTGGAGCCGGGTCGAGGCTGGTCGAGCCGAGCAGAATCAGGCAATGAACCGTCGTGTCGAGAAAATTTGTGTCTGGTCGACTCCAACGGTGACGAGTCCCGTCGAGGAATGTCGGGCAGAGTCGACTGGAGTGTTGTCAAGTTGAAAGTCGAGATGAGCTGAGTAGCGTCGAACCGCAATGAGTCGAGTCGAGGCGGATCGAGTCGAGCAGAATCAGGCGATGAAGCGTCGTGTCGAGAAAAGTTGTGTCTGGTCGACTCCAATGGGGACGAGTCCCGTCGACGAATGTCGGGCGGAGTCGACCGGAGTGTTTTCATGTTGAAAGTCGAAATGAGCTGAGTAGCGTCGAACGGCGATGAGTCGAGTGGAGCCGGGTCGAGGCTGGTCGAGCCGAGCAGAATCAGGCAATGAACCGTCGTGTCGAGAAAAGTTGTGTCTGGTCGACTCCAACGGTGACGAGTCCCGTCGAGGACTGTCGGGCAGAGTCGACCGGAGTGTTGTCAAGTTGAAAGTCGAGATGAGCTGAGTAGCGTCGAACGACGATGAGTCGAGTGGAGCCGGGTCGAGGCGGGTCGAGTCGAGCAGAATCAGGCGATGAAGCGTCGTGTCGAGAAAACTTGTGTCTGGTCGACTCCAATGGGGACGAGTCCCGTCGACGAATGTCGGGCGGAGTCGACCGGAGTGTTTTCATGTTGAAAGTCGAAATGAGCTGAGTAGCGTCGAACGGCGATGAGTCGAGTGGAGCCGGGTCGAGGCTGGTCGAGCCGAGCAGAATCAGGCAATGAACCGTCGTGTCGAGAAAAGTTGTGTCTGGTCGACTCCAACGGTGACGAGTCCCGTCGAGGAATGTCGGGCAGAGTCGACTGGACTGTTGTCAAGTTGAAAGTCGAGATGAGCTGAGTAGCGTCGAACGACGATGAGTCGAGTGGAGCCGGGTCGAGGCGGGTCGAGTCGAGCAGAATCAGGCGATGAAGCGTCGTGTCGAGAAAAGTTGTGTCTGGTCGACTCCAATGGGGACGAGTCCCGTCGAGGAATGTCGGGCGGTGTCGACCGAAGTGTTGTCAAGTTGAAAGTCGAGATGAGCTGAGTAGCGTCGAACGGCGATGAGTCGAGTGGAGTCGGGTCGAGGCGGGTCTAGTCGAGCAGAATCAGGCGATGAAGTGTCGTGTCGAGAAAAGTTGTGTCTGGTCGACTCCAATGGTAACGAGTCCCGTCGAGGAATGTCGGGCGGAGTCGACCGGAGTGTTTTCAAGTTGAAAGTCGAGATGAGCAGAGTAGCGTCGAACGGCGATGAGTCGAGTGGAGTCGGGTCGAGGCGGGTCTAGTCGAGCAGAATCAGGCGATGAAGTGTCGTGTCGAGAAAAGTTGTGTCTGGTCGACTCCAATGGTAACGAGTCCCGTCGAGGAATGTCGGGCGGAGTCGACCGGAGAGTTTTCAAGTTGAAAGTCGAGATGAGCAGAGTAGCGTCGAACTGCGATGAGTCGAGTGGAGCCGGAACGAGGCTGGTCGAGTCGAGCAGAATCAGGCGATGAAGCGTCGTGTCGAGAAAAGTTGTGTCTGGCCGACTCCAATGGTGACGAGTCCCGTCGTGGAATGTCGGGCGGAGTCGACCGGAGTGTTGTCAAGTTGCAAGTCGAGATGAGCTGAGTAGCGTCGAACGACGATGAGTCGAGTCGAGCCGGGTCGAGGCGGGTCGAGTAGAGCAGAATCAGGCGATGAAGCGTCGTGTCGAGAAAAGTTGTGTCTGGTCGACTCCAATGGGGACGAGACCCGTCGAGGAATGTCGGGCGGTGTCGACCGGAGTGTTGTCAAGTTGAAAGTCGAGATGAGCTGAGTAGCGTCGAACGGCGATGAGTCGAGTGGAGTCGGGTCGAGGCGGGTCTAGTCGAGCAGAATCAGGCGATGAAGTGTCGTGTCGAGAAAAGTTGTGTCTGGTCGACTCCAATGGTAACGAGTCCCGTCGAGGAATGTCGGCCGGAGTCGACCGGAGTGTTTTCAAGTTGAAAGTCGAGATGAGCAGAGTAGCGTCGAACAGCGATGAGTCGAGTGGAGCCGGAACGAGGCTGGTCGAGTCGAGCAGAATCAGGCGATGAAGCGTCGTGTCGAGAAAAGTTGTGTCTGGCCGACTCCAATGGTGACGAGTCCCGTCGTGGAATGTCGGGCGGAGTCGACCGGAGTGTTGTCAAGTTGAATGTCGAGATGAGCTAAGTAGCGTCGAACGGCGATGAGTCGAGTGGAGCCGGGTCGAGGCTGGTCGAGTCGAGCAGAATCAGGCGATGAAGCGTCGTGTCGAGAAAAGTTGTGTCTAGTCGACTCCAATGGGGACGAGTCCCGTCGAGGAATGTCGGGCGCAGTCGACCGGAGTGTTTTCAAGTTGAAAGTCGAAATGAGCTGAGTAGCGTCGAACGGCGATGAATCGAGTCGAGCCGGGTCGAGTCGAGCAGAATCAGGCGATGAAGCGTCGTGTCGAGAAAAGTTGTGTCTGGTCGACTCCAGTGGTGACGAGTCCCGTCGAGGAATGTCGGGCGGAGTCGACCAGAGTGTTGTCAAGTTGAATGTCGAGATGAGCTGAGTAGCGTCGAACGGCGATGAGTCGAGTCGAGCCGGGTCGAGGCTGGTCGAGTCGAGCAGAATCAGGCAATGAACCGTCGTGTTGAGAAAAGTTGTGTCTGGTCGACTCCAACGGTGACGAGTCCCGTCGAGGAATGTCGGGCAGAGTCGACCAGAGTGTTGTCAAGTTGAAATTCGAGATGAGCTGAGTAGCGTCGAACGGCGATGAGTCGAGTCGAGCCGGGTCGAGGCGGGTCGAGTCGAGCAGAATCAGGCGATGAAGCGTCGTGTCGAGAAAAGTTGTGTCTGGTCGACTCCAATGGTGACGAGTCCCGTCGAGGAATGTTGGGCGGAGTCGACCGTAGTGTTGTCAAGTTGAAAGTCGAGATGAGCTGAGTAGCGTCGAACGACGATGAGTCGAGTCGAGCCGGGTCGAGGCGGGTCGAGTCGAGCAGAATCAGGCGATGAAGCGTCGTGTCGAGAAAAGTTCTGTCTGGTCGACTCCATTGGTGACGAGTCCCGCCGAGGATTGTCGGGCGGAGTCGACCGGAGTGTTGTCAAGTTGAAAGTCGAGATGAGCTGAGTAGCGTCGAATGGCGATGAGTCGAGTCGAGCCGGAACGAGGTTGGTCGAGTCGAGCATAATCAGGCGATGAAGCGTCGTGTCGAGAAAAGTTGTGTCCGGTCGACTCCAACAGTGACGAGTCCCGTCGAGGAATGTCGGGCAGAGTCGACCGGAGTGTTGTCAAGTTGCAAGCGAGATGAGCTGAGTAGCGTCGAACGACGATGAGTCGAGTCGAGCCGGTCGAGGCGGGTCGAGTCGAGCAGAATCAGGCGATGAAGCGTCGTGTCGAGAAAAGTTGTGTCTGGTCGGCTCCAATGGGGACGAGTCCTGTCGAGGAGTGTCGGGCGGTGTCGACCGGAGTGTTGTCAAGTTGAAAGTCGAGATGAGCTGAGTAGCGTCGAACGGCGATGAGTCGAGCCGAGCCAGGTCGAGGCGGGTCGAGTCGAGCAGAATCAGGCGATGAAGCGTCGTGTCGAGAAAAGTTGTGTCTGGTCGACTCCAATGGTGACGAGTCCCGTCGAGGAATGTTGGGCGGAGTCGACCGTAGTGTTGTCAAGTTGAAAGTCGAGATGAGCTGAGTAGCGTCGAACGACGATGAGTCGAGTCGAGCCGGGTCGAGGCGGGTCGAGTCGAGCAGAATCAGGCGATGAAGCGTCGTGTCGAGAAAAGTTCTGTCTGGTCGACTCCAATGGTGACGAGTCCCGCCGAGGATTGTCGGGCGGAGTCGACCGGAGTGTTGTCAAGTTGAAAGTCGAGATGAGCTGAGTAGCGTCGAACGGCGATGAGTCGAGTCGAGCCGGAACGAGGTTGGTCGAGTCGAGCATAATCAGGCGATGAAGCGTCGTGTCGAGAAAAGTTGTGTCCGATCGACTCCAACAGTGACGAGTCCCGTCGAGGAATGTCGGGCAGAGTCGACCGGAGTGTTGTCAAGTTGCAAGCGAGATGAGCTGAGTAGCGTCGAACGACGATGAGTCGAGTCGAGCCGGTCGAGGCGGGTCGAGTCGAGCAGAATCAGGCGATGAAGCGTCGTGTCGAGAAAAGTTGTGTCTGGTCGGCTCCAATGGGGACGAGTCCCGTCGAGGAATGTCGGGCGGTGTCGACCGGAGTGTTTTCAAGTTGAAAGTCGAGATGAGCTGAGTAGCGTCGAACGGCGATGAGTCGAGTCGAGCCGGAACGAGGTTGGTCGAGTCGAGCATAATCAGGCGATGAAGCGTCGTGTCGAGAAAAGTTGTGTCTGGTCGACTCCAACAGTGACGAGTCCCGTCGAGGAATGTCGGGCAGAGTCGACCGGAGTGTTGTCAAGTTGCAAGCGAGATGAGCTGAGTAGCGTCGAACGACGATGAGTCGAGTCGAGCCGGGTCGAGGCGGGTCGAGTCGAGCAGAATCAGGCGATGAAGCGTCGTGTCGAGAAAAGTTCTGTCTGGTCGACTCCAATGGTGACGAGTCCCGCCGAGGATTGTCGGGCGGAGTCGACCGGAGTGTTGTCAAGTTGAAAGTCGAGATGAGCTGAGTAGCGTCGAACGGCGATGAGTCGAGTCGAGCCGGAACGAGGTTGGTCGAGTCGAGCATAATCAGGCGATGAAGCGTCGTGTCGAGAAAAGTTGTGTCTGGTCGACTCCAACAGTGACGAGTCCCGTCGAGGAATGTCGGGCAGAGTCGACCGGAGTGTTGTCAAGTTGCAAGCGAGATGAGCTGAGTAGCGTCGAACGACGATGAGTCGAGTCGAGCCGGGTCGAGGCGGGTCGAGTCGAGCAGAATCAGGCGATGAAGCGTCGTGTCGAGAAAAGTTCTGTCTGGTCGACTCCAATGGTGACGAGTCCCGCCGAGGATTGTCGGGCGGAGTCGACCGGAGTGTTGTCAAGTTGAAAGTCGAGATGAGCTGAGTAGCGTCGAACGGCGATGAGTCGAGTCGAGCCGGAACGAGGTTGGTCGAGTCGAGCATAATCAGGCGATGAAGCGTCGTGTCGAGAAAAGTTGTGTCTGGTCGACTCCAACAGTGACG
The DNA here is from genome assembly GCA_037954105.1 of Canavalia gladiata. NCBI lineage: Eukaryota > Viridiplantae > Streptophyta > Magnoliopsida > Fabales > Fabaceae > Canavalia > Canavalia gladiata. Next base: position 26,076,301 of record CM075661.1, on the reverse strand, counting down.
AGTCCCGTCGAGGAATGTCGGGCAAAGTCGACCGGAGTGTTGTCAAGTTGCAAGCGAGATGAGCTGAGTAGCATCGAACGACGATGAGTCGAGTCGAGCCGGTCGAGGCGGGTCGAGTCGAGCAGAATCAGGCGATGAAGCGTCGTGTCGAGAAAAGTTCTGTCTGGTCGACTCCAATGGTGACGAGTCCCGCCGAGGACTGTCGGGCGGAGTCAACCGAAGTGTTGTCAAGTTGAAAGTCGAGATGAGCTGGGTAGCGTCGAACGGCGATGAGTCGAGTGGAGCCGGAACGAGGCTGGTCGAGTCGAGCAGAATCAGGCGATGAAGCGTCGTGTCGAGAAAAGTTGTGTCTGGTCGACTCCAATGGTGACGAGTCCCGTCGAGGAATGTCGGGCGGAGACGACCAGAGTGTTTTCAGGTTGAAAGTCAAGATGAGCTGAGTAGCGTCGAACAACGATCAGTCGAGTGGAGCCGGGTCGAGGCGGGTCGAGTCGAGTAGATTCAGGCGATGAAGCGTCGTGTCGAGAAAAGTTGTGTCTGTTCGACTCCAATGGTGACGAGTCCCGTCGAGGAATGTCGGGCGGAGTAGACCGGAGTGTTTTCAAGTTGAAAGTAGAGATGAGCAGAGTAGCGTCGAACGGCGATAAGTCGAGTCGAGCCGGGTCGAGGCTGGTCGAGTCGAGCAGAATCAGGCGATGAAGCGTCGTGTCGAGAAAAGTTGTGTCTGGTCGACACCAACGGTGACGAGTCCCGTCGAGGAATGTCGGGCAGAGTCGACCGGAGTGTTGTCAAGTTGAAAGTCGAGATGAGCTGAGTAGCGTCGAACGACGATGAGTCGAGTCGAGCCGGGTCGAGGCGGGTCGAGTCGAGCAGAATCAGGCGATGAAGCGTCGTGTCGAGAAAAGTTGTGTCTGGTCGACTCCAATGGGGACGAGTCCCGTCGAGGAATGTCGGGCGGTGTCGACCAGTGTGTTGTCAAGTTGAAAGTCGAGATGAGCTGAGTAGCGTCGAACGGCGATGAGTCGAGTGGAGTCGGGTCGAGGCGGGTCTAGTCGAGTAGAATCAGGCGATGAAGCGTCGTGTCGAGAAAAGTTGTGTCTGGTCGACTCCAATGGTAACGAGTCCCGTCGAGGAATGTCGGGCGGAGTCGACCAGAGTGTTTTCAAGTTGAAAGTCGAGATGAGCAGAGTAGCGTCGAACGGCGATGAGTCGAGTCGAGCCGGTTCGAGGCTGGTCGAGTCGAGCAGAATCAGGCGATGAAGCGTCGTGTCAAGAAGAGTTCTGTCTGGTCGACTCCAATGGTGACGAGTCCCGCCGAGGATTGTCGGGCGGAGTCGACCGGAGTGTTGTCCAGTTGAAATTCGAGATGAGCTGAGTAGCGTCGAACGACGATGAGTCGAGTGGAGCCGGAACGAGGCTAGTCGAGTCGAGCAGAATGAGGCGATGAAGCGTCGTGTCGGGAAAAGTTGTGTCTGGTCGACTCCAACAGTGACGAGTCCCGTCGAGGAATGTCGGGCAGAGTCGACCGGAGTGTTGTCAAGTTGAAAATCGAGATGAGCTGAGTAGCGTCGAACGGCGATGAGTCGAGTCGAGCCGGGTCGAGGCAGGTCGAGTCGAGCAGAATCAGGCAATGAAGCGTCTTGTCGAGAAAATTTGTGTCTGGTCGACTCCAATGGTGACGAGTACTGTCGAGGAATGTCGGGCGGAGTCGACCGGAGTGTTTTCAAGTTGAAAGTCGAGATGAGCTGAGTAGCGTCGAACGGCGATGAGTCGAGTCGAGCCGGGTCGAGTCGAGCAGAATCAGGCGATGCAGGGTCGAGTCGAGCAGAATCAGGCGATGCAGGGTCGTGTCGAGAAAAGTTGTGTCTGGTCGACTCCAATGGTGACGAGTCCCGTCGAGGACTGTCGGGCGGATTTGACCAGAGTGTTGTCAAGTTGAATGTCGAGATGAGCTGAGTAGCGTCGAACGGCGATGGGTCGAGTGGAGCTGGGTCGAGGCTGGTCGAGTCGAGCAGAATCAGGCGATGAACCGTCGTGTCGAGAAAAGTTGTGTCTGGTAGACTCCAACGGTGTCGAGTCCCGTCGAGGAATGTCGGGCAGAGTCGACCGGAGTGTTGTCAAGTTGATAGTCGAGATGAGCTGAGTAGCGTCGAACGACGATGAGTCGAGTCGAGCCGGGTCGAGGCGGGTCGAGTCGAGCAGAATCAGGCGATGAAGCGTCGTGTCGAGAAAAGTTATGTCTGGTCGACTCCAATGGTGACGAGTCCCGTCGAGGAATGTCGGGCGGAGTCGACCGGAGTGTTTTCAAGTTGAAAGTCGAGATGAGCAGAATCAGGCGATGAACCGTCGTGTCGAGAAAAGGTTTGTCTGGTCGAGTCCAATGGGGACGAGTCCCGTCGAGGAATGTCGGGCGGAGTCGACCGGAGTGTTTTCAAGTTGAAAGTCGAGATGAGCAGAGTAGCATCGAACGGCGTTGAGTCGAGTCGAGCCGGGATGAGGCGGGTGGAGTCGAGCAGAATCAGGCGATGAAGCGTCGTGTTGAGAAAAGTTGTGTCTGGGTCGACTCCAATGGTGACGAGTCTCGTCAAGGAATGTCGTGCGGAGTCGACCGGAGTGTTGTCAAGTTGAAAGTCGAGATGAGCTGAGTAGCGTCGAACGACGATGAGTGGAGTCGAGCCGGGTCAAGGCGGGTCGTGTCGAGCAGAATAAGGCGATGAAGCGTCGTGTCGAGAAAAGTTGTGTCTGGTCGACTCCAATGGTGACGAGTCCCGTCGAGGAATGTCGGGCGGAGTCGACCGGAGTGTTTTCAAGTTGAAAGCCGAGATGAGCAGACTAGCGTCGAACGGCGATGAGTCGAGTCGAGGCGGGTCGAGGCGGGTCGAGTCGAGCAGAATCAGGCGATGAAGCGTCGTGTCGAGAAAAGTAGTGTCTTGTCGACTCCAATGATGACGAGTCCCGTCGAGGAATGTCGGGCGGTGTCGACCGGAGTGTTGTCAAGTTGAAAGTCGAGCTGAGCAGAGTAGCGTCAAACTGCGATGAGTCGAGTCGAGCCGGGTCAAGGTGGGTCGAGTGAGAAGAATCAGACGATGAAGCGTCGTATCGAGGAAAGTAGTGTCTGGTCGACTCCAATGGTGACGAGTCCCGTCGAGGAAAGTCGGGCGGTGTCGACCGGAGTGTTGTCAAGTTGAAAGTCGAGCTGAGCAGAGTAGCGTCGAACTGCGATGAGTCGAGTCGAGCCGGGTCAAGTTGGGTCGAGTTGAACAGAATCAAACGATGAAGCGTCGTGTCGAGAAAAGTTGTGTCTGGTCTACTCCAATGGTGACGAGTCCCGTTGAGGAATGTCGGGCAGAGTCGACCGGAGTGTTGTCAAGTTGAAAGTCGAGATGAGCTGAGTAGCGTCGAACGACGATGAGTAGAGTCGAGTCGGGTCGAGCCGGGTCAAGTCGAGAAGAATCAGGCGATGAAGCGTCGTGTCGAGAAAAGTTATGTCTGGTCGACTCCAATGGTGACGAGTCCCGCCTTAGAATGTCGGGCGTAGTCGACCGGAGTGTTGTCAAGTTGAAAGTCGAGATGTGCTGAGTAGCGTCGAACGGTGATGAGTAGAGTGGAATCGGGTCGAGGCGGGTCGACTCGAGCAGAATCAGGCGATGAAGCGTCGTGTCGAGAAAAGTTGTGTCTGGTCGACTCCAATGGTGACGAGTCTCGTCGAGGAATGTCGGGCGGAGTCGTCCGGAGTGTTGTCAAGTTTAAAGTCGAGATGAGCTGAGTAGCGTCGAAGGGCGATGAGTCGAGTGGAGCCGGGTCGAGGCGGGTCGAGTCGAGAAGAATCAGGCGATGAAGCGTCGTGTCGAGAAAAGTAGTGTCTGGTCGACTCCAATGATGACGAGTCCCGTCGAGGAATGTCGGGGGGTGTCGACCGGAGTGTTGTCAAGTTGAAAGTCGAGCTGAGCAGAGTAGCGTCGAACTGCGATGAGTCGAGTCGACCCGGGTCAAGTTGGGTCGAGCGAGCAGAATCAGACGATGAAGCGTCGTGTCGAGAAAAGTTGTGTCTGGTCGACTCCAATGGTGACGAGTCCCGTCAAGGAATGTCGGGCGGAGTCGACCGGAGTGTTGTCAAGTTGAAAGTCGAGATGAGCTGAGTAGCGTCGAACGAGGATGAGTCGAGTCGAGCCGGGTCAAGGCGGGTCGAGTCGAGCAGAATAAGGCGATGAAGCGTCGTGTCGAGAAAAGTTGTGTCTGGTCGACTCCAATGGTGACGAGTCCCGTCGAGGAATGTCGGGCGGAGTCGACCGGAGTGTTTTCAAGTTGAAAGCATAGATGAGCAGAGTAGCGTCGAACGGCGATGAGTCGAGTCGAGCCGGGTCGAGGCGGGTGGAGTCGAGCAGAATCAGGCGATGAAGCGTCGTGTCGAGAAAAGTAGTGTCTTGTCGACTCCACTGATGACGAGTCCCGTCGAGGAATGTCAAGCGGTGTCGACCGGAGTGTTGTCAAGTTGAAAGTCGAGCTGAGCAGAGTAGCGTCGAACTGCGATGAGTCGAGTCCAGCCGGGTCAAGTTGGGTCGAGTGAGAAGAATCAAACGATGAAGCGTCGGGTCGAGAAAAGTTGTGTCTGGTCGACTCTAATGGTGACAAGTCCCGTCAAGGAATGTCAGGCGGAGTCGACCAGAGTGTTGTCAAGTTGAAAGTCGAGATGAGCTGAGTAGCGTCGAACGAGGATGAGTCGAGTCGAGCCGGGTCAAGGCGGGTCGAGTCGAGCAAAATCAGGCGATGAAGCGGCGTGTCGAGAAAAGTTGTGTCTGGTCGACTCCAATGGTGACGAGTCCCGTCGAGGAATTTCGGGCAGAGTCGACCAGAGTGTTGTCAAGTTGAAAGTCGAGATGAGCTGAGTAGCGTCGAACGGCAATGAGTCGAGTCGAGGCGGGTCGACTCGAGCAGAATCAGGCGATGAAGCGTCGTGTCGAGAAAAGTTGTGTCTGGTCGACTCCAATGGTGATGAGTCTCGTCGAGGAATATCGGGCGGAGTCGTCCGGAGTGTTGTCAAGTTTAAAGTCGAGATGAGCTGAGTAGCGTCGAAGGGCGATGAGTCGAGTGGAGCCGGGTCGAGGCAGGTCGAGTCGAGAAGAATCAGGCGATGAAGCGTCGTGTCGAGAAAAGTTGTGTCTGGTCGACTCCAATGGTGACGAGTCTCGTCGAGGAATGTCGGGCGGAGTCGACCGGAGTGTTTTCAAGTTGAAAGCATAGATGAGCAGAGTAGCGTCGAACGGCGATGAGTCGAGTGGAGCCGGGTCGAGGCGGGTCGAGTCGAGAAGAATCAGGCGATGAAGCGTCGTGTCGAGAAAAGTAGTGTCTGGTCGACTCCAATGATGACGAGTCCCGTCGAGGAATGTCGGGGGGTGTCGACCGGAGTGTTGTCAAGTTGAAAGTCGAGCTGAGCAGAGTAGCGTCGAACTGCGATGAGTCGAGTCGACCCGGGTCAAGTTGGGTCGAGCGAGCAGAATCAGACGATGAAGCGTCGTGTCGAGAAAAGTTGTGTCTGGTCGACTCCAATGGTGACGAGTCCCGTCGACGAATGTCGGGCGGAGTCGACCGGAGTGTTTTCAAGTTGAAAGCATAGATGAGCAGAGTAGCGTCGAACGGCGATGAGTCGAGTCGAGCCGGGTCGAGGCGGGTGGAGTCGAGCAGAATCAGGCGATGAAGCGTCGTGTCGAGAAAAGTAGTGTCTTGTCGACTCCACTGATGACGAGTCCCATCGAGGAATGTCAAGCGGTGTCGACCGGAGTGTTGTCAAGTTGAAAGTCGAGCTGAGCAGAGTAGCGTCGAACTGCGATGAGTCGAGTCCAGCCGGGTCAAGTTGGGTCGAGTGAGAAGAATCAAACAATGAAGCGTCGGGTCGAGAAAAGTTGTGTCTGGTCGACTCTAATGGTGACAAGTCCCGTCGAGGAATGTCAGGCAGAGTCGACCAGAGTGTTGTCAAGTTGAATGTCGAGATGAGCTGAGTAGCGTCGAACGACGATGAGTCGAGTGGAGCCGGGTCGAGGCTGGTCGAGTCGAGCAGAATCAGGCGATGAACCGTCGTGTCGAGAAAAGTTGTGTCTGGTCGACTCCAGTGGTGACGAGTCCCGTCGAGGAATGTCGGGCGGAGTCGACCGGAGTGTTTTCAAGTTGAAAGTCGAGATGAGCTGAGTAGCGTCGAACGGCGATGAGTCGAGTCGACCAGGGTAGAGGCAGGTCGAGTCGAGCAGAATCAGGCGATGAAGCGTCGTGTCGAGAAAAGTTTTGTCTGGTCGACTCCAATGGTGACGATTACCGTCGAGGAATGTCGGGCAGAGTCGACCGGAGTGTTGTCAAGTTGAAAGCCGAGATGAGCTGAGTAGCGTCGAACGGCGATGAGTCGAGTCGAGCCGGGTCTAGGCGGGTCGAGTCGAGAAGAATCAGGCGATGAAGCGTCGTGTCGAGAAAAGTTGTGTTTGGTCGACTCCAATGGTGACGAGTCCCGTCGAGGAATGTCGGGCGGAGTCGACCAGAGTGTTGTCAAGTTGAATGTCGAGATGAGCTGAGTAGCGTCGAACGACGATGAGTCGAGTGGAGCCGGGTCGAGGCTGGTCGAGTCGAGCAGAATCAGGCGATGAACCGTCGTGTCGAGAAAATTTGTGTCTGGTCGACTCCAATGGTGACGAGTCCCGTCGAGGAATGTCGGGCGGAGTCGACCGGAGTGTTTTCAAGTTGAAAGCCGAGATGAGCAGAGTTGCGTCGAACGGCGATGAGTCGAGTCGAGCCGGGTCGAGGCGGGTGGAGTCGAGCAGAATCAGGCGATGAAGCGTCGTGTCGAGAAAAGTAGTGTCTTGTCGACTCCACTGATGACGAGTCCCGTCGAGGAATGTCGGGCGGTGTCGACCGGAGTGTTGTCAGGTTGAAAGTCGAGCTGAGCAGAGTAACGTCGAACTGCGATGAGTCGAGTCGAGCCGGGTCAAGTTGGGTCGAGTGAGAAGAATCAAACGATGAAGCGTCATGTCGAGAAAAGTTGTGTCTGGTCGACTCCAATGGTGACAAGTCCCGTCGAGGAATGTCGGGCGGAGTCGACCAGAGTGTTGTCAAGTTGAATGTCGAGATGAGCTGAGTAGCGTCGAACGACGATGAGTCGAGTGGAGCCGGGTCGAGGCTGGTCGAGTCGAGCAGAATCAGGCGATGAACCGTCGTGTCGAGAAAAGTTGTGTCTGGTCGACTCCAGTGGTGACGAGTCCCGTCGAGGAATGTCGGGCGGAGTCGACCGGAGTGTTTTCAAGTTGAAAGTCGAGATGAGCTGAGTAGCGTCGAACGGCGATGAGTCGAGTCGACCAGGGTAGAGGCAGGTCGAGTCGAGCAGAATCAGGCGATGAAGCGTCGTGTCGAGAAAAGTTGTGTCTGGTCGACTCCAATGGTGACGAGTACCGTCGAGGAATGTCGGGCAGAGTCGACCGGAGTGTTGTCAAGTTGAAAGCCGAGATGAGCTGAGTAGCGTCGAACGGCGATGAGTCGAGTCGAGCCGGGTCGAGGCGGGTCGAGTCGAGAAGAATCAGGCGATGAAGCGTCGTGTCGAGAAAAGTTGTGTTTGGTCGACTCCAATGGTGACGAGTCCCGTCGAGGAATGTCGGGCGGAGTCGACCAGAGTGTTGTCAAGTTGAATGTCGAGATGAGCTGAGTAGCGTCGAACGACGATGAGTCGAGTGGAGCCGGGTCGAGGCTGGTCGAGTCGAGCAGAATCAGGCGATGAACCGTCGTGTCGAGAAAAGTTGTGTCCTGGTCGACTCCAATGGTGACGAGTCCCGTCGAGGAATGTCGGGCGGAGTCGACCGGAGTGTTTTCAAGTTGAAAGCCGAGATGAGACGAGTAGCGTCGAACGGCGATGAGTCGAGTCGAGCCGGGTGGAGTCGAGCAGAATCAGGCGATGAAGCGTCGTGTCGAAAAAAGTAGTGTCTTGTCGACTCCACTGATGACGAGTCCCGTCGAGGAATGTCGGGCGGTGTCGACCGGAGTGTTGTCAAGTTGAAAGTCGAGCTGAGCAGAGTAGCGTCGAACTGCGATGAGTCGAGTCGAGCCGGGTCAAGTTGGGTCGAGTGAGAAGAATCAAACGATGAAGCGTCGTGTCGAGAAAAGTAGTGTCTTGTCGACTCCACTGATGACGAGTCCCGTCGAGGAATGTCGAGCGGTGTCGACCGGAGTGTTGTCAAGTTGAAAGTCGAGCTGAGCAGAGTAGCGTCGAACTGCGATGAGTCGAGTCCAGCCGGGTCAAGTTGGGTCGAGTGAGAAGAATCAAACGATGAAGCGTCGTGTCGAGAAAAGTTGTGTCTGGTCGACTCTAATGGTGACAAGTCCCGTCGAGGAATGTCAGGCGGGGTCGACCGGAGTGTTGTCAAGTTGAAAGTCGAGATGAGCTGAGTAGCGTCGAACGAGGATGAGTCGAGTCGAGCCGGGTCAAGGCGGGTCGAGTCGAGCAAAATCAGGCGATGAAGCGGCGTGTCGAGAAAAGTTGTGTCTGGTCGACTCCAATGGTGACGAGTCCCGTCGAGGAATGTCGGGCAGAGTCGACCAGAGTGTTGTCAAGTTGAAAGTCGAGATGAGCTGAGTAGCGTCGAACGGCAATGAGTCGAGTCGAGGCGGGTCGACTCGAGCAGAATCAGGCGATGAAGCGTCGTGTCGAGAACAGTTGTGTCTGGTTGACTCCAATGGTGATGAGTCTCGTCGAGGAATGTCGGGCGGAGTCGTCCGGAGTGTTGTCAAGTTTAAAGTCGAGATGAGCTGAGTAGCGTCGAAGGGCGATGAGTCGAGTGGAGCCAGGTCGAGGCAGGTCGAGTCGAGAAGAATCAGGCGATGAAGCGTCGTGTCGAGAAAAGTAGTGTCTGGTCGACTCCAATGATGACGAGTCCCGTCGAGGAATGTCGGGCGGTGTCGACCGGAGTGTTGTCAAGTTGAAAGTCGAGCTGAGCAGAGTAGCGTCGAACTGCGATGAGTCGAGTCGACCCGGGTCAAGTTGGGTCGAGTGAGCAGAATCAGACGATGAAGCGTCGTGTCGAGAAAAGTTGTGTCTGGTCGACTCCAATGGTGACGAGTCCCGTCGAGGAATGTCGGGCGGAGTCGACCGGATTGTTTTCAAGTTGAAAGTCGAGATGAGCAGTGTAGCGTCGAACTACGATCAGTCGAGTGGAGCCGGGTCGAGGCAGGTCGAGTCGAGCAAAATCAGGCGATGAAGCGTCGTGTCGAGAAAAGTTGTGTCTGGTCGACTCCAATGGTGACGAGTCCCATCGAGGAATGTCGGGCGGAGTCGACCGGAGTGTTTTCAAGTTGAATGTCGAGATGAGCTGAGTAGCGTCGAACGGCGATGAGTCGAGTCGACCAGGGTAGAGGCAGGTCGAGTCGAGCAGAATCAGGCGATGAAGCGTCGTGTCGAGAAAAGTTGTGTCTGGTCGACTCCAATGGTGACAAGTACCGTCGAGGAATGTCGGGCAGAATCGACCGGAGTGTTGTCAAGTTGAAATCCGAGATGAGCTGAGTAGCGTCGAACGGCGATGAGTCGAGTCGAGCCGGGTCGAGGCGGGTCGAGTCGAGAAGAATCAGGCGATGAAGCGTCGTGTCGAGAAAAGTTGTGTTTGGTCGACTCCAATGGTGACGAGTCCCGTCGAGGAATGTCGGGCGGAGTCGACCAGAGTGTTGTCAAGTTGAATGTCGAGATGAGCTGAGTAGCGTCGAACGACGATGAGTCGAGTGGAGCCGGGTCGAGGCTGGTCGAGTCGAGCAGAATCAGGCGATGAACCGTCGTGTCGAGAAAAGTTGTGTCTGGTCGACTCCAATGGTGACGAGTCCCGTCGAGGAATGTCGGGCGGAGTCGACCGGAGTGTTTTCAAGTTGAAAGCCGAGATGAGCAGAGTAGCGTCGAACGGCGATGGGTCGAGTCGAGCCGGGTCGAGGCGGGTGGAGTCAAGCAGAATCAGGCGATGAAGCGTCGTGTCGAGAAAAGTAGTGTCTTGTCGACTCCACTGATGACGAGTCCCGTCGAGGAATGTCGAGCGGTGCCGACCGGAGTGTTGTCAAGTTGAAAGTCGAGCTGAGCAGAGTAGCGTCGAACTGCGATGAGTCGAGTCCAGCCGGGTCAAGTTGGGTCGAGTGAGAAGAATCAAACGATGAAGCGTCGTGTCGAGAAAAGTTGTGTCTGGTCGACTCTAATGGTGACAAGTCCCGTCGAGGAATGTCAGGCGGAATCGACCGGAGTGTTGTCAAGTTGAAAGTCGAGATGAGCTGAGTAGCGTCGAACGAGGATGAGTCGAGTCGAGCCGGGTCAAGGCGGGTCGAGTCGAGCAAAATTAGGCGATGAAGCGGCGTGTCGAGAAAAGTTGTGTCTGGTCGACTCCAATGGTAACGAGTCCCGTCGAGGAATGTCGGGAAGAGTCGACCAGAGTGTTGTCAAGTTGAAAGTCGAGATGAGCTGAGTAGCGTCGAACGGCAATGAGTCGAGTCGAGGCGGGTCGACTCGAGCAGAATCAGGCGATGAAGCGTCGTGTCGAGAACAGTTGTGTCTGGTCGACTCCAATGGTGATGAGTCTCGTCGAGGAATGTCGGGCGGAGTCGTCCGGAGTGTTGTCAAGTTTAAAGTCGAGATGAGCTGAGTAGCGTCGAAGGGCGATGAGTCGAGTGGAGCAGGGTCGAGGCAGGTTGAGTCGAGAAGAATCAGGCGATGAAGCGTCGTGTCGAGAAAAGTAGTGTCTGGTCGACTCCAATGATGACGAGTCCCGTCGAGGAATGTCGGGCGGTGTCGACCGGAGTGTTGTCAAGTTGAAAGTCGAGCTGAGCAGAGTAGCGTCGAACTGCGATGAGTCGAGTCGACCCGGGTCAAGTTGGGTCGAGTGAGCAGAATCAGACGATGAAGCGTCGTGTCGAGAAAAGTTGTGTCTGGTCGACTCCAATGGTGACGAGTCCCGTCGAGGAATGTCGGGCGGAGTCGACCGGAGTGTTTTCAAGTTGAAAGTCGAGATGAGCAGAGTAGCGTCGAACTACGATCAGTCGAGTGGAGCCGGGTCGAGGCAGGTCGAGTCGAGCAGAATCAGGCGATGAATCGTCGTGTCGAGAAAAGTTGTGTCTGGTCGACTCCAATGGTGATGAGTCCCGTCGAGGAATGTCGGGCGGAGTCGACCGGAGTGTTTTCAAGTTGAATGTCGAGATGAGCTGAGTAGCGTCGAACGGCGATGAGTCGAGTCGACCAGGGTAGAGGCAGGTCGAGTCGAGCAGAATCAGGCGATGAAGCGTCGTGTCGAGAAAAGTAGTGTCTTGTCGACTCCACTGATGACGAGTCCCGTCGAGGAATGTCGGGCGGTGTCGACCGGAGTGTTGTCAAGTTGAAAGTCGAGCTGAGCAGAGTAGCGTCGAACTGCGATGAGTCGAGTCGAGCCGGGTCAAGTTGGGTCGAGTGAGAAGAATCAAACGATGAAGCGTCGTGTCGAGAAAAGTTGTGTCTGGTCGACTCCAATGGTGACAAGTCCCGTCGAGGAATGTCGGGCGGAGTCGACCAGAGTGTTGTCAAGTTGAATGTCGAGATGAGCTGAGTAGCGTCGAACGACGATGAGTCGAGTGGAGCCGGGTCGAGGCTGGTCGAGTCGAGCAGAATCAGGCGATGAACCGTCGTGTCGAGAAAAGTTGTGTCTGGTCGACTCCAATGGTGACGAGTCCCGTCGAGGAATGTCGGGCGGAGTCGACCGGAGTGTTTTCAAGTTGAAAGCCGAGATGAGCAGAGTAGCGTCAAAGGGCGATGAGTCGAGTCGAGCCGGGTCGAGGCGGGTGGAGTCCAGCAGAATCAGGCGATGAAGCGTCGTGTCGAGAAAATTAGTGTCTTGTCGACTCCACTGATGACGAGTCCCGTCGAGGAATGTCGGGCGGTGTCGACCGGAGTGTTGTCAAGTTGAAAGTCGAGCTGAGCAGAGTAGCGTCGAACTGCGATGAGTCGAGTCCAGCCGGGTCAAGTTGGGTCGAGTGAGCAGAATCAAACGATGAAGCGTCGTGTCGAGAAAAGTTGTGTCTGGTCGACTCTAATGGTGACAAGTCCCGTCGAGGAATGTCAGGCGGAGTCGACCGTAGTGTTGTCAAGTTGAAAGTCGAGATGAGCTGAGTAGCGTCGAACGAGGATGAGTCGAGTCGAGCCGGGTCAAGGCGGGTCGAGTCGAGCAAAATCAGGCGATGAAGCGGCGTGTCGAGAAAAGTTGTGTCTGGTCGACTCCAATGGTGACGAGTCCCGTCGAGGAATGTCGGGCAGAGTCGACCAGAGTGTTGTCAAGTTGAAAGTCGAGATGAGCTGAGTAGCGTCGAACGGCAATGAGTCGAGTCGAGGCGGGTCGACTCGAGCAGAATCAGGCGATGAAGCGTCGTGTCGAGAACAGTTGTGTCTGGTTGACTCCAATGGTGATGAGTCTCGTCGAGGAATGTCGGGCGGAGTCGTCCGGAGTGTTGTCAAGTTTAAAGTCGAGATGAGCTGAGTAGCGTCGAAGGGCGATGAGTCGAGTGGAGCCAGGTCGAGGCAGGTCGAGTCGAGAAGAATCAGGCGATGAAGCGTCGTGTCGAGAAAAGTAGTGTCTGGTCGACTCCAATGATGACGAGTCCCGTCGAGGAATGTCGGGCGGTGTCGACCGGAGTGTTGTCAAGTTGAAAGTCGAGCTGAGCAGAGTAGCGTCGAACTGCGATGAGTCGAGTCGACCCGGGTCAAGTTGGGTCGAGTGAGCAGAATCAGACGATGAAGCGTCGTGTCGAGAAAAGTTGTGTCTGGTCGACTCCAATGGTGACGAGTCCCGTCGAGGAATGTCGGGCGGAGTCGACCGGATTGTTTTCAAGTTGAAAGTCGAGATGAGCAGTGTAGCGTCGAACTACGATCAGTCGAGTGGAGCCGGGTCGAGGCAGGTCGAGTCGAGCAAAATCAGGCGATGAAGCGTCGTGTCGAGAAAAGTTGTGTCTGGTCGACTCCAATGGTGACGAGTCCCGTCGAGGAATGTCGGGCGGAGTCGACCGGAGTGTTTTCAAGTTGAATGTCGAGATGAGCTGAGTAGCGTCGAACGGCGATGAGTCGAGTCGACCAGGGTAGAGGCAGGTCGAGTCGAGCAGAATCAGGCGATGAAGCGTCGTGTCGAGAAAAGTTGTGTCTGGTCGACTCCAATGGTGACAAGTACCGTCGAGGAATGTCGGGCAGAGTCGACCGGAGTGTTGTCAAGTTGAAATCCGAGATGAGCTGAGTAGCGTCGAACGGCGATGAGTCGAGTCGAGCCGGGTGGAGGCGGGTCGAGTCGAGAAGAATCAGGCGATGAAGCGTCGTGTCGAGAAAAGTTGTGTTTGGTCGACTCCAATGGTGACGAGTCCCGTCGAGGAATGTCGGGCGGAGTCGACCAGAGTGTTGTCAAGTTGAATGTCGAGATGAGCTGAGTAGCGTGGAACGACGATGAGTCGAGTGGAGCCGGGTCGAGGCTGGTCGAGTCGAGCAGAATCAGGCGATGAACCGTCGTGTCGAGAAAAGTTGTGTCTGGTCGACTCCAATGGTGACGAGTCCCGTCGAGGAATGTCGGGCGGAGTCGACCGGAGTGTTTTCAAGTTGAAAGCCGAGATGAGCAGAGTAGCGTCGAACGGCGATGGGTCGAGTCGAGCCGGGTCGAGGCGGGTGGAGTCGAGCAGAATCAGGCGATGAAGCGTCGTGTCGAGAAAAGTAGTGTCTTGTCGACTCCACTGATGACGAGTCCCGTCGAGGAATGTCGAGTGGTGCCGACCGGAGTGTTGTCAAGTTGAAAGTCGAGCTGAGCAGAGTAGCGTCGAACTGCGATGAGTCGAGTCCAGCCGGGTCAAGTTGGGTCGAGTGAGAAGAATCAAACGATGAAGCGTCGTGTCGAGAAAAGTTGTGTCTGGTCGACTCTAATGGTGACAAGTCCCGTCGAGGAATGTCAGGCGGAATCGACCGGAGTGTTGTCAAGTTGAAAGTCGAGATGAGCTGAGTAGCGTCGAACGAGGATGAGTCGAGTCGAGCAGGGTCAAGGCGGGTCGAGTCGAGCAAAATTAGGCGATGAAGCGGCGTGTCGAGAAAAGTTGTGTCTGGTCGACTCCAATGGTGACGAGTCCCGTCGAGGAATGTCGGGAAGAGTCGACCAGAGTGTTGTCAAGTTGAAAGTCGAGATGAGCTGAGTAGCGTCGAACGGCAATGAGTCGAGTCGAGGCGGGTCGACTCGAGCAGAATCAGGCGATGAAGCGTCGTGTCGAGAACAGTTGTGTCTGGTCGACTCCAATGGTGATGAGTCTCGTCGAGGAATGTCGGGCGGAGTCGTCCGGAGTGTTGTCAAGTTTAAAGTCGAGATGAGCTGAGTAGCGTCGAAGGGCGATGAGTCGAGTGGAGCAGGGTCGAGGCAGGTTGAGTCGAGAAGAATCAGGCGATGAAGCGTCGTGTCGAGAAAAGTAGTGTCTGGTCGACTCCAATGATGACGAGTCCCGTCGAGGAATGTCGGGCGGTGTCGACCGGAGTGTTGTCAAGTTGAAAGTCGAGCTGAGCAGAGTAGCGTCGAACTGCGATGAGTCGAGTCGACCCGGGTCAAGTTGGGTCGAGTTAGCAGAATCAGACGATGAAGCGTCGTGTCGAGAAAAGTTGTGTCTGGTCGACTCCAATGGTGACGAGTCCCGTCGAGGAATGTCGGGCGGAGTCGACCGGAGTGTTTTCAAGTTGAAAGTCGAGATGAGCAGAGTAGCGTCGAACTACGATCAGTCGAGTGGAGCCGGGTCGAGGCAGGTCGAGTCGAGCAGAATCAGGCGATGAATCGTCGTGTCGAGAAAAGTTGTGTCTGGTCGACTCCAATGGTGATGAGTCCCGTCGAGGAATGTCGGGCGGAGTCGACCGGAGTGTTTTCAAGTTGAATGTCGAGATGAGCTGAGTAGCGTCGAACGGCGATGAGTCGAGTCGACCAGGGTAGAGGCAGGTCGAGTCGAGCAGAATCAGGCGATGAAGCGTCGTGTCGAGAAAAGTAGTGTCTTGTCGACTCCACTGATGACGAGTCCCGTCGAGGAATGTCGGGCGGTGTCGACCGGAGTGTTGTCATGTTGAAAGTCGAGCTGAGCAGAGTAGCGTCGAACTGCGATGAGTCGAGTCGAGCCGGGTCAAGTTGGGTCGAGTGAGAAGAATCAAACGATGAAGCGTCGTGTCGAGAAAAGTTGTGTCTGGTCGACTCCAATGGTGACAAGTCCCGTCGAGGAATGTCGGGCGGAGTCGACCAGAGTGTTGTCAAGTTGAATGTCGAGATGAGCTGAGTAGCGTCGAACGACGATGAGTCGAGTGGAGCCGGGTCGAGGCTGGTCGAGTCGAGCAGAATCAGGCGATGAACCGTCGTGTCGAGAAAAGTTGTGTCTGGTCGACTCCAATGGTGACGAGTCCCGTCGAGGAATGTCGGGCGGAGTCGACCGGAGTGTTTTCAAGTTGAAAGCCGAGATGAGCAGAGTAGCGTCAAAGGGCGATGAGTCGAGTCGAACCGGGTCGAGGCGGGTGGAGTCCAGCAGAATCAGGCGATGAAGCGTCGTGTCGAGAAAATTAGTGTCTTGTCGACTCCACTGATGACGAGTCCCGTCGAGGAATGTCGGGCGGTGTCGACCGGAGTGTTGTCAAGTTGAAAGTCGAGCTGAGCAGAGTAGCGTCGAACTGCGATGAGTCGAGTCCAGCCGGGTCAAGTTGGGTCGAGTGAGCAGAATCAAACGATGAAGCGTCGTGTCGAGAAAAGTTGTGTCTGGTCGACTCTAATGGTGACAAGTCCCGTCGAGGAATGTCAGGCGGAGTCGACCGTAGTGTTGTCAAGTTGAAAGTCGAGATGAGCTGAGTAGCGTCGAACGAGGATGAGTCGAGTCGAGCCGGGTCAAGGCGGGTCGAGTCGAGCAAAATCAGGCGATGAAGCGGCGTGTCGAGAAAAGTTGTGTCTGGTCGACTCCAATGGTGACGAGTCCCGTCGAGGAATGTCGGGCAGAGTCGACCAGAGTGTTGTCAAGTTGAAAGTCGAGATGAGCTGAGTAGCGTCGAACGGCAATGAGTCGAGTCGAGGCGGGTCGACTCGAGCAGAATCAGGCGATGAAGCGTCGTGTCGAGAACAGTTGTGTCTGGTCGACTCCAATGGTGATGAGTCTCGTCGAGGAATGTCGGGCGGAGTCGTCCGGAGTGTTGTCAAGTTTAAAGTCGAGATGAGCTGAGTAGCGTCGAAGGGCGATGAGTCGAGTGGAGCAGGGTCGAGGCAGGTTGAGTCGAGAAGAATCAGGCGATGAAGCGTCGTGTCGAGAAAAGTAGTGTCTGGTCGACTCCAATGATGACGAGTCCCGTCGAGGAATGTCGGGCGGTGTCGACCGGAGTGTTGTCAAGTTGAAAGTCGAGCTGAGCAGAGTAGCGTCGAACTGCGATGAGTCGAGTCGACCCGGGTCAAGTTGGGTCGAGTGAGCAGAATCAGACGATGAAGCGTCGTGTCGAGAAAAGTTGTGTCTGGTCGACTCCAATGGTGACGAGTCCCGTCGAGGAATGTCGGGCGGAGTCGACCGGAGTGTTTTCAAGTTGAAAGTCGAGATGAGCAGAGTAGCGTCGAACTACGATCAGTCGAGTGGAGCCGGGTCGAGGCAGGTCGAGTCGAGCAGAATCAGGCGATGAATCGTCGTGTCGAGAAAAGTTGTGTCTGGTCGACTCCAATGGTGATGAGTCCCGTCGAGGAATGTCGGGCGGAGTCGACCGGAGTGTTTTCAAGTTGAATGTCGAGATGAGCTGAGTAGCGTCGAACGGCGATGAGTCGAGTCGACCAGGGTAGAGGCAGGTCGAGTCGAGCAGAATCAGGCGATGAAGCGTCGTGTCGAGAAAAGTAGTGTCTTGTCGACTCCACTGATGACGAGTCCCGTCGAGGAATGTCGGGCGGTGTCGACCGGAGTGTTGTCAAGTTGAAAGTCGAGCTGAGCAGAGTAGCGTCGAACTGCGATGAGTCGAGTCGAGCCGGGTCAAGTTGGGTCGAGTGAGAAGAATCAAACGATGAAGCGTCGTGTCGAGAAAAGTTGTGTCTGGTCGACTCCAATGGTGACAAGTCCCGTCGAGGAATGTCGGGCGGAGTCGACCAGAGTGTTGTCAAGTTGAATGTCGAGATGAGCTGAGTAGCGTCGAACGACGATGAGTCGAGTGGAGCCGGGTCGAGGCTGGTCGAGTCGAGCAGAATCAGGCGATGAACCGTCGTGTCGAGAAAAGTTGTGTCTGGTCGACTCCAATGGTGACGAGTCCCGTCGAGGAATGTCGGGCGGAGTCGACCGGAGTGTTTTCAAGTTGAAAGCCGAGATGAGCAGAGTAGCGTCAAAGGGCGATGAGTCGAGTCGAGCCGGGTCGAGGCGGGTGGAGTCCAGCAGAATCAGGCGATGAAGCGTCGTGTCGAGAAAATTAGTGTCTTGTCGACTCCACTGATGACGAGTCCCGTCGAGGAATGTCGGGCGGTGTCGACCGGAGTGTTGTCAAGTTGAAAGTCGAGCTGAGCAGAGTAGCGTCGAACTGCGATGAGTCGAGTCCAGCCGGGTCAAGTTGGGTCGAGTGAGCAGAATCAAACGATGAAGCGTCGTGTCGAGAAAAGTTGTGTCTGGTCGACTCTAATGGTGACAAGTCCCGTCGAGGAATGTCAGGCGGAGTCGACCGTAGTGTTGTCAAGTTGAAAGTCGAGATGAGCTGAGTAGCGTCGAACGAGGATGAGTCGAGTCGAGCCGGGTCAAGGCGGGTCGAGTCGAGCAAAATCAGGCGATGAAGCGGCGTGTCGAGAAAAGTTGTGTCTGGTCGACTCCAATGGTGACGAGTCCCGTCGAGGAATGTCGGGCAGAGTCGACCAGAGTGTTGTCAAGTTGAAAGTCGAGATGAGCTGAGTAGCGTCGAACGGCAATGAGTCGAGTCGAGGCGGGTCGACTCGAGCAGAATCAGGCGATGAAGCGTCGTGTCGAGAACAGTTGTGTCTGGTTGACTCCAATGGTGATGAGTCTCGTCGAGGAATGTCGGGCGGAGTCGTCCGGAGTGTTGTCAAGTTTAAAGTCGAGATGAGCTGAGTAGCGTCGAAGGGCGATGAGTCGAGTGGAGCCAGGTCGAGGCAGGTCGAGTCGAGAAGAATCAGGCGATGAAGCGTCGTGTCGAGAAAAGTAGTGTCTGGTCGACTCCAATGATGACGAGTCCCGTCGAGGAATGTCGGGCGGTGTCGACCGGAGTGTTGTCAAGTTGAAAGTCGAGCTGAGCAGAGTAGCGTCGAACTGCGATGAGTCGAGTCGACCCGGGTCAAGTTGGGTCGAGTGAGCAGAATCAGACGATGAAGCGTCGTGTCGAGAAAAGTTGTGTCTGGTCGACTCCAATGGTGACGAGTCCCGTCGAGGAATGTCGGGCGGAGTCGACCGGATTGTTTTCAAGTTGAAAGTCGAGATGAGCAGTGTAGCGTCGAACTACGATCAGTCGAGTGGAGCCGGGTCGAGGCAGGTCGAGTCGAGCAAAATCAGGCGATGAAGCGTCGTGTCGAGAAAAGTTGTGTCTGGTCGACTCCAATGGTGACGAGTCCCGTCGAGGAATGTCGGGCGGAGTCGACCGGAGTGTTTTCAAGTTGAATGTCGAGATGAGCTGAGTAGCGTCGAACGGCGATGAGTCGAGTCGACCAGGGTAGAGGCAGGTCGAGTCGAGCAGAATCAGGCGATGAAGCGTCGTGTCGAGAAAAGTTGTGTCTGGTCGACTCCAATGGTGACAAGTACCGTCGAGGAATGTCGGGCAGAGTCGACCGGAGTGTTGTCAAGTTGAAATCCGAGATGAGCTGAGTAGCGTCGAACGGCGATGAGTCGAGTCGAGCCGGGTGGAGGCGGGTCGAGTCGAGAAGAATCAGGCGATGAAGCGTCGTGTCGAGAAAAGTTGTGTTTGGTCGACTCCAATGGTGACGAGTCCCGTCGAGGAATGTCGGGCGGAGTCGACCAGAGTGTTGTCAAGTTGAATGTCGAGATGAGCTGAGTAGCGTGGAACGACGATGAGTCGAGTGGAGCCGGGTCGAGGCTGGTCGAGTCGAGCAGAATCAGGCGATGAACCGTCGTGTCGAGAAAAGTTGTGTCTGGTCGACTCCAATGGTGACGAGTCCCGTCGAGGAATGTCGGGCGGAGTCGACCGGAGTGTTTTCAAGTTGAAAGCCGAGATGAGCAGAGTAGCGTCGAACGGCGATGGGTCGAGTCGAGCCGGGTCGAGGCGGGTGGAGTCGAGCAGAATCAGGCGATGAAGCGTCGTGTCGAGAAAAGTAGTGTCTTGTCGACTCCACTGATGACGAGTCCCGTCGAGGAATGTCGAGTGGTGCCGACCGGAGTGTTGTCAAGTTGAAAGTCGAGCTGAGCAGAGTAGCGTCGAACTGCGATGAGTCGAGTCCAGCCGGGTCAAGTTGGGTCGAGTGAGAAGAATCAAACGATGAAGCGTCGTGTCGAGAAAAGTTGTGTCTGGTCGACTCTAATGGTGACAAGTCCCGTCGAGGAATGTCAGGCGGAATCGACCGGAGTGTTGTCAAGTTGAAAGTCGAGATGAGCTGAGTAGCGTCGAACGAGGATGAGTCGAGTCGAGCAGGGTCAAGGCGGGTCGAGTCGAGCAAAATTAGGCGATGAAGCGGCGTGTCGAGAAAAGTTGTGTCTGGTCGACTCCAATGGTGACGAGTCCCGTCGAGGAATGTCGGGAAGAGTCGACCAGAGTGTTGTCAAGTTGAAAGTCGAGATGAGCTGAGTAGCGTCGAACGGCAATGAGTCGAGTCGAGGCGGGTCGACTCGAGCAGAATCAGGCGATGAAGCGTCGTGTCGAGAACAGTTGTGTCTGGTCGACTCCAATGGTGATGAGTCTCGTCGAGGAATGTCGGGCGGAGTCGTCCGGAGTGTTGTCAAGTTTAAAGTCGAGATGAGCTGAGTAGCGTCGAAGGGCGATGAGTCGAGTGGAGCAGGGTCGAGGCAGGTTGAGTCGAGAAGAATCAGGCGATGAAGCGTCGTGTCGAGAAAAGTAGTGTCTGGTCGACTCCAATGATGACGAGTCCCGTCGAGGAATGTCGGGCGGTGTCGACCGGAGTGTTGTCAAGTTGAAAGTCGAGCTGAGCAGAGTAGCGTCGAACTGCGATGAGTCGAGTCGACCCGGGTCAAGTTGGGTCGAGTTAGCAGAATCAGACGATGAAGCGTCGTGTCGAGAAAAGTTGTGTCTGGTCGACTCCAATGGTGACGAGTCCCGTCGAGGAATGTCGGGCGGAGTCGACCGGAGTGTTTTCAAGTTGAAAGTCGAGATGAGCAGAGTAGCGTCGAACTACGATCAGTCGAGTGGAGCCGGGTCGAGGCAGGTCGAGTCGAGCAGAATCAGGCGATGAATCGTCGTGTCGAGAAAAGTTGTGTCTGGTCGACTCCAATGGTGATGAGTCCCGTCGAGGAATGTCGGGCGGAGTCGACCGGAGTGTTTTCAAGTTGAATGTCGAGATGAGCTGAGTAGCGTCGAACGGCGATGAGTCGAGTCGACCAGGGTAGAGGCAGGTCGAGTCGAGCAGAATCAGGCGATGAAGCGTCGTGTCGAGAAAAGTAGTGTCTTGTCGACTCCACTGATGACGAGTCCCGTCGAGGAATGTCGGGCGGTGTCGACCGGAGTGTTGTCATGTTGAAAGTCGAGCTGAGCAGAGTAGCGTCGAACTGCGATGAGTCGAGTCGAGCCGGGTCAAGTTGGGTCGAGTGAGAAGAATCAAACGATGAAGCGTCGTGTCGAGAAAAGTTGTGTCTGGTCGACTCCAATGGTGACAAGTCCCGTCGAGGAATGTCGGGCGGAGTCGACCAGAGTGTTGTCAAGTTGAATGTCGAGATGAGCTGAGTAGCGTCGAACGACGATGAGTCGAGTGGAGCCGGGTCGAGGCTGGTCGAGTCGAGCAGAATCAGGCGATGAACCGTCGTGTCGAGAAAAGTTGTGTCTGGTCGACTCCAATGGTGACGAGTCCCGTCGAGGAATGTCGGGCGGAGTCGACCGGAGTGTTTTCAAGTTGAAAGCCGAGATGAGCAGAGTAGCGTCAAAGGGCGATGAGTCGAGTCGAACCGGGTCGAGGCGGGTGGAGTCCAGCAGAATCAGGCGATGAAGCGTCGTGTCGAGAAAATTAGTGTCTTGTCGACTCCACTGATGACGAGTCCCGTCGAGGAATGTCGGGCGGTGTCGACCGGAGTGTTGTCAAGTTGAAAGTCGAGCTGAGCAGAGTAGCGTCGAACTGCGATGAGTCGAGTCCAGCCGGGTCAAGTTGGGTCGAGTGAGCAGAATCAAACGATGAAGCGTCGTGTCGAGAAAAGTTGTGTCTGGTCGACTCTAATGGTGACAAGTCCCGTCGAGGAATGTCAGGCGGAGTCGACCGTAGTGTTGTCAAGTTGAAAGTCGAGATGAGCTGAGTAGCGTCGAACGAGGATGAGTCGAGTCGAGCCGGGTCAAGGCGGGTCGAGTCGAGCAAAATCAGGCGATGAAGCGGCGTGTCGAGAAAAGTTGTGTCTGGTCGACTCCAATGGTGACGAGTCCCGTCGAGGAATGTCGGGCAGAGTCGACCAGAGTGTTGTCAAGTTGAAAGTCGAGATGAGCTGAGTAGCGTCGAACGGCAATGAGTCGAGTCGAGGCGGGTCGACTCGAGCAGAATCAGGCGATGAAGCGTCGTGTCGAGAACAGTTGTGTCTGGTCGACTCCAATGGTGATGAGTCTCGTCGAGGAATGTCGGGCGGATTCGTCCGGAGTGTTGTCAAGTTTAAAGTCGAGATGAGCTGAGTAGCGTCGAAGGGCGATGAGTCGAGTGGAGCCGGGTCGAGGCAGGTCGAGTCGAGAAGAATCAGGCGATGAAGCGTCGTGTCGAGAAAAGTAGTGTCTGGTCGACTCCAATGATGACGAGTCCCGTCGAGGAATGTCGGGCGGTGTCGACCAGAGTGTTGTCAAGTTGAAAGTCCAGATGAGCAGAGTAGCGTCGAACTACGATCAGTCGAGTGGAGCCGGGTCGAGGCAGGTCGAGTCGAGCAGAATCAGGCGATGAAGCGTCGTGTCGAGAAAAGTTGTGTCTGGTCGACTCCAATGGTGACGAGTCCCGTCGAGGAATGTCGGGCGGAGTCGACCGGAGTGTTTTCAAGTTGAAAGTCGAGATGAGCTGAGTAGCGTCGAACGGCGATGAGTCGAGTCGACCAGGGTAGCGGCAGGTCGAGTCGAGCAGAATCCGGCGATGAAGCGTCGTGTCGAGAAAAGTTGTGTCTGGTCGACTCCAATGGTGACGAGTCCCGTCGAGGAATGTCGGGCGGAGTCGACCGGAGTGTTTTCAAGTTGAAAGTCGAGATGAGCAGAGTAGCGTCGAACTACGATCAGTCGAGTGGAGCCGGGTCGAGGCAGGTCGAGTCGAGCAGAATCAGGCGATGAAGCGTCGTGTCGAGAAAAGTTGTGTCTGGTCGACTCCAATGGTGACGAGTCCCGTCGAGGAATGTCGGGCGGAGTCGACCGGAGTGTTTTCAAGTTGAAAGTCGAGATGAGCTGAGTAGCGTCGAACGGCGATGAGTCGAGTCGACCAGGGTAGCGGCAGGTCAAGTCGAGCAGAATCCGGCGATGAAGCGTCGTGTCGAGAAAAGTTGTGTCTGGTCGACTCCAATGGTGACGAGTCCCATCGAGGAATGTCGGGCGGAGTCGACCGGAGTGTTTTCAAGTTGAAAGTCGAGATGAGCAGAGTAGCGTCGAACTACGATCAGTCGAGTGGAGCCGGGTCGAGGCAGGTCGAGTCGAGCAGAATCAGGCGATGAAGCGTCGTGTCGAGAAAAGTTGTGTCTGGTCGACTCCAATGGTGACGAGTCCCGTCGAGGAATGTCGGGCGGAGTCGACCGGAGTGTTTTCATGTTGAAAGTCGAGATGAGCTGAGTAGCGTCGAACGGCGATGAGTCGAGTCGACCAGGGTAGCGGCAGGTCGAGTCGAGCAGAATCCGGCGATGAAGCGTCGTGTCGAGAAAAGTTGTGTCTGGTCGACTCCAATGGTGACGAGTACCGTCGAGGAATGTCGGGCAGAGTCGACCGGAGTGTTGTCAAGTTGAAAGCCGAGATGAGCTG
Organism: Canavalia gladiata; assembly: GCA_037954105.1. Lineage (NCBI taxonomy): Eukaryota > Viridiplantae > Streptophyta > Magnoliopsida > Fabales > Fabaceae > Canavalia > Canavalia gladiata. The sequence goes on along the minus strand of CM075661.1, from coordinate 26,053,212 downwards.
AGTAGCGTCGAACGACGATGAGTCGAGTCGAGCCGGGTCGAGGCGGGTCGAGTCGAGAAGAATCAGGCGATGAAGCGTCGTGTCGAGAAAAGTTGTGTTTGTTCGACTCCAATTGTGACGAGTCCCGTCGAGGAATGTCGGGCGGAGTCGACCAGAGTGTTGTCAAGTTGAATGTCGAGATGAGCTGAGTAGCGTCGAACGACGATGAGTCGAGTGGAGCCGGGTCGAGGCTGGTCGAGTCGAGAAGAATCAGGCGATGAACCGTCGTGTCGAGAAAAGTTGTGTCTGGTCGACTCCAATGGTGACGAGTCCCGTCGAGGAATGTCGGGCGGAGTCGACCGGAGTGTTTTCAAGTTGAAAGCCGAGATGAGCAGAGTAGCGTCGAACGGCGATGAGTCGAGTCGAGCCGGGTCGAGGCGGGTGGAGTCGAGCAGAATCAGGCGATGAAGCGTTGTGTCAAGAAAAGTAGTGTCTTGTCGACTCCACTGATGACGAGTCCCGTCGAGGAATGTCGGGCGGTGTCGACCGGAGTGTTGTCAAGTTGAAAGTCGAGCTGAGCAGAGTAGCGTCGAACTGCGATGAGTCGAGTCCAGCCGGGTCAAGTTGGGTCGAGTGAGAAGAATCAAACGATGACGCGTCGTGTCGAAAAAAGTTGTGTCTGGTCGACTTAATGGTGACAAGTCCCGTCGAGGAATGTCAGGCGGAGTCGACCGGAGTGTTTTCAAGTTGAAAGTCGAGATGAGCTGAGTAGCGTCGAACGAGGATGAGTCGAGTCGAGCCGGGTCAAGGCGGGTCGAGTCGAGCAAAATCAGGCGATGAAGCGGCGTGTCGAGAAAAGTTGTGTCTGGTCGACTCCAATGGTGACGAGTCCCGTCGAGGAATGTCGGACAGAGTCGACCAGAGTGTTGTCAAGTTGAAAGTCGAGATGAGCTGAGTAGCGTCGAACGGCAATGAGTCGAGTCGAGGCGGGTCGACTCGAGCAGAATCAGGCGATGAAGCGTCGTGTCGAGAACAGTTGTGTCTGGTCGACTCCAATGGTGATGAGTCTCGTCGAGGAATGTCGGGCGGAGTCGTCCGGAGTGTTGTCAAGTTTAAAGTCGAGATGAGCTGAGTAGCGTCGAAGGGCGATGAGTCGAGTGGAGCCGGGTCGAGGCAGGTCGAGTCGAGAAGAATCAGGCGATGAAGCGTCGTGTCGAGAAAAGTAGTGTCTGGTCGACTCCAATGATGACGAGTCCCGTCGAGGAATGTCGGGCGGTGTCGACCGGAGTGTTGTCAAGTTGAAAGTCGAGCTCAGCAGAGTAGCGTCGAACTGCGATGAGTCGAGTCGACCCGGGTCAAGTTGGGTCGAGTGAGCAGAATCAGACGATGAAGCGTCGTGTCGAGAAAAGTTGTGTCTGGTCGACTCCAATGGTGACGAGTCCCGTCGAGGAATGTCGGACAGAGTCGACCAGAGTGTTGTCAAGTTGAAAGTCGAGATGAGCTGAGTAGCGTCGAACGGCAATGAGTCGAGTCGAGGCGGGTCGACTCGAGCAGAATCAGGCGATGAAGCGTCGTGTCGAGAACAGTTGTGTCTGGTCGACTCCAATGGTGATGAGTCTCGTCGAGGAATGTCGGGCGGAGTCGACCGGAGTGTTTTCAAGTTGAAAGTCGAGATGAGCAGAGTAGCGTCGAACTACGATCAGTCGAGTGGAGCCGGGTCGAGGCAGATCGAGTCGAGAAAAATCAGGCGATGAAGCGTCGTGTCGAGAAAAGTTGTGTCTGGTCGACTCCAATGGTGACGAGTCCCGTCGAGGAATGTCGGGCGGAGTCGACCGGAGTGTTTTCAAGTTGAAAGTCGAGATGAGCTGAGTAGCGTCGAACGGCGATGAGTCGAGTCGACCAGGGTAGAGGCAGGTCGAGTCGAGCAGAATCCGACGATGAAGCGTCGTGTCGAGAAAAGTTGTGTCTGGTCGACTCCAATGGTGACGAGTACCGTCGAGGAATGTCGGGCAGAGTCGACTGGAGTGTTGTCAAGTTGAAAGCCGAGATGAGCTGAGTAGCGTCGAACGACGATGAGTCGAGTCGAGCCGGGTCGAGTCGAGAAGAATCAGGCGATGAAGCGTCGTGTCGAGAAAAGTTGTGTTTGGTCGACTCCAATGGTGACGAGTCCCGTCGAGGAATGTCGGGCGGAGTCGACCAGAGTGTTGTCAAGTTGAATGTCGAGATGAGCTGAGTAGCGTCGAACGACGATGAGTCGAGTGGAGCCGGGGTCGAGGCTGGTCGAGTCGAGCAGAATCAGGCGATGAACCGTCGTGTCGAGAAAAGTTGTGTCTGGTCGACTCCAATGGTGACGAGTCTCGTCGAGGAATGTCGGGCGGAGTCGACCGGAGTGTTTTCAAGTTGAAAGCCGAGATGAGCAGAGTAGCGTCGAACGGCGATGAGTCGAGTCGAGCCGGGTCGAGGCGGGTGGAGTCGAGCAGAATCAGGCGATGAAGCGTTGTGTCGAGAAAAGTAGTGTCTTGTCGACTCCACTGATGACGAGTCCCGTCGAGGAATGTCGGGCGGTGTCGACCGGAGTGTTGTCAAGTTGAAAGTCGAGCTGAGCAGAGTAGCGTCGAACTGCGATGAGTCGAGTCCAGCCGGGTCAAGTTGGGTCGAGTGAGAAGAATCAAACGATGAAGCGTCGTGTCGAGAAAAGTTGTGTCTGGTTGACTCTAATGGTGACAAGTCCCGTCGAGGAATGTCAGGCGGAGTCGACCGGAGTGTTTTCAAGTTGAAAGTCGAGATGAGCTGAGTAGCGTCGAACGAGGATGAGTCGAGTTGAGCCGGGTCAAGGCAGGTCGAGTCGAGCAAAATCAGGCGATGAAGCGGCGTGTCGAGAAAAGTTGTGTCTGGTCGACTCCAATGGTGACGAGTCCCGTCGAGGAATGTCGGACAGAGTCGACCAGAGTGTTGTCAAGTTGAAAGTCCAGATGAGCTGAGTAGCGTCGAACGGCAATGAGTCGAGTCGAGGCGGGTCGACTCGAGCAGAATCAGGCGATGAAGCGTCGTGTCGAGAACAGTTGTGTCTGGTCGACTCCAATGGTGATGAGTCTCGTCGAGGAATGTCGGGCGGAGTCGTCCGGAGTGTTGTCAAGTTTAAAGTCGAGATGAGCTGAGTAGCGTCGAAGGGCGATGAGTCGAGTGGAGCCGGGTCGAGGCAGGTCGAGTCGAGAAGAATCAGGCGATGAAGCGTCGTGTCGAGAAAAGTAGTGTCTGGTCGACTCCAATGATGACGAGTCCCGTCGAGGAATGTCGGGCGGTGTCGACCGGAGTGTTGTCAAGTTGAAAGTCGAGCTCAGCAGAGTAGCGTCGAACTGCGATGAGTCGAGTCGACCCAGGTCAAGTTGGGTCGAGTGAGCAGAATCAGACGATGAAGCGTCGTGTCGAGAAAAGTTGTGTCTGGTCGACTCCAATGGTGACAAGTCCCGTCGAGGAATGTCGGGCGGAGTCGACCGGAGTGTTTTCAAGTTGAAAGTCGAGATGAGCAGAGTAGCGTCGAACTACCAGTCGAGTGGAGCCGGGTCGAGGCAGGTCGAGTCGAGCAGAATCAGGCGATGAAGCGTCGTGTCGAGAAAAGTTGTGTCTGGTCGACTCCAATGGTGACGAGTCCCGTCGAGGAATGTCGGGCGGAGTCGACCGGAGTGTTTTCAAGTTGAAAGTCGAGATGAGCTGAGTAGCGTCGAACAGCGATGAGTCGAGTCGACCAGGGTAGAGGCAGGTCGAGTCGAGCAGAATCCGACGATGAAGCGTCGTGTCGAGAAAAGTTGTGTCTGGTCGACTCCAATGGTGACGAGTACCGTCGAGGAATGTCGGGCAGAGTCGACTGGAGTGTTGTCAAGTTGAAAGCCGAGATGAGCTGAGTAGCGTCGAACGACGATGAGTCGAGTCGAGCCGGGTCGAGTCGAGAAGAATCAGGCGATGGAGCGTCGTGTCGAGAAAAGTTGTGTTTGGTCGACTCCAATGGTGACGAGTCCCGTCGAGGAATGTCGGGCGGAGTCGACCAGAGTGTTGTCAAGTTGAATGTCGAGATGAGCTGAGTAGCGTCGAACGACGATGAGTCGAGTGGACCCGGGGTCGAGGCTGGTCGAGTCGAGCAGAATCAGGCGATGAACCTTCGTGTCGAGAAAAGTTGTGTCTGGTCGACTCCAATGGTGACGAGTCCCGTCGAGGAATGTTGGGCGGAGTCGACCGGAGTGTTTTCAAGTTGAAAGCCGAGATGAGCAGAGTAGCGTCGAACGGCGATGAGTCGAGTCGAGCCCGGTCGAGGCGGGTGGAATCGAGCAGAATCAGGCGATGAAGCGTTGTGTCGAGAAAAGTAGTGTCTTGTCGACTCCACTGATGACGAGTCCCGTCGAGGAATGTCGGGCGGTGTCGACCGGAGTGTTGTCAAGTTGAAAGTCGAGCTGAGCAGAGTAGCGTCGAACTGCGATGAGTCGAGTCCAGCCGGGTCAAGTTGGGTCGAGTGAAAAGAATCAAACGATGAAGCGTCGTGTCGAGAAAAGTTGTGTCTGGTCGACTCTAATGGTGACAAGTCCCGTCGAGGAATGTCAGGCGGAGTCGACCGGAGTGTTTTCAAGTTGAAAGTCGAGATGAGCTGAGTAGCGTCGAACGAGGATGAGTCGAGTCGAGCCGGGTCAAGGCAGGTCGAGTCGAGCAAAATCAGGCGATGAAGCGGCGTGTCGAGAAAAGTTGTGTCTGGTCGACTCCAATGGTGACGAGTCCCGTCGAGGAATGTCGGACAGAGTCGACCAGAGTGTTGTCAAGTTGAAAGTCGAGATGAGCTGAGTAGCGTCGAACGGCAATGAGTCGAGTCGAGGCGGGTCGACTCGAGCAGAATCAGGCGATGAAGCGTCATGTCGAGAACAGTTGTGTCTGGTCGACTCCAATGGTGATGAGTCTCGTCGAGGAATGTCGGGCGGAGTCGTCCGGAGTGTTGTCAAGTTTAAAGTCGAGATGAGCTGAGTAGCGTCGAAGGGCGATGAGTCGAGTGGAGCCGGGTCGAGGCAGGTCGAGTCGAGAAGAATCAGGCGATGAAGCGTCGTGTCGAGAAAAGTAGTGTCTGGTCGACTCCAATGATGACGAGTCCCGTCGAGGAATGTCGGGCGGTGTCGACCGGAGTGTTGTCAAGTTGAAAGTCGAGCTCAGCAGAGTAGCATCGAACTGCGATGAGTCGAGTCGACCCAGGTCAAGTTGGGTCGAGTGAGCAGAATCAGACGATGAAGCGTCGTGTCGAGGAAAGTTGTGTCTGGTCGACTCCAATGGTGACAAGTCCCGTCGAGGAATGTCGGGCGGAGTCGACCGGAGTGTTTTCAAGTTGAAAGTCGAGATGAGCAGAGTAGCGTCGAACTACGATCAGTCGAGTGGAGCCGGGTCGAGGCAGGTCGAGTCGAGCAGAATCAGGCGATGAAGCGTCGTGTCGAGAAAAGTTGTGTCTGGTCGACTCCAATGGTGACGAGTCCCGTCGAGGAAAGTCGGGCGGAGTCGACCGGAGTGTTTTCAAGTTGAAAGTCGAGATGAGCTAAGTAGCGTCGAACGGCGATGAGTCGAGTCGACCAGGGTAGAGGCAGGACGAGTCGAGCAGAATCCGACGATGAAGCGTCGTGTCGAGAAAAGTTGTGTCTGGTCGACTCCAATGGTGACGAGTACCGTCGAGGAATGTCGGGCAGGGTCGACCGGAGTGTTGTCAAGTTGAAAGCCGAGATGAGCTGAGTAGCGTCGAACGACGATGAGTCGAGTCGAGCCGGGTCGAGTCGAGAAGAATCAGGCGATGAAGCGTCGTGTCGAGAAAAGTTGTGTTTGGTCGACTCCAATGGTGACGAGTCCCGTCGAGGAATGTCGGGCGGAGTCGACCAGAGTGTTGTCAAGTTGAATGTCGAGATGAGCTGAGTAGCGTCGAACGACGATGAGTCGAGTGGAGCCGGGTCGAGGCTGGTCGAGTCGAGCAGAATCAGGCGATGAACCGTCGTGTCGAGAAAAGTTGTGTCTGGTCGACTCCAATGGTGACGAGTCCCGTCGAGGAATGTCGGGCGGAGTCGACCGGAGTGTTTTCAAGTTGAAAGCCGAGATGAGCAGAGTAGCGTCGAACGGCGATGAGTCGAGTCGAGCCGGGTCGAGGCGGGTGGAGTCGAGCAGAATCAGGCGATGGAGCGTTGTGTCGAGAAAAGTAGTGTCTTGTCGACTCCACTGATGACGAGTCCCGTCGAGGAATGTCGGGCGGTGTCGACTGGAGTGTTGTCAAGTTGAAAGTCGAGCTGAGCAGAGTAGCGTCGAACTGCGATGAGTCGAGTCGAGCCGGGTCAAGTTGGGTCGAGTGAGAAGAATCAAACGATGAAGCGTCGTGTCGAGAAAAGTTGTGTCTGGTCGACTCCAATGGTGACAAGTCCCGTCGAGGAATGTCAGGCGGAGTCGACCGGAGTGTTGTCAAGTTGAAAGCCGAGATGAGCTGAGTAGCGTCGAACGAGGATGAGTCGAGTCGAGTCGGGTCAAGGCGGGTCGTGTCGAGCAGAATAAGGCGATGAAGCGTCGTGTCGAGAAAAGTGATGTCTGGTCGACTCCAATGGTGACAAGTCCCGTCGAGGAATGTCGGGCAGAGTCGACAAGAGTGTTGTCAAGTTGAAAGTCGAGATGAGCTGAGTAGCGTCGAACGACCATGAGTCGAGTCGAGCCGGGTCAAGGCGGATCGATTCGAGCAAAATCAGGCGATGAAGCGTCGTGTCGAGAAAAGTTGTGTCTGGTCGACTCCAATGGAGATGAGTCTCGTCGAGGAATGTCGGGCGGAGTCGTCCGGAGTGTTGTCAAGTTTAAAGTCGAGATGAGCTGAGTAGCGTCGAAGGGCGATGAGTCGAGTGGAGCCGGGTCGAGGCAGGTCGAGTCGAGAAGAATCAGGCGATGAAGCGTCGTGTCGAGAAAAGTAGTGTCTGGTCGACTCCAATGATGACGAGTCCCGTCGAGGAATGTCGGGCGGTGTCGACCGGAGTGTTGTCAAGTTGAAAGTCGAGCTCAGCAGAGTAGCGTCGAACTGCGATGAGTCGAGTCGACCCGGGTCAAGTTGGGTCGAGTGAGCAGAATCAGACGATGAAGCGTCGTGTCGAGAAAAGTTGTGTCTGGTCGACTCCAATGGTGACGAGTCCCGTCGAGGAATGTCGGGCGGAGTCGACCGGAGTGTTTTCAAGTTGAAAGTCGAGATGAGCTGAGTAGCGTCGAACGGCGATGAGTCGAGTCGACCAAGGTAGAGGCAGGTCGAGTCGAGCAGAATCCGACGATGAAGCGTCGTGTCGAGAAAAGTTGTGTCTGGTCGACTCCAATGGTGACAAGTCCCGTCGAGGAATGTCGGGCGGAGTCGACCGGAGTGTTTTCAAGTTGAAAGTCGAGATGAGCAGAGTAGCGTCGAACTACGATCAATCGAGTGGAGCCGGGTCGAGGCAGATCGAGTCGAGAAGAATCAGGCGTTGAAGCGTCGTGTCGAGAAAAGTAGTGTCTGGTCGACTCCAATGATGACGAGTCCCGTCGAGGAATGTCGGGCGGTGTCGACCGGAGTGTTGTCAAGTTGAAAGTCGAGCTCAGCAGAGTAGTGTCGAACTGCGATGAGTCGAGTCGACCCGGGTCAAGTTGGGTCGAGTGAGCAGAATCAGACGATGAAGCGTCGTGTCGAGAAAAGTTGTGTCTGGTCGACTCCAATGGTGACGAGTCCCGTCGAGGAATGTCGGGCGGAGTCGACCGGAGTGTTTTCAAGTTGAAAGTCGAGATGAGCTGAGTAGCGTCGAACGGCGATGAGTCGAGTCGACCAGGGTAGAGGCAGGTCGAGTCGAGCAGAATCCGACGATGAAGCGTCGAGTCGAGAAAAGTTGTGTCTGGTCGACTCCAATGGTGACGAGTACCGTCGAGGAATGTCGGGCAGAGTCGACCGGAGTGTTGTCAAGTTGAAAGCCGAGATGAGCTGAGTAGCGTCGAACGACGATGAGTCGAGTCGAGCCGGGTCGAGTCGAGAAGAATCAGGCGATGAAGCGTCGTGTCGAGAAAAGTTATGTCTGGTCGACTCCAATGGTGACGAGTCCCGCCGAGGAATGTCGGGCGTAGTCGACCGGAGTGTTGTCAAGTTGAAGGTCGAGATGTGCTGAGTAGCGTCGAACGGTGATGAGTAGAGTGGAACCGGGTCGAGGCGGGTCGACTCGAGCAGAATCAGGCGATGAAGCGTCGTGTCGAGAAAAGTTGTGTCTGGTCGACTCCAATGGTGACCAGTCTCGTCGAGGAATGTCGGGCGGAGTCGTCCGGAGTGTTGTCAAGTTTAAAGTCGAGATGAGCTGAGTAGTGTCGAAGGGCGATGAGTCGAGTGGAGCCGGGTCGAGGCGGGTCGAGTCGAGAAGAATCAGGCGATGAAGCGTCGTGTCGAGAAAAGTAGTGTCTGGTCGACTCCAATGATGACGAGTCCCGTCGAGGAATGTCGGGGGGTGTCGACCGGAGTGTTGTCAAGTTGAAAGTCGAGCTGAGCAGAGTAGCGTCGAACTGCGATGAGTCGAGTCGACCCGGGTCAAGTTGGGTCGAGCGAGCAGAATCAGACGATGAAGCGTCGTGTCGAGAAAAGTTGTGTCTGGTCGACTCCAATGGTGACGAGTCCCGTCAAGGAATGTCGGGCGGAGTCGACCGGAGTGTTGTCAAGTTGAAAGTCGAGATGAGCTGAGTAGCGTCGAACGAGGATGAGTCGAGTCGAGCCGGGTCAAGGCGGGTCGTGTCGAGCAGAATAAGGCGATGAAGCGTCGTGTCGAGAAAAGTTGTGTCTGGTCGACTCCAATGGTGACGAGTCCCGTCGAGGAATGTCGGGCGGAGTCGACCGGAGTGTTTTCAAGTTGAAAGCATAGATGAGCAGAGTAGCGTCGAACGGCGATGAGTCGAGTCGAGCCGGGTCGAGGCGGGTGGAGTCGAGCAGAATCAGGCGATGAAGCGTCGTGTCGAGAAAAGTAGTGTCTTGTCGACTCCACTGATGACGAGTCCCATCGAGGAATGTCAAGCGGTGTCGACCGGAGTGTTGTCAAGTTGAAAGTCGAGCTGAGCAGAGTAGCGTCGAACTGCGATGAGTCGAGTCCAGCCGGGTCAAGTTGGGTCGAGTGAGAAGAATCAAACGATGAAGCGTCGTGTCGAGAAAAGTTGTGTCTGGTCGACTCTAATGGTGACAAGTCCCGTCGAGGAATGTCAGGCGGAGTCGACCGGAGTGTTTTCAAGTTGAAAGTCGAGATGAGCTGAGTAGCGTCGAACGAGGATGAGTCGAGTCGAGCCGGGTCAAGGCAGGTCGAGTCGAGCAAAATCAGGCGATGAAGCGGCGTGTCGAGAAAAGTTGTGTCTGGTCGACTCCAATGGTGACGAGTCCCGTCGAGGAATGTCGGACAGAGTCGACCAGAGTGTTGTCAAGTTGAAAGTCGAGATGAGCTGAGTAGCGTCGAACGGCAATGAGTCGAGTCGAGGCGGGTCGACTCGAGCAGAATCAGGCGATGAAGCGTCGTGTCGAGAACAGTTGTGTCTGGTCGACTCCAATGGTGATGAGTCTCGTCGAGGAATGTCGGGCGGAGTCGTCCGGAGTGTTGTCAAGTTTAAAGTCGAGATGAGCTGAGTAGCGTCGAAGGGCGATGAGTCGAGTGGAGCCGGGTCGAGGCAGGTCGAGTCGAGAAGAATCAGGCGATGAAGCGTCGTGTCGAGAAAAGTAGTGTCTGGTCGACTCCAATGATGACGAGTCCCGTCGAGGAATGTCGGGCGGTGTCGACCGGAGTGTTGTCAAGTTGAAAGTCGAGCTCAGCAGAGTAGCGTCGAACTGCGATGAGTCGAGTCGACCCGGGTCAAGTTGGGTCGAGTGAGCAGAATCAGACGATGAAGCGTCGTGTCGAGGAAAGTTGTGTCTGGTCGACTCCAATGGTGACAAGTCCCGTCGAGGAATGTCGGGCGGAGTCGACCGGAGTGTTTTCAAGTTGAAAGTCGAGATGAGCAGAGTAGCGTCGAACTACGATCAGTCGAGTGGAGCCGGGTCGAGGCAGGTCGAGTCGAGCAGAATCAGGCGATGAAGCGTCGTGTCGAGAAAAGTTGTGTCTGGTCGACTCCAATGGTGACGAGTCCCGTCGAGGAAAGTCGGGCGGAGTCGACCGGAGTGTTTTCAAGTTGAAAGTCGAGATGAGCTAAGTAGCGTCGAACGGCGATGAGTCGAGTCGACCAGGGTAGAGGCAGGACGAGTCGAGCAGAATCCGACGATGAAGCGTCGTGTCGAGAAAAGTTGTGTCTGGTCGACTCCAATGGTGACGAGTACCGTCGAGGAATGTCGGGCAGGGTCGACCGGAGTGTTGTCAAGTTGAAAGCCGAGATGAGCTGAGTAGCGTCGAACGACGATGAGTCGAGTCGAGCCGGGTCGAGTCGAGAAGAATCAGGCGATGAAGCGTCGTGTCGAGAAAAGTTGTGTTTGGTCGACTCCAATGGTGACGAGTCCCGTCGAGGAATGTCGGGCGGAGTCGACCAGAGTGTTGTCAAGTTGAATGTCGAGATGAGCTGAGTAGCGTCGAACGACGATGAGTCGAGTGGAGCCGGGGTCGAGGCTGGTCGAGTCGAGCAGAATCAGGCGATGAACCGTCGTGTCGAGAAAAGTTGTGTCTGGTCGACTCCAATGGTGACGAGTCCCGTCGAGGAATGTCGGGCGGAGTCGACCGGAGTGTTTTCAAGTTGAAAGCCGAGATGAGCAGAGTAGCGTCGAACGGCGATGAGTCGAGTCGAGCCGGGTCGAGGCGGGTGGAGTCGAGCAGAATCAGGCGATGAAGCGTTGTGTCGAGAAAAGTAGTGTCTTGTCGACTCCACTGATGACGAGTCCCGTCGAGGAATGTCGGGCGGTGTCGACCGGAGTGTTGTCAAGTTGAAAGTCGAGCTGAGCAGAGTAGCGTCGAACTGCGATGAGTCGAGTCGAGCCGGGTCAAGTTGGGTCGAGTGAGAAGAATCAAACGATGAAGCGTCGTGTCGAGAAAAGTTGTGTCTGGTCGACTCCAATGGTGACAAGTCCCGTCGAGGAATGTCAGGCGGAGTCGACCGGAGTGTTGTCAAGTTGAAAGTCGAGATGAGCTGAGTAGCGTCGAACGAGGATGAGTCGAGTCGAGTCGGGTCAAGGCGGGTCGTGTCGAGCAGAATAAGGCGATGAAGCGTCGTGTCGAGAAAAGTGATGTCTGGTCGACTCCAATGGTGACGAGTCCCGTCAAGGAATGTCGGGCAGAGTCGACCAGAGTGTTGTCAAGTTGAAAGTCGAGATGAGCTGAGTAGCGTCGAACGACCATGAGTCGAGTCGAGCCGGGTCAAGGCGGATCGATTCGAGCAAAATCAGGCGATGAAGCGTCGTGTCGAGAAAAGTTGTGTCTGGTCGACTCCAATGGAGATGAGTCTCGTCGAGGAATGTCGGGCGGAGTCGTCCGGAGTGTTGTCAAGTTTAAAGTCGAGATGAGCTGAGTAGCGTCGAAGGGCGATGAGTCGAGTGGAGCCGGGTCGAGGCAGGTCGAGTCGAGAAGAATCAGGCGATGAAGCGTCGTGTCGAGAAAAGTAGTGTCTGGTCGACTCCTATGATGACGAGTCCCGTCGAGGAATGTCGGGCGGTGTCGACCGGAGTGTTGTCAAGTTGAAAGTCGAGCTCAGCAGAGTAGCGTCGAACTGCGATGAGTCGAGTCGACCCGGGTCAAGTTGGGTCGAGTGAGCAGAATCAGACGATGAAGCGTCGTGTCGAGAAAAGTTGTGTCTGGTCGACTCCAATGGTGACGAGTCCCGTCGAGGAATGTCGGGCGGAGTCGACCGGAGTGTTTTCAAGTTGAAAGTCGAGATGAGCTGAGTAGCGTCGAACGGCGATGAGTCGAGTCGACCAGGGTAGAGGCAGGTCGAGTCGAGCAGAATCCGACGATGAAGCGTCGTGTCAAGAAAAGTTGTGTCTGGTCGACTCCAATGGTGACAAGTCCCGTCGAAGAATGTCGGGCGGAGTCGATCGGAGTGTTTTCAAGTTGAAAGTCGAGATGAGCAGAGTAGCGTCGAACTACGATCAGTCGAGTGGAGCCGGGTCGAGGCAGGTCGAGTCGAGCAGAATCAGGCGATGAAGCGTCGTGTCGAGAAAAGTTGTGTCTGGTCGACTCCAATGGTGACGAGTCCCGTCGAGGAATGTCGGGCGGAGTCGACCGGAGTGTTTTCAAGTTGAAAGTCGAGATGAGCTGAGTAGCGTCGAACGGCGATGAGTCGAGTCGACCAGGGTAGAGGCAGGTCGAGTCGAGCAGAATCCGACGATGAAGCGTCGTGTCGAGAAAAGTTGTGTCTGGTCGACTCCAATGGTGACGAGTACCGTCGAGGAATGTCGGGCAGAGTCGACCGGAGTGTTGTCAAGTTGAAAGCCGAGATGAGCTGAGTAGCGTCGAACGACGATGAGTCGAGTCGAGCTGGGTCGAGTCGAGAAGAATCAGGCGATGAAGCGTGGTGTCGAGAAAAGTTATGTCTGGTCGACTCCAATGGTGACGAGTCCCGCCGAGGAATGTCGGGCGTAGTCGACCGGAGTGTTGTCAAGTTGAAAGTCGAGATGTGCTGAGTAGCGTCGAACGGTGATGAGTAGAGTGGAACCGGGTCGAGGCGGGTCGACTCGAGCAGAATCAGGCGATGAAGCGTCGTGTCGAGAAAAGTTGTGTCTGGTCGACTCCAATGGTGACCAGTCTCGTCGAGGAATGTCGGGCGGAGTCGTCCGGAGTGTTGTCAAGTTTAAAGTCGAGATGAGCTGAGTAGCGTCGAAGGGCGATGAGTCGAGTGGAGCCGGGTCGAGGCGGGTCGAGTCGAGAAGAATCAGGCGATGAAGCGTCGTGTCGAGAAAAGTAGTGTCTGGTCGACTCCAATGGTGACGAGTCCCGTCAAGGAATGTCGGGCGGAGTCGACCGGAGTGTTGTCAAGTTGAAAGTCGAGATGAGCTGAGTAGCGTCGAACGAGGATGAGTCGAGTCGAGCCGGGTCAAGGCGGGTCGTGTCGAGCAGAATAAGGCGATGAAGCGTCGTGTCGAGAAAAGTTGTGTCTGGTCGACTCCAATGGTGACGAGTCCCGTCGAGGAATGTCGGGCGGAGTCGACCGGAGTGTTTTCAAGTTGAAAGCATAGATGAGCAGAGTAGCGTCGAACGGCGATGAGTCGAGTCGAGCCGGGTCGAGGCGGGTGGAGTCGAGCAGAATCAGGCGATGAAGGGTCGTGTCGAGAAAAGTAGTGTCTTGTCGACCCCACTGATGACGAGTCCCATCGAGGAATGTCAAGCGGTGTCGACCGGAGTGTTGTCAAGTTGAAAGTCGAGCTGAGCAGAGTAGCGTCGAACTGCGATGAGTCGAGTCCAGCCGGGTCAAGTTGGGTCGAGTGAGAAGAATCAAACGATGAAGCGTCGGGTCGAGAAAAGTTGTATCTGGTCGACTCTAATGGTGACAAGTCCTGTCGAGGAATGTCAGGCGGAGTCGACCAGAGTGTTGTCAAGTTGAAAGTCGAGATGAGCTGAGTAGCGTCGAACGAGGATGAGTCGAGTCGAGCCGGGTCAAGGCGGGTCGAGTCGAGCAAAATCAGGCGATGAAGCGGCGTGTCGAGAAAAGTTGTGTCTGGTCGACTCCAATGGTGACGAGTCCCGTCGAGGAATGTCGGGCAGAGTCGACCAGAGTGTTGTCAAGTTGAAAGTCGAGATGAGCTGAGTAGCGTCGAACGGCAATGAGTCGAGTCGAGGCGGGTCGACTCGAGCAGAATCAGGCGATGAAGCGTCGTGTCGAGAAAAGTTGTGTCTGGTCGACTCCAATGATGATGAGTCTCGTCGAGGAATGTCGGGCGGAGTCGTCCGGAGTGTTGTCAAGTTTAAAGTCGAGATGAGCTGAGTAGCGTCGAAGGGCGATGAGTCGAGTGGAGCCGGGTCGAGGCAGGTCGAGTCGAGAAGAATCAGGCGATGAAGCGTCGTGTCGAGAAAAGTAGTGTCTGGTCGACTCCAATGATGACGAGTCCCGTCGAGGAATGTCGGGCGGTGTCGACCGGAGTGTTGTCAAGTTGAAAGTCGAGCTCAGCAGAGTAGCGTCGAACTGCGATGAGTCGAGTCGACCCGGGTCAAGTTGGGTCGAGTGAGCAGAATCAGACGATGAAGCGTCGTGTCGAGAAAAGTTGTGTCTGGTCGACTCCAATGGTGACGAGTCCCGTCGAGGAATGTCGGGCGGAGTCGACCGGAGTGTTTTCAAGTTGAAAGCCGAGATGAGCAGAGTAGCGTCGAACGGCGATGAGTCGAGTCGAGCCGGGTGGAGTCGAGCAGAATCAGGCGATGAAGCGTCGTGTCGAAAAAAGTAGTGTCTTGTCGACTCCACTGATGACGAGTCCCGTCGAGGAATGTCGGGCGGTGTCGACCGGAGTGTTGTCAAGTTGAAAGTCGAGCTCAGCAGAGTAGCGTCGAACTGCGATGAGTCGAGTCGACCCGGGTCAAGTTGGGTCGAGTGAGCAGAATCAGACGATGAAGCGTCGTGTCGAGAAAAGTTGTGTCTGGTCGACTCCAATGGTGACGAGTCCCGTCGAGGAATGTCGGGCGGAGTCGACCGGAGTGTTTTCAAGTTGAAAGTCGAGATGAGCTGAGTAGCGTCGAACGGCGATGAGTCGAGTCGACCAGGGTAGAGGCAGGTCGAGTCGAGCAGAATCCGACGATGAAGCGTCGTGTCAAGAAAAGTTGTGTCTGGTCGACTCCAATGGTGACAAGTCCCGTCGAGGAATGTCGGGCGGAGTCGATCGGAGTGTTTTCAAGTTGAAAGTCGAGATGAGCAGAGTAGCGTCGAACTACGATCAGTCGAGTGGAGCCGGGTCGAGGCAGGTCGAGTCGAGCAGAATCAGGCGATGAAGCGTCGTGTCGAGAAAAGTTGTGTCTGGTCGACTCCAATGGTGACGAGTCCCGTCGAGGAATGTCGGGCGGAGTCGACCGGAGTGTTTTCAAGTTGAAAGTCGAGATGAGCTGAGTAGCGTCGAACGGCGATGAGTCGAGTCGACCAGGGTAGAGGCAGGTCGAGTCGAGCAGAATCCGACGATGAAGCGTCGTGTCGAGAAAAGTTGTGTCTGGTCGACTCCAATGGTGACGAGTACCGTCGAGGAATGTCGGGCAGAGTCGACCGGAGTGTTGTCAAGTTGAAAGCCGAGATGAGCTGAGTAGCGTCGAACGACGATGAGTCGAGTCGAGCCGGGTCGAGTCGAGAAGAATCAGGCGATGAAGCGTGGTGTCGAGAAAAGTTATGTCTGGTCGACTCCAATGGTGACGAGTCCCGCCGAGGAATGTCGGGCGTAGTCGACCGGAGTGTTGTCAAGTTGAAAGTCGAGATGTGCTGAGTAGCGTCGAACGGTGATGAGTAGAGTGGAACCGGGTCGAGGCGGGTCGACTCGAGCAGAATCAGGCGATGAAGCGTCGTGTCGAGAAAAGTTGTGTCTGGTCGACTCCAATGGTGACCAGTCTCGTCGAGGAATGTCGGGCGGAGTCGTCCGGAGTGTTGTCAAGTTTAAAGTCGAGATGAGCTGAGTAGCGTCGAAGGGCGATGAGTCGAGTGGAGCCGGGTCGAGGCGGGTCGAGTCGAGAAGAATCAGGCGATGAAGCGTCGTGTCGAGAAAAGTAGTGTCTGGTCGACTCCAATGGTGACGAGTCCCGTCAAGGAATGTCGGGCGGAGTCGACCGGAGTGTTGTCAAGTTGAAAGTCGAGATGAGCTGAGTAGCGTCGAACGAGGATGAGTCGAGTCGAGCCGGGTCAAGGCGGGTCGTGTCGAGCAGAATAAGGCGATGAAGCGTCGTGTCGAGAAAAGTTGTGTCTGGTCGACTCCAATGGTGACGAGTCCCGTCGAGGAATGTCGGGCGGAGTCGACCGGAGTGTTTTCAAGTTGAAAGCATAGATGAGCAGAGTAGCGTCGAACGGCGATGAGTCGAGTCGAGCCGGGTCGAGGCGGGTGGAGTCGAGCAGAATCAGGCGATGAAGGGTCGTGTCGAGAAAAGTAGTGTCTTGTCGACTCCACTGATGACGAGTCCCATCGAGGAATGTCAAGCGGTGTCGACCGGAGTGTTGTCAAGTTGAAAGTCGAGCTGAGCAGAGTAGCGTCGAACTGCGATGAGTCGAGTCCAGCCGGGTCAAGTTGGGTCGAGTGAGAAGAATCAAACGATGAAGCGTCGGGTCGAGAAAAGTTGTATCTGGTCGACTCTAATGGTGACAAGTCCTGTCGAGGAATGTCAGGCGGAGTCGACCAGAGTGTTGTCAAGTTGAAAGTCGAGATGAGCTGAGTAGCGTCGAACGAGGATGAGTCGAGTCGAGCCGGGTCAAGGCGGGTCGAGTCGAGCAAAATCAGGCGATGAAGCGGCGTGTCGAGAAAAGTTGTGTCTGGTCGACTCCAATGGTGACGAGTCCCGTCGAGGAATGTCGGGCAGAGTCGACTAGAGTGTTGTCAAGTTGAAAGTCGAGATGAGCTGAGTAGCGTCGAACGGCAATGAGTCGAGTCGAGGCGGGTCGACTCGAGCAGAATCAGGCGATGAAGCGTCGTGTCGAGAAAAGTTGTGTCTGGTCGACTCCAATGATGATGAGTCTCGTCGAGGAATGTCGGGCGGAGTCGTCCGGAGTGTTGTCAAGTTTAAAGTCGAGATGAGCTGAGTAGCGTCGAAGGGCGATGAGTCGAGTGGAGCCGGGTCGAGGCAGGTCGAGTCGAGAAGAATCAGGCGATGAAGCGTCGTGTCGAGAAAAGTAGTGTCTGGTCGACTCCAATGATGACGAGTCCCGTCGAGGAATGTCGGGCGGTGTCGACCGGAGTGTTGTCAAGTTGAAAGTCGAGCTCAGCAGAGTAGCGTCGAACTGCGATGAGTCGAGTCGACCCGGGTCAAGTTGGGTCGAGTGAGCAGAATCAGACGATGAAGCGTCGTGTCGAGAAAAGTTGTGTCTGGTCGACTCCAATGGTGACGAGTCCCGTCGAGGAATGTCGGGCGGAGTCGACCGGTGTGTTTTCAAGTTGAAAGTGGAGATGAGCAGAGTAGCGTCGAACTACGATCAGTCGAGTGGAGCCGGGTCGAGGCAGGTCGAGTCGAGCAGAATCAGGCGATGAAGCGTCGTGTCGAGAAAAATTGTGTCTGGTCGACTCCAATGGTGACGAGTCCCGTCGAGGAATGTCGGGCGGAGTCGACCGGAGTGTTTTCAAGTTGAAAGCCGAGATGAGCTGAGTAGCGTCGAACGGCGATGAGTCGAGTCGACCAGGGTGGAGGCAGGTCGAGTCGAGCAGAATCAGGCGATGAAGCGTCGTGTCGAGAAAAGTTGTGTCTGGTCGACTCCAATGGTGACGATTACCGTCGAGGAATGTCGGGCAGAGTCGACCGGAGTGTTGTCAAGTTGAAAGCCGAGATGAGCTGAGTAGCGTCGAACGGCGATGAGTCGAGTCGAGCCGGGTCTAGGCGGGTCGAGTCGAGAAGAATCAGGCGATGAAGCGTCGTGTCGAGAAAAGTTGTGTTTGGTCGACTCCAATGGTGACGAGTCCCGTCGAGGAATGTCGGGCGGAGTCGACCAGAGTGTTGTCAAGTTGAATGTCGAGATGAGCTGAGTAGCGTCGAACGACGATGAGTCGAGTGGAGCCGGGTCGAGGCTGGTCGAGTCGAGCAGAATCAGGCGATGAACCGTCGTGTCGAGAAAAGTTGTGTCTGGTCGACTCCAATGGTGACGAGTCCCGTCGAGGAATGTCGGGCGGAGTCGACCGGAGTGTTTTCAAGTTGAAAGCCGAGATGAGCAGAGTTGCGTCGAACGGCGATGAGTCGAGTCGAGCCGGGTCGAGGCGGGTGGAGTCGAGCAGAATCAGGCGATGAAGCGTCGTGTCGAGAAAAGTAGTGTCTTGTCGACTCCACTGATGATGAGTCCCGTCGAGGAATGTCGGGCGGTGTCGACCGGAGTGTTGTCAGGTTGAAAGTCGAGCTGAGCAGAGTAACGTCGAACTGCGATGAGTCGAGTCGACCCGGGTCAAGTTGGGTCGAGTGAGAAGAATCAAACGATGAAGCGTCATGTCGAGAAAAGTTGTGTCTGGTCGACTCCAATGGTGACAAGTCCCGTCGAGGAATGTCGGGCGGAGTCGACCAGAGTGTTGTCAAGTTGAATGTCGAGATGAGCTGAGTAGCGTCGAACGACGATGAGTCGAGTGGAGCCGGGTCGAGGCTGGTCGAGTCGAGCAGAATCAGGCGATGAACCGTCGTGTCGAGAAAAGTTGTGTCTGGTCGACTCCAGTGGTGACGAGTCCCGTCGAGGAATGTCGGGCGGAGTCGACCGGAGTGTTTTCAAGTTGAAAGTCGAGATGAGCTGAGTAGCGTCGAACGACGATGAGTCGAGTGGAGCCGGGTCAAGGCTGGTCGAGTCGAGCAGAATCAGGCGATGAACCGTCGTGTCGAGAAAAGTTGTGTCTGGTCGACTCCAATGGTGACGAGTCCCGTCGAGGATTGTCGGGCGGAGTCGACCGGAGTGTTTTCAAGTTGAAAGCCGAGATGAGCAGAGTAGCGTCGAACGGCGATGAGTCGAGTCGAGCCGGGTGGAGTCGAGCAGAATCAGGCGATGAAGCGTCGTGTCGAAAAAAGTAGTGTCTTGTCGACTCCACTGATGACGAGTCCCGTCGAGGAAGGTCGGGCGGTGTCGACCGGAGTGTTGTCAAGTTGAAAGTCGAGCTGAGCAGAGTAGCGTCGAACTGCGATGAGTCGAGTCGAGCCGGGTCAAGTTGGGTCGAGTGAGAAGAATCAAACGATGAAGCGTCGTGTCGAGAAAAGTAGTGTCTTGTCGACTCCACTGATGACGAGTCCCGTCGAGGAATGTCGAGCGGTGTCGACCGGAGTGTTGTCAAGTTGAAAGTCGAGCTGAGCAGAGTAGCGTCGAACTGCGATGAGTCGAGTCCAGCCGGGTCAAGTTGGGTCGAGTGAGAAGAATCAAACGATGAAGCGTCGTGTCGAGAAAAGTTGTGTCTGGTCGACTCTAATGGTGACAAGTCCCGCCGAGGAATGTCAGGCGGAGTCGACCGGAGTGTTGTCAAGTTGAAAGTCGAGATGAGCTGAGTAGCGTCGAACGAGGATGAGTCGAGTCGAGCCGGGTCAAGGCGGGTCGAGTCAAGCAAAATCAGGCGATGAAGCGGCGTGTCGAGAAAAGTTGTGTCTGGTTGACTCCAATGGTGACGAGTCCCGTCGAGGAATGTCGGGCAGAGTCGACCAGAGTGTTGTCAAGTTGAAAGTCGAGATGAGCTGAGTAGCGTCGAACGGCAATGAGTCGAGTCGAGGCGGGTCGACTCGAGCAGAATCAGGCGATGAAGCGTCGTGTCGAGAACAGTTGTGTCTGGTCGACTCCAATGGTGATGAGTCTCGTCGAGGAATGTCGGGCGGAGTCGTCCGGAGTGTTGTCAAGTTTAAAGTCGAGATGAGCTGAGTAGCGTCGAAGGGCGATGAGTCGAGTGGAGCAGGGTCGAGGCACGTCGAGTCGAGAAGAATCAGGCGATGAAGCGTCGTGTCGAGAAAAGTAGTGTCTGGTCGACTCCAATGATGACGAGTCCCGTCGAGGAATGTCGGGCGGTGTCGACCGGAGTGTTGTCAAGTTGAAAGTCGAGCTGAGCAGAGTAGCGTCGAACTGCGATGAGTCGAGTCGACCCGGGTCAAGTTGGGTCGAGTGAGCAGAATCAGACGATGAAGCGTCGTGTCGAGAAAAGTTGTGTCTGGTCGACTCCAATGGTGACGAGTCCCGTCGAGGAATGTCGGGCGGAGTCGACCGGATTGTTTTCAAGTTGAAAGTCGAGATGAGCAGTGTAGCGTCGAACTACGATCAGTCGAGTGGAGCCGAGTCGAGGCAGGTCGAGTCGGGCAGAATCAGGCGATGAAGCGTCGTGTCGAGAAAAGGTTTGTCTGGTCGACTCCAATGGTGACGAGTCCCGTCGAGGAATGTCGGGCGGAGTCGACCGGAGTGTTTTCAAGTTGAATGTCGAGATGAGCTGAGTAGCGTCGAACGGCGATGAGTCGAGTCGACCAGGGTAGAGGCAGGTCGAGTCGAGCAGAATCAGGCGATGAAGCGTCGTGTCGAGAAAAGTTGTGTCTGGTCGACTCCAATGGTGACAAGTACCGTCGAGGAATGTCGGGCAGAGTCGACCGGAGTGTTGTCAAGTTGAAATCCGAGATGAGCTGAGTAGCGTCGAACGGCGATGAGTCGAGTCGAGCCGGGTCGAGGCGGGTCGAGTCGAGAAGAATCAGGCGATGAAGCGTCGTGTCGAGAAAAGTTGTGTTTGGTCGACTCCAATGGTGACGAGTCCCGTCGAGGAATGTCGGGCGGAGTCGACCAGAGTGTTGTCAAGTTGAATGTCGAGATGAGCTGAGTAGCGTCGAACGACGATGAGTCGAGTGGAGCCGGGTCGAGGCTGGTCGAGTCGAGCAGAATCAGGCGATGAACCGTCGTGTCGAGAAAAGTTGTGTCTGGTCGACTCCAATGGTGACGAGTCCCGTCGAGGAATGTCGGGCGGAGTCGACCGGAGTGTTTTCAAGTTGAAAGCCGAGATGAGCAGAGTAGCGTCGAACGGCGATGAGTCGAGTCGAGCCGGGTGGAGTCGAGCAGAATCAGGCGATGAAGCGTCGTGTCGAAAAAAGTAGTGTCTTGTCGACTCCACTGATGACGAGTCCCGTCGAGGAATGTCGGGCGGTGTCGACCGGAGTGTTGTCAAGTTGAAAGTCGAGCTGAGCAGAGTAGCGTCGAACTGCGATGAGTCGAGTCGAGCCGGGTCAAGTTGGGTCGAGTGAGAAGAATCAAACGATGAAGCGACGTGTCGAGAAAAGTAGTGTCTTGTCGAGTCCACTGATGACGAGTCCCGTCGAGGAATGTCGAGCGGTGTCGACCGGAGTGTTGTCAAGTTGAAAGTCGAGCTGAGCAGAGTAGCGTCGAACTGCGATGAGTCGAGTCCAGCCGGGTCAAGTTGGCTCGAGTGAGAAGAATCAAACGATGAAGCGTCGTGTCGAGAAAAGTTGTGTCTGGTCGACTCTAATGGTGACAAGTCCCGTCGAGGAATGTCAGGCGGAGTCGACCGAGTGTTGTCAAGTTGAAAGTCGAGATGAGCTGAGTAGCGTCGAACGAGGATGAGTCGAGTCGAGCCGGGTCAAGGCGGGTCGAGTCAAGCAAAATCAGGCGATGAAGCGGCGTGTCGAGAAAAGTTGTGTCTGGTTGACTCCAATGGTGACGAGTCCCGTCGAGGAATGTCGGGCAGAGTCGACCAGAGTGTTGTCAAGTTGAAAGTCGAGATGAGCTGAGTAGCGTCGAACGGCAATGAGTCGAGTCGAGGCGGGTCGACTCGAGCAGAATCAAGCGATGAAGCGTTGTGTCGAGAACAGTTGTGTCTGGTCGACTCCAATGGTGATGAGTCTCGTCGAGGAATGTCGGGCGGAGTCGTCCGGAGTGTTGTCAAGTTTAAAGTCGAGATGAGCTGAGTAGCGTCGAAGGGCGATGAGTCGAGTGGAGCAGGGTCGAGGCAGGTCGAGTCGAGAAGAATCAGGCGATGAAGCGTCGTGTCGAGAAAAGTAGTGTCTGGTCGACTCCAATGATGACGAGTCCCGTCGAGGAATGTCGGGCGGTGTCGACCGGAGTGTTGTCAAGTTGAAAGTCGAGCTGAGCAGAGTAGCGTCGAACTGCGATGAGTCGAGTCGACCCGGGTCAAGTTGGGTCGAGTGAGCAGAATCAGACGATGAAGCGTCGTGTCGAGAAAAGTTGTGTCTGGTCGACTCCAATGGTGACGAGTCCCGTCGAGGAATGTCGGGCGGAGTCGACCGGATTGTTTTCAAGTTGAAAGTCGAGATGAGCAGTGTAGCGTCGAACTACGATGAGTCGAGTGGAGCCGGGTCGAGGCAGGTCGAGTCGAGCAGAATCAGGCGATGAAGCGTCGTGTCGAGAAAAGTTGTGTCTGGTCGACTCCAATGGTGACGAGTCCCGTCGAGGAATGTCGGGCGGAGTCGACCGGAGTGTTTTCAAGTTGAATGTCGAGATGAGCTGAGTAGCGTCGAACGGCGATGAGTCGAGTCGACCAGGGTAGAGGCAGGTCGAGTCGAGCAGAATCAGGCGATGAAGCGTCGTGTCGAGAAAAGTTGTGTCTGGTCGACTCCAATGGTGACAAGTACCGTCGAGGAATGTCGGGCAGAGTCGACCGGAGTGTTGTCAAGTTGAAATCCGAGATGAGCTGAGTAGCGTCGAACGGCGATGAGTCGAGTCGAGCCGGGTCGAGGCGGGTCGAGTCGAGAAGAATCAGGCGATGAAGCGTCGTGTCGAGAAAAGTTGTGTTTGGTCGACTCCAATGGTGACGAGTCCCGTCGAGGAATGTCGGGCGGAGTCGACCAGAGTGTTGTCAAGTTGAATGTCGAGATGAGCTGAGTAGCGTCGAACGACGATGAGTCGAGTGGAGCCGGGTCGAGGCTGGTCGAGTCGAGCAGAATCAGGCGATGAACCGTCGTGTCGAGAAAAGTTGTGTCTGGTCGACTCCAATGGTGACAAGTCCCGTCGAGGAATGTCGGGCAGAGTCGACCGGAGTGTTTTCAAGTTGAAAGCCGAGATGAGCAGAGTAGCGTCGAACGGCGATGAGTCGAGTCGAGCCGGGTGGAGTCGAGCAGAATCAGGCGATGAAGCGTCGTGTCGAAAAAAGTAGTGTCTTGTCGACTCCACTGATGACGAGTCCCGTCGAGGAATGTCGGGCGGTGTCGACCGGAGTGTTGTCAAGTTGAAAGTCGAGCTGAGCAGAGTAGCGTCGAACTGCGATGAGTCGAGTCGAGCCGGGTCAAGTTGGGTCGAGTGAGAAGAATCAAACGATGAAGCGTCGTGTCGAGAAAAGTAGTGTCTTGTCGAGTCCACTGATGACGAGTCCCGTCGAGGAATGTCGAGCGGTGTCGACCGGAGTGTTGTCAAGTTGAAAGTCGAGCTGAGCAGAGTAGCGTCGAACTGCGATGAGTCGAGTCCAGCCGGGTCAAGTTGGGTCGAGTGAGAAGAATCAAACGATGAAGCGTCGTGTCGAGAAAAGTTGTGTCTGGTCGACTCTAATGGTGACAAGTCCCGTCGAGGAATGTCAGGCGGAGTCGACCGGAGTGTTGTCAAGTTGAAAGTCGAGATGAGCTGAGTAGCGTCGAACGAGGATGAGTCGAGTCGAGCCGGGTCAAGGCGGGTCGAGTCAAGCAAAATCAGGCGATGAAGCGGCGTGTCGAGAAAAGTTGTGTCTGGTTGACTCCAATGGTGACGAGTCCCGTCGAGGAATGTCGGGCAGAGTCGACCAGAGTGTTGTCAAGTTGAAAGTCGAGATGAGCTGAGTAGCGTCGAACGGCAATGAGTCGAGTCGAGGCGGGTCGACTCGAGCAGAATCAGGCGATGAAGCGTCGTGTCGAGAACAGTTGTGTCTGGTCGACTCCAATGGTGATGAGTCTCGTCGAGGAATGTCGGGCGGAGTCGTCCGGAGTGTTGTCAAGTTTAAAGTCGAGATGAGCTGAGTAGCGTCGAAGGGCGATGAGTCGAGTGGAGCAGGGTCGAGGCAGGTCGAGTCGAGAAGAATCAGGCGATGAAGCGTCGTGTCGAGAAAAGTAGTGTCTGGTCGACTCCAATGATGACGAGTCCCGTCGAGGAATGTCGGGCGGTGTCGACCGCAGTGTTGTCAAGTTGAAAGTCGAGCTGAGCAGAGTAGCGTCGAACTGCGATGAGTCGAGTCGACCCGGGTCAAGTTGGGTCGAGTGAGCAGAATCAGACGATGAAGCGTCGTGTCGAGAAAAGTTGTCTGGTCGACTCTAATGGTGACGAGTCCCGTCGAGGAATGTCGGGCGGAGTCGACCGGATTGTTTTCAAGTTGAAAGTCGAGATGAGCAGTGTAGCGTCGAACTACGATCAGTCGAGTGGAGCCGGGTCGAGGCAGGTCGAGTCGAGCAGAATCAGGCGATGAAGCGTCGTGTCGAGAAAAGTTGTGTCTGGTCGACTCCAATGGTGACGAGTCCCGTCGAGGAATGTCGGGCGGAGTCGACCGGAGTGTTTTCAAGTTGAATGTCGAGATGAGCTGAGTAGCGTCGAACGGCGATGAGTCGAGTCGACCAGGGTAGAGGCAGGTCGAGTCGAGCAGAATCAGGCGATGAAGCGTCGTGTCGAGAAAAGTTGTGTCTGGTCGACTCCAATGGTGACAAGTTTCGTCGAGGAATGTCGGGCAGAGTCGACCGGAGTGTTGTCAAGTTGAAATCCGAGATGAGCTGAGTCGCGTCGAACGGCGATGAGTCGAGTCGAGCCGGGTCGAGGCGGGTCGAGTCGAGAAGAATCAGGCGATGAAGCGTCGTGTCGAGAAAAGTTGTGTTTGGTCGACTCCAATGGTGACGAGTCCCGTCGAGGAATGTCGGGCGGAGTCGACCAGAGTGTTGTCAAGTTGAATGTCGAGATGAGCTGAGTAGCGTCGAACGACGATGAGTCGAGTGGAGCCGGGTCGAGGCTGGTCGAGTCGAGTAGAATCAGGCGATGAACCGTCGTGTCGAGAAAAGTTGTGTCTGGTCGACTCCAATGGTGACGAGTCCCGTCGAGGAATGTCGGGCGGAGTCGACCGGAGTGTTTTCAAGTTGAAAGCCGAGATGAGCAGAGTAGCGTCGAACGGCGATGGGTCGAGTCGAGCCGGGTCGAGGCGGGTGGAGTCGAGCAGAATCAGGCGATGAAGCGTCGTGTCGAGAAAAGTAGTGTCTTGTCGACTCCACTGATGACGAGTCCCGTCGAGGAATGTCGAGCGGTGTCGACCGGAGTGTTGTCAAGTTGAAAGTCGAGCTGAGCAGAGTAGCGTCGAACTGCGATGAGTCGAGTCCAGCCGGGTCAAGTTGGGTCGAGTGAGAAGAATCAAACGATGAAGCGTCGTGTCGAGAAAAGTTGTGTCTGGTCGACTCTAATGGTGACAAGTCCCGTCGAGGAATGTCAGGCGGAGTCGACCGGAGTGTTGTCAAGTTGAAAGTCGAGATGAGCTGAGTAGCGTCGAACGAGGATGAGTCGAGTCGAGCCGGGTCAAGGCGGGTCGAGTCGAGCAAAATCAGGCGATGAAGCGGCGTGTCGAGAAAAGTTGTGTCTGGTCGACTCCAATGGTGACGAGTCCCGTCGAGGAATGTCGGGTAGAGTCGACCAGAGTGTTGTCAAGTTGAAAGTCGAGATGAGCTGAGTAGCGTCGAACGGCAATGAGTCGAGTCGAGGCGGGTCGACTCGAGCAGAATCAGGCGATGAAGCGTCGTGTCGAGAACAGTTGTGTCTGGTCGACTCCAATGGTGATGAGTCTCGTCGAGGAATGTCGGGCGGAGTCGTCCGGAGTGTTGTCAAGTTTAAAGTCGAGATGAGCTGAGTAGCGTCGAAGGGCGATGAGTCGAGTGGAGCAGGGTCGAGGCAGGTTGAGTCGAGAAGAATCAGGCGATGAAGCGTCGTGTCGAGAAAAGTAGTGTCTGGTCGACTCCAATGATGACGAGTCCCGTCGAGGAATGTCGGGCGGAGTCGACCGGAGTGTTTTCAAGTTGAATGTCGAGATGAGCTGAGTAGCGTCGAACGGCGATGAGTCGAGTCGACCAGGGTAGAGGCAGGTCGAGTCGAGCAGAATCAGGCGATGAAGCGTCGTGTCGAGAAAAGTTGTGTCTGGTCGACTCCAATGGTGACAAGTACCGTCGAGGAATGTCGGGCAGAGTCGACCGGAGTGTTGTCAAGTTGAAATCCGAGATGAGCTGAGTAGCGTCAAACGGCGATGAGTCGAGTCGAGCCGGGTCGAGGCGGGTCGAGTCGAGAAGAATCAGGCGATGAAGCGTCGTGTCGAGAAAAGTTGTGTTTGGTCGACTCCAATGGTGACGAGTCCCGTCGAGGAATGTCGGGCGGAGTCGACCAGAGTGTTGTCAAGTTGAATGTCGAGATGAGCTGAGTAGCGTCGAACGATGATGAGTCGAGTGGAGCCGGGTCGAGGCTGGTCGAGTCGAGCAGAATCAGGCGATGAACCGTCGTGTCGAGAAAAGTTGTGTCTGGTCGACTCCAATGGTGACGAGTCCCGTCGAGGAATGTCGGGCGGAGTCGACCGGAGTGTTTTCAAGTTGAAAGCCGAGATGAGCAGAGTAGCGTCGAACGGCGATGAGTCGAGTCGAGCCGGGTGGAGTCGAGCAGAATCAGGCGATGAAGCGTCGTGTCGAAAAAAGTAGTGTCTTGTCGACTCCACTGATGACGAGTCCCGTCGAGGAATGTCGGGCGGTGTCGACCGGAGTGTTGTCAAGTTGAAAGTCGAGCTGAGCAGAGTAGCGTCGAACTGCGATGAGTCGAGTCGAGCCGGGTCAAGTTGGGTCGAGTGAGAAGAATCAAACGATGAAGCGTCGTGTCGAGAAAAGTAGTGTCTTGTCGAGTCCACTGATGACGAGTCCCGTCGAGGAATGTCGAGCGGTGTCGACCGGAGTGTTGTCAAGTTGAAAGTCGAGCTGAGCAGAGTAGCGTCGAACTGCGATGAGTCGAGTCCAGCCGGGTCAAGTTGGGTCGAGTGAGAAGAATCAAACGATGAAGCGTCGTGTCGAGAAAAGTTGTGTCTGGTCGACTCTAATGGTGACAAGTCCCGTCGAGGAATGTCAGGCGGAGTCGACCGGAGTGTTGTCAAGTTGAAAGTCGAGATGAGCTGAGTAGCGTCGAACGAGGATGAGTCGAGTCGAGCCGGGTCAAGGCGGGTCGAGTCAAGCAAAATCAGGCGATGAAGCGGCGTGTCGAGAAAAGTTGTGTCTGGTTGACTCCAATGGTGACGAGTCCCGTCGAGGAATGTCGGGCAGAGTCGACCAGAGTGTTGTCAAGTTGAAAGTCGAGATGAGCTGAGTAGCGTCGAACGGCAATGAGTCGAGTCGAGGCGGGTCGACTCGAGCAGAATCAGGCGATGAAGCGTCGTGTCGAGAACAGTTGTGTCTGGTCGACTCCAATGGTGATGAGTCTCGTCGAGGAATGTCGGGCGGAGTCGTCCGGAGTGTTGTCAAGTTTAAAGTCGAGATGAGCTGAGTAGCGTCGAAGGGCGATGAGTCGAGTGGAGCAGGGTCGAGGCAGGTCGAGTCGAGAAGAATCAGGCGATGAAGCGTCGTGTCGAGAAAAGTAGTGTCTGGTCGACTCCAATGATGACGAGTCCCGTCGAGGAATGTCGGGCGGTGTCGACCGAAGTGTTGTCAAGTTGAAAGTCGAGCTGAGCAGAGTAGCGTCGAACTGCGATGAGTCGAGTCGACCCGGGTCAAGTTGGGTCGAGTGAGCAGAATCAGACGATGAAGCGTCGTGTCGAGAAAAGTTGTCTGGTCGACTCTAATGGTGACGAGTCCCGTCGAGGAATGTCGGGCGGAGTCGACCGGATTGTTTTCAAGTTGAAAGTCGAGATGAGCAGTGTAGCGTCGAACTACGATCAGTCGAGTGGAGCCGGGTCGAGGCAGGTCGAGTCGAGCAGAATCAGGCGATGAAGCGTCGTGTCGAGAAAAGTTGTGTCTGGTCGACTCCAATGGTGACGAGTCCCGTCGAGGAATGTCGGGCGGAGTCGACCGGAGTGTTTTCAAGTTGAATGTCGAGATGAGCTGAGTAGCGTCGAACGGCGATGAGTCGAGTCGACCAGGGTAGAGGCAGGTCGAGTCGAGCAGAATCAGGCGATGAAGCGTCGTGTCGAGAAAAGTAGTGTCTTGTCGACTCCACTGGTGACGAGTCCCGTCGAGGAATGTCGGGCGGTGTCGACCGGAGTGTTGTCAAGTTGAAAGTCGAGCTGAGCAGAGTAGCGTCGAACTGCGATGAGTCGAGTCGAGCCGGGTCAAGTTGGGTCGACTGAGAAGAATCAAACGATGAAGCGTCGTGTCGAGAAAAGTTGTGTCTGGTCGACTCCAATAGTGACAAGTCCCGTCGAGGAATGTCGGGCGGAGTCGACCAGAGTGTTGTCAAGTTGAATGTCGAGATGAGCTGAGTAGCGTCGAACGACGATGAGTCGAGTGGAGCCGGGTCGAGGCTGGTCGAGTCGAGCAGAATCAGGCGATGAACCGTCGTGTCGAGAAAAGTTGTGTCTGGTCGACTCCAATGGTGACGAGTCCCGTCGAGGAATGTCGGGCGGAGTCGACCGGAGTGTTTTCAAGTTGAAAGCCGAGATGAGCAGAGTAGCGTCAAACGGCGATGAGTCGAGTCGAGCCGGGTCGAGGCGGGTGGAGTCCAGCAGAATCAGGCGATGAAGCGTCGTGTCGAGAAAATTAGTGTCTTGTCGACTCCACTGATGACGAGTCCCGTCGAGGAATGTCGGGCGGTGTCGACCGGAGTGTTGTCAAGTTGAAAGTCGAGCTGAGGAGAGTAGCGTCGAACCGCGATGAGTCGAGTCCAGCCGGGTCAAGTTGGGTCGAGTGAGCAGAATCAAACGATGAAGCGTCGTGTCGAGAAAAGTTGTGTCTGGTCGACTCTAATGGTGACAAGTCCCGTCGAGGAATGTCAGGTGGAGTCGACCGGAGTGTTGTCAAGTTGAAAGTCGAGATGAGCTGAGTAGCGTCGAACGAGGATGAGTCGAGTCGAGCCGGGTCAAGGCGGGTCGAGTCGAGCAAAATCAGGCGATGAAGCGGCGTGTCGAGAAAAGTTGTGTCTGGTCGACTCCAATGGTGACGAGTCCCGTCGAGGAATGTCGGGCAGAGTCGACCAGAGTGTTGTCAAGTTGAAAGTCGAGATGAGCTGAGTAGCGTCGAACGGCAATGAGTCGAGTCGAGGCGGGTCGACTCGAGCAGAATCAGGCGATGAAGCGTCGTGTCGAGAACAGTTGTGTCTGGTCGACTCCAATGGTGATGAGTCTCGTCGAGGAATGTCGGGCGGATTCGTCCGGAGTGTTGTCAAGTTTAAAGTCGAGATGAGCTGAGTAGCGTCGAAGGGCGATGAGTCGAGTGGAGCCGGGTCGAGGCAGGTCGAGTCGAGAAGAATCAGGCGATGAAGCGTCGTGTCGAGAAAAGTAGTGTCTGGTCGACTCCAATGATGACGAGTCCCGTCGAGGAATGTCGGGCGGTGTCGACCAGAGTGTTGTCAAGTTGAAAGTCGAGATGAGCAGAGTAGCGTCGAACTACGATCAATCGAGTGGAGCCGGGTCGAGGCAGGTCGAGTCGAGCAGAATCAGGCGATGAAGCGTCGTGTCGAGAAAAGTTGTGTCTGGTCGACTCCAATGGTGACGAGTCCCGTCGAGGAATGTCGGGCGGAGTCGACCGGAGTGTTTTCAAGTTGAAAGTCGAGATGAGCTGAGTAGCGTCGAACGGCGATGAGTCGAGTCGACCAGGGTAGCGGCAGGTCGAGTCGAGCAGAATCCGGCGATGAAGCGTCGTGTCGAGAAAAGTTGTGTCTGGTCGACTCCAATGGTGACGAGTCCCGTCGAGGAATGTCGGGCGGAGTCGACCGGAGTGTTTTCAAGTTGAAAGTCGAGATGAGCAGAGTAGCGTCGAACTACGATCAGTCGAGTGGAGCCGGGTCGAGGCAGGTCGAGTCGAGCAGAATCAGGCGATGAAGCGTCGTGTCGAGAAAAGTTGTGTCTGGTCGACTCCAATGGTGACGAGTCCCGTCGAGGAATGTCGGGCGGAGTCGACCGGAGTGTTTTCAAGTTGAAAGTCGAGATGAGCAGAGTTGCGTCGAAGTACGATCAGTCGAGTGGAGCCGGGTCGAGGCAGGTCGAGTCGAGCAGAATCAGGCGATGAAGCGTCGTGTCGAGAAAAGTTGTGTGTGGTCGACTCCAATGGTGACGAGTCCCGTCGAGGAATGTCGGGCGGAGTCGACCGGAGTGTTTTCAAGTTGAAAGTCGAGATGAGTTGAGTAGCGTCGAACGACGATGAGTCGAGTCGACCAGGGTAGCGGCAGGTCGAGTCGAGCAGAATCCGGCGATGAAGCGTCGTGTCGAGAAAAGTTGTGTCTGGTCGACTCCAATGGTGACGAGTACCGTCGAGGAATGTCGGGCAGAGTCGACCGGAGTGTTGTCAAGTTGAAAGCCGAGATGAGCTGAGTAGCGTCGAACGACGATGAGTCGAGTCGAGCCGGGTCGAGGCGGGTCGAGTCGAGAAGAATCAGGCGATGAAGCGTCGTGTCGAGAAAAGTTGTGTTTGTTCGACTCCAATTGTGACGAGTCCCGTCGAGGAATGTCGGGCGGAGTCGACCAGAGTGTTGTCAAGTTGAATGTCGAGATGAGCTGAGTAGCGTCGAACGACGATAAGTCGAGTGGAGCCGGGTCGAGGCTGGTCGAGTCGAGCAGAATCAGGCGATGAACCGTCGTGTCGAGAAAAGTTGTGTCTGGTCGACTCCAATGGTGACGAGTCCCGTCGAGGAATGTCGGGCGGAGTCGACCGGAGTGTTTTCAAGTTGAAAGTCGAGATGAGCAGAGTAGCGTCGAACTACGATCAGTCGAGTGGAGCCGGGTCGAGGCAGGTCGAGTCGAGCAGAATCAGGCGATGAAGCGTCGTGTCGAGAAAAGTTGTGTCTGGTCGACTCCAATGGTGACGAGTCCCGTCGAGGAATGTCGGGCGGAGTCGACCGGAGTGTTTTCAAGTTGAAAGTCGAGATGAGCAGAGTTGCGTCGAACTACGATCAGTCGAGTGGAGCCGGGTCGAGGCAGGTCGAGTCGAGCAGAATCAGGCGATGAAGCGTCGTGTCGAGAAAAGTTGTGTGTGGTCGACTCCAATGGTGACGAGTCCCGTCGAGGAATGTCGGGCAGAGTCGACCAGAGTGTTTTCAAGTTGAAAGTCGAGATGAGTTGAGTAGCGTCGAACGGCGATGAGTCGAGTCGACCAGGGTAGCGGCAGGTCGAGTCGAGCAGAATCCGGCGATGAAGCGTCGTGTCGAGAAAAGTTGTGTCTGGTCGACTCCAATGGTGACGAGTACCGTCGAGGAATGTCGGGCAGAGTCGACCGGAGTGTTGTCAAGTTGAAAGCCGAGATGAGCTGAGTAGCGTCGAACGACGATGAGTCGAGTCGAGCCGGGTCGAGGCGGGTCGAGTCGAGAAGAATCAGGCGATGAAGCGTCGTGTCGAGAAAAGTTGTGTTTGTTCGACTCCAATTGTGACGAGTCCCGTCGAGGAATGTCGGGCGGAGTCGACCAGAGTGTTGTCAAGTTGAATGTCGAGATGAGCTGAGTAGCGTCGAACGACGATGAGTCGAGTGGAGCCGGGTCGAGGCTGGTCGAGTCGAGCAGAATCAGGCGATGAACCGTCGTGTCGAGAAAAGTTGTGTCTGGTCGACTCCAATGGTGACGAGTCCCGTCGAGGAATGTCGGGCGGAGTCGACCGGAGTGTTTTCAAGTTGAAAGCCGAGATGAGCAGAGTAGCGTCGAACGGCGATGAGTCGAGTCGAGCCGGGTCGAGGCGGGTGGAGTCGAGCAGAATCAGGCGATGAAGCGTTGTGTCGAGAAAAGTAGTGTCTTGTCGACTCCACTGATGACGAGTCCCGTCGAGGAATGTCGGGCGGTGTCGACCGGAGTGTTGTCAAGTTGAAAGTCGAGCTGAGCAGAGTAGCGTCGAACTGCGATGAGTCGAGTCCAGCCGGGTCAAGTTGGGTCGAGTGAGAAGAATCAAACGATGAAGCGTCGTGTCGACAAAAGTTGTGTCTGGTCGACTTAATGGTGACAAGTCCCGTCGAGGAATGTCAGGCGGAGTCGACCGGAGTGTTTTCAAGTTGAAAGTCGAGATGAGCTGAGTAGCGTCGAACGAGGATGAGTCGAGTCGAGCCGGGTCAAGGCGGGTCGAGTCGAGCAAAATCAGGCGATGAAGCGGCGTGTCGAGAAAAGTTGTGTCTGGTCGACTCCAATGGTGACGAGTCCCGTCGAGGAATGTCGGACAGAGTCGACCAGAGTGTTGTCAAGTTGAAAGTCGAGATGAGCTGAGTAGCGTCGAACGGCAATGAGTCGTGTCGAGGCTGGTCGAGTCGAGCAGAATCAGGCGATGAACCGTCGTGTCGAGAAAAGTTGTGTCTGGTCGACTCCAATGGTGACGAGTCCCGTCGAGGAATGTCGGGCGGAGTCGACCGGAGTGTTTTCAAGTTGAAAGCCGAGATGAGCAGAGTAGCGTCAAACGGCGATGAGTCGAGTCGAGCCGGGTCGAGGCGGGTGGAGTCCAGCAGAATCAGGCGATGAAGCGTCGTGTCGAGAAAATTAGTGTCTTGTCGACTCCACTGATGACGAGTCCCGTCGAGGAATGTCGGGCGGTGTCGACCGGAGTGTTGTCAAGTTGAAAGTCGAGCTGAGGAGAGTAGCGTCGAACCGCGATGAGTCGAGTCCAGCCGGGTCAAGTTGGGTCGAGTGAGCAGAATCAAACGATGAAGCGTCGTGTCGAGAAAAGTTGTGTCTGGTCGACTCTAATGGTGACAAGTCCCGTCGAGGAATGTCAGGTGGAGTCGACCGGAGTGTTGTCAAGTTGAAAGTCGAGATGAGCTGAGTAGCGTCGAACGAGGATGAGTCGAGTCGAGCCGGGTCAAGGCGGGTCGAGTCGAGCAAAATCAGGCGATGAAGCGGCGTGTCGAGAAAAGTTGTGTCTGGTCGACTCCAATGGTGACGAGTCCCGTCGAGGAATGTCGGGCAGAGTCGACCAGAGTGTTGTCAAGTTGAAAGTCGAGATGAGCTGAGTAGCGTCGAACGGCAATGAGTCGAGTCGAGGCGGGTCGACTCGAGCAGAATCAGGCGATGAAGCGTCGTGTCGAGAACAGTTGTGTCTGGTCGACTCCAATGGTGATGAGTCTCGTCGAGGAATGTCGGGCGGATTCGTCCGGAGTGTTGTCAAGTTTAAAGTCGAGATGAGCTGAGTAGCGTCGAAGGGCGATGAGTCGAGTGGAGCCGGGTCGAGGCAGGTCGAGTCGAGAAGAATCAGGCGATGAAGCGTCGTGTCGAGAAAAGTAGTGTCTGGTCGACTCCAATGATGACGAGTCCCGTCGAGGAATGTCGGGCGGTGTCGACCAGAGTGTTGTCAAGTTGAAAGTCGAGATGAGCAGAGTAGCGTCGAACTACGATCAATCGAGTGGAGCCGGGTCGAGGCAGGTCGAGTCGAGCAGAATCAGGCGATGAAGCGTCGTGTCGAGAAAAGTTGTGTCTGGTCGACTCCAATGGTGACGAGTCCCGTCGAGGAATGTCGGGCGGAGTCGACCGGAGTGTTTTCAAGTTGAAAGTCGAGATGAGCTGAGTAGCGTCGAACGGCGATGAGTCGAGTCGACCAGGGTAGCGGCAGGTCGAGTCGAGCAGAATCCGGCGATGAAGCGTCGTGTCGAGAAAAGTTGTGTCTGGTCGACTCCAATGGTGACGAGTCCCGTCGAGGAATGTCGGGCGGAGTCGACCGGAGTGTTTTCAAGTTGAAAGTCGAGATGAGCAGAGTAGCGTCGAACTACGATCAGTCGAGTGGAGCCGGGTCGAGGCAGGTCGAGTCGAGCAGAATCAGGCGATGAAGCGTCGTGTCGAGAAAAGTTGTGTCTGGTCGACTCCAATGGTGACGAGTCCCGTCGAGGAATGTCGGGCGGAGTCGACCGGAGTGTTTTCAAGTTGAAAGTCGAGATGAGCAGAGTTGCGTCGAACTACGATCAGTCGAGTGGAGCCGGGTCGAGGCAGGTCGAGTCGAGCAGAATCAGGCGATGAAGCGTCGTGTCGAGAAAAGTTGTGTGTGGTCGACTCCAATGGTGACGAGTCCCGTCGAGGAATGTCGGGCGGAGTCGACCGGAGTGTTTTCAAGTTGAAAGTCGAGATGAGTTGAGTAGCGTCGAACGACGATGAGTCGAGTCGACCAGGGTAGCGGCAGGTCGAGTCGAGCAGAATCCGGCGATGAAGCGTCGTGTCGAGAAAAGTTGTGTCTGGTCGACTCCAATGGTGACGAGTACCGTCGAGGAATGTCGGGCAGAGTCGACCGGAGTGTTGTCAAGTTGAAAGCCGAGATGAGCTGAGTAGCGTCGAACGACGATGAGTCGAGTCGAGCCGGGTCGAGGCGGGTCGAGTCGAGAAGAATCAGGCGATGAAGCGTCGTGTCGAGAAAAGTTGTGTTTGTTCGACTCCAATTGTGACGAGTCCCGTCGAGGAATGTCGGGCGGAGTCGACCAGAGTGTTGTCAAGTTGAATGTCGAGATGAGCTGAGTAGCGTCGAACGACGATAAGTCGAGTGGAGCCGGGTCGAGGCTGGTCGAGTCGAGCAGAATCAGGCGATGAACCGTCGTGTCGAGAAAAGTTGTGTCTGGTCGACTCCAATGGTGACGAGTCCCGTCGAGGAATGTCGGGCGGAGTCGACCGGAGTGTTTTCAAGTTGAAAGTCGAGATGAGCAGAGTAGCGTCGAACTACGATCAGTCGAGTGGAGCCGGGTCGAGGCAGGTCGAGTCGAGCAGAATCAGGCGATGAAGCGTCGTGTCGAGAAAAGTTGTGTCTGGTCGACTCCAATGGTGACGAGTCCCGTCGAGGAATGTCGGGCGGAGTCGACCGGAGTGTTTTCAAGTTGAAAGTCGAGATGAGCAGAGTTGCGTCGAACTACGATCAGTCGAGTGGAGCCGGGTCGAGGCAGGTCGAGTCGAGCAGAATCAGGCGATGAAGCGTCGTGTCGAGAAAAGTTGTGTGTGGTCGACTCCAATGGTGACGAGTCCCGTCGAGGAATGTCGGGCAGAGTCGACCAGAGTGTTTTCAAGTTGAAAGTCGAGATGAGTTGAGTAGCGTCGAACGGCGATGAGTCGAGTCGACCAGGGTAGCGGCAGGTCGAGTCGAGCAGAATCCGGCGATGAAGCGTCGTGTCGAGAAAAGTTGTGTCTGGTCGACTCCAATGGTGACGAGTACCGTCGAGGAATGTCGGGCAGAGTCGACCGGAGTGTTGTCAAGTTGAAAGCCGAGATGAGCTGAGTAGCGTCGAACGACGATGAGTCGAGTCGAGCCGGGTCGAGGCGGGTCGAGTCGAGAAGAATCAGGCGATGAAGCGTCGTGTCGAGAAAAGTTGTGTTTGTTCGACTCCAATTGTGACGAGTCCCGTCGAGGAATGTCGGGCGGAGTCGACCAGAGTGTTGTCAAGTTGAATGTCGAGATGAGCTGAGTAGCGTCGAACGACGATGAGTCGAGTGGAGCCGGGTCGAGGCTGGTCGAGTCGAGCAGAATCAGGCGATGAACCGTCGTGTCGAGAAAAGTTGTGTCTGGTCGACTCCAATGGTGACGAGTCCCGTCGAGGAATGTCGGGCGGAGTCGACCGGAGTGTTTTCAAGTTGAAAGCCGAGATGAGCAGAGTAGCGTCGAACGGCGATGAGTCGAGTCGAGCCGGGTCGAGGCGGGTGGAGTCGAGCAGAATCAGGCGATGAAGCGTTGTGTCGAGAAAAGTAGTGTCTTGTCGACTCCACTGATGACGAGTCCCGTCGAGGAATGTCGGGCGGTGTCGACCGGAGTGTTGTCAAGTTGAAAGTCGAGCTGAGCAGAGTAGCGTCGAACTGCGATGAGTCGAGTCCAGCCGGGTCAAGTTGGGTCGAGTGAGAAGAATCAAACGATGAAGCGTCGTGTCGACAAAAGTTGTGTCTGGTCGACTTAATGGTGACAAGTCCCGTCGAGGAATGTCAGGCGGAGTCGACCGGAGTGTTTTCAAGTTGAAAGTCGAGATGAGCTGAGTAGCGTCGAACGAGGATGAGTCGAGTCGAGCCGGGTCAAGGCGGGTCGAGTCGAGCAAAATCAGGCGATGAAGCGGCGTGTCGAGAAAAGTTGTGTCTGGTCGACTCCAATGGTGACGAGTCCCGTCGAGGAATGTCGGACAGAGTCGACCAGAGTGTTGTCAAGTTGAAAGTCGAGATGAGCTGAGTAGCGTCGAACGGCAATGAGTCGTGTCGAGGCGGGTCGACTCGAGCAGAATCAGGCGATGAAGCGTCGTGTCGAGAACAGTTGTGTCTGGTCGACTCCAATGGTGATGAGTCTCGTCGAGGAATGTCGGGCGGAGTCGTCCGGAGTGTTGTCAAGTTTAAAGTCGAGATGAGCTGAGTAGCGTCGAAGGGCGATGAGTCGAGTGGAGCCGGGTCGAGGCAGGTCGAGTCGAGAAGAATCAGGCGATGAAGCGTCGTGTCGAGAAAAGTAGTGTCTGGTCGACCCCAATGATGACGAGTCCCGTCGAGGAATGTCGGGCGGTGTCGACCAGAGTGTTGTCAAGTTGAAAGTCGAGATGAGCAGAGTAGCGTCGAACTACGATCAGTCGAGTGGAGCCGGGTCGAGGCAGGTCGAGTCGAGCAGAATCAGGCGATGAAGCATCGTGTCGAGAAAAGTTGTGTCTGGTCGACTCCAATGGTGACGAGTCCCGTCGAGGAATGTCGGGCGGAGTCGACCGGAGTGTTTTCAAGTTGAAAGTCGAGATGAGCTGAGTAGCGTCGAACGGCGATGAGTCGAGTCGACCAGGGTAGCGGCAGGTCGAGTCGAGCAGAATCCGGCGATGAAGCGTCGTGTCGAGAAAAGTTGTGTCTGGTCGACTCCAATGGTGACGAGTCCCGTCGAGGAATGTCGGGCGGAGTCGACCTGAGTGTTTTCAAGTTGAAAGTCGAGATGAGCAGAGTAGCGTCGAACTACGATCAGTCGAGTGGAGCCGGGTCGAGGCAGGTCGAGTCGAGCAGAATCAGGCGATGAAGCGTCGTGTCGAGAAAAGTTGTGTCTGGTCGACTCCAATGGTGACGAGTCCCGTCGAGGAATGTCGGGCGGAGTCGACCGGAGTGTTTTCAAGTTGAAAGTCGAGATGAGCAGAGTTGCGTCGAACTACGATCAGTCGAGTGGAGCCGGGTCGAGGCAGGTCGAGTCGAGCAGAATCAGGCGATGAAGCGTCGTGTGGAGAAAAGTTGTGTCTGGTCGACTCCAATGGTGACGAGTCCCGTCGAGGAATGTCGGGCGGAGTCGACCGGAGTGTTTTCAAGTTGAAAGTCGAGATGAGTTGAGTAGAGTCGAACGGCGATGAGTCGAGTCGACCAGGGTAGCGGCAGGTCGAGTTGAGCAGAATCCGGCGATGAAGCGTCGTGTCGAGAAAAGTTGTGTCTGGTCGACTCCAATGGTGACGAGTACCGTCGAGGAATGTCGGGCAGAGTCGACCGGAGTGTTGTCAAGTTGAAAGCCGAGATGAGCTGAGTAGCGTCGAACGACGATGAGTCGAGTCGAGCCGGGTCGAGGCGGGTCGAGTCAAGAAGAATCAGGCGATGAAGCGTCGTGTCGAGAAAAGTTGTGTTTGTTCGACTCCAATTGTGACGAGTCCCGTCGAGGAATGTCGGGCGGAGTCGACCAGAGTGTTATCAAGTTGAATGTCGAGATGAGCTGAGTAGCGTCGAACGACGATGAGTCGAGTGGAGCCGGGTCGAGGCTGGTCGAGTCGAGCAGAATCAGGCGATGAACCGTCGTGTCGAGAAAAGTTGTGTCTGGTCGACTCCAATGGTGACGAGTCCCGTCGAGGAATGTCGGGCGGAGTCGACCGGAGTGTTTTCAAGTTGAAAGCCGAGATGAGCAGAGTAGCGTCGAACGGCGATGAGTCGAGTCGAGCCGGGTCGAGGCGGGTGGAGTCGAGCAGAATCAGGCGATGAAGCGTTGTGTCGAGAAAAGTAGTGTCTTGTCGACTCCACTGATGACGAGTCCCGTCGAGGAATGTCGGGCGGTGTCGACCGGAGTGTTGTCAAGTTGAAAGTCGAGCTGAGCAGAGTAGCGTCGAACTGCGATGAGTCGAGTCCAGCCGGGTCAAGTTGGGTCGAGTGAGAAGAATCAAACGATGAAGCGTCGTGTCGACAAAAGTTGTGTCTGGTCGACTTAATGGTGACAAGTCCCGTCGAGGAATGTCAGGCGGAGTCGACCGGAGTGTTTTCAAGTTGAAAGTCGAGATGAGCTGAGTAGCGTCGAACGAGGATGAGTCGAGTCGAGCCGGGTCAAGGCGGGTCGAGTCGAGCAAAATCAGGCGATGAAGCGGCGTGTCGAGAAAAGTTGTGTCTGGTCGACTCCAATGGTGACGAGTCCCGTCGAGGAATGTCGGACAGAGTCGACCAGAGTGTTGTCAAGTTGAAAGTCGAGATGAGCTGAGTAGCGTCGAACGGCAATGAGTCGTGTCGAGGCGGGTCGACTCGAGCAGAATCAGGCGATGAAGCGTCGTGTCGAGAACAGTTGTGTCTGGTCGACTCCAATGGTGATGAGTCTCGTCGAGGAATGTCGGGCGGAGTCGTCCGGAGTGTTGTCAAGTTTAAAGTCGAGATGAGCTGAGTAGCGTCGAAGGGCGATGAGTCGAGTGGAGCCGGGTCGAGGCAGGTCGAGTCGAGAAGAATCAGGCGATGAAGCGTCGTGTCGAGAAAAGTAGTGTCTGGTCGACTCCAATGATGACGAGTCCCGTCGAGGAATGTCGGGCGGTGTCGACCAGAGTGTTGTCAAGTTGAAAGTCGAGATGAGCAGAGTAGCGTCGAACTACGATCAGTCGAGTGGAGCCGGGTCGAGGCAGGTCGAGTCGAGCAGAATCAGGCGATGAAGCATCGTGTCGAGAAAAGTTGTGTCTGGTCGACTCCAATGGTGACGAGTCCCGTCGAGGAATGTCGGGCGGAGTCGACCGGAGTGTTTTCAAGTTGAAAGTCGAGATGAGCTGAGTAGCGTCGAACGGCGATGAGTCGAGTCGACCAGGGTAGCGGCAGGTCGAGTCGAGCAGAATCCGGCGATGAAGCGTCGTGTCGAGAAAAGTTGTGTCTGGTCGACTCCAATGGTGACGAGTCCCGTCGAGGAATGTCGGGCGGAGTCGACCTGAGTGTTTTCAAGTTGAAAGTCGAGATGAGCAGAGTAGCGTCGAACTACGATCAGTCGAGTGGAGCCGGGTCGAGGCAGGTCGAGTCGAGCAGAATCAGGCGATGAAGCGTCGTGTCGAGAAAAGTTGTGTCTGGTCGACTCCAATGGTGACGAGTCCCGTCGAGGAATGTCGGGCGGAGTCGACCGGAGTGTTTTCAAGTTGAAAGTCGAGATGAGCAGAGTTGCGTCGAACTACGATCAGTCGAGTGGAGCCGGGTCGAGGCAGGTCGAGTCGAGCAGAATCAGGCGATGAAGCGTCGTGTGGAGAAAAGTTGTGTCTGGTCGACTCCAATGGTGACGAGTCCCGTCGAGGAATGTCGGGCGGAGTCGACCGGAGTGTTTTCAAGTTGAAAGTCGAGATGAGTTGAGTAGAGTCGAACGGCGATGAGTCGAGTCGACCAGGGTAGCGGCAGGTCGAGTCGAGCAGAATCCGGCGATGAAGCGTCGTGTCGAGAAAAGTTGTGTCTGGTCGACTCCAATGGTGACGAGTACCGTCGAGGAATGTCGGGCAGAGTCGACCGGAGTGTTGTCAAGTTGAAAGCCGAGATGAGCTGAGTAGCGTCGAACGACGATGAGTCGAGTCGAGCCGGGTCGAGGCGGGTCGAGTCAAGAAGAATCAGGCGATGAAGCGTCGTGTCGAGAAAAGTTGTGTTTGTTCGACTCCAATTGTGACGAGTCCCGTCGAGGAATGTCGGGCGGAGTCGACCAGAGTGTTGTCAAGTTGAATGTCGAGATGAGCTGAGTAGCGTCGAACGACGATGAGTCGAGTGGAGCCAGGTCGAGGCTGGTCGAGTCGAGCAGAATCAGGCGATGAACCGTCGTGTCGAGAAAAGTTGTGTCTGGTCGACTCCAATGGTGACGAGTCCCGTCGAGGAATGTCGGGCGGAGTCGACCGGAGTGTTTTCAAGTTGAAAGCCGAGATGAGCAGAGTAGCGTCGAACGGCGATGAGTCGAGTCGAGCCGGGTCGAGGCGGGTGGAGTCGAGCAGAATCAGGCGATGAAGCGTTGTGTCGAGAAAAGTAGTGTCTTGTCGACTCCACTGATGACGAGTCCCGTCGAGGAATGTCGGGCGGTGTCGACCGGAGTGTTGTCAAGTTGAAAGTCGAGCTGAGCAGAGTAGCGTCGAACTGCGATGAGTCGAGTCCAGCCGGGTCAAGTTGGGTCGAGTGAGAAGAATCAAACGATGAAGCGTCGTGTCGACAAAAGTTGTGTCTGGTCGACTTAATGGTGACAAGTCCCGTCGAGGAATGTCAGGCGGAGTCGACCGGAGTGTTTTCAAGTTGATAGTCGAGATGAGCTGAGTAGCGTCGAACGAGGATGAGTCGAGTCGAGCCGGGTCAAGGCGGGTCGAGTCGAGCAAAATCAGGCGATGAAGCGGCGTGTCGAGAAAAGTTGTGTCTGGTCGACTCCAATGGTGACGAGTCCCGTCGAGGAATGTCGGACAGAGTCGACCAGAGTGTTGTCAAGTTGAAAGTCGAGATGAGCTGAGTAGCGTCGAACGGCAATGAGTCGAGTCGAGGCGGGTCGACTCGAGCAGAATCAGGCGATGAAGCGTCGTGTCGAGAACAGTTGTGTCTGGTCGACTCCAATGGTGATGAGTCTCGTCGAGGAATGTCGGGCGGAGTCGTCCGGAGTGTTGTCAAGTTTAAAGTCGAGATGAGCTGAGTAGCGTCGAAGGGCGATGAGTCGAGTGGAGCCGGGTCGAGGTAGGTCGAGTCGAGAAGAATCAGGCGATGAAGCGTCGTGTCGAGAAAAGTAGTGTCTGGTCGACTCCAATGATGACGAGTCCCGTCGAGGAATGTCGGGCGGTGTCGACCGGAGTGTTGTCAAGTTGAAAGTCGAGCTCAGCAGAGTAGCGTCGAACTGCGATGAGTCGAGTCGACCCGGGTCAAGTTGGGTCGAGTGAGCAGAATCAGACGATGAAGCGTCGTGTCGAGAAAAGTTGTGTCTGGTCGACTCCAATGGTGACAAGTCCCGTCGAGGAATGTCGGGCGGAGTCGACCGGAGTGTTTTCAAGTTGAAAGTCGAGATGAGCAGAGTAGCGTCGAACTACGATCAGTCGAGTGGAGCCGGGTCGAGGCAGGTCGAGTCGAGCAGAATCAGGCGATGAAGCGTCGTGTCGAGAAAAGTTGTGTCTGGTCGACTCCAATGGTGACGAGTCCCGTCGAGGAATGTCGGGCGGAGTCGACCGGAGTGTTTTCAAGTTGAAAGTCGAGATGAGCTGAGTAGCGTCGAACGGCGATGAGTCGAGTCGACCAGGGTAGAGGCAGGTCGAGTCGAGCAGAATCCGACGATGAAGCGTCGTGTCGTGAAAAGTTGTGTCTGGTCGACTCCAATGGTGACGAGTACCGTCGAGGAATGTCGGGCAGAGTCGACTGGAGTGTTGTCAAGTTGAAAGCCGAGATGAGCTGAGTAGCGTCGAACGACGATGAGTCGAGTCGAGCCGGGTCGAGTCGAGAAGAATCAGGCGATGAAGCGTCGTGTCGAGAAAAGTTGTGTTTGGTCGACTCCAATGGTGACGAGTCCCGTCGAGGAATGTCGGGCGGAGACGACCAGAGTGTTGTCAAGTTGAATGTCGAGATGAGCTGAGTAGCGTCGAACGACGATGAGTCGAGT
Source organism: Canavalia gladiata (assembly GCA_037954105.1). Classification (NCBI taxonomy): domain Eukaryota; kingdom Viridiplantae; phylum Streptophyta; class Magnoliopsida; order Fabales; family Fabaceae; genus Canavalia; species Canavalia gladiata. Next base: position 26,011,844 of record CM075661.1, on the reverse strand, counting down.
GCAGCCGGGGTCGAGGCTGGTCGAGTCGAGCAGAATCAGGCGATGAACCGTCGTGTCGAGAAAAGTTGTGTCTGGTCGACTCCAATGGTGACGAGTCCCGTCGAGGAATGTCGGGCGGAGTCGACCGGAGTGTTTTCAAGTTGAAAGCCGAGATGAGCAGAGTAGCGTCGAACGGCGATGAGTCGAGTCGAGCCGGGTCGAGGCGGGTGGAGTCGAGCAGAATCAGGCGATGAAGCGTTGTGTCGAGAAAAGTAGTGTCTTGTCGACTCCACTGATGACGAGTCCCGTCGAGGAATGTCGGGCGGTGTCGACCGGAGTGTTGTCAAGTTGAAAGTCGAGCTGAGCAGAGTAGCGTCGAACTGCGATGAGTCGAGTCCAGCCGGGTCAAGTTGGGTCGAGTGAGAAGAATCAAACGATGAAGCGTCGTGTCGAGAAAAGTTGTGTCTGGTCGACTCTAATGGTGACAAGTCCCGTCGAGGAATGTCAGGCGGAGTCGACCGGAGTGTTTTCAAGTTGAAAGTCGAGATGAGCTGAGTAGCGTCGAACGAGGATGAGTCGAGTCGAGCCGGGTCAAGGCAGGTCGAGTCGAGCAAAATCAGGCGATGAAGCGGCGTGTCGAGAAAAGTTGTGTCTGGTCGACTCCAATGGTGACGAGTCCCGTCGAGGAATGTCGGACAGAGTCGACCAGAGTGTTGTCAAGTTGAAAGTCGAGATGAGCTGAGTAGCGTCGAACGGCAATGAGTCGAGTCGAGGCGGGTCGACTCGAGCAGAATCAGGCGATGAAGCGTCGTGTCGAGAACAGTTGTGTCTGGTCGACTCCAATGGTGATGAGTCTCGTCGAGGAATGTCGGGCGGAGTCGACCGGAGTGTTGTCAAGTTGAAAGTCGAGTTGAGCAGAGTAGCGTCGAACTGCGATGAGTCGAGTCGACCCAGGTCAAGTTGGGTCGAGTGAGCAGAATCAGACGATGAAGCGTCGTGTCGAGAAAAGTTGTGTCTGGTCGACTCCAATGGTGACAAGTCCCGTCGAGGAATGTCGGGCGGAGTCGACCGGAGTGTTTTCAAGTTGAAAGTCGAGATGAGCAGAGTAGCGTCGAACTACGATCAGTCGAGTGGAGCCGGGTCGAGGCAGGTCGAGTCGAGCAGAATCAGGCGATGAAGCGTCGTGTCGAGAAAAGTTGTGTCTGGTCGACTCCAATGGTGACGAGTCCCGTCGAGGAATGTCGGGCGGAGTCGACCGGAGTGTTTTCAAGTTGAAAGTCGAGATGAGTTGAGTAGAGTCGAACGGCGATGAGTCGAGTCGACCAGGGTAGCGGCAGGTCGAGTCGAGCAGAATCCGGCGATGAAGCGTCGTGTCGAGAAAAGTTGTGTCTGGTCGACTCCAATGGTGACGAGTACCGTCGAGGAATGTCGGGCAGAGTCGACCGGAGTGTTGTCAAGTTGAAAGCCGAGATGAGCTGAGTAGCGTCGAACGACGATGAGTCGAGTCGAGCCGGGTCGAGGCGGGTCGAGTCAAGAAGAATCAGGCGATGAAGCGTCGTGTCGAGAAAAGTTGTGTTTGTTCGACTCCAATTGTGACGAGTCCCGTCGAGGAATGTCGGGCGGAGTCGACCAGAGTGTTGTCAAGTTGAATGTCGAGATGAGCTGAGTAGCGTCGAACGACGATGAGTCGAGTGGAGCCGGGTCGAGGCTGGTCGAGTCGAGCAGAATCAGGCGATGAACCGTCGTGTCGAGAAAAGTTGTGTCTGGTCGACTCCAATGGTGACGAGTCCCGTCGAGGAATGTCGGGCGGAGTCGACCGGAGTGTTTTCAAGTTGAAAGCCGAGATGAGCAGAGTAGCGTCGAACGGCGATGAGTCGAGTCGAGCCGGGTCGAGGCGGGTGGAGTCGAGCAGAATCAGGCGATGAAGCGTTGTGTCGAGAAAAGTAGTGTCTTGTCGACTCCACTGATGACGAGTCCCGTCGAGGAATGTCGGGCGGTGTCGACCGGAGTGTTGTCAAGTTGAAAGTCGAGCTGAGCAGAGTAGCGTCGAACTGCGATGAGTCGAGTCCAGCCGGGTCAAGTTGGGTCGAGTGAGAAGAATCAAACGATGAAGCGTCGTGTCGACAAAAGTTGTGTCTGGTCGACTTAATGGTGACAAGTCCCGTCGAGGGATGTCAGGCGGAGTCGACCGGAGTGTTTTCAAGTTGAAAGTCGAGATGAGCTGAGTAGCGTCGAACGAGGATGAGTCGAGTCGAGCCGGGTCAAGGCGGGTCGAGTCGAGCAAAATCAGGCGATGAAGCGGCGTGTCGAGAAAAGTTGTGTCTGGTCGACTCCAATGGTGACGAGTCCCGTCGAGGAATGTCGGACAGAGTCGACCAGAGTGTTGTCAAGTTGAAAGTCGAGATGAGCTGAGTAGCGTCGAACGGCAATGAGTCGAGTCGAGGCGGGTCGACTCGAGCAGAATCAGGCGATGAAGCGTCGTGTCGAGAACAGTTGTGTCTGGTCGACTCCAATGGTGATGAGTCTCGTCGAGGAATGTCGGGCGGAGTCGTCCGGAGTGTTGTCAAGTTTAAAGTCGAGATGAGCTGAGTAGCGTCGAAGGGCGATGAGTCGAGTGGAGCCGGGTCGAGGCAGGTCGAGTCGAGAAGAATCAGGCGATGAAGCGTCGTGTCGAGAAAAGTAGTGTCTGGTCGACTCCAATGATGACGAGTCCCGTCGAGGAATGTCGGGCGGTGTCGACCGGAGTGTTGTCAAGTTGAAAGTCGAGCTCAGCAGAGTAGCGTCGAACTGCGATGAGTCGAGTCGACCCGGGTCAAGTTGGGTCGAGTGAGCAGAATCAGACGATGAAGCGTCGTGTCGAGAAAAGTTGTGTCTGGTCGACTCCAATGGTGACAAGTCCCGTCGAGGAATGTCGGGCGGAGTCGACCGGAGTGTTTTCAAGTTGAAAGTCGAGATGAGCAGAGTAGCGTCGAACTACGATCAGTCGAGTGGAGCCGGGTCGAGGCAGGTCGAGTCGAGCAGAATCAGGCGATGAAGCGTCGTATCGAGAAAAGTTGTGTCTGGTCGACTCCAATGGTGACGAGTCCCGTCGAGGAATGTCGGGCGGAGTCGACCGGAGTGTTTTCAAGTTGAAAGTCGAGATGAGCTGAGTAGCGTCGAACGGCGATGAGTCGAGTCGACCAGGGTAGAGGCAGGTCGAGTCGAGCAGAATCCGACGATGAAGCGTCGTGTCGTGAAAAGTTGTGTCTGGTCGACTCCAATGGTGACGAGTACCGTCGAGGAATGTCGGGCAGAGTCGACTAAAGTGTTGTCAAGTTGAAAGCCGAGATGAGCTGAGTAGCGTCGAACGACGATGAGTCGAGTCGAGCCGGGTCGAGTCGAGAAGAATCAGGCGATGAAGCGTCGTGTCGAGAAAAGTTGTGTTTGGTCGACTCCAATGGTGACGAGTCCCGTCGAGGAATGTCGGGCGGAGACGACCAGAGTGTTGTCAAGTTGAATGTCGAGATGAGCTGAGTAGCGTCGAACGACGATGAGTCGAGTGCAGCCGGGGTCGAGGCTGGTCGAGTCGAGCAGAATCAGGCGATGAACCGTCGTGTCGAGAAAAGTTGTGTCTGGTCGACTCCAATGGTGACGAGTCCCGTCGAGGAATGTCGGGCGGAGTCGACCGGAGTGTTTTCAAGTTGAAAGCCGAGATGAGCAGAGTAGCGTCGAACGGCGATGAGTCGAGTCGAGCCGGGTCGAGGCGGGTGGAGTCGAGCAGAATCAGGCGATGAAGCGTTGTGTCGAGAAAAGTAGTGTCTTGTCGACTCCACTGATGACGAGTCCCGTCGAGGAATGTCGGGCGGTGTCGACCGGAGTGTTGTCAAGTTGAAAGTCGAGCTGAGCAGAGTAGCGTCGAACTGCGATGAGTCGAGTCCAGCCGGGTCAAGTTGGGTCGAGTGAGAAGAATCAAACGATGAAGCGTCGTGTCGAGAAAAGTTGTGTCTGGTCGACTCTAATGGTGACAAGTCCCGTCGAGGAATGTCAGGCGGAGTCGACCGGAGTGTTTTCAAGTTGAAAGTCGAGATGAGCTGAGTAGCGTCGAACGAGGATGAGTCGAGTCGAGCCGGGTCAAGGCAGGTCGAGTCGAGCAAAATCAGGCGATGAAGCGGCGTGTCGAGAAAAGTTGTGTCTGGTCGACTCCAATGGTGACGAGTCCCGTCGAGGAATGTCGGACAGAGTCGACCAGAGTGTTGTCAAGTTGAAAGTCGAGATGAGCTGAGTAGCGTCGAACGGCAATGAGTCGAGTCGAGGCGGGTCGACTCGAGCAGAATCAGGCGATGAAGCGTCGTGTCGAGAACAGTTGTGTCTGGTCGACTCCAATGGTGATGAGTCTCGTCGAGGAATGTCGGGCGGAGTCGTCCGGAGTGTTGTCAAGTTTAAAGTCGAGATGAGCTGAGTAGCGTCGAAGGGCGATGAGTCGAGTGGAGCCGGGTCGAGGCAGGTCGAGTCGAGAAGAATCAGGCGATGAAGCGTCGTGTCGAGAAAAGTAGTGTCTGGTCGACTCCAATGATGACGAGTCCCGTCGAGGAATGTCGGGCGGTGTCGACCGGAGTGTTGTCAAGTTGAAAGTCGAGCTCAGCAGAGTAGCGTCGAACTGCGATGAGTCGAGTCGACCCGGGTCAAGTTGGGTCGAGTGAGCAGAATCAGACGATGAAGCGTCGTGTCGAGAAAAGTTGTGTCTGGTCGACTCCAATGGTGACAAGTCCCGTCGAGGAATGTCGGGCGGAGTCGACCGGAGTGTTTTCAAGTTGAAAGTCGAGATGAGCAGAGTAGCGTCGAACTACGATCAGTCGAGTGGAGCCGGGTCGAGGCAGGTCGAGTCGAGCAGAATCAGGCGATGAAGCGTCGTATCGAGAAAAGTTGTGTCTGGTCGACTCCAATGGTGACGAGTCCCGTCGAGGAATGTCGGGCGGAGTCGACCGGAGTGTTTTCAAGTTGAAAGTCGAGATGAGCTGAGTAGCGTCGAACGGCGATGAGTCGAGTCGACCAGGGTAGAGGCAGGTCGAGTCGAGCAGAATCCGACGATGAAGCGTCGTGTCGTGAAAAGTTGTGTCTGGTCGACTCCAATGGTGACGAGTACCGTCGAGGAATGTCGGGCAGAGTCGACTAAAGTGTTGTCAAGTTGAAAGCCGAGATGAGCTGAGTAGCGTCGAACGACGATGAGTCGAGTCGAGCCGGGTCGAGTCGAGAAGAATCAGGCGATGAAGCGTCGTGTCGAGAAAAGTTGTGTTTGGTCGACTCCAATGGTGACGAGTCCCGTCGAGGAATGTCGGGCGGAGACGACCAGAGTGTTGTCAAGTTGAATGTCGAGATGAGCTGAGTAGCGTCGAACGACGATGAGTCGAGTGCAGCCGGGGTCGAGGCTGGTCGAGTCGAGCAGAATCAGGCGATGAACCGTCGTGTCGAGAAAAGTTGTGTCTGGTCGACTCCAATGGTGACGAGTCCCGTCGAGGAATGTCAGGCGGAGTCGACCGGAGTGTTTTCAAGTTGAAAGCCGAGATGAGCAGAGTAGCGTCGAACGGCGATGAGTCGAGTCGAGCCGGGTCGAGGCGGGTGGAGTCGAGCAGAATCAGGCGATGAAGCGTTGTGTCGAGAAAAGTAGTGTCTTGTCGACTCCACTGATGACGAGTCCCGTCGAGGAATGTCGGGCGGTGTCGACCGGAGTGTTGTCAAGTTGAAAGTCGAGCTGAGCAGAGTAGCGTCGAACTGCGATGAGTCGAGTCCAGCCGGGTCAAGTTGGGTCGAGTGAGAAGAATCAAACGATGAAGCGTCGTGTCGACAAAAGTTGTGTCTGGTCGACTTAATGGTGACAAGTCCCGTCGAGGAATGTCAGGCGGAGTCGACCGGAGTGTTTTCAAGTTGAAAGTTGAGATGAGCTGAGTAGCGTCGAACGAGGATGAGTCGAGTCGAGCCGGGTCAAGGCGGGTCGAGTCGAGCAAAATCAGGCGATGAAGCGGCGTGTCGAGAAAAGTTGTGTCTGGTCGACTCCAATGGTGACGAGTCCCGTCGAGGAATGTCGGACAGAGTCGACCAGAGTGTTGTCAAGTTGAAAGTCGAGATGAGCTGAGTAGCGTCGAACGGCAATGAGTCGAGTCGAGGCGGGTCGACTCGAGCAGAATCAGGCGATGAAGCGTCGTGTCGAGAACAGTTGTGTCTGGTCGACTCCAATGGTGATGAGTCTCGTCGAGGAATGTCGGGCGGAGTCGTCCGGAGTGTTGTCAAGTTTAAAGTCGAGATGAGCTGAGTAGCGTCGAAGGGCGATGAGTCGAGTGGAGCCGGGTCGAGGCAGGTCGAGTCGAGAAGAATCAGGCGATGAAGCGTCGTGTCGAGAAAAGTAGTGTCTGGTCGACTCCAATGATGACGAGTCCCGTCGAGGAATGTCGGGCGGTGTCGACCGGAGTGTTGTCAAGTTGAAAGTCGAGCTCAGCAGAGTAGCGTCGAACTGCGATGAGTCGAGTCGACCCGGGTCAAGTTGGGTCAAGTGAGCAGAATCAGACGATGAAGCGTCGTGTCGAGAAAAGTTGTGTCTGGTCGACTCCAATGGTGACAAGTCCCGTCGAGGAATGTCGGGCGGAGTCGACCGGAGTGTTTTCAAGTTGAAAGTCGAGATGAGCAGAGTAGCGTCGAACTACGATCAGTCGAGTGGAGCCGGGTCGAGGCAGGTCGAGTCGAGCAGAATCAGGCGATGAAGCGTCGTATCGAGAAAAGTTGTGTCTGGTCGACTCCAATGGTGACGAGTCCCGTCGAGGAATGTCGGGCGGAGTCGACCGGAGTGTTTTCAAGTTGAAAGTCGAGATGAGCTGAGTAGCGTCGAACGGCGATGAGTCGAGTCGACCAGGGTAGAGGCAGGTCGAGTCGAGCAGAATCCGACGATGAAGCGTCGTGTCGTGAAAAGTTGTGTCTGGTCGACTCCAATGGTGACGAGTACCGTCGAGGAATGTCGGGCAGAGTCGACTAAAGTGTTGTCAAGTTGAAAGCCGAGATGAGCTGAGTAGCGTCGAACGACGATGAGTCGAGTCGAGCCGGGTCGAGTCGAGAAGAATCAGGCGATGAAGCGTCGTGTCGAGAAAAGTTGTGTTTGGTCGACTCCAATGGTGACGAGTCCCGTCGAGGAATGTCGGGCGGAGACGACCAGAGTGTTGTCAAGTTGAATGTCGAGATGAGCTGAGTAGCGTCGAACGACGATGAGTCGAGTGCAGCCGGGGTCGAGGCTGGTCGAGTCGAGCAGAATCAGGCGATGAACCGTCGTGTCGAGAAAAGTTGTGTCTGGTCGACTCCAATGGTGACGAGTCCCGTCGAGGAATGTCGGGCGGAGTCGACCGGAGTGTTTTCAAGTTGAAAGCCGAGATGAGCAGAGTAGCGTCGAACGGCGATGAGTCGAGTCGAGCCGGGTCGAGGCGGGTGGAGTCGAGCAGAATCAGGCGATGAAGCGTTGTGTCGAGAAAAGTAGTGTCTTGTCGACTCCACTGATGACGAGTCCCGTCGAGGAATGTCGGGCGGTGTCGACCGGAGTGTTGTCAAGTTGAAAGTCGAGCTGAGCAGAGTAGCGTCGAACTGCGATGAGTCGAGTCCAGCCGGGTCAAGTTGGGTCGAGTGAGAAGAATCAAACGATGAAGCGTCGTGTCGAGAAAAGTTGTGTCTGGTCGACTCTAATGGTGACAAGTCCCGTCGAGGAATGTCAGGCGGAGTCGACCGGAGTGTTTTCAAGTTGAAAGTCGAGATGAGCTGAGTAGCGTCGAACGAGGATGAGTCGAGTCGAGCCGGGTCAAGGCAGGTCGAGTCGAGCAAAATCAGGCGATGAAGCGGCGTGTCGAGAAAAGTTGTGTCTGGTCGACTCCAATGGTGACGAGTCCCGTCGAGGAATGTCGGACAGAGTCGACCAGAGTGTTGTCAAGTTGAAAGTCGAGATGAGCTGAGTAGCGTCGAACGGCAATGAGTCGAGTCGAGGCGGGTCGACTCGAGCAGAATCAGGCGATGAAGCGTCGTGTCGAGAACAGTTGTGTCTGGTCGACTCCAATGGTGATGAGTCTCGTCGAGGAATGTCGGGCGGAGTCGTCCGGAGTGTTGTCAAGTTTAAAGTCGAGATGAGCTGAGTAGCGTCGAAGGGCGATGAGTCGAGTGGAGCCGGGTCGAGGCAGGTCGAGTCGAGAAGAATCAGGCGATGAAGCGTCGTGTCGAGAAAAGTAGTGTCTGGTCAACTCCAATGATGACGAGTCCCGTCGAGGAATGTCGGGCGGTGTCGACCGGAGTGTTGTCAAGTTGAAAGTCGAGCTCAGCAGAGTAGCGTCGAACTGCGATGAGTCGAGTCGACCCGGGTCAAGTTGGGTCGAGTGAGCAGAATCAGACGATGAAGCGTCGTGTCGAGAAAAGTTGTGTCTGGTCGACTCCAATGGTGACAAGTCCCGTCGAGGAATGTCGGGCGGAGTCGACCGGAGTGTTTTCAAGTTGAAAGTCGAGATGAGCAGAGTAGCGTCGAACTACGATCAGTCGAGTGGAGCCGGGTCGAGGCAGGTCGAGTCGAGCAGAATCAGGCGATGAAGCGTCGTATCGAGAAAAGTTGTGTCTGGTCGACTCCAATGGTGACGAGTCCCGTCGAGGAATGTCGGGCGGAGTCGACCGGAGTGTTTTCAAGTTGAAAGTCGAGATGAGCTGAGTAGCGTCGAACGGCGATGAGTCGAGTCGACCAGGGTAGAGGCAGGTCGAGTCGAGCAGAATCCGACGATGAAGCGTCGTGTCGTGAAAAGTTGTGTCTGGTCGACTCCAATGGTGACGAGTACCGTCGAGGAATGTCGGGCAGAGTCGACTAAAGTGTTGTCAAGTTGAAAGCCGAGATGAGCTGAGTAGCGTCGAACGACGATGAGTCGAGTCGAGCCGGGTCGAGTCGAGAAGAATCAGGCGATGAAGCGTCGTGTCGAGAAAAGTTGTGTTTGGTCGACTCCAATGGTGACGAGTCCCGTCGAGGAATGTCGGGCGGAGACGACCAGAGTGTTGTCAAGTTGAATGTCGAGATGAGCTGAGTAGCGTCGAACGACGATGAGTCGAGTGCAGCCGGGGTCGAGGCTGGTCGAGTCGAGCAGAATCAGGCGATGAACCGTCGTGTCGAGAAAAGTTGTGTCTGGTCGACTCCAATGGTGACGAGTCCCGTCGAGGAATGTCGGGCGGAGTCGACCGGAGTGTTTTCAAGTTGAAAGCCGAGATGAGCAGAGTAGCGTCGAACGGCGATGAGTCGAGTCGAGCCGGGTCGAGGCGGGTGGAGTCGAGCAGAATCAGGCGATGAAGCGTTGTGTCGAGAAAAGTAGTGTCTTGTCGACTCCACTGATGACGAGTCCCGTCGAGGAATGTCGGGCGGTGTCGACCGGAGTGTTGTCAAGTTGAAAGTCGAGCTGAGCAGAGTAGCGTCGAACTGCGATGAGTCGAGTCCAGCCGGGTCAAGTTGGGTCGAGTGAGAAGAATCAAACGATGAAGCGTCGTGTCGAGAAAAGTTGTGTCTGGTCGACTCTAATGGTGACAAGTCCCGTCGAGGAATGTCAGGCGGAGTCGACCGGAGTGTTTTCAAGTTGAAAGTCGAGATGAGCTGAGTAGCGTCGAACGAGGATGAGTCGAGTCGAGCCGGGTCAAGGCAGGTCGAGTCGAGCAAAATCAGGCGATGAAGCGGCGTGTCGAGAAAAGTTGTGTCTGGTCGACTCCAATGGTGACGAGTCCCGTCGAGGAATGTCGGACAGAGTCGACCAGAGTGTTGTCAAGTTGAAAGTCGAGATGAGCTGAGTAGCGTCGAACGGCAATGAGTCGAGTCGAGGCGGGTCGACTCGAGCAGAATCAGGCGATGAAGCGTCGTGTCGAGAACAGTTGTGTCTGGTCGACTCCAATGGTGATGAGTCTCGTCGAGGAATGTCGGGCGGAGTCGTCCGGAGTGTTGTCAAGTTTAAAGTCGAGATGAGCTGAGTAGCGTCGAAGGGCGATGAGTCGAGTGGAGCCGGGTCGAGGCAGGTCGAGTCGAGAAGAATCAGGCGATGAAGCGTCGTGTCGAGAAAAGTAGTGTCTGGTCGACTCCAATGATGACGAGTCCCGTCGAGGAATGTCGGGCGGTGTCGACCGGAGTGTTGTCAAGTTGAAAGTCGAGCTCAGCAGAGTAGCGTCGAACTGCGATGAGTCGAGTCGACCCGGGTCAAGTTGGGTCGAGTGAGCAGAATCAGACGATGAAGCGTCGTGTCGAGAAAAGTTGTGTCTGGTCGACTCCAATGGTGACAAGTCCCGTCGAGGAATGTTGGGCGGAGTCGACCGGAGTGTTTTCAAGTTGAAAGTCGAGATGAGCAGAGTAGCGTCGAACTACGATCAGTCGAGTGGAGCCGGGTCGAGGCAGGTCGAGTCGAGCAGAATCAGGCGATGAAGCGTCGTATCGAGAAAAGTTGTGTCTGGTCGACTCCAATGGTGACGAGTCCCGTCGAGGAATGTCGGGCGGAGTCGACCGGAGTGTTTTCAAGTTGAAAGTCGAGATGAGCTGAGTAGCGTCGAACGGCGATGAGTCGAGTCGACCAGGGTAGAGGCAGGTCGAGTCGAGCAGAATCCGACGATGAAGCGTCGTGTCGTGAAAAGTTGTGTCTGGTCGACTCCAATGGTGACGAGTACCGTCGAGGAATGTCGGGCAGAGTCGACTAAAGTGTTGTCAAGTTGAAAGCCGAGATGAGCTGAGTAGCGTCGAACGACGATGAGTCGAGTCGAGCCGGGTCGAGTCGAGAAGAATCAGGCGATGAAGCGTCGTGTCGAGAAAAGTTGTGTTTGGTCGACTCCAATGGTGACGAGTCCCGTCGAGGAATGTCGGGCGGAGACGACCAGAGTGTTGTCAAGTTGAATGTCGAGATGAGCTGAGTAGCGTCGAACGACGATGAGTCGAGTGCAGCCGGGGTCGAGGCTGGTCGAGTCGAGCAGAATCAGGCGATGAACCGTCGTGTCGAGAAAAGTTGTGTCTGGTCGACTCCAATGGTGACGAGTCCCGTCGAGGAATGTCGGGCGGAGTCGACCGGAGTGTTTTCAAGTTGAAAGCCGAGATGAGCAGAGTAGCGTCGAACGGCGATGAGTCGAGTCGAGCCGGGTCGAGGCGGGTGGAGTCGAGCAGAATCAGGCGATGAAGCGTTGTGTCGAGAAAAGTAGTGTCTTGTCGACTCCACTGATGACGAGTCCCGTCGAGGAATGTCGGGCGGTGTCGACCGGAGTGTTGTCAAGTTGAAAGTCGAGCTGAGCAGAGTAGCGTCGAACTGCGATGAGTCGAGTCCAGCCGGGTCAAGTTGGGTCGAGTGAGAAGAATCAAACGATGAAGCGTCGTGTCGAGAAAAGTTGTGTCTGGTCGACTCTAATGGTGACAAGTCCCGTCGAGGAATGTCAGGCGGAGTCGACCGGAGTGTTTTCAAGTTGAAAGTCGAGATGAGCTGAGTAGCGTCGAACGAGGATGAGTCGAGTCGAGCCGGGTCAAGGCAGGTCGAGTCGAGCAAAATCAGGCGATGAAGCGGCGTGTCGAGAAAAGTTGTGTCTGGTCGACTCCAATGGTGACGAGTCCCGTCGAGGAATGTCGGACAGAGTCGACCAGAGTGTTGTCAAGTTGAAAGTCGAGATGAGCTGAGTAGCGTCGAACGGCAATGAGTCGAGTCGAGGCGGGTCGACTCGAGCAGAATCAGGCGATGAAGCGTCGTGTCGAGAACAGTTGTGTCTGGTCGACTCCAATGGTGATGAGTCTCGTCGAGGAATGTCGGGCGGAGTCGTCCGGAGTGTTGTCAAGTTTAAAGTCGAGATGAGCTGAGTAGCGTCGAAGGGCGATGAGTCGAGTGGAGCCGGGTCGAGGCAGGTCGAGTCGAGAAGAATCAGGCGATGAAGCGTCGTGTCGAGAAAAGTAGTGTCTGGTCGACTCCAATGATGACGAGTCCCGTCGAGGAATGTCGGGCGGTGTCGACCGGAGTGTTGTCAAGTTGAAAGTCGAGCTCAGCAGAGTAGCGTCGAACTGCGATGAGTCGAGTCGACCCGGGTCAAGTTGGGTCGAGTGAGCAGAATCAGACGATGAAGCGTCGTGTCGAGAAAAGTTGTGTCTGGTCGACTCCAATGGTGACAAGTCCCGTCGAGGAATGTCGGGCGGAGTCGACCGGAGTGTTTTCAAGTTGAAAGTCGAGATGAGCAGAGTAGCGTCGAACTACGATCAGTCGAGTGGAGCCGGGTCGAGGCAGGTCGAGTCGAGCAGAATCAGGCGATGAAGCGTCGTATCGAGAAAAGTTGTGTCTGGTCGACTCCAATGGTGACGAGTCCCGTCGAGGAATGTCGGGCGGAGTCGACCGGAGTGTTTTCAAGTTGAAAGTCGAGATGAGCTGAGTAGCGTCGAACGGCGATGAGTCGAGTCGACCAGGGTAGAGGCAGGTCGAGTCGAGCAGAATCCGACGATGAAGCGTCGTGTCGTGAAAAGTTGTGTCTGGTCGACTCCAATGGTGACGAGTACCGTCGAGGAATGTCGGGCAGAGTCGACTAAAGTGTTGTCAAGTTGAAAGCCGAGATGAGCTGAGTAGCGTCGAACGACGATGAGTCGAGTCGAGCCGGGTCGAGTCGAGAAGAATCAGGCGATGAAGCGTCGTGTCGAGAAAAGTTGTGTTTGGTCGACTCCAATGGTGACGAGTCCCGTCGAGGAATGTCGGGCGGAGACGACCAGAGTGTTGTCAAGTTGAATGTCGAGATGAGCTGAGTAGCGTCGAACGACGATGAGTCGAGTGCAGCCGGGGTCGAGGCTGGTCGAGTCGAGCAGAATCAGGCGATGAACCGTCGTGTCGAGAAAAGTTGTGTCTGGTCGACTCCAATGGTGACGAGTCCCGTCGAGGAATGTCGGGCGGAGTCGACCGGAGTGTTTTCAAGTTGAAAGCCGAGATGAGCAGAGTAGCGTCGAACGGCGATGAGTCGAGTCGAGCCGGGTCGAGGCGGGTGGAGTCGAGCAGAATCAGGCGATGAAGCGTTGTGTCGAGAAAAGTAGTGTCTTGTCGACTCCACTGATGACGAGTCCCGTCGAGGAATGTCGGGCGGTGTCGACCGGAGTGTTGTCAAGTTGAAAGTCGAGCTGAGCAGAGTAGCGTCGAACTGCGATGAGTCGAGTCCAGCCGGGTCAAGTTGGGTCGAGTGAGAAGAATCAAACGATGAAGCGTCGTGTCGAGAAAAGTTGTGTCTGGTCGACTCTAATGGTGACAAGTCCCGTCGAGGAATGTCAGGCGGAGTCGACCGGAGTGTTTTCAAGTTGAAAGTCGAGATGAGCTGAGTAGCGTCGAACGAGGATGAGTCGAGTCGAGCCGGGTCAAGGCAGGTCGAGTCGAGCAAAATCAGGCGATGAAGCGGCGTGTCGAGAAAAGTTGTGTCTGGTCGACTCCAATGGTGACGAGTCCCGTCGAGGAATGTCGGACAGAGTCGACCAGAGTGTTGTCAAGTTGAAAGTCGAGATGAGCTGAGTAGCGTCGAACGGCAATGAGTCGAGTCGAGGCGGGTCGACTCGAGCAGAATCAGGCGATGAAGCGTCGTGTCGAGAACAGTTGTGTCTGGTCGACTCCAATGGTGATGAGTCTCGTCGAGGAATGTCGGGCGGAGTCGTCCGGAGTGTTGTCAAGTTTAAAGTCGAGATGAGCTGAGTAGCGTCGAAGGGCGATGAGTCGAGTGGAGCCGGGTCGAGGCAGGTCGAGTCGAGAAGAATCAGGCGATGAAGCGTCGTGTCGAGAAAAGTAGTGTCTGGTCGACTCCAATGATGACGAGTCCCGTCGAGGAATGTCGGGCGGTGTCGACCGGAGTGTTGTCAAGTTGAAAGTCGAGTTGAGCAGAGTAGCGTCGAACTGCGATGAGTCGAGTCGACCCAGGTCAAGTTGGGTCGAGTGAGCAGAATCAGACGATGAAGCGTCGTGTCGAGAAAAGTTGTGTCTGGTCGACTCCAATGGTGACAAGTCCCGTCGAGGAATGTCGGGCGGAGTCGACCGGAGTGTTTTCAAGTTGAAAGTCGAGATGAGCAGAGTAGCGTCGAACTACGATCAGTCGAGTGGAGCCGGGTCGAGGCAGGTCGAGTCGAGCAGAATCAGGCGATGAAGCGTCGTGTCGAGAAAAGTTGTGTCTGGTCGACTCCAATGGTGACGAGTCCCGTCGAGGAATGTCGGGCGGAGTCGACCGGAGTGTTTTCAAGTTGAAAGTCGAGATGAGCTAAGTAGCGTCGAACGGCGATGAGTCGAGTCGACCAGGGTAGAGGCAGGTCGAGTCGAGCAGAATCCGACGATGAAGCGTCGTGTCGAGAAAAGTTGTGTCTGGTCGACTCCAATGGTGACGAGTACCGTCGAGGAATGTCGGGCAGGGTCGACCGGAGTGTTGTCAAGTTGAAAGCCGAGATGAGCTGAGTAGCGTCGAACGACGATGAGTCGAGTCGAGCCGGGTCGAGTCGAGAAGAATCAGGCGATGAAGCGTCGTGTCGAGAAAAGTTGTGTTTGGTCGACTCCAATGGTGACGAGTCCCGTCGAGGAATGTCGGGCGGAGTCGACCAGAGTGTTGTCAAGTTGAATGTCGAGATGAGCTGAGTAGCGTCGAACGACGATGAGTCGAGTGGAGCCGGGTCGAGGCTGGTCGAGTCGAGCAGAATCAGGCGATGAACCGTCGTGTCGAGAAGAGTTGTGTCTGGTCGACTCCAATGGTGACGAGTCCCGTCGAGGAATGTCGGGCGGAGTCGACCGGAGTGTTTTCAAGTTGAAAGCCGAGATGAGCAGAGTAGCGTCGAACGGCGATGAGTCGAGTCGAGCCGGGTCGAGGCGGGTGGAGTCGAGCAGAATCAGGCGATGAAGCGTTGTGTCGAGAAAAGTAATGTCTTGTCGACTCCACTGATGACGAGTCCCGTCGAGGAATGTCGGGCGGTGTCGACCGGAGTGTTGTCAAGTTGAAAGTCGAGCTGAGCAGAGTAGCGTCGAACTGCGATGAGTCGAGTCGAGTCGGGTCAAGGCGGGTCGTGTCGAGCAGAATAAGGCGATGAAGCGTCGTGTCGAGAAAAGTTGTGTCTGGTCGACTCCAATGGTGACGAGTCCCGTCGAGGAAAGTCGGGCAGAGTCGACCAGAGTGCTGTCAAGTTGAAAGTCGAGATGTGCTGAGTAGCGTCGAACGACGTTGAGTCGAGTCGAGCCGGGTCAAGGCGGATCGAGTCGAGCAAAATCAGGCGATGAAGCGTCGTGTCGAGAAAAGTTGTGTCTGGTCGACTCCAATGGTGATGAGTCTCGTCGAGGAATGTCGGGCGGAGTCGTCCGGAGTGTTGTCAAGTTTAAAGTCGAGATGAGCTGAGTAGCGTCGAAGGGCGATGAGTCGAGTGGAGCCTGGTCGAGGCAGGTCGAGTCGAGAAGAATCAGGCGATGAAGCGTCGTGTCGAGAAAAGTAGTGTCTGGTCGACTCCAATGATGACGAGTCCCGTCGAGGAATGTCGGGCGGTGTCGACCGGAGTGTTGTCAAGTTGAAAGTCGAGCTCAGCAGAGTAGCGTCGAACTGCGATGAGTCGAGTCAACCCGGGTCAAGTTGGGTCGAGTGAGCAGAATCAGACGATGAAGCGTTGTGTCGAGAAAAGTTGTGTCTGGTCGACTCCAATGGTGACGAGTCCTGTCGAGGAATGTCGGGCGGAGTCGACCGGAGTGTTTTCAAGTTGAAAGTCGAGATGAGCTGAGTAGCGTCGAACGGCGATGAGTCGAGTCGACCCGGGTAGAGGCGGGTCGAGTCGAGCAGAATCAGGCGATGAAGCGTCGTGTCGAGAAAAGTTGTGTCTGGTCGACTCCAATGGTGACGAGTACCGTCGACGAATGTCGGGCAGAGTCGACCGGAGTGTTGTCAAGTTGAAAGCCGAGATGAGCTGAGTAGCGTCGAACGGCGATGAGTCGAGTCGAGCCGGGTCGAGGCGGGTCGAGTCGAGAAGAATCAGGCGATGAAGCGTCGTGTCGAGAAAAGTTGTGTTTGGTCGACTCCAATGGTGAAGAGTCCCGTCGAGGAATGTCGGGCGGAGTCGACCAGAGTGTTGTCAAGTTGAATGTCGAGATGAGCTGAGTAGCGTCGAACGACGATGAGTCGAGTGGAGCCGGGTCGAGGCTGGTCGAGTCGAGCAGAATCAGGCGATGAACCGTCGTGTCGAGAAAAGTTGTGTCTGGTCGACTCCAATGGTGACGAGTCCCGTCGAGGAATGTCGGGCGGAGTCGACCGGAGTTTTTTCAAGTTGAAAGCCGAGATGAGCAGAGTAGCGTCGAACGGCGACGAGTCGAGTCGAGCCGGGTCGAGGCGGGTGGAGTCGAGCAGAATCAGGCGATGAGGCGTCGTGTCGAGAAAAGTAGTGTCTTGTCGACTCCACTGATGACGAGTCCCGTCGAGGAATGTCGGGCGGTGTCGACCGGAGTGTTGTCAAGTTGAAAGTCGAGCTGAGCAGCGTAGCGTCGAACTGCGATGAGTCTAGTCGAGCCGGGTCAAGTTGGGTCGAGTGAGAAGAATCAAACGATGAAGCGTCGTGTCGAGAAAAATTGTGTCTGGTCGACTCATATGGTGACAAGTCCCGTCGAGGAATGTCAGGCGGAGTCGGCCGGAGTGTTGTCAAGTTGAAAGTCGAGATGAGCTGAGTAGCGTCGAATGAGGATGAGTCGAGTCGAGCCGGGTGAAGGCAGGTCGTGTCGAGCAGAATAAGGCGATGAAGCGTCGTGTCGAGAAAAGTTGTGTCTGGTCGACTCCAATGGTGACGAGTCCCGTCGAGGAATGTCGGGCAGAGTCGACCAGAGTGTTGTCAAGTTGAAAGTCGAGATGAGCTGAGTAGCGTCGAACGACGATGAGTCGAGTCGAGCCGGGTCAAGGCGGGTCGAGTCGAGCAAAATCTGGCGATGAAGCGTCGTGTCGAGAAAAGTTGTGTCTGGTCGACTCCAATGGTGACGAGTCCCGTCGAGGAATGTCGGGCAGAGTCGACCAGAGTGTTGTCAAGTTGAATGTCGAGATGAGCTGAGTAGCGTCGAACGGCAATGAGTCGAGTCGAGGCGGGTCGAGTCGAGCAGAATCAGGCGATGAAGCGTCGTGTCGAGAAAAGTAGTGTCTGGTCGACTCCAAAGGTGACGAGTCCCGTCGAGGAAAGTCGGGCGGGGTCGACTGGAGTGTTGTCAAGTTGAAAGTCGAGCTGAGCAGAGTAGCGTCGAACTGCGATGAGTCGAGTAGAGCCGGGTTAAGTTGGGTCGAGTTCAGCAGAATCAAACAATGAAGCGTCGTGTCGAGAAAAGTTGTGTCTGGTCGACTCCAATGGTGACGAGTCCCGTCGAGGAATGTCGGGCAGAGTCGACCGGAGTTTTGTCAAGTTGAAAGTCGAGATGAGCTGAGTAGCGTCGAACTGCGATGAGTAGAGTCGAGCCGGGTCGAGTCGAGAAGAATCAGGCGATGAAGCGTCTTGTCGAGAAAAGTTGTGTCTGGTCAACTCCAATGGTGACGAGTCCCGTCGAGGAATGTCGGGTGGAGTCGACCGGAGTGTTGTCAAGTTGAAAGTCGAGATGAGCTGAGTAGCGTCGAACGACGATGAGTAGAGTCGAGCCGGGTCGAGGCGGGTCGAGTCGAGAAGAATCAGGCGATGAAGCGTCGTGTCGAGAAAAGTTATGTCTGGTCGACTCCAATGGTGACGAGTCCCGTCGAGGAATTTCGGGCGTAGTCGACCGGAGTGTTGTCAAGTTGAAAGTCGAGATGAGCTGAGTAGCGTCGAACGGTGATGAGTCGAGTGGAACCGGGTCGAGGCGGGTCGACTCAAGCAGAATCAGGCGATCAAGCGTCGTGTCGAGAAAAGTTGTGTCTGGTCGACTCCAATGGTGACGAGTCCCGTCGAGGAATGTCGGGCGGAGTCGACCGGAGTGTTGTCAAGTTGAAAGTCGAGATGAGCTGAGTAGCGTCGAACGACGATAGGTCGAGTCGAGCAAGGTCAAGGCGGGTCGAGTCGAGAAGAATCAGGCGATGAAGCGTCGTGTCGAGAAAAGTTGTCTCTGGTCGACTCCAATGGTGACGAGTCCCGTCGAGGAATGTCGGGCAGAGTCGACCGGAGTGTTGTCAAGTTGAAAGTCGAGATGAGCTGAGTAGCGTCGAACTGCGATGAGTCAAGTCGAGCCGGGTGAAGTTGGGTCGAGTTGAGCAGAATCAGACGATAAAGCGTCGTGTCGAGAAAATTTGTGTCTGGTCGACTCCAATGGTGACGAGTACCGTCGAGGAATGTCGGGCAGAGTCGACCGGAGTGTTGTCAAGTTGAAAGCCGAGATGAGCTGAGTAGCGTCGAACAGCGATGAGTCGAGTCGAGCCGGGTCGAGGCGGGTCGAGTCGAGAAGAATCAGGCGATGAAGCGTCGTGTCGAGAAAAGTTGTGTTTGGTCGACTCCAATGGTGACGAGTCCCGTCGAGGAAAGTCGGGCGGTGTCGACTTGAGTGTTGTCAAGTTGAAAGTCGAGCTAAGCAGAGTAGCGTCGAACGGCGATGAGTCGAGTCGAGCCGGGACGAGGCGGGTCGAGTCGAGCAGAATCAGGCGATGAAGCGTCGTGTCGAGAAAAGTTGTGTCTAGTCGACTCCAATGGTGACGAGTCCCGTCAAGGAATGTCGGCCGGAGTCGACCGGAGTGTTGTCATGTTGAAAGTCGAGATGAGCTGAGTAGCGTCGAACGACGATGAGTCGAGTCGAGCCGGGTCAAGGCGGGTCGAGTCGAGCAAAATCAGGCGATGAAGCGTCGTGTCGAGAAAAGTTGTGTCTGGTCGACTCCAATGGTGACGAGTCCCGTCGAGGAATGTCGGGCAGAGTCGACCAGAGTGTTGTCAAGTTGAAAGTCGAGATGAGCTGAGTAGCGTCGAACGGCAATGAGTCGAGTCGAGGCGGGTCGAGTCGAGCAGAATCAGGCGATGAAGCGTCGTGTCGAGAAAAGTAGTGTCTGGTCGACTCCAAAGGTGACGAGTCCCATCGAGGAAAGTCGGGCGGGGTCGACCGGAGTGTTGTCAAGTTGAAAGTCGAGCTGAGCAGAGTAGCGTCGAACTGCGATGAGTCGAGTAGAGCCGGGTTAAGTTGGGTCGAGTTGAGAAGAATCAAACAATGAAGCGTCGTGTCGAGAAAAGTTGTGTCTGGTCGACTCCAATGGTGACGAGTCCCGTCGAGGAATGTCGGGCGGAGTCAACCGGAGTTTTGTCAAGTTGAAAGTCGAGATGAGCTGAGTAGCGTCGAACTGCGATGAGTAGAGTCGAGCCGGGTCGAGGCGGGTCGAGTCGAGAAGAATCAGGCGATGAAGCGTCTTGTCGAGAAAAGTTGTGTCTGGTCGACTCCAATGGTGACGAGTCCCGTCGAGGAATGTTGGGTGGAGTCGACCGGAGTGTTGTCAAGGTTAAAGTCGAGATAAGCTGAGTAGCGTCGAAAGACGATGAGTAGAGTCGAGCCGGGTCGAGGCGGGTCGAGTCGAGAAGAATCAGGCGATGAAGCGTCGTGTCGAGAAAAGTTATGTCTGGTCGACTCCAATGGTGACGAGTCCCGTCGAGGAATGTCGGGCGTAGTCGACCGGAGTGTTGTCAAGTTGAAAGTCGAGATGAGTTGAGTAGCGTCGAACGGTGATGAGTCGAGTGGAACCGGGTCGAGGCGGGTCGACTCGAGCAGAATCAGGCGATGAAGCGTCGTGTCGAGAAAAGTTGTGTCTGGTCGACTCCAATGGTGGCGAGTCTCGTCGAGGAATGTCGGGCGGAGTCGTCCGGAGTGTTGTCAAGTTTAAAGTCGAGATGAGCTGAATAGCGGCGAAGGGCGATGAGTCGAGTGGAGCCGGGTCGAGGCAGGTCGAGTCGAGAAGAATCAGGCGATAAAGCATTGTGTCGAGAAAAGTTGTGTCTGGTCGACTCCAATGATGACGAGTCCCGTCGAGGAATGTCGGGCGGTGTCGACCGGAGTGTTGTCAAGTTGAAAGTCGAGCTGAGCAAAGTAGCGTCGAACCGCGATGAGTGGAGTCGAGCCGGGTCAAGTTGGGTCGAGTTGAGCAGAATCAGACGATGAAGCGTTGTGTCGAGAAAAGTTGTGTCTAGCTGACTCCAATGGTGACGAGTCCCATCGAGGAATGTCGGGCATAGTCGACTGGAGTGTTGTCAAGTTGAAAGTGGAGATGAGCTGAGTAACGTCGAACGGCGATGAGTCGAGTGGAGCCGGGTAGAGGCGGGTCGAGTCGAGCAGAATCAGGTGATGAAGCGTCGTGTCGAGAAAAGTTGTGTCTGGTCGACTCCAATGGTGACGAGTCCCGTCGAGGAATGTCGGGCGGAGTCGACTAGAGTGTTGTCAAGTTGAAAGTCGAGATGAGCTGAGTAGCGTCGAACTGCGATGAGTCAAGTCGAGCCGGGTGAAGTTGGGTCGAGTTGAGCAGAATCAGACGATAAAGCGTCGTGTCGAGAAAATTTGTGTCTGGTCGACTCCAATGGTGACGAGTCCCGTCGAGGAATGTCGGGCGGTGTCGACCGGAGTGTTGTCAAGTTGAAAGTCGAGCTGAGCAGAGTAGTGTCGAACTGCGATGAGTCGAGTCGAGCCGGGTCAAGTTGGGTCGCGTTGAGCAGAATCAGACGATGAAGCGTCGTGTCGAGAAAAGTTGTGTCTGGTCGACTCCAATTGTGACGAGTCCCGTCGAGGAATGTCGGGCATAGTCGACCGGAGTGTTGGCAAGTTGAAAGTGGAGATGAGCTGAGTAGCGTTGAACGGCGATGAGTCGAGTCGAGCCGGGTCGAGGCGGGTCGAGTCGAGGAGAATTAGGTGATGAAATGTCGTGTCTAGAAAAGTTGTTTCTGGTCGACTCCAATGGTGACGAGTCCCGTCGAGGAATGTCGGGGGGAGTCGACCGGAGTGTTGTCAAGTTGAGAGTCGAGATGAGCTGAGTAGCGTCGAACGACGATAGGTCGAGTGGAGCCAGGACGAGGCGGGTGGAGTCGAGCAGAATCAGGCGATGAAGCGTCGTGTCGAGAAAAGTTGTGTCTGGTCGACTCCACTGGTGACGAGTCCCCTCGAGGAATGTCGGGCGGTGTCGACCGGAGTGTTGTCAAGTTGAAATTCGAGCTGAGCAGAGTAGCGTCGAACTGCGATGAGTCAAGTCGAGCCGGGTCAAGTTGGGTCGAGTTGAGCAGAATCAGACGATGAAGTGTCGTGTCGAGAAAAGTTGTGTCTGGTCGACTCCAATGGTGACGAGTCCCGTCGAGGAATGTCGGGCGGTGTCGACCGGAGTGTTGTCAAGTTGAAAGTCGAGCTGAGCATAGTAGTGTCGAACTGCGATGAGTCGAGTCGAGCCGGGTCAAGTTGGGTCGCGTTGAGCAGAATCAGACGATGAAGCGTCGTGTCGAGAAAAGTTGTGTCTGGTCGACTCCAATTGTGACGAGTCCCGTCGAGGAATGTCGGGCATAGTCGACCGGAGTGTTGTCAAGTTGAAAGTGGAGATGAGCTGAGTAGCGTTGAACGGCGATGAGTCGAGTCGAGCCGGGTCGAGGCGGGTCGAGTCGAGGAGAATTAGGTGATGAAACGTCGTGTCTAGGAAAGTTGTGTCTGGTCGACTCCAATGGTGACGAGTCCCGTCGAGGAATGTCGGGGGGAGTCGACCGGAGTGTTGTCAAGTTGAAAGTCGAGATGAGTTGAGTAGCGTCGAACGACGATAGGTCGAGTAGAGCCAGGACGAGGCGGGTGGAGTCGAGCAGAATCAGGCGATGAAGCGTCGTGTCGAGAAAAGTTGTGTCTGGTCGACTCCACTGGTGACGAGTCCCCTCGAGGAATGTCGGGCGGTGTCGACCGGAGTGTTGTCAAGTTGAAAGTCAAGCTGAGCTGAGTAGCGTCGAACCGCAATGAGTCGAGTCGAGGCGGGTCGAGTCAAGCAGAATCAGGCGATGAAGCGTCGTGTCGAGAAAAGTTCTGTCTGGTCGACTCCAATGGTGACGAGTCCCGTCGAGGAATGTCGGGCGGAGTCGACCGGAGTTTTGTCAAGTTGAAAGTCGAGATGAGCTGAGTAGCGTCGAACTGCGATGAGTAGAGTCGAGCCGGGTCGAGGCGGGTCGAGTCGAGAAGAATCAGGCGATGAAGCGTCTTGTCGAGAAAAGTTGTGTCTGGTCGACTCCAATGGTGACGAGTCCCGTCGAGGAATGTCGGGTGGAGTCGACCGGAGTGTTGCCAAGTTGAAAGTCGAGATGAGCTGAGTAGCGTCGAACGACGATGAGTAGAGTCGAGCCGGGTCGAGGCGGGTCGAGTCGAGAAGAATCAGGCGATGAAGCGTCGTGTCGAGAAAAGTTATGTCTGGTCGACTACAATTGTGACGAGTCCCGTCGAGGAATGTCGGGCGTAGTCGACCGGAGTGTTGTCAAGTTGAAAGTCGAGATTAGCTGAGTAGCGTCGAACGGTGATGAGTCGAGTGGAACCAGGTCGAGGCGGGTCGACTCGAGCAGAATCAGGCGATGAAGCGTCGTGTCGAGAAAAGTTGTGTCTGGTCGACTCCAATGGTGGCGAGTCTCGTCGAGGAATGTCGGGCGGAGTCGTCCGGAGTGTTGTCAAGTTTAAAGTCGAGATGAGCTGAGTAGCGGCGAAGGGCGATGAGTCGAGTGGAGCCGGGTCGA
Organism: Canavalia gladiata; assembly: GCA_037954105.1. Taxonomy (NCBI): domain Eukaryota; kingdom Viridiplantae; phylum Streptophyta; class Magnoliopsida; order Fabales; family Fabaceae; genus Canavalia; species Canavalia gladiata. Next base: position 25,989,220 of record CM075661.1, on the reverse strand, counting down.
GGCGGGTCGAGTCGAGAAGAATCAGGCGATAAAGCATTGTGTCGAGAAAAGTTGTGTCTGGTCGACTCCAATGATGACGAGTCCCGTCGAGGAATGTCGGGCGGTGTCGACCGGAGTGTTGTCAAGTTGAAAGTCGAGCTGAGCAAAGTAGCGTCGAACCGCGATGAGTGGAGTCGAGCCGGGTCAAGTTGGGTCGAGTTGAGCAGAATCAGACGATGAAGCGTCGTGTCGAGAAAAGTTGTGTCTGGCTGACTCCAATGGTGACGAGTCCCATCGAGGAATGTCGGGCATAGTCGACCGGAGTGTTGTCAAGTTGAAAGTGGAGATGAGCTGAGTAACGTCGAACGGCGATGAGTCGAGTGGAGCCGGGTAGAGGCGGGTCGAGTCGAGCAGAATCAGGTGATGAAGCGTCGTGTCGAGAAAAGTTGTGTCTGGTCGACTCCAATGGTGACGAGTCCCGTCGAGGAATGTCGGGCGGAGTCGACCGGAGTGTTGTCAAGTTGAAAGTCGAGATGAGCTGAGTAGCGTCGAACGACGATAGGTCGAGTCGAGCCAGGTCGAGGCGGGTCGAGTCGAGCAGAATCAGGCGATGAAGTGTCGTGTCGAGAAAAGTTGTCTCTGGTCGACTCCAATGGTGACGAGTCCCGTCGAGGAATGTCGGGCGGTGTCGACCGGAGTGTTGTCAAGTTGAAAGTCGAGCGAAGCAGAGTAGCGTCGAACTGCGATGAGTCGAGTCGAGCCGGGTCAAGTTGGGTCGAGTTGTGCAGAATCAGACGATGAAGCGTCGTGTCGAGAAAAGTTGTGTCTGGTCGACTCCAATGGTGACGAGTCCCGTCGAGGAATGTCGGGCGGAGTCGACCGGAGTTTTGTCAAGTTGAAAGTCGAGATGAGCTGAGTAGCGTCGAACGGCAATGAGTCGAGTCGAGGCGGGTCGAGTCGAGCAGAATCAGGCGATGAAGCGTCGTGTCGAGAAAAGTAGTGTCTGGTCGACTCCAATGGTGACGAGTCCCGTCGAGGAAAGTCGGGCGGGGTCGACCGGAGTGTTGTCAAGTTGAAAGTCGAGCTGAGCAGAGTAGCGTCGAACTGCGATGAGTCGAGTCGAGCCGGGTCAAGTTGGGTCGAGTTGAGCAGAATCAAACAATGAAGCGTCGTGTCGAGAAAAGTTGTGTCTGGTCGACTCCAATGGTGACGAGTCCCGTCGAGGAATGTCGGGCGGAGTCGACCGGAGTTTTGTCAAGTTGAAAGTCGAGATGAGCTGAGTAGCGTCGAACTGCGATGAGTAGAGTCGAGCCGGGTCGAGGCGGGTCGAGTCGAGAAGAATCAGGCGATGAAGCGTCTTGTCGAGAAAAGTTGTGTCTGGTCGACTCCAATGGTGACGAGTCCCGTCGAGGAATGTAGGGCATAGTCGACCGGAGTGTTGTCAAGTTGAAAGTGGAGATGAGCTGAGTAACGTCGAACGGCGATGAGTCGAGTGGAGCCGGGTAGAGGCGGGTCGAGTCGAGCAGAATCAGGTGATGAAGCGTCGTGTCGAGAAAAGTTTTGTCTGGTTGACTCCAATGGTGACGAGTCCCGTCGAGGAATGTCGGGCGGAGTCGACCGGAGTGTTGTCAAGTTGAAAGTCGAGATGAGCTGAGTAGTGTCGAACGACGATAGGTCGAGTCGAGCCAGGTCGAGGCGGGTCGAGTCGAGCAGAATCAGGCGATGAAGCGTCGTGTCGAGAAAAGTTGTCTCTGGTCGACTCCAATGGTGACGAGTCCCGTCGAGGAATGTCGGGCGGAGTCGACCGGAGTGTTGTCAAGTTGAAAGTCGAGATGAGCTGAGTAGCGTCGAACTGCGATGAGTCAAGTCGAGCCGGGTGAAGTTGGGTCGAGTTGAGCAGAATCAGACGATAAAGCGTCGTGTCGAGAAAAGTTGTGTCTGGTCGACTCCAATGGTGACGAGTCCCGTCGAGGAATGTCGGGCGGTGTCGACCGGAGTGTTGTCAAGTTGAAAGTCGAGCTGAGCAGAGTAGTGTCGAACTGCGATGAGTCGAGTCGAGCCGGGTCAAGTTGGGTCGCGTTGAGCAGAAGCAGACGATGAAGCGTCGTGTCGAGAAAAGTTGTGTCTGGTCGACTCCAATTGTGACGAGTCCCGTCGAGGAATGTCGGGCATAGTCGATCGGAGTGTTGTCAAGTTGAAAGTGGAGATCAGCTGAGTAGCGTTGAACGGCGATGAGTCGAGTCGAGCCGGGTCGAGTCGAGGAGAATCAGGTGATGAAACGTCGTGTCTAGAAAAGTTGTGTCTGGTCGACTCCAATGGTGACGAGTCCCGTCGAGGAATGTCGGGCGGAGTCGACCGGAGTGTTGTCAAGTTGAAAGTCGAGATGAGCTGAGTAGCGTCGAACGACGATAGGTCGAGTGGAGCCAGGACGAGGCGGGTGGAGTCGAGCAGAATCAGGCGATGAAGCGTCGTGTCGAGAAAAGTTGTGTCTCGTCGACTCCGCTGGTGACGAGTCCCCTCGAGGAATGTCGGGCGATATCGACCGGAGTGTTGTCAAGTTGAAAGTCGAGCTGAGCAGAGTAGCGTCGAACTGCGATGAGTCAAGTCGAGCCGGGTCAAGTTGGGTCGAGTTGAGCAGAATCAGACGATGAAGTATCGTGTCGAGAAAAGTTGTGTCTGGTCGACTCCAATGGTGACGAGTCCCGTCGAGGAATGTCGGGCGGTGTTGACCGGAGTGTTGTCAAGTTGAAAGTCGAGCGAAGCAGAGTAGCGTCGAACTGCGATGAGTCGAGTCGAGCCGGGTCAAGTTGGGTCGAGTTGTGCAGAATCAGACGATGAAGCGTCGTGTCGAGAAAAGTTGTGTCTGGTCGACTCCAATGGTGACGAGTCCCGTCGAGGAAAGTCGGGCGGTGTCGACCGGTGTGTTGTCAAGTTGAAAGTCGAGCTGAGCAGAGTAGCGTCGAACTGCGATGGGTCGAGTCGAGCCTGGTCAAGTTGGGTCAAGTTGAGCAGAATCAGACGATGAAGCGTCGTGTCGAGAAAAGTATTGTCTGGTCGACTCCAATGGTGACGAGTCCCGTCGAGGAATGTCGGGCAGAGTCGACCAGAGTGTTGTCAAGTTGAAAGTCGAGATGAGCTGAGTAGCGTCGAACCGCAATGAGTCGAGTCGAGGCGGGTCGAGTCGAGCAGAATCAGGCGATGAAGCGTCGTGTCGCAAAAAGTTGTGTCTGGTCGACTCCAATGGTGACGAGTCCCGTCAAGGAATGTCGGGCGGAGTCGACCGGAGTGTTGTCAAGTTGAAAGTCGAGATGAGCTGAGTAGCGTCGAACGACGATGAGTCGAGTCGAGCCGGGTCAAGGCGGGTCGAGTCGAGCAAAATCAGGCGATGAAGCGTCGTGTCGAGAAAAGTTGTGTCTGGTCGACTCCAATGGTGACGAGTCCCGTCGAGGAATGTCGGGCAGAGTCGACCAGAGTGTTGTCAAGTTGAAAGTCGAGATGAGCTGAGTAGCGTCGAACCGCAATGAGTCGAGTCGAGGCTGGTCGAGTCGAGCAGAATCAGGCGATGAAGCGTCGTGTCGAGAAAAGTTGTGTCTGGTCGACTCCAATGGTGACGAGTCCCGTCGAGGAATGACGGGCGGAGTCGACCGGAGTGTTGTCAAGTTGAAAATCGAGATGAGCTGAGTAGCGTCGAACGACGATGAGTCGAGTCGAGCCAGGTCGAGGCTGGTCGAGTCGAGAAGAATTAGGCGATGAAGCGTCATGTCGAGAAAAGTTGCGTCTGGTCGACTCCAATGATGACGAGTCTCGTCGAGGAATGTTGGGCGGAGTCGACCGGAGTGTTGTCAAGTTGAAAGTCGAGATGAGCTGAGTAGCGTCGAACGGCGATGAGTCGAGTGGACCCGGGTCGAGGCGGATCGAGTCGAGCAGAATCAGGCGATAAAGCATTGTGTCGAGAAAAGTTGTGTCTGGTCGACTCCAATGATGACGAGTCCCGTCGAGGAATCTCGGGCGGTGTCGACCGGAGTGTTGTCAAGTTGAAAGTCGAGCTGAGCAGAGTAGCGTCGAACCGCCATGAGTGGAGTCGAGCCGGGTCAAGTTGGGTCGAGTTGAGCAGAATCAGACGATGAAGCGTCGTGTCGAGAAAAGTTGTGTCTGGTTGACTCCAATGGTGACGAGTCCCATCGAGGAATGTCGGGCATAGTCGACCGGAGTGTTGTCAAGTTGAAAGTGGAGATGAGCTGAGTAACGTCGAACGGCGATGAGTCGAGTGGAGCCGGGTAGAGGCGGGTCGAGTCGAGCAGAATCAGGTGATGAAGCGTCGTGTCGAGAAAAGTTTTGTCTGGTTGACTCCAATGGTGACGAGTCCCGTCGAGGAATGTCGGGCGGAGTCGACCGGAGTGTTGTCAAGTTGAAAGTCGAGATGAGCTGAGTAGTGTCGAACGACGATAGGTCGAGTCGAGCCAGGTCGAGGCGGGTCGAGTCGAGCAGAATCAGGCGATGAAGCGTCGTGTCGAGAAAAGTTGTGTCTGGTCGACTCCAATGGTGACGAGTCCCGTCGAGGAATGTCGGGCGGAGTCGACCGGAGTGTTGTCAAGTTGAAAATCGAGATGAGCTGAGTAGCGTCGAACGACGATGAGTCGAGTCGAGCCAGGTCGAGGCTGGTCGAGTCGAGAAGAATTAGGCGATGAAGCGTCATGTCGAGAAAAGTTGCGTCTGGTCGACTCCAATGATGACGAGTCCCGTCGAGGAATGTTGGGCGGAGTCGACCGGAGTGTTGTCAAGTTGAAAGTCAAGATGAGCTGAGTAGCGTCGAACGACGATGAGTCGAGTGGAGCCGGGTCGAGGCGGATCGAGTCGAGCAGAATCAAGCGATAAAGCATTGTGTCGAGAAAAGTTGTGTCTGGTCGACTCCAATGATGACGAGTCCCGTCGAGGAATCTCGGGCGGTGTCGACCGGAGTGTTGTCAAGTTGAAAGTCGAGCTGAGCAGAGTAGCGTCGAACCGCGATGAGTGGAGTCGAGCCGGGTCAAGTTTGGTCGAGTTGAGCAGAATCAGACGATGAAGCGTCGTGTCGAGAAAAGTTGTGTCTGGTTGACTCCAATGGTGACGAGTCCCATCGAGGAATGTCGGGCATAGTCGACCGGAGTGTTGTCAAGTTGAAAGTGGAGATGAGCTGAGTAACGTCGAACGGCGATGAGTCGAGTGGAGCCGGGTAGAGGCGGGTCGAGTCGAGCAGAATCAGGTGATGAAGCGTTGTGTCGAGAAAAGTTTTGTCTGGTTGACTCCAATGGTGACGAGTCCCGTCGAGGAATGTCGGACGGAGTCGACCGGAGTGTTGTCAAGTTGAAAGTCGAGATGAGCTGAGTAGTGTCGAACGACGATAGGTCGAGTCGAGCCAGGTCGAGGCGGGTCGAGTCGAGCAGAATCAGGCGATGAAGCGTCGTGTCGAGAAAAGTTGTCTCTGTTCGACTCCAATGGTGACGAGTCCCGTCGAGGAATGTCGGGCGGAGTCGACCGGAGTGTTGTCAAGTTGAAAGTCGAGATGAGCTGAGTAGCGTCGAACTGCGATGAGTCAAGTCGAGCCGGGTGAAGTTGGGTCGAGTTGAGCAGAATCAGACGATAAAGCGTCGTGTCAAGAAAAGTTGTGTCTGGTCGACTCCAATGGTGACGAGTCCCGTCGAGGAATGTCGGGCGATGTCGACCGGAGTGTTGTCAAGTTGAAAGTCGAGCTGAGCAGAGTAGTGTCGAACTGCGATGAGTCGAGTCGAGCCGGGTCAAGTTGGGTCGCGTTGAGCAGAAGCAGACGATGAAGCGTCGTGTCGAGAAAAGTTGTGTCTGGTCGACTCCAATTGTGACGAGTCCCGTCGAGGAATGTCGGGCATAGTCGACCGGAGTGTTGTCAAGTTGAAAGTGGAGATCAGCTGAGTAGCGTTGAACGGCGATGAGTCGAGTCGAGCCGGGTCGAGGCGGGTCGAGTCGAGGAGAATCAGGTGATGAAACGTCGTGTGTAGAAAAGTTGTGTCTGGTCGACTCCAATGGTGACGAGTCCCGTCGAGGAATGTCGGGCGGAGTCGACCGGAGTGTTGTCAAGTTGAAAGTCGAGATGAGCTGAGTAGCGTCGAACGACGATAGGTCGAGTGGAGCCAGGACGAGGCGGGTGGAGTCGAGCAGAATCAGGCGATGAAGCGTCATGTCGAGAAAAGTTGTGTCTGGTCGACTCCACTGGTGACGAGTCCCCTCGAGGAATGTCGGGCGGTGTCGACCGGAGTGTTGTCAAGTTGAAAGTCGAGCTGAGGAGAGTAGCGTCGAACTGCGATGAGTCAAGTCGAGCCGGGTCAAGTTGGGTCGAGTTGAGCAGAATCAGACGATGAAGTGTCGTGTCGAGAAAAGTTGTGTCTGGTCGACTCCAATGGTGACGAGTCCCGTCGAGGAATGTCGGGCGGTGTCGACCGGAGTGTTGTCAAGTTGAAAGTCGAGCGAAGCAGAGTAGCGTCGAACTGCGATGAGTCGAGTCGAGTCGGGTAGAGTTGGGTCGAGTTGTGCAGAATCAGACGATGAAGCGTCGTGTCGAGAAAAGTTGTGTCTGGTCGACACCAATGGTGACGAGTCTCGTCGAGGAATGTCGGGCGGAGTCGACCGGAGTGTTGTCAAATTGAAAGTCGAGATGAGCTGAGTAGCGTCGAACGGCAATGAGGCGAGTGGAGCCGGGTCGAGGCGGGTCGAGTCGAGCAGAATCAGGCGATGAAGCGTCGTCTCGAGAAAAGTAGTGTCTGGTCGACTCCAATGGTGGCGAGTCCCATCGAGGAAAGTCGGGCGGTGTCGACCGGTGTGTTGTCAAGTTGAAAGTCGAGCTGAGCAGAGTAGCGTCGAACTGCGATGGGTCGAGTCGAGCCTGGTCAAGTTGGGTCTAGTTGAGCAGAATCAGACGATCAAGCGTCGTGTCGAGAAAAGTATTGTCTGGTCGACTCCAATGGTGACGAGTCCCGTCGAGGAATGTCGGGCAGAGTCGACCAGAGTGTTGTCAAGTTGAAAGTCGAGATGAGCTTAGTAGCGTCGAACCGCAATGAGTCGAGTCGAGGCGGGTCGAGTCGAGCAGAATCAGGCGATGAAGCGTCGTGTCGAGAAAAGTAGTGTCTGGTCGACTCCAATGGTGACGAGTCCCGTCGAGGAAAGTCGGGCGGGGTCGACCGGAGTGTTTTCAAGTTTAAATTCGAGCTGAGCAGAGTAGCGTCGAACGGCGATGAGTCGAGTCGAGCCGGGTCGAGGTTGGTCGAGTCGAGCAGAATCAGGCGATGAAGCGTCGTGTCGCGAAAAGTTGTGTCTGGTCGACTCCAATGGTGACGAGTCCCGTCGAGGAATGTCGGGCGGAGTCGACCGGAGTGTTGTCAAGTATAAAGTCGAGATGAGCTGAGTAGCGTCAAACGACGATGAGTCGAGTCGAGCCGGGTCAAGGCGGGTCGAGTCGAGCAAAATCAGGCGATGAAGCGTCGTGTCGAGAAAAGTTGTGTCTGGTCGACTCCAATGGTGACGAGTCCCGTCGAGGAATGTCGGGCAGAGTCGACCAGAGTGTTGTCAAGTTGAAAGTCGAGATGAGCTGAGTAGCGTCGAACCGCAATGAGTCGAGTCGAGGCGGGTCGAGTCGAGCAGAATCAGGCGATGAAGCGTCGTGTCGAGAAAAGTAGTGTCTGGTCGACTCCAATGGTGACGAGTCCCGTCGAGGAAAGTCGGGCGGGGTCGACCGGAGTGTTTTCAAGTTGAAAGTCGAGCTGAGCAGAGTAGCGTCGAACTGCGATGAGTCAAGTCGAGCCGGGTCAAGTTGGGTCGAGTTGAGCAGAATCAAACAATGAAGCGTCGTGTCGAGAAAAGGTGTGTCTGGTCGACTCCAATGGTGACGAGTCCCGTCGAGGAATGTCGGGCGGAGTCGACCGAAGTTTTGTCAAGTTGAAAGTCGAGATGAGCTGAGTAGCGTCGAACTGCGATGAGTAGAGTCGAGCCAGGTCGAGGCGGGTCGAGTCGAGAAGAATCAGGCGATGAAGCGTCTTGTCGAGAAAAGTTGTGTCTGGTCGACTCCAATGGTGACGAGTCCCGTCGAGGAATATCGGGTGGAGTCGACCGGAGTGTTGTCAAGTTGAAAGTCGAGATGAGCTGAGTAGCGTCGAACGACGATGAGTAGTGTCGAGCCGGGTCGAGGCGGGTCGACTCGAGCAGAATCAGGCGATGAAGCGTCGTGTCGAGAAAAGTTGTGTCTGGTCGACTCCAATGGTGGCGAGTCTCGTCGAGGAATGTCGGGCGGAGTCGTCCGGAGTGTTGTCAAGTTTAAAGTCGAGATGAGCGGAGTAGCGGCGAAGGGCGATGAGTCGAGTGGAGCCGGGTCGAGGCGGGTCGAGTCGAGAAGAATCATGCGATGAAGCGTCGTGTCGAGAAAAGTAGTGTCTGGTCGACTCCAATGATGACGAGTCCCGTCGAGGAATGTCGGGCGGTGTTGACCGGAGTGTTGTCAAGTTGAAAGTCGAGCTAAGCAGAGTAGCGTCGAACTGCGATGAGTCGAGTCGACCCGGGTCAAGTTGGGTCGAGTGAGCAGAATCAGACGATGAAGCGTCGTGTCGAGAAAAGTTGTGTCTGGTCGACTCCAATGGTGACGAGTCCCGTCGAGGAATGTCGGGCGGAGTCGACCGGAGTGTTGTCAAGTTGAAAATCGAGATGAGCTGAGTAGCGTCGAACGACGATGAGTCGAGTCGAGCCAGGTCGAGGCGGGTCGAGTCGAGAAGAATTAGGCGATGAAGCGTCGTGTCGAGAAAAGTTGCGTCTGGTCGACTCCAATGGTGACGAGTGCCGTCGAGGAATGTGGGGCGGAGTCGACCGGAGTGTTGTCAAGTTGAAAGTCGAGATGAGCTGAGTAGCGTCGAACGACGATGAGTCGAGTCGAGCCGGGTCAAGGCGGGTCGAGTCGAGCAAAATCAGGCGATGAAGCGTCGTGTCGAGAAAAGTTGTGTCTGGTCGACTCCAATGGTGACGAGTCCCGTCGAGGAATGTCGGGCAGAGTCGACCAGAGTGTTGTCAAGTTGAAAGTCGAGATGAGCTGAGTAGCGTCGAACCGCAATGAGTCGAGTCGAGGCGGGTCGAGTCGAGCAGAATCAGGCGATGAAGCGTCGTGTCGAGAAAAGTAGTGTCTGGTCGACTCCAATGGTGACGAGTCCCGTCGAGGAAAGTCGGGCGGGGTCGACCGGAGTGTTTTCAAGTTGAAAGTCGAGCTGAGCAGAGTAGCGTCGAACTGCGATGAGTCGAGTCGAGCCGGGTCAAGTTGGGTCGAGTTGAGCAGAATCAAACAATGAAGCGTCGTGTCGAGAAAAGTTGTGTCTGGTCGACTCCAATGGTGACGAGTCCCGTCGAGGAATGTCGGGCGGAGTCGACCGGAGTTTTGTCAAGTTGAAAGTCGAGATGAGCTGAGTAGCGTCGAACTGCGATGAGTAGAGTCGAGCCGGGTCGAGGCGGGTCGAGTCGAGAAGAATCAGGCGATGAAGCGTCTTGTCGAGAAAAGTTGTGTCTGGTCGACTCCAATGGTGACGAGTCCCGTCGAGGAATATCAGGTGGAGTCGACCGGAGTGTTGTCAAGTTGAAAGTCGAGATGAGCTGAGTAGCGTCGAACGACGATGAGTAGAGTCGAGCTGGGTCGAGGCGGGTCGACTCGAGCAGAATCAGGCGATGAAGCGTCGTGTCGAGAAAAGTTGTGTCTGGTCGACTCCAATGGTGGCGAGTCTCGTCGAGGAATGTCGGGCGGAGTCGTCCGGAGTGTTGTCAAGTTTAATGTCGAGATGAGCGGAGTAGCGGCGAAGGGCAATGAGTCGAGTGGAGCCGGGTCGAGGCGGGTCGAGTCGAGAAGAATCAGGCGATGAAGCGTCGTGTCGAGAAAAGTTGCGTCTGGTCGACTCCAATGGTGACGAGTCCCGTCGAGGAATGTTGGGCGGAGTCGACCGGAGTGTTGTCAAGTTGAAAGTCGAGATGAGCTGAGTAGCGTCGAACGGCGATGAGTCGAGTGGAGCCAGGTCGAGGCGGATCGAGTCGAGCAGAATCAGGCGATAAAGCATTGTGTCGAGAAAATTTGTGTCTGGTCGACTCCAATGATGACGAGTCCCGTCGAGGAATCTCGGGCGGTGTCGACCGGAGTGTTGTCAAGTTGAAAGTCGAGCTGAGCAGAGTAGCGTCGAACCGCGATGAGTGGAGTCGAGCCTGGTCAAGTTGGGTCGAGTTGAGCAGAATCAGACAATGAAGCGTCATGTCGAGAAAAGTTGTGTCTGGTTGACTCCAATGGTGACGAGTCCCATCGAGGAATGTCGGGGCATAGTCGACCGGAGTGTTGTCAAGTTGAAAGTGGAGATGAGCTGAGTAACGTCGAACGGCGATGAGTCGAGTGGAGCCGGGTCGAGGCGGGTCGAGTCGAGCAGAATCAGGTGATGAAGCGTCGTGTCGAGAAAAGTTGTGTCTAGTCGACTCCAATGGTGACGAGTCCCGTCGAGGAATGTCGGGCGGAGTCGACCGGAGTGTTGTCAAGTTGAAAGTAGAGATGAGCTGAGTAGCGTCGAACGACGATAGGTCGAGTCGAGGCGGGTCGAGTCGAGCAGAATCTGGCGATGAAGCGTCGTGTCGAGAAAAGTTGTCTCTGGTCGACTCCAATGGTGACGAGTCCCGTCGAGGAATGTCGGGCGGAGTCGACCAGAGTGTTGTCAAGTTGAAAGTCGAGATGAGCTGAGTAGCGTCGAACTGCGATGAGTCAAGTCGAGCCGGGTGAAGTTGGGTCGAGTTGAGCAGAATCAGACGATAAAGCGTCGTGTCGAGAAAAGTTGTGTCTGGTCGACTCCAATGGTGACGAGTCCCGTCGAGGAATGTCGGGCGGTGTCGACCGGAGTGTTGTCAAGTTGAAAGTCGAGTTGAGCAGAGTAGTGTCGAACTGCGATGAGTCGAGTCGAGCCGGGTCAAGTTGGGTCGCGTTGAGCAGAATCAGACGATGAAGCGTCGTGTCGAGAAAATTTGTGTCTGGTCGACACCAATTGTGACGAGTCCCATCGAGGAATGTCGGGCATAGTCGACCGAAGTGTTGTCAAGTTGAAAGTGGAGATGAGCTGAGTAGCGTTGAACGGCGATGTGTCGAGTCGAGCCGGGTCGAGGCGGGTCAAGTCGAGGAGAATCAGGCGATGAAACGTCGTGTCTAGAAAAGTTGTGTCTGGTCGACTCCAATGGTGACGAGTCCCGTCGAGGAATGTCGGGCGGAGTTGACCAGAGTGTTGTCAAGTTGAGAGTCGAGATGAGCTGAGTAGCGTCGAACGACGATAGGTCGAGTGGAGCCAGGACGAGGCGGGTGGAGTCGAGCAGAATCAGGCGATGAAGCGTCGTGTCGAGAAATGTTGTGTCTGGTCGACTCCACTGGTGACGAGTCCCCTCGAGGAATGTCGGGCATAGTCGACCGGAGTGTTGTCAAGTTGAAAGTGGAGCTGAGCAGAGTAGCGTCGAACTGCGATGAGTCAAGTCGAGCCGGGTCAAGTTGGGTCGAGTTGAGCAGAATCAGACGATGAAGCGTCGTGTCGAGAAAAGTAGTGTCTGGTCGACTCCAATGGTGACGAGTCCCGTTGAGGAAAGTCGGGCGGGGTCGACCGGAGTGTTTTCAAGTTGAAAGTCGAGCTGAGCAGAGTAGCGTCGAACTGCGATGAGTCGAGTCGAGCAGGGTCAAGTTGGGTCGAGTTGAGCAGAATCAAACAATGAAGCGTCGTGTCGAGAAAAGTTGTGTCTGGTCGACTCCAATGGTGACGAGTCCCGTCGAGGAATGTCGGGCGGAGTCGACCGGAGTTTTGTCAAGTTGAAAGTCGAGATGAGCTGAGTAGCGTCGAACTGCGATGAGTAGAGTCGAGCCGGGTCGAGGCGGGTCGAGTCGAGAAGAATCAGGCGATGAAGCGTCTTGTCGAGAAAAGTTGTGTCTGGTCGACTCCAATGGTGACGAGTCCCGTCGAGGAATATCAGGTGGAGTCGACCGGAGTGTTGTCAAGTTGAAAGTCGAGATGAGCTGAGTAGCGTCGAACGACGATGAGTAGAGTCGAGCCGGGTCGAGGCGGGTCGACTCGAGCAGAATCAGGCGATGAAGCGTCGTGTCGAGAAAAGTTGTGTCTGGTCGACTCCAATGGTGGCGAGTCTCGTCGAGGAATGTCGGGCGGAGTCGTCCGGAGTGTTGTCAAGTTTAAAGTCGAGATGAGCGGAGTAGCGGCGAAGGGCGATGAGTCGAGTGGAGCCGGGTCGAGGCGGGTCGAGTCGAGAAGAATCAGGCGATGAAGCGTCGTGTCGAGAAAAGTATTGTCTGGTCGACTCCAATGATGACGAGTCCCGTCGAGGAATGTCGGGCGGTGTCGATCGGAGTGTTGTCAAGTTGAAAATCGAGTTGAGCAGAGTAGCGTCGAACTGCGATGAGTCGAGTCGACCCGGGTCAAGTTGGGTCGAGTGAGCAGAATCAGACGATGAAGCGTCGTGTCGAGAAAAGTTGTGTCTGGTCGACTCCAATGGTGACGAGTCCCGTCGAGGAATGTCGGGCGGAGTCGACCGGAGTGTTGTCAAGTTGAAAATCGAGATGAGCTGAGTAGCGTCGAACGACGATGAGTCGAGTCGAGCCAGGTTGAGGCGGGTCGAGTCGAGAAGAATTAGGCGATGAAGCGTCGTGTCGAGAAAAGTTGCGTCTGGTCGACTCCAATGGTGACGAGTCCCGTCGAGGAATGTTGGGCGGAGTCGACCGGAGTGTTGTCAAGTTGAAAGTCGAGATGAGCTGAGTAGCGTCGAACGGCGATGAGTCGAGTGGAGCCGGGTCGAGGCGGATCGAGTCGAGCAGAATCAGGCGATAAAGCATTGTGTCGAGAAAAGTTGTGTCTGGTCGACTCCAATGATGACGAGTCCCGTCGAGGAATCTCGGGCGGTGTCGACCGGAGTGTTGTCAAGTTGAAAGTCGAGCTGAGCAGAGTAGCGTCGAACCGCGATGAGTGGAGTCGAGCCTGGTCAAGTTGGGTCGAGTTGAGCAGAATCAGACAATGAAGCGTCGTGTCGAGAAAAGTTGTGTCTGGTTGACTCCAATGGTGACGAGTCCCATCGAGGAAGGTCGGGGCATAGTCGACCGGAGTGTTGTCAAGTTGAAAGTGGAGATGAGCTGAGTAACGTCGAACGGCGATGAGTCGAGTGGAGCCGGGTCGAGGCGGGTCGAGTCGAGCAGAATCAGGTGATGAAGCGTCGTGTCGAGAAAAGTTGTGTCTAGTCGACTCCAATGGTGACGAGTCCCGTCGAGGAATGTCGGGCGGAGTCGACCGGAGTGTTGTCAAGTTGAAAGTAGAGATGAGCTAAGTAGCGTCGAACGACGATAGGTCGAGTCGAGGCGGGTCGAGTCGAGCAGAATCAGGCGATGAAGCGTCGTGTCGAGAAAAGTTGTCTCTGGTCGACTCCAATGGTGACGAGTCCCGTCGAGGAATGTCGGGCGGAGTCGACCGGAGTGTTGTCAAGTTGAAAATCGAGATGAGCTGAGTAGCGTCGAACGACGATGAGTCGAGTCGAGCCAGGTCGAGGCGGGTCGAGTCGAGAAGAATTAGGCGATGAAGCGTCGTGTCGAGAAAAGTTGCGTCTGGTCGACTCCAATGGTGACGAGTGCCGTCGAGGAATGTGGGGCGGAGTCGACCGGAGTGTTGTCAAGTTGAAAGTCGAGATGAGCTGAGTAGCGTCGAACGACGATGAGTCGAGTCGAGCCGGGTCAAGGCGGGTCGAGTCGAGCAAAATCAGGCGATGAAGCGTCGTGTCGAGAAAAGTTGTGTCTGGTCGACTCCAATGGTGACGAGTCCCGTCGAGGAATGTCGGGCAGAGTCGACCAGAGTGTTGTCAAGTTGAAAGTCGAGATGAGCTGAGTAGCGTCGAACCGCAATGAGTCGAGTCGAGGCGGGTCGAGTCGAGCAGAATCAGGCGATGAAGCGTCGTGTCGAGAAAAGTAGTGTCTGGTCGACTCCAATGGTGACGAGTCCCGTCGAGGAAAGTCGGGCGGGGTCGACCGGAGTGTTTTCAAGTTGAAAGTCGAGCTGAGCAGAGTAGCGTCGAACTGCGATGAGTCGAGTCGAGCCGGGTCAAGTTGGGTCGAGTTGAGCAGAATCAAACAATGAAGCGTCGTGTCGAGAAAAGTTGTGTCTGGTCGACTCCAATGGTGACGAGTCCCGTCGAGGAATGTCGGGCGGAGTCGACCGGAGTTTTGTCAAGTTGAAAGTCGAGATGAGCTGAGTAGCGTCGAACTGCGATGAGTAGAGTCGAGCCGGGTCGAGGCGGGTCGAGTCGAGAAGAATCAGGCGATGAAGCGTCTTGTCGAGAAAAGTTGTGTCTAGTCGACTCCAATGGTGACGAGTCCCGTCGAGGAATATCAGGTGGAGTCGACCGGAGTGTTGTCAAGTTGAAAGTCGAGATGAGCTGAGTAGCGTCGAACGACGATGAGTAGAGTCGAGCTGGGTCGAGGCGGGTCGACTCGAGCAGAATCAGGCGATGAAGCGTCGTGTCGAGAAAAGTTGTGTCTGGTCGACTCCGATGGTGGCGAGTCTCGTCGAGGAATGTCGGGCGGAGTCGTCCGGAGTGTTGTCAAGTTTAAAGTCGAGATGAGCGGAGTAGCGGCGAAGGGCAATGAGTCGAGTGGAGCCGGGTCGAGGCGGGTCGAGTCGAGAAGAATCAGGCGATGAAGCGTCGTGTCGAGAAAAGTTGCGTCTGGTCGACTCCAATGGTGACGAGTCCCGTCGAGGAATGTTGGGCGGAGTCGACCGGAGTGTTGTCAAGTTGAAAGTCGAGATGAGCTGAGTAGCGTCGAACGGCGATGAGTCGAGTGGAGCCGGGTCGAGGCGGATCGAGTCGAGCAGAATCAGGCGATAAAGCATTGTGTCGAGAAAATTTGTGTCTGGTCGACTCCAATGATGACGAGTCCCGTCGAGGAATCTCGGGCGGTGTCGACCGGAGTGTTGTCAAGTTGAAAGTCGAGCTGAGCAGAGTAGCGTCGAACCGCGATGAGTGGAGTCGAGCCTGGTCAAGTTGGGTCGAGTTGAGCAGAATCAGACAATGAAGCGTCATGTCGAGAAAAGTTGTGTCTGGTTGACTCCAATGGTGACGAGTCCCATCGAGGAATGTCGGGGCATAGTCGACCGGAGTGTTGTCAAGTTGAAAGTGGAGATGAGCTGAGTAACGTCGAACGACGATGAGTCGAGTGGAGCCGGGTCGAGGCGGGTCGAGTCGAGCAGAATCAGGTGATGAAGCGTCGTGTCGAGAAAAGTTGTGTCTAGTCGACTCCAATGGTGACGAGTCCCGTCGAGGAATGTCGGGCGGAGTCGACCGGAGTGTTGTCAAGTTGAAAGTAGAGATGAGCTGAGTAGCGTCGAACGACGATAGGTCGAGTCGAGGCGGGTCGAGTCGAGCAGAATCTGGCGATGAAGCGTCGTGTCGAGAAAAGTTGTCTCTGGTCGACTCCAATGGTGACGAGTCCCGTCGAGGAATGTCGGGCGGAGTCGACCAGAGTGTTGTCAAGTTGAAAGTCGAGATGAGCTGAGTAGCGTCGAACTGCGATGAGTCAAGTCGAGCCGGGTGAAGTTGGGTCGAGTTGAGCAGAATCAGACGATAAAGCGTCGTGTCGAGAAAAGTTGTGTCTGGTCGACTCCAATGGTGACGAGTCCCGTCGAGGAATGTCGGGCGGTGTCGACCGGAGTGTTGTCAAGTTGAAAGTCGAGTTGAGCAGAGTAGTGTCGAACTGCGATGAGTCGAGTCGAGCCGGGTCAAGTTGGGTCGCGTTGAGCAGAATCAGACGATGAAGCGTCGTGTCGAGAAAATTTGTGTCTGGTCGACACCAATTGTGACGAGTCCCATCGAGGAATGTCGGGCATAGTCGACCGAAGTGTTGTCAAGTTGAAAGTGGAGATGAGCTGAGTAGCGTTGAACGGCGATGAGTCGAGTCGAGCCGGGTCGAGGCGGGTCAAGTCGAGGAGAATCAGGCGATGAAACGTCGTGTCTAGAAAAGTTGTGTCTGGTCGACTCCAATGGTGACGAGTCCCGTCGAGGAATGTCGGGCGGAGTTGACCAGAGTGTTGTCAAGTTGAGAGTCGAGATGAGCTGAGTAGCGTCGAACGACGATAGGTCGAGTGGAGCCAGGACGAGGCGGGTGGAGTCGAGCAGAATCAGGCGATGAAGCGTCGTGTCGAGAAATGTTGTGTCTGGTCGACTCCACTGGTGACGAGTCCCCTCGAGGAATGTCGGGCATAGTCGACCGGAGTGTTGTCAAGTTGAAAGTGGAGCTGAGCAGAGTAGCGTCGAACTGCGATGAGTCAAGTCGAGCCGGGTCAAGTTGGGTCGAGTTGAGCAGAATCAGACGATGAAGCGTCGTGTCGAGAAAAGTAGTGTCTGGTCGACTCCAATGGTGACGAGTCCCGTTGAGGAAAGTCGGGCGGGGTCGACTGGAGTGTTTTCAAGTTGAAAGTCGAGCTGAGCAGAGTAGCGTCGAACTGCGATGAGTCGAGTCGAGCCGGGTCAAGTTGGGTCGAGTTGAGCAGAATCAAACAATGAAGCGTCGTGTCGAGAAAAGTTGTGTCTGGTCGACTCCAATGGTGACGAGTCCCGTCGAGGAATGTCGGGCGGAGTCGACCGGAGTTTTGTCAAGTTGAAAGTCGAGATGAGCTGAGTAGCGTCGAACTGCGATGAGTAGAGTCGAGCCGGGTCGAGGCGGGTCGAGTCGAGAAGAATCAGGCGATGAAGCGTCTTGTCGAGAAAAGTTGTGGCTGGTCGACTCCAATGGTGACGAGTCCCGTCGAGGAATATCAGGTGGAGTCGACCGGAGTGTTGTCAAGTTGAAAGTCGAGATGAGCTGAGTAGCGTCGAACGACGATGAGTAGAGTCGAGCCGGGTCGAGGCGGGTCGACTCGAGCAGAATCAGGCGATGAAGCGTCGTGTCGAGAAAAGTTGTGTCTGGTCGACTCCAATGGTGGCGAGTCTCGTCGAGGAATGTCGGGCGGAGTCGTCTGGAGTGTTGTCAAGTTTAAAGTCGAGATGAGCGGAGTAGCGGCGAAGGGCGATGAGTCGAGTGGAGCCGGGTCGAGGCGGGTCGAGTCGAGAAGAATCAGGCGATGAAGCGTCGTGTCGAGAAAAGTATTGTCTGGTCGACTCCAATGATGACGAGTCCCGTCGAGGAATGTCGGGCGGTGTCGATCGGAGTGTTGTCAAGTTGAAAATCGAGTTGAGCAGAGTAGCGTCGAACTGCGATGAGTCGAGTCGACCCGGGTCAAGTTGGGTCGAGTGAGCAGAATCAGACGATGAAGCGTCGTGTCGAGAAAAGTTGTGTCTGGTCGACTCCAATGGTGACGAGTCCCGTCGAGGAATGTCGGGCGGAGTCGACCGGAGTGTTGTCAAGTTGAAAATCGAGATGAGCTGAGTAGCGTCGAACGACGATGAGTCGAGTCGAGCCAGGTTGAGGCGGGTCGAGTCGAGAAGAATTAGGCGATGAAGCGTCGTGTCGAGAAAAGTTGCGTCTGGTCGACTCCAATGGTGACGAGTCCCGTCGAGGAATGTTGGGCGGAGTCGACCGGAGTGTTGTCAAGTTGAAAGTCGAGATGAGCTGAGTAGCGTCGAACGGCGATGAGTCGAGTGGAGCCGGGTCGAGGCGGATCGAGTCGAGCAGAATCAGGCGATAAAGCATTGTGTCGAGAAAAGTTGTGTCTGGTCGACTCCAATGATGACGAGTCCCGTCGAGGAATCTCGGGCGGTGTCGACCGGAGTGTTGTCAAGTTGAAAGTCGAGCTGAGCAGAGTAGCGTCGAACCGCGATGAGTGGAGTCGAGCCTGGTCAAGTTGGGTCGAGTTGAGCAGAATCAGACAATGAAGCGTCGTGTCGAGAAAAGTTGTGTCTGGTTGACTCCAATGGTGACGAGTCCCATCGAGGAAGGTCGGGGCATAGTCGACCGGAGTGTTGTCAAGTTGAAAGTGGAGATGAGCTGAGTAACGTCGAACGGCGATGAGTCGAGTGGAGCCGGGTCGAGGCGGGTCGAGTCGAGCAGAATCAGGTGATGAAGCGTCGTGTCGAGAAAAGTTGTGTCTAGTCGACTCCAATGGTGACGAGTCCCGTCGAGGAATGTCGGGCGGAGTCGACCGGAGTGTTGTCAAGTTGAAAGTAGAGATGAGCTAAGTAGCGTCGAACGACGATAGGTCGAGTCGAGGCGGGTCGAGTCGAGCAGAATCAGGCGATGAAGCGTCGTGTCGAGAAAAGTTGTCTCTGGTCGACTCCAATGGTGACGAGTCCCGTCGAGGAATGTCGGGCGGAGTCGACCGGAGTGTTGTCAAGTTGAAAGTCGAGATGAGCTGAGTAGCGTCGAACTGCGATGAGTCAAGTCGAGCCGGGTGAAGTTGGGTCGAGTTGAGCAGAATCAGACGATAAAGCGTCGTGTCGAGAAAAGTTGTGTCTGGTCGACTCCAATGGTGACGAGTCCCGTCGAGGAATGTCGGGCGGTGTCGACCGGAGTGTTGTCAAGTTGAAAGTCGAGTTGAGCAGAGTAGCGTCGAACTGCGATGAGTCGAGTCGAGCCGGGTCAAGTTGGGTCGAGTGAGCAGAATCAGACGATGAAGCGTCGTGTCGAGAAAAGTTGTGTCTGGTCGACTCCAATGGTGACGAGTCCCGTCGAGGAATGTCGGGCGGAGTCGACCGGAGTGTTGTCAAGTTGAAAATCGAGATGAGCTGAGTAGCGTCGAACGACGATGAGTCGAGTCGAGCCAGGTCGAGGCGGGTCGAGTCGAGAAGAATTAGGCGATGAAGCGTCGTGTCGAGAAAAGTTGCGTCTGGTCGACTCCAATGGTGACGAGTCCCGTCGAGGAATGTTGGGCGGAGTCGACCGGAGTGTTGTCAAGTTGAAAGTCGAGATGAGCTGAGTAGCGTCGAACGGCGATGAGTCGAGTGGAGCCGGGTCGAGGCGGATCGAGTCGAGCAGAATCAGGCGATAAAGCATTGTGTCGAGAAAAGTTGTGTCTGGTCGACTCCAATGATGACGAGTCCCGTCGAGGAATCTCGGGCGGTGTCGACCGGAGTGTTGTCAAGTTGAAAGTCGAGCTGAGCAGAGTAGCGTCGAACCGCGATGAGTGGAGTCGAGCCGGGTCAAGTTGGGTCGAGTTGAGCAGAATCAGACAATGAAGCGTCGTGTCGAGAAAAGTTGTGTCTGGTTGACTCCAATGGTGACGAGTCCCATCGAGGAAGGTCGGGGCATAGTCGACCGGAGTGTTGTCAAGTTGAAAGTGGAGATGAGCTGAGTAACGTCGAACGGCGATGAGTCGAGTGGAGCCGGGTCGAGGCGGGTCGAGTCGAGCAGAATCAGGTGATGAAGCGTCGTGTCGAGAAAAGTTGTGTCTAGTCGACTCCAATGGTGACGAGTCCCGTCGAGGAATGTCGGGCGGAGTCGACCGGAGTGTTGTCAAGTTGAAAGTAGAGATGAGCTGAGTAGCGTCGAACGACGATAGGTCGAGTCGAGGCGGGTCGAGTCGAGCAGAATCAGGCGATGAAGCGTCGTGTCGAGAAAAGTTGTCTCTGGTCGACTCCAATGGTGACGAGTCCCGTCGAGGAATGTCGGGCGGAGTCGACCGGAGTGTTGTCAAGTTGAAAGTCGAGATGAGCTGAGTAGCGTCGAACTGCGATGAGTCAAGTCGAGCCGGGTGAAGTTGGGTCGAGTTGAGCAGAATCAGACGATAAAGCGTCGTGTCGAGAAAAGTTGTGTCTGGTCGACTCCAATGGTGACGAGTCCCGTCGAGGAATGTCGGGCGGTGTCGACCGGAGTGTTGTCAAGTTGAAAGTCGAGTTGAGCAGAGTAGTGTCGAACTGCGATGAGTCGAGTCGAGCCGGGTCAAGTTGGGTCGCGTTGAGCAGAATCAGACGATGAAGCGTCGTGTCGAGAAAAGTTGTGTCTGGTCGACACCAATTGTGACGAGTCCCATCGAGGAATGTCGGGCATAGTCGACCGGAGTGTTGTCAAGTTGAAAGTGGAGATGAGCTGAGTAGCGTTGAACGGCGATGAGTCGAGTCGAGCCGGGTCGAGGCGGGTCAAGTCGAGGAGAATCAGGCGATGAAACGTCGTGTCTAGAAAAGTTGTGTCTGGTCGACTCCAATGGTGACGAGTCCCGTCGAGGAATGTCGGGCGGAGTTGACCAGAGTGTTGTCAAGTTGAAAGTCGAGATGAGCTGAGTAGCGTCGAACGACGATAGGTCGAGTGGAGCCAGGACGAGGCGGGTGGAGTCGAGCAGAATCAGGTGATGAAGCGTCGTGTCGAGAAATGTTGTGTCTGGTCGACTCCACTGGTGACGAGTCCCCTCGAGGAATGTCGGGCATAGTCGACCGGAGTGTTGTCAAGTTGAAAGTCGAGCTGAGCAGAGTAGCGTCGAACTGCGATGAGTCAAGTCGAGCCGGGTCAAGTTGGGTCGAGTTGAGCAGAATTAGACGATGAAGCGTCGTGTCGAGAAAAGTTGTGTCTGGTCGACTCCAATGGTGACGAGTCCCGTCGAGGAAAGTCGGGCGGGGTCGACCGGAGTGTTTTCAAGTTGAAAGTCGAGCTGAGCAGAGTAGCGTCGAACTGCGATGAGTCGAGTCGAGCCGGGTCAAGTTGGGTCGAGTTGAGCAGAATCAAACAATGAAGCGTCGTGTCGAGAAAAGTTGTGTCTGGTCGACTCCAATGGTGACGAGTCCCGTCGAGGAATGTCGGGCGGAGTCGACCGGAGTTTTGTCAAGTTGAAAGTCGAGATGAGCGGAGTAGCGGCGAAGGGCGATGAGTCGAGTGGAGCCGGGTCGAGGCGGGTCGAGTCGAGAAGAATCAGGCGATGAAGCGTCGTGTCGAGAAAAGTATTGTCTGGTCGACTCCAATGATGACGAGTCCCGTCGAGGAATGTCGGGCGGTGTCGATCGGAGTGTTGTCAAGTTGAAAGTCGACCTAAGCAGAGTAGCGTCGAACTGCGATGAGTCGCGTCGACCCGGGTCAAGTTGGGTCGAGTGAGCAGAATCAGACGATGAAGCGTCGTGTCGAGAAAAGTTGTGTCTGGTCGACTCCAATGGTGACGAGTCCCGTCGAGGAATGTCGGGCGGAGTCGACCGGAGTGTTGTCAAGTTGAAAATCGAGATGAGCTGAGTAGCGTCGAACGACGATGAGTCGAGTCGAGCCAGGTCGAGGCGGGTCGAGTCGAGAAGAATTAGGCGATGAAGCGTCGTGTCGAGAAAAGTTGCGTCTGGTCGACTCCAATGGTGACGAGTCCCGTCGAGGAATGTTGGGCGGAGTCGACCGGAGTGTTGTCAAGTTGAAAGTCGAGATGAGCTGAGTAGCGTCGAACGGCGATGAGTCGAGTGGAGCCGGGTCGAGGCGGATCGAGTCGAGCAGAATCAGGCGATAAAGCATTGTGTCGAGAAAAGTTGTGGCTGGTCGACTCCAATGATGACGAGTCCCGTCGAGGAATCTCGGGCGGTGTCGACCGGAGTGTTGTCAAGTTGAAAGTCGAGCTGAGCAGAGTAGCGTCGAACCGCGATGAGTGGAGTCGAGCCTGGTCAAGTTGGGTCGAGTTGAGCAGAATCAGACAATGAAGCGTCGTGTCGAGAAAAGTTGTGTCTGGTTGACTCCAATGGTGACGAGTCCCATCGAGGAATGTCGGGGCATAGTCGACCGGAGTGTTGTCAAGTTGAAAGTGGAGATGAGCTGAGTAACGTCGAACGGCGATGAGTCGAGTGGAGCCGGGTCGAGGCGGGTCGAGTCGAGCAGAATCAGGTGATGAAGCGTCGTGTCGAGAAAAGTTGTGTCTAGTCGACTCCAATGGTGACGAGTCCCGTCGAGGAATGTCGGGCAGAGTCGACCGGAGTGTTGTCAAGTTGAAAGTAGAGATGAGCTGAGTAGCGTCGAACGACGATAGGTCGAGTCGAGGCGGGTCGAGTCGAGCAGAATCAGGCGATGAAGCGTCGTGTCGAGAAAAGTTGTCTCTGGTCGACTCCAATGGTGACGAGTCCCGTCGAGGAATGTCGGGCGGAGTCGACCAGAGTGTTGTCAAGTTGAAAGTCGAGATGAGCTGAGTAGCGTCGAACTGCGATGAGTCAAGTCGAGCCGGGTGAAGTTGGGTCGAGTTGAGCAGAATCAGACGATAAAGCGTCGTGTCGAGAAAAGTTGTGTCTGGTCGACTCCAATGGTGACGAGTCCCGTCGAGGAATGTCGGGCGGTGTCGACCGGAGTGTTGTCAAGTTGAAAGTCGAGTTGAGCAGAGTAGTGTCGAACTGCGATGAGTCGAGTCGAGCCGGGTCAAGTTGGGTCGCGTTGAGCAGAATCAGACGATGAAGCGTCGTGTCGAGAAAAGTTGTGTCTGGTCGACACCAATTGTGACGAGTCCCATCGAGGAATGTCGGGCATAGTCGACCGGAGTGTTGTCAAGTTGAAAGTGGAGATGAGCTGAGTTGCGTTGAACGGCGATGAGTCGAGTCGAGCCGGGTCGAGGCGGGTCAAGTCGAGGAGAATCAGGCGATGAAACGTCGTGTCTAGAAAAGTTGTGTCTGGTCGACTCCAATGGTGACGAGTCCCGTCGAGGAATGTCGGGCGGAGTTGACCAGAGTGTTGTCAAGTTGAAAGTCGAGATGAGCTGAGTAGCGTCGAACGACGATAGGTCGAGTGGAGCCAGGATGAGGCGGGTGGAGTCGAGCAGAATCAGGCGATGAAGCGTCGTGTCGAGAAATGTTGTGTCTGGTCGACTCCACTGGTGACGAGTCCCCTCGAGGAATGTCGGGCATAGTCGACCGGAGTGTTGTCAAGTTGAAAGTCGAGCTGAGCAGAGTAGCGTCGAACTGCGATGAGTCAAGTCGAGCCGGGTCAAGTTGGGTCGAGTTGAGCAGAATCAGACGATGAAGCGTCGTGTCGAGAAAAGTAGTGTCTGGTCGACTCCAATGGTGACGAGTCCCGTCGAGGAAAGTCGGGCGGGGTCGACCGGAGTGTTTTCAAGTTGAAAGTCGAGCTGAGCAGAGTAGCGTCGAACTGCGATGAGTCGAGTCGAGCCGGGTCAAGTTGGGTCGAGTTGAGCAGAATCAAACACTGAAGCGTCGTGTCGAGAAAAGTTGTGTCTGGTCGACTCCAATGGTGACGAGTCCCGTCGAGGAATGTCGGGCGGAGTCGACCGGAGTTTTGTCAAGTTGAAAGTCGAGATGAGCTGAGTAGCGTCGAACTGCGATGAGTAGAGTCGAGCCGGGACGAGGCGGGTCGAGTCGAGAAGAATCAGGCGATGAAGCGTCTTGTCGAGAAAAGTTGTGTCTGGTCGACTCCAATGGTGACGAGTCCCGTCGAGGAATATCAGGTGGAGTCGACCGGAGTGTTGTCAAGTTGAAAGTCGAGATGAGCTGAGTAGCGTCGAACGACGATGAGTAGAGTCGAGCCGGGTCGAGGCGGGTCGACTCGAGCAGAATCAGGCGATGAAGCGTCGTGTCGAGAAAAGTTGTGTCTGGTCGACTCCAATGGTGGCGAGTCTCGTCGAGGAATGTCGGGCGGAGTCGTCCGAAGTGTTGTCAAGTTTAAAGTCGAGATGAGCGGAGTAGCGGCGAAGGGCGATGAGTCGAGTGGAGCCGGGTCGAGGCGGGTCGAGTCGAGAAGAATCAGGCGATGAAGCGTCGTGTCGAGAAAAGTATTGTCTGGTCGACTCCAATGATGACGAGTCCCGTCGAGGAATGTCGGGCGGTGTCGATCGGAGTGTTGTCAAGTTGAAAGTCGAGCTAAGCAGAGTAGCGTCGAACTGCGATGAGTCGAGTCGACCCGGGTCAAGTTGGGTCGAGTGAGCAGAATCAGACGATGAAGCGTCGTGTCGAGAAAAGTTGTGTCTGGTCGACTCCAATGGTGACGAGTCCCGTCGAGGAATGTCGGGCGGAGTCGACCGGAGTGTTGTCAAGTTGAAAATCGAGATGAGCTGAGTAGCGTCGAACGACGATGAGTCGAGTCGAGCCAGGTCGAGGCGGGTCGAGTCGAGAAGAATTAGGCGATGAAGCGTCGTGTCGAGAAAAGTTGCGTCTGGTCGACTCCAATGGTGACGCGTCCCGTCGAGGAATGTTGGGCGGAATCGACCGGAGTGTTGTCAAGTTGAAAGTCGAGATGAGCTGAGTAGCGTCGAACGGCGATGAGTCGAGTGGAGCCGGGTCGAGGCGGATCGAGTCGAGCAGAATCAGGCGATAAAGCATTGTGTCGAGAAAAGTTGTGTCTGGTCGACTCCAATGATGACGAGTCCCGTCGAGGAATCTCGGGCGGTGTCGACCGGAGTGTTGTCAAGTTGAAAGTCGAGCTGAGCAGAGTAGCGTCGAATCGCAATGAGTGGAGTCGAGCCTGGTCAAGTTGGGTCGAGTTGAGCAGAATCAGACAATGAAGCGTAGTGTCGAGAAAAGTTGTGTCTGGTTGACTCCAATGGTGACGAGTCCCATCGAGGAAGGTCGGGGCATAGTCGACCGGAGTGTTGTCAAGTTGAAAGTGGAGATGAGCTGAGTAACGTCGAACGGCGATGAGTCGAGTGGAGCCGGGTCGAGGCGGGTCGAGTCGAGCAGAATCAGGTGATGAAGCGTCGTGTCGAGAAAAGTTGTGTCTAGTCGACTCCAATGGTGACGAGTCCCGTCGAGGAATGTCGGGCGGAGTCGACCGGAGTGTTGTCAAGTTGAAAGTAGAGATGAGCTGAGTAGCGTCGAACGACGATAGGTCGAGTCGAGGCGGGTCGAGTCGAGCAGAATCAGGCGATGAAGCGTCGTGTCGAGAAAAGTTGTCTCTGGTCGACTCCAATGGTGACGAGTCCCGTCGAGGAATGTCGGGCGGAGTCGACCGGAGTGTTGTCAAGTTGAAAGTCGAGATGAGCTGAGTAGCGTCGAACTGCGATGAGTCAAGTCGAGCCGGGTGAAGTTGGGTCGAGTTGAGCAGAATCAAACGATAAAGCGTCGTGTCGAGAAAAGTTGTGTCTGGTCGACTCCAATGGTGACGAGTCCCGTCGAGGAATGTCAGGCGGTGTCGACCGGAGTGTTGTCAAGTTGAAAGTCGAGTTGAGCAGAGTAGTGTCGAACTGCGATGAGTCGAGTCGAGCCGGGTCAAGTTGGGTCGCGTTGAGCAGAATCAGACGATGAAGCGTCGTGTCGAGAAAAGTTGTGTCTGGTCGACACCAATTGTGACGAGTCCCATCGAGGAATGTCGGGCATAGTCGACCGGAGTGTTGTCAAGTTGAAAGTGGAGATGAGCTGAGTAGCGTTGAACGGCGATGAGTCGAGTCGAGCCGGGTCGAGGCGGGTCAAGTCGAGGAGAATCAGGCGATGAAACGTCGTGTCTAGAAAAGTTGTGTCTGGTCGACTCCAATGGTGACGAGTCCCGTCGAGGAATGTCGGGCATAGTCGACCAGAGTGTTGTCAAGTTGAAAGTCGAGATGAGCTGAGTAGCGTCGAACGACGATAGGTCGAGTGGAGCAAGGACGAGGCGGGTCGAGTCGAGGAGAATCAGGCGATGAAGCGTCGTGTCGAGAAATGTTGTGTCTGGTCGACTCCACTGGTGACGAGTCCCCTCGAGGAATGTCGGGCGGTGTCGACCGGAGTGTTGTCAAGTTGAAAGTCGAGCTGAGCAGAGTAGCGTCGAACTGCGATGAGTCAAGTCGAGCCGGGTCAAGTTGGGTCGAGTTGAGCAGAATCAGACGATGAAGCGTCGTGTCGAGAAAAGTTGTGTCTGGTCGACTCTAATGGTGACGAGTCCCGTCGAGGAAAGTCGGGCGGGGTCGACCGGAGTGTTGTCAAGTTGAAAGTCGAGCTGAGCTGAGTAGCGTCGAACTGCGATGAGTCGAGTCGAGCCGGGTCAAGTTGGGTCGAGTCGAGAAGAATCAAACAATGAAGCGTCGTGTCGAGAAAAGTTGTGTCTGGTAGACTCCAATGGTGACGAGTCCCGTCGAGGAATGTCGGGCGGAGTCGACCGGAGTTTTGTCAAGTTGAAAGTCGAGATGAGCTGAGTAGCGTCGAACGGTGATGAGTAGAGTCGAGCCGGGTCGAGGCGGGTCGAGTCGAGCAGAATCAGGCGATGAAGCGTCTTGTCGAGAAAAGTTGTGTCTGGTCGACTCGAATGGTGATGAGTCTCGTCGAGGAATATCAGGTGGAGTCGTCCGGAGTGTTGTCAAGTTGAAAGTCGAGATGAGCTGAGTAGCGTTGAAGGGCAATGAGTCGAGTGGAGCCGGGTCGAGGCGGGTCGAGTCGAGCAGAATCGGGCGATGAAGCGTCGTGTCGAGAAAAGTAGTGCTGGTCAACTCCAATGGTTATGAGTCCCGTCGAGGAATGTCGGGCGGTGTCGACCAGAGTGTTGTCAAGTTGAAAGTCGAGATGAGCTGAGTAGCGTCGAACGACGATAGGTCGAGTGGAGCCGGGACGAGGCGGGTGGAGTCGAGCAGAATCAGGCGATGAAGCGTCGTGTCGAGAAAAGTTGTGTCTGGTCGACTCCACTAGTGACGAGTCCCGTAAAGGAATGTCGGGCGGTGCCGACCGGAGTGTTGTCAAGTTGAAAGTCGAGCTGAGCAGGGTAGCGTCGAACTGCGATGGGTCGAGTCGAGCCTGGTCAAGTTGGGTCGAGTTGAGCTAAATCAGACGATGAAGCGTCGTGTCGAGAAAAGTATTGTCTGGTCGACTCCAATGGTGACGAGTCCCGTCGAGGAATGTAGGGCGGAGTCGACCGGAGTGTTGTCAAGTTGAAAGTCGAGATGAGCTAAGTAGCGTCGAACGACGATGAGTCGAGTGGAGCCGGGTCGAGGCGGGTCGAGTCGAGCAGAATCAGGCGATGAAGCGTCGTGTCGAGAAAAGTAGTGTGTGGTCGACTCCAATGGTGACGAGTCACGTCGAGCAAAGTCGGGCGATGTCGACCGGAGTGTTGTCAAGTTGAAAGTCGAGCTGAGCAGAGTAGCATCGAACTGTGATGAGTGGATTCGAGCCGGGTCAAGTTGGGTCGAGTTGAGCAGAATCAGACGATGAAGCGTCGTGTCGAGAAAAGTTGTGTCTGGTCGACTCCAATGGTGACGAGTCCCGTCGAGGAATGTCGGGCGGTGTCGACCGGAGTGTTGTCAAGTTGAAAGTCGAGATCAGCTGAGTAGCGTCGAACGGCGATGAGTCGAGTGGAGCCGGGTCGAGGCGGGTCGAGTCGAGAAAAGTAGTGCTGGTCAACTCCAATGGTGACGAGTCCCGGCGAGGAATGTCGGGCGGTGTCGACCGGAGTGTTGTCAAGTTGAAAGTCGAGCTGAGCAGAGTAGCGTCGAATTGCGATGAGTGGAGTCGAGCCTGGTCAAGTTGGGTCGAGTTGAGCAGAATCAGACAATGAAGCGTCGTGTCGAGAAAAGTTGTGTCTGGTTGACTCCAATGGTGACGAGTCCCATCGAGGAATGTCGGGGCATAGTCGACCGGAGTGTTGTCAAGTTGAAAGTGGAGATGAGCTGAGTAACGTCGAACGGTGATGAGTCGAGTGGAGCCGGGTCGAGGCGGGTCGAGTCGAGCAGAATCAGGTGATGAAGCGTCGTGTCGAGAAAAGTTGTGTCTAGTCGACTCCAATGGTGACGAGTCCCGTCGAGGAATGTCGGGCGGAGTCGACCGGAGTGTTGTCAAGTTGAAAGTAGAGATGAGCTGAGTAGCGTCGAACGACGATAGGTCGAGTCGAGGCGGGTCGAGTCGAGCAGAATCAGGCGATGAAGCGTCGTGTCGAGAAAAGTTGTCTCTGGTCGACTCCAATGGTGACGAGTCCCGTCGAGGAATGTCGGGCGGAGTCGACCGGAGTGTTGTCAAGTTGAAAGTCGAGATGAGCTGAGTAGCGTCGAACTGCGATGAGTCAAGTCGAGCCGGGTGAAGTTGGGTCGAGTTGAGCAGAATCAGACGATAAAGCGTCGTGTCGAGAAAAGTTGTGTCTGGTCGACTCCAATGGTGACGAGTCCCGTCGAGGAATGTCGGGCGGTGTCGACCGGAGTGTTGTCAAGTTGAAAGTCGAGTTGAGCAGAGTAGTGTCGAACTGCGATGAGTCGAGTCGAGCCGGGTCAAGTTGGGTCGCGTTGAGCAGAATCAGACGATGAAGCGTCGTGTCGAGAAAAGTTGTGTCTGGTCGACACCAATTGTGACGAGTCCCATCGAGGAATGTCGGGCATAGTCGACCGGAGTGTTGTCAAGTTGAAAGTGGAGATGAGCTGAGTAGCGTTGAACGGCGATGAGTCGAGTCGAGGCGGGTCGAGGCGGGTCAAGTCGAGGAGAATCAGGCGATGAAACGTCGTGTCTAGAAAAGTTGTGTCTGGTCGACTCCAATGGTGACGAGTCCCGTCGATGAATGTCGGGCGGAGTTGACCAGAGTGTTGTCAAGTTGAAAGTCGAGATGAGCTGAGTAGCGTCGAACGACGATAGGTCGAGTGGAGCCAGGACGAGGCGGGTGGAGTCGAGCAGAATCAGGCGATGAAGCGTCGTGTCGAGAAATGTTGTGTCTGGTCGACTCCACTGGTGACGAGTCCCCTCGAGGAATGTCGGGCATAGTCGACCGGAGTGTTGTCAAGTTGAAAGTCGTGCTGAGCAGAGTAGCGTCGAACTGCGATGAGTCAAGTCGAGCCGGGTCAAGTTGGGTCGAGTTGAGCAGAATCAGACGATGAAGCGTCGTGTCGAGAAAAGTTGTGTCTGGTCGACTCCAATGGTGACGAGTCCCGTCGAGGAATGTCGGGCGGTGTCGACCGGAGTGTTGTCAAGTTGAAAGTCGAGCGAAGCATAGTAGCGTCGAACTGCGATGAGTCGAGTCGAGCCGGGTCAAGTTGGGTCGAGTTGTGCAGAATCAGACGATGAAGAGTCGTGTCGAGAAAAGTTTTGTCTGGTCGACTCCAATGGTGACGAGTCCCGTCGAGGAATGTCGGGCGGAGTCGACCGGAGTGTTGTCAAATTGAAAGTCGAGATGAGCTGAGTAGCGTCGAACGACAATGAGTCGAGTGGAGCCGGGTCGAGGCGGGTCGAGTCGAGCAGAATCAGGCGATGAAGCGTCGTCTCGAGAAAAGTAGTGTCTGGTCGACTCCAATGGTGCCGAGTCCCGTCGAGGAAAGTCGGGCGGTGTCGAGCGGTGTGTTGTCAAGTTGAAAGTCGAGCTGAGCAGAGTAGCGTCGAACTACGATGGGTCGAGTCGAGCCTTGTCAAGTTGGGTCTAGTTGAGCAGAATCAGACGATGAAGCGTCGTGTCGAGAAAAGTATTGTCTGGTCGACTCCAATGGTGTTGAGTCCCGTCGAGGAATGTCAGGCGGAGTCGACCGGAGTGTTGTCTAGTTGAAAGTCGAGATGAGCTGAGTACCGTCGAACGACGATGAGTCGAGTCAACCCAGGTCGAGGCGGGTCGAGTCGAGAAGAATCAGGCGATGAAGCGTCGTGTCGAGAAAAGTTGTGTCTGGTCGACTCCAATGGTGACGAGTCCCATCGAGGAATGTCAGGCGGAGTCGACCGGAGTGTTGTCAAGTTGAAAGTCGAAATGAGCTGAGTAGCGTCGAACGGTGATGAGTCGAGTGGAGCCAGGTCGAGGCGGGTCGAGTCAAGCAGAATCAGGCGATGAAGCGTCTTGTCGAGAAAAGTTGTGTCTGGTCGACTCCAATGGTGACGAGTCTCGTCGAGGAATGTCGGGCGGAGTCGTCCGGAGTGTTGTCAAGTTGAAAGTCGAGATGAGCTGAGTAGCGTCGAAGGGCGATGAGTCGAGTGAAGCCGGGTCGAGGCGGGTCGAGTCGAGCAGAATCGGGCGATGAAGCGTCGTGTCGACAAAAGTAGTGTCTGGTAGACTCCAATGGTGACGAGTCCCGTCGAGGAATGTCGCGCGGTGTCGTCTGGAGTGTTGTCAAGTTGAAAGTCGAGTTGAGCAGAGTAGTGTCGAACTGCGATGAGTCGAGTCGAGCCGGGTCAAGTTGGGTCGCATTGAGCAGAATCAGACGATGAAGCGTCGTGTCGAGAAAAGTTGTGTCTGGTCGACACCAATTGTGACGAGTCCCATCGAGGAATGTCGGGCATAGTCGACCGGAGTGTTGTCAAGTTGAAAGTGGAGATGAGCTGAGTAGCGTTGAACGACGATGAGTCGAGTCGAGCCGGGTCGAGGCGGGTCAAGTCGAGGAGAATCAGGCGATGAAACGTCGTGTCTAGAAAAGTTGTGTCTGGTCGACTCCAATGGTGACGAGTCCCGTCGAGGAATGTCGGGCGGAGTTGACCAGAGTGTTGTCAAGTTGAAAGTCGAGATGAGCTGAGTAGCGTCGAACGACGATAGGTCGAGTGGAGCCAGGACGAGGCGGGTGGAGTCGAGCAGAATCAGGCGATGAAGCGTCGTGTCGAGAAATGTTGTGTCTGGTCGACTCCACTGGTGACGAGTCCGCTCGAGGAATGTCAGGCATAGTCGACCGGAGTGTTGTCAAGTTGAAAGTCGAGCTGAGCAGAGTAGCGTCGAACTGCGATGAGTCAAGTCGAGCCGGGTCAAGTTGGGTCGAGTTGAGCAGAATCAGACGATGAAGCGTCGTGTCGAGAAAAGTTGTGTCTGGTCGACTCCAATGGTGACGAGTCCCGTCGAGGAAAGTCGGGCGGGGTCGACCGGAGTGTTTTCAAGTTGAAAGTCGAGCTGAGCAGAGTAGCGTCGAACTGCGATGAGTCGAGTCGAGCCGGGTCAAGTTGGGTCGAGTTGAGCAGAATCAAACAATGAAGCGTCGTGTCGAGAAAAGTTGTGTCTGGTCGACTCCAATGGTGACGAGTCCCGTCGAGGAATGTCGGGCGGAGTCGACCGGAGTTTTGTCAAGTTGAAAGTCGAGATGAGCTGAGTAGCGTCAAACTGCGATGAGTAGAGTCGAGCCGGGTCGAGGCGGGTCGAGTCGAGAAGAATCAGGCGATGAAGCGTCTTGTCGAGAAAAGTTGTGTCTGGTCGACTCCAATGGTGACGAGTCCCGTCGAGGAATATCAGGTGGAGTCGACCGGAGTGTTGTCAAGTTGAAAGTCGAGATGAGCTGAGTAGCGTCGAACGACGATGAGTAGAGTCGAGCCGGGTCGAGGCGGGTCGACTCGAGCAGAATCAGGCGATGAAGAGTCGTGTCGAGAAAAGTTGTGTCTGGTCGACTCCAACGGTGGCGAGTCTCGTCGAGGAATGTCGGGCGGAGTCGTCCGGAGTGTTGTCAAGTTTAAAGTCGAGATGAGCGGAGTAGCGGCGAAGGGCGATGAGTCGAGTGGAGCCGGGTCGAGGCGGGTCGAGTCGAGAAGAATCAGGCGATGAAGCGTCGTGTCGAGAAAAGTATTGTTTGGTCGACTCCAATGATGACGAGTCCCGTCGAGGAATGTCGGGCGGTGTCGATCGGAGTGTTGTCAAGTTGAAAGTCGAGCTAAGCAGAGTAGCGTCGAACTGCGATGAGTCGAGTCGACCCGGGTCAAGTTGGGTCGAGTGAGCAGAATCAGACGATGAAGCGTCGTGTCGAGAAAAGTTGTGTCTGGTCGACTCCAATGGTGACGAGTCCCGTCGAGGAATGTCGGGCGGAGTCGGCCGGAGTGTTGTCAAGTTGAAAATCGAGATGAGATGAGTAGCGTCGAACGACGATGAGTCGAGTCGAGCCAGGTCGAGGCGGGTCGAGTCGAGAAGAATTAGGCGATGAAGCGTCGTGTCGAGAAAAGTTGCGTCTGGTCGACTCCAATGGTGACGAGTCCCGTCGAGGAATGTTGGGCGGAGTCGACCGGAGTGTTGTCAAGTTGAAAGTCGAGATGAGCTGAGTAGCGTCGAACGGCGATGAGTCGAGTGGAGCCGGGTCGAGGCGGATCGAGTCGAGCAGAATCAGGCGATAAAGCATTGTGTCGAGAAAAGTTGTGTCTGGTCGACTCCAATGATGACGAGTCCCGTCGAGGAATCTCGGGCGGTGTCGACCGGAGTGTTGTCAAGTTGAAAGTCGAGCTGAGCAGAGTAGCGTCGAACCGCGATGAGTGGAGTCGAGCCGGGTCAAGTTGGGTCGCGTTGAGCAGAATCAGATGATGAAGCGTCGTGTCGAGAAAAGTTGTGTCTGGTCGACTCCAATGGTGACGAGTCCCGTCGAGGAATGACGGGCGGAGTCGACCGGAGTGTTGTCAAGTTGAAAGTCGAGATGAGCTGAGTAGCGTCGAACGGTGATGAGTCGAGTGGAGCCGGGTCGAGGCGGGTCGAGTCGAGCAGAATCAGGCGATGAAGCGTCTTGTCGAGAAAAGTTGTGTCTGGTCGACTCGAATGGTGATGAGTCTCGTCGAGGAATGTCGGGCGGAGTCGTCCGGAGTGTTGTCAAGTTGAAAGTCGAGATGAGCTGAGTAGCGTTGAAGGGCAATGAGTCGAGTGGAGCCGGGTCGAGGCGGGTCGAGTCGAGCAGAATCGGGCGATGAAGCGTCGTGTCGAGAAAAGTAGTGCTGGTCAACTCCAATGGTTATGAGTCCCGTCGAGGAATGTCGGGCGGTGTCGACCAGAGTGTTGTCAAGTTGAAAGTCGAGATGAGCTGAGTAGCGTCGAACGACGATAGGTCGAGTGGAGCCGGGACGAGGCGGGTGGAGTCGAGGAGAATCAGGCGATGAAGCGTCGTGTCGAGGAAAGTTGTGTCTGGTCGACTCCACTAGTGACGAGTCCCCTAAAGGAATGTCGGGCGGTGCCGACCGGAGTGTTGTCAAGTTGAAAGTCGAGCTGAGCAGAGTAGCGTCGAACTGCGATGGGTCGAGTCGAGCCTGGTCAAGTTGGGTCGAGTTGAGCTAAATCAGACGATGAAGCGTCGTGTCGAGAAAAGTATTGTCTGGTCGACTCCAATGGTGACGAGTCCCGTCGAGGAATGTAGGGCGGAGTCGACCGGAGTGTTGTCAAGTTGAAAGTCGAGATGAGCTAAGTAGCGTCGAACGGCAATGAGTCGAGTGGAGCCGGGTCGAGGCTGGTCGAGTCGAGCAGAATCAGGCGATGAAGCGTCGTGTCGAGAAAAGTAGTGTGTGGTCGACTCCAATGGTGACGAGTCACGTTGAGGAAAGTCGGGCGATGTCGACCGGAGTGTTGTCAAGTTGAAAGTCGAGCTGAGCAGAGTAGCATCGAACTGTGATGAGTGGAGTCGAGCCGGGTCAAGTTGGGTCGAGTTGAGCAGAATCAGACGATGAAGCGTCGTGTCGAGAAAAGTTGTGTCTGGTCGACTCCAATGGTGACGAGTCCCGTCGAGGAATGTCGGGCGGTGTCGACCGGAGTGTTGTCAAGTTGAAATTCGAGATCAGCTGAGTAGCGTCGAACGGCGATGAGTCGAGTGGAGCCGGGTCGAGGCGGGTCGAGTCGAGAAAAGTAGTGCTGGTCAACTCCAATGGTGACGAGTCCCGGCGAGGAATGTCGGGCGGTGTCGACCGGAGTGTTGTCAAGTTGAAAGTCGAGCTGAGGAGAGTAGCGTCGAATTGCGATGAGTTGAGTCGAGCCGGGTCAAGTTGGGTCGCGTTGAGCAGAATCAGATGATGAAGCGTCGTGTCGAGAAAAGTTGTGTCTGGTCGACTCCAATGGTGACGAGTCCCGTCGAGGAATGACGGGCGGAGTCGACCGGAGTGTTGTCAAGTTGAAAGTCGAGATGAGCTGAGTAGCGTCGAACGGTGATGAGTCGAGTGGAGCCGGGTCGAGGCGGGTCGAGTCGAGCAGAATCAGGCGATGAAGCGTCTTGTCGAGAAAAGTTGTGTCTGGTCGACTCGAATGGTGATGAGTCTCGTCGAGGAATGTCGGGCGGAGTCGTCCGGAGTGTTGTCAAGTTGAAAGTCGAGATGAGCTGAGTAGCGTTGAAGGGCAATGAGTCGAGTGGAGCCGGGTCGAGGCGGGTTGAGTCGAGCAGAATCGGGCGATGAAGCGTCGTGTCGAGAAAAGTAGTGCTGGTCAACTCCAATGGTTATGAGTCCCGTCGAGGAATGTCGGGCGGTGTCGACCAGAGTGTTGTCAAGTTGAAAGTCGAGATGAGCTGAGTAGCGTCGAACGACGATAGGTCGAGTGGAGCCGGGACGAGGCGGGTGGAGTCGAGCAGAATCAGGCGATGAAGCGTCGTGTCGAGAAAAGTTGTGTCTGGTCGACTCCACTAGTGACGAGTCCCCTAAAGGAATGTCGGGCGGTGCCGACCGGAGTGTTGTCAAGTTGAAAGTCGAGCTGAGCAGAGTAGCGTCGAACTGCGATGGGTCGAGTCGAGCCTGGTCAAGTTGGGTCGAGTTGAGCTAAATCAGACGATGAAGCGTCGTGTCGAGAAAAGTATTGTCTGGTCGACTCCAATGGTGACGAGTCCCGTCGAGGAATGTAGGGCGGAGTCGACCGGAGTGTTGTCAAGTTGAAAGTCGAGATGAGCTAAGTAGCGTCGAACGGCAATGAGTCGAGTGGAGCCGGGTCGAGGCTGGTCGAGTCGAGCAGAATCAGGCGATGAAGCGTCGTGTCGAGAAAAGTAGTGTGTGGTCGACTCCAATGGTGACGAGTCACGTTGAGGAAAGTCGGGCGATGTCGACCGGAGTGTTGTCAAGTTGAAAGTCGAGCTGAGCAGAGTAGCATCGAACTGTGATGAGTGGAGTCGAGCCGGGTCAAGTTGGGTCGAGTTGAGCAGAATCAGACGATGAAGCGTCGTGTCGAGAAAAGTTGTGTCTGGTCGACTCCAATGGTGACGAGTCCCGTCGAGGAATGTCGGGCGGTGTCGACCGGAGTGTTGTCAAGTTGAAAGTCGAGATCAGCTGAGTAGCGTCGAACGGCGATGAGTCGAGTGGAGCCGGGTCGAGGCGGGTCGAGTCGAGAAAAGTAGTGCTGGTCAACTCCAATGGTGACGAGTCCCGGCGAGGAATGTCGGGCGGTGTCGACCGGAGTGTTGTCAAGTTGAAAGTCGAGCTGAGCAGAGTAGCGTCGAATTGCGATGAGTTGAGTCGAGCCGGGTCAAGTTGGGTCGCGTTGAGCAGAATCAGATGATGAAGCGTCGTGTCGAGAAAAGTTGTGTCTGGTCGACTCCAATGGTGACGAGTCCCGTCGAGGAATGACGGGCGGAGTCGACCGGAGTGTTGTCAAGTTGAAAGTCGAGATGAGCTGAGTAGCGTCGAACGGTGATGAGTCGAGTGGAGCCGGGTCGAGGCGGGTCGAGTCGAGCAGAATCAGGCGATGAAGCGTCTTGTCGAGAAAAGTTGTGTCTGGTCGACTCGAATGGTGATGAGTCTCGTCGAGGAATGTCGGGCGGAGTCGTCCGGAGTGTTGTCAAGTTGAAAGTCGAGATGAGCTGAGTAGCGTTGAAGGGCAATGAGTCGAGTGGAGCCGGGTCGAGGCGGGTTGAGTCGAGCAGAATCGGGCGATGAAGCGTCGTGTCGAGAAAAGTAGTGCTGGTCAACTCCAATGGTTATGAGTCCCGTCGAGGAATGTCGGGCGGTGTCGACCAGAGTGTTGTCAAGTTGAAAGTCGAGATGAGCTGAGTAGCGTCGAACGACGATAGGTCGAGTGGAGCCGGGACGAGGCGGGTGGAGTCGAGCAGAATCAGGCGATGAAGCGTCGTGTCGAGAAAAGTTGTGTCTGGTCGACTCCACTAGTGACGAGTCCCCTAAAGGAATGTCGGGCGGTGCCGACCGGAGTGTTGTCAAGTTGAAAGTCGAGCTGAGCAGAGTAGCGTCGAACTGCAATGGGTCGAGTCGAGCCTGGTCAAGTTGGGTCGAGTTGAGCTAAATCAGACGATGAAGCGTCGTGTCGAGAAAAGTATTGTCTGGTCGACTCCAATGGTGACGAGTCCCGTCGAGGAATGTAGGGCGGAGTCGACCGGAGTGTTGTCAAGTTGAAAGTCGAGATGAGCTAAGTAGCGTCGAACGGCAATGAGTCGAGTGGAGCCGGGTCGAGGCTGGTCGAGTCGAGCAGAATCAGGCGATGAAGCGTCGTGTCGAGAAAAGTAGTGTGTGGTCGACTCCAATGGTGACGAGTCACGTTGAGGAAAGTCGGGCGATGTCGACCGGAGTGTTGTCAAGTTGAAAGTCGAGCTGAGCAGAGTAGCATCGAACTGTGATGAGTGGAGTCGAGCCGGGTCAAGTTGGGTCGAGTTGAGCAGAATCAGACGATGAAGCGTCGTGTCGAGAAAAGTTGTGTCTGGTCGACTCCAATGGTGACGAGTCCCGTCGAGGAATGTCGGGCGGTGTCGACCGGAGTGTTGTCAAGTTGAAAGTCGAGATCAGCTGAGTAGCGTCGAACGGCGATGAGTCGAGTGGAGCCGGGTCGAGGCGGGTCGAGTCGAGAAAAGTAGTGCTGGTCAACTCCAATGGTGACGAGTCCCGGCGAGGAATGTCGGGCGGTGTCGACCGGAGTGTTGTCAAGTTGAAAGTCGAGCTGAGCAGAGTAGCGTCGAATTGCGATGAGTTGAGTCGAGCCGGGTCAAGTTGGGTCGCGTTGAGCAGAATCAGATGATGAAGCGTCGTGTCGAGAAAAGTTGTGTCTGGTCGACTCCAATGGTGACGAGTCCCGTCGAGGAATGACGGGCGAAGTCGACCGGAGTGTTGTCAAGTTGAAAGTCGAGATGAGCTGAGTAGCGTCGAACGGTGATGAGTCGAGTGGAGCCGGGTCGAGGCGGGTCGAGTCGAGCAGAATCAGGCGATGAAGCGTCTTGTCGAGAAAAGTTGTGTCTGGTCGACTCGAATGGTGATGAGTCTCGTCGAGGAATGTCGGGCGGAGTCGTCCGGAGTGTTGTCAAGTTGAAAGTCGAGATGAGCTGAGTAGCGTTGAAGGGCAATGAGTCGAGTGGAGCCGGGTCGAGGCGGGTCGAGTCGAGCAGAATCGGGCGATGAAGCGTCGTGTCGAGAAAAGTAGTGCTGGTCAACTCCAATGGTTATGAGTCCCGTCGAGGAATGCCGGGCGGTGTCGACCAGAGTGTTGTCAAGTTGAAAGTCGAGATGAGCTGAGTAGCGTCGAACGACGATAGGTCGAGTGGAGCCGGGACGAGGCGGGTGGAGTCGAGCAGAATCAGGCGATGAAGCGTCGTGTCGAGAAAAGTTGTGTCTGGTCGACTCCACTAGTGACGAGTCCCCTAAAGGAATGTCGGGCGGTGCCGACCGGAGTATTGTCAAGTTGAAAGTCGAGCTGAGCAGAGTAGCGTCGAACTGCGATGGGTCGAGTCGAGCCTGGTCAAGTTGGGTCGAGTTGAGCTAAATCAGACGATGAAGCGTCGTGTCGAGAAAAGTATTGTCTGGTCGACTCTAATGGTGACGAGTCCCGTCAAGGAATGTAGGGCGGAGTCGACCGGAGTGTTGTCAAGTTGAAAGTCGAGATGAGCTAAGTAGCGTCGAACGGCAATGAGTCGAGTGGAGCCGGGTCGAGGCTGGTCGAGTCGAGCAGAATCAGGCAATGAAGCGTCGTGTCGAGAAAAGTAGTGTGTGGTCGACTCCAATGGTGACGAGTCACGTTGAGGAAAGTCGGGCGATGTCGACCGGAGTGTTGTCAAGTTGAAAGTCGAGCTGAGCAGAGTAGCATCGAACTGTGATGAGTGGAGTCGAGCCGGGTCAAGTTGGGTCGAGTTGAGCAGAATCAGACGATGAAGCGTCGTGTCGAGAAAAGTTGTGTTTGGTCGACTCCAATGGTGACGAGTCCCGTCGAGGAATGTCGGGCGGTGTCGACCGGAGTGTTGTCAAGTTGAAAGTCGAGATCAGCTGAGTAGCGTCGAACGGCGATGAGTCGAGTGGAGCCGGGTCGAGGCGGGTCGAGTCGATAAAAGTAGTGCTGGTCAACTCCAATGGTGACGAGTCCCGGCGAGGAATGTCGGGCGGTGTCGACCGGAGTGTTGTCAAGTTGAAAGTCGAGC
Organism: Canavalia gladiata; assembly: GCA_037954105.1. Classification (NCBI taxonomy): domain Eukaryota; kingdom Viridiplantae; phylum Streptophyta; class Magnoliopsida; order Fabales; family Fabaceae; genus Canavalia; species Canavalia gladiata. The sequence continues at coordinate 25,951,439 of CM075661.1, read as the reverse complement.
TGAGCAGAGTAGCGTCGAATTGCGATGAGTTGAGTCGAGCCGGGTCAAGTTGGGTCGCGTTGAGCAGAATCAGATGATGAAGCGTCGTGTCGAGAAAAGTTGTGTCTGGTCGACTCCAATTGTGACGAGTCCCGTCGAGGAATGTCGGGCGGAGTCGACCGGAGTGTTGTCAAGTTGAAAGTCGAGATCAGCTGAGTAGCGTCGAACGGCGATGAGTCGAGTGGAGCCGGGTCGAGGCGGGTCGAGTCGAGCAGAATCAGGCGATGAAGCGTCGTGTCGAGAAAAGTTGTGTCTGGTCGACTCCAATGGTGACGAGTCCAATCGAGGAATGTAGGGCATAGTCGACCGGAATGTTGTCAAGTTGAAAGGGGAGATGAGCTGAGTAGCGTTGAACGGCGATGAGTCGAGTCGAGCAGGGTCGAGGCGGGTCGAGTCGAGCAGAATCAGGCGATGAAGCGTCGTGTCTAGAAAAGTTGTGTCTGGTCGACTCCAATGGTGACGAGTCCTGTCGAGGAATGTCGGGCGGAGTCGACCGGAGTGTTGTCAAGTTGAAAGTCGAGATGAGCTGAGTAGCGTCGAACGGCGATGAGTCGAGTCGAGTCGAGCATAATTAGGCGATGAAGCGTCGTGTCGAGAATGGTTGTGTCTGGTCGACTCCAATGGTGACGAGTCCCGTCGAGCAATGTCGGGCGGAGTCGATCGGAGTGTTATCAAGTTGAAAGTCGAGATGAGCTGAGTAGCGTCGAACGACGATAGGTCGAGTCGAGCCGGGTCGAGGCGGGTCGAGTAGAGCAGAATCAGGCGATGAAGCGTCGTGTCGAGAAAAGTTGTGTCTGGTCGGCTCCAATGGTGACGAGTCCCGTCGAGGAATGTCGGGCGGTGTCGACCGGAGTGTTGTCAAGTTGAAAGTCGAGCTGCGCAGAGTAGCGTCGAATTGCGATGAGTCGAGTCGAGCCGGGTTAAGTTGGGTCGAGTTGAACAGAATCAGACGATGAAGCGTCGTGTCGAGAAAAGTTGTGTCTGGTCGACTCCAATTGTGACGAGTCCCGTCGAGGAATGTCGGGCGGTGTCGACCGGAGTGTTGTCAAGTTGAAAGTTGAGCTGAGCAGAGTAGCGTTGAACTGCGATGAGTCGAGTCGAGCCGGGTCGAGGCGGGTCGAGTCGAGCAGAATCAGGCGATGAAGCGTCGTGTCGAGAAAAGTTGTGTCTGGTCAACTCCAATGGTGACGAGTCCCATCGAGGAATGTCGGGCGGTGTCGACCGGTGTGTTGTCAAGTTGAAAGTCGAGCTGCGCAGAGTAGCGTCAAACTGCGATGAGTCGAGTCGAGCCGGGTTAAGTTGGGTCGAGTTGAAAATAATCAGACGATGAAGCGTCGGGTCGAGAAAAGTTGTGTCTGGTCGACTCCAATTGTGACAAGTCCTGTCGAGGAATGTCTGGCGGAGTCGACCGGAGTGTTGCCAAGTTGAGAGTTGAGATCAGCTGAGTAGCGTCGAACGGCGATGAGTTGAGTCGAGCCGGGTCGAGGCGGGTCGAGTCGACCAGAATCTGGCGATGAAGCGTCGTGTCCAGAAAAGTTGTGTCTGGTCGACTCCAATGGTGACGAGTCCAATCGAGGAATGTCAGGCATAGTCGACCGGAGTGTTGTCAAGTTGAAAGTGGAGATGAGCTGACTAGCGTCGAACGACGATGAGTCGAGTCGAGCCGGGTCGAGGCGGATCGAGTCGAGCAAAATCAGGCGATGAAGCGTCGTGTCGAGAAAAGTTGTGTCTGGTCCACTCCAATGGTGACGAGTCCCGTCGAGGAATGTCGAGCGGAGCCAACCGGAGTGTTGTCAAGTTGAAAGTCGAGATGAGCTGAGTAGCATCAAACGACAATGAGTCGAGTCGAGCCGGGTCGAGGCGGGTCGAGTCGAGCAGAATTAGGTGATGAAGCGTCGTGTCGAGAAAAGTTGTGTCTGGTCGACTCCAACGGTGACGAGTCCCGTCGAGGAATGTCGCGCGAAGACGCCGGAGAGTTGTCAAGTTTAAAGTCGAGATGAGCTGAGTAGCGTCGAACGGCGATGAGACGAGTGGAGCCGGGTCGAGGCGGGTCGAGTCGAGCAGAATCAGGCGATGAAGCGTCGTGTCGAGAAAAGTTGTGTCTGGTCGACTCCAATGGTGACGAGTCCCGTCGAGGAATGTCGGGCGGAGTCGACCGGAGTGTTGTCAAGTTGAAAGTCGACATGAGCTGAGCAGCGTCGAACGGCGATAAGTCGAGTGGAGCCGGGTCGACGCGGGTGGATTCCAGCAGAATCAGGCGATGAAGCGTCGTGTCGAGAAAAGTTGTCACTTGTCGACCTCAATGGTGACGAGTCCCGTTGAGGAATGTCGGGCGGTGTCGACCGGAGTGTTGTCAAGTTGAAAGTCGAGCTGAGCAAAGTAGTGTCGAATTGCGATGAGTCGAGTCGAGCCGGCTCAAGTTGGGTCGAGTTGAGCAGAATCAGATGATGAAGTGTCGTGTCGAGAAAAGTTGTGTCTGGTCGACTCCAATCGTGACGAGTCCCGTCGAGGAATGTCGGGCGGAGTCGACCGGAGTGTTGTCAAGTTGAAAGTCGAGATGAGCTGAGTAGCGTCGAACGACGATGAGTCGAGTGGAGCCGGGTCGAGGCGGGTCGACTCGAGCAGAATCAGGCGATGAAGCGTCGTGTCGAGAAAAGTTGTGTCTGGTCGACTCCAATGGTGACGAGTCGCATCGAGGAATGTCGGGAGGTGTCGACCGGAGTGTTGTCAAGTGGAAAGTCGAGCTGAGCAGAGAAGCGTCGAACTGCGATGAGTCGAGTCGAGCCGGGTCGAGTCGAGCAGAATCAGGCGATGAAGCGTCGTGTAGAGAAAAGTTGTGTCTGGTCGACTCCTATGGTGACGAGCCCCGTCGAGGAATGTCGGGCGGAGTCGACCGGAGTGTTGTCAAGTTGAAAGTCGAGATGAGCTGAGTAGCGTCGAACGACGATGAGTCGAGTCGAGGCGGGTCGAGGCGGGTCGAGTCGAGCAGAATCAGGCGATGAAGCGTCGTGTAGAGAAAAGTTGTGTCTGGTCGACTCCTATGGTGACGAGCCCCGTCGAGGAATGTCGGGCGGAGTCGACCGGAGTGTTGTCAAGTTGAAAGTCGAGATGAGCTGAGTAGCGTCGAACGACGATGAGTCGAGTCGAGGCGGGTCGAGGCGGGTCGACTCGAGCAGAATCAGGCGGTGAAGCGTCGTGTCGAGAAAAGAAGTGTCTGGTCGACTCCAATGGTGACGAGTCCCGTCGAGGAAAGTCGGGCGGTGTCGACCGGAGTGTTGTCAAGTGGAAAGTCGAGCTGAGCAGAGAAGCGTCGAACTGCGATGAGTCGAGTCGAGCCAGGTCAAGTTGCGTAGTGTTGAGCAGAATCAGACGAATAAGCGTCGTGTTGAGAAAAGTTGTGTCTGGTCGACTCAAATGGTGACGAGTCCCGTCGAGGAATGTCGGGCGGAGTTGGCCGGAGTGTTGTCAAGTTCAAAGTCGAGATGAGCTGAGTAGCTTCGAACAACGATGAGTCGAGTCGAGCCAGGTCGAGGCCGGTCGATCGAGAAGAATCAGGCGATGAAGCGTCGTGTCGAGAAAAGTTGTGTCTGGTCGACTCCAATGGTGACGAGTCCCGTCGAGGAATGTCGTGCGGAGTCGACCGGAGTGTTGTCAAGTTGAAAGTCAAGATGTGCTGAGTAGCGTCGAACGGTGATGAGTCGAGTGGAGCCGGGTCGAGGCGGGTCAAGTCGAGCAGAATCAGGCGATGAAGTGTCGTATCGAGAATAGTTGTGTCTGGTCGACTCCAATCGTGACGAGTCCCGTGGAGGAATGTCGGGCGGAGTCGTCCGGAGTGTTGTCAAGTTGAAAGTCGAGATGAGCTGAGTAGCGTCGAAGGGCGATGAGTCGTGTGGAGACGGGTCGAGGCGGGTCGAGTCGAGCCGAATCAGGCGATGAAGCATCGTGTCGAGAAAAGTAGTGTCTGGTCGACTCCAATGGTGACGAGTCCCGTCGAGGAATGTCGGGCGGTGTCGACCGGAGTGTTGTCAAGTTGAAAGTCGAGCTGAGCAGAGTAGCGTCGAACTGCGATGAGTCGAGTCGAGCCGGGTCAAGTTGGGTCGAGTTGAGCAGAATCAGACGATGAAGCGTCGTGTCGAGAAAAGTTGTGTCTGGTCGACTCCAATTGTGACGAGTCCCATCGAGGAATGTCGGGCAGAGTCGACAGGAGTGTTGTCAAGTTGAAAGTGGACATGAGCTGAGTAGCGTCGAATGGCGATGAGTCGAGTCGGGCCGGGTCGAGCCGGGTCGAGTCGAGCAGAATCAGGCGATGAAGCGTCGTGTCGAGAGAAGGGTTGTCTGGTCGGCTCCAATGGTTACGAGTCCCGTCGAGGAATGTCGGGCAGAGTCGACCGGAGTGTTGTCAAGTTGAAAGTCGAGATGAGCTGAGTAGCGTCGAACGACGATGAGTCGAGTCGAGTCGAGCATAATCAGGCGATGAAGCGTCGTGTCGAGAAAAGTTGTGTCTGGTCGACTCCAATGGTGACGAGTCTCGTCGAGGAATGTCGGGCGGTGCCAACCGGAGTGTTGTCAAGTTGAAAGTCGAGCTGAGCAGAGTAGCGTCGAACTGCGATGAGTCGAGTCCAGCCGGGTCGAGGCGGGTCGAGTCGACTAGAATCAGGCGATGAAGCGTCATGTCGAGAAAAAATGTGTCTGGTCGAGTCCAACGGTGACGAGTCCCATCGAGGAATGTCGGGCATAGTCGACCGGAGTGTTGTCAAGTTGAAAGTGGACATGAGCTGACTAGCGTCGCACGACGATGAGTCGAGTCGAGCAGAATCATGCGATGAAGCGTCGTGTCGACAAAAGTTGTGTCTGGTCCACTCCAATGGTGACGAGTACCGTCGAGGAATGTCGGGCGGAGTCGACCAGAGTGTTGTCAAGGTGAAAGTCGAGATGAGCTGAGTAGCATCGAACGGCGATGAGTCGAGTGGAGCCGGGTCGAGGCGGGTTGAGTCGAGCAGAATCAGGCGATGAAGCGTCGTGTCGAGAAAAGTTGTGTCTGGTCGACTCCAACGGTGACGAGTCCCGTCGAGGAATGTCGTAAGGTGTCGACCGGAGTGTTGTCAAGTTGAAAGTCGAGCTGAGCAGAGTAGCGTCGAACTGCGATGAGTCGAGTCGAGCCGGGTCAAGTTGGGTCGAGTTGAGCAGAATCAGACGATGAAGCGTCGTGTCGAGAAAAGTTGGATCTGGTCGACTCCAATTGTGACGAGTCCCGTCGAGGAATGTCGGGCAGAGTCGACCAGAGTGTTGTCAAGGTGAAAGTCGAGATGAGCTGAGTAGCATCGAACGCCGATGAGTCGAGTGGAGCCGGGTCGAGGCGGGTTGAGTCGAGCAGAATCAGGCGATGAAGCGTCGTGTCGAGAAAAGTTGTGTCTGGTCGACTCCAACGGTGACGAGTCCCGTCGAGGAATGTCGTAAGGTGTCGACCGGAGTGTTGTCAAGTTGAAAGTCGAGCTGAGCAGAGTAGCGTCGAACTGCGATGAGTCGAGTCGAGCCGGGTCAAGTTGGGTCGAGTTGAGCAGAATCAGACGATGAAGCGTCGTGTCGAGAAAAGTTGGATCTGGTCGACTCCAATTGTGACGAGTCCCGTCGAGGAATGTCGGGCAGAGTCGACCAGAGTGTTGTCAAGGTGAAAGTCGAGATGAGCTGAGTAGCATCGAACGCCGATGAGTCGAGTGGAGCCGGGTCGAGGCGGGTTGAGTCGAGCAGAATCAGGCGATGAAGCGTCGTGTCGAGAAAAGTTGTGTCTGGTCGACTCCAATGGTGACAAGTCCCGTCGAAGAATGTCGTAAGGTGTCGACCGGAGTGTTGTCAAGTTGAAAGTCGAGCTGAGCAGAGTAGCGTCGAACTGCGATGAGTCGAGTCGAGCCGGGTCAAGTTGGGTCGAGTTGAGCAGAATCAGACGATGAAGCGTCGTGTCAAGAAAAGTTGTGTCTGGTCGACTCCAATGTTGACGAATCCCGTCGAGGAATGTCGGGCATAGTCGACCGGAGTGTTGTCAAGTTGAAAGCCGAGATTAGCTGAGTAGCGTCGAATGACAATGAGTCGAGTGGAGCCAGGTCGATGCGGGTTGAGTCGAGCAGAATCAGGCGATGAAGCGTCGTGTCTAGAAAAGTAGTGTCTGGTCGACTCCAATGGTGACGAGTCCCATCGAGGAAAGTCGGGCGGTGTCGACCGGAGTGTTGTCAAGTTGAAAGTCGAGCTGAGCAGAGTAGCGTCCAACTGCGATGAGTCGAGTCGAGCCGGGTCAAGTTGGGTTTAGTTGAGCAGAATCAGAGGATGAAGCGTCGTGTCGAGAAAAGTTGTGTCTGGTCGACTCCAATTGTGCCGAGTCCCGTCGAGGAATGTTGGGCGGAGTCGACCGGAGTGTTGTCAAGTTGAAAGTCGAGATCAGCTGAGTAGCGACGAACGACAATGAGTCGAGTGGAGCCGGGTCGAGGCGGGTTGAGTCGAGCAGAATCAGGCGATGAAGCGTCGTGTCGAGAAAAGTAGTGTCTGGTCGACTCCAATAGTGACGAGCCCTGTCGAGAAAAGTCGGGCGGAGTCGACCGGAGTGTTGTCATGTTGAAAGTCGAACTGAGCAGAGTAGCGTCGAACTAGGATGAGTCGAGTCGAGCCGGGTCAAGTTGGGTCGAGTTGAGCAGAATCAGACGATGAAGCGTCGTGTCGAGAAAAGATGTGTCTGGTCGACTCCAATGGTGACGAGTACCGTCTAGGAATGTCGGGCGGAGTCGACCGGGGTGTTGTCAAGTTGAAAGTCGAGATGAGTTGAGTAGCGTCGAACGACGATGAGTCGAGTCGAGCCGGGTCGAGTCGAGAAAAGTTGTGTCTGGTCGACTCCGATGGTGACGAGTCCCGTCGAGGAAATTCGGGCGGTGTCGATCGGAGTGTTGTCAAGTTCAAAGTCAAGCTGAGCAGAGTAGCGTCGAACAGCGATGAGTCGAGTCGAGCCGGGTCAAGTTGGGTCGAGTTGAGCAGAATCAGACGATGAAGAGTCGTGTCAAGAAAAGTTATGTCTGGTCGACTCCAATGGTGACGAGTCCCGTCGAGGAATGTCGGGCGGAGTCGACCGGGGTGTTGTCAAGTTGAAAGTCGAGATGAGTTGAGTAGCGTCGAACGACGATGGGTCGAGTCGAGTCGGGTCGAGGCGGGTCGAGTCGAGTGGGTCGAGGCGAGTCGAGTCGAGGAGAATCAGGCGATGAAGCGTCGTGTCGAGAACAGTAGTGTCTGGTTGACTCCAATGGTGACGAGTCCCGCCGAGGAACGTCAGGCTGTGTCGACCGGAGTGTTGTCAAGTTGAAAGTCGAGCTGAGCTAAGTAGCGTCGAACGACGATGAGTCGAGTCGAGCCAGGTCGAGTCGAGAAGAATCAGGCGATGAAGCGTCGTGTCGAGAACAGTTGTGTCTGGTCGACTCCGATGGTGACGAGTCCCGTCGAGGAAACTCGGGCGGTGTCGATCGGAGTGTTGTCAAGTTCAAAGTCAAGCTGAGCAGAGTAGCGTCGAACTGCGATGAGTCGAGTCGAGTCGGGTCAAGTTGGGTCGAGTTGAGCAGAATCAGACGATGAAAAGTCGTGTCAAGAAAAGTTATGTCTGGTCGACTCCAATGGTGACGAGTCCCGTCGAGGAATGTCGGGCGGAGTCGACCGGAGTGTTGTAAAGTTGAAAGTCAAGATGAGCTGACTAGCGTCGAACGGCAATGAGTTGAGTAGAGCCGGGTCGTGGCGGATCGAGTCGAGCAGGATCAGGCGCTAAAGCGTCGTGTCGAGAAAAGTTGTGTCTGGTCCACTCCAATGGTGACGAGTCCCGTCGAGGAATGTCGGGCGGTGTCGACCGGAGTGTTGTCAAGTTGAAAGTCGAGCTGAGCAGAGTAACATCGAACTGCGATGAGTCGAGTCGAGCCGGGTCAAGTTGGGTCGAGTTGAGCAGAATCAGACGATGACGCGTCGTGTCGAGAAAAGTTGTGTCTGCTCGACTCCAATGGTGACGAGACCCGTCGAGGAATGTTGGGCGGAGTCGACCGGAGTGTTGTCAAGTTGAAAGTTGAGATCAGCTGAGTAGCGACGAACGGCAATGAGTCGAGTGGAGCCGGGTCGAGGCGGGTTGAGTCGAGCAGAATCAGGCGATGAAGCGTCGTGTCGAGAAAAGTAGTGTCTGGTCGACTCCAATAGTGACGAGCCCCGTCGAGAAAAGTCGGGCGGAGTCGACCGGAGTGTTGTCATGTTGAAAGTCGAACTGAGCAGAGTAGCGTCGAACTAGGATGAGTCGAGTCGAGCCAGGTCAAGTTGGGTCGAGTTGAGCAGAATCAGACGATGAAGCGTCGTGTCGAGAAAAGATGTGTCTGGTCGACTCCAATGGTGACGAGTACCGTCGAGGAATGTCGGGCGGAGTCGACTGGGGTGTTGTCAAGTTGAAAGTCGAGATGTGTTGAGTAGCGTCGAACGACGATGGGTCGAGTCGAGTCGGGTCGAGGCTGGTCGAGTCGAGGAGAATCAGGCGATGAAGCGTCGTGTCGAGAAAAGTAGTGTCTGGTTGACTCCAATGGTGACGAGTCCCGCCGAGGAACGTCGGGCTGTGTCGACCGGAGTGTTGTCAAGTTGAAAGTCGAGCTGAGCTGAGTAGCGTCGAACGACGATGAGTCGAGTCGAGCCGGGTCGAGTCGAGAAGAATCAGGCGATGAAGCGTCGTGTCGAGAAAAGTTGTGCCTGGTCGACTCCGATGGTGACGAGTCCCGTCGAGGAAACTCGAGCGGTGTCGATCGGAGTGTTGTCAAGTTCAAAGTGAAGCTGAGCAGAGTAGCGTCGAACTGCGATGAGTCGAGTCGAGCCGGGTCAAGTTGGGTCGAGTTGAGCAGAATCAGACGATGAAGCGTCGTGTCGAGAAAAGTTGTGTCTAGTCGACTCCAATGGTGACGAGTCCCGTCGAGGAATGTCGGGCGGTGTCGACCGGAGTGTTGTCAAGTTGAAAGTCGAGCTGAGCAGAGTAGCGTCGAACTGCGATGAGTCGAGTCGAGCCGGGTCAAGTTGGGTCGAGTTGAGCAAAATCAGACGATGAAGCGTCGTATCGAGAAAAGTTGTGTCTGGTCAACTCCAATGGTGACGAGTCCCGTCGAGGAATGTCGGGCGGAGTCGACTGGTGTGTTGTCAAGTTGAAAGTCGAGAGGAGCTGAGTAGCGTCGAACGACAATGAGTCGAGTGGAGCCGGGTCGAGGCGGATCGAGTCGAGCAGAATTAGGCGATGAAGCGTCGTGTCGAGAAAAGTAGTGTCTGGTCGACTCCAATGTTGACGAGTCCCGTCGAGGAAAGTCGGGCGGTGTCGACCGGAGTGTTGTCAAGTTGAAAGTCGAGCTGAGCAGAGTAGCGTCCAACTGCGATGAGTCGAGTCGAGCCGGGTCAAGTTGTGTCGTGTTGAGCCGAATCAGACGATGAAGCGTCGTGTCGAGAAAAGTTGTGTCTGGTCGACTCCAATGGTCACGAGTCCCGTCGACGAATGTTGGGCGGAGTCGACTGGAGTGTTGTCAAGTTGAAAGTCGAGATGAGCTAAGTAGCGTCGAACGACGATGAGTCGAGTCGAGCCGGGTCGAGGCGGGTCGATCGAGCAGAATCAGGCGATGAAGCGTCGTGTCGAGAAAAGTTGTGTCTGGTCGACTCCAATGGTGACGAGTCCCGTCGAGGAATGTAGGGCGGAGTCGACCGAAGTGTTCTCAAGTTGAAAGTCGAGATGAGCTGAGCAGTGTCGAACGGCGATGAGTCGAGTGGAGCCGGGTCGAGGCGGGTCGAGTCGAGCAGAATCAGGCGATGAAGCGTCGTGTCAAGAAAAGTTGTGTCTGGTCGACCTCAATGGTGACGAGTCCCGTTGAGGAAAGACGGGCGGTGTCGACCGGAGTGTTGTCAAGTTGAAAGTGGAGATGAGCAGAGTAGCGTCGAACTGCGATGAGTCGAGTCGAGCCAGGTCGAGTCGAGCAGAATCAGGCGATGAAGCGTCGTGTAGAGAAAAGTTGTGTCTGGTGGACTCCAATGGTGTCGAGTCCCGTCGAGGAATGTCGGGCAGAGTCGACCGGAGTGTTGTCAAGTTGAAAGTCGAGATGAGCTGAGTAGCGTCGAACGACGATGAGTCGAGTCGAGGCGGGTCGAGTCTAGCAGAATCAGGTGATGAAGCGTCGTGTCGAGAAAAGTTGTTTTTGGTCGACTCCAATGGTGACGAGTCCCGTCGAGGAATGTCGGGCGGAGTCGACCGAAGTGTTGTCAAGTTGAAAGTTGAGATGAGCTGAGTAGAGTCGAACGGCGATGAGTTGAGTCGAGCCGAGTCGAGGCGGGTCGAGTCGACCAGAATCAGGCGATGAAGCATCGTGTCGAGAAAAGTTGTGTCTCGTCGACTCCAATGGTGACGAGTCCCATCGAGGAATGTCGGGCATAGTCGACCGGAGTGTTGTCAAGTTGAAAGTGGAGATGAGCTGACTAGCGTCGAACGGCGATGAGTCGAGTCGAGCCGGGTCGAGGCGGATCGAGTCGAGCAGAATCAGGCGATGAAGCGTCGTGTCGAGAAAAGTTGTGTCTGGTCGACTCCAATGGTGAAGAGTCCCGTCGAGGAATGTCGGGCGAAGTCGACCGGAGTGTTGTCAAGTTGAAAGTCGAGATAAGTTGAGTATCGTCGAACGGCGATGAGTCGAGTGGAGCCGGGTCGAGGCGGGTCGAGTCGAGCAGAATCAGGCGATGAAGCGTCGTGTCGAGAAAAGTTGTGTCTGGTCGACCTCAATGGTGGCGAGTCCCGTTGAGGAATGTCGGGCGGTGTCGACTGGAGTGTTGTCAAGTTGAAAGTGGAGATGAGCAGAGTAGCGTCGAACTGCGATGAGTCGAGTCGAGCCGGGTCGAGTCGAGCAGAATCAGGCGATGAAGCGTCGTGTCGAGAAAAGTTGTTTTTGGTCGACTCCAATGGTGACGAGTCCCGTAGAGGAATGTCGGGCGGAGTCGACCGAAGTGTTGTCAAGTTGAAAGTCGAGATGAGCTGAGTAGCGTCGAACGGCGATGAGTTGAGTCGAGCCGAGTCGAGGCGGGTCGAGTCGACCAGAATCAGGCGATGAAGCATCGTGTCGAGAAAAGTTGTGTCTGGTCGACTCCAATGGTGACGAGTCCCATCGAGGAATGTCGGGCATAGTCGACCGGAGTGTTGTCAAGTTGAAAGTGGAGATGAGCTGACTAGCGTCGAACGGCAATGAGACGAGTCGAGCCGGGTCGAGGAGGATCAAGTCGAGCAGAATCAGGCGATGAAGCGTCGTGTCGAGAAAAGTTGTGTCTGGTCGACTCCAATGGTGAAGAGTCCCGTCGAGGAATGTCGGGCGAAGTCGACCGGAGTGTTGTCAGGTTGAAAGTCAGGATAAGCTGAGTATCGTCGAACGGCGATGAGTCGAGTGGAGCCGGGTCGAGGCGGGTCGAGTCGAGCAGAATCAGGCGATGAAGCGTCCTGTCGAGAAAAGTTGTGTCTGGTCGACTCCAATGGTGAGGAGTCCCGTCGAGGACTGTCGGGCGGAGTCGACCGGAGTGTTGTGAAGTTGAAAGTCGAGATGAGCTGAGTAGCGTCGAACGGCGATGAGTTGAGTCGAGCCGAGTCGAGGCGGGTCGAGTCGACCAGAATCAGGCGATGAAGCATCGTGTCGAGAAAAGTTGTGTCTGGTGGACCTCAATGGTGACGAGTCCCGTTGAGGAATGTCGGGCGGTGTCGCCCGGAGTGTTGTCAAGTTGAATTTCGAGATGAGCTGAGTAGCGTCGAACGGCGATGAGTTGAGTCGAGGCGGGTCGAGGCGGGTCGAGTCGACCAGAATCAGGCGATGAAGCGTCGTGTCGAGAAAAGGTGTTTCTGGTCGACTCCAATGGTGACGAGTCCCATCGAGGAATGTCGGGCGGTGACGATCGGAGTGTTGTCAAGTTGAAAGTGGAGATGAGCAGAGTAGCGTCGAACTGCGATGAGGCGAGTCGAGGCGGGTCAAGGCGGGTTGAGTCGAGCAGAATCAGGCGATGAAGCGTCCTGTCGAGAAAAGTTGTGTCTGGTCGACTCCAATGGTGAGGAGTCCCGTCGAGGAATGTCGGGCGGAGTCGACCGGAGTGTTGTGAAGTTGAAAGTCGAGATGAGCTGAGTAGCGTCGAACGGCGATGAGTTGAGTCGAGCCGAGTCGAGGCGCGTCGAGTCGACCAGAATCAGGCGATGAAGCATCGTGTCGAGAAAAGTTGTGTCTGGTGGACCTCAATGGTGACGAGTCCCGTCGAGGAATGTCGGGCGGTGTCGACCGGAGTGTTGTAAAGTTGAAAGTCGAGATGAGCTGACTAGCGTCGAACGACGATGAGTCGAGTCGAGCCGGGTCGAGGCGGATCGAGTCGAGCAGAATCAGGCGCTAAAGCGTCGTGTCGAGAAAAGTTGTGTCTGGTCCACTCCAATGGTGACGAGTCCCGTCGAGGAATGTCGGGCAGTGTCGACCGGAGTGTTTTCAAGTTGAAAGTCGAGATGAGCAGAGTAACGTCGAACTGCGATGAGTCGTGTCGAGCCGGGTCAAGTTGGGTCGAGTTGAGCAGAATCAGACGATGAAGCGTCGTGTCGAGAAAAGTTGTATCTGGTCGACTCCAATTGTGACGAGTCCCGTCGAGGAATGTCGGGCGGATTCGACCAGAGTGTTGTCAAGGTGAAAGTCGAGATGAGCTGAGTAGCATCGAACGACGATGAGTCGAGTGGAGCCGGGTCGAGGCGGGTTTAGTCGAGCAGAATCAGGCGATGAAGCGCCGTGTCGAGAAAAGTTGTGTCTGGTCGACTCCAATGGTGACGAGTCCCGTCGAGGAATGTCGGAAGGTGTCGACCGGAGTGTTGTCAAGTTGAAAGTCAAGCTGAGCAGAGTAGCGTCGAACTGCGATGAGTCGAGTCGAGCCGGGTCAAGTTGGGTCGAGTTGAGCAGAATTAGACGATGAAGCGTCGTGTCGAGAAAAGTTGTGTCTGGTCGACTCCAATGGTGACGAGGCCCGTCGAGGAATGTCGGGCGGAGTCGACCGGAGTGTTGTCAAGTTGAAAGCCGAGATGAGCTGAGTAGCGTCGAACGACGATGAGTCGAGTGGAGCCGGGTCGAGGCGGGTTGAGTCGAGCAGAATCAGGCGATGAAGCATCGTGTCGAGAAAAGTTGTGTCTGGTCGACGCATATGGTGACGAGTCCCGTCGAGGAATACCGGGCGATGTCGACCGGAGTGTTGTCAAGTTGAAAGTCAAGCTGAGCAGAGTAGCGTCGAACTGCGATGAGTCGAGTGGAGCCGGGTCAAGTTGGGTCGAGTTGAGCAGAATCAGACGATGAAGCGTCGTGTCGAGAAAAGTTGTGTCTGGTCGACACCAATGGTGACGAGTCCCGTCGAGGAATGTCGGGCGGAATCGACCGGAGTGTTGTCAAGTTGAAAGTCGAGATGAGCTGAGTAGCGTCGAACGACCATGAGTCGAGTGGAGCCGGGTCGAGGCGGATCGAGTCGAGCAGAATCAGGCGATGAAGCGTCGTGTCGAGAAAAGTAGTGTCTGGTCGACTCCAATGGTGACGAGTCCCGCCAAGGAACGTCGGGCGGTGTCGACCGGAGTGTTGTCAAGTTGAAAGTCGAGCTGAGCTGAGTAGCGTCAAACGACGATGAGTCGAGTCGAGCCTGGTCGAGTCGAGAAGAATCAGGCGATGAAGCGTCGTGTCGAGAAAAGTTGTGTCTGGTCGACTCCGATGGTGACGAGTCCCGTCGAGGAAACTCGGGCGGTGTCGATCGGAGTGTTGTCAAGTTGAAAGTCAAGTTGAGCAGAGTAGCGTCGAACTGCGATGAGTCGAGTCGAGTCGGGTCAAGTTGGGTCGAGTTGAGCAGAATCAGACGATGAAGAGTCGTGTCAAGAAAAGTTGTGTCTGGTCGACTCCAATGGTGACGAGTCCCGTCGAGGAATGTCGGGCGGAGTCGACCGGAGTGTTGTAAAGTTGAAAGTCGAGATGAGCTGACTAGCGTCAAACGGCGATGAGTCGAGTCGAGCCGGGTCGAGGCGGATCGAGTCGAGCAGAATCAGGCGCTAATGCGTCGTGTCGAGAAAAGGTTTGTCTGGTCCACTCCAATGGTGACGAGTCCCGTCGAGGAATGTCGGGCGGTGTCGACCGGAGTGTTGTAAAGTTGAAAGTCGAGATGAGCTGACTAGCGTCGAACGACGATGAGTCGAGTCGAGCCGGGTCGAGGCGGATCGAGTCGAGCAGAATCAGGCGCTAAAGCGTCGTGTCGAGAAAAGTTGTGTCTGGTCCACTCCAATGGTGACGAGTCCCGTCGAGGAATGTCGGGCAGTGTCGACCGGAGTGTTTTCAAGTTGAAAGTCGAGATGAGCAGAGTAACGTCGAACTGCGATGAGTCGTGTCGAGCCGGGTCAAGTTGGGTCGAGTTGAGCAGAATCAGACGATGAAGCGTCGTGTCGAGAAAAGTTGTATCTGGTCGACTCCAATTGTGACGAGTCCCGTCGAGGAATGTCGGGCGGAGTCGACCAGAGTGTTGTCAAGGTGAAAGTCGAGATGAGCTGAGTAGCATCGAACGACGATGAGTCGAGTGGAGCCGGGTCGAGGCGGGTTTAGTCGAGCAGAATCAGGCGATGAAGCGCCGTGTCGAGAAAAGTTGTGTCTGGTCGACTCCAATGGTGACGAGTCCCGTCGAGGAATGTCGGAAGGTGTCGACCGGAGTGTTGTCAAGTTGAAAGTCAAGCTGAGCAGAGTAGCGTCGAACTGCGATGAGTCGAGTCGAGCCGGGTCAAGTTGGGTCGAGTTGAGCAGAATTAGACGATGAAGCGTCGTGTCGAGAAAAGTTGTGTCTGGTCGACTCCAATGGTGACGAGGCCCGTCGAGGAATGTCGGGCGGAGTCGACCGGAGTGTTGTCAAGTTGAAAGCCGAGATGAGCTGAGTAGCGTCGAACGACGATGAGTCGAGTGGAGCCGGGTCGAGGCGGGTTGAGTCGAGCAGAATCAGGCGATGAAGCATCGTGTCGAGAAAAGTTGTGTCTGGTCGACGCATATGGTGACGAGTCCCGTCGAGGAATACCGGGCGATGTCGACCGGAGTGTTGTCAAGTTGAAAGTCAAGCTGAGCAGAGTAGCGTCGAACTGCGATGAGTCGAGTGGAGCCGGGTCAAGTTGGGTCGAGTTGAGCAGAATCAGACGATGAAGCGTCGTGTCGAGAAAAGTTGTGTCTGGTCGACACCAATGGTGACGAGTCCCGTCGAGGAATGTCGGGCGGAATCGACCGGAGTGTTGTCAAGTTGAAAGTCGAGATGAGCTGAGTAGCGTCGAACGACCATGAGTCGAGTGGAGCCGGGTCGAGGCGGATCGAGTCGAGCAGAATCAGGCGATGAAGCGTCGTGTCGAGAAAAGTAGTGTCTGGTCGACTCCAATGGTGACGAGTCCCGCCAAGGAACGTCGGGCGGTGTCGACCGGAGTGTTGTCAAGTTGAAAGTCGAGCTGAGCTGAGTAGCGTCAAACGACGATGAGTCGAGTCGAGCCTGGTCGAGTCGAGAAGAATCAGGCGATGAAGCGTCGTGTCGAGAAAAGTTGTGTCTGGTCGACTCCGATGGTGACGAGTCCCGTCGAGGAAACTCGGGCGGTGTCGATCGAAGTGTTGTCAAGTTGAAAGTCAAGTTGAGCAGAGTAGCGTCGAACTGCGATGAGTCGAGTCGAGTCGGGTCAAGTTGGGTCGAGTTGAGCAGAATCAGACGATGAAGAGTCGTGTCAAGAAAAGTTGTGTCTGGTCGACTCCAATGGTGACGAGTCCCGTCGAGGAATGTCGGGCGGAGTCGACCGGAGTGTTGTAAAGTTGAAAGTCGAGATGAGCTGACTAGCGTCAAACGGCGATGAGTCGAGTCGAGCCGGGTCGAGGCGGATCGAGTCGAGCAGAATCAGGCGCTAATGCGTCGTGTCGAGAAAAGGTTTGTCTGGTCCACTCCAATGGTGACGAGTCCCGTCGAGGAATGTCGGGCGGTGTCGACCGGAGTGTTTTCAAGTTGAAAGTCGAGCTGGGCAGAGTAACGTCGAACTGCGATGAGTCGACTCGAGCCGGGTCAAGTTGGGTCGAGTTGAGCAGAATCAGACGATGAAGCGTCGTGTCGAGAAAAGTTGTGTCTGCTCGACTCCAATGGTGACGAGTCCCGTCGAGGAATGTTGGGCGGAGTCGACCGGAGTGTTGTCAAGTTGAAAGTCGAGATCAGCTGAGTAGCGTCGAACGACAATGAGTCGAGTGGAGCCGGGTCGAGGCGGGTTGAGTCGAGCAGAATCAGGCGATGAAGCGTTGTGTCGAGAAAAGTAGTGTCTGGTCGACTCCAATAGTGACGAGCCCCGTCGAGAAAAGTCGGGCGGAGTCGGCCGGAGTGTTGTCAAGTTGAAAGTCGAGATGAGCTGAGTAGCGTCGAACGACCATGAGTCGAGTGGAGCCGGGTCGAGGCGGATCGAGTCGAGCAGAATCAGGCGCTAAAGCGTCGTGTCGAGAAAAGTTGTGTCTGGTCCACTCCAATGGTGACGAGTCCCGTCGAGGAATGTCGGGCGGTGTCGACCGGAGTGTTTTCAAGTTGAAAGTCGAGCTGAGCAGAGTAACGTCGAACTGCGATGAGTCGAGTCGAGCCGGGTCAAGTTGGGTCGAGTTGAGCAGAATCAGACGATGAAGCGTCGTGTCGAGAAAAGTTGTGTCTGCTCGACTCCAATCGTGACGAGTCCCGTCGAGGAATGTTAGGCGGAGTCGACCGGAGTGTTGTCAAGTTGAACGTCGAGATCAGCTGAGTAGCGTCGAACGACAAATAGTCGAGTGGAGCCGGGTCGAGGCGGGTTGAGTCGAGCAGAATCAGGCGATGAAGCGTTGTGTCGAGAAAAGTAGTGTCTGGTCGACTCCAATGGTGACGAGTCCCGTCGAGGAATGTCGGAAGGTGTCGACCGGAGTGTTGTCAAGTTGAAAGTCGAGCTGAGCAGAGTAGCGTCGAACTGCGATGAGTCGAGTCGAGCCGGGTCAAGTTGGGTCGAGTTGAGCAGAATCAGACGATGAAGCGTCGTGTCGAGAAAAGTTGTATCTGGTCGACTCAAATTGTGACGAGTCCCGTCGAGGAATGTCGGGCGGAGTCGACCAGAGTGTTGTCAAGGTGAAAGTCGAGATGAGCTGAGTAGCATCGAACGACGATGAGTCGAGTGGAGCCAGGTCGAGGCGGGTTGAGTCGAGCAGAATCAGGCGATGAAGCGTCGTGTCGAGAAAAGTTGTGTCTGGTCGACTCCAATGGTGACGAGTCCCGTCGAGGAATGTCGGAAGGTGTCGACCGGAGTGTTGTCAAGTTGAAAGTCGAGCTGAGCAGAGTAGCGTCGAACTGCGATGAGTCGAGTGGAGCCGGGTCAAGTTGGGTCGAGTTGAGCAGAATCAGACGATGAAGCGTCGTGTCGAGAAAAGTTGTGTCTGGTCGACTCCAATGTTGACGAGTCCCGTCGAGGAAAGTCGGGCGGAGTCGACCGGAGTGTTGTCAAGTTGAAAGTCGAGATGAGCTGAGTAGCGTCGAACGACCATGAGTCGAGTGGAGCCGGGTCGAGGCGGATCGAGTCGAGCAGAATCAGGCGATGAAGCGTCGTGTCGAGAAAAGTAGTGTCTGGTCGACTCCAATGGTGACGAGTCCCGCCAAGGAACGTCGGACGGTGTCGACCGGAGTGTTGTCAAGTTGAAAGTCGAGCTGAGCTGAGTAGCGTCGAACGACGATGAGTCGAGTCGAGAAGAAACAGGCGACGAAGCGTCGTGTCGAGAAAAGTTGTGTCTGGTCGACTCCGATGGTGACGAGTCCCGTCGAGGAAACTCGGGCGGTGTCGATCGGAGTGTTGTCAAGTTGAAAGTCAAGTTGAGCAGAGTAGCGTCGAACTGCGATGAGTCGAGTCGAGCCGGGTCAAGTTGGGTCGAGTTGAGCAGAATCAGACGATGAAGAGTCGTGTCAAGAAAAGTTGTGTCTGGTCGACTCCAATGGTGACGAGTCCCGTCGAGGAATGTCGGGCGGAGTCGACTGGAGTGTTGTAAAGTTGAAAGTCGAGATGAGCTGACTAGCGTCGAACGGCGATGAGTCGAGTCGAGCCGGGTCGAGGCGGATCGAGTCGAGCAGAATCAGGCGCTAAAGCGTCGTGTCGAGAAAAGTTGTGTCTGGTCCACTCCAATGGTGACGAGTCCCGTGGAGGAATGTCGGGCGGTGTCGACCGGAGTGTTTTCAAGTTGAAAGTCGAGCTGGGCAGAGTAACGTCGAACTGCGATGAGTCGAGTCGAACCGGGTCATGTTGGGTCGAGTTGAGCAGAATCAGACGATGAAGCGTCGTGTCGAGAAAAGTTGTGTCTGCTCGACTCCAATGGTGACGAGTCCCGTCGAGGAATGTTGGGCGGAGTCGACCGGAGTGTTGTCAAGTTGAAAGTCGAGATCAGCTGAGTAGCGTCGAACGACAATGAATCGAGTGGAGCCGGGTTGAGGCGGGTTGAGTCGAGCAGAATCAGGCGATGAAGCGTTGTGTCGAGAAAAGTAGTGTCTGGTCGACTCCAAGAGTGACGAGCCCCGTCGAGAAAAGTCGGGCGGAGTCGACCGGAGTGTTGTCAAGTTGAAAGTCGAGATGAGCTGAGTAGCGTCGAACGACCATGAGTCGAGTGGAGCCGGGTCGAGGCGGATCGAGTCGAGCAGAATCAGGCGATGAAGCGTCGTGTCGAGAAAAGTAGTGTCTGGTCGACTCCAATGGTGATGAGTCCCGCCAAGGAACGTCGGCGGTGTCGACCGGAGTGTTGTCAAGTTGAAAGTCGAGCTGAGCTGAGTAGCGTCGAACGACGATGAGTCGAGTCGAGCCGGGTCAAGTCGAGAAGAATCAGGCGATGAAGCGTCGTGTCGAGAAAAGTTGTGTCTGGTCGACTCCGATGGTGACGAGTCCCGTCGAGGAAACTCGGGCGGTCTCGATCGGAGTGTTGTCAAGTTGAAAGTCAAGTTGAGCAGAGTAGCGTCGAACTGCGATGAGTCGAGTCGAGCCGGGTCAAGTTGGGTCGAGTTGAGTAGAATCAGACGATGAAGAGTCGTGTCAAGAAAAGTTGTGTCTGGTCGACTCCAATGGTGACGAGTCCCGTCGAGGAATGTCGGGCGGAGTCGACCGGAGTGTTGTAAAGTTGAAAGTCGAGATGAGCTGACTAGCGTCGAACGGCGATGAGTCGAGTCGAGCCGGGTCAAGGCGGGTTGAGTCGAGCAGAATCAGGCGCTAAAGCGTCGTGTCGAGAAAAGTTGTGTCTGGTCCACTCCAATGGTGACGAGTCCCGTCGAGGAATGTCGGGCGGTGTCGACCGGAGTGTTTTCAAGTTGAAAGTCGAGCTGAGCAGAGTAACGTCGAACTGCGATGAGTCGAGTCGAGCCGGGTCAAGTTGGGTCGAGTTGAGCAGAATCAGACGATGAAGCGTCGTGTCGAGAAAAGTTGTATCTGGTCGACTCAAATTGTGACGAGTCCCGTCGAGGAATGTCGGGCGGAGTCGACCAGAGTGTTGTCAAGGTGAAAGTCGAGATGAGCTGAGTAGCATCGAACGACGATGAGTCGAGTGGAGCCGGGTCGAGGCGGGTTGAGTCGAGCAGAATCAGGCGATGAAGCGTCGTGTCGAGAAAAGTTGTGTCTGGTCGACTCCAATGGTGACGAGTCCCGTCGAGGAATGTCGGAAGGTGTCGACCGGAGTGTTGTCAAGTTGAAAGTCGAGCTGAGCAGAGTAGCGTCGAACTGCGATGAGTCGAGTGGAGCCGGGTCAAGTTGGGTCGAGTTGAGCAGAATCAGACGATGAAGCGTCGTGTCGAGAAAAGTTGTGTCTGGTCGACTCCAATGTTGACGAGTCCCGTCGAGGAATGTCGGGCGGAGTCGACCAGAGTGTTGTCAAGTTGAAAGTCGAGATGAGCTGAGTAGCGTCGAACGACCATGAGTCGAGTGGAGCCGGGTCGAGGCGGATCGAGTCGAGCAGAATCAGGCGATGAAGCGTCGTGTCGAGAAAAGTAGTGTCTGGTCGACTCCAATGGTGACGAGTCCCGCCAAGGAACGTCGGCGGTGTCGACCGGAGTGTTGTCAAGTTGAAAGTCGAGCTGAGCTGAGTAGCGTCGAACGACGATGAGTCGAGTCGACCCGGGTCAAGTCGAGAAGAATCAGGCGATGAAGCGTCGTGTCGAGAAAAGTTGTGTCTGGTCGACTCCGATGGTGACGAGTCCCGTCGAGGAAACTCGGGCGGTGTCGATCGGAGTGTTGTCAAGTTGAAAGTCAAGTTGAGCAGAGTAGCGTCGAACTGCGATGAGTCGAGTCGAGCCGGGTCAAGTTGGGTCGAGTTGAGCAGAATCAGACGATGAAGAGTCGTGTCAAGAAAAGTTGTGTCTGGTCGACTCCAATGGTGACGAGTCCCGTCGAGGAATGTCGGGCGGAGTCGACCGGAGTGTTGTAAAGTTGAAAGTCGAGATGAGCTGACTAGCGTCGAACGGCGATGAGTCGAGTCGAGCCGGGTCGAGGCGGATCGAGTCGAGCAGAATCAGGCGCTAAAGCGTCGTGTCGAGAAAAGTTGTGTCTGGTCCACTCCAATGGTGACGAGTCCCGTGGAGGAATGTCGGGCGGTGTCGACCGGAGTGTTTTCAAGTTGAAAGTCGAGCTGGGCAGAGTAACGTCGAACTGCGATGAGTCGAGTCGAACCGGGTCATGTTGGGTCGAGTTGAGCAGAATCAGACGATGAAGCGTCGTGTCGAGAAAAGTTGTGTCTGGTCGACTCCAATGTTGACGAGTCCCGTCGAGGAATGTCGGGCGGAGTCGACCAGAGTGTTGTCAAGTTGAAAGTCGAGATGAGCTGAGTAGCGTCGAACGACCATGAGTCGAGTGGAGCCGGGTCGAGGGGGATCGAGTCGAGCAGAATCAGGCGATGAAGCGTCGTGTCGAGAAAAGTAGTGTCTGGTCGACTCCAATGGTGACGAGTCCCGTCGAGGAATGTCGGAAGGTGTCGACCGGAGTGTTGTCAAGTTGAAAGTCGAGCTGAGCAGAGTAGCGTCGAACTGCGATGAGTCGAGTGGAGCCGGGTCAAGTTGGGTCGAGTTGAGCAGAATCAGACGATGAAGCGTCGTGTCGAGAAAAGTTGTGTCTGGTCGACTCCAATGGTGACGAGGCCCGTCGAGGAATGTCGGGCGGAGTCGACCGGAGTGTTGTCAAGTTGAAAGCCGAGATGAGCTGAGTAGCGTCGAACGGCGATGAGTCGAGTGGAGCCGGGTCGAGGCGGCTTGAGTCGAGCAGAATCAGGCGATGAAGCATCGTGTCGAGAAAAGTTGTGTCTGGTCGACGCATATGGTGACGAGTCCCGTCGAGGAATGCCGGGCGATGTCGACCGGAGTGTTGTCAAGTTGAAAGTCGAGCTGAGCAGAGTAGCGTCGAACTGCGATGAGTCGAGTAGAGCCAGGTCAAGTTGGGTCGAGTTGAGCAGAATCAGACGATGAAGCGTCGTGTCGACAAAAGTTGTGTCTGGTCGACTCCAATGGTGACGAGTCCCGTCGAGGAATGTCGGGCGTAGTCGACCGGAATGTTGTCAAGTTGAAAGTCGAGATGAGCTGAGTAGCGTCGAACGACCATGAGTCGAGTGGAGCCGGGTCGAGGCGGATCGAGTCGAGCAGAATCAGGCGATGAAGCGTCGTGTCGAGAAAAGTAGTGTCTGGTCGACTCCAATGGTGACGAGTCCCGCCGAGGAACGTCGGGCGGTGTCGACCGGAGTGTTGTCAAATTGAAAGTCGAGCTGAGCTGAGTAGCGTCGAACGACGATGAGTCGAGTCGAGCCGGGTCGAGTCGAGAAGAATTAGGCGATCAAGCGTCGTGTCGAGAAAAGTTGTGTCTGGTCGACTCCGATGGTGACGAGTCCCGTCGAGGAAACTCGGGCGGTGTCGATCGGAGTGTTGTCAAGTTGAAAGTCAAGTTGAGCAGAGTAGCGTCGAACTGCGATGAGTCGAGTCGAGCCGGGTCAAGTTGGGTCGAGTTGAGCAGAATCAGACGATGAAGAGTCGTGTCAAGAAAAGTTGTGTCTGGTCGACTCCAATGGTGACGAGTCCCGTCGAGGAATGTCGGGCGGAGTCGACCGGAGTGTTGTAAAGTTGAAAGTCGAGATGAGCTGACTAGCGTCGAACGACGATGAGTCGAGTCGAGCCGGGTCGAGGCGGATCGAGTCGAACAGAATCAGGCGCTAAAGCGTCGTGTCGAAAAAAGTTGTGTCTGGTCCACTCCAATGGTGACGAGTCCCGTCGAGGAATGTCGGGCGGTGTCGACCGGAGTGTTTTCAAGGTGAAAGTCGAGCTGAGCAGAGTAACCTCGAACTGCGATGAGTCGAGTCGAGCCGGGTCAAGTTGGGTCGAGTTGAGCAGAATCAGACGATGAAGCGTCGTGTCGAGAAAAGTTGTGTCTGGTCGACTCCAATGGTGACGAGTCCCGTCGAGGAATGTCGGAAGGTGTCGACCGGAGTGTTGTCAAGTTGAAAGTCGAGCTGAGCAGAGTAGCGTCGAACTGCGATGAATCGAGTCGAGCCGGGTCAAGTTGGGTCGAGTTGAGCAGAATCAGGCGATGAAGCATCGTGTCGAGAAAAGTTGTGTCTGGTCGACTCATATGGTGACGAGTCCCGTCGAGGAATGCCGGGCGATGTCGACCGGAGTGTTGTCAAGTTGAAAGTCGAGCTGAGCAGAGTAACGTCGAACAGCGATGAGTCGAGTGGAGCCGGGTCAAGTTGGGTCGAGTTGAGCAGAATCAGACGATGAAGCGTCGTGTCGAGAAAAGTTGTGTCTGGTCGACTCCAATGGTGACGAGTCCCGTCGAGGAATGTCGGAAGGTGTCGACCGGAGTGTTGTCAAGTTGAAAGTCGAGCTGAGCAGAGTAGCGTCGAACTGCGATGAATCGAGTCGAGCCGGGTCAAGTTGGGTCGAGTTGAGCAGAATCAGACGATGAAGCGTCGTGTCGAGAAAAGTTGTGTCTGGTCGACTCCAATGGTGACGAGGCCCGTCGAGGAATGTCGGGCGGAGTCGACCGGAGTGTTGTCAAGTTGAAAGCCGAGATGAGCTGAGTTGCGTCGAACGGCGATGAGTCGAGTGGAGCCGGGTCGAGGCGGGTTGAGTCGAGCAGAATCAGGCGATGAAGCATCGTGTCGAGAAAAGTTGTGTCTGGTCGACTCATATGGTGACGAGTCCCGTCGAGGAATGCCGGGCGATGTCGACCGGAGTGTTGTCAAGTTGAAAGTCGAGCTGAGCAGAGTAGCGTCGAACTGCGATGAGTCGAGTGGAGCCGGGTCAAGTTGGGTCGAGTTGAGCAGAATCAGACGATGAAGCGTCGTGTCGAGAAAAGTTGTGTCTGGTCGACTCCAATGGTGACGAGTCCCGTCGAGGAATGTCGGAAGGTGTCGACCGGAGTGTTGTCAAGTTGAAAGTCGAGCTGAGCAGAGTAGCGTTGAACTGCGATGAATCGAGTCGAGCCGGGTCAAGTTAGGTCGAGTTGAGCAGAATCAGACGATGAAGCGTCGTGTCGAGAAAAGTTGTGTCTGGTCGACTCCAATGGTGACGAGCCCCGTCGAGGAATGTCGGGCGGAGTCTACCGGAGTGTTGTCAAGTTGAAAGCCGAGATGAGCTGAGTAGCGTCGAACGGCGATGAGTCGAGTGGAGCCGGGTCGAGGCGGGTTGAGTCGAGCAGAATCAGGCGATGAAGCATCGTGTCGAGAAAAGTTGTGTCTGGTCGACTCATATGGTGACGAGTCCCGTCGAGGAATGCCGGGCGATGTCGACCGGAGTGTTGTCAAGTTGAAAGTCGAGCTGAGCAGAGTAGCGTCGAACTGCCATGAGTCGAGTGGAGCCAGGTCAAGTTGGGTCGAGTTGAGCAGAATCAGACGATGAAGCGTCGTGTCGAGAAAAGTTGTGTCTGGTCGACTCCAATGGTGACGAGTCCCGTCGAGGAATGTCGGGCATAGTCGACCGGAATGTTGTCAAGTTGAAAGTTGAGATGAGCTGAGTAGCGTCGAATGACCATGAGTCGAGTGGAGCCGGGTCGAGGCGGATCGAGTCGAGCAGAATCAGGCGATGAAGCGTCGTGTCGAGAAAAGTTGTGTCTGGTCGACTCCGATGGTGACGAGTCCCGTCAAGGAAACTCGGGCGGTGTCGATCGGAGTGTTGTCAAGTTGAAAGTCAAGTTGAGCAGAGTAGCGTCGAACTGCGATGAGTCGAGTCGAGCTAGGTCAAGTTGGGTCGAGTTGAGCAGAATCAGACGATGAAGAGTCGTGTCAAGAAAAGTTATGTCTGGTCGACTCCAATGGTGACGAGTCCCGTCGAGGAATGTCGGGCGGAGTCGACCGGAGTGTTGTAAAGTTGAAAGTCGAGATGAGCTGACTAGCGTCGAACGGCGATGAGTCGAGTCGAGCCGGGTCGAGGCGGATCGAGTCGAGCAGAATCAGGCGCTAAAGCGTCGTGTCGAGAAAAGTTGTGTCTGGTCCACTCCAATGGTGACGAGTCCGGTCGAGGAATGTCGGGCGGAGTCGACCGGAGTGTTGTCAAGGTGAAAGTCGAGATGAGCTGAGTAGCATCGAACGACGATGAGTCGAGTGGAGCCGGGTCGAGGCGGGTTGAGTCGAGCAGAATCAGGCGATGAAGCGTCGTGTCGAGAAAAGTTGTGTCTGGTCGACTCCAATGGTGACGAGTCCCGTCGAGGAATGTCGGAAGGTGTCGACCGGAGTGTTGTCAAGTTGAAAGTCGAGCTGAGCAGAGTTTTGTCGAACTGCGATGAGTCGAGTCGAGCCGGGTCAAGTTGGGTCGAGTTAAGCAGAATCAGACGATGAAGCGTCGTGTCGAGAAAAGTTGTGTCTGGTCGACTCCACTGGTGACGAGGCCCGTCGAGGAATGTCAGGCGGAGTCGACCGGAGTTTTGTCAAGTTGAAAGCCGAGATGAGCTGAGTAGCGTCGAACGGCAATGAGTCGAGTGGAGCCGGGTCGAGGCGGGTTGAGTCGAGCAGAATCAGGCGATGAAGCATCCTGTCGAGAAAAGTTGTGTCTGGTCAACTCATATGGTGACGAGTCCCGTCGAGGAAAGCCGGGCGATGTCGACCGTAGTGTTGTCAAGTTGAAAGTCGAGATGAGCAGAGTAGCGTCGAACTGCGATGAGTCGAGTGGAGCCAGGTCAAGTTGGGTCGAGTTGAGCAGAATCAGACGATGAAGCGTCGTGTCGAGAAAAGTTGTGTCTGGTCGACTCCAATGGGGACGAGTCCCGTCGAGGAATGTCGGGCGTAGTCGACCGGAATGTTGTCAAGTTGAAAGTCGAGATGAGCTGAGTAGCGTCGAACGACCATGAGTCGAGTGGAGCCGGGTCTAGGCGGATCGAGTCGAGCAGAATCAGGCGATGAAGCGTCGTGTCGAGAAAAGTAGTGTCTGGTCGACTCCAATGGTGACGAGTCCCGCCGAGGAACGTCGGGCGGTGTCGACCGGAGTGTTGTCAAGTTGAAACTCGAGCTGAGCCGAGTAGCGTCGAACGACGATGAGTCGAGTCGAGCCGGGTCGAGTCGAGATGAATCAGGCGATGAAGCGTCGTGTCGAGAAAAGTTGTGTCTGGTCGACTCCGATGGTGACGAGTCCCGTCAAGGAAACTCGGGCGGTGTCGATCGGAGTGTTGTCAAGTTGAAAGTCAAGTTGAGCAGAGTAGCGTCGAACTGCGATGAGTCGAGTCGAGCCGGGTCAAGTTGGGTCGAGTTGAGCAGAATCAGACGATGAAGAGTCGTGTCAAGAAAAGTTGTGTTTGGTCGACTCCAATGGTGACGAGTCCCGTCGAGGAATGTCGGGCGGAGTCGACCGGAGTGTTGTAAAGTTGAAAGTCGAGATGAGCTGACTAGCGTCGAACGGCGATGAGTCGAGTCGAGCCGGGTCGAGGCGGATCGAGTCGAGCAGAATCAGGCGCTAAAGCGTCGTGTCGAGAAAAGTTGTGTCTGGTCCACTCCAATGGTGACGAGTCCCGTCGAGGAATGTCGGGCGGAGTCGACCGGAGTGTTGTCAAGGTGAAAGTCGAGATGAGCTGAGTAGCATCGAACGACGATGAGTCGAGTGGAGCCGGGTCGAGGCGGGTTGAGTCGAGCAGAATCAGGCGATGAAGCGTCGTGTCGTGAAAAGTTGTGTCTGGTCGACTCCAATGGTGACGAGTCCCGTCGAGGAATGTCGGAAGGTGTCGACCGGAGTGTTGTCAAGTTGAAAGTCGAGCTGAGCAGAGTTTTGTCGAACTGCGATGAGTCGAGTCGAGCCGGGTCAAGTTGGGTCGAGTTGAGCAGAATCAGACGATGAAGCGTCGTGTCGAGAAAAGTTGTGTCTGGTCGACTCCAGTGGTGACGAGTCCCGTCGAGGAATGTCGGAAGGTGTCGACCGGAGTGTTGTCAAGTTGAAAGTCGAGCTGAGCAGAGTAGCGTCGAACTG
Organism: Canavalia gladiata; assembly: GCA_037954105.1. Lineage (NCBI taxonomy): Eukaryota > Viridiplantae > Streptophyta > Magnoliopsida > Fabales > Fabaceae > Canavalia > Canavalia gladiata. The sequence continues at coordinate 25,924,907 of CM075661.1, read as the reverse complement.
CGATGAGTCGAGTCGAGCCGGGTCAAGTTGGGTCGAGTTGAGCAGAATCAGACGATGAAGCGTCGTGTCGAGAAAAGTTGTGTCTGGTCGACTCCAATGGTGATGAGGCCCGTCGAGGAATGTCGGGCGGAGTCGACCGGAGTGTTGTCAAGTTGAAAGCCGAGATGAGCTGAGTAGCGTCGAACGGCGATGAGTCGAGAGAGCCGGGTCGAGGCGGGTTGAGTCGAGCAGAATCAGGCGATGAAGCATCGTGTCGAGAAAAGTTGTGTCTGGTCGACTCATATGGTGACGAGTCCCGTCGAGGAATGCCGGGCGATGTCGACCGGAGTGTTGTCAAGTTGAAAGTCGAGCTGAGCAGAGTAACGTCGAACTGCGATGAGTCGAGTGGAGCCGGGTCAAGTTGGGTCGAGTTGAGCAGAATCAGACGATGAAGCGTCGTGTCGAGAAAAGTTGTGTCTGGTCGACTCCAATGGTGACGAGTCCCGTCGAGGAATGTCGGAAGGTGTCGACCGGAGTGTTGTCAAGTTGAAAGTCGAGCTGAGCAGAGTAGCGTCGAACTGCGATGAATCGAGTCGAGCCGGGTCAAGTTGGGTCGAGTTGAGCAGAATCAGACGATGAAGCGTCGTGTCGAGAAAAGTTGTGTCTGGTCGACTCCAATTGTGACGAGGCCCGTCGAGGAATGTCGGGCGGAGTCGACCGGAGTGTTGTCAAGTTGAAAGCCGAGATGAGCTGAGTAGCGTCGAACGGCGATGAGTCGAGTGGAGCCGGGTCGAGGCGGGTTGAGTCGAGCAGAATCAGGCGATGAAGCATCGTGTCGAGAAAAGTTGTGTCTGGTCGACTCATATGGTGACGAGTCCCGTCGAGGAATGCCGGGCGATGTCGACCGGAGTGTTGTCAAGTTGAAAGTCGAGCTGAGCAGAGTAGCGTCGAACTGCGATGAGTCGAGTGGAGCCGGGTCAAGTTGGGTCGAGTTGAGCAGAATCAGACGATGAAGCGTCGTGTCGAGAAAAGTTGTGTCTGGTCGACTCCAATGGTGACGAGTCCCGTCGAGGAATGTCGGAAGGTGTCGACCGGAGTGTTGTCAAGTTGAAAGTCGAGCTGAGCAGAGTAGCGTTGAACTGCGATGAATCGAGTCGAGCCGGGTCAAGTTAGGTCGAGTTGAGCAGAATCAGACGATGAAGCGTCGTGTCGAGAAAAGTTGTGTCTGGTCGACTCCAATGGTGACGAGCCCCGTCGAGGAATGTCGGGCGGAGTCTACCGGAGTGTTGTCAAGTTGAAAGCCGAGATGAGCTGAGTAGCGTCGAACGGCGATGAGTCGAGTGGAGCCGGGTCGAGGCGGGTTGAGTCGAGCAGAATCAGGCGATGAAGCATCGTGTCGAGAAAAGTTGTGTCTGGTCGACTCATATGGTGACGAGTCCCGTCGAGGAATGCCGGGCGATGTCGACCGGAGTGTTGTCAAGTTGAAAGTCGAGCTGAGCAGAGTAGCGTCGAACTGCGATGAGTCGAGTGGAGCCAGGTCAAGTTGGGTCGAGTTGAGCAGAATAAGACGATGAAGCGTCGTGTCGGGAAAAGTTGTGTCTGGTCGACTCCAAAGGTGACGAGTCCCGTCGAGGAATGTCGGGCATAGTCGACCGGAATGTTGTCAAGTTGAAAGTTGAGATGAGCTGAGTAGCGTCGAATGACCATGAGTCGAGTGGAGCCGGGTCGAGGCGGGTTGAGTCGAGCAGAATCAGGCGATGAAGCGTCGTGTCGTGAAAAGTTGTGTCTGGTCGACTCCAATGGTGACGAGTCCCGTCGAGGAATGTCGGAAGGTGTCGACCGGAGTGTTGTCAAGTTGAAAGTCGAGATGAGCAGAGTTTTGTCGAACTGCGATGAGTCGAGTCGAGCCGGGTCAAGTTGGGTCGAGTTGAGCAGAATCAGACGATGAAGCGTCGTGTCGAGAAAAGTTGTGTCTGGTCGACTCCAATGGTGACGAGGCCCGTCGAGGAATGTCGGGCGGAGTCGACCGGAGTGTTGTCAAGTTGAAAGCCGAGATGAGCTGAGTAGCGTCGAACGGCGATGAGTCGAGTGGAGCCGGGTCGAGGCGGGTTGAGTCGAGCAGAATCAGGCGATGAAGCGCCGTGTCGAGAAAAGATGTGTCTGGTCGACTCCAATGGTGACCAGTCCCGTCGAGGAATGTCGGAAGGTGTCGACCGGAGTGTTGTCAAGTTGAAAGTCAAGTTGAGCAGAGTAGCGTCGAACTGCGATGAGTCGAGTCGAGCCGGGTCAAGTTGGGTCGAGTTGAGCAGAATCAGACGATGAAGCGTCGTGTCGAGAAAAGTTGTGTCTGGTCGACTCCACTGGTGATGAGGCCCGTCGAGGAATGTCGGGCGGAGTCGACCGGAGTGTTGTCAAGTTGAAAGCCGAGATGAGCTGAGTAGCGTCGAACGGCGATGAGTCGAGTGGAGCCGGGTCGAGGCGGGTTGAGTCGAGCAGAATCAGGCGATGAAGCATCGTGTCGAGAAAAGTTGTGTCTGGTCGACTCATATGGTGACGAGTCCCGTCGAGGAATGCCGGGCGATGTCGACCGGAGTGTTGTCAAGTTGAAAGTCGAGCTGAGCAGAGTAGCGTCGAACAAGGATGAGTCGAGTCGAGCCGGGTCAAGTTGGGTCGAGTTGAGCAGAATCAGACGATGAAGCGTCGTGTCGAGAAAAGTTGTGTCTGGTCGACTCCAATGGTGACGAGTCCCGTCGAGGAATGTCGGGCGGAGTCGACCGGAGTGTTGTCAAGTTGAAAGTCGAGATGAGCTGAGTAGCGTCGAACGACCATGAGTCGAGTGGAGCCGGGTCGAGGCGGATCGAGTCGAGCAGAATCAGGCGATGAAGCGTCGTGTCGAGAAAAGTAGTGTCTGGTCGACTCCAATGGTGACGAGTCCCGCCGAGGAACGTCGGCCGGTGTCGATCGGAGTGTTGTCAAGTTGAAAGTCGAGCTGAGCTGAGTAGCGTCGAACGACGATGAGTCGAGTCGAGCCAGGTCGAGTCGAGTAGAATCAGGCGATGAAGCGTCGTGTCGAGAAAAGTTGTGTCTGGTCGACTCTGATGGTGACGAGTCCCGTCGAGGAAACTCGGGCGGTGTCGATCGGAGTGTTGTCAAGTTGAAAGTCAAGTTGAGCAGAGTAGCGTCGAACTGCGATGAGTCGAGTCGAGCCGGGTCAAGTTGGGTAGAGTTGAGCAGAATCAAACGATGAAGAGTCGTGTCAAGAAAAGTTGTGTCTGGTCGACTCCAATGGTGACGAGTCCCGTCGAGGAATGTCGGGCGGAGTCGACCGGAGTGTTGTAAAGTTGAAAGTCGAGATGAGCTGACTAGCGTCGAACGGCGATGAGTCGAGTCGAGCCTGGTCGAGGCGGATCGAGTCGAGCAGAATCAGGCGCTAAAGCGTCGTGTCGAGAAAAGTTGTGTCTGGTCCACTCCAATGGTGACGAGTCCCGTCGAAGAATGTCGGGCGGTGTCGACCGGAGTGTTTTCAAGTTGAAAGTCGAGCTGAGCAGAGTAACGTCGAACTGCGATGAGTCGAGTCGAGCCGGGTCAAGTTGGGTCGAGTTGAGCAGAATCAGACGATGAAGCGTCGTGTCGAGAAAAGTTGTATCTGGTCGACTCCAATTGTGACGAGTCCCGTCGAGGAATGTCGGGCGGAGTCGACCGGAGTGTTGTCAAGGTGAAAGTCGAGATGAGCTGAGTAGCATCGAACGACGATGAGTCGAGTGGAGCCGGGTCGAGGCGGGTTGAGTCGAGCAGAATCAGGCGATGAAGCGTTGTGTCGAGAAAAGTAGTGTCTGGTCGACTACAATAGTGACGAGCCCCGTCGAGAAAAGTCGGGCGGAGTCGACCGGGGTGTTGTCATGTTGAAAGTCGAACTGAGCAGAGTAGCGTCGAACTAGGATGAGTCGAGTCGAGCCGGGTCAAGTTGGGTCGAGTTGAGCCGAATCAGACGATGAAGCGTCGTGTCGAGAAAAGTTGTGTCTGGTCGACTCCGATGGTGACGAGTCCCGTCGAGGAAACTCGGGCGGTGTCGATCGGAGTGTTGTCAAGTTGAAAGTCAAGTTGAGCAGAGTAGCGTCGAACTGCGATAAGTCGAGTCGAGCCGGGTCAAGTTGGGTCGAGTTGAGCAGAATCAGACGTTGAAGAGTCGTGTCAAGAAAAGTTGTGTCTGGTCGACTCCAATGGTGACGAGTCCCGTCGAGGAATGTCGGGCGTAGTCGACCGGAATGTTGTCAAGTTGAAAGTCGAGATGAGCTGAGTAGCGTCGAACGACCATGAGTCGAGTGGAGCCGGGTCGAGGCGGATCGAGTCGAGCAGAATCAGGCGATGAAGCGTCGTGTCGAGAAAAGTAGTGTCTGGTCGACTCCAATGGTGACGAGTCCCGCCGAGGAACGTCGGGCGGTGTCGACCGGAGTGTTGTCAAGTTGAAAGTCGAGCTGAGCAGAGTAGCGTCGAACTGCGATGAAGTCGAGTGGAGCCGGGTCAAGTTGGGTCGAGTTGAGCAGAATCAGACGATGAAGCGTCGTGTCGAGAAAAGTTGTGTCTGGTCGACTCCAATGGTGACGAGTCCCGTCGAGGAATGTCGGAAGGTGTCGACCGGAGTGTTGTCAAGTTGAAAGTCGAGCTGAGCAGAGTAGCGTCGAACTGCGATGAATCGAGTCGAGCCGGGTCAAGTTGGGTCGAGTTGAGCAGAATCAGACGATGAAGCGTCGTGTCGAGAAAAGTTGTGTCTGGTCGACTCCAATGGTGACGAGGCCCGTCGAGGAATGTCGGGCGGAGTCGACCGGAGTGTTGTCAAGTTGAAAGCCGAGATGAGCTGAGTAGCGTCGAACGGCGATGAGTCGAGTGGAGCCGGGTCGAGGCGGGTTGAGTCGAGCAGAATCAGGCGATGAAGCATCGTGTCGAGAAAAGTTGTGTCTGGTCGACTCATATGGTGACGAGTCCCGTCGAGGAATGCCGGGCGATGTCGACCGGAGTGTTGTCAAGTTGAAAGTCGAGCTGAGTAGAGTAGCGTCGAACTGCGATGAGTCGAGTGGAGCCGGGTCAAGTTGGGTCGAGTTGAGCAGAATCAGACGATGAAGCGTCGTGTCGAGAAAAGTTGTGTCTGGTCGACTCCAATGGTGACGAGTCCCGTCGAGGAATGTCGGAAGGTGTCGACCGGAGTGTTGTCAAGTTGAAAGTCGAGCTGAGCAGAGTAGCGTTGAACTGCGATGAATCGAGTCGACCCGGGTCAAGTTAGGTCGAGTTGAGCAGAATCAGACGATGAAGCGTCGTGTCGAGAAAAGTTGTGTCTGGTCGACTCCAATGGTGACGAGCACCGTCGAGGAATGTCGGGCGGAGTCTACCGGAGTGTTGTCAAGTTGAAAGCCGAGATGAGCTGAGTAGCGTCGAACGGCGATGAGTCGAGTGGAGCCGGGTCGAGGCGGGTTGAGTCGAGCAGAATCAGGCGATGAAGCATCGTGTCGAGAAAAGTTGTGTCTGGTCGACTCATATGGTGACGAGTCCCGTCGAGGAATGCCGGGCGATGTCGACCGGAGTGTTGTCAAGTTGAAAGTCGAGCTGAGCAGAGTAGCGTCGAACTGCGATGAGTCGAGTGGAGCCAGGTCAAGTTGGGTCGAGTTGAGCAGAATCAGACGATGAAGCGTCGTGTCGAGAAAAGTTGTGTCTGGTCGACTCCAATGGTGACGAGTCCCGTCGAGGAATGTCGGGCATAGTCGACCGGAATGTTGTCAAGTTGAAAGTTGAGATGAGCTGAGTAGCGTCGAATGACCATGAGTCGAGTGGAGCCGGGTCGAGGCGGATCGAGTCGAGCAGAATCAGGCGATGAAGCGTCGTGTCGAGAAAAGTTGTGTCTGGTCGACTCCGATGGTGACGAGTCCCGTCAAGGAAACTCGGGCGGTGTCGATCGGAGTGTTGTCAAGTTGAAAGTCAAGTTGAGCAGAGTAGCGTCGAACTGCGATGAGTCGAGTCGAGCTAGGTCAAGTTGGGTCGAGTTGAGCAGAATCAGACGATGAAGAGTCGTGTCAAGAAAAGTTATGTCTGGTCGACTCCAATGGTGACGAGTCCCGTCGAGGAATGTCGGGCGGAGTCGACCGGAGTGTTGTAAAGTTGAAAGTCGAGATGAGCTGACTAGCGTCGAACGGCGATGAGTCGAGTCGAGCCGGGTCGAGGCGGATCGAGTCGAGCAGAATCAGGCGCTAAAGCGTCGTGTCGAGAAAAGTTGTGTCTGGTCCACTCCAATGGTGACGAGTCCGGTCGAGGAATGTCGGGCGGAGTCGACCGGAGTGTTGTCAAGGTGAAAGTCGAGATGAGCTGAGTAGCATCGAACGACGATGAGTCGAGTGGAGCCGGGTCGAGGCGGGTTGAGTCGAGCAGAATCAGGCGATGAAGCGTCGTGTCGAGAAAAGTTGTGTCTGGTCGACTCCAATGGTGACGAGTCCCGTCGAGGAATGTCGGAAGGTGTCGACCGGAGTGTTGTCAAGTTGAAAGTCGAGCTGAGCAGAGTTTTGTCGAACTGCGATGAGTCGAGTCGAGCCGGGTCAAGTTGGGTCGAGTTAAGCAGAATCAGACGATGAAGCGTCGTGTCGAGAAAAGTTGTGTCTGGTCGACTCCACTGGTGACGAGGCCCGTCGAGGAATGTCAGGCGGAGTCGACCGGAGTTTTGTCAAGTTGAAAGCCGAGATGAGCTGAGTAGCGTCGAACGGCAATGAGTCGAGTGGAGCCGGGTCGAGGCGGGTTGAGTCGAGCAGAATCAGGCGATGAAGCATCCTGTCGAGAAAAGTTGTGTCTGGTCAACTCATATGGTGACGAGTCCCGTCGAGGAAAGCCGGGCGATGTCGACCGTAGTGTTGTCAAGTTGAAAGTCGAGATGAGCAGAGTAGCGTCGAACTGCGATGAGTCGAGTGGAGCCAGGTCAAGTTGGGTCGAGTTGAGCAGAATCAGACGATGAAGCGTCGTGTCGAGAAAAGTTGTGTCTGGTCGACTCCAATGGGGACGAGTCCCGTCGAGGAATGTCGGGCGTAGTCGACCGGAATGTTGTCAAGTTGAAAGTCGAGATGAGCTGAGTAGCGTCGAACGACCATGAGTCGAGTGGAGCCGGGTCTAGGCGGATCGAGTCGAGCAGAATCAGGCGATGAAGCGTCGTGTCGAGAAAAGTAGTGTCTGGTCGACTCCAATGGTGACGAGTCCCGCCGAGGAACGTCGGGCGGTGTCGACCGGAGTGTTGTCAAGTTGAAAGTCGAGCTGAGCCGAGTAGCGTCGAACGACGATGAGTCGAGTCGAGCCGGGTCGAGTCGAGATGAATCAGGCGATGAAGCGTCGTGTCGAGAAAAGTTGTGTCTGGTCGACTCCGATGGTGACGAGTCCCGTCAAGGAAACTCGGGCGGTGTCGATCGGAGTGTTGTTAAGTTGAAAGTCAAGTTGAGCAGAGTAGCGCCGAACTGCGATGAGTCGAGTCGAGCCGGGTCAAGTTGGGTCGAGTTGAGCAGAATCAGACGATGAAGAGTCGTGTCAAGAAAAGTTGTGTTTGGTCGACTCCAATGGTGACGAGTCCCGTCGAGGAATGTCGGGCGGAGTCGACCGGAGTGTTGTAAAGTTGAAAGTCGAGATGAGCTGACTAGCGTCGAACGGCGATGAGTCGAGTCGAGCCGGGTCGAGGCGGATCGAGTCGAGCAGAATCAGGCGCTAAAGCGTCGTGTCGAGAAAAGTTGTGTCTGGTCCACTCCAATGGTGACGAGTCCCGTCGAGGAATGTCGGGCGGAGTCGACCGGAGTGTTGTCAAGGTGAAAGTCGAGATGAGCTGAGTAGCATCGAACGACGATGAGTCGAGTGGAGCCGGGTCGAGGCGGGTTGAGTCGAGCAGAATCAGGCGATGAAGCGTCGTGTCGTGAAAAGTTGTGTCTGGTCGACTCCAATGGTGACGAGTCCCGTCGAGGAATGTCGGAAGGTGTCGACCGGAGTGTTGTCAAGTTGAAAGTCGAGCTGAGCAGAGTTTTGTCGAACTGCGATGAGTCGAGTCGAGCCGGGTCAAGTTGGGTCGAGTTGAGCAGAATCAGACGATGAAGCGTCGTGTCGAGAAAAGTTGTGTCTGGTCGACTCCAATGGTGACGAGGCCCGTCGAGGAATGTCGGGCGGAGTCGACCGGAGTGTTGTCAAGTTGAAAGCCGAGATGAGCTGAGTAGCGTCGAACGGCGATGAGTCGAGTGGAGCCGGGTCGAGGCGGGTTGAGTCGAGCAGAATCAGGCGATGAAGCGCCGTGTCGAGAAAAGTTGTGTCTGGTCGACTCCAATGGTGACCAGTCCCGTCGAGGAATGTCGGAAGGTGTCGACCGGAGTGTTGTCAAGTTGAAAGTCAAGTTGAGCAGAGTAGCGTCGAACTGCGATGAGTCGAGTCGAGCCGGGTCAAGTTGGGTCGAGTTGAGCAGAATCAGACGATGAAGCGTCGTGTCGAGAAAAGTTGTGTCTGGTCGACTCCACTGGTGATGAGGCCCGTCGAGGAATGTCGGGCGGAGTCGACCGGAGTGTTGTCAAGTTGAAAGCCGAGATGAGCTGAGTAGCGTCGAACGGCGATGAGTCGAGTGGAGCCGGGTCGAGGCGGGTTGAGTCGAGCAGAATCAGGCGATGAAGCATCGTGTCGAGAAAAGTTGTGTCTGGTCGACTCATATGGTGACGAGTCCCGTCGAGGAATGCCGGGCGATGTCGACCGGAGTGTTGTCAAGTTGAAAGTCGAGCTGAGCAGAGTAGCGTCGAACAAGGATGAGTCGAGTCGAGCCGGGTCAAGTTGGGTCGAGTTGAGCAGAATCAGACGATGAAGCGTCGTGTCGAGAAAAGTTGTGTCTGGTCGACTCCAATGGTGACGAGTCCCGTCGAGGAATGTCGGGCGGAGTCGACCGGAGTGTTGTCAAGTTGAAAGTCGAGATGAGCTGAGTAGCGTCGAACGACCATGAGTCGAGTGGAGCCGGGTCGAGGCGGATCGAGTCGAGCAGAATCAGGCGATGAAGCGTCGTGTCGAGAAAAGTAGTGTCTGGTCGACTCCAATGGTGACGAGTCCCGCCGAGGAACGTCGGCCGGTGTCGACCGGAGTGTTGTCAAGTTGAAAGTCGAGCTGAGCTGAGTAGCGTCGAACGACGATGAGTCGAGTAGAATCAGGCGATGAAGCGTCGTGTCGAGAAAAGTTGTGTCTGGTCGACTCTGATGGTGACGAGTCCCGTCGAGGAAACTCGGGCGGTGTCGATCGGAGTGTTGTCAAGTTGAAAGTCAAGTTGAGCAGAGTAGCGTCGAACTGCGATGAGTCGAGTCGAGCCGGGTCAAGTTGGGTAGAGTTGAGCAGAATCAAACGATGAAGAGTCGTGTCAAGAAAAGTTGTGTCTGGTCGACTCCAATGGTGACGAGTCCCGTCGAGGAATGTCGGGCGGAGTCGACCGGAGTGTTGTAAAGTTGAAAGTCGAGATGAGCTGACTAGCGTCGAACGGCGATGAGTCGAGTCGAGCCTGGTCGAGGCGGATCGAGTCGAGCAGAATCAGGCGCTAAAGCGTCGTGTCGAGAAAAGTTGTGTCTGGTCCACTCCAATGGTGACGAGTCCCGTCGAAGAATGTCGGGCGGTGTCGACCGGAGTGTTTTCAAGTTTAAGGCCAGCTGAGCAGAGTAACGTCGAACTGCGATGAGTCGAGTCGAGCCGGGTCAAGTTGGGTCGAGTTGAGCAGAATCAGACGATGAAGCGTCGTGTCGAGAAAAGTTGTATCTGGTCGACTCCAATTGTGACGAGTCCCGTCGAGGAATGTCGGGCGGAGTCGACCGGAGTGTTGTCAAGGTGAAAGTCGAGATGAGCTGAGTAGCATCGAACGACGATGAGTCGAGTGGAGCCGGGTCGAGGCGGGTTGAGTCGAGCAGAATCAGGCGATGAAGCGTTGTGTCGAGAAAAGTAGTGTCTGGTCGACTACAATAGTGACGAGCCCCGTCGAGAAAAGTCGGGCGGAGTCGACCGGGGTGTTGTCATGTTGAAAGTCGAACTGAGCAGAGTATCGTCGAACTAGGATGAGTCGAGTCGAGCCGGGTCAAGTTGGGTCGAGTTGAGCCGAATCAGACGATGAAGCGTCGTGTCGAGAAAAGTTGTGTCTGGTCGACTCCGATGGTGACGAGTCCCGTCGAGGAAACTCGGGCGGTGTCGATCGGAGTGTTGTCAAGTTGAAAGTCAAGTTGAGCAGAGTAGCGTCGAACTGCGATAAGTCGAGTCGAGCCGGGTCAAGTTGGGTCGAGTTGAGCAGAATCAGACGATGAAGAGTCGTGTCAAGAAAAGTTGTGTCTGGTCGACTCCAATGGTGACGAGTCCCGTCGAGGAATGTCGGGCGTAGTCGACCGGAATGTTGTCAAGTTGAAAGTCGAGATGAGCTGAGTAGCGTCGAACGACCATGAGTCGAGTGGAGCCGGGTCGAGGCGGATCGAGTCGAGCAGAATCAGGCGATGAAGCGTCGTGTCGAGAAAAGTAGTGTCTGGTCGACTCCAATGGTGACGAGTCCCGCCGAGGAACGTCGGGCGGTGTCGACCGGAGTGTTGTCAAGTTGAAAGTCGAGCTGAGCAGAGTAGCGTCGAACTGCGATGAAGTCGAGTCGAGCCGGGTCAAGTTGGGTCGAGTTGAGCAGAATCAGACGATCCAGCGTCGTGTCGAGAAAAGGTGTGTCTGGTCGACTCCAATGGTGACGAGGCCCGTCGAGGAATGTCGGGCGGAGTCGACCGGAGTGTTGTCAAGTTGAAAGCCGAGATGAGCTGAGTAGCGTCGAACGGCGATGAGTCGAGTGGAGCCGGGTCGAGGCGGGTTGAGTCGAGCAGAATCAGGCGATGAAGCGTCGTGTCGAGAAAAGTTGTGTCTGGTCGACTCCAATGGTGACGAGTCCCGTCGAGGAATGTCAGAAGGTGTCGACCGGAGTGTTGTCAAGTTGAAAGTAGAGCTGAGGAGAGTAGCGTCGAACTCCGATGAGTCGAGTCGAGCCGGGTCAAGTTGGGTCGAGTTGAGCGGAATCAGACGATGAAGCGTCGTGTGGAGAAAAGTTGTGTCTGGTCGACTCCAATGGTGACGAGGCCCGTCGAGGAATGTCGGGCGGAGTCGACCGGAGTGTTGTCAAGTTGAAAGCCGAGATGAGCTGAGTAGCGTCGAACGGCGATGAGTCGAGTGGAGCCGGGTCGAGGCGGGTTGAGTCGAGCAGAATCAGGCGATGAAGCATCGTGTCGAGAAAAGTTGTGTCTGGTCGACTCATATGGTGACGAGTGCCGTCGAGGAATGCCGGGCGATGTCGACCGGAGTGTTGTCAAGTTGAAAGTCGAGCTGAGCAGAGTAGCGTCGAACAAGGATGAGTCGAGTCGAGCCGGGTCAAGTTGGGTCGAGTTGAGCAGAATCAGACGATGAAGCGTCGTGTCGAGAAAAGTTGTGTCTGGTCGACTCCAATGGTGACGAGTCCCGTCGAGGAATGTCGGGCGGAGTCGATCGGAGTGTTGTCAAATTGAAAGTCGAGATGAGCTGAGTAGCGTCGAACGACCATGAGTCGAGTGGAGCCAGGTCGAGGCGGATCGAGTCGAGCAGAATCAGGCGATGAAGCGTCGTGTCGAGAAAAGTTGTGTCTGGTCGACTCATATGGTGACGAGTCCCGTCGAGGAATGCCGGGCGATGTCGACCGGAGTGTTGTCAAGTTGAAAGTCGAGCTGAGCAGAGTAGCATCGAACTGCGATGAGTCGAGTGGAGCCAGGTCAAGTTGGGTCGAGTTGAGCAGAATCAGACGATGAAGCGTCGTGTCGAGAAAAGTTGTGTCTAGTCGACTCCAATGGTGCCGAGTCCCGTCGAGGAATGTCGGGCGTAGTCGACCGGAATGTTGTCAAGTTGAAAGTCGAGATGAGCTGAGTAGCGTCGAACGACCATGAGTCGAGTGGAGCCGGGTCGAGGCGGATCGAGTCGAGCAGAATCAGGCGATGAAGCGTCGTGTCGAGAAAAGTAGTGTCTGGTCGACTCCAATGTTGACGAGTCCCGCCGAGGAACGTCGGGCGGTGTCGACCGGAGTGTTGTCAAGTTGAAAGTCGAGCTGAGCTGAGTAGCGTCGAACGACGATGAGTCGAGTCGAGCCGGGTCGAGTCGAGAAGAATCAGGCGATGAAGCGTCGTGTCGAGAAAAGTTGTGTCTGGTCGACTCCGATGGTGACGAGTCCCGTCGAGGAAACTCGGGCGGTGTCGATCGGAGTGTTGTCAAGTTGAAAGTCAAGTTGAGCAGAGTAGCGTCGAACTGCGATAAGTCGAGTCGAGCCGGGTCAAGTTGGGTCGAGTTGAGCAGAATCAGACGATGAAGAGTCGTGTCAAGAAAAGTTGTGTCTGGTCGACTCCAATGGTGACGAGTCCCGTCGAGGAATGTCGGGCGTAGTCGACCGGAATGTTGTCAAGTTGAAAGTCGAGATGAGCTGAGTAGCGTCGAACGACCATGCGTCGAGTGGAGCCGGGTCGAGGCGGATCGAGTCGAGCCGAATCAGGCGATGAAGCGTCGTGTCGAGAAAAGTAGTGTCTGGTCGACTCCAATGGTGACGAGTCCCGCCGAGGAACGTCGGGCGGTGTCGACCGGAGTGTTGTCAAGTTGAAAGTCGAGCTGAGCAGAGTAGCGTCGAACTGCGATGAGTCGAGTCGAGCCGGGTCAAGTTGGGTCGAGTTGAGCAGAATCAGACGATGAAGCGTCGTGTCGAGAAAAGTAGTGTCTGGTCGACTCCAATGGTGACGAGGCCCGTCGAGGAATGTCGGGCGGAGTCGACCGGAGTGTTGTCAAGTTGAAAGCCGAGATGAGCTGAGTAGCGTCGAACGGCGATGAGTCGAGTGGAGCCGGGTCGAGGCGGGTTGAGTCGAGCAGAATCAGGCGATGAAGCGTCGTGTCGAGAAAAGTTGTGTCTGGTCGACTCCAATGGTGACGAGTCCCGTCGAGGAATGTCGGAAGGTGTCGACCGGAGTGTTGTCAAGTTGAAAGTCGAGCTGAGCAGAGTAGCGTCGAACTCCGATGAGTCGAGTCGAGCCGGGTCAAGTTGGGTCGAGTTGAGCGGAATCAGACGATGAAGCGTCGTGTCGAGAAAAGTTGTGTCTGGTCGACTCCAATGGTGACGAGGCCCGTCGAGGAATGTCGGGCGGAGTCGACCGGAGTGTTGTCAAGTTGAAAGCCGAGATGAGCTGAGTAGCGTCGAACGGCGATGAGTCGAGTGGAGCCGGGTCGAGGCGGGTTGAGTCGAGCAGAATCAGGCGATGAAGCATCGTGTCGAGAAAAGTTGTGTCTGGTCGACTCATATGGTGACGAGTCCCGTCGAGGAATGCCGGGCGATGTTGACCGGAGTGTTGTCAAGTTGAAAGTCGAGCTGAGCAGAGTAGCGTCAAACTAGGATGAGTCGAGTCGAGCCGGGTCAAGTTGGGTCGAGTTGAGCAGAATCAGACGATGAAGCGTCGTGTCGAGAAAAGTTGTGTCTGGTCGACTCCAATGGTGACGAGTCCCGTCGAGGAATGTCGGGCGGAGTCGACCAGAGTGTTGTCAAGTTGAAAGTCGAGATGAGCTGAGTAGCGTCGAACGACCATGAGTCGAGTGGAGCCGGGTCGAGGCGGATCGAGTCGAGCAGAATCAGGCGATGAAGCGTCGTGTCGAGAAAAGTAGTGTCTGGTCGACTCCAATGGTGACGAGTCCCGCCAAGGAACGTCGGGCGGTGTCGACCGGAGTGTTGTCAAGTTGAAAGTCGAGCTGAGCTGAGTAGCGTCGAACGACGATGAGTCGAGTCGAGCCGGGTCGAGTCGAGAAGAATCAGGCGATGAAGCGTCGTGTCGAGAAAAGTTGTGTCTGGTCGACTCCGATGGTGACGAGTCCCGTCGAGGAAACTCGGGCGGTGTCGATCGGAGTGTTGTCAAGTTGAAAGTCAAGTTGAGCAGAGTAGCGTCGAACTGCGATGAGTCGAGTCGAGCCCGGTCAAGTTGGGTCGAGTTGAGCAGAATCAGACGATGAAGAGTCGTGTCAAGAAAAGTTGTGTCTGGTCGACTCCAATGGTGACGAGTCCCGTCGAGGAATGTCGGGCGGAGTCGACCGGAGTGTTGTAAAGTTGAAAGTCGAGATGAGCTGACTAGCGTCGAACGGCGATGAGTCGAGTCGAGCCGGGTCGAGGCGGATCGAGTCGAGCAGAATCAGGCGCTAAAGCGTCGTGTCGAGAAAAGTTGTGTCTGGTCCACTCCAATGGTGACGAGCCCCGTCGAAGAATGTCGGGCGGTGTCGACCGGAGTGTTTTCAAGTTGAAAGTCGAGCTGAGCAGAGTAACGTCGAACTGCGATGAGTCGAGTCGAAGCGGGTCAAGTTGGGTCGAGTTGAGCAGAATCAGACGATGAAGCGTCGTGTCGAGAAAAGTGGTATCTGGTCGACTCCAATTGTAACGAGTCCCGTCGAGGAATGTCGGGCGGAGACGACCGGAGTGATGTCAAGGTGAAAGTCGAGATGAGCTGAGTAGCATCGAACGACGATGAGTCGAGTTGAGCCGGGTCGAGGCGGGTTGAGTCGAGCAGAATCAGGCGATGAAACGTCGTGTCGAGAAAAGTTGTGTCTGGTCGACTCCAATGGTGACGAGTCCCGCCGAGGAACGTCGGCCGGTGTCGACCGGAGTGTTGTCAAGTTGAAAGTCGAGCTGAGCTGAGTAGCGTCGAACGACGATGAGTCGAGTCGAGCCGGGTCGAGTCGAGTAGAATCAGGCGATGAAGCGTTGTGTCGAGAAAAGTTGTGTCTGGTCGACTCTGATGGTGACGAGTCCCGTCGAGGAAACTCGGGCGGTGTCGATCGGAGTGTTGTCAAGTTGAAAGTCAAGTTGAGCAGAGTAGCGTCGAACTGCGATGAGTCGAGTCGAGCCGGGTCAAGTTGGGTCGAGTTGAGCAGAATCAAACGATGAAGAGTCGTGTCAAGAAAAGTTGTGTCTGGTCGACTCCAATGGTGACGAGTCCCGTCGAGGAATGTCGGGCGGAGTCGACCGGAGTGTTGTAAAGTTGAAAGTCGAGATGAGCTGACTAGCATCGAGTCGAGCAGAATCAGGCGATGAAGCGTCGTGTCGAGAAAAGTTGTGTCTGGTCCACTCCAATGGTGACGAGTCCCGTCGAGGAATGTCGGAAGGTGTCGACTGGAGTGTTGTCAAGTTGAAAGTCGAGCTGAGCAGAGTAGCGTCGAACTAGGATGAGTCGAGTCGAGCCGGGTCAAGTTGGGTCGAGCTGAGCAGAATCAGACGATGAAGCGTCGTGTCGAGAAAAGTTGTGTCTGGTCGACTCCAATGGTGACGAGGCCCGTCAAGGAATGTCGGGCGGAGTCGACCGGAGTGTTGTCAAGTTGAAAGCCGAGATGAGCTGAGTAGCGTCGAACGGCGATGAGTCGAGTGGAGCCGGGTCGAGGCGGGTTGAGTCGAGAAGAATCAGGCGATGCAGCATCGTGTCGAGAAAAGTTGTGTCTGGTCGACTCATATGGTGACGTGTCCCGTCGAGGAATGTCGGGCGATGTCGACCGGAGTGTTGTCAAGTTGAAAGTCGAGCTGAGCAGAGTAGCGTCGAACTAGGATGAGTCGAGTCGAGCCGGGTCAAGTTGGGTCGAGTTGAGCAGAATCAGACGATGAAGCGTCGTGTCGAGAAAAGTTGTGTCTGGTCGACTCCAATGGTGACGAGTCCCGTCGAGGAATGTCGGGCGGAGTCGACCGGAGTGTTGTCAAGTTGAAAGTCGAGATGAGCTGAGTAGCGTCGAACGACCATGAGTCGAGTGGAGCCGGGTCGAGGCGGATCGAGTCGAGCAGAATCAGGCGATGAAGCGTCGTGTCGAGAAAAGTAGTGTCTGGTCGACTCCAATGGTGACGAGTCCCGCCGAGGAACGTCGGCCGGTGTCGACCGGAGTGTTGTCAAGTTGAAAGTCGAGCTGAGCTGAGTAGCGTCGAACGACGATGAGTCGAGTCGAGCCGGGTCGAGTCGAGTAGAATCAGGCGATGAAGCGTTGTGTCGAGAAAAGTTGTGTCTGGTCGACTCTGATGGTGACGAGTCCCGTCGAGGAAACTCGGGCGGTGTCGATCGGAGTGTTGTCAAGTTGAAAGTCAAGTTGAGCAGAGTAGCGTCGAACTGCGATGAGTCGAGTCGAGCCGGGTCAAGTTGGGTCGAGTTGAGCAGAATCAAACGATGAAGAGTCGTGTCAAGAAAAGTTGTGTCTGGTCGACTCCAATGGTGACGAGTCCCGTCGAGGAATGTCGGGCGGAGTCGACCGGAGTGTTGTAAAGTTGAAAGTCGAGATGAGCTGACTAGCATCGAACGGCGATGAGTCGAGTCGAGCCTGGTCGAGGCGGATCGAGTCGAGCAGAATCAGGCGCTAAAGTGTCGTGTCGAGAAAAGTTGTGTCTGGTCCACTCCAATGGTGACGAGTCCCGTCGAAGAATGTCGGGCGGTGTCGACCGGAGTGTTTTCAAGTTGAAAGTCGAGCTGAGCAGAGTAACGTCGAACTGCGATGAGTCGAGTCGAGCCGGGTCAAGTTGGGTCGAGTTGAGCAGAATCAGACGATGAAGCGTCGTGTCGAGAAAAGTTGTATCTGGTCGACTCCAATTGTGACGAGTCCCGTCGAGAAAAGTCGGGCGGAGTCGACCGGAGTGTTGTCATGTTGAAAGTCGAACTGAGCAGAGTAGCGTCGAACTAGGATGAGTCGAGTCGAGCCGGGTCAAGTTGGGTCGAGTTGAGCCGAATCAGACGATGAAGCGTCGTGTCGAGAAAAGTTGTGTCTGGTCGACTCCAATGGTGACGAGTCCCGTCGAGGAATGTCGGGCGGAGTCGACCGGAGTGTTGTCAAGTTGAAAGTCGAGATGAGCTGAGTAGCGTCGAACGACCATGAGTCGAGTGGAGCCGGGTCGAGGCGGATCGAGTCGAGAAGAATCAGGCGGTGAAGCGTCGTGTCGAGAAAAGTAGTGTCTGGTCGACTGCAATGGTGACGAGTCCCGCCAAGGAACGTCGGGCGGTGTCGACCGGAGTGTTGTCAAGTTGAAAGTCGAGCTGAGCTGAGTAGCGTCGAACGACGATGAGTCGAGTCGAGCCTGGTCGAGTCGAGAAGAATCAGGCGATGAAGCGTCGTGTCGAGAAAAGTTGTGTCTGGTCGACTCCGATGGTGACGAGTCCCGTCGAGGAAACTCGGGCGGTGTCGATCGGAGTGTTGTCAAGTTGAAAGTCAAGTTGAGCAGAGTAGCGTCGAACTGCGATGCGTCGAGTCGAGCCCGGTCAAGTTGGGTCGAGTTGAGCAGAATCAGACGATGAAGAGTCGTGTCAAGAAAAGTTGTGTCTGGTCGACTCCAATGGTGACGAGTCCCGTCGAGGAATGTCGGGCGGAGTCGACCGGAGTGTTGTAAAGTTGAAAGTCGAGATGAGCTGACTAGCGTCGAACGGCGATGAGTCGAGTCGAGCCGGGTCGAGGCGGATCGAGTCGAGCAGAATCAGGCGCTAAAGCGTCGTGTCGAGAAAAGTTGTGTCTGGTCCACTCCAATGGTGACGAGCCCCGTCGAAGAATGTCGGGCGGTGTCGACCGGAGTGTTTTCAAGTTGAAAGTCGAGCTGAGCAGAGTAACGTCGAACTGCGATGAGTCGAGTCGAAGCGGGTCAAGTTGGGTCGAGTTGAGCAGAATCAGACGATGAAGCGTCGTGTCGAGAAAAGTGGTATCTGGTCGACTCCAATTGTAACGAGTCCCGTCGAGGAATGTCGGGCGGAGACGACCGGAGTGATGTCAAGGTGAAAGTCGAGATGAGCTGAGTAGCATCGAACGACGATGAGTCGAGTTGAGCCGGGTCGAGGCGGGTTGAGTCGAGCAGAATCAGGCGATGAAACGTCGTGTCGAGAAAAGTTGTGTCTGGTCGACTCCAATGGTGACGAGTCCCGTCGAGGAATGTCGGAAGGTGTCGACTGGAGTGTTGTCAAGTTGAAAGTCGAGCTGAGCAGAGTAGCGTCGAACTAGGATGAGTCGAGTCGAGCCGGGTCAAGTTGGGTCGAGCTGAGCAGAATCAGACGATGAAGCGTCGTGTCGAGAAAAGTTGTGTCTGGTCGACTCCAATGGTGACGAGGCCCGTCAAGGAATGTCGGGCGGAGTCGACCGGAGTGTTGTCAAGTTGAAAGCCGAGATGAGCTGAGTAGCGTCGAACGGCGATGAGTCGAGTGGAGCCGGGTCGAGGCGGGTTGAGTCGAGAAGAATCAGGCGATGCAGCATCGTGTCGAGAAAAGTTGTGTCTGGTCGACTCATATGGTGACGAGTCCCGTCGAGGAATGTCGGGCGATGTCGACCGGAGTGTTGTCAAGTTGAAAGTCGAGCTGAGCAGAGTAGCGTCGAACTAGGATGAGTCGAGTCGAGCCGGGTCAAGTTGGGTCGAGTTGAGCAGAATCAGACGATGAAGCGTCGTGTCGAGAAAAGTTGTGTCTGCTCGACTCCAATGGTGATGAGTCCCGTCGAGGAATGTTGGGCGGAGTCGACCGGAGTGTTGTCGAGATGAAAGTCGAGATCAGCTGAGTAGCGTCGAACGGCAATGAGTCGAGTGGAGCCGGGTCGAGGCGGGTTGAGTCGAGCAGAATCAGGCGATGAAGCGTTGTGTCGAGAAAAGTAGTGTCTGGTCGACTCCAATAGTGACGAGCCCCGTCGAGAAAAGTCGGGCGGAGTCGACCGGAGTGTTGTCATGTTGAAAGTCAAACTGAGCAGAGTAGCGTCGAACTAGGATGAGTCGAGTCGAGCCGGGTCAAGTTGGGTCGAGTTGAGCAGAATCAGACGATGAAGCGTCGTGTCGAGAAAAGTTGTGTCTGGTCGACTCCAATGGTGACGAGTACCATCGAGGAATGTCGGGCGGAGTCGACCGGAGTGTTGTCAAGTTGAATGTCGAGATGAGTTGAGTAGCGTCGATCGACTATGGGTCGAGTCGAGTCGGGTCAAGGCGGGTCGAGTCGAGAAGAATCAGGCGGTGAAGCGTCGTGTCGAGAAAAGTTGTGTCTGGTTGACTCAAATGGTGACAAGTCCCGTCGAGGAATGTCGGGCGGAGTCGACCGGGGTGTTGTCAAGTTGAAAGTCGAGATGAGCTGAGTAGCTCAAACGACGATGACTCGAGTCGGGCCGGGTCGAGGCGGGTCGAGTCGACAAGAATCAGGCGATGAAGCGTTGTGTCGAGAAAAGTAGTGTCTGGTCGACTCCAATGGTGACGAGCCCCGTCGAGAAAAGTCGGGCGGAGTCGACCGGAGTGTTGTCATGTTGAAAGTCGAACTGAGCAGAGTAGCGTCGAACTAGGTTGAGTCGAGTCGAGCCGGGTCAAGTTGGGTCGAGTTGACCAGAATCAGACGATGAAGCGTCGTGTCGAGAAAAGTTGTGTCTTGTCGACTCCAATGGTGTCGAGTACCGTCGAGGAATGTCGGGCGGAGTCGACCGGAGTGTTGTCAAGTTGAATGTCGAGATGAGCTGACTAGCGTCGAACGGCGATGAGTCGAGTCGAGCCGGGTCGAGGCGGATCGAGTCGAGCAGAATAAGGCGCTAAAGCGTCGTGTCGAGAAAAGTTGTGTCTGGTTGACTCCAATGGTGACGAGTCCCGTCGAGGAATGTCGGGCGGAGTCGACCGGAGTGTTGTCAAGTTGAAAGTCGAAATGAGCTGAGTAGCTCAAACGACGATGACTCGAGTCGGGCCGGGTCGAGGTGGGTCGAGTCGACAAGAATCAGGCGATGAAGCGTCGTGTCGAGAAAAGTTGTGTCTGGTTGACTCCAATGGTGACGAGTCCCGTCGAGGAATGTCGGGCGGCGTCGACCGGAGTGTTGTCAAGTTGAAAGTCGAGATGAGCTGAGTAGCGTCGAACAGTGATGAGTCGAGTGGAGCCGGGTCGAGGCGAGTCGAGTCGAGCAGAATCAGGCGATGAAGCGTCGTGTCGAGAAAAGTTGTGTCTGGTCGACTCCAATGTTGACGAGTCCCGTCGAGGAAGGTCGGGCAGAGTCGTCTGGAGTGTTGTAAAGTTGAAAGTCGAGATGAGCAGAATAGCGTCGAAGGGCGATGAGTCGAGTGGAGCCGGGTCGAGGCGGGTCGAGTCGAGCAGAATCAGGCGATGAAGCGTCGTGTCGAGAAAAGTAGTGTCTGGTCGACTCCAATGGTGACGAGTCCCGTCGAGGAAAGTCGGGCGGTGTCGACCGGAGTGTTGTCAAGTTGAATGTCGAGCTGAGCACAGTAGCGTCGAACTGCGATGAGTCGAGTCGAGCCGGGTCAAGTTGGGTCGAGTTCAGCAGAATCAGACGATGAAGCGTCGTGTCGAGAAAAGTTGTGTCTGGTCGACTCTGATGGTGACGAGTCCCGTCGAGGAAACTCGGGCGGTGTCGATCGGAGTGTTGTCAAGTTGAAAGTCAAGTTGAGCAGAGTAGCGTCGAACTGCGATGAGTCGAGTCGAGCCGGGTCAAGTTGGGTCGAGTTGAGCAGAATCAAACGATGAAGAGTCGTGTCAAGAAAAGTTGTGTCTGGTCGACTCCAATGGTGACGAGTCCCGTCGAGGAATGTCGGGCGGAGTCGACCGGAGTGTTGTAAAGTTGAAAGTCGAGATGAGCTGACTAGCGTCGAACGGCGATGAGTCGAGTCGAGCCTGGTCGAGGCGGATCGAGTCGAGCAGAATCAGGCGCTAAAGCGTCGTGTCGAGAAAAGTTGTGTCTGGTCCACTCCAATGGTGACGAGTCCCGTCGAAGAATGTCGGGCGGTGTCGACCGGAGTGTTTTCAAGTTGAAAGTCGAGCTGAGCAGAGTAACGTCGAACTGCGATGAGTCGAGTCGAGCCGGGTCAAGTTGGGTCGAGTTGAGCAGAATCAGACGATGGAGCGTCGTGTCGAGAAAAGTTGTATCTGGTCGACTCCAATTGTGACGAGTCCCGTCGAGGAATGTCGGGCGGAGTCGACCGGAGTGTTGTCAAGGTGAAAGTCGAGATGAGCTGAGTAGCATCGAACGACGATGAGTCGAGTGGAGCCGGGTCGAGGCGGGTTGAGTCGAGCAGAATCAGGCGATGAAGCGTTGTGTCGAGAAAAGTTGTGTCTGGTCGACTCCAATGGTGACGAGTACCATCGAGGAATGTCGGGCGGAGTCGACCGGAGTGTTGTCAAGTTGAATGTCGAGATGAGTTGAGTAGCGTCGATCGACTATGGGTCGAGTCGAGTCGGGTCAAGGCGGGTCGAGTCGAGAAGAATCAGGCGATGAAGCGTCGTGTCGAGAAAAGTTTTGTCTGGTTGACTCAAATGGTGACAAGTCCCGTCGAGGAATGTCGGGCGGAGTCGACCGGGGTGTTGTCAAGTTGAAAGTCGAGATGAGCTGAGTAGCTCAAACGACGATGACTCGAGTCGGGCCGGGTCGAGGCGGGTCGAGTCGACAAGAATCAGGCGATGAAGCGTTGTGTCGAGAAAAGTAGTGTCTGGTCAACTCCAATGGTGACGAGCCCCGTCGAGAAAAGTCGGGCGGAGTCGACGGGAGTGTTGTCATGTTGAAAGTCGAACTGAGCAGAGTAGCGTCGAACTAGGTTGAGTCGAGTCGAGCCGGGTCAAGTTGGGTCGAGTTGACCAGAATCAGACGATGAAGCGTCGTGTCGAGAAAAGTTGTGTCTGGTCGACTCCAATGGTGACGAGTACCGTCGAGGAATGTCGGGCGGAGTCGACCGGAGTGTTGTCAAGTTGAATGTCGAGATGAGCTGACTAGCGTCGAACGGCGATGAGTCG
This sequence comes from Canavalia gladiata, assembly GCA_037954105.1. Lineage (NCBI taxonomy): Eukaryota > Viridiplantae > Streptophyta > Magnoliopsida > Fabales > Fabaceae > Canavalia > Canavalia gladiata. The sequence continues at coordinate 25,903,161 of CM075661.1, read as the reverse complement.
AGTCGAGCCGGGTCGAGGCGGATCGAGTCGAGCAGAATAAGGCGCTAAAGCGTCGTGTCGAGAAAAGTTGTGTCTGGTTGACTCCAATGGTGACGAGTCCCGTCGAGGAATAACGGGCGGAGTCGACCGGAGTGTTGTCAAGTTGAAAGTCGAAATGAGCTGAGTAGCTCAAACGACGATGACTCGAGTCGGGCCGGGTCGAGGTGGGTCGAGTCGACAAGAATCAGGCGATGAAGCGTCGTGTCGAGAAAAGTTGTGTCTGGTTGACTCCAATGGTGACGAGTCCCGTCGAGGAATGTCGGGCGGTGTCGACCGGAGTGTTGTCAAGTTGAAAGTCGAGATGAGCTGAGTAGCGTCGAACAGTGATGAGTCGAGTGGAGCCGGGTCGAGGCGAGTCGAGTCGAGCAGAATCAGGCGATGAAGCGTCGTGTCGAGAAAAGTTGTGTCTGGTCGACTCCAATGTTGACGAGTCCCGTCGAGGAAGGTCGGGCAGAGTCGTCTGGAGTGTTGTAAAGTTGAAAGTCGAGATGAGCAGAATAGCGTCGAAGGGCGATGAGTCGAGTGGAGCCGGGTCGAGGCGGGTCGAGTCGAGCAGAATCAGGCGATGAAGCGTCGTGTCGAGAAAAGTAGTGTCTGGTCGACTCCAATGGTGACGAGTCCCGTCGAGGAAAGTCGGGCGGTGTCGACCGGAGTGTTGTCAAGTTGAATGTCGAGCTGAGCACAGTAGCGTCGAACTGCGATGAGTCGAGTCGAGCCGGGTCAAGTTGGGTCGAGTTCAGCAGAATCAGACGATGAAGCGTCGTGTCGAGAAAAGTTGTGTCTGGTCGACTCCAATGGTGACGAGTCCCGTCGAGGAATGTCGGGCGGAGTCGACCGGAGTGTTGTCAAGTTGAAAGTCGAGATGAGCTGAGTAGCGTCGAACGACCATGAGTCGAGTGGAGCCGGGTCGAGGCGGATCGAGTCGAGCAGAATCAGGCGATGAAGCGTTGTGTCGAGAAAAGTAGTGTCTGGTCGCCTCCAATAGTGACGAGCCCCGTCGAGAAAAGTCGGGCGGAGTCGACCGGAGTGTTGTCAAGTTGAAAGTCGAACTGAGCAGAGTAGCGTCGAACTAGGATGAGTTGAGTCGAGCCGGGTCAAGTTGGGTCGAGTTGAGCAGAATCAGACGATGAAGCGTCGTGTCGAGAAAAGTTGTGTCTGGTCGACTCCAATGGTGACGAGTACCGTCGAGGAATGTCGGGCGGAGTCGACCGGAGTGTTGTCAAGTTGAAAGTCGAGATGAGTTGAGTAGCGTCAATCGACTATGGGTCGAGTCGAGTCGGGTCAAGGCGGGTCGAGTCGAGAAGAATCAGGCGATGAGGCGTCGTGTCGAGAAAAGTTGTGTCTGCTTGACTCCAATGGTGACGAGTCCCGTCGAGGAATGTTGGGCGGCGTCGACCGGAGTGTTGTCAAGTTGAAAGTCGAGATGAGCTGAGTAGCGTCGAACGGTGATGAGTCGAGTGGAGCCGGGTCGAGGCGAGTCGAGTCGAGCAGAATCAGGCGATGAAGCGTCGTGTCGAGAAAAGCTGTGTCTGGTCGACTCCAATGTTGACGAGTCCCGTCGAGGAAGGTCGGGCAGAGTCGTCTGGAGTGTTGTAAAGTTGAAAGTCGAGATGAGCAGAATAGCGTCGAAGGGCGATGAGTCGAGTGGAGCCGGGTAGAGGCGGGTCGAGTCGAGCAGAATCAGGCGATGAAGCGTCGTGTCGAGAAAAGTAGTGTCTGGTCGACTCCAATGGTGACGAGTCCCGTCGAGGAAAGTCGGGCGGTGTCGACCGGAGTGTTGTCAAGTTGAATGTCGAGCTGAGCAGAGTAGCGTCGAACTGCGATGAGTCGAGTCGAGCCGGGTCAAGTTGGGTCGAGTTCAGCTGAATCAGACGATGAAGCGTCGTGTCGAGAAAAGTTGTGTCTGGTCGACTCCAATGGTGACGAGTCCCGTCGAGGAATGTCGGGCGGAGTCGACCGGAGTGTTGTCAAGTTGAAAGTCGAGATGAGCTGAGTAGCGTCAAACGACGATGACTCGAGTCGGGCCGGGTCGAGGCGGGTCGAGTCGAGAAGAATCAGGCGATGAGGCGTCGTGTCGAGAAAAGTTGTGTCTGGTTGACTCCAATGGTGACGAGTCCTGTCGAGGAATGTCGGGCGGAGTCGACCGGAGTGTTGTCAAGTTGAAAGTCGAGATGAGCTGAGTAGCGTCAAACGACGATGACTCGAGTCGGGCCGGGTCGAGGCGGGTCGAGTCGAGAAGAATCAAGCGATGAAGCGTCGTGTCGAGAAAAGTTGTGTCTGGTTGACTCCAATGGTGAAGAGTCCCGTCGAGGAATGTTGGGCGGCGTCGACCGGAGTGTTGTCAAGTTGAAAGTCGAGATGAGCTGAGTACCGTCGAACGGTGATGAGTCGAGTGGAGCCGGGTCGAGGCGAGTCGAGTCGAGCAGAATCAGGCGATGAAGCGTCGTGTCGAGAAAAGTTGGGTCTGGTCGACTCCAATGTTGACGAGCTCGTCGAGGAATGTCGGGCGGAGTCGTCCGGAGTGTAGTCAAGTTGAAAGTCAAGCTGAGCAGAGTAGCGTCGAACTGCGATGAGTCGAGTCGAGCCGGGTCCAGATGGTCGTGTTGAGCAGAATCAGACGATGAAGCGTCGTGTCGAGAAAAGTAGTGTCTGGTCGACTCCAATTGTGACGAGTCCCGTCGAGGATTGTTGGGCGGAGTCGACCGGAGTGTTGTCTAGTTGAAAGTCGAGATCAGCTGAGTAGCGTCGAACGACAATGAGTCGAGTGGAGCCGGGTCGAGGCGGGTTGAGTCGAGCAGAATCAGGCGATGAAGCGTTGTGTCGAGAAAAGTAGTGTGTAGTCGACTCCAATAGTGACGAGCCCCGTCGAGAAAAGTCGGGCGGAATCGACCGGAGTGTTGTCATGTTGAAAGTCGAACTGAGCAGAGTAGCGTCGAACTAGGATGAGTCGAGTCGAGCCGGGTCAAGTTGGGTCGAGTTGAGCAGAATCAGACGATGAAGCGTCGTGTCGAGAAAAGTTGTGTCTGGTCGACTCCAATGGTGACGAGTACCGTCGAGGAATGTCGGGCGGAGTCGACCGGAGTGTTGTCAAGTTGAAAGTCGAGATGAGTTAAGTAGCGTCGATCGACTATGGGTCGAGTCGAGTCGAGTCAAGGCGGGTCGAGTCGAGAAGAATCAGGCGATGAAGCGTCGTGTCGAGAAAAGTTGTGTCTGGTTGACTCCAATGGTGACAAGTCCCGTCGAGGAATGTCGGGCGGAGTCGACCGGAGTGTTGTCAAGTTGAAAGTCGAGATGAGCTGAGTAGCTCAAACGATGATGACTCGAGTCGGGCCGGGTCGAGGCGGGTCGAGTCGACAAGAATCAGGCGATGAAGCGTCGTGTCGAGAAAAGTTGTGTCTGGTTGACTCCAATGGTGACGAGTCCCGTCGAGGAATGTCGGGCGGCGTCGACCGGAGTGTTGTCAAGTTGAAAGTCGAGATGAGCTGAGTAGCGTCGAACGGTGATGAGTCGAGTGGAGCCGGGTCGAGGCGAGTCGAGTCGAGCAGAATCAGGCGATGAAGCGTCGTGTCGAGAAAAGTTGTGTCTGGTCGACTCCAATGGTGACGAGTCCGTCGAGGAATGTCGGGCGGAGTCGACCGGAGTGTTGTCAAGTTGAAAGTCATGATGAGCTGAGTAGCGTCGAACGGCGATGAGTCGAGTCGAGGCGGGTCGAGGCGGGTCGAGTCGAGCAGAATCAGGCGATGAAGCGTCGTGTCGAGAAAAGTAGTGTCTGGTCGACTCCAATGGTGACGAGTCCCGTCGAGGAAAGTCGAGCGGTGTCGACCAGAGTGTTGTCAAGTTGAAAGTCGAGCTGAGCAGAGTAGCGTCAAACGACGATGACTCGAGTCGAGCCGGGTCGAGGCGGGTCGAGTCGAGTAGAATCAGGCGATGAAGCGTCGTGTCGAGAAAAGTTGTGTCTTGTCGACTCCAATGGTGACGAGTCTCGTCGAGGAATGTCGGGCAGAGTCGTCCGGAGTGTTGTCAAGTTGAAAGTCGAGATGAGCTGAGTAGCGTCGAAGGGCGATGAGTCGAGTGGAGCCGGGTCGAGGCGGATCGATTCGAGCAGAATCAGGCGATGAAGCGTCGTGTTGAGAAAAGTAGTGTCTGGTCGACTCCAATGGTGACGAGTCCCGCCGAGGAACGTAGGGCGGTGTCGACCGGAGTGTTGTCAAGTTGAAGGTCGAGCTGAGCAGAGTAACGTCGAACTGCGATGAGTCGAGTCGAGCCGGGTTAAGTTGGGTCGAGTTGAGCAGAATCAGACGATGAAGCGTCGTGTCGAGAAAAGTTGTGTCTGCTCGACTCCAATGGTGACGAGTCCCGTCGAGGAATGTTGGGCGGAGTCGACCGGAGTGCTGTCAAGTTGAAAGTCGAGATCAGCTGAGTAGCGTCGAACGACAATGAGTCGAGTGGAGCCGGGTCGAAGCGGGTTGAGTCGAGCAGAATCAGGCGATGAAGCGTTGTGTCGAGAAAAGTAGTGTCTGGTCGACTCCAATAGTGACGAGCCCAGTCGAGAAAAGTCGGGCGGAGTTGACCGGAGTGTTGTCATGTTGAAAGTCGAACTGAGCAGAGTAGCGTCGAACTAGGTTGAGTCGACTCGAGCCGGGTCTAGTTGGGTCGAGTTGAGCAGAATCAGACGATGAAGCGTCGTGTCGAGAAAAGTTGTGTCTGGTCGACTCCAATGGTGACGAGTACCGTCGAGGAATGTCGGGCGGAGTCGACCGGAGTGTTGTCAAGTTGAAAGTCTAGATGAGTTGAGTAGCGTCGAATGACTATGGGTCGAGTCGAGTCAGGTCGAGGCGGGTCGAGTCGAGAAGAATCAGGCGATGAAGCGTCGTGTCGAGAAAAGTTGTGTCTGGTTGACTCCAATGGTGACAAGTCCCGTCGAGGAATGTCGGGCGGAGTCGACCGGAGTGTTGTCAAGTTGAAAGTCGAGATGAGCTGAGTAGCTCAAACGACGATGACTCGAGTCGGGCCGGGTCGAGGCGGGTCGAGTCGACAAGAATCAGGCGATGAAGCGTCGTGTCGAGAAAAGTTGTGTCTGGTTGACTCCAATGGTGACGAGTCCCGTCGAGGAATGTCGGGCGGCGTCGACCGGAGTGTTGTCAAGTTGAAAGTCGAGATGAGCTGAGTAGCGTCGAACGGTGATGAGTCGAGTGGAGCCGGGTCGAGGCGAGTCGAGTCGAGCAGAATAAGGCGATGAAGCGTCGTGTCGAGAAAAGTTGTGTCTGGTCGACTCCAATGTTGACGAGTCCCGTCGAGGAAGGTCGGGCATAGTCGTCTGGAGTGTTTTAAAGTTGAAAGTCGAGATGAGCAGAATAGCGTCGAAGGGCGATGAGTCGAGTGGAGCCGGGTCGAGGCGGGTCGAGTCGAGCAGAATTAGGCGATGAAGCGTCGTGTCGAGAAAAGTAGTGTCTGGTCGACTCCAATGGTGACGAGTCCCGTCGAGGAAAGTCGGGCGGTGTCGACCGGAGTGTTGTCAAGTTGAATGTCGAGCTGAGCAGAGTAGCGTCGAACTGCGATGAGTCGAGTCGAGCCGGGTCAAGTTGGGTCGAGTTCAGCAGAATCAGACGATGAAGCGTCGTGTCGAGAAAAGTTGTGTCTGGTCGACTCCAATGGTGACGAGTCCCGTCGAGGAATGTCGGGCGGAGTCGACCGGAGTGTTGTCAAGTTGAAAGTCGAGATGAGCTGAGTAGCGTCAAACGACGATGACTCGAGTCGGGCCGGGTCGAGGCGGGTCGAGTCGAGAAGAATCAGGCGATGAGGCGTCGTGTCGAGAAAAGTTGTGTCTGGTTGACTCCAATGGTGACGAGTCCTGTCGAGGAATGTCGGGCGGAGTCGACCGGAGTGTTGTCAAGTTGAAAGTCGAGATGAGCTGAGTAGCGTCAAACGACGATGAGTCGAGTGGAGCCGGGTCGAGGCGGGTCGAGTCGAGAAGAATCAAGCGATGAAGCGTCGTGTCGAGAAAAGTTGTGTCTGGTTGACTCCAATGGTGAAGAGTCCCGTCGAGGAATGTCGGGCGGCGTCGACCGGAGTGTTGTCAAGTTGAAAGTCGAGATGAGCTGAGTAGCGTCGAACGGTGATGAGTCGAGTGGAACCGGGTCGAGGCGAGTCGAGTCGAGCAGAATCAGGCGATGAAGCGTCGTGTCGAGAAAAGTTGTGTCTGGTCGACTCCAATGTTGACGAGTCCCGTCGAGGAAGGTCGGGCATAGTCGTCTGGAGTGTTTTAAAGTTGAAAGTCGAGATGAGCAGAATAGCGTCGAAGGGCGATGAGTCGAGTGGAGCCGGGTCGAGGCGGGTCGAGTCGAGCAGAATTAGGCGATGAAGCGTCGTGTCGAGAAAAGTAGTGTCTGGTCGACTCCAATGGTGACGAGTCCCGTCGAGGAAAGTCGGGCGGTGTCGACCGGAGTGTTGTCAAGTTGAATGTCGAGCTGAGCAGAGTAGCGTCGAACTGCGATGAGTCGAGTCGAGCCGGGTCAAGTTGGGTCGAGTTCAGCAGAATCAGACGATGAAGCGTCGTGTCGAGAAAAGTTGTGTCTGGTCGACTCCAATGGTGACGAGTCCCGTCGAGGAATGTCGGGCGGAGTCGACCGGAGTGTTGTCAAGTTGAAAGTCGAGATGAGCTGAGTAGCGTCAAACGACGATGACTCGAGTCGGGCCGGGTCGAGGCGGGTCGAGTCGAGAAGAATCAGGCGATGAGGCGTCGTGTCGAGAAAAGTTGTGTCTGGTTGACTCCAATGGTGACGAGTCCTGTCGAGGAATGTCGGGCGGAGTCGACCGGAGTGTTGTCAAGTTGAAAGTCGAGATGAGCTGAGTAGTGTCAAACGACGATGAGTCGAGTGGAGCCGGGTCGAGGCGGGTCGAGTCGAGAAGAATCAAGCGATGAAGCGTCGTGTCGAGAAAAGTTGTGTCTGGTTGACTCCAATGGTGAAGAGTCCCGTCGAGGAATGTCGGGCGGCGTCGACCGGAGTGTTGTCAAGTTGAAAGTCGAGATGAGCTGAGTAGCGTCGAACGGTGATGAGTCGAGTGGAACCGGGTCGAGGCGAGTCGAGTCGAGCAGAATCAGGCGATGAAGCGTCGTGTCGAGAAAAGTTGTGTCTGGTCGACTCCAATGTTGACGAGTCTAGTCAAGGAATGTCGGGCGGAGTCGTCTGGAGTGTAGTCAAGTTGAAAGTCGAGCTGAGCAGAGTAGCGTCGAACTGCGATGAGTCGAGTCGAGCCGGGTCCAGAGGGTCGTGTTGAGCAGAATCAGACGATGAAGTGTCGTGTCGAGAAAAGTTGTGTCTGGTCTACTCCAATGGTGACGAGTCTCGTCGAGGAATGTCGGGCAGAGTCGTCCGGAGTGCTGTCAAGTTGAAAGTCGAGATGAGCTGAGTAGCGTCAAAGGGCGATGAGTCGAGTGAAGCCGGGTCGAGGCGGTTCGATTCGAGCAGAATCAGGCGATGAAGCGTCGTGTCGAGAAAAGTAGTGTTTGGTCGACTCCAATGGTGACAAGTCCCGTCGAGGAATGTCGGGCAGAGTCGTCTGGAGTGTTGTCAAGTTGAAAGTCGAGATGAGCTGAATAGCGTCGAAGGGCGATGAGTCGAGTGGAGCCGGGTCGAGGCGGGTCGAGTCGTGCAGAATCAGGCGATGAAGTCTTGTCGAGAAAAGTAGTGTCTGGTCGACTCCAATGGTGACGAGTCCCGTCGAGGAAAGTCGGGCAGAGTCGACCGAACTGTTGTCAAGTTGAATGTCGAGCTGAGCAGAGTAGCGTCGAACTGCGATGAGTCGAGTCGAGCCGGGTCAAGTTGGGTCGAGTTCAGCAGAATCAGACGATGAAGCGTCGTGTCGAGAAAAGTTGTGTCTGGTCGCCTCCAATGGTGACGAGTCCCGTCGAGGAATGTCGGGCGGAGTCGACCGAAGTGTTGTCAAGTTGAAAGTCGAGATGAGCTGAGTAGCGTCAAACGACGATGACTCGAGTCGGGCCGGGTCGAGGCGGGTCGAGTCGAGAAGAATCAGGCGATGAGGCGTCGTGTCGAGAAAAGTTGTGTGTGGTTGACTCCAATGGTGACGAGTCCCGTCGAGGAATGTCGGGCGGAGTCGACCGGAGTGTTGTCAAGTTGAAAGTCGAGATGAGCTGAGTAGCGTCAAACGACGATGACTCGAGTCGGGTCGGGTCGAGGCGGGTCGAGTTGAGAAGAATCAAGCGATGAAGCGTCGGGTCGAGAGAAGTTGTGTCTGGTTGACTCCAATGGTGACGAGTCCCGTCGAGGAATGTCGGGCGGCGTCGACCGGAGTGTTGTCAAGTTGAAAGTCGAGATGAGCTGAGTAGCGTCGAACGGTGATGAGTCGAGTGGAGCCGGGTCGAGGCGAGTCGAGTCGAGCAGAATCAGGCGATGAAGCGTCATGTCGAGAAAAGTAGTCTCTGGTCGACTCCAATGGTGACGAGTCCCGTCGAGGAATGTCGGGCGAAGTCGACCGGAGTGTTGTCAAGTTTAAAGTCGAGATGAGCTGAGTAGCGTCGAAGGGCGATGAGTCGAGTGGAGCCGGGTCGAGGTGGATCGATTCGAGCAGAATCAGGTGATGAAGCGTCGTATCGAGAAAAGTAGTGTCTGGTCGACTCCAATGGTGACGAGTCTCGTCAAGGAATGTCGGGCGGTGTCGACCGGAGTGTTGTCAAGTTGAAAGTCGAGCTGAGCAGAGTAGCGTCGAACTGCGATGAGTCGAGTCGAGCCGGGTCCAGATGGTCGTGTTGAGCAGAATCAGACGATGAAGCGTCGTGTCGAGAAAAGTAGTGTCTGGTCGACTCCAATTGTGACGAGTCCCGTCGAGGAATGTCGGGCAGAGTCGACCGAACTGTTGTCAAGTTGAAAGTCGAGATGAGCTGAGTAGCGTCAAACGACGATGAGTCGAGTCGAGCCGGGTCGAGGCGGGTCGAGTCCAGAAGAATCAGGCGATGAAGCGTCGTGTCGAGAAAAGTTGTGTCTGGTTGACTCCAATGGTGACGAGTCCCGTCGAGGAATGTCGGGCGGAGTCGACCGGAGTGTTGTCAAGTTGAAAGTCGAGATGAGCTGAGTAGCGTCAAACGACGATGACTCGAGTCGGGCCGGGTCGAGGCGGGTCGAGTCGAGAAGAATCAGGCGATGAGGCGTCGTGTCGAGAAAAGTTGTGTCTGGTTGACTCCAATGGTGACGAGTCCCGTCGAGGAATGTCGGGCGGAGTCGACCGGAGTGTTGTCAAGTTGAAAGTCGAGATGAGCTGAGTAGCGTCAAACGACGATGACTCGAGTCGGGCCGGGTCGAGGCGGGTCGAGTTGAGAAGAATCAAGCGATGAAGCGTCGGGTCGAGAGAAGTTGTGTCTGGTTGACTCCAATGGTGACGAGTCCCGTCGAGGAATGTCGGGCGGCGTCGACCGGAGTGTTGTCAAGTTGAAAGTCGAGATGAGCTGAGTAGCGTCGAACGGTGATGAGTCGAGTGGAGCCGGGTCGAGGCGAGTCGTGTCGAGCAGAATCAGGCGATGAAGCGTCATGTCGAGAAAAGTAGTCTCCGGTCGACTCCAATGGTGACGAGTCCCGTCAAGGAATGTCGGGCGGTGTCGACCGGAGAGTTGTCAAGTTGAAAGTCGAGATGAGCAGAGTGGCGTCGAACTGCGATTAGTCAAGTTGAGCCGGGTCAAGATGGTCGTGTTAGGCAGAATCAGACGATGAAGCTTCGTGTCAAGAAAAGTTGTGTCTGGTTGACTCCAATTGTGACGAGTCCCGTCGAGAAATGTCGGGCGGAGTCGACCGGAGTGTTGTCAAGTTGAAAGTCGTGATGAGCTGAGTAGCGTCGAACGGCGATGAGTCGAGTCGAGCCGGGTCGAGGCGGGTCGAGTCGAGCAGAATCAGGCGATGAAGCGTCGTGTCGAGAAAAGTAGTGTCTGGTCGACTCCAATGGTGACGAGTCCCGTCGAGGAAAGTCGAGCGGTGTCGACCGGAGTGTTGTCAAGTTGAAATTCGAGCTGAGCAGAGTAGCGTCAAACGACGATGACTCGAGTCGAGCCGGGTCGAGGCGGGTCGAGTCGAGAAGAATCAGGCGATGAAGCGTCGTGTCGAGAAAAGTTGTGTCTGGTTGACTCCAATGGTGACGAGTCCCGTCGAGGAATGTCGGGAGAAGTCGACCGGAGTGTTGTCAAGTTTAAAGTCGAGATGAGCTGAGTAGCGTCGAAGGGCGATGAGTCGAGTGGAGCCGGGTCGAGGTGGATCGATTCGAGCAGAATCAGGTGATGAAGCGTCGTATCGAGAAAAGTAGTGTCTGGTCGACTCCAATGGTGACGAGTCTCGTCAAGGAATGTCGGGCGGTGTCGACCGGAGTGTTGTCAAGTTGAAAGTCGAGCTGAGCAGAGTAGCGTCGAACTGCGATGAGTCGAGTCGAGCCGGGTCCAGATGGTCGTGTTGAGCAGAATCAGACGATGAAGCGTCGTGTCGAGAAAAGTAGTGTCTGGTCGACTCCAATTGTGACGAGTCCCGTCGAGGAATGTCGGGCGGAGTCGACCGAACTGTTGTCAAGTTGAAAGTCGAGATGAGCTGAGTAGCGTCAAACGACGATGAGTCGAGTCGAGCCGGGTCGAGGCGGGTCGAGTCCAGAAGAATCAGGCGATGAAGCGTCGTGTCGAGAAAAGTTGTGTCTGGTTGACTCCAATTGTGACGAGTCCCGTCGAGGAATGTCGGGCGGAGTCGACCGGAGTGTTGTCAAGTTGAAAGTCGAGATGAGCTGAGTAGCGTCAAACGACGATGACTCGAGTCGGGCCGGGTCGAGGCGGGTCGAGTCGAGAAGAATCAGGCGATGAGGCGTCGTGTCGAGAAAAGTTGTGTCTGGTTGACTCCAATGGTGACGAGTCCCGTCGAGGAATGTCGGGCGGAGTCGACCGGAGTGTTGTCAAGCTGAAAGTCGAGATGAGCTGAGTAGCGTCAAACGACGATGACTCGAGTCGGGCCGGGTCGAGGCGGGTCGAGTCGAGAAGAATCAAGCGATGAAGCGTCGTGTCGAGAAAAGTTGTGTCTGGTTGACTCCAATGGTGACGAGTCCTGTCGAGGAATGTCGGGCGGAGTCGACCGGAGCGTTGTCAAGTTGAAAGTCGAGATGAGCTGAGTAGCGTCAAACGACGATGACTCGAGTCGAGCCGGGTCGAGTCGAGAAGAATCAAGCGATGAAGGGTCGTGTCGAGAAAAGTTGTGTCTGGTTGACTCCAATGGTGAAGAGTCCCGTCGAGGAATGTCGGGCGGCGTCGACCGGAGTGTTGTCAAGTTGAAAGTCGAGATGAGCTGAGTAGCGTCGAACGGTGATGAGTCGAGTGGAGCCGGGTCGAGGCGAGTCGAGTCGAGCATAATCAGGCGATGAAGCGTCGTGTCGAGAAAAGTTTTGTCTGGTCGACTCCAATGTTGACGAGTCTCGTCGAGGAATGTCGGGCGGAGTCGTTCGGAGTGTAGTCAAGTTGAAAGTCGAGCTGAGCAGAGTAGCGTCGAACTGCGATGAGTCGAGTCGAGCCGGGTCCAGAGGGTCGTGTTGAGCAGAATCAGACGATGAAGCGTCGTGTCGAGAAAAGTAGTGTCTGGTCGACTCCAATTGTGACGAGTCCCGTCGAGGAATGTCGGGCGGAGTCGACCGAACTGTTGTCAATTTGAAAGTCGAGATGAGCTCAGTAGCGTCGAACGACGATGAGTCGAGTCGAGCCGGGTCGAGGCGGGTCGAGTCAAGAAGAATCAGGCGATGAAGCGTCGTGTCGAGAAAAGTTGTGTCTGGTTGACTCCAATGGTGACGAGTCCCGTCGAGGAATGTCGGGCGGAGTCGATCGGAGTGTTGTCAAGTAGAAAGTCGAGATGGGCTGAGTAGCGTCGAACGGTGATAAGTCGAGTGGAGCCGGGTCGAGGCGGGTCGAGTCGAGTAGAATCAGGCGATGAAGCGTCGTGTCGAGAAAAGTTGTGTCTGGTCGACTCCAATCGTGACGAGTCTCGTCGAGGAATGTCGGGCAGAGTCGTCCGGAGTGCTGTCAAGTTGAAAGTCGAGATGAGCTGAGTAGCGTCGAAGGGCGATGAGTCGAGTGGAGCCGGGTCGAGGCGGATCGATTCGAGCAGAATCAGGCGATGAAGCGTCGTGTCGAGAAAAGTAGTGTCTGGTCGACTCCAATGGTGACAAGTCCCGTCGAGGAATGTCGGGCAGAGTCGTCTGGAGTGTTGTCAAGTTGAAAGTCGAGATGAGCTGAATAGCGTCGAAGGGCGATGAGTCGAGTGGAGCCGGGTCGAGGCGGGTCGAGTCGAGCAGAATCAGGCGATGAAGCGTCTTGTCGAGAAAAGTAGTGTCTGGTCGACTCCAATGGTGACGAGTCCCGTCGAGGAAAGTCGGGCGGTGTCGACCGGAGTGTTGTCAAGTTGAATGTCGAGCTGAGCAGAGTAGCGTCGAACTGCGATGAGTCGAGTCGAGCCGGGTCAAGTTGGGTCGAGTTCAGCAGAATCAGACGATGAGGCGTCGTGTCGAGAAAAGTTGTGTCTGGTCGACTCCAATGGTGACGAGTCCCGTCGAGGAATGTCGGGCGGAGTCGACCGGAGTGTTGTCAAGTTGAAAGTCGAGATGAGCTGAGTAGCGTCAAACGACGATGACTCGAGTCGGGCCGGGTCGAGGCGGGTCGAGTCGAGAAGAATCAGGCGATGAGGCGTCGTGTCGAGAAAAGTTGTGTGTGGTTGACTCCAATGGTGACGAGTCCCGTCGAGGAATGTCGGGCGGAGTCGACCGGAGTGTTGTCAAGTTGAAAGTCGAGATGAGCTGAGTAGCGTCAAACGACGATGACTCGAGTCGGGCCGTGTCGAGGCGGGTCGAGTCGAGAAGAATCAAGCGATGAAGCGTCGTGTCGAGAAAAGTTGTGTGTGGTTGACTCCAATGGTGACGAGTCCCGTCGAGGAATGTCGGGCGGAGTCGACCGGAGTGTTGTCAAGTTGAAAGTCGAGATGAGCTGAGTAGCGTCAAACGACGATGACTCGAGTCGGGCCGGGTCGAGGCGGGTCGAGTCGAGAAGAATCAAGCGATGAAGCGTCGTGTCGAGAGAAGTTGTGTCTGGTTGACTCCAATGGTGACGAGTCCCGTCGAGGAATGTCGGGCGGCGTCGACCGGAGTGTTGTCAAGTTGAAAGTCGAGATGAGCTGAGTAGCGTCGAACGGTGATGAGTCGAGTGGAGCCGGGTCGAGGCGAGTCGAGTCGAGCAGAATCAGGCGATGAAGCGTCATGTCGAGAAAAGTAGTCTCTGGTCGACTCCAATGGTGACGAGTCCCGTCAAGGAATGTCGGGCGGTGTCGACTGGAGAGTTGTCAAGTTGAAAGTCGAGATGAGCTGAGTAGCGTCGAACGGTGATGAGTCGAGTAGAGCCGGGTCGAGGCGAGTCGAGTCGAGCAGAATCAGGCGATGAAGCGTCGTATCGAGAAAAGTAGTGTCTGGTCGACTCCAATGGTGACGAGTCTCGTCAAGGAATGTCGGGCGGTGTCGACCGGAGTGTTGTCAAGTTGAAAGTCGAGCTGAGCAGAGTAGCGTCGAACTGCGATGAGTCGAGTCGAGCCGGGTCCAGATGGTCGTGTTGAGCAGAATCAGACGATGAAGCGTCGTGTCGAGAAAAGTAGTGTCTGGTCGACTCCAATTGTGACGAGTCCCGTCGAGGAATGTCGGGCGGAGTCGACCGAACTGTTGTCAAGTTGAAAGTCGAGATGAGCTGAGTAGCGTCAAACGACGATGAGTCGAGTCGAGCCGGGTCGAGGCGGGTCGAGTCCAGAAGAATCAGGCGATGAAGCGTCGTGTCGAGAAAAGTTGTGTCTGGTTGACTCCAATTGTGACGAGTCCCGTCGAGGAATGTCGGGCGGAGTCGACCGGAGTGTTGTCAAGCTGAAAGTCGAGATGAGCTGAGTAGCGTCAAACGACGATGACTCGAGTCGGGCCGGGTCGAGGCGGGTCGAGTCGAGAAGAATCAAGCGATGAAGCGTCGTGTCGAGAAAAGTTGTGTCTGGTTGACTCCAATGGTGACGAGTCCTGTCGAGGAATGTCGGGCGGAGTCGACCGGAGCGTTGTCAAGTTGAAAGTCGAGATGAGCTGAGTAGCGTCAAACGACGATGACTCGAGTCGAGCCGGGTCGAGTCGAGAAGAATCAAGCGATGAAGGGTCGTGTCGAGAAAAGTTGTGTCTGGTTGACTCCAATGGTGAAGAGTCCCGTCGAGGAATGTCGGGCGGCGTCGACCGGAGTGTTGTCAAGTTGAAAGTCGAGATGAGCTGAGTAGCGTCGAACGGTGATGAGTCGAGTGGAGCCGGGTCGAGGCGAGTCGAGTCGAGCATAATCAGGCGATGAAGCGTCGTGTCGAGAAAAGTTTTGTCTGGTCGACTCCAATGTTGACGAGTCTCGTCGAGGAATGTCGGGCGGAGTCGTTCGGAGTGTAGTCAAGTTGAAAGTCGAGCTGAGCAGAGTAGCGTCGAACTGCGATGAGTCGAGTCGAGCCGGGTCCAGAGGGTCGTGTTGAGCAGAATCAGACGATGAAGCGTCGTGTCGAGAAAAGTTGTGTGTGGTTGACTCCAATGGTGACGAGTCCCGTCGAGGAATGTCGGGCGGAGTCGACCGGAGTGTTGTCAAGTTGAAAGTCGAGATGAGCTGAGTAGCGTCAAACGACGATGACTCGAGTCGGGCCGGGTCGAGGCGGGTCGAGTCGAGAAGAATCAAGCGATGAAGCGTCGTGTCGAGAGAAGTTGTGTCTGGTTGACTCCAATGGTGACGAGTCCCGTCGAGGAATGTCGGGCGGCGTCGACCGGAGTGTTGTCAAGTTGAAAGTCGAGATGAGCTGAGTAGCGTCGAACGGTGATGAGTCGAGTGGAGCCGGGTCGAGGCGAGTCGAGTCGAGCAGAATCAGGCGATGAAGCGTCATGTCGAGAAAAGTAGTCTCTGGTCGACTCCAATGGTGACGAGTCCCGTCAAGGAATGTCGGGCGGTGTCGACCGGAGAGTTGTCAAGTTGAAAGTCGAGATGAGCTGAGTAGCGTCGAACGGTGATGAGTCGAGTGGAGCCGGGTCGAGGCGAGTCGAGTCGAGCAGAATCAGGCGATGAAGCGTCGTATCGAGAAAAGTAGTGTCTGGTCGACTCCAATGGTGACGAGTCTCGTCAAGGAATGTCGGGCGGTGTCGACCGGAGTGTTGTCAAGTTGAAAGTCGAGCTGAGCAGAGTAGCGTCGAACTGCGATGAGTCGAGTCGAGCCGGGTCCAGATGGTCGTGTTGAGCAGAATCAGACGATGAAGCGTCGTGTCGAGAAAAGTAGTGTCTGGTCGACTCCAATTGTGACGAGTCCCGTCGAGGAATGTCGGGCGGAGTCGACCGAACTGTTGTCAAGTTGAAAGTCGAGATGAGCTGAGTAGCGTCAAACGACGATGAGTCGAGTCGAGCCGGGTCGAGGCGGGTCGAGTCCAGAAGAATCAGGCGATGAAGCGTCGTGTCGAGAAAAGTTGTGTCTGGTTGACTCCAATTGTGACGAGTCCCGTCGAGGAATGTCGGGCGGAGTCGACCGGAGTGTTGTCAAGTTGAAAGTCGAGATGAGCTGAGTAGCGTCAAACGACGATGACTCGAGTCGGGCCGGGTCGAGGCGGGTCGAGTCGAGAAGAATCAGGCGATGAGGCGTCGTGTCGAGAAAAGTTGTGTCTGGTTGACTCCAATGGTGACGAGTCCCGTCGAGGAATGTCGGGCGGAGTCGACCGGAGTGCTGTCAAGCTGAAAGTCGAGATGAGCTGAGTAGCGTCAAACGACGATGACTCGAGTCGGGCCGGGTCGAGGCGGGTCGAGTCGAGAAGAATCAAGCGATGAAGCGTCGTGTCGAGAAAAGTAGTGTCTGGTCGACTCCAATGGTGACAAGTCCCGTCGAGGAATGTCGGGCAGAGTCGTCTGGAGTGTTGTCAAGTTGAAAGTCGAGATGAGCTGAATAGCGTCGAAGGGCGATGAGTCGAGTGGAGCCGGGTCGAGGCGGGTCGAGTCGAGCAGAATCAGGCGATGAAGCGTCTTGTCGAGAAAAGTAGTGTCTGGTCGACTCCAATGGTGACGAGTCCCGTCGAGGAAAGTCGGGCGGTGTCGACCGGAGTGTTGTCAAGTTGAATGTCGAGCTGAGCAGAGTAGCGTCGAACTGCGATGAGTCGAGTCGAGCCGGGTCAAGTTGGGTCGAGTTCAGCAGAATCAGACGATGAAGCGTCGTGTCGAGAAAAGTTGTGTCTGGTCGACTCCAATGGTGACGAGTCCCGTCGAGGAATGTCGGGCGGAGTCGACCGGAGTGTTGTCAAGTTGAAAGTCGAGATGAGCTGAGTAGCGTCAAACGACGATGACTCGAGTCGGGCCGGGTCGAGGCGGGTCGAGTCGAGAAGAATCAGGCGATGAGGCGTCGTGTCGAGAAAAGTTGTGTGTGGTTGACTCCAATGGTGACGAGTCCCGTCGAGGAATGTCGGGCGGAGTCGACCGGAGTGTTGTCAAGTTGAAAGTCGAGATGAGCTGAGTAGCGTCAAACGACGATGACTCGACTCGGGCCGTGTCGAGGCGGGTCGAGTCGAGAAGAATCAAGCGATGAAGCGTCGTGTCGAGAAAAGTTGTGTGTGGTTGACTCCAATGGTGACGAGTCCCGTCGAGGAATGTCGGGCGGAGTCGACCGGAGTGTTGTCAAGTTGAAAGTCGAGATGAGCTGAGTAGCGTCAAACGACGATGACTCGAGTCGGGCCGGGTCGAGGCGGGTCGAGTCGAGAAGAATCAAGCGATGAAGCGTCGTGTCGAGAGAAGTTGTGTCTGGTTGACTCCAATGGTGACGAGTCCCGTCGAGGAATGTCGGGCGGCGTCGACCTGAGTGTTGTCAAGTTGAAAGTCGAGATGAGCTGAGTAGCGTCGAACGGTGATGAGTCGAGTGGAGCCGGGTCGAGGCGAGTCGAGTCGAGCAGAATCAGGCGATGAAGGGTCATGTCGAGAAAAGTAGTCTCTGGTCGACTCCAATGGTGACGAGTCCCGTCAAGGAATGTCGGGCGGTGTCGACCGGAGAGTTGTCAAGTTGAAAGTCGAGATGAGCAGAGTGGCGTCGAACTGCGATGAGTCAAGTTGAGCCCGGTCAAGATGGTCGTGTTAGGCAGAATCAGACGATGAAGCGTCGTGTCAAGAAAAGTTGTGTCTGGTCGACTCCAATTGTGACGAGTCCCGTCAAGAAATGTCGGGCGGAGTCGACCGGAGTGTTGTCAAGTTGTAGGTCGTGATGAGTAGCGTCGAACGGCGATGAGTCGAGTCGAGGCGGGTCGAGGCGGGTCGAGTCGAGCAGAATCAGGCGATGAAGCGTCGTGTCGAGAAAAGTAGTGTCTGGTCGACTCCAATGGTGATGAGTCCCGTCGAGGAAAGTCGAGCGGTGTCGACCGGAGTGTTGTCAAGTTGAAAGTCGAGCTGAGCAGAGTAGCGTCAAACGACGATGACTCGAGTGGAGCCGGGTCGAGGCGGGTCGAGTCGAGAAGAATCAGGCGATGAAGCGTCGTGTCGAGAAAAGTTGTGTCTGGTTGACTCCAATGGTGACGAGTCCCGTCGAGGAATGTCGGGCGAAGTCGACCGGAGTGTTGTCAAGTTGAAAGTCGAGATGAGCTGAGTAGCGTCGAAGGGCGATGAGTCGAGTGGAGCCGGGTCGAGGTGGATCGATTCGAGCAGAATCAGGTGATGAAGCGTCGTATCGAGAAAAGTAGTGTCTGGTCGACTCCAATGGTGACGAGTCTCGTCGAGGAATGTCGGGCGGTGTCGACCGGAGTGTTGTCAAGTTGAAAGTCGAGCTGAGCAGAGTAGCGTCGAACTGCGATGAGTCGAGTCGAGCCGGGTCCAGATGGTCGTGTTGAGCAGAATCAGACGATGAAGCGTCGTGTCGAGAAAAGTAGTGTCTGGTCGACTCCAATTGTGACGAGTCCCGTCGAGGAATGTCGGGCGGAGTCGACCGAACTGTTGTCAAGTTGAAAGTCGAGATGAGCTGAGTAGCGTCAAACGACGATGAGTCGAGTCGAGCCAGGTCGAGGCGGGTCGAGTCAAGAAGAATCAGGCGATGAAGCGTCGTGTCGAGAAAAGTTGTGTCTGGTTGACTCCAATGGTGACGAGTCCCGTCGAGGAATGTCGGGTGGAGTCGATCGGAGTGTTGTCAAGTAGAAAGTCGAGATGGACTGAGTAGTGTCGAACGGTGATAAGTCGAGTGGAGCCGGGTCGAGGCGGGTCGAGTCGAGTAGAATCAGGCGATGAAGCGTCGTGTCGAGAAAAGTTGTGTCTGGTCGACTCCAATGGTGACGAGTCTCGTCGAGGAATGTCGGGCAGAGTCGTCCGGAGTGTTGTCAAGTTGAAAGTCGAGATGAGCTGAGTAGCGTCGAAGGGCGATGAGTCGAGTGGAGCCGGGTCGAGGCGGATCGATTCGAGCAGAATCAGGCGATGAAGCGTCGTGTCGAGAAAAGTAGTGTCTGGTCGACTCCAATGGTGACGAGTCCCGTCGAGGAAAGTCAGGCGGTGTCGACCGGAGTGTTGTCAAGTTGAATGTTGAGCTGAGCAGAGTAGCATCGAACTGCGATGAGTCGAGTCGAGCCGGGTCAAGTTGGGTCAAGTTCAGCAGAATCAGACGATGAAGCGTCGTGTCGAGAAAATTTGTATCTGGTCGACCCCAATGGTGACGAGTCCCGTCGAGGAATGTCGGGCGGAGTCGACCGGAGTGTTGTCAAGTTGAAAGTCGAGATGAGCTGAGTAGCGTCAAACGACGATGACTCGAGTCGGGCCGGGTCGAGGCGGGTCGAGTCGAGAAGAATCAGGCGATGAGGCGTCGTGTCGAGAAAAGTTGTGTCTGGTTGACTCCAATGGTGACGAGTCCCGTCGAGGAATGTCGGGCGGAGTCGACCGGAGTGTTGTCAAGTTGAAAGTCGAGATGAGCTGAGTAGTGTCAAACGACGATGACTCGAGTCGGGCCGGGTCGAGGCGGGTCGAGTCGAGAAGAATCAAGCGATGAAGCGTCGTGTCGAGAGAAGTTGTGTCTGGTTGACTCCAATGGTGACGAGTCCCGTCGAGGAATGTCGGGCGGCGTCGACCGGAGTGTTGTCAAGTTGAAAGTCGAGATGAGCTGAGTAGCGTCGAACGGTGATGAGTCGAGTGGAGTCGGGTCGAGGCGAGTCGAGTCGAGCAGAATCAGGCGATGAAGCGTCATGTCGAGAAAAGTAGTCTCTGGTCGACTCCAATGGTGACGAGTCCCGTCAAGGAATGTCGGGCGGTGTCGACCGGAGAGTTGTCAAGTTGAAACTCGAGATGAGCAGAGTGGCGTCGAACTGCGATGAGTCAAGTTGAGCCGGGTCAAGATGGTCGTGTTAGGCAGAATCAGACGATGAAGCGTCGTGTCAAGAAAAGTTGTGTCTGGTCGACTCCAATTGTGACGAGTCCCATCGAGAAATGTCGGGCGGAGTCGACCGGAGTGTTGTCAAGTTGAAAGTCGTGATGAGCTGAGTAGCGTCGAACGACGATGAGTCGAGTCGAGGCGGGTCGAGGCGGGTCGAGTCGAGCAGAATCAGGCGATGAAGCGTCGTGTCGAGAAAAGTAGTGTCTGGTCAACTCCAATGGTGACGAGTCCCGTCGAGGAAAGTCGAGCGGTGTCGACCGGAGTGTTGTCAAGTTGAAAGTCGAGCGGAGCAGAGTAGCGTCAAACGACGATGACTCGAGTCGAGCCGGGTCGAGGCGGGTCGAGTCGAGAAGAATCAGGCGATGAAGCGTCGTGTCGAGAAAAGTTGTGTCTGGTTGACTCCAATGGTGACAAGTCCCGTCGAGGAATGTCGGGCGAAGTCGACCGGAGTGTTGTCAAGTTGAAAGTCGAGATGAGGTGAGTAGCGTCGAAGGGCGATGAGTCGAGTGGAGCCGGGTCGAGGTGGATCGATTCGAGCAGAATCAGGTGATGAAGCGTCGTATCGAGAAAAGTAGTGTCTGGTCGACTCCAATGGTGACGAGTCTCGTCGAGGAATGTCGGGCGGTGTCGACCGGAGTGTTGTCAAGTTGAAAGTCGAGCTGAGCAGAGTAGCGTCGAACTGCGATGAGTCGAGTCGAGCCGGGTCCAGATGGTCGTGTTGAGCAGAATCAGACGATGAAGCGTCGTGTCGAGAAAAGTAGTGTCTGGTCGACTCCAATTGTGACGAGTCCCGTCGAGGAATGTCGGGCGGAGTCGACCGAACTGTTGTCAAGTTGAAAGTCGAGATGAGCTGAGTAGCGTCAAACGACGATGAGTCGAGTCGAGCCAGGTCGAGGCGGGTCGAGTCAAGAAGAATCAGGCGATGAAGCGTCGTGTCGAGAAAAGTTGTGTCTGGTTGACTCCAATGGTGACGAGTCCCGTCGAGGAATGTCGGGTGGAGTCGATCGGAGTGTTGTCAAGTAGAAAGTCGAGATGGACTGAGTAGTGTCGAACGGTGATAAGTCGAGTGGAGCCGGGTCGAGGCGGGTCGAGTCGAGTAGAATCAGGCGATGAAGCGTCGTGTCGAGAAAAGTTGTGTCTGGTCGACTCCAATGGTGACGAGTCTCGTCGAGGAATGTCGGGCAGAGTCGTCCGGAGTGCTGTCAAGTTGAAAGTCGAGATGAGCTGAGTAGCGTCGAAGGGCGATGAGTCGAGTGGAGCCGGGTCGAGGCGGATCGATTCGAGCAGAATCAGGCGATGAAGCGTCGTGTCGAGAAAAGTAGTGTCTGGTCGACTCCAATGGTGACGAGTCCCGTCGAGGAAAGTCAGGCGGTGTCGACCGGAGTGTTGTCAAGTTGAATAATGAGCTGAGCAGAGTAGCATCGAACTGCGATGAGTCGAGTCGAGCCGGGTCAAGTTGGGTCAAGTTCAGCAGAATCAGACGATGAAGCGTCGTGTCGAGAAAATTTGTATCTGGTCGACCCCAATGGTGACGAGTCCCGTCGAGGAATGTCGGGCGGAGTCGACCGGAGTGTTGTCAAGTTGAAAGTCGAGATGAGCTTAGTAGCGTCAAACGACGATGACTCGAGTCGGGCCGGGTCGAGGCGGGTCGAGTCGAGAAGAATCAGGCGATGAGGCGTCGTGTCGAGAAAAGTTGTGTCTGGTTGACTCCAATGGTGACGAGTCCCGTCGAGGAATGTCGGGCGGAGTCGACCGGAGTGTTGTCAAGTTGAAAGTCGAGATGAGCTGAGTAGCGTCAAACGACGATGACTCGAGTCGGGCCGGGTCGAGGCGGGTCGAGTCGAGAAGAATCAAGCGATGAAGCGTCGTGTCGAGAGAAGTTGTGTCTGGTTGACTCCAATGGTGACGAGTCCCGTCGAGGAATGTCGGGCGGCGTCGACCGGAGTGTTGTCAAGTTGAAAGTCGAGATGAGCTGAGTAGCGTCGAACGGTGATGAGTCGAGTGGAGTCGGGTCGAGGCGAGTCGAGTCGAGCAGAATCAGGCGATGAAGCGTCATGTCGAGAAAAGTAGTCTCTGGTCGACTCCAATGGTGACGAGTCCCGTCAAGGAATGTCGGGCGGTGTCGACCGGAGAGTTGTCAAGTTGAAAGTCGAGATGAGCAGAGTGGCGTCGAACTGCGATGAGTCAAGTTGAGCCGGGTCAAGATGGTCGTGTTAGGCAGAATCAGACGATGAAGCGTCGTGTCAAGAAAAGTTGTGTCTGGTCGACTCCAATTGTGACGAGTCCCATCGAGAAATGTCGGGCGGAGTCGACCGGAGTGTTGTCAAGTTGAAAGTCGTGATGAGCTGAGTAGCGTCGAACGACGATGAGTCGAGTCGAGGCGGGTCGAGGCGGGTCGAGTCGAGCAGAATCAGGCGATGAAGCGTCGTGTCGAGAAAAGTAGTGTCTGGTCAACTCCAATGGTGACGAGTCCCGTCGAGGAAAGTCGAGCGGTGTCGACCGGAGTGTTGTCAAGTTGAAAGTCGAGCGGAGCAGAGTAGCGTCAAACGACGATGACTCGAGTCGAGCCGGGTCGAGGCGGGTCGAGTCAAGAAGAATCAGGCGATGAAGCGTCGTGTCGAGAAAAGTTGTGTCTGGTTGACTCCAATGGTGACAAGTCCCGTCGAGGAATGTCGGGCGAAGTCGACCGGAGTGTTGTCAAGTTGAAAGTCGAGATGAGGTGAGTAGCGTCGAAGGGCGATGAGTCGAGTGGAGCCGGGTCGAGGTGGATCGATTCGAGCAGAATCAGGTGATGAAGCGTCGTATCGAGAAAAGTAGTGTCTGGTCGACTCCAATGGTGACGAGTCTCGTCGAGGAATGTCGGGCGGTGTCGACCGGAGTGTTGTCAAGTTGAAAGTCGAGCTGAGCAGAGTAGCGTCGAACTGCGATGAGTCGAGTCGAGCCGGGTCCAGATGGTCGTGTTGAGCAGAATCAGACGATGAAGCGTCGTGTCGAGAAAAGTAGTGTTTGGTCGACTCCAATTGTGACGAGTCCCGTCGAGGAATGTCGGGCGGAGTCGACCGAACTGTTGTCAAGTTGAAAGTCGAGATGAGCTGAGTAGCGTCAAACGACGATGAGTCGAGTCGAGCCGGGTCGAGGCGGGTCGAGTCAAGAAGAATCAGGCGATGAAGCGTCGTGTCGAGAAAAGTTGTGTCTGGTTGACTCCAATGGTGACGAGTCCCGTCGAGGAATGTCGGGTGGAGTCGATCGGAGTGTTGTCAAGTAGAAAGTCGAGATGGGCTGAGTAGTGTCGAACGGTAATAAGTCGAGTGGAGCCGGGTCGAGGCGGGTCGAGTCGAGTAGAATCAGGCGATGAAGCGTCGTGTCGAGAAAAGTTGTGTCTGGTCGACTCCAATGGTGACGAGTCTCGTCGAGGAATGTTGGGCAGAGTCGTCCGGAGTGTTGTCAAGTTGAAAGTCGAGATGAGCTGAGTAGCGACGAAGGGCGATGAGTCGAGTGGAGCCGGGTCGAGGCGGATCGATTCGAGCAGAATCAGGCGATGAAGCGTCGTGTCGAGAAAAGTAGTGTCTGGTCGACTCCAATGGTGACGAGTCCCGTCGAGGAAAGTCGGGCGGTGTCGACCGGAGTGTTGTCAAGTTGAATGTCGAGCTGAGCAGAGTAGCGTCGAGCTGCGATGAGTCGAGTCGAGCCGGGTCAAGTTGGGTCGTGTTCAGCAGAATCAGACGATGAAGCGTCGTGTCGAGAAAATTTGTATCTGGTCGACTCCAATGGTGACGAGTCCCGTCGAGGAATGTCGGGCGGAGTCGACCGGAGTGTTGTCAAGTTGAAAGTCGAGATGAGCTGAGTAGCGTCAAACGACGATGACTCGAGTCGGGCCGGGTCGAGGCGGGTCGAGTCGAGAAGAATCAGGCGATGAGGCGTCGTGTCGAGAAAAGTTGTGTCTGGTTGACTCCAATGGTGACGAGTCCCGTCGAGGAATGTCGGGCGGAGTCGACCGGAGTGTTGTCAAGTTGAAAGTCGAGATGAGCTGAGTAGCGTCAAACGACGATGACGCGAGTAGGGCCGGGTCGAGGCGGGTCGAGTCGAGAAGAATCAAGCGATGAAGCGTCGTGTCGAGAAAAGTTATGTCTGGTTGACTCCAATGGTGACGAGTCCTGTCGAGGAATGTCGGGCGGAGTCGACCGGAGCGTTGTCAAGTTGAAAGTCGAGATGAGCTGAGTAGCGTCAAACGACGATGACTCGTGTCGAGCCGGGTCGAGGCGGGTCGAGTCGAGAAGAATCAAGCGATGAAGCGTCGTGTCGAGAAAAGTTGTGTCTGGTTGACTCCAATGGTGAAGAGTCCCGTCGAGGAATGTCGGGCGGCGTCGACCGGAGTGTTGTCAAGTTGAAAGTCGAGATGAGCTGAGTAGCGTCGAACGGTGATGAGTCGAGTGGAGCCGGGTCGAGGCGAGTCGAGTCGAGCAGAATCAGGCGATGAAGCGTCGTGTCGAGAAAAGTTTTGTCTGGTCGACTCCAATATTGACGAGTCTCGTCGAGGAATGTCGGGCGGAGTCGTTCGGAGTGTAGTCAAGTTGAAAGTCGAGCTGAGCAGAGTAGCGTCGAACTGCGATGAGTCGAGTCGAGCCGGGTCCAGAGGGTCGTGTTGAGCAGAATCAGACGATGAAGCATCCTGTCGAGAAAAGTAGTGTCTGGTCGACTCCAATTGTGACGAGTCCCGTCGAGGAATGTCGGGCGGAGTCGACCGAACTGTTGTCAAGTTGAAAGTCGAGATGAGCTCAGTAGCGTCGAACGACGATGAGTCTAGTCGAGCCGGGTCGAGGCGGGTCGAGTCAAGAAGAATAAGGCGATGAAGCGTCGTGTCGAGAAAAGTTGTGTCTGGTTGACTCCAATGGTGACGAGTCCCGTCGAGGAATGTCGGGCGGCGTCGACCGGAGTGTTGTCAAGTTGAAAGTCGAGATGAGCTGAGTAGCGTCGAACGGTGATGAGTCGAGTGGAGCCGGGTCGAGGCGAGTCGAGTCGAGCAGAATCAGGCGATGAAGCGTCATGTCGAGAAAAGTAGTCTCTGGTCGACTCCAATGGTGACGAGTCCCGTCAAGGAATGTCGGGCGGTGTCGACCGGAGAGTTGTCAAGTTGAAAGTCGAGATGAGCAGAGTGGCGTCGAACTGCGATGAGTCAAGTTGAGCCGGGTCAAGATGGTCGTGTTAGGCAGAATCAGACGATGAAGCGTCGTGTCAAGAAAAGTTGTGTCTGGTCGACTCCAATTGTGACGAGTCCCGTCGAGAAATGTCGGGCGGAGTCGACCGGAGTGTTGTCAAGTTGAAAGTCGTGATGAGCTGAGTAGCGTCGAACGGCGATGAGTCGAGTCGAAGCGGGTCGAGGCGGGTCGAGTCGAGCAGAATCAGGCGATGAAGCGTCGTGTCGAGAAAAGTAGTGTCTGGTCGACTCCAATGGTGACGAGTCCCGCCGAGGAAAGTCGAGCGGTGTCGACCGAAGTGTTGTCAAGTTGAAAGTCGAGCTGAGCAGAGTAGCGTCAAACGACGATGACTCGAGTCGAGCCGGGTCGAGGCGGGTCGAGTCAAGAAGAATCAGGCGATGAAGCGTCATGTCGAGAAAAGTTGTGTCTGGTTGACTCCAACGGTGACGAGTCCCGTCGAGGAATGTCGGGCAGAGTCGATCGGAGTGTTGTCAAGTAGAAAGTCGAGATGGGCTGAGTAGCGTCGAACGGTGATAAGTCGAGTGGAGCTTGGTCGAGGAGGGTCGAGTCGAGTAGAATCAGGCGATGAAGCGTCGTGTCGAGAAAAGTTGTGTCTGGTCGACTCCAATGGTGACGAGTCTCGTCGAGGAATGTCGGGCAGAGTCGTCCGGAGTGCTGTCAAGTTGAAAGTCGAGATGAGCTGAGTAGCGTCGAAGGGCGATGAGTCGAGTGGAGCCGGGTCGAGGCGGATCGATTCGAGCAGAATCAGGCGATGAAGCGTCGTGTCGAGAAAAGTAGTGTCTGGTCGACTCCAATGGTGACAAGTCCCGTCGAGGAATGTCGGGCAGAGTCGTCTGGAGTGTTGTCAAGTTGAAAGTCGAGATGAGCTGAATAGCGTCGAAGGGCGATGAGTCGAGTGGAGCAGGGTCGATGCGGGTCGAGTCGAGCAGAATCAGGCGATGAAGCGTCTTGTCGAGAAAAGTAGTGTCTGGTCGACTCCAATGGTGACGAGTCCCGTCGAGGAAAGTCGGGCGGTGTCGACCGGAGTGTTGTCAAGTTGAATGTCGAGCTGAGCAGAGTAGCGTCGAACTGCGATGAGTCGAGTCGAGCCGGGTCAAGTTGGGTCGAGTTCAGCAGAATCAGACGATGAAGCGTCGTGTCGAGAAAAGTTGTGTCTGGTCGACTCCAATGGTGACGAGTCCCGTCGAGGAATGTCGGGCGGAGTCGACCGGAGTGTTGTCAAGTTGAAAGTCGAGATGAGCTGAGTAGCGTCAAACGACGATGACTCGAGTCGGGCCGGGTCGAGGCGGGTCGAGTCGAGAAGAATCAAACGATGAAGCGTCGTGTCGAGAAAAGTTGTGTCTGGTTGACTCCAATGGTGACGAGTCCTGTCGAGGAATGTCGGGCGGAGTCGACCGGAGCGTTGTCAAGTTGAAAGTCGAGATGAGCTGAGTAGCGTCAAACGACGATGACTCGAGTCGGGCCGTGTCGAGGCGGGTCGAGTCGAGAAGAATCAAGCGATGAAGCGTCGTGTCGAGAAAAGTTGTGTGTGGTTGACTCCAATGGTGACGAGTCCCGTCGAGGAATGTCGGGCGGAGTCGACCGGAGTGTTGTCAAGTTGAAAGTCGAGATGAGCTGAGTAGCGTCAAACGACGATGACTCGAGTCGGGCCGGGTCGAGGCGGGTCGAGTCGAGAAGAATCAAGCGATGAAGCGTCGTGTCGAGAGAAGTTGTGTCTGGTTGACTCCAATGGGGACGAGTCCCATCGAGGAATGTGGGGCGGCGTCGACCGGAGTGTTGTCAAGTTGAAAGTCGAGATGAGCTGAGTAGCGTCGAACGGTGATGAGTCGAGTGGAGCCGGGTCGAGGCGAGTCGTGTCGAGCAGAATCAGGCGATGAAGCGTCATGTCGAGAAAAGTAGTCTCTGGTCGACTCCAATGGTGACGAGTCCCGTCAAGGAATGTCGGGCGGTGTCGACCGGAGAGTTGTCAAGTTGAAAGTCGAGATGAGCAGAGTGGCGTCGAACTGCGATGAGTCAAGTTGAGCCGGGTCAAGATGGTCGTGTTAGGCAGAATCAGACGATGAAGCGTCATGTCAAGAAAAGTTGTGTCTGGTCGACTCCAATTGTGACGAGTCCCGTCGAGAAATGTCGGGCGGAGTCGACCGGAGTGTTGTCAAGTTGAAAGTCGTGATGAGTAGCGTCGAACGGCGATGAGTCGAGTCGAGGCGGGTCGAGGCGGGTCGAGTCGAGCAGAATCAGGCGATGAAGCGTCGTGTCGAGAAAAGTAGTGTCTGGTCGACTCCAATGGTGATGAGTCCCGTCGAGGAAAGTCGAGCGGTGTCGACCGGAGTGTTGTCAAGTTGAAAGTCGAGCTGAGCAGAGTAGCGTCAAACGACGATGACTCGAGTGGAGCCGGGTCGAGGCGGGTCGAGTCGAGAAGAATCAGGCGATGAAGCGTCGTGTCGAGAAAAGTTGTGTCTGGTTGACTCCAATGGTGACGAGTCCCGTCGAGGAATGTCGGGCGAAGTCGACCGGAGTGTTGTCAAGTTGAAAGTCGAGATGAGCTGAGTAGCGTCGAAGGGCGATGAGTCGAGTGGAGCCGGGTCGAGGTGGATCGATTCGAGCAGAATCAGGTGATGAAGCGTCGTATCGAGAAAAGTAGTGTCTGGTCGACTCCAATGGTGACGAGTCTCGTCGAGGAATGTCGGGCGGTGTCGACCGGAGTGTTGTCAAGTTGAAAGTCGAGCTGAGCAGAGTAGCGTCGAACTGCGATGAGTCGAGTCGAGCCGGGTCCAGATGGTCGTGTTGAGCAGAATCAGACGATGAAGCGTCGTGTCGAGAAAAGTAGTGTCTGGTCGACTCCAATTGTGACGAGTCCCGTCGAGGAATGTCGGGCGGAGTCGACCGAACTGTTGTCAAGTTGAAAGTCGAGATGAGCTGAGTAGCGTCAAACGACGATGAGTCGAGTCGAGCCAGGTCGAGGCGGGTCGAGTCAAGAAGAATCAGGCCATGAAGCGTCGTGTCGAGAAAAGTTGTGTCTGGTTGACTCCAATGGTGACGAGTCCCGTCGAGGAATGTCGGGTGGAGTCGATCGGAGTGTTGTCAAGTAGAAAGTCGAGATGGGCTGAGTAGTGTCGAACGGTGATAAGTCGAGTGGAGCCGGGTCGAGGCGGGTCGAGTCGAGTAGAATCAGGCGATGAAGCGTCGTGTCGAGAAAAGTTGTGTCTGGTCGACTCCAATGGTGAAGAGTCTCGTCGAGGAATGTCGGGCAGAGTCGTCCGGAGTGCTGTCAAGTTGAAAGTCGAGATGAGCTGAGTAGCGTCGAAGGGCGATGGGTCGAGTGGAGCCGGGTCGAGGCGGATCGATTCGAGCAGAATCAGGCGATGAAGCGTCGTGTCGAGAAAAGTAGTGTCTGGTCGACTCCAATGGTGACGAGTCCCGTCGAGGAAAGTCAGGCGGTGTCGACCGGAGTGTTGTCAAGTTGAATGTTGAGCTGAGCAGAGTAGCATCGAACTGCGATGAGTCGAGTCGAGCCGGGTCAAGTTGGGTCGAGTTCAACAGAATCAGACGATGAAGCGTCGTGTCGAGAAAATTTGTATCTGGTCGACCCCAATGGTGACGAGTCCCGTCGAGGAATGTCGGGCGGAGTCGACCGGAGTGTTATCAAGTTGAAAGTCGAGATGAGCTGAGTAGCGTCGAAGGGCGATGAGTCGAGTGGAGCCGGGTGGAGGTGGATCGATTCGAGCAGAATCAGGTGATGAAGCGTCGTATCGAGAAAAGGAGTGTCTGGTCGACTCCAATGGTGACGAGTCTCGTCGAGGAATGTCGGGCGGTGTCGACCGGAGTGTTGTCAAGTTGAAAGTCGAGCTGAGCAGAGTAGCGTCGAACTGTGATGAGTCGAGTCGAGCCGGGTCCAGATGGTCGTGTTGAGCA
This sequence comes from Canavalia gladiata, assembly GCA_037954105.1. Taxonomy (NCBI): domain Eukaryota; kingdom Viridiplantae; phylum Streptophyta; class Magnoliopsida; order Fabales; family Fabaceae; genus Canavalia; species Canavalia gladiata. The sequence goes on along the minus strand of CM075661.1, from coordinate 25,874,573 downwards.
GAATCAGACGATGAAGCGTCGTGTCGAGAAAAGTAGTGTCTGGTCGACTCCAATTGTGACGAGTCCCGTCGAGGAATGTCGGGCGGAGTCGACCGAACTGTTGTCAAGTTGAAAGTCGAGATGAGCTGAGTAGCGTCAAACGACGATGAGTCGAGTCGAGCCGGGTCGAGGCGGGTCGAGTCAAGAAGAATCAGGCTATGAAGCGTCGTGTCGAGAAAATTTGTGTCTGGTTGACTCCAATGGTGACGAGTCCCGTCGAGGAATGTCGGGTGGAGTCGATCGGAGTGTTGTCAAGTAGAAAGTCGAGATGGGCTGAGTAGTGTCGAACGGTAATAAGTCGAGTGGAGCCGGGTCGAGGCGGGTCGAGTCGAGTAGAATCAGGCGATGAAGCGTCGTGTCGAGAAAAGTTGTGTCTGGTCGACTCCAATGGTGACGAGTCTCGTCGAGGAATGTCGGGCAGAGTCGTCCGGAGTGCTGTCAAGTTGAAAGTCGAGATGAGCTGAGTAGCGTCGAAGGGCGATGAGTCGAGTGGAGCCGGGTCGAGGCGGATCGATTCGAGCAGAATCAGGCGATGAAGCGTCGTGTCGAGAAAAGTAGTGTCTGGTCGACTCCAATGGTGACGAGTCCCGTCGAGGAAAGTCGGGCGGTGTCGACCGGAGTGTTGTCAAGTTGAATGTCGAGCTGAGCAGAGTAGCGTCGAACTGCGATGAGTCGAGTCGAGCCGGGTCAAGTTGGGTCGAGTTCAGCAGAATCAGACGATGAAGCGTCGTGTCGAGAAAATTTGTATCTGGTCGACTCCAATGGTGACGAGTCCCGTCGAGGAATGTCGGGCGGAGTCGACCGGAGTGTTGTCAAGTTGAAAGTCGAGATGAGCTGAGTAGCGTCAAACGACGATGACTCGAGTCGGGCCGGGTCGAGGCGGGTCGAGTCGAGAAGAATCAGGCGATGAGGCGTCGTGTCGAGAAAAGTTGTGTCTGGTTGACTCCAATGGTGACGAGTCCCGTCGAGGAATGTCGGGCGGAGTCGACCGGAGTGTTGTCAAGTTGAAAGTCGAGATGAGCTGAGTAGCGTCAAACGACGATGACTCGAGTCGGGCCGGGTCGAGGCGGGTCGAGTCGAGAAGAATCAAGCGATGAAGCGTCGTGTCGAGAAAAGTTGTGTCTGGTTGACTCCAATGGTGACGAGTCCTGTCGAGGAATGTCGGGCGGAGTCGACCGGAGCGTTGTCAAGTTGAAAGTCGAGATGAGCTGAGTAGCGTCAAACGACGATGACTCGTGTCGAGCCGGGTCGAGGCGGGTCGAGTCGAGAAGAATCAAGCGATGAAGCGTCGTGTCGAGAAAAGTTGTGTCTGGTTGACTCCAATGGTGAAGAGTCCCGTCGAGGAATGTTGGGCGGCGTCGACCGGAGTGTTGTCAAGTTGAAAGTCGAGATGAGCTGAGTAGCGTCGAACGGTGATGAGTCGCGTGGAGCCGGGTCGAGGCGAGTCGAGTCGAGCAGAATCAGGCGATGAAGCGTCGTGTCGAGAAAAGTTTTGTCTGGTCGACTCCAATGTTGACGAGTCTCGTCGAGGAATGTCGGGCGGAGTCGTTCGGAGTGTAGTCAAGTTGAAAGTCGAGCTGAGTAGAGTAGCGTCGAACTGCGATGAGTCGAGTCGAGCCGGGTCCAGAGGGTCGTGTTGAGCAGAATCAGACGATGAAGCGTCCTGTCGAGAAAAGTAGTGTCTGGTCGACTCCAATTGTGACGAGTCCCGTCGAGGAATGTCGGGCGGAGTCGACCGAACTGTTGTCAAGTTGAATGTCGAGATGAGCTCAGTAGCGTCGAACGACGATGAGTCGAGTCGAGCCGGGTCGAGGCGGGTCGAGTCAAGAAGAATCAGGCGATGAAGCGTCGTGTCGAGAAAAGTTGTGTCTGGTTGACTCCAATGGTGACGAGTCCCGTCGAGGAATGTCGGGCGGCGTCGACCGGAGTGTTGTCAAGTTGAAAGTCGAGATGAGCTGAGTAGCGTCGAACGGTGATGAGTCGAGTGGAGCCGGGTCGAGGCGAGTCGAGTCGAGCAGAATCAGGCGATGAAGCGTCATGTCGAGAAAAGTAGTCTCTGGTCGACTCCAATGGTGACGAGTCCCGTCAAGGAATGTCGGGCGGTGTCGACCGGAGAGTTGTCAAGTTGAAAGTCGAGATGAGCAGAGTGGCGTCGAACTGCGATGAGTCAAGTTGAGCCCGGTCAAGATGGTCGTGTTAGGCAGAATCAGACGATGAAGCGTCGTGTCAAGAAAAGTTGTGTCTGGTCGACTCCAATTGTGACGAGTCCCGTCGAGAAATGTCGGGCGGAGTCGACCGGAGTGTTGTCAAGTTGAAAGTCGTGATGAGCTGAGTAGCGTCGAACGGCGATGAGTCGAGTCGAGGCGGGTCGAGGCGGGTCGAGTCGAGCAGAATCAGGCGATGAAGCGTCGTGTCGAGAAAAGTAGTGTCTGGTCGACTCCAATGGTGACGAGTCCCGTCGAGGAAAGTCGAGCGGTGTCGACCGGAGTGTTGTCAAGTTGAAAGTCGAGCTGAGCAGAGTAGCGTCAAACGACGATGACTCGAGTCGAAACGGGTCGAGGCGGGTCGAGTCGAGAAGAATCAGGCGATGAAGCGTCGTGTCGAGAACAGTTGTGTCTGGTTGACTCCAATGGTGACGAGTCCCGTCGAGGAATGTCGGGCGAAGTCGACCGGAGTGTTGTCAAGTTGAAAGTCGAGATGAGCTGAGTAGCGTCGAAGAGCGATGAGTCGAGTGGAGCCAGGTCGAGGCGGATCAATTCGAGCAGAATCAGGCGATGAAGCGTCGTATCGAGAAAACTAGTGTCTGGTCGACTCCAATGATGACGAGTCTCGTCGAGGAATGTCGGGCGGTGTCGACCGGAGTGTTGTCAAGTTGAAAGTCGAGCTGAGCAGAGTAGCGTCGAACTACGATGAGTCGAGTCGAGCCGGGTCCAGATGGTCGTGTTGAGAAAAATCAGACGATGAAGAGTCGTGTCGAGAAAAGTAGTGTCTGGTCGACTCCAATTGTGACGAGTCCCGTCGAGGAATGTCGGGCGGAGTCGACTGAACTGTTGTCAAGTTGAAAGTCGAGATGAGCTGAGTAGCGTCAAACGACGATGAGTCGAGTCGAGCCGGGTCGAGGCGGGTCGAGTCAAGAAGAATCAGGCTATGAAGCGTCGTGTCGAGAAAAGTTGTGTCTGGTTGACTCCAATGGTGACGAGTCCCGTCGAGGAATGTCGGGTGGAGTCGATCGGAGTGTTGTCAAGTAGAAAGTCGAGATGGGCTGAGTAGTGTCGAACGGTAATAAGTCGAGTGGAGCCGGGTCGAGGCGGGTCGAGTCGAGTAGAATCAGGCGATGAAGCGTCGTGTCGAGAAAAGTTGTGTCTGGTCGACTCCAATGGTGACGAGTCTCGTCGAGGAATGTCGGGCAGAGTCGTCCGGAGTGCTGTCAAGTTGAAAGTCGAGATGAGCTGAGTAGCGTCGAAGGGCGATGAGTCGAGTGGAGCCGGGTCGAGGCGGATCGATTCGAGCAGAATCAGGCGATGAAGCGTCGTGTCGAGAAAAGTAGTGTCTGGTCGACTCCAATGGTGACGAGTCCCGTCGAGGAAAGTCGGGCGGTGTCGACCGGAGTGTTGTCAAGTTGAATGTCGAGCTGAGCAGAGTAGCGTCGAACTGCGATGAGTCGAGTCGAGCCGGGTCAAGTTGGGTCGAGTTCAGCAGAATCAGACGATGAAGCGTCGTGTCGAGAAAATTTGTATCTGGTCGACTCCAATGGTGACGAGTCCCGTCGAGGAATGTCGGGCGGAGTCGACCGGAGTGTTGTCAAGTTGAAAGTCGAGATGAGCTGAGTAGCGTCAAACGACGATGACTCGAGTCGGGCCGGGTCGAGGCGGGTCGAGTCGAGAAGAATCAGGCGATGAGGCGTCGTGTCGACAAAAGTTGTGTCTGGTTGACTCCAATGGTGACGAGTCCCGTCGAGGAATGTCGGGCGGAGTCGACCGGAGTGTTGTCAAGTTGAAAGTCGAGATGAGCTGAGTAGCGTCAAACGACGATGACTCGAGTCGGGCCGGGTCGAGGCGGGTCGAGTCGAGAAGAATCAAGCGATGAAGCGTCGTGTCGAGAAAAGTTGTGTCTGGTTGACTCCAATGGTGACGAGTCCTGTCGAGGAATGTCGGGCGGAGTCGACCGGAGCGTTGTCAAGTTGAAAGTCGAGATGAGCTGAGTAGCGTCAAACGACGATGACTCGTGTCGAGCCGGGTCGAGGCGGGTCGAGTCGAGAAGAATCAAGCGATGAAGCGTCGTGTCGAGAAAAGTTGTGTCTGGTTGACTCCAATGGTGAAGAGTCCCGTCGAGGAATGTCGGGCGGCGTCGACCGGAGTGTTGTCAAGTTGAAAGTCGAGATGAGCTGAGTAGCGTCGAACGGTGATGAGTCGAGTGGAGCCGGGTCGAGGCGAGTCGAGTCGAGCAGAATCAGGCGATGAAGCGTCGTGTCGAGAAAAGTTTTGTCTGGTCGACTCAATTGTTGACGAGTCTCGTCGAGGAATGTCGGGCGGAGTCGTTCGGAGTGTAGTCAAGTTGAAAGTCGAGCTGAGCAGAGTAGCGTCGAACTGCGATGAGTCTAGTCGAGCCGGGTCCAGAGGGTCGTGTTGAGCAGAATCAGACGATGAAGCGTCCTGTCGAGAAAAGTAGTGTCTGGTCGACTCCAATTGTGACGAGTCCCGTCGAGGAATGTCGGGCGGAGTCGACCGAACTGTTGTCAAGTTGAATGTCGAGATGAGCTCCGTAGCGTCGAACGACGATGAGTCGAGTCGAGCCGGGTCGAGGCGGGTCGAGTCAAGAAGAATCAGGCGATGAAGCGTCGTGTCGAGAAAAGTTGTGTCTGGTTGACTCCAATGGTGACGAGTCCCGTCGAGGAATTTCGGGCGGCGTCGACCGGAGTGTTGTCAAGTTGAAAGTCGAGATGAGCTGAGTAGCGTCGAACGGTGATGAGTCGAGTGGAGCCGGGTCGAGGCGAGTCGAGTCGAGCAGAATCAGGCGATGAAGCGTCATGTCGAGAAAAGTAGTCTCTGGTCGACTCCAATGGTGACGAGTCCCGTCAAGGAATGTCGGGCGGTGTCGACCGGAGAGTTGTCAAGTTGAAAGTCGAGATGAGCAGAGTGGCGTCGAACTGCGATGAGTCAAGTTGAGCCCGGTCAAGATGGTCGTGTTAGGCAGAATCAGACGATGAAGCGTCGTGTCAAGAAAAGTTGTGTCTGGTCGACTCCAATTGTGACGAGTCCCGTCGAGAAATGTCGGGCGGAGTCGACCGGAGTGTTGTCAAGTTGAAAGTCGTGATGAGCTGAGTAGCGTCGAACGGCGATGAGTCGAGTCGAGGCGGGTCGAGGCGGGTCGAGTCGAGCAGAATCAGGCGATGAAGCGTCGTGTCGAGAAAAGTAGTGTCTGGTCGACTCCAATGGTGACGAGTCCCGTCGAGGAAAGTCGAGCGGTGTCGACCGGAGTGTTGTCAAGTTGAAAGTCAAGCTGAGCAGAGTAGCGTCAAACGACGATGACTCGAGTCGAAACGGGTCGAGGCGGGTCGAGTCGAGAAGAATCAGGCGATGAAGCGTCGTGTCGAGAAAAGTTGTGTCTGGTTGACTCCAATGGTGACGAGTCCCGTCGAGGAATGTCGGGCGAAGTCGACCGGAGTGTTGTCAAGTTGAAAGTCGAGATGAGCTGAGTAGCGTCGAAGAGCGATGAGTCGAGTGGAGCCAGGTCGAGGCGGATCAATTCGAGCAGAATCAGGCGATGAAGCGTCGTATCGAGAAAACTAGTGTCTGGTCGACTCCAATGATGACGAGTCTCGTCGAGGAATGTCGGGCGGTGTCGACCGGAGTGTTGTCAAGTTGAAAGTCGAGCTGAGCAGAGTAGCGTCGAACTACGATGAGTCGAGTCGAGCCGGGTCCAGATGGTCGTGTTGAGAAAAATCAGACGATGAAGAGTCGTGTCGAGAAAAGTAGTGTCTGGTCGACTCCAATTGTGACGAGTCCCGTCGAGGAATGTCGGGCGGAGTCGACCGAACTGTTGTCAAGTTGAAAGTCGAGATGAGCTGAGTAGCGTCAAACGACGATGAGTCGAGTCGAGCCGGGTCGAGGCGGGTCGAGTCAAGAAGAATCAGGCTATGAAGCGTCGTGTCGAGAAAAGTTGTGTCTGGTTGACTCCAATGGTGACGAGTCCCGTCGAGGAATGTCGGGTGGAGTCGATCGGAGTGTTGTCAAGTAGAAAGTCGAGATGGGCTGAGTAGTGTCGAACGGTAATAAGTCGAGTGGAGCCGGGTCGAGGCGGGTCGAGTCGAGTAGAATCAGGCGATGAAGCGTCGTGTCGAGAAAAGTTGTGTCTGGTCGACTCCAATGGTGACGAGTCTCGTCGAGGAATGTCGGGCAGAGTCGTCCGGAGTGCTGTCAAGTTGAAAGTCGAGATGAGCTGAGTAGCGTCGAAGGGCGATGAGTCGAGTGGAGCCGGGTCGAGGCGGATCGATTCGAGCAGAATCAGGCGATGAAGCGTCGTGTCGAGAAAAGTAGTGTCTGGTCGACTCCAATGGTGACGAGTCCCGTCGAGGAAAGTCGGGCGGTGTCGACCGGAGTGTTGTCAAGTTGAATGTCGAGCTGAGCAGAGTAGCGTCGAACTGCGATGAGTCGAGTCGAGCCGGGTCAAGTTGGGTCGAGTTCAGCAGAATCAGACGATGAAGCGTCGTGTCGAGAAAATTTGTATCTGGTCGACTCCAATGGTGACGAGTCCCGTCGAGGAATGTCGGGCGGAGTCGACCGGAGTGTTGTCAAGTTGAAAGTCGAGATGAGCTGAGTAGCGTCAAACGACGATGACTCGAGTCGGGCCGGGTCGAGGCGGGTCGAGTCGAGAAGAATCAGGCGATGAGGCGTCGTGTCGACAAAAGTTGTGTCTGGTTGACTCCAATGGTGACGAGTCCCGTCGAGGAATGTCGGGCGGAGTCGACCGGAGTGTTGTCAAGTTGAAAGTCGAGATGAGCTGAGTAGCGTCAAACGACGATGACTCGAGTCGGGCCGGGTCGAGGCGGGTCGAGTCGAGAAGAATCAAGCGATGAAGCGTCGTGTCGAGAAAAGTTGTGTCTGGTTGACTCCAATGGTGACGAGTCCTGTCGAGGAATGTCGGGCGGAGTCGACCGGAGCGTTGTCAAGTTGAAAGTCGAGATGAGCTGAGTAGCGTCAAACGACGATGACTCGTGTCGAGCCGGGTCGAGGCGGGTCGAGTCGAGAAGAATCAAGCGATGAAGCGTCGTGTCGAGAAAAGTTGTGTCTGGTTGACTCCAATGGTGAAGAGTCCCGTCGAGGAATGTCGGGCGGCGTCGACCGGAGTGTTGTCAAGTTGAAAGTCGAGATGAGCTGAGTAGCGTCGAACGGTGATGAGTCGAGTGGAGCCGGGTCGAGGCGAGTCGAGTCGAGCAGAATCAGGCGATGAAGCGTCGTGTCGAGAAAAGTTTTGTCTGGTCGACTCAATTGTTGACGAGTCTCGTCGAGGAATGTCGGGCGGAGTCGTTCGGAGTGTAGTCAAGTTGAAAGTCGAGCTGAGCAGAGTAGCGTCGAACTGCGATGAGTCTAGTCGAGCCGGGTCCAGAGGGTCGTGTTGAGCAGAATCAGACGATGAAGCGTCCTGTCGAGAAAAGTAGTGTCTGGTCGACTCCAATTGTGACGAGTCCCGTCGAGGAATGTCGGGCGGAGTCGACCGAACTGTTGTCAAGTTGAATGTCGAGATGAGCTCCGTAGCGTCGAACGACGATGAGTCGAGTCGAGCCGGGTCGAGGCGGGTCGAGTCAAGAAGAATCAGGCGATGAAGCGTCGTGTCGAGAAAAGTTGTGTCTGGTTGACTCCAATGGTGACGAGTCCCGTCGAGGAATTTCGGGCGGCGTCGACCGGAGTGTTGTCAAGTTGAAAGTCGAGATGAGCTGAGTAGCGTCGAACGGTGATGAGTCGAGTGGAGCCGGGTCGAGGCGAGTCGAGTCGAGCAGAATCAGGCGATGAAGCGTCATGTCGAGAAAAGTAGTCTCTGGTCGACTCCAATGGTGACGAGTCCCGTCAAGGAATGTCGGGCGGTGTCGACCGGAGAGTTGTCAAGTTGAAAGTCGAGATGAGCAGAGTGGCGTCGAACTGCGATGAGTCAAGTTGAGCCCGGTCAAGATGGTCGTGTTAGGCAGAATCAGACGATGAAGCGTCGTGTCAAGAAAAGTTGTGTCTGGTCGACTCCAATTGTGACGAGTCCCGTCGAGAAATGTCGGGCGGAGTCGACCGGAGTGTTGTCAAGTTGAAAGTCGTGATGAGCTGAGTAGCGTCGAACGGCGATGAGTCGAGTCGAGGCGGGTCGAGGCGGGTCGAGTCGAGCAGAATCAGGCGATGAAGCGTCGTGTCGAGAAAAGTAGTGTCTGGTCGACTCCAATGGTGACGAGTCCCGTCGAGGAAAGTCGAGCGGTGTCGACCGGAGTGTTGTCAAGTTGAAAGTCAAGCTGAGCAGAGTAGCGTCAAACGACGATGACTCGAGTCGAAACGGGTCGAGGCGGGTCGAGTCGAGAAGAATCAGGCGATGAAGCGTCGTGTCGAGAAAAGTTGTGTCTGGTTGACTCCAATGGTGACGAGTCCCGTCGAGGAATGTCGGGCGAAGTCGACCGGAGTGTTGTCAAGTTGAAAGTCGAGATGAGCTGAGTAGCGTCGAAGAGCGATGAGTCGAGTGGAGCCAGGTCGAGGCGGATCAATTCGAGCAGAATCAGGCGATGAAGCGTCGTATCGAGAAAACTAGTGTCTGGTCGACTCCAATGATGACGAGTCTCGTCGAGGAATGTCGGGCGGTGTCGACCGGAGTGTTGTCAAGTTGAAAGTCGAGCTGAGCAGAGTAGCGTCGAACTACGATGAGTCGAGTCGAGCCGGGTCCAGATGGTCGTGTTGAGAAAAATCAGACGATGAAGAGTCGTGTCGAGAAAAGTAGTGTCTGGTCGACTCCAATTGTGACGAGTCCCGTCGAGGAATGTCGGGCGGAGTCGACCGAACTGTTGTCAAGTTGAAAGTCGAGATGAGCTGAGTAGCGTCAAACGACGATGAGTCGAGTCGAGCCGGGTCGAGGCGGGTCGAGTCAAGAAGAATCAGGCTATGAAGCGTCGTGTCGAGAAAAGTTGTGTCTGGTTGACTCCAATGGTGACGAGTCCCGTCGAGGAATGTCGGGTGGAGTCGATCGGAGTGTTGTCAAGTAGAAAGTCGAGATGGGCTGAGTAGTGTCGAACGGTAATAAGTCGAGTGGAGCCGGGTCGAGGCGGGTCGAGTCGAGTAGAATCAGGCGATGAAGCGTCGTGTCGAGAAAAGTTGTGTCTGGTCGACTCCAATGGTGACGAGTCTCGTCGAGGAATGTCGGGCAGAGTCGTCCGGAGTGCTGTCAAGTTGAAAGTCGAGATGAGCTGAGTAGCGTCGAAGGGCGATGAGTCGAGTGGAGCCGGGTCGAGGCGGATCGATTCGAGCAGAATCAGGCGATGAAGCGTCGTGTCGAGAAAAGTAGTGTCTGGTCGACTCCAATGGTGACGAGTCCCGTCGAGGAAAGTCGGGCGGTGTCGACCGGAGTGTTGTCAAGTTGAATGTCGAGCTGAGCAGAGTAGCGTCGAACTGCGATGAGTCGAGTCGAGCCGGGTCAAGTTGGGTCGAGTTCAGCAGAATCAGACGATGAAGCGTCGTGTCGAGAAAATTTGTATCTGGTCGACTCCAATGGTGACGAGTCCCGTCGAGGAATGTCGGGCGGAGTCGACCGGAGTGTTGTCAAGTTGAAAGTCGAGATGAGCTGAGTAGCGTCAAACGACGATGACTCGAGTCGGGTCGGGTCGAGACGGGTCGAGTCGAGAAGAATCAGGCGATGAGGCGTCGTGTCGAGAAAAGTTGTGTCTGGTTGACTCCAATGGTGACGAGTCCCGTCGAGGAATGTCGGGCGGAGTCGACCGGAGTGTTGTCAAGTTGAAAGTCGAGATGAGCTGAGTAGCGTCAAACGACGATGACTCGAGTCGGGCCGGGTCGAGGCGGGTCGAGTCGAGAAGAATCAAGCGATGAAGCGTCGTGTCGAGAAAAGTTGTGTCTGGTTGACTCCAATGGTGACGAGTCCTGTCGAGGAATGTCGGGCGGAGTCGACCGGAGCGTTGTCAAGTTGAAAGTCGAGATGAGCTGAGTAGCGTCAAACGACGATGACTCGTGTCGAGCCGGGTCGAGGCGGGTCGAGTCGAGAAGAATCAAGCGATGAAGCGTCGTGTCGAGAAAAGTTGTGTCTGGTTGACTCCAATGGTGAAGAGTCCCGTCGAGGAATGTCGGGCGGCGTCGACCGGAGTGTTGTCAAGTTGAAAGTCGAGATGAGCTGAGTAGCGTCGAACGGTGATGAGTCGAGTGGAGCCGGGTCGAGGCGAGTCGAGTCGAGCAGAATCAGGCGATGAAGCGTCGTGTCGAGAAAAGTTTTGTCTGGTCGACTCCAATGTTGACGAGTCTCGTCGAGGAATGTCGGGCGGAGTCGTTCGGAGTGTAGTCAAGTTGAAAGTCGAGCTGAGCAGAGTAGCGTCGAACTGCGATGAGTCGAGTCGAGCCGGGTCCAGAGGGTCGTGTTGAGCAGAATCAGACGATGAAGCGTCCTGTCGAGAAAAGTAGTGTCTGGTCGACTCCAATTGTGACGAGTCCCGTCGAGGAATGTCGGGCGGAGTCGACCGAACTGTTGTCAAGTTGAATGTCGAGATGAGCTCAGTAGCGTCGAACGACGATGAGTCGAGTCGAGCCGGGTCGAGGCGGGTCGAGTCAAGAAGAATCAGGCGATGAAGCGTCGTGTCGAGAAAAGTTGTGTCTGGTTGACTCCAATGGTGACGAGTCCCGTCGAGGAATGTCGGGCGGCGTCGACCGGAGTGTTGTCAAGTTGAAAGTCGAGATGAGCTGAGTAGCGTCGAACGGTGATGAGTCGAGTGGAGCCGGGTCGAGGCGAGTCGAGTCGAGCAGAATCAGGCGATGAAGCGTCATGTCGAGAAAAGTAGTCTCTGGTCGACTCCAATGGTGACGAGTCCCGTCAAGGAATGTCGGGCGGTGTCGACCGGAGAGTTGTCAAGTTGAAAGTCGAGATGAGCAGAGTGGCGTTGAACTGCGATGAGTCAAGTTGAGCCGGGTCAAGATGGTCGTGTTAGGCAGAATCAGACGATGAAGCGTCGTGTCAAGAAAAGTTGTGTCTGGTCGACTCCAATTGTGACGAGTCCCGTCGAGAAATGTCGGGCGGAGTCGACCGGAGTGTTGTCAAGTTGAAAGTCGTGATGAGCTGAGTAGCGTCGAACGGCGATGAGTCGAGTCGAGGCGGGTCGAGGCGGGTCGAGTCGAGCAGAATCAGGCGATGAAGCGTCGTGTCGAGAAAAGTAGTGTCTGGTCGACTCCAATGGTGACGAGTCCCGTCGAGGAAAGTCGAGCGGTGTCGACCGGAGTGTTGTCAAGTTGAAAGTCGAGCTGAGCAGAGTAGCGTCAAACGACGATGACTCGAGTCGAAACGGGTCGAGGCGGGTCGAGTCGAGAAGAATCAGGCGATGAAGCGTCGTGTCGAGAAAAGTTGTGTCTGGTTGACTCCAATGGTGACGAGTCCCGTCGAGGAATGTCGGGCGAAGTCGACCGGAGTGTTGTCAAGTTGAAAGTCGAGATGAGCTGAGTAGCGTCGAAGAGCGATGAGTCGAGTGGAGCCAGGTCGAGGCGGATCAATTCGAGCAGAATCAGGCGATGAAGCGTCGTATCGAGAAAACTAGTGTCTGGTCGACTCCAATGATGACGAGTCTCGTCGAGGAATGTCGGGCGGTGTCGACCGGAGTGTTGTCAAGTTGAAAGTCGAGCTGAGCAGAGTAGCGTCGAACTACGATGAGTCGAGTCGAGCCGGGTCCAGATGGTCGTGTTGAGAAAAATCAGACGATGAAGAGTCGTGTCGAGAAAAGTAGTGTCTGGTCGACTCCAATTGTGACGAGTCCCGTCGAGGAATGTCGGGCGGAGTCGACCGAACTGTTGTCAAGTTGAAAGTCGAGATGAGCTGAGTAGCGTCAAACGACGATGAGTCGAGTCGAGCCGGGTCGAGGCGGGTCGAGTCAAGAAGAATCAGGCGATGAAGCGTCGTGTCGAGAAAAGTTGTGTCTGGTTGACTCCAATGGTGACGAGTCCCGTCGAGGAATGTCGGGTTGAGTCGATCGGAGTGTTGTCAAGTAGAAAGTCGAGATGGACTGAGTAGCGTCAAACGATGATAAGTCGAGTGGAGCCGGGTCGAGGCGGGTCGAGTCGAGTAGAATCAGGCGATGAAGCGTCGTGTCGAGAAAAGTTGTGTCTGGTCGACTCCAATGGTGACAAGTCCCGTCGAGGAATGTCGGGCAGAGTCGTCTGGAGTGTTGTCAAGTTGAAAGTCGAGATGAGCTGAATAGCGTCGAAGGGCGATGAGTCGAGTGGAGCCGGGTCGAGGCGGGTCGAGTCGAGCAGAATCAGGCGATGAAGCGTCTTGTCGAGAAAAGTAGTGTCTGGTCGACTCCAATGGTGACGAGTCCCGTCGAGGAAAGTAGGGCGGTGTCGACCGGAGTGTTGTCAAGTTGAATGTCGAGCTGAGCAGAGTAGCGTCGAACTGCGATGAGTCGAGTCGAGCCGGGTCAAGTTGGGTCGAGTTCAGCAGAATCAGACGATGAAGCGTCGTGTCGAGAAAATTTGTATCTGGTCGACTCCAATGGGGACGAGTCCCGTCGAGGAATGTCGGGCGGAGTCGACCGGAGTGTTGTCAAGTTGAAAGTCGAGATGAGCTGAGTAGCGTCAAACGACGATGACTCGAGTCGGGTCGGGTCGAGGCGGGTCGACTCGAGAAGAATGAGGCGATGAGGCGTCGTGTCGAGAAAAGTTGTGTCTGGTTGACTCCAATGGTGACGAGTCCCGGCGAGGAATGTCGGGCGGAGTCGACCGGAGTGTTGTCAAGTTGAAAGTCGAGATGAGCTGAATAGCGTCAAACGACGATGACTCGAGTCGGGCCGGGTCGAGGTGGGTCGAGTCGAGAAGAATCAAGCGATGAAGCGTCGTGTCGAGAAAAGTTGTGTCTGGTTGACGCCAATGGTGACGAGTCCTGTCAAGAAATGTCGAACGGAGTCGACCGGAGTGTTGTCAAGTTGAAAGTCGAGATGAGCTGAGTAGCGTCAAACGACGATGTCTCGAGTCGTGCCGGGTCGAGGCGGGTCAAGTCGAGAAGAATCAAGCGATGAAGCGTCGTGTCGAGAAAAGTTGTGTCTGGTTGACTCCAATGGTGAAGAGTCCCGTCGAGGAATGTCGGGCGGCGTCGACCGGAGTGTGGTCAAGTTGAAAGTCGAGATGAGCTGAGTAGCGTCGAACGGTGATGAGTCGAGTGGAGCCGGGTCGAGGCGAGTCGAGTCGAGCAGAATCAGGCGATGAAGCGTCATGTCGAGAAAAGTAGTCTCTGGTCGACTCCAATGGTGACGAGTCCCGTCAAGGAATGTCGGGCGGTGTGGACCGGAGAATTGTCAAGTTGAAAGTCGAGATGAGCAGAGTGGCGTCGAACTGCGATGAGTCAAGTTGAGCCGGGTCAAGATGGTCGTGTTAGGCAGAATCTGACGATGAAGCGTCGTGTCAAGAAAAGTTGTGTCTGGTCGACTCCAATTGTGACGAGTCCCGTCGAGAAATGTCGGGCGGAGTCGACCGGAGTGTTGTCAAGTTGAAAGTCGTGATGAGCTGAGTAGCGTCGAACGGCGATGAGTCGAGTCGAGGCGGGTCGAGGCGGGTCGAGTCGAGCAGAATCAGGCGATGAAGCGTCGTGTCGAGAAAAGTAGTGTCTGGTCGACTCCAATGGTGACGAGTCCCGTCGAGGAAAGTCGAGCGGTGTCGACCGGAGTGTTGTCAAGTTGAAAGTCGAGCTGAGCAGGGTAGCGTCAAACGACGATGACTCGAATCGAGCCGGGTCGAGGCGGGTCGAGTCGAGAAGAATCAGGCGATGAAGCGTCGTGTCGAGAAAAGTTGTGTCTGGTTGACTCCAATGGTGACGAGTCCCGTCGAGGAATGTCGGGCGAAGTCGACCGGAGTGTTGTCAAGTTGAAAGTCGAGATGAGCTGAGTAGCGTCGAAGAGCGATGAGTCGAGTGGAGCCAGGTCGAGGCGGATCAATTCGAGCAGAATCAGGCGATGAAGCGTCGTATCGAGAAAAGTAGTGTCTGGTCGACTCCAATGATGACGAGTCTCGTCGAGGAATGTCGGGCGGTGTCGACCGGAGTGTTGTCAAGTTGAAAGTCGAGCTGAGCAGAGTAGCGTCGAACTGCGATGAGTCGAGTCGAGCCGGGTCCAGATGGTCGTGTTGAGAAAAATCAGACGATGAAGAGTCGTGTCGAGAAAAGTAGTGTCTGGTCGACTCCAATTGTGGCGAGTCCCGTCGAGGAATGTCGGGCGGAGTCGACCGAACTGTTGTCAAGTTGAAAGTCGAGATGAGCTGAGTAGCGTCAAACGACGATGAGTCGAGTCGAGCCGGGTCGAGGCGGGTCGAGTCAAGAAGAATCAGGCGATGAAGCGTCGTGTCGAGAAAAGTTGTGTCTGGTTGACTCCAATGGTGACGAGTCCCGTCGAGGAATGTCGGGTTGAGTCGATCGGAGTGTTGTCAAGTAGAAAGTCGAGATGGACTGAGTAGCGTCAAACGATGATAAGTCGAGTGGAGCCGGGTCGAGGCGGGTCGAGTCGAGTAGAACCAGGCGATGAAGCGTCGTGTCGAGAAAAGTTGTGTCTGGTTGACTCCAATGGTGACGAGTCCCGTCGAGGAATGTCGGGCAGAGTCGTCTGGAGTGTTGTCAAGTTGAAAGTCGAGATGAGCTAAATAGCGTCGAAGGGCAATGAGTCGAGTGGAGCCGGGTCGAGGCGGGTCGAGTCGAGCAGAATCAGGCGATGAAGCGTCTTGTCGAGAAAAGTAGTGTCTGGTCGACTCCAATGGTGACGAGTCCCGTCGAGGAAAGTCGGGCGGTGTCGACCGGAGTGTTGTCAAGTTGAATGTCGAGCTGAGCAGAGTAGCGTCGAACTGCGATGAGTCGAGTCGAGCCGGGTCAAGTTGGGTCGAGTTCAGCAGAATCAGACGATGAAGCGTCGTGTCGAGAAAATTTGTATCTGGTCGACTCCAATGGGGACGAGTACCGTCGAGGAATGTCGGGCGGAGTCGACCGGAGTGTTGTCAAGTTGAAAGTCGAGATGAGCTGAGTAGCGTCAAACGACGATGACTCGAGTCGGGTCGGGTCGAGGCGGGTCGAGTCGAGAAGAATCACGCGATGAAGCGTCGTGTCGAGAAAAGTTGTGTCTGGTTGACTCCAATGGTGACGAGTCCCGGCGAGGAATGTCGGGCGGAGTCGACCGGAGTGTTGTCAAGTTGAAAGTCGAGATGAGCTGAGTAGCGTCAAACGACGATGACTCGAGTCGGGCCGGGTCGAGGCGGGTCGAGTCGAGAAGAATCAAGCGATGAAGCGTCGTGTCGAGAAAAGTTGTGTCTGGATGACTCCAATGGTGACGAGTCCTGTCGAGGAATGTCGACCGGAGTGTTGTCAAGTTGAAAGTCGAGATGAGCTGAGTAGCGTCAAACGACGATGTCTCGAGTCGTGCCGGGTCGAGGCGGGTCAAGTCGAGAAGAATCAAGCGATGAAGCGTCGTGTCGAGAAAAGTTGTGTCTGGTTGACTCCAATGGTGAAGAGTCCCGTCGAGGAATGTCGGGCGGCGTCGACCGGAGTGTTGTCAAGTTGAAAGTCGAGATGAGCTGAGTAGCGTCGAACGGTGATGAGTCGAGTGGAGCCGGGTCGAGGCGAGTCGAGTCGAGCAGAATCAGGCGATGAAGCGTCGTGTCGAGAAAAGTTGTGTCTGGTCGACTCCAATGTTGACGAGTCTCGTCGAGGAATGTCGGGCGGAGTCGTCCGGAGTGTAGTCAAGCTGAAAGTCGAGCTGAGCAGAGTAGCGTCGAACTGCGATGAGTCGAGTCGAGCCGGGTCCAGAGGGTCGTGTTTAGCAGAATCAGACGATGAAGCGTCGTGTCGAGAAAAGTAGTGTCTGGTCGACTCCAATTGTGACGAGTCCCGTCGAGGAATGTCGGGCGGAGTCGACCGAACTGTTGTCAAGTTGAAAGTCGAGATGAGCTCAGTAGCGTCGAACGACGATGAGTCGAGTCGAGCCGGGTCGAGGCGGGTCGAGTAAAGAAGAATCAGGCGATGAAGCGTCGTGTCGAGAAAAGTTGTGTCTGGTTGACTCCAATGGTGACGAGTCCCGTCGAGGAATGTCGGGCGGAGTCGATCGGAGTGTTGTCAAGTAGAAAGTGGAGATGGGCTGAGTAGCGTCGAACGGTGATAAGTCGAGTGGAGCCGGGTCGAGGCGGGTCGAGTCGAGTAGAATCAGGCGATGAAGCGTCGTGTCGAGAAAAGTTGTGTCTGGTCGACTCAATTGGTGACGAGTCTCGTCGAGGAATGTCGGGCAGAGTCGTCCGGAGTGTTGTCAAGTTGAAAGTCGAGATGAGCTGAGTAGCGTCGAAGGGCGATGAGTCGAGTGGAGCCGGGTCGAGGCGGATCGATTCGAGCAGAATCAGGCGATGAAGCGTCGTGTCGAGAAAAGTAGTGTCTGGTCGACTTCAATGGTGACAAGTCCCGTCGAGGAATGTCGGGCAGAGTCGTCTGGAGTGTTGTCAAGTTGAAAGTCGAGATGAGCTGAGTAGCGTCAAACGCCGATGACTCGAGTCAGGCCGGGTCGAGGCGGGTCGAGTCGAGAAGAATCAGGCGATGAGGCGTCGTGTCGAGAAAAGTTGTGTCTGGTTGACTCCAATGGTGACGAGTCCCATCAAGGAATGTCGGGCGGCGTCGACCGGAGTGTTGTCAAGTTGAAAGTCGAGATGAGCTGAGTAGCGTCGAACGGTGATGAGTCGAGTGGAGCCGGGTCTAGGCGAGTCGAGTCGAGCAGAATCAGGCGATGAAGCGTCATGTCGAGAAAAGTAGTCTCTGGTCGACTCCAATGGTGACGAGTCCCGTCAAGGAATGTCGGGCGGTGTCCACCGGAGAGTTGTCAAGTTGAAAGTCGAGATGAGCAGAGTGGCGTCGAACTGCGATGAGTCGAGTTGAGCCGGGTCAAGATGGTCGTGTTAGGCAGAATCAGACGATGAAGCGTCGTGTCAAGAAAAGTTGTGTCTGGTCGACTCCAATTGTGACGAGTCCCGTCGAGAAATGTTGGGCGGAGTCGACCGGAGTGTTGTCAAGTTGACAGTCGTGATGAGCTGAGTAGCGTCGAACGGCAATGAGTCGAGTCGAGGCGGGTCGAGGCGGGTCGAGTCGAGCAAAATCAGGCGATGAAGCGTCGTGTCGAGAAAAGTAGTGTCTGGTCGACTCCAATGGTGACGAGTCCCGTCGAGGAAAGTCGGGCGGTGTCGACCGGAGTGTTGTCAAGTTGAATGTCGAGCTGAGCAGAGTAGCGTCGCACTGCGATGAGTCGAGTCGAGCCGGGTCAAGTTGGGTCGAGTTCAGCAGAATCAGACGATGAAGCGTCGTGTCGAGAAAAGTTGTGTCTGGTCGACTCCAATGGTGACGAGTCCCGTCGAGGAATGTCGGGCGGAGTCGACCGGAGTGTTGTCAAGTTGAAAGTCGAGATGAGCTGAGTAGCGTCAAACGACGATGACTCGAGTCGGGCCGGGTCGAGGCGGGTCGAGTCGAGAAGAATCAAGCGATGAAGCGTCGTGTCGAGAAAAGTTGTGTCTGGTTGACTCCAATGGTGACGAGTCCCGTCGAGGAATGTCGAGCGGAGTCGATCGGAGTGTTGTCAAGTAGAAAGTCGAGATGGACTGAGTAGCGTCGAACAGTGATAAGTCGAGTGGAGCCAGGTCGAGGCGGGTCGAGTCGAGTAGAATCAGGCGATGAAGCGTCGTGTCGAGAAAAGTTGTGTCTGGTTGACTCCAATGGTGACGAGTCCCATCAAGGAATGTCGGGCGGCGTCGACCGGAGTGTTGTCAAGTTGAAAGTCGAGATGAGCTGAGTAGCGTCGAACGGTGATGAGTCGAGTGGAGCCGGGTCTAGGCGAGTCGAGTCGAGCAGAATCAGGCGATGAAGCGTCATGTCGAGAAAAGTAGTCTCTGGTCGACTCCAATGGTGACGAGTCCCGTCAAGGAATGTCGGGCGGTGTCCACCGGAGAGTTGTCAAGTTGAAAGTCGAGATGAGCAGAGTGGCGTCGAACTGCGATGAGTCGAGTTGAGCCGGGTCAAGATGGTCGTGTTAGGCAGAATCAGACGATGAAGCGTCGTGTCAAGAAAAGTTGTGTCTGGTCGACTCCAACTGTGACGAGTCCCGTCGAGAAATGTTGGGCGGAGTCGACCGGAGTGTTGTCAAGTTGACAGTCGTGATGAGCTGAGTAGCGTCGAACGGCAATGAGTCGAGTCGAGGCGGGTCGAGGCGGGTCGAGTCGAGCAAAATCAGGCGATGAAGCGTCGTGTCGAGAAAAGTAGTGTCTGGTCGACTCCAATGGTGACGAGTCCCGTCGAGGAAAGTCGGGCGGTGTCGACCGGAGTGTTGTCAAGTTGAATGTCGAGCTGAGCAGAGTAGCGTCGCACTGCGATGAGTCGAGTCGAGCCGGGTCAAGTTGGGTCGAGTTCAGCAGAATCAGACGATGAAGCGTCGTGTCGAGAAAAGTTGTGTCTGGTCGACTCCAATGGTGACGGGTCCCGTCGAGGAATGTCGGGCGGAGTCGACCGGAGTGTTGTCAAGTTGAAAGTCGAGATGAGCTGAGTAGCGTCAAACGACGATGACTCGAGTCGGGCCGGGTCGAGGCGGGTCGAGTCGAGAAGAATCAGGCGATAAGGCGTCGTGTCGAGAAAAGTTGTGTGTGGTTGACTCCAGTGGTGACGAGTCCCGTCGAGGAATGTCGGGCGGAGTCGACCGGAGTGTTGTCAAGTTGAAAGTCGAGATGAGCTGAGTAGCGTCAAACGACGATGCCTCGAGTCGGGCCGGGTCGAGGCGGGTCGAGTCGAGAAGAATCAAGCGATGAAGCGTCGTGTCTAGAAAATTTGTGTCTGGTTGACTCCAATGGTGACGAGTCCCGTCGAGGAAAGTCGAGCGGTGTCGACCGGAGTGTTGTCAAGTTGAAAGTCGAGCTGAGCAGAGTAGCGTCAAACGACGATGACTCGAGTCGAGCCGGGTCGAGGCGGGTCGAGTTGAGAAGAATCAGGCGATGAAGCGTCGTGTCAAGAAAAGTTGTGTCTGGTCGACTCCAATTGTGACGACTCCCGTCGAGAAATGTCGGGCGGAGTCGACCGGAGTGTTGTGAAGTTGAAAGTCGTGATGAGCTGAGTAGCGTCGAACGGCAATGAGTCGAGTCGAGGCGGGTCGAGGCGGGTCGAGTCGAGCAAAATCAGGCGATGAAGCGTCGTGTCGAGAAAAGTAGTGTCTGGTCGACTCCAATGGTGACGAGTCCCGTCGAGGAAAGTCGAGCGGTGTCGACCGGAGTGTTGTCAAGTTGAAAGTCGAGCTGAGCAGAGTAGCGTCAAACGACGATGACTCGAGTCGAGCCGGGTCGAGGCGGGTCGAGTTGAGAAGAATCAGGCGATGAAGCGTCGTGTCGAGAAAAGTAGTGTCTGGTCGACTCCAATGGTGACGAGTCTCGTCGAGGAATGTCGGGCGGTGTCGACCGGAGTGTTGTCAAGTTGAAAGTTGAGCTGAGCAGAGTAGCGTTGAACTGCGATGAGTCGAGTCGAGCCGGGTCCAGATGGTCGTGTTGAGCAGAATCAGACGATGAAGCGTCGTGTCGAGAAAAGTAGTGTCTGGCCGACTCCAATTGTGACGAGTCCCGTCGAGGAATGTCGGGCGGAGTCGACCGAACTGTTGTCAAGTTGAAAGTCGAGATGAGCTGAGTAGCGTCAAACGACGATGAGTCGAGTCGAGCCGGGTCGAGGCGGGTCGAGTCAAGAAGAATCAGGCGATGAAGCGTCGTGTCGAGAAAAGTTGTGTCTTGTCGACTCCAATGGTGACGAGTCTCGTCGAGGAATGTCGGGCAGAGTCGTCCGGAGTGCTGTCAAGTTGAAAGTCGAGATGAGCTGAGTAGCGTCGAAGGGCGATGAGTCGAGTGGAGCCGGGTCGAGGCGGATCGATTCGAGCAGAATCAGGCGATGAAGCGTCGTGTCGAGAAAAGTAGTGTCTGGTCGACTCCAATGGTGACAAGTCTCGTCGAGGAATGTCGGGCAGAGTCGTCTGGAGTGTTGTCAGGTTGAAAGTCGAGATGAGCTGAATAGCGTCGAAGGGCGATGAGTCGAGTGGAGCCAGGTCGAGGCGGGTCGAGTCGAGAAGAATCAGGCGATGAAGCGTCGTGTCGAGAAAAGTTGTGTCTGGTTGACTCCAATGGTGACGAGTCCCGTCGAGGAATTTCGGGCGGAGTCGACCGGAGTGTTGTCAAGTTGAAAGTCGAGATGAGCTGAGTAGCATCGAACGGTGATAAGTCGAGTGGAACCGGGTCGAGGCGGGTCGAGTCGAGTAGAATCAGGCGATGAAGCGTCGTGTCGAGAAAAGTAGTCTCTGGTCGACTCCAATGGTGACGAGTCCCGTCAAGGAATGTCGGGCGGTGTCGACCGGAGAGTTGTCAAGTTGAAAGTCGAGATGAGCAGAGTGGCGTCGAACTGCGATGAGTCGAGTGGAGCCAGGTCAAGATGGTCGTGTTACGTAGAATCAGACGATGAAGCGTCGTGTCGAGAAAAGTTGTGTCTGGTCGACTCCAATTGTGACGAGTGCCGTCGAGAAATGTCGGGCGGAGTCGACCGGAGTGTTGTCAAGTTGAAAGTCGAGGTGAGTTGAGTAACATCGAACGGCGATGAGTCGAGTCGAGCCGGGTCTAGGCGGGTCGAGACGAGCAGAATCAGGAGATGAAGCGTCGTGTCGAGAAAAGTTGTGTCTGGTCGACTCCAATGGTGACGAGTCCCATCGAGGAATGTAGGGCATAGTCGACCGGAGTGTTGTCAAGTTGAAAGTGGAGATGAGCTGAGTAGCGTCGAACGACGATGAGTCGAGTCGAGGCGGGTCGAGGCGGGTCGAGTCGAGAAGAATCAGGCGATGAAGCGTCGTGTCGAGAAAAGTAGTGTCTGGTCGACTCCAATGGTGACGAGTCCCGTCGAGGAAAGTCGAGCGGTGTCGACCGGAGTGTTGTCAAGTTGAAAGTCGAGCTGAGCAGAGTAGCGTCAAACGACGATGACTCGAGTCGAGCCGGGTCGAGGCGGGTCGAGTCGAGAAGAATCAGGCGATGAAGCGTCGTGTCGAGAAAAGTTGTGTCTGGTTGACTCCAATGGTGACGAGTCCCGTCGAGGAATGTCGGGCGGAGTCGACCGGAGTGTTGTCAAGTTGAAAGTCGAGATGAGCTGAGTAGCGTCGAACGGTGATAAGTCGAGTGGAGCCGGGTCGAGGCGGGTCGAGTCGAGTAGAATCAGGCGATGAAGCGTCGTGTCGAGAAAAGGTGTGTCTGGTCGACTCCAATGGTGACGAGTCTCGTTGAGGAATGTCGGGCAGAGTCGTCCGGAGTGTAGTCAAGTTGAAAGTCGAGATGAGCTGAGTAGCTTCGAAGGGCGATGAGTCGAGTGGAGCCAGGTCGAGGCGGATCGATTCGAGCAGAATCAGGCGATGAAGCGTCGTGTCGAGAAAAGTAGTGTCTGGTCTACTCCAATGGTGACAAGTCTCGTCGAGGAATGTCGGGCAGAGTCGTCTGGAGTGTTGTCAGGTTGAAAGTCGAGATGAGCTGAATAGCGTCGAAGGGCGATGAATCGAGTGGAGCCGGGTCGAGGCGGGTCGAGTCGAGCAGAATCAGGCGATGAAGCGTCGTGTCGAGAAAAGTAGTGTCTGGTCGATTCCAATGGTGACGAGTCTCGTCGAGGAAAGTCGGGCGGTGTCGACCGGAGTGTTGTCAAGTTGAATGTCGAGCTGAGAAGAGTAGCGTCGAACTGCGATGAGTCGAGTCGAGCCGGGTCAAGTTGGGTCGAGTTCAGCAGAATCAGACGATGAAGCATCGTGTCGAGAAAATTTGTATCTGGTCGACTCCAATGGTGACGAGTCCCGTCGAGGAATGTCGGGCGGAGTCGACCGGACTGTTGTCAAGTTGAAAGTCGAGATGAGCTGAGTAGCGTCAAACGACGATGACTCGAGTCGGGCCGGGTCGAGGCGGATCGAGTCGAGAAGAATCAACCGATGAAGCGTCGTGTCGAGAAAAGTTGTGTCTGGTTGACTCCAAAGGTGACGAGTCCCATCGAGCAATGTCGGGCGGCGTCGACCGGAGTGTTGTCAAGTTGAAAGTCGAGATGAGCTGAGTAGCGTCGAACGGTGATGAGTCGAGTGGAGCCGGGTCGAGGCGGGTCGATTCGAGCAGAATCAGGCGATGAAGCGTCGTGTCGAGAAAAGTAGTGTCTGGTCGACTCCAATGGTGACGAGTCCCGTCGAGGAAAGTCGGGCGGTGTCGACCGGAGTGTTGTCAAGTTGAAAGTTGAGCTGAGCAGAGTAGCGTCGAACTGCGATGAGTCGAGTCGAGCCGGGTCAAGTTGGGTCGAGTTCAGCAGAATCAGACGATGAAGCGTCGTGTCGAGAAAAGTTGTGTCTGGTCGACTCCAATGGTGACGAGTCCCGGCGAGGAATGTCGGGCGAGTCGACCGGAGTGTTGTCAAGTTGAAAGTCGAGATGAGCTGAGTAGCGTCAAACGACGATGACTCGAGTCAGGCCGGGTCGAGGCGGGTCGAGTCGAGAAGAATCAGGCGATGAAGCGTCGTGTCGAGAAAAGTTGTGTCTGGTTGACTCCAATGGTGACGAGTCCCGTCGAGGAATTTCGGGGGGAGTCGACCGGAGTGTTGTCAAGTTGAAAGTCGAGATGAGCTGAGCAGCATCGAACGGTGATAAGTCGAGTGGAACCGGGTCGAGGCGGGTCGAGTCGAGTAGAATCAGGCGATGAAGCGTCGTGTCGAGAAAAGTAGTCTCTGGTCGACTTCAATGGTGACGAGTCCCGTCAAGGAATGTCGGGCGGTGTCGACCGGAGAGTTGTCAAGTTGAAAGTCGAGATGAGCAGAGTGGCGTCGAACTACGATGAGTCGAGTTGAGCCGGGTCAAGATGGTCGTGTTAGGCAGAATCAGACGATGAAGCGTCGTGTCGAGAAAAGTTGTGTCTGGTCGACTCCAATTGTGACGAGTCCCGTCGAGAAATGTCGGGCGGAGTCGACCGGAGTGTTGTCAAGTTGAAAGTCGAGATGAGCTGAGTAGCGTCGAACGGCGATGAGTCGAGTCGAGTCGGGTCGAGGCGGGTCGAGTCGAGCAGAATCAGGAGATGAAGCGTCGTGTCGAGAAAAGTTGTGTCTGGTCGACTCCAATGGTGACGAGTCCCATCGAGGAATGTAGGGCATAGTCGACCGGAGTGTTGTCAAGTTGAAAGTGGAGATGAGCTGAGTAGCGTCGAACGGCGATGAGTCGAGTCGAGGCGGGTCGAGTCGAGCAGAATCAGGCGATGAAGCGTCGTGTCGAGAAAAGTAGTGTCTGGTCGACTCCAATGGTGACGAGTCCCGTCGAGGAAAGTCGGGCGGTGTCGACCGGAGTGTTGTCAAGTTGAAAGTCGAGCTGAGCAGAGTAGCGTCGAACTGCGATGAGTCGAGTCGAGCCGGGTCAAGTTGGGTCGAGTTCAGCAGAATCAGACGATGAAGTGTCGTGTCGAGAAAAGTTGTGTCTGGTCGACTCCAATGGTGACGAGTCCCGGCGAGGAATGTCGGGCGGAGTCGACCAGAGTGTTGTCAAGTTGAAAGTCGAGAAGAGCTGAGTAGCGTCAAACGACGATGACTCGAGTCGGGCCGGGTCGAGGCGGGTCGAGTCGAGAAGAATCAGGCGATGAAGCGTCGTGTCGAGAAAAGTTGTGTCTGGTTGACTCCAAAGGTGACGAGTCCCGTCGAGGAATTTCGGGCGGAGTCGACCGGAGTGTTGTCAAGTTGAAAGTCGAGATGAGCTGAGTAGCATCGAACGGTGATAAGTCGAGTGGAACCGGGTCGAGGCGGGTCGAGTCGAGTAGAATCAGGCGATGAAGCGTCGTGTCGGGAAAAGTAGTCTCCGGTCGACTTCAATGGTGACGAGTCCCGTCAAGGAATGTCGGGCGGTGTCGACCGGAGAGTTGTCAAGTTGAAAGTCGAGATGAGCAGAGTGGCGTCGAACTGCGATGAGTCGAGTTGAGCCGGGTCAAGATGGTCGTGTTAGGCAGAATCAGACGATGAAGCGTCGTGTCGAGAAAAGTTGTGTCTGGTCGACTCCAATTGTGACGAGTCCCGTCGAGAAATGTCGGGCGGAGTCGACCGGAGTGTTGTCAAGTTGAAAGTCGAGATGAGCTGAGTAGCGTCGAACGGCGATGAGTCGAGTCGAGCCGGGTCGAGGCGGGTCGAGTCGAGCAGAATCAGGAGATGAAGCGTCGTGTCGAGAAAAGTTGTGTCTGGTCGACTCCAATGGTGACGAGTCCCATCGAGGAGTGTAGGGCATAGTCGACCGGAGTGTTGTCAAGTTGAAAGTGGAGATGAGCTGAGTAGTGTCGAACGGCGATGAGTCGAGTCGAGTCGGGTCGAGGCGGGTCGAGTCGAGCAGAATCAGGAGATGAAGCGTCGTGTCGAGAAAAGTTGTGTCTGGTCGACTCCAATGGTGACGAGTCCCATCGAGGAATGTAGGGCATAGTCGACCGGAGTGTTGTCAAGTTGAAAGTGGAGATGAGCTGAGTAGCGTCGAACGGCGATGAGTCGAGTCGAGGCGGGTCGAGTCGAGCAGAATCAGGCGATGAAGCGTCGTGTCGAGAAAAGTAGTGTCTGGTCGACTCCAATGGTGACGAGTCCCGTCGAGGAAAGTCGGGCGGTGTCGACCGGAGTGTTGTCAAGTTGAAAGTCGAGCTGAGCAGAGTAGCGTCGAACTGCGATGAGTCGAGTCGAGCCGGGTCAAGTTGGGTCGAGTTCAGCAGAATCAGACGATGAAGTGTCGTGTCGAGAAAAGTTGTGTCTGGTCGACTCCAATGGTGACGAGTCCCGGCGAGGAATGTCGGGCGGAGTCGACCAGAGTGTTGTCAAGTTGAAAGTCGAGAAGAGCTGAGTAGCGTCAAACGACGATGACTCGAGTCGGGCCGGGTCGAGGCGGGTCGAGTCGAGAAGAATCAGGCGATGAAGCGTCGTGTCGAGAAAAGTTGTGTCTGGTTGACTCCAAAGGTGACGAGTCCCGTCGAGGAATTTCGGGCGGAGTCGACCGGAGTGTTGTCAAGTTGAAAGTCGAGATGAGCTGAGTAGCATCGAACGGTGATAAGTCGAGTGGAACCGGGTCGAGGCGGGTCGAGTCGAGTAGAATCAGGCGATGAAGCGTCGTGTCGGGAAAAGTAGTCTCCGGTCGACTTCAATGGTGACGAGTCCCGTCAAGGAATGTCGGGCGGTGTCGACCGGAGAGTTGTCAAGTTGAAAGTCGAGATGAGCAGAGTGGCGTCGAACTGCGATGAGTCGAGTTGAGCCGGGTCAAGATGGTCGTGTTAGGCAGAATCAGACGATGAAGCGTCGTGTCGAGAAAAGTTGTGTCTGGTCGACTCCAATTGTGACGAGTCCCGTCGAGAAATGTCGGGCGGAGTCGACCGGAGTGTTGTCAAGTTGAAAGTCGAGATGAGCTGAGTAGCGTCGAACGGCGATGAGTCGAGTCGAGCCGGGTCGAGGCGGGTCGAGTCGAGCAGAATCAGGAGATGAAGCGTCGTGTCGAGAAAAGTTGTGTCTGGTCGACTCCAATGGTGACGAGTCCCATCGAGGAGTGTAGGGCATAGTCGACCGGAGTGTTGTCAAGTTGAAAGTGGAGATGAGCTGAGTAGCGTCGAACGGCGATGAGTCGAGTCGAGTCGGGTCGAGGCGGGTCGAGTCGAGCAGAATCAGGAGATGAAGCGTCGTGTCGAGAAAAGTTGTGTCTGGTCGACTCCAATGGTGACGAGTCCCATCGAGGAATGTAGGGCATAGTCGACCGGAGTGTTGTCAAGTTGAAAGTGGAGATGAGCTGAGTAGCGTCGAACGGCGATGAGTCGAGTCGAGGCGGGTCGAGTCGAGCAGAATCAGGCGATGAAGCGTCGTGTCGAGAAAAGTAGTGTCTGGTCGACTCCAATGGTGACGAGTCCCGTCGAGGAAAGTCGGGCGGTGTCGACCGGAGTGTTGTCAAGTTGAAAGTCGAGCTGAGCAGAGTAGCGTCGAACTGCGATGAGTCGAGTCGAGCCGGGTCAAGTTGGGTCGAGTTCAGCAGAATCAGACGATGAAGTGTCGTGTCGAGAAAAGTTGTGTCTGGTCGACTCCAATGGTGACGAGTCCCGGCGAGGAATGTCGGGCGGAGTCGACCAGAGTGTTGTCAAGTTGAAAGTCGAGAAGAGCTGAGTAGCGTCAAACGACGATGACTCGAGTCGGGCCGGGTCGAGGCGGGTCGAGTCGAGAAGAATCAGGCGATGAAGCGTCGTGTCGAGAAAAGTTGTGTCTGGTTGACTCCAAAGGTGACGAGTCCCGTCGAGGAATTTCGGGCGGAGTCGACCGGAGTGTTGTCAAGTTGAAAGTCGAGATGAGCTGAGTAGCATCGAACGGTGATAAGTCGAGTGGAACCGGGTCGAGGCGGGTCGAGTCGAGTAGAATCAGGCGATGAAGCGTCGTGTCGGGAAAAGTAGTCTCCGGTCGACTTCAATGGTGACGAGTCCCGTCAAGGAATGTCGGGCGGTGTCGACCGGAGAGTTGTCAAGTTGAAAGTCGAGATGAGCAGAGTGGCGTCGAACTGCGATGAGTCGAGTTGAGCCGGGTCAAGATGGTCGTGTTAGGCAGAATCAGACGATGAAGCGTCGTGTCGAGAAAAGTTGTGTCTGGTCGACTCCAATTGTGACGAGTCCCGTCGAGAAATGTCGGGCGGAGTCGACCGGAGTGTTGTCAAGTTGAAAGTCGAGATGAGCTGAGTAGCGTCGAACGGCGATGAGTCGAGTCGAGCCGGGTCGAGGCGGGTCGAGTCGAGCAGAATCAGGAGATGAAGCGTCGTGTCGAGAAAAGTTGTGTCTGGTCGACTCCAATGGTGACGAGTCCCATCGAGGAGTGTAGGGCATAGTCGACCGGAGTGTTGTCAAGTTGAAAGTGGAGATGAGCTGAGTAGCGTCGAACGGCGATGAGCCGAGTCGAGTCGGGTCGAGGCGGGTCGAGTCGAGCAGAATCAGGAGATGAAGCGTCGTGTCGAGAAAAGTTGTGTCTGGTCGACTCCAATGGTGACGAGTCCCATCGAGGAATGTAGGGCATAGTCGACCGGAGTGTTGTCAAGTTGAAAGTGGAGATGAGCTGAGTAGCGTCGAACGGCGATGAGTCGAGTCGAGGCGGGTCGAGTCGAGCAGAATCAGGCGATGAAGCGTCGTGTCGAGAAAAGTAGTGTCTGGTCGACTCCAATGGTGACGAGTCCCGTCGAGGAAAGTCGGGCGGTGTCGACCGGAGTGTTGTCAAGTTGAAAGTCGAGCTGAGCAGAGTAGCGTCGAACTGCGATGAGTCGAGTCGAGCCGGGTCAAGTTGGGTCGAGTTCAGCAGAATCAGACGATGAAGTGTCGTGTCGAGAAAAGTTGTGTCTGGTCGACTCCAATGGTGACGAGTCCCGGCGAGGAATGTCGGGCGGAGTCGACCAGAGTGTTGTCAAGTTGAAAGTCGAGAAGAGCTGAGTAGCGTCAAACGACGATGACTCGAGTCGGGCCGGGTCGAGGCGGGTCGAGTCGAGAAGAATCAGGCGATGAAGCGTCGTGTCGAGAAAAGTTGTGTCTGGTTGACTCCAAAGGTGACGAGTCCCGTCGAGGAATTTCGGGCGGAGTCGACCGGAGTGTTGTCAAGTTGAAAGTCGAGATGAGCTGAGTAGCATCGAACGGTGATAAGTCGAGTGGAACCGGGTCGAGGCGGGTCGAGTCGAGTAGAATCAGGCGATGAAGCGTCGTGTCGGGAAAAGTAGTCTCCGGTCGACTTCAATGGTGACGAGTCCCGTCAAGGAATGTCGGGCGGTGTCGACCGGAGAGTTGTCAAGTTGAAAGTCGAGATGAGCAGAGTGGCGTCGAACTGCGATGAGTCGAGTTGAGCCGGGTCAAGATGGTCGTGTTAGGCAGAATCAGACGATGAAGCGTCGTGTCGAGAAAAGTTGTGTCTGGTCGACTCCAATTGTGACGAGTCCCGTCGAGAAATGTCGGGCGGAGTCGACCGGAGTGTTGTCAAGTTGAAAGTCGAGATGAGCTGAGTAGCGTCGAACGGCGATGAGTCGAGTCGAGCCGGGTCGAGGCGGGTCGAGTCGAGCAGAATCAGGAGATGAAGCGTCGTGTCGAGAAAAGTTGTGTCTGGTCGACTCCAATGGTGACGAGTCCCATCGAGGAGTGTAGGGCATAGTCGACCGGAGTGTTGTCAAGTTGAAAGTGGAGATGAGCTGAGTAGCGTCGAACGGCGATGAGTCGAGTCGAGGCGGGTCGAGTCGAGCAGAATCAGGCGATGAAGCGTCGTGTCGAGAAAAGTAGTGTCTGGTCGACTCCAATGGTGACGAGTCCCGTCGAGGAAAGTCGGGCGGTGTCGACCGGAGAGTTGTCAAGTTGAAAGTCGAGCTGAGCAGAGTAGCGTCGAACTGCGATGAGTCGAGTCGAGCCGGGTCAAGTTGGGTCGAGTTCAGCAGAATCAGACGATGAAGCGTCGTGTCGAGAAAAGTTGTGTCTGGTCGACTCCAATGGTGACGAGTCCCGGCGAGGAATGTCGGGCGGAGTCGACCAGAGTGTTGTCAAGTTGAAAGTCGAGATGAGCTGAGTAGCGTCAAACGACGATGACTCGAGTCGGGCCGGGTCGAGGCGGGTCGAGTCGAGAAGAATCAGGCGATGAAGCGTCGTGTCGAGAAAAGTTGTGTCTGGTTGACTCCAAAGGTGACGAGTCCCGTCGAGGAATTTCGGGCGGAGTCGACCGGAGTGTTGTCAAGTTGAAAGTCGAGATGAGCTGAGTAGCATCGAACGGTGATAAGTCGAGTGGAACCGGGTCGAGGCGGGTCGAGTCGAGTAGAATCAGGCGATGAAGCGTCGTGTCGAGAAAAGTAGTCTCTGGTCGACTTCAATGGTGACGAGTCCCGTCAAGGAATGTCGGGCGGTGTCGACCGGAGAGTTGTCAAGTTGAAAGTCGAGATGAGCAGAGTGGCGTCGAACTGCGATGATTCGAGTTGAGCCGGGTCAAGATGGTCGTGTTAGGCAGAATCAGACGATGAAGCGTCGTGTCGAGAAAAGTTGTGTCTGGTCGACTCCAATTGTGACGAGTCCCGTCGAGAAATGTCGGGCGGAGTCGACCGGAGTGTTGTCAAGTTGAAAGTCGAGATGAGCTGAGTAGCGTCGAACGGCGATGAGTCGAGTCGAGCCGGGTCGAGGCGGGTCGAGTCGAGCAGAATCAAGAGATGAAGCGTCGTGTCGAGAAAAGTTGTGTCTGGTCGACTCCAATGGTGACGAGTCCCATCGAGGAGTGTAGGGCATAGTCGACCGGAGTGTTGTCAAGTTGAAAGTGGAGATGAGCTGAGTAGCGTCGAACGGCGATGAGTCGAGTCGAGGCGGGTCGAGTCGAGCAGAATCAGGCGATGAAGCGTCGTGTCGAGAAAAGTAGTGTCTGGTCGACTCCAATGGTGACGAGTCCCGTCGAGGAAAGTCGGGCGGTGTCGACCGGAGTGTTGTCAAGTTGAAAGTCGAGCTGAGCAGAGTAGCGTCGAACTGCGATGAGTCGAGTCGAGCCGGGTCAAGTTGGGTCGAGTTCAGCAGAATCAGACGATGAAGCGTCGTGTCGAGAAAAGTTGTGTCTGGTCGACTCCAATGGTGACGAGTCCCGGCGAGGAATGTCGGGCGGAGTCGACCGGAGTGTTGTCAAGTTGAAAGTCGAGATGAGCTGAGTAGCGTCAAACGACGATGACTCGAGTCGGGCCGGGTCGAGGCGGGTCGAGTCGAGAAGAATCAGGCGATGAAGCGTCGTGTCGAGAAAAGTTGTGTCTGGTTGACGCCAAAGGTGACGAGTCCCGTCGAGGAATTTCGGGCGGAGTCGACCGGAGTGTTGTCAAGTTGAAAGTCGAGATGAGCTGAGTAGCATCGAACGGTGATAAGTCGAGTGGAACCGGGTCGAGGCGGGTCGAGTCGAGTAGAATCAGGCGATGAAGCGTCGTGTCGGGAAAAGTAGTCTCTGGTCGACTTCAATGGTGACGAGTCCCGTCAAGGAATGTCGGGCGGTGTCGACCGGAGAGTTGTCAAGTTGAAAGTCGAGATGAGCAGAGTGGCGTCGAACTGCGATGAGTCGAGTTGAGCCGGGTCAAGATGGTCGTGTTAGGCAGAATCAGACGATGAAGCGTCGTGTCGAGAAAAGTTGTGTCTGGTCGACTCCAATTGTGACGAGTCCCGTCGAGAAATGTCGGGCGGAGTCGACCGGAGTGTTGTCAAGTTGAAAGTCGAGATGAGCTGAGTAGCGTCGAACGGCGATGAGTCGAGTCGAGCCGGGTCGAGGCGGGTCGAGTCGAGCAGAATCAAGAGATGAAGCGTCGTGTCGAGAAAAGTTGTGTCTGGTCGACTCCAATGGTGACGAGTCCCATCGAGGAGTGTAGGGCATAGTCGACCGGAGTGTTGTCAAGTTGAAAGTGGAGATGAGCTGAGTAGCGTCGAACGGCGATGAGTCGAGTCGAGGCGGGTCGAGTCGAGCAGAATCAGGCGATGAAGCGTCGTGTCGAGAAAAGTAGTGTCTGGTCGACTCCAATGGTGACGAGTCCCGTCGAGGAAAGTCGGGCGGTGTCGACCGGAGTGTTGTCAAGTTGAAAGTCGAGCTGAGCAGAGTAGCGTCGAACTGCGATGAGTCGAGTCGAGCCGGGTCAAGTTGGGTCGAGTTCAGCAGAATCAGACGATGAAGCGTCGTGTCGAGAAAAGTTGTGTCTGGTCGACTCCAATGGTGACGAGTCCCGGCGAGGAATGTCGGGCGGAGTCGACCGGAGTGTTGTCAAGTTGAAAGTCGAGATGAGCTGAGTAGCGTCAAACGACGATGACTCGAGTCGGGCCGGGTCGAGGCGGGTCGAGTCGAGAAGAATCAGGCGATGAAGCGTCGTGTCGAGAAAAGTTGTGTCTGGTTGACGCCAAAGGTGACGAGTCCCGTCGAGGAATTTCGGGCGGAGTCGACCGGAGTGTTGTCAAGTTGAAAGTCGAGATGAGCTGAGTAGCATCGAACGGTGATAAGTCGAGTGGAACCGGGTCGAGGCGGGTCGAGTCGAGTAGAATCAGGCGATGAAGCGTCGTGTCGGGAAAAGTAGTCTCTGGTCGACTTCAATGGTGACGAGTCCCGTCAAGGAATGTCGGGCGGTGTCGACCGGAGAGTTGTCAAGTTGAAAGTCGAGATGAGCAGAGTGGCGTCGAACTGCGATGAGTCGAGTTGAGCCGGGTCAAGATGGTCGTGTTAGGCAGAATCAGACGATGAAGCGTCGTGTCGAGAAAAGTTGTGTCTGGTCGACTCCAATTGTGACGAGTCCCGTCGAGAAATGTCGGGCGGAGTCGACCGGAGTGTTGTCAAGTTGAAAGTCGAGATGAGCTGAGTAGCGTCGAATGGCGATGAGTCGAGTCGAGCCGGGTCGAGGCGGGTCGAGTCGAGCAGAATCAGGAGATGAAGCGTCGTGTCGAGAAAAGTTGTGTCTGGTCGACTCCAATGGTGACGAGTCCCATCGAGGAGTGTAGGGCATAGTCGACCGGAGTGTTGTCAAGTTGAAAGTGGAGATGAGCTGAGTAGCGTCGAACGGCGATGAGTCGAGTCGAGGCGGGTCGAGTCGAGCAGAATCAGGCGATGAAGCGTCGTGTCGAGAAAAGTAGTGTCTGGTCGACTCCAATGGTGACGAGTCCCGTCGAGGAAAGTCGGGCGGTGTCGACCGGAGTGTTGTCAAGTTGAAAGTCGAGCTGAGCAGAGTAGCGTCGAACTGCGATGAGTCGAGTCGAGCCGGGTCAAGTTGGGTCGAGTTCAGCAGAATCAGACGATGAAGCGTCGTGTCGAGAAAAGTTGTGTCTGGTCGACTCCAATGGTGACGAGTCCCGGCGAGGAATGTCGGGCGGTGTCGACCGGAGTGTTGTCAAGTTGAAAGTCGAGCTGAGCAGAGTAGCGTCGAACTGCGATGAGTCGAGTCGAGCCGGGTCAAGTTGGGTCGAGTTCAGCAGAATCAGACGATGAAGCGTCGTGTCGAGAAAAGTTGTGTCTGGTCGACTCCATTGGTGACGAGTCCCGGCGAGGAATGTCGGGCGGAGTCGACCGGAGTGTTGTCAAGTTGAAAGTCGAGATGAGCTGAGTAGCGTCAAACGACGATGACTCGAGTCGGGCCGGGTCGAGGCGGGTCGAGTCGAGAAGAATCAGGCGATGAAGCGTCGTGTCGAAAAAAGTTGTGTCTGGTTGACTCCAAAGGTGACGAGTCCCGTCGAGGAATTTCGGGCGGAGTCGACCGGAGTGTTGTCAAGTTGAAAGTCGAGATGAGCTGAGTAGCATCGAACGGTGATAAGTCGAGTGGAACCGGGTCGAGGCGGGTCGAGTCGAGTAGAATCAGGCGATGAAGCGTCGTGTCGAGAAAAGTAGTCTCTGGTCGACTTCAATGGTGACGAGTCCCGTCAAGGAATGTCGGGCGGTGTCGACCGGAGAGTTGTCAAGTTGAAAGTCGAGATGAGCAGAGTGGCGTCGAACTGCGATGAGTCGAGTTGAGCCGGGTCAAGATGGTCGTGTTAGGCAGAATCAGACGATGAAGCGTCGTGTCGAGAAAAGTTGTGTCTGGTCGACTCCAATTGTGACGAGTCCCGTCGAGAAATGTCGGGCGGAGTCGACCGGAGTGTTGTCAAGTTGAAAGTCGAGATGAGCTGAGTAGCGTCGAACGGCGATGAGTGAGTCGAGCCGGGTCGAGGCGGGTCGAGTCGAGCAGAATCAGGAGATGAAGCGTCGTGTCGAGAAAAGTTGTGTCTGGTCGACTCCAATGGTGACGAGTCCCATCGAGGAATGTAGGGCATAGTCGACCGGAGTGTTGTCAAGTTGAAAGTGGAGATGAGCTGAGTAGCGTCGAACGGCGATGAGTCGAGTCGAGGCGGGTCGAGTCGAGCAGAATCAGGCGATGAAGCGTCGTGTCGAGAAAAGTAGTGTCTAGTCGACTCCAATTGTGACGAGTCCCGTCGAGGAATGTCGGGAGGAGTCGACCGAACTGTTGTCAAGTTGAAAGTCGAGATGAGCTGAGTAGCGTCGAACGACGATCAGTCGAGTCGAGCCGGGTCGAGGCGGGTCGAGTCAAGAAGAATCAGGCGATGAAGCGTCGTGTCGAGAAAAGTTGTTTCTGGTTGACTCCAATGGTGACGAGTCCCGTCGAGGAATGTCGGGCGGAGTCGATCGGAGTGTTGTCAAGTAGAAAGTCGAGATGGGCTGACTAGCGTCGAACGGTGATAAGTCGAGTGGAGCCGGGTCGAGGCGGGTCGGGTCGAGTAGAATAAGGCGATGAAGCGTTGTGTCGAGAAAAGTTGTGTCTGGCTGACTCCAATGGTGACGAGTCTCGTCGAGGAATGTCGGGCAGAGTCGTCCGGAGTGCTGTCAAGTTGAAAGTCGAGATGAGCTGAGTAGCGTCGAAGGGCGATGAGTCGAGTGGAGCCGGGTCGAGGCGGATCGATTCGAACAGAATCAGGCGATGAAGCGTCGTGTCGAGAAAAGTAGTGTCTGGTCGACTCCAATGGTGACAAGTCCCGTCGAGGAATGTCGGGCGGTGTCGACCGGAGTGTTGTCAAGTTGAAAGTCGAGCTGAGCAGAGTAGCGTCGAACTGCGATGAGTCGAGTCGACCCGGGTCCAGATGGTCGTGTTGAGCAGAATCAGACGATGAAGCGTCGTGTCGATAAAAGTTGTGTCTCGTCGACTCCAATTGTGACAAGTCCCGTCGAGGAATGTCGGGCAGAGTCGACTGGAGTGTTGTCAAGTTCCAAGTCGAGATGAGCTGAGTAGCGTCGAACGGCGATGAGTCGAGTGGAGCCGGGTAGAGGCGGGTCGAGTCGAGCAGAATCAGGAGATGAAGCGTCGTGTCGAGAAAAGTTGTGTCTGGTCGACTCCAATGGTGACGAGTCCCACCGAGAAATGTAGGGCATAGTCAACCAGAGTGTTGTCAAGTTGGAAGTGGAGATGAGCTGAGTAGCGTCGAACGGCGATGAGTCGAGTCGAGGCGGGTCGAGGCGGGTCGAGTCGAGCAGAATCAGGCGATGAAGCGTCGTATCGAGAAAAGTTGTGTCTGGTCGACTCCAATGGTGACGAGTCCCATCAAGGAATGTAGGGCATAGTCGACGGGAGTGTTGTCAAGTTGAAAGTGGAGATGAGCTGAGTAGCGTCGAACGACGATAAGTCGAGTCGAGCCGGGACGAGGCGGGTCGAGTCGAGCAGAATTAGGCGATGAAGCGTCGTGTCGAGAAAAGTTGTGTCTGGTTGACTCCAATGGTGACGAGTCCCGTCGAGGAATGTCGGGCGGCGTCGACAGGAGTGTTGTCAAGTTGAAAGTCGAGATGAGCTGAGTAGCGTCGAACAGCGATGAGCCGAGTGGAGCCAGGTCGAGGCGGGTCGAGTCGAGCAGAATCAGGAGATAAAGCGTCGTGTCGAGAAAAGTTGTGTCTGGTCGACTCCAATGGTGCCGAGTCCCATCGAGGAATATAGGGCATAGTCGACCGGAGTGTTGTCAAGTTGAAAGTGGAGATGAGCTGAGTAGCGTCGAACGGCGATGAGTCGAGTCGAGGCGGGTCGAGGCGGGTCGAGTCGAGCAGAATCAGGCGATGAAGCGTCGTGTCGAGAAAAGTTCTGTCTGGACGATTCCAATGGTGACGAGTCCCCCGTCAAGGAATGTCGGGCGGAGTCGATCGGAGTGTTGTCAAGTTGAAATTCGAGATGAGCTGAGTAGCGTCGAACGACGATAAGTCGAGTCGAGCCGGGTCGAGGTGGGTCGAGTCGAGCAGAATCAGGCGATGAAGCGTCGTGTCGAGAAAAGTTGTGTCTGGTCGACTCCACTGGTGACGAGTCCCGTCGAGGAATGTCGGGCGGAGTCGACCGGAGTGTTGTCAAGTTGAAAGTCGAGATGAGCTGAGTAGCGTCGAACGGCGATGAGTCTAGTCGAGTCGAGCAGAATCAGGCGATGAAGCGTCGTGTCGAGAAAAGTTGTGTCTGGTCGACTCCAATGGTGACGAGTCCCGTCGAGGAATGTCGGGTGGTGTCGACCGGAGTGTTGTCTAGTTGATAGTCGAGCTGAGCAGAGTAGCGTCGAACTGCGATGTGTCGAGTCGAGCCGGGTCAAGTTGGGTCGAGTTGAGCAGAATCAGACGACGAAGCGTCGTGTTGAGAAAAGTTGTATCTCGTCGACTCCAATGGTGACGAGTCCCGTCGAGGAATGTCGGGCGGAGTCGACCGAACTGTTGTCAAGTTAAAAGTCGGCATGAGCTGAGTAGCGTCGAACGACGATGAGTCGAGTCGAGCCGGGTCAAGATGGTCGTGTTAGGCAGAATCAGACGATGAAGCATCGTGTCGAGAAAAGTTGTGACTGGTCGACTCCAATGGTGACGAGTCTCGTCGAGGAATGTCGGGCAGAGTCGTCCGGAGTGCTGTCAAGTTGAAAGTCGAGATGAGCTGAGTAGCGTCGAAGGGCGATGAGTCGAGTGGAGCCGGGTCGAGGCGGATCGATTCGAGCAGAATCAGGCGATGAAGCGTCGTGTCGAGAAAAGTAGTGTCTGGTCGACTACAATGGTGACGAGTCCCGTCAGGGAATGTCGGGCGATGTCGACCGGAGTGGTGTCAAGTTGAAAGTCGAGCTGAGCAGAGTAGCGTCGAACTGCGATGAGTCGAGTCGAGCCGGGTCAAGATGGTCGTGTTGAGCAGAATCAGACGATGAAGCGTCGTGTCGAGAAAAGTTGTGTCTGGTCGACTCCAATTGTGACGAGTCCCGTCGAGGAATGTCGGGCGGAGTCGACCGGAGTGTTGTCAAGTTTAAAATCGAGATGAGCTGAGTAGCGTCGAACGACGATGGGTCGAGTGGAGCCGGGTCGAGGCGGGTCGAGTCGAGCAAAATCAGGAGATGAAGCGTCGTGTCGAGAAAAGTTGTGTCTGGTCGACTCCAATGGTGGCGAGTCCCATCGAGGAATATAGGGCATTGTCGACCAGAGTGTTGTCAAGTTGAAAGTGGAGATGAGCTGAGTAGCGTCGAACGGCGATGAGACGAGTCGAGGCGGGTCGAGTCGAGCAGAATCAAGCGATGAAGCGTCGTGTCGAGAAAAGTTCTGTCTAGTCGACTCCAATGGTGACGAGTCCCGTCGAGGAATGTCGGGCGGAGTCGATCGGAGTGTTGTCAAGTTGAAAGTCGAGATGAGCTGAGTAGCGTCGAACGACGATAAGTCGAGTCGAGCAGGGTCGAGGTGGGTCGAGTCGAGCAGAATCAGGCGATGAAGCGTCGTGTCGAGAAAAGTTGTGTCTGGTCGACTCCACTGGGGACGAGTCCCGTCGAGGAATGTCGGGCGGAGTCGACCGGAGTGTTGTCAAGTTGAAAGTCGAGATGAGCTGAGCAGCGTCGAACGGCGATGAGTCTAGTCAAGTCGAGTAGAATAAGGCGATGAAGCGTCGTGTCGAGAAAAGTTGTGTCTGGTCGACTCCAATGGTGACGAGTCCCGTCGAGGAATGTCGGGTGGTGTCGACCGGAGTGTTGTCAAGTTGAAAGTCGAGATAAGGAACAGCGATGAGTCGTGTGGAGCCGGTTCGAGGCGGGTCGAGTCGAGCAGAATCAGGAGAGGAAGCGTCGTGCCGAGAAAAGTTGTGTCTGGTCGACTCCAATGGTGCCGAGTCCCATCGAGGAATATAGGGCATAGTCGACCGGAATGTTGTCAAGTTGAAAGTGGAGATGAGCTGAGTAGCGTCGAACGGCGATGAGTCGAGTCGAGGAGGGTTGAGTCGAGTAGAATTAGGCGATGAAGCGTCGTGTCGAGAAAAGTTGTCACTGGTCGACTCCAATGGTGACGAGTCTCGTCGAGGAATATCGGGCAGAGTCGTCCGGAGTGTTGTCAAGTTGAAAGTCGAGATGAGCTGAGTAGCGTCGAACGACGATGAGTCGAGTGAAGCCGGGTAGAGGCGGATCGAGTCGAGCAGAATCAGGAGACGAAGCGTCGTGTCGAGAAAAGTTGTGTCTGGTCGACTCCATTGGTGCCGAGTCCCATCGAGGAATATAGGGCATAGTCGACCGGAGTGTTGTCAAGTTGAAAGTGGAGATGAGCTGAGTAGCGTCGAACGGCGATGAGACGAGTCGAGGCGGGTCGAGGCGGGTCGAGTCGAGCAGAATCAGGCAATGAAGCGTCGTGTCGAGAAAAGTAGTGTCTGGTCGACTCCAATGGTGACGAGTCCCGTCGAGGAATATCGGGCGGAGTCGATCGGAGTGTTGTCAAGTTGAAATTCGAGATGAGCTGAGTAGCGTCGAACGACGATAAGTCGAGTCGAGCAGGGTCGAGGTGGGTCGAGTCGAGCAGAATCAGGCGATGAAGCGTCGTGTCGAGAAAAGTTGTGTCTGGTCGACTCCAATGGTGACGAGTCCCGTAAGGGAATGTCGGGCGGTGTCGACCGGAGTGTTGTCAAGTTGAAAGTCGAGCTGAGAAGAGTAGCATCGAACTGCGATGAGTCGAGTCGAGCCGGGTCAAGATTGTCGTGTTGAGCAGAATCAGACGATGAAGCGTCGTGTCGAGAAAAGTAGTGTCTGGTCGACTCCAATTGTGACGAGTCCCGTCGAGGAATGTCGGGCGGAGTCGACCGGAGTGTTGTCATGTTGAAAGTCGAGATGAGCTGAGTAGCGTCGAACGGCGATGAGTCTAGTCGAGTCGAGCAGAATCAGGCGATGAAGCGTCGGGTCGAGAAAAGTTGTGTCTGGTCGACTCCAATGGTGACGAGTCCCGCCGAGGAATGTCGGGTGGTGTCCACCGGAGTGTTGTCAAGTTGAAAGTCGAGCTGAGCAGAGTAGCGTCGAACTGCGATGAGTCGAGTCGAGCCGGGTCAAGTTGGGTCGAGTTGAGCAGAATCAGACGATGAAGCGTCGTGTCGAGAAAAGTTGTGTCTCGTCGACTCCAATGGTGACGAGTCCCGTCGAGGAATGTCGGGCGGAGTCGACCGAACTGTTGTCAAGTTGAAAGTCGAGATGAGCTGAGTAGCGTCGAACGACTATGAGTCGAGTCAAGCAGGGTCAAGATGGTCGTGTTAGGCAGAATCAGACGATGAAGCGTCGTGTCGAGAAAAGTTGTGACTGGTCGACTCCAATGGTGACGAGTCTCGTCGAGGAATATCGGGCAGAGTCGTCCGGAGTGTTGTCAAGTTGAAAGTCGAGATGAGCTGAGTAGCGTCGAACGGCGATGAGTCGAGTCGAGCCGGGTCGAGGCGGGTCGAGTCGAGCAGAATCAGGAGATGAAGCGTCGTGTCGAGAAAAGTTGTGTCTGGTTGACGCCAAAGGTGACGAGTCCCGTCGAGGAATTTCGGGCGGAGTCGACCGGAGTGTTGTCAAGTTGAAAGTCGAGATGAGCTGAGTAGCATCGAACGGTGATAAGTCGAGTGGAACCGGGTCGAGGCGGGTCGAGTCGAGTAGAATCAGGCGATGAAGCGTCGTGTCGGGAAAAGTAGTCTCTGGTCGACTTCAATGGTGACGAGTCCCGTCAAGGAATGTCGGGCGGTGTCGACCGGAGAGTTGTCAAGTTGAAAGTCGAGATGAGCAGAGTGGCGTCGAACTGCGATGAGTCGAGTTGAGCCGGGTCAAGATGGTCGTGTTAGGCAGAATCAGACGATGAAGCGTCGTGTCGAGAAAAGTTGTGTCTGGTCGACTCCAATTGTGACGAGTCCCGTCGAGAAATGTCGGGCGAAGTCGACCGGAGTGTTGTCAAGTTGAAAGTCGAGATGAGCTGAGTAGCGTCGAACGGCGATGAGTCGAGTCGAGCCGGGTCGAGGCGGGTCGAGTCGAGCAGAATCAGGAGATGAAGCGTCGTGTCGAGAAAAGTTGTGTCTGGTCGACTCCAATGGTGACGAGTCCCATCGAGGAGTGTAGGGCATAGTCGACCGGAGTGTTGTCAAGTTGAAAGTGGAGATGAGCTGAGTAGCGTCGAACGGCGATGAGTCGAGTCGAGGCGGGTCGAGTCGAGCAGAATCAGGCGATGAAGCGTCGTGTCGAGAAAAGTAGTGTCTGGTCGACTCCAATGGTGACGAGTCCCGTCGAGGAAAGTCGGGCGGTGTCGACCGGAGTGTTGTCAAGTTGAAAGTCGAGCTGAGCAGAGTAGCGTCGAACTGCGATGAGTCGAGTCGAGCCGGGTCAAGTTGGGTCGAGTTCAGCAGAATCAGACGATGAAGCGTCGTGTCGAGAAAAGTTGTGTCTGGTCGACTCCATTGGTGACGAGTCCCGGCGAGGAATGTCGGGCGGAGTCGACCGGAGTGTTGTCAAGTTGAAAGTCGAGATGAGCTGAGTAGCGTCAAACGACGATGACTCGAGTCGGGCCGGGTCGAGGCGGGTCGAGTCGAGAAGAATCAGGCGATGAAGCGTCGTGTCGAAAAAAGTTGTGTCTGGTTGACTCCAAAGGTGACGAGTCCCGTCGAGGAATTTCGGGCGGAGTCGACCGGAGTGTTGTCAAGTTGAAAGTCGAGATGAGCTGAGTAGCATCGAACGGTGATAAGTCGAGTGGAACCGGGTCGAGGCGGGTCGAGTCGAGTAGAATCAGGCGATGAAGCGTCGTGTCGAGAAAAGTAGTCTCTGGTCGACTTCAATGGTGACGAGTCCCGTCAAGGAATGTCGGGCGGTGTCGACCGGAGAGTTGTCAAGTTGAAAGTCGAGATGAGCAGAGTGGCGTCGAACTGCGATGAGTCGAGTTGAGCCGGGTCAAGATGGTCGTGTTAGGCAGAATCAGACGATGAAGCGTCGTGTCGAGAAAAGTTGTGTCTGGTCGACTCCAATTGTGACGAGTCCCGTCGAGAAATGTCGGGCGGAGTCGACCGGAGTGTTGTCAAGTTGAAAGTCGAGATGAGCTGAGTAGCGTCGAACGGCGATGAGTCGAGTCGAGCCGGGTCGAGGCGGGTCGAGTCGAGCAGAATCAGGAGATGAAGCGTCGTGTCGAGAAAAGTTGTGTCTGGTCGACTCCAATGGTGACGAGTCCCATCGAGGAATGTAGGGCATAG
Organism: Canavalia gladiata; assembly: GCA_037954105.1. Lineage (NCBI taxonomy): Eukaryota > Viridiplantae > Streptophyta > Magnoliopsida > Fabales > Fabaceae > Canavalia > Canavalia gladiata. The sequence continues at coordinate 25,834,330 of CM075661.1, read as the reverse complement.
TCGACCGGAGTGTTGTCAAGTTGAAAGTGGAGATGAGCTGAGTAGCGTCGAACGGCGATGAGTCGAGTCGAGGCGGGTCGAGTCGAGCAGAATCAGGCGATGAAGCGTCGTGTCGAGAAAAGTAGTGTCTAGTCGACTCCAATTGTGACGAGTCCCGTCGAGGAATGTCGGGAGGAGTCGACCGAACTGTTGTCAAGTTGAAAGTCGAGATGAGCTGAGTAGCGTCGAACGACGATCAGTCGAGTCGAGCCGGGTCGAGGCGGGTCGAGTCAAGAAGAATCAGGCGATGAAGCGTCGTGTCGAGAAAAGTTGTTTCTGGTTGACTCCAATGGTGACGAGTCCTGTCGAGGAATGTCGGGCGGAGTCGATCGGAGTGTTGTCAAGTAGAAAGTCGAGATGGGCTGACTAGCGTCGAACGGTGATAAGTCGAGTGGAGCCGGGTCGAGGCGGGTCGGGTCGAGTAGAATAAGGCGATGAAGCGTTGTGTCGAGAAAAGTTGTGTCTGGCTGACTCCAATGGTGACGAGTCTCGTCGAGGAATGTCGGGCAGAGTCGTCCGGAGTGCTGTCAAGTTGAAAGTCGAGATGAGCTGAGTAGCGTCGAAGGGCGATGAGTCGAGTGGAGCCGGGTCGAGGCGGATCGATTCGAACAGAATCAGGCGATGAAGCGTCGTGTCGAGAAAAGTAGTGTCTGGTCGACTCCAATGGTGACAAGTCCCGTCGAGGAATGTCGGGCGGTGTCGACCGGAGTGTTGTCAAGTTGAAAGTCGAGCTGAGCAGAGTAGCGTCGAACTGCGATGAGTCGAGTCGACCCGGGTCCAGATGGTCGTGTTGAGCAGAATCAGACGATGAAGCGTCGTGTCGATAAAAGTTGTGTCTCGTCGACTCCAATTGTGACAAGTCCCGTCGAGGAATGTCGGGCAGAGTCGACTGGAGTGTTGTCAAGTTCCAAGTCGAGATGAGCTGAGTAGCGTCGAACGGCGATGAGTCGAGTGGAGCCGGGTAGAGGCGGGTCGAGTCGAGCAGAATCAGGAGATGAAGCGTCGTGTCGAGAAAAGTTGTGTCTGGTCGACTCCAATGGTGACGAGTCCCACCGAGAAATGTAGGGCATAGTCAACCAGAGTGTTGTCAAGTTGGAAGTGGAGATGAGCTGAGTAGCGTCGAACGGCGATGAGTCGAGTCGAGGCGGGTCGAGGCGGGTCGAGTCGAGCAGAATCAGGCGATGAAGCGTCGTATCGAGAAAAGTTGTGTCTGGTCGACTCCAATGGTGACGAGTCCCATCAAGGAATGTAGGGCATAGTCGACGGGAGTGTTGTCAAGTTGAAAGTGGAGATGAGCTGAGTAGCGTCGAACGACGATAAGTCGAGTCGAGCCGGGACGAGGCGGGTCGAGTCGAGCAGAATTAGGCGATGAAGCGTCGTGTCGAGAAAAGTTGTGTCTGGTTGACTCCAATGGTGACGAGTCCCGTCGAGGAATGTCGGGCGGCGTCGACAGGAGTGTTGTCAAGTTGAAAGTCGAGATGAGCTGAGTAGCGTCGAACAGCGATGAGCCGAGTGGAGCCAGGTCGAGGCGGGTCGAGTCGAGCAGAATCAGGAGATAAAGCGTCGTGTCGAGAAAAGTTGTGTCTGGTCGACTCCAACGGTGCCGAGTCCCATCGAGGAATATAGGGCATAGTCGACCGGAGTGTTGTCAAGTTGAAAGTGGAGATGAGCTGAGTAGCGTCGAACGGCGATGAGTCGAGTCGAGGCGGGTCGAGGCGGGTCGAGTCGAGCAGAATCAGGCGATGAAGCGTCGTGTCGAGAAAAGTTCTGTCTGGACGACTCCAATGGTGACGAGTCCCCCGTCAAGGAATGTCGGGCGGAGTCGATCGGAGTGTTGTCAAGTTGAAATTCGAGATGAGCTGAGTAGCGTCGAACGACGATAAGTCGAGTCGAGCCGGGTCGAGGTGGGTCGAGTCGAGCAGAATCAGGCGATGAAGCGTCGTGTCGAGAAAAGTTGTGTCTGGTCGACTCCACTGGTGACGAGTCCCGTCGAGGAATGTCGGGCGGAGTCGACCGGAGTGTTGTCAAGTTGAAAGTCGAGATGAGCTGAGTAGCGTCGAACGGCGATGAGTCTAGTCGAGTCCAGCAGAATCAGGCGATGAAGCGTCGTGTCGAGAAAAGTTGTGTCTGGTCGACTCCAATGGTGACGAGTCCCGTCGAGGAATGTCGGGTGGTGTCGACCGGAGTGTTGTCTAGTTGATAGTCGAGCTGAGCAGAGTAGCGTCGAACTGCGATGTGTCGAGTCGAGCCGGGTCAAGTTGGGTCGAGTTGAGCAGAATCAGACGACGAAGCGTCGTGTTGAGAAAAGTTGTATCTCGTCGACTCCAATGGTGACGAGTCCCGTCGAGGAATGTCGGGCGGAGTCGACCGAACTGTTGTCAAGTTAAAAGTCGGCATGAGCTGAGTAGCGTCGAACGACGATGAGTCGAGTCGAGCCGGGTCAAGATGGTCGTGTTAGGCAGAATCAGACGATGAAGCATCGTGTCGAGAAAAGTTGTGACTGGTCGACTCCAATGGTGACGAGTCTCGTCGAGGAATGTCGGGCAGAGTCGTCCGGAGTGCTGTCAAGTTGAAAGTCGAGATGAGCTGAGTAGCGTCGAAGGGCGATGAGTCGAGTGGAGCCGGGTCGAGGCGGATCGATTCGAGCAGAATCAGGCGATGAAGCGTCGTGTCGAGAAAAGTAGTGTCTGGTCGACTACAATGGTGACGAGTCCCGTCAGGGAATGTCGGGCGATGTCGACCGGAGTGGTGTCAAGTTGAAAGTCGAGCTGAGCAGAGTAGCGTCGAACTGCGATGAGTCGAGTCGAGCCGGGTCAAGATGGTCGTGTTGAGCAGAATCAGACGATGAAGCGTCGTGTCGAGAAAAGTTGTGTCTGGTCGACTCCAATTGTGACGAGTCCCGTCGAGGAATGTCGGGCGGAGTCGACCGGAGTGTTGTCAAGTTTAAAATCGAGATGAGCTGAGTAGCGTCGAACGACGATGGGTCGAGTGGAGCCGGGTCGAGGCGGGTCGAGTCGAGCAAAATCAGGAGATGAAGCGTCGTGTCGAGAAAAGTTGTGTCTGGTCGACTCCAATGGTGGCGAGTCCCATCGAGGAATATAGGGCATTGTCGACCAGAGTGTTGTCAAGTTGAAAGTGGAGATGAGCTGAGTAGCGTCGAACGGCGATGAGACGAGTCGAGGCGGGTCGAGTCGAGCAGAATCAAGCGATGAAGCGTCGTGTCGAGAAAAGTTCTGTCTAGTCGACTCCAATGGTGACGAGTCCCGTCGAGGAATGTCGGGCGGAGTCGATCGGAGTGTTGTCAAGTTGAAAGTCGAGATGAGCTGAGTAGCGTCGAACGACGATAAGTCGAGTCGAGCAGGGTCGAGGTGGGTCGAGTCAAGAAGAATCAGGCGATGAAGCGTCGTGTCGAGAAAAGTTGTGTCTGGTCGACTCCACTGGGGACGAGTCCCGTCGAGGAATGTCGGGCGGAGTCGACCGGAGTGTTGTCAAGTTGAAAGTCGAGATGAGCTGAGCAGCGTCGAACGGCGATGAGTCTAGTCAAGTCGAGTAGAATAAGGCGATGAAGCGTCGTGTCGAGAAAAGTTGTGTCTGGTCGACTCCAATGGTGACGAGTCCCGTCGAGGAATGTCGGGTGGTGTCGACCGGAGTGTTGTCAAGTTGAAAGTCGAGATAAGGAACAGCGATGAGTCGTGTGGAGCCGGTTCGAGGCGGGTCGAGTCGAGCAGAATCAGGAGAGGAAGCGTCGTGCCGAGAAAAGTTGTGTCTGGTCGACTCCAATGGTGCCGAGTCCCATCGAGGAATATAGGGCATAGTCGACCGGAATGTTGTCAAGTTGAAAGTGGAGATGAGCTGAGTAGCGTCGAACGGCGATGAGTCGAGTCGAGGAGGGTTGAGTCGAGTAGAATTAGGCGATGAAGCGTCGTGTCGAGAAAAGTTGTCACTGGTCGACTCCAATGGTGACGAGTCTCGTCGAGGAATATCGGGCAGAGTCGTCCGGAGTGTTGTCAAGTTGAAAGTCGAGATGAGCTGAGTAGCGTCGAACGACGATGAGTCGAGTGAAGCCGGGTAGAGGCGGATCGAGTCGAGCAGAATCAGGAGACGAAGCGTCGTGTCGAGAAAAGTTGTGTCTGGTCGACTCCATTGGTGCCGAGTCCCATCGAGGAATATAGGGCATAGTCGACCGGAGTGTTGTCAAGTTGAAAGTGGAGATGAGCTGAGTAGCGTCGAACGGCGATGAGACGAGTCGAGGCGGGTCGAGGCAGGTCGAGTCGAGCAGAATCAGGCAATGAAGCGTCGTGTCGAGAAAAGTAGTGTCTGGTCGACTCCAATGGTGACGAGTCCCGTCGAGGAATATCGGGCGGAGTCGATCGGAGTGTTGTCAAGTTGAAATTCGAGATGAGCTGAGTAGCGTCGAACGACGATAAGTCGAGTCGAGCAGGGTCGAGGTGGGTCGAGTCGAGCAGAATCAGGCGATGAAGCGTCGTGTCGAGAAAAGTTGTGTCTGGTCGACTCCAATGGTGACGAGTCCCGTAAGGGAATGTCGGGCGGTGTCGACCGGAGTGTTGTCAAGTTGAAAGTCGAGCTGAGAAGAGTAGCATCGAACTGCGATGAGTCGAGTCGAGCCGGGTCAAGATTGTCGTGTTGAGCAGAATCAGACGATGAAGCGTCGTGTCGAGAAAAGTAGTGTCTGGTCGACTCCAATTGTGACGAGTCCCGTCGAGGAATGTCGGGCGGAGTCGACCGGAGTGTTGTCATGTTGAAAGTCGAGATGAGCTGAGTAGCGTCGAACGGCGATGAGTCTAGTCGAGTCGAGCAGAATCAGGCGATGAAGCGTCGGGTCGAGAAAAGTTGTGTCTGGTCGACTCCAATGGTGACGAGTCCCGCCGAGGAATGTCGGGTGGTGTCCACCGGAGTGTTGTCAAGTTGAAAGTCGAGCTGAGCAGAGTAGCGTCGAACTGCGATGAGTCGAGTCGAGCCGGGTCAAGTTGGGTCGAGTTGAGCAGAATCAGACGATGAAGCGTCGTGTCGAGAAAAGTTGTGTCTCGTCGACTCCAATGGTGACGAGTCCCGTCGAGGAATGTCGGGCGGAGTCGACCGAACTGTTGTCAAGTTGAAAGTCGAGATGAGCTGAGTAGCGTCGAACGACTATGAGTCGAGTCAAGCAGGGTCAAGATGGTCGTGTTAGGCAGAATCAGACGATGAAGCGTCGTGTCGAGAAAAGTTGCGACTGGTCGACTCCAATGGTGACGAGTCTCGTCGAGGAATATCGGGCAGAGTCGTCCGGAGTGTTGTCAAGTTGAAAGTCGAGATGAGCTGAGTAGCGTCGAACGACGATGAGTCGAGTGAAGCCGGGTAGAGGCGGGTCGAGTCGAGCAGAATCAGGAGACGAATCGTCGTGTCGAGAAAAGTTGTGTCTGGTCGACTCCATTGGTGCCGAGTCCCATCGAGGAATATAGGGCATAGTCGACCGGAGTTTTGTCAAGTTGAAAGTCGAGCTGAGAAGAGTAGCATCGAACTGCGATGAGTCGAGTCGAGCCGGGTCAAGATTGTCGTGTTGAGCAGAATCAGACGATGAAGCGTCGTGTCGAGAAAAGTAGTGTCTGGTCGACTCCAATTGTGACGAGTCCCGTCGAGGAATGTCGGGCGGAGTCGACCGGAGTGTTGTCATGTTGAAAGTCGAGATGAGCTGAGTAGCGTCGAACGGCGATGAGTCTAGTCGAGTCGAGCAGAATCAGGCGATGAAGCGTCGGGTCGAGAAAAGTTGTGTCTGGTCGACTCCAATGGTGACGAGTCCCGTCGAGGAATGTCGGGTGGTGTCCACCGGAGTGTTGTCAAGTTGAAAGTCGAGCTGAGCAGAGTAGCGTCGAACTGCGATGAGTCGAGTCGAGCCGGGTCAAGTTGGGTCGAGTTGAGCAGAATCAGACGATGAAGCGTCGTGTCGAGAAAAGTTGTGTCTCGTCGACTCCAATGGTGACGAGTCCCGTCGAGGAATGTCGGGCGGAGTCGACCGAACTGTTGTCAAGTTGAAAGTCGAGATGAGCTGAGTAGCGTCGAACGACTATGAGTCGAGTCGAGCCGTGTCAAGATGGTCGTGTTAGGCAGAATCAGACGATGAAGCGTCGTGTCGAGAAAAGTTGTGACTGGTCGACTCCAATGGTGACGAGTCTCGTCGAGGAATGTCGGGCAGAGTCGTCCGGAGTGCTGTCAAGTTGAAAGTCAAGATGAGCTGAGTAGCGTCGAAGGGCGATGAGTCGAGTGGAGCCGGGTCGAGGCGGATCGATTCGAGCAGAATCAGGCGATGAAGCGTCGTGTCGAGAAAAGTAGTGTCTGGTCGACTCCAATGGTGACGAGTCCCGTCAGTGAATGTCGGGCGGTGTCGATCGGAGTGTTGTCAAGTTGAAAGTCGAGCTGAGCAGAGTAGCGTCGAACTGCGATGAGTCGAGTCGAGCCGGGTCATGATGGTCGTGTTGAGCAGAATCAGACGATGAAGCGTCGTGTCGGAAAAGTTGTGTCTGGTCAACTCCAATTGTGACGAGTCCCGTCGAGGAATGTCGGGCGGAGTCGACCGGAGTGTTGTCAAGTTGAAAGTCGAGATGAGCTGAGTAGCGTCGAACGACGATGAGTCGAGTGAAGCCGGGTGGAGGCGGGTCGAGTCGAGCAGAATCAGGAGACGAAGCGTCGTGTCGAGAAAAGTTGTGTCTGGTCGACTCCAATGGTGCCGAGTCCCATCGAGGAATATAAGGCATAGTCGACCGGAGTGTTGTCAAGTTGAAAGTGGAGATGAGCTGAGTAGCGTCGAACGGCGATGAGACGAGTCGAGGCGGGTCGAGGCGGGTCGAGTCGAGCAGAATCAGGCAATGAAGCGTCGTGTCGAGAAAAGTTCTGTCTGGTCGACTCCAATGGTGACGAGTCCCGTCGAGGAATGTCGAGCGGAGTCGATCGGAGTGTTGTCAAGTTGAAAGTCGAGATGAGCTGAGTAGCGTCGAACGACGATAAGTCGAGTCGAGCAGGGTCGAGGTGGGTCGAGTCGAGCAGAATCAGGCGATGAAGCGTCGTGTCGAGAAAAGTTGTGTCTGGTCGACTCCAAAGGTGACGAGTCCCGTAAGGGAATGTCGGGCGGTGTCGACCGGAGTGTTGTCAAGTTGAAAGTCGAGCTGAGAAGAGTAGCATCGAACTGCGATGAGTCGAGTCGAGCCAGGTCAAGATTGTCGTGTTGAGCAGAATCAGGCGATGAAGCGTCGTGTCGAGAAAAGTTGTGTCTGGTCGACTCCAATTGTGACGAGTCCCGTCGAGGAATGTCGGGCGGAGTCGACCGGAGTGTTGTCATGTTGAAAGTCGAGATGAGCTGAGTAGCGTCGAACGGCGATGAGTCTAGTCGAGTCGAGCAGAATCAGGCGATGAAGCGTCGGGTCGAGAAAAGTTGTGTCTGGTCGACTCCAATGGTGACGAGTCCCGTCGAGGAATGTCGGGTGGTGTCCACCGGAGTGTTGTCAGGTTGAAAGTCGAGCTGAGTAGAGTAGCGTCCAACTGCGATGAGTCGAGTCGAGCCGGGTCAAGTTGGGTCGAGTTGAGCAGAATCAGACGATGAAGCGTCGTGTCGAGAAAAGTTGTGTCTCGTCGACTCCAATGGTGACGAGTCCCGTCGAGGAATGTCGGGCGGAGTCGACCGAACTGTTGTCAAGTTGAAAGTCGAGATGAGCTGAGTAGCGTCGAACGACTATGAGTCGAGTCGAGCCGGGTCAAGATGGTCGTGTTAGGCAGAATCAGACGATGAAGCGTCGTGTCGAGAAAAGTTGTGACTGGTCGACTCCAATGGTGACGAGTCTCGTCGAGGAATGTCGGGCAGAGTCGTCCGGAGTGCTGTCAAGTTGAAAGTCAAGATGAGCTGAGTAGCGTCGAAGGGCGATGAGTCGAGTGGAGCCGGGTCGAGGCGGATCGATTCGAGCAGAATCAGGCGATGAAGCGTCGTGTCGAGAAAAGTAGTGTCTGGTCGACTCCAATGGTGACGAGTCCCGTCAGTGAATGTCGGGCGGTGTCGATCGGAGTGTTGTCAAGTTGAAAGTCGAGCTGAGCAGAGTAGCGTCGAACTGCGATGAGTCGAGTCGAGCCGGGTCATGATGGTCGTGTTGAGCAGAATCAGACGATGAAGCGTCGTGTCGGAAAAGTTGTGTCTGGTCAACTCCAATTGTGACGAGTCCCGTCGAGGAATGTCGGGCGGAGTCGACCGGAGTGTTGTCAAGTTGAAAGTCGAGATGAGCTGAGTAGCGTCGAACGACGATGAGTCGAGTGAAGCCGGGTGGAGGCGGGTCGAGTCGAGCAGAATCAGGAGACGAAGCGTCGTGTCGAGAAAAGTTGTGTCTGGTCGACTCCAATGGTGCCGAGTCCCATCGAGGAATATAAGGCATAGTCGACCGGAGTGTTGTCAAGTTGAAAGTGGAGATGAGCTGAGTAGCGTCGAACGGCGATGAGACGAGTCGAGGCGGGTCGAGGCGGGTCGAGTCGAGCAGAATCAGGCAATGAAGCGTCGTGTCGAGAAAAGTTCTGTCTGGTCGACTCAAATGGTGACGAGTCCCGTCGAGGAATGTCGAGCGGAGTCGATCGGAGTGTTGTCAAGTTGAAAGTCGAGATGAGCTGAGTAGCGTCGAACGACGATAAGTCGAGTCGAGCAGGGTCGAGGTGGGTCGAGTCGAGCAGAATCAGGCGATGAAGCGTCGTGTCGAGAAAAGTTGTGTCTGGTCGACTCCAAAGGTGACGAGTCCCGTAAGGGAATGTCGGGCGGTGTCGACCGGAGTGTTGTCAAGTTGAAAGTCGAGCTGAGAAGAGTAGCATCGAACTGCGATGAGTCGAGTCGAGCCAGGTCAAGATTGTCGTGTTGAGCAGAATCAGGCGATGAAGCGTCGTGTCGAGAAAAGTTGTGTCTGGTCGACTCCAATTGTGACGAGTCCCGTCGAGGAATGTCGGGCGGAGTCGACCGGAGTGTTGTCATGTTGAAAGTCGAGATGAGCTGAGTAGCGTCGAACGGCGATGAGTCTAGTCGAGTCGAGCAGAATCAGGCGATGAAGCGTCGGGTCGAGAAAAGTTGTGTCTGGTCGACTCCAATGGTGACGAGTCCCGTCGAGGAATGTCGGGTGGTGTCCACCGGAGTGTTGTCAGGTTGAAAGTCGAGCTGAGTAGAGTAGCGTCCAACTGCGATGAGTCGAGTCGAGCCGGGTCAAGTTGGGTCGAGTTGAGCAGAATCAGACGATGAAGCGTCGTGTCGAGAAAAGTTGTGTCTCGTCGACTCCAATGGTGACGAGTCCCGTCGAGGAATGTCGGGCGGAGTCGACCGAACTGTTGTCAAGTTGAAAGTCGAGATGAGCTTAGTAGCGTCGAACGACTATGAGTCGAGTCAAGCCGGGTCAAGATGGTCGTGTTAGGCAGAATCAGACGATGAAGCGTCGTGTCGAGAAAAGTTGTGACTGGTCGACTCCAATGGTGACGAGTCTCGTCGAGGAATGTCGGGCAGAGTCGTCCGGAGTGCTGTCAAGTTGAAAGTCAAGATGAGCTGAGTAGCGTCGAAGGGCGATGAGTCGAGTGGAGCCGGGTCGAGGCGGATCGATTCGACCAGAATCAGGCGATGAAGCGTCGTGTCGAGAAAAGTAGTGTCTGGTCGACTCCAATGGTGACGAGTCCCGTCAGTGAATGTCGGGCGGTGTCGATCGGAGTGTTGTCAAGTTGAAAGTCGAGCTGAGCATAGTAGCGTCGAACTGCGATGAGTCGAGTCGAGCCGGGTCAAGATGGTCGTGTTGAGCAGAATCAGACGATGAAGCGTCGTGTCGGAAAAGTTGTGTCTGGTCGACTCCAATTGTGACGAGTCCCGTCGAGAAATGTCGGGCGGAGTCGACCGGAGTGTTGTCAAGTTGAAAGTCGAGATGAGCTGAGTAGCGTCGAACGACGATGAGTCGAGTAAAGCCGGGTCGAGGCGGGTCGAGTCGAGCAGAATCAGGAGACGAAGCGTCGTGTCGAGAAAAGTTGTGTCTGGTCGACTCCAATGGTGACGAGTCCCGTAAGGGAATGTCGGGCGGTGTCGACCGGAGTGTTGTCAAGTTGAAAGTCGAGCTGAGAAGAGTAGCATCGAACTGCGATGAGTCGAGTCGAGCCGGGTCAAGATTGTCGTGTTGAGCAGAATCAGACGATGAAGCGTCGTGTCGAGAAAAGTTGTGTCTGGTCGACTCCAATTGTGACGAGTCCCGTCGAGGAATGTCGGGCGGAGTCGACCAGAGTGTTGTCATGTTGAAAGTCGAGATGAGCTGAGTAGCGTCGAACGGCGATGAGTCTAGTCGAGTCGAGCAGAATCAGGCGATGAAGCGTCGGGTCGAGAAAAGTTGTGTCTGGTCGACTCCAATGGTGACGAGTCCCGTCGAGGAATGTCGGGTGGTGTCCACCGGAGTGTTGTCAAGTTGAAAGTCGAGCTGAGCAGAGTAGCGTCCAACTGCGATGAGTCGAGTCGAGCCGGGTCAAGTTGGGTCGAGTTGAGCAGAATCAGACGATGAAGCGTCGTGTCGAGAAAAGTTGTGTCTCGTCGACTCCAATGGTGACGAGTCCCGTCGAGGAATGTCGGGCGGAGTCGACCGAACTGTTGTCAAGTTGAAAGTCGAGATGAGCTGAGTAGCGTCGAACGACTATGAGTCGAGTCGAGCCGGGTCAAGATGGTCGTGTTAGGCAGAATCAGACGATGAAGCGTCGTGTCGAGAAAAGTTGTGACTGGTCGACTCCAATGGTGACGAGTCTCGTCGAGGAATGTCGGGCAGAGTCGTCCGGAGTGCTGTCAAGTTGAAAGTCAAGATGAGCTGAGTAGCGTCGAAGGGCGATGAGTCGAGTGGAGCCGGGTCGAGGCGGATCGATTCGACCAGAATCAGGCGATGAAGCGTCGTGTCGAGAAAAGTAGTGTCTGGTCGACTCCAATGGTGACGAGTCCCGTCAGTGAATGTCGGGCGGTGTCGATCGGAGTGTTGTCAAGTTGAAAGTCGAGCTGAGCATAGTAGCGTCGAACTGCGATGAGTCGAGTCGAGCCGGGTCAAGATGGTCGTGTTGAGCAGAATCAGACGATGAAGCGTCGTGTCGGAAAAGTTGTGTCTGGTCGACTCCAATTGTGACGAGTCCCGTCGAGAAATGTCGGGCGGAGTCGACCGGAGTGTTGTCAAGTTGAAAGTCGAGATGAGCTGAGTAGCGTCGAACGACGATGAGTCGAGTAAAGCCGGGTCGAGGCGGGTCGAGTCGAGCAGAATCAGGAGACGAAGCGTCGTGTCGAGAAAAGTTGTGTCTGGTCGACTCCAATGGTGACGAGTCCCGTAAGGGAATGTCGGGCGGTGTCGACCGGAGTGTTGTCAAGTTGAAAGTCGAGCTGAGAAGAGTAGCATCGAACTGCGATGAGTCGAGTCGAGCCGGGTCAAGATTGTCGTGTTGAGCAGAATCAGACGATGAAGCGTCGTGTCGAGAAAAGTTGTGTCTGGTCGACTCCAATTGTGACGAGTCCCGTCGAGGAATGTCGGGCGGAGTCGACCAGAGTGTTGTCATGTTGAAAGTCGAGATGAGCTGAGTAGCGTCGAACGGCGATGAGTCTAGTCGAGTCGAGCAGAATCAGGCGATGAAGCGTCGGGTCGAGAAAAGTTGTGTCTGGTCGACTCCAATGGTGACGAGTCCCGTCGAGGAATGTCGGGTGGTGTCCACCGGAGTGTTGTCAAGTTGAAAGTCGAGCTGAGCAGAGTAGCGTCCAACTGCGATGAGTCGAGTCGAGCCGGGTCAAGTTGGGTCGAGTTGAGCAGAATCAGACGATGAAGCGTCGTGTCGAGAAAAGTTGTGTCTCGTCGACTCCAATGGTGACGAGTCCCGTCGAGGAATGTCGGGCGGAGTCGACCGAACTGTTGTCAAGTTGAAAGTCGAGATGAGCTGAGTAGCGTCGAACGACTATGAGTCGAGTCGAGCTGGGTCAAGATGGTCGTGTTAGGCAGAATCAGACGATGAAGCGTCGTGTCGAGAAAAGTTGTGACTGGTCGACTCCAATGGTGACGAGTCTCGTCGAGGAATGTCGGGCAGAGTCGTCTGGAGTGCTGTCAAGTTGAAAGTCAAGATGAGCTGAGTAGCGTCGAAGGGCGATGAGTCGAGTGGAGCCGGGTCGAGGCGGATCGATTCGACCAGAATCAGGCGATGAAGCGTCGTGTCGAGAAAAGTAGTGTCTGGTCGACTCCAATGGTGACGAGTCCCGTCAGTGAATGTCGGGCGGTGTCGATCGGAGTGTTGTCAAGTTGAAAGTCGAGCTGAGCAGAGTAGCGTCGAACTGCGATGAGTCGAGTCGAGCCGGGTCAAGATGGTCGTGTTGAGCAGAATCAGACGATGAAGCGTCGTGTCGGAAAAGTTGTGTCTGGTCGACTCCAATTGTGACGAGTCCCGTCGAGGAATGTCGGGCGGAGTCGACCGGAGTGTTGTCAAGTTGAAAGTCGAGATGAGCTGAGTAGCGTCGAACGAAGATGAGTCGAGTAAAGCCGGGTCGAGGCGGGTCGAGTCGAGCAGAATCAGGAGACGAAGCGTCGTGTCGAGAAAAGTTGTGTCTGGTCGACTCCAATGGTGCCGAGTCCCATCGAGGAATATAGGGCATAGTCGACCGGAGTGTTGTCAAGTTGAAAGTGGAGATGAGCTGAGTAGCGTCGAACGGCGATGAGACGAGTCGAGGCGGGTCGAGGCGGGTCGAGTCGAGCAGAATCAGGCAATGAAGCGTCGTGTCGACAAAAGTTCTGTCTGGTCAACTCCAATGGTGACGAGTCCCGTCGAGGAATGTCGGGCGGAGTCGATCGGAAGTTGAAAGTCGAGATGAGCAGAGTAGCGTCGAAGGGCGATGAGTCGAGTGGAGCCGGGTCGAGGCGGATCGATTCGACCAGAATCAGGCGATGAAGCGTCGTGTCGAGAAAAGTAGTGTCTGGTCGACTCCAATGGTGACGAGTCCCGTCAGTGAATGTCGGGCGGTGTCGATCGGAGTGTTGTCAAGTTGAAAGTCGAGCTGAGCATAGTAGCGTCGAACTGCGATGAGTCGAGTCGAGCCGGGTCAAGATGGTCGTGTTGAGCAGAATCAGACGATGAAGCGTCGTGTCGGAAAAGTTGTGTCTGGTCGACTCCAATTGTGACGAGTCCCGTCGAGAAATGTCGGGCGGAGTCGACCGGAGTGTTGTCAAGTTGAAAGTCGAGATGAGCTGAGTAGCGTCGAACGACGATGAGTCGAGTAAAGCCGGGTCGAGGCGGGTCGAGTCGAGCAGAATCAGGAGACGAAGCGTCGTGTCGAGAAAAGTTGTGTCTGGTCGACTCCAATGGTGACGAGTCCCGTAAGGGAATGTCGGGCGGTGTCGACCGGAGTGTTGTCAAGTTGAAAGTCGAGCTGAGAAGAGTAGCATCGAACTGCGATGAGTCGAGTCGAGCCGGGTCAAGATTGTCGTGTTGAGCAGAATCAGACGATGAAGCGTCGTGTCGAGAAAAGTTGTGTCTGGTCGACTCCAATTGTGACGAGTCCCGTCGAGGAATGTCGGGCGGAGTCGACCAGAGTGTTGTCATGTTGAAAGTCGAGATGAGCTGAGTAGCGTCGAACGGCGATGAGTCTAGTCGAGTCGAGCAGAATCAGGCGATGAAGCGTCGGGTCGAGAAAAGTTGTGTCTGGTCGACTCCAATGGTGACGAGTCCCGTCGAGGAATGTCGGGTGGTGTCCACCGGAGTGTTGTCAAGTTGAAAGTCGAGCTGAGCAGAGTAGCGTCCAACTGCGATGAGTCGAGTCGAGCCGGGTCAAGTTGGGTCGAGTTGAGCAGAATCAGACGATGAAGCGTCGTGTCGAGAAAAGTTGTGTCTCGTCGACTCCAATGGTGACGAGTCCCGTCGAGGAATGTCGGGCGGAGTCGACCGAACTGTTGTCAAGTTGAAAGTCGAGATGAGCTGAGTAGCGTCGAACGACTATGAGTCGAGTCGAGCCGGGTCAAGATGGTCGTGTTAGGCAGAATCAGACGATGAAGCGTCGTGTCGAGAAAAGTTGTGACTGGTCGACTCCAATGGTGACGAGTCTCGTCGAGGAATGTCGGGCAGAGTCGTCCGGAGTGCTGTCAAGTTGAAAGTCAAGATGAGCTGAGTAGCGTCGAAGGGCGATGAGTCGAGTGGAGCCGGGTCGAGGCGGATCGATTCGACCAGAATCAGGCGATGAAGCGTCGTGTCGAGAAAAGTAGTGTCTGGTCGACTCCAATGGTGACGAGTCCCGTCAGTGAATGTCGGGCGGTGTCGATCGGAGTGTTGTCAAGTTGAAAGTCGAGCTGAGCATAGTAGCGTCGAACTGCGATGAGTCGAGTCGAGCCGGGTCAAGATGGTCGTGTTGAGCAGAATCAGACGATGAAGCGTCGTGTCGGAAAAGTTGTGTCTGGTCGACTCCAATTGTGACGAGTCCCGTCGAGAAATGTCGGGCGGAGTCGACCGGAGTGTTGTCAAGTTGAAAGTCGAGATGAGCTGAGTAGCGTCGAACGACGATGAGTCGAGTAAAGCCGGGTCGAGGCGGGTCGAGTCGAGCAGAATCAGGAGACGAAGCGTCGTGTCGAGAAAAGTTGTGTCTGGTCGACTCCAATGGTGACGAGTCCCGTAAGGGAATGTCGGGCGGTGTCGACCGGAGTGTTGTCAAGTTGAAAGTCGAGCTGAGAAGAGTAGCATCGAACTGCGATGAGTCGAGTCGAGCCGGGTCAAGATTGTCGTGTTGAGCAGAATCAGACGATGAAGCGTCGTGTCGAGAAAAGTTGTGTCTGGTCGACTCCAATTGTGACGAGTCCCGTCGAGGAATGTCGGGCGGAGTCGACCAGAGTGTTGTCATGTTGAAAGTCGAGATGAGCTGAGTAGCGTCGAACGGCGATGAGTCTAGTCGAGTCGAGCAGAATCAGGCGATGAAGCGTCGGGTCGAGAAAAGTTGTGTCTGGTCGACTCCAATGGTGACGAGTCCCGTCGAGGAATGTCGGGTGGTGTCCACCGGAGTGTTGTCAAGTTGAAAGTCGAGCTGAGCAGAGTAGCGTCCAACTGCGATGAGTCGAGTCGAGCCGGGTCAAGTTGGGTCGAGTTGAGCAGAATCAGACGATGAAGCGTCGTGTCGAGAAAAGTTGTGTCTCGTCGACTCCAATGGTGACGAGTCCCGTCGAGGAATGTCGGGCGGAGTCGACCGAACTGTTGTCAAGTTGAAAGTCGAGATGAGCTGAGTAGCGTCGAACGACTATGAGTCGAGTCGAGCTGGGTCAAGATGGTCGTGTTAGGCAGAATCAGACGATGAAGCGTCGTGTCGAGAAAAGTTGTGACTGGTCGACTCCAATGGTGACGAGTCTCGTCGAGGAATGTCGGGCAGAGTCGTCTGGAGTGCTGTCAAGTTGAAAGTCAAGATGAGCTGAGTAGCGTCGAAGGGCGATGAGTCGAGTGGAGCCGGGTCGAGGCGGATCGATTCGACCAGAATCAGGCGATGAAGCGTCGTGTCGAGAAAAGTAGTGTCTGGTCGACTCCAATGGTGACGAGTCCCGTCAGTGAATGTCGGGCGGTGTCGATCGGAGTGTTGTCAAGTTGAAAGTCGAGCTGAGCAGAGTAGCGTCGAACTGCGATGAGTCGAGTCGAGCCGGGTCAAGATGGTCGTGTTGAGCAGAATCAGACGATGAAGCGTCGTGTCGGAAAAGTTGTGTCTGGTCGACTCCAATTGTGACGAGTCCCGTCGAGGAATGTCGGGCGGAGTCGACCGGAGTGTTGTCAAGTTGAAAGTCGAGATGAGCTGAGTAGCGTCGAACGAAGATGAGTCGAGTAAAGCCGGGTCGAGGCGGGTCGAGTCGAGCAGAATCAGGAGACGAAGCGTCGTGTCGAGAAAAGTTGTGTCTGGTCGACTCCAATGGTGCCGAGTCCCATCGAGGAATATAGGGCATAGTCGACCGGAGTGTTGTCAAGTTGAAAGTGGAGATGAGCTGAGTAGCGTCGAACGGCGATGAGACGAGTCGAGGCGGGTCGAGGCGGGTCGAGTCGAGCAGAATCAGGCAATGAAGCGTCGTGTCGAGAAAAGTTCTGTCTGGTCAACTCCAATGGTGACGAGTCCCGTCGAGGAATGTCGGGCGGAGTCGATCGGAAGTTGAAAGTCGAGATGAGCAGAGTAGCGTCGAACGACGATAAGTCGAGTCGAGCAGGGTCGAGGTGGGTCGAGTCGAGCAGAATCAGGCGATGAAGCGTCGTGTCGAGAAAAGTTGTGTCTGGTCGACTCCAATGGTGACGAGTCCCGTAAGGGAATGTCGGGCGGTGTCGACCCGAGTGTTGTCAAGTTGAAAGTCGAGCTGAGAAGAGTAGCATCGAACTGCGATGAGTCGAGTCGAGCCGGGTCAAGATGGTCGTGTTGAGCAGAATCAGACGATGAAGCGTCGTGTCGAGAAAAGTTGTGTCTGGTCGACTCCAATTGTGACGAGTCCCGTCGAGGAATGTCGGGCGGAGTCGACCGGAGTGTTGTCAAGTTGAAAGTCGAGATGAGCTGAGTAGCGTCGAACGGCGATGAGTCTAGTCGAGTCGAGCAGAATCAGGCGATGAAGCGTCGTGTCGAGAAAAGTTGTGTCTGGTCGACTCCAATGGTGACGAGTCCCGTTGAGGAATGTTGGGCGGTGTCGACCGGAGTGTTGTCAAGTTGAAAGTCGAGCTGAGCAGAGTAGCGTCGAACTGCGATGAGGCGAGTCGAGCCGGGTCAAGTTGGGTCGAGTTGAGCAGAATCAGACGATGAAGCGTCGTGTCGAGAAAAGTTTTGTCTCGTCGACTCCAATAGTGACGAGTCCCGTCGAGGAATGTCGGACGGAGTCGACCGAACTGTTGTCAAGTTGAAAGTCGAGATGAGCTGAGTAGCGTCGAACGACGATGAGTCGAGTCGAGTCGGGTCAAGATGGTCGTGTTAGGTAGAATCAGACGATGAATCGTCGTGTCGAGAAAAGTTGTGTCTGGTCGACTCCAATGGTGACGAGTCTCGTCGAGGAATGTCGGACAGAGTCGTCCGGAGTGCTGTCAAGTTGAAAGTCGAGATGAGCTGAGTAGCGTCGAAGGGCGATGAGTCGAGTGGAGCCGGGTGGAGGCGGATCGATTCGAGCAGAATCAGGCGATGAAGTGTCGCGTCGTGAAAAGTAGTGTCTGGTCGACTCCAATGGTGACGAGTCCCGTCGAGGAATGTCGGGCGGTGTCGACCAGAGTGTTGTCAAGTTGAAAGTCGAGCCGGGTAAGGATGGTCGTGTTGAGAAGAATAAGACGATGAAGCGTCGTGTCGGAAAAGTTGTGTCTGGTCGACTCCAATTGTGACGAGTCCCGTCGAGGAATGTCGGGCGGAGTCGACCGGAGTGTTGTCAAGTTGAAAGTCGAGATGAGCTGAGTAGCGTCGAACGACGATGAGTCGAGTGAAGCCGGGTAGAGGCGGGTCGAGTCGAGCAGAATCAGGAGACGAAGCGTCGTCTCGAGAAAAGTTGTGTCTGGTCGACTCCAATGGTGCCGAGTCCCATCGAGGAATATAGGGCATAGTCGACCGGAGTGTTGTCAAGTTGAAAGTGGAGATGAGCTGAGTAGCGTCGAACGGCGATGAGACGAGTCGAGGCGGGTCGAGGCGGGTCGACTCGAGCAGAATCAGGCAATGAAGCGTCGTGTCGAGAAAAGTTCTGTCTGGTCGACTCCAACGGTGACGAGTCCCGTCGAGGAATGTCGGGCGGAGTCGATCGGAGTGTTGTCAAGTTGAAAGTCGAGATGAGCTGAGTAGCGTCGAACGACGATAAGTCGAGTCGAGCAGGGTCGAGGTGGGTCGAGTCGAGCAGAATCAGGCGATGAAGCGTCGTGTCGAGAAAAGTTGTGTCTGGTCGACTCCAATGGTGACGAGTCCCGTAAGGGAATGTCGGGCGGTGTCGACCCGAGTGTTGTCAAGTTGAAAGTCGAGCTGAGAAGAGTAGCATCGAACTGCGATGAGTCGAGTCGAGCCGGGTCAAGATTGTCGTGTTGAGCAGAATCAGACGATGAAGCGTCGTGTCGAGAAAAGTTGTGTCTGGTCGACTCCAATTGTGACGAGTCCCGTCGAGGAATGTCGGGCGGAGTCGACCGGAGTGTTGTCATGTTGAAAGTCGAGATGAGCTGAGTAGCGTCGAATGGCGATGAGTCTAGTCGAGTCGAGCAGAATCAGGCGATGAAGCGTCGGGTCGAGAAAAGTTGTGTCTGGTCGACTCCAATGGTGACGAGTCCCGTCGAGGAATGTCGGGTGGTGTCCACCGGAGTGTTGTCAAGTTGAAAGTCGAGCTGAGCAGAGTAGCGTCGAACTGCGATGAGTCGAGTCGAGCCGGGTCAAGTTGGGTCGAGTTGAGCAGAATCAGACGATGAAGCGTCGTGTCGAGAAAAGTTGTGTCTTGTCGACTCCAATGGTGACGAGTCCCGTCGAGGAATGTCGGGCGGAGTCGACCGAACTGTTGTCATGTTGAAAGTCGAGATGAGCTGAGTAGCGTCGAACGACGATGAGTCGAGTCGAGTCGGGTCAAGATGGTCGTGTTAGGTAGAATCAAACGATGAATCGTCGTGTCGAGAAAAGTTGTGTCTGGTCGACTCCAATGGTGACGAGTCTCGTCGAGGAATGTCGGGCAGAGTCGTCCTGAGTGCTGTCAAGTTGAAAGTCGAGATGAGCTGAGTAGCGTCGAAGGGCGATGAGTCGAGTGGAGCCGGGTGGAGGCGGATCGATTCGAGCAGAATCAGGCGATGAAGTGTCGCGTCGTGAAAAGTAGTGTCTGGTCGACTCCAATGGTGACGAGTCCCGTCGAGGAATGTTGGGCGGTGTTGACCAGAGTGTTGTCAAGTTGAAAGTCGAGCCGGGTAAGGATGGTCGTGGTGAGCAGAATCAGACAATGAAGCGTCGTGTCGAGAAAAGTTGTGTCTGGTCGACTCCAATTGTGATGAGTCCCGTCGAGGAATGTCGGGCAGAGTCGTCCGGAGTGCTGTCAAGTTGAAAGTCGAGATGAGCTGAGTAGCGTCGAACAGCGATGAGTCGAGTGGAGCCGGGTCGAGGCGGGTCGAGTCGAGCAGAATCAGGAGACGAAGCGTCGTGCCGAGAAATGTTGTGTCTGGTCGACTCCAATGGTGACGAGTCCCATCGAGGAATGTAGGGCATAGTCGACCGGAGTGTTGTCAAGTTGAAAGTGGAGATGAGCTGAGTAGCGTCGAACGGCGATGAGTCGAGTCGAGCCGGGTCGAGTCGAGCAGAATAAGGCGATGAAGCGTCGTGTCGAGAAAATTTGTGTCTGGTCGACTCCAATGGTGACGAGTCCCATCGAGGAATATAGGGCATAGTCGACCGGAGTGTTGTCAAGTTGAAAGTGGAGATGAGCTGAGTAGCGTCGAACGG
Source organism: Canavalia gladiata (assembly GCA_037954105.1). Taxonomy (NCBI): domain Eukaryota; kingdom Viridiplantae; phylum Streptophyta; class Magnoliopsida; order Fabales; family Fabaceae; genus Canavalia; species Canavalia gladiata. The sequence goes on along the minus strand of CM075661.1, from coordinate 25,814,883 downwards.
CGATGAGTCGAGTCGAGCCGGGTCGAAGCGGGTCGAGTCGAGCAGAATCAGGCGATGAAGCGTCGTGTCGAGAAAAATTGTGTCTGGTCGACTCCATTGGTGACGAGTCCCGTCGAGGAATGTCGGGCGGAGTCGACCGGAGTGTTGTCAAGTTGAAAGTCGAGATGAGCTGAGTAGCGTCGAACGGCGATGAGTCGAGTCGAGCCGGGTTGAGTCGAGCAGAATAAGGCGATGAAGCGTCGTGTCGAGAAAATTTGTGTCTGGTCGATTCTAATGGTGACGAGTCCCATCGAGGAATATAGGGCATAGTCGACCGGAGTGTTGTCAAGTTGAAAGTGGAGATGAGCTGAGTAGCGTCGAACAGCGATGAGTCGAGTCGAGCCGGGTCGAAGCGGGTCGAGTCGAGCAGAATCAGGCGATGAAGCGTCGTGTCGAGAAAAATTGTGTCTGGTCGACTCCAATGGTGACGAGTCCCGTCGAGGAATGTCGGGCGGTGTCGACCGGAGTGTTGTCAAGTTGAAAGTCGAGCTTAGCAGAGTAGCGTCGAACGGCGATGAGTCGAGTCGAGCCGGGTCAAGATTGTCGTGTTGAGAAGAATCAGACGATGAAGTGTCGTGTCGAGAAAAGTTGTGTCTGGTCGACTCCAATGGTGACGAGTCCCGTCGAGGAATGTCGGGCGGAGTCGACCGGAGTGTTGTCAAGTTGAAAGTCGAGATGAGCTGAGTAGCGTCGAACGACGACAAGTCGAGTCAAGCCGGGTCGAGGCGGGTCGAGTCGAGAAGAGTCAGGCGATGAAGCGTCGTGTCGAGAAAAGTTGTGTCTGGTCGACTCCACTAGTGACGAGTCCCGTCGAGGAATGTCGGGCGGAGTCGACCGGAGTGTTGTCAAGTTGAAAGTCGAAATGAGCTGAGTAGCGTCGAACGGCGATGAGTCTAGTCGAGTCGAGCAGAATCAGGCGATGAAGCGTCGTGTCGAGAAAAGTTGTGTCTGGTCGACTCCAATGGTGACGAGTCCCGTCGTGGAATGTCGGGCGGTGTCGACCGGAGTGTTGTCAAGTTGAAAGTCGAGCTGAGCAGAGTAGCGTCGAACTGCGATGAGTCGAGTCGAGCCGGGTCAAGTTGGGTCGAGTTGAGAAGAATCAGACGATGAAGCGTCGTGTCAAGAAAAGTTGTGTCTGGTCCACTCCAGTGGTGACGAGTCCCGTCGAGGAATGTCGGGCGGAGTCGACCGGAGTGTTGTCATGTTGAAAGTCGAGGTTAGCTGACTAGCGTCGAACGGCGATGATTCGAGTGGAGCCGGGTCGAGGCGGATCGAGTCGAGCAGAATCAGGCGATGAAGCGTCGTGTCGAGAAAAGTTGTGTCTGGTCAATTCCAATGGTGACGAGTCCCGTCGAGGAATGTCAGGCGGAGTCGAACGGAATGTTGTCTAGTTGAAAGTCGAGATGAGCTGAGTAGCGTCGAACGACGATGAGTCGAGTCGAGCCGGGTCGAGTCGAGTAGAATCAGGCGATGAAGCGTCGTGTCGAGAAAAGTTGTGTCTGGTCGACTCCAATGGTGACGAGTCCCGTCGAGGAATGTTGGGCGGTGTCGACTGGAGTGTTGTCAAGTTGAAAGTCGAGCCGCGTAGAGTAGCGTCGAACTGCGATGAGTCAAGTCGAGCCGGGTTATCTTGGGTTGAGTTGAACAGAATCAGACGATGAACCGTCGTGTCGAGAAAAGTTGTGTCTGGTCGACTCCAATGGTGACGAGTCCCATCGAGGAATGTCGGGCAAAGTCGACCGGAGTGTTGTCAAGTTGAAAGTGGAGAAGAGCTGACTAGCGTCGAACGGCGATGAGTCGAGTCGAGCCGGGTCGAGGCGGATCGAGTCGAGCAGAATCAGGCGATGAAGCGGCGTGTCGAGAAAAGTTGTGTCTGGTCGACACCACTGGTGACGAGTCCCGTCGAGGAATGTCGGGCGGAGTCGACCGGAGTGTTGTCAAGTTGAAAGTCGAGATGAGCTGAGTAGCGTCGAACGGCGATGAGTCTAGTCGAGTCGAGCAGAATCAGGCGATGAAGCGTCGTGTCGAGAAAAGTTGTGTCTGGTCGACTACAATGGTGACGAGTCCCGTCGAGGAATGTCGGGCGGTGTCGACCGGAGTGTTGTCAAGTTGAAAGTCGAGCTGAGCAGAGTAGCGTCGAACTGCGATGAGTCGAGTCGAGCCGGGTCAAGTTGGGTCGAGTTGAGCAGAATCAGACGATGAAGCGTCGTGTCGAGAAAAGTTGTGTTTGGTCCACTCCAGTGGTGACGAGTCCCGTCGAGGAATGTCGGGCGGAGTCGACCCGAGTGTTGTCATGCTGAAAGTCGAGATGAGCTGACTAGCGTCGAACGGCGATGAGTCGAGTGGAGCTGGGTCGAGGCGGGTCGAGTCGAGCAGAATCAGGCGATGAAGCGTCGTGTCGAGAAAAGTTGTGTCTCGTCGACTCCAATGGTGACGAGTCCCGTCGAGGAATGTCGGGCGGAGTCGACCGAACTGTTGTCAAGTTGAAAGTCGAGATGAGCTGAGTAGCGTCGAACGACGATGAGTCGAGTCGAGTCGGGTCAAGATGGTCGTGTTAGGTAGAATCAGACGATGAATCGTCGTGTCGAGAAAAGTTGTGTCTGGTCGACTCCAATGGTGACGAGTCTCGTCGAGGAATGTCGGGCAGAGTCGTCCGGAGTGCTGTCAAGTTGAAAGTCGAGATGAGCTGAGTAGCGTCGAAGGGCGATGAGTCGAGTGGAGCCGGGTGGAGGCGGATCGATTCGAGCAGAATCAGGCGATGAAGTGTCGCGTCGTGAAAAGTAGTGTCTGGTCGACTCCAATGGTGACGAGTCCCGTCGAGGAATGTTGGGCGGTGTTGACCAGAGTGTTGTCAAGTTGAAAGTCGAGCCGGGTAAGGATGGTCGTGTTGAGCAGAATCAGACAATGAAGCGTCGTGTCGAGAAAAGTTGTGTCTGGTGGACTCCAATTGTGACGAGTCTCGTCGAGGAATGTCGAGCGGTGTCGACCTGAGTGTTGTCAAGTTGAAAGTCGAGCTGCGCAGAGTAGCGTCGAACTGCGATGTGTCAAGTCGAGCCGGGTTATCTTGGGTCCAGTTGAACAGAATCAGACGATGAACCGTCGTGTCGAGAAAAGTTGTGTCTGGTCGACTCCAATGGTGACGAGTCCCATCAAGGAATGTCGGGCAAAGTCGACCGGAGTGTTGTCAAGTTGAAAGTGGAGATGAGCTGACTAGCGTCGAATGGCGATGAGTCGAGTCGAGCCGGGTCGAGGCGGATCGAGTCGAGCAGAATCAGGCGATGAAGCGTCGTATCGAGAAAAGTTGGGTCTAGACGACTCCAATGGTGACGAGTCCCGTCGAGGAATGTCGGGCGGAGTCGACCGGAGTGTTGTCAAGTTGAAAGTCGAGATGAGCTGAGTAGCGTCGAACGACGACAAGTCGAGTCGAGCCGGGTCGAGGCGGGTCGAGTCGAGCAGAGTCAGGCGATGAAGCGTCGTGTCGAGAAAAGTTGTGTCTGGTCGACTCCACTGGTGACGAGTCCCGTCGAGGAATGTCGGGCGGAGCCGACCGGAGTGTTGTCAAGTTGAAAGTCGAGATGAGCTGAGTAGCGTCGAACGACGACAAGTCGAGTCGAGGCGGGTCGAGGCGGGTCGAGTCGAGCAGAGTCAGGCGATGAAGCGTCGTGTCGAGAAAAGTTGTGTCTGGTCGACTCCACTGGTGACGAGTCCCGTCGAGGAATGTCGGGCGGAGTCGACCGGAGTGTTGTCAAGTTGAAAGTCGAGATGAGCTGAGTAGCGTCGAACGGCGATGAGTCTAGTCGAGTCGAGCAGAATCAGGCGATGAAGCGTCGTGTCGAGAAATGTTGTGTCTGGTCGACTCCAATGGTGACGAGTCCCGTCGAGGAATGTCGGGCGGTGTCCACCGGAGTGTTGTCAAGTTGAAAGTCGAGCTGAGCAGAGTAGCGTCGAACTGCGATGAGTCGAGTCGAGCCGGGTCAAGTTGGGTCGAGTTGAGCAGAATCAGACGATGAAGCATCGTGTCGAGAAAAGTTGTGTCTGGTCCACTCCAGTGGTGACGAGTCCCGTCGAGGAATGTCGGGCAGAGTCGACCGGAGTGTTGTCATGTTGAAAGTCGAGGTTAGCTGACTAGCGTCGAACGGCGATGATTCGAGTGGAGCCGGGTCGACGCGGATCGAGTCGAGCAGAATCAGGCGATGAAGCGTCGTGTCGAGAAAAGTTGTGTCTGGTCCATTCCAATGGTGACGAGTCCCGTCGAGGAATGTCAGGCAGAGTCGAATGGAATGTTGTCTAGTTGAAAGTCGAGATGAGCTGAGTAGCGTCGAACGACGACAAGTCGAGTCGAGCCGGGTCGAGGCGGGTCGAGTCGAGCAGAGTCAGGCGATGAAGCGTCGTGTCGAGAAAAGTTGTGTCTGGTCGACTCCAATGGTGACGAGTCCCGTCGAGGAATGTCGGGCGGTGTCGACCGGAGTGTTGTCAAGTTGAAAGTCGACCCGCGCAAAGTAGCGTCGAACTGCGATGAGTCAAGTCGAGCCGGGTTATCTTGGGTTGAGTTCAACAGAATCAGACGATGAACCGTCGTGTCGAGAAAAGTTGTGTCTGGTCGACTCCAATGGTGACGAGTCCCATCGAGGAATGTCGGGCAAAGTCGACCGGAGTGTTGTCAAGTTGAAAGTGGAGAAGAGCTGACTAGCGTCGAACGGCGATGAGTCGAGTCGAGCCAGGTCGAGGCGGATCGAGTCGAGCAGAATCAGGCGATGAAGCGTCGTGTCGAGAAAAGTTGGGTCTAGTCGACTCCAATGGTGACGAGTCCCGTCGAGGAATGTCGGGCGGAGTCGACCGGAGTGTTGTCAAGTTGAAAGTCGAGATGAGCTGAGTAGCGTCGAACGACGACAAGTCGAGTCGAGCCGGGTCGAGGCGGGTCGAGTCGAGCAGAGTCAGGCGATGAAGCGTCGTGTCGAGAAAAGTTGTGTCTGGTCGACTCCACTGGTGACGAGTCCCGTCGAGGAATGTCGGGCGGAGTCGACCGGAGTGTTGTCAAGTTGAAAGTCGAGATGAGCTGAGTAGCGTCGAACGACGATGAGTCTAGTCGAGTCGAGCAGAATCAGGCGATGAAGCGTCGTGTCGAGAAAAGTTGTGTCTGGTCGACTACAATGGTGACGAGTCCCGTCGAGGAATGTCGGGCGGTGTCGACCGGAGTGTTCTCAAGTTGAAAGTCGAGCTGAGCAGAGTAGCGTCGAACTGCGATGAGTCGAGTCGAGCCGGGTCAAGTTGCGTCGAGTTGAGCAGAATCAGACGATGAAGCGTCGTGTCGAGAAAAGTTGTGTCTGGTCCACTCCAGTTGTGACGAGTCCCGTCGAGGAATGTCGGGCGGCGTCGACCGGAGTGTTGTCATGCTGAAAGTCGAGATGAGCTGACTAGCATCGAACGGCGATGAGTCGAGTGGAGCCGGGTCGAGGCGGGTCGAGTCGAGCAGAATCAGGCGATGAAGCGTCGTGTCGAGAAAAGTTGTGTCTGGTCCATTCCAATGGTGACGAGTCCTGTCAAGGAATGTCGGGCGGAGTCGACTGGAATGTTGTCTAGTTGAAAGTCGAGATGAGCTGAGTAGCGTCGAACGACGATGAGTCGAGTCGAGCCGGGTCGAGTCGAGCAGAATCAGGCGATGAAGCGTCGTGTCGAGAAAAGTTATGTCTGGTCGACTCCAATGGTGACGAGTCCCGTCGAGGAATGTCGGGCGGTGTCGACCGGAGTGTTGTCAAGTTGAAAGTCGAGCTGCGCAGAGTAGCGTCGAACTGCGATGTGTCAAGTCGAGCCGGGTTATCTTGGATCCAGTTGAACAGAATCAGACGATGAACCGTCGTGTCGAGAAAAGTTGTGTCTGGTCGACTCCAATGGTGACGAGTCCCATCAAGGATTGTCGGGCAAAGTCGACCGGAGTGTTGTCAAGTTGAAAGTGGAGATGAGCTGACTAGCATCGAATGGCAATGAGTCGAGTCAAGCCGGGTCGAGGCGGATCGAGTCGAGCAGAATCAGGCGATGAAGCGTCGTGTCGAGAAAAGTTGGGTCTGGTCGACTCCAATGGTGACGAGTCCCGTCGAGGAATGTCGGGCGGAGTCGACCGGAGTGTTGTCAAGTTGAAAGTCGAGATGAGCTGAGTAGCGTCGAACGACGACAAGTCGAGTCGAGCCGGGTCGAGGCGGGTCGAGTCGAGCAGAGTCAGGCGATGAAGCGTCGTGTCGAGAAAAGTTGTGTCTGGTCGACTCCATTGGTGACGAGTCCCGTCGAGGAATGTCGGGCGGAGTCGACCGGAGTGTTGTCAAGTTGAAAGTCGAGATGAGCTGAGTAGCGTCGAACGACGATGAGTCTAGTCGAGTCGAGCAGAATCAGGCGATGAAGCGTCGTGTCGAGAAAAGTTGTGTCTGGTCGACTCCAATGGTGACGAGTCCCGTCGAGGAATGTCGGGCGGTGTCGACCGGAGTGTTGTCAAGTTGAAAGTCGAGCTGAGTAGAGTAGCGTCGAACTGCGATGAGTCGAGTCGAGCCGGGTCAAGTTGGGTCGAGTTGAGCAGAATCAGACGATGAAGCGTCGTGTCGAGAAAAGTTGTGTCTGGTCCACTCCAGTGGTGACGAGTCCCGTCGAGGAATGTCGGGCGGAGTCGACCGGAGTGTTGTTATGTTGAAAGTCGAGATTAGCTCACTAGCGTCGAACGGCGATGAGTCAAGTGGAGCCGGTCGAGGCGGGTCGAGTCGAGCAGAATCAGGCGATGAAGCGTCGTGTCGAGAAATGTTGTGTCTGGTCCATTCCAATGGTGACGAGTCCCGTCGAGGAATGTCGGGCGGAGTCGACTGGAATGTTGTCTAGTTGAAAGTCGAGATGAGCTGAGTAGCGTCGAACGACGATGAGTCGAGTCGAGCCGGGTCGAGTCGAGCAGAATCAGGCGATGAAGCGTCGTGTCGAGAAAAGTTGTGTCTAGTCGACTCCAATGGTGACGAGTCCCGTCGAGGAATGTCGGGCGGTGTCGACCGGAGTGTTGTCAAGTTGAAAGTCGAGCCGCGCAGAGTAGCGTCGAACTGCGATGAGTCAAGTCGAGTCGGGTTATCTTGGGTCGAGTTGAACAGAATCAGACGATGAACCGTCGTGTCGAGAAAAGTTGTGTCTGGTCGACTCCAATGGTGACGAGTCGCATCGAGGAATGTCAGGCAAAGTCGACCGGAGTGTTGTCAAGTTGAAAGTGGAGAAGAGCTGACAAGCGTCGAACGGCGATGAGTCGAGTCGAGCCGGGTCGAGGCGGATCGAGTCGAGCAGAATCAGGCGATGAAGCGTCGTGTCGAGAAAAGTTGGGTCTGGTCGACTCCATTGGTGACGAGTCCCGTCGAGGAATGTCGGGCGGAGTCGACCGGAGTGTTGTCAAGTTGAAAGTCGAGATGAGCTGAGTAGGGTCGAACGACGATGAGTCTAGTCGAGTCGAGCAGAATCAGGCGATGAAGCGTCGTGTCGAGAAAAGTTGTGTCTGGTCGACTCCAATGGTGACGAGTCCCGTCGAGGAATATAGGGCATAGTCGACCAGAGTGTTGTCAAGTTGAAAGTGGAGATGAGCTGAGTAGCTTCGAACGGCGATGAGTCGAGTCGAGCCGGGTCGAGGCGGGTCGAGTCGAGCAGAATCAGGCGATGAAGCGTCGGGTCGAGAAAAATTGTGTCTGGTCGACTCGAATGGTGACGAGTCCCATCGAGGAATGTTGGGCGGAGTCGACCGGAGTGTTGTCAAGTTGAAAGTCGAGATGAGTTGAGTAATATCGAACGACGATGAGTCGAGTCGAGCCGGGTCGAGGCGGGTTGAGTCGAGGAGAATCAGGCGATGAAGCGTCGGGTCGAGAAAAGCTGTGTCTGGTCGACTCCACTGGTGACGAGTCCCGTCGAGGAATGTCGGGCGGAGTCGACCGGAGTGTTGTCAAGTTGAAAGTCGAGATGAGCTGAGTAGCGTCGAACGGCGATGAGTCTAGTCGACTCGAGCAGAATTAGGCGATGAAGCGTCGTGTCGAGAAAAGTTGTGTCTGGTCGACTCCAATGGTGACGAGTCCCGTCGAGGAATGTCAGGCGGTGTCGACCGGAGTGTTGTCAAGTTGAAAGTCGAGCTGAAAAGAGTAGCGTCGAACTGCGATGAGTCGAGTCGAGCCAGGTCAAGTTGGGTCGAGTTGAGCAGAATCAGACGATGAAGCGTCGTTTCGAGAAAAGTTGTGTCTGGTCCACTCCAGTGGTGACGAGTCCCGTCGAGGTATGTCGGGCGAAGTCGACTGGAGTGTTGTCATGTTGAAAGTCGAGATGAGCTGACTAGCGTCGAACGGCGATGAGTCGAGTGGAGCCGGGTCGAGTCGAGCAGAGTCAGGCGATGAAGCGTCGTGTCGAGAAAAGTTGTGTCTGGTGCATTCCAATGGTGACGAGTCCCGTCGAGGAATGTCGGGCACAGTCGACTGGAATGTTGTAAAGTTGAAAGTCGAGATGAGCTAAGTAGCGTCGAACGACGATGAGTCGAGTCGAGCCGGGTCGAGTCGAGCAGAATCAGGCAATGAAGCGTCGTGTCGAGAAAAGTTGTGTCTGGTCGACTCCAATGGTGACGAGTCCCGTTGAGGAATGTCGGGCGGTGTCGACCGTAGTGTTGTCAAGTTGAAAGTCGAGCTGAGCAGAGTAGCGTCGAACTGCGATGAGTGGAGTCGAGCCGGGTCATGTTGGGTCGAGTTGAGCAGAATCAGACGATGAAGCGTCGTGTCGAGAAAAGTTGTGTCTGGTCGACTCCAATGGTGATGAGTCCCGTCGAGGAATGTCGGGCGGAGTCGACCGGAGTGTTGTCATGTTGAAAGTCGAGATGAGCTGAGTAGCGTCGAACGGCGATGAGTCGAGTCGAGGCGGATCGAGTCGAGCAGAATCAGGCGATGAAGCGTCGTGTCGAGAAAAGTTTTGTCTGGTCGACTCCAATGGTGACGAGTGCCGTCGAGGAATGTCGGGCGATTTCGATCGGTGTGTAGTGAACTTGAAAGTCGAGCTGAGCAGAGTAGCGTCGAACTGCGATGAGTCGAGTCGAGCCGGGTCAAGTTGGCTCGAGTTGAACAGAATCTGGCGATGAAGAGTCGTGTCGAGAAAAGTTGTGTCTGGTCGACGCCAATGGTGACGAGTCCCGTCGAGGAATGTCGGGCGGAGTCGACCTGAGTGTTGTCAAGTTGAAAGTCGAGATGGGCTGAGTAGCGTCGAATGAAGATAAGTCGAGTCGAGCCGAATCGAGGAGGGTCGAGTCGAGCCGGATCGAGGAGGGTCGAGTCGAGCAGAATTAGGCGATGAAGCGTCGTGTCGAGAAAAGTTGTGTCTGGTCGACTCCACTCGTGACGAGTCCCGTCGACGAATGTCAGGCGGAGTCGACCGGAGTGTTGTCAAGTTAAGGGTCGAGATGAGCTGAGTAGCGTCGAACGGCGATCAGTCGAGTCGAGTCGAGCAGAATCAGGCGATGAAGCGTCGTGTCGAGAATAGTAGTGTCTGGTCGACTCCAATGGTGACGAGTCCCGTCGAGGAATGTCGGGCGGTATCGACCAGAGTGTTGTCAAGTTGAAAGTCGAGCTGAGCAGAGTAGCGTCGAACTGCGATGAGTCGAGTCGAGCCGGGTGAAGTTGGGTCAAGTTGAGGAGAATCAGACGATGAAGCGTCGTGTCGAGAAAATTTGTGTCTGGTCGACTCCAATGGTGACGAGTACCGTCGAGGAATGTCGAGCGGAGTCGACCGGAGTGTTGTCATGTTGAAAGTCGAGATGAGCTGAGTAGCGTCGAACTGCGATGAGTCGAGTTGAGCCGGGTGAAGTTGGGTCAAGTTGAGCAGAATCAGGCGATGAAGCGGTTTGTCGAGAAAAGTTGTCTCTGGTCGACTCCAATTGTGACGAGTCCCATCCAGGAATGTCGAGCAGAGTCGACCGGAGTGTTGTCAAGTTGAAAGTCGAGTTGAGCTGAGTAGCGTCGAACGACGATGAGTCGAGTGGAGCCGGGTCGAGGCGGGTCGAGTCGAGCAGAATCAGGTGATGAAGCGTCGTGTCGAGAAAAGTTGTCTCTGGTCGACTCCAATGGTGACGAGTCGGATCGAGGAGGGTCGGGCGGTGCCGATCGGAGTGTTGTCAAGTTGAAAATGGAGATGAGCAGAGTAGCGTCGAACTGCGATGAGCCGAGTCGAGCCGGGTCGAGGCGAGTCGAGTCGAGCAGAATCAGGCGATGAAGCGTCGTGTAGAGAAAAGTTGTGTCTGGTCGACTCCAATGGTGACGAGTCCCGTCGAGGAATGTCGGGCGGAGTCGACCTTAGTGTTGTCAAGTTGAAAGTTGAGATGAGCTGAGTAGCGTCGAACGACGATGAGTCGAGTCGATCCGGGTCGAGGCGGGTCGAGTCGAGCAGAATCAGGCGATGAAGCGTCGTGTCGAGAAAAGTTGTGTCTGGTCGACTCCACTCGTGACGAGTCCCGTCGACGAATGTCAGGCGGAGTCGACCGGAGTGTTGTCAAGTTAAGGGTCGAGATGAGCTGAGTAGCTTCGAACGGCGATGAGTCGAGTCGAGTCGAGCAGAATCAGGCGATGAAGCGTCGTTACGAGAAAAGTAGTGTCTGGTCGACTCCAATGGTGACGAGTCCCGTCGAGGAATGTCGGGCTGTATCGACCAGAGTGTTGTCAAGTTGAAAGTCGAGCTGAGCAGAGTAGCGTCGAACTGCGATGAGTCGAGTCGAGCCGGGTGAAGTTGGGTCAAGTTGAGGAGAATCAGACGATGAAGCGTCGTGTCGAGAAAAGTTGTGTCTGGTCGACTCCAATGGTGACGAGTACCGTCGAGGAATGTCGAGCGGAGTCGACCGGAGTGTTGTCATGTTGAAAGTCGAGATGAGCTGAGTAGCGTCGAACTGCGATGAGTCGAGTCGAGCCGGGTGAAGTTGGGTCAAGTTGAGCAGAATCAGGCGATGAAGCGGTTTGTCGAGAAAAGTTGTCTCTGGTCGACTCCAATTGTGACGAGTCCCGTCCAGGAATGTCGGGCAGAGTCGACCGGAGTGTTGTCAAGTTGAAAGTCGAGTTGAGCTGAGTAGCGTCGAACGACGATGAGTCGAGTGGAGCCGGGTCGAGGCGGGTCGAGTCGAGCAGAATCAGGCGATGAAGCGTCGTGTCGAGAAAAGTTGTCTCTGGTTGACTCCAATGGTGACGAGTCGGATCGAGGAGGGTCGGGCGGTGCCGATCGGAGTGTTGTCAAGTTGAAAATGGAGATGAGCAGAGTAGCGTCGAACTGCGATGAGCCGAGTCGAGCCGGGTCGAGGCGAGTCGAGTCGAGCAGAACCAGGCGATGAAGCGTCGTGTAGAGAAAAGTTGTGTCTGGTCGACTCCAATGGTGACGAGTCCCGTCGAGGAATGTCGGGCGGAGTCGACCTTAGTGTTGTCAAGTTGAAAGTTGAGATGAGCTGAGTAGCGTCGAACGACGATGAGTCGAGTCGATCCGGGTCGAGGCGGGTCGAGTCGAGCAGAATCAGGCGATGAAGCGTCGTGTCGAGAAAATTTGTGTCTGGTCGACCTCAATGGTGACGAGTCCCGTCGACGAATGTCAGGCGGAGTCGACCGGAGTGTTGTCAAGTTAAGGGTCGAGATGAGCTGAGTAGCGTCGAACGGCGATGAGTCGAGTCGAGTCGAGCAGAATCAGGCGATGAAGCGTCGTGTCGAGAAAAGTAGTGTCTGGTCGACTCCAATGGTGACGAGTCCCGTCGAGGAATGTCGGGCGGTATCGACCAGAGTGTTGTCAAGTTGAAAGTCGAGCTGAGCAGAGTAGCGTCGAACTACGATGAGTCGAGTCGAGCCGGGTGAAGTTGGGTCAAGTTGAAGAGAATCAGACGATGAAGCGTCGTGTCGAGAAAAGTTGTGTCTGAACGACTCCAATGGTGACGAGTACCGTCGAGGAATGTCGAGCGGAGTCGACCGGAGTGTTGTCATGTTGAAAGTCGAGATGAGCTGAGTAGCGTCGAACTGCGATGAGTCGAGTCGAGCCGGGTGAAGTTGGGTCAAGTTGAGCAGAATCAGGCGATGAAGCGGTTTGTCGAGAAAAGTTGTCTCTGGTCGACTCCAATTGTGACGAGTCCCGTCCAGGAATGTCGGGCAGAGTCGACCGGAGTGTTGTCAAGTTGAAAGTCGAGTTGAGCTGAGTAGCGTCGAACGACGATGAGTCGAGTGGAGCTGGGTCGAGGCGGGTCGAGTCGAGCAGAATCAGGCGATGAAGCGTCGTGTCGAGAAAAGTTGTCTCTGGTCGACTCCAATGGTGACGAGTCGGATCGAGGAGGGTCGGGCGGTGCCGATCGGAGTGTTGTCAAGTTGAAAATGGAGATGAGCAGAGTAGCGTCGAACTGCGATGAGCCGAGTCGAGCCGGGTCGAGGCGAGTCGAGTCGAGCAGAATCAGGCGATGAAGCGTCGTGTAGAGAAAAGTTGTGTCTGGTCGACTCCAATGGTGACGAGTCCCGTCGAGGAATGTCGGGCGGAGTCGACCTTAGTGTTGTCAAGTTGAAAGTTGAGATGAGCTGAGTAGCGTCGAACGACGATGAGTCGAGTCGATCCTGGTCGAGGCGGGTCGAGTCGAGCAGAATCAGGCGATGAAGCGTCGTGTCGAGAAAATTTGTGTCTGGTCGACCTCAATGGTGACGAGTCCCGTCGAGGAATGTCGGGCGGTGTCGACCGGAGTGTTGTCAAGTTGAAAGTCGAGCTGAGCAGAGTAACGTCGAACTGCGATGAGTCGAGTCGAGTCGAGCAGAATCAGGCGATGAAGCGTCGTGTCGAGAAAAGTAGTGTCTGGTCGACTCCAATGGTGACGAGTCCCGTCGAGGAATGTCGGGCGGTATCGACCAGAGTGTTGTCAAGTTGAAAGTCGAGCTGAGCAGAGTAGCGTCGAACTGCGATGAGTCGAGTCGAGCCGGGTGAAGTTGGGTCAAGTTGAAGAGAATTAGACGATGAAGCGTCGTGTCGAGAAAAGTTGTGTCTGAACGACTCCAATGGTGACGAGTACCGTCGAGGAATGTCGAGCGGAGTCGACCGGAGTGTTGTCATGTTGAAAGTCGAGATGAGCTGAGTAGCGTCGAACTGCGATGAGTCGAGTCGAGCCGGGTGAAGTTGGGTCAAGTTGAGCAGAATCAGGCGATGAAGCGGTTTGTCGAGAAAAGTTGTCTCTGGTCGACTCCAATTGTGACGAGTCCCGTCCAGGAATGTCGGGCAGAGTCGACCGGAGTGTTGTCAAGTTGAAAGTCGAGTTGAGCTGAGTAGCGTCGAACGACAATGAGTCGAGTGGAGCTGGGTCGAGGCGGGTCGAGTCGAGCAGAATCAGGTGATGAAGCGTCGTGTCGAGAAAAGTTGTCTCTGGTCGACTCCAATGGTGACGAGTCGGATCGAGGAGGGTCGGGCGGTGCCGATCGGAGTGTTGTCAAGTTGAAAATGGAGATGAGCAGAGGAGCGTCGAACTGCGATGAGCCGAGTCGAGCCGGGTCGAGGCGAGTCGAGTCGAGCAGAATCAGGCGATGAAGCGTCGTGTAGAGAAAAGTTGTGTCTGGTCGACTCCAATGGTGACGAGTCCCGTCGAGGAATGTCGGGCGGAGTCGACCTTAGTGTTGTCAAGTTGAAAGTTGAGATGAGCTGAGTAGCGTCGAACGACGATGAGTCGAGTCGATCCGGGTCGAGGCGGGTCGAGTCGAGCAGAATCAGGCGATGAAGCGTCGTGTCGAGAAAATTTGTGTCTGGTCGACCTCAATGGTGACGAGTCCCGTCGAGGAATGTCGGGCGGTGTCGACCGGAGTGTTGTCAAGTTGAAAGTCGAGCTGAGCAGAGTAACGTCGAAGTGCGATGAGTCGAGTCGAGCCGGGTCAAGTTGGGTCGAGTTGAGCAGAATCAGACAATGAAGCGTCGTGTCGAGAAAAGTTGTGTCTGGTCGACTCCAATGGTGACGAGTCCCGTCGAGAAATGTCGGGCGGAGTCGACCGTAGTGTTGTCATGTTGAAAGTCGAGATGAGCTGAGTAGCGTCGAACGGCGATGAGTCGAGTGGAACCGGGTCGAGGCGGGTCGAGTCGAGAAGAATCAGGCGATGAAGCGTCGTGTTGAGAAAAGTTGTGTCTAGTCGACCTCAATGGTGACGAGTCCCGTCGAGGAATCTCGGGTGGTGTCGACCGGAGTGTTGTCAAGTTGAAAGTCGAGCTGAGCAGAGTAGCGTCGAACTGCGATGAGTCGAGTCGAGCCGGGTCAAGTTGGCTCGAGTTGAACAGAATCAGGCGATGAAGCGTCGTGTCGAGAAAAGTTGTGTCTGGTCGACGCCAATGGTGACGGGTCCCGTCGCGGAATGTCGGGCGGAGTCGACCTGAGTGTTCTCAAGTTGAAAGTCGAGATGGGCTGAGTAGCGTCGAACGAAGATAAGTCGAGTCGAGCCGGGTCGAGGAGGGTCGAGTCGAGCAGAATCAGGCGATGAAGCGTCGTGTTGGGAAAAGTTGTGTCTGGTCGACTCCACTGGTGACGAGTCCCGTCGACGAATGTCAGGCGGAGTCGACCGGAGTGTTGTCAAGTTGAGGGTCGAGATGAGCTGAGTAGCGTCGAACGGCGATGAGTCGAGTCGAGTCGAGTAGAATCAGGCGATGGAGCGTCGTGTTGAGAAAAGTTGTGTCTGGTCGACTCCAATGGTGACGAGTCCCGTCGAGGAATGTCAGGCGGTGTCGACTGGAGTGTTGTCAAGTTGAAAGTCGAGCTGAGCAGAGTAGCGTCGAACTGCGATGAGTGGAGTCGAGCCGGGTCACGTTGGGTCGAGTTGAGCAGAATCAGACGATGAAGCGTCGTGTCGAGAAAAGTTGTGTCTGGTCGACTCCAATGGTGACGAGTCCCGTCGAGGAATGTCGGGCGGAGTCGACCGGAGTGTTGTCATGTTGAAAGTCGAGATGAGCTGAGTAGCGTCGAACGACGATGAGTCGAGTGGAGCCGGGTCGACGCGGGTCGAGTCGAGCAGAATCAGGCGATGAAGCGTCGTGTCGAGAAAAGTTGTGTCTGGTCGACTCCAATGGTGACGAGTCCCGTCGAGGAATGTCGGGCGGAGTCGACCGGAGTGTTGCCATGTTGAAAGTCGAGATGAGCTGAGTAGCGTCGAACGGCGATGAGTCGAGTCGAGCCGGGTCGAGGCGGATCGAGTCGAGCAGAATCAGGCGATGAAGCGTCGTGTCGAGAAAAGTTTTGTCTGGTCGACTCCAATGGTGACGAGTGCCGTCGAGGAATGTCGGGCGGTTTCGATCGGTGCGTAGTGAACTTGAAAGTCGAGCTGAGCAGAGTAGCGTCGAACTGCGATGAGTCGAGTTGAGCCGGGTCAAGTTGGGTCGGGTTGAGCAGAATCTGGCGATGAAGCGTCGTGTCGAGAAAAGTTGTGTCTGGTCGACCTCAATGGTGACGAGTCCCGTCGAGGAATGTCGGGCGGTGTAGACCGGAGTGTTGTCAAGTTGAAAGTCGAGCTGAGCAGAGTAGCGTCGAACTACGATGAGTCGAACTACGATGGGTCGGGTTGAGCAGAATGAGGAGATGAAGCGTCGTGTAGAGAAAAGTTGTGTCAAGTCGACTCCAATGGTGACGAGTCAGGTCGAGGAAAGTCGGGCGGAGTCCACTGGGGTTTAGTGAAGTTGAAAGTCGAGCTGAGCAGAGTAGCGTCGAACTGCGATGAGTCGAGTCGAGCCGGGTCAAGTTGGGTCGAGTTGAGCAGAATCCGGCGATGAAGCGTCGTGTCGAGAAAAGTTGTGTCTGGTCGACTCCAATGGTGACGAGTCCCGTCGAGGAATGTCGGCGATGTCGACCGGAGTGTAGTGAAGTTGAATGTCGAGCAGAGCAGGGTAGCATCGAACTGTGATGAGTCGAGTCGAGCCAGGTCGAGTCGGGTCGAGTCGAGAAGAATTAGGCAATGAAGTGTCGTGTCGAGCAAAGTTATGTCTGGTCGACTCCAATGGTGACGAGTCCCGTCGAGGAATGTCGGGCGTAGTCGACCGGAGTGTAGTGAAGTTGAATGTCGAGCAGAGCAGGGTAGCATCGAACTGTGATGAGTCGAGTCGAGCCAGGTCGAGTCGGGTCGAGTTGAGCAAAATCTGGCGATGAAGCGTCGTGTCAAGAAAAGTTGTGTCTAATCGACTCGGACGGTGACGAGTCCCGTCGAGGAAAGTCGGGCGGAGTCGACCGAAGTGTAGTGAAGTTGAAAATCGAGGTGAGTAGGATAGCGTCGAACTACGATGAGTCGAGTCGAGCCAGGTCGAGTCGGGTCGAGTCGAGAAGAATCAGACGATGAAGCGTCGTGTCGAGAAAAGTTATGTTTGGTCGACTCGAATGGTGACGAGTCCCGTCGAGGAATGTCAGGCGGAGTCGACCGGAGTGAGTGAGTTTGAAAGTGGAGCTGAGCAGAGTAGCGTCGAACTGCGATGAGTCGACTCGAGCCGGGTCCACTCTAGCCTATTCGGGTCTAGTCGAGTGGAATCAGGCGATGAAGTGTCGTGTGGAGAAAAGTTGTGTCTGGTCGACTCCAATGGTGACGAGTCCCGTCGAGGAATGTCGGGCGTAGTCGACCATAGTGTAGTGAAGTTGAATGTCGAGCAGAGCAGGGCAGCATCGAACCGTGATGAGTCGAGTCGAGCCAGGTCGAGTCGAGCACAATCAGGCGATGAAGCGTCGTGTCGAGAAAAGTTATGTCTGGTCGACTCCAATGGTGACGAGTCCCGTCGAGGAATGTCGGGCGGAGTCGACCTGAGTGTAGTGATGATGAAAGTCGAGGTGAGATGAGTAGCGTGGAACTGCGATGAGTCGAGTTGAGCCGGGTCTAGTCCGGTTGAGTCGAGCAGAATCAGGCGATGAAGCGTCGTGTCGAGAAAAGTTGTGTCTAGTCGACCCGAACGGTGACGAGTCCCGTCGAGAAATGTCGGGCGGAGTCGACCGAAGTGTAGTGAAGTTGAAAATCGAGCTGAGCAGGATAGTGTCGAACTTCGATGAGTCGAATCGAGCCAGGTCGAGTCAGGTCGAGTCGAGTTGAATCAGGCGATGAAGCGTCGTGTCGAGAAAATTTGTGTCTGGTCGACTCCAATGGTGACGAGTCCCGTCGAGGAATGTCGGGCGGAGTCGACCGGAGTGTAGTGGAGTTGAATGTCTAGCAGAGCAGGGTAGCGTCGAACTGTGATGAGTCGAGTCGAGCTGGGTCGAGTCGGGTCGAGTCGAGCAAAATCAGACGATGAAGCGTCGTGTGGATAAAAGTTGTGACTTGTCGACTCCAATGGTGACGAGTCCCGTCGAGGAATGTCGGGCGGAGTCGACCGGTGTGTAGTGAAGTTGAATGTCGAGCACAGCAGGGTAGCGTCGCACTGTGATGAGTCGAGTCGAGCTGGGTCGAGTCGGGTCGAGTCAATCAGAATCAGGCGATGAAGCATCATGTGGAGAAAAGTTGTGTCTGGTCGACTCCAATGCTGACGAGTCCCGTCAAGGAATGTCGGGCGGAGTCGACCGGAGTGTAGTGAAGTTGAATGTCGAGCAGAGCAGGGTAGCGCCGCACTGTGATGAGTCGAGTCGAGCTAGGTCGAGTCGAATCGAGTCGAGCAGAATCAGGCGATGAAGCATCGTGTGGAGAAAAGTTGTGTCTGGTCGACTCCAATAGTGATGTGTCCCGTCGAGGAATGTTGGGCGGAGTCGACCGGAGTGTTGTCAAGTTGAAAGTCGAGATGAGCTGAGTAGCGTCGAACGACGATGAGTCGAGTCGAGTCGGGTGAAGTTGGGTCGGGTTGAGCAGAATGAGGAGATGAAGCGTCGTGTAGAGAAAAGTTGTGTCTGGTCGACTCCAATGGTGACGAGTCCCGTCGAGGAGAGTCGGGCGGAGTCGACCGGAGTTTAGTGAACTTGAAAGTCGAGCCGAGCAGAGTAGCATCGATTTGCGATGAGTTGAGTCGAGCTGGGTCGAGTCGGGTCGAGTCGAGCAAAATCAGACGATGAAGCGTCGTGTGGAGAAAAGTTGTGACTTGTCGACTCCAATGGTGACGAGTCCCGTCGAGGAATGTCGGGCGGAGTCGACCGGAGTGTAGTGAAGTTGAATGTCGAGGAGAGCAGGGTAGCGTCGCACTATGATGAGTCGAGTCGAGCTGGGTCGAGACAGGTCGAGTCGAGCAGAATAAGGCGATGAAGCATTGTCTGGAGAAAAGTAGTGTCTGGTCGACTCCAATGGTGACGAGTCCCGTCGAGGACTGTTGGGCGGAGTCGACCGGAGTGTAGTGAAGTTGAATGTCGAGCAGAGCAGGGTAGCGTCGCACTGTGATGAGTCGAGTCGAGCTGGGTCGAGTTGTGTCGTGTCGAGCAGAATCAGGCAATGAAGCATCGTGTGGAGAAAAGTTGTGTCTGGTCGACTCCAATGGTGACGAGTCCCGTCGAGGAATGTCGGGCGGAGTCGACCTGAGTGTAGTCATGATTAAAGTCGAGCTGGGAAGAGTAGCGTGGAACTGCGATGAGTCGAGTCGAGCCGGGTCGAGTCTGGTCGAGTCGAGTAGAATCAGGCGATGAAGCGTCGTGTCGAGAAAAGTTGTGTTTAGTCGACTTGAACTGTGACGAGTCCTGTCGATGAATGTCGGGCGGAGTCGACCGAAGTGTAGTGACGTTGAAAATCGAGCTGAGCAGGATAGTGTCCAACTGCGATGAGTCGATTCGAGCCAGGTCGAGTCGGGTCGAGTCGAGTTGAATCTGGTGATGAAGCGTCGTGTGGAGAAAAGTTGTGTCTGGTCGACTCCAATGGTGACGAGTCCCGTCGAGGAAAGTCAGGCGTAGTCGACCGGAGTGTAGTGAAGTTGAATGTCGAGCAGAGCAGGGTAGCGTCGAACTGTGATGAGTCGAGTCGAGCTGGGTCGAGTCGGGTCGAGTCGAGCAAAATCAGACGATGAAGCGTCGTGTGGAGAAAAGTTGTGACTTGTCGACTCCAATTGTGACGAGTCCCGTCGACGAATGTCGGGCGGAGTCGACCGAAGTGTAGTGAAGTTGAATGTCGAGCACAGCAGGGTAGCGTCGCACTGTGATGAGTCGAGTCGAGCTGGGTCGAGTCGGGTCGATTCGAGCAGAATCAGGCGATGAAGCATCGTGTGGAGAAAAGTTGTGTCTGGTCGACCCCAATGGTGACGAGTCCCGTCGAGGAATGTCGGGCGGAGTCGACCGGACTGTAGTGAAGTTCAATGTCGAGCAGAGCAGGGTAGCGTCGCACTGTGATGAGTCGAGTCGAGCTGGGTCGAGTCGGATCAAGTCGAGCAGAATCAGGCGATGAAGCATCGTGTGGAGAAAAGTTGCGTCTGGTCGACTCCAATAGTGATGAGTCCTGTCGAGGAATGTCGGGCGGAGTCGACGTGAGTGTAGTGATGATGAAAGTCGAGGTGAGAAGAGTAGCGTGGAACTGCGATGAGTCGAGTCGAGCCGGGTCTAGTCCAGTCGAGTCGAGCAGAAACAGGCGATCAAGCGTCGTGTCGAGAAAAGTTGTGTCTTGTCGACCCGAACGGTAAAGAGTCCCGTCGAGAAATGTCGGGCGGAGTCGACTGAAGTGTAGTGAAGTTGAAAATCGAGCTGAGCAGGATAGTGTCGAACTGCGATGAGTCGAATCGAGCCAGGTCGAGTCGGGTCGAGTCGAGCAGAATCAGGCGATGAAGCGTCGTGTCGAGAAAAGTTGTGTCTGGTCGACTCCAATGGTGACGAGTCCCGTCGAGGAATGTCGGGCGGAGTCGACCAGAGTGTAGTGAAGTTGAATGTCGAGCAGAGCAGGGTAGCGTCGAACTGTGATGAGTCGAGTCGAGCTGGGTCGAGTCGGGTCGAGTAAAGCAAAATCAGACGATGAAGCGTCGTGTGGAGAAAAGTTGTGACTTGTCGACTCCAATGGTGACGAGTCTCGTCGAGGAATGTCGGGCGGAGTCGACCGGAGTGTAGTGAAGTTGAATGTAGAGCAGACCAGGGTAGCGCCGCACTGTGATGAGTCGAGTCGAGCTAGGTCGAGTCGGATCGAGTCGAGCAGAATCAGGCGATGAAGCATTGTGTGGAGAAAAGTTGTGTCTGGTCAACTCCAATAGTGATGAGTCCCATCGAGGAATGTCGGGCGGAGTCGACCTGCGTGTAGTCATGATGAAAGTCGAGCTGAGAAGAGTAGCGTGGAACTGCGATGAGTCGAGTCGAGTCGTGTCGAGTCCGGTCAAGTCGAGCAGAATCAGGCGATGAAGCGTCGTGTCGAGAAAAGTGGTGTCTAGTCAACTCGAACGGTGACGAGTCCCGTCGAGGAAAGTCGGGCGGATGAATCTCGAGGCCCGGGAGCAGGATAGCGTCGAACTGCGATGAGTCTAGTCGAGCCAGGTCGAGTCGGATCGTGTCGAGCAGAATCAGGCGATGAAGCGTAGTGTCGAGAAAACTTATGTTTGGTCGACTCCAATGGTGACGAGTCCCGTCGAGGAATGTCAGGCGAAGTCGACCGGAGTGTAGTGAGTTTGCAAGTGGAGCTGAGCAGAGTAGCGTCGAACTTCGATGAGTCGAGTTGAGTCGGGTGCAGTCTAGCCTATTCGGGTCTAGTCAAGTGGAATCAGGCGATGAAGCGTCGTGTGGAGAAAAGTTGTGTCTGGTCGACTCCAATGGTGACGAGTCCCGTCGAGGAATGTCGGGCGTAGTCGACCGGAGTGTAGTGAAGTTGAATGTTGAGCAGAGCAGGGTAGCATCAAACTCTGATGAGTCGAGTCGAACTAGGTCGAGTCGGGTCGGGTCGAGCAGAATCGGACGGTGAAGCATCGTGTGGAGAAAAGTTGTGTCTGGGCGACTCCATTGGTGACGAGTCCCGTCGAGGAATGTCCGGCAGAGTCGACCGGAGTGTAGTGAAGTTGAATGTCGAGCAGAGCAGGGTAGCGTCGCACTCTGATGAGTCGAGTCATGCTGGGTCGAGTCGGATCGAGTCGAGCAGAATCAGGCGATGAAGCGTCGTGTCGAGAAAATTTGTGTCTAGTCGACTCAAATGGTGACGAGTCCGGTCGAGGAAAGTCGGGCAGAGTCGACCGAAGTGTATTGAAGTTGAAAATCAAGCTGAGGAGAATAGCGTCGAACTGCGATGAGTCGAGTCGATCTGGGTCGAATTGGGTCGAGTCGAGCAGAATCAGGCGATGAAGCTTCGTGTGGAAAAAAGTTGTGTCTGGTCGACTCCAATGGTGACGAGTCCCGTCGTGGAATGTCGGGCGGAGTCGACCGGAGTGTAGTGAAGTTAAATGTCAAGCAGAGTAGGGTAGCGTCGCACTGTGATCAATCCAGTCGAGCTGGGTCGAGTCGAGCAGAATCAGGCGATGAAGCGTCGTGTCGAGAAAAGTTATGTCTGGTCGACCCCAATGGTGACGAGTCCCGTCGAGGAATGTCGGGCGGAGTCGACCTTAGTGTAGTCATGATGAAAGTAGAGTTGAGAAGAGTAGCGTGGAACTTAGATGAGTCGAGTCGAGCCGGGTCGAGTCCGGTCGAGTCAAGCAGAATCAGGCGATGAAGCGTCGTGTCGAGAAAAGTTGTGTCTAGTCGACTCGAACCTTGACGAGTCCTGTCGAGGAAAGTCGGGCGGAGTCGACTGAAGTGTAGTGAAGTTGAAAATCGAGCTGAGCAGGATAGTGTCGAACTGCGATGAGTCGAGTCGAGTCGTGTCCAGTCTACCCTATTCGGGTCGAGTCGAGTGGAATCAGGCGATGAATCGTCGTGTGGAGAAAAGTTGTGTCTGGTCGACTCCAATGGTGATGAGTCCCGTCGAGGAATGTCGAGCGGAGTAGACCGAAGTGCGGTGAAGTTGAAAGTCGAGTTGAGCAGGATAGCGTCGAACTGCGATGAGTCGAGTTGAGCCAGGTCGAGTCAAGCAGAATCAGGCGATGAAGCGTCGTGTCGAGAAAAGTTATGTTTGGTCGACTCCAATCGTGACGAGTCCCGTCGAGGAAAGTCGGGCGGAGTCGACCGAAGTGTAGTGAAGTTGAAAATCGAGCTGAGCAGGATAGCGTCGAACTGCGATGAGTCGAGTTGAGCAAGGTCGAGTCAGGTCGAGTCGAGCAGAATCAGGCGATGAAGCGTCGTGTCGATAAAAGTTATGTCTGGTCGACTCCAATCTGGACGAGTCCCGTCGAGGAATGTCGGGCGGAGTCGACCCGAGGGTAGTGAGGTTGAAAGTGGAGCTGAGCAGAGTAGCGTCGAACTGCGATGAGTCGAGTCGAGCCGAATCGAGTCGAGCTGAATCAGGCGATGAAGCGTCGTGTCGAGAAAAATTGTGTCTAGTAGACTCGAATGGTGACGAGTCCCGTCGGGCGGAGTCGACCGAAGTGTAGTGAAGTTGAAAATCGAGCTGAGCAGGATAGCGTCGAACTGCGATGAGTCGAGTCGAACCAGTACGTGTCGGGTCGAGTCGAGTAGAATAAGGCAATGAAGCGTCGTGTCGAGAAATGTTATGTCTGGTCGACTCTAATGGTGACAAGTCTCGTCGAGGAATGTCGGGCGGAGTCGACCCGAGTGTAGTGAGGTTGAAAGTGGAGCTGAGCAGAGTAGCGTCGAACTGCGATGAGTCGAGTCGAGCCGAATCGAGTCGAGCTGGATCAGGCGATGAAGCGTCGTGTCGAGAAAAATTGTGTCTAGTCGACTCGAATGGTGACGAGTCCCGTCGAGGAAAGTCGGGCGGAGTCGACCGAAGTGTAGTGATGTTTAAAATCGAGCTGAGCAGGATAGCGTCAAACTGCGATGAGTCGAGTCGAACCAGGTCGAGTCGGGTCGAGTCGAGCAGAATCAGGCGATGAAGCGTCGTGTAGAGAAAAGTTATGTTTTGTCGACTCCAATGGTGACGAGTCCCGTCGAGGAAT
Organism: Canavalia gladiata; assembly: GCA_037954105.1. Classification (NCBI taxonomy): domain Eukaryota; kingdom Viridiplantae; phylum Streptophyta; class Magnoliopsida; order Fabales; family Fabaceae; genus Canavalia; species Canavalia gladiata. The sequence goes on along the minus strand of CM075661.1, from coordinate 25,791,963 downwards.
GTCGGGCGGAGTCGACCTGAGTGTAGTCATGATGAAAGTGGAACTGAGCAGAGTAGCATCAAACTGCGATGAGTCGAGTCGACCCGAATCGAGTCGGGTCGAGTCGAGCAGAATTAAGCGATTGAGCGTCGTGTCGACAAAAATTGTGTCTTGTCGATTCGAATGGTGACAAGTCCCGTCGAGGAAAGTGGGGCGGAGTCGACCGAAGTGTAGTGAAGTTGAAAATAGAGCTGAGCAGGATAGCGTCGAACTGCGATGAGTCGAGTCGAGCCAGCTCCGGTCGGGTCGAGTCGAGCAGAATCAAGCGATGAAGCGTCGTGTCGAGAAAAGTTATGTCGAGTCGACGCCAATGGTTACAAGTCCCGTGGAGGAATGTCGGGCGGAGTCGACCTGAGTGTAGTCATGCTGAAAGTCGAGCGGAGCAGAGTAGCGTCGAACTGCAATGAGTCGAGTCGAGCCGGGTAGAGTCGAGCAGAATCAGGCGATGAAGCGTCGTATCGAGAAAAATTGTGTCTAGTCGACTCGAATAGTGACGAGTCCAATCGAGGAATGTCGGGCGGAGTCGACCGGAGTGTAGTGAAGTTGAATGTCGAGCAGAGTAGGATAGCGTCGCACTGTGATAAGTCCAGTCGAGCTGGGTCGAGTCGAGAAGAATCAGGCGATGAAGCGTCGTGTCGAGAAAAGTTATGTCTGGTCGACTCCAATGGTGACGAGTCCCGTCGAGGAATGTCGGGCGGAGTCGACCCGAGTGTAGTGATGATGAAATTCGAGCTGAGAAGAGTAGCGTCGAAATGCGATGAGTCGAGTCGAGCCGGGTCGAGTCGGGTTGAGTCGAGAAAAATCAGGCGATGCAGCGTCGTGTCGAGAAAAGTTGTGTCTAGTCGACTCGAACGGTGACGAGTCCTGTCGAGGAAAGTCGGGTGGTGTCGACCGAAGTGTAGTGAAGTTGAAAATCGAGCTGAGGAGAATAGCGTCAAACTGCGATGAGTCGAGTCGAGCAGAATCAGGCGATGAAGCGTCGTGTCGATAAAAGTTATGTCTGGTCGACTCCAATGGTGACTAGTCCCGTCGAGGAATGTCGGGCAGAGTCGACCTGAGTGTAGTCATGATGAAAGTCGAGCTGAGAAGAGTAGCGTCGAACGGCGATGAGTCGAGTCGAGCCGGATCGAGTCGAGCAGAATCAGGCGATGCAGCGTCGTGTCGAGAAAAGTTGTGTCTAGTCGACTCGAACGGTGACAAGTCCTGTCGAGGAAAGTCGGGCGGTGTCGACCGAAGTGTAGTGAAGTTGAAAATCGAGCTGAGAAGATTAGCGTCGAACTGCGATGAGTCGAGTCGAGCAGAATCAGGCGATGAAGCGTCGTGTCGAGAAAAGTTATGTCTGGTCGACTCCAATGGTGACGAGTCCCGTCGAGCAATGTCGGCCGGAGTCGACCGAAGTGTTGTCATGTTGAAAGTCGAGATGAGCTGAGTAGCGTCGAACAACGATGAGTCGAGTCGATCCGGGTCGACTCGAGAAGAATCAGGCGATGAAGCGTTGTGTCGAGAAAAGTTGTGTCTAGTCGACTCCAATGGTGACGAGTCCCGTCGAGGAAAGTCGGGCGGAGTAGACCGAAGTGTGGTGAAGTTGAAAGTCGAGATGAGCAGGGTAGCGTCAAACTGCGATTAGTCGAGTCGATCAGGGTCGAGTCGAGCAGAATCAGGCGATGAAGCGTCGTGTTGAGAAAAGTTGTGTCTGCTCTACTCAAATGATGAGGAGTCCCGTCGAGGAATGTTGGGCGGAGTCGACCGGAGCGTAGTGAAGTTGAATGTCGAGCAGAGCAAGGTAGCGTCGAACTGCGATGAGTCGAGTCGAGCAGAATCAGGCGATGAAGCGTCGTGTCGAGAAAAGTTGTGTCTAGTCGACTCCAATGGTGACGAGTCCCGTCGAGGAAAGTCGGGCGGAGTTGACCAAAGTGTAGTGAAGTTGAAAGTCGAGATGAGCAGGGTAGCGTCAAACTGCGATGAGTCGACTCGATCTGGGTCGAGTCGAGCAGAATCAGGCGATGAAGCGTCGTGTTGAGAAAAGTTGTGTCTGGTCTACTCAAATGGTGACGAGTCTCGTCGAGGAATGTCGGGTGGAGTCGACCGGAGCGTAGTGAAGTTGATTGTCGAGCAGAGCAAGGTAGCGTCGCACTGTGATGAGTCGAGTCGAGCTGGGTCGAGTCGGGTCAAGTCGAGCAGAATCAGGCGATGAAGCATCGTGTGGAGAAAAGTTGTGTCTGGTCGACTCAAATGGTGACGAGTCCTGTCGAGGAATGTCGGGCGGAGTCGACCTGAGTGTAGTCATGATGAAAGTCGAGCTGAGAAGAGTAGAGTGGAACTGCGATGAGTCGAGTCGAGCCGGGTCGACTCCGGTCGAGTCGAGCAGAATCAGGCGATGAAGTGTCGTGTTGAGAAAAGTTGTGTCTAGTCGACTCGAACGGTGACGAGTCCCGTCGAGGAAAGTCGGGCGGAGTCGACCGAAGTGTAGTGAAGTTGAAAGTCGAGATGAGCAGGGTAGCGTCGAACTACGAGGAGTCGAGTCGAGTCAGATCGAGTCGGGTCGAGTCGAGCAGAATCAGGCGATGAAGGGTCATGTCGAGAAAAGTTGTGTCTGGTCGACTCCAATGGTGACGAGTCCCGTCGAGCAATGTCGGGCGGAGTCGACTCGAGTGTAGTGAGGTTGAAAGTGGAGTTGAGCAGAGTAGCGTCGAACTGCGATGGTCGAGTCGGGTCGAGTCGAGTAGAATCAGACGATGAAGCGTCGTGTCGAGAAAAATTGTGTCTAGTCGACTCGAATGGTGACGAGTCCCGTCGAGGAAAGTCGAGCGGAGTCGACCGAAGTGTAGTCAAGTTGAAAATCGAGCTGAGCAAGATAGCGTCGAACTGCGATGAGTCGAGTCGAACCAGTTCGAGTCGGGTCGAGTCGAGTAGAATCAAGCGATGAAGCGTCGTGTCGAGAAAAGTTATGTCTGGTCGACTCTAATGGTGACAAGTCCAGTCGAGGAATGTCGGGCGGAGTCGACCTGAGTGTATTCATGTTGAAAGTCGAGCTGAGCAGAGTAGCGTTGAATCGCGATGAGTAGAGTCGAGCCGGGTCGATTCGAGAAGAATCAGGTGATGAAGCGTCGTGTCGAGAAAATTTGTGTCTAGTGGACTCCAATGGTGACGAGTGTCGTCGAGGAAAGTCGGGCGGAGTCGACAGAAGTGTAGTGAAGTTGAAAATCGAGCTGAGCAGGATAGCGTCGAAGTGCGATGAGTCGAGTCAAACCAGGTCAAGTCGAGTCGAGTCGAGCAGAATCAGGCGATGAAGAGTCGTGTCGAGAAAAGTTATGTCTGGTGACTCCAATGGTGACAGGTCCCGTCGAGGAATGTCGGGCGGAGTCGACCCGAGTGTAGTCATGTTGAAAGTCGAGCAGAAAGGAGTAGCGTCGAACTGCAATGAGTCGAGTCGAGCCGGGTCGAGTCGAGAAGAATCTGGCGATGAAGCGTCGTGTCGAGGAAAGTTGTGTCTAGTCGACTCCAATGGTGACGAGTCCCGTCGAGGAAAGTCGGGCAGAGTCCACCGAAGTGTAGTGAAGTTGAAAATCGAGCTGAGAAGGATAGCGTCGAACTGCGATGAGTCGAGTCGAGCCAGGTCGAGTCGGGTCGAGTCCAGCAGAATCAGGCGATGAAGCGTCGTGTCGAGAAAAGTTATGTCTGGTCGACTGCAATGGTGACGAGTCCCGTCGAGGAATGTCGGGCGGAGTCGACCCGAGTGTAGTCATCTTCAAAGTCGAGCGGAGAAGAGTAGCGTCGAACAGCAATGAGTCGAGTCGAGCCGGGTCGAGTCGAGAAGAATCAGGCGATGAAGCGTCGTGTCGAGAAAAGTTGTGTCTGGTCGACTCCAATGGTGACGAGTCCCGTCCAGGAAAGTCGGGCGGAGTCGACCGAAGTGTAGTGAAGTTGAAAATCGAGCTGAGCAGGATAGCGTCGAACTGCGATGAGTCGAGTCGAGCCAGGTCGAGTCGGGTCGAGTCGAGCAGAATCAAGCGATGAAGCGTCGTGTCGAGAAAAGTTATGTCTCGTCGACTCCAATGGTGACGAGTCCCGTCGAGGAATGTCGGGCGGAGTCGGGTGGAGTGTAGTGAGGTTGAAAGTGGAGCTGAGCAGAGTAGCATCGAACTGCGATGAGTCGAGTCGAGCCGGGTCGAGTCGGGTTGACTCGAGCAGAATCAGGCGATGAAGCGTCGTGTCGAGAAAAATTGTGTCTGGTCGACTCGAACGGTGACGAGTCCCGTCGAGGATAGTCGGGCGGAGTCGACCCGAGTGTAGTCATGTTGAAATTCGAGCTGAGCAGAGTAGCGTTGAACCGCGATGAGTCGAGTCGAGCCGGGTCGATTCGAGAAGAATAAGGCGATGAAGCGTCGTGTCGAGAAAAGTTTTGTCTAGTCGACTCCAATGGTGACGAGTCCCGTCGAGGAAAGTGGGGCGGAGTCGACCGAAGTGTGGTGAAGTTGAAAATCGAGCTGAGCAGGATAGCGTCGAACTGCGATTAGTCGAGTCGAGCCAGGTCGAGTCGGGGCGAGTCGAGCAGAATCAGGCGATGAAGCGTTGTGTCGAGAAAAGTTATGTGTTGTCGACTCCAATGGTGACCAGTCCCGTGGAAGAATGTCGGGCGGAGTCGACCTGAGTGTATTCATGTTGAATGTCGAGCTGAGCAGAGTAGCGTTGAATCGCGATGAGTAGAGTCGAGCCGGGTCGATTCGAGAAGAATCAGGTGATGAAGCGTCGTGTCGAGAAAATTTGTGTCTAGTCGACTCCAATGGTGACGAGTGTCGTCGAGGAAAGTCGGGCGGAGTCGACAGAAGTGTAGTGAAGTTGAAAATCGAGCTGAGCAGGATAGCGTCGAAGTGCGATGAGTCGAGTCAAACCAGGTCAAGTCGAGTCGAGTCGAGCAGAATCAGGCGATGAAGAGTCGTGTCGAGAAAAGTTATGTCTGGTGACTCCAATGGTGACAGGTCCCGTCGAGGAATGTCGGGCGGAGTCGACCCGAGTGTAGTAATGTTGAAAGTCGAGCGGAAAGGAGTAGCGTCGAACTGCAATGAGTCGAGTCGAGCCGGGTCGAGTCGAGAAGAATCAGGCGATGAAGTGTCGTGTCGAGGAAAGTTGTGTCTAGTCGACTCCAATGGTGACGAGTCCCGTCGAGGAAAGTCGGGCAGAGTCCACCGAAGTGTAGTGAAGTTGAAAATCGAGCTGAGAAGGATAGCGTCGAACTGCGATGAGTCGAGTCGAGCCAGGTCGAGTCGGGTCGAGTCCAGCAGAATCAGGCGATGAAGCGTCGTGTCGAGAAAAGTTATGTCTGGTCGACTCCAATGGTGACGAGTCCCGTCGAGGAATGTCGGGCGGAGTCGACCCGAGTGTAGTCATCTTCAAAGTCGAGCGGAGAAGAGTAGCGTCGAACAGCAATGAGTCGAGTCGAGCCGGGTCGACTCGAGAAGAATCAGGCGATGAAGCGTCGTGTCGAGAAAAGTTGTGTCTGGTCGACTCAGATGGTGACGAGTCCCGGCGAGGAAAGTCGAACGAAGTCGACCGAAGTGCAGTGAAGTTGAAAATCGAGCTGAGCAGGATAGCGTCGAACTGCGATGAGTCGAGACGAGCCAGGTCGAGTCGGGTCGAGTCGAGCAGAATCACGCTATGAAGCGTCGTGTCGAGAAAAGTCATGTCTGGTCGACTCCAATGGTGACGAGTCCCGTCGAGGAATGTCGGGTGGAATCGACCCGAGTGTAGTCATGTTGAAAGTCGAGCTGAGCAGAGTAGCGTTGAACCGCGATGAGTCGAGTCGAGCCGGGTCGATTCGAGAAGAATCAGGCGATGAAGCGTCGTGTCGAGAAAAGTTGTGTCCAGTCGACTCCAATGGTGACGAGTCCCGTCGAGGAAAGTTGGGCGGATTCGACAGAAGTGTGGTGAAGTTGAAAATCGAGCTGAGCAGGATAGCGTCAAACTGCGATGAGTCGAGTCGAGCCAGGTTGAGTCGAGCAGAATCAGGCGATGAAGCGTCGTGTCGAGAAAAGTTATGTCTGGTCGACTCCAATGGTGACCAGTCTCGTCGAGGAAAGTTGGGCGGAGTCGACAGAAGTGTAGTGAAGTTTAAAATCGAGCTGAGTAGGATAGCGTCGAACTGCGATGAGTAGAGTCGAGCCAGGTCGAGTCGAGCAGAATCAGGTGATGAAGCGTCGTGTCGAGAAAAGTTATGTCTAGTCGACTCCAATGGTGACGAGTCCCATCGAGGAAAGTCGGGCGGAGTCGACCGAAGTGTAGTGAAGATTAAAATCGAGCTGAGCAAGATAGCGTCGAAGTGCGATGAGTCGAGTCGAATCGGGTCGAGTCGAGTCGAGTCGAGTCGACTCGAGCAGAATCAGGCGATGAAGAGTCGTGTCAAGAAAAGTTATGTCTAGTCGACTCCAATGGTGATGAGTCCCGTCGAGGAATGTCGGGCGGAGTCGACCTGAGTGTAGTCATGTTGAAAGTCGAGCGGAGAAGAGTAGCGTCGAACTGCAATGAGTCGAGTCGAGCCGGGTCGAGTCGAGAAGAATCAGGCGATGAAGCGTCGTGTCGAGAAAAGTTGTGTCTAGTCGACTCCAATGGTGACGAGTCCCGTCCAGGAAAGTCGGGCGGAGTCGACCGAAGTGTAATGAAGTTGAAAATCGAGCTGAGCAGGATAGCGTCGAACTGCGATGAGTCGAGTCGAGCCAGGTCGAGTCGGGTCGAGTCGAGCAGAATCAAGCGATGAAGCGTCGTGTCGAGAAAAGTTATGTCTCGTCGACTCCAATGGTGACGAGTCCCTTCGAGGAATGTCGGGCGGAGTCGGGTGGAGTGTAGTGAGGTTGAAAGTGGAGCTGAGCAGAGTAGCATCGAACTGCGATGAGTCGAGTCGAGCCGGGTCGAGTTGGGTTGACTCGAGCAGAATCAGGCGATGAAGCGTCGTGTCGAGAAAAATTGTGTCTAGTCGACTCGAACGGTGACGAGTCCCGTCGAGGATAGTCGGGCGGAGTCGACCCGAGTGTAGTCATGTTGAAAGTCGAGCTGAGCAGAGTAGCGTTGAACCGCGATGAGTCGAGTCGAGCCGGGTCGATTCGAGAAGAATAAGGCGATGAAGCGTCGTGTCGAGAAAAGTTATGTCTAGTCGACTCCAATGGTGACGAGTCCCGTCGAGGAAAGTGGGGCGGAGTCGACCGAAGTGTGGTGAAGTTGAAAATCGAGCTGAGCAGGATAGCGTCGAACTGCGATTAGTCGAGTCGAGCCAGGTCGAGTCGGGGCGAGTCGAGCAGAATCAGGCGATGAAGCGTTGTGTCGAGAAAAGTTATGTGTTGTCGACTCCAATGGTGACCAGTCCCGTGGAAGAATGTCGGGCGGAGTCGACCTGAGTGTATTCATGTTGAAAGTCGAGCTGAGCAGAGTAACGTTGAATCGCGATGAGTAGAGTCGAGCCGGGTCGATTCGAGAAGAATCAGGTGATGAAGCGTCGTGTCGAGGAAAGTTGTGTCTAGTCGACTCCAATGGTGACGAGTCCCGTCGAGGAATGTCGGGCGGAGTCGACCCGAGTGTAGTCATCTTCAAAGTCGAGCGGAGAAGAGTAGCGTCGAACAGCAATGAGTCGAGTCGAGCCGGGTCGACTCGAGAAGAATCAGGCGATGAAGCGTCGTGTCGAGAAAAGTTGTGTCTGGTCGACTCCAATGGTGACGAGTCCCGGCGAGGAAAGTCGAACGAAGTCGACCGAAGTGCAGTGAAGTTGAAAATCGAGCTGAGCAGGATAGCGTCGAACTGCGATGAGTCGAGACGAGCCAGGTCGAGTCGGGTCGAGTCGAGCAGAATCACGCTATGGAGCGTCGTGTCGAGAAAAGTCATGTCTGGTCGACTCCAATGGTGACGAGTCCCGTCGAGGAATGTCGGGTGGAGTCGACCCGAGTCTAGTCATGTTGAAAGTCGAGCTGAGCAGAGTAGCGTTGAACCGCGATGAGTCGAGTCGAGACGGGTCGATTCGAGAAGAATCAGGCGATGAAGCGTCGTGTCGAGAAAAGTTGTGTCCAGTCGACTCCAATGGTGACGAGTCCCGTCGAGGAAAGTTGGGCGGAGTCGACAGAAGTGTAGTGAAGTTGAAAATCGAGCTGAGCAGGATAGCGTCAAACTGCGATGAGTCGAGTCGAGCCAGGTTGAGTCGAGCAGAATCAGGCGATGAAGCGTCGTGTCGAGAAAAGTTATGTCTGGTCGACTCCAATGGTGACCAGTCTCGTCGAGGAAAGTTGGGCGGAGTCGACAGAAGTGTAGTGAAGTTTAAAATCGAGCTGAGTAGGATAGCGTCGAACTGCGATGAGTAGAGTCGAGCCAGGTCGAGTCGAGCAGAATCAGGTGATGAAGCGTCGTGTCGAGAAAAGTTATGTCTAGTCGACTCCAATGGTGACGAGTCCCATCAAGGAAAGTCGGGCGGAGTCGACCGAAGTGTAGTGAAGATTAAGATCGAGCTGAGCAAGATAGCGTCGAAGTGCGATGAGTCAAGTCGAATCGGGTCGAGTCGAGTCGACTCGAGCAAAATCAGGCGATGAAGAGTCGTGTCGAGAAAAGTTATGTCTAGTCGACTCCAATGGTGACGAGTCCCGTCGAGGAACGTCGGGCGGAGTCGACCGAAGTGTAGTCATGTTGAAAGTCGAGCGGAGAAGAGTAGCGTCGAACTGCAATGAGTCGAGTCGAGAAGAATCAGGCCATGAAGCGTCGTGTCGAGAAAAGTTGTGTCTAGTCGACTCCAATGGTGACGAGTCCCGTCCAGGAAAGTCGGGCGGAGTCGACCGAAGTGTAGTGAAGTTGAAAATGGAGCTGAGAAGGATAGCGTCGAACTGCGATGAGTCTAGTCGAGCAAGGTCGAGTCGGGTCAAGTCGAGCAGAATCACGCTATGAAGCGTCGTGTCGAGAAAAGTCATGTCCGGTCGACTCCAATGGTGACGAGTCCCGTCGAGGAATGTCGGGTGGAGTCGACCCGAGTGTAGTCATGTTGAAAGTCGAGTTGAGCAGAGTAGCGTTGAACCGCGATGAGTCGAGTCGAGCCTTGTCGATTCGAGAAGAATTAGGCGATGAAGCGTCGTGTCGAGAAAAGTTGTGTCTAGTCGACTCCAATGGTGATGAGTCTCGTCGAGGAAAGTTAAGCGGAGTCGACAGAAGTGTAGTGAAGGTTAAAATAGAGCTGAGCAGGATAGCGTCGAACTGCGATGAGTCGAGTCGAGCCAGGTCGAGTCGAGCAGAATCAGGCGATGAAGCGTCGTGTCGAGAAAAGTTATGTCTGGTCGACTCCAATGGTGACCAGTCCCGTCGAGGAAAGTTGGGCGGAGTCGACAGAAGTGTAGTGAAGTTGGAAATCGAGCGGAGCAGGATAGCGTCGAACTGCGATGAGTAGAGTCGAGCCAGGTCGAGTCGAGCAGAATCAGGTGATGAAGCGTCGTGTCGAGAAAAGTTTTGTCTAGTCGACTCCAATGGTGACGAGTGCCGTCGAGGAAAGTCGGGCGGAGTCGACCGAAGTTTAGTGAAGGTTAAAATCGAGCTGAGCAGGATAACGTCGAAGTGCGATGAGTCGAGTCGAACCAGGTCGAAACGAGTCGGGTCGAGTCGACTCGAGCAGAATCAGGCGACGAAGAGTCGTGTCAAGAAAAGTTATGTCTAGTCGACTCCAATGGTGACGAGTCCCGTCGAGGAATGTCGGGCGGAGTCGACCCGAGCGTAGTCATGTTGAAAGTCGAGCGGAGAAGAGTACCGTCGAACTGCAATGAGTCGAGTCGAGAAGAATTAGGCGATGAAGCGTCGTGTCGAGAAAAGTTGTGTCTAGTCGACTCCAATGGTGACGAGTCCCGTCGAGGAATGTCAGGTGGAGTCGACCCGAGTGTAGTCATGTTGAAAGTCGAGCTGAGCAGAGTAGCGTTGAACCGCGATGAGTCGAGTCGAGCCAGGTCGATTCGAGAAGAATCAGGCGATGAAGCGTCGTGTCGAGAAAAGTTGTGTCTAGTCGACTCCAATGGTGACGAGTGCCGTCGAGGAAAGTCGGGCGGAGTCGACCGAAGTTCAGTGAAGGTTAAAATCGAGCTGAGCAGGATAACGTCGAAGTGCGATGAGTCGAGTCGAACCAGGTCGAGACGAGTCGGGTCGAGTCGACTCGAGCAGAATCAGGCGATGAAGAGTCGTGTCAAGAAAAGTTATGTCTAGTCGACTCCAATTGTGACGAGTCCCGTCGAGGAATGTCGGGCGGAGTCGACCCGAGCGTAGTCATGTTGAAAGTCGAGCGGAGAAGAGTACCGTCGAACTGCAATGAGTCGAGTCGAGAAGAATTAGGCGATGAAGCGTCGTGTCGAGAAAAGTTGTGTCTAGTCGACTCCAATGGTGACGAGTCTCGTCGAGGAATGTCAGGTGGAGTCGACCCGAGTGTAGTCATGTTGAAAGTCGAGCTGAGCAGACTAGCGCTGAACCGCGATGAGTCGAGTCGAGCCGGGTCGATTCGAGAAGAATCAGGCGATGAAGCGTCGTGTCGAGAAAAGTTGTGTCTAGTCGACTCCAATGGTGACGAGTCCCGTCGAGGAAATTTGCGCGGAGTCGACAGAAGTGTAGTGAAGTTGAAAATCGAGCTGAGCAGGATAGCGTCGAACTGCGATGAGTCGGGTAGAGCCAGTTCGAGTCGAGCTGAATCAGGCGATGAAGCGTCGTGTCGAGAAGAGTTATGTCTGGTCGACTCCAATGGTGACCAGTCCTGTCGAGGAAAGTTGGGCGGGGTCGGCAGAAGTGTAGTGAAGTTGAAAATCGAGCTGAGCAGGATAGCGTCGAACTGCGATGAGTAGAGTCGAGCCAGGTCGAGTCGAGCAGAATCAGGTGATGAAGCGTCGTGTCGAGAAAAGTTATGTCTAGTCGACTCCAATGGTGACGAGTCCCGTCTAGGAAAGTCTGGAGGAGTCGACCGAAGTGTAGTGAAGGTTAAAATCGAGCTGAGCAGGATAGCGTCGAAGTGCGATGAGTCGAGTCGAACCAGGTCGAGGCGAGTCGGGTCGAGTCGACTCGAGCAGAATCAGGTGATGAAGAGTCGTTTCGAGAAAAGTTATGTCTAGTCGACTCCAATGGTGACGAGTCACGCCGAGGAATGTCGGGCGGAGTCGATCCGAGTATAGTCATGTTGAAAGTTGAGCGGAGAAGAGTACCGTCGAACTGCAATGACTCGAGTCGAGCCGGGTCGAGTCGAGAAGAATCAGGCGATGAAGCGTCGTGTCGAGAAAAGTTGTGTCTAATCGACTCCAATCGTGACGAGTCCTGTCAAGGAAAGTCGAGCGGAGTCGACCGAAGTGTAGTGAAGTTGAAAATCGAGCTGAGCAGGATAGCGTCGAACTGCGATGAGTCGAGTCGAGCCAGGTCGAGTCGGGTCGAGTCTAGCAGAATCACGCTATGAAGCGTCGTGTCGAGAAAAGTCATGTCCGGTCGACTCCAATTGTGACGAGTCCCGTCGAGGAAAGTTGGGCGGAGTCGACCGAAGTGTATTGAAGATTAAAATCGAGCTGAGCAAGATAGCGTCGAAGTGCGATGAGTCGAGTCAAACCAGGTCGAGTCGAGCCGAGTCGAGTCGAGTCGAGCCGAGTCGAGTCGAGTCGAGTCGACTCGAGCAGAATCAGGCGATGAAGAGTCGTGTCGAGAAAAGTTATGTCTAGTCGATTCCAATGGTGACGAGTCCCATCGAGGAATGTCGGGCGGAGTCGACTCGAGTGTAGTCATGTCTAGTCGACTCCATTTGTGACGAGTCCCGTCGAGGAGAGTCGGGCGGAGTCGACCGAAGTGTAGTGACGTTGAAAATCGAGCTGAGCAGGATAGCGTCGAATTGCGATGAGTCGAGTCGAGCCAGGTCGAGTCGGGTCGAGTCGAGCAGAATCACTCTATGAAGCGTCGTGTCTAGAAAAGTCATGTCTGGTCGACTCCAATGGTGACGAGTCCCGTCGAGGAATGTCGGGTGGATTCGACCCGAGTGTAATCATGTTGAAAGTCGAGCTGAGCAGAGTAGCGTTGAACCGCGATGAGTCGAGTCGAGCCAGGTCGATTCGAGAAGAATCGGGCGATGAAGCGTCGTGTCGGGAAAAGTTGTGTCTTGTCGACTCCAATGGTGACGAGTGCCGTCGAGGAAAGTCGGGCGGAGTCGACCGAAGTTTAGTGAAGGTTAAAATCGAGCTGAGCAGGATAACGTCGAAGTGCGATGAGTCGAGTCGAACCAGGTCGAGACGAGTCGGGTCGAGTCGACTCGAGCAGAATCAGGCGATGAAGAGTCGTGTCAATAAAAGTTATGTCTAGTCGACTCCAATTGTGACGAGTCCCGTCGAGGAATGTCGGGCGGAGTCTACCCGAGCGTAGTCATGTTGAAAGTCGAGCGGAGAAGAGTACCGTCGAACTGCAATGAGTCGAGTCGAGAAGAATTAGGCGATGAAGCGTCGTGTCGAGAAAAGTTGTGTCTAGTCGACTCCAATGGTGACGAGTGCCGTCGAGGAATGTCAGGTGGAGTCGACCCGAATGTAGTCATGTTGAAAGTCGAGCTGAGCAGAGTAGCGCTGAACCGCGATGAGTCGAGTCGAGCCGGGTCGATTCGAGAAGAATCAGGCGATGAAGCGTCGTGTCGAGAAAAGTTGTGTCTAGTCGACTCCAATGGTGACGAGTCCCGTCGAGGAAATTTGCGCGGAGTCGACAGAAGTGTAGTGAAGTTGAAAATCGAGCTGAGCAGGATAGCGTCGAACTGCGATGAGTCGGGTCGAGCCAGGTCGAGTCGAGCTGAATCAGGCGATGAAGCGTCGTGTCGAGAAGAGTTATGTCTGGTCGACTCCAATGGTGACCAGTCCTGTCGAGGAAAGTTGGGCGGAGTCGGCAGAAGTGTAGTGAAGTGTAAAATCGAGCTGAGCAGGATAGCGTCGAACTGCGATGAGTAGAGTCGAGCCAGGTCGAGTCGAGCAGAATCAGGTGATGAAGCGTCGTGTCGAGAAAAGTTATGTCTAGTCGACTCAAATGGTGACGAGTCCCGTCGAGGAATGTCGGGTAGAGTCGACTCGAGTGTAGTCATGTTGAAAGTCGAGCTGAGCAGAGTAGCGTTGAACCGCGATGAGTCGAGTCGAGCCAGGTCGATTCGAGAAGAATCAGGCGATGAAGCGTCGTGTCGAGAAAAGTTGTGTCTAGTCGACTCCAATGGTGACGAGTCCCGTCGAGGAAAGTTGGGCGGAGTCGACAGAAGTGTAGTGAATTTGAAAATCGAGCTGAGCAGGATAATGTCGAACTGCGATGAGTAGAGTCGAGCCAGGTCGAGTCGACCAGAATCAGGTGATGAAGCGTCGTGTCGAGAAAAGTTATGTCTAGTCGACTCCAATGGTGACGAGTCCCGTCGAGGAAAGTTGGGCGGAGTCGACCGAAGTGTACTGAAGGTTAAAATCGAGCTGAGCAGGATAGCATCGAAGTGCAATGAGTCAAGTCGAACCAGGTCGAGACGAGTCGGGTCGAGTCGACTCGAGCAGAATCAGGCGATGAAGAGTCGTGTCGAGAAAAGTTATGTCTGGTCGACTCCAATGGTGACGAGTCTCGTCGAGGAATGTCGGGCGGAGTCGACCTGAGTCTAGTCCTGTTGAAAGTCGAGCGGAGAAGAGTACCGTCGAACTGCAATGAGTCGAGTCGAGCCGGGTCGAGTCGAGAAGAATCAGGCGATGAAGCGTCGTGTCGAGAAAAGTTGCGTCTAGTCGACTCCAATGGTGACGAGTCCCGTCGAGGAAAGTCGAGCGGAGTCGACCGAAGTGTAGTGAAGTGGAAAATCGAGCTGAGCAGGATAGCGTCGAATTGCAATGAGTCGAGTCGAGCCAGGTCGAGTCGGGTCGAGTCGAGCAGAATCACGCTATGAAGCGTCGTGTCGAGAAAAGTTGTGTCTAGTCGACTCGAATGGTGACGAGTCCCGTCGAGGAAAGTTGGGCGGAGTCGACAGAAGTGTAGTGAAGTTGAAAATCGAGTTGAGCAGGATAGCGTCGAACTGCGATGAGTCGAGTCGAGCCAGGTCGAGTCGAGCAGAAACAGGTGATGAAGCGTCGTGTCGAGAAAAGTTATGTCTAGTCGACTCCAATGGTGACGAGTCCCGTCGAGGAAAGTCGGGCGGAGTCGACCGAAGTGTAGTGAAGGTTAAAATCGAGCTGAGCAGGATAGCGTCGAAGTGCGATGAGTCGAGTCGAACCAGGTCGAGACGAGTCGGGTCGAGTCGACTCGAGCAGAATCAGGTGATGAAGGGTCGTGTCGAGAAAAGTTATGCCTAGTCGACTCCAATGGTGACCAGTACCGACGAGGAATGTCGGGCGGAGTCGACCCGAGTGTAGTCATGTTGAAAGTCGAGCGGAGAAGAGTACCGTCGAACTGCAATGAGTCAAGTCAAGCCGGGTCGAGTCGAGAAGAATCAGGCGATGAAGCGTCGTGTCGAGAAAAGTTGTGTCTAGTCGACTCCAATGGTGACGAGTCCCGTCGAGGAAAGTCGAGCGGAGTCGACCGAAGTGTAGTGAAGGTGAAAATAGAGCTGAGCAGGATAGCGTCGAACTGCGACGAGTCGAGTCGAGCCAGGTCGAGTCGGGTCGAGTCGAGAAGAATCACGCTATGAAGCGTCGTGTCTAGAAAAGTCATGCCGGTCGACTCCAATGGCTACGAGTCCCGTCGAGGAATGTCGGGTGGAGTCGACCCGAGTGTAGTCATGTTGAAAGTCGAGCTGAGAAGAGTAGCGTTGAACCGCGATGAGTCGAGTCGAGCCGGGTCGATTCGAGAAGAATCAGGCGATGAAGCGTCGTGTCGAGAAAAGTTGTGTCTAGTCGACTCCAATGGTGACGAGTCCCGTCGAGGAATGTCGGGCGGAGTCGACCCGAGTGTAGTCATGTTGAAAGTTGAGCGGAGAAGAGTACCGTCGAACTGCAATGAGTCGAGTCGAGCCGGGTCGAGTCGAGAAGAATCAGGCGATGAAGCGTCGTGTCGAGAAAAGTTGTGTCTAGTCGACTCCAATGATGACGAGTCCCGTCGAGGAAAGTCGAGCGGAGTCGACCGAAGTGTAGTGACGTTGAAAATCGAGCTGTGCAGGATAGCGTCGAACTGCGATGAGTCGAGTCGAGCCAGGTCGAGTCGGTCGAGTCGAGCAGAATCACGCTATGAAGCGTCGTGTCGAGAAAAGTCATGTCCGGTCGACTCCAATGGTGACGATTCCCGTCGAGGAAAGTTGGGCGGAGTCGACCGAAGTGTATTGAAGATTAAAATCGAGCTGAGCAAGATAGCGTCGAAGTGCGATGAGTCGAGTCAAACCAGGTCGAGTCGAGCCGAGTCGAGTCGAGTCGAGTCGACTCGAGCAGAATCAGGCGATGAAGAGTCGTGTCGAGAAAAGTTATGTCTAGTCGACTCCAATGGTGACGAGTCCCATCGAGGAATGTCGCGCGGAGTCGACCCGAGTGTAGTCATGTTAAAAGTCGAGCGGAGAAGAGTAGCGTCGAACTGCAATGAGTCGAGTCGAGAAGAATCAGGCAATGAAGCGTCGTGTCATGAAAAGTTGTATCTATGTCGACTCCAATGGTGACGAGTCCCGTCGAGGAAAGTCGGGCGGAGTCGACCGAAGTGTAGTGAGGTTGAAAATCGAGCTGAGCAGGATAGCGTCGAACTGCGATGAGTCGAGTCGAGCCAGGTCGAGTCGGGTCGAGTCGAGCAGAATCACGCTATGAAGCGTCGTGTATAGAAAATTCATGTCCGGTCGACTCCAATGGTGACGAGTCCCGTCGAGGAATGTCGGGTGGAGTCGACCCGAGTGTAGTCATGTTGAAAGTCGAGCTGAGCAAAGTAGCGTTGAACCGCGATGAGTCAACTCGAGCCGGGACGATTCGAGAAGAATCCGACGATGAAGCGTCGTGTCGAGAAAAGTTGTGTCTAGTCGACTCCAATGGTGACAAGTCCCGTCGAGGAAGTCGAGCGGATTCGACCGAAGTGTAGTGAAGTTGAAATCGAGCTGAGCAGGATAGCGTCGAACTGCGATGAGTCGAGTCGAGCCAGGTCGAGTCGGGTCGAGTCGAGAAGAATCACGCTATGAAGCGTCGTGTCGAGAAAAGTATTGTCTAGTCGACTCCAATGGTGACGAGTCCCGTCGAGGAAAGTTGCGCGGAGTCGACAGAAGTGTAGTGAAGTTGAAAATCGAGCTGAGCAGGATAGCGTCGAACTGCGATGAGTCGAGTCGAGCCAGGTCGAGTCGAGCAGAATAAGGCGATGAAGCGTCGTGTCGAGAAAAGTTGTGTCTAGTCGACTCCAATGATGACGAGTCCCGTCGAGGAAAGTCGAGCGGAGTCGACCGAAGTGTAGTGACGTTGAAAATCGAGCTGTGCAGGATAGCGTCGAACTGCGATGAGTCGAGTCGAGCCAGGTCGAGTCGGTCGAGTCGAGCAGAATCACGCTATGAAGCGTCGTGTCGAGAAAAGTCATGTCCGGTCGACTCCAATGGTGACGATTCCCGTCGAGGAAAGTTGGGCGGAGTCGACCGAAGTGTATTGAAGATTAAAATCGAGCTGAGCAAGATAGCGTCGAAGTGCGATGAGTCGAGTCAAACCAGGTCGAGTCGAGCCGAGTCGAGTCGAGTCGAGTCGACTCGAGCAGAATCAGGCGATGAAGAGTCGTGTCGAGAAAAGTTATGTCTAGTCGACTCCAATGGTGACGAGTCCCATCGAGGAATGTCGCGCGGAGTCGACCCGAGTGTAGTCATGTTAAAAGTCGAGCGGAGAAGAGTAGCGTCGAACTGCAATGAGTCGAGTCGAGAAGAATCAGGCAATGAAGCGTCGTGTCATGAAAAGTTGTATCTTTGTCGACTCCAATGGTGACGAGTCCCGTCGAGGAAAGTCGGGCGGAGTCGACCGAAGTGTAGTGAGGTTGAAAATCGAGCTGAGCAGGATAGCGTCGAACTGCGATGAGTCGAGTCGAGCCAGGTCGAGTCGGGTCGAGTCGAGCAGAATCACGCTATGAAGCGTCGTGTATAGAAAATTCATGTCCGGTCGACTCCAATGGTGACGAGTCCCGTCGAGGAATGTCGGGTGGAGTCGACCCGAGTGTAGTCATGTTGAAAGTCGAGCTGAGCAAAGTAGCGTTGAACCGCGATGAGTCAACTCGAGCCGGGACGATTCGAGAAGAATCCGACGATGAAGCGTCGTGTCGAGAAAAGTTGTGTCTAGTCGACTCCAATGGTGACAAGTCCCGTCGAGGAAGTCGAGCGGATTCGACCGAAGTGTAGTGAAGTTGAAATCGAGCTGAGCAGGATAGCGTCGAACTGCGATGAGTCGAGTCGAGCCAGGTCGAGTCGGGTCGAGTCGAGAAGAATCACGCTATGAAGCGTCGTGTCGAGAAAAGTATTGTCTAGTCGACTCCAATGGTGACGAGTCCCGTCGAGGAAAGTTGGGCGGAGTCGACCGAAGTGTACTGAAGGTTAAAATCGAGCTGAGCAGGATAGCATCGAAGTGCAATGAGTCAAGTCGAACCAGGTCGAGACGAGTCGGGTCGAGTCGACTCGAGCAGAATCAGGCGATGAAGAGTCGTGTCGAGAAAAGTTATGTCTGGTCGACTCCAATGGTGACGAGTCTCGTCGAGGAATGTCGGGCGGAGTCGACCTGAGTCTAGTCCTGTTGAAAGTCGAGCGGAGAAGAGTACCGTCGAACTGCAATGAGTCGAGTCGAGCCGGGTCGAGTCGAGAAGAATCAGGCGATGAAGCGTCGTGTCGAGAAAAGTTGCGTCTAGTCGACTCCAATGGTGACGAGTCCCGTCGAGGAAAGTCGAGCGGAGTCGACCGAAGTGTAGTGAAGTGGAAAATCGAGCTGAGCAGGATAGCGTCGAATTGCAATGAGTCGAGTCGAGCCAGGTCGAGTCGGGTCGAGTCGAGCAGAATCACGCTATGAAGCGTCGTGTCGAGAAAAGTTGTGTCTAGTCGACTCGAATGGTGACGAGTCCCGTCGAGGAAAGTTGGGCGGAGTCGACAGAAGTGTAGTGAAGTTGAAAATCGAGTTGAGCAGGATAGCGTCGAACTGCGATGAGTCGAGTCGAGCCAGGTCGAGTCGAGCAGAAACAGGTGATGAAGCGTCGTGTCGAGAAAAGTTGTGTCTAGTCGACTCCAATGATGACGAGTCCCGTCGAGGAAAGTCGAGCGGAGTCGACCAAAGTGTAGTGACGTTGAAAATCGAGCTGTGCAGGATAGCGTCGAACTGCGATGAGTCGAGTCGAGCCAGGTCGAGTCGGTCGAGTCGAGCAGAATCACGCTATGAAGCGTCGTGTCGAGAAAAGTCATGTCCGGTCGACTCCAATAGTGACGATTCCCGTCGAGGAAAGTTGGGCGGAGTCGACCGAAGTGTATTGAAGATTAAAATCGAGCTGAGCAAGATAGCGTCGAAGTGCGATGAGTCGAGTCAAACCAGGTCGAGTCGAGCCGAGTCGAGTCGAGTCGAGTCGACTCGAGCAGAATCAGGCGATGAAGAGTCGTGTCGAGAAAAGTTATGTCTAGTCGACTCCAATGGTGACGAGTCCCATCGAGGAATGTCGCGCGGAGTCGACCCGAGTGTAGTCATGTTAAAAGTCGAGCGGAGAAGAGTAGCGTCGAACTGCAATGAGTCGAGTCGAGAAGAATCAGGCAATGAAGCGTCGTGTCATGAAAAGTTGTATCTATGTCGACTCCAATGGTGACGAGTCCCGTCGAGGAATGTCGGGCGGAGTCGACCGAAGTGTAGTGAGGTTGAAAATCGAGCTGAGCAGGATAGCGTCGAACTGCGATGAGTCGAGTCGAGCCAGGTCGAGTCGGGTCGAGTCGAGCAGAATCACGCTATGAAGCGTCGTGTATAGAAAATTCATGTCCGGTCGACTCCAATGGTGACGAGTCCCGTCGAGGAATGTCGGGTGGAGTCGACCCGAGTGTAGTCATGTTGAAAGTCGAGCTGAGCAAAGTAGCGTTGAACCGCGATCAGTCAACTCGAGCCGGGACGATTCGAGAAGAATCCGACGATGAAGCGTCGTGTCGAGAAAAGTTGTGTCTAGTCGACTCCAATGGTGACAAGTCCCGTCGAGGAAGTCGAGCGGATTCGACCGAAGTGTAGTGAAGTTGAAATCGAGCTGAGCAGGATAGCGTCGAACTGCGATGAGTCGAGTCGAGCCAGGTCGAGTCGGGTCGAGTCGAGAAGAATCACGCTATGAAGCGTCGTGTCGAGAAAAGTATTGTCTAGTCGACTCCAATGGTGACGAGTCCCGTCGAGGAAAGTTGCGCGGAGTCGACAGAAGTGTAGTGAAGTTGAAAATCGAGCTGAGCAGGATAGCGTCGAACTGCGATGAGTCGAGTCGAGCCAGGTCGAGTCGAGCAGAATAAGGCGATGAAGCGTCGTGTCGAGAAAAGTTGTGTCTAGTCGACTCCAATGATGACGAGTCCCGTCGAGGAAAGTCGAGCGGAGTCGACCGAAGTGTAGTGACGTTGAAAATCGAGCTGTGCAGGATAGCGTCGAACTGCGATGAGTAGAGTTGAGCTAGGTCGAGTCGAGCAGAATCAGGTGATGAAGCGTCGTGTCAAGAAAAGTTATGTCTAGTCGACTCCAATGGTGACGAGTCCCGTCGAGGAAAGTCGGGCGGAGTCGACCGAAGTGTAGTGAAGGTTAAAATCGAGCTGAGCAGGATAGCGTCGAAGTGCGATGAGTCGAGTCGAACCAGGTCGAGACGAGTCGGGTCGAGTCTAGTCGAGCAGAATCAGGCGATGATGAGTAGTGTCGAGAAAAGTTATGTCTAGTCGACTCCAATGGTGACCAGTCCCGTCGAGGAATGTCCGGCGGGGTCGACCCGAGCGTAGTCATGTTGAAAGTCGAGCGGAGAAGAGTACCGTCGAACTGCAATGAGTCGAGTCGAGCCGGGTCGAGTCGAGAAGAATCAGGCGATGAAGCGTCGTGTCGAGAAAAGTTGTGTCTAGTCGACTCCAATGGTGACGAGTCCCGTCGAGGAAAGTCGAGCGGAGTCGACCGAAGTGTAGTGAAGTTGAAAATCGAGCTGAGCAGGATAGCGTCGAACTGCAATGAGTCGAGTCGAGCCAGGTCGAGTCGGGTCGAGTCGAGCAGAATCACGCTATGAAGCGTCGTGTATAGAAAAGTCATGTCCGGTCGACTCCAATGGTGACGAGTCCCGTTGAGGAATGTCGGGTGGAGTCGACCCGAGTGTAGTCATGTTGAAAGTCGAGCTGAGCAGAGTAGCGTTGAACCGCGATGAGGCGACTCGAGCCGGGACGATTCGAGAAGAATCAGGCGATGAAGCGTCGTGTCAAGAAAAGTTGTGTCTAGTCGAGGAAAGTTGGGCGGAGTCGACCGAAGTGTATTGAAGATTAAAATCGAGCAGAGCAAGATAGCGTCGAAGTGCGATGAGTCGAGTCAAACCCGGTCGAGCCGAGTCGAGTCGAGTCGACTCGAGCAGAATCAGGCGATGAAGACTCGTGTCGAGAAAAGTTATGTCTAGTCGACTCCAATGGTGACGAGTCCCATCGAGGAATGTCGGGCGGAGTCGACCCGAGTGTAGTCATGTTAAAAGTCGAGCGGAAAAGAGTAGCGTCGAACTGCAATGAGTCGAGTCGAGCCGGGTCGAGTCGAGAAGAATTAGGCAATGAAGCGTCGTGTCGAGAAAAGTTGTATCTAGTCGACTCCAATGGTGACGAGTCCCATCGAGGAAAGTCGGGCGGAGTCGACCGAAGTGTAGTGACGTTGAAAATCGAGCTGAGCAGGATAGCGTCGAACTGCGATGAGTCGAGTCGAGCCAGGTCGAGTCGGGTCGAGTCTAGCAGAATCACGCTATGAAGCGTCGTGTATAGAAAAGTCATGTCCGGTCGACTCCAATGGTGACGAGTCCCGTCGAGGAATGTCGGGTGGAGTCGACCCGAGTGTAGTCATGTTGAAAGTCGAGCTGAGCAGAGTAGCGTTGAACCGCGATGAGTCGACTCGAGCCGGGACGATTCGAGAAGAATCAGGCGATGAAGCGTCGTGTCGAGAAAAGTTGTGTCTAGTCAACTCCAATGGTGACGAGTCCCGTCGAGGAAAGTTGGGCGGAGTCGACAGAAGTGTAGTGAAGTTGAAAATCGAGTTGAGCAGGATAGCGTCGAACTACAATGAGTCGAGTCGAGCCAGGTCGAGTCGAGCAGAATCAGGCGATGAAGCGTCGTGTCGATAAAATTTATGTCTGGTCAACTCCAATGGTGACCAGTCCCGTCGAGGAAAGTTGGGCGAAGTGGACAGAAGTGTAGTGAAGTTGAAAATCGAGCTGAGCAGGATAGCGTCGAACTGCGATGAGTCGAGTCGAGCCAGGTCGAGTCGGGTCGAGTCGAGCAGAATCACGCTATGAGCATCGTGTCGAGAAAAGTCATGTCCGATCGACTCCAATGGTGACGAGTCCCGTCGAGGAAAGTTGGGCGGAGTCGACAGAAGTGTAGTGAAGTTGAAAATCGAGTTGAGCAGGATAGCGTCGAACTGCGATGAGTCGAGTCGAGCCAGGTCGAGTCGAGCAGAAACAGGTGATGAAGCGTCGTGTCGAGAAAAGTTGTGTCTAGTCGACTCCAATGATGACGAGTCCCGTCGAGGAAAGTCGAGCGGAGTCGACCAAAGTGTAGTGACGTTGAAAATCGAGCTGTGCAGGATAGCGTCGAACTGCGATGAGTCGAGTCGAGCCAGGTCGAGTCGGTCGAGTCGAGCAGAATCACGCTATGAAGCGTCGTGTCGAGAAAAGTCATGTCCGGTCGACTCCAATAGTGACGATTCCCGTCGAGGAAAGTTGGGCGGAGTCGACCGAAGTGTATTGAAGATTAAAATCGAGCTGAGCAAGATAGCGTCGAAGTGCGATGAGTCGAGTCAAACCAGGTCGAGTCGAGCCGAGTCGAGTCGAGTCGAGTCGACTCGAGCAGAATCAGGCGATGAAGAGTCGTGTCGAGAAAAGTTATGTCTAGTCGACTCCAATGGTGACGAGTCCCATCGAGGAATGTCGCGCGGAGTCGACCCGAGTGTAGTCATGTTAAAAGTCGAGCGGAGAAGAGTAGCGTCGAACTGCAATGAGTCGAGTCGAGAAGAATCAGGCAATGAAGCGTCGTGTCATGAAAAGTTGTATCTATGTCGACTCCAATGGTGACGAGTCCCGTCGAGGAATGTCGGGCGGAGTCGACCGAAGTGTAGTGAGGTTGAAAATCGAGCTGAGCAGGATAGCGTCGAACTGCGATGAGTCGAGTCGAGCCAGGTCGAGTCGGGTCGAGTCGAGCAGAATCACGCTATGAAGCGTCGTGTATAGAAAATTCATGTCCGGTCGACTCCAATGGTGACGAGTCCCGTCGAGGAATGTCGGGTGGAGTCGACCCGAGTGTAGTCATGTTGAAAGTCGAGCTGAGCAAAGTAGCGTTGAACCGCGATCAGTCAACTCGAGCCGGGACGATTCGAGAAGAATCCGACGATGAAGCGTCGTGTCGAGAAAAGTTGTGTCTAGTCGACTCCAATGGTGACAAGTCCCGTCGAGGAAGTCGAGCGGATTCGACCGAAGTGTAGTGAAGTTGAAATCGAGCTGAGCAGGATAGCGTCGAACTGCGATGAGTCGAGTCGAGCCAGGTCGAGTCGGGTCGAGTCGAGAAGAATCACGCTATGAAGCGTCGTGTCGAGAAAAGTATTGTCTAGTCGACTCCAATGGTGACGAGTCCCGTCGAGGAAAGTTGCGCGGAGTCGACAGAAGTGTAGTGAAGTTGAAAATCGAGCTGAGCAGGATAGCGTCGAACTGCGATGAGTCGACTCGAGCCAGGTCGAGTCGAGCAGAATAAGGCGATGAAGCGTCGTGTCGAGAAAAGTTGTGTCTAGTCGACTCCAATGATGACGAGTCCCGTCGAGGAAAGTCGTGCGGAGTCGACCGAAGTGTAGTGACGTTGAAAATCGAGCTGTGCAGGATAGCGTCGAACTGCGATGAGTAGAGTTGAGCTAGGTCGAGTCGAGCAGAATCAGGTGATGAAGCGTCGTGTCAAGAAAAGTTATGTCTAGTCGACTCCAATGGTGACGAGTCCCGTCGAGGAAAGTCGGGCGGAGTCGACCGAAGTGTAGTGAAGGTTAAAATCGAGCTGAGCAGGATAGCGTCGAAGTGCGATGAGTCGAGTCGAACCAGGTCGAGACGAGTCGGGTCGAGTCTAGTCGAGCAGAATCAGGCGATGATGAGTAGTGTCGAGAAAAGTTATGTCTAGTCGACTCCAATGGTGACCAGTCCCGTCGAGGAATGTCCGGCGGGGTCGACCCGAGCGTAGTCATGTTGAAAGTCGAGCGGAGAAGAGTACCGTCGAACTGCAATGAGTCGAGTCGAGCCGGGTCGAGTCGAGAAGAATCAGGCGATGAAGCGTCGTGTCGAGAAAAGTTGTGTCTAGTCGACTCCAATGGTGACGAGTCCCGTCGAGGAAAGTCGAGCGGAGTCGACCGAAGTGTAGTGAAGTTGAAAATCGAGCTGAGCAGGATAGCGTCGAACTGCAATGAGTCGAGTCGAGCCAGGTCGAGTCGGGTCGAGTCGAGCAGAATCACGCTATGAAGCGTCGTGTATAGAAAAGTCATGTCCGGTCGACTCCAATGGTGACGAGTCCCGTTGAGGAATGTCGGGTGGAGTCGACCCGAGTGTAGTCATGTTGAAAGTCGAGCTGAGCAGAGTAGCGTTGAACCGCGATGAGGCGACTCGAGCCGGGACGATTCGAGAAGAATCAGGCGATGAAGCGTCGTGTCAAGAAAAGTTGTGTCTAGTCGAGGAAAGTTGGGCGGAGTCGACCGAAGTGTATTGAAGATTAAAATCGAGCAGA
Organism: Canavalia gladiata; assembly: GCA_037954105.1. Taxonomy (NCBI): domain Eukaryota; kingdom Viridiplantae; phylum Streptophyta; class Magnoliopsida; order Fabales; family Fabaceae; genus Canavalia; species Canavalia gladiata. The sequence goes on along the minus strand of CM075661.1, from coordinate 25,768,082 downwards.
GCAAGATAGCGTCGAAGTGCGATGAGTCGAGTCAAACCCGGTCGAGCCGAGTCGAGTCGAGTCGACTCGAGCAGAATCAGGCGATGAAGACTCGTGTCGAGAAAAGTTATGTCTAGTCGACTCCAATGGTGACGAGTCCCATCGAGGAATGTCGGGCGGAGTCGACCCGAGTGTAGTCATGTTAAAAGTCGAGCGGAAAAGAGTAGCGTCGAACTGCAATGAGTCGAGTCGAGCCGGGTCGAGTCGAGAAGAATTAGGCAATGAAGCGTCGTGTCGAGAAAAGTTGTATCTAGTCGACTCCAATGGTGACGAGTCCCATCGAGGAAAGTCGGGCGGAGTCGACCGAAGTGTAGTGACGTTGAAAATCGAGCTGAGCAGGATAGCGTCGAACTGCGATGAGTCGAGTCGAGCCAGGTCGAGTCGGGTCGAGTCTAGCAGAATCACGCTATGAAGCGTCGTGTATAGAAAAGTCATGTCCGGTCGACTCCAATGGTGACGAGTCCCGTCGAGGAATGTCGGGTGGAGTCGACCCGAGTGTAGTCATGTTGAAAGTCGAGCTGAGCAGAGTAGCGTTGAACCGCGATGAGTCGACTCGAGCCGGGACGATTCGAGAAGAATCAGGCGATGAAGCGTCGTGTCGAGAAAAGTTGTGTCTAGTCAACTCCAATGGTGACGAGTCCCGTCGAGGAAAGTTGGGCGGAGTCGACAGAAGTGTAGTGAAGTTGAAAATCGAGTTGAGCAGGATAGCGTCGAACTACAATGAGTCGAGTCGAGCCAGGTCGAGTCGAGCAGAATCAGGCGATGAAGCGTCGTGTCGATAAAATTTATGTCTGGTCAACTCCAATGGTGACCAGTCCCGTCGAGGAAAGTTGGGCGAAGTGGACAGAAGTGTAGTGAAGTTGAAAATCGAGCTGAGCAGGATAGCGTCGAACTGCGATGAGTCGAGTCGAGCCAGGTCGAGTCGGGTCGAGTCGAGCAGAATCACGCTATGAGCATCGTGTCGAGAAAAGTCATGTCCGATCGACTCCAATGGTGACGAGTCCCGTCGAGGAAAGTTGGGCGGAGTCGACCGAAGTGTATTGAAGATTAAAATCGAGCTGAGCAAGATAGTGTCGAAGTGCGATGAGTCGAGTCAAACCAGGTCGAGCCGAGTCGAGTCGAGTTGACTCGAGCAGAATCAGGCGATGAAGACTCGTGTCGACAAAAGTTATGTCTAGTCGACTCCAATGGTGACGAGTCCCATCGAGGAATGTCGGGCGGAGTCGACCCGAGTGTAGTCATGTTAAAAGTCGAGCGGAAAAGAGTAGCGTCGAACAGCAATGAGTCGAGTCGAGCCGGGTCGAGTCGAGAAGAATTAGGCAATGAAGCGTCGTATCGAGAAAAGTTGTATCTAGTCGACTCCAATGGTGACGAGTCCCATCGAGGAAAGTCGGGCAGAGTCGACTGAAGTGTAGTCACGTTGAAAATCGAGCTGAGCAGGATAGCGTCGAACTGCGATGAGTCGAGTCGAGCTAGGTCGAGTCGGGTCGAGTCGAGCAGAATCACGCTATGAAGCGTCATGTCTAGAAAAGTCATGTCCGGTCGACTCCAATGGTGACGAGTCCCGTCGAGGAATGTCGGGTGGAGTCAACCCGAGTGTAGACATGTTGAAAGTCGAGCTGAGCAGAGTAGCGTTGAACCGCGATGAGTCGAGTCGAGCCGAGTCGATTCGAGAAGAATCAGGCGATGAAGCGTCGTGTCGAGAAAAGTTGTGTCTAGTCGTCTCCAATGGTGACGAGTCCCGTCGAGGAAAGTTGGGCAGAGTCGACAGAAGTGTAGTGAAGTTGAAAATCGAACTGAGCAGGATAGCGTCGAACTGCGATGAGTCGAGTCGAGCCAGGTCGAGTCGAGCAGAATCAGGCGATGAAGCGTCGTGTCGAGAAAAGTTATGTCTGGTCGACTCCAATGGTGACCAGTCCCGTCGAGGAAAGTTGGGCGGAGTCGACAGAAGTGTAGTGAAGTTGAAAATCGAGCTGAGCAGGATAACGTCGAACTGCGATGAGTAGAGTCGAGCCAGGTCGAGTCAAGAAGAATCAGGTGATGAAGCGTCGTGTCGAGAAAAGTTATCTCTAGTCGACTCCAATGGTGACGAGTCCCGTCGAGGAAAGTCGGGCGGAGTCGACCGAAGTGTACTGAAGGTTAAAATCGAGCTGAGCAGGATAGCGTCGAAGTGCGATGAGTCGAGTCGAACCAGGTCGAGACAAGTCGGGTCGCGTCGACTCGAGCAGAATCAGGCGATGAAGAGTCGTGTCGAGAAAAGTTATGTCTAGTCGACTCCAATGGTGACGAGTCCCGTCGAGGAATGTCGGGCGGAGTCGACTCGAGTGTAGTCATGAGTCGAGTCGAGCCGGGTCGAGTCGAGAAGAATCAGGCGATGAAGCATCGTGTCGAGAAAAGTTGTTTCTAGTCGACTCCAATGGTGACGAGTCCCGTCGAGGAAAGTCGAGCGGAGTCGACCGAAGTGTAGTGAAGTTGAAAATCGAGCTGAGCAGGATAGCGTCGAACTGCGATGAGTCGAGTCGAGCTAGGTCGAGTCGGGTCGAGTCGAGCAGAATCACGCTATGAAGCGTCGTGTCGAGAAAAGTTGTGTCTAGTCGACTCCAATGGTGATGAGTCCCGTCGAGGAAAGTTGCGCAGTCGATAGAAGTGTAGTGAAGTTGAAAATCGAGCTGAGCAGGATAGCGTCGAACTGCGATGAGTCGAGTCAAGCCAGGTCGAGTCGAGCAGAATAAGGCGATGAAGCGTCGTTTCGAGAAAAGTTATGTCTGGTCGACTCCAATGGTGACCAGTCCCGTCGAGGAAAGTTGGGCAGAGTCGACAGAAGTGTAGTGAAGTTGAAAATCGAGCTGAGCATGATAGCGTCGAATTGCAATGAGTAGAGTCGAGCCAGGTCGAGTCGAGCCGAATCAGGTGATGAAGCGTCGTGTCGAGAAAAGTTATGTCAAGTCGTCTCCAATGGTGACGAGTGCTGTCGAGGAAAGTCGGGCAGAGTCGACCGAAGTGTAGTGAAGGTTAAAATCGAGCTGAGCAGGATAGCGTCGAACTGCAATGAGTCGAGTCGAACCAGGTCGAGTCGAGTCGAGTCGAGCAGAATAAGGCGATGAAGAGTCGTATCGAGAAAAGTTATATCTAGTCGACTCCAATGGTGACGAGTCCCATCGAGGAATGTCGGGTGGAGTCGACCCGAGTGTAGTCATGTTGAAAGTCGAGCTGAGAAGAATAGCGTTGAACCGCGATGAGTCGAGTCGAGCCGTGTCGATTCGAGAAGAATCAGGCGATGAAGCGTCGTGTCGAGAAAAGTTGTGTCTAGTCGACTCCAATGGTAACGAGTCCCGTCGAGGAACGTTGGGCGGAGGCGACAGAAGTGTAGTGAAGTTGAAAATCGAGCTGAGCAGGATAGCGTCGAACTGCGATCAGTCGAGTCGAGCAGAATTAGGCGATGAAGCGTCGTGTCGAGAAAAGTTATGTCTGGTCGACTCCAATGGTGACGAGTCCCGTCGAGGAATGTCGGGTGGAGTCGACCCGAGTGTAGTCATGTTGAAAGTCGAGCTGAGCAGAGCAGCGTTGAACCGCGATGAGTCGAGTCGAGCCGTGTTGATTCGAGAAGAATCAGGCGATGAAGCGTCGTGTCGGGAAAAGTTGTGTCGAGTCGACTCCAATGGTGACGAGTCCCGTCGAGGAAAGTTGGGCGGAGTCGACAAAAGTGTAGTGAAGTTGAAAATCGAGCTGAGCAGGATAGCGTCGAACTGCGATGAGTCGAGTCGAGCCAGGTCGAGTCGAGTAGAATCAGGCGATGAAGCGTCGTGTCGAGAAAAGTTATGTCTGGTCGACTCCAATGGTGACGAGTCCCGTCGAGGAAGGTCGGGTGGAGTCGACCCGAGTGTAGTCATGTTGAAATTCGAGCTGAGCAGAGTAGCGTTGAACCGCGATGAGTCGAGTCGAGACGGGTCGATTCGAGAAGAATCAGGCGATGAACCGTCGTGTCGAGAAAAGTTGTGTCTAGTCAACTCCGATGGTGACGAGTCCCGTCGAGGAAAGTTGGGCGGAGTCGACAGAAGTGTAGTGAAGTTGAAAATCGAGCTGAGCAGGATAGCGTCGAACTGCGATGTGTAGAGTCGAGCCAAGTCGAGTCGAGCAGAATCAGGTGATGAAGTGTCGTGTCGAGAAAAGTTATGTCTAGTCGACTCCAATGGTGACGAGTCTCGTCGAGGAAAGTCGGGCGGAGTCGACCGGAGTGTAGTGAAGGTTAAAATCGAGCTGAGCAGGATAGCGTCGAAGTGCGATGAGTCGAGTCGAACCAGGTCGAGTCGAGTCGAGTTGAGTCGAGTCGACTCGATTCGAGCAGACTTAGGCGATGAAGAGTCGTATCGAGAAAAGTTATGTCTAGTCGACTCCAATGGTGACGAGTCCTGTCGAGGAATGTCGAGCGAAGTCGACCCGAGTATAGTGAGGTTGAAAGTGGAGCTGAGCAGAGTAGCGTCGAACTGCGATGAGTCGAATCGTGCCGGGTCGAGTCGGGTCGAGTCGGGTCGATTCGAGCAGAATCAGGCAATGAAGCGTCGTGTCGAGAAAAGTTGTGTCTAGTCGAATCGAATGGTGACGAGTCCCGTCGAGGAAAGTCGGGCGGAGTCGATCGAAGTGTAGTGAAGGTTAAAATCGAGCTGAGCAGCATAGCGTCGAACAACGATGAGTCGAGTCGAGCCAGGTCGAGTCGGGTTGAGTGGAGCAGAATCAGGCAATGAAGCGTCGTGTCGAGAAAAGTTATGTCTTGTCGACTCCAATGGTGACGAGTCCCGTGGAGGAATGTCGGGCGGAGTCGACCCGAGTGTAGTCATGTTGAAAGTCGAGCTGAGCAGAGTACCGTTGAACAGCGATGAGTCGAGTCGAGCTGGGTCGATTCGAGAAGAATAAGGCGATGAAGCGTCGTGTCGAGAAAAGTTGTGTCTGGTCGACTCCAATGGTGAAGAGTCCCGTCGAGGAAAGTCGGGCGGAGTCGACCGAAGTGTAGCGAAGTTGAAAATCGAGCTGAGCAGGATAACGTCGAACTGCGATGAGTTGAGTCGAGCCAGGTCGAGTCGGGTCGAGTCCAACAGAATCAAGCGATGAAGCGTCGTGTCGAGAAAAGTTATGTCTTGTTGACTCCAATGGTGACGAGTCCCATCGAGGATTGTCGGGCGGAGTCGACTGGAGTGTAGTGAGGTTGAAAGTGGAGCTGAGCAGAGTAGCATCGAAATGCGATGAGTCGAGTCGAGCCGGGTCGAGTCGGGTTGAGTCGAGCAGAATCCGGCGATGAAGCGTCGTGTCGAGAAACATTGTGTCTAGTCGACTCGAACGGTGACGAGTCCCGTCGAGGATAGTCGGGCGGAGTCGAACGAAGTGTAGTGAAGTTGAAAATCGAGCTGAGCAGGATACTGTCGAACTGCGATGAGTCGAGTCGAGCCAGGTCGAGTCGGGTCGAGTCGAGCAGAATCAAGCGATGAAGCATTGTGTCGAGAACAGTTATGTCTTGTCGACTCCAATGGTGACGAGTCCCGTGGAGGAATGTCAGGCGGAGTCGACCCGAGTGTAGTCATGTTGAAAGTCGAGCTTAGCAGAGTTGCGTTCAACCGCGATGAGTCGAGTCGTGCCAGGTCGATTCGAGAAGAATAAGGCGATGAAGCGTCGTGTCGAGAAAAGTTGTGTCTAGTCGACTCCAATGGTGACGAGTCCCGTCGAGGAAAGTTGGGCGGAGTCGACAGAAGTGTAGTGATGTTGAAAATCGAGCTGAGCAGGATAACGTCGAACTGCGATGAGTCGAGTCGAGCAACGTCGAGTCGGGTCGAGTCGAGCTGAATCAGGCGATGAAGTGTCGTGTCGAGAAAAGTTATGTCTGGTCGACTCCAATGGTGACGACTCCCGTCGAGGAATGTCGGGCGGAGTCGACCTGAGTGTCGTGAGGTTGAAAGTGGAGCTGAGCATAGTAGCGTCGAACTACGAAGAGTCGAGTCGAGCCGGGTCGAGTTGGGTCGAGTCGAGCAGAATCAGGCTGTGAAGCGTCGTGTCGAGAAAAATTGTGTCTAGTCGACTCGAATGGTGACGAGTCCCGTCGAGGAAAGACGGGCGGAGTATACCGAAGTTTAGTGATGTGGAAAATCGAGCTGAGCAGGATAGCGTCGAACGGCGATGAGTCGAGTCGAACCAGGTCGAGTCGGGTCGAGTCGAGCAGAATCAGGCGATTAAGCGTCGTGTCGAGAAAAGTTATTTCTTGTCGACGCCAATGGTGACGAGTTCCGTCGAGGAATGTCGGGATGAGTCGACCCGAGTGTAGTCATGTTGAAAGTGGACTTGAGTAGAGTAGCATCGAACTGCGATGAGTCGAGTCGAGCCGGGTCGAGTCGGGTCGAGTCGAGCAGAATAAAGCGATGAAGCGTCGTGTCGAGAAAAATTGTGTCAAGTCGACTCGAACGGTGACGAGTCCCGTTGAGGATAGTCGGGCGGAGTCGAACGAAGGGTAGTGAAGTTGAAAATCGAGGTGAGGAGGATAGCGTCGAACTGCGATGAGTCGAGTCGAGCCAGGTCGAGTCGGGTCGAGTCGAGCAGAATCAGGCGATGAAGTGTCGTGTCGAGAAAAGTTATGTCTTGTCGACTCCAACGGTGACCAGTCTCGTGGAGGAATGTCGGGCGGAGTCGACCCGAGTGTAGTCATGTTGAAAGACGAGCTCACCAGAGTAGCGTTGAACAGCGATGAGTCGAGTCGAGCCGGGCCGATTCGAGAAGAATCAGGCGATGAAGCGTCGTGTCGAGAAAAGTTGTGTCTGGTCGACTCCAATGGTGACGAGTCGCGTCGAGCAAACTCGGGCGGAGTCGACCGAAGTGTAGTGAAGTTGAAAATCGAGCTGGGCATGATAGCGTCGAACTGCGATGAGTCGAGTCGAGCAGAATCAGGCGATGAAGGGTCGTGTCGAGAAAAGTTATGTCTGGTCGACTCCAATGGTGACGAGTCCCGTCAAGCAATGTCGGGCGAAGTCGACCCGAGTGTAGTGAGGTTGAAAGTGGAGCTGAGCAGAGTAGCGTCGAACTGCGATGAGTCGAGTCGTGTCGGGTCGAGTCGGGTCGATTCGAGCAGAATCAGGCAATGAACCCGTCGTGTCGAGAAAAATTGTGTCTAGTCGACTCGAACGGTGACGAGTCCCGTCGAAGATAGTCGGGCGGAGTCGACCGAAGTGTAGTGAAGTTAAAAATCGAGCTGAGCAGGATAGCGTCGAACTGCGATGAGTCGAGTCAAGCCAGGTCGAGTCGGGTCGAGTCGAGCAGAATCAGGCGATGAAGCGTCGTGTCGAGAAAAGTTATGTCTGGTCGACTCCCATAGTGATGAGTCCCGTAGAGGAATGTCGGGCGGAGTCGATTGGAGTGTAGTTAGATTGAAAGTGGAGCTGAGCAGAGTAGCATCGAAATGTGATGAATCGAGTCGAGCCGGGTCGAGTCGGGTTGAGTCGAGCAGAATCAGGCGATGAAGTGTCGTGTCGAGAAAAATTGTGTCTAGTCGACTCGAACGGTGACGAGTCCCGTTGAGGATAGTCGGGCGGAGTCGACCTAAGGGTAGTGAAGTTGAAAATCGAGGTGAGGAGGATAGCGTCTGACTGCGATGAGTCGAGTCGAGCCAGGTCGAGTCGGGTCGAGTCGAGCAGAATCAGGCGATGAAGCGTCGTGTCGAGAAAAGTTATGTCTTGTCGACTCCAACGGTGACCAGTCTCGTCGAGGAATGTCGGGCGGAGTCGACCCGAGTGTAGTAATGTTGAAAGACGAGCTGAGCAGAGTAGCGTTGAACAGCGATGAGTCGAGTCGAGCCAGGTCGATTCGAGAAGAATCAGGCGATGAAGCATCGTGTCGAGAAAAGTTGTGTCTGGTCAACTCCATGGTGACGAGTCCCGTCGAGCAGTGTCGGGCGAAGTCGACCCGAGTGTAGTGAGGTTGAAAGTGGAGCTGAGCAGAGTAGCGTCGAACTGCGATGAGTCGAGTCGTGCCGGGTCGAGTCGGGTCGATTCGAGCAGAATCAGGCAATGAAGCGTCGTGTCGAGAAAAGTTGTGTTTAGTCGACTCGAATGGTGACGAGTCCCGTCGAGGAAAGTCGGGCGGAGTCGACCGAAGTGTAGTGAAGTTGAAAATTGAGCTGAGTAGGATAGCATCGAACTGCGATGAGTCGAGTCGAACCGGGTCGAATCGTGTCGAGTCGAGCAGAATCAGGCAATGAAGCGTCGTGTCGAGAAAAGTTATGTCTGGTCGACTCCAATCGTGACGAGTCCCGTCGAGGAATATCGGGCGGAGTCGACTGGAGTGTAGTGAGGTTGAAAGTGGAGCTGAGCAGAGTAGCATCGAACTGCGATGAGTCGAGTCGAGCCTGGTCGAGTCGGGTTTAGTCGAGCAGAATCATGCAATGAAGCGTCGTGTCGAGAAAAATTGTGTCTAGTCGACTCGAACGGTGACGAGTCCCGTCGAGGATAGTCGGGCGGAGCCGACCGAAGTGTAGTGAAGTTCAAAATCGAGCGGAGCAGGATAGCGTCGAACTGCGATGAGTCGAGTCGGGTCGAGTCGAGCAGAATCAGGCGATGAAGCGTCATGTCGAGAAAAGTTATGTCTGGTCGACTCCAATGGTGACGAGTCCCGTCGAGGAATGTCGGGCGGAGTCGACTGGAGTGTAGTGAGGTTGAAATTGGAGCTGAGCAGAGTAGCATCGAACTGCGATGAGTCGAGTCGAGCCGGGTCGAGTCGGGTTGAGTCGAGCAGAATCAGGCGATGAAGCTTCGTGTCGAGAAAAATTGTGTCTAGTCGACTCGAACGATGACGAGTCCCGTCGAGGATAGTCGGGCGGAGTCGACCGAAGTGTAGTGAAGTTTAATATCGAGCTGAGCAGGATAACGTCGAACTGCGATGAATCGAGTCGGGTCGAGTCGAGCAGAATCAGGCGATGAAGCGTCTTGTCGAGAAAAGTTATGTCTGGTCGACTCCAACGGTGACGAGTCCCGTCGAGCAATGTCGGGCGAAGTCGACCTGAGTGTAGTGAGGTTGAAAGTGGAGCTGAGCAGAGTAGCGTCGAACTGCGATGAGTCGAGTCGTGCCGGGTCGAGTCGGGTCGATTCGAGCAGAATCAGGCAATGAAGCGTTGTGTCGAGAAAAGTTGTGTTTAGTCGACTCGAATGGTGACGAGTCCCGTCGAGGAAAGTCGGGCGGAGTCGACCGAAGTGTAGTGAAGTTGAAAATTGAGCTGAGTAGGATAGCATCGAACTGCGATGAGTCGAGTCGAACCGGGTCGAATCGTGTCGAGTCGAGCAGAATCAGGCAATGAAGCGTCGTGTCGAGAAAAGTTATGTCTGGTCGACTCCAATGGTGACGAGTCCCGTCAAGGAATGTCGGGCGGAGTCGACTGGAGTGTAGTGAGGTTGAAAGTGGAGCTGAGCAGAGTAGCATCGAACTGCGATGAGTCGAGTCGAGCCTGGTCGAGTCGGGTTGAGTCGAGCAGAATCATGCAATGAAGCGTCGTGTCGAGAAAAATTGTGTCTAGTCGACTCGAACGGTGACGAGTCCCGTCGAGGATAGTCGGGCGGAGTCGACCGAAGTGTAGTGAAGTTCAAAATCGAGCTGAGATGAATAGCGTCGAACTGCGATGAGTCGAGTCGGGTCGAGTCGAGCAGAATCAGGCGATGAAGCGTCATGTCGAGAAAACTTATGTCTGGTCGACTCCAATGGTGAAGAGTCCCGTCGAGGAATGTCGGGCGGAGTCGACTAGAGTGTAGTGAGGTTGAAATTGGAGCTGAGCAGAGTAGCATCGAACTGCCATGAGTCGAGTCAAGCCGGGTCGAGTCGGGTTGAGTCGAGCAGAATCAGGCGATGAAGCGTCATGTCGAGAAAAATTGTGTCCAGTCGACTCAAACGATGACGAGTCCCGTCGAGGATAGTCGGGCGGAGTCGAGGATAGTCGGGCGGAGTCGACCGAAGTGTAGTGAAGTTTAATATCAAGCTGAGCAGGATAACGTCGAACTGCGATGAATCGAGTCGGGTCGAGTCGAGCAGAATAAGGCGATGAAGCGTCATGTCAAGAAAAGTTATGCCTGGTCGACTCCAATGGTGACGAGTCCCGTCGAGGAATGTCGGGCGGAGTCGACTGGAGTGTAGTGAGGTTGAATTTGGAGCTGAGCAGAGTAGCATCGAACTGCGATGAGTAGAGTCGAGCCGGGTCGAGTGGGGTTGAGTCGAGCAGAATCAGGCGATGAAGCGTCGTGTCGAGAAAAATTGTGTCTAGTCGACTCGAACGGTGACGAGTCCCGTCGAGGATAGTCGGGCAGAGTCGACCGAAGTGTAATGAAGTTTAATATCGAGCTGAGCAGGATAGCGTCGAACTGCGATGAATCGAGTCGGGTCGAGTCGAGCAGAATCAGGCGATGAAGCGTCGTGTCGAGTAAAGTTATGCCTGGTCGACTCCAACGGTGACGAGTCCCGTCGAGGAATGTCTGGCGGAGTCGACTGGAGTGTAGTGAGGTTGAAAGTGGAGCTGAGCAGAGTAGCATCGAACTGCGATGAGTCGAGTCGAGTCGGGTCGAGTCGGATTGAGTCGAGCAGAATCAGGCGATGTAGCGTCGTGTCGAGAAAAATTGTGTCTAGTCGACTCAAACGGTGACGAGTCCCGTCGAGGATAGTCGGGAGGAGTCGACCGAAGTGGAGTGAAGTTGAAAATCGAGCTGAGGAGGATAGTGTCGAACTGCGATGAGTCGAGTCGGGTCGAGTCGAGCAGAATCAGGCGATGAAGCGTCGTGTCGAGTAAAGTTATGTCTGGTCGACTCCAACGGTGACGAGTCCCGTCGAGGAATGTCGGGCGGAATCGACTGGAGTGTAGTCAGGTTGAAAGTGGAGCTGAGTGGAGTAGCATCGAACTGCGATGAGTCGAGTCGAGCCGGGTCGAGTCGGATTGAGTCGAGCAGAATCTGGCGACGAAGCGTCGTGTCGAGAAAAATTGTGTCTAGTCGACTCGAACGGTGACGAGTCCCGTCGAGGATAGTCGGGAGGAGTCGACCGAAGTGGAGTGAAGTTGAAAATCGAGCTGAGCAGGATAGCGTCGAACTGCGATGAGTCGTGTCGAGCAAAATCAGGCTATGAAGCGTCTTGTCGAGAAAAGTTATGTCTGGTCGACTCCAACGGTGACGAGTCCCGTCGAGGAATGTCGGGCGTAGTCGACCCGAGTGTAGTGAGGTTCAAAGTGGAGCTGAGCAGAGTAGCGTCGAACTGCGATGAGTCGAGTCGTGCCGGGTCGATTCGAGCAGAAACAGGCAATGAAGCGTCGTGTCGAAAAAAATTGTGTCTAGTCAACTCGAACGGTGACGAGTCCCGTCGAGGATAGTCGGGCAAAGTCGACCGAAGTGTAGTGAAGTTTAAAATCGAGCTGAGCAGGATAGCGTCGAACTGCGATGAGTCGAGTCGGGTCAAGTCAAGCAGAATCAGGCGATGAAGCGTCGTGTCGAGTAAAGTTATGTCTGGTCGACTCCAACGGTGACGAGTCCCGTCGAGGAATGTCGGGCGGAGTCGACTGGAGTGTAGTGAGGTTGAAAGTGGAGCTGAGCAGAGTAGCATCGAACTGCGATGAGTCGAGTCGAGCCGGGTCGAGTCGGATTGAGTCGAGCAGAATCAGGCGATGAAGCATCGTGCCGAGAAAAATTGTGTCTAGTCGACTCGAACGGTGACGAGTCCCGTCGAGGATAGTCGGGAGGAGTCGACCGAAGTGGAGTGAAGTTGAAAATCGAGCTGAGCAGGATAGCGTCGAACTGCGATGAGTCGAGCAGAGCTAGGTCGAGTCGGGTCGAGTCGAGCAGAATCAGGCGATGAAGCGTCGTGCCGAGAAAAGTTATGTCTTGTCGACTACGATGGTGACCAGTCCCGTGGAGGAATGTCGGGCGGAGTCGACCCGAGTGTAGTCATGTTGAAAGACGAGCTGAGCAGAGTAGCGTTTAACAGCGATGAGTCGAGTCGAGCCAGGTCGATTCGAGAAGAATCAGGCGATGAAGCATCGTGTCGAGAAAAGTTGTGTCTGGTCAACTCCATGGTGACGAGTCCCGTCGAGGAAAGTCGGGCGGAGTCGACCGAAGTGTAGTGAAGTTGAAAATCGAGCTGAGCAGGATGGCGTCGAACTGCGATGAGTCGAGTCGAGCAGAATCAGGCTATGAAGCGTCTTGTCGAGAAGAGTTATGTCTGGTCGACTCCAATGGTGACGAGTCCCGTCGAGCAATGTCGGGCGAAGTCGACCCGAGTGTAGTGAGGTTGAAAGTGGAACTGAGCAGAGTAGCGTCGAACTGCGATGAGTCGAGTCGTGCCGGGTCGAGTCGGGTCGATTCGAGCAGAATCAGGCAATGAAGCGTCGTGTCGAGAAAAGTTGTGTTCAGTCGACTCGAATGGTGACGAGTCCCGTCGAGGAAAGTCGGGCGGAGTCGACCGAAGTGTAGTGAAGTTGAAAATTGAGCTGAGCAGGATAGCATCGAACTGCGATGAGTCGAGTCGAACCGGGTCGAATCGTGTCGAGTCGAGCAGAATCAGGCAATGAAGCGTCGTGTCGAGAAAAGTTATGTCTGGTCTACTCCAATGGTGACGAGTCCCGTCGAGGAATGTCGGGCGGAGTCGACTGGAGTGTAGTGAGGTTGAAAGTGGAGCTCAGCAGAGTAGCATCGAACTGCGATAAGTCGAGTCGAGCCGGGACGAGTCGGGTTGAGTCGAGCAGAATCATGCAATGAAGCGTCGTGTCGAGAAAAATTGTGTCTAGTCGACTCGAACGGTGACGAGTCCCGTCGAGGATAGTCAGGCGGAGTCGACCGAAGTGTAGTGAAGTTCAAAATCGAGCTGAGCAGGATAGCGTCAAACTGCGATGAGACGAGTCGGGTCGAGTCGAGCAGAATCAGGCGATGAAGCGTCGTGTCGAGTAAAGTTATGTCTGGTCGACTCCAACGGTGACGAGTCCTGTCGAGGAATGTCGGGCGGAGTCGACTGGAGTGTAGTCAGGTTGAAAGTGGAGCTGAGCGGAGTAGCATCGAACTGCGATGAGTCGAGTCCAGCCGGGTCGAGTCGGATTGAGTCGAGCAGAATCAGGCAATGAAGCGTCGTGTCGAGAAAAATTGTGTCTAGTCGACTCGAACGGTGACGAGTCCCGTCGAGGATAGTCGGGAGGAGTCGACCGAAGTGGAGTGAAGTTGAAAATCGAGCTGAGCAGGATAGCGTCGAACTGCGATGAGTCGAGTCGGGTCGAGTCGAGCAGAATCAGGCGATGAAGCGTCATGTCGAGAAAATTTATGTCTGGTCGACTCCAATGGTGACGAGTCCCGTCGAGGAATGTCGGGCGGAGTCGACTGGAGTGTAGTGAGGTTGAAATTGGAGCTAAGCAGAGTAGCATCGAACTGCGATGAGTCGAGTCGAGCCGGGTCGAGTCGGGTTGAGTCGAGCAGAATCAGGCGATGAAGCGTCGTGTCGAGAAAAATTGTGTCTAGTCGACTCGAACGGTGACGAGTCCCGTCGAGGATAGTCGGGCGGAGTCGACCGAAGTGTAGTGAAGTTTAAAATCGAGCTGAGCAGGATAGCGTCGAACTGCGATGAATCGAGTCGGGTCGAGTGGAGCAGAATCAAGCGATGAAGCGTCGTGTCGAGTAAATTTATGTCTGGTCGACTCCAACGGTGACGAGTCCCGTCGAGGAATGTCGGGCGGAGTCGACTGGAGTGTAGTGAGGTTGAAGGTGGAGCTGAGCAGAGTAGCATCGAACTGCGATGAGTCGAGTCGAGTCAGGTCGAGTCGGATTGAGTCGAGCAGAATCAGGCGATGAAGCGTCGTGTCGAGAAAAATTGTGTCGAGTCGACTCGAACGGTGACGTGTCCCGTCGAGGATAGTCGGGAGGAGTCGACCGAAGTGGAGTGAAGTTGAAAATCGAGTTGAGCAGGATAGGGTCGAACTGCGATGAGTCGAGCAGAGCTAGGTTGAGTCGGGTCGAGTCGAGCAGAATCTGGCGATGAAGCGTCGTGTCGAGAAAAGTTATGTCTTGTCGACTACGATGGTGACCAGTCCCGTGGAGGAATGTCGGGCGGAGTCGACCCGAGTGTAGTCATGTTGAAAGACGAGCTGAGCAGAGTAGCGTTGAACTGCGATGAGTCGAGTCGAGCCGGGTCGATTCGAGAAGAATCAGGCAATGAAGCGTCGTGTCGAGAAAACTTGTGTCTGGTCAACTCCAATGGTCACGAGTCCCATCGAGGAAAGTCAGGTGGAGTCGACCGAAGTGTAGTGAAGTTGAAAATCGAGGTGAGCAGGATAGCGTCGAACTGCAATGAGTCGAGTCGAGCAGAATCAGGCTGTGAAGCGTCTTGTCGAGAAAAGTTATGTCTGGTCGACTCCAATGGTGACGAGTCCCGTCGAGCAATGTCGGGCGAAGTCGACCCGAGTGTAGTGACGTTCAAAGTGGAGTTGAGCAGAGTAGCGTCGAAATGCGATGAGTCGAGTCGTGCCGGGTCGATTCGAGAAGAATCAGGCAATGAAGCGTCGTGTCGAGAAAAATTGTGTCTAGTCGACTCGAACGGTGATGAGTCCCGTCGAGGATAGTCGGGCGGAGTCGACCGAAGTGTAGTGAAGTTCAAAATCGAGCTGAGCAGGATAGCGTCGAACTGCGATGAGACGAGTCGGGTCGAGTCGAGCAGAATCAGGCGATGAAGCGTCGTGTCGAGTAAAGTTATGTCTGGTCGACTCCAACGGTGACGAGTCCCGTCGAGGAATGTCAGGCGGAGTCGACTGGAGTGTAGTCAGGTTGAAAGTGGAGCTGAGCGGAGTAGCATCGAACTGCGATGAGTCGAGTCGAGCCGGGTCGAGTCGGATTGAGTCGAGCAGAATCAGGCGACGAAGCGTCGTGTCGAGAAAAATTGTGTCTAGTCGACTCGAACAGTGACGAGTCCCGTCGAGGATAGTCGGGAGGAGTCGACCGAAGTGGAGTGAAGTTGAAAATCGAGCTGAGAAGGATAGCGTCGAACTGCGATGAGTCGAGTCGAGCAAAATCAGGCTGTGAAGCGTCTTGTCGAGAAAAGTTATGTCTGGTCGACTCCAATGGTGACGAGTCCCGTCGAGGAATGTCGGGCGAAGTTGACCCGAGTGTAGTGAGGTTCAAAGTGGAGCTGAGCAGAGTAGCGTCGAACTGCGATGAGTCGAGTCGTGCCGGGTCGATTCGAGCAAAATCAGGCAATGAAGCGTCGTGTCGAAAAAAATTGTGTCTAGTCGACTCGAACGGTGACGAGTCCCGTCGAGGATAGTCGGGCGAAGTCGACCGAAGTGTAGTGAAGTTCAAAATTGAGCTGAGCAGGATAGCGTCGAACTGCGATGAGTCGAGTTGGGTCGAGTCGAGCAGAATCAGGCGATGAAGCGTCGTGTCGAGAAAATTTATGTCTGGTCGACTCCAATGGTGACGAGTCCCGTCGAGGTGTCGGGCGGAGTCGACTGGAGTGTAGTGAGGTTGAAATTGGAGCTGAGCAGAGTAGCATCGAACTGCCATGAGTCGAGTCGAGCCGGGTCGAGTCGGGTTGAGTCGAGCAGAATCAGGCGATGAAGCGTCGTGTCGAGCAAAATTGTGTCTAGTCGACTCGAACGGTGACGAGTCCCGTCGAGGATAGTCGGGCGGAGTCGACCGAAGTGTAGTGAAGTTTAAAATCGAGCTGAGCAGGATAGCGTCGAACTGCGATGAGTCGAGTCGGGTCGAGTCGAGCAGAATCAGGCGATGAAGCGTCGTGTCGAGTAAAGTTATGTCTGGTCGACTCCAACGGTGACGAGTCCCGTCGAGGAATGTCGGGCGGAGTCGACTGGAGTGTAGTGAGGTTGAAAGTGGAGTTGAGCAGAGTAGCATCGAACTGCGATGAGTAGAGTCGAGCCGGGTCGAGTCGGATTGAGTCGAGCAGAATCAGGCGATGAAGCGTCGTGTCGAGAAAACTTGTGTCTAGTCGACTCGAACGGTGACGAGTCCCGTCGAGGATAGACGGGAGGAGTCGACCGAAGTGGAGTAAAGTTAAAAATCGAGCTGAGTAGGATAGCGTCGAACTGCGATGAGTCGAGCAGAGCTAGGTCGAGTCGGGTCGAGTCGAGCAGAATCAGGCGATGAAGCGTCGTGTCGAGAAAAGTTATGTCTTGTCGACTACGATGGTGACCAGTCCCGTGGAGGAATGTCGGGCGGAGTCGACCAGAGTGTAGTCATGTTGAAAGACGAGCTGAGCAGAGTAGCGTTGAACTGCGATGAGTCGAGTCGAGCCGGGTCGATTCGAGAAGAATCAGGCAATGAAGCGTCGTGTCGAGAAAAGTTGGGTCTGGTCAACTCCAATGGTCACGAGTCCCTTCGAGGAAAGTCAGGTGGAGTCGACCGAAGTGTAGTGAAGTTGAAAATCGAGCTGAGCAGGATAGCGTCGAACTGCAATGAGTCGAGTCGAGCAGAATCAGGCTATGAAGCGTCTTGTCGAGAAAAGTTATGTCTGGTCGACTCCAATGGTGACGAGTCCCGTCGAGCAATGTCGGGCGAAGTCGACCCGAGTGTAATGAGGTTCAAAGTGGAGCTGAGCAGAGTAGCGTCGAACTGCGATGAGTCGAGTCGAGCCGGGTCGTTTCGAGCAGAATCAGGCAATGAAGCGTCGTGTCGAGAAAAATTGTGTCTAGTCGACTCGAACGGTGGCGAGTCCCGTCGAGGATAGTCGGGCGGAGTCGACCGAAGTGTAGTGAAGTTCAAAATCGAGCTGAGCAGGATAACGTCGAACTGCGATGAGACGAGTCAGGTCGAGTCGAGCAGAATCAGGCGATGAAGCGTCGTGTCGAATAAAGTTATGTCTGGTCGACTCCAACGGTGACGAGTCCCGTCGAGGAATGTCGGGCGGAGTCGACTGGAGTGTAGTCAGGTTGAAAGTGGAGCTGAGCGGAGTAGCATCGAACAGCGATGAGTCGAGTCGAGCCGGGTCGAGTTGGATTGAGTCGAGCAGAATCAAGCGACGAAGCGTCGTGTCGAGAAAAATTGTGTCTAGTCGACTCGAACGGTGACGAGTCCCGTCGAGGATAGTCGGGAGGAGTCGACCGAAGTGGAGTGAAGTTGAAAATCGAGCTGAGCAGGATAGCGTCGAACTGCGATGAGTCGAGTCGAGCAAAATCAGGCTATGAAGCGTCTTGTCGAGAAAAGTTATGTCTGGTCGACTCCAATGGTGACGAGTCCCGTCGAGGAATGTCGGGCGAAGTCGACCCGAGTGTAGTGAGGTTCAAAGTGGAGCTGAGCAGAGTAGCGTCGAACTGCGATGAGTCGAGTCGTGCCGGGTCGATTCGAGCAAAATCAGGCAATGAAGCGTCGTGTCGAAAAAAATTGTGTCTAGTCGACTCGAACGGTGACGAGTCCCGTCGAGGATAGTCGGGCGAAGTCGACCGAAGTGTAGTGAAGTTCAAAATTGAGCTGAGCAGGATAGCGTCGAACTGCGATGAGTCGAGTCGGGTCGAGTCGAGCAGAATCAGGCGATGAAGCGTCGTGTCGAGAAAAGTTATGTCTGGTCGACTCCAATGGTGACGAGTCCCGTCGAGGAATGTCGGGCGGAGTCGACTGGAGTGTAGTGAGGTTGAAATTGGTGCTGAGCAGAGTAGCATCGAACTGCCATGAGTCGAGTCGAGCCGGGTCGAGTCGGGTGGAGTCGAGCAGAATCAGGCGATGAAGCGTCGTGTCGAGAAAAATTGTGTCTAGTCGACTCGAACGGTGACGAGTCCCGTCGAGGATAGTCGGGCGGAGTCGACCGAAGTGTAGTGAAGTTTAAAATCGAGCTGAGCAGGATAGCGTCGAACTGCGATGAGTCGAGTCGAGCCAGGTCGAGTCGGGTCGAGTCGAGCAGAATCAGGCGATGAACCGTCATGTCGGGAAAAGTTATGTCTTGTCGACTCCAAAGGTGACTAGTCCCGTGGAGGAATGTTGGGCGGAGTCGACCCGAGTGTAGTCATGTTGAAAGTCGAGCTGAGCAGAGTAGCGTTGAACAACGATGAGTCGAGTCGAGCGGGGTCGATTCAAGAAGAATTAGGCGATGAAGCGTCCTGTCGAGAAAAGTTATGTCTAGTCGACTCCAATGGTGATGAGTCCCGTCGAGGAAAGTCGGGCGGAGTCGACCGAAGTTTAGTGAAGGTTAAAATCGAGTTGAGCAGGATAGCGTCGAAGTGCGCTGAGTCGAGTCGAATCGAGTCGAGCAGAATCAGGCGATGAAGAGTCGTGTCGAGAAAAGTTATGTCTGGTCGACTCCATTGGTGACGACTCCCGCCGAGGAATGTCGGGTGAAGTCGCCTAGAGTGTAGTGAGGTTGAAAGTGGAGCTGAGCAGAGTAGCATCGAACTGCGATGAGTCGAGTCGGGTTGTTTCGAGTAGAATCAGGCGATGAAGTGTCGTGTCGAGAAAAATTGTGTCTAGTCGACTCGAGCGGTGACGAGTCCCGTTGAGGATAGTCGGGCGGAGTCGACCGAAGGGTAGTGAAGTTGAAAATCGAGCTGAGGAGGATAGCGTCGAACTGCGATGAGTCGAGTCGAGCCAGGTCGAGTCGGGTCGAGTCGAGCAGAATCAGGCGAGGAAGCATCGTGTCGAGAAAAGTTATGTCTTGTCGACTCCGACGGCGACCAGTCCCGTGGAGGAATGTCGGGCGGAGTCGACCCGAGTGTAGTCAAGTTGAGAGACGAGCTGAGCAGAGTAACGTTGAACAGCGATGAGTCGAGTCGAGCCGGTCGATTCGAGAAGAATCAGGCGATGAAGCGTCGTGTCGAGAAAAGTTGTGTCTGGTCAACTCCAATGGTGACGAGTCCCGTAGAGGAAAGTTGGGCGGAGTCGACCGATGTGTAGTGAAGTTGAAAATCGAGCTGAGCAGGATAGCGTCGAACTGCAATGAGTCGAGTCGAGCAGAATCAGGCTGTGAAGCGTCTTGTCGAGAAAAGTTATGTCTGGTCAGCTCCAATGGTGACGAGTCCCGTCGAGGAATGTCGGGCGAAGTCGACCCGAGTGTAGTGAGGTTCAAAGTGGAGCTGAGCAGAGTAGCGTCGAACTGGGATGAGCCGAGTCGTGCCGGGTCGATTCGAGCAGAATCAGGCAATGAAGCGTCGTGTCGAGAAAAATTGTGTCTAGTCGACTCGAACGGTGACGAGTCCCGTCGGGGATAGTCGGGCGAAGTCGACCGAAGTGTAGTGAAGTTCAAAATCGAGCTGAGCAGGATAGCGTCGAACTGCGATGAGTCGAGTCGGGTAGAGTCGAGAAAAATCAGGCGATGAAGCGTCGTGTCGAGAAAAGTTATTTCTGGTCGACTCCAATGGTGACGAGTCCCGTCGAGGAATGTCGGGCGGAGTCGACTAGAGTGTAGTGAGGTTGAAATTGGAGGTGAGCAGAGTAGCATCGAACTGCGATCAGTCGAGGCGAGCCGGGTCGAGCCGCGTTGAGTCGAGCAGAATCAGGCGATGAAGCGTCGTGTCGAGAAAAATTGTGTCTAGTCGACTCGAACGGTGACGAGTCCCGTCGAGGATAGTCGGGCGGAGTCGACCGAAGTGTAGTGAAGTTGAAAACCTAGCTGAGCAGGATAGCGTCGAACTGCGATGAGTCGAGTCGAGAAAAATCAGGCGATGAAGCGTCGTGTCGGGAAAAGTTATGTCTTGTCGACTCCAATGGTGACCAGTCCCGTGGAGGAATGCTGGGCGGAGTCGACCCGAGTGTAGTCATGTTGAAAGTCGAGCTGAGCAGAGTAGCGTTGAACAACGATGGGTCGAGTCGAGCGGGGTCGATTCGAGAAGAATCAGGCGATGAAGCGTCGTGTCGAGAAAAGTTATGTCTGGTCGACTCCAATGGTGATGAGTCCCGTCGAGGAAAGTCGGGCGGAGTCGACCGAAGTGTAGTGAAGGTTAAAATCGAGTTGAGCAGGATAGCGTCGAAGTGCGTTGAGTCGAGTCGAACCAGGTTGAGTCGAATCGAGTCGAGCAGAATCAGGCGATGAAGAGTCGTGTCCAGAAAAGTTATGTCTGGTCGACTCCAATGGTGACGACTCCCGCCGAGGAATGTCGGGCGAAGTCGCCTAGAGTGTAGTGAGGTTGAAAGTGAAGCTGAGCAGAGTAGCATCGAACTGCGATGACTCGAGTCGGGTTGAGTTGTTTCGAGCAGAATCAGGCGATGAAGCGTCGTGTCGAGAAAAATTGTGTCTAGTCGACTCGAACGGTGACGAGTCCCGTTGAGGATAGTCGGGCGGAGTCGACCGAAGGGTAGTGAAGTTGAAAATCGAGCTGAGGAGGATAGCATCGAACTGCGATGAGTCGAGTCGAGCTAGGTCGAGTCGGGTCGAGTCGAGCAGAATCAGGCGATGAAGCGTCGTGTCGAGAAAAGTTATGTCTTGTCGACTCCAATGGTGATGAGTCCCGTGGAGGAATGTCGGGCGGAGTCGACCCGAGTGTAGTCATGTTGAAAGACGAGCTGAGCAGAGTAGCGTTGAACAGCGATTAGTCGAGTCGAGCCGGGTCGATTCGAGAAGAATCAGGCGATGAAGAATCGTGTCGAGAAAATTTGTGTCTGGTCAACTCCAATGGTGACGAGTCCCGTCGAGGAAAGTCGGGCGGAGTCGACCGAAGTGTAGTGAAGTTGAAAATCGAGCTGAGCAGGATAGCATCGAACTGCGATGGGTCGAGTCGAGCAGAATCAGGCTATGAAGCGTCTTGTCGAGAAAAGTTATGTCTGGTCGACTCCAATGGTGACGAGTCCCGTCGAGGAATGTCGGGCGAAGTCGACCCGAGTGTAGTGAGGTTGAAAGTGGAGCTGAGCAGAGTAGCGTCGAACTGCGATGAGTCGACTCGTGCCGGGTCGAGTCGGGTCGATTCGAGCAGAATCAGGCAATGAAGCGTCATGTCGAGAAAAATTGTGTCTAGTCGACTCGATCGGTGACGAGTCCCGTCGAGGATAGTCGGGCGGAGTCGACCGAAGTGTAGTGAAGTTCAAAATCGAGCTGAGCAGGATAACGTCGAACTGAGATGAGTAGAGTCGGGTCGAGTCGAGCATAATCAGGCGATGAAGCGTCGTGTCGAGAAAAGTTATGTCTGGTCGACTCCAATGGTGACGAGTCCCGTCGAGGAATGTCAGGCGGAGTCGACTGGAGTGTAGTGAGGTTGAAAGTGGAGCTGAGCAGAGTAGCATCGAACTGCGATGAGTCGAATCGAGCCGGGTCGAGTCGGGTTGAGTCGAGCAGAATCAGGCGATGAAGCGTCGTGCCGAGAAAAACTGTGTCTACTCCACTCGAACGGTGACGAGTCCCGTTGAGGATAGTCGGGCGGAGTCGACCGAAGGGTAGTGAAGTTGAAAATCGAGCTGAGGAGGATAGCGTCGAACTACGATGAGTCGAGTCGAGCCAGGTCGAGTCGGGTCGAGTCGAGCAGAATCAGGAAATGAAGCGTCTTGTCGAGAAAAGTTATGTCTTGTCGACTCCAATGGTGACCAGTCCCGTGGAGGAATGTCGGGCGGAGTCGACCCGAGTGTAGTCATGTTGAAAGAAGAGCTGAGCAGAGTAGCGTTGAACAGCGATGAGTCGAGTCCAGCCGGGTCGATTCGAGAAGAATCAAGCGATGAAGCGTTGTGTCGAGAAAAGTTGTGTCTGGTCAACTCCAATGGTGACGAGTCCCGTCGAGGAAAGTCGAGTGGGGTCGACCGAAGTATAGTGAAGTTGAAAATCGAGCTGAGCAGGATAGCGTCGAACTGCGATGAGTCGAGTCGAGCAGAATCAGGCTATGAAGCGTCTTGTCGAGAAAAGTTATGTCTCGTCGACTCCAATGGTGACGAGTCCCGTCGAGGAATGTTGGGCGAAGTCGACCCGAGTGTAGTCAGGTTGAAAGTGGAGCTGAGCAGATTAGCGTCGAACTGCGATGAGTCGAGTCGTGCCGGGTCGATTCGAGCAGAATCAGGCAATGAAGAGTCGTGTCGAGAAAAATTGTGTCTAGGCGACTCGAACGGTGACGAGTCCTGTCGAGGATAGTCGAGCGGAGTCGACCGAAGTGTAGTGAAGTTCAAAATCGAGCTGAGCAGGATAGCGTCGAACTGCGATGAGTCGAGTCGAGCCAGGTCGAGTCGGGTCGAGTCGAGGAGAATCAGGCGATGAAGCGTCGTGTCGAGAAAAGTTATGTCTGGTCGACTCCAATGGTGACGAGTCCCGTCGAGGAATGTCGGGCGGAGTCGACTGGAGTGTGGTGAGGTTGAAAGTGGAGCTGAGCAGAGTAGCATCGAACTGCGATGAGTCGAGTCGAGCCGGGCCGAGTCGGGTTGAGTCGACCAGAATCAGGCGATGAAGCGTCGTGTCGAGAAAAATTGTGTGTAGTCGACTCGAACGGTGACGACTCCCGTCGAGGATAGTCGGGCGGAGTCGACCGAAGTGTAGTGATGTTCAAAATCGAGCTGAGCAGGATAGCGTCGAACTGTGATGAGTCGAGTCGAGCCAGGTCGAGTCGGATCGAGTCGAGCAGAATCAGGCGATGAAGCGTAGTGTCGAGAAAAGTTATGTCTGGTCCACTCCAATGGTGACGAGTCCCGTCGAGGAATGTCGGGTGGAGTCGACTGGAGTGTAGTGAGGTTGAAAGTGGAGCTGAGCAGAGTAGCATCGAACTGCGATGAGTCGAATCGAGCCGGGTCGAGTCGGGTTGAGTCGAGAAGAATCAGGCGATGAAGCGTCGTGTCGAGAAAAATTGTGTCTACTCGACTCGAACGGTGACGAGTCTCGTTGAGGATAGTCGGGCGGAGTCGACCGAGGGTAGTGAAGTTGAAAATCGAGCTGAGCAGGATAGCGTCGAACTGCGATGAGTGGAGTCGAGCCAGGTCGAGTCGGGTCGAGTCGAGAAAAATCAGGCGATGAAGCGTCGTGTCGAGAAAAGTTATGTCTTGTCGACTCCAATGGTGACGAGTCCTGAGGAGGAATGTCGGGCAGAGTCGACCCGAGTGTAGTCATGTTGAAAGACGAGCTGAGCAGAGTAGCGTTGAACAGCAATGAGTCGAGTCGAGCCGGGTCGATTCGAGAAGAATCAGGCGATGAAGCGTCGTGTCGAGAAAAGTTGTGTCTGGTCAACTCCAATGGTGACGAGTCCCGTCGAGGAAAGTCGGGCGGAGTGGACCGAAGTGTAGTGAAGTTGATAATCGAGCTGAGCAGGATAGCGTCGAACTGCGATGAGTCGAGTCGAGCACAATCAGGCTATAAAGCGTCTTGTCGAGAAAAGTTATGTGTGGTCGACTCCAATGGTGACGAGTCCTGTCGAGGAATGTCGGGCGAAGTCGACCCGAGTGTAGTGAGGTTGAAAGTGGAGCTGAGTAGAGTAGCGTCGAACTGCGATGAGTCGAGTCATGCCGGGTCGAGTCGGGTCGATTCAAGCAGAATCAAGCAATGAAGCGTCGTGTCGAGAAAAGTTGTGTCTAGTCGACTCGAATGGTGACGAGTCCCGTCGAGGAAAGTCGGGCGGATTCGACCGAAGTGTAGTGAAGTTGAAAATTGAGCTGAGCAGGATAACATCGAACTGCGATGAGTCGAGTCGAACCAGGTCGAATCGGGTCGAGTCGAGCAGAAGCAGGCGATGAAGCGTGGTGTCGAGAAAAGTTATGTCTTGTCGACTCCAATGGTGACCTGTCCCGTAGAGGAATGTCGGGCGGAGTCGACCTGAGTGTAGTCATGTTGAAAGTCGAGCTGAGCAGAGTAGCGTTGAACAGCGATGAGTCGAGTCGAGCGAGGTCGATTCGAGAAGAATCAGGCGATTAAGCGTCGTGTCGAGAAAAGTTATGTCTAGTCCACTCCAATGGTGACGAGTCCCGTCGAGGAAAGTTGGGCGAAGTCGACCGAAGTGTAGTGAAGGTGAAAATCGAGCTGAGCAGGATAGCGTCGAAGTGCGTTGAGTCTTGTCGAACCAGGTCGAGTCGAATCGAGTCGAGAAGAATCAGGCGATGAAGAGTCGTGTCGAGAAAAGTTATGTCTGGTCTACTCCAATGGTGACGACTCCTGTCGAGGAATGTCGGGTATAGTCAACCCGAGTGTAGTCATGTTGAAAGTCGAGCGGAGAAGAGTAGCGTCGAACTGCAATGAGTCGAGTCGAGCCGGGTCGAGTCGAGAAGAATAAAGCGATGAAGCGTCGTGTCAAGAAAAGTTATGTCTGGTGGAATCCAATGGTGACGAGTCCCGTCGAGGAATGTCGGGCGGAGTCGACCCGAGTGTAGTCATGTTGAAAGTCGAGCTGAGCATAGTAGCGTTGAACAGCGATGGGTCGAGTCGAGCCGGGTCGATTCGAGAAGAATCAGGCGATGAAACGTCGTGTCGAGAAAAGTTGTGTCTAGTCGACTCTAATGGTGACGAGTCCCGTCGAGGAAAGTCGGGTGGAGTCGACAGAAGTGTAGTGAAATTGAAAATCGAGCTGAGCAGGATAGCGTCGAACTGCGATGAGTCGAGTCGAGCCAGGTCGAGTCGGGTCGAGTCGAGCAGAATCAGGCGATGAAGCGTCGTGTCGAGAAATGTTATTTCTTGTCGACGCAAATGGTGACGAGCCCGTGGAGGAATGTCGGGATGAGTCGACCCGAGTGTAGTCATGTAGAAAGACGAGCTGAGCAGAGTAGCGTTGAACAACGATGACTCGAGTCGAGCCGGGTCGATTCCAGAAGAATCAGGCGATGAAGCATCGTGTCGAGAAAAGTTGTGTCTGGTCGACTCGAACGGTGACGAGTCCCGTCGAGGATAGTCGGGCGGAGTCAACTGAAGTGTAGTGAAGTTCAAAATCGAGCTGAGCACGATAGCGTCGAACTGCGATGAGTCGAGTCGAACCAGGTCGAGTCGGGTCGAGTCGAGCAGAATCAGGCGATGAAGCGTCGTGTCGAGAAAAGTTATGTCTGGTCGACTCCAATGGTGACGAGTCCCGTCGAGGAGTGTCGGGCGGAGTCGACTGGAGTGTAGTAAGGTTGAAAGTGGAGTTGAGCAGAGTAGCATCGAACTGCGATGAGTCGAGTCGAGCCGGGTCGACTCGGGTTGAGTCGAGCAGAATCATGCGATGAAGCGTCGTGTCGAGAAAAGTTATGTCTGGTCGACTCCAATGGTGACGAGTTTCGTCGAGGAATGTCGGGTGGAGTCGACTGGAGTGTAGTGAGGTTGAAAGTGGAGCTGAGCAGAGTAGCATCGAACTGCGATGAGTCGAATCGAGTCGGGTCGAGTCGGGTTGAGTCGAGAAGAATCAGGCGATGAAGCGTCGTGTCGAGAAAAATTGTGTCTACTCGACTCGAACGGTGACGAGTCTCATTGAGGATAGTCGGGCGGAGTCGACCGAAGGGTAGTGAAGTTGAAAATCGAGCTGAGGAGGATAGCGTCGAACTGAGATGAGTCGAGTCGAGCCAGGTCGAGTCGGGTCGAGTCAAGAAGAATCAGGCGATGAAGCGTCTTGCGGAGAACAGTTGTCTTGTCGAATCCAATGGTGACGAGTCCCGTGGAGGAATGTCGGGCAGAGTCGACCTGAGTGTAGTCATGTTGAAAGACGAGCTGAGCAAAGTAGCGTTGAACAGCGATGAGTCGAGTCGAGCCGGGTCGATTCGAGAAGAATCAGGCGATGACGTGTCGTGTCGAGAAAAGTTGTGTCTGGTCAACTCCAATGGTGACGAGTCCCGTCGAGGAAAGTCGGGCGGAGTTGACCGAAGTGTAGTGAAGTTGAAAATCGAGCTGAGCAGGATAGCGTCGAACTGCAATGAGTCGAGTCGAGCAGAATCAGGCTATGAAGCGTCTTGTCGAGAAAAGTTATGTCTTGTCGACTCCAATGGTGACGAGTCCCGTCGTGGAATGTCGGGCGAAGTCGACCCGAGTGTAGTGAGGTTGAAAGTGGAGCTGAGCAGAGTAGCGTCGAACTGCGATGAGTCGATTCGTGCCGGGTCGAGTCGGGTCGATTCGAGCAGAATCAGGCAATGAAGCGTCGTGTCGAGAAAAATTGTGTCTAGTCGACCCGAACAGTGACGAGTCCCGTCGAGGATAGTCGGGCGGAGTCGACTGAAGTGTAGTAAAGTTCAAAATCGAGCTGAGCAGGATAGCGTCGAACTGTGATGAGTCGAGTCGAGCCAGGTCGAGTCGAGCAGAATCAGGCGATGAAGCGTCCTGTCGAGAAAAGTTATGTCTTGTCGACTCCAATGGTGACGAGTCCCGTCGTGGAATGTCGGGCGAAGTCGACCCGAGTGTAGTGAGGTTGAAAGTGGAGCTGAGCAGAGTAGCATCGAACTGCGATAAGTCGAGTCGAGCCGGGTCGAGTCGGGTTGAGTCGAGCAAAATCAGGCGATGAAGCGTCGTGTCGAGAAAAATTGTGTCTAGTCGACTCGAACAGTGACGAGTCCCGTTGAGGATAGTCGGGCGGAGTCGAGCGAAGGGTAGTGAAGTTGAAAATCGAGCAGAGGAGGATAGCGTCGAACTGTGATGAGTCGAGTCGAGCCAGGTGGAGTCGGGTCGAGTCGAGCAGAATAAGGCGATGAAGTGTCGTGTCGAGAAAAGTTATGCCTTGTCGACTCCAATGGTGACGAGTCCTGAGGAGGAATGTCGGGCGGAGTCGACCCGAGTGTAGTCATGTTGAAAGACGAGCTGAGCAGAGTAGCGTTGAACAGCGATGACTGGAGTCGAGTCGAGTCGATTCGAGAAGAATCAGGCGATGAAGCGTCGTGTCGAGAAAAGTTGTGTCTGGTCAACTCCAATGGTGACGAGTCCCGTCGAGGAAAGTCGGGCGGAGTGGACCGAAGTGTAGTGAAGTTGATAATCGAGCTGAGCAGGATAGCGTCGAACTGCGATGAGTCGAGTCGAGCACAATCAGGCTATAAAGCGTCTTGTCGAGAAAAGTTATGTCTGGTCGACTCCAATGGTGACGAGTCCTATCGAGGAATGTCGGGCGAAGTCGACCCGAGTGTAGTGAGGTTGAAAGTGGAGCTGAGTAGAGTAGCGTCGAACTGCGATGAGTCGAGTCGTGCCGGGTCGAGTCGGGTCGATTCGAGCAGAATCAAGCAATGAAGCGTCGTGTCGAGAAAAGTTGTGTCTAGTCGACTCGAATGGTGACGAGTCCCGTCGAGGAAAGTCGGGCGGAGTCGACCGAAGTGTAGTGAAGTTGAAAATTGAGCTGAGCAGGATAACATCGAACTGCGATGAGTCGAGTCGAACCAGGTCGAATCGGGTCGAGTCGAGCAGAAGCAGGCGATGAAGCGTGGTGTCGAGAAAAGTTATGTCTTGTCGACTCCAATGGTGATCTGTCCCGTAGAGGAATGTCGGGCGGAGTCGACCTGAGTGTAGTCATGTTGAAAGTCGAGCTGAGCAGAGTAGCGTTGAACAGCGATGAGTCGAGTCGAGCGGGGTCGATTCGAGAAGAATCAGGCGATTAAGCGTCGTGTCGAGAAAAGTTATGTCTAGTCCACTCCAATGGTGACGAGTCCCGTCGAGGAAAGTGGGGCGAAGTCGACCGAAGTGTAGTGAAGGTTAAAATCGAGCTGAGCAGGATAGCGTCGAAGTGCGTTGAGTCTTGTCGAACCAGGTCGAGTCGAATCGAGTCGAGCAGAATCAGGCGATGAAGAGTCGTGTCGAGAAAAGTTATGTCTGGTCTACTCCAATGGTGACGACTCCTGTCGAGGAATGTCGGGTAGAGTCAACCCGAGTGTAGTCATGTTGAAAGTCGAGCGGAGAAGAGTAGCGTCGAACTGCAATGAGTCGAGGCGAGCCGGGTCGAGTCGAGAAGAATAAAGCGATGAAGCGTCGTGTCAAGAAAAGTTATGTCTGGTGGAGTCCAATGGTGACGAGTCCCGTCGAGGAATGTCGGGCGGAGTCGACCCGAGTGTAGTCATGTTGAAAGTCGAGCTGAGC
Organism: Canavalia gladiata; assembly: GCA_037954105.1. NCBI lineage: Eukaryota > Viridiplantae > Streptophyta > Magnoliopsida > Fabales > Fabaceae > Canavalia > Canavalia gladiata. The sequence continues at coordinate 25,740,176 of CM075661.1, read as the reverse complement.
ATAGTAGCGTTGAACAGCGATGTGTCGAGTCGAGCCGGGTCGATTCGAGAAGAATCAGGCGATGAAACGTCGTGTCGAGAAAAGTTGTGTCTAGTCGACTCTAATGGTGACGAGTCCCGTCGAGGAAAGTCGGGCGGAGTCGACAGAAGTGTAGTGAAATTGAAAATCGAGCTGAGCAGGATAGCGTCGAACTGCGATGAGTCGAGTCTAGCCAGGTCGAGTCGGGTCGAGTCGAGCAGAATCAGGCGATGAAGCGTCGTGTCAAGAAATGTTATTTCTTGTCGACGCAAATGGTGACGAGCCCGTGGAGGAATGTCGGGATGAGTCGACCCGAGTGTAGTCATGTAGAAAGACGAGCTGAGCAGAGTAGCGTTGAACAACGATGACTCGAGTCGAGCCGGGTCGATTCCAGAAGAATCAGGCGATGAAGCATCGTGTCGAGAAAAGTTGTGTCTGGTCGACTCGAACGGTGACGAGTCCCGTCGAGGATAGTCGGGCGGAGTCGACTGAAGTGTAGTGAAGTTCCAAATCGAGCTGAGCACGATAGCGTCGAACTGCGATGAGTCGAGTCGAACCAGGTCGAGTCGGGTCGAGTCGAGCAGAATCAGGCGATGAAGCGTCGTGTCGAGAAAAGTTATGTCTGGTCGACTCCAATGGTGACGAGTCCCGTCGAGGAGTGTCGGGCGGAGTCGACTGGAGTGTAGTAAGGTTGAAAGTGGAGCTGAGCAGAGTAGCATCGAACTGCGATGAGTCGAGTCGAGCCGGGTCGAGTCGGGTTGAGTCGAGCAGAATCATGCGATGAAGCGTCGTGTCGAGAAAAGTTATGTCTGGTCGACTCCAATGGTGACGAGTCCCGTCGAGGAATGTCGGGTGGAGTCGACTGGAGTGTAGTGAGGTTGAAAGTGGAGCTGAGCAGAGTAGCATCGAACTGCGATGAGTCGAATCGAGCCGGGTCGAGTCGGGTTGAGTCGAGAAGAATCAGGCGATGAAGCGTCGTGTCGAGAAAAATTGTGTCTACTCGACTCGAACGGTGACGAGTCTCATTGAGGATAGTCGGGCGGAGTCGACCGAAGGGTAGTGAAGTTGAAAATCGAGCTGAGGAGGATAGCGTCGAACTGCGATGAGTCGAGTCGAGCCAGGTCGAGTCGGGTCGAGTCAAGCAGAATCAGGCGATGAAGCGTCTTGCGGAGAACAGTTGTCTTGTCGAATCCAATGGTGACGAGTCCCGTGGAGGAATGTCGGGCAGAGTCGACCTGAGTGTAGTCATGTTGAAAGACGAGCTGAGCAAAGTAGCGTTGAACAGCGATGAGTCGAGTCGAGCCGGGTCGATTCGAGAAGAATCAGGCAATGACGTGTCGTGTCGAAAAAGGTTGTGTCTGGTCAACTCCAATGGTGACGAGTCCCGTCGAGGAAAGTCGGGCGGAGTTGACCGAAGTGTAGTGAAGTTTAAAATCGAGCTGAGCAGGATAGCGTCGAACTGCAATGAGTCGAGTCGAGCAGAATCAGGCTATGAAGCGTCTTGTCGAGAAAAGTTATGTCTTGTCGACTCCAATGGTGATGAGTCCCGTCGTGGAATGTCGGGCGAAGTCGACCCGAGTGTAGTGAGGTTGAAAGTGGAGCTGAGCAGAGTAGCGTCGAACTGCGATGAGTCGAGTCGTGCCGGGTCGAGTCGGGTCGATTCGAGCAGAATCAGGCAATGAAGCGTCGTGTCGAGAAAAATTGTGTCTAGTCGACCCGAACGGTGACGAGTCCCGTCGAGGATAGTCGGGCGGAGTCGACCGAAGTGTAGTAAAGTTCAAAATTGAGCTGAGCAGGATAGCGTCGAACTGCGATGAGTCGAGTCGAGCCAGGTCGAGTCGAGCAGAATCAGGCGATGAAGCGTCGTGTCGAGAAAAGTTATGTCTGGTCGACTCCAATGGTGACGAGTCCCGTCGAGGAATGTCGGGCGGAGTCGACTGGAGTGTAGTGAGGTTGAAAGTGGAGCTGAGCAGAGTAGCATCGAACTGCGATGAGTCGAGTCGAGCCGGGTCGAGTCGGGTTGAGTCGAGCAGAATCAGGCGATGAAGCGTCGTGTCGAGAAAAATTGTGTCTAGTCGACTCGAACGGTGACGAGTCCCGTTGAGGATAGTCGGGCGGAGTCGACCGAAGGGTAGTGAAGTTGAAAATCGAGCTGAGGAGGATAGTGTCGAACTGCGATGAGTCGAGTCGAGCCAAATCGAGTCGGGTCAAGTCGAGCAGAATAAGGCGATGAAGCGTCGTGTGGAGAAAAGTTTTGTCTTGTCGACTCCAATGGTGACGAGTCCTGAGGAGGAATGTCGGGCGGAGTCGACCCGAGTGTAGTCATGTTGAAAGACGAGCTGAGCAGAGTAGCGTTGAACAGCAATGAGTCGAGTCGAGCCGGGTCGATTCGAGAACAATCAGGCGATGAAGCGTCGTGTCGAGAAAAGTTGTGCCTGGTCAACTCCAATGGTGACGAGTCCTGTCGAGGAAAGTCGGGCGGAGTCGACTGAAGTGTAGTGAAAATGAAAATCGAGCTGAGCAGGATAGCGTCGAACTGCGATGAGTCGAGTCGAGCAGAATTAGGCTATGAAGCGTCTTGTCGAGAAAAGTTTTGTCTGGTCGACTCCAATGGTGACGAGTCCCGTCGTGGAATGTCGGGCGAAGTCGACCCGAGTGTAGTGAGGTTGAAAGTGGAGCTGAGCAGAGTAGCATCGAACTGCGATGAGTCGAGTCGAGCCGGGTCGAGTCGGGTTGAGTCGAGCAAAATCAGGCGATGAAGCGTCGTGTCGAGAAAAATTGTGTCTAGTCGACTCGAACGGTGACGAGTCCCGTTGAGGATAGTCGGGCGGAGTCGAGCGAAGGGTAGTGAAGTTGAAAATCGAGCAGAGGAGGATAGCGTCGAACTGCGATGAGTCGAGTCGAGCCAGGTGGAGTCGGGTCGAGTCGAGCAGAATCAGGCGATGAAGCGTCGTGTCGAGAAAAGTTATGCCTTGTCGACTCCAATGGTGACGAGTCCTGAGGAGCAATGTCGGGCGGAGTCGACCCGAGTGTAGTCATGTTGAAAGACGAGCTGAGCAGAGTAGCGTTGAACAACGATGACTGGAGTCGAGCCGGGTCGATTCGAGAAGAATCAGGCGATGAAGCGTCGTGTCGAGAAAAGTTGTGTCTGGTCAACTCCAATGGTGACGAGTCCCGTCGAGGAAAGTCGGGCGGAGTGGACCGAAGTGTAGTGAAGTTGATAATCGAGCTGAGCAGGATAGCGTCGAACTGCGATGAGTCGAGTCGAGCAGAATCAGGCTATAAAGCGTCTTGTCGAGAAAAGTTATGTCTGGTCGACTCCAACGGTGACGAGTCCTGTCGAGGAATGTCGGGCGAAGTCGACCCGAGTGTAGTGAGGTTGAAAGTGGAGCTGAGCAGAGTAGCGTCGAACTGCGATGAGTCGAGTCGTGCCGGGTCGAGTCGGGTCGATTCGAGCAGAATCAGGCAATGAAGCGTCGTGTCGAGAAAAGTTATGTCTAGTCGACTCGAATGGTGACGAGTCCCGTCAAGGAATGTCGGGCGGAGTCGACCGAAGTGTAGTGAAGTTGAAAATTGAGCTGAGCAGGATAGCATCGAACTGCGAAGAGTCGAGTCGAACCAGGTCGAATCGGGTCGAGTCGAGCAGAATCAGGCGATGAAGCGTGGTGTCGAGAAAAGTTATGTCTTGTCGACTCCAATGGTGACCTGTCCCGTCGAGGAATGTCGGGCGGAGTCGACTGGAGTGTAGTGAGGTTGAAAGTGGAGCTGAGCAGAGTAGCATCGAACTGCGATGAGTCGAGTCGAGCCGGGTCGAGTCGGGTTGAGTCGAGCAGAATCAGGCGATGTAGCGTCGTGTCGAGAAAAATTGTGTCTAGTCGACTCGAACGGTGACGAGTCCCGTTGAGGATAGTCGGGCGGAGTCGACCGAAGGGTAGTGAAGTTGAAAATCGAGCTGAGGAGGATAGTGTCGAACTGCGATGAGTCGAGTCGAGCCAAATCGAGTCGGGTCAAGTCGAGCAGAATCAGGCGATGAAGCGTCGTGTCGAGAAAAGTTTTGTCTTGTCGACTCCAATGGTGACGAGTCCTGAGGAGGAATGTCGGGCGGAGTCGACCCGAGTGTAGTCATGTTGAAAGACGAGCTGAGCAGAGTAGCGTTGAACAGCAATGAGTCGAGTCGAGCCGGGTCGATTCGAGAACAATCAGGCGATGAAGCGTCGTGTCGAGAAAAGTTGTGCCTGGTCAACTCCAATGGTGACGAGTCCTGTCGAGGAAAGTCGGGCGGAGTCGACTGAAGTGTAGTGAAAATGAAAATCGAGCTGAGCAGGATAGCGTCGAACTGCGATGAGTCGAGTCGAGCAGAATTAGGCTATGAAGCGTCTTGTCGAGAAAAGTTTTGTCTGGTCGACTCCAATGGTGACGAGTCCCGTCGTGGAATGTCGGGCGAAGTCGACCCGAGTGTAGTGAGGTTGAAAGTGGAGCTGAGCAGAGTAGCATCGAACTGCGATGAGTCGAGTCGAGCCGGGTCGAGTCGGGTTGAGTCGAGCAAAATCAGGCGATGAAGCGTCGTGTCGAGAAAAATTGTGTCTAGTCGACTCGAACGGTGACGAGTCCCGTTGAGGATAGTCGGGCGGAGTCGAGCGAAGGGTAGTGAAGTTGAAAATCGAGCAGAGGAGGATAGCGTCGAACTGCGATGAGTCGAGTCGAGCCAGGTGGAGTCGGGTCGAGTCGAGCAGAATCAGGCGATGAAGCGTCGTGTCGAGAAAAGTTATGCCTTGTCGACTCCAATGGTGACGAGTCCTGAGGAGCAATGTCGGGCGGAGTCGACCCGAGTGTAGTCATGTTGAAAGACGAGCTGAGCAGAGTAGCGTTGAACAACGATGACTGGAGTCGAGCCGGGTCGATTCGAGAAGAATCAGGCGATGAAGCGTCGTGTCGAGAAAAGTTGTGTCTGGTCAACTCCAATGGTGACGAGTCCCGTCGAGGAAAGTCGGGCGGAGTGGACCGAAGTGTAGTGAAGTTGATAATCGAGCTGAGCAGGATAGCGTCGAACTGCGATGAGTCGAGTCGAGCAGAATCAGGCTATAAAGCGTCTTGTCGAGAAAAGTTATGTCTGGTCGACTCCAACGGTGACGAGTCCTGTCGAGGAATGTCGGGCGAAGTCGACCCGAGTGTAGTGAGGTTGAAAGTGGAGCTGAGCAGAGTAGCGTCGAACTGCGATGAGTCGAGTCGTGCCGGGTCGAGTCGGGTCGATTCGAGCAGAATCAGGCAATGAAGCGTCGTGTCGAGAAAAGTTATGTCTAGTCGACTCGAATGGTGACGAGTCCCGTCAAGGAATGTCGGGCGGAGTCGACCGAAGTGTAGTGAAGTTGAAAATTGAGCTGAGCAGGATAGCATCGAACTGCGAAGAGTCGAGTCGAACCAGGTCGAATCGGGTCGAGTCGAGCAGAATCAGGCGATGAAGCGTGGTGTCGAGAAAAGTTATGTCTTGTCGACTCCAATGGTGACCTGTCCCGTCGAGGAATGTCGGGCGGAGTCGACCCGAGTGTAGTCATGTTGAAAGTCGAGCTGAGCATAGTAGCGTTGAACAGCGATGTGTCGAGTCGAGCCGGGTCGATTCGAGAAGAATCAGGCGATGAAACGTCGTGTCGAGAAAAGTTGTGTCTAGTCGACTCCAATGGTGACGAGTCCCGTCGAGGAAAGTCGGGCGGAGTCGACAGAAGTGTAGTGAAGTTGAAAATCGAGCTGAGCAGGATAGCGTCGAACTGCGATGAGTCGAGTCGAGCCAGGTCGAGTCGGGTCGAGTCGAGCAGAATCAGGCGATGAAGCGTCGTGTCGAGAAAAGTTATTTCTTGTCGACGCCAATGGTGACGAGGCCGTGGAGGAATATCGGGATGAGTCGACCCGAGTGTAGTCATGTAGAAAGACGAGCTGAGCAGAGTAGCGTTGAACAGCGATGACTCGAGTCGAGCCGGGTCGATTCGAGAAGAATCAGGCGATGAAGCATCGTGTCGAGAAAAGTTGTGTCTGGTCGACTCGAACGGTGACGAGTCCCGTCGAGGATAGTCGGGCGAAGTCGACTGAAGTGTAGTGAAGTTCGAAATCGAGCTGAGCAGGATAGCGTCGAACTGCGTTGAGTCGAGTCGAACCAGGTCGAGTCGGGTCGAGTCGAGCAAAATCAGGCGATGAAGCGTCGTGTCAAGAAAAGTTATGTCTGGTCGACTCCAATGGTGACGAGTCCCGTCGAGGAGTGTCGGGCGGAGTCGACTGGAGTGTAGTAAGGTTGAAAGTGGAGCTGAGCAGAGTAGCATCGAACTGCGATGAGTCGAGTCGAGTCGGGTCGAGTCGAGTCGGGTCGAGTCGGGTTGAGTCGAGCAGAATCAGGCGATGAAGAGTCGTGTCGAGAAAAATTGTGTCTAGTCGACTCGAGCGGTGACGAGTCCCGTTGAGGATAGTCGGGCGGAGTCGACCGAAGGGTAGTGAAGTTGAAAATCGAGCTGAGCAGGATAGCGTCAAACTGCGATGAGTCGAGTCGAGCCGGGTCGAGTCGAGTCGAGTCGAGTCGAGCAGAATGAGGCGATGAAGCGTCATGTAGAGAAAAGTTATGTCTTGTCGACTCCAATGGTGACGAGTCCTGAGGAGGAATGTCGGGCAGAGTCGACCCGAGTGTAGTCATGTTGAAAGACGAGCTGAGCAGAGTAGCGTTGAACAGCAATGAGTCGAGTCGAGCCGGGTCGATTCGAGAAGAATCAGGCGATGAAGCGTCGTGTCGAGAAAAGTTGTGCCTGGTCAACTCCAATGGTGACGAGTCCTGTCGAGGAAAGTCGGGCGGAGTCGACCGAAGTGTAGTGAAGTTGAAAATCGAGCTGAGCAGGATAGCGTCGAACTGCGATGAGTCGAGTCGAGCAGAATCAGGCTATGAAGCGTCTTGTCGAGAAAAGTTATGTCTTGTCGACTCCAATGGTGACGAGTCCCGTCGTGGAATGTCGGGCGAAGTCGACCCGAGTGTAGTGAGGTTGAAAGTGGAGCTGAGCAGAGTAGCATCGAACTGCGATGAGTCGAGTCGAGCCGGGTCGAGTCGGGTTGAGTCGAGCAAAATCAGGCGATGAAGCGTCGTGTCGAGAAAAATTGTGTCTAGTCGACTCGAACGGTGACGAGTCCCGTTGAGGATAGTCGGGCGGAGTCGAGCGAAGGGTAGTGAAGTTGAAAATCGAGCAGAGGAGGATAGCGTCGAACTGCGATGAGTCGAGTCGAGCCAGGTGGAGTCGGGTCGAGTCGAGCAGAATCAGGCGATGAAGCGTCGTGTCGAGAAAAGTTATGCCTTGTCGACTCCAATGGTGACGAGTCCTGAGGAGGAATGTCGGGCGGAGTCGACCCGAGTGTAGTCATGTTGAAAGACGAGCTGAGTAGAGTAGCGTTGAACAACGATGACTGGAGTCGAGCCGGGTCGATTCGAGAAGAATCAGGCGATGAAGCGTCGTGTCGAGAAAAGTTGTGCCTGGTCAACTCCAATGGTGACGAGTCCCGTCGAGGAAAGTCGGGCGGAGTGGACCGAAGTGTAGTGAAGTTGATAATCGAGCTGAGCAGGATAGCGTCGAACTGCGATGAGTCGAGTCGAGCACAATAAGGCTATAAAGCTTCTTGTCGAGAAAAGTTATGTGTGGTCGACTCCAATGGTGACGAGTCCTGTCGAGGAATGTCGGGCGAAGTCGACCCGAGTGTAGTGAGGTTGAAAGTGGAGCTGAGTAGAGTAGCGTCGAACTGCGATGAGTCGAGTCGTGCCGGGTCGAGTCGGGTCGATTCGAGCAGAATCAAGCAATGAAGCGTCGTGTCGAGAAAAGTTGTGTCTAGTCGACTCGAATGGTGACGAGTCCCGTCGAGGAAAGTCGGGCGGAGTCGACCGAAGTGTAGTGAAGTTGAAAATTGAGCTGAGCAGGATAACATCGAACTGCGATGAGTCGAGTCGAACCAGGTCGAATCGGGTCGAGTCGAGCAGAAGCAGGCGATGAAGCGTGGTGTCGAGAAAAGTTATGTCTTGTCGACTCCAATGGTGACCTGTCCCGTAGAGGAATGTCGGGCGGAGTCGACCTGAGTGTAGTCATGTTGAAAGTCGAGCTGAGCAGAGTAGCGTTGAACAGCGATGAGTCGAGTCGAGCGGGGTCGACTCGGGTCGAGTCGAGCAGAATCAGGCGATGAAGCGTCGTGTCGAGAAAAATTGTGTCTAGTCGACTCGAACGGTGACGAGTCCCGTTGAGGATAGTCGGGCGGAGTCGACCGAAGGGTAGTGAAGTTGAAAATCGAGCTGAGGAGGATAGTGTCGAACTGCGATGAGTCGAGTCGAGCCAGATCGAGTCGGGTCAAGTCGAGCAGAATCAGGCGATGAAGCGTCGTGTCGGGAATAGTTATGTCTTGTCGACTCCAATGGTGACGAGTCCTGAGGAGGAATGTCGGGCGGAGTCGACCCGAGTGTAGTCATGTTGAAATACGAGCTGAGCAGAGTAGCGTTGAACAGCAATGAGTCGAGTCGAGCCGGGTCGATTCGAGAAGAATCAGGCGATGAAGCGTCGTGTCGAGAAAAGTTGTGCCTGGTCAACTCCAATGGTGACGAGTCCTGTCGAGGAAAGTCGGGCGGAGTCGACTGAAGTGTAGTGAAAATGAAAATCGAGCTGAGCAGGATAGCGTCGAACTGCGATGAGTCGAGTCGAGCAGAATCAGGCTATGAAGCGTCTTGTCGAGAAAAGTTATGTCTGGTCGACTCCAATGGTGACGAGTCCCGTCGTGGAATGTCGGGCGAAGTCGACCCGAGTGTAGTGAGGTTGAAAGTGGAGCTGAGCAGAGTAGCATTGAACTGCGATGAGTCGAGTCGAGCCGGGTCGAGTCGGGTTGAGTCGAGCAAAATCAGGCGATGAAGCGTCGTGTCGAGAAAAATTGTGTCTAGTCGACTCGAACGGTGACGAGTCCCGTTGAGGATAGTCGGGCGGAGTCGAGCGAAGGGTAGTGAAGTTGAAAATTGAGCTGAGCAGGATAGCATCGAACTGCGAAGAGTCGAGTCGAACCAGGTCGAATCGGGTCGAGTCGAGCAGAATCAGGCGATGAAGCGTGGTGTCGAGAAAAGTTATGCCTTGTCGACTCCAATGGTGACCTGTCCCGTCGAGGAATGTCGGGCGGAGTCGACCCGAGTGTAGTCATGTTGAAAGTCGAGCTGAGCATAGTAGCGTTGAACAGCGATGTGTCGAGTCGAGCCGGGTCGATTCGAGAAGAATCAGGCGATGAAACGTCGTGTCGAGAAAAGTTGTGTGTAGTCGACTCCAATGGTGACGAGTCCCGTCGAGGAAATTCGGGCGGAGTCGACAGAAGTGTAGTGAAGTTGAAAATCGAGCTGAGCAGGATAGCGTCGAACTGCGATGAGTCGAGTCGAGCCAGGTCGTGTCGGGTCGAGTCGAGCAGAATCAGGCGATGAAGCGTCGTGTCGAGAAAAGTTATTTCTTGTCGACGCCAATGGTGACGAGCCCGTGGAGGAATATCGGGATGAGTCGACCCGAGTGTAGTCATGTAGAAAGACGAGCTAAGCAGAGTAGCGTTGAACAACGATGACTCGAGTCGAGCCGGGTCGATTCGAGAAGAATCAGGCGATGAAGCATCGTGTCGAGAAAAGTTGTTTCTTGTCGACTCGAACGGTGACAAGTCCCGTCGAGGATAGTCGGGCGAAGTCGACTGAAGTGTAGTGATGTTCGAAATCGAGCTGAGCAGGATAGCGTCGAACTGCGATGAGTCGAGTCGAACCAGGTCGAGTCGGGTCGAGCCGAGCAGAATCAGGCGATGAAGCGTCATGTCAAGAAAAGTTATGTCTGGTCGACTCCAATGGTGACGAGTCCCGTCGAGGAGTGTCGGGCGGAGTCGACTGGAGTGTAGTAAGGTTGAAAGTGGAGCTGAGCAGAGTAGCATCGAACTGCGATGAGTCGAGTCGAGTCGGGTCGAGTCGGGTTCAGTCGAGCAGAATCAGGCGATGAAGCGTCGTGTCGAGAAAAATTGTGTCTAGTCGACTCGAGCGGTGACGAGTCCCGTTGAGGATAGTCGGGCGGAGTCGACCGAAGGGTAGTGAAGTTGAAAATCGAGCTGAGCAGGATAGCGTCAAACTGCGATGAGTCGAGTCGAGCCGGGTAGAGTCGAGTCGAGTCGAGCAGAATGAGGCGATGAAGCGTCGTGTCGAGAAAAGTTATGTCTTGTCGACTCCAATGGTGACGAGTCTCGTGGAGGAATGTCGGGATGAGTCGACCCAATTGTAGTCATGTTGAAAGTCGAGCTGAGCAGAGTAGCGTTGAACAGCGATGAGTCAAGTCGAGCGAGGTCGATTCGAGAAGAATCAGGCGATGAAGTGTCGTGTCGAGAAAAGTTATGTCTAGTCGACTCCAATGGTGATGAGTCTTGTGGAGGAATGTCGAGCGGAGTCAACCTGAGTGTAGTCATGTTGAAAGACGAGCTGAGCAGAGTAGCGTTGAACAGCGATGAGTAGAGTCGAGCCGGGTCGATTCGAGAAGAATCAGGCGATGAAGCGTCGTGTCGACAAAAGTTGTATCTGGTCGACTCGAATGGTGACGAGTCCCGTCGAGGAAAGTCGGGCGGAGTCGACCGAAGTGTAGTGAAGTTGAAAATCGAGCTGAGCAGGATAGCGTCGAACTGCAATGAGTCGAGTCGAGCCAGGTCCAGTAGGGTCGAGTCGAGCAGAATCAGGCGAAGAAGCGTCGTGTCGAGAAAAGTTATTTCTTGTCGACGCCAATGGTGACGAGTCCCTTGGAGGAATGTCGGGATGAGTCGACCCGAGTGTAGTCATGTTGAAAGTGGACTTGAGCAGAGTAGCATCGAACTGCGATGAGTCGAGTCGAGTCGGGTCGAGTCGAGCAGAATCAAGCGATGACGGGTCGTGTCGAGAAAAATTGTGTCTAGTCGACTCGAATGGTGACGAGTCCCGTTGAGGATAGTCGGGCGGAGTCGACCGAAGGGTATTCAAGTTGAAAATCAAGCTGAGCAGGATAGCGTTGAACTGCGATGAGTCGAGTCGAGCCACGTCGAGTCGAGTCGAGTCGAGCAGCATCAGGCGATGAAGCGTCGTGTCGAGAAAAGTAGTGTCTAGTCGACTCGAACGATGACGAGTCCCGTCAAGGAAAGTCGGGCGGAGTCGACCGACGTGTAGTGAAGTTGAAAATCGAGCTGAGTAGGATAGCATCGAACTGCGATGAGTCGAGTCGATCCCGGTCGAGTGCAGTCGAGTCGAGCAGAATCAGGCGATGAAGCGTCGTGTGGAGAATAGTTGTGTCTGGTCGACTCTAATGGTGACGAGTTCCGTCGAGGAATGTAGGGCGGAGTCGACCCGAGTGTAGTCATGATTAAATTCGAGCTAAGAAGAGTAGCGTCGAACTGCGATGAGTCGAGTCGGGCCACGTCGAGTCGGGTCGAGTCGAGCAGCATCAGGCGATGAAGCGTCGTGTCGAGAAAAGTAGTGTCTAGTCAACTCGAACGATGACGAGTCCCGTCAAGGAAAGTCGGGCGGAGTCGACCGAAGTGCAGTGAAGTTGAGAATCGAGCTTAGCAGGATAGCATCGAACTGCGATGAGTCGAGTCGAGCCAGGTCGAGTCGCGTCGAGTCAAGCAGAATCAGGCGATGAAGCGTCGGGTCGAGAAAAGTAATGTCTGGTCGACTCCAATGGTGACGAGTCCTGTTGAGTAATAACGGGCGGAGTCGACCGAAGTGTAGTGAAGTTGCAAGTCGAGATGAGCAGGGTAGCGTTGAACAGCGATGAGTGGAGTCGAGCCGGGTCGATTCGAGAAGAATCAGGCGATGAAGCATCGTGTCGAGAAAACTTATGTCTGGTCGACTCCAATGGTGACAAGTCCCGTCGAGGAATGTCGGGCGAAGTCGACCCTAGTGTAGTGAGGTTGAAAGTGGAGCTGAGCAGAGTAGCGTCGAACTGCGATGAGTCGAGTCGAGCAGAATCAGGCGATGAAGCGTCGTGTCGAGAAAAATTGTGTCTAGTCGACTCGAATGGTGACGAGTCCCGTCGAGGAAAGTCGGGCGGAGTCGACCGAAGTGTAGTGAAGTTGAAAATCGAGCTGAGCACGATAGCGTCGAACTGCGATGAGTCGAGTCGAACCAGGTCGAGTCGGGTCGAGTCAAGACGAATCAGACGATGAAGCGTCGTGTGGAGAAAAGTTATGTTTTGTTGACTCCACTGGTGACGAGTCCCGTCGAGGAATTTAGGGCCGAGTCGACTGGAGTGTAGTGAGGTTGAAAGTGGACCTGAGCATAGTAGCATCGAACTGCGATGAGTCGAGTCGAGCCGGGTCGAGTCGGGTCGGGTCAAGCAGAATCAAGCGATGAAGCGTCGTGGCGAGAAAAATTGTGTCTAGTCGACTCGAATGGTGACGAGTCCCGTCGAAGAAAGTTGGGTGGAGTCGATCGAAGTGTAGTGAAGGTTAAAATCGAGCTGAGCAGGATAGCGTCGAACTGCGATGAGTCGAGTCGAGCCAGGTCCAGTCGGGTCGAGTCGACCAGAATCAGGCGATGAAGCGTCGTGTCGAGAAAAGTTATGTCTTGTTGACGCCAATGGTGACGAGTCCCGTGGAGGAATGTCGGGCGGAGTCGACCTGAGGGAAGTCATGTTGAAAGTCGAGCTGAGCAGAGTAGCGTTGAACTGCGATGAGTCGAGTCGAGCCGGGTCGAGTCGAGCAGAAAGAGGCGATGAAGCGTCGTGTCGAGAAAAATTGTGTCTAGTCGACTCGAATGGTGACGAGTCCCGTCGAGGAAAGTCGGGCGGAGTCGACCGAAGTGTAGTGAAGTTGAAAATCGAGCTGAGGAGAATAGCATCGAACTGTGATGAGTCGAGTCGATCTGGGTCGAGTCGGGTCGACTCTAGCAGAATCAGGCGATGAAGCGTAGTGCCGAGAAAAGTTGTGTCTGGTCGACTCAAATGGTGACGAGTCCCGTCGAGGAATGTCGGGCGGAGTCGACCGGAGTGTAGTGAAGTTGAATGTCGAGCAGAGCAGGGTAGCGTCGCACTGTGATTAGTCGAGTCGAGCTGGGTCGAGTTGGGTCGAGTCGAGCAGAATCAGGCGATGAAGCATCGTGTGGAGAAAAGTTGTGTCTGGTCGACTCCAATGGTGACGAGTCCCGTCGAGGAATGTCGGGAGGAGTCGACCGGAGTGTAGTAAAGTTGAATGTCGTGGAGAGCAGGGTAGCATCGAACTGTGATGAGTCGAGTCGAGGTGGGTAGAGTCGGGTCGACTCGAGGTGGGTAGAGTCGGGTCGAGTCAAGCAGAATCAGGCGATGAAGCGTCGTGTGGAGAAAAGTTGTGTCTGCTCCACTCCAATGGTGACGAGTTCCATCGAGGAATGTCGGGCGGAGTTGACCCGAGTGTAGTCATGATGAAAGTCGAGCTGAGAAGAGTAGCGTCGAACTGCGATGAGTCGAGTCGAGCCGGGTCGAGTCGGCTCAAGTCGAGCAGAATCAGGCGATGAAGCGTCGTGTCGACAAAAGTTGTGTCTAGTCGACTCGAACGGTGACGAGTCCCGTCGAGGAAAGTCGGCGGAGTCGACCGAAGTGTAGTGAAGTTGAAAATCGAGCTGAGTAGGATAGCGTCGAACTGCGATGAGTCGAGTCGAGTCAGGTCGAGTCGAGCAGAATCAGGAAATCAATCATCGTGTCGAGAAAAGTTGTGTCTGGTCGACTCCAATGGTGACGGGTCGCGTAGAGGAAAGTCGGTCGGTGTTGACCGGAGTGTAGTGAAGTTGTTAGTCGAGCTGAGCAGAGTAGAGTTGAACTGCGATGAGTCGAGTCGAGCCCGGTCGAGTCGGGTCGAGTCGAGCAGAATCAGGCGATGAAGCGTCGTGTCGAAAAAAGTTGTGTCTGTTCGACTCCAATGGTGACGAGTCCCGTCGAGGAAAGTCAGGCGGAGTCCACCGGAGTGCAGTGAAGTTGAAAGTCGAGCTGAGCAGAGTAACATCGAACTGGGATGAGTCGAGTCGAGCCGGGTCGAGTCGTGTTGAGTCGAGCAGGATCAGGCGATGAAGCGTCGTGTCGAGAAAAGTTGTGTCTGGTCGACTCCAATGGTGACGAGACTCGTCAAGGAAAGTCAAGCGGAGTCGACCCGAGTGGAGTCATGTTGAAAGTCGAGCTGAGCAGAGTAGCGTCGTACGTAGGAGCAGGATCATGTCCTGTCAAGTTAACCTCCATCAAGCTATTTTTTTCATATTAATTAAGAGATCAAACTATTTTCAAATAATCACACACTCAATTTAAGGGTACTGTTCCTCGGAACAAGCGAGTGGGGTGCCTAACCCCTTCCTCATTCGTAACCGACTCCCGAACCTAAATCTCATCCTCAAGTCAGGGTTTTTTCCAAATCTTTTTCCCTTAAATAAAAATTTGGTGGCAGCTCCACATAATCAATATAAAATTCATTTTCAAAATTTTAGCGGGTTCGACGTCTAGTCGGAATTATGGTTGCGACAGATGGCGACTCCGCTGGGGATATTAGAGAGTCAAGCCCGTTTGATTGAGTGTACATTATAATTCATCCCTTCCCATTTATTGCACGATTTACTTGTTTATTTGTCTAACTGTTTATTTATCTGTTTTTTTATTCTCCGTACAACCTTATGGTAGACAAACAATAAATTGCTATATATCTGTACAATTTCCCCAATTGCAGGTATCCCAAAATTGTGTGCCCTCATACATTGCATATGCATTTATCATGAGTGGGGCCCTATACCCGGGTCTGAGTGCTACCTAGGATAGCGGGATCTAGTGGTGTCACTCAGGGGCCTACGTCCTGATTGACTATCACGAAAATCCCAGCTAGAGTGCATCCTATCTGTAATGCCCCGCAACGAGTGGCTACTTCTACTATTGTGGCAAGCATTATGGACTGGAACTTGGCTCTAGTGACCTCTACACCCCAGGATTACAAACCACCTTTGAGAGGTTCATATAAAAGGCCATAGATCCTTAGGACAGGTAACCCGTATGAGAAGCAAAGAGGGCACACACACCCCTTTCAAGATACAAGGTTCACCGCTCACAGGCACTTATTTGAACCAAATCATCCGAAGTGGCAAGAGGGAGTTGAAAGCTACAATTGGGGATACAAAAATCAAATCAAGATAAAAATCAAGAAAACCAAATAGAAGGAGAAAATTCCTAGGAAAAATTAGAAAAAAAAATATTTTGAAAATATTGAAAAGATTCCAAAGAAAACTTAAAAGGACGTTTTAGAAATACAAAAATTAGGAAAATAATCTTTTGAAAATACTGAAATATAAAAAGATTCAATAGGAGAGAAAATGAAATATTGAAAACCTAAAGAATGCTTTCCAGAAAAATTCTAGCAAAACTAAAAAGTTTTTTTTTTTAAAACAAAACTAAAGGTTTTTCTAGCACAATAAATATATCCAAACTCATAAAAAATACACAATTGTCAAGAAATCACAGACAAATAAGTTAAACCACTCAACTCTTCTCAAAATGTTGAAATCCTTAGTTATTTGTGCATAACATAACATGCATGCATTCATTAAGCAAATTTATCATAAAAAATAAAAGATTTCAAAAATCATCCCATTCATACTCATTTTGCATCAGCGTCTTTATTATTCATGATTTTTGCATTCAAATTATTTCTAAAAAAAAATTCTTAACTTTAATAGAAAAATTAGAGAAAGAAGACTTCCTCGACACCTTATAGAACTCAAGCACAATCAAGAATCATGGATGAGCTGGAAAGATAAAACGAGGAATTAAGAAACGAAGTCAAGACATTGAAGGAACAGATGGCCAAGCTAATGGAGGCCATCCAGCTGTCTAAACAGAAAGAGGCAAGGGAATCTCTACTGGGAGAACCAACTGACCCGTCATATCCTCCTGGGTTCACCCCACCATCAACTATGCCTCCGCCAACCGAAGGTGTTCATTATGGGTATCCTCATGGGCATGCACCCTCATACAACCAAACACAAACCCAAACACATAACCTACCTCCAAACATCGTCTCACAAGCTCACCAAACTGCTGTTGGGGGAACGCATCCTATGTTCACCCAAGGGCCTCACCCTATATACATTCCATCTTCTCTACCTCACCACATGTCTGAGAAATACCCAAGTCATCCTTCGGATGAGGATACAAAAAAGTGGAAAGTCCTAGAGGATAGGATCCGGGCAATTGAGGGGAGTGCTCATGAGGCCAAAGATGCATCTGATTTGTGCCTGGTTCCCGACGTGGTCATCCCTCCCAAATTCAAGGTTCCTGAATTTGAAAAGTATCAAGGAACTAGCTGTCCAAGGAGTCATCTGGCCATGTACTGCAGGAAGATGTCTCCCTATAGACACGACGATAAGTTGCTCATACATTTCTTTCAAGACAGCCTCACTGGGGCAGCTGCAACTTGGTACACTCAGTTAGAGAGAACACATATCCGTTCATGGAGGGATCTAGCTGAGGCCTTCCTGAAGCAATACCAGTACAACGCGGAGATGGCTCCTGATAGGACTCAGCTCCAAAACATGGCCAAGAAAGGGGATGAAACCTTCAAACAATACGTGAAAAGATGGAGGGAGCTAGCTGCTCAGGTGCAACCTCCTCTATCTGAAAAAGAACTGGTCAGCTTGTTCATAGACACACTCCAAGGTCCTTTCTATGACAAGATGATAGGCAGTGTGACTTCTAGCTTCTCTGATGTCGTCATCATTGGAGAAAGGATTGAAGGTGGCATGTGCCGAGGAAGGATCGCGCACAAGTCCACAGAGACAGTTGATACCTCTACAGAAAAGAAGAAGACAGGTGAAGCTTATAATGTAGCTTCTGGTCAAGGATAGTACATACCTCCGATGGCACCATATGGACCAACTGGCTTCCAACCACCACCATACACGCCTCATGTACCATATCCCTACGACGCCACCGCCTACCAAACACCCTACCATCTAGCTTACAACTATCCAATACAAATCCGACCGCCCACACCATACACGGTCCAAACACAAGCCATGAGCCCAAATCCTAGCCAGAGCCAAAAGAAGGAAAAGGATACTATCTAGTTTGATCCCATTCCAATGACCTACACCGAGCTGCTACCTCGGCTAATCGAGAACTCTCTAGTGGTTCCATACCTGCTGAAACCTCAAGAGCCACCATACCCTAAATGGTATGATGCAAATGCCATATGTTGCTACCATGCAGGGTGTATTGGTCATTCAACAAAAAACTGCCAGGTCCTGAAACGCAAGGTGAAAAGTCTAATTGATGCTAAACGGCTAGATTTTGGGAAGGTCGCTCCTAATCCAAGTGCCGAATCATAAGAGCTCATCTACTGGTTAAGAAATGGGAGCAGCACGACAAGTTGCCTTGTACAAATCGAGCTATCAAGAAAAATCATCCAAGATTTGTCATATTTTTCAAAATCAATCTTTTGTAAATAAATCTCAATGAATAATACAAAATTTACACTTTTCATGTTTCTTGAGAACGTGCCTCACATTGTTGGCTTTACTTCTAAAATTTACCATTCTTTTTATCTCTTCAGCCCACTTCTTATTCCTATACCCAAACAATCAAATACCAATTGGTGATAATGCCAGTACTGTAATAAATAATCTTGAACGTCTAATTAATCAAGCTCAAAGAGAAAAGCCCAATGAGGAAGCAGAATAAACAACCAGGGATTCTAGATCACGATTCATTGTAATGGAATACCTTGTAATATCCCGCTGGAACCAAGTTCAAATCCAGGAAAAATTAAGGATGTAAGAAAAGATCCGCTGAATTAGAAACCCAAAATGATCCCAGTAAGGTCAATATCTGACTACATAAAGTTCAAGAAAAAGAGAAGACCCGCTGGATTAAAGTCAAAAAAATAATCCAGGAAAAATCAAGGTCAAAACATAAAATTCAAGAAGAAGAGAAACTCGCTGGATTAAAAGCCAAAAATAATCCAGGAAAAAGTAGGGCTAAAGTTCAAAAATAAATCGACAAAGTCATGATCAGAAAAGGTCTTGCCGGTTTCCAACAATGATTCAGGAAAAATTAGGATCAAACAGAAGCCCACTAGGTCGACAATCCTCAAAACACGACCTAGGCAAAAGTTAGGGCGCAATCAAACGGAAGGTCCGCTAGGTCGACAATCCTCAAAACACGACCTAGGAAAAAGTTAGGGCACAATCAAACAAAAAAGCCCGCTAGGTCGAAAATCCTCAAAAGACGACCTAGGCAAAAGTTAGGGCACAATCAAACAGAAGGCTCGCTAGGTCGAAAACCCTCAAAGAGCGGCCTAGGCAAAAGGTAGGGCACAATCAAACAAAAAAGCCCGCTAGGTCGACAATCCTCAAAACACGACCTAGGAAAAAGTTAGGGCACAATCAAACAAAAGCTCGCTAGGTCAACACTCCTCAAGAACGACCTAGGAAAAAGTTAGGGCACAATCAAGCAAAAGGCCCGCTAGGTCGAAAACCCTCAAAGGGCGACCTAGGCAAAATTTAGGGCAATACAAAAGACCTGCTGGGTTAAAAACTCAAAAGAACAACCCAGACAAAAATAAGGTCAATCCAGGAATCCCAGGATGACATGACATTCTACACCCCATCTTCCTAAAACTAGAGCAAAATTTTTCCATTTCTCAAGTTTGGCTAATTAGACAATCAAGATTATAAAAAGCGGCATTGGCATTTTCACCAAAAGGTGCCATTTGGGCAATCAAACCCATACCTTTCGTCTTTCCCTTTCAAGTACACCACTTTAAAACATACAACCTCAAAATTCTCTACCTCCTTCTTTCGACCATCCAAAATCACTTTGCACACCCCAATAGTGCACATGCCAAAAGAGATGTGAAAAATGTAAAAATAAAAAAGGATTAATTTTGAAAAGTCATGACAAGTCGGATGAATCCTCGACCGTTGCAACACAACAGGATTGTTTCCCAAAGATTCATCCTCCTACCAGCCATGATGCCACTACACAAAAGGAGTGTGCCTTACTCAATGATATTGATCACTGTTGGGCCTCAAAGATCCGGACAAAAGAAAATTTCGAGATCAACCAAAACAATGAACTCAAGTCAATCTAGCTCGTCCTGATTCTTTATTCCTCTCACACCAACTATGGGGTTGTCGAGGAAGGATATGTCAGAAAAATCAAAAAATCAAGAGAAACAAAAAGTTTTACACCGTTTCATGGTTTGCATCTATTTCGTCAAATAATTATTTCAAGCTTCAAAATAAGAATCCCACATCATTTTTGCATCACAAATACCGCATTCTTTTCATTCATTCAAACAGCACATAAACATCTTTATTCAAGCATTGCACAGCCCATTTTTTCAAAAAGTAATTAAGACCCGAGTAAAATTGCTCGAGTCAGGCTCAAACTGGGGCAAACGTTTGCCTACAAAAATTCAATTTGAGGTTATCCTCAAAATTCTAAAACAAGTTCAAACTGGGGCAAACGCTTGCCCACAAAAATTCAATTTGAGGGCATCCTCAAATGATGAATTAAGTTCAAACTGGGGCAAACACTTGCCCACACAAAAATTCGATTTGAGGTCATCCTCGATTTTTAAAACTGAGTCAAGCTCAAAGTAAGGAAAATGTGTGCCCACACAAAAATACAATTTGAGATCATGGATCAAGTCCAAACTGGGGCAGATGCCTGCCCAAAAAATCTCAAATTGGGGTCATCCACAAATTCTAAACCAAGAGAAAAACTGGGGCAAGCATTTTCCTAGAAAATTCAAGTTAAGGCAATCCTCTATTCTAGAAAATTCTAAAATTGGGGCGAACATTCACCCGGAAAATCCAAGTTGATGCGATTCTCAATCCCAAATTCAAGATAGGGAAAACATGTGCCCAGAAGAATTCAAGATGAGGCAAACCTCAAAGTTTGAATTAGGATTCGAAATAGGGCGGACGCTTGCCCAAAATCCCCTCAAGTTAAGGCATTCTTCAATTACCAAAAATTTGAAACTAGGGCAAAATGTTCACCCAAACTTCATTCGAATCAAGACATCCCTCAATTACCAAAAATCTTCTAAACTAGGGCAAAATGGTAGCCCAAGTCTCTTCAAGAAAATAATCATCAAGTGCCTAAAACCTTCAAGTTCATGGTAGAGTAAGCAATTTATCTTAATTCAAAAGAAAATCTTCAAAATAAGTTGTCCGAGACAGCCGATGAAGAGGTCCACATTCCGCCCCCACATGCATTCCTAAGGCACATCATGTCATCTTCCCTCTACCTATCTCAACAGGTCATTCATGCTTCACCTGTTTGGGCAGGCCATCCTTTCAAGTAGCATAGGTCACCTTTCATTCAAGTTAGTATAGGTCCCTCCCATTTCAAAGTCGCTTGTCTTAACAGGCCTACTCCATTCTTTCCCATTCATGGCCTATAGTGTCAGGCCTCATCAAGTTTGGAATTTCTGCATCGTGGCATATGTTGTTAGGCCACCATCAAGTTTAAATTTCTGCATCATGGCCTATGTTGTCAAACCACCATCAAGTTTTAATTTCCGCATCATGGTCTATAGTGTCGGGCCTCATTAAGTTTTAATTTCTACATCATGGCCTATGTTGTCAGGCCACCATCAAGTTTACCTTTTTGCATCATGGCCTGTAGTGTCAGGCCTCATCAAGTTTATGAATCATGGCCTATGTTGTCAAGCCACCATCAAGTTTAAATTTCTGCATCATGGCCTATGTTGTCAGGCCACCATCAAATTTACCTTCTTGCATCATTGCTTGTAGTGTCAGGCCTCATCAAGTTTCTGCATCATGGCCTATGTTGTCAGGCCACCATCAAGTTTACCTTTTTGCATCATGGCCTATGTTGTCAGGCCTCTTCAAGTTTTCTTTTCTGCATCATGGCCTATAGTGTTAGGCCATCATCAAGTTTTAATTCCCACTCATGGCTTATGTTTTCAGGTCACCATCAAGTTTTAATTTTTGCATAATGGCCTATGTTGTCAGGCCACCATCAAGTTTTAATTTCTGCATCATGGCCTATGTTGTCAAGCCTCAGCAAGCTTACCCTTCTGCATCATGGCCTATATTGTCAGGCCTCCAGCACATTCAAGCTTTCCTTTTTTCAGCACGTTCAAGTTTTCCTTTCCGCACGTTTCAAGTTTTCCCTCCAGCATGTTCAATTTTTCCTTTCCGCACGTTTCAAGTTTTCCCTCCAGCACGTCCAAGTTTTCCTTTTTTCAGCACGTTCAAGTTTTCCTTTCTACATGCTCAAGTTTTCCTTTCAGCACGTTCAAGTTTTCCTTTCAGCACGCTCAAGCTTTTCCTTTCCGAACGTTTCAAGTTTTCCCTCTTGTACGTTCAAGTTTTCCTTTCTGCACGCTCAAGTTTTTCCTTTCAGCACGTTCAAGTTTTCCTTTCAGCACGTTCAAGTTTTCCCTTTTTTGCACGATCAAGTTTTCCTTTTCATGCATCATCAAGTTTACTTTGCTACATCAAGGCCTATGATGTCAGGCCTCAAGCTTAGATAGACTTCTATACCTCGGCCTATGTTGTCAGGCCACCTTGTACATACCTTACATTTTAGTTTTAGCATACTTCCTGCTTGAAATAGGTCATTTTCACTTTACTGAGCCTGTCATAACGGACCACTCTCTTCTATTATGTCTATTTTAACAAGACATTTTCGTTTCATCTTTTGCTTGTCCTAAAAGCCAATCCCATGGCATTACACGACTGTCCTAACAGGCCTTTATTCATTTCACTTAGCCTAATTAGGCTATGCCATCAAGCCATGCACACCTTATCGGCACACAAAGCCAGTAAGGTCATCCAATTGCCATTCGCCTGGCATCCATGAGGTTCACTTTAAGCCCAAAGCTTCTAGTGCTGCTCAGACTTTTTCAAAAGTCTGCCTCGGACATAATGTGTTCACGTCTTGACTCATTTTCTACCACGATCATTGAGAGAATCATTTCTCACATTATCTGGTAAGAAAACGAGTAAAGAGGGGCAAACTGTAAACACCCAATTATGTCCGAGGACCCCATTTCTTTAAATTAATAATTGAAATAAAAAAAAAGAGAAAGGAGGAAAAATATAATCAATAAGAAAAGATATAAAGAAGAAATATAAAAAAGGTAAAATCTAGAAAAAAAACATAAAAACAAAATACTAATTAAAATAACAAAATTTGAAAATAAATAAAGAAAAAAAAATTTCAAAACTAAAACTAAAAATATCATAATAGAAAAATAAAATTGTAAGAAAAATAAAAAACTGAATTACACAAATAAAATCAGAAAAATGAAAAGAAATTAATAAAAAGAAAAAAACAACAATTTGAAAATAATAATTTGAATAGAGATATAAAAAGTAATATATAATAATAATAAAACAATTTTTTTAACATAAAAATTAAATAAAACAAAAAAACAAAAAATTTAATTTTCAAAACAGAAAAATTTAATAAAAAAAAACAGTAAAAAATTTTTTGAAAAATTAGAAAAAGAAAGGAAGGAATGAAATATAAAGTAAAATAAAATGAAATAAAAGAAAAAGATATAGAAAATTAAAATCAGAAAAGAGTTTTAAAACAAGAAACAGAATAAAAACAAAAAAATAATAAACAAAATAATAATAATAAAAAATAAACAAATAAAAAATAATAATAAAAAAATCAAATCAAAACTGAAAATTAAATAAGAACAAAAGGCGGGAGAAAGGAGGAGCAAAAAGAAAGAATAAGGATCCGCCAAGACTTCAAAAAGAATCTATAAAAGAGATAGCTTGGCGATAGTGAAGGAGGATTTTTTCCATTTTTTTCTGGAGAGAATTTTGGAAGAGAGCTTCTGAAGAGAGGGTTGATCGCGAGGCAAAGACGATCAGCACTAGAGTGAGGGCAGCTTCCATACCTCTGAGGCGTGAACATTATCCAGGTTAGGCTTCTTGGCTTGCTTTCTTTGCGATACAATTTGCTTAGTGATATACAGATTTGATAGGAATACATTCTAGTTAGTCTTTCTTGATTTGGATAAACCTCAATGGAAGATAAATCTATTTGGCTCCTTCTGATTCCTATTTGCCGAAGGCAAATCTTGAAATCACTTGCATGTAAATGTTGTTTCGTAATTGGATCTTCAAGAAAGTTTCAGGCTTTGTGGTTTGTGATACCTTGTGACTATGGATTTTGTTCTATACAGATCTTTATGACAATGTTCTAGGCCTCGTAATATCAATTAATCAAAAGAAAACTGAATCCCGTCACCAAATTAGAAACAAATGATAAACGTGGAAATTGGATTTTTCCACTGATATCGGACAGAGTACAGAACTTCATTGATATATCAACATCGAAAATGAGACATTGCTTCGCGATTCAAGTTAAGTAAGTGAGTGAGAATTGTCTCATGGCTATTTGATATCTACGGTTACTACGAGCAGGAAGGCGATTCCATTTTGTAGATATAATTGAAGATCTGATGGGAAGTGAAGATGTAATTGAGTTTGCATAAATCTGCATGCATGATTAAATAGACAAGCTTCAGCTATCATCAGCACTAGATTGCCTTCGAAAAGCGGTAAAGGACATGTGGCCAATCGCAAAATTTGGCATAGTTATCTCAACACCTGCAGGACTTTGCACTTTATCCCTCACACAGAGTAACTCATGTTGCAGCAAATGCTAGTTGAATTTCAGTGAGATCATGGCCAAAGGAAGTGTTCGTATGGAATCTCAGTTGATAAGGCAAGGAAGAAAAGCTAGGAACAGGGGCTTCATGGTAACAGCAGGCTCGGAGCTATGATTGCCAATACTAAAAAGAAAAAAAGGCTTGTTGAAATAATGTGCACAACTTGATGAGTGTTCCTTGATGCAGTCGTTACTCCATACCCTGCTATGAGCAAGGCTTGCTACTTGCTACGCTCAGTTGTGTAGAAGGCTGAACGACGATGGTGGCCACTGAACATGTGATGAGTGCGACGAGGAAAGAGTCATGGAACATCAAAAGCAGGAAGCTTAGATTCGGGCCACATGGATACGAAGACTTTGACAAGGAAAATAATTACCCTAAGGGATCCATTCCATAGCTAACTCACTGATATGAGCATGGAAATTGACTTTCAAGAGAAATTTTTAGCTTAAGGATAATAAAACTGAAATTTTTCCTAATTTTAATTTGGTTGTATTTTTCTTTAAGTTGTAAAAGTGGGAATAGCTTATTCCAACATGGAATAAGAATAGGTTATTTAGAATAGGAACAGGCTTAGGTTAAGAGCTTGGTTGGCTAAGGGCAGCCCAAACCCACAACCAAGCAGCCCCCTTCCTTTTTTCCTATAAATAAGGGCTCAATGTAAGCAAATGACACCTTTGGTCATTTTATGATATTGGAATCCGAAATTCCCTTGAGAGAGCAACTTTCTCTTCTCTTTCTTCTCCTCTTGCTTGTTCTTGAGGTTAAGACCCTTTTCCTTATCATTGGAGCCTCCAATGTGGTGGAACTTGGCTTATCTTCCTAGCTTCCTCTAGCTAGTGGAGTGGCGCCTAGCTTAGGAATTATTTTTTCTGCAATTTACATTCTGCCATTTACCTTCTTGCAATTTACAATTCTGGTTCTTAGTTTATGCTTTAATTTTCAGCCCCTTTCCCCTTTAATTTTGGGTCATTTTCGTTTTGCTCTTTCTTCCATTTCTGCACTTTATTTCCAGCCTTTAATTCTTGCAATCACCTTCCCCAATTCCCTCTTTACATTCTGCAAATTTATGTTTCCTCTTCTTTTCATTTTTATGCACAATTTTGTGCTACATTGAACACAATTTGAGGAGCTCCCAAAACTGCCCTGAATTTTGAGCTTCAATCCTACCTCCAACTAGGTCCATCCTCCTCCTCCCAAGTGGGTTGTATTATGTGGTATCAAGAGCTTGTTGTTTGGAGGTAACTTCTCTCACTTTTCTCCTTCATTTTTCATCATCTTCTTCTCCCATTTTCATCTCTGTTTTTGTTCCAGTTTTTTCTGCATATTTTCAGCCCCTTCTTGCTTGAATTCACATGTAATTTGTGTTGGTTTGAGTCATATGTTGTTGGATCCTTGCTTGAACATCAATTTAATCGGTGAATTTGCTCAAAATTGCATCAAAATGTCAAGAAATTGAAGAACCCCTTTTCTGGTTTTTTTTTTCTGGGTATTTCCAGCAAGAACACATCTATTGTTCTCTCAAATACTTTGGACTTTGTGGGTTTTGTTGTTGAAATTGTAACTTGATCATTGTTGCCTCAAAAACCCCTCAATCATTTTGGCAAAATTTCTGAAAATTGTTCATCATGTTCATCACTGTTCTTCATGTGTTCTTGAGGAGGTTTGTGTTTGATCTTTGAAAAAAATTGTTGTTGGGTGTTTAAGTGTTAATCCTGTGCTGGTTTTGGAGTGATATAAGTGTACATTACATTTCCCTAAAAGATACAAGGCAAAAAAGCAAGAATCAACAAAGAACAAAAAAAAAAAAGAAAAAAAAAACGAAAAAAAAAAAACGTGAAAAAAAAATCTGGACAGAACTTTTTTCGAAAAAAAAAAAGTAAAAAAAAAAATTCCAGAGTTGAATGATCTTCAAGTTTCATTTTATTGTATTTCAATTATAGTATTTGAGTTGAGTTTGGGATCAATTGAAGTGTGTTGAACAACTTGAGTTGGATTTATCCTCTTGAATGAACTATGATGCATATGAATGATTTTCTTTCAAAGAAAGGTTAAGTTCAATTTTAAGAACAATTCACACAAGTTTGTAATCCATTCATCCTTCTTGAATTCCTTTTGAGTGCCTTCTTTTTTCACCACTTAATTGTTGCTTGTCTTCTTTGAATTCTAGTTTGTCACAATTTTAATCCCTTTGAGTTTAGCTAATTTTTGTGATAAGAGTTTCTTGTTTGTCCCCAAAATTCTTATGTTTTGTCCATTCTTGAATTCTGGATGAGTTGAGTTTTTACCACATTGGAAACATCAAGGCCTCTAATTTTAAGTTGAATATGTGTCTTTTCTTCAAGGGTAAAGCAAGACCAAATTGAGTGACTAAGAGTGGTAAACACTGGTGAGGAAGGAAGTAATTTGTTTTAATTGTGCTAACAATTTCTTGGTTTGCAAAGCATTCTTTGTTTAATTTTGTATGCAGCCCTAAGAAAGAAATTTTGTTTGACTTGGAGCTGAACTTGGAGAAGACTTGGACTTGAAGAATTTACCCATTTGTAATAGATTAGGATTTCTCTTACCAGGACTTTCTTTTTTGTGTAATTTTAGAATTTGGTTGTAGTAGGGTTATAATATTGTAATCCTTTTGATTTAGTTTGTACTTAGGAATTTTCCTTGTAATTTTGTTAGTAATTGTGTGTAAGTTCCAAGGCCTTTGTGTGGTTTTAAGGAGCCATAAGGGGGAGTCTAAGTGTGCTTGTTGAAAGGAGTAATAAGGGGGTTTCATAATTGCTAGGTTTACAACTTAGCCTATGTGACTACTTGTTACTTATCTTTCCCTATCTTGGACCTTGGTTTGTGTAAGAAACCAATTAACTTTCTGCATTTTAATTTCTTAATTGTTCAAGTGTTTTATGTGGTAGGAATTTGTACTTAGAATATTTGTGATTTTCTTAATTGATTTGTTTCATATCTTGTGTCTTGAGTGGAGAGCATCATGAGCGAAACTGAGTATCCACCTAGCTTCAATAGGTTACAACTAGAAGCCCTTACCCAAACCTTTGAAAAAATGTTAAGAAAACAAAGTGAACAATTTGAAGATCGCTTGTATGACCTAGAAAAGAGGAATGAGACTTTGTTTAAAAAGAAACAAAATGAAGGGTCTAGTAGTTCTAAGAAAAACAAAAATAAAATTGATTCACCTAGGGAGGAACTTTCACAAGAAGATTTCTATGAATCCCCTAGAAGAAACCAAAGGAATAATCACAGGGGTGGGAATCAAGGTAGGCATGAGAGTGATAGGGAATCATCTAGGTCTCCACTTAGGGTTAGAAATTCATCTAGGAGTAGGATCCATAGAAGTAGAGATAGACATTCTCCTAGCCATCATAGTCATAGAGCTTCTTCTAGGATTAGGAGTAGAGGTAGGAGAGAAAATGGAAACCAAGAAAGAATAGATGGAACCAAGTTTAGAATTCCAAAATTTCAAGGGTTGAATGACCCTGAAATCTACCTATCATGGGAGTTGAAGGTAGAGCAAATTTTCATGTGCTATGAAGTAAGGGAGGAACATAGGGTAAAGCTAGCTAGTTTTGAATTTTCAGACTATGCTTTGATTTGGTGGGATAAGCTAGTGAAAGAGAGAGCAAGGTTTCATCCTATTGAGACTTGGGAAGAAATGAAAGCCATCCTTAGGAATAGGTATGTACCACCTCATTACCTTAGGGAGCTTCATAATAGGCTCCAAAGATTAACCCAAGGTAATAGAACTGTTGATGAGTACTACAAAGATATGGAGGTAGCCATCATTAGAGCCAACATAGAAGAATGTGAGGAGGCTAGAATGGCAAGATTCCTTGAAGGGCTTAAGGATGAGATTAGGGATGTTCTGGAACTCCACAACTATATGAGTTTGAATGAACTCTACCACCAAGCCCAAAAGGTAGAACAACAACTCCATAGAAAAGGTAAGAGTAGATACTCAACCTCAAAGCCTTCTTGGAAGGAAAATAAGAGGAAGGAAGGCCACAAGGATGACCCTTTTAAGCCTAAAGATCCGAGGGAAATTAAAGATCCCAAGAAAGAAAAGGCCAACACCCCATCCACTTCGATAAAAAAGGAATCATCCATTAAGTGTTTCAAGTGTTTGGGACGAGGGCACATTGCCTCTCAATGCCCTAACAAGAAGAACATGATCCTTAGAGATAATGGACAAGACTCATCTTTGGAATCCTCAAGTGAAAACTCTAGCTCTAGTGCCACTAGCTCTTCTAGTGAAGAAGGATTAGAGTATGCCCCCGAAGGTGATCTTCTTGTTGTTAGGAGATTACTAGGAAGCATGGTCAAGGGGGAAGACGAGAGCCAAAGAGAAAATATTTTTCACACAAGGTGTGTGATTAGGGGGGAGACATGTTCTTTGATTATAGATGGGGGAAGTTGCACCAACGTGGCTAGTGCTAGGCTAGTACAAAAGTTAGGATTAACCACTACCCCACATCCTAGGCCTTACAAGTTGCAATGGTTGAGTGACAATGGGGACCTCTTAGTGGATAAGCAAGTCTTAGTTGCCTTTTCCATAGGTAGGTATCTTGACCAAGTAACTTGTGATGTTGTGCCCATGGAAGCAAGTCATGTGCTCTTGGGAAGGCCATGGCAATTTGATAGGAAAGTTCACCATGATGGGCATAGCAATAGGTATTCCTTTGTTTTCAATTCCCAAAAGGTCACCTTAGTTCCCTTGGCCCCTAGTGAGGTTTGTAAAGATCAAGTACAAATGAAAAAGAAAAGAGAGAAAGAAAAGAAGGGAATTAAAGGAAAGAATTTAAAAAAAGATAAGAGGTTGAGACATGAGGAAAAGGATAAAAACCTCTTCATCAATCAAGGAGAAATTAGGCAAACTCTTCTAGCTAGACAACCCATGTACATACTCATGTGCAAAGAGTATTGCTTGAATAATCAACCAAACCTTGAGTCTAGTGAACTTCTAGAAGAGTTCCAAGATGTATTCCCAAAAGAGTTATCTCTAGGGTTGCCACCTGTAAGGGGTATTGAACATCAAGAAAACTTAGTGCCTAGTGTTCCTGAATTCCTTTCACCTATCATAGGGGTTGAAATGTTCTCCTTTACAAAGGGTAATCAAGAGATGGAACTCCAGCCTTCTACCAACATTTGGGACACCATTGTTGCAAAATTTGTTGGAGATCATGTGTCTAGATCCATTCATATGCCTAGATTATCACCATTGTCTCATATGCTTCACACTGATAGTGAATTCTCACATATAAAGGTCCCTAGCATGCTTCATTCCTTGTTTTATGATAATGCATCTAGGATGCTTAATTTGTTAGTAATTACAAATATTCATAGCACTAAGATCTCTTTAGGGAAAAGAAAATGGATGAAAGCACGTAAGTTTACTTGGGACATGTTTGTTAATAACTATGAGCTTGTAGATCGAATCAACCTTTTGTTCCTAGTCAAATTTTCTCTCCAATGTTTACGACTATTTGAAAATTTAAAGAGGTTCGTATTTGATCCTGGCATTCTCCATAATTTTCTTTCTTCCATAACCACATATACTCTTCTACTCTTATTTGTGTCCTTTGTTTTGCAGAAATTGGTGATTGTCATTCGAGGGCGAATGCTTTTAAGGGGGGGAGGATGATATGAGCATGGAAATTGACTTTCAAGAGAAATTTTTAGCTTAAGGATAATAAAACTGAAATTTTTCCTAATTTTAATTTGGTTGTATTTTTCTTTAAGTTGTAAAAGTGGGAATAGCTTATTCCAACATGGAATAAGAATAGGTTATTTAGAATAGGAACAGGCTTAGGTTAAGAGCTTGGTTGGCTAAGGGCAGCCCAAACCCACAACCAAGCAGCCCCCTTCCTTTTTTCCTATAAATAAGGGCTCAATGTAAGCAAATGACACCTTTGGTCATTTTATGATATTGGAATCCGAAATTCCCTTGAGAGAGCAACTTTCTCTTCTCTTTCTTCTCCTCTTGCTTGTTCTTGAGGTTAAGACCCTTTTCCTTATCATTGGAGCCTCCAATGTGGTGGAACTTGGCTTATCTTCCTAGCTTCCTCTAGCTAGTGGAGTGGCGCCTAGCTTAGGAATTATTTTTTCTGCAATTTACATTCTGCCATTTACCTTCTTGCAATTTACAATTCTGGTTCTTAGTTTATGCTTTAATTTTCAGCCCCTTTCCCCTTTAATTTTGGGTCATTTTCGTTTTGCTCTTTCTTCCATTTCTGCACTTTATTTCCAGCCTTTAATTCTTGCAATCACCTTCCCCAATTCCCTCTTTACATTCTGCAAATTTATGTTTCCTCTTCTTTTCATTTTTATGCACAATTTTGTGCTACATTGAACACAATTTGAGGAGCTCCCAAAACTGCCCTGAATTTTGAGCTTCAATCCTACCTCCAACTAGGTCCATCCTCCTCCTCCCAAGTGGGTTGTATTACTCACACAGAACCTGAAACAGCACGCCTGATTACTGTAGTCGTGTTTCCAATGGTGATCAAGACGAGCTGCTTGGTGGGTAGTCGTATGCGATTATTTTCAATACCTCTGGAATAGTGATGCTTGCTATGACAAGTGGGAACTCGCTTTGTGTCATTCGGTTGGTGGACCACGTACTAGCCCAAGGAGTAATGTTTGTAAACACTCAATTATGTCTGAGGCGCCCAATCATAAAATTAATCAAGAAACCAATACTGATTTAAATAATAAACAAGTGAATTTAACAAAAAGGAATAAGAGAATCTAGAAAACAAATAAAAAATTATGGAAATTAAAGACCTGAAAAATAATAAAGAAAATAAATACAAATTAAGAAAAAGGGAAAATAAAATGATAAAATAGAAAATCATAAATAAAAAATAGAGTAATTAAAATAGTAAAAATAAAAATACAAAATAAAAATTCTGGAAAGTAGAAATTTTGAAGATAACAAAAATAATAATAAAAATGAATGAATAAAGAAAAAGGTTGATAAAAATAAAAACAAATAATAAGAAAACAAATAAAAAAATCAATAAATGAAAAAACTTTAATAATAAAAAAACAAATTAAAATTGGAAATAAAAATAACAGAATTAAAATATAAAAATTACAAAAAAAAAGCAATAATAGAATTGAAAAAGTAAATAAGAACAGAAAAATTAGAATTAAAAATAATAAAAATAGTAAAACAGAATAAATAAATGAAAAGAAAAATTGAAGAAATTAAAAATTTGAATAATAGAAAAATAATGAAAAATAAATAAAGAAAAAATAAAAATGATAAAAACAGTAAAACAGAATAAATAATGAAAAGGAAAAATTGAAGAAATTAAAAATTTGAAATAAAGAATTAAAAAAGAAAAATTAAATATAAAGACAGAATTTTAAGAAAAAAAAAAGAGAGATAATGAAAAACTGAAAAAAAAAAACTGAAAGAAACCTAACTAATAAAACTAAAAAACGGTTTCTTAAAGGAGGGATCTTCTTCCTTTTTTTTTTGGTTTTTTTTTAGTTTTTTCGAGAATGTGCTCAGAAATTCTTCGGGAGGCCAAAGATTGGAAAGGTATTCAGGAAAAGAGGGCATGCTCAGGTCCTGGTGGAGGTAGTAATGAAAGATTAGAAAAAGAATCTGAAGAGAGAAGGAGGAGATTTTCAAGCAATCCTCTACACTAACTCCTCCTGCTCTTGGACGATCGGAAATCTGACATCGTCTTCTCAGCACGCGCTTTGTCCAACGTCAACAAGTAGAATTGATTAGAATAATTTCCACAAATACATCCGATCTTTGTTGATTGTGTGAAGGTTTGCCATGTCCATTACTCTTCCTCGGAACCAAAAACTGTATAGAAATTGTTTCAATTATGTCTTAGTTAAGTTACCGGATTTGGATGCTAATTATATGCATTTGATGATTGGCTCTCTGCATAACATATAACCATATGAAATTCAAGATTAGTTGTTGATTTTCCAGTTTTGGTTAATTCTTTACAAGATTTCTACGAATTAGAAATGAATTCCCCTTAGTTATGAGCAGAGAAATCAAGAACATATCCATTCTCTGCTTAAAGGTTAACGGAGGTCACGAACCTAAATTCTAGAAGTAAATTTCCAATCCTCCGTTTCGCATAAAGATTCTACTACCCGAATTTGAGTAGAATGGTCGCAAACCCTGCCTCCTCACGAGGGACGGTCACTCATATGGGCATGATGGTAAGTAGCATCAACGCCATTCAAGACTTTGGCTCAGGTAAGGAAGGCAGCCAGGCCAACTCTAGCCCACGTCGACGACTAAAGGACACCATGCACATGGTCTTTCTTACGATCCTTGCATGGGCAAAGGCTAACCATGCTGTTATGTGAGGATCGGGACTTGATATCATGAGAGCGATCAAAACTCGAGACTGAGAGGAGTTGTACCTGGACATTATGGGGTTTGCGGCAAGAATGAAATTAGTAGCATGATTCGTCCATTCAAGAGCAAGCATGGGTACTCTTGGAAGCATGCTCTGTTCTGGAATTAGAAAAAGACGCATGGTAAGTTCGGATACGTTGAAAGTAATCATGCAAAAAGGTTATATCATGAAGGAGCTGGCTTAGCTCGCACATCACGAGTTACTTTTTAGTCCTGTGCATGCACTACCTTTGAGTAGCTAGGCTGCCCACGCCTAATGATCCAGATAAACCTCGGCCTACAGAAGCCACCTCTAGCATATTCTGTCTGAGCAATGACGTGGGGCCTCATGGTTAGAAGCATAGGAATCAAGTCTGGAGTTGCTCTGGCTTAGCATTGACTGAGGAAGGCCACTCCCAATATATTACCCGACCTTTAGAGGTTCCACTAGACGCGAGCCAGGAGAAGTTTTGGTTCATATGCAGGCTCTTGAGGACTCTTCAAGTTTGTCAATAAGGATAATCCTTATGCAATTCACTCCATCATACAAAATTTCTGGCCTGAATCGCATACGTTGCACTGGAACAACGGTTCTACATTAGAATGGTCAGTCGGATCCACTGGGCGCCGGGGTTACCCACGTGTGATTGTGATAGAAAACTTAAATTACATATAATGGGTCGTGTGCTCCTTGAGGGTTGAGGAAAGAGACGTGCACCCAATCGCAATTTCTAACTCAGTTTCTGTTGGTCGCGGATGCCCATTTAAATTCATAGTATGGTGAACAATTCTGCTTTCATACGTCTACGGAAATGATGTCCCATGCAAAAACAGTGGAAATCTAAGCCTGGACGCATTAAAGGGAGAATGGGAGGTTGCTGCACGTGGGCCCACGAGCACTTGTACTACGCCGTGCAAAAGGATTCATAAGAAGAAGATTAGCTCAAAATTAGAGCAGGAATAGCATTTAATGTGAGAAAAGCCTATACAGAAAAGACAAAGACTAATTAAAGTGGTGGGGCCCATGACGAATTTCCATTAAAAGTTTCTAAGCCCCTCCCTTTTTACAATCAAGGTTCCTAAATTCCATAATTTGCCCTTAAACCCCTGTACTTTCAATATTTATATTCTGGCCCCTCAACTTTTCATATTTTCATTTTGATCCTTTAAATTTTTCATATTTACATTTTGGCCCCCTAACTTCTAAAATAACCATTTTACCCCTGATCTTTTCAATCAATTCCCAATCTGTCCCAACTTCTAAAATACTCATTTTACCCCTGATCTTTCCAATTAATTCCCAATCTGTCCCAACTTCTAAAAAACCCATTTTACCCCTGATCTTTCCAATTAATTCCCAATCTGTTCCAACTTCTAAAAATACCCAAATTACCCCTGATCTTTTCAATCGATTCCTAATCTGTTCCAACTTCTAAAATACCCAAATTACCCCTGATCTTTTCAATTAATTCCTACTTTGTCCCAAATCCTCCTAATTGTAAATTAACCTCTAAAATTTCCATAATTCGAAATTAACCCCAAAAGAATTTTCCTATAATTCTACTTGAAATTTTCAAAAACAAATCCCAATTCTTTCTTTCACATAAAATCTTTTAAAAATCAAGTCAAAATCCTTCCATTCAAGCTAAATCCCAAAAGTTCAAAGCAAGCTCTTTTCAAGAGAATTTAAATCAAATTCTTTTTTAAATCAATCCAGATCAATCCTTTTTTCTTCTTCTTCCAAATCAAGTTTTTTCTTCTCAGTCTCACGCAATGAACCCTAGGGACGAACTGGTAGTTTTTTCTGCTCTTCGCTTCCTGGGAATTCATATGGGTCCCAAGTGCAGCCGTAGTTGTCTTGGACCCTGTACACATGTGGACCGAGAAAACCCTTCTGTAAATAATGTCAATAAAAAATTTTATTTTAGAATTCCTAAGTCTCACGCGACGAATCCTAAGCACGAACTAGTAGCTTTTTCTACTGTTCGAAGTTTAGGAATTCGTATGGATCCCAATGCAGTCGTAGTTGTCTTGGATCCCGTGCATATGTGGACTAAGGATTCTTCCTAAAATATTTTTCAAAATACTCTAGCCACTTTCAAATATTCCTTTTCAAACAGTTCTGAAGGTCAAGCCTTCGAGCACCAAACACTGTCTTCAAACACCCCTTTTCAAGTTTTTTCTGAAGGTCAAGCCATCAAACAAACCACAACTACGTAAGCCTTGAATTTCCCATTGCACCGGGGAATACGTAGGAGCAGGATCAAGTCCTGTCAGGCTAACCCCCATTAAGCTATTTATTTCTCATTAATTAAAGGGATTAATACAGTTTTCAAAATCACACACTTAGTTTAAGGGTACCGTTCCTCGGAACGAGCGAGTGGGGTGCCTAACACCTTCCCACTCATAACCGACTCCCGAACCTAAATCCCTTCCTCGAGTCAGGGTTTTTCCCAAGTATTTTCCCTTAAATAAAAATTTGGTGACGACTCCACATAATCCAAAATAAAAATTCATTCTTTTTAAATTTTAGCGAGTTCGTCGTCTCGTTGGAATTATGGTTGCGACAATGTCTCTACTGGAATGTAGGCTAAGGTTAAGAATAGGGGCGTTAAGTGAGAAAAAGGCATTGTGAGCAGCTGATAGCCTTCAAGAAATCTTCTAAGTTCCTGAGCGGTCATGCCCGCGTCAATTCAGGGGTGTTTCGGATCAGACAAGAGCCCTTCCAGTGGTCATCCGCTTCAAGGATAATTCAGAAAGTGGCAATTGCCCAGTCGAGTGACACATCAATTTAAAGAATGCTTTGATAACCACCAAGTTCTGCAGTGGGATGGAAAGACGGCTCAGGGTTCAGTTTCCACACCTTTTGTAAGTCTCGCCCTTACCTTATTCTGACTCTTATCTCAGGATTTGTCAAGCATGGAATGCTGGATGACTTCGCGTCCAAAATCACAGCTACACCCTCAGCGTAAGTTCGGTCCTTCGCGTTTCTACGTGGAAAAATCATGCATGCAATACCCATTATGCTTTGCACTGAGATTGATTACCCAGGCAGTCGGTCAGGAGGTGCAATAAGACAGGTTTTAATTCGGCTGTAGGTCCCACATCGCATTAACATCCGTAATGAAAAGCCCCATGCAATCGACGTGCAGAGGACTAATTAGCACTCATGAGAACATGGGTTAAATCCAATTCAAAGCGCCCAAAAGCTCAACCATGGACTTAGTTCAATGGTCAGTGGTCCAGGACCCCTCTGATGGGGCACGGGTTTGAGTCCCTACGGGAACAGTTTTTTCTTTAAAAACGATCAAGCCACAAGCCTCCAAACCCACACTTCCAATTACCACATGTAGGTCTTTGGGCGTCTAGTTATTACCATTTGGCCCCCACATTACCCAAAATGCAAATTCTGACCCCCAAATTTCCTTAATTACCAATTCTGCCCCATATTCTAGAAATTGCAAAACTACCCCCATGCTCCAATAATTACCAAAACTGCCCCCATGCTCCAATAATTACAATGTCAACCCCAAATTCTCCATAATCACAATTTTAACCCCAAATTTTCCAAAAATTTAAATTAAACCCTTTCCTTCCAAAATTCCAATAAAGTCTTTTTTCTTCAAAATTCAAATTAACTCATTTCCTCAAAATTCGAATTAAAATTATTTTCCTCAAAATTCAATTTAAAATTCTTTTCTTCAAAATTCAAATTAAGTTTTTTTCTTCGAATAAAATCAAATCAAACTCAAAATCAAATTCACTTCAAAACAAATCCATTTTTCAAATCAAGACATTTCTTTTTCTTATCTTTATTATATCCAAATTAAAATTATTTTAGAATTATTTTTTTTGGGATCTTTGGTCTCACGCAATGGGCTCTAAATGGGGAACTGGCGGTTCACCTGCTATTCAATGTTTAGTAGTTCGTATGGATCCCCATGCTTCCGTAGCCGCCTCGGACCTTGTGCATGAGTGGATCGAAGGTTTCCCAAAAAATAAAAAGGGCTTTCCAAAAAAAAAACAAAATCTTCAAATACTCTTTTTCAAGTACTTTCGAAGGTCAAGCCTTCAAAACAAACCGGAACTACGTAAGCCTTGAGTTTCCCATTGCACCGGGGAATACGTAAGAGTAGGATCAAGTCCTGTCAGGCTAACCTCCATCAAGCTATTTATTTCACATTAATTAAGGGATCAAACTATTTTCGAATAATCACACACTCAGTTTAAGGGTACTGTTCCTCAGAACAGGCGAGTGGGGTGCCTAACACCTTCCCCATTTGTAACCGACTCCTGAACCTAAATCTCATCCTCAAGTCAGGGTTTTTTCCAAATCTTTTTCCCTTAAATAAAAATTTGGTGGGAGCTCCACATAATCAAAATAAAATTCATTTTCAAAATTTTAGCGGGTTCGTCGTCTCGTCGGAATTACGGTTGCGACATAAATTTCTCATGCACCCCTCACACACCACATTAATGCATTCATCTCATAAGTGAGGCCCTATACCCGGGTCTGTGTGCAACTTAGGGTTAGAGGGATCTAGTGGTGTCACTTTGGATGTACGTCCTGTTTGACTATCACGAAAATCCCGGCTAGAGTGCATCCTATTCGTGTGCCCTGCAACTGGTAGCTTTTCCTACTGTTGTGGCAAGCATTATGAACTGGAACTTGGCTCTGGTGACCACCATACCTCAGGATTACAAACCGCCTTATGAGAAGTTCATGCACTAAAAGTCTTAGACCCGTAGGACAGGACACCCACATAGGACACGAACAGGGGTTACTCTGCTTTCATAAGGTTCTATTTATTAGCATTTGTGAAATTATCTGTCATGAACGGGGGGGAATAAAGATCTTGAGAGAAAAAGGAAAAAGAGAAAGAAAAGAAAAAGGAGAGAAAAGTCTATGCAACAAAAAGAGAGAGAAAAGAAGAGAAAGAAAAAAGGGAAGGAAAAATAACAAAAAGAACCCAAAAAAAAGGGAAAGAAAAGAGGGGTAAAAGTTTGTTTTGTTCTTTCATTCATTTTGCATTTGTCTAACATGTCAAACATCTAACATGTGCATCTCTTGTTTTTCGTTGGAGAGATCAGGTTCTCGTTGAGTTTTTAAAGAAGGTGAAATGGAAATTAACATGGAACTCGTACAGCTAAGGAAGAGAAAGTGTGTGAGAGTTAAGATAATGGATCTTTCTAGCTTGGAGGCATTTGGTAACAGATTGACTAGCATCCAATAGATGTCATTCGCCATGCCACGAGAAGAAAGGGAAGAAATTAATATGCTGCCTACCTATACTGTACGTCTGGATAACAACTCATGTCTTCAAAGGGAGTGTGAAGGTGCAGTGCCCCATATCAGATTTACTGAGCTACCAGATAAAACCCATGAGCAATGAAGAATGGGCGACCCATTTTTCCGGCTTGACGGAGGAAAAAGTCAGATGACAACCCGCTTGGCAACAAAGAATAAGCGTCATTTATCACTGCAAAGGTTTCCCAAACATCCCATTGATGAGAGTTAGGGGTTGCATCAACTATAACCCAATATTGGGAAAAAGACAGTTGGCCTACCCCATCAGAGGGCCTCCGTCTGACGAACTTGTAACCCCCTTTCTCTTGAGGTATGAAGGGGAATTCGCCGAAAGCATCCGAAAGGTTCGAGAGGCGTGGGAGAGCGCCACCCGCAAAGGGAAAGAACAAGGGGTCAGAGAAAGGGTGCAGCGGATCAAGTTACCATTCAAGCCTCCAGTCGCTCTGTTAGGGAGACAACCGACGCCTATGGTGTTCGAAGATGAAGCTGTGAGAGATCTGAGGGAGAAGTTGGAGGCCATGGCTAAGAAAAATAGCGAGCTCGAGGAAGAATTGTTGAAAGTACAAAAGGAGGGGGCTGCACTCAAAAGGGAGAACCAAGAGAAGGATGCTGCCATGGAGAAGATTCGGGACCAACAGAAAAACAAGTGCGAGCACGCCTCTCGAATCCACTCAAGCCTGCAAGCTGCTAATAAAGAACTTGGGTTGAGGGCACAGGAAAGAGATGTCGCACTCCAAGAAAACCATCAACTGAGAAATGTTCTAGAGCAGATGAGGGCTTGAATCTGCAAGATCAGGGAGGAAAAGGATCAGATCATGGCCAAAAAGAACAGAGTTTAAGTGGAGATGGATTATATGGTCGATGAGAGAAATGACCTACTACAACGGGTGGATGACATGAAAATACAGATTGAAGGTTTACTTGTGGCATGGAAGAATAAAGTAAACCAAGAAAAATGGAATGTTATAGAGGTCATAAGGATGCAGCAACAGGGAATAAGCGATATACAAGATGAAAATCAATGGTACAAAGACATTGTTGATCACTGGACTAAATGTTTCGAAAGGTTGGCAAGCCTAGCCAACACGACCATCAAAGAAATACCACCGTTGCTCAAAAGGGCGGAGGCATCACTACATCCTCTCAACACTCCTCCCGAAGTCGAGGACTTTATCCTGTTTTGCAAAGATTTGATTTTGAGAATGAACAAGTACATTGTTTTAGCCAAGCAAGAAGAATAAAATGTACAATGAACTATTTGTTTGAATAAAAAGA
Source organism: Canavalia gladiata (assembly GCA_037954105.1). Lineage (NCBI taxonomy): Eukaryota > Viridiplantae > Streptophyta > Magnoliopsida > Fabales > Fabaceae > Canavalia > Canavalia gladiata. Next base: position 25,701,498 of record CM075661.1, on the reverse strand, counting down.
CTTTTTCCATGTGTGATTCCGTATTAATTTCCATTTCATGCTTAGAGCGCGATAAACACGCCCAACCAGAGATGATACTTAAACAAGAATCTAGTCCCTTAACATTTAGTTTGCATTTAACCCTTTTTGTTTTACCTCGTTAACGATTAATTAATTAAGTTTGTACAGATAACAAAATAGCAAACTCATGACTCCCTCGACACCATTATAGCACTGGATCAAGAGCCAAGATCATGAGTGAGCTGGAAACCCAGAATGATGAACTCAGAAACGAAGTGATGGAGCTGAAAGATCAAGTCGCCAGACTGATGAAGCTGCTGGAGAAGATCACAAAGGGACCTACGGGGGTAGAAGCACCGTAGGCCGCCAACACAACGATGCCTATCCAAGTCGTCTCTGAACAGGAATGGCCATATGGATTGCCTCCTAGCTACGAACCTCCCTATGAGCCAAATCCTCAAGGTGCTCCCGCAAGTCAAAACCTTGTCATGCATCCTCTACACATAACCTCAGCTACTCACCAACACCATCCTAACCCCCTTATATATCCTCCTCACTCAAACCCATCCTCTCACCCTGCACAACCTAATCCTCCTGCTTACCATCCTCATCTACCAACCTACCCTCACCCGACAAATATCGCAATTGCCTTCCCATCACATATAAACTCGTCCCTCCCTTATCCGTCCAATCCTCTGAACACCTACCCTCCTCATGTCAACCCAGACTATACCCACGTGAATACCACCATCATTGAAAACCCAACTTACTCCATCCTTGTCGCAATTCATCCTATCAACTCACACCAACCCTACCCCTATGGTCAGGCTACCAGACTTGAAGGACCCTATCCTTTGCCTCATCAAAATGGCCAAACTGTGAATGAACCATGGCCAAGGCTAGCCAATCAGGAAACCAGTTTTAGGGGAAAGTGGCAACATTTGGAGGAGAGGGTTAGGGCCATCGAAGGAAGTGGCTATGGAGCAATAGAAGCCTCTGACTTGTGTCTGGTACCCGATGTTGTCATCCCCCCAAAATTCAAAACGCCAGAGTTTGAGAAATATCGGGGAACTGGTTGTCCGAGAAGCCACCTGACTATGTACTGTCGGAAAATGGCCTTTCATGCGCATAACAATAAGCTGCTCATTCATTACTTCCAAGACAGTCTAACTGGAGCAGCAGCCAGTTGGTATACTCAGCTGCAGAGGTCATATATCTACTCTTGGAAGGATCTGGTGGATGCCTTCCTAAGGCAGTACAAATACAACATGGAGATGGTCCTTGACAGGACCCAACTCGAGAACCTGGTCAAAAAGGAGGACGAGTCCTTCAAGGAATATGCCCAACGGTGGAGGGAGTTGGCAGCTCAAGTCCAGCCACCATTACTGGAAAGAGAGATGATCAGCACCTTCATGGAGACACTCCCAGCTCGCTTTTATGAAAAAATGGTGGGTAGCGTATCCGCCAATTTCTCCAACATGGTGTTGATCGGAGAACCAATAGAAAATGGCTTGCGCCGAGGGAAGATTATACACAATGCTGTTAGTAGTGTGAATACCAAACAACCAGCACACACTTCGTGAAAAAAGAAAGAAGCTGAAGCGCATTACGTCTCGGCTGGCCTAAACCACCCAACAACTGCACCCCCCAATTACCAAATGCCATACCCTCCACAATTTCCCACATATCCCCACATGGTGGCTACAGCTCAACCTGCTTACCAGCCAACCTACAACACCCTTCCAGCCGAATACTCCCTTCACCTTTCCACCAACACAAACGTTCCCTTAACAACCTCCAAAACCATAGAACCAAAGCCCAAACACAAACCAACCCTAGAGAAGACCAAATGAAAGAAAACCTGTCCATTTCGATCCCATTCCCATGAGCTACTCGAAACTTTTACCCCGTTTGGTTTAGAACTCCCTGATAGCCTTGTGCCCCATGAAGCCCTTGAACCCCCATATCCTAAGTGGTTCAACCCAGAGGCTAAATGCGAGTACCACGCGGGGGCTGCGAGACATTCCACTGATAATTGCCAGGCCTTACAGCATAAGGTTCAAAGCCTGATCAACGCCAAATGGCTGAATTTTGAGAAGGACACGTCGAGTGTGACGAGCAACCCACTGCCAAATCATGGAGGCGCGGGACCTTCTGTAAATTATATTGAGGCTGAGGAAGAAGTGAATATGTTAAATGAAGCTTCCCCAGGGCAGCCTAGGCCTCTGGTAATTCGGTACGTTGAAACCCCAGCCCTACCAACTCCGAACGGGATGAGGCCCGTCACAATTAAAGTTCCAAGGCCATTCTAATATCAGAGTAACCAAAAAGTTCCATGGAAGTATGGTGTAGAAATGCTTGGGGGAAAAATAGAAGGAAAAGAGCTGGAAAATGCTTGCAATACCTCCCCTGACATCACAAACATAGCCGGGGTCGAAGGCATGACCTAAAGTGGTCGCGTCTACGCCCCTGCCGAGGATCTGAGGAGGCAGTCGACCGCCTGGGATAGGGAGGTTCAGACCAGGCTAGAGCCTGAGAGCAGCAGAGGAGAAGAAGAGAAGGAGATGAAAAAGGCCGTTTTTGATGAGGAGGCCTGTGAATTCTTAAAACTCATTAGGAAGAGTGAGTATACGGCAATCGAGCAATTAAACTGTATACTTGCTAAGATCTCGCTGCTAGCGCTAATGATGAACTCTGAGCCACACCGAAAGGTTCTGCTGAAGATACTGAACGAAGCTCATGTGGTACGCAATATATCGGTGGACAAGTTTGAGGGGATCGCCAACAACATCACTGCCAATAACTTCCTCACTTTCACCGACCATGAGATTCCAGAGGAAGGGGCCGGACACAATAAGGCACTGCACATATTGGTGAAATGCATGGACCACATTTTGGCGAGGGTGTTGATAGATAATGGCTCGTCACTGAACGTGATGCTGCAGCTCACATTATCCAAGTTGCCACATGAAGGGATCCGTATCAGGCTGAGCTCCATGGTGGTGAGGGCTTTTGACGAGTCAAGGAGAGAGGTTGTTGGAGAGATTGATTTGCCGGTCCAAATCGGCCCAATCGTCTTCAATATAACCTTATAAGTCATGGACATCCAGCCTGCCTATAGTTGTCTATTGGGGAGGCCCTAGATTCACTCTGCCAAGGCGATGCCTTCAACTTTGCATCAAAAGTTGAAGTTTATCACAGACGATAGGCTGATCATCGTCTCAGCAGAAGAGGATTACCTGGTCAGCAAACCCGCTAACCCTCCATATATCGAGGCCGCTGAAGAAGCTTTGGAAACGCACTTCCAAGCCTTGGAGATTGCTAACGTAACTACCATCAGAGAGGGAGAGTCGGTAGACCAAAAGTGACCCCCTGAAGCATTGATGATGATGGCTCGGGTAATGTTGAGGAATGGGTTCAGACTTGGAGACAAACTAGGGCAAAATGGTGGAGGTTTGTCCCAGCCACTGCAACTAAGTAAGAACAGGCATCGGTTTGGGCTAGGATACCGGCCCACTGAAGAAGATATGCAGAGGAAACCTTGGTCTGGAAAGGTCCCTCTGTGTCACATCTCCCAAAGTTTCAAGAATGCCGAGGAGCTCGTGACTGTTTGTCCCTCAGGGCGAAACTGAACAACTGGAAGATTATTGAATTACCTGTGACTTTTAATTCAGTTCCAATGTAAATTTGTAATTGTCATGATAAACTTTTCTTTCAAGCATAGCATTTTGTACATGTTTTTCAAAGAAATGATAAACATAGTTGGTTTATTCACAATTCATTCCCCTTTCTTCCCTGATACCATTTACAAATTGCCTTATTCTCTTTCCACATTTCCCAATATGCAGACTCGACAAAAATCCACCTAAGGATGATAGTGCTAGTATTGTAGTAGGTGATTTTGGTTGTCTTGTCAATCAGGCTGACGAGGAGGCAGAATTTGAATGCGATCCAACAGAAGAAATGCTCATATTAGTGGAAAAGGAGGCCAAAATAATTGAACCTCATCAGGAGGCCATCGAGTTAGTGAACCTGGGGACCGAAGAGAACAAGAAAGAAGTAAAGATAGGCACGCTTATCAAGACATGCCAGGCTTAGACACCTCTATTGTAGAGCAAAAGTTGCCTATGAAAGTCGGGTGTTCGCCAGTTAAGTAAAAATTAAGAAGAATGAAGCCTGAGATGTCCCTAAAGATCAGGGAAGAAGTGAGGAAGCAGTTTAACGCTGGGTTCTTGGCGGTGGCAAATTACCCAGAATGGTTCGCAAACATAGTGCCGGTCCCCTAAAAGGATGGAAAAGTCCAGATGTGTGTGGACTATCGAGACCTCAATCGAGCTAGCCCAAAAGACGACTTTCCACTCCCTCACATTGATGTGCTAGTCAACAACATCGCCCAATTCTCCTACTTTTCTTTCATGGATGGCTTTTCAGGCTATAATCAGATCAAAATGGCAGAAGAAGATAGGGAAAAGACTACTTTCATTACAGCCTGGGGAACCTTTTGTTATAAGGTCATGCCCTTTGGATTGAAAAATGCTAGGGCAACTTATCAGAAGGCCATGGTGACATTGTTCCATGACATGATCCACAAAGAGATAGAAGTTTACGGGGATGATATGATCGCCAAATCTCGAACTGAAGGCGACCATCTTACGGATTTGCAAAAATTGTTTGAAAGACTCTGAAAATTCAAGTTGCGATTGAACCCGGCTAAATGCACCTTCGGTGTGAGGTCAGGGAAGTTGCTAGGCTTCATTGTGAGTGAGCGAGGAATCGAAGTGGACCCCGATAAAGTTCGGGCCATTTTGGACATGCCGACCCCGAAAATGGAGAAGGAGATCCGAGGATTCTTGGGAAGGTTGAACTACATCTAGGGATGGAAGTGAACAAGGCCGTCCGACAGGGGCCTACGGCTCGGCTCGTTTAAAGACTCTGAAAATTCAAGTTGCGATTGAACCCGGCTAAATGCACCTTCGGTGTGAGGTCAGGGAAGTTGCTAGGCTTCATTGTGAGTGAGCGAGGAATCGAAGTGGACCCCGATAAAGTTCGGGCCATTTTGGACATGCCGACCCCGAAAATGGAGAAGGAGATCCGAGGATTCTTGGGAAGGTTGAACTACATCTAGGGATGGAAGTGAACAAGGCCGTCCGACAGGGGCCTACGGCTCGGCTCGTTTAAAGCCCAGTTAGGCTTGGCTCGTTTAATAAATAGACAGGCTCAGGCCTGTAAAAAAGCCTTTTTAGATAAACAAGTCAAGCCTAGGCTTATGAAAAAGCCTATTTAACCTATTCAGGGGCCTATTTATATTTATATATTATATATTTATATTTATTTTAATATATTATATTTATATCATATTTATTTTATATTTTATTTAAATAATATTAACATATATATGTTTTTGGCCTTTTTATCTTATAGACTTTAAGTTTACAAGATTTTTTTTAATTAATTATTTATATAAGCTTTAAGTTTATTTATTAATTGTTTTTGTAATGTAGGCTTTTAAACGGGCTTGCAGGCCTTGTAGGCTTTAAATCAGGCCAGGCCTTGACAGAAAAAAAAAGCCTTTAACAGGTAACAGGCCCAAGCTCAGACCTCAAAATTTTTAAACAGGTCAGGCTTGAACACTCAAAACCTAGCTCGGCTCGGCCTACTTCCATCCCTAACTACATCTCCCGGTTCATCTTCCAGTTAACAGCTACCTGTGAGCCGATCTTCAAGCTCTTACGCAAGAATCAACCCACAAGTTGGGATGAGGATTGTCAGGAAGCTTTTGAAAAGATCAAGACATACTTGCAAAATCCATCGATTCTAGTACCCCCGGTCCCCGGAAGACCCTTGCTCCTATATCTGACGGTGACAGACTAATCGATGGGTTGCGTGCTCGACCAACATAATGAATTCGGAAAGAAGGAGTAAGCAATATATTATTTGAGCAAGAAGTTTACAAATTATGAAGCCAAATACTCCCTCGTAGAACGAACATGTTGCGCCCTAGCATGTGCAGCGCATCACCTAAGATAGTACATGCTGAGTCACACGACTTAGTTGATATCTAGGATGGATCCAATCAAGTACATCTTTGAGAAGCCTGCTTTGTCAGGAAGGATCGCAAGGTGGCAAGTCCTTCTGTCAGAGTATGACATTCTGTACGTGACGCAGAAGGCCATTAAAGGTAGCATGCTCGCTGATTACCTAGCCCAGCAGCCCCTGGATGTCTACCAAACCATGCAGCCAGAGTTTCCTAACGAGGGTTTAATGGTGATATTCAATGAAAGAGGGAAGACAAAGGACGAGGAGTGGACGATGTTGTTCGACGGCGCCTCCAACATGATGGGCCATGGCATAGGGGCCATACTCATCTCCCCGGAAAATCAGTACCTACCCATTGCGGCTAGGCTAGCCTTTGATTGCACTAACAACGTGGCGGAATATGAGGCTTGCATCTTAGGGATCCAAGCTTCCATTGAAGCTAATGTTAAATGCTTAGAAGTTTTCGGTGATTCAGCCTTAGTCATCCATCAGGTCAAAGGAGAGTGGGAGACCAGAGACGCGAAATTAATTCCTTATCAGGCTCATCTCAAGGAATTATTAGAGCATTTTGAAGAGGTCACCTTTTCACATATACCTCGAGAAGACAATCAGCTGGCTGATGCCTTGGCCACCTTGTCATCCATGTTCGAAATCGGACGAGAGGAAGATATGCCTCTTGGGCAACAGCAGCAGGTGCAAAGCTAATAGGCAATGACGCACGAGAGCACACGCATGCACCTAGGGCCAAAGCTTTGCTTTTACTTTGTGCTTGGGTCTTTGACGAGGAGAGGTCGTTCCAAAGGACCCATGACTATAATGGTGGAGGTAACCGAAATCGGTGCCTCTGATCCCAGTAAGCCATCTTTTTGGTGGATTGTCAACAGAAGGCGGCAACGGGCAGCGGACTGACGTAAATATGATGCATGCATGCATGCTTTAGCCACATGAATCCTTGGCTTCCCGATTTAAGTTAAGGTAAGTCCCAACACTGGTTGACCTAAAATAGGAATCTAGCTTGGTGGAAGTGTGACTACTTCCTAATCTCTCAGTCTCGAGTTCGAACCCCATGTCACTATCTATTTTGAAATTGCATGTATTTGAAATTGCATGTGATAATAGGCAAGGGGGAGGGACAGTTCAGACATCCTGATAATTGGAGGGTTGTTTAGGTATTCTTTTCTCATTAAATATCATTCAGGGAAGTGGCAAGAATTGGTGCAATTAGACCCTACGGTAAATTCGAAAATGGACATGTGATTTTTCTAATTCTAATAGAATTATTCCTATTTCTGCTCAGTGAACTAGAAATTCTACTTGAATTGCACATTCCTTAGGTCGTTAAATTCAGATTGGAGCGCCAGTTCTTCAAATGTTTGAAATTAAATTTCTAATTAAACGTCCTTATAATTTCTTAAATTAAATTTTTAGTTGAAGTGGCCCAATTCAATTTTCAAAAATGGATCTGTTTGTTTAGCCTCTAAATTTAAATCTGTTTATGTGAGAATAATTCTTTTTTGTAAATTTTGTAATTTAATTTAACTCCTTTCCCTATAGACAAGCAATTTTTTTTAAATCTAAAATCAAAATTCTTTTCCCACAACCTTCTTTCAAGACTAATAAAATTTGTTTTTTTACTCAAAATGAAAATTCTTTTCTCTCAACTTTCTTTCAAAATTCTTTTTTACTCAAATTCAATTTAATTCTTTTTCTCAAAGATAAATGAAATTCAATTCAAAGTCATTTTGGTTCAAATAAAAAAATAATGCCTTCCTTCAAGTTTTAAATCCAGTCCAATTCTTCTTCCTCAAATAAAAAAAAATCAAATTTAATTCCTTTCTCCAAATCAAATCGAGCTTAATTCTTTTCTTCAAAATCAAATCAAATTTATTTCTGTTTTTTAGTTAAATCAAGTCTAATTCATTTTCTCCATCTTAGAAATTCTTTTAAGTCAGGTCAAGCCACATTATTTCCTTCTTTAAAATTTAAATCAAGTTCATTTCACTCTAACTCGTTTCCTTGATCTCGAATCGAGTCTTCAAATTCAAAAATAAATATTTTTCTTCCTTCTATTTTAAATCAAGTTCTAAATATCACGCAATGAACCCTAGGCACGAACTGGTAGCTTTTTCTACTGTTCGATGTCTAGGAATTCATATAGGTCCCAATGCAACCGTAGTTGTCTTGGACCCTATGCATATATGGACTAAGAATTTCTCTTGTTAATAATCCCAAGAAAAACTTCATTTTGTTCTAAGTCTCACGCAATGAACCCTAAGCACGAACTGATAGCTTTTTCTGTTGTTCGATGCTTAGGAATTCATATGGGTCCCAAGTGTAGCCGTAGTTGTCTTGGACCTTGTGCATATGTGGACTAAGAATTCCTTTCAAATAACCTCAAGAAAAAAATTCATTTTGGAATCCATAGTCTCATGCAATGAGCCCTAAGCACGAACTGGTAGCTTTTCCTACTGTTCGAAACTTAGGGAGTCGTATGGATCCTAGTGCAACCGTAGTTGTCTTGGATCCTGTGCACATGTGGACTAAGGATTCTCCTTAAAATATTTTCAAAACACTCTAACCACTTTCAAAAATTTCCTTTTCAAGAAACTCCGAAGGTCAAGCCTTCGAGCACCATTCATTTTCAGATACTCCTTTTTCAAGCTTCTCTGAAGGTCAAGCCTTCAAACCAGAACTACGTAAGCCATGAGTTTCCCATTGCACCGGGGAATAGGTAGGAGCATGATCAAGTCCTGTCAGGATAACCTTCATCAATCTATTTATCTTCACTCTAGTTAAAGGGATCAAACTATTTTCAATAAATCACACACTCACTTTAAGGGTACTGTTCTCCGGAACGGGCGAGTGGGGTGCCTAACACCTTCCCCACTCGTAACCAACTCCCGAACCTAAATCTCATCCTCGAATTAGGGTTTTTCAAAATCTTTTTCCCTTAAATAAAAATTTGGTGGCGACTCCACATTAATCATTAAAAATCTATTTTAAAAATTTTAGCGAGTTCGTCGTCTCACCAGAATTATGGTTGCGACAAATGAAAAAATAAAATAATATACAGAATAATGAATGATGAGGCCAAATACATAATAAAAAAAAGCAATAATGATGACGGAAAAGGAGGAAGACAAAAATCATAAATAAAATATATGTAATAAAGGTAGGAAAATAAATAAAAGGTGACAAAAAGATGGCTATATAAGATGACGAGGGGCAATTCGCAACGGACGGTTTTTAGGTCTAGGTGAAAAGAAGGCTAAAGAAAAGAGGCTCAGGTTTTCCTCATCTGGCGAAGCTCGTCCCCTCTTTTGTAGCTGCTAAGCTTCCTCTTCTAGGAATCGCCTTTAGAATCTAACCCAGCGTCCGATTCGCGCTCACGCTTAATTAGTCCTTGAGGTCAGCACCTCGTACCCTTATTTGCTTCATCTAGTCATATACTGAATTTAGCATGTATTTTCTTGGAATTGTACTAAGAATAAGGTTGAGTTTATGTTTGGGTCTTTGATTTTGGCTAGCCGCACAACCACTGATTTTTTGGTTTTATCTATATTTGCAAATGAAAAGATTTGTAGTGGCTAGTATCAGTCCCATTTGATGTGTTTAGACGATGTTTGCCGGAAATCCAATTAAAGTATGATTGGTAACGAAAGGGGCCAACTAACATAGCTGGTTCCTCATCAAAACATTGATCTATAATACCACCCGTTTGATCTTTGTTTTGAAGAAAACGCGAGACCCTTGTCGAGCTGGTAGGACGTTAGGTAAGCTTTTGGAAGACGAACGAAATAATGGCGCGATTGTCGATCCTTAGTGCGATGCCCCCATTCCCCTTTAAGTGTAGTTTGGACCGAGCCAAGCAACGTTAGGCAAGATCCTCTGAGCTGTCTTGGGTTAGATTCGTCAACCGACCATGGTCTCTCCAGGCTTTCGCGATCCGTTTAAGGCAGCTCCCTAGGCCAAGTTCACCTCTCATGTGTCGTAAGGTCTTAGGCACCCCTAGTAGCAACACTTCCTTCCTTGTTTTTCAAGATAAAACATAAGCTAAAAGAAGCCTAATACATTCCAATTATAGGACACCGTACCTGAAGCAACTCTAAGGAGAAAGCCTTAAACGCAAGCTGGTGCCAAACGCTAATTATCCAATGGTAAGGGAGACCTCTAAAAGGAGAAGATAAAAGAAGGCATTGAAACACTTAGTATCTCAAGTGTTTCGGAAGAGCGTCCAGAGTATATAATACTGACATTTTATTCTCCCCTTCCTTTGAGGGACCTGACACAGTACTAGAACCAGGAAGTGCCTCACTGCCTATGCACCAATGTATTAAGGTATAGATGTGCGCATGGTTTTGGAGGATGAGGCTCCCTGTGAGGGATGTTCCCGCACTCTGAAGCTTACCGCACCCACTTTTGATGACCTCAGTCACCTCATTCTTGCTATCATAAGCGGGGTTACTTGTTGCCAAACCAATCCCATTCCCCTGTCACCCTTGACATTGAAGGGGACCCCAACAATACTGTGACCCAATCGTGCTTGAGGTAACTCGGCGGATGCGAAATGTTATGGACGTGATATGCGCTGTGAGCCCTCACCATGGTTGGTTGCAGGACTACTCAGCAATAGGGAAAACATTTGGAAATTGGGAAAGTAGACAATGAATGCACAGGACAAAGACCCTTCTAACTTTGTTGATCAGATACCAAACAATGCGGGTGTGATGCCCTGTCAAAGGGTCTTAAGAGGGCATCTGCTATCATTAGGAAATTAGTATCGTTGCAAAGAAGGCTCAGAAGAGTTGGTGAATAGTTCCCAGCAAGGCTCAGGCGCAAAGCTTCCCTGCATTAACACACCAATGAGAGAGTGAACGAAATGGAATTCACTAGGACCGGGAAAGGTCTCGTAGCAGAGCGACAGCAAGACCAGGGTGCTACCACCGATCAGAAGGGGTATAAAGAAGAAGGCGAACCAGAAGTATTCATAACGTAGCCGAATGTGATGCCGCATGTCCATCATGCCTGGGCGGTTTAGAGGACATCGCACTTACGTGGGTTTAGGAGACTCGTCCCAAGAATGAGCCGCGTGAAAGGTTGCAGTTCATCCTAGGCTCTCCGACTCAGGGGACCGCACCAAACCCTCAGGTCGATCGAAGCATGAAGGAAGTAACCTGGACGTCCAGAATAGCCACATGCGGGAGACGACCCTGAGCCATGCAAGCCATGCACATGCCTTGAGCGGGTGAGGGGAGTTCAGAGAAAGCAGCATTAAATGGCGCCTGCAAATGGCTAAAAATGATGCGGGGCCCACCTTGAAAAACGAAATTGACGGCAAATGCATAAATAAGCCTCGTTTCCGTTCACTACCATGCGCCCACATATATCTAAAATTACGCCATATGGCAGGTTATAATCGGGAGACCTAATTAAGAGGATGTTGATGAGAGTTGTTATGTGGGGTTGCAATAAGCGCTTTTCCAAATAACATTAAAAAGAGTTGTGCACAATAGGTGGCCATGTGAATCATTTGATCGGGTCGATATGGTATTACCGGTTCAATAAGTTCTGTGGCTGCGACAATTAGGACCAAGCCAATAAATAGCGAGCTCCAGACGTTCCGCTGTTTACAGTCTGGTAAATAAAATAAGGATAAATAGCTAAACGAGGTGAATTACACAGATAAATGGGATCAATGGTCTAAGTATTCGGCAAATAAATGCTAATGAACTATACGCTAGTCAAGGAAATGTCAACAAAGGATATAAATAGGAAGTATTTTAGTTTGACCTTTAGGCCAAAGCAGTTGCAATTAAACTATCGAACCCGTCGATTTTTCCATGAAAATCTAACCAAGGATACAGATAGGAAGTATTTTAGTTTGACCTTTAGGCCAAAGAAGTTGCAATTAAACTATTGAACCCGTCGATTTTTCCATGAAAATCTAACCTATTTTCCACAAAATTTTTGGCTTCACGCAATGAGTTTTAAATATCAATTGGTAATTTTTTCTACTGTTCGGTTTTTAGAAACTCATGTAGATCCTTGTACAACTATAGTTGTATGGGACCTCGTGCATGTGTGGGCCTAAAAATTCTTGGTTTCACGCGACGAGTCTTAAATACCAACTTGTAGCTTTTTCTACTGTTCGGTGTTTAGAAACTCGTATAGATCCCTGTATGGCTGTAGTCGTCTGTGACCTTGTGCATACGTGGGTTTCGAAAAGCCTTTCGAATAAAATCGCTATCCGCAAAATTCTTGGCTTCACGCAATGAGTCTTAAATATCAACTGGTAGCTTTTTCTACTGTTCGGTGTTTAGAAACTCGTATAGATCTTTGTACAACCATAGTTTTCTGGGATCTCATGCATGTGTGGGCCTAAAAAAAGCCTTTCAAATAAAATTTCTTTCTACAAAATTCTTGGTCTCATGCGACGAGTCTTAAATACCAACTGGTAGCTTTTCCTACTATTCGGTGTTTAGAAACTCGTATAGATCCCTATACGGCTGTAGTCGTCTGTGATCTTGTGCATATGTGCGCCTCGAAAATCCTTTCTAATAAAATTTCTATCCGCAAAATTATTGGTTTCACACGACGAGTCTCAAATACCAACTGGTAGCTCTTCCTACTGTTCGATGCCCGGAAACGCCACGATGCAACCGTAGTTGTCCGGGACCTTGTGCATCCATGAGATAAGAAAGAATGTCCAAACACCAACGCTGTTTTTAAAAAAATTTATCTTCCAAAATTCTCTTACAAACCCCAAAGATCAAGTCTTCGGAACATACCAGAACTATGTAGCCTTGAGTTTCCCATTACACATGGGAATACGTAGGAGCAGGATCAAGCCTTGTTAGGCCTCTTTCTTGTACAAACTTCTTTAATTTTGGGGATCGAACTATTTTCAAAAATCTCAAGATCACGCATTCAATTTAAGGGTAACATTCTTCGGAACGGGCGAGTGGGTGCCTAACACCTTCCTCAAGTTAGGGTTTTTCCATGTATTTTTCCTTAAATAAAAATTTGGTGGCGACTCCACATTAATTATAAAAGCTCATTTTCAAATTTTAAACAAGTTCGTCATTGCGTTGCAATTACGGTTGTGACAATATATTTTGGGAGATAAATAATATAATGTTTTTTTTATATGTTTAATAAAACTATTTTAAGGGTTGTAGAAAAGAAAATTAAGAAAAGTAAAATTTATGATTTCAAATTAAGAATATTATATACTGTTTTACAATTATAATAAAAAATTAAAATGTTGAAGTTATATTAATTTATTACTTCTTATATTTTGTTTGAAAATATTAAATTAAAATATTTTTCTTAAAATAAAAAATTTACTATCTTCATCTTTCTTCTTTAAAACCTTTTGTTTATGCCAATTTTTTAGAAATTAATTAGTTTATTATCAAGAAACCGTATAAAAATATGATATTTTATAAATAAACTAAATTTTAAATGCATGAAAACTGAAACATATTTTAATCATTTCACTGATAGAAAGAAAAAATATTCCTTATAACGTTGATATAAAAAATGATAATTATTAAAAAAATATTATTTTTAATAAATGTCCAATTTTAGTATTACTTATAATTTATTTAACATCTTATATATTTATGTAATACTAGTATAATATATGTTATTATTTTATATATTTGATTAAACTATTTTAAACATGATTTAGAAATTAAAAAATAAATAAAAATTAAAAATATTTTATTTTATTTTATAATATTAAAAATTAATTCATATATTGGAGTGTATAATAATTTAATATTTTTATCTTTTATTTATAAATTGTAGTTAAAATATATTTAATTAAAAAAGATTTATCATTTTTTCCTCTTCTTTCAAGATCATCCATTTAAAATAATTTTTAAAAAATTTATTATTTCAATATTAAGTTAAGATATACAAATATAAGCTTTTTTGAATAAACAATGCTTCAAAGATATTAAAATTACTTGTTTGTTAATATGTTGAAATATTTTTTAACATCATTTGTATGCAAAAAAATATATAGCATTCTATTGTCGTTGATATATATGATTAAATTCAGTTAAAAACTAAGACCTTTTTTAAGAGATTTAAAATTTTAAGATAACTTATTATTTATTTAAGATCATATATATTTGGATGATAAATAATCTAATGTTCTTTCATTTGTATGTGTAATTAAACTATTTTAAGGGTTGTTTAAAAGAAAATTAAAAAAAACATATATTTTCAAATTAAGAATATTATATACTATTTTACAATCATAATAAATAATTAAAATGTTAAATTTATATTTATTTATTACTTTTTATATTTTGTTTAAAAATATTAAACTAAAATATTTTTTTTAAAATAAAAAATTTACTATCTTCATCTTACTTCTTTAAAATCATTTGTTTATGCCTATTTTTTAAAAATTAATTAGTTTATTATCAAGGAACGTATGATATTTTATAAATAAACTATATTCCAAATACATGAAAACTACTTGAATGTGAGGATGTTGAAACATAATTTAATCACTCCACTAGTAAAAAAAAATATTTCTTATAATGTTGATATAAAAAATGATAATCATTAATTTTTTTTTAATAAATATCCAATTTTAATATAGCTTTTAATTTATTTAACATGTTATAAATTTCATCTTATATATTTATGTAATTAGTAGTATAATATATGTTATTATTTGATATATTTGATTAAACTATTTTAAATATTATTCAGAAAGTAAAAAAGAAATAAAAAATTTTAAATTTAAATTAAAAATATTATATATTATTTTATAATATTAAAGAATAATTTATATATCAAAATTTATAATAATTTAATATTTTTCTTTTATTTACAAATTTTAATTACAATGTATTTAACGAAAACAAAAAAATTATCTTTTTTCCATCCGCTTTTAAGACCATCTATATAAAATAATTTTTAAGAAATATATTACTTCATCATTAAGTTAAGATATACAAATACAAAATTTTTGAATCAACAATGCTACAAAGACATTAAAATTATTTGTTGGTGAAGATGTTCAAATATTTTTTGACAACATCATTTGTATGCAAAAAAAATATACATAGGATGCTAGTATTGTCGTTATATATGATAAAATTAATTAAAAAGATAATATTTTTTTTTAAGAGATGTAATGTTTTAAGATAGCATATTATTTATTTAAGATCATATATATTTAGATAATAGATAATATAATATGTTTTTTTATATGTTTGATTAAACTATTTTAAGTATTGTTTAAAAAAAATTAAAAAAAAGAAAAAATTATAATTTTAAAAGGAGAATATTATATATTATTTTACAATCATAATAAATAATTAATTTGTTGTAGTTGTTTTAATTTTAATTAAATTAAAATATTTTTCTTTAAAATAAAAATTTATTATCTTCTTATTACTTCTTTAAAATCTTTCTTTTAAGTCTATTTTTGAAAAATGAATTACTTTATTATCAACGAAAGGTATAAAAACATGATATTTTATGTATAAACTATATTGTAAATGCATGAAAATTACTTGAATGTGAGAATGTTAAAACATATTTTAAACTCTTAATTAGTATAATGAAAATTTTTTTCATTTATTGTTGATATAGATAATGGTAATTATTAAAAAAATAATGTTTTTTTAATAAATATCAAATTTTAGCATCGCTTAAATTTATTTTACAACTTATAAAGTTTTATTGTATATATTTATATAATAAGTAGCTTAATATATGTTATTATTTTATATATTTGAATAAACTATTTTAAACACTATTTAGAAAGTAAAAAATAAATAAAAATTTTAAATTTTAACATAAAAATATTATTTGTTATTTTATAATATTAAAAAATAATTCATATATCAAAATTTATAATAATTGAATATTTCTGTTATTTACAAATTTTATTAAAAATATATTTAGTTAAAAAAATTTATGATTTTCCCCTACTTTTAAGACCATCCATTTAAAACAATTTTTGACAAATTTATTACTTCATTATTAAGTTAAAAAAAATAGTTTTTTAAAAAATATCCAATTTTAGTATGGCTTATAATTTATTTAACATCTTATATAATTTCATCTTATATATTTATGTAATAGTAGTATAATGTATGTTATTATTTTATATATTTTATTAAACTCTTTAAAATATTATTTAGAAAGTAAAAAATAAATAAAAAGTTTTAAATTTTAAATTAAAAATATTATATATTATTTTATAATATTAAAGAATAATTCATATATCAAAATTTATAATAATTTAATATTTTTATCTTTTATTTAAAAATTTTAATTAAAATTTATTTAATTAAAACAAAAAAATTATCATTTTTCCATCTTCTTTTAAGGCCATCGATATAAAATAATTTTTGAGAAATATATTACTTCATCATTAAGTTAAGATATACAAATACAAATTTCAACAATACTACAAAGACATTAAAGTTACTTGTTGGTGAAAATGTTCAAATATTTTTTGACAACGTCATTTGTGTGCAAAAAAAAGAAATTATTGGATGCTAGTATCATTGATATATATGATATCATCATCATCATCGTTGTCATCCTCAACAATATCATCAATCATCATCGTCATCCAAAAAAAATCATCATTATCAATGTTTAACATAGTTCATCATCATCATTATCATCACAATCACCATCATCACCATCACTATCATCATTCATTATCGACACATTGAATATCATCATCATCTTCATCATTAATCCTATTGGTCGTCCTGAAATGAAATTTATCATATATATCAACAATACTAGCATCCTATATACTTTTATTTTGCTTGAAAATAATGTTGTTAAAATATATTTTATCATCTTCACCAAAAAGTAATTTTATTGTCTTTGTAGCCTTGTTGATTCAAAAAAATTATATTTTTATAACTTAACTTAATAATGAAGTAATAAATTTGTAAAAAATTATTTCGTAAGAATGGTTTTAAAAGCAGATGAAAAAATTAAATTTTTTTAATTTTAATTAAATTATTTTCATTAAAATTTGTAAATAAAAGATAAAATTATTAAATTAATATAAATTTTGATATGTGAATTATTCTTTAATATTATAAGATAATATATAATATTTTTAATTTAAAATTTAAAATTTTTATTTATTTTTTACTTTCTAAATAATATTTTAAATAGTTTAATCAAATATATAAAATAATAAAATATATTATATTACTATTACATAAATATATATGATGAAATTATATAAGATGTTAAATAAATTATAAGCTAAACTAAAATTGGATATTTATTAAAAATATATTTATTTATTTTTAATGATTATTTTTTATATCAACGGTAAAACGAACTATTTTCTTTCTACTAATGAAGTGGTTAAAATATGATTCAACATCCTAACATTCAACTAGTTTTCATGCATTTGCAATATAGTTTATAAATAAATCATCATATTTTTTATCGTTACTTCATAATAAAGTAATTAATTTCTTAAAAATAGGCTGAAAAGAAAGATTTTAAAGAAAAAGTTAAAAGAAAATTATAAATTTGTTATTTAAAAAAATATTTTAATTTAATAGTTTCAAATAAAATATAAAAGTTAAGAAATTAATATAACTTTAACATTTTAATTATTTATGATGTTTATAAAATAATATATAATATTTTTAATTTAAAATCACACGTTGTTCTTGTTTTAATTTTCTTTTAAACAATCCTTAAAATAGGTTAATCAAATATATAAAAGAAAAATAATATATTATATTATCTATCATCCAAATTTATATATGATCTTATATAAATAATAAACTATCTAAAAATTTTACATCTTAAACAATATTATCATTTAAATAAATTTTATCATATATATCAACGATAATAGGATGTTATATATTTTTTTTATATAAACGATGTTGTTAAGAAGTATTTCAACATCTTCATCAATAAGTAATTTCATGTCTTTGTAGCATTGTTGATTCAAAAATTTTATATTTATACATCTTAACTTAATAATGAAGTAATGAATTTTTTAAAAATTGTTTTAAATGGAAGGTGTTGAAAGTTGAGAAAAAAATGTTAAATTTTTTTAACTAAATATGTTTTAAATAAAATTTGTAAATAATAGATAAAAATATTAAATTATTATAAATTTTGATATATGAATTATTTTCTAATATTATAAACTAACATATAATAGTTTAAACTCAAAATTTAAAATTTTTATTTATTTTTTTCTTTCTAAATAATGTTTAATACTTTATATATCTATTTCGTTATTTTATTTGTTTGTTTGTTTCGAGTATGTCATTATTCATTTGTTTTTGGATCTATATCATAGCCTAGTCTTATTTTGTTTTGTTTCTTCGATTTTTTTATGTCGACCAACAAAACGATTCCATTAATTTGTGCTTAATTGGATATTTGGCTGTATTATATCAATCCTTTCATTTATAATAATGAATGCTACTACGTGGCTACGTGCATCCTAGAATTCGGTGCTACTTGCAAAGTCCACAGTTAAAATGGAATAAAGAGGATCCAATGAGGGACAGGTACTGCCCTGACATGCATGCTTCAATTTCTTTCGGCCCACATTCGTTTGTCTCACTTTATTTTTTTTTTTTAAAATATACCAGGCGATATATTGTTATATTACTATTAAATTTTTTATATCCAAAAATCTTATTCTTATTCAATTAGCTCCAGATTTATATAAATAATATTCATAAATATAATTAATAAAAAATCCAATAATTTTACATATTAGTATTTTTTTTTCTTTCATTTTATTTGCTGTTCGTATAACAAGCTCTATAACTTTTAAATTAGTATATATTAAAAATTTAAATTATTTTATATTCATGAAAAATATTTATATATTAAGAAAGTAAATTTTTTCATGTATAAAATGATTAAATTTGAAATTATTATGTACAAAACTTCTTAACTTAATTGCCCAGGATCTATCACTTAAAAATTATAAAATTCTCAACTTCTCTTATTTCTTTCTTCATATTTTCTTTTCATTTTTTCCTTTTTAAAACACAGCATTAAGCACAAATATATTATATAAATAAGCATTACGGTCAACATTTAGTATTAAAGAAATTAGATTTTTATAATATTATTTAAAGATATATAATAATTGTCATAACCGTAATTACGACGAGACGACGAACTCGTTAAATTTTAAAAAGAATTAATTTTGACTGTGGAGCCGCCACCAAATTTTATTTTTAAGGGAAAACATTTGGAAAAACCCTAACTTGTGGAAGAAAATCTAGGTTCGGGAGTCGGTTACGAGTAAGGAAGGTATTAGGCACCCTACTCGCCCGTTCCAAAGAACGATACCCTTAAACTGAGTGTGTGATATTTTGAAAACTATTTGATCCCTTAAAATAGAATAGAAAATAGAAAATAGAAAATAAATAGGTTCATGGAAAATAGCCTGACAGGACTTGATCCTACTCCTACGTATTCCCGGGTGCAATGGGAAACTCAAGGCTACGTAGTTCTGGTTAAGAGACTTGATCTCTAAAAGAATACAGGGTGATTTTAGGTAAAAAAACAAACGCTTTTATAGGAATTTATTGAAGATGGAGGTTTCCAAAAAACCATGCTTGCAAGATCCTAAATCGTCGTAAGCCGTATTTGGATCCCACACGAATTAAAACACGACACGGTAGAGAACGCTACTCGTTCGTGTTAGAATCCGTTTGCACGAATTTCGGAAAGTAAAAAAAACAGATGTTTTTTTTATAAGATTTCCTTGAAAGTGATGGTTTTCAGAAATTCATGTTTGCGAGATCCTAAATCGTCGTAAGCCGTATTTGGATCCCACACGAATTAAAACACGACACGGTAGAGAACGCTACTCGTTCGTGTTAGAACCCGTTTGCACGAATTTCGGAAAGTAAAAAAAAACAGACGTTTTTTATAAGATTTCCTTGAAAGTGATGGTTTTCAGAAATTCATGTTTGCGAGATCCTAAATCGTCGTAAACCGTATTTGGATCCCACACGAATTAAAACACGACACGGTAGAGAACGCTACTCGTTCGCGTTAGAACCCGTTTGCATGAATTTTGGAAAATTAAAAACAGACGTTTTGAATTAAAGAGTAAATGAAAAAGAGATTTGAGACAAAAGGCTTAATAAAATCAGAATTTAGATCGGAAGATTGAAATGAGAAAAAAGTATAACAATAATACATTCTACATTATTTGGATCCGTGACTTTTCTTAGCCCTTCAAATTCACCCAAGATATTATATCTGTAAAATAACATTGAAAGCCTGCTGCTATTCTTTCACTAACTAAATTTAATGTCGTATCAGCTTCCCACGATCATACTTTAGGAATGGGGGACCTATTCAATTATCAAACCAAAGCCTAGGGATCTGTCACAGCAGTAGTAAGTCGAGGAAACTTGGCTGGAGAAAATAGAAGATAATTTCTGGACCCATTCCCCAGGTTTGGCTTAGAGACCTATGTGTCATTTCTAGAATCTATATCAGAACCAGCTTTGAGGACCTGAAACCCAACTAGACCTCCAATCTTAAGGCTACATGTTAAATCAAAACACCATCTGTAGCAACCCTTAAACCTGCCAAAATTGGGACAAACCAATTCTGGAAAACAAACCCAACTTAAACCAATCGAGATTGGTTTTATGGGAATTTATTTCTTATATGTCTAATGATTCAATTAAACAGAAGCAAGTTACAGTGAACCAACCTCCATGGCTGGCCTAAAATGATCTACTTCTTGCATTGGCCAGGTGATTCTGGAATAGATTTATCAGAATTGGGGCCTAAACTCTGATAAATCGATGCCTATGGATATATACTTTCTATTAGTTAAAATTTAGGCTTGTTTTGCTGCAACTGTAACCTTGAGGGGCATTCACAGTTTCTCCTAAAGGTTTCCCTAGCCTATCAGTTTGCATAGAGACCATTTTAGTCACAACCCTCCCTTGGTTTGGTTAGGGTATGCCCCTTAAGAATAGATGAAATGAACCGAGCCATATAGGTTCTGCTCCTGTGGTTGTTCTCAGGTTATTTTAGGTTTTCCCCTTGCCTTTGCTAAGTGGGTTCGATTCCCCTGATATTTACATGAGTTTCCAGATCCACTCCCTATCCTATGGTTGCTTATGTGGCAGGTTTAAAACATGCACTAAGTTGTTGCTACCTTATGCAGGTTCTGGTTTGTGATGTCTTGCAAGGGTGAGCTAAAAAAACTACCGATTTGACATGCTTAAGTGTCATAACAGTTTATTATGCAATAAATCGAGTGCACATTCTTCAACTCAGCCCTGGGGCCCGGATATCTGATCATAGACTTAAATTTAACTTACCATTTTCAGGTCTGTTATCAGCAAGGAGGAGGAGAATGTTTTTTAAGCATCTAGGAAAGAAAGCTAAACTGACCACTCTTTGAGTCAAACAAAGTGCTTGGCCTGTATTATTCTGGTGCAATTGTATGGGAGGAGATAAAAAAACTCCCTTTCAGTCCCTGCTTGGCCAAAAGTTTGCATTAAGTGCAGCCTAGGACCAGTGTTGATCTTAAAAGATTTGCAATGTTGATCCTAACAAAACAGAAAATGTTTTTGCCTGGTCCTGACAAACTAAAGGACGATTGTGAGTCCCCAGTCCAAAATGTGGCCAAAATTTCTCCCTTGACTTTTCTCAGGATCTACTACCTAGTTTAATACAAGTTCTGACATCCATTGGCTGCCCTAAACTCACACTAAGGTGACCTAAAACGGCTATAGTATGGTGCTGAATTCGTGCATCATTTGTAAACTAGTGAGCCTAGAGTATGGTGCCAAACTGGTGGCCAAGCAGAACCCAAAGTACTGATCAGGATGGTGAACGTGGTGCATATAGTACCATACTTACCCCATGTTTAGGTGTTTGGAGAGCCATGAGCAAGTATAAAGTTGGCCTAGTTCCCTGGATGAGCTAGCTAACTGGGGCCACATACTACTTGTACCTGAATTAGTGTTCCCTTCTTGGTCTTCTACAGGTTCAATTTCAGATTCTCTAAAGGTCTCATACTTTGGAACCAGTTTGTCCTATCTGCTGCTAAGGCTAAGCTCAGCCTATAGTCATCGAAGGACCAGAATTTACCCTTGATTTAATTCCTGTTTTCTTAAGTTCTACCTCAAACATAGCCTAAACTCAAATGGATGAGCTATTCATGGCTTTGTTATGTATTGAGGTGTGTGGAATAGGAAGAAATTTCCCAATTAACAGCAATTGGATGTGGTAACAGATCTTGTGAGAGTTTGTAAATCACAGCTTGCACCGGGTAACCATCTTAAACCAAAAGGCTAAGCTGGACTTTTGCCATGCTCTGGAATCTAAACCCTTGACCTATTGTCCAGGCTCAGTAACCATCTAAGTTAAGCCCACATATCAATGCATATTGTTGAAAACACATGGCCAATATACAACCTGGTTGCTCTCACAATTTCAAAGAAAAGGAGAGCAGAAATTGCCTGGCTAAGAGTCCTATTAGAGATACTGGTGTGCATCCCTCTATTCTGATCTCCTTTAATCCAGTGGTCTAATTCCTGAGATTGCATAGGTTAATAATGGCCCAGGATCAGAACCTCGGCAACCTGTTGTCCATGATCCTCTTGCTGGTTTCTCTGTACATACAGGGATCAGGGGCCTTTTTAAGGAATACCGAATCTCAGACTCCCTATGTCATGGGTTGCTGTGAGGTTGCATTCACCTCCAATCTTATGCCAACCCTATACTTTAACAGAAACTGTATATACCATAACAGGGAGGGACTCTACCTTTATCTTCCTATCAATTTCCTATTTATACTAAACTGTGCCTCTGCTCCTACTGGTTAACTTGATTCTGATCTAGCCTAGAAGAGACAACACACAATGGCTTGCACCTGTAATTGAAACTTGTTACAGCAACTAGTATACTTCTTGGCTACTCAGCAGGTGCAATACTATCCCGTTACAGTTTTTAGGAAACTAATGTTTAGGTATTTAGGATTTAATTCTGTTTTCTGCCGAGCTAATTAAATTTAATCATTCGAATAGATGCCATAGTTTGGATTTACTCTAACAAACAGCCATGGTGAAATGTCAGGTTCTAAACTATCACAAATTTCTAACTCAGGTTTTTTAATCATTTCTTCAAGTTTTAGTGCAGTGTATAGAGTCATGAGTCTACCCTTGCTGTTATAGCTTATTTCAGACTTAATCAGGCCCAAGGTTAGGTTCACTCTAATAACTGTAGTGCTCCTAGCTTCTATATTTCCTAAGATTAAGATAGGTATGTGCAATAATCTAAGGCTCAACAGAGCTCAGAATCTGGTTTGCTGATTCATGGGCCACCTTCCTGGAGAGTGCATCCTGATTTGTCCAGGATTTAGGGGGTCCTGAACTCCTGAATATATGCCTAGTAGGCTCCTAATTAAGGTAAACACCAAATTTTCAAGCCCAGTTACAATTACCTCTCTTATCATACCTAGGTGATTCAAAACAGAACCTGAGGGTGATATGACTAAAACTCTTTCAGCAGGCTTTTATTCCTGTGAATCTGATTTCCTTACTGTTGCTTTAACATCACAAGTGTTTATTAACCAAGCTTTGGCTTTCCTTATTCCTGTATAGCCTCAGGTCAGTCGTATGACCTAACCCAAATTCAGAGGTCTTAGCCTGAACCAAATCTGCATGATCCTAAGGGCTACATATGTAGCACCAATTGCCGGCTGGGGCCTGAATGGGACC
This sequence comes from Canavalia gladiata, assembly GCA_037954105.1. NCBI lineage: Eukaryota > Viridiplantae > Streptophyta > Magnoliopsida > Fabales > Fabaceae > Canavalia > Canavalia gladiata. The sequence goes on along the minus strand of CM075661.1, from coordinate 25,677,703 downwards.
CTTGCCCTATAACTTTACCCTTGACATGCCAAGATTTATCTGAATCCAGATTCAGAAGTCAGAGTCAACGCAGTCATACCTGCACAACTCCAGTGAGATCCTATTGTAGCTTCTGTTAGCACTTGACAGGTAGGTAACTAAACCCACTATAATCTTACTGACCTTTGACATTTAATCATCAGCCTCTGGTTCACTCAGACTCTGGATTTGGCTATTCACACAACCTCAACCCTTTATCAACCAATCTAGTGGCAGGTTAACAGCTTCTACAAAGGCCTCACATCAATTGCAATAGCAACTCAAATCAATTATTAGCCTAAACCTGCTCCTTTTAAACACACCTGAAAACCAAAGGACAACCTACCTGTTCCCTGCAATCAGTGGAAAATAAGTCCATCTCCTTGTTGTCAACCTAAAATCGACCTAATACTCAAACTGGTTACTAATGTAGTAAAAACCCAATCTGCTATGAGTATCAGGGATATATTGGGGGTAATCAGGAGCAAGGATCTCTGTTAGTGAACTAGGCTTGGCTCAGCATTTGCTGCAGTAATGCCAAGTCAATGGGAGCCTGATTCAGGAAAGTAATCTGACTCGCCCAAAGAACTATGGACAGCAGATGAATTCTAAGCCTGCTTCACCGATTAGACACAAAAGCTATGTGTGGTATCCCTGATTTGGTTTGGGACTAACTTTGAGTTTGTTTTTGGAAGCCAAACTAAAAACTCTAACCTCAGGGTTGTATGTTAATTTAATGCTATCAGTTTTAGTCTTTGAACCTCAGCTCTTAGGTCCAGGTTAAATCACAAACTTGAGCTACAGAACCTGTTTAGCCATGAAAAAGATGGTCAAGTTACGTGCTCTAATTGAACCCCTTTGCCTGCCAATTTTATTAGGTACATGACACGCATTGAAGTTGGTCTACTTCCTAGTTTGTTTTCTGTATTGGCGAACACTAGTCCCTAATATGTTGGTCCTGTTTATGACAGAATTCATTGAATAACTCTGAATCAAATCCAAACATTGATCAAAGAATAGAGAGGTCTGTGTCTCCTACCTCCTCAAGTCTAGTTGTGTTCATTTCCTGAGCGTCTATCAATTATATCCAGTAGTTCAAGGGTTTATCATGGCAATTCTAGAGTTTAAATGTAGCAACTATATAAAGACATCAGACTTGTATCAATTTATTGATGAATTCTCCCTCAATCAATACATTCAACCCGATTAAACATGCTAAACGTAGAAATCATCGAATACTGCATTCATGCTATCGTTTGGTTTATCGTGAATCCTAATTCAAATAGCATGTACAATAGCACTCATTCTAATGTTTTGTTCAGCAGAAAACATAGCATGTAACGAATGTGAATGAAAGAATGATAGAAGAAACGAGCCTAACCTCAGGGCGCTAAACCGAGCTTACAATGACTTCGTATGACCTTGCCAAAAGAGACGAGCAACAATCGAGGAAACCAGCTACCAGAAACTATCCCTCCTCTTGCTAATGACCAATATTCCAACCGGCGATTAGCAATTCAAAAGAATTCTTCAAGGTTCCTCCGAGAAAACTGAAGCCAATAACCTCTTTTGAACTCCGAACTCGAAGTGTTTTCTTGTTGCTTGAAGGAGAGTTCCCACGAAATCTTGCCAATGGTGTGGTTTCTTGAACACACGAGAGCCAAAACCGTCCAGTGTGAGAGCAAATCCGAGAGTCTTCAAAACTGAATTTCAATTTTTGGTACCAAAATGTCCCCTTTTTTCTCTTTCCTTTTCTAAAATCCCTTTTATACCCCTAGCTTAACCATGGTTCCTTAACCCAATGGAAGTTAATTTCTAACCCTAGGCTAACTAACTCTTTAACCAACTCCCAACTAACCTAACTGAATTTTGTTTTTGTTTGTTTTTTTTTTTAGCTTTTATTTGTCTATTATCTATCTGCTGGCTTATTTAATTTTTGCAACTCCTTTTCTTTTCTTTTGACCATGTGAGCTCTTATTTTTTTTAAGTTATTTTAATTAATTAAGGGAGATTTCTATCCGGAAAAAAATTGGTGCTAACAGTTTGCCCCTCTTTACCAAGTTTTTTACTACATAATACGAGAATACTTATTGTATTATCGAAGTAAAAAATGAGTAAAGACATGAGCCAATTTTGTCCGGCCCAAGTAAATAAAAGGAAATTAAGACTTGCGGATAAACATGCAGGGCCTTATGTGATAAGCTAGGATGGAGAAAATTAAAATGCAGCGCCTGATGTGATAGACTTGAACAGAAATTTCAACATGAGGGGCCTGATGTGATAGGCCAAAATGTAGGAAAATAAAATGCAGCGCCTGATCTGATAGGCTTGAACAGAAATTTAAACATGAGGGGCCTGATGTGATAGGCCAAAATGTAGGAAAATAAAATGCAGCGCCTAATGTGATAGGCTTGAACAGAAATTTTAACATGAGGGGCCTGATGTGATAGGCCAAAATGTAGGAAAATAAAATGCAGCGCCTGATGTGATAGGCTTGAACAGAAATTTAAACATGAGGGGCCTGATGTGATAGGCCAAAATGCAGAAAAATAAAATGCAGCGCCTTATGTGATAGGCTTGAACAGAAATTTAAACATGAGGGGCCTGATGTGATAGGCCAAAATGCAGGAAAATAAAATGCAGCGCCTGATGTGATAGGCTTGAACAGAAATTTAAACATGAGGGGCCTGATGTGATAGGCCAAAATGTAGGAAAATAAAATGCAGCGCCTTATGTGATAGGCTAGAATAAAAATTTAAACATGAGGGGCCTGATGTGATAGGCCAAAATGCAGGAAAATAAAATGCAGCGCCTGATGTGATAGGCTGGAACAGAAATTTAAACATGAGGGGCCTGATGTGATAGGCCAAAATGTAGGAAAGTAAAATGCAGCGCCTGATGTGATAGGCTTGAATAGAAATTTAAACATGAGGGGCCTGATGTGATAGGCCAAAATGAAGGAAAATAAAATGCCGCGCCTGATGTGATAGGCTTGAACAGAAATTTAAACATGAGGGGCCTGATGTGATAGGCCAAAATGGAGGAAAATAAAATGCAGCGCCTTATGTGATAGGCTTGAACAGAAATTTAAACATGAGGGGCCTGATGTGATCGGCCAAAATGGAGGAAAATAAAATGCAGCGCCTGATGTGATAGGCTTGAACAGAAATTTAAACATGAGGGGCCTGATGTGATAGGCCAAAACGTAGGAAAGTAAAATGCAGCGCCTGATGTGATAGGCTTGAACAGAAATTTAAACATAAGGGGCCTGATGTGATAGGCCAACATACAGGAAAATAAAATGCAGCGCCTGATGTGATAGGATTGAACAGAAATTTAAACATGAGGGGTCTGATGTGATAGGCCAAAATGGAGGAAAATAAAATGCAGCGCCTTATGTGATAGGCTTGAACAGAAATTTAAACATGAGGGGCCTCATGTGATCGGCCAAAATGGAGGAAAATAAAATGCAGGGCCTGATGTGATAGGCTTGAACAGAAATTTAAACATGAGGGGCCTGATGTGATAGGCCAAAATGCAGGAAAATAAAATGCAGCGCCTGATGTGATGGGCTTGAACAGAAATTTAAACATGAGGGGCCTGATGTGATAGGCCAAAATGTAGAAAAATAAAATGCAGCGCCTTATGTGATAGGCTTGAACAGAAATTTAAACATGAGGGGCCTGATTTGATAGGCCAAATTGCAGGAAATTAAAATGCAGTGCCTGATGTGATAGGCTTTGAACAGAAATTTAAACATGAGGAGCCTGATGTGATAGGCCAAAATGCAGAAAAAAAAATGCAGCGCCTTATGTGATAGGCTTGAACAGAAATTTAAACATGAGGGGCTTGATGTGATAGGCCAAAATGCAGGAAAATAAAATGCAGCGCCTGATGTGATAGGCTTGAACAGAAATTTAAACATTAGGGGCCTGATGTGATTGGCCAAAATGCAGGAAATTAAAATGCAGTGCCTGATGTGATAGGCTTGGAACAGAAATTTAAACATGAGGGGCCTGATGTGATAGGCCAAAATGCAGGAAAATAAAATGCAGCGCCTGATGTGATAGGCTTGAACAGAAATTGAAACCTGAGGGGCCTGATGTGATAAGCCAAAATGCAGAAAAATAAAATGCAGCGCCTTATGTGATAGGCTTGAACAGAAATTTAAACATGAGGGGCCTGATGTGATAGGCCAAAATGCAGGAAAATAAAATGCAGCGCCTGATGTGATAGGCTTGAACAGAAATTTAAACATGAGGGGCCTGATGTGATAGGCCAAAATGCAGGAATTTAAAATGCAGTGCTTGATGTGATAGGCTTTGAACAGAAATTTAAACATGAGGGGCCTGATGTGATAGGCCAAAATGAAGGAAATTAAAATGCAGTGCCTGATGTAATAGGCTTTGAACAGAAATTTAAACATGAGGGGCCTGATGTGATAGGCCAAAATTCAGGAAATTAAAATGCAGTGCCTGATGTGATAGGATTTGAACAGAAATTTAAACTTGAGGAGCCTGATGTGGTAGGGCAAAATGCAGAAAAATAAAATGCAGCGCCTTATGTGATAGGCTTGAACAGAAATTTAAACATGAGGGGCCTGATGTGATAGGCCAAAATGCAGGAAAATAAAATGCAGCGCCTTGTGTGATAGGCTTAAACAGAAATTTAAACATGAGGGGCCTGATGTGATAGGCCAAAATGCAGGAAAATAAAATGCAGCGCCTGATGTGATAGGCTTGAACAGAAATTTTAACATAAGGGGCCTGATGTGATAGGCCAAAATGCAGAAAATTAAAATGCAGTGCCTGATGTGATAGGCTGAGCAGAAATAAGGAGTAAGAAGACTTGATTTGGAAAGATTTTGATCTTTATTTATTTAGCGGACTTCGAATTCATGGCTTCCCTATAGCACGATTCATATGACCTTTAGAATGAGCTAGAGCTTGCGATTGGCCTTCCCTCTTTGAATTCGTTGGCTGACTTTATGCATCACACTGCTTACTCTGTGGAGAGAAGAATCATTCAATGTTATTAAATGATTATCAATTGTGAGATTTTCGTTCTAACCATGATTTAAACAGTCTTAGTATTTAATAATTGTTGTGGTATACTTAATTTGTACATATGCTTGATCAACAAATACAATTAAATCAATGAATTGACTGAATTTCAAAAGTAAACAGAACGAGGAATTAGAAGAGTATGTATTTGGGGATGGAATTTTGGATGGTCTTGTGCCTTCGAGACGACCAATGCTAGTATTGTATTTTCATAACCTTTCCTGCCTTATCACCCATGCTTATCAGGAAACAAAATTTTGCCCCAATATCGGTCCAGTCAAAATTTTGCCCCAGTATCAGCCCAGCCTTGTTCTAATCAGCTCCGAACCGATATCAATGTTGACTTATTTCATCTTTATCAATTTGCCCCAGTATCTGCCCAATACTGACCTGACTGCTTTTGAATCAATCTGTTTTTTTATCTTTTTCCCCAGTATTACATTTTCTCTCCCACCTATTTTTGCCCTATCTTTGCCTAGGTCGTCCTTGCGGGTTTTCGACCTAGCGGGCTTTTTGGATGCCCTAACTTTTGCCTAGGTCGCCCTTGCGGGTTTTCGACCTAGCGGGCTTTTGGATGCCCTATCTTTTACCTAGGTCGCCCTTACGGGTTTTCGACCTAGCGGGCTCTTTGGATGCCCTAACTTTAGCCTAGATCGCCCTTACGGGTTTTCGACCTAGCGGGCTTTTGGATGCCCTAACTTTTGCCTAGATGGCCCTTGCGGGTTTTCGACCTAGCGGGCTTTTTGGATGCCCTAACTTTTGCCTAGATCGCCCTTGCGGGTTTTCGACCTAGCGGGCCTTTTTGGATGCCCTAACTTTTTCCTAGATCGCCCTTGTGGGTTTTCGACCTAGCGGGCCTTTTTGGATGCCCTAACTTTTGCCTAGATCGCCCTTGCGGGTTTTCAACCTAGCGAGCCTTTTTGGATGCCCTAACTTTTGCCTAGATCACCCTTGCAGATTTTCAACCTAGCGGGCTTTTATTAAGCATAATATTTCTTTACAGCATCAGCGTTGGTTGGATTTGCCAGATCATTCCCATCCATATCAGTTAAAATCAACGCCCCTCCCGAGAAAGCCTTCTTGACTACGTATGGCCCGTGATAATTTGGGGCCCACTTCCCTTGTAACGCTTTTTGCATAGGTAATAACTTTTTGAGAACCAAATCTCCTTCTTGAAATGCTCGGGGACGTACTTTCTTTTCGAATACCTTCTTCATTCTTTTCTGATATAGCTGTCTGTGACACAAAGCCACCAATCTTTTTTCCTCAACCAAATTTAACTGATCAACCCGGGCTTGCACCCACTCTGCCTCTTCCAACTTTGCGTCCATTAACACCCTTAGTGAAGGGATCTCTACTTCAATAGGGAGGACGGCCTCCATTCCATAAACAAGCGAGAATGGGGTTGCTCCAGTAGAGGTACGAACTGAAGTACGATACGCGTGGAGGGCATAGGGGAGCATCTCATGCCAATCTTTATATGTGAGCACCATCTTTTGGACGATTTTTTTGATGTTTTTATTGGCCGCCTCCACTGCTCCATTCATCTTTGGCTTGTACGGGGAGGAATTATGATGCTGGATCTTGAACTGGTCACACAATTCTTTCATCATTTTGTTATTAAGGTTAGTACCATTATCTGTGATGATTTTGTTGGGCAACCCATACCGGCAAATCAACTCTTTCTTTACGAACTTTACCACCACACTCCGGGTCACACTGACATAGGAAGCAGCCTCGACCCACTTGGTGAAATAGTCAATGGCAACCAATATGAAACGATGCTCGTTGGATGCTTTAGGCTCAATTGGTCCAATGACATCCATTCCCCACATAGCGAATGGCCATGGTGAAGATAATACATTCAAGGACGTAGGCGGCACGTGGATGTTGTCAGCGTATACCTGGCATTTATGGCAAGCTTTAACATATTTATAGCAATCGGCCTCCATAGTCAACCAGTAGTATCCTGCTCTGAGAATTTTTCTTGCCATCGCGTGTCCGTTAGCATGGGCACCAAAAGATCCCTCATGGACTTCTTTCACAATTTTGCTGGCCTCTGCCGCATCCACGCACCTGAGCAGGACCATATCATGATTTCTTTTATATAACACTTCTCCATCGAGGAAGAAACTGGCAGCTAATCTCCTCAAAGTTCTTTTGTCATTTTCTGAGGCATGATCGGGATATTCCTTGTTTTTCAAAAAACAACGGATATCATGATACCATGGTTGCCCATCCTGTTCTTCCTCAACCGACTGGCAAAAGGCTTGTCGATCTCGGCGTTGAATTTGGATAAGGGGCATGTCCTCCTCTCTACCTATTTTGAACATAGATGAGAGGGTGGCTAGGGCGTCAGCCAACTGATTGTCCTCTCGAGGTATATGTGCAAAAGTGACACCCTCAAAGTGCTCCAACAATTCCTTAATATAAGCTTGGTATGGGATCAACTTTGCATCTCGAGTTTCCCATTCACCTTTAACTTGATGGATAACTAGAGCTGAATCACGATATACCTCCAGGTTCTTGACATTAGCATCAATTGCTGCTTGTATTCCCATGATACAGGCTTCGTATTCAGCCACGTTATTAGTACAATCAAAGCCTAACCTGACTGTGATAGGTACATACTGTCCTTCTGGGGAGATTAATATGGCTCCTATGCCATGGCCCATCATATTGGATGCTCCATCAAACAACATTATCCACTTCTCCTCTACTTCCTGTTCTGGCTCACTAAATACGGCCATTAAATCCTCATCCGGAAACCCTTGTCTCATAGGCTGATAATCATTTAAAGGCTGTTGAGCCAAGTAATCTGCAAGCGCACTACCTTTAATTGCCTTTTGTGTAACATACACAATATCATATTCTGATAGCAAAACTTGCCATTTGGCGATCCGTCCAGACAAAGCGGGCTTTTCGAATATATACTTAATCGAATCCATCCTAGAGATCAACCAAGTAGTATGGCTCAACATGTACTGTCTCAACCGATGAGCGGCCCATGCCAATGCGCAACAGATTTGTTCTAACAAGGAATATTTTGCCTCATAGTCGGTAAATGTTTTGCTCAGATAGTAAATGGCATGTTCTTTCTTTCCAGATACATCTTGTTGACCGAGCATACATCCCATGGCGTTACCCGTCACTGTCAAGTATAGAATTAATGGTCTCCCTGGGACTGGAGGAACTAAAACTGGAGGGTCTTGTAAATAGAGCTTAATCTTTTCAAAGGCTTCTTGACAATCTTCATTCCAACTGATGGGCTGATTTTTGCGCAAGAGTTTGAAAATCGGTTCGCATGTGGCTGTCAACTGGAAAATAAACCTAGTGATGTAGTTTAGCCTTCCAAGAAACCCACGCACTTCCTTCTCTGTTTTCGGGGCTGGCATTTCCAGGATTGCGCGGACCTTATCAGGATCAACCTCAATTCCCCTTTCGCTAACAATGAAACCTAGCAGCTTCCCTGACTTCACACCGAAAGTGAATTTAGCTGGGTTCATTCTCAACTTGAACCTTCGAAGGCGTTCGAATAGCTTTTGCAGGTTATCGAGGTGATCCTCCTCAGTTCTTGACTTGGCGATCATGTCATCCACATACACCTCGATCTCCTTGTGGATCATGTCATGAAACAATGTCACCATGGCTCTCTGATATGTTTCCCCCGCATTTTTCAAACCGAAAGGCATGACTTTGTAACAGAACGTTCCCCAAGCCGTAATAAAGGTGGTTTTCTCCATATCCTCTTCAGCCATCTTGATTTGATTATATCCAGAGAAACCGTCCATGAACGAAAAGTAAGAGAACTGAGCAGTATTATCAACTAATACGTCGATATGAGGCAAAGGAAAGTCGTCCTTTGGACTGGCCCTATTTAGATCCCTGAAATCTACACACATTCGTACCTTTCCATCTTTCTTGGGGACTGGTACTATATTGGCAACCCACTCCGGGTATTTTGCTACGGCTAGAAAACCCGTATCAAACTGTTTTTTTACTTCTTCTCGGATTTTTAGGGACATCTCAGGCTTCATTCTTCTCAACTTCTGTTTCATCGGTGGGCAGTCAGGCTTTAAAGGCAATTTATGTTCCACAATCGATGTGTCCAATCCTAGCATGTCTTGGTACGACCAAGCAAAAATATCTCTATATTCATGTAACAGTGACGCTAATCGAGAGCGGTTTTTGAACGCGCCTATCTTCACCTCTTTTTTATCCTCCTCAGTCCTCAGATTTATCAATTCGACAGACTCTTGGTGAGTTTGTATCAATCTAGATTCCTGCTCAACCAGCCTTAATAATTCCCCAGACGGCTCATATTCAAATTCTGTTTCCTCATCCGCTTGATTAACAAGACAGTCAAAATTATTCAATACAATACTAGCACGATCATCATTAGGCAAGTTGTTTTCGGATCTGCAAATATGTAAAAAGGATAAGGTATGGATGTATTGGAAAGGGGAAGAGAATATTTCTTGAAAGAATTCAATGGCATTTATTGATCAAACATATGTACAAAATATTGTCTATTTATAATATTTCACAGCAATTACAAATTACATGTAGACTGAATTTAAAATCACAGGAAGCTCGATGGTCTCCCAATTGTTTAGTTCATGTCCTGGTGGACAAGCTATCACTAAGTCATCTATGTTGAGCGGCTCTTCTTTATCAACAGCCGCTATCATATCTGGAGTCTCGAACCCAGCACTCCAAAAACTTTCTGAAATATGGAGCAGAGGGACCCTCTTTATCTGGGGCTTTCGCTTTTCCAGTCTAGCCCGTTTCTTTTCTTCCATTTCTTCCTTAATCCTTCTCCTTTCCTCCTCAGTGGGTTTATACCCTAACCCAAACCTGTGCTTGTTCTTAATCAACTGCAAAGGCTGAATTAATCCACCATTGTTTTGCCCCAGTTTGTCTCCGGCCTGGAATCCATTCTTCAACATTATTTCAGTCATCATTAACAGGGCTCTCAGGGGGCCGATGCTGGTCCACCACCTCTCCCTCCTTAACAGTGGTAACATTAGCAATTTCTAAAGCCTGGAAGTGAGCTTCCAAGGCTTCCTCAGCAGCCTCGATGTAGGGGGTATTGGTGGGTTTACTGACCAGAAAATCCTCTTCAGCAGAGACAATTATCAGTCTATCATCTACAATAAATTTCAATCTTTGGTGAAGAGTGGATGGCACCACTCTAGCAGAATGGATCCATGATCTTCCTAGGAGACAACTGTATGCGGGCAGGATATCCATCACCTGGAAGGTCACCTCAAAAATAACCGGGCCAATCTGTACCGGCAGGTCAATCTCTCCAATAACCTCCCTTCGTGAACCATCAAAAGCCCTAACCACTATTGAACTTGGCCTTAGGTGGGATGCTTCATAGGGTAACTTTGACAGGGTCATCTTAAGCATCACATTTAATGAGGAACCATTGTCTATCAAGACCCGGGCCAGGATATGGTCCCTACACTTCACGGATATGTGCAATGCCTTATTATGCCCAGCCCCCTCTTTTGGGATTTCGCTATCAGTGAAGGTGAGGAAATTATTGGCGGTAATGTTATTTGCAATCCCTTCGAACTTCTCCACTGAAAGGTTATGTACCACGTGCGCTTCATTGAGGATCTTTAATAACACCTTTCGATGAGGCTCAGAATTCATCATTAATGCCAACAAAGAAATCTTAGCTGGTATACGGTTTAATTGTTCAATTACTGAATACTCACTTTGCCTGATCATCCTTAGAAATTCACAGGCATATTCTTCAGAAACAGGCTTTTTCAATTCCCTTCTTTCTTCTTCTTTACTTGCTTCTGGCTCAGGACCAGCCAAAATTGCTTCCCCGCAGGGCCTTCCTCTCCTCTCTTCCATAGGGGAATAGATGCGACCGCTCCGGGTCATACCCCCGACTCCAGCTATATTCACCACATCAGTAGTTGCATTAGTGGTGATTTCAGTTCTTTCCTCTTTTGTCTTGCCTTCAGATACCTCAGCATCATACTTCCAAGGTACCTCCTTGTTGCTTTTATATGGGAATGGCCCTGGCACCTTTATAGTAATCGGTCTCAAGCCATTTGGTGTTGGAACAGCCGGTTCCTCAGAGTATCTGATAATTAAAGGCCTTGGACAACCGGGGAAAGCCTCATTAAGCATATTCACCTCAAACTCCACCTCCAAGCAGTTCACCGTTGGTCCCCCATGATTTGGCAAAGGATTATTTCCTACGTTAGGAGCATCCTTCTCAAAATTTAGCCATTTAGCATTTATCAAATTCTGAACCTTGTGCTTTAACCCTTGACAATTTTCAGTTGAATGTCCCACGGCTCCAGCATGATAATCACATTTAGCAGCTGGGTCATACCACTTGGGAAAAGGCGGCTCTAAAGGCTTGATAGGACATGGTGCAATTAATGAGTTTTGTATTAGGCGGGGTAAAAGCTCAGTATAGGTCATAGGGATAGGGTCAAAGTGTATAACTCTTCTTTCATTATTTGGCCTTCTTTGAGTTTGGTTAGTGTTTGGGCCAGGGTTTTTACTCCAGGCTTTTTGTGGAAGTTGGGGTATGGTTGGTTGTGGCTGTGTCATGAGCGGGGTTGTTTGCTGGAAAGCTGTGGGGGGTGTGTAAGGTGGTTGGTAGTTAGGTTGGGAGGCGGCCACCATCTGAGGGTATGGTGCATACTGAGGGTGGTAAGGTGTTTGGTAACTAGGTGGTGTAGGTGTGGAGCGATTTGGATCAAACGTGACATGATGGGTTTCCCCTTCCTTCTTTTTCCAGGAATTATTGGTTGGCTTCTTTACATTTACATTGCCAACCGTATTATGTACAATTCTTCCGCGACGCAGGCCGCTTTCAATTCGTTCTCCAATTAAAACCATATCGGAGAAATTAGCCGAAACACTGCCCACCATTTTATCATAAAATGGTGCAGGGAGAGTATCCATAAACATCCCTATCATCTCTCTTTCGAATAGAGGAGGTTGAACTTGAGCTACCAGTTCCCTCCATCGTTGAGCATATTCTTTAAAGGTCTCATCTTCCCTCTTGATCATATTTTGCAACTGAGACCGATCTGGTGCCATCTCTATATTATATTTGTATTGCCTAAGAAAGGCATCTGCCAAATCCTTCCAAGATCGGACATGGGTGCATTCCAACTGAGTATACCAGTTGGCTGCAGCTCCCGTGAGACTATCTTGGAAACAGTGGATTAGGAGCTTATCATCATGCGCGTGTGAAGCCATCTTTCTACAGAACATCGTCAGATGACTTCGAGGGCACCCCGTTCCTTTATATTTTTCAAACTCAGGCATCTTGAACTTGGGCGAGATTATCACGTCAGGGACTAGACACAAATCAGAAGCATCTACTAGTCCATAGCCGCTACCTTCAATGGTGGGTAGGTTGTAGGATTTGTATGGTAAGTGGCTGGTGGATTTACATGTAGTGGGTAGGTAGTAGGATGATTTGGGTATTGGGTGTGAGTGAGAGGATTCTCAGCAGGGTTTGTGGGAATACCCTGTGCTGAAGGTGCAAACCCAGGTGGTATCCCATAAGGAGGCCACTCACGATCTATTACCACCTGCACAGGACCCGATGTATCAGTCACCGCTGCTATTTCTACCCCAGAGGGTCCCTCTGCATTCTTCTCCAACAGCTTCATGACTTTTGCTAGCTGATCTCTCAGATCAGCAACCTCATTTCTCAGCTCTTCATTTTGTGCTTCTAGCTCATTCATCATTCTGGTTTTTGAACGTGTGCTATAGGGATGTTGAGGAATGCGTGAATCCGCTATTTTGTTTTCTGGCAAATTCAATATTTATTAATTAGTATCAAAGAAAACAAACTTTAAATCTTAAAACCTAAATTAAATATCGGGGATCAGATATCTCGATAATTTTGTTATTGGATGAGCGTGCTTGTAAGACGGAGTATGAAATGGAAATTAATGCAACATCAAGAACTGTAGAAAGAAGTAGATTCTTTATTCATAATATTCACGGTACATCCTTTTCTTCTTTTTCAACTAGAGCAACATATCGATTCATTCTCATGATTAACTCTTTACAAAAGTGGATAAATTCTTCAACTTCAGCCGGCGTATGGAGTGAATGTAGAGAAGCTTCCGCTCTTTTGAGCAACTGAGGTACTTCGGCGATAGCAGTGTTAGCCAAGCTAGCTAACCTCCCAAAACATCTAGTCCAATGATCTGCTGTGTCCTGATACCACCTCATTTCATCTTGCAGGTCACTTATCCCCCTTTGTTGCATCCTAATGACTTCAATGACATTCCATTTTTCCTCGTTCACTTCATTTTCGCATGCCACTAACAAGTTCTCTATTTGTTGCTTCAACTCCTCTACCCATTGGCGTAACTCATTCCTTTCGTCAACCAGTCGGTTTTTCTCTGCCAACTCTCCGTCCCTTTCTCCCAGGGCTTGAACTTTCTCTCGTCTAATCTGGCGAATTCGGCTTCTCATTTGTTCAACAGCATCCCTCATTCTCTGATTTTCTTGGAGGGCCGCATCTTTTTCTTATGCTCTCAACCCCAACTCCTTATTAGCAGCTTGAAGACTCATGTGGACCCTAGCTGCATGTTCTCGTTCGGACTTTTGCTGTTGACGAATCCCCTCCAAGGCGGTATCCTTTTCTTGGCCATCTCTCTTAAGTGTGGCTACTTCCTGCTGTGCTCTTAGTAGCTCTTCTTCCAGCCTGTTGTTTTTTATTGTCATGCTCTCCAATTTTGCTTTTAACTCTTTGACGGCCTCGTCCTCAAACGTTTCAGGCAACGATTGACTTCCTGAAGTTGTAGCTTGCGGTTTGAAGGGTAACTTGATTTGTTGCACTCGTTCCCTTACCCATTGTCGGTATTCTTCCTTTGCTGCACAACTTCTGACTCCTAACTCTTTTCCTTTTCGGGTGACCACCTCCCAAGCTTCTCGCACTTTCCGTAAAGGTTCCATGAAGTCCCCTTCATAATATATGATAATAAGAGTCAACAGTTCTTGAGGCAGAGGACTCCGAATGGGATAAGCTAGCTGACGTTGCCCCAGTATGGGATTATAGCTGATACAACCCCTTGTTCCTATTAGAGGGACATTGGGAAAACCTTTGCAATGATAAATGATCATTGTCCTTTGCTGCCAAGCCGGCTGCCATCTAATCTTCTCCTCCGTCAAACTAGCCAGATATTCTGCCCACTCTTTTCCACTCATGTTTCTGATTTGGTAGCACAACAAGTCTGAGATAGGGCATTGGGCTTTTACCTCTCTTTTGAACACGTGTGTCGTGATCCAGATATAAAGCAGTGGTAGACAACATATCAATTTTTTCTTCTTCCTTTCATAACAGAGATTCAGAGCACAATATGTGTCAGCAAGTATTGCAGTGGTAGGATTCTCGGACTTGTTTTTGCGAGATAAGAATGCACCGATGGCCACTGTGTCTATGAAATCATCAACCTGAGGGAACAATACCAAACCGTAGAGGACAAGAGCGAGCGCGTCCATGTAGGTCTCCCATTTGTTATTGTCGGCTAACTGTTGCAAATGCCTTTCTAGGAGATCCCTTGTAAAGCCTTTGCATTGATATTTTTCTTGGAAATCCGTAAGGAGATCACTGTGTTGCAACCCTATAGATTGAACCGCAGCTCGGAATGAAGGACTATGCTCAAGATGATTGTATGGCCTACTTCTCTCAATTGGCAGGCCTATGATTTGTTCATACTCTTCTAGAGTGGGTGCTAACTGAAAGTCTGTGAACGTGAAGCATCTCAGTGGGGGGTCGTAATACTGAACAAAGGCAGTGATGGCTTCTTCTTGCACTTTGATTTCCAATAATTTCAGTATATTACCATATCTTTTGGCAAAGGTCATCTTTTGTATTGTTTGTAGCCTTTTGGCGAAAGATTCTAAACTCGCTAGATCCATCATTTTTGCCCTGATTCTCCTTTTCTTTCTTAATTCTGATCCGACATTAATTTCCATTTCACCTCCTTTAGACATAAATGAGAATCTGATCCCCTTAAAAGAGAAAAATAAAAAGAAAGAAAAGAAAATCAAGAAAATAAATGAATTAGTTATTTGACAGAATAATCAAGTATAAGGCATGAAATCATGTAAATTAAAGCATGATGCAAGAATGACAGCAATTTGAGTATGATACATTATGGACTAAGGCAATGCGTGGTATGATACATTTTTAAAATGTGGTATGGATGATATGCACTAAGAACATGATTTTCAGAGTAAAAGCTACAGCAACCTCTGGGTATCTTTTTTTTAGTCATCACCCTCTTCTCTTTTTTCCTTTTTCATCTCCCTTTTATCCTTTTTCTTTCTTCTTCTTCTTCTTCTCTTTTCTTTTCTCCTTCTTTTTTAATTTTAAATTGTTGCTTTTTTCCATATATATATTTTTTATTTTTTATTATTTTTTTCTCCGTTTTTTTTACGCTCCCCTATTTGGAATAACTGTGCACAAGTAATATATGCACGGATCAGTATATGCCAACATTACAATAGGAGTGTGTACTCTTTACGTGTCCTAATCCAAGGTTACCTGTCCTATGGATCTAGGATGTCTAATTTATGTATCTTGCAAAAGGTAGGCCATAATCCTGCGGTATAAAGGTCACTAGAGCCAAGTTCCAATTCCATAGTGTTGACTGCAACCGTAGAGAACGCTACTGGTTACAGGACACTGGAAAAGAACGCACTCTAGCTGGGGTTTTCGTGATAGCCAACCGGGACGTGCATCCCTGGTGACACCACTAGACCCCTCTACTCCTAAGTTTCGCTCAGACCCGGGTACAGGGCCTCACTCATGATTATGCATGCATGTGCAGTGTGTGAAGGGTATACAGAACTTTTGGGATACCTGCAATTGGGGAAATTGCACAGACATATATAACAATTTATCGTTCGTCTATCCTAAGGTTATAAAATAAACATCCAGACAGATAACCGATAAATAAATCATACAAGTAATAAGAAAGGGATCATGCAAACAAACGGTAAAAGGGATTAATATGGCACACTCAATAGCTGGGCTTGACTCTCTAAAGTCCTCAGTGGAGTCGCCATCTGTCATAACCGTAATTACGACGAGACGACGAACTCGCTAAATTTTGAAAAGAATTAATTTTGATTGTGGAGCCGCCACCAAATTTTATTTTTAAGGGAAAACATTTGGAAAAACCCTAACTTGTGGAAGAAAATCTAGGTTCGGGAGTCGGTTACGAGTAAGGAAGGTATTAGGCACCCTACTCGCCCGTTCCAAGGAACGGTACCCTTAAACTGAGTGTGTGATATTTTGAAAACTATTTGATCCCTTAAAATAGAATAGAAAATAGAAAATAGAAAATAAATAGGTTCATGGAAAATAGCCTGACAGGACTTGATCCTGCTCCTACGTATTCCCGGGTGCAATGGGAAACTCAAGGCTACGTAGTTCTGGTTAAGAGACTTGATCTCTAAAAGAATACAGTGTGATTTTAGGTAAAAAAACAAACGCTTTTATAGGAATTTATTGAAGATGGAGGTTTCCAAAAAACCATGCTTGCAAGATCCTAAATCGTCGTAAGCCGTTTTGGATCCCACACGAATTAAAACACGACACGGTAGAGAATGCTACTCGTTCGCGTTAGAACTCGTTTTCACGAATTTCGGAAAGTAAATAAAAACAGACGTTTTTTATAAGATTTCCTTGAAAGTGATGGTTTTCATAAATTCATGTTTGCGAGATCCTAAATTGTCGTAAGCCGTATTTGGATCCCACACGAATTAAAACACGACACGGTAGAGAACGCTACTCGTTCGCGTTAGAACCCGTTTGCACAAATTTCGGAAAGTAAAAAAAAAACAGACGTTTTTTATAAGATTTCCTTGAAAGTGATGGTTTTCAGAAATTCATGTTTGCGAGATCCTAAATCGTCGTAAGCCGTATTTGGATCCCACACGAATTAAAACACGACACGGTAGAGAACGCTACTCGTTCGCGTTAGAACCCGTTTGCATGAATTTTGGAAAATTAAAAACAGACGTTTTGAATTAAAGAGTAAATGAAAAAGAGATTTGAGACAAAAGGCTTAATAAAATCAGAATTTAGATCGGAGGATTGAAATGAGAAAAAAGTATAACAATAATACATTCTACATTATTTGGATCCGTGACTTTTCTTAGCCCTTCAAATTCACCCAAGATATTATATCTGTAAAATAACATTGAAAGCCTGCTGCTATTCTTTCACTAACTAAATTTAATGTCGTATCAGCTTCCCACGATCATACTTTAGGAATGGGGGACCTGTTCAATTATCAAACCAAAGCCTAGGGATCTGTCACAACAGTAGTAAGTCGAGGAAACTTGGCTGGAGAAAATAGAAGATAATTTCTGGACCCATTCCCCAGGTTTGGCTTAGAGACCTATGTGTCATTTCTAGAATCTATATCAGAACCAGCTTTGAGGACCTGAAACCCAACTAGACCTCCAATCTTAAGGCTACGTGTTAAATCAAAACACCATCTCTAGCAGCCCTTAAACCTGCCAAATTGGGACAAACCAATTCTGGAAAACAAACCCAACTTAAACCAATCGAGATTGGTTTTATGGGAATTTATTTCTTATATGTCTAATGATTCAATTAAACAGAAGCAAGTTACAGTGAACCAACCTCCATGGCTGGCCTAAAATGATCTACTTCTTGCATTGGCCAGGTGATTCTGGAATAGATTTATCAGAATTGGGGCCTAAACTCTGATAAACCGATGCCTATGGATATATACTTTCTATTAGTTAAAATTTAGGCTTGTTTTGCTGCAACTGTAACCTTGAGGGGCATTCACAGTTTCTCCTAAAGGTTTCCCTAGCCTATCAGTTTGCATAGAGACCATTTTAGTCACAACCCTCCCTTGGTTTGGTTAGGGTATGCCCCTTAAGAATAGATGAAATGAACCGAGCCATATAGGTTCTGCTCCTGTGGCTGTTCTCAGGTTATTTTAGGTTTTCCCCTTGCCTTTGCTAAGTGGGTTCGATTCCCCTGATATTTACATGAGTTTCCAGATCCACTCCCTATCCTATGGCTGCTTATGTGGCAGGTTTAAAACATGCACTAAGTTGTTGCTACCTTATGCAGGTTCTGGTTTGTGATGTCTTGCAAGGGTGAGCTAAAAAAACTACCGATTTGACATGCTTAAGTGTCATAACAGTTTATTATGCAATAAATCGAGTGCACATTCTTCAACTCAGCCCTGGGGCCCGGATATCTGATCATAGACTTAAATTTAACTTACCATTTTCAGGTCTGTTATCAGCAAGGAGGAGGAGAATGTTTTTTAAGCATCTAGGACAGAAAGCTAAACTGACCACTCTTTGATTCAAACAAAGTGCTTGGCCTGTATTATTCTGGTGCAATTGTATGGGAGGAGATAAAAAAACTCCCTTTCAGTCCCTGCTTGGCCAAAAGTTTGCATTAAGTGCAGCCTAGGACCAGTGTTGATCTTAACAGATTTGCAATGTTGATCCTAACAAAACAGAAAATGTTTTTGCCTGGTCCTGACAAACTAAAGGACGATTGTGAGTCCCCAGTCTAAAATGTGGCCAAAATTTCTCCCTTGACTTTTCTCAGGATCTACTACCTAGTTTAATACAAGTTCTGACATCCATTGGCTGCCCTAAACTCACACTAAGGTGACCTAAAACGGCTACAGTATGGTGCTGAATTCGTGCATCATTTGTAAACTAGTGAGCCTAGAGTATGGTGCCAAACTGGTGGCCAAGCAGAACCCAAAGTACTGATCAGGATGGTGAACGTGGTGCATATAGTACCATACTTACCCCATGTTTAGGTGTTTGGAGAGCCATGAGCAAGTATAAAGTTGGCCTAGTTCCCTGGATAAGCTAGCTAACTGGGGCCACATCCTACTTGTACCTGAATTAGTGTTCCCTTCTTGGTCTTCTACAGGTTCAATTTCAGATTCTCTAAAGGTCTCATACTCTGGAACCAGTTTTTCCTATCTGCTGCTAAGGCTAAGCTCAACCTATAGTCATCGAAGGACCAGAATTTACCCTTGATTTAATTCCTGTTTTCTTAAGTTCTACCTCAAACATAGCCTAAACTCAAATGGATGAGCTATTCATGGCTTTGTTATGTATTGAGGTGTGTGGAATAGGAAGAAATTTCCCAATTAACAGCAATTGGATGTGGTAACAGATCTTGTGAGAGTTTGTAAATCACAACTTCCACCGGGTAACCATCTTAAACCAAAAGACTAAGCTGGACTTTTGCCATGCTCTGGAATCTAAACCCTTGACCTATTGTCCAGGCTCAGTAACCGTCTAAGTTAAGCCCACATATCAGTGCATATTGTTGAAAACACATGGCCAATATACAACCTGGTTGCTCTCACAATTTCAGAGAAAAGGAGAGCAGAAATTGCCTAGCTAAGAGTCCTATTAGAGATACTGGTGTGCATCCCTCTATTCTGATCTCCTTTAATCCAGTGGTCTAATTCCTGAGATTGCATAGGTTAATAATGGCCTAGGATCAGAACCTCGGCAACCTGTTGTCCATGATCCTCTTGCTGGTTTCTCTGTACATACAGGGATCAGGGGCCTTTTTAAGGAATACTGAATCTCAGACTCCCTATGTCATGGGTTGCTGTGAGGTTGCATTCACCTCCAACCTTATGCCAACCCTATACTTTAACAGAAACTGTATATACCATAACAGGGAGGGACTCTACCTTTATCTTCCTATCAATTTCCTATTTATACTAAACTGTGCCTCTGCTCCTACTGGTTAACTTGATTCTGATCTAGCCTAGAAGAGACAACACACAATGGCTTGCACCTGTAACTGAAACTTGTTACAGCAACTAGTATACTTCTTGGCTACTCAGCAGGTGCAATACTATCCCGTTACAGTTTTTAGGAAACTAATGTTTAGGTATTTAGGATTTAATTATGTTTTCTGCCGAGCTAATTAAATTTAATCATTCGAATAGATGCCATAGTTTGGATTTACTCCAACAAACAGCCATGGTGAAATGTCAGGTTCTAAACTATCACAAATTTCTGACTCAGGTTTTTTAATCATTTCTTCAAGTTTTAGTGTAGTGTATAGAGTCATGAGTCTACTCTTGCTGTTATAGCTTATTTCAGACTTAATCAGGCCCAAGGTTAGGTTCACTCTAATAACTGTAGTGCTCCTAGCTTCTATATTTCCTAAGATTAAGATAGGTATGTACAATAATCTAAGGCACAACAGAGCTCAGAATCTGGTTTGCTGATTCATGGGCCACCTTCCTGGAGAGTGCATCCTGATTTGTCCAGGATTTAGGGGGTCCTGAACTCCTGAATATATGCCTAGTAGGCTCTTAATTAAGGTAAACACCAAATTTTCAAGCCCAGTTACAATTACCTCTCTTATCATACCTAGGTGATTCAAAACAGAACCTGAGGGTGATATGACTAAAACTCTTTCAGCAGGCTTTTATTCCTGTGAATCTGATTTCCTTACTGTTGCTTTAACATCACAAGTGTTTATTAACCAAGCTTTGGCTTTCCTTGTTCCTGTATAGCCTCAGGTCAGTCGTATGACCTAACCCAAATTCAGAGGTCTTAACCTGAACCAAATCTGCATGATCCTAAGGGCTACATATATAGCACCAATTGCCGGCTGGGGCCTGAATGGGACCCTTGCCCTATAACTTTACCCTTGACATGCCAAGATTTATCTAAATCCAGATTCAGAAGTCAGAGTCAACGCAGTCATACCTACACAACTCCAGTGAGATCCTATTGTAGCTTCTGTTAGCACTTGACAGGTCCTTACCAAAGGTAACTAAACCCACTATAATCTTACTGACCTTTGACATTTAATCATCAGCCTCTGGTTCACTCAGACTCTGGATTTGGCTATTCACACAACCTCAACCCTTTATCAACCAATCTAGTGGCAGGTTAACAGCTTCTACAAAGGCCTCACATCAATTGCAATAGCAACTCAAATCAATTATTAGCCTAAACCTGCTCCTTTTAAACACACCTGAAAACCAAAGGACAACCTACCTGTTCCCTGCAATCAGTGGAAAATAAGTCCATCTCCTTGTTGTCAACCTAAACTCGACCTAATACTCAAACTAGTTACTAATGTAGTAAAAACCCAATCTGCTATGAGTATCAGGGATATATTGGGGGTAATCAGGAGCAAGGATCTCTGTTAGTGAACTAGGCTTGGCTCAGCATTTGCTGCAGTAATGCCAAGTCAATGGGAGCCTGATTCAGGAAAGTAATCTGACTCGCCCAAAGAACTATGGACAGCAGATGAATTCTAAGCTTGCTTCACCGATTAGACACAAAAGCTATGTGTGGTATCCCTGATTTGGTTTGGGACTAACTTTGAGTTTTTTTTGGAAGCCAAACTAAAACCTCTAACCTCAGGGTTGTATGTTAATTTAATGCTATCAGTTTTAGTCTTTGAACCTCAGCTCTTAGGTCCAGGTTAAATCACAAACTTGAGCTACAGAACCTGTTTAGCCATGAAAAATATGGTCAAGTTACGTGCTCTAATTGAACCCCTTTGCCTGCCAATTTTATTAGGTACATGACACGCATTGAAGTTGGTCTACTTCCTAGTTTGTTTTCTATATTGGCGAACACTAGTCCCTAATATGTTGGTCCTGTTTATGACAGAATTCATTGAATAACTCCGAATCAAATCCAAACATTGATCAAAGAATAGAGAGGTCTATGTCTCCTACCTCCTCAAGTCTAGTTGTGTTCATTTCCTGAGCGTCTATCAATTATATCCAGTAGTTCAAGGGTTTATCATGGCAATTCTAGAGTTTAAATGTAGCAACTATATAAAGACATCAGACTTGTATCAATTTATCGATGAATTCTCCCTCAATCAATACATTCAACCCGATTAAACATGCTAAACGTAGAAATCATCGAATACTGCATTCATGCTATTGTTTGGTTTATTGTGAATCCTAATTCAAATAGCATGTACAATAGCACTCATTCTAATGTTTTGTTCAGCAGAAAACATAGCATGTAACGAATGTGAATGAAAGAATGATAGAAGAAACGAGCCTAACCTCAGGGCGCTAAACCGAGCTTACAATGACTTCGTATGACCTTGCCAAAAGAGACGAGCAACAATCGAGGAAACCAGCTACCAGAAACTATCCCTCCTCTTGCTAATGACCAATATTCCAACCGGCGATTAGCAATTCAAAAGAATTCTTCAAGGTTCCTCCGAGAAAACTGAAGCCAATAACCTCTTTTGAACTCCGAACTCGAAGTGTTTTCTTGTTGCTTGAAGGAGAGTTCCCACGAAATCTTGCCAATGGTGTGGTTTCTTGAACACACGAGAGCCAAAACCGTCCAGTGTGAGAGCAAATCCGAGAGTCTTCAAAACTGAATTTCAATTTTTGGTACCAAAATGTCCCCTTTTTTCTCTTTCCTTTTCTAAAATCCCTTTTATACCCCTAGCTTAACCATGGTTCCTTAACCCAATGGAAGTTAATTTCTAACCCTAGGCTAACTAACTCTTTAACCAACTCCCAACTAACCTAACTGAATTTTGTTTTTGTTTGTTTGTTTTTTTTTTAGCTTTTATTTGTCTATTATCTATCTGCTGGCTTATTTAATTTTTGCAAATCCTTTTCTTTTCTTTTGACCATGTGAGCTCTTATTGTTTTAAGTTATTTTAATTAATTAAGGGAGATTTCTATCCGGACAAAAATTGGTGCTCACAATAATAAATAATAATAATTTTTATTAAAAATTTAAATATTTAATATTATTAATATACTAAATTATATAATTTTTAATAAAACTTTATTGTATATAAATTATTATTATAACCAAAAACATATATTATTTAATAAAACCGTCAAAATATTATTTCAACAATTTAAATTTTGTTCTAAATGATGGCACGTTTTGAGTTTTTATTTTTAAATTAATTTTAAAAATAAAAATTATGCAGCAAAAATGATTCTAAAATAGTTTTTAAAATGTTGATTTTAGTTTTGAAATATTTTTATTTTAAATTTACTAAATTTTATTATTATCATATTATTTAATATATAAATTATATTAATTTTATAATATTATAATATAATTTTATATTATATAATTATTTAAAATATAATATTATAATATATTATTTTTTATATAAAATAAATATTAAATAATATAAAAGTATTATAATAATAGATAAAATTATTTATTTTAAATATTAATAATCAAATAATATATAAAATAAAAATTTATATAATTATATAATATTTTTTATATTATAACCATTATACCATTACTATTATCTTAAAAATATTTTTACTTTCATTACTATCATTTTCATTATCATCATCATAATAATAAATTTTATTTTAAAAATTTTTATTTTTATTATTTTAAAAAAATTTCATTATTTATTTTTTATAAATTTATAAATAAATAATACTCTTTAATATATAAAAATTATATCTAATTTATAATATTATAATATAATTTTATGTTATACAAATTTTTATAATATAATTTATATTATTTTTTATAAAATAAATATTAAATAATGTAAAAATATTATAATAATAATATATAAAATTATTTATCTAAAATATTAATTTTTAAATAATATATAAAATATAAAACTATATAGTTATATAATATTTTTTATATTATAATCACTATTATCATTGTAACCAATATTATTAACATAATTATCATCACTATTATAATATTAAAAATAATTTAATATTATTTAATATATAAATTAAATTAAATTTATAATATTATAATATAATTTTATATTATATAATTACTTATAAATAATATTATAATATATATTATTTTTATATAAAATAAATATAAAATAATATAAAACTACTATAATAATATATATAAAATTATCTATTTTAAATATTGATAATTAAATAATATATAAAATATAAATTTTTAAATATATAATATTTTTTATATTATAACTATTGTCTCCTACTTTTATTTTTATTATGACACTTACTATTATTATATAATAATAATAATAATATAATATTATAATATTATAATATAATTTTATATTATAATTTTATATTATGACACCTACTTTTATATTATAATATTATAATATAATTTTATATTATATAATTACTTATAAATAATATTATAATATATATTATTTTTATATAAAATAAATATAAAATAATATAAAACTACTATAATAATATATATAAAATTATCTATTTTAAATATTGATAATTAAATAATATATAAAATATAAATTTTTAAATATATAATATTTTTTATATTATAACTATTGTCTCCTACTTTTATTTTTATTATGACACTTACTATTATTATATAATAATAATAATAATATTTAATTTTATTATTTTAAAATTTTAAATATATTATTTTTGATATATTTTAATTTTTTAAATTAATATTTTTATTATATATTTTTTATAAATTAAAAATTTCTAATATAATAATTTAATTTTTTTTACAACAAATTTTAAAAACTAAAAATTAAAAACAAAAATGAATTTGACCGCAAAAAATACATAAAGCACTTCGAATGGGACCTTAATTTTTTATCAGTATACAAAGCATTTTGGCTACAAGAAACACATAAAAGGGCTAACATCTTGCCAATAAAATCCTAGATATAGATATAAATTAATAATTTTATTAAAACAACTTGTTGATTGCAAAAGAATACACTACATCCAGAAACAAATATGATGAACCAAATATATTAATTGTTCGATTTAGAATGCCTAATTTGATGGAATTGATATTGAAACATTAAATATGATTTAAATACATGTCTAAACAAATTTAAATCATATATTTATTTTAAAGCATATATTAAAAATATAAATTATTTTATAATTAACTTCAAACCAAGCATCAGCATAACTGTTACCGTGGATGAACATATACGGAAATCAAAAAAGTAATTCAGAATGTGGGATGATAACAAGGAAAATTCCATCTTTCTCTTATCTCTTTCAAAAAAAAAAATTATAAATAAAAAAAACTTTTTATATATACAAATAATAATAATAATATGCATCCATTTATATTGAATTATAAATTATTGAATCTGTTTTATTTTAAAGCATATATATGAATGAGTGACTACTTATACGTAAAAAAAATCGTTACTATACTATGAAATGAAGTAGAAGTGTGTAAGTTGCTGGGGTAATAGGGAGCAGCTTGTGCAGTAATCCATGTGATCCTTTAATATCATCCCGCGTTTGGAGTTACGACTATTCACTATATGACCCCATATTGTTAGCTAGTTCTGCAAAGTGCTTTTTGTCTTCTTCTATTTAATTATTATTACTTATTTCTAACCCTCAAGTCCCTCATGTAAGTTTCTGCGAAAGTACAAGACCAATATATGTACTTGAGCACCGAATATATCTGTGCCATGGAGTGCCACTAGCTGCTCCTTAATTTCTAGCATAGTCCCGTGCTTGCGCCTCATGTTGTCTTGGATCCATCATTGTTGTTGAATCGAATCTCTACGCTTGTATAAGTCAAAGTTAAATACTTGCAAGATTAAAATCACGATCTACTAATACAACCCACTTGGGAGGAGGAGGATGGACCTAGTTGGAGGTAGGATTGAAGCTCAAAATTCAGAGCAGTTTTGGGAACTCCTCAAAATTGTGTTCAATGTAGCACAAAATTGTGCATAAAAATGGAAAGAAAAGGAAACATAAATTTGCAGAATATAAAGAGGGAATTGGGGAAGGTGATTGCAAGAATTAAAGGCTGAAAATAAAGTGCAGAAATGGAAGAAAGGGCAAAACGAAAATGACCAAAATTAAAGGGGAAAGGGGCTGAAAATTAAAGCATAAACTAAGAACCAGAATTGTAAATTGCAAGAAGGTAAATGGCAGAATGTAAATTGCAGAAAAATAATTCCTAAGCTAGGCGCCACTCCACTAGCTAGAGGAAGCTAGGAAGATAAGCCAAGTTCCACCACATTGGAGGCTCCAATGATAAGGAAAAGGGTCTTAACCTCAAGAACAAGCAAGAGGAGAAGAAAGAGAAGAGAAAGCTGCTCTCTCAAGGGAATTTCGGATTCCAATAGCATAAAATGACCAAAGGTGTCATTTGCTTACATTAAGCCCTTATTTATAGGAAAAAGGGAAGGGGGCTGCTTGGTTGTGGGTATGGGCTGCTCCTAGCCAACCAAGCCCTTAAGCTAGGCCTATTCCTATTCTAAATAGTCTAATTTTATCCCATGTTGGAATAAACTATCCCTACTTTTACAAGTTAAGACAAATACAATCAAATTGAAATTACTAATTTCAGATTTATTCTTCCTAAGCTAAAATTTTGAAATCTACAATTTCCTTGAATGATAATTCTGTGGATGACATTTCCTCATGATATTCCTTCCTTTTGAGAAGTAATGCTTCCACCTCTTGTTGAATTCTCTTGGCCCTTGACCTAGTGGTTGGTCCCTTAATGGTGGTGCTCACATCATCCCCTCCCTCTTGAAGAGCATTCGACCTCGAATGGAAGTCATCATCTGCAAGGCAAGGAGTTAAGTCAGATATATTAAAAGTAGCATGCACCCCATAATCACCAGGTAAATCAAGTTTATATGCATTAGGATTAACTCTTTCAATTACCTGAAATGGGCCATCTCCCCGAGGATAGAGTTTTGATTTCCTAAGACCAGGGAAGCGTTCTTTTCTTAAGTGTAACCAAACCCAATCACCAGGTTCAAGTACAAGTTCTTTCCTTTTTTTATTAGCCATTCTAGCATAATGTTCAGTTTTCTTTTCAATTTGTTGCTTTACCTTAGTGTGAAGTTGCTTAACATATTCAGCCTTTTGGGCTCCATCTTTATTATGATATTCAACCACATTAGGTAAAGGAATTAGATCAAGGGGAGTAAGGGGATTAAATCCATAGACTACTTCAAAAGGACTATGCAAGGTAGTGGTATGGGTAGCCCTATTGTAAGCAAACTCTATGTGAGGCAAACATTCTTCCCAAGACCTAATATTTTTCTGAACAAAAACCCTTAACAAGGTGGAAAGAGTCCTATTTACCACTTCAGTTTGGCCATCAGTTTGTGGATGGCAAGTGGTGGAAAACAAAAGTTTAGTTCCTAACCTAGACCATAGTGTCCTCCAAAAATGACTAAGGAACTTGGTGTCTCTATCAGAAACTATACTCTTAGGGATTCCATGTAATCTCACCACTTCTCTAAAGAACAATTTTGCTATATGACTAGCATCATCAACCTTGTGGCAAGGAATAAAGTGAGCCATCTTAGAAAACCTATCTACTACAAAGATTGAGTCCATGCCCCTTTGGGTTCTAGGCAATCCTAACACAAAGTCCATGCTAATGTCAACCCATGGGACATTGGGGATAGGAAGGGGAGTGTAAAGGCCATGGGGCATTGACCTAGATTTGGCCTTTTTGCATACAATACATTGGGCACAAAGTCTTTGAACATCTCTTTTCATGTGTGGCCAAAAGAAATGCTCTTTAAGGATATCCAAAGTCTTTTGGATTCCAAAGTGACCCATTAACCCCCCTTGGTGGGATTCTCTTAAGATGAGATCCCTAATGGTTCCTTTAGGCACACAAACTCTATTGTTCTTAAATAAGACTCCCTCATGCCTAAAGTATCCATCACAGGCTTTTTGGGTACATGACTTGTAGAGATCTCCAAACTCTAAGTCATTTGGGTATAGCTCCCCAAAGTTTTCAAAACCAATCAAGGTGGTTCCTAAAGAATTTAACAAAGTTTGTCTTCTAGATAGGGCATCAGCCACCTTATTGATCTTTCCTTGCTTATGTTTAATGACATAGGGGAACTGCTCCAAAAACTCAACCCATTTAGCATGTCTCCTATTCAACTTCTTTTGACCCTTAAGGTATTTTAGTGACTCATGATCACTATGTATGATGAACTCCTTGGTCAACAAGTAATGTTGCCAAGTTTGAAGGGCCCGAATGAGTGCATAGAGCTCTTTGTCATAGGTAGGGTAATTAAGGGACGCTCCATTTAGTTTTTCACTAAAGTAAGCTATGGGATGTCCCTCTTGCAATAAAACTGCCCCTATCCCAACATTAGAAGCATCACATTCTAACTCAAAATTTTTGCTAAAGTTTGGAAGAGCTAGGATGGGTGCTTGGGTAAGTCTCTCTTTCAAGGCTTGAAAGGCCTTGGCTTGTTTTTCCCCCCATTCAAATTTGACATTTTTCTTGACTAAGTCATTTAGAGGTGATGCTATGGTACTAAAATCTTTCACAAACCTCCTATAGAAGCTTGCAAGTCCATGAAAACTCCTAACCTCTCCTATATTTTTGGGGGTAGGCCAATCCTTGATGGCCTTGACTTTCTCTTCATCTACTTGGACACCTTCTTTGCTTACCACAAAGCCTAAGAATACAACTCTATCCAAGCAAAAGGAGCACTTTTCTAGGTTGGCAAAGAGTTGGGCCTCTCTTAGCACAAATAACACTTCTCTAAGGTGTCCTAAATGCTCCTCAAGGGATTTGGAGTATACAAGGATGTCATCAAAGTATACTACCACACACTTTCCTATCAAATCCCTCAAAACATGGTGCATCAACCTCATAAAAGTGCTAGGAGCATTTGATAACCCAAAAGGCATTACCAACCACTCAAAGAGACCAAACTTGGTCTTAAAGTCAGTCTTCCACTCATCCCCTTCTTTCATCCTAATTTGGTGATATCCACTCTTGAGGTCTATCTTAGAGAAAATTGTGGAACCATGTAAATCTTCCAACAAGTCATCTAACCTAGGTATGGGATACCTATACCTAATGGTTATTTGGTTTATAGCCCTACAATCAACACACATTCTCCAAGATCCATCTTTCTTAGGGACAAGTAAAACTGGGACTGCACATGGACTCAAGCTCTCTCTTATCCACCCTTTTTCTAGAAGCTCCCCTACTTGTTTTTGGATTTCTTTAGTTTCTTCGGGATTACTTCTATAGGCTGGCCTATTTGGTAAGGAAGCACTAGGCACCAAGTCTATTTGATGTTCAATACCCCTAACAGGTGGCAACCCTAGAGGTAACTCTTTTGGGAACACATCTTGGAACTCTTCTAGAAGTTCTTGAAGTTCACTAGACTCATGGTTTGGTTGAGTATTCAAGCAATACCCTTTGCACATGAGCATGTACATGGGTTGTCTAGCTAGAAGAGTTTGCCTAATTTCTCCTTGATTGATGAAGAGGTTTTTATCATTTTTCTCATGTCTCAACCTCTTATCTTTTTTTATATTCTTTCCTTTAATTCCCTTCTTTTCTTCCTCTCTTTTCTTTTTCATTTGTACTTGATCTTTACAAACCTCACTAGGGGCCAAGGGAACTAAGGTGACCTTTTGGGAATTGAAAACAAAGGAATACCTATTGCTATGCCCATCATGGTGAACTTTCCTATCAAATTGCCATGGCCTTCCCAAGAGCACATGACTTGCTTCCATGGGCACAACATCACAAGTTACTTGGTCAAGATACCTACCTATGGAAAAGGCAACTAAGACTTGCTTATCCACTAAGAGGTCCCCATTGTCACTCAACCATTGCAACTTGTAAGGCCTAGGATGTGGGGTAGTGGTTAATCCTAGCTTTTGTACTAGCCTAGCACTAGCCACGTTGGTGCAACTTCCCCCATCTATAATCAAAGAACATGTCTTCCCCCCAATCACACACCTTGTGTGAAAAATATTTTCTCTTTGGCTCTCATCTTCCCCCATGACCATGCTTCCTAGTAATCTCCTAACAACAAGAAGATCACCTTCGGGGGCATACTCTAATCCTTCTTCACTAGAAGAGCTAGTGGCACTAGAGCTAGAGTTTTCATTTGAGGATTCCAAAGATGAGACTTGTCCATTATCTCTAAGGATCATGCTCTTCTTGTTAGGGCATTGAGAGGCAATGTGCCCTCGTCCCAAACACTTGAAACACTTAATGGATGATTCCTTTTTTATCGGAGTGGATGGGGTGTTGGCCTTTTCTTTCTTGGGATCTTTAATTTTCCTAGGATCTTTAGGCTTAAAAGGAACATCCTTGTGGCCTTCCTTCCTCTTATTTTCCTTCCAAGAAGGCTTTAAGGTTGAGTATCTACTCTTACCTTTCCTATGGAGTTGTTGTTCTACCTTTTGGGCTTGGTGGTAGAGTTCATTCAAACTCATATAGTTGTGGAGTTCCACAACATCCCTAATCTCATCCTTAAGCCCTTCAAGGAATCTTTCCATTCTAGCCTCCTCACATTCTTCTATGTTGGCTCTAATGATGGCTACCTCCATATCTTTGTAGTACTCATCAACAGTCCTATTACCTTGGGTTAATCTTTGGAGCCTATTATGAAGCTCCCTAAGGTAATGAGGTGGTACATACCTATTCCTAAGGATGGCTTTCATTTCTTCCCAAGTCTCAATAGGATGAAACCTTGCTCTCTCTTTCACTAGCTTATCCCACCAAATCAAAGCATAGTCTGAAAATTCAAGACTAGCTAGCTTTACCCTATGTTCCTCCCTCACTTCATAGCACATGAAAATTTGCTCTACCTTCAACTCCCATGATAGGTAGATTTCAGGGTCATTCAACCCTTGAAATTTTGGAATTCTAAACTTAGTTCCATCTATTCTTTCTTGGTTTCCATTTTCTCTCCTACCTCTATTCCTAATCCTAGAAGAAGCTCTATGACTATGATGGCTAGGAGAATGTCTATCTCTACTTCTATGGATCCTACTCCTAGATGAATTTCTAACCCTAAGTGGAGACCTAGATGATTCCCTATCACTCTCATGCCTACCTTGATTCCCACCCCTGTGATTATTCCTTTGGTTTCTTCTAGGGGATTCATAGAATTCTTCTTGTGAAAGTTCCTCCCTAGGTGAATCAATTTTATTTTTGTTTTTCTTAGAACTACTAGGCCCTTCATTTTGTTTCTTTTTAAACAAAGTCTCATTCCTCTTTTCTAGTTCATACAAGCGATCTTCAAATTGTTCACTTTGTTTTCTTAACATTTTTTCAAAGGTTTGGGTAAGGGCTTCTAGTTGTAACCTATTGAAGCTAGGTGGATAATCATTTTCACTCATGATGCTCTCCACTCAAGACACAAGATATGAAACAAATCAATTAAGAAAATCACAAATATTCTAAGTACAAATTCCTACCACATAAAACACTTGAACAATTAAGAAATTAAAATGCAGAAAGTTAATTGGTTTCTTACACAAACCAAGGTCCAAGATAGGGAAAGATAAGTAACAAGTAGTCACATAGGCTAAGTTGTAAACCTAGCAATTATGAAACCCCCTTATTACTCCTTTCAACAAGCACACTTAGACTCCCCCTTATGGCTCCTTAAAACCACACAAA
Source organism: Canavalia gladiata (assembly GCA_037954105.1). Taxonomy (NCBI): domain Eukaryota; kingdom Viridiplantae; phylum Streptophyta; class Magnoliopsida; order Fabales; family Fabaceae; genus Canavalia; species Canavalia gladiata. The sequence goes on along the minus strand of CM075661.1, from coordinate 25,646,201 downwards.
GGCCTTGGAACTTACACACAATTACTAACAAAATTATAAGGAAAATTCCTAAGTACAAACTAAATCAAAAGGATTACAATATTATAACCCTACTACAACCAAATTCTAAAATTACACCAAAAAGAAAGTCCTAGTAAGAGAAATCCTAATCTATTACAAATGGGTAAATTCTTCAAGTCCAAGTCTTCTCCAAGTTCAGCTCCAAGTCAAACAAAATTTCTTTCTTAGGGCTGCATACAAAATTAAACAAAGGATGCTTTGCAAACCAAGAAATTGTTAGCACAATTAAAACAAATTACTTCCTTCCTCACCAGTGTTTGCCACTCTTAGTCACTCAATTTGGTCTTGCTTTACCCTTGAAGAAAAGACACATATTCAACTTAAAATTAGAGGCCTTGATGTTTCCAATGTGGTAAAAACTCAACTCATCCAGAATTCAAGAATGGACAAAACATAAGAATTTTGGGGACAAACAAGAAACTCTTATCACAAAAATTAGCTAAACTCAAAGGGATTAAAATTGTGACAAACTAGAATTCAAAGAAGACAAGCAACAATTAAGTGGTGAAAAAAGAAGGCACTCAAAAGGAATTCAAGAAGGATGAATGGATTACAAACTTGTGTGAATTGTTCTTAAAACTGAACTTAACCTTTCTTTGAAAGAAAATCATTCATATGCATCATAGTTCATTCAAGAGGATAAATCCAACTCAAGTTGTTAAACACACTTCAATTGATCCCAAACTCAACTCAAATACTACAATTGAAATACAATAAAATGAAACTTGAAGATCATTCAACTCTGGAATTTTTTTTTTTACTTTTTTTTTTAAAAAAAATTCTGTCCAGATTTTTTTTTCACGTTTTTTTTTCGTTTTTTTTTTCTTTTTTTTTTTTTTCTTTGTTGATTCTTGCTTTTTGCCTTGTATCTTTTAGGGAAATGTAATGTACACTTATATCACTCCAAAACCAGCACAGGATTAACACTTAAACACCCAACAACAATATTTTCAAAGATCAAATACAAACATCCTCAAGAACACATGAAGAACAGTGATGAACATGATGAACATGATGAACAATTTGCAGAATTTTGCCAAAAAAATTGAGGGGTTTTTGAGGCAACAATGATCAAGTTTCAATTTCAACAACAAAACCCACAAATTCCAAAGGATTTGAGAGAACAATAGATGTGTTCTTGCTGCAAATACCCATAAAAAAAACAGAAAAGGGGTTCTTCAATTTCTTGACATTTTGATGCAATTTTGAGCAAATTCACCGATTAAATTGATGTTTAAGTAAGGATCCAACAACATATGACTCAAAGCAACAGGAATTACATGTGAATTCAAGCAAGAAGGGGCTGAAAATATGCAGAAAAACTGGAAGAAAAACAGAGACGAAAATGGGAGAAGAAGATGATGAAAAATGAAGGAGAAAAGTGAGAGAAGTTACCTCCAAACAACAAGCTCTGATACCACATAATACAACCCACTTGGGAGGAGGAGGATGGACCTAGTTGGAGGTAGGATTGAAGCTCAAAATTCAGAGCAGTTTTGGGAGCTCCTCAAAATTGTGTTCAATGTAGCACAAAATTGTGCATAAAAATGGAAAGAAGAGGAAACATAAATTTGCAGAATATAAAGAGGGAATTGGGGAAGGTGATTGCAAGAATTAAAGGCTGAAAATAAAGTGCAGAAATGGAAGAAAGGGCAAAACGAAAATGACCAAAATTAAAGGGGAAAGGGGCTGAAAATTAAAGCATAAACTAAGAACCAGAATTGTAAATTGCAAGAAGGTAAATGGCAGAATGTAAATTGCAGAAAAATAATTCCTAAGCTAGGCGCCACTCCACTAGCTAGAGGAAGCTAGGAAGATAAGCCAAGTTCCACCACATTGGAGGCTCCAATGATAAGGAAAAGGGTCTTAACCTCAAGAACAAGCAAGAGGAGAAGAAAGAGAAGAGAAAGCTGCTCTCTCAAGGGAATTTCGGATTCCAATAGCATAAAATGACCAAAGGTGTCATTTGCTTACATTAAGCCCTTATTTATAGGAAAAAGGGAAGGGGGCTGCTTGGTTGTGGGTATGGGCTGCTCCTAGCCAACCAAGCCCTTAAGCTAGGCCTATTCCTATTCTAAATAGTCTAATTTTATCCCATGTTGGAATAAACTATCCCTACTTTTACAAGTTAAGACAAATACAATCAAATTGAAATTACTAATTTCAGATTTATTCTTCCTAAGCTAAAATTTTGAAATCTACAATTTCCTTGAATGATAATTCTGTGGATGACATTTCCTCATGATATTCCTTCCTTTTGAGAAGTAATGCTTCCACCTCTTGTTGAATTCTCTTGGCCCTTGACCTAGTGGTTGGTCCCTTAATGGTGGTGCTCACATCATCTAATATGGCTTCTATAAACTTCATTGTTTTAAAATTATTATTGACTTTCGGACCACTTTCTCAATATATTCTAAACTAATAGAGAAAAAGAAATGAAAAGATATGGTACCAAAGTGTTTAATGAATAAACTACTTTTTGCTGTCATCAGCAAAATAATAAGGGAACATATTCATACAGATTAGTATCTTAGTTTCTAGTATGTATTCGAAATTATTTATTCATTCATGAATACTGCTTCTTTTTATTATAAGACAAATTATTATTTTGCATAATTTATTTGGTTTATTTTGTCAATTACCTTTAATGACTATACAAATCTTTAATTGATAGTAAAAATATAAAGTTATTTTAAGTGATAAATGTATTTGTATTGGTTAAAATTAGTAATTTATTCTGTTAAAATTAGTAATTTATTCTGATAAATGTATTTTTTTCTTTCTAAATAATGTTTAAAATAGTTTATTCAAATATATAAAATAATAACATATATGAAAACAACTTATTATATAAATATACACAATAAAACTATATAAGATGTTAAATAAATTTTCAGTTATGTTAAAATTTGATATCTATTAAAAAATATTAATTTTTAAATGATTATAATTTTCTATATCATTGGAAAATTTTTTCTCTATACTAATGAAGTGTTTAAAATATGTTTCAACATCCTCCCCTTCAAGTAATTCTCATGCATTTATAACATAGTTTATTCATAAACTATCATTTTTTTTACCCTTCCTTGATAATAAAGTAATTGATTTTTCAGGCTTAAAATTTTTTTTTTAAAGAAGAAGAAGATAGTAAACTTTTTATTTAAAAAAAAATATTTTAATTTAATAAAAATTAAAATAACTTCAACAATTTAATTATTTATTATGATTGTAAAATAATAAATAATTTTTTTTAAATCATAAGTTTTTATTTTTTTAATTTTCTTTTAAAATTCCTTAAAATAATTTAATCAAACATATAAAAAAATATATTATATTATCTACCGTCCAAATATATATCATCCTAAATAAATAATAAGTTATATGAAAACACTACATCTCTTAAAAAAAAACTCATCTTTTAAGTAAATTCTATCATATATATCAACGATACTTGCATCCTATATATTTTGTTGCATACAAATGATGTTGTTAAAAAATATTTCAACATCTTTACCAACAAGTAACTTTAATGTCTTTGTAGCATTGTTGATTCAAAAATTTTATATTTGTATATCTTAACTTAATAATGAAGTAATAAATTTCTCAAAAATTATTTTATATGGATGGTTTTAAAAGATGGAAAAATGATAAATTTTTTCTATTAATTATATATATATATATAATTTAATTAAAATTTTTAAATAAAAGATAAAAATATTAAATTATTATAAATTTTGATATATGAATTATTCTTTAATATTATAAAATAATTATAATATTTTTATTTTAAAATTTAAAATTTTTATTTATTTTTTACTTTCTAAACAATTTTTAAAATTGTTTAATCTAATATATGGAATAATAACATATATTATACTACTATTGCATAAATATATAAGATGAAATTATATAAAATGTTAAATAAATTATAAGCTATACTAAAATTGGATATTTATTAAAAAATTATTTTTTAATGATTACCATTTTTTATATAAACATTAAAAGGAATATTTTTTCTTTCTACTAACGAAGTGATTAAAATATATTTGAACATCCTCATATTTAGAGTAATTTTCATGTATTTGTAATATAGTTTATTCATAAAATATCATACTTTTTTATATCGTTCCTTGACAATAAAGTAATTAATTTCTAAAAAAAATAGTCATAAACATAAAAATTTTAAAGAAATAAGAAGATAGTAAATTTTTTTGTTTTGAAGAAAAATATTTTAATTTAGCATTTTTTAAAAAAAATAAAAAGTAATAAATTAATATAACGTCAACATTTTAATTATTTATTATGATTGTAAAATAATATATAATATTTTTGAAATCATAAGTTTTTATTTTTTTTAATTTTCTTTTAAACAATCCTTAAAATAGTTTAATCAAAAATATAAAAAAAATATATTATCATCCAAATATATATGATCTTAAATAAATATAAACTATCTTAAAAGTTTACATCTCTTAAAAATAATATTATCTTTTAAATAAATTATATTATATATATCACGACAATCGAATACTATGTATTCTTTTTCAAACAAATGATGTTGTTAAAAAATATTTCAACATATTCACCAACAAGTAATTTTAATGTCTTTGTAGCATTGTTCATTCAAAAAATGTTATATTTGTATATCTTAACTTAATGTTGAAGTAATAAATTTCTCAAAAATTATTTTAAATGGATGGTCTTAAAAGCAGAGGAGAAATGATAATTTTTTTTAATTAAAATATTTTAAGTACAATTTGTAAATAAAATATAAAAATATTAAATTATTATAAATTTTGATATATGAATTATTCTTTAATATTATAAAATAGTATATAATATTTTTAATTTTTAATTTAAAATTTAAAATTTTCTTTATTTTTACTTTTTAAATAATGTTTGAAATAAGCTATTTAATAGACTATTCAATATTGGGCCAAGGACATAGAACGGTGCTATGATTAGGACGAATAGTTGGAACAAGACTTCCATCAGTAATGGCACCACGATCAAAAGTTGGACTCAAACCTGGATTAGATCTTGAACCAAGATCAGTACTAGGACCTAGATCAGTACTTGGACCAAAATCTGTAGTTGGACCAGGATCAAGACTAGTAGCATGACCAATATTAGGATCAGTACTAAGACAAAAGTTAGTAGCAAGACAAGGATTAGTACTGAGACAAAGATTGGATCAGAATGGAGACCAAATAAGTACTGGGACCATGACCAATAGTTATATTAGGACCAAGATCAGTACCGAGACCAGCACTAGTAGTAGGAGTAAAACCAGGATTACTATTTGGACTAGGACCAATAGCTAGACTAGGATTAGTGGTTGGACAAGGACCAGCAGTTGGACCAGGACCAAGATCAATACTAGGTCTAGGTCTAGTAGTTGGACTAGGGCCACAATCAGTACTAGACTAGGACTAGTAGCAGGACCAGGACCAAGGTCAAGATGAGGACAAGGACCTTAACCTAGATTAGTACTAGGACCAGGATTTGTAGTTAGACCAGGATAGTGCTAGGTCCCAATAGTTGGACTAGGATAAGGACTAGGATCAATACTAAGACCAGGATTTGGACCAATGTCGAGACCAATAGGGTGACCCGAACCAGGATCAGTACTAAGACCAAGACCAATAGTTAATCACGACTAAGATTGGTATTGGGACCATGACTAGTAGTTGGACAAGGATTAGTAGTGGAACAAGGACTAGCAGTTGGACCGGGACCAAGATCAATACTAGGTCCAGGTCCAAAAGTTCATGTAGGGCCAAGATATGTACAAAGACCAAGACCATAATCAGTATTGAGACCAAGATCAGCATTGGAACTAGGACCAGGACCAGGATGAGTACAGGGACCTTAACCTGCATCAATACTGGGACCAAGACCTATAGTTGGACTAGGATTAGCATTGGGTCCATGACCAAGATTGGGACTAGGATCAAAAATGGGACAAGGCCAATAGGTTGACTAGGACAAGGACAAGGACAAGGATCAATATTGGGACTAGGACTTAGACCTGTACTGCAACCAGGACCAGGACCAGTAGGTGAACCCAAACCAGCATTAGTACTGTGACCAGGACCAATAGTTGAACCAAGACTAGGATTAGTACTGAATCCAAGTCTAGTAGTTGGACCAGGGCTAGGATTAGTATTGAGATCAAGATCAGCACTTGGACCAGGACCAGGATCAATACTGGGATGAGGACCAATAATAGGACTGGGACTAGGACTAGGACAAGGACCAGTAGGTGGACCCTAAGCATGATCAGCTTGGGCCAAGACCAACTATTTGACTAGGGCAACGATCATTACTAGGAGAAGGATCGATAGTCAAACCAAGACTAGGACCAGCAGTAGGAGTAAGACTAGGATCCAAACTAGGACCACGACGAGAAGTTGAACCCAGACCAGGATCAATAGTGGGACCTAGATCAGATATTGGGACAAGAACCAATAGTTGGACGAGGATGAGGATCAGTGTTGAGACCAAGACAAGGACCAGTAGTTTGACTCAGACTAGGATTAGTACTAGGATCAAAACCAGTAGTTGGACTAGGACCAGGATCAGTACTGGGACCAGGACGAGTAGTATGACCAGGACTAGGATCAATATTTGTGACCAAGACCTGTACCTAGACCAGGATCAGTATTGGAACTAGGACCAGTAGTTGGACCAAGATCAATAGTAGGACTAGGACTAGGACCAGGATTAGTAGGTGGACCCAGACCAAGATAATTGTTAGGACCAAGATCAGGATTGGGCCCAAGACTAGTATGTGGCCCATGAACAGGATCAGTACTGGGATGTAGACTAGTAGTTGTACCAAGACTAAGTTCAGTATTACCTGTAAACACTCAATTATGTCCAAAGCCCCCATTTTTAAAATTAATTAATGAATAAACCATAATTTAAATAACAAATAAAAATATGGAAATAAAAATAACAAAAAAATAATAATGAAGAAAAAGAAAATAATAAAAGAAAAATAAAACGGAAAATCCAAAAATATAAAATCATTAAAAGATTAAAAAATAACTAGGAAAAATAATAAGAAAAACAAAAGAATTGAAAACAAAAATGGAAAAAGATTAAGAAGAAAGTATATAAAAATAAAAGAGAAAATAGCAAAATTGGAAAAATTAGAAAGAGAATAAAAGTAACGAAATAGATAAATAAAATAATAAATCAATAACAAAAAAATAAAATAAAAATTGAATAAAAACAGAATAAATAATATAATAATAGTAAGAAAAATAATAATAATTTTTTTAAAAAAAAGGAAAAAATGAACAAATAAAAAAAAACACAAAAATAGAATTAAAAAAAATTAAAAGAAGAAATAATAAAGCAAAATAATGAAAACAGAAAATTGCAAAATATACATAAATCAAATTAAAAGATTAAAAGAAGAAAATAAAAATAAAGCAAAAATGTGAAAATGGAAAAATAAAATTTTAAAGAAAAGGGCGGGAATTTTGAAAAAGGGAATCAATATAAAAGAAGAAGAGCTTTGGGAGGGAGGGGGAAGATTTCGCTTTTAAAATAGCAAAAGGTTTTGAAACTCCTCGCAACGTGCTTGACTTGAGAAGAATTGGAAAACCTTGATCGGATACTGCACTTGAGGGAGGCTCCGCCATGAACAAGAAGAAAGGACTAATTCCACTGATCGCAGCGTAAGAATGTGAGCTCCAAAGTGATCCCTTAACAGGTTAGTCTTCCCCTTTTAAACCAAGAATTTTACAAGAATGTGTTAGCCTCAATCCTCTTTTTGCTTTTTGAATCAAGGAATAGACATGGTATTCTTTAGATTATATACAAATTAGAAAACCGCATACAAATTGATGTATATATTGGTGAAGTTATGATGTCCGTATTGTGAAATTTGGCTCCCAATGCGGTCCATGATCGTTTGGGAATCAATTGCGTAGTCTTTGTCAGCTCCTATTCTTGATTGGTGTTCAATATTAAGTCTAGTCATAGATTCGTGAGATACGCATCTACTGATTCGACGCCGATTCATGACATCCGTAAGTCCCCTCTCTAACTCGAATAAGAAATTTTGGTTCTACAAGATCCTTCTTCCTCCTCCTAGATTCATCTTAAACTCTTTCGACTCCTCTGAACCTAAAAATGTAGTCAGTTTGCATTTATTAGCATGTATTTCGAGGTCAAGGCATTTTCGCATTTTATGATTTCCCCTGCAATTCTGTTCTGGATGCTATTAGGATGGTGTATAAACCTGAACAGAGTAGCTGCAACGAACCAGATCATGGCCTCATAGATAAGTCGAGCATGAAAATATAGTGCCATTGTGCAGTGATATCTCACATTGATCCCTCATCAAGTAGTGTAGCAGCAGTCACCCTTGGGGATTTATCATTATCCAGTAACGTTGCCAAAGTCATTATCGATGCTTGGAAGGTGTTAAAAATACCTATATCCTAAGATCACTTAAGACATATCAACGTCAAAATGTTCAGAAAAAGAGTTGGATTTCTCCTTCGAGACTACTGCAAGATCAAGAAGCTCTTGTTACACTTACCAATTACTGTTTGTTATGTTGCATGTACACTGCTCCCCTGGTCATTTCTGGCCAGGTTTCTATTGCAACAGAAGAAAGGTCAGAGCGTACCCTATCAAGAAGAGCCTCGAAGGCTCAATCATGGCGTACTTATGACTTCAAGATCCTCTTGGCAGCAAGATTGGAGTACAAGCTTTGCTATACTAGAGCCATATGCTCGTGTCAAGGGAGGCGATTTCATTATCCATGAAGACCATGCGTACTGTTCTGCACGAGGTGAGTATTCAAAAGGTGTGGTAGATGTCGTCAAATCCCGTTGGTGGATAAACAGGGCTCGTGGGCATGTTGGTGTGCGATGCACAGATCACGTGTCCTTCTCGACGACTCCAGGATCTGGATTCATCTCTGGTGTACGAGCATTGCACCATTATTATCAACGTCAAGAATATCCCATTGTACCTGGTCTTTTGCCAAGCTTCAGGAGGCCTCTCTGCGTTCGGTACATTCAGAAGATGGCACAAAATTGTGCCCACCACTGATGACCTATATTCATAGCAGGGGTCGTTGAAGTGCATTGAGTTAAAATTAGAGAGGGGCTCACCAGTGGGTCATATGCACGTGTGAGCAAATCTTCAAGCAAAAAGGTGAAGCAAAATCAAAGGAAGGAAGCCCCATGCAGTTGACATACAGAGCACTGATCCGCATTCATGAGTACATGGCTTAAATTCAATTCGAAGCGTCCAAAGCTTAACCATGGGCTTAGCTCAGTGGTCAGTGGCCCAGGGTTCCTCTAATGGTGTACGGGTTTGAGTCCCTACGGGAACAGTTTTTCTTTTAAAGGCAATCCAGCCGCGAGCCGTCAAATGGAGCCATAAGCCACCAAGGAGCCGTCTCAAACCTTGAGTCATCTAACGAGCCGCAAGCCTTTCCCAAGCCACCAAGTCTCTCCCAAGTCATTAAAGCCCCTCTAGCCACCGAGCTGCCAACAACTCTCCCAAGCCACCCAGAACTCTGCTAAGCCATGTGAGCCACCAAGCCTCTCCCAAGCCGTTAAAGCCCCTCCAACCACCAAAAATTCCAATTAAATCCCTGAAATTCCAAAAAATTCCATTTAAACCCCTGAACTTCCCAAAATCCCAGTCAGGCCCCTGAACTTCCCAAAATCCCAGTCAAGCCCCTGAACTTCTCAAAATTCCAATCAAGCCCCGGGACCTTCCCAAAATTCCAATTAAATCCCCAAGCCCAAAATTAATAAAATCAAGTCCTTTTTAGTCCAATTCTTTTCTTCAAAAATGAATCAAGTGCAAGCTCTTTTTTCCAAATTCTAAATTCTCTTCTTCAAAAATCAAGTTCCTTCGCTCGAAAATAAATCGAGTTCAAATCTTTTACTTTAAATTCTAAATTTTCAAGTCAAGTTCATATTAATCAAATCAAACTCATTTTTATTCGAAGCATTTTAAGTCAAGTTCTCAAACTCAAGTCTAGTCCATTTTAGTCAAGGTCAGTTTCTTCAAAGTGTAAAGGAAATTTGTTTTAATCAAGCTTAATTACTTTTTTCCAAATTTTAAATCAAGTTCATCTCATTTTAAATCAAGCCAAAATATTTTATCTTTGTTATTTATTTTAATTCTAAATCTCATGCAAGCACGAACTGGTAGCTTTTTCTATTGTTCGATGTTTAGGAATTCATATGGGTTCCAAGTACAACCATAGTTGTCTTGGACCCTGTGCATATGTGGACTAAGGATTCCTTTTAAATAACTTTAGGAAAAACTTCATTCTTTGATTCTAGGTCTCATGCAATGAATCTTAAGCACGAACTGGTAGCTTTTTCTGCTGTTCGATGCTTAGGAATTCATATGGGTTCCAAGTGCAGCCGTAGCTGTCTTGAACCCTGTGCATATGTGGACCGAGGATCTTTTTGTAAATAATTCCAATAAAAACTTCGTTTTAGAATCCTTAAAGTCTCACACGACGAACCCTAAGCATGAACTGGTATCTTTTTATTTTGTTCAATACTTAGGGATTCGTATAGATCCTAATGCAACCGTAGTTGTCTTGGATCCTATGCATATGTGGACTAAGGATTCTCCTTAAAATATTTTCAAAACAATCTAGCCATTTTCAAATATTACTTTTCAAGCAGCTCTGAAGGTCAAGTCTTCGAGCACTTTTTCAAACACTCCTTTTTAAACATCTTCGAAGGTCAAACCTTCAAAACAAACCAGAACTACGTAAGCCTTGAGTTTCCCATTGCATCGGGGAATACGTAGGAGTAGGATCAAGTCCTGTCAGGCTAACCTCCATCAATCTATTTATTTTCACTCTATTTAAAGGGATCAAACTAGTTTCAAAAGCACACACTCAGTTTTAGGGTATCGTTCTTTGGAACGAGTGAGTAGGGTGCCTAACACCTTCCCTATTCGTAACCGACTCCCGAACCTAAATCTCTTCCTCGAGTCAGGATTTTTTCCAAGTATTTTACCTTAAATAAAAATTAGGTGGCGACTCCACATCATATCAAATTAAATTATTCTCAAATTTTAGCGCGTTCGTCGTCTCATCAGAATTACAGTTGCGACAGATGGCGGCTCCACTAGGGACTTTAAAGAGTAAAGCCCAACTAAATTGAGTGTGTCATATTGATCCCTTTCCCGTTTATTTGCATGATCCTTTTCTCGTCTATTTGCGCGATTTATTCGTTTATCTATTTGCTATTTGTCTATTTATTCTCTATATAATCTTAGGGTAGACGAACAATAAATTGCTATATATATTTGTACGTTTCCCCAATTGCAGGTATCACAAATATTTGTGTGCCCTCATACATTGCATATACATTTATCATGAGTGGGGCCCTATACCCAGGTTTGAGCGAAGCCTAGGACTAGAGGGATCTAGTGGTGTCACTTTGGGGCTTACGTCCTGTTTGACTATCCCAAAAACTTGTTGGTGTATAACGTATGAAGGCAAGTGCACCTTATCGTTTTATGAAGTAAAGAATGAGTAGAGTATCGTCTCCACAGGGATTTGGTTCAAATACTAAATTCCTACTAGTCCACTAATTGAACTCAGTTATGGGGTCACGTAGGCAACGCAAATTTAAGTGCGTAGGCAACGCAAATAGAAATCAACAAGAATTCACATAATCTTTCACAAATCTGGAACTTTGTCCAGCACGCAAAGAATACTTCAAAATAATATCTAAACTCTCAAACACTCAACAACTGATATAAATGTGTAAGAATTCAAATTATGGAAGATGTTAGGGTTGGATTTCACCAAAACTTCCCCTATGTAACCTTTGATCATATTTAAGATAAAATGTGGTTGAAGATCAAATTCACAATTATTGATTGAAGGTCAATCCCTTGACTCATCAATTCTTCACTCAAATTAGGAATCCTAATCCCTTAGCAATTCCTAATTTGACGTGAGCCTTAAGTTCAAGAATTCAAACGATCTCACAATTGCAAACCTCTATCCCTAGAGCCTTCACAATTGTGTTATTCAATCCTAGTTCCAATTCTTAAACCAATTTCACAATTGCGAAGAAGAATTTAGATTCAAAATATAAGTGGCCAAGTCATAAAAGCATTAAGCAAAGAGATGAATAATCAACGTTAAAGGAAAACAATCTTAAATAAATGCAAAATCTAGGTTACATAAGATCAGTTAAGGATTCATCCTTCCCCAACAGGGGCTCAGTTACACATAATGAAGAAGAAGAAAACAGACGAAGAAGAGAAAGTCATGATCATGGGAGCACGCTACAGATGCACTTCATCTTCCGTCCTAGGGTTCCTCCTTCACCCAGAATAGAACCAGCGTATGGGAAAACGGCGGCTCTATCCTCTAGGTCTGCACTCTGGAGATAGATTAGTGGATAAAGTGAATGATGCCCTGTTTTCGTTCTGTTCTGGGCTTTTTATAGCTACTGGTCTGTAGCGTCACATGTCCAACGCTGCCCAACTGCGTTGCCAATGCGAAACCCTGTAACAGATTGCAGAAATTAAAATACATCAGATTTATGGTAATTTATCACCTAAAAGACTCTAAAACTGTATTTTCCATATTGTGCATGGGTTATTCAATTTTATATCATTTTCTCATGTTTTAATGGTGTTTTATACTTCAATTACTTGCAATTACATTGAATTATGTTCCAAATAAGTGTCTTATTGGACACTTATCACAACCCCAAACTTGAACTCTTGCTTGTCCTCAAGCAAGCATTAAACTACAGGAACATAATTCATTCTAGATTGTAAACACTCATTTATGTCCGAGGCCCTCAACCATTAAAATTAATCAAGAAACCTACACTAAATTAAAAATAAAAAAATAAAAAAAACAGAAAGTAGAAAAACGGATAAATAGAAACAAAACAAGTAAAAATTATAGGATAAGTGAACAAAATAAATGAAAAGCATTTTTGAAAAATACTGAAAAGAATAAACAAAAAAAAATATACATATTACAAAAACAAAAAATCTAAATAAAACATAAAAACAGAATTAATAAAAATGGAAAAACAAAAGAAAAATTAAAATAATTAGAAACTAAAAATAAAACAGTTTTTGAAAAAATGTATAATGAAAGAATTAAATAACAAAAGGTAGAATCAAAAATAAAAAAATTCATTTTAATTTAATAAACAGGAACTAAAAAACTGAAAATTAGAAAAAATCATAATAATAAAAATTCAAAAATCAGAATAATAAAAAATTCAAAATCTGAAAAATAAATAAATAAATAAATGAAACAAAAAAAAAACAAAAAACGAAATTAAAAAATAATAAAGCAAAATAATTTTTAAGAGCGAAAAAAAAACAGAAAAAGGTTTTTTTGAACAGAAAACAAGAACAGAGTTTAAAACGGAAATCAAAGAAGATAGAAAAGGGATTGAAAAAATAGAAAAAGGGAGGAGAGAAATTTTTAAGGGGCTTTTTGGCTGAGGGTTGGCTTCCATTTTTTGGCTCTCTCTCTCCGGCTGATGAAGGGGGGTCATCCTGAAAAATCTGGGGAATCATCCCCGAAGAATCCTCAACAAGAATAGAAGGGAGGCATGCACGAAAGAGGGGGGAGACTGGCAAAGGAGGGCATCACAAAAGCTTTAGGCGACGAAAGAATCAAAGACTTTTTGCAGCAGCTCCCGTTTGCTCGTGGGTTCAGACTCCGTACAGGTATGTAGAAATCCTTTCACGAACTTAGGACATTAGCATCCATTCTTGACGAAACTCTTTTGGCTTAATCTTTTCGGTGGTTATAAATTTGTATGCATGGAGATCTTTTCTTTGTATGGACGTTCCAAGAAAGATCAGTAGAAATCTACCATAATTGATGTCGAGCATAGCCTGGAAATGAACTTAGGGTCTTTAATTGTGCGAGGTTCTTTGCACCTAGATGTGCATGTCCTAGAAAATTAGCAAGATCCATGGGTCGGCTCGCGAGAGACGTGGGAAGTCAAGTCCATGGTTGAGATCCTCATCTGTATCTAGAGATCGAGTTAAGAAGTTGCTATTATTAAATCCATTAAACAGAATGTAGGTCTTATCCATAATAGAAAAGTCGGTGGCCATGCATAAAGATGAATATGTGCGCCCGGAAGGCCAGTGATATTAATTTCGTGTGATTGCATGCCATAAGGCTCAAGTGTGGCCTATAAGGTTGGTGTATTTAAGGCTCATACAAGAGTGTTCGATTTCAATTCCCCTGAGTGGCAATATTCCCTTTTAAAACCTCCTCATGTGCCAACTCTATCAGTTAGGTGTACCCAATGGGTCCCTGTGGTACCTGATTCGATCAGAGATAAGAAATGGTAGGTGGCCTCTCTACGACCACAGGCATCCAGCTACAAGACTTGGAGAATGCCATCATACATACTTGTAAATGGTACCATATGCAAATAGATGTGATCAAGCTCGATGGAGAGTGATGGCCAAAACAGTACCACGGTCCTGGGTTGATGTGAAAACCATGTTGTAGTACAGCTAAGAAGCAAAGCCTAAGACGACGTCTCCTCGACATACATGAATATGCATATGGGAGCCTCAAGTGTGCATGTACAGAGAAACACAATTTCCACGTGCATGGCCTCTCATTAGAGTTCATCCAGCTCTTATTACATTGTGGAGTGTTATGCATTGGAGTCTGGTGCAGATGGCTAAGTCGCTGCATCCCGCCTCCCAAATCATGGTTTCGGCCCTGGCGCATAGCAGTTTATTTTTTAATGCCCACAGCGCTGCTTGCAACCAAAACCGACGACCCTGGCTTTTCGCATCACAAACAATGAGTCAATCCAAAGGTACCGTCACACTGTTATGCTTGAAGTCAAGAGGATGTCCTGGCCAACTACGAGTATCATGGCTTGTAGAAGAGACGAAGGTTTCGTCACTGGCCATGTCACACTCGAATAATCCCAGGGAGCCTTGAAGATTATGACCCTTTCCGCATGAAAAAACGCATCCAGCAAGCCAATATGGATTTAGATACCCTTTGTACATCATGTTAAAAATCTGGTAATTTTGATTTTAGCATGGCTGGCCCACTTGACGTTCTCCCTCCAATGGCCTGACCTGGATCCTAGTTCTTGAGTAATGTTTAGGACAAGATAGATGTAGGGGACATTGGCAGCAATGCAGCCAATGAAAACCAAGGAAGGAACCCCATACAGTTCACATGCGGGGTGCACATTCCTGTTCAGAGAAAACACATTTAAATTTAATTTGAAGCCTTAGTTGCATAGCCAAGAGGCTTAGCGTAGTGGTTCCTAGTGGCCTCGCCATTCTGCCAGGCCCTGGATTCGAATCCCAATCGTCACCGTTTTTAAAAACAAAAATAAACACTCTCATGTTCATTAGGAGAGCTTATATTAAATTTGAAGCCTTAGTTGCATAGCCAAGACCTTAGCCCAGTGGTCGGAGGCACGGTTCGTGGCATGCGCGACGCGGTTCGACACCCCCTGCACCAATTCCTATTTTAATTTATTTAAGCCGCCAAGCCACACCACGAGCCATCTCCGTCAGCTTGCGAGCCATCCCCAGCCACGAAAGGCCATGTGAGCCATTAAGCCTACCAGTCAAATTACCACTCTACCCCTTTAGAATTTCCAAAATGCCTAACAGGTCCCATAGCATGAAATTACCATTTTTACCCCTATGAATTCTGTTAATTCCTAGAAAACCCATAAAAATAAATAAAAAAATTCAAGAAAACCCATGAAAAATTCCAAAAATTCAGAAAAATTAATAAAAAAAATTCAAAAATTAATAAAAGATTCCATAAATTCAAAAATTAATAAAAGATTCCATAAATTCAAAAATTAATAAAAAATTCCAGAAATTCAAAAATTAATAAAAAAATTTCAGAAATTCAAAAATTAATAAATAAATTCCAGAAATTCAAAAATTAATAAAAAAATTCCAGAAATTCAAAAATTAATAAAAAATTCCAGAAATTCAAAAATTAATAAAAAAATTCCAGAAATTCAAAAATTAATAAAAATTTCCAGAAATTCAAAAATTAATAAAAAATTCCAAAAATTCAAAAATTAATAAAAAATTTCCAGAAATTCAAAAATTAAAAAAAATCCAAAAAATAGAAAAATTAAAAAAAATTTACAGAAAATAGAAAAATTAATAAAAATTCCAGAAGATTCATAAAATTCTAAAATTTCTAAATGGATCACAAAAGGTCTAAACTTCCTAAATAAATCATAAGACACTTAAAACTCCTAATTAAGCTCCAAATAATCCCGATATTGTTAAGTAATTATATTAAACCCCAATTGCCTCAAAAATCTAAGATGAAATTCTTTCCACTTAATTTGAGCTTTCTTTTATTCAAAGACCTACATCAATTGCAAAGTGTTTCTTTTTCGAAAATTTGAAAAATCTTTTTCCAAATATTTTGGGATTTTCAAGTCTCACGCAATGGACTCTAAACAGGGAACTGACGGTTCACCTGTTGTTCAACATTTAGTAGTTCGTATAGGTCCCCGTGCCGCCTTAGCCGCCTCGGGCCTTGTGCATGAGTGGACTTGAGGTCCTCTTTAAAACTAAGAAAAAATCCTTTTTACCAACATTTTGGGATTCTAGGTCTCACGCAATGGGCTCTAAATGGGGAACTGGCGGTTTACCTGCTGTTCAACATTTAGTAGTTCGTATAGGTCCCCGTGCTGCCTTAGCCGCCTCGGGCTTTGTGCATAAGTGGGC
This sequence comes from Canavalia gladiata, assembly GCA_037954105.1. NCBI lineage: Eukaryota > Viridiplantae > Streptophyta > Magnoliopsida > Fabales > Fabaceae > Canavalia > Canavalia gladiata. The sequence continues at coordinate 25,629,386 of CM075661.1, read as the reverse complement.
CAAAAATCTCTTCCAAAGATAAAACTTTCTCAAAACAAGATCTTTAAAATAATCTTCTCTCAAGCACTTTCGAAGGTCAAGCCTTCACAAACCAAATAATCTTTTCTCAAGCACTTTCGAAGGTCAAGCCTTCAAAGCAAACTAGAACTACGTAAGCCTTGAGTTTCCCATTGCACCGGGGAATACGTAGGAGCAGGATCAAGTCCTGTCAGGCTAACCTCCATCAAGTAATTATTTTTCACACTAATTAAAGGGATCAAACAATTTTCAAAACCACACACTCAGTTTAAGGGTACCGTTCTTCGGAACGGGCGAGTAGGGTGCCTAACACCTTCTCTACTTGTAACCGACTCCCGAACTTTGAGTCTCATTTTATAGTTAAGGTTTTTCCAAACTTTTCCCTTAAATAAAATTTGGTGGCGACTCCACATTAATTCAAACAAATTCATTTTTAAAAATTTTTAGCGAGTTCGTCGTCTCGTCGGAATTACAGTTGCGACATGGATAACTTACAGCATGCATATCATTTCCCTCAAGTGTATTTCACTCCCCTTCTTCACTCTAACTTGCATCAATCAAAATCTTCAGATTTATTTCAAAGACACTCCATCAAGCATTGGGAATACATGAAAAATAATTGCAGATTCAGAATATAGCATTAAATTGTGAGTAAAACAGTGTTTATATTATGGTTACCGCAGTTTTCTATTAAGGAAACATGACCTAGACTTGCAAACTCTCATACGGTTAAGTGTTTCACTCTTTCTCTCAAGTGTTTGGGTTAGGTGTTTCTCTCTATGTCTCCAAATCAAAATTCCATTACCATAGGCTTGCCCCTATTCTCTATCTCTACCAATGAGTCGCATGCTTACATAAATCAAAAGGTCTTGTAATGGGTTGTAACGTGGCTTAGGTGAAAGGTGGGTGAAATTTGGGAAGTGGGTTTATTTAAGCCAAAGAAACTATGAGAGGGTTGGAGAATTAACTTTCCATTAGTTTGGAGATGCAAGATCACCCCATAGAAGTGTGTTCCTGTTTTCAATTTTTCTTTGCCCTATTTGGATATTCGAATCCTTTTTTTTTATTCTTTTTTTTTTGTATTTTTTTGTTTTTTTTGTATTTTTTTTGTTTCTTTTTTTTGGAAACCCATTGCCATTTATATTGCTACTGACACCCTTAACCCCAAACTTAGAAATATTGCTTGTCCTCAAGCAACCCCAAACTTAGAAATGTTGCTTGTCCTCAAGCAACCCCAAACTTAGAATTGTTGTTTGTCCTCAAGAAATTCCAAACTTAGTGTAAAACTTAACCTCAGATACAAGCAACCTTCTCCTAGTTCCTTTGGCTAGGCATATTCATGGTTTTCACAGTCTTGGCTGGAAATGAGCTAATCAAACACAAAGAATTGGGTATAAGGCTCAAGGGGCTAAACAATGGACAAGAATGCAAGGTAGGTCATTTGGTCAAGTAGGTGCATATCAAAGAAGTGCCTTAATCCTGTTTATGCAAGCATGGGATACTGGATTTCAACTAAGAAACAGGGCAAGTTCTAGAATGAAACTCAATTTGTGATCATACACACACAAAAGAAATAAGTGTTGAGGTCCAACCGCTCACAAGCAATTTGTGCAAGCCTAGAACATGCATTACAAATTAATTGTTGAAAACCATCACAGAACAACAAAGTAATTCTCATTCAATCATGCTACATTCTGCATCATGCAATTGAACATTTAGGGACTGTGAAATCTCTCCATGCTGCGAAGAATGAAGTTCTATTACAATTGATGCTCATTGGAGAAGGAAGAGGAATGATGTTAAAGGTTGATTTGAGTGTTGGGGTTGAGAAAACCCCTACACTGTGCTTATTCAGTGGGTGAACTATGCATGAGTGTGCTCTGGTGATCAGATGAGTGAAAGTAGTAATGTGGTGCTTCACTTAGCCCAGACGCGTTGGGCACGCAAGGGTTAGTTGCGTTGGCAACGCAACTGGGCAGAATGCAGATTCATGTGAATTCATTTTAAATTCTGCATAATTAATGTATCAGCATTCAAACAGCACTGTAATAGTTTGAGTTAGATTTCACTCATTGATCTAATGCACAATTCACTATTTAAAACCATTTGGAAGATCTCACCAAGTGGCTAGGTTAGCTAAGGTCCTTGGTGTGGAACATGTGTGTCAAGCTGTGAAATTCTAGGCATGTAACCTGTCATTTCTGTTGCTCCTACTGGTCCAGACCTGCATGAATAGTCAACTGCTCTACTTTTATTTATTCTACTTAGTATTTACATATACTTTTCTAAATTTAAATTAAAATGAAAGGGAAAAACTAGTTTTTCAAGGGTTTCCTCCCTTGCAGCGCTTGTTTAATGTCCCTAGCTTGACAGTTTGAGATTCAGTCAAGTGACTGAAGGGTGCAGGTAGTCTTCTCCTTGTTGATTTCACCTCTACGATAGTGCTTGACACGTTGACCATTGACTTTGAAGCTTCTTTGGGACTGCATATCTTCGAGGGTGATGACACCATAGTCTGAAACTTCTTTAATCACAAAAGGACCTGACCACTTGGACTTCAACTTTCCTGGAAACAGTTTAAACCTGGAGTTGAACAACAACACTAGCTGTCCAGGTTCAAAGACTCTATGTTTGATCAGTTTGTCATGCCATTGCTTGGTCTTTGCCTTGTAGATCTTTTCATTTTCATAGGCATTGAGGCGAAATTCCTCTAATTCATGCAGTTGTAACAGTCGATTTTCTCTGGATGTGTTAGCATTGAAGTTGAGAAATCTGGTTGCCCAGTATGCCTTATGCTCAAGTTCCACAGGTAAGTGGCAGGCTTTCCCAAAATTCAGCTGGTATGGCGACATACCAATGAGTGTTTTGAAAGTTGTTCTATAGGCCCAGAGTGCGTCATCTAACTTGTTTGCCCAGTCTGTCCTAGAGCTGTTCACAGCTTTCTCCAGGATCCTCTTTATTTCTCTGTTGGAAACCTCAGCTTGACCATTACTTTGTGGATGATACGCTGTGGTGATTCTGTGCCTAACGCCATATTTGCTCAGAACTGCTTCTAGCTGCTTGTTACAAAAATGTGTCCCTCCATCACTAATCAGAATGTGTGGGACACCAAATCTGGACATAATGTGCTTCCTCAGAAATCTTATTACAGATTTAGCATCACACATGTGGGTAGGTACAGCTTCCACCCACTTTGACACATATTCCACGACAATTAATATATACTCATTAGAGTATGAGACAGGGAATGGTCCCATGAAATCTATGCCCCACACATCAAACAGCTCCACTTCTAAGATGTTAGTGAGAGACATTTCATCTCTCTTTGAGACATTTCCGCTGCGTTGGCAGGAATCACACGAAATAGTAAAATCTTTGGCATCCTTGAATAATGTAGGCCAAACGAATCCGCTCTGTAGCACCTTAGCTGCTGTCCTTCTTCCATTGAAGTGGCCTCCATAGGCTGAGCTATGGCAGTGCCACAGGATGTCTCTTTGCTCTTCACGTGGGACACACCTTCGAAGTAGTCCATCCACACCTCGTTTGTATAGGAAGGGTTCATCCCACAGGTAGAATTTACTATCATGGTACAGCTTCTTCCTCTGCTGCCAGGACCATTCATTTGGGATAATCTGTGCAGCTTTGAAATTCTCTATATCTACATACCATGGTGCAACAGCAATGGCTAACAGCTTCTCATCTGGAAATTCCTCGTTGATTAAGACTTTCTCATCTTCTATGATTTGCGTAGGCAACCTGGATAAGTGATTAGCTACACCATTGTCTTTGCCCTTTCGATCTTGGATTTCAAAATAGAACTCTTGGAGGAGTAGGATCCACCTAATCAGCCTCGGTTTTGCCTCCTGTTTTGACAACAAATGTTTCAAAGCAGCATGGTCAGTATACACAATTACCTTAGCACCAATTAAATATGACCTGAACTTGTCAAAAGCGTAGACAACGACTAGCAGCTCTTTTTCTGTTGTTGTGTCGTTCAACTGTGCACTGTTCAGCACCTTGCTAGCGTAGTATATGACGTGTAGTTTCTTGTCCTTCCGCTATCCTAACACAGCACCTACAGCAAAATCACTTGCATCACACATGAGTTCAAATGGGAGACTCCAGTCGGGGGCTGCAAGTATAGGTGCTGTGGTAAGCCGTTCTTTGAGTATGTTGAAAGCCTTCAAACATGCATCATCAAATCTGAATTCAGCGTCTTTCATCAATAGGTCACATAATGGTTTAGATATTTTGGAGAAGTCCTTGATGAATCTCCTATAGAATCCAGCATGCCCAAGGAAACTTCTCACTCATTTCTCATTTACAAGAGGAGAAAGTCTCTCAATGGCTTCAACCTTGGCTTTATCAACTTCTATACCCCTTGATGAGACCTTGTGTCCCAACACAATGCCTTCTTGCACCATAAAGTGACATTTCTCCCAATTCATCACTAAGTTGGTTTCCTCGCATCGTTTCAGCACACAAGACAGGTTACTCAGGCAATTGTCATAATCAGAGCCAAACACTGAGAAGTCATCCATGAAGACTTCAATAAAGTTCTCCACCATGTTAGAGAAGATGGCTAACATGCACCTTTGAAATGGGGCAGGTGCATTACACAACTCGAAAGGCATCCAACGATATGCAAATATTCCATAAGGACACGTGAAGGAAGTTTTCTCTTGGTCCTTGGGGTCTACCACGATCTGGTTGTAACCAGAATATCCGTCCAAAAAACAGTAGTAGGCATGCCTAGCTAGTCTCTCCAACATCTGGTCCATGAATAGAAGAGGGAAGTGATCTTTTCTGGTGGACTCATTGAGTCTTCTATAGTCAATGCACATACGCCAACCAGTCACTATCCTTGTAGGAATAAGTTCATTCTTCTCATTAGGGATCACTGTTATCCCTCCTTTCTTAGGCACAACCTGAACTGGGCTGACCCAAGAGCTATCGGAGATTGGGTAGATGATACCTACATCCAATAGCTTGAGGACCTCTTTCTTCACAACCTCTTTCATGGTTGGATTAAGCCTTCTTTGGGGCTGCACTACAGGTTTAAAATCTTCCTCCATTAGGATCTTGTGCATGCAGAAGGAAGGACTTATTCCTTTTAGATCTGAAATAGTTCATCCAATGGCAGACTTGTGAGCTCTTAGAATCCTCAATAATTTCTCCTCTTCTTGTTCATTGAGGGAGTTTCTCACAATTACTGGAAATGTGTTCTTTTCCCCCAAAAATGCATAACGGAGGTGAGATGGAAGCTGCTTCAATTCTGTCTGTGGGCTATCCACTTTTCCTTCTTCCTTTGGCAAACCTTCATAGGGTTGTGAACTTGACTTCATGAGAGGATTAGCTTCGAGTGTGGCTATGCATTCCTCCACATCTTGGCTTTCTTTTTCTCTCTCTTGGCTTAGGTCTTTGGATTGCCAGAGTACTCCCTCAAGAATGGACTCACTGTCCTATTTTTCAAAAGGGACTGATAGTGGCGTTGTCAACGCGGTTACTGGCAGTGTTGCTAACGCGTCCATCCTCATGCAATGTGGCTTTTCAGTAGGATGCTTCATAGCTTCAAACACATTGAACCTTACCTTTTCATCTTGCACTCTCAGCATCAGTTGCCCTTGCTACACGTTAATAAGCGCTCGTCCTGTGGCAAGGAATGGCCTTCCTAGGATCAATGGAATTTCAGCATCTTCCTCCATGTCCAACACCACAAAGTCAGTTGGGAATATGAATCTGTCTACCTTGACCAAAAGGTCTTCTACCGTGCCATATGGATGTTTAATTGATCGATCAGCCAGTTGGAGGCACATCATGGTAGGCTTCACTTCCTCTATTTCCAGTTTCTTCATTATGGAAAGGGGCATCAAGTTGATGCTAGCTCCTAAGTCACATAATGTCTTTCCAATCTGTAAATTCCCAATGGTGCAGGGAATTGTAAAAGATCCTGGATCTTTCAGCTTCTGAGGCAGCTTCCTTTGAATGATGGCATTGCATTCTTCTGTAAGAGCTACGGTTTCATCTTCCTTAAGCTTCCTCTTCTTGGACAACAACTCCTTCATGAATTTCACGTACGAAGGAATTTCTTCCAGTGCTTCAGCTAGTGGTTTGTTGATCTGCAGTTTCCTGAATATATCCAGGAATCTAGAGAACTTTCTCTCTTCCTGCTGTTTCTTCAGCCTTTGAGGAAATGGGACATTTGGCGTTGCCGACATAGCTTTTTCTCCATTGGCCACGACTTCCTCATACAATTGCTTTTTGTTTTTTCTTACTGGTCTATCATGGTATTCTTTCTTCTGTTCTTCCTTCGCTGCTGGTTGTGGACTGATTGTTGGTTCTCCTCCAGATTGAGTTTCTGTATCAGTTCTGGATGGTTGGTTTGCTGGATCAACAACATCATTGGGTTGTATGATTACATTTTCTGTTGTCTTTGGTACTGTGGGATGCCTTGGTTCTATCATCTTTCCACTCCTTGTTGTGATGACATTGCATTGCTCCTTGGGATTCACTGTTCTGTCACTGGGAAAACTTCCAGTATTTCTTTCTGTGAGTTGTTTGGATAACTGTCCCACTTGATTCTCCAGATTCTTGATGGATGCTTGAGTGGATTGCATGAACTGGCTAAGTATATTCCCTAAGTCTGCAGAGTTGTCCTGTGGTTGGTTTGTCTGCTGTTGAGTAGGTTGTTGTTGCGCATACTGTCCGTTCCTCCTAGGGTTGTTCTTGTTCCTAAAATTAGAATTATAAGAGTTAGAATAAGGAGGATACTTAGGCCTTTGTGGCTGGCCCATATAGTGCACTTGCTCCTAGCTGTAGGTTCTTGTTACGTCTGTGTCACAGCATCCGTTTTCATGTTCACCCCCACAAAAGTCACATTTCAGGACTTGTGCTGGTTGAGGGGTTCCTACATTAAAGACCTGTAGCTATTTTGTCAAAGCCTCCAGCTGCTGTGATATCAGCTTGTTCTGAAGTATTGCAGTTTGCGTGTCCAACTCCAGAACATCCCTCTTGGGGGCACTTCTATCAATTGGTGATTGGTACTCGTTGGAAGCCATTATTTCAATCAGTTCCATGGCCTCCTCTGCAGTTTTAGTATTCAGAGATCCTCCTGCTGAGGCATCTATGATGAGTCTGGTGGCGGGCTTAACTCCATTGTAGAAAATGTGGACTTGATGGACATCGGAGAAGCCATGGTGTGGACATTTTTGCAGAAGCTCCTTGAACTGCTCCCAAGCCTCATAGAGTGACTCTCCTTCTTTCTGGCTGAAACAAGAGATCTCTCCTCTTAGCTTGTTGTATTTTGAGGGTGGGAAGGATTTCATGAGGAACTTGGATACCAATTCTTCCCAGTGGTAATACTTCCTCTTGGCTGGGTTTGCAACTAATACTTGGCACGATCTCTTAAGAAAAATGGAAACAATCTCAATCTGATCGCTTCGTCAGAGACGCCATTCATCTTGATTGTGTCACATATTTGGAGAAAGCTTGAGAGGTGGAGGTTCGGGTCTTCCACTTCACTTCCTCCAAACTGGTCCTGTTGCACTAGATGGAGTAGGGCAGGTTTAATTTCAAAGTTGTTCGCAGCGATTGGTGGTCTCACAATGCTAGCGCTGCAACCTGCAGAATTTGGGACAACGTACTCTCTCGACGTAATTCTCCTGTTAAGATGGTGTTCCTCCATGATAGAGTGATGCACAGGGTTTTCTTCGCTGGTCCCTTGCAGTATCTGTTGCTCTTGTTGCACCTTTTGTAATCTTGTTTCCCTTCAGTTTCTTCTTGCGAGCTTTTCAATCTCAGGTTTAAAGATCAATTCCTGTTCTTGTTCACCTCGCATAAACAAGTTAAACGAGATTAAACTAAAGAAAGAATCAATGTACAAACAGAGTTAGAAATATCAAACAGAATTGCTCAATCTAGTGGCAATCATAGTACTCTTCAATATTGAAAAACAAATCCCCGGCACGGCGTCAAAAACTTGTTGGTGTATAACGTATGAAGGCAAGTGCACCTTATCGTTTTATGAAGTAAAGAATGAGTAGAGTATCATCTCCACAGGGATTTGGTTCAAATACTGAATTCCTACTAGTCCACTAATTGAACTCAGTTATGGGGTCACGTAGGCAACGCAAATTTAAGCGTGTAGGCAACACAAACAGAAATCAACAATAATTCACAGAATCTGTCACAAATCTGGAACTCTGTCCAGTACGCAAAGAATACTTCAAAATAATATCTAAACTATCAAACACTCAACAACTGATATAAATGTGTAAGAATTCAAATTATGGAAGATGTTAGGGTTGGATTTCACCAAAACTTCCCCTATGTAACCTTTGATCATTACGTATATTCAAGATAAAATGTGGTTGAAGATCGAATTCACAATTATTGATTGAAGGTCAATCCCTTGACTCATCAATTCTTCACTCAAATTAGGAATCCTAATCCCTTAGCAATTCCTAATTTGACGTGAGCCTTAAGTTCAATAATTCAAACGATCTCACAATTGCAAACCTCTATCCCTAGAGCCTTCACAATTGTGTTATTCAATCTCAGTTCCAATTCTTAAACCAATTTCCCAATTGCGAAGAAGAATTTAGATTCAATTTATAAGTGGCCAAGTCATAAAAGCATTAAGCAAAGAGATGAATAATCAACGTTAAAGGAAAACAATCTTAAATAAATGCAAAATCTAGGTTACATAAGATCAGTTAAGGATTTATCCTTCCCCAACAGGGGCTCAGTTACACATAATGAAGTAGAAGAAAACAGAGGAAGAAGAGAAAGTCATGATCATGGGAGCACGCTACAGATGCACTTCGTCTTCCATCCTAGGGTTCCTCTTTCACCCTAAATAGAACCAGCGTATGGGGAAACGGTGGCTCTATCCTCTAGGTTTGCGCTCTGGAGATAGATTAGTGGATAGAGTGAATGATGCCCTGTTTTTGTTCTGTTCTGGGCTTTTTATAGCTACTGGTTTGTAGCGTTGCGTGTCCAACGCGGCCCAACTGCGTTGCCAATGCGGAACCCTGTAACAGATTGCAGAAATTAAAACACATCAGATTTATGATAATTTATCACCCAAAAGACTCTAAAATTGTATTTTCCAGATTGTGCTTGGGTTATTCAGTTTTATGTCATTTTCTCATGTTTTAATGGTGTTTTATGCTTCAATTACTTGCAATTACATTGAATTATGTTCCAAATCAGTGTCTTATTGGACACTTATCACGACTCCACTAGGGACTTTAAAGAGTCAAGCCCAACTAAAGTGAGTGTGTCATATTGATCCCTTTCCCGTTTATTTGCACGATCCTTTTCTTGTCTATTTGCGCGATTTATTCGTTTATCTATTTGCTATTTGTCTATTTATTCTCTATATAATCTTAGGGTAGACGAACAATAAATTGCTATATATATTTGTACGATTTCCCCAATTGCAGGTATCCCAAATATTTGTGTGCCCTCATACATTGCATATACATTTATCATGAGTGGGGCCCTATACCCGGGTCTGAGCGAAGCCTAGGACTAGAGGGATCTAATGGTGTCACTTTGGGGCTTACGTCCTGTTTGACTATCACAAAAATCCCGGCTAGAGTGCATCCTATTTGTAATGCCCTACAACTGGTAGCTTTTTCTGCTATTGTGGCAAGCATTGCAAACTGGAACTTGGCTCTAGTGACCTCTACATCCCAGGAATACTAACCACCTTTGAGAGGTTCATGCATTAAAAACCCTAGACCCTTAGAACAGGTAACCCACACAAGAGGCAAGGAGGGCACACACCCCTTTCATGATACTCCGTTCATATACTGCTCACTCACAGGCATTTGAACTAGATCATCCAAGATGGAAGAAGAGGAAGCTGAAAATTGGGGGAAATACAAAAAACAAAATCAAGAAAAATTAAAATAAAAGTCAAATCAAATCAAATAAAAATCAAGAAAAATAGAAACTTCTAGGAAAAATTAGAAAAATAATTTTTGAAATACTGAAAATAAAAAGATTCAAAAGAAGAGAAAATGAAATTTTGAAAACCTAAAGAATGCTTTCTAGAAAAATTTTAGTAAAACTAAAAAGATTTTCAAACAAAACTAAAGGTTTTTCTAACACAATAAATATATCAAAATTCACAAAAAAAAAACACAAAATTGTTAAGAAATCAAGGATGAATAAGTTAAATCACTCAATTCTTCTCAAAATGTTCAAATCTTCAGTTATTTGTGCATAGCATGCATGCATTCATGCATTAAATAAATTTATCATTGAAAGAAAAGATTTCAGAAAATCACTCCACACATTTTTCATTTTCATACTCATTTTACATCAACATTTATCATTTATAATTTTTGCATTCAAATTGTTTCTCAAAGAAATTAAGTTTAACTTTAACAGAAAAATTAGAGAGAGACAACCTCCTTGACATCCTTATAGAACCAAATCACAATCAGGAATCATGGATGAGCTAGAGAGGCAAAATGAGGAGTTGAGAAATGAGATCAAGACTCTGAAGGAGCAAATGGCCAAGCTGATGGAGGCCATCCAACTGTCTAAACAGAAGGACGTTTCGGGAGAACCAATTGACCCAACATATCCTCCTGGCTTCACTCCACAAAACCCTTCGCCATTAACCATGCCTCTGCAAGCCAAAGGGGTTCATTACGGATTTCCTCATGGGCATGCACCGTTATTCGGCCAAACACAAGCCCAAACACATAACCTACCTCCAAACACCACTTCATAAGTTTACCAAACAGCCGTTGGGGGAACGCATCCTATGTTCACCCAAGGGCCGCACCCTATATACATACCACCTTCTCAACTTCACCACGCACCCGAGGAATACCCAAGCCATCCTTCAAATGAGGATATTAAAAAGTGGGAGGTTCTAGAGGAAAGAATCAAGGCAATTGAGGGAAATGCTTATGAAGCAAAAGACGTTGCCGATCTGTGCTTGGTTCCAAACATGGTAATCCCTCCTAAATTCAAGGTTCATGAATTTGAAAAGTATTAAGGAACTAGCTGCCCAAAGAGTCACTTGGCCATGTACTGCAGGAAGATGTCTCCTTGTATGCACGACGATAAGATGCTTGTCCATTTCTTCCAAGACATCTTAACTGGGGCAGCTGCAACTTGGTATACTCAGCTAGAGCGGATACACATCCGTTCATGGAGAGATCTAGCTGAGGCCTTTCTCAAACAATACCAGTACAATGTGGCCCATGAATAGGATCAGTACTAGGATGTAGACTAGTAGTTGTACCAAGACTAAGTTCAGTACTACCAAGATCATTACTTCATTCTTACGATAAGATATATAAATATAAAATTTTTGAATCGACAATGCTACAAAGACATTAAAACTATTTTTTTTGTGAAGATGTTGAAATATTCTTTAATAACATCATTTGTATGCAATATATATATATATATATATATATATATATATATATATATATATATATATATATATAGCATTCTATTATTGTTTATGTATATGATAGAATTCATTTAAGAGATTATATTATTTTAAGAGATATAAAGTTTTAAGATAGCTTTCGATTTATTTAAGATTATATATATTTGGGTGATAAATAATATAATATATTTTTTTTATATGTTTGATTAAACTATTTTAAGGATTATTGAAAAGAAAATTCAAAAAATAAAAATTTATGATTTCAAATTAAGAATATTATATATTATTTTACAATAATAATAAATAATTAAAATGTTGAAGGTATATTATTTTATTATTTTTTAGATTTTTTTCAAAAATATTAAATTAAAAAATTTTTCTTTAAAATAATTTTTTTTATCTTCTTCTTACGTCTTTAAAATCTTTTGTTTATGTCTATTTTTTAGAAATTAATTACTCTATTATCAATGAAAGGTATAAAAAATGATATTTTATGAATAAACTACCTTGTAAATGCATGAAAACTACTTGAATGTGAGGATCTTGAAATATATTTTAACCATTTCGTTAGTAGCAAGAAAAAATATACCTTTTAACGTTTATCTAAAAAATGGTAATCATTAAAAAAAGTTTATATTTTTTAATAAATATCCAATTTTAGTCTAACTTATAGTTTATTAACCATATTATATAATTTCATCGTATATATTTACGTAATAGTAATATAATGTATCTTATTATTTAATATGTTTGATTAAATTATTTAAAACTTTATTTAGAAATTAAAAAATAAACATAATTTTCAATTTTAATTTAAAAATATTATATATTATTTTATAATATTAAAGAATAATTCAGATATCTAAATTTATAATAATTTTATACTTTTATTTTTTATTTAAAAATTTAAGTAAAATATATTTAATTAAAACAAATACTAAACTATGGTATAAAAATATAAAATTTTTTAATTAACAATGCTATAAAGATATTAAAATTATTTTTTAGTGAAGATGTTGAAATATTTTTTAACAACATCACTTGTTTGTAAAAAAAATAAATAGATAGCATCCTCTTATCGTTGATATATATGATAAAATTTATTTAAAAATTTAATATTTTTTTAAGAGATATAAAGTTTTCAGATAGGTTATGATTTATTCAAAATCATATATATTTGGATGATAGATAATAAAATATATTCTTCTTTTTTAAATATTTGATTAAACTATTTTAAAGATTGTTTAAGAGAAAATTAAAAAAATAAAAACTTACGATTTTAAATTAAGAATGTTATATATTATTTTACAATTATACTAAATAATAAAAATGTTCAAATTATATTAATTTATTACTTTTTATATTTCATTTAAAAATATTAAATTAAAGTTTTTTTTTCAAAATAAAAAAATTTACTATCTTCTTCTTACATTTTTAAAATCGTTCGTTTGTAAACTTTTTTAAAAATTAATTACTTTATTATCAAGGAACCATATAAAAATATGATACTTTATGAATAAACTATATTGCAAATGCATGAAAACTACTTGAACATGACGATGTTTGAAAAATATTTTAATCATTTCATTAGTTGAAAGAAAAAATATTCCATTTAACATTGATATAAAAATGATAATAATTAAAAAAGATATTTTTTTAATAAATATCCAATTTTAGTATAGCTTATAAGTTATTAAACATCTTATATAATTTCATCTTATATATTTACGTAATAGTAGTATAATATATGTTATTATTTTATATATTTGAATAAACTATTTTAAACATTATTTAGAAAGTACAAAATAAATAAAATTTTAAATTTTAAATTAAAAATAATATATCTTATTATATAATATTAAATAATAATTCATATATCAAAATTTATAATAATTTAATATTTTTATCTTTATTTAGTTAAAATGTATTTATTTAAAAAAAATCATTTTTTTCATCTTCTTTTAAACCATGCATTCAAATTATTTGTTGGTGAAAATGTTAAAATAAAATAATTTTTAACAACATTATTTGTATGGAAAAAAAATACAAAGCATCTTATTAATGTTTATACATATGATACAATTCATTTAAAAGATAATATTTTTTAAAAATGATGTAAAGTTTTCAGATAATTTATATTTATTTAAGATGATATATATTTGCATGATAGATAATATAATATATTATTTATATATATATATTTGATTAAAAAATTGTCGATATAAAAAATGGTAATTATTAAAAAATTTAATATATTTTTTAAAAAAATATCCAATTTTTGTATAACTTATAGTTTATTTAACATCTTAAATAATTTCATCATATATATTTACCTATAAGTAATATAATATATCTTATTATTTTATATATTTGATTAAATTATTTTAAATATTATTTAGAAAGTAAAAAATAAATAAAAATTTTACATTTTAAATTAAAAATATCAAATATTACTGAATATTATTAAAGAATATCTCATATATCAAAGTTTATAATAATTAAATTATTTTCTTCTATTTACAAATTTTAATTAAAATATATGGAATTAAATTTTTTTTCATTTTTCAATCTCTTTTTATGACCATCCATATAATTTTTAAGAAATTTATTACTTCATTTTTAAGTTAAGATATATGAATATAAATTTTTTGAATCAACAGTGCTACAAAAATATTTAGTACTTATTGGAAAGATGTTGAAATACTTTTAACAACATTATATATATATATATATATATATATATATATATATATATTTGGATGATAGATAATATAATATATATTTTTAATATGTTTAGGTAAACTCTTTTAGGGATTGTTTAAAAAAAATTAAAAAAATAAAAATTTATGATTTTAAATGAAGAATATTATATATTATTTTACAATCATAAAAAATAATTAAAATGTTGAAGTTATATTAATTTATTAATTTATATATTTTATTTAAAAATATTAAACTAAAATATTTTTCTTCAAAATAAATTTATTTTATCTTTTTCTAACTTCTTTAAAATTTTTCTTTTTATCCTATTTTTTAAAAATTAATTACTTTCTTATCAAAAAAGGGTATAAAAATATAATATTTTGTGAATAAACTATATTGCAAATGCATAAAAATTATTTGAATATAAAGATGTTGAAAGGGTATAAAAATATAATATTTTGTGAATAAACTATATTGCAAATGCATAAAAATTATTTGAATATAAAGATGTTGAAACATATTTTAATGACTTCATTATAAAAAGAAAAAAATATTTCTTTTAACGTTGTTATAAAATATGGTAATCATTACAAAAATTAATTTTTTTAATAAATATCATTTTAATATAGCTTATAGTTTATTTCACATCTTATACAATTTTATCGTATATATTTACATAATAGCAGTAAATATATATTATTATTTTATATATTTGACTAAACTATTTTAAACATGATTTAGAAAGTAAAAAAATAAATAAAATTTTCAAATTTTAAATTCAAAATATTATATACTATTTTATAATATTAAAAAATAATTCATATATTAAAATTTATAATAATTTAATATTTTTATCTTTAATTTACAAATTTTAATTAAAATATATTTAAGTAAAACAAAAAATTTATGATTTTTTCCTATACTTTTAAGACCAACGATACAAACCAATTTTTGACAAATTTATTACTTCATTATTAGGTTAGGATGAACAAATATGTATTTTTTCAACCAACAATGCTACAAAGACAGTCAAATTACTTCTTGGTAAAGATGTTGAAATATTTGTTAATAACATCATTTATTTGAAAAAAATACATAGCATCTTATTACCGTAGATATATATTATAGAACTTATTTAAAAGATAATATTTTTTTAAAAGATGTAAAGTTTTAAGATAGCTTATGATTTATTTAGGATCGAATATATTTGGAGTGATAAATAGTATAATATACCTTTTTTTATATGTTTGATTAAACTATTTTAAGGATTGTTTAAAATAAAATTAAAAAATAAAAACTTAGGATTTAAAATTAAGAATATTATATATAATTTTACAATCATAATAAATAATTAAAATTTGGAAGTTATATTAATTTATTAATTTTGATATTGTAATTAAAAAAAATTAACATTAAAAATTTACTATCTTCTTATTTCATTAAAATTTTCTCTTAAGTCTATTTCTAGAAATTAATTATTTTATAATCATAGAAGGATACTAAACATGATACTTTATTATGAATAAACTATATTACAAATACATGAAAATTTCTTAGATGTCAGGATGTTGAAATATATTTTAATCATTTTATTAATATAAAGAAAGATTTTTCTTTTAATGTTGATAAAGAAAATGAAAATTATTAAAAAAATTAATCTTTATTTAATAAATATAAAATTTTAGTATAGTTTATAATTTATTTAAAATCTTATATAATATTATCTTATATATTTACGTGATACATAGTATAATATGTGTTATTATTTTATATATTTGATTAAACTATTTTAAACATTATTTAAAAAGTAAAAATAAATTAAAATTTTATTTAAAAATATTATATATTATTTTATAATATTTAAAAATAATTAATATATCAAAATTTATAATAATTTATTATTTTTATCTTTTATTTACTATTTTTGGTTAAATTATATTTAATTAAAACAAAAAAATTTATCATTTTCTCTCTATTTTTAAAATCATCCATTTAAAATAATTTTTGAAAAATTTATTACTCTAGTAATAAGTTAAGATATAAAAATATAACATTTTTTGAATCAACAATGTTACAAAGTCATTAAAATTACATTTTGGTGAAGATGTTGAACTATTTTTTAGCAACATTATTTCTATGAAAAAAAATACATAGCATCCTATTATGGTTGATATATATATATGATAAAACTAATTTTAAAGATAATATTTTTTTTATAAGATGTAAAGTTTTAAGATACCTTATAATTTATTTAATATTATATATATTTTGATGATAGATAATATAATATATTTTTTTATATTTTTGATTCAATTATTTTAAGTATTGTTTAAAATAAAATTAAAAAAAAAACTTATGCTTTTAAGAGAAGAATATTATATAATATTTTACATCATAATAAATAATTAATTTGATGAAGTTGTTTTAATTGTGATTAAATTAAAATATTTTTATTTAAAATATAAAAATTTAGTATCTTCTTCTTACTTCTTTAAGATCTTTCTTTTAAGTCTATTTTTTAAAAATTAATTACTTTATTATAAGGATTGGTATAAAAATATGATATTTTATGAATAAATGATATTGTAAATGCTTGAAAATTACTGAAATGTGAGGATGTTGAAAAATATTTTAATCACTTTACTCATAGAAAGATAAAATATTTCTTATAACGTTGATATAAAATTTGGTAATCATTAAAAAATATTTTTAAAATAAATATCTAATTTTAGTATAGCTTATAATTTATTTAACATCTTATATAATTTCATCTTATATATTTATGTAATAGTAGTATAACGTATGTTCTTATTTTATATATTTTATTAAACTATTTTAAACATTATTTAGAAAGTAAAAAATAAATAAAAAGTTATAAATTTTAAATTAAAAATATTATATTTTATTTTACAATTTTAAAGAATAATTTGTATATAAAAAATATATAATAATTTTTTATTTTTATCTTTTATTTACAAATTTTAAATAAATAGTATTTAATTAAAACAAAGAAATTATCAATTTCTCATCTGCTTTTAAAACCATCCATATAATATAATTTTTGAAAAATATATTACTTCATCGTTATGTTAAGATATGCAAATACAAAATTTTTGAATCAATAATGTTATAAAGACATAAAAGTTACTTGTTAGTGAAAATGTTGAAATATTTTTTGACAACATCATTTGTATGTAAAAAAAAATAAAAAAAATAAAATCAAGTACCGTTGATATATATGATAAAATTCATTTGAATGATCATATTTTATTAAGAGATGTAGTGTTTTAAGATAGCATATTATTTATTTAAGATCATATATACTGAAAGATAATATAACATGTTTTTTTATATGTTTAATTCAACTATTTTAAGTATTATTTAAAAGAAAATAAAAAAAATAAAAACTTATGCTGTTAAAAGGAGAATATTATATATGATTTTACAATTATAATAGATAATTACTTTGTTGAAGTTGTTTTAATTTTGATTAAATTAAAATATTTTTATTTAAAATATAAAATTTATTATCTTCTTACTTTTTTAAAATCTTTCTTTTAAACCTTTTTTTAAAAAATTAATTACTTTATTATCAAGAAAGGGTATAAAAATATGATATTTTATGTATAAACTATATTGTAAATGCATAAAAAATACTTGAACGTAAAGATGTTGAAACATATTTTAAACTCTTCATTAGTATAAAGATTTTTTTTTTCATTTATTGTTGATATAGATAATGGTAATCATTAAACAACTAATATTTTTGGATAAATATCAAATTTTAGCATAGCTTAAATTTATTTAACAACTTATAAAGTTTTGTTGTATATATTTATATAATAAGTAGCTTAATATATGTTATTATTTTATATAATTGAATAAAATATTTTAGACATTGTTTAAAAACATAAAAATTAATAAAAATTTTAAATTTTAATTTAAAAATATTATATGTTATTTTATAGTATTAAAAAATAATTTATCTATCTAAATTTATAATAATTTCATATTTTATATTTTATATGTTGTTTAGAAATTTTATTTAAAATACATTTAGTTAAAAAAATTTATCATTTTCTCCTACTTTTAAGACCATTGATTTAAAATAATTTTTGATAAATTTATTACTTTATTATTAAGTTAAGGTATACATATATAAAATGTTTTCAATCAATAATGCTAAAAAGACATTCAAATTACTTGTTGGTAAGAATGTTAAATTACTTTTTAACAACATAATTTGTATGAAAAATATATATATATATAATATGTTATTATCATTGATATATATATATGATAGGATTCGTTTAAAAGATAATATGTTTTTTAAGAAATGTAATGTTTTCAGATAGCTTATGATTTAATTAAGATCATATATAGTTGAATGATAAATAATATAATATCTTTTGTTCTTTTATATATTTGATTTAACTATTTTAAGGATTGTTTAAAAAAAATAAAAAATAAAAAATTATGATTTCAAATTAAGAATATTACATAATATTTGACAATTATAATAAATAATTAAAATGTTAAAGTTATATTAATTGATTAACTTTTATATTTTTTTACAAATATTAAATTAAAATATTTTTTTTTAAATAAAAAATTTACTATTTTATTCTAACTTATTTTTTAAAATCTTCTTTTTAAGTCCATTTTTGAGAAATTAATTACATTATTATGAAGGAATGGTATAAAATTATGATATTTTATGAACAATTTATATTGAAAATTACATGAATGTAAGGATGTTGAAACATATTTTAATCATATTACTAGTAGAAAGATAAAATATTCCTTATAAAGTTGATATAACAAATGGTAATCATTAAAATTTTTTTTTAAATAAATATCTAATTTTAGTATATCTTATAATTTATTTAACATTTTATATATTTATGTAATAGTAGTATAACTTGTGTTATTATTTTATATATTTTATTAAACTATTTTAAACATTATTTAGAAAGTAAAAAATAAATAAAAGTTTTAAATTTGAAATTAAAAATATTATATATTATTTTATAATATTACATAATAATTGATATATTAAATTTGTAATAATTTCATATTTTTATATTTTATTTACAAATTTTAATTAAATTGTATTCAATTAAAAAAATTATAATTTTTCCATTTGCTTATAAGACCATCCATCTAAAATAATTTTTGAGAAATATATTACTTCATCATTATGTTAAGATATACAAATACAAAAATTTTTGAAATCAACAATGCTACAAGACATTAAAGTTATTTGTTGGTAAATATGTTGAAATATTTTTTGACAACATCATTAGTATGTAAAAAAAATATAAATAAGATACTAGTATTGTCGATATATATGATAACATTCATTTAAAAGATAATATTTTTTTAAGAGATGTAATGTTTTAAGATAACATATTATTTATTTAAGATTATATATACTTGGATGATAGATAATATAATACGTTTTTTTATATGTTTGATTCAACTATTTTAAATATTGTTTAAAAGAAAATTTAAAAAAAAATAAAAAACTATGCTTTTAAAAGGAGAATACTATATATTATTTTATAATCATAATAAATAATTAATTTATTGAAGTTGTTTTAATTTTGATTAAATTAAAATATTTTTATTTAAAATATTAAAATTACTATCTTCTTGTTACTTCTTTAAAATCTTTCTTTTAAGCCTATTTTTAAAAAATTAAATATTTTATTATCAAATAAGGGTATAAAAAATATGATATTTTATATATAAATTATATTGCAAATGGATGAAAATTATTTGAATGTAAGGATGTTGAAACATATTTTAAACTTTTCATTAGTATAAATGATTTTTTTTTTCATTTACGGTTGATATAGATAATGGTAGTTATTAAACAAATAATATTTTTTAATAAATATCAAATTTTAGCATAGCTTAAATTTATTTAACAACTTGTAAAGTTTTATTGTATATATTTATATAATAAGTAGCTTAATATATGTTATTATTTTATATACTTGAATAAAATATTTTAAACATTATTTAAAAACTAAAACATAAATAATAATTTTAAATTTTAATTTAAAAATATTATATGTTATTTTATAATATTAAAAAATAATTCATATACCCAAATTTATAATAATTTAATATTTTATATATTTTTTATAAATTTTATTTAAAATATATTTAGTTAAAATATTTATCATTTTTCCCTAGTTTTAAGACCATCCATTTAAAACAATTTTTGACAAATTTATTACTTTATTATTAAGTTAAGATATACAAATATAACATATTTTCAATCAATAATACTAAAAAGACGTTAAAATTAGTTGTTGGTTAGGATGTTGAAATACTTTTTAACAACATCATTTGTATGATATATATATATATATATATATATATATATATATATATATATATATATATATATATATATATATATATATATAAAACATGCTATTATCGTTGATATATATGATAGGATTTATTTAAAAGATAAAATATTTTTTAAGAAATATAAAGCTTTCAGATAATTTATGATTTAATTAAGATCATATATATTTGGATGATAGAAAAATAATATCTTTTTATTCTTTTATATGTTTGATTTAACTATTTTAAGGATTGTTTAAAAGAAAATTAAAAAAAAATTATGATTTCAAATTAAGAATATTACATAATATTTTACAATTATAATAAATAATTAAAATTTTAAAGTTATATTAGCTTATTAACTTTTATATTTTATTTACAAATTTTAAATTAAAATATTTTTCTTTAAAATAAAAAATTTACCATCTTAGTCTAACTTTTTTATTTTTAAATATTTCTTTTCAGTCTATTTTTGAGAAATTAATTACTTTATTATCAAGGAAGGATATAAAAATATGATATTTTATGAATAAACTATATTGTAAATGTATGAAAATTACATGAATGTGAGGATGTTGAAACATATTTAATAACTGTACTTGTAGAAGGAAAAAATATTCCTTATAATGTTGATATAAAAAATTATAATAGTTAAAAAGATATTTTTTTATTAAATATCCAATTTTAATATAGCTTATAATTTATTTCACATCTTATATAATTTCATCCTATATATTGATATAATAGTAGTATAATATATGATATTATTTTATATATTTGATTAAACTATTTTAAACATTATTTAGAAAGTAAAAAAGAAATAAAAATTTTTAAATTTAAAATTAAAAACATTATATATTATTTTATAATATTAAATAAAAATTCATATATCAAAATTTATAATTATTTAATAATTTTATCTTTTATTTACAAATTTTAATTAAAATGTAATTAATTAAAACAAAAAAATTATCATTTTTCTATCTGCTTTTAAGACCATCCATATAAAATAATTTTTGAAAAATATATTACTTCATCATTAAGTCCAGATATACAAATACAAAATTTTTGAATCAACAATTCTACAAAGATATTAAAATTAATTGTTGATAAAGATGTTGAAATATTTTTTCACAACATCATTTGTATGAAAAAAATAATAATAGGATGCTAGTATCGTCGATATGTATGATAAAATTTATTTAAAAGATGATATTTTTTTAAGTGATGTAGTGTTTTAAGATAGCATATTATTTATTTAATATCATATATATTTGGATGATAGATAATAGAATATATTTTTTATATGTTTGATTCAACTATTTTAAGTATTGTTTAAAAGAAAATTTAAAAAAATAAAAACATATGCTTTTAAGAGGAGAATATTATATGTTATTTTACAATCATAATAAATAATTAATTTGTTGAAGTTTTTTTTTTAATTTTGATTAAATTAAAATATTTTTATTTAAAATATAAAATTTACTATCTTCTTCTTACTTCTTTAAAATCTTTCTTTTAAGCCTATTTTTGAAAAATTAATCATTTTATTATCAAGGAAGGGTATAAAAACATAATATTTTATGTATAAACTATATTGTAAATGCATGAAAATTACTTGAATATAAGGATGTTGAAACATATTTTAAACTCTTCATTAGTATAAAGAAAATTTTTTCCATCTATTGTTGATATAGATAATGGTAATCATTAAATAAAAAATATTTTTTAATAAATATCAAATGCTTGAAAATTACTTGAATACGAGGATGTTTAAACATATTTTAACCAATTTATCGGTAGAAAGAAGAAATATTCCTTTTAACATTGATAAACAAAATGGTAATAATTAAAAAAATTAATATATTTTTTTAATAAATATCCATTTTTTTTGTAGCTTATAGTTTATTTAAAATAATATATGTTATTATTTTATATATTTGATTAAATTATTTTAAACATTTTTTAGAAAGTAAAAAATAAATATAAGTTTTACATTTTAAATTAAAAATATTATATATTATTTTGTATTATTAAAGAATAATTCATATATCAAAATTTATAATAATTAATTTTTTTTTCATTATCATCACATGCAATATCATCATCATCATTAACCCTATTCGTCATCCTCAACATCATCATCATTATCATTATCATCATCATCATCACCATCATCATCATCATCATCATCATCATCATCATCATCAAGACCATCATCATCATCACTATCATTATTCATCATCATCATGATCTTGATCACTATCATCGTTCATCCTCATGCTCATCATTGTTCATCATCATCATCATCATCAAAAATCATCATCGTCATCCATCAAAAAATCATCATCATCAACATTTATCGTACTTCATCATCATTGTCATCATCATCAACATTTACCGTGCTTCATCATCATTGTCATCATCATCATCACCATCATCACTATCATCACTATCATCATGCTCATCATCATCACAATCGTCATCATCACCATCGTTATCATCATTCATTATCGACACATTGAATATCATCTTTAACATCATCATCATCATCATCATGAAGATCATCATCATTATCGTCATCATCATCATCATTCATCATCGTGCTCATCATCATCATCATCGTTCATTATCATCATCACCAACATCGTCACCCTCAACAATATCTTAAATCATCATCATCATCTTCATCAAGATCATCATTATCATCATTCATCATCATGCTAATCATCGTTCATCATCATCTTTTATCATCGTTATCATCATCATTATCATCAATATCATCATGATCATCATCGTCATTGTCACCGTCAACATCATCAAAAATCGTCATCGTCATCCACCAAAAATCATCATCATCAACGTTTACCGTACTTCATCATCATCATCAATCCTATTTGTCATCCTCATCATCCTCATCCTCATCAAGATCATCATCATTATCATCATGACTATCATCATTCATCATTTTGCTCATCATCGTTCATCATCATCATCATCATCGTCGTCGTTGTCACCCTCAACAATATCATAAATCATCATCATCATCCACAAAAAAAATCATCATCATCACAATCGCCATAATCACCATCATTATCATCATTCATTATCGACACACTGAAATCATCATCATTATGAATCCTATTCGTCATCCTCAACATCATCATCATAACTATCATCATCATTCATCATCATGCTCATCATTGTACATCAGCGCCATCATCATCATCATCAACATTTACCGTTGTTCATCATCAACATCATCATCATCACTATCATCTTTCATCATCTTGCTCATCATCGTTCATCATCATGCTCATCATCATGATCATCATCATTATCATCCCAATCAGCATCGTCATCGTCACTATCATTCTTTATCAACACATTGAATATCATCATAATCAGCAATCATATTCGTCATCCGCTACCACTACCATCATTCATCATCATGCTCATCATCGTACATCAGCATCATCATCATTCATCATTATCATTATCATCATCATCATCGTCATCATGCTCATTATCATAATCATCATCATCACCATCATCATCATCGTTCATCATCACCATCATCCTCATCATCAAGATCATCACCATCATCTTCATCACTATCATCGTTCATCATCACACTAATCATTGTTCATCATCATCATCATCATCATCGTCACCCTCAACATCATCATAAATCTTTATTGTCATCCACAAAAAAATATCATCATCAACGTTTACTGTAGTTCATCATCGTCATCGTCATCGTCATCGTCATCGTCATCGTTCATCATCATGCTCATCATCAACATCATCATCATAATCGCCATCATCACCATCACTATTATGATGATGATAATGACGATGATCTTAATGATGATGG